>CM038217.1:8189089-10819441 GCA_021442155.1 Cymbidium sinense
GCCTTAGGCATTAAATCAAGATAATAAAATATTTAACAACCCCTTAGGTGGATGCTGTATATTTACTATCATGCATAATCATCTTATTTCACTACTATTAAGAGAGGACTTCCATCTTTTCCAGATAGAAATGGGCTTAACCTTTAAGAGCCTATGATGGAAGAACACCTCTTTGTCTTTTGATTTGGCCCATAATCAACTTCTCATGCATTTAAGCATACAAAATCCTATAGCTTGTGTCAAAATAAAGAGTCCCAAATTAAATAAAATTTAATAAGAATTCTCATTAGATTAAGTTACTATTCATACCCCTCATGCTCTAGTATCTTAGGGAGTGGGTTTAAGGACTTAGTTTTTTTTCTAAATAAATAACATCCTAATCATCTTGCAAAGCATATAATTTGACCACATGGTTTTAAAATGTAGGAGAAGTTAGCTGGCTGCCACTCCAGAGTGATAAGTCCAGCAGTCAGGTGGTTTACTCTCTCTTGCGAAGATAAACCATATTCCCACTTTCGCCTTAAATTTAGGTCATGCTTTGGCCCTCACCAAAGCTAGATATGAGGTTATCATTTTTCCCTTGGGATACAGGCATAAATCCTCACCTCTCAGGCATCCTGACAATCTTGTGTTGTTAGAGTATAAGTCTTAGCTCTCTAATAAAGTTTCAACTCAAACATATAATTTCTCCTCAATCTTAAATATATAAAGCCCAACCATATGATAGATTGGAATGCTCACTAGACTTCCTAGTATCATGAGCATCCCCTACTCATTTCCTTTGATTTTGATAATAAATCTCTCCTTTTGATCTCTCCCATTTGATCTTCTAAATATAACCAATTTATTGATAGTCCTATCTTTGAATTCTTTGGAGAAATAATTATTTACTTTAGTTGAGAGTATTCCTGAGAAACTCACCTTTCTTAGGATGTAATTTACTATGGGAGCTTGCCCCCATAGGAAACTTTAGAACCCGATTTAAATAAACCCTACTTTATTCATCCATATAAAGTATGAGAAAAATCTGTAGTATAGTCGAATACCCATCATGCCTTATGAGTCCTTATTAGTGATTAGTCCCATCATAAGGCAGTGACTTCTATCTTTTGAGATAGAATATTATTCCATGATGTCGTACCCGATCACCTCAATAAGTACATCCTCAAATCTACGTAGTGTGCCCCTCACATATACACACAACACAACCAAAAATAAACACCACAAGGATGTTATTTTGTTGGACTGCATCAGGAAAGAACTTAAAGCAAGCTAAGCTTGGAATGGGTGGGATCTCACTTGGGAGGAAAGAAGAGGGGTGCTGTTCTTGGTTGAACAAGGGAAATGAGAGACAAAAAAAGAGGGCTCATGTGCAAATGGGAAGAAAAAGCCAGCTTTTTTTACAGGGACAGAGCGGCTAATCGGGATGTGAATCACGGGGAGATGGAGGGGTTAATGACAATTGTCAGAACTGAAGACCGATGGGGGATTAGATGGGAGGAAGAGAACATGGCTAGTGTCTAAGATTGACGACAGGGAGAGAAGAATGAGAGAATGTCGGCTAAATGAAGAGGGAGTTCGATCGCACCAGGAGGAAAGCAAGGTTACTGTGAATGGGAGAAAGAGACCGAAAGAGAGAGGACAGAGGGAGAGAGAGACTTATCGATGAGATGGAAGAGGCTGACCGGTGGGAGAGTTATATCATCTTAGGGTTAGATATCGAAGAAGTATATATAAGCCTGTGCATATTTTAGTGAAAAATGAACCTTAACTTAAATTTTTATGATGAAATTATTATATGGGTTATATATGTATTGATTTGGAGTTATTCTGATATTTTGAATGCAATGATATAGTCTACTTTACGATCGAAGGCCGTTTGGTTCAAGTTGGCATCAAATCGGATCAATTCTAGTTCAAAAAATATGCATTATCATTTCTGACCGAATCAGATCGATTTTGATATTCTGAATGTGATGATGAAGTCTGTTTGTCAATCAAAGATCATTTTGACTGACTTTTAGCATTATTGAGTATATTTTAGCTCCAATTTGTGCACTGTTGCTTTTGAAGTCCATCAAATTTATCTCTTGAGCTCAACTCGACTGATGGAGCATACATGGAGGTCAACAAATGCCCCCAAACAAATATATTCGTGCATGGAGTGAGTCATATTTATTGAAAAATGGTTGACCCCTTTATGTTGGCCATGGATCTTGAATCACTCTAGTTTTAATTTCAATGGGTTCACTGAAGTGCTTCTTCCCTCATCTACTCTCTACTTCAATTAGTTCTGTTGAAGATCTCTTTCTTTTGTATCATTGTAGATATGGGTTTCCTCACCCTATCGATCAGTTTGATGGAAGAATTGGTTTACTTATTTTATAATTTAAAATTCTTTCTATCCTAGCTTTAAGCTTAATAGACTTGATGAATGATTAACCTAATTTATCTATATTGACTTGTTAGGAAGTGTATGTACACCCTAAATCCTGTGCTTTCTATTTTGAAAAACTCGCTGAATGGTGCATACAGATGACCTAACCTTCCAGCTTATATTAGGTTAATATTGAGTTATCAGTCTAGCAATGTGTGCTTTAATAGACTGAATAATCAAGAAATTCCTTTAGTTCATCCATTGCCTTTGTGTGATCTATGGAATTGCTTCCTCAGCCTTGTGCTTTCTGCTTTGACAGACTTGATGAGGAAGTTGACTTTGATCTATGCTTTGTGTTTGATCAGCTCACTTAAAAAGGGATTAGAATATTACCTTGTAGGTAATATATAGATTGATTTGAGGTAGCTCTAAATTGAGAGTTTCCTCATATTGTCTTGGCCATCAATCAAGTGGAAAGATCATTCGGATTTTGGTTGCTTGTAGTCACTAAGCTGGATCTAGTTTGAGATTAAACAGCTATCATCATTGGACTGACGAACAGGGGCTCTTTCACTGCGACCTTTTCTTGTGGCTTGTTGAGTGAGGAGAGTGTTAGCAACTCGACCATTTGTGGGCTTGTTGAGTTTGACCTTTAGAACCAACTCAAGCCTTTGACTTAAGCTGTGTTGGCTTGGTGGTCTTGTCATTAGATTGACGAATAGGGGCTCTTTGATTGCATTCTTTTCTTATGGCTTATTAAGTGAGGAGAGTATCAGCAACTCAACCACTTATGGGCTTATTGAGTTTGACCTTTAGACCCCATCCAAGTCATAGACTTGAAGATGTAGAGGTTAATATTTTTCCAACTTAGTTGATTGAAGCTTCCAAAATTGGGAATTCTTCTGACTTGATCTGATATGAATCGGAAGACAAACTTTTGACATTTAAGACTGTCTTTTCATACATTGAAGTATATTCTTTTTATTCTTGTAAGAGCCTACTTATAACAATAACAATTATAGATATATTCATGGATCTACATAAAGCTTGATGTCAACCTGAATATATAAATAAGAAGATCCCCTGTTTCACAGGAAATGATTGAACAACTTTGATTATGAAAACTAAAATAATGCCCCATGTCTAATAGAGGGATTGTAGACTAGTTCAAAAATGTATTACAAAGTTTGAACTTCTTTAATATAAATAAATGTAACTCAATCTGATTATATATATATATATATATATATATATATATATATATGATAACTTTATATATATATATATCGAGATCTCACTTGAAGCACAATGTCAACTTAGCTAAATATATAAAAATACCCCTATCTAATAGGGGGGTTTTGTAGTAACTTGAAATCATGTTCTCATTTTACGAGAGAATCTTCAAGTGACATTACATGTGTATTTGGCATGGAAGCCTTACTAGTGCAATATTTATATAAGTATTTATATACTTATCCACAGTTAGTTGTGATATTTCTTGAGATATTGACGTTGATTGGTGGCATCGATCGTTGAGCACTCATGTCAATAAGCTAGTAGGCTCCTCCTTCATACACCTTGTCTATGATGGACCTTCCCAGTTAGCTTCAAATTTACCACGATCACGATGAGGGATGATTGGTTTTCACCATAACCAATTCACCTTCTTAAATGTTTGAGGTGTAAATTATTGAATGTTTAGACATCCTTGCTCAATAAATTTCTAAACTTTGTTGAGCTTGGAGTCTAACTCCGCGCATCCAACTTTTCCAATCATAGGTGAGAGTTCTCATCTTGAGTAAGATTGAATTGGATAGCTACTCGAAGTGATGGTAGCTCAACTTTAGTGCAAAAACTTCAACTCAAATGTTAGAGCATAAGGAGTGGCTTTATTTGGCATTTTGTAGGTTGTTCTATATACCCAGAGTGTTTCCATCATTTTAGTGTGCCACTCTCTTTTATTCTCCGTGAGAATCTTTTTGACCAACTTCACTAAGGTTTTATTGAAAGCCAAATCCAAACCATTGGCCTTTAGATTATAGATTGATGAATGCCGCCAATCGATTTTATGATGATCAACGAATCTGCATATCTTCACACTTAAAGTTGAACTATTATCTAAAATGATTCATCATGGTACCCTAAATCTATAGACAACATTATTGGTGAAGAAGTCAATGACTTGATTAGTAGTGACTTCCTTAAACGAAGCAACCTTAGCCCATTTGGAGAAGTAGTCAATAGCTGCTAGAATAAATCAATGTCCAGCTGAGGATGGAGGATCAATCAGCCCAATTATATCAATGCCGAAACTTTCAAACGGCCAAGATTCTATTGTTGGGTGCAGAGGATTCAGAGGTTGATGAATGAGATCCCCGTGGACTTGGCATTCATGACATTTCCTGGCATGATCTATGTAGTCTTTTACCATTGAAGGCCAATAGTATCCCATTCTCTTAATTTTTGCAGCCATTTTAGGACTTGATTGATGTGCCCCACAAAGTCTTTCAAGAATTTTAGACATAACTTTGTTGGCTTCACCATCCCTAAGCATTACAACGACATTTGTTCAAAGGATCTGCGATAATGTATCATTAACATAGGCATATCAGGATCCTTTTTTTGTAAACCATGTCTAGTGATTTATTGCTCAATTTTCTTTCCTTGAAATAATCGATGAAGGGTTGTCTCCAATCATCAGGCTCTTCCACTATGAAAGCTTCGCATGATTTCTTAGTAGTACTTTTAAGTTTTTCTCTCTCTGTACTTCATTCTTTGGAGAGTGAGGAGCAATTTGAATTGCTTCTTGTTGGTTTGATGTCCCCTCTACTGCGGGAATATAGATTCTCAAAACTGACCGGTGGACACCAACACATCGTTTCTCTGTTCACCATTTCTTTTGCTAGCTTGGCGCAATCGATTTACTATTCTTCGATCGAAACTCATGCTAATATTAATTTGCTTCATGAGCTCAGGCACTCACCTATGATAGTATTCCAATTAAAATTTATTAATCTTATAAAGACCCATCACATGGTTCATCACCAATTGAGAGTCTCCAAAGATTCTTAAATTTTGGATGTCGATAACAACAACTTCTTCGAGACTTGCCACCAATGCCTCGTATTAAGCTTCATTGTTACTTCTTGGCTCAGTCAGCCTATATGAATGCCTCATTATGCCACCTTCCGGTGTTATAAAGATGAGGCCGCTCTTACTTTTGGTAGATTTGGGGTTCGCTTTAATAGATGATGCGCTGTCGAAATACATTTCTCAGATCTGCAACTTTTCTCTTTCATGGATAAGTAGAATATGTTTATGAGGTAAATCATCATTGACTGCTGAATCTACTGGGATAGGATGTGCAGCAAGAAAATCTACTAGTATTTGCCCCTTTATAGCTTTCTGAGATACATATGTAATATCGAACTGCAATAGGAGCACTGCCCATTGTGTCAAACTACCTGGCAATGCTGGTCATGTCATCAAGAACTTCAACAGAATGATCTTTGAGATGAGTGTTATCTTATATGACAACATGTAATGTCCAGCGAAGATTAGTGCAAGACAATGCTTCTCGATCATAGAGTATTTTGCCTCAACTCCTATCAATCTTTGACTAATATAGTACATCGCATTTTCTTTGCCTTCTTCATTATGCTATGCAAGAAATGCTCTGAGGGATTCTTGTAGCTCAGTTGTATACAAAGGAGAGGCTTTCCTGGGATTGGTGCTGCCATAATTCGATAGCACCAAATTCAAGTTAACCCAAGTCAAACCCATGTGCCTTGAAAATTGTCATATGAACTAAAACCCATATGGCTCCAAACCAACATTAAATTGATTTATATTTCCATCTTAAATCCATAATCAACTCAACTAAACTTGAATCAAGCCATGATCAAGCCAACCAACCCATTTAGGCTCACTTGACCCAAAGTGACTTAAAGGACCGCTTTTGAGAAAAGTTCTAATCTAACACAAATTGGATTGAACTAAGCCCATCTAAACCTTCAATCTTGATCAACAATCATCATAGGTGATCAATTACATTGAATGGGTCAAACCAAGTCAAACTTAGCCTTTGACTAAGTCAACATTTAACCTAAATGAAACCCAAACTAGGCAAAATCTACCATAGGACAAATTGATTAAAACCATTGACTCAAAGCCATTCATAATCAATGATTGAAAATGACCAAACCATCAATCGATCCAAGCCAAGCCTAATTGGCCATTTGACCCAAGTTGACCCAAATTGGCCTAAAAGGCTAAAATAGGTCAAATCATGATTTGAACCAAATTGATTAGCAATGGCTCAAGTTCATTTCAAATCAATTATTGAACTTGACCAAAGTCATAATTGAGCCCAAGTTGACCAATTGGTCAACTTGACCCAACCTAGCCCAAATTGACCTAAAGGGTCAAATTGACCAAATTTCAAATTTAATCTAAATTAAACCAAACCAAAGCCTACAATCATTTTTAATTGACCAATTGAACTTGACTCAACACTTAACCCAACCCAATTTGGTCAAATCGGTCAAATTGGTCAAATTGGTCAACTTGATAAATTTGACCCTTTTGAATCCAAATAAGTCAAATCCAAACCTAGGCCATACCAACTCAAACCAATTGAACCAAAACATCCCAAATCATCATATAAACCTAACCCAAGACTTGGTTTGATCCAATTTGACCAATTGGTCAACCCAACCCAACCTAACCCAAATTGAACCCATTTGACCAATTTAAGCCAAACCACTCAAATCCAATTTATGGAACTTTGTGGGCTGGTCTAACTCAACTTAAACTCACCCTAGGTTAGCCCAATACCTCCCTAAAATCTAAGTGGGCCTCATCTAAGGGGATTATCCATCAAATCATGGGATTTAAGCCTCAAAATCAATGGATCCAAGCCAAGTTAACTCTCCCATCCCCATGGCAACCCCTTAGCACTCAATAGAACCTTCTCCTCACCCACCTAGCCCACCTAACCCACCCTAGGTTAGCCATGGACCTTTGTGGGGTTAGTTGACTAACCTCCAATCCAAATCAGGCATCGAATGGATCCAAGCCTTTGCAACCCTTGCACAATGGATCCATGGTAGCCTCCCATCACTTCACCCATCCCTGGCATGCCACCTGAACATGATGGAGACAAGTTCGGTGGTTGAACGGTGGCAAACTGGTATAAATCATGCGAGCACTTCCATCCATACATCATGAGCAATTGAGTGGTATATCCCATCAATTTGAACAAAAATCATAGCCAATTGCATCAAGAGACTTCCTATGCCAATTCTGAAGCCCCTCAAAGTGATCCCAAGCATCCTCAAACCCTCCTTGATCGGCATTGCCCATTCCCAGGAAAAGATGAAATAGGACATCCTAATCTTGAGCAATACTCCCTCATTTTGTAATCAAACTCAAATTCCTCTTACCCACACTCCGTCGAAGCCAAACAAGTCATTTTCCGAGCTCCCAAGTGACTGGAGGTGCGACTTCGATCAAAGTCAAAGCTCCTACATGCGTGAAGTGGTCGATCGAGAATTTCATACCAAATCAAGCCTGAACTTCTTCAACAGGGCCTCGCCTCAACTAAGCGAAGCTACCTCCAATGACACACCATCGGACATTAGCTCTGGTAAGGTAATTCCTCAAAATCGTAGCTATAGGGAAATTATGCTTGGCCCTTTTCAAAGAGAATTTGAATCCCATGTGAATTTGATCATTGGATGTGTGCGCCTCCCATCCCTGAAGATGTGAGATCAACTTGGAGGCAATCCGAGCTCGGGTGAGCTCGTATCGAACGAGGAAAGACGGATGACATCCATCTTTCACCGATCACGAATAGGATAGATCATGAGTTGTCAGTTCCACATAATCAAAATGAACGGCTCTGATTAGGTCCCTTGATTCCCTTCTTAAATCACTATTATAATGGTAGCCATCCGATCTTAGATCGGATGGTCCATGGTTAATTTTTAAGGCTAAAACTTCTTAAATTCATATCTAATTATAGAACAAATTCAAAAAATGCAAAATTTGGCTCATTTTAAAGATATTTCAGAGTAGAATCTAAGAAAATTATTATTAATTGATTTTGAGCAATGATTTTGGCTTAATTAAGGTTTAATTAGAAATCTAATTAGCTTAATTATCCTTAAGCATTTAATCTTAAATTTTCTGTGGATGTTTAGGGTGAGGACCTCTACCACTTCTATTTTTAGGGATTTTATTGGTTCCTTAATTGGAAAAAAATCAAATGATTAAGTATTAATCACTCTATTAATTTAATTAGTAATAATTAGTGAATGAACAATGATTTAATTAATTATTTACCTACCTTTGTGGAGAAGGGAACTTATAGAGTGTAATTGGGATATTTTTCCTAATTCATTTTCTAGATTTCCTACTCTTTTTAAAATTAAATTAATTGATAATTAATGAGGTAATTAATTAATTAATCTCCAAGACAAAAATCAAAGCCTAATTAAGTGTTTGAAATGGCTTAGGGATTAAGTATTGAGGCATTATCCTTGATCCCTTTCCCTAAGAAAATTTCATCATTCTAATCAAAATGTAATCAAAGGATTCAATCAACTAATTAATATGCTTGATCTAACTTAATCTAAAATCCACCTCACAAGCAACCTTTAATTGATCTTGGGTAGCTCCTTGGGTGTTCAATAACCCAAGGTGAGAGATAGTGAAGTTATGGTTATCTAACATGTGTGAGAAAATCATAAAAGTAGTTAAGTTATATCCCTTAAGCCTAATTAACTATTAATCATAACCAATTGCATTAGGCCCCTTTCATTTCTTAGGAGCATTGTAACTTTACTTTTCATGTGGTTGCATATTATATTGGCTTATCATTAATTAGTTAATTAACTTATGATATGGGGGGTTAATTAATTCACTTAATTCATACCTAACCTAAAGTTAAAAAATCAACCTAAATATTTATTAAACCAAATTAATTCACACATGGGAATTAGATAGATTAGCAAATCTTTCATATATCCTAAATCAAATCAAACTCAAAGTTAAAAAAATGTCTTTAAAGAATTTTGGTTTATTTTAAATTGTATTTAATGATTGTCCTTAAAAATTAGATAAATGAATCATAATATATTCCTTTATTTCTTTCCAATCATGTTTATTTAATATGAAATCATGCATTCATTTATTTTAAAATTAACTAAATGAAATAGTTTTCTATGTCAAATTGCATGTATGTTTACAAAATAGTATATTATTACTATTAAATCAAAAGCTATTTCTTTCGATTTTCCATAACTCAATTGTAACATATGAAGTGATGTTAATTATGTATCTTTAAGTTTGTATGTGTTGGGTGTATAAAGTATAGTTCTCTTCATTACCTTACATGGATTTACAATGGATTTATAAATATGAATTCATTTGAAAAGAAAACAACATTTGTCTAGATCCCTATATCCCCATTGTTTATACATCTATATGGGAAGAATTTCATCACATAGTAAATCATACAATCAAATCAAATGACATTTTGCATTACTTCTCATTCTTGTGGTTCTTTTGTACATATATGTATATAAGAAAAAATCCCATTTTCTATTAAAAGACATGCATTCATAATTTAATCAAATGAAATATTTAAATTCCAAACACATTTCTTTGCATTCATCATTTAAGTAAAAAAACATACATTGTATGTATATGCATGCTTAGGATTTAATCATATGCATGATTTACATGATGGAAAGAAATAAATGAATATGTGTTATGTGATAGTAATTCATTCTAATTAATCTTTAGATGTCTTTCTTATTGAATAAGGTCCATTAGAATGAACCTAAACTTAAGGTTAATCAAAACATGTAATAAGTCATTCACTAAAGGGAATTGATCAACTTGCTTTAGAAATGACTTAAGGTAGGGATGAAAGAGGGTCTCCTCCTTCTTTATATTATTTTATTTTGTGACAAATAAAATAAAATACTAAGCAAAATCTTCAAATCAATTAAATCATTTAAAGATTAATCAACCTTTTATAAATTTAATCTTTCACACTTAGCAAAATTATAACTCTAAAGCCTAGTTAGGACATACCACACAAGCTTTAATGCACACACTTTAGACTAAGTCACTACTTTGAGCTTTATGTTAAGGTGTATAGTATAGTGTTGTTTTGTGATATATTATTGTAGACGGATGTTAGTGTATGTGCGTAGTTTGAATGTCATTAGCCTAATAATGTTTTCTTGGGGGATGCTTAAGGGCCAATATAATAAAAATATAAATTCTTTTGCTATGTAGGCTTATACCCGCATAGCAAGTTAGGACATGTGGGCTTGGTTACCCATGTGGGTGCTAAGTCCAAATTATTCAATTGGTTTTGGTGTGTTTATTTAACATTATTTTATTGGTGTAGCTAGATTTCCTTCTTTTAATGTAATTTTGCAGATTAGGATAAGTGTTATGGGAGATTTGGATGAGCATTGGTTATAAGATCAAAAATGTGATAAAGAAAAAAAGAAAAAGAAGAAATGGAGCAAATCAAATGAAAATGAAAGAAAGAAGAAGAAAGAATGAAGAATGAAGACCCCCCATAACATTCATCATTTGTAATTGTAATTATTCTTTCATTATGTCGGGATGTATAAGGGTAGAGCTCGGCTACCCACATTTCTTTTTGGGTTGTACGATGGCACCAGTTCACATTGGCCTCTTATTCTTTTATGATAGCTTTATAAAATTATTTGATGTTTAATTTATTTTGTGCATTAGAGGAAGCATGCCTTTTGATAGATTATTTATGATTGGTGATTGTTGTAAAGCCTGGATGTAATTAGGCTCCTAGGATAAAAATTAATTTTTCTACCCAAATTAATAACTCATAACTAAATCTCTAAAATAACTCATAACCTCATGTAAGACCCTAGGCGTTAAATTAAGATAATAAAATATTTAGCATCCCCTTAGCTGGATGATTGCATATTTAATATCATGCATAACCATCTTATTTCACTCTTATTAAGAGAGGATTCCATCTTTGCCAGATATAAATGGGCTTAACCTTTAAGAGCCTATGATGGAAGAACACCTCTTTCTCTTTTGATTTGGCCTATAATCAACTTCTCATGCATTTAGGCATACAAATTCCTATAGCCTGTGTCAAAATAAAGAGTCCCTAAATTAAATAAAATTTAATAAAAATTAGCATTAGATTTAAGTCATTATTCATACCCCTCATGCTCTAGTCTCTTAGGGAGTGGATTCAAGGACTCAGTTTCTTTCCTAAATAAATAACAACCTAACCATCTTGCAAAGTATGACTTGACATGGTTTTAAAATAGGAGGAGTTAGTTGGCCACTTGGTGATAAGTCCAAATGAAAGTTTACTTTTTTCTTATGGAGGTAAACCATATATACCAGATTTTAGGTCGTGCTTTGGCCTTCGCCAAAGCTTCCTAGATTTAGGATCTGAGGTTGCCATTTTTCCCTTGGGCTATAAACATAAATCATCACCTCTTAGGAATCCTAACAATTTTATTTTGTTAGTATTTAAGTCCTAGCTCTCTAATAAAATTTCAACTCAAACATGCAATTTCTCCTCAATCTCAAACATATAAAGCCCAACCATAAAACATATTGGAATGCTCACTAGGCTTCCTAGTGTCATGAGCAGTCCCTACTCATCTCCTTTGATTTCGATAATAACTATCCCCTTTTGATCCATCCCAGTTGATCTTCTAAAATACAACCAAGTTATTGATAGTCCTATCTTTGAATTCTTTGGAGAAAATAATCACTTACTTTAATCGAGAGTATTCTTAAGGAATTCACTTCACTTAAGATGTAATTAACTATGGGGGTTTTCTCCCATAGAAAACTTTAGAACTCGATTTAAATAATCCATACTTTATCATCCATGTAAAGTAGGGGAAAAATCTCTAGTATATTCGAAGACCCATCATGCCTTAGGAGTCCTTATTAGGTGATTAGGTCCATTATAGGGTAGTGACTTCTATCTCTCGAGATAGTACACTATTCTTTAATGTCATACCCAATCACCTCAATAAGTGCATCCTCAGATCTACGTGGTATCCCCCTCATATATACACACACATATCAACACAAATAAAAATAAACACCACAGGTGGCATATCCACTATCGCTTTAATTTTATTAAGGTTGATCTCAATTCCTATATGCCATACCACATAGCTAAGGAACTTTCTAGATGAAACCCCAAATGCGCATTTGAGAAAATTCATCTTGAGATCATACTGCCTAATTCTTTCGAAGACCATCCTTAGGTCATCAAAATGATCCTCTCGATGTATGCTCTTCATGATGAGGTTATCCACATAGCATTCTACTTTCTGATGAATCAACTCATCAAAGATGCATGTCATGGCCCTCTGATATGTAGCTCCAGCAATCTTTAATCCGAAGGGCATGACTTTGTAGTAGTATATACCAATTGGCATCCTAAATGATGTGTGCTTCTCATCTCCAGAAGTCATCTTGATTTGATTATATCCTCATGATCCATCCATGAATGAGAATATGTCATAGTTAGAAGTATTTTCCACTAGTAGTTTTGATATTAGAAGCAGAAAGTCATCTTTTGGGCATGCCTTATTTAGGTCCCAGAAGTCAATGCAGACACAGATTTGGTCGTTCTTCTTCATAACTAGGACAATGTTGGCTATCCAATATACTTCTCCATGAAGCCCGCTGCTTAGTATCATATTCTTCAATCTCCAATCTCATTCTCCTGGAGCTTGCTTAACAGGCATCACATTTGGTTTAATAACAAGTTTATGAACTACCATCTCAGGGGATAAGCCTGGTATTTCAAAGTATGTCCAAGCAAGCGCCCTCACTTCACATAGCTTTCTTTCTTTAACTTTTTTCAGGGCATTGAAAAAGTTAAGGATCATCTCCCCAAGTTGATTTACTTCAACTCATCCATGGTAGTTGTTTGTCCACCATCTTCAAGCTCTTCAAGTGCTCATTTGGCTTATATTTCTTCATCATTTGATAGGTTGACATCATAAGAATCATCTTCATGTTCAATATCAGTCTCAATCTCTTCTTCTGTTATCACATAATAGGTTTTCTTACAGATTTACATCGATGTATCCAAGACCTTTAGATGTATGATTATCACACTTTGAAGTTGTGAACTTTTAGACTCAGGGTATCAAAGCATTTGTCATTTGTTCCCAACATATACTCTTAATTTGTGCATATTTCTCAAACCTCTTCTTTTTTTGGGGAGAGATCTAAAAATAAAATATTTTGTGTTGAGATACCATAGTTGTAGATATTCATTAGGGTGATATTGAGGAATGGTGTACTATCTCGAAAGATAGAAGTCACCATCATTCAATGGATCTAATCACCTAATAAAGACTTCTAAGGATGATGGGTCATCGAATGTACCAGAGATTCTTCACCTACTTTACATGGAAAAGTAAAGTAGGGTTTACTTTAAATCAGGTTCGTCAAATTCCCTATGGAGACAAGCCCCTATAGTCAATTACATCATAAAGAATGAGATTCCTTAAGAATACTCTCGATTAAGGTAAATGATCATCGCAAAGATTTCAAAGATAGGACTAACAATAAATTGGTTATTTTTAGAAAATCAACTGAGATTTGAGCAGGAGGACAGTGTTATTATCGAAACCAAAGGGAGACGAGTAGGGGATGCTCATGATACTATGAAGTCTAGTGGGCATCCCAAATTATCCTATGGTTAGGTTTTATATTTTTGAAATTAAAAGGAATTATTGGTTTGAGTTGAATTTTATTAGAAATATAAGGCTTACAATTCCACAACACAAAATTATGAAAATGCCTAAGAGGTGAGGATTTATGTTTGTAGCCCACAAAGGGAAACAATAACCTTGGATCCTAAATCTAGTGAGGCCAAAGGCAACCTAAATTTATGAAGAAAATGGGTATATGATTTATGATTTCCTCACAAGAGAGAATAAACCATTGGACTTACAATCACTGAGGGTGGCTACTACTAACTCCTGATTTATTTTAAATTCATGTTGGCAAGTCTTTATGCTTTCGATAGGTTGTTGTTTATTTAGAAAAGGAGATTAAGTCCTTAAACACACTCTTTAAGAGATTAGATCATGTAGGGCATGAATAATGACTTAATCTAATGAAACTTTTATTAAGTTTTATTTTGATTTTTGGACAATTCATTTGATATAGGATATGGGATTCATATGTCTAATGCTTGAGAAATTGGTTATAAGCCAAAATTAGCAAGGAGGAGGTATGTTTCCACCATGGCTCTTAAAGGTCAAGCCATGTTCTCTAGCAAAGGTGGAACCCCTCCATTAGCAAGAGTGAAGCAAGATGCTTTTTATGCATGATGTGAAACAAATAACATCTAGCTAAGGGGTTGCTAAATATTTTTATCTTGATTTATGTCCTAGGCTTTAGGTGAAGTTAGGTGTTATTTAATTTTAATTTTGAGTTAATTAATTGGATAAAAAATTATTTTTCCCTAAGAGCCTAATCATATCCATGACATTCATCAATCAATGAAGAAACTAGGAAAATCATGCCATCTTAATGCACAAGCTAAATAAATATCAAATTTTATAAAGCTAGCTAAAGAACAAGAGGTCAATGCGCTCCACCCAAAAAAAAAGAAAAATGGGTAAGTACCTTTATAAAACCCGTATTACAAATGAATAATTACAATTTATAAGGAATTTATGTTATGGAAGTCTTCATTCTTCATTTCTTCATTTCTTCCTTTCTTCTTTTATTTCTTTCTTCCTTTTGGTTGGTTAGGATGTAGTTGCTTCGAGGCATCACATGGTGCATAAGACTTGGTCTTATGACCAATGTTCATCCTAATCCCCCATAACATTCATTCCAAATCTTAATCATAAAATTACATCAAAATGAGAAAAGTAAATCTAACTAAACTTGCAAAATAAAGATTATCTAAATATACCACACAACCCAAGCATGTATATGAATAATTTGGACTTAACACCCCACACATGGGTAACTAAGTCCACTTGTCCTAGTTTTGGATTATGCATAGTGGTATAAGCAACCTACATAGCAAAAACATTTATATATTTTTTATTACACTGCCTCTAAAGCACAACCCCTCGTAAGAAGATGATTAGCTAAGATCACCCAACCATCTAGTCTACACTCATGCACCCTAACATCCTCTAAAATATTACATCATAAAATAAAATTAAGCATCAAACCATGCACCCTAACATAGAGCTAGAGATTATGACTTAGCATAATGTCATTTAAGGCTTGTGTGGCATGTCTTAGCTAGATTTGGAATTTTCTATGTGGAGAGTTCAACTTTGAGGGTTTTATTTTAAGTGATTTAATTGATTTATCAATTTTATTTGATGATTTGATTTGGTTTAAATGAACCTACATTTAGTTACTAAGTATTGTACAGAGAAGAAAAGAGAAGATAACTTCTCTTTCATCCCTACCTTAAGTGATTTCTAAGATAGATTCATTAGTGATTTTTCTTTAGTGAATATTTTATTATGTGTTTTAATTATTCCTGAGTTTAGATTTGCTCTAAATAAACATATTCAATAAGAAAGACATCTTAGGATTAATTAACATGAATTATTATCACATAATAAACAACCATTTATTTCTTTCCAACATGTATACCATGCATATGAATAATCCTAAGCATAACTATATATGTAATGCAAATTTTAGTACACCTTAATTATGAATGCAATGAGATGTTTAAGAAAATCTGGATATTTCATAAATGCATGATTTTTTTTAAGTAGAAAGGAGGGACTCTTTTATCCATTAATCAAATGCACATCTACATGTATAAAAGACATAAGTGAGTATGGCGCCATGATTTTCTACACCAGGGGTGTAAGGTACAAGACCTACTTGGGGCTACTTAAAACCTCGCAACCTTGGGATGTCCAGACTAATATACCACTTTTCTTAAATGCATGAGAATGTACAAAATAAATGGATGAAGAATCATGCAAAAGATTTTTGTTTGATTTGGTTATGCAATTTATGTGTGTAAATGTGGAGATCCTTCTTAAGTCATAACATGTAAATGTATAGGAATGGATTTAAGCATGTGTTATATCCTTTTCAAATGAACTATACACTTTGCAAATCTTATTCAAATCCATGTTAAGAGAAGAGAAGAAATTCACTTAAAGTACATTTTATATTATAATCACATGCAAGCTTATAAGTACTTATAAGTAGGATCACTTCATTTGTAATCTTTGATTTATAGTTTTTGAAACTAATTTTTGATTTAATAGTGATAATATCCACTCATATTCTTAACTTTAGCCAAAACATGCAATTTGACATAAAGGAAACATTTTATTTAATTAATTTTTCAAAAGAGATGAATGCATGGTTTTATATGGCATATAACATTTAACATGCATGAAAAGAATTAAAGTGATGTAAGCATATGACTTCATTCTCCCTGATTAATTTCTACGGACACTCATATAAGATAAGATTATTCAAAGTAAATAAAAATTCTTTAAGAGATTTTTATTTTTTATTTTTATTTTGAATTTGATTTGATTTAGGAAGTGTGAAAAGAGTTTGTTGGTCCTAACCCATTTCCCCCATGTGTGAATTGGTTTAGTTTAATTTTAAAATAATTAGGTTGCTTTTATATTTTGTTTAGGTTAAGGTGTGAATTAAATCCATTAATTATTCCTTTACCTACACCACTTTAACATAATTAACCTAACAATTATGAGCCAACATATGATATGCAATCACATGGAATTTAAATGAGCAATGCACCTAAAAAAGAAAGGGGCCTAATGCAATTGACTCACAATTATTGATTAATTAAGCAAAGGGTTTTCATTAAGTACTTTCATAACCTTCCCACACATGTGAGTTGGATATGATTTCGTTAAACTTACCTTAGGCTCTTGAACACCTAAGGATCTACCCAACAAGAGATTGATTAAGTTTTTGGATTAATTTTTGGTTTTGAGTTTGGTTAATTAAGCTATTTAATGAAGTGATTAAATCATTAATCAATTTGCAAATTAATTAAGTCTTTATCCAAATGAAATAAACTTAGGGGAAAAGATTTGGAAAAGAAATCCTAATCTTATTTCCTAAATCCATTCACTATTTCAAGATGATTAACAAGCTTAATTAATGATTTTATCACCATTTAGTAGGTTAATTAATCATTTAATTGAATATGGGAGTGATTAGTGATGAAACAAGCAATTACATAAATTAATCCAATAATAAATTCCAAGAAAATCATGGGAGGCAGAGGTCATCCCACTAATTAACCCTAGGGAGTTTGGAATTAAATATTGAAGTAATTAAGAAATAATTAGCCTAATTATATTTCTAATAAAACTCAAATTGAATGTAGGTTACTGATCAAAATCAGTTAAACTTAAATTTATAATATTCTCGTTTGAATTATCTTTAAAATGAACTTGAGTTTGCACTTTTTTAGATTTTTCTACCTTTAGTTATTAATTTATGAAGTTTTTATTATTATAGAGCAATTAAATGACCTAATTAACTAATTAATCAATGCCGTTGCCGCTGCGATGCTTACTTTCCACGCACAATCGATTGGTTATTTAAGTTATTACATCATGCCAGTCAAAAAACACACTTTCCGAATCAAGGATTAGATGGCCAGGATTAAACCCGTGGTTATAAAGGGAATAAATCAGCAGATCTACTCATTTTAATCAGGGTCGTCCATCCGCATACGCAATGGATGTCCCATGATTCATCCCTGCCTAAGCTGTGGGAGACGGAGACCGTCCATCATCCATGGCTTGATCCAAGCTCACTTGAGCTCAGATTAGGCTAAGATTCACCCCACACCATCAAGACGTGTAGGTAAGAACATCCAATGGATAGATTTTAATGGGATGATAATTCCCTTCATAAAGGACCAAGCATTTTTCAACTTAAGGTTAGTTTTGAGTCATACCTTGCCGGAGGCTATCACTGTTGCTTCTAACGGAGGAGGTATCTTCGTCTAGTGGAGACAAAGCTCTGTTGAAGGTTTCAAGCTTCAATTTGAAGTAGATCTCTCAATTGACCAAGGCTCTCTCCAATGGCTTACGGCTTTGGTCTAGGTCTCCCTTCCCGTAGCTTGGAGACTTGGGAAAAGTTTTGGGTGAGCTCGACTAGGTGCCTCGATGGTTCTTGCAAAACCAATTTAAGGTTGATGGAGAACTGAGTGAAGTGGAATTCCCTAAGACCACTCCTATTTTTGACTTAAGTAAAATCAAGAAAGAGAAGTTTGGGAAGCTTGGAAATGATCTTGGGAAGCTTTTGGATGCTTGGTCTTTGTCACTCTAGCTCAATCGAATTCAATGTCTCTCATTTGAGTTGGAATGAGGGGGACTATATCTCCCCCTCCTTGGATCAGATGACCAAGAACCTTCTTATCATTTTGATCAAATTGAGAAGATTGATTAGATTGTTTAGGCTGGTAGAGAGTCCATGTGGTTTGGTTTTGGCAGAGGAGAGGAAGGGAGGAAGTGCACATGTGTGAGGAGGTGATCCAAGTGAAGAATTTTCATTAGAGGATCGTTTGGCCTTGGGTCATGGCTGACCCAAACCATCACCACCCTTCTTGGTGTCCATGTGGTCCACTAGGAGGATGCCAAGTGGCCATGAAAAGGAATTGGCCAAATTTCAAGTGAATTTGGCCAAAGGTTACCCTTTACCCCAAAGGTAAAATGGTTATTTGGCCTTAATTTTGGTTTGGGCAGATTTGAGATATTTCAAAAATAGGTTGGCCAAATTTCAAAAAATTTGGAGTTTATTTGATATGATTTGGCTAAAGTTCACCCATTTAGGTCAAAATGAGTCAACTTGGGTCAAGTTAACCAATTGGTCAAATTGGGCCAAACCATGGGTTAGGTCATGTTCAAATGATCATTTGGAGCCTATGGGCATCATTGGTTTGGTTCAATTTGGTTTATATTTGGTTTTGGTTCATTTGAGTTCACTTAGGTCAAATGGGTCAAGTTGACTAATTTGACCCATTTGACCCAATTAGGTCATGGGTTGGTTTAGGCTTGGTTGATCATTTGAAATGTATTACAAGCTTTGGTTTCAATCAATTTTGGTTTGGTTTGATTTCAAGTTGATTTGACCTTTTAGGTCAAGTTAGGTTCATGGACAATTGGGCTTTCTAGTTGGCCAATTGAAGCTTTGGTCAAGTTAAACAAGTGATTTAGAATGAATTTAACCCATTGGTTGCAATCAATTTGGCTTAGATCAACATTTGACCCATTTTGACTTTTAGGTCAACTTAGTGGTCAATTTGGCTAGGTTTGGCTTAATTGATGGCATGATCATGTTCAATCATTGATGATGGATTGGTTTAGATCAATGGTTTCAACCAATTTGGCCTATGATGGATTTTGGCTAATTTGGGTTTCATTTGGGCTAAGTGTTGACTTGGTCAAAGGCTAGGTTTGACTTGGTTTGACCAAATTTGAGAGATTGATCATCTTAGGATGATTGTTTCTCACAATGTGATGTTTAGATGAGCTTAGTTCAATCTAATTTGGGTTGGATTAAAATTTGGTTCAAAAAAGTGCTTCAGGTCACTTTAGGTCAAGTGAGTCTAAATGAGTCAATTGGCTTGATCAAGGCTTGATTCAAGTTTAGTTCAACACACATATAGACTTATGATTGAAATATAAATCCAATTGCAAGTGATTTGGAGTCAAATGGGTTTTGATTCATTTGATAATTTCAAGTTTAAAGGATGAACATGGGTTTGATTTGGGTTAGTTTGATTTTGGTTTGATGATTGAAGTTTGTGTTTATATTTGGTTTGTGATTGAAGGATTTATTGTTTGAAGATAAAATCCAAAGGTTTGGATTGATTTGAGGATGATTTGGCTAAGTTCAAGAATTTGACTTGAAAAAGCATAGGTTGAATTTTGGTTAGTTTTGGATTTAGTTTTGGTTATTTGAATTTATATATCATTTATATTTGTGAATATAAATGAGAATATAAATGGGTTATGAGAAAATTCTTTGGGTTTGGAGTGATTTGGATTCAATTTGAGCTAAGTCCATAAGATAGAATTAAAAGGGCTTAGGAAAGATTTTGGATTTAGAATTGATCATGGGTTTCAATCATTTGGAATTTATTCATGATATAGATTTTGGAATTAATTCATGATTTGGATTTTGGAATTAATTTATGATTTGAGAAAATCACTTGGGTTGGAAATTGATTTGAATTTGAAGTTGGTTTGAATTTGAAGTTGATTTGAATTTGAGTTGATTTGGATTTAAAGTTGATTTGAATTTGAAGTTGATTTGAATTTGAAGTTGGTTTGAATTTGAAGTTGATTTGAATTTGAAGTTGGTTTGAATTTGAAGTTGATTTGAATTTGAAGTTGGTTTGGATTTGAAGTTTGGCTTGAAAGAAAGAAGTAAGGATTGGGTTTAAGCTATATGGTAGACAAGTTTTCCTAACACCCCTAAGACATAACCTATTCCTATGGCTAACTCTTCTAAGTCTTTAGGGTTAGGTTAAGTGTTCACCTAATCACTAGAAGTATCTTAAGACTAAGGAACTCTTAGTATTTAGTGGAGTCCTATGTCTGACATGGAGAAGTTGAAAGCTCACTCAAATAGTGAGGCCAACAAAGGGCGCCCAATAGGTGTGGCATGACTAACAAGGCATACCGCACGTATTTGTGTTGACCAAGATGATCAACAACGTCGAACGATCTTAAACACTAACAGAAATGATCTACCCCCAAACCAAAGGTGTAAAAGGAATCAAGATCTTAGAGCAATGTGACTCTACTCATGTCAAAGACATAAAAGAGTGAAGGAGGAATCCACTAGGGATTGAGTATGTGAACCTTCCACTATGGGAAAAGGTTCAAGTCATCCCCAGGGGGATGAGAGGTTTGGTTTAATTTGTGCCTCATTGAGGAGAAATTTGATTTGGTTTGTTGATTTATGATTTGGTGCTCCACTGGGGATGAAAATGTGAACTCTCCACTAGGGGAGCAAGTTCAAGTCATCCACCGGGGGAAAGAGGTTGTGAAATCCGCTAGGGGATTTAAAAATCAGGATCCACTGGGGATGAAAATGTGAACTCTCCACTAGGGGAGCAAGTTCAAGCCATTCATTGGGAGAATTAGAAAGATTTGCATCTCACTGAGGAGAAGCGGATTGATTTGATTTGTTTGATTTGACTCCACTAAGGAGGTTGGTTGAATTTGTTTGTTTAGTTTGACTCCACTAGGGACAAGGGTTGAATTTATTTCAGATTTTACTCCATTGGGGAGGTTAGAAGGGATTTGTTTTAGATTTTAAATTTTGAAATTTGAGATGGACCCTCTCGGTTTGCGATAGACCGCACTGAGTAGGGGCATGTAGGCCTTGATCTAGCTCAGATTTACCAATCCAAAGGGGCAGTCTACTAACCACATAGTAGGACTAACCAACTAAAGTGGTGCCCTTCAGTTTGTAGTGGTTAATTCAAAGAAGAAAGCACGAACTCACATCTTCCTGAACTAAAGACCGCTAGGGTGACACATTAGCAAGGTAACATGTTAATCCGACCTAGGCTGACTATTGAGTGAATGCTGTTGAGGGACTTAAATAAGCTCAAAGATAGTTAATTTTATTTTTTAATTGTATTTGATGGATCCCATCAATTTATGATGCTGAGTAGGGATGTTTTTCTAACATGATTTACCAATCCAAAGGGAGTATCACGACCACATAGTAGGACTATCCAATCAAAGGGGTGTCTTTCAGTTTGTAGTGGTCAATTCAGGGAAGAAAGCTCGGGGACTCACATCATCCTAAATAAAAGACCATCGGGTGACATATTAGGTAATATGCCACCACCTATAACCATGGTTGAGCTGGGGAACTTAAATCAGCTCAAAGATAGTCACAGTTAATTTCATTTTTTTTAATCATATTTGATGGATCCCATCAATTTACGATGGACTGCACTGAGCAGGTGCCTTGTTGGCCTTGATTTAACATAGATTTACTAATCCAATGGGAGTAGTTTCCCAATCGAGGGGAGAACTATCCAACCAAAGGGGTGCCTTTCAGTTTGTAGCGGCTGATTCATGGAAGAAAGCTCGGGGACTCACATCTTTTCTGAATAAAAGACCACTGGGGAACACATTAGCAACGTAACATGTCAACCTGACCTAGGGCTAACTATTGAATGAATGCCGCTGGGGGACTCACATCAGCTCAAAGATAGCATAATTAATTTCATTTTTTTAATTGTATTTGATGGATCCCATCAGTTTGCGATGGACTGCACTAAGTAGGGGCTATGTTGGCCTTGTTCTAACATAGATTTACCAATCCAAAGGGAGTATTCTACCAGCCACATAGTAGGACTATCCAACTAAAGGGGTGTCTTTCGGTTTGTAGTGGTCAATTCAGGGAAGAAAGCTCTAGGACTCACAACTTCATGAATAAAAGACCACTGGGGTGACACATTAGCAAGGTAATATGTTAACCTGACCTAAGGCTGACTATTGAGTGAATGCCATTGGGGACTTAAATCAGCTCAAAGATAGTCAACTTCACTTTTATTTTTAATTGTATTTGATGGATCCCATAGGTTTGCGATGGACTGCACTGAGTAGAGGCCGTGTTGGCCTTGGTCTAACACAGATTTACTAATCCAAAGGGAGTAGTTTGTCGACCGAGGGGAGAACTATCCAACCAAAAGGGTGCCTTTTGGTTTGCAACAGTTGATTCAGAGAAGAAAGCTCAGGGACTCACATCTTTCCTAAAGAAGACATATGACAAAGGTAACATGTCAACCTCACTGGCTACCTGGTTTGACAGTCATGCTAGAAAGGAGCTTATATCATCCTAGATCTATCTCAGATTTACTAAACCAATAGAGAATATGTGCATCCGCTGAACAAATTCTCCAACCATAGGCTTGGCTACTAGGAATGGGGGACTGTCTAATCCAAAAGTAACCTGGGTAGTGTCTAAATGGGGTCTCAAAGGACATGATCCAAATAAAGTGCCCACAGGGGAAGGGGCCACAAAGGGCTTTATCCAAAACCTTGAGAGAAGATAATATCCATAAGTATTCGGTGGCTAACTCAAGGAGACTCAAGAGTGGTGTATCCTGTGAGCAAAGAGAACATCAACCAACGGTGCTCATCACAATCGCCTAGAAGAAGAAAGGGACTCACATCCTCCTATAGTAGGACTGATTGTCGGGATAGTCTATCTTCAGCTCGACAAGTGCTATCCGACCTAGGGTGACTATAGAGTGCATATCACTGAGGGACTTATATCGACTCAAAAGTGGTCAAGAGGAAAGGATCCACTGGGGGACTTATCCTAAGCCTCAAATATACTAAACCCAAATGCAGACTTACATTCCTTAAACAGAGTCAACATGAGGTAGCTCACTGGCTGCGCTGTGAAGTCTACCAAACTAACAAGGTGTTCATTAGTTTGCATTGATCAAGTCAAGAAGAAAGTATGGGACTCACATCCATCATAAGTGACCACTAGGGTGACAAACTAGCAAGATGTCACCGACTGTATGTAATGAGAGGTTGCCATGGGGGCTTGCTCCCACATCAAGACCTAAGATAAAAGATATGTGTTTTTTTGTGCTTGTGTTAAAGGGAATATGATGCCTCTCAGATTCTCTTACACCAACCCTAAACACGTTGGGGAATTATGAAATGGTGCCATGGATGGCAGTTGTGATCCCACTAAGAAAGGATGTCGCTTGGGTTCTCTTACACTTAACTTAATTGTGCTAGTCAAAATAGGATGCCTCTTGGGTTCTCTCACACCTATTCTAGCAGTGTTGGGGAATTGTGTTTAATTTGTCTTCGTGCTGTGAAAGAAGGATAGGATGCCTCTTGAGTTCTCTTACACCTAACTTAAACATGTTGTGGCGGATTCATAAATAAACAAACATTACTTCGAAAGAAGATTTTTTTTTTGATGAATTGGAATGAAATTTTTGATGATAGAATTATTTTCAAACATGATTTTATGGGTAAAATTTCTTCAAATAGAGCCCATTAATTGGAAGCATCAGGTGTTCCCCTTTACAATCAATAAGCTGATAAGATCCTCCTTGGTAAGCATTTTCTATGACAAAAGGGCCTTCCCAAGTGAGTTCAAACTTGCCTCCCATCTTTTGATGGCAAAAATTGGTCTCATTAGAATTAGAACAAGCTCTCCTACTTGAAAAGCTCTAGGGCAGACCAGCTTCTTGTGAGCTTAAATCATCTTGGCTTTGTATAACTCAAGGTTCTGGCACGCTCGTAGGCATCTTTCCTCCAAAGCTTCGAGCTCTTCTAACCACAAATTGGCATTCTTCTCTATAGTGATTTTACTACCCATAACTATCCTAAGTGATGGGAGCTAAACTTCTAATGGTAGAACGGCTTCAGACCCATACACTAAGGAGAACGGTAGCTTGGGTTGGAGTTCTATATGTATGCCCATGCTTCAACTTAGCTTACCATGCTCATGTTTATTATCATCAAGTGTCTTCTTTAGTATATGGATGAGAGTTTTGTTGAATGCTTCTGCTAGGCCATTTTCCTGAGATAATAGATGGTGGAGTATCTCCAATCTACACTATGTCTTCTGGCAAAGTTGTTGATCTTGGTGCTCTTGAATGCAGTACCATTATCGGATATAATTCATCGAGGCACGCTAAACTTATATGCGATATAGTTCCTGAAAAATTGGAGCACATGCTGATCTGTGACCTCTAAGTGGGATTACCTCTGCCCACTTGGAAAAGTAGTCAGGCTATGATGAACCGATGACCCTTGGAAGAAAGAGGATCGATTAGACCCACAATGTAGTAGCCCAACACTCAAATGGCCATGAGGCCAATGTAGGGTATAGAATGTTGGGTGATTGATGTAGGACCACACCATGACATTGATGGCATCTCCTAGCTATGCATGCTGATCATCGGCAAGAGTATCTAGTCTCTTGATCTTTGCTTTCATCTTGCATCTTGGTGTGCTCATAATGCATGTACTCAATCCATCATCTTACAAGCTTCTTGTTTGTCAAACACACACATTTGATCAAAATCACAAGGTGCCATCCACGAGAGCATAGGAGAGAGCTCTTTACTTCATTTGATGGGCTTATGACTTTTCTTCAGGTAGTTTGCCTCTACTCAAGTAATCCATTAAGGGTTGCCTCCAATCCAACTCCTTATCTTTTTTGGCAACGGTAACCTCCCCTTCAAGAGAAAGTCTCTCGACGAGTTAAATGTCAAAATGGGATATGACTTGTCTATTTTGGACCCTTATTGGAATGGACTCATCTTTCGGACATGCCAATTCTTTGGTGAGTTTGGCCAAAGCATTTGCTACTACGTTCTCTCCTCGGGGAACCTTGTAGATAGCAACTTCAGGGATTTGGGCCAACAGCTTCATGGTGTACTCATGGTAATGAAGAAGCTTAGGTTTTAGAACCTTGTAGGACCCGACAATCTGGTTGATGACTAGCTTAGAATCCTCGAAGATATTGATGCTTTAGACACACACTATAATGATTATTAAAGCCTCATACTCAACTTCATTGTTGGTGCATGGATTGGAGATATAGTTTGAGAATATCATCACATCACAGTCTAGAGTTAAGAGAACTATTCCTACCCCTACTTTTCCAGGAAGAGTAGATCGTGGTTCTTCTCCTTTCTGAAAGGAAGCTGCACCATCAAAATACATCTCCCAATGGCGATTGTCAACCTCCCCTAAATCATGATTTGTTCTTCAGCGAGATCATCACTAAGCAAAGAATCAGCAGGAAGTGGGTCTGCTGCTAAGAAATCTGCTACTACTTGTCCTTTCACTGCATGGAGGGGTACAAATATAATATCAAATTATGAGAGAATCATGGACCAATGTGCCAATCATTTGGATAACATTGGTCGTGTCATGAGATACTGTAGTGCCTTAATTCTTGAAATCAAGTCCACTTTATGAGAAAGCATATAGTGTCATAGCTTTCGAGATGGAAAGATTAAAGCTAGGCAATGTTTCTCAATAGGTGGGTAGTTCACTTCAG
The DNA here is from genome assembly GCA_021442155.1 of Cymbidium sinense. Lineage (NCBI taxonomy): Eukaryota > Viridiplantae > Streptophyta > Magnoliopsida > Asparagales > Orchidaceae > Cymbidium > Cymbidium sinense. The sequence goes on from CM038217.1 coordinate 8,215,602, forward strand.
CAGGGGTTAGATGATGGCTAAGGTAGTAGAGAGGGTTCTCCTTCCCTTCGTCATTGGCTTGGGCCAACAAAGCGCCAAAGGAGTCATCCAATGGAGTAGTGTAGAGGATCAACGGCCTACCCAGATAGGGGCTGCTAGAACTAGCGGCTTCACCAAATACTACTTGATGTCTTCAAAGGCATTCTGACACTTATCATCCCACTTAAACTTGGCATCCTTTTTGACAAGTGCTGAAAATCACTTACATCTCCCTGATAGATTGGAGATAAAGCATCTTAGATATGCCAACCGCTCTTGGAATGATCTGAGTTGGGTTAGACTTTTAGGAGGTGGCATTTCTAAGATAGCTTTGATCTTTTCTGGGTCTATTTCTATTTCCTAGTGTTGGACAACAAACCCAAGGAACTTCCCTGAAGCTACTCTGAATGCACACTTTAGGGGGTTCATTTTAAGGTTAAATTATCTTAATTATTCAAAAATTACTCTCAAATCAAAGAGATGGTCTTCCTTTTCTTTTTAGCTTTTTGACAACTAGATCATCAACATAGAATTCAACTTGATGATGAATAAGATCATTGAAAATCAAAGTCATGGCCCATTGGTATGTGAAACTAATATTTTTAAGGCCGAAAGGCATGCCCTTATAATAATAGATTCCAATCGGGGTTCTAAAAGTAGTATTTCTTTCATCCTCAGGGGCATCTTGATTTGGTTGTAGCCAGATGACACATCCATAAAGGAGAATACTACATGAGATGAGGCAATGTCCACCATTAACTCTAGTATAAGAAGTGAAAATTTATCCTTAGGACATGCCTTATTTAAGTCCCTAAAATCAACGCATATGTGAATTTGGCCATTCTTTTCCTTAATTGGTACCATACAAGCTAACTAGGTAGGGTATTTTTTTTCCTGATGAAACCAACATTGATTAGTTTCTTAACTTTAGAAATGACCTATTGTTCGATTTCTAACCGTATGCATCTAGGAGCTTGCTTGATAGGCATTAGTCGGTTTGTGGACCGCTACATGAGATAATCCTGGCATCTCTTCATAACTTCATGCAAAGCAATCCTTAAACTCAATCAATAGCCTAACTAAGTCATTGGTTTCTTCTTTGTTTAGCAGAGAACCGATGGATCTTCTGGATCAAGGTTGATTTCTTTAAGCTTGTCAAAGTTGAATAGATATTTCTTCAATTTGAGATGCATCTTTGATTTGGAGATCATCTGGATCATCTGAAGTTTCTAAACACACTTTCTCATAAGAGTTAGTGTGGTTGGAGAAGAACCTATCATACTCCAAATGATTGGTGACAACTAATCAGTAATCATCATCATCGACTAGACCCACTGTACTAAATCTTAGTCCTGATCTTGATTATGCATCCTTGCCTTTGTTATTTCATAACTTCTCAAAATACTCTGACCTGTGCCTGGATCATGTATAAGGAATCAAACCTTTCTTTGCAAGATTATGAACACAAGGGGAGTACCATTCAAATGGTAATTCCATTAAATCTTTATATGAATTATCCTCAAGTTCTATCACTGATTGAGGATGATGATCCCAATAGGAATCTCTTGCTTGACATCCATGGAAGACTTAGGGCTTCTTAACTACTAAATCTTCAACTTTTGAGAGGAAAGTGAGGTTAGAGCTAAAGTTTCCAACCGCTTGATAGTTTTATAGATTTGAATACATTTGCTTTGCTTGGAGGATTGTCACACCGCTTGAGTGTCACCTCAATGAAATCTGCTGAGAGGGGTTGGATGGTATGCTAATCACATGAGACTCATCCTCTGAGCTGGATTCCAAGTCTATGTGAATAGCAGGGGTACTCCTATGAATTGAAAGATAGCCCCTGTTGGTTGGCCGCCAACCAGGGGGTCTTCCACCTCTGGAACTGCATCTATATCTGGATCTACCTCTGCCTAATGGAGGTCGAGTCATCCTACCCATATGTCTGTATGGTGGAACAAATTGTGGGTGGAATGTGACATACGGCTCTACTTTTCCTTGGTGTTCTTTTCTAGTTCACTTGTGTTATCCTTTTTCTTTCCTTTTTTTCTTTTTCTTTTTCTTCTTTTTCTTTTTCTTTTGTGTTTGAGTTTTGTCCAAGTTCATAAGAAAAGGTGTTTTGAGGAAGGTTGTAGGTTGCATCCTCATATATCTTGACCTCTCTAACTAAAAATTACTTTTCATCTCCTTTAACATAGTATTCGATTCTATCCCTTTGGAACTTGATGCACTGATGAAGAGAGAATGGAATCATCTTATTCTGGTGTATCAAATACCTACCGAGGAAAGCAGTGAATGAAGTATTCGAATCAATTATATAGAACTTGACTTCAGTCTTCCAATCACCTATTTCTAAAGGTAACACTATGGAGCCTAAAGCCCTCTCGCCCTGTTCATTTAATCCTCTCAGCATCATTCAATCTCCTCGGAGTGCAGAGATGTCAATCTTTAAATAGACAAGGGTCTTTAGACTCATAATGTTAATCGATGCACCTGGATCGACCAAAACCCTTGAAAGTCTGAATCTGCCCATATCCACTGTGATGTAGAGGGGACGGTTGTGCTCCAAGTCCCCCAGAAGATGGTCTTTGTCTATGAATGTGACTCCTTGGGCTTCTCTTGAATAATGTGCCTCCTCTATAATAGTGGTCAGCTGAGCTAAGCATATTTCAGGATCAAGAAGGGCCTTGATTAATGATTCCTTCAACTCTTTGGATATGACAAGAGCATCATATATGCTTAACTTAGCTGGCAACTTTCTTGGGTGAGAGAGGACAATGTAATCCACTTTGGGCTGATCCTCCACAAGCATATCCATAGGTGGAGCATCTTGTGGAGGGGTTTGTTTCTCGCTGGAACCAATGACTTATTTTCCCATATCTTGAGATGCTGCTCTAGGAGATAAAACCGTGCCACTACGGAGGTTAACTTTGGTGATCTCTTATGGCAGTTTAGTGGAAGATTCTACCTGCTCGCCAGGCTCACCTGCAGCTTCTCCTATAGGACCCTCAGAATAGATGATTCCAAGTCTATCTCAAGAGGTGAACCCATATTATTCATAGAAGGAAAGTCCATCTCTAAATTAGAAAGAGGAAGATTGGAGTTATTATAATTATTATTTAGACTTGAAGAGTTTTTTGTAAGAGTAGAATTAGACAACCCATCAGAAGTGACACAAATGTAATTCAAACTATCTTTATTCTTCGATTTCTTGGATTTTGAAGGAGGTACATTGTAAATCTAGTAAAGTAAGTGGGGTGAGGGACTTGATGCCCTCATCCATCGATATAAGATGTATACTAGAAGAGCCAAGTAAGTGCCAGAAGTAGTGCAACGATGAACTGGAGGCTAGATTCGGTGGTTGCAGGCTATCATGGTATGCTGGGCTGCTGAGCTCCCACTTTCCCCAAGTTGTCTTTGGCAACTTGTGAACCATCCTTGATGATGGAGGTTCGAGCTGCCTCAAGAACCTGCAAGGAAAATTTCTTGATTTTAAAATAATCTTTTTAGAGGTTCGGGATAAGGAGATATCCCAACCTTCTTTAGTTTTGAAAGGATTGCATGTATCCCTAAGGATTACCCTAATAGAACTGGATGGTTATTCCACTATGTATTCCTTTGGGATAATTATGGCATCTGTCTTATTGCTATGCTCAAGCCAGTCCTTGAATGTAAAGCAATCCTCTAAAACATGGCCTCGCATGCAGTGGTAGGGGCAAAAATTAGGATCATTGTTCTTTCCCACTTCCTCCGGCTTTCTAGGCTTGGGAAGTTAAAAATTTGGCTTCTTTAAGAGGTTCTTAAAGATTTTTCTGACTACCTCTCTCTAAAATGAATAAGGTTTGTTTAGTTTATCCAAAAGAGAAGGTGAATGGTAGGTACTTGGCGGTAGGTATGTGTACTTCTGCTATGAATATAGATGAAGAGGAGGCGACGAAGGACATGGACGCTGATGTGGCATCCGGTAGGATGGCCTAGGCGGTGGTAGAGGAGGTGGAAATGACAGCTGTGGAGCACGAAGTCTCTCATACCGCTCTCTGGCTGGCTGCTTCCCTTTATCTAGTAATGCTACTATCCCTGGCTTCTTTACATAAGCTTTCTCTGACTTTGGCTTTGTGGACTGATCTTGAAAAGGCAATTATTTGGCCTCTCCTTGTAGACTAGCTATCTTATTAATTAGCTTCTCAAATATCTTGATGGTAAAACCTATGAGCATGAAGGCGACCGGGCCATGAATATTCTTTAGTATAATTTCAATGGCATGCTATTCAAATAGTTGTGGTTCGCATTTCATACTCAAATTATGCAATCTGAGAATATAGTCAATGAGAGACTCATGTTGTTGTGCTACAGAGATCGCCACCCTCATTTGAGCACCATAACCTCTTAATGAAGAGTTGTTCCAACTTAATAAAAGTCTTCACTGAACTGGGGAGTTCAAAGATACCAATCAAAGGCTATGCTCGAAATCGATAAAAGTAATAGTAATGCATCTCTACTAGTTGCAACAAGTGGTCAAAGTTACATGTCGGTTCTCATTGCCATCAAAGCTCTTGAAAGAAGGAGGCACAAAACCCTTAGGATACTGGATAACATTGAATTCCTTTAGGTAAGATCTACTCTTTGGAGCTGATGATCTTCCTCGAGCTTGCGCCAATTCTTCTCTCACTTGTTGTTCAACCATGAGTTTAATATCCTTTTCTTATATAGAGGTATTATTCACTACCTTCCTATACAAGCTAGTGTTGCCCTGCTCAACTGGAGGTGAAGTCTTGGCTTGATCCAAGACATGCAATAACTCGACCGATCTCTACAATAGTAGGATACGCTGCCAAGGCCTAATTCTAAAGTGCCAAAATAGCTAACAAATCTTCAAGCCTCTTTCCCATTTTATCAATTTGTTCATCCTTCTGTTTGAGCTGTTGAAGGAGGTGTTGGGTTGAATAAGCATCGTCCTTCACAAATGCCTTCCAAGCTATGTTGATCTCGAAGGAGGGAACCTCTAGTGTCAACCATATGCACCTTTATTGAGTCCTCCAACATATCATCTTCATTGGGATCAAAACTAACCTTTTCTTCCTCTAGGTCAAACCAAGCATACCCTAGAATTTCCTTCTTCTCAATGAGATAATGTGCTATGATATCATTTAGGGAGCGATCCAACTGCGCAGACATAAATGATCATGACTGACCAGTAATGGGATCATGTTCATGAACAGAGATACATCTAACCTCTCCTACATTGAAGTGCTAATCTTGTGAGGAGTACGCTCACTAGAGGATACATGATCATGATCATGGCATCTCGATGCGGGAGTTACTCCCCGGAAAGATCTATCGCCATAGAAGCAATTGAACTGTCTCCTTCTCCCTCTACTGCTACTATCTCCATGATCTACTACGATGGTGGTGGTAATGGCACAACTACTACACTACGAGATCGCCATTCCCTCTTCATCACAATCAAAGTGGGAGGTCGAGCAGGAGAGCTCAGCCTCGCCTCAGTCGGTAGTGTAGATAAAATGAGATCTCTTGGACATAATCGGATCACCAGTGGGGCTCTCTTTTCCCCAGATGCTGCCTTCATGGCCTTTGATGGAACTGTGGAAGATGGAACTTGCACTAGAGATGATGGATGTGGAGTAGAGTGGTCTAATGAAGGCATCACCGACTCTCTTTGTGCGGGAGCTCTCCTCTCATGGTGGGTAGTACCGAGAATGCTATCGATGACCAACACGTAGTCCGATCAAGGAAAATCCATAAGGCTAAGATCACCGTCACCTGTACCTCTATTAATGCATGAACTAATCAGCCTCTAGCTCTCTCCTATCGATTTTCTACCACGCCAGGAGGGATGATCTTAAATCAAATTGAGCATTGGACTCCATTCTGCATGCCCCAACTCTGAACTATCCTGAGGTCGGCATATGACCTCCTCCTATCTTTGGTAGGAGCCTCATACTAACTGATGGAGGTGACACTGAGATCCTCCTAACATCTTCCTCTCCATCTGATCTGGAGAGAGGGTGGAACTTATTCTGTGTAACCATAGGAGAGACTATCATGGGTAACTCCTCTACTGCATCCTGAGAGACTGTCTCCATCTCCTTAGCCTTGCACACATGATGTCGCTTGATCTTGTGGCATCTGTTATGGCACTGAGTTCTGCTGGGCAGAGCAACATGAAAATTAGACCCTAACTCAAAGGTGGGAGAGACTATCCCTGGAACCAAGGCAGCCTTCCCTTGGAAAAAGCCAGTGAGTGGGTACTAGCCCATACTGGGGCAACAAAGGGAACAACTGAACACATAGGAATTGAAACTGCAATTGATGCGGGAACTACTATAGCCTTCCTCTTCAATGGGGAAAATTTGGAATCATATGGTATCTTGATATGGATGACTAGTTTCTGCCCAGTCACTGCACTCCTACTGATAGTTGTGAGGGCTGCCACATGACAAGTGATCTTGGCCCCCTCAAATCTTTAACCAAAGTGAACCAAATGGGCAAAGTTAGTCTGTGGGAGGCTGGCCCGATCCAAGGCCAAATCCATCCCAAAAGGAAATTTGAAGACATACTTCTGAGCTTCCATTTATACTGAACTGAACATGAGAGAAACTGACTGAAACTAGGTTAAAATTCTACAATTTTGGAAAATAAACTCAAATCAGATTTCTGCTTTCATATTTTGCTAACTTTTTAAATTTGATTTAAGAATTTGAACCCACACTCAATAATATGAATAAGTTAAGTGGGGATCTTTGATTTAGGATAGAGATTTTGAATGAATTGGAGAAGAGATTTCTGAGTTTAGAATCCATTTCCAACAAATTTGTGTATGTTGAAAATGGGTTCAAATATTTTGAAGAGATTTTAGATGCTTTCATTGGTTCATATTTGAATTTGATTTTTATGTTTGGGGACCCTTTATTTAACAAATTTGAGTATGTTAAATAGAGGGTCAATTGATTTTATTTTTTATTTGTGATTTTGGAATTTACTCACTTAGCAAATTTGGGTATGCTATATGAGGTGTTTGAAAACAATTTTCTCCTTTTACTTGTTTGCTAATTATATGGATCATGTGTGAATTTGGAAATGGAATCTTTACTTAGCAAATTTATGCATGCAAAATAAAGTCTGAATCTAATTTTTGGTTTTGATTTTAAAAACTGGATCTTTACTTAGCAAATTTGTGTATTCTAAATAAAGTCCAAATGTGTTTTGCTTTTGTTTTTGATTTTGGAAAGAGGATCTTTACTTAGCAAATTTGGGTATGCTAAATAAAGTCCAAGTGTGTTTAATTTTGTTTTTTTATTTTGCAAAGAGGATCTTTACTTAGCAAATTTGGGTAAGCTAAATAAAATCCAAATGTGTTTAATTTTTGTGATCTTGAAAAGAGGATCTTTAATTAACAAATTTGGGTATCCTAAATAAAATCCAAATGTGTTTTGATTTTTTGTGATTTTGAAAAGAGGATCTTTACTTAGCAAATTTAGGTATGCTAGATTAAGAATCCAAATGTGTTTTTTTTTTTGTTTTCATTTTTGAAAAGAGGATCTTTACTTTGAAAATTTGTGTATGCTAAATAAAAGAATCCAAATGTGTTTTGATTTTTATGTTTTGATTTTGAAAGGATGATCTTTACTTAGCAAATTTGGGTATGCTAAATAAAATCCAAGTGTATTTGAATTTTATGATTTTGAAAAGAGGATCTTTACTTAGCAAATTTGGGTATGCTAAATAAAATTATAATGTGTTTTGATTTTTGTGATTTTGAAATATGATATTTACTTAGCAAATTTGGGTATGCTAAATAAAGAATCCAAATGTGTTTTGATTTATGTGATTTGATTTCAAAAGGAGGAATTTCCATTTAACAAACATGGTATGTTAAATGGAATCCAATTTAAAATTTCTTTTGGAAAATGAAATTCTCTTTTGACAAATTTGGGTATGTCAGAATGGAATTCCAATTTTGTTTTATGTTTCAAAGATGATGTTTTTGTGTGTGATTTATTGCTTTTTGAAAAGATGAAAATTCCAACTTAACACATGTGGAATGTGTTGAGTGGAGTTTCAATTGGTGTGATTTTGTTTGAAGACAAAGTCTCCATTCAACAAGTTTGGATATATTGAATGAAGAGGCTTATCTTAAAAAAAATTTAATTTTTGCGAAAGAAGAAATTCCAACTTCAACATATGTAATACATATTGAAATGGAGTTTCAATTTTTTGATGATATTTTATTTGGAAATGAAATCTTCATTCAATAAATTTGGGTATATTGAATGAGGATGCTCATGTGTGTTTTTTAAAAGGTGATTTTGATTTTATTTGGAAATGAAATCTTCATTCAATAAATTTGGGTATATTGAATGAGGATGTTCATACGTGCTTTTTGAAAATAATGTTTTGGTTTTATTTTGGAAATGAAGTCTTTATTCAATAAATTTGGTATATTGAATGAGGATGTTCATTTGTGCTTTTGAAAATATGATTTTGATTTTATTTGGAAATGAAATCTTCATTCAATAAATTTGGGTATATTGAATGAGGATGTTCATTTGTGCTTTTGAAAGATGATTTTGATTTTGTTTGAAAAATGAAATTTTCATTCAATAAATTTTAGTATATTGAATGAGGATGTTAATTTGTGCTTTTTGAAAAAGATGATTTTTATTTAATTTTATTTGAAAATGAAATCTTCATTCAATAAATTTAGGTATATGAATGAGGATGTTCATTTGTGCTTTTAAAAATATGGTTTTAATTTTATTTGGGAAGATCTACATGTAACAATCTTGAAGATTGTTAGATGAGGTTAAATTATATATATGTTTTATGAAACTTTTTGTAAAACATTTTTTATTGTGTGAATTTTAGAAAAGTGCTTTTGAAAAGCAATATTTTTATAAAGGATTTATTTTTCTTTAATTTTGGAATGAGCTTTACCTTACCATAAAGATGGTAAGAAAAAGGTCTTTAGTTATCTCTTTTTATTAAATTTTATTTTCACCTATTGGGAGACCCAATAGAGTTTTAAGACCTACATGGAGTGAGGTCCTAAAACCTAAAGAATGTTGGCTATCCTAGCTTAAGAATGAAATAAACTAAGTGCCAACGAAATAGAAGGATAGTCTCAATTTCATATGAGATACAAATCCACTATTGATACTTAGAGAGAACGATCGTTTACCAAAGATGAAGAGAGGAACCATCCCCAGCGGAGTCACTAGAAAAATCTGTGGTGTTTATTTCTCAAACCCTTTCTTTTTTGGGGGAGAGATCTGAAAAATAAAACATTTTGTGTTGGGACACCATGTAGATCCATAGATGTTCTCATTAGGGTGATCGGGTACGACATTGAGGAATGGTGTACTATCTCAAAAGATAGAAGTCACCATCCTACAATGGACTAATCACCTAATAAGGACTCTAAGACGATGGGTCTTCAAATGTACCAGAGATTCTTCCCCTACTTTACATGGAAAAGTAAAGTAGGGTTTATTTTAAACCAGGTTAGTCAAGTTCCCTATGGAGGCAATCCCCCATAGTTAATTACATCATAGGGAATGAGATTCCTTAGGAATACTCTCCATTAAGGTAAATGATCATTATCTCCAAAGATTTCAATAATATGACTATCAAAAAATTGGTTATTTTTAGAAAATCAAGTAGGATTTGATCAAGATGAAAGAGTATTTATTAAAACCAAAGGGAGATGAGTAGGAGATGCTTATGATACTAGAAAGACTAGTGAGCATCCCAAACTATTCTATGGTTAGGCTTTATATTTTTGAAATTGAAGAAAATTATTTTGAGTTGAATTTTTATTAGAAATCTAGGTCTTACAATTCCACAACACAAGATTGTGGAAATGCCTAAGAGGTGAGGATTTATGTTTACAGCCCGCAAAGGAAAACAACAACCTCGAATCCTAAATCTAGGGAGCTTTGGCGAGGGCCAAAGCACGACCTAAATCTAAGGCAAAAATATGTATATGATTTACCTCCATAAGAGAGAATAAACCACCTGAATGTTGGACTTACAACTGCCTATGAGTGGCTACCGACTAACTCCTCCTACGATTTTAAATTCATGTAGACAAGTCTTTATGCTTTGCAAAATAGCTAGGCTGTTGTTTATTTAGAAAAGGAGACTAAGTCTCTAAACACACTTCCTAAGAGACTAGATCATGTAGGGCATGAATAATGACTTAATCTAATGCAAATTTTGTTAAGTTTTATTTTGATTTTTGGACATTCATTTGACACAAGCTATGAGATTCATATTCATAATGCATGAGAAATTGGTTATGGGCCAAAATCAACAAGAAGGAGGTGTGTTTCCACTATGGCTCTCAAAGGTCAAGCCATGTTTTTGGCAAATGTGGAAGCCCTCCATTAGCAAGAGTGAAGCAAGATGATTTTTATGCATGATGTGAAATATACAACATCCAGCTAAGGGGTTGCTAAATCTTTTATCTTGATTTATGTCCTAGGCTTTAGGTGAAGTTATGAGTTATTTAATTTTAATTTTGAGTTGAATAATTGGATAGAAAACTTAATTTTTCCTAAGAGCCTAATCGCATCCAGGCCATTCATCAATCAATGAAGAAACTAGAAAAATCATGCCATCTTAATGCACAAGCTAAACAAACATCAAATAATTTTATAAAGCTAGCATAAAAAAATAAGAGGCCGATGTTGTCGGGCTCCACCACACAAACCCGAAAAGAAAAATGGGTAGCTGAGCTCTACCCTTATATAACTTGGATTACAAATTAATAATTATAATTTAAAGTAATTTATGTTATGGGGTCTTCATTTCTTCATTTCTTCCTTTCTTCTTTTATTTCTTTATTTTTTTTGGATGGCTGGGATGTAGTTGCTCCAAGGCTTCAAATGGTGCATAAGACTTGGTCTTATGATCAATGTTCATCCTAATCCCCCATAACATTCATTCCAAATCTTAATTACAAAATTATATAAAAATTAGAAAAGTAAATATAACTAAACCTATAAAATAGAGATTAACTAAACATACAACACAACCTAAGCATGTATATGAATAATTTGGACTTAGCACCCCACACATGGGTAACCAAGTCCATGAGTTCTAGTTTTGGATTATGCTTAGGGGTATAAGCAACCTGTATAGCAAAAGAATTTATATTTTTTTATTACAGTGCCCCTTAAGCACAATCCCCTATAGAAGACATGATTAGGCTAAGATCGCCTATACCATTCAGTCCACACATGCACTCTAATATCCAGTCTAAAATATTGCATCATAAAATAAAATTAGGCATCAAACTATGCACCGCCCTAACATAAAGCTAGAAATGGTGACTTAGCCTAATGTGTATTCCATTTAAGGCTTGTGTGGCATGTCTTAGCTAGGCTTTAAGGTTAGAATTTTCTAAGTGTGAGAGAGTTCAACTTAGAGGGTGGTTCATTTTAAGTGATTTAATTGATTTGTCAGTTTTATTTGATGATTTGATTTGGTTTGAATGAACCTACATTTAGTTACTAAGTGTTGTAAAGTGAATAAAAAAGAAGAGAACTTCTCTTTCATCCCTACCTTAAGTGATTTCTAAGGTAGATTCATTAGTAATTTTTCTTTAGAATATTTTATTATGTGTTTCAATTATTCCTAAGTTTAGATTTGCTCTAAATAAACCTAGTTTATATTTGCTCTAAATAAACCTATTCAATAAGAAAGGCATCTTAGGATTAATTAACGTGAATTATTATCATAAAACACACAACTATTTATTTCTTTCCAATATGTATACCATGCATATGAATAATCCTAAGCATAACTATACATGTAATGCAAATTTTAGCACACCTTAATGATGAATGCAAAGAGATGTTGTTTAAGAAAATTTGGATATTTCATGTATGCATGATTCTGTTTAAGTAGAAAGGAGGGGATCTTTTATCCATTAATCAAATGCACATCTACATGTATAAAAGAAATAAGTGAGTACGATGCCACTATTTTCTAAACTAGTGGTGTAAGGTACAAGACCTACTTAGGCTACTTAAAGCCTCTCAACCCCGTGATGTCCAGGCTAATATACCACTTTTCTTAAATTTGTGAGAATGTACAAAAGAAATGGATGAAGAATCATGCAAAAGATTTTTGTTTGATTTGGTTATGCAATTTACATGTGTAAATGTGGAGATCCTTTTTAAGTCATAACATCAAAATTTATAGGAAATGATTTAAGCAAGTGTTATGTCCTTTTCAAATGAATTATACACTTTGCAAATCTTATTCAAATCCATGTTAAGTGAAGAGAAGAAAATCACATAAAGCACATTTTATATTATAATCACATGCAAACTTATAAGTACTTATAAGTAGCATCACTTCATTTGTAATCTTTGATTTGTAGGTTTTGAAAATAATTTTTTATTTAATAGTGATAATACCCACTCATATTCTTAACTTTAGCCAAAACATGCAATTTGACATAAAGGAAATATTTTATTTAATTAATTTTTCAAAAGAGATGAATGCATGGTTTCATATGGCATACAATATTTAACATGCTTGGAAAGAAATAAAGTGATGTAAGCATATAACTTCATTCTCCTTAATTAATTCCTAAGGACACTCCTATAAAATAAGATTATTCAAAGTTAATCAAAATTCTTTAAGAGATTTTTATTTTTTATTTTGAATTGAATTTGATTTGATTTAGGAAGTGTGAAAAGAGTTTGCTGGTCCTAACCCATTTCCCCATGTGTGAATTGGTTTAGTTTAATTTTAGAACAATTAGGTTGATTTTATATTTTGTTTAGGTTAAGGTGTGAATTAAATCCATTAATTACCCTTTACTTACACCGCTTTAACATAATTAACCTAACAATTATGAGCCAGCATATGATATACAACCACATGGAATTTAAATCAGTAATGGAACTAAGAAAGAAAGGGGCCTAATGCAATTGGCTCACAATTATTGATTAATTAAGCTAAAGGGTTTTCATTAAGTACTTTCATAATCTTCCCATACATGTGAGTTAAATATGATTTCCTTAAACTTACCTTAGGCTCTTGAACACCTAAGGATCTACCCAATAAGAGATTGATTAAGTTTTTGAATTAATTTTTAGTTTTGAGTTTGGTTAATTAAGCTATTTAATGAAGTGATTAAATTATTAATCAATTTGCAAATTAATTAAGTCTTTATCTAAATGAAATAAACTTAGGGGAAAAGATTTGGAAAAGAAATCCTCATCTCATTTCCTAAGTCCATTCACTATTTTAAGATGATTAACAAGCTTAATTAATGAATTTATCACCATTTAATAGGTTAATTAATCATTTAATTGATTAAGAGAGTGATTAGAGATGAAACAAGCAATTACCTAAATTAATCCAATAATAAATTCCAAAAAAATTATGGGAGGCAGAGGTCATCCCACTAATTAACCCTAGGGAGTTTGAAATTAATTACTAAAGTAATTAAGGAGTAATTAGCCTAATTATATTTCCAATAAAACCCAAATTGAATGAAAGTTATTATTTAAAATCAATTAAACTTAATTTTATATTATTCTCATTTGAATTATCTTTAAAATGAACTTGAGTTGTATTTTTTGGATTTTTCTACATTTAGTTATGAATTTATGAAGTTTTTGTGATTGTAGGATAATTAAATGACCTAATTAATTAATTAATCCCATCGATACCATGGATGCGGCGAAGCTTTCAATGACATGGGATTGTTATTTAAGTTATCACATCGCATGCCGCATTAGCTGGTGACACAACACGCTTTCCCCTGGGCCATCTTATCAAAGATTGGAGGGCCAGGATTAAACTCATGGTTATGAAGGGATTAAATCAGTGATTACTCATTTTAATCAAGGTCGTCCATCCAAAACATGATGGACAACGCATGATTCATCCCTGCCTAAGCTTTAGGAGACGGAGATCCATCCTCCATGGCTTGATCAAAGCTCACTTGAGCTCAGATTAGGCTGAGATTCACCCCACACCATCAAGAGGTGTCAGGAAGAACATCCAACGGCTAGATTTTAATGGGATGATAATTCCCTTCATAAAGGACCAAGCATTTTTCAACTTTAGGTCAGTTTTGAGTCATGCCTCACCGGAGGCTATCACCGACGCTTCTAATGGAGGAGGTAGCTTCGCCTAGTGGAGACGAAGCTCTGTTGATGGTTTCAAGCTTAAATTTGAAGTAGATCTCTTAATTGACGAAGGCTCCCTCTAATGGCTTGCGGCTTTGTTCTAAGTCTCCCTTCCCGTGGCTTGGATACTTGGGAAAAGCTTTGGCTGAGCTCGACTAAGTGCCTCGATGGTGCTTGCCAGAGCAACTTAAGTTTGATGGAGAATTGAGTGAAGTGGAATTCCCTTAGACCTCCACTAATTTTGGCTTTAGAAAACCAAGAAGGAGAAGTTTGGGAAGCTTGGAAATGACCTTGGGAAGCTTGTGGATGCTTGCTCTTGGTCACTCTAGCTCAATCAAATTTAGAGTCTCTCATTTGAGTTGGAATGAGGGGGAGTATATCTCATTCAGTTTTGGTAGAGGAGTGGAAGGGAGGAAGTGCACATGTACTAGGTGAGTGTACGAGGTGATCCAAGTGGAGAATTTTCATTGAAGGGGTCGGTTTGGCCTTGGGTTGGGTCATGGCTGACCCAAACTCACTAGGTCATGTTCACCACCCTCCTTGGTGTCCATGTGGTCTACTGGGAGGATGCCAAGTGGCCATGAAAAGGAATTGGCCAATTCTAAGTTAATTTGGCCATAGGTTACCCTTTGACCCAAGGGTAAAATAATCATTTAACCTTGATTTTGGTTTGGGCAGATTTGAGATATTTTAGAAATAGATTGGGCTAAATTTCAAGGAATTTGGAGTTGATTTGATATGATTTAGCTCAAGCTGACCCATTTAGGTCAAAATGGGTCAACTTGGGTCAAGTTGACCAATTGGTCAAATTGGGCCAAACCATTGGTTAGGTCAAGTTCAAATGATCATTTGAAGCCTATGGGTGTCATTTATTTGGTTCAATTTGGTTTATATTTGGTTTTGTTTTATTTGAGTTCACTTTAGTCAAATGGGTCAAGTTGATAATTTGACATAATTAATTAGGTCATGGGTTGGTTTAGGTTTGGTTGATCATTTGGAATGTATTGCAAGCTTTGGTTTCAATCAATTTTGGTTTGGTTTGATTTCAATTTGACCTTTAGGTCAAGTTAGTTCATGGTCAATTGGGGTCAGTTGGCCAATTGAAGCTTTAGTCAAGTTCAACAAGAGATTTAGAATGAATTTCACCCATTGGTTGCAATCAATTTGGCTTAGATCAAGATTTGACCCATTTTAACTTTTTAGGTCAACATGGGTTAACTTTGGTCAAGTGGCCAATTTGGCTAAGTTTGGCTTAATTATAGCTTGATCATGTTCAATCATTGATGATGGATTGATTTAGATCAATGGTTTCAATCAATTTGGCCAATGGTGGATTTTGGCTAATTTGGATTTCATTTGGGTTAAGTGTTGACCTGGTCAAAGGCTAGGTTTGACTTGGTTTGACCCAATTTGAGTGATTGATCATCTTAGGATGATTATTGCTCACATTGTGAGGCTTGGATGGGCTTAGTTCAATCCAATTTGGGTTGATTGGATAAAAAAAAATCTTTAGGTCACAGTCTAAATAAATGGGTCAATTGGCTTGATCTTTGATTCAAGTTTGAAATTCACATATGGACTTATGATTGAAATATAAATCAATGCAAGTGATTTGGAGTCAAATTTTGGGTTCAATTTTCAAGTTCAAAGGATGAATATGGGTTTGATTTGGGTTAATTTGATTTTGGTTTGATGATTGAAGTTTGTGTTTATATTTGTTTTGTGATTAAAGGATTGATTGTTTGAAGAGAAAATCCAAAGGTTTGGTTTGATTTGAGGATGATTTGGCTAAGTTCAAGAATTTGACTTGAAAGAGCATAAGTTGAATTTTGGTTAGTTTTGGATTTGAGTTTTGGATTTAGTTTTGGTTATTTGAATTTATATATCATTTATATTTGTGAATATAAATGAGAATATAAATGGGTTATGAGAAAATCATTTGAGTTTGGAGTGATTTGGATTTGATTTGAGCTAAGTCCATAAGATAGAATCAAAAGGCCTTAAGAAAGATTTTGGATTTAGAATTTATCTTGGGTTTCAATCATTCAGAATTGATTTATGATTTGAGAAAATCACTTGGGATGGAAACTAATTTAAAATTAATTTAAATTTGAAGTTAATTTGAATTTGAAGTTGATTTGGATTTGAAGTTGATTTGAGTTTGAAGTTGATTTGAATTTGAAGTTGGTTTGAATTTGAAGTTGATTTGAATTTGAAGTTGATTTGAATTTGAAGTTTGTTTGGATTTCAAGTTTGACTTGAAAGAAGGAAGTAAGGATTGGGTTTAAGCTATAAAGTAGACATGTTTTCCTAACACCCCTAAGGCATAACCTATTCCTATGGCTAACTCTTCTAAGTCTCTAGGGTTAGGTCAAGTGTTCATCAAATCACTAGAAGTGTCTTAAGACTAAGGAACTCTTAGTGCTTAGAGGAGTCCTATGTCTAAGATGGAGAAGTTGAAAGCTCACTCTAAAAGTGAGGTCAACAGTGCATCATCTTGCGAATCCTTGGAGGATAATATTTTGACATTCTTGTTGGAACCATATCATCAGATTTATCAAATTGCATGAGCCAATCAGAATCCTAGTGATAGCACTCCGCAGACTTGTAAAATAAAATTCCACGTTCATCACATCGCAGCAAAGGAGGCATATAAAAAGTCTTTAACTCTTCAACAATATGGACTTCACGTGGAGTAACTTTCTTTGAAGTGTTGAAAAGGAACTGGCACGACCACTAATATGTGTTCTGATATCAACAGGTCTGTCATCCTTCTTGAAAAGATAAATGAACCCTCACTTTCATAAGTAGGTTCAAAATCATAATCGGGATTTGGTACTCTAAAATTTTCTTTCCTTTCACCAGAGACTTGTTTATTCCCTTGGGTTCGACAGAAGGATCATCCTTTTCTTCTTGTGTGTTACTTCCCAGATGAGGGATTAGCCTTTTCAACTTAGGTGATGCACTAGCTGCTTTAGGAAGAGTCAGTGTCACCTTCTTTCTTCCTTTTTCCTTCTTCACTTATTTGGATTATTTTGCAGCCTTTGAAGTAGAAGCCTTAGATTGTTGAGGCTCCTTCAATAAATAGTATTTTGTATCTTCATATATCTTAGCTTCATGAACTATGAATAGCTGATTTTAAAATTTCCGAATTTTATGTTCTTCCTCATCTCTTATGTATTACATGCATTAATGCTAAGTAGACGGGACTATTCTATACTCATGTAGCCACAGATGGCCTAACAAGGCCCTGAACGAGGTGTTAGCATCAATAATGAAATGGCTTCTTTTTTTTAATTTCAATTATTCAAGATGTTGAATTTAGAGATTTTTAAGAGATTTGAGATTGATAAAATAATCTCTAGGCTCATTGACAAAGACATAGGGTGTGTTATGTTCCAAGCATAAGATCCTCCTCAGAGAAGGAGATTCGAAGGTCTTGAGATTATAATACTTCAGTCATACACTGCTTGGTGAAGTATGCTTCATATTTTCTTGGATTCTTAAGAGCTTGAATTAAGATTTAATGAAGATCTCGTGACATCAAGAGGGCTTCAAACACACTCAATTATGCAGGGATCTTCTTCAAGTGCAATAAGATGTTGTAATCGACTCCTTTATCATGTTAGAATTCTTCTTTGTATCTTTAGGAATGATATTTTCATTAATTTTTATATTCTTATCATTGCCTTTATTTGGCATCACTTTCTGGTGTAATGATAGTAGCACCTTGCCACTTCTTAGTTGTACTGTGGCTGCTCTATCTAGCTCAGATTTTTCTAAAAAAGTCTCCCCTCCATACTCACTATTTATGCTAGAGGATTGCAAGGAGACTTCAGAATCACTTCCAAATTTTATGCCTTTTATCAATGGTGATATTGAAGACTCTGACTCATCTTCCTCCAGAAAGCACAAGTCTTCTTTCAAGCTATCTTATGTTTGTTTCACCATCAGGCAAGACATGAATGCCACATCGTTAGTGGTTCCTTTTCTAGAATCATCTTGAATAAGTGAACTCCGTCCGGGAATATCCAAAGATACTTAGATAATCCAACAAACTTCTCCAAAAAGAGATTCTTCATCATCATCTCCTTCATCATTTGTTTCAATGATTTAGAGTCCTGACTTAAAATTAGCAACCTTAATTGGTTGTCTTGCTGATGGTTGATATTCTTCAAGATTATTAATAACATTTTGGGTAGTAGATTTCTTCTTCATCTTCTTTTATTTGGCTGGTCTTTTGGGTGTTTTTAGCGAACACCTAATGGGTTATTTCTCAGGTTTTGGAATGCCAACTACCTTGGACTTCTTCTGAAGGGCATGGCCTTTTGATGTGGACCTTACATTTAGTTCCAGTACCAGTTCAAATGGTGATTTTCACTTGACTCCAAGAGCACCTTCTAACTGCTTCAGCATCTTCATTATTTTCTTTGAGACCGTAGTCTCCCATTTATCATCCTCAACTATCTTTTCTTTTGCTTTTTTTGTGGGGCAAAGAGGATGTAACCACCCTTGCATATTCTTTCTTTGGGTGAATAAGAATACTATTGGATAGCATGAATTCACCTCTCTTGTTCTTCTTTTCCAGCCAATCTTTGAATACATAGCAATCTTCTATAGGGTGGTGTGGTATTTTATTTTCATCTTCATATCTAAAAAAATGAGATTTAAAAAAAAAAGACAAGAATAAAAAAATGCTTTTGTTAGGACACCACATAGATCCGTGGATATTCTTATTAAGGTGATTGGGTGACATTAAGGAATGATGTACCATCTTGAGATAGAAGTCATCATCCTACAATGGACCTAATCATCTAATAAGGACTCCTAAGGACAATGGGTCTTCGAATGTACCAGAGATTCTTCATCTACTTTATATGAAAAAGTAAAGCATGATTTATTTTAGATTGAGTTCGTTAAGTTTGCTATGAAGGCAAGCCCCCATAGTTAATTACATCTTAAGAAATGAGATTCCTTAAGAATACTCTCGATTAAGGTAAATGAACATTGACTCCAAAGATTTCAAAGATAGGACTATCATTCAATTGGTTATTTTTGAAAGATCAAGTGAGATTGATCAAGAGGAGGGAGTTATTATCAAAACCAAAGGGGAATAAGTAGGGGATGCTCACGATGCTAGGAGACCTAGTGAGCATCTCAAGCTATCCTATGGTTGGGCTTTATATTTTTGAATTTGAAAAGAATTATTTGTTTGAGTTAAACTTTTATTAGAAATCTAGGACTTACAATTTTATGATACAAGATCATAAAAATGCCTAAGAGGTGAGGATTTATGCTTATAGCCCACAAAGGGAAACATCAATCTCAGAACCTAAATCTAGAGAGCTTTGGCAAGGGCCGAAGCACGACCTAAATCTAAAGTGAAAATGGGTATATGGTTTACCTCCACAAGAGAGGATAAATCACCCGACTGTTGGACTTACAACCGCCTGGAGGTGGCACCAACTAACTCCTCCTACGATTTTAAATACATGTACGAAAGTCATATTCCTTTGCAAGATGACAAGGTTGTTATTTATTTAGAAAGAGATTAAGTCTTTAAACACACTCCTTAAGAGACTAGATAATGTAGGGCATGAGTAATGACTTAAATCTAATGCAACTTTTGTTAAGTTTTATTTTTCATTTTTAGACAATTAATTTGACACAGGCATTAGGATTCATATGCCTAATGCATGAGAAATTAGTTATGGGCCAAAATTAGCAAGAAGGAGGTGTATTTCCACCATGGCTCTCAAAGGTCAAGCCAAGTTCCTTGGCAAAGGTGGAAGCCCTCCATAAGCAAGAGTGAAGCACGATGTTTTTTATGCATGATGTGAAAACATGCAACATCCAATTAAGGGGTTGCTAAATATTTTATCTTGATTTATAACCTAGGCTTTAGGTGAGGTTATGAATTATCAATTTTTAATTTTGAGTTAATTAATTGGATAGAAAATTTATTTTTCTCTACAAACCTAATCGCATCTAGCCATTCATCAAAGCAAAAAAAAACTAGGAAAATCATGTAATCTTAATGCACAAGCTAAACAAACATCAAATAATTTATAAAGCTAGCACAAAAGAATAAAAGGCCTTTGTGGTCGGGCTCCATCGCACAAACCTGAAAAGAAATGTAGGTAGTCGAGCTTTACCCTTATACAACCCGGATTGCAAATGAATTAATTACAATAAAAAAAAGAATTCATGTTATGGGGGTCTTCATTCTTCTTTCTTCATGTTTCTTTTGCTTCTTTCTTTCTTCTTTCTTCTTTCCTTCCTTCTTTTGGTTGGTTGAATATGGATGTTTCTCTTCACATGGTACATAAGACATAGACTTATGACCAATGTTCATCCTAATCCTCCATAACATTCATTCCAAATCCTAATTGCAAAATTACATGAAAATGGGAAAAAGTAAATCTATCTAAAACTTATAAAATAGAGATTAGCTAAACACACCACACATCCCAAGCATGTATATAAGAAAATTGGACTTAGCACCTCACACATGGATAACCAAGTCCACCTGGCTTATTTTGGATTATGCTTTGGGGTATAAGCAACGCAATAAAAAAGCATTTATTTTTATTACAAAGCACCTTAAGCACAATCTCCGCAAAAGATAATGATTAGAGATCATCCTATCATCCAATCGCACATACACCTAACATCCGACTAAAATATTACATCACAAAAATAAAATCAAGCATCAAACCATGCACCGCCCTAACATAGAGCTAGAAATGACTTACTTTAATGTGCCATTTAAGGCTTGTGTGTATGTCTTAGCTAGTTTTAAGTTAAGATTTTCTAAGTGTGAAATGGTTCAACTTAGAGGGTGATTTCATTTAAGTGATTTAGTTGATTTGATAATTTTATTTGATGATTTGATTTGGTTTGAATGAACCTACACTTAATTACTAAGTGTTGTAAATAAAAGAAAAGAGAAGAGGACTTGTCTTTCATCCATACCTTAAGTAATTTCTAAGGTAGATTCATTAGTTATTTTTCTTTAGTGAATATTTTTATTATGTGTTCTAATTAATCCTAGGTTTAGATTTGCTCTAAATAAACCCATTCAAATATAAAAGGCATTTTAAGATTAATTAAAGTGAATTACTATCACAAAACACATAACTCTTTATTTCTTTCCAACATCTGTATTGTGCATATGAATGCACCCTAAGAATAACTATACATACAAATGCAAATCTTAGCACACCTTAATGATGAAGACAAAGATATGTTTGTTTAAGAAAATTTGAATATTCCTTGATGCATGATTTTCTTAAGTAGAAAAGAAGGGCTCTTTTATCCATTAATCAAATGCACATTTACATGTATGAAAGACATAAGTGAGTACAACGTCATTATTTTGTACACCAGGGGTGTAAGGTACAAGACCTACTTGGGGCTACTTAAAGCCTCATAATCCCAGGATGTCCAGACTAATATACCACTTTTCTTAAATACATATGTACAAAAAGAAATGAATGGAAGAAGAGTCATGCAAAAAAAAGGTTTATGTTTGTTTGTTTGATTTTGGTTGTTTAATTTACATGTGCAATGTGAAGGTTCTTCTTAAGCCATAACATAGAAGTGTATAGAAATGGATTTAAGCAAGTGTTGTGTTCTTTTCAAATGAACTATACACTTTGCAAATCTTATACAAACCCATGTTAAGAAAAGAGAAGAAAACCACACAACACATTTTATGTTATAATCACATGCAAGCTTATAAATATTTATAAGTAGCATACTTTCATTTATGATCTTTGATTTATAGATTTTGAAAATAATTTTTGATTTTTAGTAGTGATAATAGCCATTCATATTCTTACTTTAGCCAAAGCATGCAATTTGACATAAAGGAAACATTTCATTTATTTTGATTTTTCAAAAGATATGAATGCATGATTTTCATATGAAAAATAACATTTAGCATGCTTGGAAAGAAATAAAGTGATGTAGGCATGTAACTTCATTCACCCTAATTAATTTCTAAAGACAATCCTATGAAATAAGATCATTTAAAGAGAATCAATATTTCTTAAAGAGATTTTTATTTTTGTTTTGAGTTTGATTTAGGAAATATGAAAAGGGAGTTTGCTTATCCTAACCCATTTCCCCCATGTGTGAATTAGTTTAGTTTAATTTTTAGAACCATTAAGTTGATTTTATGTTTATTTAGGTTAAGGTGTAAATTAAATCCATTAATTATCTCTTACCTACACCTACTTAACATAATTATTCAAACAATTGTGAGCCAACTTATAATATGCAACCACATGAAATTTAAATCAACAATGCTCCTAAGAAAGAAAGGGGCCTAATGCAATTGGCTCACAATTAATGATTAATTAAGCTAAAAGGTTTAATTAAGTACTTTCATAACCTTCCCATACATGTGAGTTGGAAATGATTTCCTAAAATTTACCTTAGGCTGAACACCTAAGGATCTACCCAGAGATTGATTGATTAAGTTTTAATTTTGATATTAAGTAGATCATTAGTGGATTAATCATTAATTTAGATTGAAGAAAGGGGGAATAACTTAAGAAAATACCCCAAACCCATTCCATAAACCCTCCCCTCAAACAATGTTAATTATTTTAATATTGATTATAACCACATGCTTAATTACTCTTAATTACATTAAGAGTGATTAGGATTAATTATTTCCTAATTAACTCATTAATAAATATGTAGAAAATACTAAGTTTGAAATAATTAATTAAATGAAATAATTAGATATTATATTTTAATTAAACATCCCCAAATATGTTTGAGAAGTTTGGAATTGATTAATGAAATGGTTAGAGAATAATTAGGGTTATGATATTTTTAATTAAACCCTAATTAAAGAACATCTACTATTTATTAGAAATAATTTTATTGGATTCCCCTTTGAATTATCTTTAAAATGAGCCATCATTTATATTTTTCTAATTTTTTTGTATTTAATTATATATTTTGAAGTTTTAGTGATTAAAGGATAATTAAATATCCTAATTATATACTAATCCCATCTGCGCACCACCGACGCGTGTGCTTTCACGCATGACGTGATTGGTTATTTAAGTTGTCAGATCCTATGTCGCGCCAATCGGTGGCGCTACAAATTTTCTCCTTGGATCGTCTAATTAAAGAACGGACAGTCAGGATTAAACTCGTGGTTTCAAATGTATTAATCATGATCTAACATATTTTAATTAGGACCGTCCATCTAAAACATGCGGGATGGACAGTCTGTGATTCATCCCTACCCTCGCTTGTGAGAGACGGAGACCGTCCGTCCTCTATGGCTTGATCAGAGCTCACTTGAGCTCGGACTGGGCTAGGATTCAACCCACACCATCAAGAGGTGTGGGGAAGAACATCCAATGGTCAAATTCGATTGGGATGACAATTCCCTTCATAAATGACCAAAGAAAATTTTCCCTAAGCTTAGTTTTGAAGCATACCTCGCCGGAGGCTATCACCGGTGCTTCCAAACGTTATGATAGCTTTGTCTAGTAGAGACGAAGCCCTATTGAAGGTTTAAAGGCTTGAGGTGAAGTAGATATTTCTATTGACCAAAGCTCCCTTCAATGGCTTGCCGGTTTGGTCTAGGTCCTCCTTTCCATGTCTTGGAAGATTGGAAAATAGTGAGCTTGACTTGCCTCCCTGATGGTGCTTGCAAGAGCAATTGGACTTTGGTGAAGTGTTGAGCAAAGTGGAATTCTCACTCACCTCCCCTATTTTCAGCTTAAGAAAAATCGAGAATGGGAAGTTTGAATGAGCTTGGGAAACCTTGGGGAAGCTTTGTTTGGGTTCTTAGGGCTCAATCGAATGCAAGAATGTCAAATGGATTGAATTGAGGGGGATTATATCTCCCCTTACTTGGATCGGATGACCATGAGATTACATGCCAATTTGATCAAATTGATCTAATGGAGTGGGTCGTTTAGGTTGTTAGGGGTGCCATGTGATTCAGTTTTAGCAGGGGAGTGTAGTGGAGGAGTTGCCCATGTGTTAAATGAGAGCATGGAGTGATGTCATGTGCTCATTTTCCAATGGGTGGTCAGTTTTGGCTTTGGTTGACCCAAACCCATTAGGTCATGTGCACCACATCTCTTGGTGTCCAAATGGACTACGAAGAGGATGCCAAGTGGTCTTGAGTTGGAATATGATCAAATTCCAAGTGAATTTGATCATAGGTTACCCTTTGACCTCGGGGTAAATTGGTCATTTGGCTTTGATTTTGATTTAAGCAGATTTGAAATAATTTAAAAATGGGTTGTGATAATTTTCAATGAATTTGGAGTTGATTTGATATCATTTGGCTCATGTTGACCCATTTAGGTCAAGATGGGTCAACTTGGGTCAAGTTGACCAATTGGTCAAATTGGGTAAAACTAAGGGTTGGGTCAAGTTCATATGACCATTTGGAGTGGTTTGGTTCAATTTGGTTTATATTTTGTTTTGGTCCATTTGATTTCATTTAAGACAAATGGGTCAAGTTGACCAATTTGACCCATTTGACCTAATTGGGTTAGGTCATGGGTTGGCTTAGGTTTGGTTGGTCATTTGAAATGTATTGCAAGCTTTGGTTTCAATCAATTTTGGTTTGGTTAATTTTCAAGTCAATTTGACCTTTTAGGTAAAGTTAGGTTCATGGTCAATTTGGTTAGGTTTGGTCTAGTAGCCAATTGAGGCTTTGGTCAAGTTTAACAAGTGATTTAGAATGAATTTGACCCATTGATTGTAATCAATTTGGCTTAAATCAAGATTTGACACATTTTGACTTTTTAGATCAACTTGGATCAACTTCGGTCAAGTGGCCAATTAGGCTAGGTTTGGCTCAAATGATGATTAAGTCCAATCATTGATCATGAATTGGTTTTGATCAATGGTTTCAGTCAATTTGGCTTATGGCAGATTTTGGCTAGTTTGGGTTTCATTTGGGTTAAGTTTTGACTTGGTCAAAGGCTAGGTTTGACTTGGTTTGACCCAGTTTGAATGATTGATCATCTTATGATGATTGTTGCTCATAATGTGAGGCTTAGATAGGCTTAATTCAATCTAATTTGGGTAGGATTAGAATTTGGCTCAAAAGGGTGGTTTAGGTCACTTTAGGTCAAGTGATCCTAAGTGAGTCAATTGACTTGATCAAGGTTTGATTCAAGTTTGGTTGAACTCACATATAGACTTATGATTGAAATATAAATCCATTTGCAAGTTCAAAGGTTAAACATTGGCTTGATTTGGGTTTGAGTTTTGATTTTAGTTTTGGTTTGATGATTGAACTTTATGCTTATATTTGGATTCATGAAGTATTGATTGAATCATGAAAAAAATCTAAGGGTTTGGATTGATTTGAGTTTGATTTGGCTAAGTTCAAGAATTTGACTTGAAAGGGTATAGGTTGGTTTTAGATTTGGGTTTGAGTTTTGAATTTGGTTTGAATTATATTTATATTTATATATTTGTAAATATAAATGAGACTATAAATGGGTTATGAGAAAATCTTTTGAATTTGAAGTGATTTGAATTTGATTTGAGCTAAGTCCATAAGATGAGATCAATATGGCTTAGGAAAGATTTTGGATTTTTAGAATTGATCATGGATTTCAATCATTTGGAATTGATTACTGATTCAAAAAAATCCATTGGGTTGGAATTGGTTTAAGATTTGATGGAATTGATTTGAGTTTGAAGTTGATTTGAATTTGAAGTTGATTTAAATTTAAGGTTGATTTGAATTTGAAGTTGATTTGAATTTGAAGTTGATTTAAATTTGAGGTTGATTTGAAGTTGTTGTTGATTTGAATTTGAAGTTTGACTTGAAAGAATGAAGTAAGGATTTGGTTCAAGCTATAGGGTAGGCAAGTTTTCCTAACACCCCTAAGGCATGACCTATTCCTATGGCTAACTCTTCTAAGTCTCTAGGATTAGGTTAAGTGTACACCTAATCACTAGAAGTGTCTTAAGACTAAGAAACTCTTAATGTCTAAGAGGAGTCCTATGTCTAAGATGGAGAGGTTGAGAGCTCACTCCAAAAGTGAGGTTAATAGGTATCTAACTACCCGATGATATTGACAATAATTTGGGCTACCAGTTCGTCCTGACTCTTCAGGTATTTTACATTTTGGTTACTCCAACCCAGCCTTAAGTACTTGTCAGAATAGTTTAGCTACACTTTTTCTTTTGAAGGAGTATTCTTTATTCATTTTCTCCATAAGATTTTTTATTGAAAAATATTGACATTGTGAAAAGTGTAATATAGATCTCTTTATACACTAATGATCTAGATATTATGTCCATCATTTAAGATATTGAATATTAATATTTATTCTTATTCATGTGGACAAACTTTTGATCTTATCATCATTCATTAGATAAATCCAACATTTACCATTCAAATATAAGGTTTTCAAAATTCAATATATTAAATATATTCAAGGATGACTAGCTCCAGTTTATATATAAACAAATTTGGAATTAAAAAAAAAGTCATCTAAACTAACTAATTAAAATAAAAAAGCCATTTAAAAATATATGTGGGCTCACTGCCACCCAATTCTCTCAAGAGTATGATTTAAGTGTCTTGTAATTTGAAGATGAAATAGTGGATAAGACACTACCTAGTGATTTCGCCCTCATTTGATGAGGACTTTAGATATGGTTTCAGGTTTCCTATAGGAGCAAGCACCTATAATTAATTACCTGTCTCAATGTTGAGAGAAAACTTTTGATTAAAGCTAACCGTTAAATCGCTAAATGCATAGCGTATAGTAGAAACATATGGAGTTTAAAATTTCAGGGTTTAGAATATATGAAACTCACCATTTTTAACTTAAAGCATATGGTTGGTGGAATGATGATGTGCCCGGTCTAGATCCCATGGTTCCGTCATCCCGGGCTGTCGTGGTCCCTAGTCTACTTAGTCAGAGGAGGCAGTTGACCCAACTTGATAGAAGGATCCTTGTCAGCCATGGGTTGCATTGTCCAAGAAATTCTTGTAGACCTAGGGTGGTGTTTGTCTAAGGGGACAATCTTAAGTCTTCTTTAGCTGATAGAGAGCTTTTTGCCTTATCAAGTGTACCCTATGATTCACATCTCAAGATACAAAGCCATTCGGGAGCATACAGGCTACAGTCGTGATCATAATATAATAGTGACATTTAACGACAGCCACTTGATCAAAGGACTCTGGTCATAACTGTATCATATGTAAAGCCTACTAGCCAAACCACGCAGACAGAGGATGTGAGCCACGTCCTTATTTGCATGAGATTGATTGAGAGTATAGAAATACATTTGATTTGACATTGGCTCCTTTGTGAGCTAGAGTTTTCTTAATTTTTCTCCTTCAACAAACTATTTTGAAAGGTGGATTGAGTTATATTTTGCTTTAAATTTTTAAGATATTGAATTTCATTTAACCATTTAGAACTTAGTGATTTATTCAATTTTGTATTTATATTGATAATTATTTTAGATTAATTTAATTTGAGCTTGCATGCACATTTTAATGGTAAGTGTCCCCTCAAGTTAAAGTCTCCGTTCAACACAGTAATCATCGGGATAAATGTATTATTTGATCATTTAATTTATTATTTCAGATCCTATCAACTCTATTAGTTTAATAATAGAAGATCAGATCTACTGTCATATGACAGAATTAGCTTCTCAAATTTTATTAAGATGAAAATATTATAATAGCATCATTAAATTTTTAGGTTTTGTAAACCTGAACCCGATCCTAAGACAAAATCGGGAATCAACCCACGCAACATCCTCAGACACTAGATTCATGTATTCGTCATAGTGTCGAGGCCATTGTGGGTGTTTCAATTGATTTTTGAATTATTAAACTTATTTGTTTATCCATTTCATAGAGCAGTTGTATGCATTCTAAGACATTTGAAATAAAGTTTATGAAACTCCTTAATAATGAATGTGGACATCTCATTCTAAAACATCAAATCCAGAGGTGATGTTGCATTGTAATGAGTGCAGTACTTTATCATTCAAATGATTTATATGCATCTTGATACAACGTGATTGAGCATATGATCACCTCATAATGCATGTAAGTATCTCATTCATTCATTTGAAAATTTATGCAAGCATTGCAGTATTTGAACTAGATACAAGTTTACATGAATTTATTTTCCATTTGAGCATTTGCACATATCAATGAAACACTTGAATTGGATAAAATGTCACCTCTTAATGTATGTCTATGTTCAATTCACTTCATTAAAAGATTTTCATGTACTTCTAAACATTTGAGCTGAGGTAATGATCATTTCATCACATATACAAAGATCTGCCTCTTTGATACACTTTGTGAATTTCAAGACATATGCATTGAGAGTGTTCCCATGTATCTTAGAGCAATAGATTCGGGCATAAGATGGATTTATAGTATTCACAAAGGGAGCTCAATCCTTTAGAACTTTCACATGAATTAATGAAGTGCTTGAACTAGGCATAATGATGTTTCATCCAACATGCATAAAGTTCATCTCATTTAGATATTTGCATGTATATTTAAAGCATTTAAATTAAATGAGAGATGGCTGATGAAAAATAGACCATTCAATCAAAGTCCAACTCTTTTTGGTTCTCCACTTGGTTTGTTTCTTGTTTTCATAAATAACTAATTAATAAGGCTTTTTATTCTCATACCTTATTATATAAGAGAATTTCACACTTTTATGAAACATCCTTAGATATTTCAAGCTTGTGAATTGATCAACCCATGCTGTGAATAGAGGTACTTTCTCTCTTTTCAATTCAACCTTCCACTCCATAGAATTCACTCATGCGAATGTTTGTTTTAATTAGGTTTGACTATTTAAAGTTAAAGTGCTTGAATTAGGGTTGGGTCTTGTGTTATGATGTATGTAGGAGACCTATTTAAAGTCTCTCATATTCGTGATCTTCTTAATCAGTTTTTTCTGCTTTGTAACATGTCATTAAGAGGTTTTAACATTTCATGAAATATCATTGAATATTCCAAACTCACATACAGGCAAACTTCTATCATGATTGTAGCCTTCTGCTTGAACTTAACCTTCAATCCCATAGAATTTCTTCTATGAGCATTAATTTCAAGTACTCTATTTGGTGTGTAGACTTTCAATTCATTGCAAGTCTAACTGAAATCTTTAGCATAAGTATAGTTGAGTTTATTTTCATATGAGAACAAACCTTCAAATATATTATAAGTTAAACTCATGCTCATTAGTAAGCTATTGAGCCCCCGTGAATGCCACAAGTTCAAATTTTGTAAATTCATATTTATTTTAAGACTTTAGAGATCTTATGTTTAAGTTCATTGCAAGTCCCTTGGAATTTTAGTTCGAACCTTGTACTTGCTTAAAGTAAAGGTATTAAGTACTTTATAATTCAATCTGACACTACTTGAACTTTTATTAAGTGATCAATTTGATATGTTATTTATCACAATTTCATATATTCATTTTCCTTTATGGCTCGAGTTCTAGTTCATTTCATTTCGTGTTGCATCAAGACTTGCAAGTTCATTTTGATTATGTCAACATAAAATCCTTTGGAGATTTAATTCATTGAAAAATTCGTCAGCCTCTAGGTGTTATCTCCCATAGAGGGCTGCATCGGGAGTCTGGGCCTGCTCACCGCGCTACAAAGAACACATATGAGTGGTATAAACCATGGCCTAAGTCTTCATCTTCCCTACCACGCTACAAAGAGCGTGTATAGGTTACTTGCACAAAAAGAAATCATATAATTTTTCTTGTCATGCTGTGAGTGTTTCCTAAGAGTTTTGCCCCACCGCGCTACAAAGACCACGTACAGGTTCCGCTCGTTGCATCAAATGCGTTGCATATAGAATTTTAGGAGCATTTAATATTGAGGATTTTATACCTTCAACTGTTTATGTTAAAAAAAATCAAACATATCCAACAATACAATTATATTACTTTCCATTTTTGGCTGAAATCAAGTTAGGGGAGCTTGAAATATTGAGGTAGAGGGCCTGTTCGCCTTGCCAGAAGTAGCAAGGGGAGGAAGAGAGATCCTTACCTTGGTTAGTGGTGTGCAAGGGTTGCCCACGACTAGACAAAAGAGATGGAGGATGCTGTTTTGTTGGACTACAGCCGGAAAAAGCTTAAAGGGGACTGAAGCTTTGTGCAACAACTACAAGGGATAGGCTTGGAACGGGTTGTAGGATCTCACGGGTTGGGAGGAAAGAAGAGAGACAGCTGCTGTTCGGTTCAGCTGAACAGTGGAAACGGGAGACAAAGAAAGAGAGGGCTCGTGCACAAATGGGAGAAACAAGCTTCGGTTCAATCTTTATAGGGACATACAGCCAGCTGGCCGATCAGGATGCGAATCATGGGGAGATGGAGGGGTTATGGTTCGGATGCTGTAATCAGACGGACAGACGGATGGGGGGATTAGGATGGGAGAAAGGCTAGTCGTGCGAATTGTGGCTGGCTTGGTGCGTGCAATTGTAGACGAGCGGCAGGGAGAGAGGAACGAGAGTTCCTGCCGAGAGAAGGTCGGGCGAATGAAGAGGGAGTTCGATCACTCGACTGGGAGGAACAGACTTCGGCAAGGTTGCTCGTTTGAACAGGAGAAAGAGTGGAGTCATGAGAGAGAGAGAGAGAGAGAGAGAGAGACTAAATTTTTAAATTAAGTCTGATTATTAATTAAATTAGCTAATTAGTCATTTTTAAAAAAATTTAAAATAGCCTACGAAATGGATGACCTCTCAAATAATTTTTTTTAAAAAATTAAATCGACATCCATTTTTGGCCATATCGACTTATTAGGTCGATTTTATCATACTTAGATTGGAAAGATAATTAAAAAAATTCTACAACTTTCATTGACAACTTTCGATGAATCTTGCGAGTCTAATTTTGCAAATGTATGACTCAAGTTAAAATAAAGATATTGATGCAACCCTAACTTTTTGGCCATAAAAGGCTTATTAGGTGTCGGATTTTGGTGTACTTTGCATTGTTGGAAAGATAAAAAAATTCTACAACTTTCACGTGACAACTTTCGACTAATCTCGAGCTGCAATTTTGCAAATATGTGGCTTCTGAAGTTACAAAAAATAAAGATATTGATGCAGCCCCTATTATTATTATTTTTTTTTTTTGCCATAATACAAGGATTATTGAATATATATGATTTTTTGGTAATATCAAACACTCTCAATATATTATATATATAAATTGAGTTTAAATCTTTATGTAACTCTCAGTTGAATCTTTCCTCCTCGCATTTGAATTAATCAAAATAAACAAATAATAAACTACACTGAGATTATAAAATCAGGAGTACATGAATGACTAAAGATATCAAATAAAAAATAGCCAAGAGTACATGCCATCTACTGTATAAAAAAGATAACACATTTATCTTCGACGCTATGTAATCAGACGCTACCGGAGTGTAATGTCGGTGGTCGCCGCTATAACGCAGATGATGTTGTTGATGGTCCTCCTCTTCCACCCGCCGACAAGTTGCGAATACCCTAAGTCAGAGAGATATCACCAAGCTTTGGCGAACAATAATACTCATGGTACACTCATTTCAAATGTTAATAATGACGCTCCATATGAAATGTCAATGGAATGGCACGCAGCAGTCCTGCATTTGCAAAAACTGCGGCTCACCGGGTGAGATTCGTCGAAAGTTGTCAACATGAAAGTTGTAAAATTTTTCATTATCTTTACAATGATACCAAGCATGCCAAAATCCAACACCTGATGAGCCTGATATGTCTAAAAAATGAGGGTTGCATCAATATCTTTATTTTTTGCAACTTCAGAAGTCACACATTTGCAAAAACTGCAGCTCACCGAGCGAGATTCGTCGAAAGTTGTCAACATGAAAGTTGTAGAATTTTTCATTATCTTTCCAACAATGCAAAGTACGCCAAAATCCGACACCTAATAAGCCTTTTATGGCCAGAAAATGGGGGCTGCCAATTTAATTTTTTTAAAAAAATATTTTAGATCTAGACGGATGCAATAACGCACACCACGATCACACTAGCCTAATTTATTATTTTTTTTTAAAATGGCTAATTAGCTAAGGCTTAATTTAAAAATTTAGCCAGACGACAGGAGGGAGAGAGGGAGACGAGACTCGTCCGGCTGAGATGAGGTAAGAGGCTTGTGGCTGTGGGAGAGTTATATCATCTTAGGGTTAGATGTAGAAGAGGTATATATAGGCCTATGCATATTTTAGTAAAAAATGAACCCTAAACCTTAAATTTTTGCGACGACATTATTATATGGGTAATATATGTATTGATTTTAAGTTATTCTGATGTTCTAAATGCAACGACACAGTCCGTTTCATAATCGGAGGCTGTTGGGTTCAAGTTGGCATCGAATCAGATCAATTCTAGTTCAAAAAATACACATTATCACTTCCGACCGCTGGACAATCGCGCAGACTCGTCTGAATTGAGTGCGAACAGCCTCTTTTGATAAATTTGAATGTTTAGATGATAGTGGTTCAATTATTTTGTGAACAGAGGTTGTTTGGGCATCATCGTAGCTTCCTGACCTCGATATTTGCATTGACGCGTCGACAGACTTTTTTCTTGATCGGTCGACTGTCAAATTATGCAATATGTATATTCTAATCGATTCAACATTCTGAATGTGATGATGAAGTTCGTTCATCGATCGAAGATCATTACGACTAATTTTCGGCATCATTGAGTGTATTTCAGCTCTGATTTGCCCACTATTGCATCTAAAGTCCGTCAAATTTGTCTTGTGAGCTCAACTCGACTGATGTAGCATGTATGGAGGTCAACAGTGCAAATCATTAAAAGCATGTCTGTTTGTAAAATTTTCATCAAAATAAAATAAATTAACAAATTCATATATTTATGCAATTTGAGATAAAATATTAAGAATTTAATAAAATATTGATCAGTGGAATGTGATGCTTTATATAATCATCATAAGGTTGGAGTAGCTCTAATGACAGATAATATTAGAACTTAAATCTAACTAAACACAAATACTTTTAAAAAATGGTTACAGAGTTACACGCTTAATGCTTAATTCCATGTAACATTCTAAACCGCGAACATTAGTTTTAAACGATTAGCCAGCCGATTCGACATGGCAAGCAAGTCATCCATTAAATAAGCAATTATATCTTAATCTAAAATTATTAATTATAATTTAAATCATACTTATTTTAAAAATTTTGCCCTTTTATATCGGCAGCTGTGCAATGGAATTACAACCACCACAACATTCTGTCTACATGCAGGATATTATTCTAGCAAGCAGAAAATTCATGCAGAACGAAACGATCTACATTCTTCCAGAACCCAAAGGTGACCATCTCTAGGAATAGGAAAACTTGAGGGTGTTTACAGGCATGGGCGGACCCAAGTGATATACAATGGGCAATTGCCCATCCTGAAAATATTTATTTTATTTAATGGGATGCAAAAATTTTGCAATTTGTACATTTGGCCGGTCTAAAAATATTAATTTTATTCAATTAAATGGAGAGGTTTATAATTTTGTCCATCCTCAAAATAATTCTCACATTAAGAATAATTTTGAGATGAATATTAGCAAATAGTATTATATACACATCTTACAATGAATTTAATTTTAACTTGATGTAATATCATGCAATCAATATTTTTAACTCATATAATCTAGTGATAAACTATATTTTATAATTTTATAATAATTTAAAATCAATTTTTTTTATATTGTTAGTTATATTCCTCTTATAAATTATATTTATATTTATTTATTGATATTATAATTTTTTAAAAAACATTTAATATTCACATATTAATCAATATTAATGTTAATTAAGTTTACAAACTACTTAGATTGATCTACTTCATATAAATTTTTAAAAAAAAATTATTTTGTGTTTAGTATTTCAAAAATAGATAAAGAAGATTTTGATATTTTATTAACTTTGTAATCATCAAATAATTTAATTTATAAATCTTGAGCAAAATTAATTTATATATTTAATCTTAAGAAGGTGAGTAAATTATAAATTATAGGCTATAATTTCACATTTTTATCTATTGATAATTTTCTCTTATAAATTTGGTGATATTATCGTACTAATTATTTATATTTTTCTAAAAATAAAAATATTATATATTTTTATTTATTTAATTATGCTTATTTTGATTATTATGTAATTATTATATTATTTAACTATTTAAAATATTGCTCATCCTCAAAAAATGAGTTAGTTCCGCCGCTGTTTAGAGGTTTAATATTTTTAAATATTTGCAGAAGGTATTCTTATAATATTTCTAGATTCTCTCTAATAGGCAATAGTGCCCTAGGGTTTTTGAAGTTGAGTAGTCTCATAAAACTTTATTATTAATAAACTTAATTGCATATTGCATATTTCACCAGTGTCAATTTGTATTAGAGTCATAGGTCTGAATCCCACTTAGGAGGAACCAACCCCATCAAGGCTAAGAGGTTACCATGAAAAACCTACACTATGAAATTCAACAATCACGATTAAGACTAACTGCACGTGAGAGGTGTGAAAGTGAGTAAATTCGATCTATGCAGCTGATTATTGAAAAGATCGCAAAAAGGCATACCATTTCTACCTAACATCTCAAGAATCATCTGCAGAGAATAAATACTATTCAATATTTCTAAGAAGGGAACTTAAAAAGAGTTTGTCATGATTATAGGGTGAAAGTAGATATTCTGAATTTAGGTAGAAATGACTTAATTGATTGGTTGCTTTCTAGTGGATCGATTTCGAATGACTTAATTGATTGGTTAAATATGCTCAAATGTATATTTTACTATTACTATACTATACGGAAGTACTACCCAATAGGTGTGTTAAGCTAGTAGCTATCAAAATAATTATATATATATATATATATATATATATAAAGAGAGAGAGAGAGAGAGAGAATCGGAGTAAGGGAGGGTAAGAATCAGGGGGATCTAATAAGAAGAGAATTACAAAAGAGATACATTCCTTCAGATTATAGGTAAGATGTGTTCAATAAACTTTATAATTTTTAGCAAAGCGGTTTACCTGTAAAAATATATGTAACAAAATTTGATTAATTAATGTTAAAGTGTGATGTGGTCAAACCCAAATAACATACTATTGTATGATCCTTCAGTGGCTTGTACATTTATCTTTAAATTTAGTTTATTTGACCTCGTAACACATCATTATGGTTTAAAATTTAAAAATAAAATAATTTTTGTACCTAATACAACAATCATTGTTGGCAAAATTTTTAATTCAAATATGGTTTAAAATGTAATTAACTATTTTAGTATCTTAAAAAAAATTTAGATATAGGTATAATCGCCCCCTAAAGGGGTGGCTAGTTTGCCAAGTTCGGTGGCTAGCACCAACGCATGCCGCCGGAAGGAATTGAAGCTAGTCGCCGTAAACGGACTAGCTCACAAAACGGGTCGATGACCGATCGGCCCCATTTGTGGCCCGTCCCGTGATTTCGTTCGTTTGCCGAGCAACCAAGCAACCGAGTGTCTGTAGCTCTCCGACTAGCCTTCCCACCGCCAAAGCTCGACGGTCGGCTACCATTGCCGACCACGCTCCCTTGGCAACCGCCTTTTTTTATGTCCTTGCCGACAAGATCCCCGTCCAGCCTTCCTCTTCGACCAACAGCCCAAGGAACCCAACATTGGCTTCCGACAGCTCCATTACTTTTAGAGAAGTTTCTGATGACACTTCCAAATCTGCTTTTAGGTGTATTGGCGTATTTGTAGGCACATTGACAATGATCTTAAATGCATGGTAAATCTCTATTTTTTTCATTTGTAATTGATTAGGTTGTATGTATTGTTAGAATTTAGTTTAGAGTTTTTGTTTAGGGATTGGAGTTGTCGTTTAGAGATTTAAGTTGTAATTTTGGGTGATCACGTCATTAAAAAGTGTGTGTGTTTAAGATATGTCGGGTCTATAATTCAAAATGATTGTGAAATAGTTTGGGATGATATTAGTAGGATTCAAGTTGGATGGTTGAAGGGAAGGAATGCATTTTGCCTATTGCGCTCAAAAAAATTCCAGTGGAGTAGCATTTGGCCTATTGCAGTTGGATGGAGATAAGGATGCTTAGGTGGATGATTGGCTTAAGTCTTACAAATAAAATGCAAAATGAATATATTTGTGAAAATATTTGAGTAGTTGCAATGATGGATTAGATTAGAGCCAGTCGCCTTAGATGATTTGTTCACATTATGTGTCGACCGAGTTAAATATCATTTGATTTATGTAGTCTGTACTACATATAAATTTATTTGTGCAAGCTATTTCTAAATTTATGTAATCCTAATGTGATTGATTATATTTTAGATATTTAATTTGCCTTAACTCATCCTGTCAAAAATGAGTAGAGAGTTGGTTTCATTGATCTTATTCTAAGGAGGTGAACTAAGTGTCGATGACTAGTTCATTCTAAATTATTTGGGTGTTCAAAATCGTCCAATTAAGGTCTTGCGGCACAACACCTTATTGGATTTAAAACAAAGAATTATGAGATCCCTGCACATTGATTCAGAGCCTCACACAATTAGTCTAACATGTTGCTTTCTAGTGGGTAACAAATTTATAACATCTATTATTTCTGATGATGAAGTTTGTGACATTATCCTAGACGAAGCTTCTCGTCAAACATTAGTGTTATGTGTGTGAGTCGAAGATGCTAATGTTGCATCCATATCAGCTGATCCAGTGTTGAGGCCAGTAGATATACCATCGACCCGTACACTAGATTTCATCACACCTCCTCCTTCGATGACACAGAGCAGCTTTGACGAATTGATTCCCAGATAATACTTTATTTATCTTTTCCTATTTACATTGTTAATTTTTCATATTGATGTGTGTCATGGTACTGATGTATGTCATAGAATTACATATCTAGCAATAATGTTATTTATCAATCAGAGGAACCATATATATCTCAGAGTGTTGTAGGTGATGATACGTATGAGACTATGAGTAGTGGCTCAAGTAGTGACTCTGAGCAGGATATCAATGATGATGATTGTTCACATGGGTTAGAAGCTATGATTGGTGATGTAGCTAATCAAGATCTATTAAAGAATCATTCATTCTGGATTATTGAAAGTGAATGCAAAATATTTTCTAATAATGAGTATGTCCGGATGTGTCAAACAGCAAGAAAATGGGACAATGATATTTACTTCGATGGTCTATTTGATGAAAATGTCCTATTAGATGATGTTGAAATCCCAAGGGATCTTGTTGAAGGAATGCATTTCGCAAGTAGAAGGAGCCTTCAGTTTGCTGTTATTGGTTGGTGTATAGTTAATAATATTTAATTTCAAACAGTCATCTTAAACTAGAGGAACTATACTGTGATATGTGTACATTATTACGATATTGCCAATAGAGTATGTAATTGGCGCCTGCATTGTAGCCGCATCAAGCATCTAGGGGGTGCTTAGAGAATTTCCAGAGTTGGAGATGACCACAGGTGTATCAATATAGTGATAGACAGTGGTCATCGGTAGTGCAATTTTAAATTCATTGCTTATTTCATTATCCATGTAATCAGACATCGAATTGATTTGAAACCTAAAGAGATTATAGGTAGAATAGAATCAAAATTTAATATAAAAGTATCTTACATGAAGGCCTAGGATGCAAGGCGAAAGGCAGTAAAGGTAATTTTTGGTAGTTTGGAAGAGTCTTATAGGACTCATAATATTTTTTTTGGATGCAATTTCTTCCACTTTACCAGATACAGTCTACAAAATATAGTCTAATAGTACACAGTGATTCCAATGATTTTTTTGGGCTTTTGGTCCTATTTTTTTTTTATTGTCGCTATCCTTTTGATGGTACTTTTTTTGTCAAGTACCGCTACATTACACTATGGAATATATATGAAAATAATGGTTTATTTTCTCTTGCCTTTGTTGTGGTTAAATCTGAGTTAAATGAATCTTGGAAATTTTTTCTAGTGTGTTTACAAGAGTTGTTACCCATTCTATCAGCTAGACGCAATCTGTGTATAATATCAGATAAACATTTTGGCTTGTTACGTGGGTGTAGAGAAATTTTTTCTTGGACTGCTCATAGGCATTGCTTGCGACATCTGCGTGAGAAGTTCAAAAAAGTCATACGTAGATTGAGAATTGGTAATGTAGAGTTTCCATGCCAGAAAATATATATTATTGGAAACATTGATGACATGTGTGAGTTTAATCGCTATATGACAGACATAAAAAATGTAAAAGAAAAAGTACACAAATGACTTATGGAGCAAGACCTAGTTAGATGGTCATTAGTGCATGATGGTGGAATGTGTTATGGGACTATGACGATAAATGCATATGAATATTTCAATGGTGTTCTTAAACATGCACGCGGTTTGCCAATTTAAGCACTGATCACTGATATTTATTACAACTTAGTTGCACTATTTATGAAAAGATTTGCCACAGTAACTCAACAACAAGAAGCCAGCTTATCTATGTTCACACAATGGCTATAAACCATGTTATAGCATTATGAAAATGAAGCTAGACATTTCCCATAACCAGTTAACATCAACCCTAGGGAGATGCAGGTGTTCAATTATTCAAGCCGGTCATTTAGAGTTGATTTATCAAATAATGATCAGTGTAGTTGCAGTTGTAATAAGACAGTTATATATCATTTGTCATACCCTCATGCTATTGCCGCATTGGGCTTCAAAAGATTAAATCACATGATGCATGTTTCACAATATTGCACTCTGCAAATGGATAATCTTACATACGCAGCTGAGTTTCACACATTACTTGATCATTATGATTGGCCATCTTATAATGCTAAAGAAGGTATTATTGAGTTGTTACCACCTAATTTTTGTAGAAGGTCTGGAAGACATGCACCAGTAGGTTTAGAAATACAATGGATAAGAACAGAGCTAGCAGTAGCAGATCATGTAGTCTATACAAGATAGTTGGTCATTACAGGCCATCGTGCCCATACAATGTCAACAATAGAAGGTATGTTGTAGTTGCAATAGCTACATGTTAATATTTACTATGCTCCTTATTAAAATTTTATATCTTAGTTATAATACTCTTTCTTAGTTTACTTTACGCTACAGTTCTCCTTTTAAATTTCAAAATTGCATAACACTGATTATTACATGTGCTTCCTTCAATGTGCACGATGGCAGAGCACCTCCCCAGTTAAGCTGCAGCGCTGGGTAGATACCATACGCACCGCCTCCGATAGGTCTACTCCCAGCATATCGTTTACGCACCGCACCCCCTGTAAGTGTAATTATAATTTCAACTTCTAACTTATACCTGCTCAGCTTATGATTTGACTAATGCTTAATCATATTGTTTTTAAAGTAGACTACTATTCTAGAGGCCGCTTCCCACTTGCTTATGATAAAAGAGTGGCCATCACTTGTCGTAGGTTCACCTCTACTCTGCGTGCACTAGGACTTAATTGTGCTAGCCAGCTACGTTACATTCGCTTGGATCATCATCTACCTCTTTTGAGAGATGGTCTCCTACCCAATACCTTCCACCGACTATTGGCAGATGACAAAGGACCCTACATAATGTGCGATAATATATGTGTTAATGGGTCACTATTATTCCAACCAGAAGTTGGTGAGGGGAGGTGTATGGCGACTATTATGGCGATGAGCTATTGAGTTGACATCCCCTACCAGATGTAATATATCAAGTCTCACCAACCCACACATCACATCGACATTCCGGATGGGTCAGGCACAGGCACAGACGTGTATTCCTCTAAGGTGGCTTAGATGGTCTTTTTATAGGGAGTCTTATGCCAATCTGAGCATTGAGGAGTTCAGTAAACACGTTTGTGCCTATATTTTATTTCTTATTGGGAGCTTCTTACTACCAGACACGTCAGGATCTGAGGTTTATCTGCAGTATCTTTCACTACTTGAGGACCTAGATACATCCAGTATATTGTCCATAGGGGAGTAGTTCTAGCGCACTTGTACAAGGAGTTATATGAGTCTACTAGGCCTATCAAGGCAAATATGACTGGCTGTCTACACCTTCTGCAGATATAGACTTGGGAGCACCTTCATGTAGGAAGGCTGACCCTGCATGTACCATATCCGATTGATATGGACAGACTCAACATTGGATTAAGGTATACATTAATTCTTGTAATTTCAAATTTATGCTTATATTTTTGTTCCTAATGTTTTGTGGGAACAGGTGGAACGAGCGATATATTTGTCAAATGTCAATGATGAATGTGGCAGTATATAGGAATGAGCTGGATTGTCTGCTAAATACACATGTATGACTTTCAGAGTAGTTATTAAGTCTATTTTCTTTAATGTGTATGCTTATTTTAATATATTTTATGCTATGCATAGGTGATTTTGGAGCCCTACACTAAGCATATCACACAGCGCCTATCAGGTATATGCTCAGTAGGCTCTGATATTTGGTTAGCATGAGCTCCACTCATCAGTTAGAAGAGAGTATAGTGGCACCTATCTGATTGAATGCTTAGACAGTTTGGACTTATACTTAGGGTTGATGTGGCACCTATAGACCCTACCTTCAAAATGGTCGACAGTCATGGTAAAGCCGATGTAGACTGGGTTGATTATCATCAGCTGCACATTGCTGCATGGGGGAGGCAGAGGGATTACATAGTTGAAGGCTTGGACGAAGATGATGACAGATTGATGGCTATCAATCAGTACATGTCATGGTTCAAATATTGGGTTTTACTCTATTTACTAGCTGCCCTGATAGTACTTATTATCCCAGAGTACCTATAGAGTGAATATATGTAAGTATTTATATAAGTATTCTGTGAAATTTAATATGTTGCGTACCTAGTTGACGCTAATTTTAAATATTATTTTTCATGCAATCAGAGCACATCTTGGCGACTCAAGATATCTTTCAGCCGTACTTCGGCCGTACAGATGAGCATGAGTTACATGGAGCTGTAGATAGATATGAGGTGCTATGCAGGGACTTGAGACTGTGGGTACATATCAGCGGCACACATTATAGACCATAACCTGTAGAGGGTATCTCACATCATGACTGGAGCGTTGGACCATCTACATATGCTGATCCAGGTCCTTCTACATACCAGCCTAGTTTTGAGTCACAGCCGCCTTTCTTCCCATCACAGGACTATCCTACACAGACTTCTGAAGATCCTGCATTGGAGGGCCTCCATCAGCTGCGTGATCGTCCACAACGTGCACCTGATTAGTATACTCCTGGGAGTGGTGCGATTCCACGTAGATGACGGAGGCGTTAACTATTTAGGATAGTGTGACCTATGTGTCTGTAGTACATGTATTTATATATATATATATATATATATATATTCTTTTTTTTTTGTATTGTACTATAGTAGATGTTTCATTTCTCTGTATTGTAATCTTATATATCTTAGAACTTTATTGTATTTCACTATTTTGGTAATCCTCTATGTATTTCGACACAAGTAATAGCTCTAGTATACATATCCTTGATGACTTGAATATGCCCAATATTAACTCCTCTTTTTTCTACAACTCTCCAAAAAACTTCTCTTGGAACTTTATCACATGCTTTCTCTAAATCAACAAATATCTTATTTAGATCCTCCTTCCTCTCACTATACTATTTCATCAAACCTTTGAATAAATGTAGTGCATACATAGTAAGAACATCCATAACATAAAGCAAAAAGATAATGGCTTAAAACCAATCCTTGATGTAATCAACTGAAATAGGAAAATATATTGTTAATCCTCTTTGTGTTTAGACACAAGTAATAGCTCTAGTATACATATCCTTAATGACTTGAATATGCCCAATATTAACTCTTGTCTTTTCTACAACTCTCCAAAAAACTTCTCTTGGAACTTTATCACATACTTTCTTTAAATCAACAAATACCATATATAAATCTCCTATACTTCTCCCTAAACCTCTTAACAATCAATAAAAAAAAAATTCTAGAGTTAGTTACCGTAAAATAGGCGACTAGCATGCAGACTTAAAGAGCTAGTAGATTTTGATGTGGCAAGTTAGTCACCCCTTTAAAGGGCGATTATACCTATATCTAATTTTTTTTTAAGATACTTGAATAGCTAATTCCATTTTAAACAATATTTAAATTAAAAATTTTGTCATTATTGTTCATATTTGCTTGTGCAACGTGCTTAATGATACATGCGTATAAAAGCACAACTCTGAAAGGCACTTTCATAATCTAATCGTTAGGATAACTTAACAGTTTTTATTTTTAAATTAAAAATATATATAAGTTGTACTGTAAGGGGTTGTTTGTGATTAATTTAATTTTATATATTTTTTATTTTTATACTATTTTTAAAATTATTTATTTGATATATATATATATATATATATATATATATATATATATATATATATATATATATATATATATATTTTAAATAATATCATTTTTAAAAATTAAAATATATTTTTTGGATTTTTTGAATATTTTTAAAAACAACAAGTACTATTAAATATATTTTATTTTGAAACAAAATAAAATTGAAATATTAAAAAAATAAAAAATAAAACTGATCCCAAACCGCCCCTAATAAATAACTTGGGATCCATTCACGATTTATGGTTTTAAATATTTTATATTTAGCATTATCTAGTTTTGAAGCTATATATATTAGTTTTAAAATATATGTAACAAAATTTGATTAATTAATGTTAAAGTGTGATGTGGTCAAACCCAAATAACATACTATTGTATGATTCTTTAGTGGCTTGTATTTTATCTTTTAAATTTAGTTTATTTGACTTCATAACACATTGAGGAAGAAATTTTAGGTCACATTATTCCATTAGGGGGAAAAAAAGCTGTGGAATATTACTAAAATTATGCGGAAATTTTAGCCCCCTTAACTTGTCCTTCCATGTAAAAATTCCAATCAAAGTAATTTGACACTATGTGAAAAGAAAAATTAGTATTCTCTTAATAAACAGTAACCTTTATAAATTTGTATCATATAAAATTTTCTTTTTCTCACCTTCAAATTGTGTTAATGGATCTTTATCTCCTCCTACAATTCACTTCCTCAACAATTAAGCTAGTTTTTATGAATCGCTAATACTAGATGATTTTTTTTCTTAATTGGTTGAATAATTTGATTTTTCTAAACTGATTTTTCATTGTGCTCAAATTATATTTTATATGGGAACTTTTAATATTCATGGCTAAGGTTCCAACATGACAAAGACTTTGCTTAAAGAAAAGGTTTGCATTTGGAATTATTGGATATTATTTATTTTCAAGTAATCTTTATTTCAAACCTTACTCTAATTTTCAAAAGTCATATTTCTCTCATTTGAAACTATTAGTTTAATGAGGATGGTTTTATGGATTTGATAACTGATATTTAGAAAAATTAATCTTTTTATAGAGATAATATCAAAAATCTTGTTAAAAAACTTAATACTTGTAAGAAGACATTTTAAACTTTTAAAAAGATACATATACTTGTTATTTAACATGGGGAGAAAAATTCAACTATAAATATGTTTAATGATAGTAAAATTAATGATGGATTAGATTTAGCATCATTTCAATATCTGGAAGATTATAATAATGGTAAAAAATGACTTTATAACAAACTCATAGAGCAAAAAATTTATTGGCATCAAAGATCCACAATCATGTGATCTCCTAAAGTCTAAATAAGATAGCCATATTTTTTCTTACAAAATTACTAATATTAAAATAAAAATATATTTTTTATATCAGATTTATATTAATGAAAATTTTATTTCTAATAAAAAACACTTGATTGTTGTATTTTTCTTTCACTTTGTAAATCAATCTATTCAAAATTCTCTAATAATGTCAATTGATTATCGAAGGTCATATCACTTCATTGAAAACATAGTAGTAAAATTAATCCTTTATGTGAATGACATCAAAACTAATCCTTTAAGATTTGTTTAGGATATTTATAGTTATATGAAAATATAGTAGTAAAATTATTGCAAAATAAGTTTATGTCTAAGAAGCTATGGTAGATATTACAATTTTTTATTTTAAAAAAGTTAGATTGCCCCTTTCTCGTAGTCACTGTATTCTACCAAGTCAGATTAAAACCACAACTTTCTCATCATAGATTTTTTAAAATCGAACCAGATTGTAGTTTTACAAATGGCACTACAGTGCATTATTGAATAGCACCGCCGCCCCAAACACACCCTTAATTTTGGTGTTAATAACTCTCCTTGCCTCGATGGCATTTCATTCAATTCCTATAAGAAATGTGAGACACTATTAAGAATGATTTGATGGCATATTCTAACATAAGGGTTCTTTAGTTGTGATAAATTTTATAAGCAGAAGTCTAATTCCTAAAAATATATTTGATTAATTCTTAAATACTTTAGACATATTAGTCTCCTCAATAAGATCTTCAAACCAATAGGCTTGAACCATATCTTCGCGTTTGAATGATCTTTCTTAACGTGTGATATAAATATATTTATTGTATTGTTGATGTCCACGAGATCATCCATCTCATCATCAAGAGCAAGAAGGATTCTTTCATCTTTAAGGTGCTTTTTTTTTGTT
Organism: Cymbidium sinense; assembly: GCA_021442155.1. Classification (NCBI taxonomy): domain Eukaryota; kingdom Viridiplantae; phylum Streptophyta; class Magnoliopsida; order Asparagales; family Orchidaceae; genus Cymbidium; species Cymbidium sinense. The sequence continues at coordinate 8,260,427 of CM038217.1, forward strand.
GAACCTCATATAAAGATTGCACTTCTATTAACAATTATCTCTTCTAACTTTCGTCTAGCTTGTCACTCCTTTCCATCTAATTAATAATATTTCTAATCTTTATCATGAGCTGACTTCGACAAATTGAATTCAAAACTCAACTCTCTTAAGCGGTTGCTCTCTCCAAAGACATTTTCTAAGCTAGTTCTTTATATACATTTTTAAAACATTGTGACATTAAAATGTAATTGCTTTTTTCTCTAAAATTAACTTTCTTTGGGTTCATTATTATACTAGAAGATATACTAATAAAAAAAGTTATATTTCATTTTGGCTTTAGGCTTTCTATAGGGTCGTTTTAAAAGCTTGTTGAACAACTCTTGTTACGTTAAGTCGTTTTAGCTAACCAAGCGAACGAGCAAATATTTCATTTAAATGAGCCGAACATGAACAATCCTTCGTTTGACCGTGTTCGGCTCGATTTAGCTAGAAATAAAAAGTTATAATATAATATAATATAGTAGTTGAAAGCATGGCTTAGTGGTTAAAATTTTTATTATGCAAAATATTGGCTCAAGTTCGAATTCTCGAATTATTGCATTTCGAGCTTATACGAGCCATTTCGAACAATTCGTGTCGAACACGAACACTGAAATTTTGAGCCATTTTGAACATAAGTCGAACACGAACAAAGTAATTTTCAAACGAGCCAAATACGAATAGAGGTTTGGCTCGCTCAAGCTCGGCTCGTTTACACCCCTATCTACAAACTATATCTTATGTAATTCCATCCCAAAAAATGATTCTCACCTATTTTTCAAATACAAACTTTATTTAGCTTTTGGATGCATAATCTCTATCTATTTTGAGTTTTAAAATATTTTGACCCTTAACTAAATATTTTTCCTTCATGGAGAAACCTTCTCTTATCATAGGAAATGTTAAATGCATTTAGAATATTCTCTTGCTTGTAGGTTCTTGGAAAATTTGAAATGAAAGAATAACATGTGCTTTTCTAATTCGATTATGGATAACAAAAAAATTAGCGAATACTTTTACCTAGGTTATTTTTGTACGGAATCAAACATTTTTCTAAAAATTTTTAGGACTACTATTTATTTTATTTTATTTTTTGTCTTTCTGGGTTAGCTCTTTGTCCTAAAAATTTATTTGTATATTAGTTTTCTTTTTATCATTCAAAAAGATTTTTCTTTGTTCTTAAATAAAAAAAAAAAGACTTCACCTTATATATCATTATCCACTAAATGTATGATAATCATCTAAAAATCATAATTATCTCTTCAGATTCTACTAAATATTAATCATACACATATTGAAACATGTTTAAAATGGGCAAACTGTGGGGACGTTGCAATAAGAGGGCAAATCTATGAGGCTTATTAAGAAGCGGTCAAAATCTCAAGAGATGTGAATTTGAGTTATTAAATATAGACCCTAACTAAATTAAAGATTGAGGCAAGTATCCTTAATTAATCCTAAGTAATGAAAAATAACTTGTATTGGATATTAACAAGTATGTGTCATAGGTTACATCGGCTAGGCCCAAAGCATGGTGAGAATTATCTGAGAAGGTGGATCCATGGTGGGTAACGAGATGGATGGCCAGCCCCTCGATTTGGTCATGAAGCTGATTTCTTTCTTAGTAAAGTTGAAATCAATAGAGGTGCTATTGTGAAAAAGTTCAGACCCCGGGCTCGAGGGCGTAGTTATCTGATAAAAAAAACAACTTGTCATATAAGAAAGAAAAATCGAAATTGAAGATGAGAAAGAGAATTCTAGAAATTCTATATATATAGATATTCTTAGACTTGGATGGAATTTTGCGGTATGGCTAAGTGGTAAGGCGTATCAAAGTTAAATTGACTTCAAAGCTTAAGGCATATCAAAGTATTAGGTTTACTTTGAATTCATATATATAATAAAATTTTTAGTTTAAAGACATTGAATGGTTGTTTTCACCAATAAGATCAAGTTTTTGGGTGGAAAGCAAATTTGAACACTTAAATATTTAGCCCAGCTTTAGCCCTTCGTTAGTTTACCCTTGAATTATAGCTTATAATTTGTTTATGATCTAGTAATTTATCCGATTTATGACTCTTATATATCTTAGTCATCTTTTAATATATTTTATCAAAGAGTCAAAATAAGCAGCTCTTACAATAGATTTATATATATGATTGAGTTTGCTATTAATGTATGATACTTTATTGGCTTCAAAATATTCATTTGAGAGAAAATGATGGCTAATATGGAAAGCCCATAAGTGGAAAAGAGATATAAAAGAAGTGGTGGTCACTTATCTAGAAGGAATGAAAAAAAATTTAATAAAAAAGTTTATGAATGAAACATACGATAATAGAGACAACTAAAAAAATTAGTATTCAAATATTCATGAATTATGGAAAGAGATTATTTGAGAAGATATCAGTGAACATAACTCTGAGTTAAAAAATTATTTTAAGATGAAAAGTCATCCAGAACATTTCCTATTGGTAGAACATGAAGTAGGAGTCGAAAAAAATAACTTTAAATAAAAGCTAATAATAAATATTTTCATTTTGTCGTTTTTTATTTGCTAAAATATTAGATGATCTTAAAACAATCATTTTATTGTTAAATTATCAAAATATTGAAAGAGAATGTGTCATGAAAGCGAAACTAAATGTCAGAAAATATAAATGATAAGTATCCCATTTTGAAGCCGGGAATTGATCTGCTGTTCAATCTGTCAAACTTATTCCATCAATGCATGATTTATGAACTTTCTAGACTTCATTAATCATGATGTACTGTACAATTACCTTATTTTAAAAAGCATGTGAGAAATGAGACATACTATTGACCTCCATATATTTGTCATAAATCAAGATAAGCTCACAAGTCAAATTCGACGGACTTCAGATGTGACAATGCACAAATTGAAGCTCAAAATGCACTGGACGTCCCTAAACATGGTTGAAATGACCTCCGATTGACGAACGGACTTCGCCATCATGTTCAGAACGTCGAAATTGATCAAAATATAGATATTGCAGAATCTAACGAACAATTGTTTAAGCGCTCGAGCTATCTATGTGTTGACACGTATATCAGAGTCGCGAAGCTGCGACGATATCCAAACGACTTCCGTTCATGAAAATGATCATCCGTTAGCTTCAAAATATCAAAATCTATCAAATGAGACTATCCGCGCTAAATTCGGACGAGTCTGTGCAAATGTCGAGTGATTTGAAGTAACATTGCGTAAATCGAGGCTGAAATGCACAGGACATCACTGAAATCAACTCAAATGACCTCCGGCCGACAAACGGACTTCTCCATCGCGTTCAGAACGTCGAAACTGGTAAGAATATAAGTATTGCATAACTTGATGACCAATCGATCAAGCGCTCGAGTCGTCGACATGATCGCACACATATCGAGATTACGATGCACCGACGATGATCAAACGACCTCTGTTCACAAAATTGATTGAGTCATTGGCTTCAAGACGTCGAAATCTATCAAGTAAGACTATTCGCACTCAATTCGGATGAGTCTGCACGAAAATCGAGCGATCGAAAGCGACGATGCGCATTTTGAGCTGAAATTGACTTAATTTGGCGCCAACTCAAACCAAATGGCCTCCGATCACGAAACGGACTGCACTATTGCATTTGAAAAATCAAAATTACCTTAAATTGATATATATATTGATTATGTGTATTTATCTGCATGAAATTCATATTAAAATTATTTAATAAATTCAAAATTTATTAAAAAATTTCTAAATTATCCCCCGCTCAACCGTTCCGTCTTATTTTCAGTTTTATGAAAAAACTATAAAAAATATAGAAGAAAAAAGGGGCGGTTTCAAACCACTCCCCATTACTCAGAAAATACGTCCGAGTCGCGACTTACATCAACGCGGTCCACTATTTTTTTTTTCCCGCTTTAGCGTTAACTGAGCAAGAATATAACGACGCCAGAAAGGGATGGCGATATTACGGTTTACACTTCCTGACCGCAAAGTTGGAATGCTGAGGAATTTAAAAGAAATAGACAGATTTAGGTTTTTTTCAACCAAATGAGCTTAGAAGAGAAATAGAAAATCTCATTTCCTTTTTACAAAAGAACCATGAAGATGGAGAACGTTGAGGAAATAACGACCAATTTAGCTGAGGATCAATTAAATAACAATTCACATTGTATTTTTCCTACTTGTTAGTGATATTCTCTGTTCAAGATAATATGTTCATTATATTCCATTAAGTAATTTGGATACTTTTATTGAATTTAGGGTTTTAGTGTTATTTTCAGACTGCACTTTGAGGGTACGAGCATTTAGGACTTCTTTTCCGCTTTATTTTTTTTATTATGTTTAAGGCATTCCAATGGAAGGGAGGTATTGAATGGTTTTGGTGTATTTTGATCAGACTCTCGACTCTCTGAGTGATCATTTTGGGACTTCCGTTTATTTTGCCTACTTCTTTGGTTATGTCTAGGGCATTTCAATGGAAGCATTTGGAGGCTATTTGGATGGTTTCTAGTGGATATTTTGCATCAGACTCACCTCTTTGAGGGAGATCATGTTGGGACTTCTTTTGCCAGTTTATTTTGCCTACTTCTTTTGGTTATGTTTAGGGCATTCCAATGGAAGCATTTGGAGGCTATTTGGATGGTTTCTGGTGGAAATTTTGCATCTGTACTCTGTGTACCTCTTTGAAGGGTACAAATCATTTTGTGACTTCTTTTACCAGTTATATTTGCCTATTTCTTTTGATTATATTTAGGGAATTCCAATGGAAGCAATCTGGGAGCTGCTTGAATGGTTGGGGGGGTATTTTACAGATTCTCGTACCTCTCGAGGGTACATGACCTTTTTTCAATTTATTTTGCGATTCTAGATAATGTTCATTACATTACAATGGAAGCAATTTGAAAGGATGATTGTGTATCAGATACTCTTATACCTCTTTGGAGGGTATAGATCATTTATAGACTTCCTTTGCCAGTTTATTTTGCCTACTTCTTTTGATTATGTTTAGGGCATTCCAATGGAAGCATTTGGAGGTTTTGGATGGTTTGGGGTATTTTGCATCAGTACTCTGCACTTTGGAGGGTACAGATCATTTATGGACTTTTAGTTTATTTTGCCTACTTCTTTTGATTATGTTTAGGCATTTGGAAGCATTTGGAGACCGCTTTGGATGGTTTCGTGGGTATTTTGCAGTACTCTCAGATCTCAGAGGCACATCAATTTGGACTTCTTTTGCCGTTTATTTTGCCTACTTTTGGGATTATGTTTAGGGCATTCCAATGAAAGCATTTGGAGGTGTTTGGATGATGGTGGGTATTTTACCTGCACTCTTTGAGGGTACATCATTTTGGACTTTTTCCGCTTTATTTTGCCTACTTCTTGTGATTATGTTTAGGCATTCCAATGGAAGTATTTGGAGGTCGTTTGGATGGTTTCGGTGGTACTTTGCATCTCTGACTGCACTCTTTGAGGGTACAAATCATTTTATCATTCTTTTGCTTTATTTTATTTCTACTTTGATTATATTTAGGCATTCCAATGGAAGCATTTGGAGGTTGTTGGATATTTTGTGACTGCATCAGACTTTGAAGTGTACATCATTTATGGAATTCTTTTGCCAGTTTATTTTGCCTACTTCTTTTGATTATGTTTAGGGCATTCCAATGGAAGTAATATGGGAGCTGCTTGGATGGTTTCTGGGTGGTTTTTTGCATCTGTATTTTGTAACATATTTTTGTATTTGTTTGGCCAGGTAAATGCGATCAATGAGCTATGGGATGACGAAGTCGTGATGTCTAATGACCCAAATTTGAGAAAACTCCTGCACCACCGTCGTAATGAAATGGAGGCGATGCACTGCATCAGACTATGCACATCAAATTGGCTTGTTCGGAAGGACCATACTAGTTATAAACTCAAAGAAATTAAAATCAAAAGATTTTCTATGTGCAAAAGTCGGTAGGAAGAAGTCGCCTAAATGGCTTAACAAAATTCCATAAAGTCGATACAAGAACCGGGTTGCCCGCCATGATTAGATTCTCTGATTTGAGGGGAATTGGATGATTAAAAAACTACGAAAGTCATAATCATTCTTTGGAGCTTGACCTACATCTTCTCGATCACAGATGCATTAGCGATGAGAAGGCGTCCGTGTTGAAGACAATGACAGAGGCCAGATGAGCAACGATACATATCTAACTGAGGAAGTTGGCGTAGAGAATATCGGGTTCACAAAAAGAGATGCTTTCAATTTTATTCAGAAAGAGAAAAGATCGAGGATTACGAATGGTGACAGTAATGCATTAATACAGTTGTTTAAGGAAAGATAAGCAGCAGATGGGATGTTTGCATGGGATGTACAAGTTGATGAGTCGGATTGCTTAGTAAGTTTTTTTTGGAGCAATGACATGTTTAAGATAGAATATGATTATTTTGAGGATGTGATAATTTTTGATACAAGCTATCGACTCAATAAATATAATCTTGTTTGTGCCCCTCTTGTTGGAGTGAATCATCACTGGCAAAATGTATTATTTTTAGAGTAGCCTTTTATCAAGAGACAATTGAGTCATTCTCATGGCTATTCCAAACATTTCTTTGGTTGATGAGTGACAGACATCCTATAACAATATTCACTGATCAAGATCAGGCTATGGCGAGAGCTATCGAAATTGTATTATCGCATACTCATCATAGGTTGTGCTAATGGCATATTTCAAAGAAAGGTCCTTCTAAGGTTCATTGCATTAATAATAATAAGATAGTACAATGGCTATTTTATAAATGCATGAGTAAGTGTGACTCAGAGGAAAAGTTTAAGGAAGCTTTGTCTGCCATGCTAGAAGAAGGCAATTTGCATGATCATGCTTGTCATTCGAGCTTTATAAGATTAGATCCAAGTGGTCCACCGTGATTCAAAGAAAGACTCATTTTGCATGGGCATCTTGTCAACACAACGTAGTGAGTCCATGAACAATGTATGTCACGAAATATCTAAACCAACTAGTTCGCTCACAGATTATTTCTTGGGGTTGGAAAAGGTTATGGAGACATGGCATCGGAATAAACTTGATGAAGACTTCAAGTGTAGCCAGTCATCGATTGTTCCTGTTGTTAAGACTAGTCCAATTCTAAAACAAGCTGCTATATTTTATACAAGAAAGGTTTACACTATGTTTGAAGAGGAATTTTTGCATGGAGTTGGAGGCCTATCAGTAACTAAGTCAGATGACAACACCATGGAGTATTTGGTGAGAAACTTAGAGAATAAAAATGCATCCAAAATATGGACGTATCATTTGATAGGACTATCCTAGAAGTAACTTGTACTTGCAAAAAAATTTGAAATGATGGGATTACTTTGTGCCCAATCAGATCGAGTTCTTAGTCGAAGATGTTGTGCGATTCCGACAAGTATCTTCTCATGCGCTAGTCTACTAGAGCAAAGAGGGATATTTACATTGATAGTGCATATAAAATTAAGAGATGTGGCAAGGATGGAAATGGCATTATTTTTGAACCACATAAGTCGATATGCATATCAAATAAGCATCAGGGCACAAAGTAATAAGAGTGCTGAGGACTATATGCTTGGATCCTTAAAAAAACTATATGATAATGTCGACTCTATAATAAGTGGGAATTCTCCTGACAAAGTTAAGAAGAAGAAGAAGTCAACCACAACAGATAAGGGAAAAGACATCTTAAAGGATCTAGTTAAGCAACGTCCAAAGGGTGTTTCCAACTCAAGGCTTAAGGAATATTGGGAGAGATCCAAGAAAGCCAAGAGTAATTTTCTATTTACGTATTAGTTTTTAGTATTTTAAATATTGCTGTTAATCTTCAAACCCTTCTACTTTTTTATTGCGTAAAACCAAAGTACGATCGATAGTGTTGTTGAACGTGTTTCTCACAAGTTGCATAACCTTTCTCTTATGCCGAGTGTTTTTTCGAGGCACGAAAGAATATCACATCACGTCGTAAGAAATCATCAACTAATACGATGTTCTACATACAGGAATTTAACTCAAGCTTCATAAATAATCAGTTGGCTGAAGAGTACACTAAGCTGATGATGGATATTATTTCAGGGAAATATTTTGATGCATGACATTATCCAGTTTTGTGTTCTTCGACTGTACAATCTTTTCTGTAATGCTTTAGAGTCCCAAAGATGACTCTCTTTAAATTAACAGACACACTAAGATGTTTAGACTGTATTTAGCTAGGGGATTTTCTCACTGGACTGTTTGTAGCTCTATAAGCAATAGTGCTTGAGTTAATCCCCTGCTGAGGACCTTGTAATCATTAGACTGTAGCAATAAATATGTGCAATAAATATATTTTGCATCTGTACTTCCCGAGGGTACGATCATTTGCCTTTTTTTCCGTTTATTTACGATTCTAGAAATAATGTTCATTACATTCCAGTTCAGGCAATTTGAAAGCTATTTAGATGATTTCTGGGTGTTTTCCCATCTGTACTCTGTGTATCTCTTTGGAGGGTTCAGATCATTTGGGTCTTTTTTTCATTTTATTTTGCCTAATTATTATGACTATATTTAGGGCATTCCAATGGAAGCAATTTGATGGCTGCTTAGATGATTTATGTGAGATTTTTTGCATCTGTACTCTATGTACCTCTTTGGAGGGTACAGAGCATTTATGGACTTCTTTTTCCAGTTTATTTTGCCTGTTTCTTGAGATAATGTTCATTACATTATAATTAGACCAACTGGAGCGCTTGGATGATTTGGTGGTATTTTGCCAGTACTCTATACCTCTTTGAGGGTGATCATTTTGGACTTCTTTTCCGCTTTATTTTGCCTACTTCTTTTGGTTATGTTCAGGGAATTCCATTGAAAGAATTTGGAGGCTGTTTGGATGGTTTTTGGGGGGTATTTTGCATCTGTACTCTCTGTACCTCTTTGGAGGGTACAGATCATTTATGGCCTTTTTTCCCATTTATTTTGCCTGTTTCTTGATATTATGTTTAAGGAATTCCAATGGAAGCAATTTGATGGCTGCTTAGATGATTTCTAGCTATTTTTTGCATCTATACTCTCTGTACCTCTTTGGAGGGTACAGATCATTTATGGACAGCTTTTTTCATTTTATTTTGCCTAATTATTATGACTATTTTTAAGGCATTCCAATGGAAGCAATTTGATGGCTGCTTGGATGATTTATGTGAGCTTTTTGCATCTGTACTCTCTGTACCTCTTTGGAGGGTATAGATCATTTATGTCATTTCTTTTCAGTTTATTTAGCCTGTTTATTGAGATAATGTTCATTACATTATAATGGAAGCAATTTGATGGCTGTTTGGATGATTTATATGAGCTTTTTTGCATCTGTACTCTCTATACCTCTTTGGAGGATACAGATCATTTAAGGGCTTCTTTTTCCATTTTATTTTGTCTGTTTCTTGAGATAATGTTCATTACATTACAATGGAAGCAATTTGGGAGCTGCTTGGATGGTTTGGGGTGGTATTTTGCATCTGTACTCTTTGTACCTCTTTGGAGGGTACATATCATTTATGTCATTTCTTTTCAGTTTATTTGGTCTGTTTCTTGAGATAATGTTCATTACATTACAATTAGAGTAATCTGGGAGCTGCTTGGATGGTTTGGGGGGGTATTCTGCATATATACTCTCTGTACCTCTTTGGATGGTACAGATCATTTATGTCATTTTTTTCCCGTTTATTTTGCCTAATTCTAGAGATAATGTTCATTACATTATAATGGAAGCAATTTGAAAGTCGCTTTGGATGATTTCTATTTTTTCAGATTGCACTGCACCTCTTTGGAGGCAGCATTTAGGAGTTCTTTTGCCAGTTTATTTTGCCTGTTTCTTTAGATGATGTTCATTACATTACAATGGAAGCAATTTGATGGCTGATTGGATGTTTTCTGGGTGTTTTATTGCATATGTACTCTCTGTACCTCTTTGGAGGGTATAGATCATTTATGGACTATCTAGTCCGAAAATTTAGTTGGCAAATTTAATCTCATAATGTGGTGACAAATTTAAAAAACCTCTTAATCTATTGTATTTACAATATTCAGTAATTGAAAATAATTATTATATAATTAAATATTAAAAGTTATCGCTTTCGGAGAAGTTTCATTACGCTTATATAAATTAAATTTGTCATATTGCAATGCGAAAAAAAAACACTATTTTTTATAATAGATTAACTTATTTTATTTTTGTTTCATCTAAATAAATAGACAAGTCAGTCTGATAAGGTTCAAGTAAATATTCAAATTCATTTCACTCGAAATGAGCATACTAAGAATACATATGAGTTAATTTTTTTAACCGCTTATTTTCATAATAAAAAATAGCTAACAAAGAATCATAATCGATTTTAATACATATGAGTTAAAATTAAAACGTTAAAATATCATGATTTTACAATCAAAAATTTACTTACACCAACCACAATAACTTTACAATGAAACTTTTAAAAAAAAGATAATCCTCTTAATAATCCCTAATTTAATTTCATGCATTAATTTTATGTCTTCACGATAACATTTATTTTATGCATTCGACAGATTAATTTTATGCTCGCTTCATAAAAAATCCAAAAGATAAAAATATGATTGCTGGAGTAAAATATCATCCCAGAGTAAAATATCAGTGAAATCAAACTATATGAATTGAGAGAAAAGAAGTTATAAAAAACAGAGTAAAATATCATCCCAGATCCATAAAATGATCCATTCACTTCAACAAAAAAACCTAAGTCTTCGAAGCCACCAAACCGATGCATTATACAAAATTCTATATCAAACTAAATACTATTACTCTCAATTTTGATTTTTAAGTCCCAAACAAAATATAGTGTAAGTGAACTCAGCCATAAATATATTCATCTTCTTTGGCCAATCCTGGTGGTCTACCCAAATTAATTGAGGTTTGATTGTCGCTTCCATGTATTTGGTGACAAACATTCCGCAATGATATTATTTGCTTGAAGGTATCCCACTCACCATTTCAATTGGCCATTTTGGATCACCAAAAAGACCACAAGATCTTTAATAAGTAATTTGATCTTAATATGCAAAATATAATCTCAACAAGTTGCCCTAGAAAAAAAAATAGTTAAGAGGAACCAAATTTGAAAACTGTTCTTACAATCTCAGGAAGAATGCTCTTATGGGTTGGTTTGGGTAATGAGTCGTAAAAATACTGTGCCCCGACTTCACATGCTCAACTGTGAGTGTCCAAAGGTTGATTATCTATAACAAGAAGATTAACTCAACAACACGCAGCGTGACATGTTGGATAAATATTTTGCTTTCCGTCTTCAAGCCGTACCTGGCATAACTCTGTAGGAAAAGAAGAGAATAATTATAGATTATAGCTTTTATCTAAACAAACAAGAATTGAATCGTAATACTCAACATTCCTGTGGGGTAACATACCCAATGCAAGCATGAAATGTACAAATAGGGGACATACAGCCCCGGATAGAGCGAATACTTCTCGGCCAGCAAAAATTTGAAGGCATCAATGTGTGCATCTGAGAGATATTGATCTGCGAGCAACTCATCGATCCCTCGCAATAATAATGATATTCTCACCAATATCACTCAAGTGATAAATATTTTAAAGTGAGCTTAATTAAACGAATAGATTATTTTATGTATAAAGGAGTCGATTGAAGATTGACTTGTCCTCAATCGGAGCATGACGCGTGTCAATAAGATTGAGCATCGCAGTAAAAATACTCGGATGGGAACTCAACAACATGAAGTGCCTCTGATGGCTGTAAGGAAATTACTGATGTCAAAAATTAGTGATGAAGATCTAGATTTACTATAAATTAAGGATCGATCTACTGAGTGTTTTTCATACCTTCGATTGATGCTCCTCCACCACAACGATAGCTATGGGTAATCACCTTGACGCTCATCTCAAAACCTATAAAAACATTTAGTGAAATCTATTCCTATTATCTCAAATTTTAAAAGAAAGTAACTTAATACCTCACGCTTCTCATCCGAGTGGAGGCCACCACATCATTTATTCTTGCCCGTGACTTCCTGTAAGTGTGTGTGAAGGGGGAACTAATAGCTTTCCTCTTTCTTATCTGTCGAGCTTTCACACCATGCTCAATGCTGCCGATTACAGGTTTTGAAGCATCGTCATGTCTAGTGGAGGCCTCCACAAGAACTTCTCCTACGGTCAATTCCACATGGGCTTCCCCGTTGGAAGTATCCAACTCATAGTGGAAGCCCTGGTAGCCTCCACAAGAGCTTCCTCTACTGCACTCGGGGCTTTCCAAGTGGTAGCCTCCCAGGGTACCTCCATGGGAAGCTCCCGGTAGCCTCCTCAGAGTTTCCAGGTGACCCCCACAGAACCTCCCCCACTTGTGGTGGCAGACCACGCCTCTGGCAAGAACTTCCTCGACAAGAACCCATCAAGCCCATCCATCCTCTCCATCATTGTTGCATGAAAAGATGATCTGATCTTTCAAGTCCTCAAACCAAGTATCCTCTCCACACAAAGTCTTCGTGGGGTAGAGTGAGGTGCAAAGGACACTGGACGGGAGAATATCGAGGAGAGACATATGGAGACTAGTGGGACCGCACTAATTGGACTTAAAATGGGACTGCTATCGCTCGACATGTAGATGTCAAGGGGACACCGACAAGGAGCCGCCTCCTCTAATATGTCCTCGAATGAAAGGCAGACCTGTGATAAACCGATAAGAAAATGTGAAGACATACAACATAAATAAAGATATTCTTATATGAACTAAGTGCTGATTATTATATATCACATGGCTTCCTCCCAAACCAGTGAAAGCATTATTTGGAAACTCTATTTTTGCCCATCGCAAAGATAATGGGTTTTGTAGATGGAAATGAGGCTTATGATGCTTATGTGCTCACCCATATCTACAATAAATATTTTAAATAGAAACTTCAACGATTAAATTACACATCCTGAGATATAGAACATACCATCAAGAGTGACAAAGCCACTCATGTAACCGCCTCTGTCTCAATCTTTGATGTAATAACATCAAATTGGGAAACAAAGTCCCAAATGGCCTCCCGCTTGTATTCAAAGAAATCTATCTATGTCATCAGGCAATCAATTCTGATGCCACCCTGTAATTGTGATATATAAAAAATAGATTTGACAGCAGAAAATGTATGTACAAGACAATAAGCTACTAAACGAGCCATCCAATTCTCAAGTTGATTCTTGTAGTCCGTTGAACTAACGACAAATGGGATTTCGCATACGACCTTCTCCCCTCTGTTTGGCATCCCTATCATCACTGCAACTTCATCGGGGGTGAAAGGAATGCACTACCCACCAAACAAGAAAGCTTACTTTTCTATGTCCCAACAAGACAGGATCGATGTAATGGCAACCGAGTCTTGCTTAATTTCGTGGAGTCTAATGAATTGATGGAGATGAAGCCCCTTTAAAATGTCAATGGCTTCATCAGTAAAGCGTGCTACAGTATTATCGAACATAGTTCTTACAGTGGTAGGACTGCATCTCGAAATTATCCTTTTCCCATACATGGTAAACTTCAAAAAGAAAAGTCAGTAGGTAATGAGTACAGATGCAAAATACCCACCAGAAACCATCCAAATAGCCTCCAAATGCTTCCATTGAAATGCCCTAAACATAATCACAAGAAATAGGCAAAATAAACTGGAAAAAGAAGTCCCAAAATGATCTGTACCCTCCAAAGAGGTACAGAGAGTACAGATGCAAAATATCCACCAGAAACTATTCAAACAGCCTCCAAATGCTTCCATTGGAATGCCCTAAACATAATCAAAAGAAGTAGGCAAAATAAACTGGCAAAAGAATTCCATAAATGATCTGTACCCTTCAAAGAGGTATAGAGAGTACAGATGCAAAATACCCACCAGAAACCATCCAAATAGCCTCAAAATGTTTCCATTGGAATGCCCTAAATATAATCAAAAGAAGTAGCAAAATAAACTGGCAAAAGAAGTCCATAAATGATATGTACCCTCCAAAGACGTACAGAGAGTACAGATGCAAAAAACCACCCAGAAATAATCCAAACAGCCTCCAAATGCTTCCATTGGAATGCCCTAAATATAATCAAAAGAAGTAGGAAAAATAAACTGGCAAAAGAAGTCCATAAATGATATGTACCCTTCAAAGAGGTACAGAGAGTATAGATGTAAAATACCAACCAGAAATCATCCAAATAGCTTTCAAGTTGCTTCCATTGTAATGTAATAAACATTATCTTTAGAATCAGGCAAAATAAACTGGAAAAAAGGCCATAAATGATTAGTACTCTCAGGAGAGGTACAGATAGTACAGATGCAAAATACCCACCCAACCATCCAAGCAGCTCCCAGATTGCTTCCATTAGAATGCCCTAAATATAATCAATAAGTAGGCAAAATAAACTAGCAAAAGAAGTCCATAAATGATCTGTATCCTCCAAAGAGGTACAGAGAGTACAGATGCAAAATACCAAACCATCCAAAATAGCCTCCAAATGCTTCCATTGGAATGCCCTAAACATAATCAAAAGAAGTAAAAATAAACTAAAAAGAATGACAAAATGATCACTCCAAAGAGGTACAGAGAGTACAGATATAAAATACCCACTAGAAACCATCCAAACATCCTCCAAATGCTTCCATTGGAATGCCCTAAATATAATCACAAGAAGTAGGCAAAATAAACTGGCAAAAGAAGTCCTTAAATGCTCTGTACTCTCCAAAGAGGTACAGAGAGTACAGATATAAAATACCCACCAGAAACCATCCAAACAGCCTCCAAATACTTCCATTGGAATGCCCTAAACATAATCAAAAGAAGTAGGCAAAATAAACTGGCAAAAGAAGTCCATAAATGATCTGTACCCTCCAAAGAGGTACAGAGAGTACAGATGTAAAATACCCTCCAGAAACCATCCAAACAGCTTTCAAATTACTTCCATTGTAATGTAATTAACACTATCTCAATAAACAAGCAAAATAATATGGAAAAAAATGACATAAATGATCTGTTCTCCAAAGAGGTATACATGGAAAAAATACCCAAATCATCCAAGCTCAAATTACTTCCATTGGAATGCCCTAAATATAATCTCAAGAAGAAGGCAAGATAAACTGAAAAAGTAGGCCCTAAATGATCTGTACCCTCAAGAGAGGTACAGACAGTACAGATGGCATAAAAAAACCCCTGAAACCATCCAAACAGGCTCCAAATACTTCCATTTGAATGTAATGAACATAATCTCAAGAAACAAAGCAAAGAAACTCAAAAAAGCCCTAAATGCTATGTTCTGAGAGAGGTATAGAGTAATGATATAAAATAACATATAAAATAACCAATCTTTCACATGGAGAAGAACGAGTAAACCCAAAATTCATTCAAGTTCGATGCATGTGTAAATATCTCATGTAGTCACCTACACCTCAATTTTGATTTCTATATCACGAAAGGCTAACGCGATCGAGAACGAGCTGTCGAGAAAAATCCTTCATCAAAAGAAAGCACTAAACTATTCTCTGGCGAGGAATGTCGAACGACAGTATCATCTCGTTCTTCTTCTCCCGCTTTTTGAACCTTACGCCAGTCGCCTGTGGAAGTAACCTGGTGAATACCATCCCTTTATAACATCATCCATTATGTTACTGCTCCGTTAATCGCTAAAATGGGGAAAAATAGTGGACACACGTCGGCCATGGATTGGAGTCCACACGTAAAGCTACGTGCGGACTCCAGACATAATATTTTATCCATTTCTCCCTCCTCATTTTCAATTCTCGTCTCTCTCTCTCCCTCTCTCTCTCTCTCTCTCATTTTTTCCCCACTGTTCCAATATCGTCCGTGGTCTCTAACCTTAAAACCACTTCAAAGAAGTTGCCTTCCCTGAAGAATCCATTCTCTAATGCAAGTAGCCACCCAATATACCTTCTATCCAACCATGCTTCCGTCACATCTGATAACCTTTGTCTCTCTCTCTCTCTCGCCACAAAAAAAGAGAAGGGAGACGCCATGGCACTTTAGCAACCTTCAATTCAACCTCGGACATTATCACATCAAACAATCATTTTGAATTGGAGAAAATGGAGGCCTGTAACCAAGTGGAGAACGATGAGAGTATATCCTGGACTTGGAGAATGTTTGCATGCAAGCAACATTCCGCCAATGTTCAGATATCTTTTCTCGTTTGGACACACTAAACCCCACGCTTACTATTGGGAATCCTAATGTTTGGAAAGAGATGATGAAACATTGTGAAGTGCAGATAGGGTCATCTAGTGGAAGGAAATGGCGTAGATGGTCCAATCAGCTTCATCATGCAAGGTCAGATACGCGAGTGTTCGACTTCCTCTTCTCCTCCTTCATGCTCACCCTACTTCCTTCTCTTGAGTGAGCTTCTCAAGATTTTAGACCTTTCTAATATGCCACAAGTGAAATGACTTGGCCATGAATTTCATGGGCAAGGTGAGAATGGTGTTTTGGTCATTGGAGATACTTCTTAAGAAAATGAAAGCACTTGAGGAGTGGTCATGATGCGTAGAAACTAATACCACCAATGATTTCTTAACCTACAAAAGCATGTTCTTCAATGTCTTCATGAATCCGCATTGCCTCTCAACCTAGAAGCTAGGTCCCATTGACATTTTTTCCAAGTCACAAACATAACAATAGCTATCGCTTTCTTCTTCCCTAGTTGAAATAGAAATCATTGCCGAGACATCATCCTTTTCAAAAGGTAGTCCACTCCTTAAGAGATTATAACTGGGATTGTCCTAATCTCATCCAAAGAACATCATGGCCAATCCACACTGAGGGAATGAACTTGAGAACATCGAATATACCATTCTTGCTTGAGAAACTAGAGACAAATGATCCCTAGCTGTTCGAGATGCCATTGAGAAGTCTCACCTCCTTAGATTCTCAAAACTATGTTTAAAATACCCTTATTTCTTTTCTGCCTAGAAAAAAAATTTGGTTGTTGCAAAATGGTTCATCTCTTCGTGAGTTGCACTTGGGATGTAATACTCTACAATCTCCTTTCTCGTGCATGAACTCTCTTCTCTTGGTTTGATGTATCCCATAGAACTCGAGAAGACTTCCAAACTTCCTTCCTCTTTGCAAAAATTGATGGTCACTTATTGTCATCCTGTTAAATGATCGACTCAAAGGATGTTGGCAAAAGCAACAAATTGCTCATGTTTCTCATGTTGGCATATGCATTTAATAGCTAATCTACACCAACTGCATCTACAATTCTTTTAGTGATTGAAGGCCTCATTATTCTCATCAAGGCATAATGAAATCGGTATTTCAAAATAGCCATCAATTGCTCATGTTTCATGTTGGCATATGCATTTAATTAATACACCAAACATCTACAATTCATTTAGTGATTGAAGGCCTTATTATGCTCATCGGCATCAGATTGAAATCGAACTATTTCAAAACATCACAATATTTCGAAAAAAAAAAATTTTAATATTTGAATGTGTAAAAAAATATATGCATATATATATATATATATATATATATATATATATATATATATATATATATATATATATATATATATATATATATATATATATATATATATATATATATATATATATATATATATATTATATATATATATATATATATATATATTTATATATTCTTCTTTATGAGGTCTCAAATGCTCATCATGCGATGAGATGAAAGAGTGGTGTCAAGACACCGCCGCTAAGCATCGAGAGGATACCGAGTGATTGAAGGTCTTAAGCTCATCGTAAACAGATTGAAGGACGAGGCTTGTAACAACCATCATGCTCATCAGGGCGTGAAGGGTAGGCTAAAATAGTTGTGATGTAGCCCCATATGAGGGAATGACACCGGAATACTACCGAAATGTTGTCGAAAGTTGAAATATTTACATATATATTTGCTTTTATGCATGTGATTGAAGGCCTTGTTATGCTCATCAGGGCATAATGAGATTTAAGGTAGAAAAAACATCAACCATCATGTTCATCGTGGCATGACGGGTAAAATAAAATACCATGTCTCTACAAATGACATGAGGTCAAAATTACATCAAATCTTTCGGCTTATAAAAAAGGGAAGGATAAAATGAGCTGACTTAAGGACGTTAAGTAGGGAAACCTACAGCTAATTCTAAACTAAACTCATAACAAACTTGTAATAAACTCAAAATCTAAGGATGAATCCAAATTAGGTTTAATAACTCTTATATGAATGTGGAGGTGATTACTATGCTAGACAATCAGAATGAGTAGGACTAAAGCAACAAACACTAAAATGGGCATAACTTATCAAAATTGATGTAAATTGAGTATAATCAAATTGGGAGAATTGTATGAGCTCAAAAAAATAAACTAAGTGCCAGTAGTGTACTACAATCTAAATCAAAACGCCTTCTTCGCCACCGGATGTGCAACTCTTTGTATAAGCAAACAGAAGACGATACTAAATCAAAATTTACAAAAATCATAGGGCCTTCTTTGATAAAAAATTAATGAATTTCTTCTTAACTATGAATTTCAAAATCAATTATTTCATTAAGTAGATGAAATTATCTAAGTTATAAACACGTGCATGGGCTTGGACATAGAGATTTCAAGTGCAAATTTTAATGTCTGAAAAGGCTGCGCAGGATAAAGTTGGAAAGAAATGAATATAGAAAATCAATCTCATAATTTAAACACAAAAACCTAAATTCTCAAATACATGGACCAACTACCAATGCTTAAATTTAAGTGTCCAGGATGTTTGTCGCTTCCTTAATCTTATGATTGTGCGTGAACAAAACCTAAAAAACCTATAATAAGAGTTTCAAATCGAGAAAATATCGAAAATTAATTCTATCGTATGATCTAATCCTCTATTAGAAGATAAGCAGAGTTGACAGGATCTAAAGCTCTTAAACATATTCAAATTAATCAATTTTTTTAAATCAAATTAAGTAGCAATCTGAAATCAATCTCATAACTCAAAAATAAAAATTTCCTAAATTCTTAAATGCACCTGCATGAGCCCCGACACTATGTTGAATGCTTAAATTCAAATGTGGAGATCTTTTGGGTTGCTTGGTGGTGGGTAGTTAACAAAATCTAAAAACCTATAATAATAGTCTCAAATCAATGAAATATCTAAAAAACTGATTTTGTTAACTGACAGTAGATCTAATCCTCTGTTAGCAGCTAAATAGAGTCGATAAGATCAAAAGCTCTTAAACATATTCCAATTAATCAATTTTTCAAATCAAATTAAGTAGCAATCTAAAATTACTTAAATGAAATTCTATTATTAAAAACTTAAATCAAACTCAATCTATCCACCTTTCGTAATTATTTGTCAATGGTGATAAATTTAGAAAACTTTAGCTCGCAAAAGAGCCAATGTCAAATCAAGTGTTATGCTATGTTCACTCTCTCATGCCGATAGTGGCCGTGTCCTCTTATTGTGTGGATTGGCTAAGTAGTTATGACAGAGTCCTCATCAGTGGTTTGTATCTGTCTATTATATTATGATCATGGCGTATGCTGAATGGCTCGCCCTTTGAGTTGTGAATCATAGGGTATACTTGATAGGGCAAACAACCCTCTGTCAGCTAAGGTAGACTTAAGTTGTCTCCTTAGACAAACACCACCCCAGGTCTACAAGGATTTCTTGGATGACATAACCCATGTGTTGTTGATGAGGATCCTTGTCGGGTTGGGTCACCTCGACTAAGTAGACAGCTGGCCGGGATGGACTATGGGATCTAGATCGGGCATGTCATCATTCCTCGAACCATCTGGTTTAAGCATAAATGATGAATTTCATATCTTATATTCTAAAACTCTACATGTTGCTACTATACGCTCCGTATTCAGCGATCTAATGACTAGCTTTAATCGAAAGTTCTTTCTCATTTATTGAAAGGGGTAATTAACTATAGGGGCTTGCACCTATAGGAAACCTGGAACCAGATCTAAAGTTCTCACCAAATGAGGATGAAATATCTGAGTAGTGTCATATCTACTATCTCATCTGCCTTCTTAAAATTATGCCGACACTTTAAAATACTCTTTTCATCGAAGAGGTTGGTGGCGAATTTTCACAGCCCATAGATTTTTGGTGACTCTGCTAGGGACAAGATTCTCTTTCCATCTTTGGCTAGTGGAATTTAAGCTATAATATTATTGGAGCATGATAAAATTGATATTTATAATCAATTATCAATGAAATTAAATTTAAATCAATCATATTCTTATTACTAATCTGTTTATTCTGTATATTGAGAGATCTTTAGAACACTATTTATCATGCAGCTAGGTCACGGAGCCAATATCCGTCTAGCTGATGCTGTAATCAAAACTGGGGATGTTGGAGCTACCATTCAATTTGATAGTGTAGACTTCCCAGCCATCACCACTGCAAATAATCCTCCACTTGAAGCATCTGCATATTATACACACCAACCTATGCAATGAAGGAGGACAATTGGAATGACCACTACTACTACTGAGGTTACTCAAAAGAGAGCTTTTGTACTTAAAAGATTGATTCATTTTGAGGCACCAGTCATGAAGTGAACCTTCACTAGATAGAAAGTTTCAGTCATATCTATAAAAGCGACAACCCTGCCAGTTGAACCTTTTGCACTATGAAGGTATGATACTAAAACCTCCTCTTCTGGAGGAAAATTGAGTAGAAGGCAAAGGAGAAAAAACACTAAACTGTGAGCTCAGTAGTTATTGTTTGAATCATAAGTCATACAACCAACCTTACAACCAGAAGCGAGTATTTCTATCCCACAATAAATTGAAAATTTTAAGATGGTGAAAAGGAATAGCTCTGCTGATGATGTTAAGTGGTATTTTTGGGTTCAACAATAGTGAGTTTCAATATTTATGAAGAAACAACATGAAACTCTATCTACTCGAGCATATAGAGTTCTGAAAGTTATCAAGGAGAAGGGCCTTATGAAAAAAAAAGTATCAATGCCCGAGTTTTAGAGAAAATGATAAAACTTCATTAAAAAGGTTACTCTTAGTGGGTAATGCTCAAGACCATTCTAAGTAATTCCTGCACTGTGAACACTGGGGCATGTCACCTAAACTGCGTGTTCAGGAATCTGTTACCAAGAGGTCCCAGTAGAAAGAAAAATAAATATGGAGACCAATGCCTCGAGAAGAAGTAGCAGCACAAAAGCTTCTTCATCTGGAAGCAAGCTAACCTAATGACAGCGGAGAAAAAGAAATGCTGAATAGCGTGCTCAATAATCATTATTCAAGTAAAAATTATACAACCATCTGTGGAACCAGAAGTGAGTGTTCCAACCCATAACATGTTTGACAGCCTAAGATGGGTAAAATGAAACAGCTCTACTAGTCAAATCAAACAGTCCTTCTCAACCTGACAACATTAGGTTCTAGCTTATCTAGTGAGGAACTTGAAACTCTATATGCAAGAGTGCATCAGGTTCTCAAAGTTGCTAAGGAAAAAGGACTGATAAAAAGAAAATATGAAGATCCTACTATCAGGGAGGCCAGAGTTTCTCCTTCAAAGAGACCTCCTCCTACAACTCTAGCAAGATGTCTACTAATTCAAGTTCCACATGGTGAGCATCGATGCATGACACTTGGACCACAGGTCCAAGAATCTGTCATCGAAAGGTCTCGATAAATAGGTGAGCAAATTTGAAAACCAAAATCTCGAAGCAAAATTGTCTTACAGAAAGACAATGACATGACATCTGGACTACACTCTCACAAAATCCACTCCTTATGCCAAAGTATTTGAGCAGTCTTGCCACTTGAAGTTGAACTACCTTCACTCTAAGTAGCCATTCAACACAATCTCACTCAAGATGAGAATGTCTGTCTACGGATGTGAGAATGTGTTGGACTTGACGAGGTCAGACACCAAGCTCAACAAAATTTAAAAGTCTATCTAGCAAAGATGTCCAAGGCTTTTGACCATATGGTGCGACCCCGAACATTCCAAAAAGGAGAATTGATTCTGGTGCTGAGAAGACCAATTATCCCCAATCAAAAATTCAGTGGCAAATTCGAGCCTAATGGGAAGGCCCTTTTGTCATTGAAAAGGTATACCAAGTAGGGGTGTACCAACTCATCAACTCAAAGGGTGAAAGACCAATGCCGCCAATTAATGGTCGATACTTGAAAAAGTACTATACTTGACAACCATGTTCTCGAGGTATAATAGAATCCCCCTGTAAGACAAGGGGCATTTTTTAAGTAGATTTATTTAGGTTGACATCGTGCTTCATGCTGAGATCCCTAAATAAATATACTCACTCTAGATGAAAAAACTTTTATGTGAAAATTCCCCTGTTACACAGGGGGCATTTCTAGATTTATATACATAGATAAAAGCAATGGTACATGTTAAAACCCTCTTAAGATCATATCAATTCAAATATTGATATAATTGCTTAATTTCATCTTGAAAGCTCTTCTAAATGTGCTTTAAAATTCCCCCTACAAGACAGAGGCCATTTTTTTAGTTTATGTTAAGTTATTTGAGTTGATGTCGTGCTATAAGACAAGATCCTCGAATATATTCTGATTCAGGTTGACATCGAGCTTTACGTTGAAATCCCTGAATATACTCATAATTATCATTGCTAAGTTGCAGGTTCTTACAGGAACAAAAAGAATCTATTGCTACGCAAGAAAAGACAACCCTAAATATCAAAAGTTTATCTCTCAGACTTGTTAAATTTTGGAGATCAAGTTAGAAGAACTCCCAATTTTGAAAGCTTCAATCAACTGAGTTGAAAAAATATCAACCTCTACATCCTAAAGTCTAGAACACGGATTGGTTCTAAAGGTCAGACTCAACAAGCCCACAAATGGTTGAGTTGCTAACGCTCTCCTCACTTAACAAGCGACAAGAAAAGGCCACAGTGAAAGAGCCCCCGTTCGTCAGTCTGATAAAAAAATCACCAACCCCTCATAGCTTAAGTTGAAGACTCGAGTAGGTTATAAAGGTCGAACTCAACAAACCCAAATATGGCTGAGTTGTTGATGCTCTCCTCACTCAACAAGTAACAAGAAAAGGCTGTAGTGAAAGAACCCTTGCTTGTCAGTCCAATGACGATAGCTGTTCAATCTCAAACTAGATCCAGCTTAGTGATTACAAGCAACCAGGATCCAAGAGATCTCTCTACTTGATCAATAGATCAAGGCAAGCTAAGGAAACGTTCAATTCAAGGCTACCTCTAATCAATCTATATATTACCTGCAAGGTGATATTTCAATATATTCTCAAATGATCTGATCAAGCTCAAAGCACAGATCAAAACCTATCTCCTCATCAAGTCTGTCAAAGTAGAAAGCACAGGACCAAGGAAGCGATTCCATAGTTCAAACAAAGCCGACGGCTGAACTAAAGAAATTTTGTGGTTATTCAGTCTGTTAAAGCACATGTTGCTAGACTAATAACTCAACATTGGCCCTAAATAAGCCGGAAGGCTGGGTCATCTGTATGTGTATCCACGAATGCGGCAAATGGTTCATGGAGTGCATACACTTTCTGACAAGTCAATATGGACAAATCAGGTCAGTCATTCATTAAGTCCGTCAAGCTCAAAGCTAGGACATAAGGAATTTCAAATCTGGCCAAGCACGGATAAACCAATTCCCTAGTGGAGTCCTTCATCAAAACAAGCAGATCAATCCTCCATCAAATCCAACCTAGCACGAAGCTAAGGTTCTAGGTAGCTCAAATCTGCAACGACATAAAAGAAAAAGATCTTCAGCAAAGCCATTGAAGCAGAGAGTATATGGTGTAAGTACTCTTCTCTATCCAACAAGTCAATTCTGACAAATTGGTCAAGCCTGTCATTTTGCATGTCCTGAATAAGGCAGCATACTAATGACAAATCCTGTCAAAGTTCCATAAGCTAGTGCAATCAATGCTGAAATGATCCAAGTTCTATGGCCAATCAAATGAACCACATATGTTGAATCAAAGACAAGTCCACAAGTCAAATTCGGCGAGCCAGTGTGGCGATTATATTGAAGCTCAAAATGCATTGGACGTCCTTAAAAATGATTGAAATGACCTCCGATCAATGAACGGACTTTTCCATCACGTTCAAAATGTCAAAATTGATCATAATATAGATATTGCAAAATCTAATAAATAATTATTTAAGCGCTTGACCTATCAATGTGTCGATGCACATATTAGAGTTGGGAAGCTGCGATGATATCCAAATAACTTTAATTCATGAAATTGATTATGTCGTTAGCTTCAAAATATTAAAATCTATCAAATGAGACTATCCGTGCTTAGTTCGGATGAGTCTGTGCAAATGTAGAGTGATTTGAAGTGACAGTGCGCAAATAGAGGCTGAAATGCACAAAACGTCACCGAAATCAACTCAAATGATCTCCAATCGATGAACGAACTTTGCCATCACGTTCAAAACATAAAAAATGGTCAGGATATAAGTATTTTATGACTTGATGACCAACCGATCAAACACTTGAGTCATCGATGCGCTCGCATACATATCAAGGTCAGGAGGCACTGACGAGGATCAAACGACCTTCATTCATGAAATTAATTGCGTCATTGGCTCCAAAACACCAACATCTATCAAATAAGACTGTTCGTACTCAATTCTATGAGTCTGCATAAAAATTGAGCTCGGCGACAACATTTTGATTTGACTTAATTTGGCACATACTCGAACCAAATGGCCTCGTGAAAACGACTACATTATTCGGAACATCAAAATTACCAGATTGATATATATATATATATATATATATATATATATATATATATATATATATATATATAATATATATAATATGTATGTATATATAATAATATATAAAATAATAACAAATATTATATATATATGTAATAATAATGTATGTGTATGTATAATATATATAATATGTATATATGTATATATAATTATGTATAGATATATAACAGATATGTATATAATAATGATATATATGTATGTATGTATAGATATATATATGTAAATATATTATATATGTATGTATATATATATATATGATAATATATATACGTATATATGTGTATATATACATATGTGTATACATAATACATATATAATGTATACATATACATATATATGTATATAATACATATATATATATATATATATATATATATATATATATATATATATATATATATATGTATATATATACTATATTCAAAATTTTTAATTACCCCAAGCAACCGTTCCCCCCTATTTTCATTATTCTGAAAAAACTGTAAAAAACAAATAAAACAAAAAAGGGGCAGTTCCAAACCACTCCCCCCATTACTCGAGAAAATATTATGTCGTCCGCATTAGCACGTGTGGACTCCAATCCATCCAGCGTGTCGGTATTTTTTCCCGTTTAGTGCTTAACGGGCGAAGAGGCGGATGGCGTAAAGGGATGGCGTACGCCGTTTATTTCCCGACAGGCCCATCTCGTTCAACGGAGAAGAAGAAACGAGATGATCGTCGACATTCTCATCTGAAACGCTTTAGGGCTTTCTTTAGAAGGATTTTTCTCGCTTAGCTCCTCTCGATCAGTCTCGCCGTTCGGTGATATAGAAAATCAAAACTTGAGGTATTGTAGGTGACTACATGAGGTATTTACACATGCATTCCCGAATTTGAATGAATTTAGGGTTTACTCTGTTCTTCTCACCGTCCAGTGAAAGATTGATTGTTTTTATAGGTTATTTTGTATCTGTACTCTCTGTACCTCTCTCGAGAGTACATAGCATTTAGGGCTTTTTTTCCAGTTTCTTTAGCTTGGTTCTTGAGATTATGTTCATTACATTCCAATGGAAGCATTTGGAGGCTGTTTGGATGGTTTCTGGGGGATTTTTTGCATCGTACTCTACCTCTCTTGAGAGATCATTTATGACCAATTTCTTTGGCAGTTCCACGAGTTTATGTTCATTATATTCCAATGGAAACAATTTAAGCTTTGGATGGTTTTAGGGGTATTTTGCATGTACTCAGTATCTCCAGACATTATGGAAGCAATTTGAAGGCTATTTGGATGATTTCTAGGAGATATTTTGCATCTATACTCTCTGTGCCTCTCTTGAGGGTACAGATTATTTAGGGCATACTTTTTTCAGTTTATCTTGCATTCTTCTTGAGATTATATTTAGGGCATTCAAATGGAAGCAATTTGGAGGCTGTTTGGATGGTTTATGGGGTATTTTCAGCATCTGTACTCTCTATACCTCTCTTGAGGGTACAAAACATTTAGGGTCTTTTTTCCAGTTTATTTTGCCTGTTTATTGAGATTATGTTTAGGGCATTCTAATGGAAGTAATTTGAAAGCTGCTTGGATGGTTTCAGGGGGTATTTTACTCTCTCTCTCTTGGAGTGATCTTTATGACCTTTTTCCTTATTTTATTTTGTTTATTGAGATTATATTTAGGACATTCCAATAGAAGCAAATTGAAAAGTTTGGATGATTTGGGGAGTATTTTGCATCTGTACTCTCGTACCTCTCATATCATTTAGAACTACTAGTTTATTTATCTTGCCTTCTTCTTGAGATTATATTTAGGGCATGCCAATGAAAGCATTTTAAAGACTGTTTGGATAGTTTCTAGGGGGTATTTTGCATCTGTACTCTCTATACCTCTCTCGAGGATACAGATCATTTAAGGCCTACTTTTTTCAGTTTATCTTGCATTCTTCTTGAGATTATATTTAGGGCATTCCAATGGAAGCAATTTGGAGACTGTTTGGATGGTTTTGGGGTATTTTCTGCATCTGTACTCTCTGTACCTCTCTTGAGGGTACAAAACATTTAGGGCCTTTTTTCCAGTTTATTTTTTCTATTTCTTGATATTATGTTTAGGGCATTCCAATGGAAGCAATTTGATGGCTGCTTGGATGATTTCTGAGTTTTTTTTGCATCTGTACTGTATCTCTCTAAAGGGTACAGAGCATTTAGGGACTTTTTTTTCTAGTTTATTTTGCCTACTTCTTTAGATTATGTTCATTACATTCTAATAGAAGCAATTTGATGGCTGTTTGGATGATTTTTGGGTAGTTTTTTGCATCTATACTCTCTATACCTCTCTAGATGGCACAAAGCATTTAGGAACTTTTTTTCCAGTTTATTTTGCGTGCTTCTTTAGATTATATTCATTACATTCCAATGGAAGCAATTTGGAGGCTGTTAGGATGGTCTTTGGGGGTTTTTTGGCATCAGTACCTCTAAGCTGAGATCATTTAGGGACTTCTTTTTCCGGTTTATTTTTGTTTATTGAGATTATGTTTAGGGCATTCTGGAAGCAATTTGAAAGTCGCTTGGATGGTTTCAGGGTATTTTGCATCATCGACTCTGTACCTCTCTTGAAGGTACAGATCGTTTATGACCTACTTTTTTCAGTTTCTTTTGGCCTAATTATTGAGATTATATTTAGGGCATTCCAATGGAAGCAATTTGGAGGATGTTTGGATGGTTTCTAGGGGGTTTTTTTGCATTTGTACAGTCTATTAGGAACAATTTAGAAGCTGTTCGCTTGGTTCTGATGGGTGATTTGCATATGTACTCATTACCTACTGACTTTTCTTTTTGAAGTTTACCATGTCTGGGAAAAGGATAACTTCGAGATCAGAGCCTACCGTAAGAACGTGTTCGATAATATTATAACGCTTTATTGATGAAACCGACATTTTAAAGAGGCTTCATCTGCATCAATTCATTAGACTCCACAGAATTAAGCAAGACTCAGTTGCCATTACATCGATTCTGTCTTGCTGGGACATAGAAAATAAGCTTTCTTGTTGGATGGGCAGTACATTCATTTCACCCCCGATAAAGTTGCAGTGATGATAGGGATGCCAAACAGAGGGGAGAAGGTCTTATGGCAGAAATTCCCGTTGTCGCAGTTCAGTTCATCGGACTACAAGAATCAACTTGAGCATTCGGATGGTTCGTTGCACAGTGGTTGTGCGGTTACATACATTTTTGTTGTCAAATCTATTTTTGTATATCACAACTATAGGGTGGCATCTTGATTGTCTACGATGACATAGATAGATTTCTGAATACAAGCGAGAGCCATTTGGGACTTTCTAGTTTCCCAATTTGATGTTATTACATCAAAGATTCAAACCCAGAGGGCAGCCGGTTATATGAGTGGCTTTGTCACTCTTCTGATGGTATGTTCTATATCTCCAAGAATGTGTAATTTAATGCATTGAAGTTAACTATTTTAAATATTCATTGTAGATATGGGCGGCTGAGCACATAAGCATCATAAGCCCGTCATTTCCATCTGCAAAGCCACATATGCTGTGATGGGCAAAAATAGAGTTTCCAAATAATGCTTTCACTGGTTTTGGAGAACACCAAGTGACATATAATAATATCACTTAGTTCATATAAGAATGTCTTTATTTATGTTGTATGTCTTAACATTTTCTTATCGGTTTAACACAGTGCGCCTTTCATTCAGGACATATTAAGAGGAGACGGCTCCTTGAATCGGTATCCTCGATCAACACGATCCGTAGTCCCATTTTAAGTCCAATGAGTTCAGCCCCCACTGACTCTCCATATGTCTCTCCTCAATATTCTCCCCCATCAAGTGTATCTAGCATGCCCTCTGCTACTACCACCATGCGGTGGAGAGGATACTTGCAGGATTCAAGGACTTGAAAGATACAATATCATCATGCATGATAGAGGATGGATGGGCTTGATGAGTCTGCTATCGAGGAAGTTCTTGCCAGGCAGTGGGGTCCTACCACCCCGTGTGGGGGAGGTTCCTGTGGGGGTCACCACAGGGAAACTCTTGAGGAGGCATGGAGCTTCCCCTATGGAGGGTACTCCTGAGGAGGCTACCACTTGGAAAGCCCCTGAGGAGGCTACCATAGAGGAAGCTCTTGTGGAGGCTACCACAGGAGCTTCCACTGTGGAGTTAGATACTTCCAATGGGGAAGCCCATGTGGAGTTCACCGTAGGTGAAGTTCTTGTGGAGGCCACTACACGATCTTTGTGAAGCTGTCGGCATTGAGCGTGGTGTGAAGGCTTGATGAGGAAGAGGAAAGCAATTTGTTCCCCGCACACACACCATAGAAAGTCATGAGCAAGAATAAGTGATGTGGTGGCCTCCATTTAAGATGAGAAGCCGACAGTAGAGGTATTAAGTTACTTTCTTTTAAATTTGAGATAAAAGAAATAAATTTCACTAAATTTTTTTATAGGTTTGCAAAGATGAGCTAGTAAAGGTCGATTACCCACAGACTGCTATCATTGTGGTGGAGGAGCATCAATCGGAGGTATGAATCATCTCAGTAGATCGATTCTTAATTTATAGTGAATCTAGCTCTTCATCACTAACTTTCATCATCTAATTTTGCGACCAGAGGCACATCATTTTGTTGAGTTCTCTCATCGAGCTATTTTCCTAAGCCAATGCTCCATCTTATTGACACGTCATGCTCGATTTGAGGACAAGTAAGTCAATCTTCAATCATCTCCTTCATACATAAAATAACCTATTCGTTTAATTAAGATCACTTTAAAATATTTATCACTTGCAGGGGTGATACGATTACATGATTGGGAATATCATTATTGCACGAGGGCGGTCGATGAGTTCTTTGACGGTCAATATCTCTCTGCACATTGATGCCTTTGCCTTCTTTCTTGGCCGAGAAGTATTACTGCGTGTATGTCCCCTATTTGTACATTTCATGCTTGCATTGGTTGGGTATTATGATTTAATTCTTATTTTTTTAGATAAAAGCTAGAATCTATAATCGTTTCTTCTTTTCTTGTAGAGTTATGCCGTACCTAAAGGAAAGCAAAATATTCAAAGATGTCAGTGTGTCAGGTCGAGTTAATCTTACCGCTTATAGATAATCACCACTGACACTCTTGGTTGGGCATATAAGTGGGTATTTTTACATTACCTAAACCAACCCATAAGAGCATTCTTCATGAGATTGTAAGAACAGTTTTTAAATTTTGTTCCTCTTAACTATTTTTTTGGGCCAACTTATTGAGATTATGTTCGCTATTCATCAAATTACTTGTTGAAGATGCCAATCTTTTGTGAGGATCCTAAAATGGCCAAATGGTGAGTGGCTGCCCAAGCTAATATTGATGGATGTTTATCTACAAGTACATGGAGGCAATAATCCACAAACTCGAACTGGTACCACCATGATGCCAAGAAGATGAATATATTTATGAGTTCGACGCTTATATTTTTTTGGGAAAATCCAACTGAGAACTATAGGATTTAGTTTGATGTAATAAAATGATTCATTAATAACTCATTGATCTCAAAAGATTAATTTTCCCAAAATGAAGAATACATTAATATAATGTAATAGATATGAATCTAGACTTTAATGTCAATGATCGATGTCAAACAATTGATAGTTGACATTAGAAATCATTAACTCCATGAGCTTAAATATATAATCATGATTTCGATCATAACTTTGTTTTTATATAATGGTTTGGTGGCTTCAAGACTTAACTTTTTTTTAATGAATGAATCGATGGATCCGGGATGATATTTTACTCTACTTTTTGTTACTTTTCTCTCATTTCATATAGATTTCATATATATTATTATTTGTTTATTTTATGGTATCATCTTTTATCTTATGGATTTGGT
This sequence comes from Cymbidium sinense, assembly GCA_021442155.1. NCBI lineage: Eukaryota > Viridiplantae > Streptophyta > Magnoliopsida > Asparagales > Orchidaceae > Cymbidium > Cymbidium sinense. The sequence continues at coordinate 8,291,142 of CM038217.1, forward strand.
TTTTGGGCTATATTATTGAAAGAAATGTGCATTTAAAATCATTTTTATTTTATTTTCATAATGTGTATCATCAATAATATTTTTTTTTCATCAATAAAACAATCAAGATAATCTCATTTTAATTATTATTAGAGATTTATAAACATTGCCACTTTTATATATTTAGGGTATATAAAATGCCTAAATATTATTATTTTAAAAAATAATATTCAGATTTTAAATGTCACATTAAAAATATTATTATCACTTATATTTTAAAGATGAAGTGTGTTTTTTATGTAAATATAAAATTTTAGATGATAGATATATAAAATATTTTTATTAATTCTTTTGAGTGATGCATGGCTCTTTATTTATTGCTTCATTAATGTTATGTGAATGCAAAAAAATTAATGCATAAAATTAAATTAGGGATTAATGGCCATTTTGTAGAACTTTTAATGGTATGGTCAACTGTAATTCATTCATTGTGTGAAGTGTTGGTTGCAGCTGATTGTTATGAGCAGGATTTTCATGGAGTTTCTCGGCTGATTTAGGGTTTGTTTGGGGTGATTATCTTTTTTTTTTAATATTGATTGTAAAATTATGGTTGGTATAAGTAATTTTTTTTAAAAAAATTTTAAACTTTAATTTTTTTATAATCATATATTTTAATAAATTTTAATTTTTAAAGTAAATTTTATCATGATTTTTTAAAAATTTAAAATATTAATAAATAATGATTATGATTGTTTTTAGCTATTTTTTATTTTGAAAATAAAAAAAAATTAACTCAAATGTATTCTTAGTATGCTCATGCTCGAGTAAAATGAAGTTTAATATTAATAAACCTATTGACTTGTCATTTATTTAGAGCCCAAACAAAATAAGTCAATCTATTTTTGTCTCATTTCATTATGAAAAATTTAATTCTTTATAACTATAATGAAATCAAAAGCAAAGAGATAACTTATAACATTTAATTATATAATAATTATTAATGAATAGAAATACAATAGATTAAGAGGCTTTTAAATTTGCCAACACATTATGAGATTAAATTTTCCAACTAACTTAATACTAATAAAAAATTAATTCTAGATATCCTTTCTTATAGATATCTAATTTAATACAAATAGATTTAGGTTAACTTATGTAGTTATACATATGTATACCTTGAGATATTGTCACCATAAATGATTTGTAAGAGAAAGACAAACACCATCCAAAATCATCCAAATAGCCTTCAAATTGCTTCCATTAGAATGCCCTAAATATAATCTCAAGAATCGCAAAATAAACTAAAAAAAAATGATGTACTCTCAGAGGTACAGAGTACAGATGCAAAATACCCCCCAGAAACCATCCAAGCAGCTTTCAAATTGCTTCCATTGGAATGTAATGAACATTATCTTTAGAATCAGGCAAAATAAACTGGAAAAAAAGATCATATATGATATGTACTCTCAGGAGAGGTACAAAGAGTACAGATGCAAAATACCCCCCAAAAATCATCCAAAATTTTTCAAAATAAACCGGAATGTAATTCATTATCTCAAGAATCGCAAAATATACAAAAGGCCATAAATGATTTGTTTCGTAGAGAGTACAGATACAAAACACCCATCCAAACCATCCAAATTTTTCTTCCATTGGAATGCCTAAACATAATCTCAAGAATCGTGCAAAATAAACTGGAAAAAGGTTATAAATGATGTACCCTCGTGAGAGGCAAGAGTACAGATGCAAAATACCCCCCAGAAACCATCCAAGCAGCTTTCAAATTGCTTCCATTGGAATGCCCTAAATATAATCTCGATAAACAGACAAATTAAATTAAAAAAAAGGCCCTAAATGTTATGTACCCTCAAGAGAGGCACAGAGAGTACAGATGTAAAAAAACCTATAAAAAATAACCAGTCACCCTCCAAATTGCTTCCATTGGTAATGTACTGCACATATTTATTGCTACAGTCGAATGATTACAAGGTCCTGAGCAGGGGATTAACTCAATACGCTTAAAGAGCTACAAACAACCCAGTGAGAAAATCCTAGCTAAATAAGCCTAAACATCTTGTGTGTCTGTTAAAGAGAGTCATCTTAGACTCTAAAGCATTATAGAAAAGATTGTACAAATAAGAACACAAAACTAGATGATGTCATGCATTAAAATATTTGAGATAATATCCATCATCGCCTTAGTGTACCACCGACGATTGATCAGTGGAGCTCGAGTTAAATTATGTAGAACATCGTATTAGTTGATGATTTCTTACGATCGATGTGTGATATTCTCAGGCACCTCAAAAAATACTCGCATAGAGAAAGGTGATGCAACTTATGACAAAATATATTCTGCAATACTATCAGACTATACTTTGGTTTCTACAATAACAAAAGTAGAATGGTTTGAAGATTAATAGCAATATTTAAAATACTAAAAACTAATACGCAAATAGAAAATTACTCTTGGCTTTCTTGGATCTCTCCCAATATCCCTTAAGCCTTGAGTTGGAAACACCCTTTGACGCGTTGCTTAACCGGATCCTTTAAGATGTCTTTTCCTTGTCATTGTGGTTGACTTCTTCTTCTTAACTGCTCTGTCAGCTAGAGGAGAATTCCCACTTATTATAGAGTCGACATCATCATATAATTTTTTTAAGGATCCAAGTATATAGTCCTCAGCTCTCTTATTGCCCTATGCCTTGACGCTTATTTGATATGCATATCGACTTATGTGGTTCCGAAAAATAATGCCAGTAGCATTTCCATCCGTGCTTTCCACATCTCTTAATTTTTTGTATGCACTATCAATGTAAATATTCCTCTTTGCTCTGGTAGACCATCACATGAGAAGATACTTGTCCCGAATGCGCACAACATCTTCCTAACTAAGAACTCTAATATAGTGGGCACAAAGTAATCCCATCATTTCGAATTTTTTGCAAGTACAAGTTACATCTAGGGTAGTCCCATTGAAATGCATAGTCCATGTTTTGGATGTATTTTTATTCTCTAAGTTTCTCACCAAATACTCCATGGTGCTGTCATCTGACTTAGTTACTGATAGGCCTCCAACTCCATGCAAAAATTCCTCCTCAAACATAATATAAACCTTTCTTGTATAAAAATATGCCTTATTTTAGAATTGACTGGTCTTAACATAGAACAATCGATGGCTACACTTGAAGTCTTCGTCATGTTCATTCCGGTGTCATGTCTCCATAACCTTTTCCAACCCCAAGAAATAATCTATGAGCAAACTTGTTGGTTTATATATTCCGTGAAATACGTTGTTCATGGACTCACTACATTGTGTTGACAAGATGCCCATGCAGAATGAGTCCTTGCTGAATGCAGTGGATCACTTGGATCTAATCTTATAAAGCTCAAACAAGCATGATCAAATTGCCTTCTTCTAGCATGGCACAAGCTTCTTCAAACTCTTCCTCCGAGTCACACTTACTCATGCATGTATAAAATTTCTCAGACTCTTATTACTATTATTAAGCAATGAACCTTGGAAGGAGCTTTCTTTGAAATATGCCATCACAACCTATGAAGAGTATGCAATACAATTTTGATAGTTTCGCCATAGCCGATCTTGATCGAATATTATTATAGGATGTCACCATCAACCAAGAAATGTTTGGAATAGCCATGAGAATGACTCAATTATCTCTTCGATAAAAAAGGCTACTCCAAATAATACATTTTGCCAGTGATGATTCACTCCAACAAGAGGGGCACAAATAAGATTATATTTATTGAGTCGATAGCTTGTATCAAAAACTATCACATCCCTAAAACAATCATATTCTATCCTAGACATGCCATTGCTCCAAAAAAAGCTTACTAAGCAATCCGACTCAACTTGTACATCCCATGCAAACATCCCATCCGCTTGCCTTTCCTTAAACAATCAGATAATGCATTATCATACCATTCGCAATCCTCGATCTTTTCTCTTTCTTAATAAAATTAAAAATATCTCTTTTTGTGAACCCAATATTCTCTACGCCGCCAACTTCCTCAGTTAGATAGCTGAATGTATTAGTTGCTCTAATTCCAGCCTCTGTCATTGTCTTCAACATGGACGCCTTCTCATCGCTAATGCATCTCAGGTGATCGAGAAGATGTAGGTCAACAGTTTGCCAAAGAGAATGATTATGACTTTTATATATTTTTAATCATCCACTCCAAATCAACAGAGAATCTAATCATGGACAACCCTTCTTATCAACTTTCGAATTTTGTTAAGCCATTTAGACGTGACTTCTTCCGACTTTTGCACATAGAAAATCTTTTGATTTCAATTTCTTGAGTTTAGCAAATAACTAGTATGGTCCTTCCAACACTCAATTTGATGTGCATAGTCACAAGATAAGTGCACGCCTCCATTTCATTCTCTAGCAAGGAGTTTCCCAAATTTGGGTCATTACATCACGACTTTGTCATCATGCTCATTGACCGCATTCATCCGCCAAACAAATTCCAAAAATATGTGATGTAATACAAAAAAATACCAAAATTATCCAAGCCATCAAATTGCTTCCATTGGAATGTAATGAACATAATCTCAAGACAGCAAAATAAACGAAAAATAAAAGATCAGTACTCTCAAGAGAGGTACTGAGAGTGCCAAAACCTCCTAGAAACCATCCAAGCATTTCAAATTGCTTCCATTGGAATGCCTAAACATAATCAAACAGCAAAATAAACTCAAAAAGGTTCAAATATTCTCAGACTCAAGAGACATACAGAGAGTACGATGCAAAACCTATAAAAATAAATACCACCTCCAAACTATGATGTAATGTAATGAACATATTTACTCAAGAAGGTCAAAAAATTAGAAAAAGGTTATAAATAATCAGAATTCCTCAAGAGAGGTGCAGAGTACGATGCAAAATATCCCCAAATTATCCAAACAAATTTTCAAATTTCCATTGGAATGCCCTAAACATAAACTCGTGAACCAAAGAAACTGAAAAGAATAAATGATCTCAGACTCAAGAGAGGTACAGAGTACGATGCAAAAATCCCATAAAACCATCCAAACACCTCCAAATGCTTCCATTGGAATGTAATGAACATAATCTCAAGAACCGCAAAATAAACTGAAAAGTCATTTTAAATGATCTACCCTCAAGAGAGGTACAGAGTACAGATACAAAATACCCAAACCATCCAGCTCCTCCATTGGAATGCCCTAAATATAATCTCAAGAAAAGGAAAGATAAATCAAAAAAGTTCTAAATGATCCCTCTCAAGAGAGGTACAGAGTGCAAAAACCTCCAAAAATCATCCAAACAGCCTCAAATTGCTTATTTTGAATGTAATGAACATAATCTCAAGAAACAAAAAATAAACTGGAAAAGAAGTCAAATGCTCTGTCCTGTAGAGAGGCATATAGAGCATAACCTAAATCATCCAAGACCATCAAATTGCTTCCATTGGAATGTAATAAACATAATCTCAAGAACTAGGCAAAATGAACTAAAAAGGTCTAAATGCTCAGACCTCCAGAGAGAGGTACAGAGTATGATGTAAAAACACCTAAATCATCCAAGCAACCATTAAATTGCTTCCATTGGAATGCCCTAAACATAATCTCAAGAAATAGGCAAAATAAACTAAAAAAAGAAGTCCCTAAATGCTCAGACTCCAAGAGAGGAGAGAGTACATATGCAAAATAACACTAAAAGTAAAATTCAACCAAAAGCATCCAAATTGCTTCTAATGGAATGTAATATTCTCTTCAGACCAGAATATCACTAACAAACCGTAGAAAATTGTATGAAACATTATGAATTTTATTTAATACATCCCTAAATTGGTCGTTATTTCTCAACGCTCTCCATCTTCATGGTTCTTTTGTAAAAGGAAATGAGATTTTCTATTTCTCTTCTGGCTTTCCTAAAAAATACACCCTAAATCCTAAATTTATATATTTCTTTAAATTCCTCCCACGCATTCCAACGACGCTTCTGCATTGTTGAACAAGACGGTCGGGCTGAAGCGTAAATGTCGAATACGCATCTCATTACGTCATTCATTCCAGCATCGCCCGCTGCTAAAATGGGAAAAATACGTCCATGGATTGAGTCCGACGCAGTAAGACTAATGTAATATTTCTCCCTCCTCATTTTCAATTCCCGTTTCTCTCTCTCTCTCTCTCTCTCTCTCATTTTTTTCCCCACTGTTCCAATACCGTCCGTTGTCTCTAACCTCAAAATCACTTCGAAGAAGTTGCTGGCTTGAAGAATCTGTTCTCTAATGCAAGCAGCCACCGCAATATACGTTCTATCCAACCATGCTGCCGTCGCATCTGATAACCTTTGTCTCTCTCTCTCGCTTCGGCGCCGCCGAAAAAGAGAAGGGAGACGTCACGAAGGCACTTTAGCAACCTTCAATTCATCCCTCGAGCGACATTATCACCTCAGATAATCATTTTGAATTGGAGAAAATGGAGGCCAGTGTGGACCAATGTAACCAAGCGGAGAACGATGAGGAGTATATTCTACGTGACTTGGAGAATGTTTGCATGCAGGCTGACATTCCAGCCAATGCTCCGTATACTCTTTCTGGTTTGGACACACTAAACCCTGCGCTTACTATTGTGAATCGTCTGATGTTCTGTGAAAGAGATGATGAAACAGTTGTGAGGAACACTGAGATAGGGTCGTCTAGTGGAAGGCAACGGCAGGCAGATGGTCTGAATCAGGCTTCATCATGCAAGCAGTTCAAAGCTGTTGCGAGTGTTCAGACTTCCCTCTTCTCCTCCTTCATGTTCGCCCTACTTCCTTCTCTTGGAGTGCTGCCTTTTCGCAAGATTTTAGACCTTTCTGATATGCCACAAGTGAAACGACTTGGCCATGAATTTCATGGGCAAGGTGAGAATGGTGTTTTTTCGGTCATTGGAGATACTGCTTATTAAGAAAACGGAAGCACTTGAGGAGTGGTCTGATGATGCAGTAGAAACTGAATACCACCAATGATTTCTTAACCTACAAAAGCTGCATGTTCTTCAATGTCTTAAGCTGCATGAATTGCCCGCATTGCCTCTCAACCTTAATAGATTAAAGCTAGCTGGTGTCCGATTGACTACTTTTCCAAGTCACAAACATAGCAGCAATAGCTCATCAGCTTCTTCTTCCCTAGTTGAAATAGAAATCATGGGCTGTCGAGACATCACATCCCTTCCTTCTGAAAAGGCAGTCCACTCCCTTAAGAGATTGGCAATCTGGGATTGTCCTAATCTCATCCAAAGAACATCATGGCCATCCACTGCGGAGGGGAATGAACTTGAGAGCATCAGCAATATACCATTCTTGCTTGAGCAACTAGAGACAAATGATCCCTTACTGTTGCTCGAGATGCCATTGAGAAGTCTCACCTCCTTTCAGATTCTCAAAACTATGTTTAATAATAACCTTATTTCTTTTCCTGTTGAGAAAAAAAAATTGGTTGTTGCAAAATGGTTCATCTCTTCGTGAGTTGCACCCTTGGGATGTAATATCTCTACAATCTCTCCTTTCCTGTTTGAATGAACTCTCTTCTCTCTTGGTTTTGGATGTATGTCATACTCTTGAACTGAGAAGACTTCCAAACTTCCTTCCTCTTTGCAAAATTTGATGGTCACTTATTGTCATCCGGAGTTAAAGGATCAGTACCAGAGGGATGTTGACACTGATTGGCAACAGATTGCTCATGTTTCTCATGTTGGCATATGCATTTAATAGCTAATCTACACCAGCTGCATCTACAATTCATTTAGTAATTGAAAGCCTCATTATGCTCATCAAGGCATAACGAGATTGAAATTAGCCGAAGTATTTTAAAACACCGAGCGTCACTACACCAAGCGCCATTATGCTTCTTTATGCAAGTTTGAAGGCCTCGTCATGCTCATCAAGGCGTGACGAGATGAAATCCGGTTGTGATGTCGCAAGACACCGCTCACTACATTCATTAAATCATATCGAGTGATTGAAAGCCTCGTTATGCTCATCTGGGCGTAACGGGATTGAAGGTCGGCCGAGGTGCTTCAAAACACCAACCGGCCACGCTTATCGTATGGACGGTAGCCAAAACAGCCGCGTAGCCCCTACGCGGAGATGACAATACCGAAATGCTGCCAAAATTTAGAATATTTGCATATATATTTGCTTTTATGCAGGTGATTGAAGGCCTTGTTATGCTCATCGCGTAACGCGGATTGGAAGGTGTTTTAACACCAACCGCCACGCCATCACGGCGACGGGTAGGCCAAAACACCCTTGATGCCCTCCAATACTGGATGAATGAGAGGTCCAAAATTACGCCAAATCTTTTGACTTAGAAAAAGGGAGGGTAAAATGATCGACTTAAGAACAAAGGAAACCTAATTTTAAAATAAAAGCGTCAAACAAGAAAAAAAAATGGGGGATCTTTTAAAGCAAATTTTGGAAAGAATATAATATTCATTTAAAATCTAAGTGAAATTTGGGAGAGACTAATACTAAACTCATAATAAACTTGCAATAAACTCAAAATCTAAGAATGAATCCAAATTGAGTTTAATAACTCTTATATGAATGTGGAGGTGATTACTATGCTAGCCAAATAGCATGAGTAGGGCTAAAGCAACAAACACTGAAATCGGCATAACTTATCAAAATTGATGTAAATTGAGTATAATCAAATTTGGAGAATTGCAAGAGCTCAAAAAAGTAAACTAAGTGCCAATAGTGTGTTAAACTATAATCTAAATCAAAATGTCTTCTTCGCCACCGGATCTGCAACTCTTTGTACAAGCAGACAGAAGGCGATACTAAATCAAAATCTACAAAAATCATAGGGCCTTTTTTGATCAAGAATTAAGGAATTTCAACTTAACTATGAATTTCAAAATCAATGATTTCATTAAGCAGATGAAATTATCTAAGCTATAAACACCTGCATGTGCTCGGACATAGAGATTTCAAGTGCAAATTTTAATGTCTGAAAAGGCTGCATAGGCTGAAGTTGGAAAGAAATAAAAATAGAAAATCAATCTCATAATTTAAACAAAAAATTACCTAAATTCTCAAATACACCCGCATGGGTCCCAACATTATGTTGAATGCTTAAATTCAAGTGTCTGAGGACACTACGCGGGTTGCTTCCCAATTTAGTCTTATGATTGGGGCCATGTTAACAAAACCTAAAAAAGCCTATAATAAGAGTTTCAAATCAGTAAAATTTCTGAGAAATTGATTCTGTCATATGACAGTAGATCTAATCCTCTATTAGCAGCTAAGCGAAGTTGACAGGATCTAAAGCTCTTAAACATATTCAAATTAATCAATTTTTTAAATCAAATTAAGTAGTAATCTGAAATCAATCTCATAACCTAAATAAAATAAATTCTTAAATACACAGATGGGCCCCGACACTATCAATGCTTAAATTTATTGGGGTTTTTTCGGTTTAGTCTTAGAACTGGGCCCGAGTTAACAAAACCTAAAATCTATAATAAGAGTCTCAAATCAGCGAAATATCTGAAAAATTGATTCTGTCAAGTGATAGTAGATCTAATATTCTATTAGCAGCTAAACAGAGTCAATAGGATCTAAAGCTCTTAAATATATTTCAATTAATCAATTTTTAAAATCAAATTAAGTAGTAATCTAAAACTTCTTAAATGGAATTCTATCACTAAAAACTTAAATCAAACCCAATCTATCCACCTTTCGCAACTGTTTATCGGGGGTGACAAATTAAGAAAACTTTAGCTTGCAAAGGAGCTAATGTCAAATCAAGTGTTATGCTATGTTCACTCTCAATCAATCTCGCGCTAGTAAGTAAGTGGCCCATGACCTCTATTTTGGCCAAGAGCTACATGAAGCTTACGACCAAAGTCCTCCGACGGGTGGTTTGGCCACATTATATTATATCAATCCCAGTATGTTCCCCAATGGCTCTGCCCTTTGAGTTGTGAATCATAGGATATACATGATAGAACAAACAACCCTCTGTCAGCTAAGGTAGACTTAAGCCTATCTCCTTAGGAAAACGCCACCCTAGGTCTACAAGGATTTCTTGGACGATGTAACCCATATGTTGCTGATGAGGATCCTTCTGTCAGGTTGGGTCGACTACCTCCTCTGACTAAGTAGACTATAAACCGCAACTTCCCGGGATGACGGAACCATGGGATCTAGATCGGGCACATCATCATTCCCCGAACCATCTGGTTTAAGCTTAAATGATGAATTTCATATCTTACATTCTAAAACTCTACATGCTGCTACTATACGCACATCTAATGACTAGCCTTAATCGAAAGTTCTCTCATTTATTGGGTAATTAACTATAGTTTGCCTATAGAAACAAACCGTGATCTAAAGTTCTCACCAAATGAGGACAAAATCTCTGGGTAATGTCTTATCTACTATCTTATCTGCCTTCTGAAAATTACGCCGACACGTTAAAATACTCTTTTCATCGAAGAGGTCGGTGATGAATTTTCATTTGATTATTTTTTTGATTGTTGACTAAAGTACTATTTTCTGACACAAGGTAACATGCTGGGGTGTTGCACTTTGAAAACGTGATTTTTAATTTCAAGTAGCAAAAAGAGACTTGTATGCCACTGAAAGATTTTAGATCATATTCTCTTCAAAATAATAATATATAGAGTTTATTATATATATATATACATGAAATTGGCTAGCGATAAATTGCAAAATGTATAGGTTGAATCTATAACAGGAAGAAGTAACTTTTATCAACTACGTAGTTGTGGATTCCTTCACGGAGATGGATGCAATGATTTTTTTAAGTAGGGGTCAGCATTAGTGAGTTTAAATTTCGACAAATGCAACTGTTGTTGAATTAATCTAACTTATTAAGCAATAAGATAAAATTTTGTTTATGATAAGATTCAATAGATTTAATTTAAGATAAATGCATCATAAAATTTAATCAATTATTTGTTATATGCTGCATTTATTGTAAACAATTGCATGGGAGCAATGTTCATTTGTGACCCATAATTATGTTGGGAGAACAATCGAGAAAATGTGAGCAAATTTATGACAAAATAAATAAAATCATAAAGCGCAAAAAGAACACCACGTTTTACGTGGAAATTTCAAAAATGAGAAAAATCATAGAGGCCCAACACACCAATAAATCATTATGAAAAAAAAATTAAGAATTGTACTAATCTTTCTTCACTCAAACCTCTCCAACAATCTTCACGCCTCACCTGCTCTAGAGCACACACGGTTCACATAAGTACACAAGACAATAAATAAAACAAAACTTAAAAACTACATAAAATTGATTGGAAATAGACTACATTTTATAACACCGTCGTGTTGGCCGCTTTGTCAGCTTGGCTCCTCTACACAGGTTCTAGTATCACGACACTACATCGTAGCATTAAGACGTTAGCTTCTCTGTATTTATGACAATATCCCATGAATCCTGTCGCCAAAGCGCTGACCTTCAGCAATGAGGTGTTAGCTTCTCTGTCCCTGAAGCAAAATTTTCATTTCTCAGTCTTGAGGCACTGCAAATGCAACACACAAGTGCATACACTAGAAAAAATAATCGAGGGCTAAGTTCGCAAAACTTTTTTGATTGATTGGCACAATTATGCTCCATAAAATAACATGTGTTTAATTGCAAATTTTTAATAATCTGACTATCTCCACTCTTATTTTTCATTTTTGTTCTTTATTGTGAAATCCAGCACACACAGATATTTAAAGAGTGAGCAAGAAAACTCCAGAATTTTTACGTAAAAAACCTCGAAAAGAGGGAAAAAACCACGGGGCCTAGCCCTGTAAAAAGCTTTCACTATATATCTGTTTTGGAGTACAAGTTTTCCCGATAATAGGATTACAAAATTGTATATGAAGGCGATAATGGAATCCCAAAATCGGACAACAACAATCATATAGTCCGCGTTAGTTGTAGATTTACTGAAGCGATGATAGCAGAACAATGATGAAGGTCATCATGATGGAGACCGGCGAAGATGATCGTCGACGGTGGCCGATGTAGTGGCGTCGGTGGTGCGGATGGCCGGCGGCGATGGTTAACGATGGCCGGCGGCACAGCGGTGGTCGGCTAACGAACGGCGGAGATTGACGACAAAATCCGGTGGCCGGTGGCAAGAGACGGTGGTTGGTAACCAACGAGGATGGTGGCGGTGGTGGTAACGATTATACGAAGGATTTTCAAGCTTTAGAGCTCTCTCTCTCTTTCTTGGCCTCATGAAGGAATGAGGGCTATTTATAGATTGGAGGATCTCTAAATATATGCAAAATCGAACCACTCCTCTCCATCGGACGGCTCATGCTGATTTATTGATCATATGATGTATTTTGTGTATTTGAATGCTCAAATGAAGTCAGAATTATGAGATCTTAGGCTCGTTAGATCCGGCTCATCGAGACGCTTGATTTGACTATAAACATTCTAAGTTTGAGAGTTATTTAGGGATTTAACTGACATCCCAGAGTTTTCAGGGATATTTTAAGTGCTTAATCTCGACCAGTTTCAACTTCGGATCAGCTTGCTTTTAGCATCAAGATTTGTGCTTCTACTAATAGTATTTTAAGTGTCATATCAATCATCATTGTCAAGAATTTCCTCTAAACCTTCATTGTCTTCCTCTCTTGTTCACCATCCATTGCCTTTCATTGTAGCTTCCTTAATATATCATATACCGTCATCAGATTTGTATCATCGATCAATCTCAGTACAATATTTAGTAATCTCCCATTCCACCTCCCCTACTTTATTGTTGTTCATGAATTCATCTCTTTAATGTATTATACTAATATTTTATTAACGTTAGAGTATTTTATTTTCTTAATCTGGAGATTAGAGATAAAATAAAAAAGAATAAGTCTTTAAGATAAATAACAAGTTGATCAGTTTATTGTATGACATAGTTTATTTTTTTTGTAAAACTTTAAACACTGAAAGTATAATTTAAATATAAATATTTTTTAATCTTATACTTGCTAGGAGCATCATATTGAAATTATTCTCAATCTTTTTAATATGTAGAAAAGATAGCTATTTTGTTATTATGTGGAGCCTAATTGTGTCGATCAACGGAGATTTGCTGCTGACTTTGCCCTTATTTTCGCTAGTGGAGTTGCATCTAGCAGCGCCTTGATTCTATAGCATGGAGGTCTTAATTCTGAAATAGAGAAGACAGTGCCTTGATGCCAGGAGAACAATGTCTTGGTTGTAGGATCCATTGATTGCACCAACAAGGCAGAGAAGCCAGGGCGTCGCATTGCAGTGCTAGAATTTGGAAGACGATGAGGTATGAAAGAAATTCTTGAGGTTGATGATGACTTTCTCATTTGCACTAGTGGTGATGGATATGATAATGATATGTATTAATATCAGAGATTACAGCTGAGAGGATGATTAATTTCTGTAATTAGCTTTGAAACAGTGAGCTTGAGTGATTAAATCTTTAATTGAGTTACGGCTCATTTCGCTCCAATGTCATTGGGTGTGAGTTGAGTCAAGCGGTGGTGAAATCCTTGCCAATTGAGTCAACCGAGTTAATAGAAGGAAACGTTCGGAGCCTTTAGATCCGTTGGATCTAGCGCCTTTTCTTCTCGGCCGTTGGATGGACTCCCTTGGATTTGGGTCTTTCTTGCGAAATCGTTGGATCGATTAAGTGATCTACTTGGATCTTTGTTTTGATCAGGTTGCCTTTCTTTCTAGTGAGTGGATTACGATGGTGTTATCGGCGCTTGATTTTGATCACGGATCGTTGGATGATCTCGATGGATAAGATGTCGCGATCGATCAACTTAATTTGAAATGAATGGCCTAATTCATTTACTCTATTGCGTTCAGGCGTCGTTTACCTCTGCTAGGGTTCGGAAGATCGAGGAGAAGGAGAGATCATCGAAGATCGATCCGAGAAGGATCCGAAAAGAGATGGGATTTGGTTTCCACCATGAGAATTGAGCTTCTGAGAGAGAGAGAGACCGAAGGAGGAGACTTAGAAGGAGATCGAGAAGACTTCTTCAACCCTTTGATTTCCTCGGTTATTTATAGTCTTTTGCTCTTCTAGAAGGTTTTTTTATTGGTTGTTGTAACTAATTTACTAGATTCTTGCCTCTGCGTTTAGTTAGTTATACTTCTTGATCTTCATGCTATTAATCTCTTGTTTAGATCTTTGTCTTTGTGATTAGACTTCTTGATTCTTCTTGTAATAAGCTCTGTTGGGACTGTCTTCTGTCTTTGTGATATTTTCTTTTATGTAGTCTGGAAATCCTCTGTAAAAGCTAATTATTTTATTTATTTACTTATTGATTTATTCTCTTTATTACGGATCTTCTTCTTGGCTAGTTGTTAATGAAGTCTTTTGCCAATTTGGCCTTTTCGATTCTTTGGTCTCTGTTGATGGTTTGGGGATATGTGTTCATATCATTACTCCCCTTCGACCTTGTCCTCAAGGTCAAATTCGAGTAAATTTCTTTTATTTCTTCTTAAAATCCAAGAGTTATCTCTTTCGATAGGCCTTCCCTTGTATTAATACTTCTTTGATTTGTTGATCTCCTTTGAGTAGTTCTATGATCCAACATCTTGATTGGTCTAATAATCATTTGTCCTTCTCATTGATTTGATAAGTGTCTTTGGATGTATAGTTGTATCTTCTTTGTAAGGTTTTAGTGGATATATGAAAAACATTATGTATCCGTCTTTGTTGGAGGTAGTTCCACTTTAGCCGCTTCTATTTTCTTTAGCACTTTAAAAGGTCCATAATACCTTCTTATTTTGACCAAATTTGGAAAATGACCATTTGTTTCATTACATTTTGGGCTTGTTGTAAATTTGTTTTCGATATGATTTGGTCTCTTTGTTGTATCAGTCTACTTACGGATTAGTACTTGTAGTGCCCTCATATGGAATTAATGTAGGAGGAATTCTTCCATAAAGCGCTTGGAAAGGAGTCATTTTGGTTGAAGTATTGATGGATGTGTTATAGGAAAACTCGCCAAGGAATAAATTGTAACCAAGTCTTAGGGTCATAACAAAACTCCTTAGATCTTGTTCTAATATTGTTAGTCACCTCGGTTTGTCCATCATGCGTGGATGATAGAGCCTTCGTGGCTTAATGTAAACCAGTTTGAATATTTCTTGCCGAAATTACTCATGAATATAGGGTCTCTATCGGATTATTCCTTTGGGTATCCCATGCAATTTGACAATGTCGAAACAAATATAAATATATGGGCTATGTAGGTCGTAAAGCGGTTGGTAAGGTGAAATGTGCATACTTTGACAATCTGTCTACCACTAGTATAGCGGTTTGTTATGAGACTTTGGTAGACACAATAAAATCCATTGATACTTCTTCCCAAATGTTGGTGGTATAGAGAGGTTGTAGTAACCCGAGCCTTTGAGTATCATATTTCATTTGTTGACATATAGGGCAAGTTGCTATGAAATGTTGTATATCTTTTTTCATTTTTTTCCAATAGAATTGTTGAGTAATTCTAGCCCATGTTTTATGAACTCCCATATACCAGTTGGTGTAGAATGTAACTCTCGATAATTAGATTTTGAAATCGAATTACTATGACAATCGCTTTTATAGTATATTAGTCCTCTCGATATTTATGTTTTGGAAACAATTCGAGTCATCGCTGTTGTTCGCAGCTTTTGTAGTTCGATATTGTGTAGTTTCTTCTTTAATTTGCATAAGACCATTGAATTCGAGTATATCTTGAGAGTTTAATGACATTGAGTCTGTTTGATCCTTAATCAAGTCTTCTATGTTAAACATTTTTCGATAGTGCATCTGCTTTGTTTGTAATACACGATTTATATTCAATACTATAATCATACCCGGTTTGACCAAAATCTTTCTTTGTTCGGGGTTTGAATTTCTTGTAATAATTCTCTAATACTTTTCTGATCAGTTCTGATTGTAAATTTGGCTCCTAGTAAATATTGTCTCCATCTTGCAACTGCTTCAGTAATTGCATAGAGTTCTCTAGCATAGGTTGAAGACTTTTGCATGGTAGGATTTAGCTTTTTACTGAAATAAGCTAATGGGTGATTATTCTGAGCTAATACAGCTCCTATGGCTGTCCCAGATGCATCTGTTTCCAGTATAAATGGCATAGTAAAATTAGAAATGCGTAATGTTACCATAGCCTCTTTTAGTTTTGTGAATCTTGTTGATTGATGTCCAATGGAATTGTTGTTTGGCCGACATTGATGTAAGAGGAGAAGCAATT
This sequence comes from Cymbidium sinense, assembly GCA_021442155.1. Classification (NCBI taxonomy): domain Eukaryota; kingdom Viridiplantae; phylum Streptophyta; class Magnoliopsida; order Asparagales; family Orchidaceae; genus Cymbidium; species Cymbidium sinense. Next base: position 8,307,383 of record CM038217.1, read on the forward strand.
TCATAGTTTTGACAAATTTTCTATAATAACATAATCCCAAAATCCTCTTAACTGTTTTATTGATTTTGGCATATTCCAAGCTTATGCTTGTATTTTCTTGGGATCCACCTCTATCCCTTGGTGAAAGAATATGTCCCAAATATTCTATTCTTTTGAATAAATGAACATTTGGATGGTTTGACATATAATGAGTGTTGCTTCTTGTTCTAATACCATCCGTAGATGTTCTTGATGTACTTCAAGGTTTGGTAGTATGAGTATATCATCAAAGAACACTAGAACAAATTTCCTTAAGAATGGTTTCACGAATTCATTAGTGCTTGAAAGGTAGATGGGCATTGGTTAACCCAAAAGGCATTGCTATGAATTCATAATGGCCTTCATGTGTTACGGCGCTTTTATGAATGTCTTTTTCGCCATTCTTATTTGATGATAACCTGATCTTAGGTCCAACTTGGAAAAAACAGTGGCTCCATATAATTCATCCATTAATTCCTCAGGAGTTGGCATGGGAAACCTATCAGGTATGGTGCACTTGTTTAAAGCTCTATAATCAACACAAAAACGCCAAGTGCCATCCTTTTTTTTAATAAGCAAAGCTGGAGATGAGAAAGGACTTGTACTTTCTCTTATGCATGTATCCATCATGTCTTTAATCAGTTTTCTATTTCTGTTTTCGAAAATAAGGATATCGTAGTTTTAACCTTAACGGTTGAGTTCAGTTCTGTGTGGTGATCAATCTCCCTTTGGGAGGCAAAATTTCTAGTTCACAAAGCAGTTCTTTGTAATTTTCTAATACATTTGTATACTTACAGTAGGTATGAAATCATGATTAGGGACGGTTGTTCCCTCATTAATTTCTCGATCGTAAGTAGGCGATATTTTTTTTCGATTTTGTAATTTGGTAAATTGGTGGAATGTAATATTGTCTATTTTGGTTGAAGTGTCTCCTTGTAGTTGAATTAATTGGTCATCTTGGTAGAACTTCATTGTGAGCTTTTTGTAGTCCATTGTGCACTCACCTAACTGTTCCAACCATTGCACTCCTAAAACCACATCTGCCCCTTGCATTTGCAGTAGATAGCAATCTGTTTTAAAAGTGTGTCCTTGTAGTTGAATAGACACATTAGAGCAAACTCCAGAACATTGTAGAGTCTCTCCATTCCCTACTAGCACTTTAAAAGCGATATTGATGTGATTGTCGGTTTAAGAAGTTGGCCGCTTTAGATTGGATAAAGTTGTGGGTTGATCCACTATCAATCAAGAGAACTTGTTTGTTTTTGCCTACTGTAACCTTAGAGTCCTAGGGTTTGACGTCTGTAAAGGCATTTAAAGCGATTTCAGAACTCTTCACTTAAATCGATATCTTGCCATGATTCGTTGACTACAAGGATTTTCTTGTTCATCATTGACTACAAGGGTAAAGAGTTTTGATTTGCATCTATGACCCACTAGAACTTCTCATCACAATTGAAACAAAGACCTTTTCTTTTCTTTCTTCCAATTGAGCATTAGTCAATTTTTGAATGGTTATTTGTGGTCTTTGTTGTGTATTTTGGCTAGTTGTTGCCAATGTTGGTGTAAGTGCGGTTTTGTTGTTCATTGTCGGTTGTGGAGTAAATACTGTATCGGTTGTAGATATATCATCTTGTAATCTATCTTCCATTAATTTTGTTGAAAGCTTGTTGTAGAAGTTGGGCTGCAGTGCCCTTACTTCTCTTTTAATGTCATGTTTTAGACCTGATTCAAAACAACTTTGTAGAAAATCAGGGGGAATTCCTGAAATCTGATTGGCTAGCTCCTCAAATTCATTGTAGAAATCCTGGACTGTGGATTTCTGTTGTAATTTAGCCAATTCACCCCTTAAATCTCTATAGAGTGATGGTCCAAACCTCTGAATTACCTGTTCTTTGAACAGATTCCATGTAGTTAATTGTTTATTGCTGTGCATCCATTGATACCAGCTAAGAGCAGGGCCGTCCATATATACAGAAGCAATTAGAAACTTCTGATCTTCCGATAGATTGTAATATTGGAAAAATTGATCTGCCTTAAATAACCAACCCCTTGGGTTGTCACCATTAAATCTTGGCATATCAACTTTGACTGGTCTAGCTGTTTGCAGTTGATTTCTAGGAGGATTAGTTATAAATTCTGGTGGGTATGAGTTACATACCTGTGATTGTTGCTGCTCTTGAGAGGATTTGTCTAGTTTTTCCTCTGTTGATAATCTTCGGATACGTCATTAAGTAGCATGGTAATGGATTGCATTTGGTCCTCACTTTGTTTTTTGTCGGTTGACACATTCTTGCATTTGTTCCTCGGTTTTGTTTGTCTGACACATTCTTCCATAGTTTCTTTGAATATCTTGTACCTTCCATTGTTTGATATGTGGAAAGTCAACGAGCACCAATGATATGTATTAATATCGAGATTACAGTGAGAGGATGATTAATTTACATAGCTTTGAAAGCAGTGAGCTTGAGTGATTAAATCTTTCGGATTGAGTTCGCTCATTCTTTATTCCAATTGTTACATTGGGTGTGAGTTGAGTCAAGCGGAGTGAAATCCTTGCCAATTGAGTCAACCCGGAGTTAATAGGAAAGCGTTGGGAGCCTTTAGATCCGTTGGATCTAGCGCCTTTTCTTCTCGCGTTGGATGGACTCCCTTGGATTGGGTCTTTCTTGCCGCTTGGGAAATCGTTGGATCTGTAAGTGATCTCTACCCTTGGATCTTTGTTTTGATCACGCGTTGCCTTTCTTTCTAGCGAGTGGATTACGATGGTGTTGTCGGCGGCTTGATCATTTTGATCACGGATCGTTGGATGATCTCGGTGGATAAGTCGCTGTGGATCGTCGGCGCTATTAATTCGAAATGAATCGGGTAAACCCTAATTCATTTACTATTGCGTTTTCGTTTACCCTCTAGGGTTCCGGAGGAAGATCGGAGGAGAAGGAGGAGATCACTTACGGCGATGGTCGATCCAAAGAAGATCCACCGTAGAAAGGGCGGAGGATGCCGGAACGGCTTGAGATAGGATGAGGAGATCCAGGGGATTGGCCGTCTGTTTGGTGTTTTCCGGTTTCCACCGTGAATTGAGCTCTGAGAGGAGAAGAGAGACCGGGGAGAAAGAAGGAGGAGACTTAGGAAGGAGATCAGAGAAGACTTGAGATAATTTCTTCAACCCTTTCTGTGATTTCCTCTCTATTTATAGTCTTTGTTGCTCTTCTAGAAGGTTTTTTGGTTGTTGTAACTAATTTCTGTTAGATTCTTGCCTCTGTCGTTTAGTTAGTTATACTTCTTGATCCTCATGCTATTAATCTCTTGTTTAGATGCTGTGTTGGCAGTTAGACTTCTTGATTCTTCTTGTAATAAGCTCATTGGGGTCTTCTCTTTGTGATATTTTCTTTTATGTAGTTCCTCTGTAAAAGCTAATTATTTTATTTATTTACTTATTGATTTATTCTCTGTTTATTCTGGATCTTCTTCTTGGCTAGTTGTTAATGAAGTCTTTTAGCCAATTTGGCCTTTTTCTGATTCTTTGGTCTCTGTTGATGGTTTGGGGATATGTGTTCATATCAGATAATGATGAAGAGAGTGATGCGTAAAGAAGATGTTGGGAGAGAGAGAGAGAGAGAGAGAGAGAGAGGTTAGTGAAGAAATGAGAATGATAAGATAGGAGTCGTTGGCAACCAAAGAATAAGGCCAAAAAGCTGAAAGAGCGAAAATGAAAAATAAGGGTGGAAATAATCACATTATTAAAAGTTTGCAATCAGACACATGTTTTTAGTGGTGCTTGATCGTGTAGATCAATCTTAAAAGTTATGCCAACTATGTCGTCAAAATGTTTTTTCTAGTATATAGTGCCTCAGTGCTACATTTGGCAGCGCCTTGACACTATGGCATGGATGCCTTAGTTCAGAGACAAAAAAGGCAAAGTTTCAGCATTAGGAGGATAGCGCCTTGACACCAGGATCCATGAATTGCATTAGCATGATAGAGAAGTTAGCACTTCAGCATTGCAACCAAGTAGCGCTATAGTTCTAGAACCTAGGCGACGAAGAGAGGAAGGCGATGAAGTATGGAAGATATTCTTGAGGTTAATGAAAATGACTATCTCTTCGACACTAGTGGTGATGGCGATGATAATGATGAGGAGGGTGATGAGTATAGTAAAAGTTAAAGGAGAGAGAGAGAGAGACCAATGGAGAAAAGGGAATGATGAGATCGGTCGTTAGCGATTGATTGATCCAAAGGATATTGTTAAAAAGCTGAAAGAACAAAAATGAAAAATAAGGGTGGAGATGTTCGGATAATGAAAAATTTGTAATTAGACATGTGTTATTTTGTGGAGCATGATTGTGTCAATCAATTGAAAAAGTTCGGCAAACTCAACACTCAAAGTTTTTTTTTTGATACCTCGACAGTAGAATCCATGGATTGCACCGACAAGAAAGGAAAGCAGCATCTCGACACTACAGCCAGGTAACATTGCAGTACTAGAACTTAAGCACTCAAAATCACAAGATAGAGATGTTAGCACATCGACACTGTAGATTAGCATCGTGGAGCTAAAGCTTGTGCCAAAAAACTTGCATGATAGCGACACCAGCTCCTTGGCGCTAGAGTCGTAGCATTATGAAATGACAGACTTCGTATTTATGTAGTTTTCTATAATTATTTCATAATCTTATTGTATTCTCTCTTGAGAAGAAGTGAAGAATGCATATCCTAGAGTGTGAAAAGTATGAAAAGGCTTGAGTAAGTTGTAATTTATATTATTTACCTTATTTTTTCATAAAAGATTTCTTCATGTTAAATCTTATATCTTTGTGATTTTATGCTCTGATTACTTTTGTTCAACATTTTTTTTCTGAATCTCTCAAATATATATATATATATATAGACAAACATATATTTTTATATATTATAGTTGAAAGCGTAACTTAGTGGTTAAAATTTTTGTTATGTAAAAGATTGGTCTATGTTTGAATCCTCTCTCTTATAAATTTTTCAGATTATTGTATTTCACTCTATCTTAAAAACCAGACCAGACCAGCTGGTTCAACCATGAACTGGGCGTATGGCCGGTCCAATTTTTTCAAAAATTGGCCTCTGCATCCAACCGACCAAAACCTGTTTGAAGTGCCGGTTCAACTGATGAACCGTTGTTGAAGAATCGATTTTGAAAAATCAGCCGTTTCAATTAAATTTTTAAAATATTATATTTAAATATTAAATTTAATAAAATATCTAATTTAAATACTTTTATAATAAATATAAATTTTAAATCAAAATTTATCATTATAAATGGGCTTGAAATAAATAAATCATAATATATTCACCAAATTATTCCAAATATATTACAAGCTTATGCTTAAGAGTTCTACTTTTTAATATAAAATGTGCAATACCATTTTTTTCTTTTATGATGTGTGACTAAAATAGTTGAATAGGGAGAAACTTATTAAGTTGGGCTTTAAGATTTGAAATTTTGAATTATATAATTTGGAGTTTAATAATATCATTTGGGCTTTAAAATATATGAATAAAAAGATAATATTTTAATTATTAACTTTATAATTTAATTATAAATTATAAATTATAATATAAAATAGTTTTAAGAATATAAATGTATAAAAATATTTCATAAATATTTTGCATATTACATTTTATAAAATTTTAAAAATACTTTTTTTATATCTTATATTTTTATATTATAAATTATATTTATATTCATAAACTAACATTATAAAAAATTTTAAATTTAAATATTTTTAATATACATATATCATGATTTATAAAAATATGTTTAAATATTTTATATATTATATTTTTATATTAGTTATATTTTATAAGGATTTTAAAATATTTTATATTTTATTATAAACTATAATTTTAATAAATTAGATTCTTATGATAAATTTATAAATTATATTTATATTTATAAATTTATATTATTATTGTGTGCATGAAGATTAATTGGTGGTAGAAACTTCATATTGTTGCGTCTTTAGAAATGCTGATCGGTAGAGTAAGTTTATGTCTTGCTTGTATGTAACCAGATATTTAAAAAAAGCAGTAGGGGTTTGAATTTTTTACGTGGAAAACCTCGAAGAGGAAAAAAGCAGTAAAATGTTCTATGGATATGTTGCAAAGTACAAATTCTTCCAATGTGGGATTACAAGATGGTGTAGGTACAATAACATGATTAGGTTGTAGCGATTCTTTGGTGATGGAGATCGTAACTTGATGCGGTAATTTCGGTGCGGGGTGGTGCCTCTTTTTTCTTCCTTGCTTGGTTTCTTTCTTCTTATCTACTTCCTTTCTCTTTTCTTCTCTTCATGTGAGGATAGAGTTATTTATAGATGGGAGGAGGGCGTTTCAATATGCAAAATTAATACTCTATCGGACGGCTTAGAATGGTTCCTTGATCATTTGATGTATTTTGAGCATTTGGATGCCCAAATGAAGTAATTATGAGATCTTAGGCTCGTTAGATCATTTCGTCGAGGCTTCGATTTACTAAACACTCTATATTTAAGAGCTATTTTGGGATGTAATTGATATCCCAAAGATTCCAGATATTTGTCTTAATCTGTGGTCTTGACTTCAAATCTGCTTTGATATTAAGATTGGACTTTGATTAGCGGTATTTTGAGCACCATATCAGTTGCTATTTTGGATGAGATTATCTTAATCATCCAAAATATATCGTCAACATGACATATATTTCAAATATTTCAAGATTACGATTAAGCAAATCTACTCTTTGGCATGAGATTAGGTTATGAATTTATTTGATGCTCAAGTTTTCATTTTTGAGTCGTTGGCACCGTGGCTTTCTGCACTTCTTGTTAAAGGCCGATGAAAAAAATCGAATATGTGACATGCTCGCTCAGATTGAGAAGCTGACATATTATCATGGGCGCTCTGGAATATAAGTCGGCGACAATTAGTCATTTGTCACGGTCGAATCTTTGGATTCGGCTTAAAAGATTTTCCGTATGACAGTTTGTGTATGACAGTTGTCAGCAAATGTTCTGAGGTCAGCATGCAATGGATAAAGTAATACCATGAGTCTTAGCAATTAAGGTAGCATGCTTTTCATGGTTTTCAAATAGCAATAAATATACTCCGTTTTAAGAGTTTTAAGGAATTTTCGTTTTTGAGGGTTTTTACCCTTTTTGTGAGGGCTATAAGGTGAGGGAGAAAGGCACACCTTTCCCTCTTTTCTTCTGAGTGAAAGTCCTTTGGTGGCGTCGAAGGCGATCAGATACTATACGACAACTCATTCTAGAAATGTAAATAATTGACCGGAATTGAAGCGATCAGACCCGTTCATAAAAATTCTCCCGAATGTAAATAACCTAGTCGGACCGGCAATTAGGCGATCAAGACGTAATTTGGCAAGGCTCAGTTCTCAAAAGTGTAAAACTAACAGTAAGCAAATTGCATCAAGACCGTATCATAGCAAAACAATTTCCCAAAGGGGTAAAAACCTAGTGGACAAATTGGAAGCGATCAAGACTCGTAGTCATCAAGGCTATTTCTCCCGAAAGAGGTAAAAACTTTTATAGATTGGAGGCGTCAAGACCCGTAGTCTCTGGCAAGGCTCCGATTTCTCCTCAAAGTAAACTAATAGTCGGACCGGCATTGGAAGCGATCAAGATAATCATACAACCTCATTTCTCAGTGTAAACTAATAGTCGGACGGGTTGATCAAGGCAATATCTGGAGCTCCTTCTCCCAAAAACTATACTAGTCGGACCGAGAGTTAAGCGATCAAGACCCTGTAGAGGTGCTTCGATGCATGATTCATGGCTGTCAAGATGGCAGAAACAATGTCGTCACTTGCATGAGTCGGAAAGTTTAGGAGGTAGTTCTCATTCTAAGAATAGTGTCTCCTTTCCCTCTCCATTTTTTTTTTTTTTTTTTTTTTATGCATGAGCGTCTTTTTTGTTAGATACGAAAAATTCTAGCTAAAGTTTTGCAGTCAAAAAGAGGATGTCAAGCAATGAGTGAGCGACTTTACAAAACTCTTGGATTTTGATGTTTCTCCCTTCACTTATTCATAATATATTTTACAGCGATGGCAAAGGCTTATTACAGCATGATAGATGTCCTATTACATAAACTTAATAGTGTTTAAAAAATTTCATTTTCCAATGATTTATGCTATAGAATACGATCGAGCCTTGCCTCCACCATACTTTGTTTAGATGATTTTGTCGGATTACGATTTCCTCTAGCTCGATTGAGATCTTCAAGACATGTTGTGGCTCTATCACGATTTCATTTGAACTTAAAATGGTCATCGTGATTTTGTCTTTTGAGCGTGGCGTTATTTTGAATATTCAATACTTATGCGATGTGATTTACATGTGATACTAACGCTTTCTTATCGAGCCATAAAAAATTGGATGAGTTCTTGGCATCCCTCAAAATTGGTCTAGTGGATTCTTTTTTGTGAAGAATGAGTGGGCCTAGAGATGGGGAAGGTTGAATGACCTCCATCCGTTTTCAATATCGAGCAGATTGCAACCCTTAATATTCCGATGAGAAACTCGGCATATTATATTGGAAAATATACAATAGAATGATGTTCAAGGTTGGATTTTCCATCCAGGCAAAGATCTCATGCTCTTCCATTGAAGAGGTCGAGCAAAGGTGTTGAGAATCTCCTCATGTTCATAAGGTTCTTTCCAGTTCAGGATCACGGTGGTAGATGTTTCATCTTTAAAAAATAGAGACTTCGTCTTTGGAATAAATTCGATATATTCTGAGAATAATGTTCCCTTGGCATCAGTTTATTTGTTTTGACTCATGATGGAGTTCGTTACTCTAAGCCACAAATTCACGAAGAATATTAAATCACATATGTCTTTGGGCGTCAGCAGGCAATGAATTGGTATTCCTTCTATTCTTCTTCTTCCTTCTTTATGTAATATTAGTGCGATTTTTTTTTTTTAATAGATCATTAGGGATTGGCTCATTTGGTGTTGCCTTAGATGAATGGAATACAATTTGTAAAGATAAAAATATCATCTGAATGACGAAGGAATCAAGTTAAGAGGTGGCGAGGAGGATGGGATTGGAGTGTAGACGAAATGGCGAATATGACTTCTTTCTCTCAAGTGTCGGAAGGAGTGATGGCGATGAAGCGAGACTTCCGAAGGAGAAGAAAATCGACACTTATCGAGATAAGAAAGTAAAAGATCGTCTTTTCAAAAGGAGCATAGAATGTCGGCGAGGCAATGAGATCTGAAGCGGTAGAAGACTTCAAGAATTCTCACCTCATTGGCCTTATCGAAGACTTCGTTCGAAGCTCTAATCATATCTTTGATATTGAAGTGAAGGACTTACAAGTGTTTAGAGGAGGGCTTCATTGAGGGTTCCGAAAAGAATTTATGCAAGGCCAGCTAAGATGGGATATCACCAAGCATCAAGATCCTTATTAAGATGAAGGAGTGAGTGCCGTGAGCTTCTCTTTGAGAATGAGGATGTTTTATTATGTTCTCATTTGTTCTATGCAAATTCATTGCGTGTATCAGACTTAATTTCTTCTTATATCATCATATTGATCGCCATAATATCTGGATATATCCTCTTCTTTTATTTTGGCGTCTGTGGGATCAAAACCCTTCAATCATACTTCCTGAATATCCACGTTATGGCCAATAGGCGCAACACTCGCCACAACCTCCGCTCCAACTCCGTCACTCTCAAAACCGTCCGAACCAAGAACATCAAGTTTTGCCTCAATCCCTCCGATAGGCATGACCTTTGAAGGCGGGCAGGAATCTCTTTGGAGGATGTGTCGCCGAATGGAGAGTCTCAAAATAAGATGATCCGACTTTTGCAAGGACTACACAACCGACAAACCCCCCCCAAGATCGGTCGTTGCGGAGGAGGTCAAATGCTAATCTTCCCGACGTTAGAGTTCCTCCCTGGAAACCATAACGCGATCTCCTGACAGCTAGTTCTACTCATCCATCGCGGCTCCATTACTAATCCACCGATTGTTGATAGCTTCACACATGCATCATTGTTACATACCCATTAGCGATGAAATGCGATGCTTAATGCGAGATGAATTTCATCTTCAAGGCAATTATCTTCACCCACGCTGTTATGTGGAGTCCTCACCTTTAGGGAGCCATTCTTCAACATCCCATTCCGTAGGTTTCAAGCTTAGAGCATTGATTCTATGATGGGGCAACATGAACATATCGACCATTCTGGGACTATCATGCATATCCAACGAGCTCACACACCTTTGCTTTGTCAAGTCTTTCCTATTACCCTCAAGGGCAAAGCGCAGTTCTACTCTCTTCAGGGGATCCATCCTACCTTTCGCTAAGATCTTTGTGGAGGTTCATTGCATCGAATCATTAAAGATTCCTCCCATCTTTCCGTATCCCCAGTGAATGAATCACTCAAAGAATACTTCGAGGTTCTCCTTAGAAGCTCGCCAAATACACAGTAGACCTAAGAGGAGTTTTCCTGGAGGACTCCGTCAGGCCTTCTATTCATCCTTAATGCGGGACACGGTCATTTCGTATCTTGATTTAGTTCGATAGAAGCACAAATCTCCCGATGAAGCTATTAATGCCCATCGCAAAACAATTTGAACAATCTGCGGAAAGCCGCACCCAGGAAGTCTCACCATCAAAAGAAGCGACAAGGTGCGTGATCTCCCTCCACGTCCCTCATATCAACGCATGAACCTCGACGGAAAAACATACACACACCGGAACACATCTGTGTTAACCTCGATGACTATTCGCAATGAAGAAAGCATCAAGTGGCCGCATCCATTGAAACCAAATTCAGAAATCAGGAGCAATATTGCCACTTTTCGAGTCGTGGCATACTCTCAAAGCATGCAACTCAAAGAAGAAATCGAGAGACTCATTCAACAAGGATATACCTCGATTTGTGAAGAATCGACCACCTCAAACAAACACACCTCCGTTTGGCAAGGCAGCGGAATCATCAAAACAACCAAATAGTCATCAAATAATTGGAGAAATTGAAACAATCGCGGGAGGATACTACTAACCAAATTCTCGTTCGCCTCAAAGAAGCGGGAAAAGAAGTCTCATTGATCATTCCATCACTTTCAATGACTCGGACTTAGAAGGGTCCATGTTCCTCATCAAGATCCACTTGTCATCAATCAGGATCGGTGATCCTTGTTATAATGTTAAAGAATTTTGATCGACAATGGGAGTTATTGATGTCTTATTTTACTCAACATTTCTTAATATGGGTGCGGTAGGGAAAAGCTCCAACCATTTCGGACCATTATATGGGTTTGATAATCACCAGGCGAAGGGACAATTACCCTTCTGTTACCCTGAGAATTTCCTCGACAAGTGACTCATTTAATTCAATTCATGGTGGTCAAGTCGATTGCATATAATGCAATCTTGGAGGCCCCTCCAATCAATTTTGGTGCTATCACTTGATTGCCTCATCGAAGATAAAATTCCCTACCCGGTGGAGTTGGGGTGGTTTGTGGAAACCGGCAGGCAATCATGTTACCTCGGACAAGCTCAACCAGCCCTTCCATCACCTTGAGATTGAAGACTTTAATTTTGAGATGAAGAAGTACCTCAAAAGCTTCTCACAGTAGAAGATTTACTCTCGATAGCATTATCGGATGACCAACCATTACGAGTGCAAGTGGGATCCTTACTCTAAGAACAAAAGGAAGAATATATATTTTTCTTGTCAAGACGTATTTGCTTGGGTCCGTGGACATGCCGGGTTGATTAATGTAATCAGCACTCCCTCAAGATTAATCCAACGTTCAAACCAATCATCCAAAAGAAGCGAAGTTTTTTGATCATCTTGGCTATTGAACAAGAAGTTAACAAGCTCATAGGCGGGATTCATTGAAGTACATTATCCAACATGGTGCAAATGTTGTCATGGTTAAGAAAACAAGTGGAACATGGAGAATGTGTATTGATTACACCGATCTTAATAAGGCACGAGGATAGTTTTCCTCTTCCTCGAATCGATCAATTGGTGGATCTTCGTCAGGACATCAAATGCTCGCTTTTGGATGCTTATTCGTTACAATCAAATAAAGATGAACCCATAGATGAAGAGGCTACATTTCAAACATATAAAGGTTTATCTTTACCAAGTCATGCCATTGGTTAAAAAATCTTTGGTGCTACCTATCAACGCCTTATGAATAAGGTTTTAAAGACCTATAGGCCACACAATGGAGGTATGTGGATGACATGTTAGTGAAAAGCTTAGAAAAGTCACAACATATTTGATTTGGAAACATGTTTGATCTTCTTTTATAACATCGACTTAATCCACTAAATGTGCTTTTGGGGTTACGTCGGAAAATTTCTTGGATTTATGGTAACTCACCGTGGGATAGAGGCCAACCACAGAAAATCAAAGCTCTCCAGATATGATCCTCCAAAGAATATCAAAGAAGTCCAACGTGAATGGTGAATTCTTTGCATTATCCGCTTCTAGCCGTTACGGAGATAAATACTTACCATTCTTTAAAATATTGAAGGGAGCTAAAAATAATAATTTTCAATGGGTGATGAATGCCGGTGTGCTTTTGAACAACTAAAGGAATATAGCATCTCTCCACCCTACTATCCAAACCTATCCAGGAGAAAGCGTTATACTTATATCTTGCGGTTTCTTCCCATAAGCTTCAGTTTTAGTGCGAGGAAGATGGGACACAACAACCAATTTATTATGTCGGTAAAATTCTCTCGATATAGAAAGTCGTTATCCATTTGAGACAGATGGCTCGGCGTTAGTTTTTTACGAAAATTGTCCATACTTTCAAGCTCACACCATCGCGTTTGCGATTTACCATTAAGAGCCATCTACGAGCGAAGCATCGGAAGATTAATCAAATGGTGCAGAGGGAGAATTTGATATAAATTTTCTACCTGACTATAAAGTCTCAAGTACTTTGGACTTTATAGTGGAATGCACCAACCCAACTCTAGAGAGCTACACTTGCCGTCTCCCATGGACCCTCTATGTGATGGAGCTTGAGTCTTGGGTGCGGAATCTTACTTATTTCCCCAGTGAGAATACCTTAGAGTATGGACTTGGCTTAAAATTCCACTAATAATATGGCTGAATATGAGGCTCTCATCGCAGTTGAGACCATTTGCTGAAGCTCAAAACTTAGTAATTCACTTGACTCCCGACTTGTCGCCTCCCAAGTTGGAGGAGATTTTAATACAATCCTCGGCCAATATCTTCACTTGGTAAAATCCCTTCTTACTCATTTCAAAACATATCAAATCATCCACATACTACGAGAGAAGAATACTGGTGACGCTCTTGCTAAGCTTGCTACTTCTACGGAGATCTATTTAAGAGAAAGCATGTTGAAGAAATACATTATCCTAGATCCAAGGGTCATGGGAAATTCAAACTATTGATGAGGAAAAGAATATTCATGGATAAACCCATCTATCTTTTCTACAAGAGGAACCCTTCACGAAGATCCAACTTCCATGCTCGTCTCAGAAGACAAGCTTCAAACTTTCTTGTTATTGGAGAATTATACAAGCGAGCTTTCTCGGTCCATATCTCAAATGCCTTCGCCTTGAGGAGGTGATTACGTTAAAGAGGTCCACTTAGGAATATGTGGAGAACACCTTGGAGGAAGAGCATTGGCCTTAAAATCATGAGACAAGGGTTTTATTGGCCTACAATGAAACAAGGCATGAGTTCACAAAAAAATGTGCAAGTTGTCAACGCATTAACCTCCCTCACATACGCATCTGAACTCTCATCCATTCAAAGCCCGTGGCCTTTGCTCGATGGGGATTGATATCATGGGACCTTTTCCCAATCGCATCGAGGAAAGTTCATCATTCTAGCCGTCGACTACTTCACCAAATGGGTAGAGGCGAACGCCAAAATCACGAGGCAAATGCTAAACAATTTGTGGAAAAATATAATATGTCGATTGCCTTCTGCAAAGATCATCGCGACAACGGAACTCAATTTCTTGGAAAAGTCTTTACGTCCTTTTGCAAAGATCTTCACATTCAACTGCATCGTAGCATATCCTCAAACCAATGGGCAAGTTACCAATAGGACTATACTCAAAGGACTAAAACGTCTTGAGAAGGCGGGGGCAATGGGTTGATGAACTTCAATGTTCTTTGGGCTTACACTGTCACGCACCCGGTGAACGCCATATAATTTGTGTTTTGGTACAGAAGCTATCATACCGGTGGATATCGGGGTTCCAAGTCCAAGAGTCCAATTTTTTGATCATGATAGTAATGAAGAAAAACTCGGCGACCTAGATCTACTCCCGAAACTCGTGATATGGCCTACCCGGTGCTTCATATCAGGGTGGCTCGCCACTTCAACGAGAGTAAAACCTCGCCCCATATCGTGGGTGACTTGGTCCTGCGAAGTCTTGAGGCGGCAGAAAGGCCCTCAACGCAATAAACTCTCACCTCTGGGATGGCGTATGTGGTTATAGCTATGGTCAAGCCAGGAACGTTCAAGCTCAAGGACCAAGAAGGAAAAACTCTACCTCGAACTTGGAATACTAAGAATCTTCGGAAATATTATCAGTAACTCTCACTACCTGATTATTGTGACTTTTATCTCGTTTGTCATTTCACCCTTGTATAACTGACCCCACGGTGGGTCAAGACTATTGTTCTTGTGTTATTGTTGCGTATTGTTGTCATTTTCTCTTGAAGTTTATACCTCTATGATTATATCATTGAACTAGTGAATTTAAGCTGTTCTAACAAGATTGTTTCTTTTCCTCCCACTTGAGAAATACAACTCATGTATATCTCAATGATATGATCAATCCCAGGGGACTTGATCGGACCTCTTCCGTCTGAGGTTAATGTCATTAAGCAAAAATTCGACAACAACCTGAAGGTCAAAAGTCCTTGGTGGACTTCCACGATCTCTTCCATACGGGTTAATGTCATTAAGCGAAAATTCGACAAATAACCTGGAAGGTCAAAAGTCCTTGGTGGACTTCTCGATCTCTTCCATACAGTTAGCGTCATCGTAACACTTTCGGCGAACAACCTTGGATAGGTCAAAATCCTGGATTAATTCATCCATTATATTAGCAATGTCAAATAATATTACCAATTCAATGGGCAAGAACAAGATAAGGTGCAAAAAAAAATAAGCGAAGAAGAGGATATATCCGGATATTGTGTATCAATATGATGATATAAGAAATTAAGTTCGATACGTTAATGATATTGCATAGAACAAATGACAATTGATACATAATATCAACATCCTCATTCTCACTAGGAAGCTCCACGGAGCCCACTTACCACTCCTTCATCTTCGAATATGAAGGATCTTGAGATGCTTGGAGGATATACCCTCTATCTTAGCTCGGTCTTGCGATGTACCACAGTTCCTTTCGGGAACCCTCGAATGAAGCCCTCCTCTAAACACCGTTCCAAGTCCTTCACTTCAATCAAAGATATGATTACGAGCTTCACACGAGTCTTGATAAGGCCGCGATAAGCCGAGAATTCTTGAAGTCTTCACGCCTTCAAGGATCACTTGCCTCCGCGACATTCTATGCTCCCGGAAAGACGATCTTGTAATACTTTCTTCTCGTGAGTGTCCGATTTTCTTCTCTTCGGCGAGTCTCGCTCTCAATCAGCTCATCACGCGGCGTTCACTCGACACTTGAGAGAAAAGAAATTCGACATATTAGCTTTCTTACACTCGGTCCCCTCCTGCCACCTCTTTAACTTTAGATCCGCTCATACTATCGCGGATATTTTATCTTTACAAATTCGGTATTCCATTCATCTAAGGCAACACCAAATGAGCCATCATTCCTAATGGGGTTACCTAAAAAAAAAAAAAAAAAAATCATACCAATATTACATAAAGAAGGAAGAAGAAGAATAGGAAAAATAGCACCAATTCATCCGCGTTGGCGTCATACATATGTGATTAATATCTCTTGAGATTTGTGGCTTAGAGTAGCGAACTCCCCATCATGAGTCAAAATAAACTCTCGGATGCCAGGGAACATTATCTCCGTAAATATCTGACGTAGCCATTCCAGCACGAGTCTCTATTTTCTGTAAAGATGGAACATTGCTACCACCGTGATCCTGCGACGGACTCCTGGAAAGAACCTTATGAACATGAGGAGACTTCTCAACACCTTTGCTCGACCTCTTCAATGGAAGAGCATGAGATCTTCCGCACGGATGGAAAATCCAACCTTGAACATCCTATCTTCTATTGTATATTTTCCAATATAATGCAACTCATGCCGCAAGCTCTCTACATCAGGAATATTAAGGGTTGCTAGAATCTCCTCTCGATATTGAAAGCGGATGGGAGGTCATTCAACCTTCCCCATCTCTCCAGGAGGCCCCACTCATTCTTCACAAAAAGAATCCACTAGACCAATTCTTGGAGGGATCCCGTGCAAGAACTCTATCCAATTTTATGGCTCGATAAAGCGCCCGAGCATCACATGTAAATCTACACATTCGGCATAAGTATTGAATATTCAAAATAAGCACGCTCAAAGGCACAAACCGACGATGACCACTAAAGCCGAAATGAAAAGCGTGATAGAGCCACCACATGTCTTGAAGATCTCAATCAGCTCAGGAGCTAGAGGAAATCGCAATCCGGCACGTAAAATCATCTCAGAAACAGTAAAGTATCCTGGTGGAGGCGAACGGGCTCGATCAGACCTCTTGGCAGCTATAGCCACTAAATCATTGGGAAAATGAAATTTTTTGCGAAACACTATTAAGGTGTCTCTGATGTAATAAGGGCGATCTATCATCGGTATGCGTATTAGGCCTCTTCCCTGCTCGTAAATATATTATGAATAAGTAGAGGAAGGGAGAAACATCAAAATCAGAGTTTTGTAAAGTGCTCACTCACTGCTTGGACATCCTCTTGACTCACGCCGCTCCGGAAATAGAATTTTTTCTCCGATCTAACAAAAAAAGTGCTATGCATGGGGAGACACTATTCCTCCCCAATAGGAGTATGAGAACTACCTCTAAACTTTCGACTCATGCAAGTGGCTCTTGTTTCTCGCCATCTTGACAATGATCGTCGGCCATGGAATCATGCATGGCACCGGGTCTTGATCGCCTCAACCGGTCGGTTGACTAGGTTAGATACCCCTTCGGAGAAACTGAGCCTGGTATGACTTCTGATCGCCTCAACCCTGGTCCCTAGGTTAGTTTACACTTCGGGAGAAACGGAGCCTTGCCGTATATGGGTCTTGATCGCCTCCAATCGGTCGGTCGACTAGGTTGGTTACACCCCGGGGGCGGAGCCTTGCCGATGACTACGGGTCTTGATCACCTCCAACCCCGGTCGGTCCGGTAGGTTGGTTACACCCCTTTGGGAGAAAGCGGAGCCTTGCCATATGACTACGGTCTTGATCGCCTCAATCCGGTCGGTCAGGCTAGGTTGGTTACACCCCGGAGAAACGGAGCCTTGCGTATGACTACGGTCTTGATCCCTCAATCCGGTGGTCCGACTAGTTAGTTTACACCTTCGGGCGGAGCCTTGCATTATTCGGGTCTTGATCGCCTCCAATCCCGGTCGGTCTAGGTTAGTTTACACCTTCGGGGCGGAGCCTTGTCGTATGAGCGGTCTTGATCAACCCCGGTCGGTCAGACTAGGTTAGTTTACACCCCTCGGGAGGCGGAGCCTTGTCGTATGACAGGTCTTGATGCCTCCTCGATCGCCACCAAAGGACTTTCACTCAAGAAGAAAGGAGAGGGAAAGGTGTGCCTTTCTCCCTCACCTGTATTTATAATCACAGGGTAAAAGGGTAAAAACCCTCAAAAAGCATTAAATTCCTTAAAACTCGGTCACAGGTAGGCGTAGCAGCCGTCAGCGCTTCTGGAGCTATGGAGCGTAGCAGCTGTATGAGCCTTGACGTATGATATGGCCATAGACGCATATATCCGGCGGGCCCATCCGCGGACCGTCGCCAGCGGAACATGTGGAGTCTGGCGCGACCGAACCGTCAGCGACCGAACCGTCAGCGACCACCGAGTGACCGTCGTGCGACATTCGTCAGCGCCGCGACCAAACCGTCGCGCGACGTCGCCGCGACGACCATCTGGCCGCTCGACCCGCGTCTCTGACCGACCAGAGCGGCCAGCGACCACGACCCGGCGTAGCCGTTCAGCGGCCGACCCGCAGCGAGCCGTTCAGCGACATGCGTGGCCGATTTTGACGATGGGGTGCCCATCGCGTGAGCGTCGGCAAGCACCTCTGCCGATAATTGCCAACGGACTCAAAATGCTCCGTGAGCATCCAAATAAATTCATAACCTCAGATCTCATGCCAAAGACCGTAGATTTGCTTCCATAATCGTAATCTTGGATTTATATGAATATTTGAAATATTGGTCATGGTTGACATATATTTTGGATGATTAAGACAATCTCATCCAAAATAGGGCAACGATATGCTCAAAATACCGCTAATCAAAGTCATCTTAATATCAGCGACGATTTGAGTCACCGTCGAGATTAAAGCAAATATCCTTGGAATCTTTGGGATATCAATTACATCCCAAAATAGCTCTTAAATATAGAGTGTTTATAGTCAAATCGTCTCGTGAGCGGATCTAACGAGCCTAAGATCTCATAATTCGACTTCATTTGGGCATCCAAATGCTCAAAATACATCAAATGATCGAACCATTCTAAGCCGTCCAGATCAGAGGTGTGACTTTGCATAAATTACTGAAACGCCCCTCCTCCCATCTATAAATAGAACTCTATCCCTCACATGAAGGGAGAAAAAGTGAAGAAGAAGAGAGTGAAACAAGTAAAGAAGAAGAGAAAGAAACCAAGCAAGGAAGAAAAGTGACCATGACCACCGCAGGAAATTACCCGTGAAGTTCTCACGTCGAAAGCTACAACCTAATCATTGTTACATAGTTATTGTTCTACCTCATACACCATCTTGTAATCCCACATTGGGAATTTGTACTTTGCAACATATCCATAGTGGAACATTTTTTTCTTGGGCGGGCAGTGGTTTTCCTCTTTTGAGGTTTTCCATAAAATTCAGCTCCCCTACCTCTTTAAATATCTGTGTGCTCGATTATCACAAGGCTAAGACATAAACTCTTACTCTACGCATTACGATTTCTAGCATAGCATTTTACGTCATGGGATGGCCCGTGTATGTTTATAAAATGGTCAAAGCGTTATCAAGGACCAGGAAAAACTCTACCTCGAACTTGGAATACTAAGAATCTTGAATATTATGTAACTCTCACTGATTATTGTGACTTTTATCTGGTTTGTCATTTCACCCTTATCTTGACCCACGGTGGGGTCAAGACTTGTTGTTCTTGTCACATTATTTTGCGGTATTGTTGTCATTTTCTCTTGAAGTTTATAGTCATATGATTATATCATTGAACTAGTGAATTTCAAGCTCGTTCTAACAAGATTGGCTGCTTTTCCTCCCACTTGAGAAATACACAACTCATGTATATCTCTGCGATATGATCAATAGGGACTTGATTTTTGCATTAATGTCATTAAGCAAAAATTGAATACTAGGAAAGGTCAAAAGTCCTGGACTTACGATCTCTTCCATACTTTAGTAAGAGTTTATGTCTTCTTATGTCGAGCACACACTGTATTTAAAGAGCGAGTAGAGCTTGATTTTATTGGAAAACCTCGAAAGAGGAAAAAACCACGGGCGAAAAAATGTTCCACTATGGATATGTTGCAAAGTACAAATTCTTTATGTGGGATTACAAGATGGTATGAGGTAGAACAATAACTATGTAACAATGATTATTTGTAATTCGTGATGGAGATGTAACTCGATGCGGGTAATTTCTGGTGCTGGTCGATGGCTCTCTTTTCTTCCTTGCTTGGTTTCTTTCTCTTCTTCTTTACTTGTTTCAATCTCTTCTTCTTCACTTTTCTTCATGTGAGGATAGAGTTCTATTTATAGATGGGAGGGGCGTTCTGTAATTTATGCAAAGTCCTGACTCCTCTTGATGGACGGCTTAGAATGGTTCCTTGATCATTTGATGTATTTTGAGCATTTGGATGCCCAAATGAAGTCAAATTATGAGATCTTAGGCTCGTTAGATTCATAGACGCCGATTTGACTATAAACACTCTATATTTAAGAGCTATTTTGGGATGTAATTGATATCCCAAAGATTCAAGATATTTCAATGCTTAATCTCATCTTGACTCAAATCGTCGCTTTGATATTAAGATTCGACTTTGATTAGCGTGACAGAGCACCATATCTTAGTATTGCATAAAAGTTTCGCACACATAACAAAAGAGGTTGAGAGACCTAATGATTTTTATATGGAAAATCCAAAAATGGGAAAACCATGGGGCCTAGCCCACTTAGAAATAATTTTACTATATCAGCTATTGTTATAATAATTTTTCTTTCTCAAGATAGCTTAGAAGAATAAGTTTTGTAACAAGCTTCGCTATAGTAGCGAAGAAGGACTTGCTTGCGGTGGTAGTCTGATGATCCGACGACAACGATCGAGCGATGGTCGGGTGGTGGTGGGTAGTAGCTAGCAATGGTGAACGGTGGCGGTCGGTGGTGATCCGACGACTATCGGGAAGTGGCAGCTGGCAGTGGTGACCAGCAGCGGCTGGCAGTGACCAACAGTGGTGGCCAACGATGGCTAGCGTTGATCGACGATGATCGGTGATGTCAGCAGCGATGACCGATGGTGGTGGCAAACAGCGGCTGGCGGTGGTCGAGATGGTGGCGATGGCGGTAGTGAAATATGCGATAATTAGCCGTGTATGCATGGTGATAGCAAATAGTAGTAGCGATAGTGGCAGCAGTAATGGAAATGAAGTAAACCGATAAATAGCGGTGATATGCGATAGTAGTGTTGCAACAGTAATCTAATGATATTTGATGTAATAAGCGGTGTTGTCTAAAGCGATGCCTGAAAGTAAATGCGAGTAGTGTAGCGGTAATAAATAAGCGTCAATCAGCAGCAATAACGGATGCGCAATCAGCAGCGGTAACAGAAATGGTCAGCAGCAGTGATCTAAAGCGGTTAGTAGTAGTAGCATGATGTGCAGTGGCATGATTAGCAACAAGACCGGTGCGATCAGCGATAATCGTGGATCCACCGATGGTAGGCAGTAAGCTTCGATAATAGCAGTAGTGTCAACAATTGGATCGATCATGAGCGGATCGTAGTAGTCAACGGTGAGAATTGGCGGCGGATGTAGTGAAATGGTGAGGTGGCGGTCGGCGGTGATGATCGGCGGGGGTGGCCGACGGTGGTCGCCGGTGGTGGTTGGCGATGATCCGATGACGGTTGGCCCCGGACTCGATTATGCTATGAGGTTCTTCGAGTCTCAAAGCTCTCTCATCTCGTTAGCTTCGGGTCCTCTCATGTGAAAAATGAGGGGCTATTTATAGATTATCGGAGTATCATTTCTATAAATATAGGCAAAATCCAAACCACTCCATCAGATGGCTCAAAATAATTCATTCGATCATTTGATATATTTTAAGTATTTGAATGCTCAAATGAAGTCATAATTAAAAGATTTTAGGCTTGTTAGATCCAGTTTGTCAAGACGCTCGATTTGACTATAAACACTATATATTTATGGGCTATTTAGGGATCCGACTGATATTTCAAAATTTTTTAATTATATTTTAAGTGCTTGATCTAGGCTAGTCTCGACTCAGAATCAGATTGCTTTCGATATTAAGATTCGTGTTTCAACTAGTAGAGTTTTCAATTACATATTAGTTGCCACTATTTTTGGATGATATCAGATCTATCATCCAAAAATACATGATAAATAATTAAAAATAATAACTTCTCCAATGTTAATAAAATTTGCGGGTTCATTAACCTTTGCGTCAGATATAGTTTAAGAGAATAGATCTTCATAGGTTTTGACTTAGGAAATTTTATTAACATTGGATGATCTTCGGTAGAGCGTAAAACACGAGGCCGCGAACACAGGGGCTTATGGGCTCTGCGGTGTGGGCTCTCCGAGTCGCCGGCTCTGATCGCGTGAGCGGAGATGGGCACAGCAGTGCATGAGGGTGAGCGGTCAGACACGCCGTGAGCATAGTGCCGGACTGTACCACAACATGCGCCCGTGTGCAGAAATAGGTGCCTGAGTGCGAAAACTCCGTGTACGAAAATGCGCGCTAGTGAGTGCAAATGATGAAAATTTTGGTTTTTTTATTATTTTTTTATATTTCCTCCGATTATTTCCTATTTTCTTCAATTCTTTCACTTTTATGAAAGGAAGAATATATTTGAGTGCAGAAATTTTGAAATCTATTTAAATATTTTCAAATTTTTTCCTAAAATTTATTCCCATTATGCCACTATTATGGATATATAAAAACCCCCTTGTTGTCAAGTAAAGAGACACAGTTTTCTCCCATATGCTCTAATATTTTCCTGCGTTGGATGAGAAATTATCTAGCAAAAGTTAAGGGGCTAAGGGTAATAAATTTTTTTTTTCCTTTTGTCAGCAAGGTTTTGACTTTCTTCTAAAAAGAAGGTTATTTTCTTTATTGATTAAGACCCATAGTTCATACGATGAGGCCTTTGTTTTCCTTCAAGAGAGGCATCAACTGTCCTCATCAGACCGACTGGGTTTAGAAGCGATACGACAAGGCTCCAGTTTTCTCTCGAAAGGGGCGTCAAGTGTCCTCGTTGGACTGACCGAGTTTGGAGGTAATCAAGGCTCATAGTTCATACGTCAATGTTCTAATTTTTCACTAATAAATTTAACTCATCAAAGGTTGTTCTTCGTGGTATTTACTTGATATGAATCATGTTAAAAGAAATTTATCTTGAATTTTTGATCTATCCGAGGTTATTTGTCATGAGTTCTTTGACGACGTTAACCTATATGGAAGAGGTTGAAAGGAATCTATCAAAATTTCTTGGCATATCTAAGATTATTCATCAGAGTATTACTCGATGACATTGACTTGTATGAGGTGGAATCGAATCCGCTGAGGATTTTTAACCCATCCGAGGTTATTTGTTAAAGTGCTATTTGATAACATTAATCTGTATGGAAGAGGTCGAATCGAATCTGCCAAGGATTTTTGATCAATCCGAGGTTGTTTGACAAAGTGTTACTTGATGATATTAACTTGTATGGAAGGGTCAAATTAAATCCGCGAAAGATTTTCAATTCATCTGAGGTTGTTTGTTAAAGTGTCACTTGATGACATTAACCTATATGGAAGGGGTCGAATTGAATATGAAATATTTTTTACCTATCCGAGGTTGTTTGCCAAAGTGTTACTTGATGAAATTAACTTGTATGAAAGGGGTCAAATTGAATCCGCGAAAGATTTTTGACCCATCCGAGGTTATTTATCAAAGTGTTACTTGATGACATTAACCTGTATGGAAGGGGTCGAATCGAATTCCCTTATGATTGATTATACTCTGATTGGAATGAGGTGATTGCCACGTGTATCCAAATCAAAGATGAAAATTTAGTTTGTATTTTAACCATTACTACACTTTTGGGATCAGAATTATAGTCTTGCCTAATGAGTAGAAGTCTAGTTGAAGGTTGTATGAAGAATTTTAATTTTACCCAAGAGTTTTTTATGACATCTTAGATATTTGTGAAAAAACCTCTTCATATTGTCTTACTCATCATAAATCTAAAAAATAAAATTAAATGATAGAAAAAATAAGTTTTGTAATCATAATTATGTCAGAATATCATCATCTGAATATTGCAATCAAAATTGCTCACCAATCTTGACTTGTTTATCTTAGGACTGGTAATCAAGTGGGTTACCCCCCAGTCCATAATTATTCTTTATATATTGCTCAAACTGCTTTCGATGTGCATTGATAGCCTCGTTAGCAAAAAATTATGCTTCCATATGATGAACTAAGTTGGCATATGAGCGAATTGTATTACGCATTAGTGATGAGTAGAAAGGCCCAGGACGGAGTCCTCTAAGAAAAACTCCTCTTAGTAATTCACGGTCCACCCCTGGTATTTGGCGAGCTTCTAAGGAGAGCCTTTGAAAGTACTCATTAAGTGATTCGCCTTCATTTTGACAAATGCCTGAGAGATGAGAGGAATTTTTAATGATCCTTCGATTCACAATAAATTGGTCTACAAAAATCTTTACGAGTTTGTCAAAGGTATGGATAGATCCCCTTGGAAGGGAGTAGAACCAAGTGTGAGCCTAACTCTTGAGGGTGACTGGAAAGACCTGACAAAGTAGTGTGTTAGGAGCTCGTCGAATGTGCATGAAAGTTCTGTAATAATTAATGTGTTCATATGGGTTGGCTGCCCCATCATAAGAGCCGATGCTTGGAAGCTTGAAACTTATTGGAATAGGATGTTGAAGAATTGCTTCAACAAAAGATAAAGACTCCTGATAACGACAATGAGAGGGAAGATGATTTATATCTTTAAGGTGAAATTCTTCTAGCATTAAACGTTGTAATTCCACACATATAACATGTTGGGTGAAATCAACAGGGAAAGAATGTGCCAAGCCATTCACAATTATTGGTGGTTTAGAGATCGGTTGAGTCGTAAGTGATGGATGGGTAGAACTAGCGGTGCTAAGGAGGTCAGCATCATGGTCTGCCAGTGGAGGAACTCCAGCATGATGGCGAAAAGGCCCTGTGCAAGCATTTTGACCTCCTCTGGCCAATGACTGATCTTGAGGGAGATGTGTTTATTGCAGTAGTGGCTGTCGTGTTTCTCGTAAAAGTTGAATTATCTCATATTGAGATTCTTTCATTTAGCGAACATGATCTTCTAGAAAGGTTCATGTTTCACCTTCACCGATAGGGTAACACCTATCATGGAGAAGTGAGGCAGAAGCTTGGCGTCCTTAGTTTAAGGATTGATTTCGGGAGTGATGAGAGTTGGAGCGGGAGACTCTATTATTCCGAGTATTACGCCTGTTATCCATAATTCAAGTGTTCACAAAGATTGTGATTGTGAGATTCCTTTCCCACAGACGGTGCCAAACTATTGTGTGCAGGAAGATTTTGGTTGGTAGAGTAGGAGAATTCGATGTCTTAGCATTGCGCTAAACTTCCGCACACACAGCAAAAAAGTTTGAGAGACCTCAGGATTTTTATGTGGAAAACCTAAAAAGGGAAAATCACAGGGCTTTGCCCACTTAGAAATAATTTTACTATATTAGCTTCTATTACAATTATTATCCTTTCTCAAAACTTGGAGAATGATAACTTACAAGAATAATTTTTGTGACAAACTTCGCTAGATTAGCGATGAAGGCCTTGCTTGAGGTGGTAGTCTGATGATCCGACGACAATGATCGAGCGATGATCGGTGTGAGTGGTAGCGATTGCAATGGTGAATAAGCGGTGGTCCGCCATCCCGCAAAGGGCAAATAGTGGTGGTGACCGGCATACGCTCGCAGACCAACAATGGTGGCCAGCGACCAGCGGCAAGGACCGGTGGTGGTGGTGGTGGTCCGGCAGTGACCGAGTCCGGTAGTGACAATGAGTGGCCGACGGGTGGTATGGCGAACGGGCGGTGATCCGATAATTGCCGGGCGCGACCAGTGATGGTGGCCAACGGCTGACGGCGGTGCCAGTAGTGACCGCAGTGATGGTTGGCGGCGGTGACCGATGGCGGTAGTCGGTGGTGGTGACGCTGACCAACAGTGGTGGCCAACAGTTGTGGTCAGCGATGACGATGATCGCCATGGCCAATGGCGCGACCAGCCAGCGTGACCGACGCAGCGGATGATATGACGGCCGACCGGCCGTGGTGGCGAGAATGACCGGCGGCTATGGTCGGCAGTGGTGACTAACGACGGTGGTCGACGGTGGCGATGATCGGTGGTGGTTGCTGACGGAGGCGGCTGATGGTGGTTGGCGATGATCCGACGACGGTCGACCGGTGACTTAATTATGCCTTGAGATTCTTTGAGTCTCAGAGCTCTCTCATCTCTTTAGCTTCGAGTTCCCTCATGTGAAGAATGAGGGGCTATTTATAGATTATGGGAGTATCACTTCTATAAATACAGGCAAAATCCAAATCACTTAATGGGACGGCTCAAAATGATTCCTTCGATCCGATGTATTTTAAGTATTTGAATGCTCAAATGAAGTCAGAATTAAGATATCTTAGGCTTGTTAGATCCGGCTCGTCAAGATACTTGATTTGATTATAAACACTCCATATTTATGAGCTATTTAGAGATTCAGCTGATATCCCAAAGTTTTTCAATTATATTTTAAGTACTTGATCTGGGCTAGTCTCGACTTAGAATCAGATTGATTTCGATATAAAAATTTGTGTTTCAACTAGTAGAGTTTTCAATGACATATCAATTATAATTTTTAGAATTTAAATATATTTAATATACATGTAATTAAAATTATAATATATATATAATTATATCTTATTAAATTTTATATTAATCTTAAAATTAATAATTATTAAAATTATTATTTATGTATTAATTTTATTTATTTTCTATTACATATTTATATTATTCCATCTTTTATATTATTACTCATATGACATTGAAAATTTCACTAGTCGAAGCACAAATCTTGATGTAGAAAGCAATGTGATTCTGAGTCAAGACTAATCAAGGTCAAGCGCTTATTGAAAACTTTGCGATATCAGTCGGCTCCAAAATATAGTATCTATAATTAATTCGAGCATCTTGACTAGCCGGATCTAACAAGCCCAAGATCTCTTAATTTTGATTTCATTTGAGCATTCAAATACTTAAAATAAATCAGATTATTAAGAGAATCATTTTGAGCCGTCCGATAGAGTGGTTTAAATTTTTCATGTATTTACAGATATGCCACCCTCTAATATATAAATAGCCTCTCATTGGGGGGAACTACTTAAACCTAATAACTAAATAACTAAAAAACTAAAGAGAAGAGAGAGCTCTGAGGCTTGAAGAACCTCCAAACATGCACCGCGATCGCCCACCGGCCATCGCCACCGACCATCGCCACGACATCATCGCCGCCGACTACCGTTGTACCGGTGCATATCACTGCTGGTCATCACTGCATTATCGACCACCACGCTGGCTATCGCTGACATTGCTGCCACCGGTAGCGCCGCGCACCAACTATCGGTCTGCCTATCGACTTCACTACTTGCATTAGCGCTGACCACCACCATTGACCCGCGCGGAATTACGCCGTTCGCCGCTCCAATTATCATTACCACCACTGGTTGCGAATTCACTAGCTACCATTACTTTCCGATCTAACCACTGCTGCCTACCACCTTCCGATCAGTTACTGTTGATTATTTCACTGCTATTACTCCGACTAGACAGATTTATCGCTGACCATCGTTGCCGCCGCATCGGCGGCTGACCATGATTGCGCACCGCGCGGCACATGCCACGTTGCATCTGCCGATCATTGCCGCCACCATCATCGACCGCCGCCAACCATCGCCGTGCGAATCGCTACCACTATTATTGGTCACCACGCCATCATCGGTCACCACTTTCCACCACCCGAGATCAAGATCATCACCCATCCATTCATTATCGCCGACTGCCACCAATGACTGTTACAGCTCAAATACCGCTGCATAGTTGTTGTTATCTGATTCTAGGATTTATGTTGTGAGGCTTTCCCACATACAACTCTGTAATCCCATTATCGGAAAACTTAAACTTTGTACTCTAAAATAGACATATAGTGAAATATTTTTACCGGGCTAAGCCCTATGGTTTTTTCCCCATATTTCTGGGATTTTTTCACGTAAAATTCATGGAGTTTCTCGTTCTCTCTTCAAATATCTATATGTGTGTTGGATTTCCCAACTAAGCTAATGCGTGAAGTTTTATTCTACCGCAATTGGATTTCTAGCACGCAACAATTACATATTTTTTACTACACTTATCTAAATTTATAATACACAATAATTATAACTAAATATGCTTTATATCAACATTTAAAATTATAATTACTAGTAATATTATTTATATATTTCAATTTATTTTTATTATATATTTCTTATATATTTAAATTATTCCATCATTTTATTAGATATATATATTTAATCATTTTAATATTTATTACATCATTCAGTTCAACCTCTGGTTCAACCTCGACTGAATCATCGAATCTTGAACCTCTCCCTCTTCCGGTTCTATGTCCGATCCAATTTTTACAATCTTGGTATTTCGAGCTTGTTGCATGCTAGAAAACCAGTTACAGTAGAGTAAAAGTTTACGCCTTGTTGTGAAATCCAGCACGCACACAGTTATTTAAAGAGTGACCAAGAAAACTCCAGAAAGTTTTCACGTGAAAAACCTCGAAAAGAGGGAAAAAAATCACGGGGCCTAGCCCAGTAAAAAATCTTCCACTATGTATCTGTTTTGGTGTACAAAATCTTCTCGATAACGAGATTATAGAATTGTATATGAGAAAGGAACAACGACTATGTAGTCACGTTCAGGTGGTAACAATTGCTAGTGGTAGCAAATGATGGCGAACAACGAACAAAGATGATGAAGGTCGCGTATGATGGAGACCGGAGAGGTTGACGGCCGATCGGCGGTGAGCGCGTGACCGGCAGCGGTTGGCCGACCAGTCAGTGGTGGCATGATTGTGCTTGGAGGATCTTCAAGCTTTAGGGCTCTCTCCTCTCTCTTGGCTCCTCTCATATGAGAAATGAGGGACTATTTATAAATTAGGAGTGGCGTCTCAGAATACATGCAACCGAACCACTCCATCGGACGGCTCATGATGATTCCCTTGATCATATGATATATTTTGTGTATTTGAATGCTCAAATGATGTCCGAATTATGAGATCTTGGGCTTGTTAGATCCGGCTCGTCGAGATGCTCGATTTGACTATAAACACTCCATGTTTGAGAGTTATTTAGAGATTTAATTGATATTCTAGATTTTCTAAGGATATTTTAAGTGCTTGATCTCGACCAATTTCAACTTCGGATCAGCTTGCTTTTAGCATCAAGATCTGCTTTATTTAAGTAGTCTATATTAGTTGCAATTTTGGATGATATTATCTCAATCATCCAAAAATATATATGTCAAATACTTGAAAATAGCAAATTCTTCAATGAAATTTGAGAGTCTATTAACAACACATTTTGAGAGAATAGATCTTCATGGGACCACAAGATTATGACTACGGAAGCAGATGTAGGGCCGCGGATGTCTGTAGGTATGCACGGGCATGAGATTTCGAGGTTATGGACTCATTTGGGTATGAACGGGCCAGGAAGCTGCCATGGAATGGTGTGCCATGGGCGAAAGACGCTACGGAGGTCACGATGCGCCGCGATGCATGATACGCTGCTGTAAGCAGTGGGTCAAAGCGAGCTGGTTGACGATAGTTTAACGCGGCCACGTGGGCCGCTGAAGGATCGAGTGGTTGAATCTCTGGAGCTGGTCGGTCGCGAACTGACAGCGAGCGCTGCGGTGCGAAGCGAATGGCAGCCGCCAGGGCAGAAGCTGAAGAAGCGGCGCATGGCGCGGCTATGCCCACGAGCATCCGAGCTGTCCGCGATGCCAGCGGTAAAACGTTCGCCCGTTTTGAGCGGTTTTGGATGATTTTTGACATTTTTGCTCCTATAGGTGATCTATAAAACCCCCCATAAGACCAAGGGAGAAGACACACTCATCATATGGTGGAGTGTCCCTCTTCTTCTCAAGAAGAGGTCATTTGAGGTGGTGGCCCGCGTACATACCGTCTACGCTTTTCCCCGAAAGAAGCGAATGAACTTCGTCGACCGTCCGTTCGGAGCGCCCGCGATACATACATCATCGGCTCTGAAAGAGGCCTCAATCAGATTGCCGGATCGTCGTGTTCAAGCGATCAAGGAGACAACCGAGATGCGACGGTGCTCGACGATGGTCGGGGACGTGTTCTGACTGCGATGGTGGTCGGCGAGGATAACGAACGATGATGGTGGACCGGCGAGATTGCGATGGTCGGCACGACCGGCTGATAATTGGCGGTATTCGATGGTTGGCTAGACGGGGGTGGTGTAGCAACCGAATGCATGCGCGACGCTTCAGACTGCGGGATGATCAGCGACGATGGTGGTGACCGGTGAAAATTGCCGAGCGATAGTGGTGTGGTGGACCGCAGCGGCCGACGTGGTTGGCGGCCGACGGGTGGTAATGGCAGCCAGAACCATGATGATGACGGGCGTCGGTAGTCGATGGGGATGACCAGCGACGGTGGTGACCAGTGAAGATGCCGCAATGGTCGGCAGGTGACCGGCACCTGGTTGGCGCCGATAGGGGTGGTCGACAGAAACTGCTGCAGTAGTCACGGTGGAGACCGGCATCGTAGTTGGCGGGTAATGCACGATGGTGATGACCCGCGAAGATTGCATGGCAGCAGTAACGCAGCAATGGGTGGCGCGACCGGCTTGGTTAAGCGCACGGGTGGTCGGCAACAACCAGACCAGGTCAGCAGTAAACCGCGCCGCAGAATGGTGGGATGATCAGCGATGATGGTGACCATCTGAGATTGAGCGATGATCGAGCGGATCCGAACCACGGCGGACCCGCAACTGCGGTGACCGCAGCAGTGGTGACCACGACCGGTTGGCAGCCGATGGGGTGGTCGGCAGCAGAATCGGCGCGGGCTGACCGCAACGCGGTTGGCGACCGACGGGTGATCGACAATGCAACAGAATAATCGATGGTGGCGACCGACGCCGTGAAGTCAGCGGCGATGGCGATGGCAGCGGCAGACGGGGGTGGCGGCAACACAATAGCGGTGGTCAACGTGGTAGGGCGTCATTAGTCGGATGATGACCAGCGGTGGTGACCGAGATGGCCGGCGATGGTCGGCGGTGACCGGCGATGGTGATGATTTTTGACCTATCCGAGGTTGTTTGTCAGAGTGTTACCCGATGACATTAACCTGTGTGGAAGAGGATGAATTGAATCCGCTGAGGATTTTGATCTATCCAGGTTGTCTGCCAGAGTGTTACCCGATGACGTTAACCTGTGTGGAAGAGGCCGTGCGAAGTCCACCAAGGGCCTTTTGACCTATCCTAGGTTGTTTGTCAGAGTCTTTGCTCGATAACGTTAACCTATGTGGAAGGGGTTGAATTAAATCCGTTGAGAATTTTTGACCTATCTGAGGTTGTTTGTCAAGGTGTTACCCGATGACGTTATCCTGTATGGAAGAGGTCGAATTGAATCCGCTGAAGATTTTTGACCTATCCGAAGTTGTTTGTCAGAGTCTTTGCTCGATGACGTTAACCTGTGTGGAAGAGGTTGAATTGAATCGAGGATTTTGACCCATCAGGTTGTTTGTCGAGTGTTATGATGATGTTAACTGTGTGGAAGAGGCGAATTGAATCCGAATTTTGACCCATCAGGTTGTTTGTCAAGAGTTACCCGATGGCGTTAACTGTGGAAGAGTGGGAAGTCCACCAAGGACCTTTTGACCTATCTAGGTTGTTTGTCGAGTGTTTGCTCGATGATGTTAACTGTGGAAGAGATTGAATTGAATCCCGAAGATTTTGACCTATCCGAGGTTGTTTGTCAGAGTGTTACTCGGTGATGTTAACCTGTATGGAAGAGGTTGAATTGAATCCATTGAAGATTTTTGACCCATCCGAGGTTGTTTGTCAGAGTGTTACCCGATGACGTTAACCTATGTGGAAGAGGCCGAATTTAATCCGCTGAGAATTTTTGGCCCATCCGAGGATGTTTGCAAGAGTGTTGCCCGATGACATTAACCTGTGTGGAAGAGGCCATGGGAAGTCCACCAAGGACCTTTTGACCTATCCTAGGTTGTTTGTCATAGTCTTTGCTCGATGATGTTAACATGTATGGAAGATGTCGTGGGAAGTCCACCAAGGACCTTTTGACCTATCCTAGGTTGTTTGTCAGAGTCTTTGCTCAATGACATTAACCTGTATGGAAGAGGTTGAATTGAATCCGCTAAGAATTTTTGACCTATCTGAGGTTATTTGTCAGGGTGTTACCCGATGACTTTAACCTGTATGGAAGAGGTAGAGTTAAATCCGCTGAGAATTTTTGACCAATCCGAGGTTGTTTGTCAGAGTATTACTCGATGACGTTAACCTGGTGGAAGAGGTTGAATTGAATCCGCTGAGGATTTTGACTCATCCGAGGTTGTTTGTTAGAGTATTACCCGATGACATTCACCTGTATGGAAGAGGTCGAATTGAATCCACTGAGGATTTTTGACCTATCCGAGGTTATTTGTCAGGGTGTTACCCGATGACGTTAACCCGTGTGGAAGAGGTTGAATTGAATCCACTGAGGATTTTGACCCATCCAAGGTTGTTTGTCAGAGTGTTACCCGATGACATTCACCTGTATGGAAGATGTCGAATTGAATCTGCTGAGAATTTTTGACCTATACGAGGTTGTTTGTCAGGGTGTTACCCGATGACGTTAACCTGTGTGGAAGAGGCTGAATTGAATCCGCTGAGGATTTTGACCCATCCGAGGTTGTTTGTCAGGGTGTTACCCGATGACGTTAACCTGTATGGATGAGGTCGAATTGAATCCGCTGAGGATTTTTAACCTATCCGAGGTTGTTTGTCAAGGTGTTACCCGATGACATTAACATATGTGGAAGAGGCCGTGGGAAGTCCACCAAGGACCTTTTGATCTATCCTAGGTTATTTGTCAGAGTCTTTGCTCGATGACGTTAACATGTATGGAAGAGGTCGAATCAAAACATCCGTTTGTGGTTGTAGCCAAAGTTGCTCCTTAACCTTGGTCTTGTATTTCCATGAGTATGATTGGAAAAATCATAATTTGTAAAGCTATATCTCTTCTCAATGTTGAAATATCCTCCAACTTTGACTTGTTTCTTGGGATGGTAATCGATTAGATGCTTAACATGAGTGATCTTCGAGATTGCCCCGAGACAAAATCGAAGGAAGAAGTTTGATGAATCTTCATTCTTCGCCAGCTCTTTAAAAGCTTGAAATGCTCCATCTCGATGGTGGTTTTGATCTTGTTGGGAAACTTGGTCCATACAAGATGAAATAATGGGAATCAATTTTCACGACACGGCCAAATGCGCGCTAGAAAACCAGTGGTAGAGTGAAAGTTTATGCCTTAGCCTTGTTATGAAATCCAGCACACACACAGGTATTTAAAGAGTGAACAAGAAAACTCCAGAATTTTAACGTGGAAAACCTCGAAAAGAGGAAAAACTACGGGGCCTAGCCCAGTAAAAATCATCCACTATGTATCTGTTTCAGAGTACAAAATCTTCCCGATAATGGGATTACAAAATTGTATATGAGAAAGGAACAACAACATGTAAAGGCCGTCAGAATAGTAAATGATGGTGAACAGTGGGGAACAACGACTAACGATGAAGGTCATCATGATGGAGATCGACAGAGATTGACGATGGCAAGGATCAGCGGCGGCAGTTGATGGCGGCGGACGGCGGTGGTTGACGACCGTCGAGTGGTGGCATGATTGTGCTTGGAGGATCTTCAAGCTTTAGAGCTCTCTCCTCCCTCTTGCTTTGGCCTCTCCTCATATGAGAAATGAGGGGCTATTTATATATTTGAGGAGTGAAGTCTCAGAAATATACAAACCGAACCACTCCTCCATCTGACGGCTCATGATGATTCCCTTGATCATATGATGTATTTTGTGTATTTGAATGCTCAAACGATGTCGGAATTATGAGATCTTGGGCTTGTTAGATCCGGCTCGTCGAGACACTCAATTTGATTATAAACACTCCATATTTGAAAGTTATTTAGGATTTAATTGATATCCCAGAGTTTCTAAGGATATTTTAAGTGCTTGATCTCGACCAATTTCAACTTTAGATTAGCTTGCTTTTAGCATCAAGATTCGTGCTTCGACTAGTAGTATTTTAAGTGCTATATCAGAGCTGATACCAGCCATTTTGACATTTCTAACACGAGCCAAGTACGAACAAAATAAATTTCAAATAAGCCGAATACAAATAATGATTCGACTTGCTCAAGATCGACTTATTTATACCACTAATGAGAGTCTGTCTATTTATTGTTTCAAACAATTGACCTTTTTATAAAAAATATATAAAAGGAAGGAGCGGACGGTTAAATTAATGCTTGTTCCCATGCAGAAGTTATAAGTATAAAATTAAAAACAAGGGAAACATAGTTTATTTCTATACTTATGCGGCAATAAAATGGTTTAGACTTTACTCATGGAGATGTTTAGGCTGGCGATAATGATGAAGAAGAAGATGACATTGATGACAACTAATTTGTTTTTATTTTATTATAATGAGATAGATAGAATGATTATTTTGTAAATATTCGATTAAAATATTTAATTATTATTTGACTTTTCATATCAAGTTATCGTTTCTTATTTGTGTAAGGATTATTTTTAAAATAGACATAATATTAATTATAATTAATAATTTAGACATAAAAAAAAATTTTTTACAAAAATAAGCCTAATCGGACGACTGGCGTAATTATTTTTTCTTTTTCGTGGTTTTAACATTCACGAGAGGGAGAGAGAGAGAGAGAGAGAGAGAGAGAGAGAGAGAGAGAGCCGAGTTTTTTTTTTTTTTTGTTTTTCGCTTTCGGTACGAGAGAGAGAGAGATTAATTTTTTTATTAATATAATTATTTAAAATATTTAAAATATATAATTTAAAAATATATTTATAAAATATTTAATAATTAAATATTTATATATTTAATTATTAATCTTTTTATTTATATATATAATTAAATATATAATTTAAAAATATTTTTAATTATATATATAAATTTAGAAATTTATTTAATAATTTTTTATTAATTAATATAATTATTTAAAATATATAATTTTTATTAATTTTTTGTTCATATATAATTTAAAATATTTAAAATATATAAATAAATTTTTAATAAATAAATAAAGAAATAAATAAATTATATAAATATTTTATAAATTATATAAATAAAGTAATTATATATATAAATTTATTTAGTTATTTATATATTTAAATTATATAAATATTTTTAAGTTATATAAATAATTTAAAATATTAAAAATATATAAATAAATAATTAGTTATTTATATATTTATGTATTTATTTTAATTAGTTATTTATTTAATTAGTTATTTATTTATTTAAAAATATTTATTTATTTAATTAGTTATTTAAAATATTTATTTATTTAAAATATATAATTAGTTAAATAAATAAATAAATAAAATTTAAATTATATAAATACTTAGTTATTTATATATTTTATAAAATATTTAGTTATTTATATATTTATTTATTTATTATATGAGCCAATAAATTATATAAATATTTTATAAATTTTATAAATAAAGTAATTATATATATATATATATATATATATATATATATATATATATATATATTTATAAATTTATTTAGTTATTTATATATTTAAATTATATAAATATTTTTAAGTTATATAAATAATTTAAAAATATTTAAAATATATAATTTAAAAATAATTTTTATAAAATATTTTAATTATATATATATATATATATTTATATAAGTCTATAATAATAATAATAACAAAAATATAAAAATATAAAATAAATAAATAAATAAAAAAGGAATAAATATATGTACAATAAATAAATAAATTTATAAATAACTAAATATTAGTTTTTAAATTATTTATATAACTTAAAAATATTTATATAATTTAAATATATAAATAACTAAATAAATTTATATATATATAATTACTTTATTTATATAATTTATAAAATATTTATATAATTTATTTATTTCTTTATTTATTTATTAAAAATTATTTATTTATATATTTTAAATATTTTTAAATTATATATGAACAAAAATTAATAAAAATTATATATTTTAAATAATTATATTAATTAATAAAAAAATTATTAAATAAATTTCTAAATTTATATATATAATTAAAAATATTTTTAAATTATATATTTAATTATATATATATATATATATATATATATATATATATATATATATATATATATAAATATATAAATTAATAACTAAATATATAAATATTTAGTTATTAAATATTTTATAAAAAATATTTTTAAATTATATATTTTAAATATTTTAAATAATTATATTAATTAAAAAATTAATCTCTCTCTCTCTCATACCGAAAGCCAAAAAAAAAAAAAAAAAAAAAAAAACTCGGCTCTTTCTCTCTCTCTCTCTTTCTCTCCCTCTCCGCCTGAATGTTAAACCACGAAAAAAAAAATAAGACAAAATTTTTAAAATAAGCATACTTAAAACTTTAATTAGTGCTGGCAGAAATTGCAGAATAAGTCTATTTAATTCGGATATTTATAATTTTTTTTTAATATCTAATTTTTAAAAAATAAGATATAAAATAATAATTTTGAAAAGTTGAAGTATCTCAACAAAATAAATATTTGATCAAATATTTGTAATTTACTGTAATTTTAATTTTAATTTTTTTAATTTCTAATTTTAAAAAAATAAAATATAAAATAATAATTTTGAAAAAGTTAAAGTACCTACAAAAAATAATTGCATAACTATTTATAAATTTATTTTCATCAGAAGTATTTATAATTTATTGTAATTATAATTTTAATTTTTTTTAATTATAATTATAATTTTAATTTTAATTTTTAAAATTACAATAAATTGTAAATATTCTGAATCAAATAAATTTATAAATAATTTTGTAATTAAATATTAAAAAAATTAAAATTAAAATTACATTAAATTATAAATACTCAGATCAAAAGACCTATTCTGCAATTTCACCTATTGTGCAATTTCCATTGAGAGCTCGGAAATTTTTTTAAAAAAATTTTTTGGCCAGTCACCCGTTTATTAAAAATTATTAATTTATATTTTATTTTCTTAAAATTAGATATTAAAAAAAATTAAAATTAAAATTATAATAAATTATAAATACTTCTGATGCAATGAACCTATAAATAGTTCTGCAATTATTTTTTTGAGTTACTTCAACTTTTTCAAAATTATTATTTTATATTTTATTTTTTTAAAATTAAAAATTAAAAAAATTAAAATTAAAATTACAGTAAATTACAAATATATGATCAAATACACCTATAAATAATTATGCAATTATTATGTTGAGATACTTCAACTTTTTCAAAATTATTATTTTATATTTTATTTTTTAAAAATTAGATATTAAAAAAATTAAATTGTAAATACCCGAATCAAATAGACCTATTCTGCAATTTCCGCCGTTTAATATAAGTCACATAGTCGTTAAACGCGACTGTGCTTTTTAAATTTTTTAAAAGTATGCCTAATCCGCTAATTTTAAGTATGCTTATTTTAAAAATTTTGCCAAAAAATATTATTATGTAGTCGGATTGACGACGGCATGAACACGTTGGCGCCGTCGTCTCAAAGACGACTACCTATTTTCTAAAACAAATTTTTTTATGTCTAAACTGCTAATTACAATTAACACTAAGTCTATTTTAAAAATAATCCTATTTGTGTACGAATGTTGTTTGGGAGTTGCAGTCTTATAAATTTGTATCAAAATTATGTGTAAAATACCTGCTTGAATTTGTTTCTAAATGTTGCAAGTGTAAAAATTAAAATAATTATTAAGTTGTTTGCATAATAGCCTTTTGCATGCCTTGTAACAAAATTTTTTAAGACAATCATTTTAATGTCAAAAAATTGAGATAAGTTATTAGGCCGCAAATAGCCTTTTACAACTAATTTGCCATAATATTACTTGTCTCAAATTATTATTTCTCCGACAGTGCAAGCTAATAATTTTAAAGCTTATTTTGATTAATTATTTTAATTTAGTATCATTAAAAATTATATATATATATATATATATATATATATATATATATATATATATATATATATATATATATATGATACTTTTCTATACATAAAAAAATATATTTTATTTCTAAAAGCTTATTGGCAATAGTATTTTCTATATGATAAGAGAGGTTTAAATATTATTTATGTAAATATTAAATTTTAAGAGTTAAATATATAAATAAATAAAAATTATATGTTATATGTAAAAATGCCCATTTTATTTAAACATGTTTGAAGTTTATGTAAATATTAAATTTTAAGAGTTAAATATATAAATAAATAAAAATTATATGTTATATGTAAAAATGCCCATTTTTATTTAAACATGTTTGAAGTTTAAAGTGATTGAACATGAGATATTAATATATTTATTTTCATAATTATTTTATTTATTATTAGAAAAATTATTATACGTGAAGTCCGTATGAAATTTTAAGTTTTGACTAATAATAAAAAATTATATGATTCTTATTCAATACATACCGATTTTACATTAGTTTTAAATTATTATATATCAATATAATATTAATAAATATCTATATACATATCAACAGATAATAATATATAGTAATTAAAATTAATATATAATAATTATATATTAATGAATATAAAAGATATCATATTATTAGAATATAAATATAAAAGATACATATAGATTATACACGTAATACTTTTTCTTATTTCAACACCCCCTTTCGCTTTATCAATGTCGGTCAACGAAATCCTTTATAGCTAAAATAAGCTCCTCCGTCCTCTTCGCCGTGGTCTCGTCCTCATCCACGGCGAACTTATTGAGATAAAACGAGTGACCGACCCCAGTCTGAAAGAACACCTCCACTTCCTTCCCAGCCTTCTTCATTGCCTCACAGTACTCCATCTCCGTATCCCTTATCAAATCCTTCTCCGCCACCACCACCATCATCGGCGGCATCTTAATCTCTTCCATCGGCGGTGCTGCCTCCCCCATCGGACACGTATACGGATGATCCTTTCCCTTCCCCTCCGGCAGTCCCAACGCCAAAAACTTGTCGAGCATAGCTAGCGTTAAGAACGGCGTCTCCCATTCCAACTTCTTCTCCGAAGCGCTCCGCGTGGAGCGTACGAAACCTGGGTGGATGGCGACGCCACCTGCCACTTTGACCGGGGCCCAAAATCCTGGCTCGTTTTCCTCCGCCCGCCCTACCATCGCAGAGAGCTCGTGGACGATGTTGGCTCCGGAGGAGTCGCCGATTAGGAAGACGCGGGTGAAGTCTGAGAGGAGATGGGTGGCGTCGCGGAGACGGAGGAGGGCTTGGAAAGCAGCGTGATAGGCGGCGGGAAGGCGGTTTTCGGGGGCTAGGGGGAGGTCGACGGATACAACGATAGCGGGGAGGGAACGGGCGAGACGGGCGTAGAATTGGTGGTACATTAGCCAGGAGAAGTGGGAGATGCAGAAGCCGCCGCCGTGGAAGTGGAGAAGGATAGGTGAATTGGGAAGGGGAGGGGAAGGGAGGTAGAAGCGGAGGGTGGGGTGGCCGGGGAGGTCGACAAGGGAGAGGCCATCGATGGGGGTGGAGTGTGGTTGGACAGAGGACATTAGTTGGAGGGCTTCGGGAGGACCTGTCCATGTGCGATCGACCGAGCCGTCGTCGAAGACCCGGAGCCAACCGGAGACTTCGTCGATTACGCGCTTGTTTGCGGGTGAGGAAGCCATATTGGTGCAAATTTTTACGTGACTGGAAGAGGTAAATTGGGAGAGCTTGAAGTTGTTGGGGTTTAAATAGAAGCGGGGGGCGGGGGATGACAGACGCAACTGCAGCTGAAATTTCACAAAGTCGCTTCGTGTAGTCAAACTTACGTAATTGTAATTGCTAAATATAAGGATCCTAGCTCAGAAATTGCGACATCATTTAAGAAGAAACGAATACACGTCACTCGTGATTAATGCATAGCTCCTAATAGTATAATAATTTCATATCAAATATTTAAATTTTAATATTTATTTTTCTGCCACCCAAATATCTCTCTCGCTATCTAAATAATCACTCCATTACCTCCTATCAAAATTCATATCCTGTGCCCTAGCTCTTCTCAGCAAAAACTTTGTAGCTCATAGGCACATCTATTCTAGTCACTCCTCTACTTTGTCAGATGTTTATATTTTCAATCTGAACCATCTCTGTTTAGTGCTAGGAAATCAGGTACGATAGATTAAAAATTTACGTCTAAATTTTATTGTGAAATTTAGCATATACATAGATATTTAAAGAGTGAATAAGAAAATTTTAGAAATTTTCACGTGAAAAATCTCGAAAAGAGGGAAAAAAATCGAAATTTCAGAAAACTTTACTATGTATTTTGAGTAAAATATTCGATAACGAGATTACAAAATTATAGAAAGGAACAATTATGTAATCATACGGTGCTAGTGGTATAATGATGGAGGAGCGTGGTGACGTGAGATTAGATCGAGATGGCGGCAGGGGTTGGCGATCAGGATCAACGACCACGGCCCGATGGCGGCGGCGTGGTGGCAGATTGTTTGGATCTTCTAATATTTGTGATCTTCAGCCTCTCATTATGAATCTTATGTTTCATTTATTGTAGTGAAACATTCATTTCGTGATTCGATGATCGATTTATTGTATTTGATGTATTTGAATGCTCAAAAAGTTAGGATCTCGATTTGACTATAAACACTCTATTTGAGAGCTTTTAGGGTTTAAGCGATATCCCAAAGTTTTCAATGATATTTTAAGTTCTTGATATCAACCAGTTTCAACTTTGGATCAGTTTGCTTTTAACGTCAAGATTCGTGTTTCGACTAGTAGAATTTTCAGTGTCATATCAATCTCCATAATTATAAACTAGAGCAAATATATTTCTCTTCTCAATATAATTTTTTTTGTTTTTTGTGACATCTATAAAACCCATAAACCCTATAAAATCCGTATTTTCTATGCCGAATTTTTCATTCTATAAAGAATCTTCATATGAAATTGGATTCTTTGTGAGGTAATTTTTCTCTCGGTCATTTACCCCATCGTACATTGCAAAACCCTTTACACTGATTTTTTTTAGATCTAAGAACCACTGATCAAAAATACTCCTGTGGCTTATCACGCTATGTAAAGGACCTTTTGTCTTGTAATTTGCCTTATTATAATTGCTTAATCCTACCATTAGTCCAAAACTTCGATAGCAAATTGATATGTTTGGCACAAGAGCATTGTCGACTTATATAATACAAGTGACGAAGATCTTTTGGTTCTTCATTCATGCAAACTGAGATTTTTAAACTAACTTTGATCACAAATTTTTATTGATATTTTAATTGCATATTTGTTTTGTAATTATAGTTGAATCATCAACAATATTTTGGCATACGGTAAAATGTGTTTGAGTCACTCAATAGCATCAATGAGCAAACTAGATCATCAAATTTACTAACGCTGCAATTTGTAATTTACAATATTCACCTTTTACAAAGGTGTAAATCTAGAAAAAAATTTCTATTGATGTCCCTGGAATGGAATAGATTGGAAGACCATTGCGGCTACTTTAAATGGTTTGATGAATTGGATAAAGCAATGTCTCAGATGAATCACTTAAGGACAAATACTGAAGAAATTAATCTAAGAGTGTTGAATCTATTAAACTTGAATTTAGGCAAATTAAACTCTTGTTAGTGATCCTTGTGCTTGTGACAATCACAGTGATTTTTTTGTCAAAAAGTTATCATTGTAAAATTAATATTCGAGTGAAATATATTGTATAGGAAGTTGAATAAATCTTGAATTGCTTGTTTTCATTAGCTGCCCAATATTGTTAATCATTACATTGTAAAACATTAAATGATTATATATTGCAAACTATTACAATGAACTAATCTTGCCATTTTAACTAAAGAATGCAAACCGAAAAAGGCAATTAAGTACTCTCCGATAGCAGGCTTATAGACTATTGTGATGCACATTCTAATAGATCAGTTCCATGGGCTGCAGATGACCATTGTAGCATGGAGGTAACAATGATAGGTGGTGTGCATAATTTGATGATGCATGCAAAGTCATGGAGGGTTGTAGGGTGTAAGAACATATTTCACCACCAATCATTGCAAACCTTTTCTCCTGTTTGGTGATCGAAAATTCTTGCATTGTACTTGTGTTATCTATCAAAATAACATGGATTCTTTTATTCTAAGTTCAATACTAGCTACTAGGTTTATCTCTGTTGAAATATGTTAAATCTCTCTCTCTCTATCTCTCTATGATAAGTTCAATACTAGCTACTAGGTTAATTGCTGAAATTACAAAATCTTCCAATTAGTTAGCTAAACAATGTCTCACCTTCCTCAAAGTAACTCTTAAATTCTTCATCTACACTGTAAACTCCCGAATTCAGATCACTAGAATGAACATATTCTTTCATTAGCAAAAAAGCTAGCACTTGTATTTGCGGGCTCCGAAAATTTGCCACTGACCTCTCAATTAAGAGAGAATGATTTTGGCTAGTCAAATTTTCAGAAGGCAGATGAAATAGTAGATAATACACTACCCAAAGATTTCATCTTCATTTTGTGAGGACTTTAGATCTGGTTTCATGTTTCCTATAGGCGCAAGCACCTATAATTAATTACCCCCCTTAATGCTGAGAGAGAACTTTCGATTAAGACTAGTCGTTAGATCGCTAAATGCATAGAGTATAGTAGCAGCATGTGGAGTTTTGAAATTTAGAATTTATGAAATTCATCATTTTTTACTTAAAGCGGATGGTTGGGAGAACGATGACGCGCTTGATCTAGATCCCATAGTTCCGTCATCCCAGATTATCGTGGTCCCTAGTCTACTTAGTCAGAGAAGGTAGTTGACACAACCTAACCGAAGGATCTTATTAGCAGCCATGAGTTGCGTCGTCCAAGTAATCTTGATAGACCCGAGGTAGTGTTTGTCTAAGAAGACAAACTTAAGTCCATCTTAGCTAACAGAGGGCTTTTTGCCCAATCAAATTCATTCTATAGTTCACAGCACAAAGAACAAAGCTGTTGGGGAATATACGGGCTGCGACCGTGACCGTAATTTAGAGACATAATTTTGCGACAAGCCACTTGGTCAAAGGATTCTGGTCGTAACCGTCATTTATGTGGTGTCATTTTGGGACAAAATCACGAGGACATAGGACACGAGCCACGTCCTTAGGAGCTTAAGATTATTTGAGTGTGAAAATAGTTATGTATTTGATTTGACATTAGCTCTTCGTGAGCAAAAATATTTTTAATTTGTCACCCCCACACAAACAGTTATGGAGGGGTTGATGGTCTTAACTTTAAATTTAAATAATTAATTTCATTTAATTTATATTTCTTAATTTGAATATTTTAATTAATTTGAATTTGAATATATAATGATTTGACATTAAAATTTGAATATATATATTTTATTATGAAAATCCCTCCGGTTAAAATATTCAGTTAACACAGCCATCATTGGGGTACTGATCATTTACCTTATTGTTTCAAATCCTATCGACTCTATTAATTTAATAATAGATGATCAGATCTAGAATTATATTCTAAGAATTTTATATTTGAGATTATAGAATATAAAAATCTTGAATATTTTTAATAATGATGACCCCTCTGGTTGATATCTGTAATCAATTCAGCCAACATTGGGGAGTTAGGAGATAGTTGTTATATTGTCATATGACAGAATTAACTCAGAGATTTTCTCAAGTTGAGAAAGTTATAATAACATCATTAAAATTTATTAACCTGGATCCAGTTCGCAGACCCAACTGGGAATCAACCTGCGTAGCATCCTCCACTAAGCATTAGCATTGGTGCCGAGGGCATGTAGACTTAATTGCATGAATTTTGGTGTATTTACATTATATGATTATGCGAATATTTTAAATGCATTATATATCTTCACACTTTTAATAATAGGTGTTGACCTCCATGTATGTCACATCAATCAAGTAGAGTTCACAAGATGAAGTCGATGATGTATAAATTAAATAAATAAAACATTCGGCCACCGATTAGTCGACGATCTTTGATGAGCGTACTTCTCCATGTTGAATGTCAAAATTGATCGGTATACATATTTCAATTCAATTGGCCGTCAAGAAGAAGATCGCGCTTCATGCATATGTCGAGATGGAAGCTATGATGATGCCGCTTTATGAAATTGATTAGTGTCAAAATGCAAAATCCTATTAAATGAGACTGTTCGTACTCAATTCGGATGAGTCTGCATAAATATTGAGTGGTTCGATAGCTGCGTAGATGGTAAAATTAACTTCGATTTGATCGACTTAAACCAAACGGCCCGATATGTCTTATTTGCATTCAAAATATCAAAATTACCTAGAATAGATATTCAATTTTTCTAAGGTTATCGCACTTAATATTTTCATCAAAATTAGCACGTATCTCGAGATAAATCTACCTAATTATCTCTTAATCACATCCTGTCAACACCTTGAAATTTACAGCCACCCATTCTTGTGTTTCCACCTCCCATTCAACTAGTAATAGGCTGCCACATCATCCCTTCCATATCACCCCATTTAATTAAGCCTTTATCTTATCCCTACGACAAGCAAAAAGGAGGACATCCCGATCTCCTTCACGGCTGGCCGAAGAGCTCCATCTCTCATTCGAACTCCACAGCTACCCAAACTGAACTCCCTCTCCATTCATCCGACTTTCTCGAATCTCCCCCCTGAGACACCGTCGACGAGGATGTGGTGGCA
The DNA here is from genome assembly GCA_021442155.1 of Cymbidium sinense. Classification (NCBI taxonomy): domain Eukaryota; kingdom Viridiplantae; phylum Streptophyta; class Magnoliopsida; order Asparagales; family Orchidaceae; genus Cymbidium; species Cymbidium sinense. The sequence goes on from CM038217.1 coordinate 8,352,003, forward strand.
GCATTCAGTAACTATGGTGCGATGGACTCAGTTACGTCGTATTTTCCACGGCCCTATGCCTTTGTGTATTTCAGGTTCGTCGAGGATGCCAAGGCTGCTAAGCAGGCGCTCTAGGGAATCATTATCCATGGAAGACTCATCAGAGTTGAGTTTTCCCAATCGACAAAACCGGGAAAAACCCGTGGCTTGGTGGCATTAGTCAATCTGTCACGAAAGTGCAGCTTGAGGATATATTTGTGAAGTTTGGAGAGATTGAAAGTATAAATTTCTTAGGTATCGGGGTTCAACATTTATTTGTTTTCATAGAATTGAAGATGCCATTGCTGCCCATAAAACCATGAATTGGAAGCATCTTGGCAGCAGTGAAATACGCGTACATTTTCGGAGGTCACCTCCTCTAAGAAGGGATTAGGATGCAGAGCATGATTACAGGGGTAGTATGAATATGCTACCAACTGACCAATTATTATCTCCTGATGAGATGAAATATTGCCATGAATCCTTCCCTCACCTTGGAATAAGGAGGCAACCACAAGGTAGAAGGGATGAGCAGTTAAGTAATCTTCTCTGGGTCGGTTATCCACCAGAGTTGCCGATTGATGAGGGGTTGCTTCACAACTCAATGATTTTTTTTGGTGAAATTGAAAGAATTCAGAGTTTTCCTTCAAGCGGGGAATACTCATAGATGATATTCATGATGCGTTTGGCTCAATGAGTGGAACTTGTACATGCTCTTTATAGCGGAAAAACTTCAGAAGCGTCGGCGGAGAAAATTATATGATTTCTAATGCGGGTATACCTCTCTTTGTAGCATGGTAGGAAAGAAGAAGACTTAAGCCATGGTTTATACCACTCATACGCGCTCTTTGTAGTGTGGTGAGTAGGCTCAGACTCCTGAGGTAGCCTCCCACACGAGGATGATGTTGGGAGACTGCTGGATTCTAAACTAAGAAAAATAAAGTACTTAAATGAATGAATCACTATAAACTAAAGATTAAGATATGAAAATTCAAAATAAAATTAAAATTAAATCTATGAGCATCACCTAAACTTATAAGGAATGATTGAAAAGCCAAAATTAAGCTTAAATTGCGAACTTAATCTTTTTGAACGCATTAAATTCATAATAACTCTCATAGGAAAATTCAAAGAGAGATAGAGAGATTGATTGAATGGTGGTAGTACTCCACCGCTGATAATTGATCTTGAATTATTATGAAGCCACTCAATTAAACTTTATGTAATGAGAAGTAGGAAAGATATGATAAATGTGGGACATGGAAACAATATGATTCATTGAATTATAAGATAACCCAATTGAAGAAACTCATGACCGGCGAGCTAAAAAATGAAGGATTTTGGATGATCTTTACATGTATTACAAAGATACATCTCTCATCTAACCCAAATGCTTTTGATATGCATACGAACATTCAAATGAGGCAAATTTTATGCATGTATAATGAGGTGATATTTTACTTAATTTAAATTTGCGCAAGCTTCTGAATATAGCAATATGATGTTTTCATATACTATGAGATATGCTCATATTCAATTACGTCGCATTGACGCATATGCGAAAGACTTAAAAAAATATTTTTACATGCACTTCGAGGCAAACATCATTGCTTCAATTCAAGTGTACAAAGATTCAAAGTGTTTTAGAAGAGGGAAATATTTGTGCATATGCTAATGCAATCATCCTCTCAATTTAGATGTCTTGAAATACATATGTGTTGACCTCATTTTTAGAATGAGATCTCAACACCTCCATCTTAGGCTTAAGATTCCTCTTAGACTTTAAGAGTTCCTTAGTCTTAAGACACATCTAGTGATTAGGTGGAAACTCTCCCCTAGCCCTAGAAGACTTAGAAGAATTATCCAATAGGTCATGCCTTAGGGGTGTTAGGAAAATCTCCTACCCTTTAGCCTAAACCTTTCCTCACTTCCCTTCTTTCAAGTCAAACCCAAAATCAATTATATTTGATTTTATCAAACTCAAATAAATTCCATGATTCAATTCCATGGTTGAATTCTATGATTGAAAGCATGACCAAAATCTATAAAAAATTCCTAAGTTCAAATTTCCTAAGCCTCCCTTAAGGACTTAACCAAAATCATGATTCAAACCTATTCAAATCTTTGACATTTTCTCATACCTCATTTATATTCCCATTTATATTCATATTTGTAAATAAAATATAAATTCAAACCCATCAAATCAAATTCAAAATTCCAAATTAATTCATGAAAATTTTCTTAAGTCCCTTTAATTTTCCATTAAAGGACTTAGCCAAAATCAACTCTAAACCTTGATCAAATCAATTCAAATTCATGAGACATTCTCGAAACTTATTTATATCCTCATTTATAATCTCATATATAAATAAAATATAAATATAAATCAATCCAATCAAACCATCAAATTAAATTCCAAATTTAAAATGCTTGAAATTCCCTTAAATCCCTTAATTTTCCATTGATGGATTTAACCTAAACTTTGATCAAACCTATTCAAACTCATGGGATTTTCCCAAAACTTATTTGTATTTTCATTTATATTCTCATATATAAATGAAGTATAACTATAAATGAATCAAATCCAATTCAAAAATTAAATTTCTAATTAAAAATTCTCTTAAATCCTTTAAATTCTCTTTAATGGATTTAACCCAAATCATGATTGAAATCTTTCAAATTCTTGAAATTTTCTCATGATCAATTTATATTCTCATTTATATTCACATACATAAATGAAATATGAATTTAAACAATCAAAAATAATTTCAAAATCAAACTCAAATCAAATCAAAACCAAATCTAATCCTTTCAGGCCAAAATCTTGAACTTAGCTAAATCAATTTCAAATCAAGTCAAACTCTTGATTTTCTCTAATGGTTCAATCAAACCTACAATCATAGTCCATATATAAATCCAAACTCCAATCAAACAATCAAAACTCAAATCGAAAATCAAACCCAAGTCCCCTTCATATTCTTCCTTTGAATATGAAATTTTCAAATGGATCAAAATCCATTTGACTTCAAACCACATGCAAATGGATTTATATTTCAATCATAAGTTCATATACAATATCAATCAACTTCAATTCAAACTTTGACCAAGCCATTTGACACACTTAGACTCACTTGACTCAAAGTGACCTAAAGTACCCTTATGAGCCAACTTTTGATCCTAACCAAATTGGATTGAACACTCCCTCTCATTATGATCAACACTCATCATGGGATGATCAATCAATCAAATTAGGTCAAACAAGTCAAACCTTAAGGGTTGACCGACACTTAACCTAAAATGAAACCTTACATAGCCAAAATCCACCATAGGCCAAATTGATTGAAACCATTGATCCAAGTTCACTCATGACCTATGTTTGAACTTGATGCCAACATTTGAGCTTCTAGCCCAATTGGCCCACTTGAAGTTGACCCATTTTGACCTAAAAGGCCAAAATATGTCAAAAATTGATCTAAGCCAAATTGATTGAAACCAATGGGTAAAGTCCATCCCAAATCACTTGTGGAACTTGACTAAAGCCTCAATTTGGCAACTGGACCCAACCTAGCCCAATTGACCTTAGACCCAACATGACTTAAAAGGGTCATGTTGAGCCAAAATTGAACATAACTAAAATTGATTAGAAACAGAGATACCAATCCACTCCATATGACTAACCAAACCTAAACCTACCCTTGACCTAACCCAAATAGGACAAATGGGTCAAATAGGTCAACTTGACCCATTTTACCTTAATGAGTCATATGAGCCAAAACTAAATCTAATCCAAATTGAACCAAACTAAAGGCACCAAAATATTTCAAATGGTCATATGAACTTGACCCAACCCTTAGTTTGACCAAATTTGACCAATTGGTCAACTTGACCCAAGTTGACCCATTTTGACCTAAATGAGTCAACATGAGCCAAATCCTATCAAATGGATTCCAAATCAAATGAAACTTGGCCAAATCTATTTTCTCAATATACCAAACATACCCAAATTGAATAAAATAACAAAATGACCATTCTACCCCTAGGCCATAGAATAAATTTTGGCCTATCCCATGAGTGTTTTGGTCATACCCTCTTCACAATGACTTCAGGCTTTTCTAGAAGCTCAAGGGGACCTAGTGATGAGTGATGCACCCAACGTAATGGGTTTGGGTCAACCCATTTGACCCATGGACCAAACGCGACCCTTAGCCTTGAAATTGAAATTTCAAATTTCCTCTTAAGCTCATTTTAAGCACATGGGGAGTTGGCATTCCACTCCTCTGGCCAAACCGACCATGTGTAATGATCTAACAGGCTAAGCAGCCCACTCTATATGGTCAATTGGATCAAAATGATAACTAATGGGTCGACCATCGGATTGCCATAGGGGGAGATATACTCCCTTTAATTCACTAAAATTTGACTTCACTCACACTCGATTGGAAGCTAGAAACCCTTAACAATCATCAGAGAGCTTTCCCAAGGTTCTTAGAGAGGATTTGAATCTTGCATTTCTCAATTTTGCATAGTTTAAAATAGGGGAGCTTGATCCAATAACTAATTTTATCTACACTTAATCTCCTTCCAATTCCTCTTGCACACTTGATCTAGGAGCTAAGTCGAATTGGCCTAAGCTTTCTTTGAAGTTCTAGAGGTAAGGAAGAGTTCAATTCAGTCAAAGCCTCAAGGATCTTGAGGAGGAGTTGGTCTATAGAGCCCTACACTCAAGCTCAAGTGCTCAAAACTTTAGCAAAGCTTCGTCTCAACCAGACGAAGCTCCTCCAAGGGAATCGAGCACCGGTGATCACCTCCAACAAGGTTAGTGATTTTTTGAGCTAAATTCTCATAGGTGTTGGTCCTTCATGAAGTGAACTTTAATATCATATGATCTTAGCCATTGGATGTATTGGTAATTGCATGATGGAGGTGTGGGCTAAATTTTAGCCTAATCTGAGCTCAATTGAGCTCAAATCATAGCTTAGAAGGTGGATAGATCTCATTCTTCTTGAGCTTTGATAGGGATGAATCTCTGGCCGTCCATCTGTATCATTTGGATGGATGGCCGAGATTATTCCCATGTTTATATATCCGTTGTCCATTTTATGAATTGCAAGTGTATTCTCAGTCGTCCAATCTTTGATCGGACGGCTAAGGATATTAGCGCATGTGCTGCCGCCGCCCCTGTGACATGACAACTTAAGTAAAAGGCTCACCGCATGACGCGTGTAAAGCACACTGACCGCTACCACCACACATCACGCCGTGAGCCAAGGATTAGTTAGGGATTAATAAAATGCTTAGTTAATTCCTAATTCACTTAGAGAACTTCAAAAATTCATAACTCCTTCAAGAAAAATCAGAAAAATAAAAGGAAAAATGCTATGGATAGATAATAATTTTCAATGGATTTTGAATTCCACTTTTCTATTAATTTAGGTTTCTTTGGGAATTTTAATTAGCTAATTATTCTCTAATTAAGTCACCAATTGATCTCAAATTTTTAGGGCTCATTTTAGGGGATGACCTCTGCCTCCCCTAATTTTCTTGAGATTTATTAAGGCCTTAATTAGGGAAATTGCTATTTCATTCTCTAATTCCCCCTTTCATGTAATTAAGGATAATTAAGGTGTGATTAGTGGATTTATCCCATGATTGAGTTTGATTAAGGTCAGATCCAATAAGTAAGGATTTTATGGAATAATTTTGGGGTATTTACCCTAAGCTATTCCCTAAACCCCCCCCCCCCCTTTTCTTTCCTTAATCCCCTCTTAATTAAGGTTTAATTCATTAATTATCCCTTTAAACAATTTTTAAAAAATTCTAAAAAATTCCAGAACTTAATTAATCTACCTTGGGTAAATGCTTAAGTGTTTAATGGCCTAAGTCTAATTAAGAAAATTAAAACCCATTTCATAAGTATGAAAGGGTATTTTAAAAGTACTTAAGCTAAACCCCTTAGCTTAATTAACTTTTAATTATGAGCCAAATTACATTTGGCCTTTTCATTATTAGGTGCATTACAAGTTTATATATCTTGTGGGTTTTATGTCATCTCATTAGCTCATAATTACTTAGTTAATTTTTCTAAGGTGGTGTAGGTAAGGGTTAATTAAGCTACTTAATTCATACTCTAACCTAATCAACACTTAAAAATAATTTTATTATCTAAAAATTAAATAAAAATATAAAACACATGTGGGAATGGGTTAGGAACAACAAACTCATCTCACCTTTTTAAAATTAAATCGAACTTCAAACTAAACAAATATCATTTTGAAATTCACTTTGATTTATTCTAAATTTTCTTATTCTTTAAGAATGTCTTTTGGATCTAAGTAAAGTGAGTTTGTTTACATACTTTCATTATTTAAAATTTTTCCCAACATGTTAAGTTGTATGTCATGTGATTCATGCATTCATAATTTCATGTTTCAAATTCTAAAATGAAAGTTATTTACTTTATTTCAAATGTGCATGTGTTGGCTAAAGTAAAATTTGAGTGGCTATTATCACTATTAAATCCAAAGTATTTTCAAAACCTAAAAATGAAACATCAAATCTAAAAGTGTGCTATTCTTATGGTTTAATTATAAGCTTGCATGTGATAGAATATAAAGTAATGTTTAGTGTAGCCTTTCCTTCCTTTCTTATGTTAGCATAGTTTTGAATAGGAGTTGGTAAGATGTAGAGTTCATTTGAAAAGAACCCAACACTTACTTAATTCTATACCCTATTCATCCCTATGCCATCATATAAGAAGGATTGCCTATACTTGCATGAATAAATTGCATAAACAAAAATGAAACTATTAAACAACTTTTGCATATTTTTTTTTCCATTTCATTTCTTTTATATGCATGCTAGTACTTAAGGAAAGTGGTATATTAGTCTGGACAACCCCTAGATTGTGAGGCTTTAAGTAGCCTTAAGTAGGTCTTGTACCATACACCTCTGGTTAATAATAGTTCTGTACTCACTTATGCCTTTCTTACTTTCATGCATGTATGTGAAATTTTGGATAAAGAAAACCTTTTCTACTTAAGAAAAATCATGCATATTCAACTTCTAAATTTTCTTAAATGGATTACTTAGCATGCTTCATTAAGTGTGTTAACTACTCTCATTTTCATGTATAGATATGCTTAGGATCTATCCATATGCATGTTATATATATTGGGAAAGAATTGAAGTAATATGTGTTATGTGAATTTTGATTCATTTTATTTAATCTTAAAATACCTTTATTTTTAAATAGGTTTGTTTAGGGTTTATCTAAACTTAGGATTAATTAAAAGATGTAATTAAAATATTCACTTAAATGAAACTTAAATGTGAACTGACCTTAAAAATTACTTAAGTATTAGGGAAGGAAAGAAAAGTTTTCTTCTCTTTCCCTCTCTTCATAACTTAGTAATTAATTGTAGGTCTCACTTAAACCAAATTAAAACATGAAATAAAAATAATCCAAAATACTTAAACAACTTAAATGAAACCCTCATCTAAGTTTAACATGTTCTTCACACTTAGAAAACTTGAACCTAAAGTCCTAAGCTAAGCATACCACATAAACCTTCAAAGCACACACATTAACCTAAGTCACCACTTCTAGCTTTAGGTTAGGTCGGTGAATGGTTTGATGTTATATTTTATTTTGTGATGAATATTTTAAATTGGATGTTAGGGTGTATGCTTGTAGAATGAATGGTAGGACGTGCTTAGTCTAACTATTTTTTTGCAGGAGATTATGCAAAAGGGGCACTATCATAAATAAAAATATAAATTCTTCTTGCTTGCAGGTTCTTATACCCCTTTGCATAATCCATAGGTCAGGTGATCTTAGTCACCCATGTATAGGGTGATAAGTCCAATATACATGCTTGGGATTTACGTGGTGTGATTTGACTAACCTTTTCTTTGCAAGTGTTAGTTAGATTTATACTTTCCCTTTTCATGTAAAAAATTTGTATATTTAGGATTTTGGAATGATTTATTATGGGGATTAGGATGAGCATTGGTCATAAGATGCTATCTTATGCACCATGTGAAGCCTTGGAGCATCCGCCTTCCAACCATCCAAAGGAGGAACCAAAGAAGAAATGAAGAAAATAAGAAAGAAGGAAAGAAGAAAAGAAGAAAGAATAAAGAAGAATAAAACTTGAAGACCCCCATAATAATGAATTCCTTTGCTTAAGTTGTAATTCAATTCATTTGTAATCTGGGTTGTATAAGGGTAGAGCTCAGCTACCCATATTTGATATTTTTGAGTTTGTGCGGTGGTGCTTGACTACAAATGATCATTTATTCTTTTTGCAATTAACTTTATAAATTGTTTGATGATTTGTTTAGCTTTTGCATTAAGTGGCATACTTTTTCTAGTTTCTTCCTTTCTTTATGTATAGCCTGGATGTGGATTAGGCTCTTTAGGGAAAAATAAATCTTTTACCCAACTTAACAATTCAAATTAAAACTAAACAACTCATAACCTCACCTAAAGCTTAGGATTAAAATCAAGATAAAAGAATTAGCAACCTCTTAGCTGGATGAGCATTTCTTTATAATATCATGCACAAATGCATCTTACTTCACTCTTGATTAGAGGGCATCCACCTTTGTCAGAGAACCTGGCTTGACCTTTGAGGGCCATGGTGGAAACTCACCTTCTACCTTCTCGCTGATTTTAGCCTATAATTTGATTTCTCATGCATTAGTCATAAAAATCTTATTAGCCTGAGTCAAAATGATTGTTCAAAAATAAAAATAAAAATGAAATTTGAAATGCATTAGATTTAGGTCATTTGAAGCATGTCTCTTTACATGATCTAGTCTCTTCAGGAAGTGAGTTTAAGGACTTAGTCTCTTTCTAAATAAAAATAGCCTAACTATCTTGCATTAGCATAAAGAGTTGCCTACATGTATTTAAAATCGTAGGAGGAGTTAGTTGGCAGCCACCCCCAGGTGGTTGTATATCCAAGCTGAGTGGTTTGTCCTCTCTTGTGGAGGCAAACCAATTACCCATTTTTGCCTTAGGTTTAAGTTGTATTTTCGACCCTCACTTAAGCTCCCTAGATTTAGGTTCTTAGGTTGCTTCTCTCCTTTGTGGGCTATAAGCATAATTCCTCACCTCCTAGGTATTTTCTTAATCTTGTGTTAAGGAATCTTAAGTCCTAAAATTCTAATGAAAATATAACTTAAACAAACTAAATCAATTTCCAAAATGTAAAGCCCAATTTTAGGATATTTTGAGATGCTCGCTAGGTTTCCTAGCATCGTGAGCATCTCCTACTTATTTTTCATTTTGACTTCGATAATAACTCCCTCTTTTAATCAATCCCATTTGATCTTCAAACACAAACTAATCGATTGATAGTCTTTCCTACTAAAATCTTTAGAGATAACGATCATTTACCTTAATCGAAAGTTTTCCTAAGGGATCTCGTCCCTTAGGATGTAATTTACTATGGGGCCTTGCCCCTTCATGGAACTTAATGAACCCTATTTAAAATAAACCCTGCTTTACTTTTTTATGTAAAGTAGGGGAAGAAACTCTGGTACATATGCAGACCCATTGTCCTTAGGAGTCCTTATTGAGGTGATTGACTCCATTAAAGGATAGTGACCTCTATCTTTTGAGATAATACACTATTTCCTTGATGATGTATGCGATCACCTGAATAAGTACATCTATGGATCTCTGTGACTTCTTACTAAGATGAATTTCTATAAGGTCTCTTCTTTCTTTTCTCCACAGATTTGAAAGGCGACTCCCTTATAAGAGATTTATTCACCACAATATGAAAGCTTGAACAAAAGAATGAGTACTTACATATATTTTGGAGTAATCATATGCCTTATCTAAGTGCTTCAAAGCTTGTGAGAGCTTTCAAATAATTGAAATACTTGCCCGTATTACAAGATAAATCTATATCCAATCCTATTGCACTAAGATGTGTGTAAACCACTTAAATTATGGAATATTACATTTGTTAGAATGCAACTCAGTATTTGAACATGATGTTTTAAAACTCACGCAAAGTTTAAAATGAAAATATTTACATGCATTTTGAGGAACTTCTTAAATTCAATTTCAAATGTCTTGAAGCATGTATAGTTGTTTAAATGAAATGAATGTGCAAGTTGGATGTAAAATGAATGAACAGACACCTACAAGTATCCCAAAATTCATATATAACCCGCATGGGACCCAACACTATGCTGAATGCTTAAACTAGTGTCTGAGGATACTATGCGAGTTGATTCCCAGTTGGGTCTTATGATCGGGTTCGGGTTAACAACACCTATAAAATTAAATGATGATATTTTAAGAATTTTCAAATTAATAAAATATGAGAATCTAATTCTATCACATAATTAGAAAAAGAAAATCCAATGACAACTTCTCAAGTGAAAATCAACAAGATAAGAATCTCAAACCTGATCATCTATGCTCAAGCTAGAGTTGATGAGGTCTAGAGAATTATAAACTTTGAAGTAATGAATCTTCTTAGTTTAGTCTTAGGACCCGGTCTGAGTTAAAAAAACTTAAAAATCCAATAATTATATTATAATATTTTTAATCTAATAAAATCTCTGAGAAGATAATTCTGTCATATGATAGTAGATCTGATCCTTTATTATTAAATTAATAGAGTTGGCATGATCTGAAATAATAAACTAAGTGATCAACACCCTGATGATGGCCGTATTGACTGAATATTTCAACCAAAGGGGTTTTCATAATAATAATAAAAACATTTATTCAAATTCTAATGTCAAATCATTATTAAATGATCAAATATTCAAACAAAAAATATAAATTAAATAAAATTAATTATTTAAATTTAAAGTAAAATTCATCCACCCATCAGTAATCGTTTGTCGAGGGTAACAAATTAAAAAACTTTTGCTCACAAAGAGCCAATATCAAATCAAATATATAACTATTTTCACACTTAAATAATCTTAAGCCTGTTAAGATGTGGCTTGTGTCCTCTATCTATGTGATTTTGCCACAAAATGGTACCACATAAATAGTGGTTACGACTAGAGCCCTCTGATCGGGTGGTTCGTCATGATATGACACCATTAAATTACGGTCACAGCCGCAGCCCGTATGTTCCCCAACAACTTTTCTCTTTGAGCTGTGAACTATATTGTATATTTTGATTGGGAAAAAAGTCATATGTTATCTAAAGTTGACATATATTTGTCCCCTTAGACAAACTCCACCTCTGAAAGTTCTACCATGCAACCCATGACCGGAGCAAGGATCCTTTCAAGAGTCAATACATCCTCGACTAGACTAGGGACCACGATAATATGGGATGATAGAACAATGGGATCTAGATCGAGTGTGCCATCGTTCCCCCAACTAAAAGTTTTAAATTAAAATGATAAATTTTAGAATTTTTAAACTCCACTCACTGCTATTATATAGTCATTATTTAATGATTCCTCGACTGACCTTAATCGAAAGTGGTCTCTCAGTATTGATAGGGGTAATTAACTATAGGTGCTTATGGCTATAGGAAACTTGGAACCAGATCTAAAGTCCTCACAAAATGAGGGTGAAATCTATGAGTAGTGTCTTATCTACTATTCCATCTGCCTTCTGAAAATTACACCGACACTTAAACACTCTTTTCATCAAAGAGGTCGATGACAAATTTTCAGAGCCCATAGATTTCTGATGACTTCACTGGGGATAAGTTTCTCTTTCCATCTTTGGCTAATCGAATATGAGCTATAGTAATAGTGGAGTAAAATCAAAATAAAAATTTAAAATTAATTATCAATGAAATTAAATTTAGATCAATGATATTCTTATGACTAATCTGTTTGCTCTCTATTTTGATGGATCTTCAGAACACCGTTCATCCTGCAGCTAGGTCGCAGAGCCAACGCCCATCTAGCTAATGCTACAATCAATACTGGAGATGCTAGAGCTACCATCCAATTTGGGGAGGAGGATAAATAGAATGACCGTTACTACTACTGAGGTTCCTCGAAAGAGAGCCTTTGTATTTGAAAGATTGGGTCATTTTAAGATGCAAGTAATGAAAAGAACCATCACAAGGCAGAAAGTTTCAATCCTTCCTGTGAATGCGACTACTCTACCAGTTGAACCTTTTGCACTAGGAAGGTATATTACTGAAGCATAATCTTCTGGAGAAAATTTGAGTAGAAGGCAAAAAAGAAGAAACACTGAACTATGAGCTCAGCAATTATTGCTTGAATCGCTATCCATGTGACCAAACTTGATGACAGAAGCGAGTGTTCCCACTCATAAAAAGTTTGAAAATCTCAAGTGGGTGAAAAGGAATAGCTCTATTTGTGATATCAAATAATCATTCTGGGGGCAGTGACACTAAGCTATAACCCTACAAATGAGGCATCCCGAGACTTTATCCTCCAGAGTGTAGAGGGTGCTGAAAGTTGTTAAGGAGAAGAGTCTTATGAAGAAAAAGTATAAATGCCGGATTATCAGAGAAAATGATAAAGCTTCATAAAAGAGGCTACTCTCACTGAGTAATGCTCAAGACCATCCTAAATAATTACTACATGATGAACATCGGGGCGTGACACCTGAACCGCGTGTTCAGGAATCCACTACTGAAAGGTCCTGGCAAAAAGGAAAATAAATATGAAGGCCGAAGCCTTGAGAAGAACTAGGGACACAGAAGCTTCTTCATTTGGAAGTAAGCTAACCTAGTGGTAGTAGAGAAAGAAATCGCATGCTCAATATAATGGTTTGATAGCTAAAGATGAATAAAGCGTAACAGCTCTACTGGTCAAATGAATCATATCTTTTGGACCGAACAACGTCAAGTTCCAGCTTCTCCAGTGAGGAACTTGAAATTGTATATGTAATAGTGCATCGAGTCCTCAAATTTGCTAGGGAGAAGAGACTGATGAAAGAAAATATCAAGGTCCTATCATCAAGGTGGCTAGAGTTGCTCCTCCAAGGAGACCTCCTACAACCCCGACAGGATGTCAACCAATTCAAGTCCCACACGGTGAGCATTGAGGTGTGACACTTGGACCACAAGTCCAAGACTCCACCATCAAAAGGTCCTGGCAAAAAGGTAAACAAACTTGGAGGCCAAAGCCTCGAAGTGAAATTGTCTTAAAGAAGGACATCTATGTGACATCTAGACTGTACTCCCACAAAATTCACTCCTGATGCACTTGTATTTGGAGCTAAAGTAGTCATGCCACTTGAAGTTGAACTACCTTCACTCCGAGCAGCCACTCAAGATAATCTCACCATAGATTAGATTGTCTATGGACAAAAGAGCTTGATGCGCTTGATAAAGCTGGGCTCCAAGCTCAATAAAATTTAGAAGTTTATCGAGTGAGGACATCCAAAGCATTGGACCATACAGTATGTCATCGAGCTTTTCAAGAAGAAGAATTGATCCTGGTACTAAGAAGACTAATTATTCCTCATTGTCATTATATGTGTAAGTTTTTTTGGAAATTCTCTTATACTAGAAGAATGAATTTCTGAAATGAAGAAAAAATTCTCCTATTAGATAGAGGGCATTTTTAAATTTTACACCAAAATGTTAGGCTCTCCTTTTAAAATAGGGGGCCTTTCTGTTGTATTTGGGTTGACATCGCACCTAAGGCTGAGATCCACATATACATATTCAAATTATGTATTCAAAGTTTACAAGTCTCAAAGTTCTAATGACCAAAAAGAGAAATTTTTAAGTCTGTAAAATGCAATAATCAAATTGAAAACACATCTTCTATCCGTACATTAAATCTAGATCTCGAGTTGGTGCATAAAGTCAGACTCAACAAGCCCTAATATGGCTGATTCACTGACAGGTTTGCTTACTCAACACGCCACAAAGGCCGTGGTAAGAAATCTCCCATCTCGTTAGCCTGATGATAAAATCCTCCATCAATTACTTAAGTGCAATACTTAAGTGGGTGCATAAGGTCTAACACAACATGCCCAAATTTGGCCAAGTCCTTGACAGGTCTGCTTACTCAACACGCCACAAAGGCCACAGTAAGTGATCCTCTAACTTCATTAGCTTAAAGACAAGAATAACTAAATCTTCAAATTGCTCCAACTTGGTGAGTTCAAGTGGCCTAGATTGGGAGATCATCTTTAATGGTCGTATGGTCATTTCTTAAAATATAACAAAAAATATCCTCACTCAAGAAGGTACTAAGCCAAGTTTGGTATCAATGAAAAATATAAAATCTTAACTCCTTCAACAAGTCTATTAAGCAGAAAATAAAGACCGAAGGAAACTCTTCTTCAGCAAGTCCAAACAAGCAAAAAGCAGGGGACTGAAGAAGCCATACCACTATTCGTACAAAGACAAAGTCTGAACTATGGGAGTCATTTCATCAACATGCTTATTACGTGCAAAGCTATGATTGATGACTCTTCGCCATTGACCCAACATAAGATTTGAGGGCTATGTTATCGACAGACATCCATCTATACGCTCACAAAAGTAGAAAGTTGGGGCAAAAGATAATTTTGTATCACTTACTTCAAGATAATTCAGGATTTTCCTTCATCAAATCTGTCAAGGCACGAAGCTAGGATATAAGGAGATACAAGATATGAATCCACGAGATAAAGTCTTTAACAAGTCTGTCAAAGCACCATGCATAGGACTGAAGATGTTCTCTTCTCGCCAACAAGTCATTAACTCCATCAAGTCCACTAAGGCACGAAGCCACGACAGGAGAAAATTATAAATTTCAAATTTTAATATTGAATCTTCAACAAGTCTGACACGAAGGATAGGATCGAAGATGTTCTCATCTTAACAAAAAAACCATCAACTCCATTAAGTCCACCAAGGCACAAAGCTAGGACTAGAGAAAAATATAAATTTTATACTCTTTGGAGGAAGTCTTTAACAAGTCTGAGAGCACAAAACCTTGGACCAAAGACATTCCATATTCTCTTAACAGTTGCTATGAAAGTCCCCGTGTTAGACAGGGGGCATTTTTATATATTTATCTAAGTCGACATCATGCTTTAAGCTGAGATCCTTAGATAGATACATATTATAATTGAAAAAAAAACATATAATGTCTATTTTGCAGTAAAGGAAATAAAACATTGGAATATATTTTTGAACTAATATGCAATCCCCATGTTAGACATGAGCCTTTTTTTAATGATCAAGGTTGTTTAACCCTCTCCTGCAAAATAAGAGGTCTTCTTGCATATATTTAGGTTGACATCGAGCATTATGCCGAGATCCCTGAATATATCTATAATTGTTATGGTCAAAGTTACAGGTTCTTGTAAGAATTAAAAGAATCAACTGCAAGCATGAAAAGATAGCCCTAAATATCAAAAGTTTGTCTCCTAGATCTGTAAAATTTTGAACATAGAGTTAAAAGAACTCTCAATTTCAGAAGCTTCAATCAACTAAGTTGGAAAAATATCAACATCTATATCTTCAAGTCTAGGACACGGATGGGTATTAAAGGTTGAACTCAACAAGCCCATAAATGGTCGAGTTGCTGACGCTCTCCTCACTCAACAAGCCACAAGAAAAGGCCACAGTGAAAGAGCTCCCATTCATTAGTCTGATGCTCAAACCAACAACTCATCATAACTTAAGTTGAAGACTTGAGTATGCTCTAAAGATCAGACTCCACAAGCCCACAAATGACTGAGTCGCTGATGCTCTCGTATGTCAACATGCCATAAAAAAGGTCACAGTGAAAGAGACCCTGCTCGTTAGTACAATGATGATAGTTATTCAATCTTAAGCCAAATTCATCTTAGTGATTAAAAGCAATTAGAATCCAAGAGATCTTTCTACTTGATTGATAGACCAAGACAATTTGAGAAAATAACTCTCAACCCAAAGCTGCCTAAAATTAATCTTTGTATTGCCTACAAGATGATAATCCAATCTCTTTTCAAATGATCTAATCAATCACAAAGCACTTATCAAGTCAAATCTCCTATTAAGTCCATCAAAGCAGAAAGCACGGACCAAAAAGCAATTCCATAGTTCACACAAAGGTAATGATCGAACAAAAGAAAATCCATGGTTATTTAGTCTGTTAAAGTATAGATAGCTAGACTGATAACTCAACATTATGCACCCTTCAATGAGTCCGTCAAAGCAGGAAGCACAAGATTTATGGCGTACATACACTTCCTAATAAGTCAATATGGATAAATCAGGTCAATCCTTCATCAAGTCTGTCAAGATTAAAGCTAGAATAGAAGTAATTTCAAATCTTAAAGCAAACAAATCAATTCCTCCATCAAACCTGATCAAGCATAAAGCTAGGGTCGGAGGAAATTAAAATATATAATAATAAAAAAAAGAAATCTTCAACAAAGCCATCGAAGAAGAGAGTAGATGGTAGAAGAAGCTCTTATCCATCTGACAAATCAATCAAGACAAATCAACCAATCCCATCATTTAGCTTGACTAAAATAAGGCATCATACTAATGACAATCTCTATCAAAGCTTCGTAAGCTATTAAAGTTGAAGCTGAAGTAATTTGAAATTCACAGTCAATACGAAAGGTCAACTAGTTTTCAACAAATGTGACTCACTCCATGCATAAATCACATTTGTTTGGGGGAATTTATTGATCTCCATGTATGTCATATCAGTCGAGTCGAGTTCACAAGATGAAGTTGATCGACTTCAAATGCAACAATGTACAAATTCAAGTTGAAATACATTCGACGTCACTGAAATCAATTGAAATGATCTCTGATCGATGAACAGAATTCACCGTCACATTCAGAACGTCAAAATTTATTAGAATATACATATTTCATTATTTGATGGTCGGCCGATCAAGAAGAAGATCCATCGACGCACATATAAAGGTCGGGAAGCTACGATGACACCCAAACAACCTCCGTTCATAAAATTGATTATGTTGTTAGCATCAAAATGTTGAAACCTATTAAATGAGATTATTTGTGCTCAATTCAGACAAGTCTGCATGAATATCGATGGTCAGAAGTGATAGCGTGCAAATTGAAGTTATAATTAACTCTATTTAATGCTGACTCGAACCAAATGGCCTCCAATCCCAAAATGGACTGCGCTGTTGCATCCATAACATCGAAATTACATAGAATAGACATCCAATTTTACTAAGGTTGTTGCACTTAAAATTTTCATCAAAATTAGCATGTATTTCAAGATAAATTTACCTAATTATCTCTTAATCACATCCGATCAGCACCTTGGAACTTGCAGCCACCCATTCCCATGTTTCCACCTCCCATTCGAGCAGCAATAGGTCACCTTGTCATCCCTCCCATATCACCCATCTAATTAAGCCTTTTTATCCCTATGGCAGGCAAAAAGGAGGACATCCTGATCTCCTTCACTGCTGGCCGAAGAGCTCCATCTCTCATTCGAACTCCACAGCTACCCAAACTGAACTCCCTCTCCATTCATCTGACTTTCTTAAATCTCCCTCTCAAGACCTTCAACGAGGATGTGATGACAGTATTTAGTAGTTATGGTGCGATGGACTCAATTACATCATATTTTCCACATTCCTATGCCTCTGTGTACTTCAAGGCCACCGAGGATGCCAAGGTTACTAGGCAAGCACTCCAGGGAATCATGATCCATGGAAGACCCATTAGAGTTAAGTTTTCCTGGCCGACAAAATCGGGAAAAACCCGTGGGTTGTTGGCATTAGTCAATATATTATGAAAAGTTTAGAGAGATTGAAAAGTATAGATTTCTTAGGTATCAGGGTTAAACATTTATTTGTTTCCAAAGAATTGAAGATGCCATTGCTACCCATAAAAGCATGAATTGGAAGCATCTTAGTGATAGTGAAATACGTGTAGATTTTCAGAGGTCACCTCCTCTAAGAAGGGATTCGGATGTAGAGCATGATTATAGGGGTAGTAAGAATATGCTACCAACTGACCAATTATTATCTCCTGATGAGATGAAATATTTCCATGAATCCTTCCCTCACCTTGGAATAAGGAGGCATCCACAAGGTAGAAGGGATGAGCAGCTAAGTAATGTTCTCTAGGTTAGTTATCCACCAGAGTTGCTGATTGATGAGGAGCTGCTTCACAACTCAATGATTTTGTTTAGTGAAATTGAAAGAATTCAGAGTTTTCCTTAAAACGGGTAAAACGCATAGGTGATACTCACAACGCTTTTGCACAATGAGTGGAACTTGTATGTGCTCTTTTTAGCATGATGGGGAATACTCATAAGCTACACTCACGACGCGACGAAGAAAATTATATGATTTCTTATGTGCAGGTAACCTATACAAGAACTTTGTAGTGTGGTAGGGAAGAAGAAGACTTAGGCCATGGTTTATATCACTCATACGTGCTCTTTGTAGTGCGGTGAGAAGGCTCAGACTCTCGAGGTAGCCTTCTACGTTGGGGCGACGTTAGGAAGCTGTCGGATTCTAAACTAAGAAAAATAAAGTACTTGAATGAATGAATCACTATAAACTAAAGATTAAGATATGAAAATTCAAAATAAAATTCAAATTTAATCTATGAGCATCAGCTGAACTTATAAGGAATGATTGAAAAGTTAAAATTAAGCTTGAATTGTGAACATAATCCTCTTGAAGGAATTAAATTCATAATAACTCTCATAGGGAAATTCAAAGAGAAAGAGAGAATGATTGAATGGTGGTAGTACTCCACTGCTGATAATTGATCTTGAATTATTATGAAGCCACTCAATTAAATTTTATGTAATGAGAAGTAGGAAAGATATGATAAATGTGGGACATGAAAACAATATGATTCATTGAAGTATAGGATAACCTAATTGAAGAAACTCATGATTGATGAGCTATGAAAATGAAGGATTTTGGATGATCTTTACATGTATTATAAAAATACATCTCTCATCTAACCCAAATGCATTTGATATATGTGCGAACATTCAAATGAGGCAAATTTTATGCATGTATATTGTAGTGATATTTTACTTAATTTAAATTTGCGGAAGCTTCCAAATATAGCAATATAATGTTTTCATATACTATGAGATATACTCATATTCAATTATGTTGCATTGACGCATATGCGAAAGACTTAAAAAAATTTTTTTGACATGCACTTCGAGGGAAACATCATTGCTTCAATTCAAGTGTACAAAGATTCAAAGTGTTTTAGCAGAGGCAAATATTTGTGCATATGCTAAGGCAATCAACCTCTCAATTTAGATGTCTTGAAATACATATGAAATCTTGAACAAAAGAATGAGTGCTTATATATATTTTGAAGTAATCATATGCCTTATCTAAGTGCTTCAAAGCTTGTGAGAGCTTTCAAATAAGTGAAATACTTATGCATATTACAAGATAACTCTAATTAGATCCTATCACACTGAGATGTGTGTAAACCACTTAAATGGTAGAATAGTACATTCGTTAGAATGCAACTCAGTATTTGAACATGATGTTTTAAAACTCATGCAATGTTTAAAATGAAAATATTTACATGGATTTTGAGGAACTTCTTAAATTCAATTTCAAATGTCTTGAAGCTTGTATAGTTATTTAAATGAAATGAAAGTGCAAGTTGGATGTAAAATGAATGAACAGATACCTACAAGTATCCCGAAATTTATATATAAGCTGCATGGGCCCTGACACTACATTGAATGCTTAAACTAGTGTCTGAGGATGCTGCACGAGTTAATTCCTAATTTGGTCTTAGGATCGAGTCCGGGTTAACAAAAAAAAAAAAAAAAAAATCAAATGATGTTATTATTAGAATTTCCAAATTAATAAAATATGAGAATTTAATTCTATAATAGAATTGCAAAAGGCAAATCAATTGATAACTTCTCAAGTGCAAATCATCAAGATAAGAATCTAAAACCCGATCCTCTTTGCTCAAGATAGAGTTGATGAGCTCTGGAGAATTATAAACTTTGAAGCAATGAATCTTCCCGATTTGGTCTTAGGACCGGGTCCGAGTTAACAAAACCTAAAAATTCAATAATTATATTATAATATTTTTAATCTAATAAAATCTTTAAGATGATAATTCTGTCATATAATAGTAGATTTGATACTCTATTATTAAATTAATAGGGTCGACGAGATCTGAATTAATAAACTAAGTGATCAACACCTCGATAATGGCCATGTTGACTGAATATTTTAACCGGAGGGGTTTTGATAATAATGATAATAAAAAAAATCTATTCAAATTCTAATGTCAAATCATTAATAAATTATCAAATATTCAAATAAAAAATATATAAATTAAATATTATTTAAATTTAAAGTAAAATCCATCCACCCATTCACAACCGTTTGTCGAAGGTGACAAATTAAGAAAACTTTGGCTCACAAAAAGCCAATGTCAAATCAAATAAATGACTATTTTCACACTCAAATAATCTTAAGCCCATAAGGACGTGTCCCGTGTCCTCTGTCCATGTGATTTTTTCACAAAATGGCACCACATAAATGGTGGTTATGACCAGAGCCCTCTGATCGGGTGATTCGCTGCGATATGACATCACTAAATTATGATCACGGTCGCTGCCCGTATGTTCTCCTACGACTTTACTCTTTGAGCTGTGAACTATATAATATATTTTGATTGATAAAAAAAGCCCTATGTTTGCTAAGGTTGACTTGTATTTATCCCTTTAGATAAACTCCACCCCAGGTCAACATGGTTCCCTTGGACGACGCAACCCATGGCTACTGATAAGGATCATTTGGTCAAGTTGGGTCAACCACCTCCTCTAACTAAGTAAACTAGGGACCACGATAGTCTGGGATAATGGAACTATGGAATCTAGATCAGGTGCATCATCGTTCCCCCAACCAAAAGTTTTAAATTTAAATGATAAATTTTATAATTTTTAAACTGCACTCACTGCTATTATATACTCATTATTTAACGATTCATCGACCAACCTTAATCAAAAGTGCTCTCTCAGTATTGAGAGGGGTAATTAACTCTAGGTGGTTGGGCCTATAAGGAACCTAGAACCAGATATAAAGTCCTCACAAAATGAGGGAAAAATCTCTGGGTTGTGTCTTATCTACTATTCTATCTGCCTTCTGAAAATTACACTGACACTTAAAAACTCTTTTCATCAAAGGGGCGGTGGTGAATTTTTAGAGCTCACAATAGGTAATTTAAGTCCACTTCACTTTAATTCTTAATTAAATTCTATTTCATTTGAATTTTATCTAAAATTAATTTATAAGCTCCTTACAAGATTATTGGTATCACATTAGCAGAAGGATTGTGAATAATCCATCACTTTACTTGGTATGAGCTATCAACTTCTTACTTCTTTTTTGAAGTTCCATAGGGAAAAAGTCTTTACTATTTTTCAATATTCGGTTAAGGATCGATGATGTATGATCACTAACTGAATGTTCGAGTTACTTCAAGATTCATATAAATGAATCAACAATTAAACTTGATTACCTCTTAGCCTCTTTAAAAAATTTACTCAAACCTCAAGGCTTTATGATTTAATTGAAAATACTTTTCTGAATCCAAGTAACCCTCATAATTATTCAAGGATTCATAAATTTGTTCAAATATTAACTGCCTAATGACATATAAAGCCACTTGTTGAATATTCAAAATGATCACCCATTCCTTTACATGTGCACATGGATGATTCATTGGTTTCAATGTTAGGCTTGTCCATCAAACATGATCTTGTATTTATATATTACTCAAAGGTGGTGAAGTTTGTTTATATGTGACTTAAATATGCCTATGGGTGACAATATTTATTTTTGAATGCTTTAAATATACTCGTGGGCGGCAATTATTATTTTCATATGCTTTGAATATTGCTTGATTGGCCCCATGAAGTTTCCAAATTCAGCTATAAATATGCAGCAGTTAAATTCATTTTCATTCAGATCTATTTCATTCTTCTAAGTGTTCTAAAAGTTATAGGTGTGAGGTAGTTCTGCATATTCAAAGTTTCTTTTGTTTCTTTGAGATGATTCTAATTCATATTTTAGCTATGATTTAATTTTCTTGCTTATCACTTATAAGTTTATATTTTATTTAATTCCAATTTGAGTTCAAGTAAATAGGTTTTAATTACCAAATTAGTCCCATTTAGTTCTCATTTAAGTCCCATGTAAGTGTGCAATTTTGACAAAATTTAGTAGAGTTTTGACAGTATTCTGGCATCGCCTCGATGTAGGAGGCTACTTCAGAGTACTGAGCTAGCCTATTATGCAAAACAAGGAGTGTATAGGTGGTGTAAATCATGACCACGAAACTCTGTCTTACCCACCGCGCCAAGAAAGATATGTATAAGGTCTTCATACCAGCAACAAAATCATAATTTCTCTATTGCGTTAAGAAAGACGTGTAGAGGTACTTAATTTCACAATATTATAATTTATTGCAACACATTATATTTTTATAAGACTGAGCGATGAAATCGGCAATGAAACCTGCAAACAAGTGTATTTATATATAATATAATAATTATCTTTCTGTTTAAGATATATTTTATTGTTTCTTCTTTTTTATTTTATTTTTTATTTTATGTTTTGTCAAAATTGAAGAGAGAGGGAGAATGTTTTTTATATATTATTTTTTTACTTTCATATTACTCACAGAAAGAGAGAGAGAGAGAGAGAGAGAGAGAGAGAGAGAGAGATGGAGAGATTTTTTTATAACTCACGATAAGACAGAGAGTGAGAAATTGTTTTTCTTTTTTTACAGCTCATAGTAAGAGAGAGATGGAAAGAAGAGAGAGAGAGAGAGAGAGAGAGAGAGAGGAAGTTGAGATTTAGCTCAGCTTATCTCATGATTTAGAGAGATAATGGGCTATTAGATTGACTATTCGGGGTTATTTTGGTAGTGATATGAGAAGAGGAATATATGGAAACATGAAGTGGCTATTTGGAAGAATAAAAGAATGAAGGTGGTAGCTCTAGAGTGATATCTAGAGGAAGCTTGAGAGGGAGGTGACTATAACTTGCCGATTTATGACTGATTTTAAGGAGGGGACCGGGTATGTTGCGAAGCTCAAATGGATGAAAAGGGATGCTCAATTTAGCATAAATAAAGAGCAGATCAAAAAGTAGAGAGGGGAATTAGAGTTGCAGAAGCTACGACTTATTATTCGGCTGCTTTGGTGATGAGTAGGCTGCAAGTCAGGAGAATCAAAAGAGGAAAGAAAATGAGAAGAGAGGGAGGCTCGGGTCGCTGCTATGCTCGGGAATGAGAGAGGGAGATGGGGGAGTGATCTTGCAACCTGGGGGGTCGAAGCTTTCGATTTTGCATGGGCAATTTTTTAAATTAAGCATCATTAGAATATTAATTAGGTAATTAAGTATTAATAAAAAAATTTAAGAATAGGTATAGTCGCCCAACTAGTATACTCAGCCACGCCAATGCCGATCTTAATGTGGCGGTCGCGTTACATGAAATTGAGCCCAATCGCCCACTAAGTGGACGACTGGCTTCAAATAATAGAAGACAGTCACCCACTACGTGGGCGACTGTCCACGAACACCAGGATATATAAACATCAGCCAAGTAGCATTCTACAATATTTAATTGACAAATGATCATGGATATCAAACCTATCTAATAGCAATACATCAATCCATAACTAATTGCAATACATTAAAAAGAAAATAAAGAATATATTTAACAGAATAAATCAAAATAGTTATGTTATTTGATTTGGTCTAATTGATTTAACAAAAAAAAATTATCCAAATCGACCAATTGCACACCCCAACATATAAAGGATTCTTTTGATTTGCTAGTTTAAACCTGTTGTCAAGTGCACATAATGGTTGTCTTCTCAAATTATCATCATTTCCCTCATATATTCTTAATAAAAAAATGAACCAAATTGCAGTACATTAGCTCACAACTTATGTTAGAATTTAGATCCTCCAAAAATTGGGATTCAAGTAGTTCAAAGAAAGTGCACATGAAATATAACAAAGGTAGTATAGATGTAGTATAGATGTAGTACAGATGCATAAATGATCATAAGCATAAATGATCAATGAATGAAATAGATAAAAATAAACATAGTACCGATGCTCAAGTATACTACCCTAAACATCCTCCGGATGTGGAATCATTACTCAGGTGTGTCTTGGTCAGTGCACGGATGGACACTCTTGACGATGCATGATCATCCGCGACTAGAAGATAGGTGATTGTGACTCATATGTAGGCTGATATGTAGAAGGACCTGGATCAGCATATGTAGATTGACCTGGATCCGCATAGATAGATGGACTGATGCTCCAGTCATGATGTGTGACACTCTCTATAGGCACTGATCCATAATATGTGTCCCCGATATGGTTGATCCAGTCTCACGCCGACTCTATCAACGCATCCCTGTAGCTCGTGCTCATCCACATGGTTGAAGTATGGCTAAAAGATGTCCCGAGTCACCGAGATGTGCTCTGTCTACACGAAAAATAGTATGAAAAATTAGCACTTACATAAATCTCCCAAGCGGCAATGTGTGACTGGTGGTAATCAACCCAGTCGACATCCGCTTTACCCCGACCATCGACCCTTTTGAAACTAGGATCAACTGGGGCTACATCTACTCTGGGAATGAGGCCGAACTGGCACAACACTCTATCTAGTAAATGCCACTCAACCATCTTCCAGCTAATCAAAGAGACTCATGATAACCATATCTCAGAGCCTGTTGAGCATGTATCTGATAGACGTGCCATGATCTGCTCACTGTACAGCTCCCAAATCATGTGCACAAATTAAAAATTATGTTAAATTAGAATATGCATTATAGATATTTGAACTGAAGTGTTATCTGCAAGTCCAAATTGAGTAAGCCGCAAGCCATCCAACTCATTTGTATATACTGCAATGTTCACCATTGGCTGCTGGCGAACATACTTCTCATTCCATCTGTACATAAAACACATTTTAAACACATATATAAGCTAAAAATTTGAAAGTACAATTAACAAAATATACCTCAACCCAATCGAGATCGGCTCAGATAGGTATAGTCGCTTCTCCACATGAATATGCTCCCAAGACCATATCTGAAGGAGGTGTAAGCAGCTAGCCATGTCAGCCCTGGTGGGCCTAGTCGACTCGTACAGCTCCCTATATAGGTGGGCTAGAACTACTGCACCCATAGCCATCATACTGAATGTATCCAGGTCCTCTAGTAGTGGTAGATATTGTAGGTGGACCTCTGAACCTGATGTGTGCGGTAGTAAGAAACAACCAATAAGAAATAGAATGTAAGCATGCATGTGCTAGAAAAACTCCTCGGTGCTCAGACTAGTGTACGACTCCTTATAAAAAGTCCACCTTAGCCACCTCAGCGGCATGCATGTCTGCGCGTGTGCCTGTCCCATCCTGAATGTCAACTTGATGTGTGGACTGGTTGGGTCATGATACATCATGTCTAGTATGGGGTGTCATCCCAAAATTATCGTAGCAATCAGGCCAAGTGTCTCATCTCTTCCCCTCACCAATCACAATTGAGCCTATGATAGGTGGCTCATCAACCCGTAGTCCCAGGATCATTGCCACATCCTGGAGCGTCACTGTTATCTCATCGACAGTAAGGTGGAAGCTGTTGGTCTGCAGAGACCATCTCCCAAGACCATATATTACCTAAGAATCAACTCATCAAAGCTGCGTTGTATCCCCAGAGGTGCATGTGTGATGAAATCATGTGTATGCATCAGCGGTATATCTACTGGACTTATTACCGGATCAGCTGATGTGGATGCAACATTAACATCCTCCACTTCGACATACAACACCAACATCTGACGAGAAGCTTCATCTAGTGTAACTTCGTAAACATCATCGTTAGATATTACAGATGCCATATATCAGCCACCCACCAGATAACAACCTATAAGAGTGATTGTGTGATGCTCTGGATCAATGTGCAAGGTTCTCATAATCTGTTGCTTCAATTTTAGTAAGGTGCTCTGACGCAGAACCTTAACTAGACGATTTCGACCTTCCACATAACTTGGACTGAATTGCTCATCGATACTTAGTGTTCCTCCATAGAAAAGGATTAGCAAAACAAATTCTCTATTCCTTCTTGCAAAACAAACTATACGAATAATCAAAACTTTATATTAATAGATACCCTAAACAATACTACCATTTGCTACTTAACACCTAAACTGCAATGCCAACACAAACTTACAAATCAAATCCCAAACAAAAGTCTAACCATACAACTCTAATCCCTAACACACTCTAATTCCTAGCACACATATTCTATTAATTTATAAATTGATAAAAGTAAGGATTTACCATGTGTTTACAAAGAATGATGAGGAAGTGTGCAAAAAATAGTAGAATCCACCACAAGAAGTTTCCTGAAAAAAAATGGAGTCATCAGAATCATTGCCGAAAGCTAATGTTGGCTACCAATGGCTACTAGATGGGAGAGAGAAGTTGTCAAAGGGTGTGAACGTGGCTGTCGAGAAGAAAAGAAGTTTCGTTCAAATACCCGGAGAAGATGGCACAATACAGGCGATTGGAGCTACGTCAACGGCTGCCGGGAAGCTTCGAGATGGAGAGGAGCATCCTCAGAGGAAAGAAATGGTCGGTCGAAGTTCCTACGGGCAGCAGAATCCACGGTCGGGTGTGAATCAAGTGAAACATAGAAGAGAGGAGATAGGGCCGATCACCCCTAATAATGATCGGGGCCATTAGCCTACTTAGTGGGTGATTGACTTTCATAGTCTAGGAGTAGACTTAGTGGGGCTTCAAGCCAATCGACCACTTCAATTTCATGTATGACCACCACATCGAAATCAATGTGCAAGATACGCCCAGTTGGCGACTATATTCTTAAATTTTTTTTGTTAATACTTAATTACCTAATTAATATTCTAATGATACTTAGTTTAAAAAATTTCCTTTTGCATGTGAGAAGAAGGGGATGGACGGGAAGATGGAGAGAAAAAAAAGATGTTGTTGCCTTCTCGATTTGGAGACTATCACGAGGAATAGGAATGTAGTATAAATAAAAAAACTTATTTCATCGAGCTACTCACATGCCTCAATAATAAAAAAACCAAATTTAACTCTTCTTTCTCTTATCTTCATGTGATATGGCAGGCATGCTTTCCTTTTATTGGCTAAGGAGAGAAGTGAGAGGTATAGGCATAGATGTTGGAGAATAAATAAAATATAATAAAAAAATCAAAAGAGCTGAAGTGGCCTGGGAATTCTATGGCTCGCATTTCTTCATGGGAGGTTTTGATGTGTTTTCCGCTTAAGGTTCTTGTTGCAGGTTCATTCTCTTTCTCTCTGCTTGGCAAGTGGCTACTTGTTTTCTATTCCTTGGCCTCTGGCTCTGGGCTGGAGGCCCTCCAGGGCCTGTTCTGTGCTCTATCCATAGCTTATCTCACCCTTATCTGAATATGAACTTCTCTTCCTCCTCCTCTTTTCCCCCTCTCCTTTCTGTCCCCTCAATAAGCTCTATCCAGGGTTCTATCCTCCTCTATAGTGCGAACTTGCCTCTCCAGCTAGCTGTTTCTACCTCCTGCAACTGGAAAGTGCTTTTGAACTCACATAATGAGTCCAGTAAATCTCTATCCCTATTGAATATCCCATCCCTGGAGTCGGAGGTTTGCTTCTATGAAGTTGAACTGGAAGTTGGCTAGAAGGACTGGAAACTCTCACTGGTTGGTCATGCTATTGGTAAAAGGCCCTTTTATGGTTCACTATTGGCTGCTATAAAGAAGAAGTGGACATTCAAAGGCCACTTGGATCTTCTCACTCTTGAGGGTGATTTCTTCCTCTTCAAGTTCACTTGCAAGGAAGATTTCGATATGGTGTGGGATCATGGCCCATGCTTTCTAAACGATAGGCCCTTTATCTTCAAGATTTGGTCTTGGGACTTCCGACCAGTGAAGGAAAATTTCTCCAAAATATCATTATGGATCAAACTCCCAAACTTCCCTCTATGCTGCTGGAATGAAGAGGGTTTCTCTCGGGTCGCTAGCAAAATTGGTATTCCTCTTGCAGCTGACAACCTTATGACTGCTCGATCTCACATTACTTTTGCCAGGATTTGCGGTCAGGTAAGTCCCTCTTCTCCTTTCACAGACTCTTTCCCAATCAACCTGATTGGATTGAAGTTTGAGCAACCGATCCTCTGTGACTGGAAGCCCCATGCCTGCCAAAAATGTAATATATTCTCTCATAATTCTGCAAACTACCTTCTTAACCTGATAGCCTGACCTCCTACTAGAGGTCGTAGCTGTAATAAGAAACCCCTAGTGCATACCAATCATCCTACAGCTGTTGCGACTGCTGAAATTCCTATTGAGAATGAAATCCTCTCCTCCTTCCCTCCTGATGCTTCTCGTGATCCCTCTAACCCATATGAGATGGAAATTCTGGGCTCAGTAGCCATTCCCTCACCTCAGTCTTCTACTTCCCTAAATGACCTAAATTAACTGCCTGCCCAATCCATGCCCCCCCCTAGGATCAGGATGAGCCAGACCTTATGCTGATGGAGGCTACGACGGACACACTTAATGCTTCCTACTCTAACAGCACTTACTTAATCACTACTCGATTGCCACTACATCACCTTCTAAGACCAACTCTTCCAAAACCTAAGACCCCCTCCTTAAGACCCCTGACAAACTTACCCAGGATAAGGATGCCTCCAAATCTCCATCTACCCTTTCCTTCTTAGCCCATAAGGCTAAGAAGAAGGGGAAAACCATTAATTTGTTTCTTGATGACTCTCCCAAAGCTTGGTTGCTGGAATGTGAGAGGTATCTTGGTCGAAGGCAGGACTCGAGACAACTTGAGGATTATCAAAGATTTTGCTTAGATATGTTATGCCTTTTAGAAACTAAATTAAATGGTGACATTTTGCATGATCCCTTCTCTGAAAAGAGGCTCCGTATACTACAACTAGAGGGCTGTTGCAATAATTTTGACCACTATTCTAGTGGGCAAATTTGGTTGAAATGGAATCTTGATGTTGTTTCCTTCTGTCCTATTATCACTACCTCCCATATTATCCACGGGGTTGTCCCTATTCCTAACTCTCAATAGTTTGTTTCTTGGGTTTACGCTCATAATGCTGCTAGTGAAATACATGATCTTTGGAATTCCATTCAGGAAATTTTGGCTTCCATGGATTCACCTTGGTTGATCTTAAGGGACTTCAACTATTTACTCTTCTCCCATGAGAAGAAGGGTGGAAATTTGGTTCCTCCCAATAGACTATTTGATTTCAAAGATTGTTTGAATGAGCCTGGCTTAATTGAGCTCCCTAGCTCAGGGTTTTTCTTCACCTGGTCTAATCAAAGAATCGATCAACCTATCAAAACCAAGATAGATAGAGATTTGTGTAATTCCTTTTGGTTGGATTCCTTCCCCTCCTCCTCCTACAAGGTCCTCCTCCATTGTCCTCACTCACTCACTAATCATTTCCACAAGACCAGATTTAGGGCACTCACAGGTTCATGTTCCGCAATCATTGGGTTCTTTATCCAAATTTCTTGAATTTGGTGAAGAAGGCTTGGTCCTCTTATGTGAAGGGTGATCCATCGGTGGTGCTTTTTAAGAAACTCAAATTGGTTAAGGAGTCTCTTCGATCTTACAGTTGGGATTCCTCCCCTCTCATCCAACAACTTTAATGTTTAAAGAAGGATCAGAAACATTTCTTATTCCTTTTGGAGAAGGAGCCTACAAACTCTAGCTATCTTCAAAGCATCCAAGAGATCAACTCTTAGTATTCTGATACAGCTAAAAAAGAGAGCCTTTGGGTCAAATAAAGAGCCAAGAACTCTTGGCTTTCTCTTACTGAAGATGATTTAAAGTTCCTTTATCGTTCGATTAAAAAACATCGTAACTCAAATCTGATTAGAGATCTACTCATGGAGAGGGGAGTTATTACTAGCACCACTAAGATTGTAGAAGAAACTTGTAATTATTACTCCTACCTTTTTAATATGCCCCAACCCTCTATGGTCTCTTACTTGGATATTTCGGCTGGCTCTATTATCTCTACTCATCAAGTTTCAGCTCTTGAGGCTCCCATATCTGATCAAGAAATTATTGCTACCCTCCATGATATTAATGTGGATAAAACACCTAGACCTGATGGCTTTACCTCCAAATTCTATATCTAATGTTGGGACACTATTGGTAAACAGTTCTTATTAGCTACTCATCATTCTTTCAAAACTAAGAAGCTCCCTGATTGCTTCAAGCATAGTGTTATAACCTTGATCCCTAAAATTAAGCACTCTACTACTCTGGAGGACTATAGAATTATATACCTGTGCAACACCTTCTAAAAATTTATTGCTAAAGTCCTTGCTAACAGGCTTAAAAGTGTTC
This sequence comes from Cymbidium sinense, assembly GCA_021442155.1. Taxonomy (NCBI): domain Eukaryota; kingdom Viridiplantae; phylum Streptophyta; class Magnoliopsida; order Asparagales; family Orchidaceae; genus Cymbidium; species Cymbidium sinense. Next base: position 8,382,365 of record CM038217.1, read on the forward strand.
TTCCTTCTATCATCCATCCCGCTCAATCTGCATTCATTAAGGACATGGACATAGCAGATAATATTGCTATGGCTCATAAAATTTGCTTTGATTTTAGGAAGAGAGGTTCTCCAAATATCTTTTGTGCTAAAATTGATCTTAAGAAGGCTTTTGATTGTATCAATCAGAAAGCTCTTACTCAGAGGATGTTATAGAAGGGTTTTCCTATGATCTTTGTAGAATGGGTTGCGGCTTGCATATTCGGCATCCCCTTCTCTATTATTTTAAATGGTCAAATTTAGGGTTACTTTAACTCTTCTAATGGGATAAGACAGGGGTGTCCACTTTCCCCATTTCTATTTACTATCATAATGGATATTTTCTCTTGTCTTCTTAAGCAAAGGGTTGCTAATTCTGAGTTCCTTCTGTTGGTTTTGGGTAACTGTTCTATTTCTCACCTACTTTTTATAGATGACATTCTTATTATGGGGAAAGTGGGACCTCGCTCTGCCTCGGCTCTTCAGGACACCTTGAATATTTTCCCTGCCTACTCAGGCCTAGAAGTGAATTACTCAAAATCTCAAATCTGCTTTTCTAATGCTTTAGAGGAGGCTGACCAGTTCTGTGAATATCTGAACATTATGAAAGGGGATTTCCCCTTCCTTTACCTTGGCCTTCCCTTAGTTGCTAGGTCACTCAAATCATCTCATTTGTCTTCCCTTATGGATAAGCTTTCCTCTTAGCTTGCGGGCTAGAAGTCCAAATGGCTCTCTTATGATGGTAGGCTGCAGTTCATTCGCTCTTCTATAAATGGCTACCTATCTTACTGGTTGCGTGCTCTTGCTGTCCCTAAGTGCATTCTAAAGAAGATTACTTCCTTGACTGCTAAAGTCTTCTTTCATGGTGACGTTGTCAAGAAGCTGCACCCTATTTCTTGGTCTAAGACAACTCTTCTGAGAGATAAGGGTGGGATTAGTTTGATCTATATTACTACTCTCTATGTGATGTGTAAAGTTAAGGTAGTCTAGAAAGTGATAAATTGCTCCTCTTACTTAGCCTCTTGGTGTAATAATAAATATGGTTCGATCTAGCAGAAGTTTCTTCATTCCTCTGCCCTGTGGAGGGAGCTCCAATGCCTTTCCTCTTTGTTTAAAGGTAATTTCTCTTTTTTTGTGGGTGATGGTTGTTCGTTACACTTATTCTCTAATCCCTGGTGCCAAGGTTAATTGATCTTGGAGATTTATGGTCCTGAATGCCTTGAGGTTCTTGACTGTCTGAGGGATGTTTCTCTCAATTTTATTTTACAAAATGGGGCTTGGTCTGTTCCTGAAGTGTTCGCTAAAAGATATACCTCCTGCTTCCATTCCATTCATCCTGTCCCCCTTCCCTCTGGTCAGGATTCCATTTTTTGGGAAGGTGAGAAGCATCTTATAAACAAAAAAATTCTGGATGTTTTGTTTGAGCAGGTTCCTACTATTGACTAGGCAAGTGAAATCTAGTTCAAAGGTTTTTCCATTAACTTTGCGATATTCTACTGGATGGCTAGAATGGGTGGACTCAAAATCTCTAACGTGCTTAATTATAGAGGTCTTAGCCTGTGCTCGTTTGCCATTTTTTTCATTCCGAGCAGGAATCACACTCCCACCTCTTCTTTGGTTGCCCCTTCTAACTGAATCTCAAATGGAATCTACTTCATGGTAGCTTTTTCCTATTCCAAACTACACTCCATCTTGTGCTTGTAGGATCTTCTCTTCTTGAGCATCAGGCCCTAAAGAGACTTTACCTTTTGATTGTTGTTATTACAGTCTATACTATCTGGTGTGAGAGGAACCTTAGAATATTTCAAAATAAAGAGTCCTCCTTTATTGCCATTTCCCTTAAGTTTAAAGATCGGGTTGCTTTTAAGCTTAGCCGCTAGAAATTCAAAGCTTCCTGGCCCCCTCTATTTTTTCTATTTTGGATAGCTGGAGGAGTGCTAGGGGTGATGGGGAAAACTCTATGATCGGGCTCCCCTAATCGAGAAGATCTTCTTTCAGCTTGAATTTTAATGATTTTCACTTTATTTTATTTGTTTTTGGATGTTAAGGAGATGATCATGGAGCTTTTTCTTGCTTTGGCCGTGACTCCCCCCCTTTTTTATAGTTTTTGCACCCTGCTATCCGTTTTAGTTTCCCTTGGGAAAGAATGTCTCGTTTTTCTTGATTGTGTTTTTATGGGATTTATTCTTCTCAATTTTTTGGTGATAGATTCATTCTATTTTCACATATACATTTTGTTGAGAATTTTGACTGGACGATGATGAGAACTTTCCACTGCAGTAGTCTATATTGCTACAACATCTTATGCAGCACGGCTCCTTCCTGGATGATGCTCCTTGGAAACCTGGAACTCAGGTGCTCTTCCCTCAGGGCTATCTTCTCTTATGTTTCTACTGTCCCTCATGCTAGCTTTCTCTGAAGTTCCACTGGATGGCGGGAGTAGTCACCTATTGGTTTGCCAATTCTGATCTTGTGATGGACAGACTTTTTTATTTTCTGTTGCCTTATTCTCTTCCTAGGATCTTTCTGTCTCTGAGTCTAGATTATTTTGAGCTCTTATGAGCTTTAGTTTTTCATTTTGAATTTAGTTTTAGTCTCTCTTTGTCTCCGTAATGTAATGGTTTTCTTTATTTATGGGGTTCTCCCTTTGTAATCACCTGTAACTATCTCTATTGGAATAAAAATTGAGCTATTGCCCTCATCTTTCCCAAATATATATATATATATATATATATATATATATATATATAATAATAATAATAAATAAATAAATAAATAAATGAAAGTTTTGATGGGAAACCAAGTCCAACTATCTTAACATAGATTATGCTTAGGGGCATAAACAACTTGCAAATAGAATATTTATATTTATTTTCAAGCGGCCCCTTAAGCACAATCTCTTATATAAAGTAATATTGCGCTACCAATGGCCTAACATCCAGTCTACGATCCACATTCCTCACATCCAGTCTAAAACATTATATCATAAAACAAAACACATCAATATTACATATACCATCCTAACCTAAAGCTATTAGTGATGACTTAGTATTCAAATGTGAATGATTAGGCTTCATGTGCAATGTCTTAGCTAGGCATTTGAATTATAATTTTCTAGGTTTTGAAATTATTTACGTTAAAATAAGTGATAGCTTCATTTTAAGTTGTTTAAAGACTTATAAATTTTAATTTGTATATATTTTTTTTGTTTCATTTGATTTGCACTTAGCATCTAAGTATTATAAAGAGAAGAAAGAAGCTTAAACTCCTTCATTCTTATCATAAGTTATTTCCTAAAAGCATATTCTTATGATTTAGTTTCTTTTAGTGAATGATTTATTAAATATTTTATTAGATCCTAAGTTTAAGTTAACCTTAAAAATCCTATTCAACATGAAAGGCATCTTAAAATTAATATGGTTGAATTACCATCACATGGAATATGTTGAGCCATTCCTTTTCATCACCCATAACATGCATATGATTCAACACTTAATATATCTATACATGCAACATATTTTAGCATACTTAAATGATTATGAATGCATACATTTGGTAGAAAAGAGGATTCTCAATCTCTAAGCAAGTACACACACACATGTATAAAAGATGTTAGCAGTACATGCCGTTGTTTAAACTAGGGAAGTGATATAATCAAATGAACTCCTTGGGGCTGCTTAAAGCCTCATATTCCTAGGATGTCTTGACTATATACTTGCTATCTTAAATACATATGAATGTATATACAATTATAAGAATGAAAATCATGCAAAAGATTCTATTTTTTAGTTGAATTATTTATACATGTAAAGTATAAAGCTCTATCCAAATTCTAATATGAATATGCATAGGAATGAAATTAAATAAGTACGTGCATTTTTTAACCAGAAAAGTGAGGTAATCAAATGACCTCTATGGGGCTACTTAAAGCCTCGTATTCTCGAGATGTCTAGACTATATACTTATTATTATTCAAATATATGTAAATACATACATGAACATAGGAAAGAAAGCACTACCTTAGCATTCTTAAGCTATACAAACATGCAAGTCTTATGTATGTTTATAACTATTATCACTCCAAATATTATTATTAATTTATAGCTTCTGAAAACTATGTTTGAATTTATTAATGATAATAACCACATATATAATAAGATTAAGCCAACACATGCAATTTTTCATAAGTGAATTTCACTTAATTTTGAAAATATGAATGCATGATGACACATAACATACAACATTTATGGTGATTGAAAAGAAATAGCCAAACATCTCCACATAATACATTCAATTACACTAATTCCTAAGGATAATCACATTAAGTAAAATCATTTGAATAAAACCAATATTTCTTATTAATTTGATTTTGGATTTTTCATTGAACGTAAAGAGGACAGATCATTTGTTGTTTTTATCCCATTCTCATGCTGATGATTTTAAAATATTTTAGGAAAGATAATTAAGTGGTTTTTATACTTTATTTAAGTTGAACCATTAAATAATCTATTTAATTTCCCATTCATATGCTTATTTAATTTAATTAATCCTTTAGTCATAAGCCACAAATGATATGCACATAAGGAAAATAAAATTGCAATGCTCCTAAAGGACCTAATGCAATTGGCTCATGATTAAAGATTAATTAGATTAATAAATCTAATTAAGTACTTTTATAATTTTTTCATATTTATGGGCTAATTATAATTTCCTTAAAGGTCTTTATGTTATTGAACACATAAAGAGAAACCCTTAATTTCAATGTTAATTATTTGAAGTGATTAACAATTTTAATTTAATTTAATTTCATTATTAATTATTTAATCAATCTCTTAATTAAACCTCTCAGTAATTAATTTTCTTTAATGAAATGAATTTGAAAAAGTAATTAGAAGAGAGGTCCTAATCACTCTCCCTCATCATCTCATTGTTAATCAATGATTAATGAACTTTAAGTAATTAATTTTGACTGTTTAAAATCTTAAGTAATCATTAAATTAATTAAGAGTAATTAAGATTTGAATTTAAAATTCCTTTAATCACATGGCCAATAAATCCCAAGAAAATCATAGGAGGAAAATGTCATCCTATTAAATCAATATGCTAAGTTTGAGATTAATTTCCTAAGTAATTAGCATTTAATTAAGCTAATTAAGAAAATATTAAAATCAAATAAAATTATTTTTATTAAATTTTTCTCTGTTTAACCTTTACAAAATATATTTATTTATATTTTTTAGATTTTTCTATAATTAGTTATAAATTTATGAAGTTCTTAGCAATTAATCATATTTTAAACCCTAATTAATCTCTAATCCCGTAGGTGCCTCGCGAGTGGCTGACGTGGCAGCGCTTTTCACATAGCGTTGCGAGATTGGTCAATTAAATCATCCGACATAATAGTTGAGTAGGCGACGGTGGATGTGCTTTCGTCCTCGTCGTCCGAACTAAGATCAGACGATGGGGATTAATCGTATAGTTTCTATAGGATTAAAATTGATTTATTTAGTGGATTAAATCACGACCGTCTGTTTTAATCAAATGGAATGGATGATGGATGATCCGTCATCCCTTGAACAATGAAAGATAAACACCGTCTGCCCTCCCCCACTTTATCTGAGCTCATCGAAGTTCATGAGGCTTCGGGATCGATTTCAAAAGCTTCAAAGAAAATATTTAGAGGGATATGATGGTGGAAATCACATGAGAGCATAATTTCTTTCATAAAGGCCTAAAAAATAGATTTATATGGTTTTCTAGAATTTACCTCACCGAAGCTCAAGACTAGCAGTCTATCGATTGAGGTAGCTTTGTCTTGAAGAGATAAAGCCCTATTGAGAAGCTCGTGCCTTGCCTCCTCGCCGGTGACTTTGTGGATCAAACGCCACCAGAATCCTCATTGGTAATTGATTCATTTATTCTCATCGGAGCTAGGGGAAGGTGTGGGTGAAGTTAATTTAAAAATAGTGGAGTTTGAGAGGGGTTGGATGGAGATACGCTCTGTCCTATTTTGGGTTTGGTGTTTCTGGCAATGGGAAGGCTTAGGGAACTTAGGGAGAGAGTTTATTTCAACTCTCTTGTGCTCTCTAGAATGCTCGGTGTGTGAGGTTTTCCTCCACCCTCAAATCGATGGCTCAGATTAAGTCTTCCTTGAGCGGTGATTGTATCATGGCTTGATTGTTTCTGTACCAATGGGAGGAGGTGGGTTAGCTCACCTCCCTTGACCTACCCCAACCAACCTGGGTTAGGTTATATGGCTAAAGCTTGGGTTTAAGTGGAGGGAGTTTAACCACCCAAAATGGATTTTGTTCTGTATGGAGGGCTTTATCCAATGGATAATGGATTAATTTGAGTTTGATTTTGACTGGGTTGGCTTTGGATGACCCATGGTGACCCAATGATGGGTCATGCCAAGTTTAAATGGGTTTGAAGTTAGTTTGGTTGGGTTTGACTCAATTTAACCCATGTAGGTCAAATTGGGCTAGGTTGGGTTAAGTTGACCAATTGGTCAAATTGGGTCAAACCATGGGTTGAAACAAGTTCAAATGATGATTTGGGATGTTTTGGTTAAATTGGTTTGGCTTGAATTGGACTAGATTTGAATTTGACTCATATGGATTTATATGCGTCAAATGGGCTAAGTTGACCAATTTGATCAAATTGGCCAAATTGGCTTGGGTTGGATATTGGTTTAGGTTCAATTGATCATTTAAAGATGATTGTAGGTTTTGATTTCAATTAATTTGGATTTAGGAATGATTTAGACCAATTTGACCCTTTAGGTCAATTTGGGCTAAATGAGTCAATTGGGTTGACTTTGCCAAATTGGATTCAATAAAGAGTTTGATTATGTTCAATAATCAATTTGTGATAGGTTTGAGTCATTGGTTGCAATCAATTTGGATTAGGAGTTAATTTGGCCCAATTTGACCTTTTAGGTTAAATTGGGTCAATGTGGGTCAAGAGGCTAATTGGACTTGGTTTGGCTCAATTGATGGTCAAGTAATGTTCAAGGATCATTTTGAAGTTGATATGAATCATTAGTTTCAATTAATTTGAACTGGGATGGGATTTGGTTTAATTTGGTTCATGTAGGTTAATTGACCAATTGGGTCAACTTGGGTTAAGTGACCAAATTGGCTTAGTTTGACCAAATAGGTTGCAATTGATCAATCAACGATGATCAACAATCGTTATAGGAAGCTTTGAATGGTTCAATTCAATCCAATTTGGGTTTGATGGGAGTTTGGCTCAAGTGGGTCCTTTAGGTCATTTTGGGTCAAATGAACCTAATGGGTCAATTGAATTGGTGTTGGGTTGAATTGAGTTGAATTGAGTTTGATGATTGAATTGGTGGTATGGTGGCACCTGGCCGCATTGGCCTTTTATTCTTTTATGAAAATCAAATGTTTGATTATTGTGTTTAGATTGTACAATAAAAATAGCATGTTTTCATAGGTTTCTTAAAGTGTGATGATTTGATGTGTGGCCTGAATGCGATAGGCCCTTTAGGATAAAATTAAATTTTTTACCCTCATTAATAGCTTCAATTAAATTTTTAACTAATTTTTAACATCATCTTAAAGCCTAAGCTTTTAATCAAGATATTTAGTAACCCCTTAGCTGAATGGTTGTATGCTATAATAACATCCATGTCTTATTATTTCACTCTTGAATAGAGAGGATCTCCACTATTGCATAATATGAGACATGCTTGACCTTTGAAAGTGGTCATTTATAGTGGGGAACAACTCTTTCTCATTTATTTAGCCTAAAAATCAATTTCATCATGCATGTAGGCATAATTATCCCAAGTCTTGGTTCAAAATAAATGTGTCAAAATGATCTTAAAAACTTGTAAATTTTTAACATTAGTTTAAGCCATGTTTGCGTACTATTGACCTCACTTTTGGAGTGAGGATTAACCTATCTTAACTTAAACTTAGGAACCTTCTAGGCACTTGGATTTACTTAGTGATAAGACACTTCTAGTGATTAAGGGAATACTAAACCTAAGCTTAGAGACTTAGGAGGCATACCCTAAGCCCAGGATATGCCTTAGGACAAATAAGTTCTACCAATCCTATGGCCTAAACCAAGACCCATGCTTGTTCACTCATCCAAAACCTAAACTCATACAAATGGAACACAACCAACCTCAATCCTATTCAATTGACCCCATTTGAATTTGTTTTATAATCCAAGATCCAAGCCAAATTGACTTAAACCTTAACCTAAGTTAACTCCACCATGATCCTATGAACCTAACCCAAAATCCATTCAAGCAAACTAATTCCAATTTGATTTTCTCAATCACTTCAACCATTCAATAGATCATTTAAAGCTCCTCCAACACATGCAATCAAACTAATCGAATCAAACAAATTTGATCAACCCAAGTTAGCCCATTTGACCTGAATAGTTCAAATGAGCCAAAACCCAACCAAGCCCAAATCAATTGCAATCAAGACCACTAATCAAATTTGAATCCATCATTAAACCCCTCTCAACACCTAATTGACACCAACTCAATACAATTCAACCTAATCAACCCAATTGGTTCACTTGACCCAATGTGACCTAAGTGACCAATTTGATTTAAACTTCAATCCAACTCAAATTGGATTGAATCAACTCATCCAATCCCTTCCATAATGATTGTTGATCATCTTTGATTACCAAATTGCAATCAAATGGATCAAATCAAACCAATTATACCCTTTGACCCAAGTTGACCCAATTTGGCCTAAAGGGTCAAAATGAACCAAATCAAATATTAAACCCAACCAAACTCTAATCCAATATTAAACATCATCTAACCTTCAATTAAACCTAATTTTGTCAACCTAACCCAATTAGGTTACTTAACCCAATTTGGCTTAAAAGCTTAAATTGAAACAAATAATTTCCTAATCTAAATTAATTCAAACCAATACTTACAATCATTCTCAAATGATCAATCAAATATAAACCAACCTGACCAACTTAACCCATTTGGCCTAAATGAACCCATATGCTCCAAAGACAAATTTGCTTCAAATTAAATCAAACTAATTTCACCAATGCATTCCAAATGATTAATTGAACTCACCCAAACAATTAGTTTGACCAAATTTGATCAATTGGCCAACATAACCCAAATTGACCCATATCGGTCAAATTTATCCAAACCCAACCAAACTTGGCATGACCCATCCTTGGGTCACCATAGGCCTGCCCAAGTGGACCCAACCCATGGGGAACCTAGTTTGGGTCAAACCCATTGAAAAAATCCCTCCAAATGGGATAAAATCTCTATTTGGGTGGGTTCTCCAACTCCCCACCCCATGGCAGCCACCTTTAGTTCATCTTAGATAAGAGGACCACTGACACAACCTAACTCAAGGCTATTGGGCTCAGCCTTTAGTCATGAGAGGATGAGTTCACCCATAGAAATCTATTGGTCCACTTAAGGATGGCTATACACCCCATGCCATCTCATTCCACTCCTTCAACCTCTCACCTCACCCTGGGTCCTTTACCACCACCTCCATACATACAGACGGATGCTAAAGGCTAAACCAATCTCAGACCTTGGTTTAGCTAGGGAGGAGGGTATACTCCTCCCAGATGATTCAAACTTCACAAACACCTTTCTCAGAGCATTCTGCATAGTCCAAGACCATCCCCCTGAGCTGCTCATGCTTTTCACCACCGACGAGACCAACCCCCGAGCGAACCCGAGAGCCCCGTTTGTTCAAGCTTCCAAAATCCCCATTGAAAATAAATTAACTCTTCTCACACCTTCATCTCACTCCAAACAAACAAACAAGCAAACAAATAAATAACAAGCCATTATCCCACTAAGTGCGGTCGACTACATGAATCCTCGTCTCCATTGTGTCCTATTATGTGTCAAATTCTCATTTAATTGAAGTATACTAAGGTCATTTTTTATACATCTTAACCAAGTCTTTTTAGGTCTACCTCTACCTTTCTTAACATAAGGCAAATCTAATGCATCTACTATCCTAACCGAGTCATCGGACGACTGACGCTTTATGTGGCCAAACCATCTAAGGTGACTTTCTCTAATCTTATCTACCACTAGAGCTACTCCAACTTTTTCCCGAACATACTCATTTCAAATTTTATTTCTAAGAGTAAAGCCACTCAACCACCTGAGCATCCTCATCTCTGTAACACTTAACTTAGTCTTATGCTTCTCTTTTATTGGCCAACATTCTGCACCATAAGTCATTGCAGGTCTTACCACCATCTTATGAAATTTTCCCTTAAGTTTAAGTGGAACTTTTCTATCACACAATAGGCTAGATGCATTCCTCCACTTCAACCATCCAACTTGAATTCTACTAATAACATCTCCATCTATTTCACCATCATTTTGAACAATAGAGCCTAAATATCTGAATCACTCACTCTTATTAATGACTTGTTCACCTAATGTCATAACACAACCACTAGAACTTCTACAACTAAAATTACACCTTCACCTCACTCTGGTGAGTCAAAATGAATCATTTCCTGAGCGATTCGATCACTAGAAGGCTTCCCTAGACCAACTTTGGTGAGCTTTGGGGTGACATTTAGTCCACAGAGCAACTGACGAGGAAGCAGATCATGATATTCTTAGTAGGGATTTCTCTCTTCAAGACGAAACTACCTCTATCGAAGGATCGTCTATCTCTAGCTCTGGCGAGGTAAAAATATGACAACTATAGTTTTCCCACTAGATGTTGGTCTTTTTTGAAGTAAAGTGTGATTTCATACTATTTCCACTGTAGGACTGCATCAGATTTTCTCCTTGATCCGTTTGGAGTTGATTTCAACATCGAATGAGCTCCAGTGAGCTCGGATCGAGTTGTGGAAGGAGGACAGTGTCCATCTTCTGGCACTCAGGGGGTGACGAATCATCGACTGTCCATTCTGCGTGATTAGATGGAAGGTCATGATTAATTGTGCTATAATTTTTGATTTAATCCTTTCAAAATCATGGGATTAATCTCAATCGATTCGAGGATGGGCGAAACCGCATCACTAGTCATTAAATTGACGTTGGACGATTTAAATAACCAATACCACAGTGCCAAGTGGAAAGCGCTGCCACATGGTGCTGATGGGTTAAGTGATTAATTAGGCATTTAAAAATATAATTAAATGGACAGAACTTCAAAAAAACTCATAACTAATTATAGAAAAGTCCAAAAAAATATAAATAAACTCATTTTGGAAAGGATAAATAGAGGAGAATTTGATAAAACATCTCGATTTTTTGTTCAATGAATAGTGCTTAAATAAGGTTTGAAGCTTAGACTATATATCTTAATTAGAGCTTAATTACTTGGCTAATTGATCCCAAATTTGGTTAGATAAATTCATGGGATGTCCTTTACTTCCCATAATTTTCTTGGAATTATTAGTCATGTAGTTTAAAGAATTTAAAATTTGAAATCCTAATTACCCTCATTAAATAATTTAATATTTTTTAATATTATTAAACAGTAAAAATTAAAAAATTAATGATAATTAATCACTGTAAACAATGGGAATGATGAGGGAAAATAATTAGGACCTCTTTCCTAATTATTTTTCTAAATGCATTTCCTTAGGAGGGTTAATTAACATGTAATAATTATTGGTTAATTAAAAAAATTAATGATAAGATAAAAAATCAAACTAAACTAATGATTGGTTCAGATAATTCAAACATAATTCCTGGGTTCCCTTTTATGTGTTTAATAACTTAAAGTCATTAAAGAATTTATGGTTGACCTATTGGTGTGGGAAAATCATAAGATTACTTAACTTAGATTCCTTTCTTAATATAATTAACTCTTAAACATGAGCCTAATTACATTATGTGCCTTTAGGTGCATTGCAAATTTTAATTTCTCATAAGCATATAATTGGAAACTCATGATTAAGTAGTGTTGACCTCATTTTTAGGATAAGCTCTCAACCCCTCCATCTTAGACATAGGACTTCTCTTAGACTTTAAGAGTTCCTTAGTCCTAAGATACATCTGGTGATTAGGTGGACACTCAACCTAACCTAGAGACCTATAAGAGTTAGCCATAGGAATAGGTCATGCCTTAGGGGTGTTAGGAAAATCTGCCTACCCTATAGCTTGAACCAATTTCTCACTTCTTCCCTTCAAGTCAAACTCAAATCAATTCCAACTTGATTGATTTTATCCAAACTCATATCAACTCCAACTCTAACTCAAACCTTGAACCAATTCAATGGATTTTCTCATACCATGAATCAACTCCAAATAATTGAAACTTATGATTGAAGCCCATGATTGGATTCCAAACTCTAAAATATTTCCTAAGTCCTTTGATTCTCTCTCATGGACTTAGCCTAAACCAAATCTAAATCATTTTAAAGTCAATAAATTTTCTCACAACCCATTTATATTCTCATTTATATTCACATATATAAATGAAATATAAATTCAAATCAATCAAACCAAATCCAAAATTCAAATCCAAATAAAAAATCTTTCGTAAGTCACTTTGATTCTACCTTGTGAACTTAGCCTAAATCAAATCTAAATCAATTCAAATTCAAGAAATTTTCTCATAACCCATTTATATTATCATTTATATTCACAAATATAAATGAAATATAAATTCAAATATCCAAAACTAAATGAAAAAATCAAATCCAAATCCAACCTAAGACTTTCAAGTCAAATTCTTGAACTTAGCCAAATCAATTTTAAATCAAGCCAAATCCTTGATTTCTCTTCATGATTCAATCAATCCTACAATCATGAATCCAAATATAAATATAAACTTTAAACATCAAACCAAAAACTAGTTCAAAACTTAAACTCATATTCAATCAAAACTTAACCTAAGCCTTCCAAGTCAAATTCTTGAACTTTGCCCAATCAAATTCAAATCAAGCCAAACTCTTGACTTTTTTTCATGATTCAATCAATCCTTCAATCATGAATCCAAATATAGACATAAACTCCAATCATCAAACCAAAACTAAATTCAAAAATCAATTGGTGTTCACCCTTTGAACTTGAAATTGTCAAATGAATCAAAACCCATTTGACTTCAAACAATTTGCAAATGGATTTATATTTCAATCATAAGTCCATATGTGAATTCAATCAAACTCAAATCAAGCTTTGACCAAGCCATTTGACCTACTTAGGCTCACTTGACCCAAAGTGACCTAAAGTATCTCTTTTGAGCCAAATTCTAATCCCTCCTAAATTGGATTGAACTAAGCCCAACTAAGCATCACATTGTGAGCAACAATCATCATGAGATGATCAGTCACTCAAATTGGGTCAAACCAAGTCAAACCTAAGGGTTGACCAAGTCAACACTTAACCAAAATGAAACTTAAATTAGACAAAATCTACCATAGGCTAAATTGATTGAAATCGTTGATCAAAACTTATTCTTCATCAATGTTTGAACTTGACCAAGTCATCATTTGAGCCTAACCTAGCCCAATTGGCCACTTGACCTAAGTTGACTCAACTTGACTTAAAAAGTCAAAATATGTCAAAACTTGATCTAAACCAAATTGATTGAAACTAATGGGTCAAGTTCATTTCAAATCACTTGTTGAACTTGACCAAATCCCTAATTGACCAACTAGACTCAACTTAGCCCAATTGACCTTGAACCCAACTTGACCTAAAAGGTCAAATTGAGCCAAATACAAATATAAACCAAATTGATTGGAAACAAAGATACCAATCCATTTCAAATGATCAACCAAACATAAATCAACCCATGACCTAACCCGAATAGGTCAAATGGGTCAAATTGGTTAACTTGACCCACTTGACCTAAATGAAATCAAATGAACCATATATCAAATTGAACCAAACCAATGATGCCAAAATATTTCAAATGGTCATATGAACTTGACCCAACCCTTGGTTTGGCCCAATTTGACCAATTGGTCAACTTGACCCAAGTTGACCCATTTTGACCTAAATGGGTCAACATGAGCCAAATCATATCAAACCAACTCCAAATTCAATGAAACTTGACCTAACCCTTTTTTTCAATCATACCAGACATATTCAAATTGAAATCTAAGCCAAATGATCATTTTACCCCTAGGCCATAGGGTAACCTAAAATTAAAACCACTTAGAATTTGGTCAATTCCTTTTTTATGGACTCTTAGCATCCTCTTAGTGGACCGAATGGTCACTAATGGACATGGTGCACATGACCCAATGGGTTTGGGTCAGGCCAACCCAACCTAAGGCTAAAAATGACCACCCCCATGTACATGAGCACATGTGAATCCTTCCTCCACCTTATTTTGCACATGCCAAACTTCCCCACTACCTTCTTCGGCCAAAACCGAATGCCATGCCACTCTAAACAGCCAAAATAAACCATTGAATATGGTGTATTAGATCAAAATGATAAAGCTCTTCACAGTCATCCGATTCACCTAGGGGGAGATATATTCACCCTAATTTCACTTCATTCCATAAGGCACACACTCGATTGAGCTAAGGGAACTCAGAGCAAGCATTTGCAAGTCTCGCCAAGCTTCTTAGAGTGAATTCCAATTCTCCATTTTTGATTTTTCTTAAGCTGAAAATAGGGGAGCTCCTCCTCTTTTCCAACTTAGCCAATACCTAAAATCAATCCAATTCCTCCTTCGACCACTCTTAGAGGGCCTAGTCAAACTCATCCCAAGCTTCGTCCAAGCTCCAAAGGTAAGGGAGGTGGGACTTTGATCAAGACCGAGGCCAATTGAAGGAGAGCTTGTTCCATAGGAAGATCCACTCAACCAAATCACCTCAAATCTTCAGCAGGGCTTCATCTACACTAGACGAAGCAACCTCAATGGATTCGAGCATCAGTGAAACCCTCCGATGAAGTTTGGATCAAAACCAAGCTTAAACTAGAGAGTGTGGTCCTTTGTAAAAGGAATTTTCATCTCAAGTAAAGCTAACTGTTGGATGTATTCTCCCTTGCATGATGATGGTGTGGGTTGAATTTGAGTTCAATACAAGCTCAATTGAGCTTAGATCTTGCACTAATGGGTGGATGAATGTCCTCTACTACACAACAACTCACTGACGGATCATGGGCCATCCATCCGCGTATTTTAGATGGATGACCATGATCAAGATGCGTAGGAATATCTGATTAATCCCTTAATTTTGTGGGCTATCTCGTTGTTTATCTTTGAGACGAATGGGGGAAAGCGCTGCAGCGATGATCTATGAATTGATAACTTAAGTGGCCACATGGAAAAATGAGTGTCGGCTTCCACGTAGGATTAGCTATTTAATTAGGGATTTAATTAATTATCCTTAATGGCTGAATCTTCATAATTGCATAACTAATTTTAGAAAAATATAAAAATACAAACTAATATGTACTGTAAAGATATTTCTTTGGAGAATAATCTAAAATTATTTTCAAAGGATTTTGAATAGTGTATTTTCTTCAATTAAGGTTTTAATGAAAACTTAATAACCCTAATTACTCCCTAATTATTACATTAATTCATTTCAAATTTCTCTGGCATATTTAGTAGGATGACCTCTGCCTCCCCTATATTTCTTAGGATTTATTGATTAGTTAATTAGGGAAATCATATAATGAAAGCTTAATCACCCTCTTAATGTAATTAAGCTTAATTAAGCATGTGAACAATGGAATAATCCCTTATTAAGTTAATTAAGCCTTCCATAAGTAGAGAAGAGGTTTATGGAATGGATTTGGGGAATTTTTCCTAAGCCATTCCATAAACCCCTTTCCTTCCTTAATCTAAACTTAATTAAGGGATACTCTACTAATCACCTACTTAATTAACTTGATAAAAATTTTTAAAACATTCCAGAACTTAATCAATTCATCTTGGGTAAGTGCTTAGGTGTCAATAATCTAAGTAGCTTAAGGAAATCAAAATCCAACCCACATGTGTGGGAAGGATTATGAAAGTACTTAAATTAAACCCTTTAATTAATCACTAATGGTGAGCCAATTACATTAGGCCCTTTCTTTCCTAGGTGCATTACTGATTTAAATTCCTTATGTGGTTTTATGCCATACATTGGTTCATAATTATGTGATTAAATATGTTAAAGTGGTGTAGGTAAGGGATAATTAACACACTTAATTCACACACTTAAAGCATAAAAAATCTAATCACCTAAAATTGAACTTAAATAACTCACACATGGGGGAATGGGTTTGGACCAGCAAACTCATCTCACATTTCTCAAATTGAAATCAAACTCAAACAAAATTCAAACTCTCCTAAAAATAAACTTAATTTACTTTAAATAATCTTATTCATAGGATTTTTTTTAGAAATTAAGTAGATTGAATGAATTTACATGCTTTCATCACTTTATTTCTCTGCTAGCATGCTAAATGTGTATGCCATATGAAAATCATGCCTTCATGAGTTTTAAAAATCAAATTAAAAATGAAATATTTCCTTTATGTCAAATTGCATGTTTTGGCTAAAATAAGAATATGAATGGCTATTATCACTATTAAATCTAAAATTATTTTTAAAAATTATAAATCAATTATTAAAACTGAAAGGTATGCTACTTATAATTATTTATGAGCTTGCATGTGAGTAAAAATATAAAGATGTGCATAGTGTGGCTTTCCTTCTCTTTTCTTCTAGCATAGTTTTGAATAAGATTTGGAAAAGTGTGTAGTTCATTTGATAAGAACCCAAGACTTGCTTAAATCCATTCATATTCATTCCTATGTTATCACTTAAGAAGGACATCCACACTTACACATATGAATTGCATAAATAAATCAAACAAATAAATATAAACTTTTGCATATTACTTTTCCCATTCATTGCTTTTGTACATGTATATATATTTAAGGAAAGTGGTATATTAGTCTGGCCAATCCCGGGGTTGTGAGACTTTAAGTAGATCTTGTACCTTACACCCCTAGTGCTAACAATGGCGCCATACTCACTTATGCCTTTCATACATGTATGTGTGCATATAAAAAATGGATAAAAAAATTCCTCTTTTTCTACTTAACAAAATCATGCATCATAAAAATATTCAGATTTCTTAAACAAATTCTCTTAGCATTCATCATTCAAGTGTGCTAAACATTTCCATTTGCATGTATATATATTCTTAGGATTCATTCATATTCATGTTACACATGTTGGGAAAGAAATAAAGTGATGTGTGTTTTGTGATAGTATTTCACTTTACTTAATCTTAAAATGCCTTTCTTCTTGAATAGGTTTTTTTTGGAGAAAATCTAAACTTAGGATTAATTAAAACTCACAATAAAAATATTCCCTAAACAAAAATTAAATAGGAATCTACCTTAGAAATTACTTAAGGTAGGGAGGAAAGAGTAGTTCTCTTCTCTTTTCTTCTCTTTACAATTTAGTAATTAATTGTAAGATTTACTTAAACCAAATCAAAATACAAAATAAAATAAACCAAAGCAACTAGACTACTTAAATGAAACAAACCCTCTAAGTTGAACATTTTCATACTTAGAAAACTTCAACCTTAAAGCTTAGCTAAGCATGCTGCACAAATCTTAAATGATACACACATTAGGCTAAGTCACAATTTCTAGCTTTAGGTTAGGGAGGTGTATGGTTTGATGTTTGTTTTTATTTTGTGATATTATGTTTTAGTCTGGATATTAGGGTAAATGTGCATAGAATGAATGGTAGAGCAATTTATTCTAATCATTATCTTCTGTAAGAGATTGTGCTTAAAGGGCGCTGTAATAAAAATATAACATCATTTGCTGTGCAGGTGGTTCTACCCTAAAGAATAATCCAAAATAGGCTAGGTGGACTTGGTTTCCCATGTGTGGGGTGCTAAGTCCAATCTATATATATATATATACATGCTTGGGATTATATGGCTTGTTTGGCTAATCACCGTTTTGCAGGTGTCAATTAGATTTCCTTTTTCCCATTTTCATGTACTTTTATAATTAGGATTTTGGAATGATTGTTATGGGGGATTAAGATGAGCACTGGTCAAAAGATCATATCTTATGTACCATGTGAAGCCTTTGGAGCAGCCACATTCCAACCAACCAAAAGAAGAAAGAAGAAAGAAGAAAGAAGAAAGAAGAAAGAAGAAAGAAAAAAGAAGAAAAAAGAAAGAAGAAATGAAGACCCCCATAACATGAATTTCTTGCTTAATTGTAATTAATTCATTTGTAATCCAGGTTGTATAAGGGTAGAGCTCGACTACTCAATTTATTTTTTCAGGTTTGTGTGGTGGAACCCAACCATAAATGATCTTTTATTTTTTTGTGCTAGCTTTATAAATGATTGATGTTTGTTTAGCTTATGCATTAAGATGACATCTTTATTTTAGTTTATTCCTCACTTTGATGTATGGCTTGGATGACGATTAGGCTCTCAGGGAAATAAATTTTTTATCAAATTAAATAACTCATAACCTCACCTAAAGCTTAAGTTATAAAATAAGATAAAATAATTAGCAACCCTTTAGCTAGATGTTGTCTTACTTTTATAACATCATGCATTAAAAGTATAATATTTCACTCTTGAGGAGGGCTTCCACCTTTGCCAGAGAACTTGGCTTGACATGTGAAAGCTAGGGTGGAAACACACCTCCTTATCTTGCTTATTTTGGCATGTAATCTAATTTTTCATGCATTAGGCATATAAATCCTAAAGCTTGTGTCAAATTGAATGTCCAAAATAAAAATAAATTGTAACAAAATTTGCATTAGATTTAATTCATTAAAGCATTGCACCTACATGATCTAGTCTCTTAGGGAGTGTGTTTAAAGACTTAGTCTCTTTCTAAATAAAGAACAGCTTTGTTATTTTGCAAAAGTATTTGACTTGTGTACATTGTTTTAATACCATAAGAGTTAGTTGGCAGCCAACCCCGGGCAGTTGTAAGTCCAATAGTCGGGTGGTTTATCCTCTCTTATGGAGGTAAACCAAATAACCATTTTCTCCTTAGATTTAGGTCATGCTTTTGGCCCTTGCCAAAGCTCCTTAGATTTAGGTTCAGAGGTTGCTACTTCATTTTGCGGCTAGCATAAATCCTCATCTCTTAGGCATTTTCTAACCTTATATCATGGAATTATAAGCCCTAGCATTCTAATAAAAATTCAACTCAAACAAATTGATTCAATTTCAAAAATATAAAACCCCACCACAGGATAGTTTGGGGTACTTACTGGACTTCCTAGCATCTTAAGCACCCCCTACTTTTTTTCATTTGGCTTCGATAAGAACCCTCTCCTCTTGATCGATCCCACTTGACTTTCTAAAAATAAACCAATCGATTAATAGTCCTACCTTTTCAAAATCTTTGGAGACAATGATCATTTACCTTAATTGAGAGTATTTTTAAGGAATCCTGCTCCATAGGATGCAATTAACTATGTGGGCTTTCCCCTGTAGGGAACTTAACGAACCCGATTTAAAATAAACCATGCTTTACTTTTCCATGTAAAGTAGGGGAAGAATTTTTGGTACATTCTGAAGACCCATAGTCCTTAGGAGTCCTTATTGAGGTGATTAGGTCTATTGTATGGTGGTGGCTTCTATCTTTCAAGATAGTACACCTCTCCTCAATGTCGTACCCGATCACCCTAATAAGAACATCCACGGATTTGCGTGGCATCCCACCAAGGCATATATTTCTATTTTCATTTATTTCTATTCAAAAGGATAGATGAAGGCATAAATAAATTTTACCATCGATTTTTCTAGCAAATTCACTGGGAATGGTTCCTCTCTCCATCTTTGATAAATGATCGTTGTCTCCAAGTATTGATAGTGGGTTTGTACTTTTGTATGAATCCAAGACTATCTTTCTTTCTGTTGGCACTTATCTTATTTCATCCTTAAGTTAAGCTAGCCAACATCTTTAGGTTTTAGGACCTCACCATGTGTTGGTCTTAAAACTCCCGTTGGGTTCCCCAATGGGTAAAAATAAAATTTTAATAAAAAGAAAATTATTAAAGACTTCCTCTTTACCATTTTTATGGAAAGGAAATGTTCATTCTAAAAATAAAGAAAAACAAATCCTTTATGAAAAGTCTTAATTTCCAAAAAAAACTTTTCAAAATACACTTAATAAAATATTTGCACTACATCTAATAATTTTAATAATTATTACATGCAAAAACATTTCAAAAATAAAATCAAGAATCAAGAATAAATGAACTTCTTCACTCAATTCATTTTGATGAAGACTTCATTTTCAAAAAAAAAATTTCCAACAATCCTAAACTTTCAAAAAGCACAAAATTTGAAAATGGGACTTTCCATTCAATACATCCAAATGTGTTAGATGGATGTTACATCTTCAAGCAAAACCACAACTTTAAAATTTCACTCAACACATTCCCCATGTGTTAAGTTGGAATTTTCACCTTTTCAAAAAGCACATATCAAAACCTCTCCATTCAATATTCCCACATTTATTGAATGGAGGTTCAATTTTCAATTAAAATCAAAAATAAGTTTTCAAAAAGCACATATGAAACCTCCCCATTCAATATACCCATATTTATTGAATGGAGGTTTCATTTCCAATCAAAATCAAAAAGAAATTCTCCAAAAGCACATATGAAACCTCTCCATTCAATATACCCACATCTATTGAATGGAGTTTTCATTTCCAATCAAAATAAAATAAAAATAAAAATAAATAAATAAAACTTTCAAAAAAAAGCACATATGAACATCTCCATTAAATATACCCAAATTTATTGAATAAAATGACATTATTTTGAAATGCCACTTAACATATTCCATATATGATTAGGTTGAAATTTTCTCTTTCGAGAAAAGCAATAATCTCACATGAAAATACATCTTTGACAAATGAAACATAATTGATTTCCATCTTACACACTCAAATTTGTTAAATGGAAATCTCTCTTTTCAAAATCAACAAAACACAACAAAAATTTTCAAAACACATTTGAAACTTCATTCTAGCATACCACATTTGCTAAAGTAAAGTCTCCCTTTTCAAAACACAGAAATTTGAAACACATTTTTTGAATTTCATTTAGCATACACAAATTAGCTAAGTGAAATCTCCATTTCACAAAATTTCAAAACACATTGGAGCTTCATTCTAGCATACCACATTTGCTAAAGTGAAGTCTCCATTTTCAAAATAAAATCAAAACATAAAATTTTGAAACATAATTTTGGAATTTCATTTACCATACTCAAATTTGCTAAGTGATATCTCCATTTCACAAAATTTCAAAACACATTTGAAACTTCATTCTAGCATACCCCATTTTCTAAAGTGAAGTCTCCCTTTTCAAAACACAAAAATTTGAAACACATTTTTGGAATTTCATTTAGCATACTCAAATTTGCTAAGTGAAATCTCCATTTCACAAAATTTCAAAACACATTGGAACTTCATTCTAGCATACCACATTTGCTAAAGTGAAGTCTCCATTTTCAAAACAAATTCCAAAGCAAAATAAACACATTGGAACTACATTCTAGCATACCATAATTGCTAAAGTGAAGTCTCCATTTTCAAAACAAAATCCAAAATAAAAGTAACACATTAGGATTTCCTTAGCATACCCAAATTTGCTAAGACTCCTATTTTTCAAAATCAAAATCTCTAAAAACAAAAGAAACACATTAGGATTTTTTTTAGCATACCCAAATTTACTAAGAATCCTATTTCCAAAATCAAATAAAAAAACCAAAAAGAAACACATTAGGATTTCCTTAGCATACCCAAATTTGCTAAGGATCCTATTTTTCAAAATCAAAATCTCCAAAAATAAAAGAAATGCATTAGGAATTTTTTAGCATACCCAAATTTGCTAAGAGTCATATTTTCAAAAAAATTTCAAAAATAAAACACAATTGGAATCTTCATTTTAGCATACCCAAATTTGCAAAATGAGGATTCCATTTTTTATAATCTCAAATGATTCAAAAAACAAAGCAAACAAAAAAAGAAGAAATTATTTTCAAACACCCCACTTAGCATACCCAAATTTGCTAAGTGAGTAAATCTAAAAATCAAAAATCAAAAATAAAATTAATTGACCCTTTACTTTAACATAACCAAATTTGTTAAATAGATGGTCCTTAAAGTCAAAATCAAAATTCAAATATGAACTTATGGAAGCATCTCTCCAATAATATTTGAACCTATTTTTAACATACCCAAATTTGTTGAAAATGGATTCTAAATTCAAAAAATTCCTCTTTCCAATCAAATCTCAAAATCTCTTCTAAATCCATTTGAGCCCAACTTAACACTTTCAAGATGTTGAGTATGGGTTCAAATTCTAAATTCAAATTCAAAATCAACAAAGCAAGAAAATTTGATTCAAGTTTGTTTTCAACATTACAATTTTAGTCAATTTTTTAGTCTTAGTTAAGTACAATTTGATTCAATGGCAGCATCGAAGTATTTGTTCACTTTTCCTCATGGGATGGACTCGGATGAGGCCGGCTTCGATGATTATGCCCACCTCATCCACTTTTAGTCAAGGCTTTGAGGGCTAGGATTACATGTGAGCACTCCCCTCATGACTACTAGCGAGGTGATTAGCGAAGGCGATCATCCGGTCGACATCTTTGTCACTAGATATTCCCTCATTGAAGAGGAAGGCAGTGGAGGTTCCCACAGTAGTAGTGTTAGTGCTAGTATCAGTGCCAATGTCAGTATGCTCGGTTGTTCCCCATGCTTCCCTAGTTAGGGCTAGCAACCACTTACTAGCACCCTCCAAGGGGAAGGCTCAATTGATCCCAGAGATTATCTCCCCTGCTTTTGAGGTTGGGTCTAGCTCTTACTCTGTTTACCCTACCAGGAGCAAAAGAAGAAATAAGAATCACATGATAAAGTAGCACCACACTCACATTGCTAGGGAGATGGAGGCAGTTACCCTATCTGTTGTAGAGGATTTGCTCATGATGGTTTCCCTGCTAGTTACAGTAAACCAGTTCCACCCTCTCTCTAGGTGTGATAAAGAGGATGCTAGAAAGATTTTTGCTTCACCTTCACCAATGGTTCAGTTACAGGCACTGATTAATGAGAGGAGGAGGTCATATGCCAACCTCCATTCAATCTTATGCCGAGTAGGCGGAGCCTACGGACGATCTAAGTCTGGGGCTCAATTTGATTTAAGATCAGTCATTCCCCACTATATGGGTAGGTAGCTTAGGCAGGAGAGGGCTAGAAGCCCACAGTTCATGTCACTAGCAGAACCTGGAGGTATAGCCATGTCAGCGGCCTCCACACTTGGATTTTGGTCGGCTAACCATATAATATCTACTCACGGGACCACATCATAAGAGCTACTCCCCATGAGTCGATGGTGCCTCCACCACACCGCTCTTGTCTATGTTCACCATCTCCCATACATGTTCTAGCATCTCCTATTCTAGCCAAGACCATGAAAGACGTATCGAGGGAGAAAAAGACCCCGTTGGTGATCCGGCTATGGCCGAGAGATCCTATCCCATCTACACCGCCTATTATGGTGAGGCTGAGCTCTCTTGCTCACCCTTCTACCCAGTAGTGGTGAAGAAGGAATGGCGATCTCAAAGCATAGTAGTCATCCTGTCACCACTGCCACCACAACATACAATGGAGATAGTAATTTTTGAGGGAGAAAGTGACAACTCAGTTGCACCTATGATGATAGATCCTCTTTTGAGTGTCACCCCATACAAATTTAGTGACAGTCAGGAGCATATTTCTTCTAGCGAGTATAGCCCTCATAGAGTTAACTCTCCAGTAGCAGGGGAGGTCTAGTGCCTTAGAGTACATGATAGTGATCCCACCACCGGTCAGCCTAGATCCTTTATGCATGTTCAGATAGACCATTCTCTAGATGATATTGTAGCCAATTATCTCATGAAGAAGAAGGAGATCTTAGGATATGACTGGTCTGAGGAGGAGAATGTCAGCTTTGATCCCAATGAGGATGATCTATTGGAAGATTTAGTGGGACTGAAAATGGTAGATACCCAAAGTTCTCTCCTTCGTGAGCAGCAAACTATGGAAGGTGCTAAGGCTAAGTAGGAAGACACAACCCAATCAGCCCAACACCTCCGATAGTAATTAAAAATAGAAAGATGAACAAATAGATAGGATGGCAAGGTAGCTCAAGGAGTTGTTAGCAGTAGTCTCAGTACTTCAGAAATAAGCATTGTCAGTCCATCCTACTATAGCTATGGCTAGTCAGCCAGTGTTGGTGCATGTCTTGGATCCAACCAAGACTTTACCTCCAGTAGAGCAAGGTAGCACCAGCATATATAGGAAGGTGGTGAATAGTACCTCCATACAAGAAATAGATATCAAGACTATGGTTGAGCAGTAAGTGAGAGAAGCGTTGGCTCAAGCCTGAGGAGGATCATTAATTTTAAAGGGTAGACCTATCCAGAGGAATTTGATGTCATCTAATATCCTAAGGGTTTAGTGCCTCCTTCCAAAAGCTTCAATGGCAATGGGAACCCGAGGCAACACATTGCACATTTTAGGGCCAGTTGTTGCAACGCTGGTGGCAGTGATGCTTTACCCTTCCATCTCTTTGTCAGTAGCTTAGCAAGCATAGCCTTTGATTAGTATGTCGAGCTTACAGTAGTTCAATGAAGAATTTTTTTTTTGAGTTGGAGCAACTCTTCATCAATATCCTAAGGGTTTCGTGCCTCCTTTCAAAAGCTTTGATGGCAATGGGAACCCAAGGCAACACATTTTTGGCTTGTTACCGGTGGCGATGATGCTTTACTCTTCCATCTCTTTGTCAGTAGCTTAGCAAGCATAGCCTTTGATTAGTATGCGAGCTTCCAGTAGTTCAATGAATAATTTTGCTGAGTTGGAGCAACTCTTCATCAAGAGGTTTCTGGAGCTCAGCAAAGTGATATTGTGGGCAATCTCATTATGGCTCAACAAAACCCTAGAGAGTCCCTCATTGATTACATTCTCAGATAGCATAATTTGAGTATGAAATGTGATCCACAATTGTCTGAATAACATTCCATCAAGATTCTACTTAAGAATATTCATGGCCCGGTCACCTTCATGCTCAATGGTTTCACCATCAAAACTTTTTAGAAATTAATCAATAAGACAGCTAGCTTACAAGGAGAAGCCAAACATTCGACTTTTCTAGACCAATCAATAAGCGAAGAAAGCTTTTGAGGAGTGATAGCGGTAGACAAGGTAGCGAGAGAGCAGTTTGAGAGACCTCATGCTCTACAGCCATCACTTCCACCTAATCTACCACCATCGAGGCAGCCCTATCAACTGCCACAGCAGCCTCCATGTCCTACATCGCCTCCTCCTCTGCAACATCATCACCAGAAGTGGTACACATACCCACCATCAGGTAGCTATGGTCCACCTACTCTTTTGGATAAACTTGATAAGCCTTTTTCATTTAAGAGGGAGGTAATCAGGAAGATCTTTAAGAATCTCTTAAAGAAGTCTGATTTTCAGCTATCCGAACCTAGGAGACCAGAGGAAGTGGGCAAAAGCAACGATCCTAACTTTTGTCCCTACCACCGTATGCTAGGTCATATTTTGAAAGATTGCTTCACATTTAAGGATTGGCTTGAACATAGCTTCAAGACCAGTGCTATAGTCATCCTGAAGAAATACCTTGTGGAATAACCATCCAGTTCCATTAGGGTAATCCTTGTTGATACTTGTGATCCTTCCAAAACTAAAGAAGGTTGGGATATCTTCTTATCCAAAACCTCTAAGAAAATTGTCTCAAAAGTCAAGAAACTTTTCTTGCAGGTGCCTGAGCTAACTAAAACCTCCAACATCAAGGAAGGTTTGCAAGTTGAGCCAACTCGAAAGGGGAGCTCAGAGCAACATGTGCCATCCAGGATAGCCAAGTAGCGCACCACCAGTCAGTCACCATCCTTTCTACAACATCAGTGACCTCCTCTACTTCAACTAGCTCTTCTTCTAGTAAACATCTTGTATCAATGGATGAGGGCATCAAATCTGTCACCCCTCTTACTTTACTTGATTTCTACTATGTACCTCCTATCAAATCCAATAAATTGAAAAATAAATCTAGCTTGAATTATATCTATGTCACTTTTCATGGGTTGTCTAAATCTATTCTTGATAACTCTTCAAGTCTAAACAACAACTATAACAATTTTGATCTTCCTCTTTCTGATTCAAAGTTGGATTTTTCTACTCTGAATACTATGGGTTCACCTCTTGAGATAGACTTGGAATCATGCGATTCTGAGGGTCCCATAGGAGAAGCTATGTGAGCGTGGAGGTAGAATCTTCATTACCATAAGAGATCAGAGTCAACCTCAGTGGCAGATTCTACCTCCTAGGCACCTCAAGATGAGGAAATAAGTTATTGGTTTGAGGATGAGAAGCCCTTTCACGCTTGCTGGATGCTTGTGGAGGATCAAAGGTGGACTACATGTCTCTCTCACCTAAGAAAGTTGTTATCTAAGCTAAGCATATATGATGCCCTTGTCTTATCTAAAGAGATGAGGGAATCATTAATCAAGGCTCTCGTTGATCCTGAGATATGCTTAACTTAGCTGACCGCTACGGGAGAGGAGTCATAATATTTCAAAGAAGCATAGGGGATCACTAGAAGACCTTCTTAGAGACATGGAACAACCCCTACATTATATGAGAGTAGATTCATACTTTCCAGAGTTCTCGTCGATCTAAGTGCATCGATAAACATTATGAGTCTAAAGACCTTTGCCTATTTGAGGATCGAGATCTCCACACTCCGAGGAGATCATATGATATTGAGAGGATTTAATGAACAAGCCAAGTGGGATTTAGGTTCCATGGTGTTACCTTTGGAGATAAGTGACTGGAAGACTAAAGCCAAGTTTTATATCATTGATTTGAATACTTCATTCACCATTTTTCTCGGTAGGCCTTGGATACATCTGAACAAGATGATTCCATCCTCCCTCCATCAGTGCATCAAGTTCAGAAAGGATGGGATTGAGTACTATGTTAAAGGAGATGAAAAGTCAATTTCAGTTAGAGTGGTTGAGGTATATGATAATGCGACCTACTATCTTCTTCAAAACACCCTTTCTTATGAACTTGGATAAAATTCAAAAGAAAAAGAAAAAGAAAATAAAGAAAAAGAAAAAGCAAAATAAAAAGAAAAGAAAATTAAAAATCCAAGTGAACTAGAAAGGGATTTGAAGAAGAAATAGAGCAGCATATCACATTCCACACATAGTTCATTCCATCATATGGACATATGGGTAGGATGACTCAACCTCCACCAAATAGATATAGAGGCAGAAATAAAGGTAGTTCCAGAGGTGGAAGACTCCCTGGTTGGCCATCAGCTAACAGGGGTTATGTTCCAGTTCATAGGAGTACCCCTACTATTCACAAAGACTTGGAATCCATCTCAGAGGATGAGTCCAATATAATTAGCATACCAGCTAACCCCTCTCAGCGAGTTTCATTAGAGGTGACACTCGAGCTGGACATCGATGAAGATCGAGTCTCCAGACAAAGCAAAGTATTAAAATCAAATGTATGCAAAACTATCAGGTAGCAGTTATGAACCTTAGCTCTAACCTCACTTTCATTCTAAAAGGTTAAAGGTTTAGTAGTTAAGGAGGCTCCTCAGTCTTCCAAGGATGTCAAGTCGAGGAGATTCTTTTTGGGATCATCATTCTTAAGTCTTGAAGTTGATGTAGAACTTGAGGATGCTTCATATAAAGAATTAATAGAATTACCTTTTGATTGGTACTCACCTTGCATTATTAATCTTGCGAAGAAGGGTTTTATTCCTTATTCATGGTCTAAGCACAGGTCAAAGTACTTCGAAAAGCTATGGAACAAAATAGATAGGAAAGCACAATTAAGATCAGGACTAGGATTCGGTATAGTGGGTTCAGTTGATGATGATGATTACTACTTAATTGTCACCAACCATATGAAGTCTAATAGGTTCTTTTCACACAAAACAACTCTTATGATAATGTGTGTTTAGAAACCTTAGATGATTCAGATGATCTCCAAATTAAAGATGCACTGCTAGAATTTGAAGAGGAGATCCATTCAACAATTGACAAGCTTAAAGAAATCAACTTCAGGACAGAAGAAAATCCATGCCTAACATACATCAATTCATTGCTGAATGAAGAAGAAACCAATGACTTAGTTAGGCTATTGATTGAGTTTAAGGACTATTTTGCATAGAGATATGAAGAGATGTCCAGTTTATCTCCTGACATAGTAGTCCATAAACTAGTTATAGATCCTGGCACTAACCCTATCAAGCAAGCTCCTAGATGCATGTGATTATAAATTGAACAACAGTCATTTCAAGTCAAGTCAATCGATGTTGGTTTCATCGGGAAGAAAAATATCCTACCGGTTAGCTGTCATCCCATTTAAGAAGAAGAATGGCCAAATTCACATATGCATCGATTTCTGGGACATAAATAAGGCATGTCCTAAGGAAGAGTTTCCTCTTCCTATACCATAATTAATGGTGGACATCGCTTCACCTCATGCAATTTTCCCCTTTATGGATGGGTCATATAGCTACAACCAAATCAAGATGGCTCCTGAGGATGAAAGAAACACTACTTTTGAACCAGAATGAATTTATTATAGGGTCATGCCTTTCAAAAAAATGTTGGTGCTACATACCAATGGCCATGACTCAAATCTTCAATGAACTCATCCATCATCGTTGAGTTATGTGATGATCTAGTAGTCAAGAGCAGGGAAACGGAAGACCATCTCTTTGACTTGAGAGCAGTTTTTGAATGAGTAAGATAATATAACCTCAAAATGAATCCTCTAAAGTATTCATTCAGAGTAGCTTCAAGAAAATTCCTTGGGTTTGTTGTCCACATCGGGAAATAGAAATAGATCTAGAAATAGATCTAGAAAAGATCAAAGCTATCTTAGAAATGCCACCTCCTAAGAGTATAACTCAACTCAGATCTTTCCAAGGATGGTTGGCATATCTAGGATGCTTTATTTACAATCTATTGGGGAAATGCAAATCATTCTTAGCACTTGTTAAAAAGGATGCCAAGTTCAAGTGGGATAATAAGTGTTAGCATGCCTTTGAAGATACCAAGCAGTATTTGGTGAAGCTGTCAGTTCTAGCAGCCCTTATCCCAGGCAGGCCACTCATCCTCAACACTGTTGCATTGGATGACTCTCTCGGTGCTATATTGGCCCAAGCCAATGACAAAGAGAAAAAGAGTGCTCTCTACTACCTCAGCCATCATCTGATTCTTGTTGAAGCAAACTATATACCTATTGAGAAATATTGTCTAGCTTTGATCTTTGCATTTCAAAAACTATGGCACTATATGCTTTCATATAAGATGAACTTAATTTCCAGAACTAATCCACTGTAGTATCTCATGTCACGACCAACGTTACCTGAAAGTTTGGTATGATGGTCCATGATCCTCTCGCAGTTTGATATCAAATTCATATCCCTCAGTGCAATAAAAGGACAAGCACAAATGTATTTCTTAATAACACACCCACTTCTTGTTAATTCTCCACTTAGTGTGATCTCCCTGATGAACAAATCATGAACTTAGGGGAGATTGACAACCACTGATGGGAGATGTATTTTGATGGTGCAGCTTCTTTTCATAAAAGGGAAGCACCACGATCTACTCTTGTAGAAAAGGCAGGGGTAGGAATAGTTCTCTTAACTCCAGACTATGATGTGATGAAATTCTCATACTATCATTCCAATCCCTGCACCAACAACGAAGCCAAGTATGAGGCTTTGATTGCTGGTATGGAGTTAGCTATCACAGTGTGTGTCAAGAGCATCAACATCTTTGGGGATTCTTAGTTGGTCATCAATCATATTGCCAGGTCCTATAAGATTTTCAAACCCAAGCTTCATCATTACCATGAGTATACCATGAAGCTGTTGGCCCAAATCCTTGAAGTCACCATCTATAAGGTTCCTTGAGCAGAGAACGCAGTAGCAGATGCTTTGGCCAAACTTGCCAAAGAATTGGCATGTCCGAAAGATGGGTCCAAAATAATTAAGTCCTATCCTTTATTGATGTTGAACTCATCGAGAGACTTTCTCTTAAAGGGGAGATTGTCGTTGCCTTTAAGGACAAGGAGCTGGATTGGAGGTAACCATTCATAGACTATTTGAACACTGACAAACTACCTCAAGAAAAGTCACAAGCCTATCAAGTGAAATAGAGAGCTCTCTCTTATGCTCTCATTGATGGTAGCCTGTACCAACTATCTTTCAATCAAATGTGGTTATGTTGTTTGAACCCACTTGGGAATGACCCTATGTCATAGAGAAGGCCTACCAAGGATGATCTTATCAGCTCATTGATTATAAAGGGGAACACCCGATGCTTCCAATTAATGGGATCTATTTGAAGAAATATTTTCCATAAAATATGTTTGAAAACATTTATCAACAAAAGAATAAAATCTAATTCCATTTCATCAAAATCTTCTCTTCTTTTGAAGCATTATTTGCTTATCTTCCGAATCCACCATGGCGTGTTTAGGATAGGTGTAAGAGTGCCCCAGTGGCATCCTATCCCTCTTTCATAACACAAACACAATCAAACATAATCTCTCGACACTATTAGAATAAGTGTGAGAGAACCCAAGAGGCATCCTATTTTGATTAGCATAACTGAGTTAGATGTAAGAGAACCTAAGCAGCATCCTTTCTTAGTGGGATTCCCAGTTTCCATCCATGGCACCATTTCATCAAAATCCCTAGTGTGTTTAGGGTAGGTGTGAGAGAACCCAAGAGATGTTCTATTCCCTTTTACATAAGCACAAAAACAAACATATATCTTTTATCTCAGGCTATCTTAATGTGAGAGCAAGCCCCCTGTAGCACTCACTCATTAGCTGCTCTAGGTCGGGTTTACATACTAACTCATTAATATGTCACCCCAGTGGTCACTTATTTAGAAGATGTGAGTCCCCATGCTGTCTTCTTATCTTGAGCATTGTAAACCAACGAGTGCCTTGTTAGTATGGCAGCCTTCACTGCCCAGCCAGTAAGCTACCTCATGTTGATTTTGTTTAAGAAGATGTGAGTCCCTGACCTTTCTTCTTGAACTAATCATCATGATCTAATTAGGTTAAGAATATTTGACATTTAGGATAAGTCCCCCAGAGACTCCTTTCCTCTTGACTACATTTGAGTCGATATAAGTCCTCCAACAACATTCGCTCAATAGTCACCCTAAGTCGGATGACACCTTTCGAGCCAAAGATAGACTATCCCAGTAATCAGTTCTGCAATAAGAGGATGTGAGTCCCCGAGCTTTCTTCCTAGGCTAATTATTACAAATTGATGGGCAACTTAGATTGGTTGATGTCCGTTATGCTGACAGTGACTCACCCGGTGGATACACCACTCTTAGCAGATGTGATTCCCCACGCTTTCTCCTTAAGTTGGCCACTGAATACCTATTTGATATATGATTAGCCATGTCATCTTCTTGAGGGTTTTGGATTAAGCCCTTTCCTCTGTGACTCCATTTAGACACTACCCGAATTACTTTTGGTTGGATAGTCCCCCTTTCCTAGTATCCACCCCTGTGGTTGGAGAATTTATTCGGTGATTCTTCTAAATCTGACAGTTTATGATATAGCACCTTCACAGTTTGATCCCTCACAAACTAATAGGGTCTACGTTAAAATAAATTAAATAAAAAAACAAAATATTTGCTTGTGGATTAGGAATTCAAGCCCCCAAAGGGCCCCTTTTCCCAAGCAGCCATCCTATCTTTAGAGCAGTGTCAGTAAAGCTCCCTATAGGAATTGTCTGATTACCTGAGTCGAGATAAGTCCCTAGGTTGGCACTCACATCATAGTCGCCCTAAGATTGGGTTCAATCTATTTTGCCACAAGCAGGTAACCCCGATAGTAATTCTGCTTTGGAAGATGTAAGATTATGATGCATTTTTTCTAGCATTACTATCGCAAACCAACGGGCACCCTTATGTCTGGATCAATTTGTTTCCCAAAGCAACCAATCACCCTAGTGGTCTTTTGAGTGGAAGATGTGAGTCCCCAAGCTTTCTTCCCTTGAATTGATAATTGCAAACCGAAAGACACTCCTTTGGTCGGATAGTTCTCCCATCGACCGGGAAGCTACTCCCTTTAGTTTAGTAAATTTGAGATAGGTCTAGGATAATATAAGCTCTTTCTCAGTGTGATCCATCACAAACCAAATAAATACATCAAAATAAATAAATTAAAAAATGAAACTAATCTTGACTATTTTTGAGCTGATTTAAATCCCCCATCAGTATTCACTCAATAGTCAGCCCTAAGTCAAGTTCGATTTGTTTCCTTGCCAATCGATCACCCTAGTGGTTCCTTATTTTAGAAGATGGGAGTCCCTGTGCTTTCTTCCTGACTTAACCATTGCATATCGAAAGGTATCCCTTTAGTTGGATAGTCCTACCATATGGTTGGTAGATTACTCCCTTTAGATTGGTAAGTCTAAGTTATGTCTAGGCCTCCATGACCCTTACTCAGTGCAATCCATGGTAAACCGATGGGATCCATTCAAAAAGAAAAACTAAAAAAATGATATTGATCTTTGACTATCTTTGAGCTGATTTAAGTCCCCTAGCAACATTCACTCAATAGTCAGCCCTAGGTCAGGTTCCATTTGTTCCCCAAAGTAAGCGATCACCCCAATGGTCTTTTATAGTGGAATATGTGAGTCCCTGAGCTTTCTTCCCTTGAATTGATCATTGTAAACTGAAAGGCACCCCTTTGGTTGGATAGTCCTACCTTGTGGTTGGTAGAATACTCCCTTTGGATTGCTAAGTCTAAGTTAGGTTTAGGCCTCCATGGCCCCTACTCAGTGTAGTTCATTACAAACTGATGGGATCCATTCAAAAACAAACTAAAAAAAAAGATATTGATCTTTAACTATCATTGATCTGATTTAAGTCCCCCAGTGGCATTCACTCAATAGTCAGCCATAGGTCGGGTTTGATTTGTTTCCCAAAGCAACCGATCACCCCAGTGATCTTTTATAGTGGAAGATTTGAGTCTCTGAGCTTTCTTCCCTTGAATTGATCATTATAAACTGAAAGCACCCCTTTGGTTGGATAGTCATACCTTGTGGTTGGTAGACTTCTCCCTTTGGATTGGTAAGTTTGAGTTAGGTCTAGGTCTCCATGGCCCCTATTCAGTGCATTCCATTGCAAACTGATGGGATCCATTCAAAAACAAACTAAAAAAAATGAAATTGATGTTTGACTATCTTTGAACTGATTTAAATCCTCCAACGACATTCACTCAATAGTCAGCCCTAAGTAGGGTTCGATTTGTTTTCAGAAGAAACTGATCACCCCAGTGGTCTTTTATAGTGGAAGATGGAGTCCCCGAGCTTTCTTCCCTTGAATTGATCATTATAAATTGAAAGGAACCCCTTTAGTTGGATGGTCCAACCTTGTGGTTGGTAGACTACTCCCTTTGGATTGGTAAGTATGAGTTAGGTCTAGGCCTCCATGGCCCCTACTTAGTGTAGTCCATCATAAACTAATGGAATTGATCAAAACACCTAAAATTAAAATTAATCTTGACTATCTTTGAGTTGATCTAAGCCTCCAGTGGCATTCACTCAATAGTCAGCCCTAAGTTGGGTTCGATCTATCGCCTTGCTAATGAATCACCCCAGCAACTAGTCCTTACTTTGGAGGATGTAAGTATATTATGCTATCTTCCTAGTAGAACTGCTGCACACCGAAAAGCGTCCCCTTTGATTGTCTAGTCCTACTATGTGTTTGGTAGACTACCCTTTTGGATTGGTAAAGTTAGGTCTGCCTCTGGCTTTCTACCGCATCCATTACAAACCAACAGGGCCCATCTCAAAATCCAAATTAAAAATCTAAAATAAATTCAACCCTCCTCACTCAGTGGAGTCAAACAAAACTAGTTCAACAAAATAAATCCAATCAATCTTCCCCAGTAGAGTCAATCAAATCAAAATAATCAAAATAAATTAAATAAATCAAATCAATTTCTCCACAGGGAGACTCAAATCAAACCTCTCATTCCCTTATGGATGATTTGAACTTGTTTCCCTAGTGGAAGGTTCACATACTTTATCCCTAATCAATTCCTCCTTCCCTCTCTAATTTTCTTGACATGAGTAGAGTCACATTACAGTAAGCTCTGGATTCCTTCAGCACCTTGAGTTAGGAGTAGATCATTTCTATTAGTGCTTGTGATCGTTTAGTGTTGTTGATCATTTCAGTCAACACCAATATGTGTGGTATGCCTTGTCAGTCACACCACAACTATTGGGCGCCTCTTGTGGACCTCATTTTTAGGATGAGCTCTCAAACCCCTCTGATCAGGAAAATTAATGAGTGCAGAGGCTACTGACTGTCGACCAAACCTCCGCCTCTCTTGACTAGTGATATGAACTGTAGTATGAGCCTCCCTAGCCCTCTCCTGCAGAAGATGTTTCCCCATGCTACGGGGGATAATAGATCTCATGTTAAAGCCCCACTATCGTTGGTTCTGCCAACCAGCATCAGACGAGGTCACATGACCTCCTACTCTGACTAACTAGGGGCTAAAATTGAACCGCTGGTGGAGGTGTAGTAGGGATCTTCCTGGAATCCTCTCTATCAGATTCAAAGAGAGGATGGAATAAGTTCGCTATAACCAACGGGGAAATCAGAGTGGATAACTCCTCAATAGCTGCCTCCATCTCACTGACAATGCGTGTATGGTATTACTTTATCATGCAATTTTTATTTCTCCTTTGACTCTTGGTGGGGAGGGTAGAGTAAAAGCTATACTGACCTCAAAAGTAGGGGAGACAATCCTTAGGATCAAGGGAGTCTTCCCCTTGGAAGGTGTTAATTAGTGGTTAGCTCCAGGTAGCAGAAAACCGGGTGCACTAATGGTCATAGACAATTCGATAAGTACTATAGGAACTACCATTGCCTTCATCATCAGCAATGGAATATCAGAGTCTAAGGGCATATCAATCTGAATGACCAGCTTCTGCCCGATCATTGTGCTCATGCTAATAGTGGTGAGGGGAGTGCCCTCATAGGTAATCCTCGCCCCCTCAAAACCTCATCCAAAATGAATGATGTGGGCATAATCAGAACCGGGAAGGCTGGCTTGATCTCAAGCCAAGTCCATCCCATTGGGAAAGGTGAAAACATATTTTTGTGCAGCCATTTCTGTCAACTAAAAATTGAACTGAGACTTGGAACTAAAACTATCACTTAACGAGAGTGTGCAATGTTGAAAATAAACTTGGATCAGATTTCTGTTGACTTTGAATTTTGAATTTAGATTCTGAACCCATACTCAACACCTTAGAAGTGTTAAGTTGAGTTCAAATGATTTAGAATAGATTTTCAGATTTGATTAGAAATAGGAATTGTTTGGATATAGAATCCACTTTCAACAAAATTGGATATGTTGAAAATGGGTTCAAAAATTTTCGAAGAGATGCTTCCATAGGTTCATATTTGAGTTTTATTTTTGATTCATATTTGAGTTTTATTTTTGATTTTGAGGACCCTTTATTTAACAAATCTAGGTATGTTAAAGTAAAGGGTCAATTTATTTTGGTTTTGGATTTGAGAATTTTGGAATTTATTCACTTAGCAAATTTGAGTATCCTAAGTGATATGTTTGAAAAAAATTTCTTCTTTTTTGGTTTCTTTATTTGCTTTGCTTTGTGAATCATTTTGTGATTTGTAAATGGAATTCTTATTTAGCAAATTTTGGAATGCTAAATTAGAAAATCCAAGTGTTTTTTATTTTGGAAATTTTTGAAAATAGGATTCATAACAAATTTAAGTATTCTAAGAGAATCCTAATGTGTTTCTTTTGATTTTGATTTGATTTTAAAAAGTATGATCCTTGACAAATTTAAGTATGCTAAGGGAGTCCTAATGTGTTTCTTTTGATTTTAATTTGATTTTTGAAAAGTAGGATCCTTAGCAAATTTAAGTATGCTAAAGGAATCCTAATGTGTTTCTTTTTATTTTGATTTGATTTTAAAAGGTAGGATCCCTAGCAAATTTAAGTATGTTAAGGGAATCCTAATGTGTTTCTTTTGATTTTGATTTGATTTTGAAAAATAGGATCCTTAGCAAATTTAAGTATGCTAAGGGAGTCTTAAAGTGTTTCTTTTGATTTTGATTTTGATTTTAATGGAAAATGGAGACTTAACTTTAGCAAATATGGTATGCTAAAATGAAGTTTCAAAATTATTTTTGAAAATTTTGTGAAATGAAAATTTCACTTAGCAAATTTGAGAATGCTAAATGAAATTCCAAAAAGTGTGTTTCAAATTTTTGTTTTGGATTTTCAAAATGGGGACTTGACTTTAGCAAATGGGGTATGTTAAATTGAAGTTCCAAATGTGTTTTGAAAAGTTTTGTGGAATGGAGATTTCACTTAGAAAATTTGAGTGTGCTAAATGAAATTCCAAAAATGTGTTTCAAATTTTTATTTTTGGAAAAGGGAGACTTCATTCCAGCAAATGGGATATTCTAGATTGAATTTCCAAATGTGTTTTGAAAAAAAAAAATTTTTTTTGTTGATTTTTGAAAAGGAAGATTTTCATTTAACAAATTTGGGTATGTAAGATGAAAATCAATTATGTTTTTATTTTCCAAAGGTGTATATTTTGTGTGTGATTATTTCTTTTTTGAAAGAGGAAATCCCAACCTAATCATATATGGAATATGTTAAGTGGCATTTCAAAATAATGTTACTTTATTTGGAAATGAAATTTCCATTCCATAAATTTGGGTGCATTGAATGGAGAAATTCATATGTGCTTTTTGAAAGTTTATTTTTGATTTTGTTTGAAAATGAAACCTCCATTCAATAAATGTGGGTATATTTAATGGAGAGGTTCCTTATGTGCTTTTTGAAAATATGAAAATTCCAACCTAACACATGTGGAATGTGTTGAGTGGAATTTCAAAGTTGTGATTTTTCTTGAAGATGTAATATCCATTCACCACATTTGGATGTATTGAATGAAAAGGCCCATCTTCAAATTTTATGCTTTTGATAACATGATTGTTACAAATTTTATTTTTGAAAATGAGATTTTCACCAAAATGAATTAAGTTAAGAAGCTCATTTGTGCTTTTAGAAAATATAATTGTTGAAAATTTATTTTTTTAAAGATGGTCCTACATATAACAATCATGAAGCTTATTAGAGGAATGTGATTTAAAATTTTTGTGCAAAATATTTCATTTTGTGCATTTTAGAAAGAGCACTTTTTGAAAAGCAAGATTTTTTATAAAGGATTTATTTTGCCTTCACTATTTTACAATGAACCTTTCCTTAACATAAAAATGATAAGGAGGAAGTCTTTAATTAATTCTTTTTGATTAAGCTTTTATTTTCACCCATTGGGGAACCCAATGGGGATTTTAAGACCAACACGGGGTGAGGTCCTAAAACCTAAAGATGTTGGCTAGCTTAACTTAAGGATGAAATAAGCTTAGTGCTAACGGGAAGAAAGATAGTCTTGGATTCATAGAGAAGTACAAACCCACTATCGATACTTTGAGGCAATGATCATTTACCATAGATGGAGAGAGGAACCATCCCTAGCGAAGTCGCCAGAAAAATCTGTGGTGTAAATTTTTATAAGTAGATTTCTAAATAATGTATACTTCCTTCTTCACTCTATGAAGAATAAAATGAAGATAGAAATATGCTTCCTTTGTATGCATTTTTGCACACCACGTAGATCCGTAGATGTTCTTATTAAGGGTGATCAGGTATAACATTGAGGAATGGTCTACTATCTTTAAAGATAGAAGTCAACACCCTACAATGGATCCAATCACCTTAATAAGGACAATGGGTCTGCAATGTACCAGAGATTCTTCCCTACTTTACATGGAAAAGTAAAGTATGGTTTATTTTAAACTGGGTTCATTAAGTTCCCTACAGGGGCAATCCCCCATAGTTAATTACATCCTAAAAAAGGAGATTCTTTAGGAATACTCTTGATTAAGGTAAATGATCATTGTCTCCAAAGATTTTAATAGGTAGGACTATCCATCGATTAGTTTATTTTGGAAAATCAAATGGGATTGATCAAAGAGAGAGAGTTATTATCGAAGCCAAAAGAAGATAAGTAGGAGGTGCTCACAATGCTCGAAAACCTAGTAAGCATCTCAAATTATCCTATGGTTGGGCTTTATTTTTTTGAAATTGAATTTTTTATTTGAGTTAAATTACTATTAGAAGTTTAGGGCTCATAATTTTACAATATAAGGTTATGAAAATACCTAAGAGGTGAGGATTTATGCTTATGACCCATAGAAGGCAGAAATAACCTCAGAACCTAAATCTAGGGAGCTTTAGTGAGGGCCAAAAGCACGACCTAAATCTAAGGAGAAAATGGGTGATTAGTTTGCACCATAAGAGAGGACAAACCACCCAACTGCTTGGACTTACAACTGCCTGGGGGTCACCGCCAACTAACTCCTCCTATGATTTTAAATTCATGTAGGCAAGTCATATGCTTTATGCAAGATAGCTAGGCTGTTATTTATTTAGAAAGAGACTAAGTCCTTAAACTCACTCCCTACAAGACTAGATCATGTAAGGGAATTAAAAATGGCATAGATCTAATGCAAAACATATTATATTTTACTTTCATTTTCGGACAATCATTTGACTCAGGCTTATAGGATTCAAATGCCTAATGCATGAGAAATAAGATTATGGGCCAAAATCAGCGAGAAGGTGAGGTGTGTTTCCACCATGGCTCTCAAAGGTCAAGACAAGTTCTCTGAAAAAGGTAGAAGCCTCCAATAAAGAGTGAAATAATATGTTTTTATGCATGATGTTATAAAAGAAATACCCATCCACCTAAGGGGTTGCTAATTCTTTTATCTTGATTTTTAGCTTAAGCATTAAATAAGATTATGAGTTGTTTATTTTTTATTTTTAGTTGATTAATTTAGTAGAAGATTTATTTTTTCCTAAGAGCCTAATCATCATCCAGGCCATACATCAAGTAAAGAAGAAACTAGGAAACATGTCATCTTAATGCACTAGCTAAACAAAACATCAAACATTTTATAAAGCTAGCGCAAAGAAATAAAAGGCCATTTATGGTCGGGCACCACCGCATAAACCCGAAAACAAATTGAGTAGCTGAGCTCTACCCTTATACAACCCGGATTACGGATGAATTAATTTACAATCAAGTAAGAAAATTCATGTTATGGGGTCTTCATTTCTTCATTTCTTCTTTCTTCTTTTGGTTCCTTCTTTTGGTTCCTTCTTTTGGATGGTTGGAAGGTGGTTGCTCCAAAGGATTCATGTTGTACATAATATGTAATCTTATGACCAATGATCATCCTAATCCCCCATAACATTCATTCCAAAATCTTAATTATAAAAATTACATGAAAAGGAAAAGTAAATCTAACTAACACCTGCAAAATAGAGATTAGCTAAGCAAATCATACAAATCTCAAGCATTTATATTGGACTTAGCACCCCATACATGGGTAACCAAATTCACCTGGCCTATTGGATTATGCTTAGGGGTATAAGCACTAGCACAGTAAAAGCATTTATATTTTTATTACAACGCCCCTTAAGCATAATCGCCTACATAAAATAATGATTAGACTAAATCATCCTACCATTCATTCAACGCACATTCACCCTAACTTCTAGACTAGAAATAATACATCATAAAATAAAAGTAAACATCAAGGCATGCACCGCCCTAACCTAAAGCTAGAAGTGGTGACTTAACCTAATGTGTGTGCTTTAAAAGGTTTGTGTAGTATGTTTAGCTATGCCTTTAAGGCATAGATTCTTTAAGTGTGAAGATGTTCAACTTAGATGGGTGGTTTCATTTAAATTGTTTGGGTTGATTTTTTTGTATTTTTGTTTGGTTTAAGTGAATCTTACAATTAATTACTAAGTTTTAAAGAAAGGGAAAAGAGAAGAGAACTTCTCTTTCCTTCCCTACTTTAAGTAATTTTTAAAGTGGATTCATATTTGATTTTTGTTTAGTGAATGTTTTATTATGTGTTTTAATTAATCCTAAGTTTAGATTTTTCCTAAAAAAACCTATTCAAAAAGAAAGGCATTTTAAGATTAAGTAAAGTGAATTAATATCACAAAACACACATCACTTCATTTCTTACCCAACATGTACAACATGCATATGAATGAATCCTTAGCATATCTATGCATGCAAATGAAAATATTTAGCACACTTTATGATGAATGCTAAGAAATATTACTTAAGAAAATTGGAATGTTTTATGATGGATGATTTTCATTAAGTAGAAAAGAGGGATTTCTTTTATTCATTATTCACATGCACATGTATATGTATAAAAGTCATAAGTGAGTATAGCGCCATTGTTAGCACCAGGGGTGTAAGGTATAAGACCTACTTAAAGCTACTTAAAGCCTTGCAATCCTGAGATTTTCCAGACTAATATACCACTTTTCTTAAATACAAACACATGTACAAAAGAAGTGAATAGAAAAATAAAGATGCAAAAGTTTGTATTTGTTTATTTATTTTAGTTATGCAATTTATATGTATAAGTGTGGATGTCTTTCTTAGGTAATACAATAGGAATGAATAGGAATGGGGTTAGGTAGGTGTCATGTTCTTTTCAAATAAACTATACACTTTGTCAAATCCTATTCAAAACTATGCTAAAAGGAAAGAGAAGGAAAGCTACACTATGCACATCTTCATATTTATATTCACATCCAAGCTTATAAATAATTATAAGTAGCACACTTTCAGTTTTGGGTGTTTGATTTATAGAATTTGAAAATAGTTTTGGATTTAATAGTGATAATAATCATTCATATTTTTTACTTTAGCCAAAAATGCAATTTAACATAAAGGAAATATTTCATTTTCAAATTGATTTTTGAAAAGCATGAATGCATGAAATTCATATGACATGCACATTTAGCATGTTAGGAAAGAACTAAAGTGATGAAAGTATGTGAACACATTCATCCTAATTAATTCCTAAAGACAATCTTATGAAATAAGAAAGCTTAAAGCAAATCAAGTTGTTTTTAAGAAAGGTTTGATTTTATTTTGAGTTTGATTTAATTTTAGAAATATGAGATGA
Organism: Cymbidium sinense; assembly: GCA_021442155.1. NCBI lineage: Eukaryota > Viridiplantae > Streptophyta > Magnoliopsida > Asparagales > Orchidaceae > Cymbidium > Cymbidium sinense. The sequence goes on from CM038217.1 coordinate 8,423,523, forward strand.
GTTTGTTGTTCCTAATCCATTCCCACATATGTTTGTTCATTTGGTTTGTTCTTAGGATTGTTGGATGGTTTTTATTTATTGCTTAAGTTAAGGTATGAATTAAGTGTGCTAATTACCCCTTACTTCACCACCTTAGCATAGTTAATCAAATAATTATTAGCCAATGATATGACATAAAACTACACAAGGAATTTAAATTAGCAATGCACCAAGGAAAGAATGCTACCTAATGCAATTGGCTCATGATTAAGGATTAATTAAGCCAAAGCATTTATTTTAAGTAATCTCATAACACCTCACACATGTGAGTTGAATTTTTATTTCCTTAATTGTACTTAGGCTCTTGAACACCTAAGCATCTAACCAAGATAGATTAATTGAGTTCTGAAAAGTTTTAAAATTTTATAAAATTAATTAAGGTGGTAATTAATGAATTAACTCTTAATTAAAGTTGGATTAAGGAAGAAAGGGGGTTTAAGGAATATCTTAAGGAAAGTATCCCAAAATTATTCCCTAAACCACATATTCACTTAAGCAAAACATAATCGATTCCATCAGAGGGTTAGACCACTAAACATACCCTTAATTAAGCTTGATTACATTAATGGAGTGATTAAGGAATGAATTAGCAATTCCTATAATTAAACCACCAATAAATCACAAGAAAATTAGGGGAGGCAGGAGTCTTCCCACTAATTATGCATAAGAAGTTTGGGATTAATTACTAGAGTAATTATAGTGTAATTAGTAAAATAACATTCCCAATAAAACCCAAATCAAGCGAAAAGCACTATCTAAAATCCATTAAAATCATTTTTAGAATATTCTATGTTCAATTATCTATCCATTATAATTTATTTCATATTTTTCTAATTTTTCTACGCTTAGATATGAATTTAGGAAGTTTTAATGATTAATTAGATGATTTAATAGCCTAATTAATTGTTTAATCCCGTCGGTGCCATGTGGAACGCTGATGCGGCATGTGATTTCCACATGGCATGATGGGATTTGATATTTAAGTTATCACATCATAGCGCCATGTCAGCGACAGTTATACACTTTCTCCTCACCTGTTCGATCAAGGATCGGATGGCTGAGGTTAAAGCTGTGATTCTAAAGGAAGAATCCATGGGATCTACATTTCTTTGATCATGGCTGTCTATCCAAAACATGCGGATGGACAGCCCATGATCTGTCTCTATATTTCTCTATGGGAAAGGACATCCGTCCATCTTCTAGGGCCTAATTCGAGCTTGATTGAGCTCAGATTGGATTGAAACTCAACCCACACCATCAACATGCAAAGGAGATCACATCTAACGACTAAAATTACATAGGGTGATATTTTACTTCACAAAGGACCAGACCACATTAAAATTATGCTTGATTTAATGGCATACCTCATCGGAGGTGATCACCGATGCTTGATTTCCTTGGAGAAGCTTCATTTAGTGGAGATAAAGCTTTGTTGATAGTTTGAAGTCTTGAGATTAGATGGATCCTTCTAGAGGCCAAGCTCCCCTTCAAGTAGGCTTGGTCTTGATCAAGATAGTGCCTCCCTTGCCTTAGAAACTTGGGAAAAGGTCTAAGCAAGTTTGATTTGATCCTCTGATGAAGCTTGAGGGAGGAATTGGCTTGGTATGAAGTATTGGCTAAGTTGGATTTCAAGTGGAGCTCCCCTACTAATAATCTATGAAAATCAAGAAAATGGAAAATAAATTTCACTCTAAGAAGCTTGGGATCACTTGGCAATGGCTCCTCTGGCTTCCCTTAGCTCAATCGAATATGAGATTATGAAGATTGAATCGAATTAGGGGGAGTATATCTCCCCTTGAAGGATTGGATTACCATGAAGGAGTTCACCATTTTGATCCAAGTGACCCTATTCAATGGGTTGTTTGAGCTATTTAGAGTGACATGGCATTCGATTTTGGTCAGAGGAGGAGTGGGTGAGGTGGCCATGAGCTCAAATAAGGTGGAGGGAGGATTCCACATGGCCATTTTCAAAGGAGGTGGTTGGGTTTGGATTTGGGTTAGTTTTTGATGACCCAAACCCATTGGTTCATGTGCACTAGGTCCTTTAGTGATCGTTTGGTCCATTAAGAGGATGACAAGTCCCCATGAAAAGGAATTAACAAAATTTCAAGTGTTTTTGACAAAAATTTACCTTATGGCCTAGGAGTAAAATGGTAATTTGGCTTGGGTTTCAATTCAAATATGTTTGATATGTTTGAAAAATAGATTAGGCTAAGTTTCATTAAATTTGGAATTGGTTTGATATGATTTGGCTTGACTCATTTAGGTCAAAATGGGTCAACTTTGGTCACGTTGACCAATTGGTCAAATTAGGTCAAACCAATGGTTGGGTCAAGTTCATATAACCATTTGAAATATTTTGGTGGCTTTGGTTTGATTCAATTTGATTTATATTTGGTTTTGGATCAATCGAGTTCAATTAGGTCAAATGGGTCAAGTTGACCAAATTGACCCATTTGACTTATCTGGGTTAGGTGATGGGTTGGCTCATGTTTGGTTGGTCATATGAAATAGATTGGTATCTTTATTTCCAATCAATTTAGTTTATATTTGAGTTTGGCTCAATTTTACCTTTTAGGTTGACCTGGGTTCATGGTCAATTGGGCTAGGTTAGGTCTAGTTGGCCAATTGAGGCTTTGGTCAAGTTCAACAATCATTTTGGAATGAACTTGACCCATTGGTTTCAATTAATTTAGCTTAGATCAAGTTTTGACACATTTTGATTTTTTAGGTCAAGTTGGGTCAACTTGGGTCAAGTGGCCAATTGGGCTAGGTTAGGCTCAAATGCTATCTTGGTCAAGTTCAAACATTGATCATGAATGAACTTTGATCAATGGTTTCAATAAATTCGGCCTATAGTAGATTTTGGCTAGTTTAGATTTCATTTTGGCTAAGTGTTGACTTGGTCAACCCTTAGGTTTAACTTGGTTTGACCTAGTTTGAGTGATTGATCATCTCATAATGATTGTTGATCATGATGACAGGCTTAAGTGGGCTTAGTTCAATCCAATTTTATAGAATTAGAATTTGGCTCATAAGAGTACTTTAGGTCACTTTGGGTCAATTGAGCCTAAGTGGGTCAAATGGCTTGGTCAAAGCTTGATTTGACTTTTATTGAACTCACATATGGACTTATGATTGAAATATAAATCCAATTGCAAGTGGTTTGAAGTCAAATGGGTTTTGATTTATTTGACAATTTCAAGTTCAAGGGGTGAACATGAGTTTGACTTGAGTTTGATTTTGAATTCAGTTTTGATTTGGTAATTGAAGTTTGTGTTTATATTTGGATTCATGATTGAAGGATTGATTGAATCATGAAGAAAAATCAAGAGTTTGGCTTGATTTGAATTTGATTTGGCTAAGTTCAAGATTTTGACTTGAAAGGCTTAGGTTGGATTTTTATTGAATTTGAGTTTGATTTTTGGAGTTGGTTTTGGTTGTTTGAGTTTATATTTCATTTATATATGTAAATATAAGTGAAAATATAAATGGGTTATGAGAAAATTTCAAGGATTTGAGGTGATTTGAACTTGATTTAGGTTAAGTCCTTAAGAGGAAATCAAAGTGACTTAGAAAAGATTTGAGATTTGGATTTAGTTTGATTGATTTGAATTTATATCTCATTTATATTCATATAAATGGTTTATGAGAAAATTTCATGACTTTAAGGTGGTTTGAACATTATTTAGGCTAAGTCCTTAGGCGGGAATTAAAGGACTTAGGAAAGATTTTGAACTTGGAATTTCAATCATAAGCATTAATCATAAGTTTCAATCATGGGTTCCAATCATTTGGCATTGATTTGGGTTTGGAGAAAATCAATTAAGCTGGAATTGATTTAGGTTTGATGTTGATTTGGTTTGCAGTTTGACTTGAAGGAAGGAAGTGAGGAAAGTGGTTCAAGCTATAAGGTAGGCAAATTTTCCTAACACTCCCAAGGCATGACCAATTCATATGGTTAACTCTTCCAAGTCTCTAGGGCTAGGTTGAGTATCCACCTAATCACTAGATGCATCTTGAGACTAAGGAACTCTTAAAGTCTAAGAGAAGTCTTATGTCTAAGATATAGGGATTGAGAGCTCATCCTAAAAATGAGGTCAGCACATCAAACCAAAACTAAATTCAAAAATCAAACCAAAGTTAAACTCATGTTCACCCTTTGAACTTGAAATCGTCAAATGAATCAAAAATTATTTGACTTCAAACCACTTGCAAATGGATTTATATTTCAATCATAAGTCCATATGTGAGTTCAATCAAACTCAAATCAAGCTTTGACCAAGCCATTTGATCTACTTAGGCTCACTTGACCCAAAGTGACCTAAAGTATCCCTTTTGCACAAAATTCTAATCCTACCCAAATTGGATTGAACTAAGCCCAACTAAACCTCACATTGTGAGCAGCAATTATCATGAGATGATCAATCACTCAAATTGGGTCAAACCAAGTCAAACCTAAGGGTTGACCAAGTCAACACTTAAACAAAATGAAACCTAAACTAGCCAAAATCCACCATAGGCCAAATTGATTGAAAACATTGATCAAAACTCATTCATGATCAATGTTTGAACTTGACCAAGTCATCATTTGAGCCTAACTTAGCCCAATTGGTCACTTGACCCAAGTTAAACCAACTTGACTTAAGTATATCATTACAAATTTTAATTTCTCATGACTCCAATTGCATTAGGTCCCTTTAGGTGCATTACAAATTTTAATTTCTCATCATCATATCATTGGAAACTCATGATTAAGTAGTGTTGACCTCATTTTTAGGATGAGCTCTCAACCCCTCCATCTTAGACATAGGACTTCTCTTTGACTTTAAGAGTTCCTTAGTCCTAAGATTCATCTGGTGATTAGGTGGACACTCAACCTAACCCTAGAGACTAATAAGAGTAAACCATAGGAATAAGTCATTCTTAGAATTGTTAGGAAAGTTTGCCTACCCTATAGCTTGAACCAATTCCTCACTTCCTCCCTTCAAGTCAAACTCAAATATATTCCAACTTGATTGATTTTCTCCAAACTCATATCAAGTCCAACTCTAACTCAAACCTTGAACCAATTCAATGGATTTTCTCAAATCATGAATCAATTCCAAATAATTGAAACTTATGATTGAAGCCCATGATTGGATTTCAAACTCCAAAATATTTCCTAAGTCCTTTTGATTCCCTCTCATGGACTTAGCCTAAATAAAATCTAAATCAATTCAAATTCAAGAAATTTTCTCACATCCCATTTATATTCTCAATTATAATCACATATATAAAGGTTTAATCATCCTTCTGAATCATCATATATTTGCATGCCATTTGTGTCGTGTATTCATATTTTCAAAAGGAATCAAAAGAATATGGTTATATCTAAGTGTATGTGTTGGATAAATACTATTGTATGGTGTGGCTATTATTACTAATAAATCCCACATTACTTTCAAAGTTATAAGTTAATGTTGAAAATCTAACTTAATGTTGGCTATGAATATTCAATGAAATTTATATTTTCTTATAGTTTAAACATGGTAAAGGATTGTTCTATTTTTATGATTCATGTGTATGTTTACATATATTCAGAGTTAGCAAGTATATAGTCTAGACATCTCGGGAACACAAGGTTTTAAGTAGCCCCAATGAGGTCTTAGATAATCTTACTTCTATGGTTTGACGACGGCACGTACTTGCTTAATTTCATTCATGTCTGTGCATGTGCTAGAACTTGGTATAGAACTTTACTTTACATGACTAAAGAATTTTTGATTAAATAATTTTTGCGTGATTTTAATTCCCATGCTTGTGTATATGTTTACATGTATTAAGTGTTGACCTCATTTTTAGAATGAGCTCTCAACCCCTCCATCTTAGACATAAGACCACTCTTAGACTTTAAGAGATCCTTAGTCTCAAGACACATCTAGTGATTAGGTGGACACTCAACTTAACCCTAGAGACTTAGAAGAGGTAGCCATAGAAATAGGTCATGCCTTAGGGGTGTTAGGAAAATTTACCTACCCTATAGCTTGAACCACATTCCTCACTTCCTTCCTTCAAGTCAAACTCCAAATCAAATCAACATCAAGCTTAAATCAATTCTAGCTTAATTGATTTTTCCCAAACACAAATTAATGCCACATGATTGAAACCTATGATTGAAACTTATAATTGAAGCCCATGATTGAAATTCCAAATCTTGCTTAAGCACTTTGATCTTCTCTTAAGGACTTAGCTTAAATTATGATCAAATAAATTCAAACTCATGAAAGTTTCTCACAATTCATTTCCATTCTCATTTATATTCACATATATAAATGAAATATAAGTTAAAATCAATCAAACTAAATTTAAAATTCAAATTCAAATCACAAATCTTTCTTAAGTCACTTTGATTTTCTTTTAAGGACTTAGCTTAAATTATGTTCAAATCAATTCAAACTCATGAAATTTTCTCACAATTCATTTATATTCTCATTTATATTCATATATATATATATATATATATATATATATATATATATATATATATATATATATATATATATATATATATATATATATATATATATATATATATATGAAATATAAATTCGAATCAATCAAACTAAATTCAAAATTAATTCCAAGTTCAAAATCTTTTCTAAATCCTTTATTTCCCTCTTAAGGACTTAGCCTAGATCATGTTCAAATCAATTCAATGTCATGAAATATTCTCATAAATTATTTATATCTTCATTTATATTCACATATATAATTGAAATATAAATTTAAATCAATCAAACTAAATCCAAAATTCAAGTTCAATTCACAAATCATTCCAAAGTCACCTTGATTTTTTCTTAAGGACTTAGCCTAGATCATGTTCAAATCACTTCAAACTCATGAAATTTTCTCATGACCCATTTATATTCTCATTTATATTCACATATATAACTGAAATATAAATTCAAACAACCAAAACTAATTCCAAAAATCAAACCCAAATTCAATCAAAATCCAACCTAAGCCTTTCAAGTCAAATTCTTGAACTTAGCCAAATCAACTTCAAATCAAGTTAAACTCTTGATTTCTCTTCTTGATTCAATCAATCCTTCAATCATGAATCCAAATATAAATACAAACTTCAATCACTTAACCAAAACTCAATTCAAAAATCAAGCCAAAATTCATTTCATGTTCACCCTTTGAACTTGAAATTGTCAAATGAGTCAAAACTCATTTGACTTCAAAACACTTGCAAATGGATTTATATTTCAATCATAAATCCATATGTAAGTTCAATCAAACTCAAATCAAACTTTGACCAAGCCATTTGACCTACTTAGACTCACTTGACCCAAAGTGACCTAATGTACCCTTATGAGCCAAATTCTAATCCTAACCAAATTAGATTGAACTAAGCTCACCTAAGCCTCTCATCATAATCAACAATTATCATGAGATGATCAAACACTCAAATTGGGTCAAACCAACTCAAACCTAAGGGTTGACCAAGTCAACACTTAGCCAAAATAAAACCCAACATAGCCAAAATCCACCATAGGCCAAATTGATTGAAACCAATGATATAAGTTTATTCATGATCAATGTTTGAACTTGACCAAGTCAACATTTGAGCCTAACCTAGCCCAATTGGCCACTTGACCCAAGTTGACCCAATTTGACCTAAAAGGTCAAAATGTGTCAAAACTTGATCTAAGCCAAATTGATTGAAACCAATGGGTCAAGTTCATCCCTAAAAGATTGTTGAACTTGACCAAAGCCTCAATTGGCCAACTAGACCTAACCTAGCCCAATTGACCTTGAACCCAACTTGACCTAAATGGTCATATTGAGCGAAATTTAAACTTAACCAAAATTGATTGGAAATAAAGATACAAATCCATTTTATATGACCAACCAAACATTAACCAACCTATGACCTAACCCAAATAGGTCAAATGGGTCAAATTGGTCAACTTGACCGATTTGACCTAAATGAACTCAATTGAACCAAAACCAAATATGAACCAAATTGAATCAAACAAAGCCACCAAAACATTTCAAATGGTCATATGAACTTGACCCAACCCTTAGTTTGACCCAATTTGACAAATTAGTCAACTTGACCCATTTTGACCTAAATAGGTCAACATGAGCCAAATCATATCAAACCAACTCCAAATTCAATGAAACATGGTCAAACCTATTTTCTCATCATAGAAAATATTCCCAAACTAAAATCAAGGTCAAATGACCATTTTACCTATAGGCCATAGAATAAATTTTGGCCAAATCCACTTAAAATTTGGTCAAATCATTTCCATAAGCACTTGGCACCCTCTTAGTGGATGAAGTGAACACTAGGGAGTGTGGTTCACCCAACCCAATGGGTTTGGGTCAGCCCAACATTGCCCAATGGACAAACCGACCACATGCCTTGAAATGGAGTACATGGAATCCTCATTCCACTCAATTCAAGCACATGGGAAGTTCGCCATTCCACTCCCTTGCCAAAATCAAATTCAAGGACATCCTAAATGGCATAACAAACCCACTCCTTATGGTCAATTGGATCAAAATGATAAGGCATTGCTCGGCCGTCCGACTGCCAAAGGGGGAGATATACTTACCCTAATTTGAATTGAATCCATCAGTCTCATACACGATTGAACCTAAGAAAGTTAGAGAAGCAATTCCTCAGCCTTCCCAAGCTCTCTCAAGCAAGAGTCAATTTCCCTTTTTTTTTATTTTTCAACCAAAAATATGGGAAGTAAACTCAAATCCAAACTCATTCTACACTAAAAAGCAGTGCAATTCCTCTTACAAGCTTCATTAGGGAGCTTAATCAAGCTTTCCAAAAGCTTCATACAAGCTCTTAAAGCAAGGAACGAGTGCCCTAGATCAAAGTAGAGCTTAAGTGCAAGAAGAGTTGGCCTCTAGAAGCAACGAACCAATCTCAAGAGCTCAAACTTTTAGCAAATCTTCATCTCAACTAGACGAAGCTTCTCCAAGGGAATCGAGTGCCGGTGATCACCATCGTTGAGGTAAACCACTTTTTCGAGCTTAATCTAGCCATGGTGTGGAGATTTGTGAAAGAAAGTTTAATCCCATGGGATTTTAGCCATTAGATGTGATCTAGGTTGCATGATGAAGGTGGGCTAAATTTTAGCCCAATCCGAGCTCAATTGAGCTCAGATCATGTCCTTGAAGATGGATGGATCTCCTTGCTCATAGAGAATTGCAAGGATGAATTTCTGGCCATACATCCATGCATTTTGGATGGACGACCAAGATTAAAACACGCAGCATCCCACGTTCACCCATTAGAATTGTGACTTTAATCTCAACCATCCGATCTTGATCGGACGATTGAGAAAAAAGCGTGTAGTGCCGCTAGTGACGTGGTGCTACGATAAGACAAGTCAAGTACCCAATCCTGTCATGACACATGGAAAGCGCATGCCGTGTCAGTGACCCACGTGGCATCGACGGGATTAAATACTTAAGTAGGCTATTTAAATATTCTAATTAATTCTGGAAAGTTCTAAAATTCATATCTAAGACTACAAAAATCAAAAATATGAAATAAATTGCATTGGATAGATAATTAAATATAGAATACTCTAAAATTAGTTTGAATAGATTTTGAATAGTATTTATCTCTAAATTTAAGTTTTATTAGGAATGTTATTTTTTTAATTACCCTCTAATTATTCTACTGATTAATCCCAAACTTCTTGTGCTTAATTAATGAGATGACTCCTACCTCCCCTAATTTTCTTGGGATTTATTGGTTGCTTAATTAGGAGAATTGCAAATTCATTCCTTAATCACTCCATTAATGTAATCAGGCTTAATTAGTGGTTTAACCCTCTGATTGAGTCAATTAAGTTTTGATTAAATAAATGTGAGGTTTAGGGAATAATTTTGGGATGCTTTCCTTGAGATATTTCCTAAATCCCCTTTTGTTTCATAATCCAGCCTTAATTAAGGGTTAATTCACTAATTACCATCTTAATTAATTTCAAAAATTCTAAAGCTTTCTAGAACTCAATTAATCTATCTTGGGTAGATTCTTAGGTTTTCAAGAGCCTAATTACATTAGGGAAATCAAAACTCAACTCACATGTGTGAGGGAGGTTATGAAATTACTTAAGTTAAAACCCCTTAGTTTAATTATTCATTAATCATGAGGCAAATGCATTAGGCCCTTTTCTTACTAGGTGCATTGTTGATTTAAATTCCTTGTGTGGTTTTATGTCAACTCATTGGCTCATAATTATTTATTTAACTATGCTAAAGTGGTATAGGTAAGGGGTAATTAACATGCTTAATTCATTCCTTAATCCAAGTAAAATATAAAAAACCATCTAATCACCTAAAAATTAAGCTAAAATAATCAACATATGTGAAAATGGGTTAGGAACAATAAACTCACCTCAAATTTCTCAAATTAAATTAAACTCAAGACAAAATCAAACCTTCTTAAAAAATAATTTGATTTATTTTAAACTTTCTTATTTCATGAGATTATCTTTAGGAATTAATTAGGGTGAATGTGTTTACATGCTTTCATCACTTTAGTTCTTTTCTAACATGCTAAATGTATATGCCATATGAATTTCATGCATTCATTCTTTTCAAAAATCAAAATGAAAGTGAAATATTTTTTTACGTCAAATTGCATGTTTTAGCAAAAGTAAAAATATGAATGGCTATTATCACTATTAAATTAAAACTATTTTCAAAACCTATAAATCAAATATCCAAAACTAAAAGTGTGCTACTTAGGGCATCAGTGAGTATGAAAAAGTGGATAAGAAAACTGCTTTTTTACTTAAAGAAAATCATGCATCATAAAGCATTCAAACTTTCTTAAGTAACTCACTTAGAATTCATCATAAAGTGTGCCAAATAATTCTCATTTGTATGTATAGATATGCTTAGGATACATCCATATGCATGTTATACATGTTGGAAAAGAAATGAAGTGATGTGTGTTTTGTGAATTTAGTTCACTTTTCATTATCTTAAAATGCTTTTCTTTTTGAATAGGTTTATTTAGAATTGATCTAAAATTAGGATTAGTTAAAGCACATAATAAAATATTCACTAAACAAAACTAAACATGAATTAACTTTAGAAATTACTAAAGGTAGGGAAGGAAAAAGAAGTTCTCTTCTCTTATTCTTCTCTTTAAAACTTAGTAACTAATTGTAGGGTTCACTCAAACCTAAACAAAGCATCAAATAAAATCAACCCAAATCAACTAAACACTTAAATGAAACCACCCATCTAAGTTGAACATCTTCATACTTAGAAAATCCAAACCTTAAAGCCATAGCTAAGCATACCACACAAACCTTCTAAAGCACATGCATTAAGTTAAGTCACCACTTCTAGTTTTAGGTTAGGGCGGTGCATAGCTTGATGTTTTCTTTTGTTTTGTGATATTTTGTTTTAGTCTCGATGTTAGGGTGAATGTGCATAGAATGAATGGTATGCCGATTTAGTCTAATCATTGTTTTTTGCAAGGGATTGTGCTTATATGTATAAAAAATATATATGTTTTTACTCAGTGCTTATACCTAAGAATAATCCAATAGATGAGGTGGACTTGGTTACCCATGTGTGGGGTACTAAGTCCAATATACATGCTTGGGGTTTGTATGGTTTGTTTAGCTAATCTCTATTTTACAAGTATTAGTTAGATTTACTTTCCCTTTTCATGTGCCTTTTGTAACTAAGATTTTGGAATGAATCTTATGGGGAATTAGGATGGGCATTAGTCATAAGATTACATCTTATGTACCATGTGAAGCCTTTGGAGCAACCACCTTCCAACCATCCAAAAGAAAAAACCAAAGGAAGGAATTAAAGAAGAAAGAAAGAAATGAAAACCCCCCATAATAAGAATTTTCTTACTTAGTTATAAATTAATTCATTAGTAATCTGGTTTGTATAAGGGTAGCGCTCAGCTACCCAATTTGTTTACAATTTTGTGCGGTGGTGCGCGACCATAAATGGTCTTTTATTTTTTTGCGCTAGCTTTATAAAATGTTTGATGTTTTGTTTAGCTTGTGCATTAAGATGACATGTTTTCCTAGTATCTTCCTTGCTTTGATGCATGGCCTAGATGTGGATTAGGCTCTTAGGAAAAAATAAATCTTCTACCAAATTTAATAATTCAAAATAAAAATAAAGAACTCATAACCTCATCTAAAGCTTAGGCTAAAAATCAACATAAAAGAATTAACAACCCCTTAGCTAGATGAGTATTTCTTTTATCACATCATGCATAAAAATATCTTATTTCACTCTTGAATGGAGGGCTTCCACCTTCCCCAGACAAACTTGGCTTAACCTTTAAGAGCCATGGTGGAAACACACATCCTCCCTTCTCATTGATTTTGGCCAATAATCTTACTTCTCATGCATTAGGCATATGAATCCTATAAGCCTGAGTCAAATCATTGGCCAAAAATAAAAATAATATGTAATATGATTTGCAATAGATTTAGGTCATTTGAACCATACCCTTACATGATCTAGTCTCTTAGGGAGTGAGTTTAAGGACTTAGTCTTTCTAAATTAATAGCATCCTAGCTATCTTGCATAAAGCGTATGACTTGCCTACATGAATTTAAAATCGTAGGAGGAGTTAGTTGGCAGCCACCCCCAGGTTGTTGTAAATCCAAGCAGTCGGGTGGTTTGTCCTCCCTTGTGGAGGTAAACCAAATACCCATTTTCACCTTAGATTAAGGTCATGCTTTTGGCCCTTACCAAAGCTCCCTAGATTTAGGTTTCGAGGTTGCTTCTCCCTTCTATGGGCCATAAGCATAAATTCTCACCTCTTAGGCATCTCCATAACCTTGTATTGTGGAATTATAAGCCCTAAACTTTTAATAAAAATTTAACTCAAACAAATAAATCAATTTTAAAAATATAAAGTCTGGCCATAAGATAGTTTAAAATGCTCGCTAGGTTTTATAGAATCATGAGCATCTCCTACTTATTTTCCTTTGGCTTTGATAATAACACACTCTCTCTCTCTCCCTCTCTCTCACTTTGATCAATCCCATTTGATCTTCCAAAATAAACTAATCGATTGATAGTCCTACCTATTGAAATCTTTAGAGACAACGATCATTTATCTTAATTGAGAGTATTCTTAAGGGATCTCATTCCTTATGATGTAATTAACTAAGGGGACTTTCCCCTGTAGGAAACTTAACGAACCCGATTTAAAATAAATCTTACTTTACTTTTTCATGTAAAGTAGGGAAATAATTTTTGGTACACATGCAGACCCATTGTCCTTAAGAGTCTTTGTTGAGGTGATTAAGTCCATTTTAGGGTGGTGATTTATATCTTTCGAGATAGTACACCTTTCCTCAATGTCATACCCAATCACCCTCAATAAGAACATATGTGGATCTACGTGGTGTCAAAAATGCATAAAAAGAAGAAGTATATTTCTATCTTTCTTTTATCTCGTATAGAGTAAAGATGGAAGTATACTATTCTCTTTAGAAATACTTATAAAATTTCACCACATATTTTTTTGGTGACTCCGTTGGGGCTGGTTCCTCTCTCCATCTTTGGTAAATGATTGTTGTCTCCAAGTATCGATAGTGAGTTTGTACTTTGGTATGAATCCAAGACTATCTTTCGTTCTATTGGCACTTAGCTTTTTCATCCTTAAGTTAAGCTAGCCAGCATCTTTAGGTTTTAGGACCTCACCTCATGTTGATCTTAAAACCCCTGTTGGGTTCCCTAATGGTTAAAAATAAAAATTGAAACAAAGAGAATCAATTAAAGACTTCCTCCTTACAATTTTCATGTTAAGGAAAGGTTCATTCTAAAATAATAAAGATAAGATAAATCCTTCATAAAACTCATGCTTTCAAAAAGAAGTCTTTCAAAATGCACATAATAAAATATTTTTGCACAAAAGTTTTCCTAAATCACCTTCATCTAACAATCTTCATGATTTTTATATGTAGGATCATCTTTACAAAAATAAAATTCCAACAAGTACATTTTCTAAAAGTACAAGTAACTTTCTTCACTCAATTCATTTTTAGTGAAGACCTCATTTTCAAAATTAAAATTCCAACAATCATATTTTCAAAAGCATAAAATTTGAAGATGGGTCTTTCCATTCAATACATCCAAATGTGTTGAATGGATATTACCTCTTAAAGAAAAATCATAACTTTAAAATTCCACTTAACACATTCCACATGTGTTAGGTTTGGATTTTCATATTTTCAAAAAGAAAAAGCACATATGAAACCTCTCCATGCAATATACCCACACTTATTGGGTGGAGGTCTTATTTTCAAACAAAATCAAGAATAAATTATCAAAAAAGCACATATGAATTTCTCCATTCAATATACCCAAATTTATCGAATGAAAATTTTATTTTTAAATAAAGTAACATTATTTTGAAATGCCACTTTAACATATTTTGTATATGATACGGTTGGGATTTCCTCTTTCAAAAAGTAATAACCATACACAAAATATACACCTTTGAAAAATAAAACATAATTGATTTCCATCTTACAACTGAAATTTGTTAAATGGAAATCTCCCTTTTCAAAAATCAACAAAAACAAAAAAAATTTAAAATACATTTGAAATTCCATTCTAGCATATCCCATTGGCTAAAATGAAGTCTCTCTTTTCCAAAAACAAAATTTGAAACAATCTTTTAGAATTTCATTTAGCATACTCAAATTTGCTAAGTGAAATATCCATTACACAAAATTTTCAAAATTCATTTGGAACTTCAATTTAGCATACCCCATTTGCTAAAATGAAGTCTCCCCTTTTCAAAATCCAAAACAAAAATTTGAAACGCCCTTTTTAGAAATTTATTTAGCATAATCAAATTTGTTAAAAGAAATTTCCATTTCACAAAATTTTCAAGAAACACTTTTTGAACTTCATTCTTTAGCATACCATATTTGCTAAAGTGAAGTCTCCATTTTCACAATAAAATTAAAATACTACAATTTTGAACACATCTTTTAGAATTCCATTTTAGCATACCTAAATTTGTTAAGTAAAATTCCCATTTCAAAAAATTAAATGAAACTTCATTTTAGCATACCATATTTGATAAAGTGAAGTCCCCACTTTCAACCAAAAATAAAATCAAAATCAAAAGAGAAACACATTAGGATTCCCTTAGCATACTTAAATTTGCTAAGGACCCTACTTTTCAAAAATAAATCAAAACCAAAAAAGAAACACATTAGGATTCTCTTAGCATTCCCAAATTTGCTAAGTGGGAATTGCAATTTTCAAAATCACCAATAATTTATAAGATAAAGCAACCAAAGAAAAAGAAACAATTATTTTCGAACACCTCACTTAGCATACTCAAATTTGCTAAGTGAGTGAATTCCAAAATATCAAATCAAAAACATAAAAAACCCTTACTTTACTCAAATTTGTTAAAGGAAAGGGTCCTCAAATCAAAATCTAATTTCAAAATAAGAACCTATGGAGGCATCTTTCTAAAATATTTGAACCCATTTTCAACATACCCAAATTTGTTGAAAGTGAATTCCATATTCAAAAATTTTTCTTTCCAATCAAATCTCTAAATCTTCTCTAATTCTATTTGAACCCCATTTAACACTTCCAACATGTTGGATGTGGGTTTAGATTTTAAATTCAAATTCAAAAGTCAACAAAGCAAAAATCTAATCTAAGTTTGTTTACAACATTGTAGATTCTCATCATCAGTCTCAGTTGCAGCTACAGTTCAATTTTTAATTTTTAGTTGATTATAATGGAAACTTCATAGAAGTATGTGTTTACTTTCCCCTACAGCATGGACTTGTCCTTGGATTAGGACAATCTCATTGAGCTGATTAGACCCATCTCATCCATTTCAATTGAGGTTTCGAGGGGATGAGGATTACCTGTGAGGATGCTCCCCTCATAACTATTAGCTAGATCGCAGCGGCTAGGCAAAAGCTAGTCATTCAGATTCATTTGCCATTAGACTCTGATATCCCCTCACTGAAGAGGAAAGCAGTGACAATTTTTATAGTAATGCTAGTGATAGTACCAGCATCAGCACCAGTCTTAGTGCATCTTGTAGTTTTCTATGCTGCCCAGTAAGGGCCAGCACCCACTCATTAGCACCCTCGAAGGGTAAGGCTCCTCTGATCCTAGAGATTTGCTCCCCAACTTTTGAGGTTAGGTCTAGTTCTTACTCCACTCACCCTACCAGGACTCAGAGGAGGAACAAAAACCGCATGATTAAGCAGTACCATACACAAGCCGGAGATGGAGCCACATGCCGGGTGGAGGAGTTGCCCACTGATTTCCCAGTTACTGAACCCATTTCATCTTCTCTCTGGGTCTGACAGAGAGGATGCTAGGATGATCCATACTTCACCTCCACCAGCAGTTTAGTACCAGCCCCCAGTTAGTCAGAGGAGGAGATCGTATGATGGCCTCCGTTAAGTTCTATGCTAGGTTGATAGAGCTTACGAACATTATGAATCTGGAGCTCAATTTGACTTGAGATATGTCATCCCCCATAATGTGGGTAAACATCTACAGTAGGAGAGGGCGAAGGAGGACCGCACTACAGTTCAGATCAATAGCCAAGAGAGGCAGAGGTTTGGTCGATAATCAGGAGCCTCTGCACTCATTGATTTTCCTAATCGACGTGCTATCCGCATCGATCACATGGATAGTATTTTGCTTATCGGGATGACCCATCATAAGAGGAGGATCTCTATTCTAAGAGAGTCGGTGGTGTCTCCACCACACCGCTTTACCCCCTGTCCACTGTTAACCGTTCACGTTGTAGCATCTCCAGTTCCACCGAAGGCTATGAGGGCCACATTCGTGAAGAGGACCCCGTTGGTGATCTAACTATAACTAATGGATCCCATTCCATCTACACTATCTACTGTGATGAGGCCGAGCTCTCCTGCTCAACCTTCTACCCTAGTTATGGTGCAGAAGGAATGGCAACCTCGAAGCGTAGTGGTCGTCCCTTCACCAACACCACCAATTTAGTAGAACATAGAGATGGTTGCAGCAGTTGTAGAGGGAGGAGATGATATTCCAGTTGCACCCATGATAGTAGAGCTTCCTAGGAGTGTCACCTATTTCAGAGTTAGTGACAGCCAGGAGGGCATTTATTCTAGTGAGTACAGTCCTCACAGGATTGATTCTTCAGCAGTAAGAGAGGTCTGGTTCCTCATAGTTCATGATGTGGATCTCATCACTGGTCAGCTGAAAGAATTTATGCCAGTTCTAACAAATCGATCTTTAGAAGACATAGTAGCTCACTTTTTCATGAAAAAGAAGGAGATCCTAGGATACGACTGGCCTGATGAGGAGAAGATCAGCTTTGATCCCAATGAAGATGATTTGTTAGCAGACTCAGCTGGGGTTTGCATGGTAGATACTAGGGGATCCCTCCTCAAAGAGCAACAAGCTATGCAATGTGATGAGGTTGAGTAGGAAGACACAACCTAATCAGCCCAACACCTCTGATATCAATTAAAATAGAAAGATGAATAAATAAATAGGATGGCAAGGTAGCTCGAGAACTTATTAGCAGTGGTCTCAATACTTCAAAAATAAGCCCTAGTAGTTCATCTTACCACAACTGAGATTAGTCAGCTAGAGTTAGTGCATGTCTTGGACCCAGCCAAGACCTAACCTCCCATCGAGCAAGGTAACACTAGCATGTATAGAAAGGTAGTGGAAAGTACCTCCATATAAGAGAAAGATATCAAGTCTATTGTTGAGCAGCAAGTGAAGGAAGCATTGGCCCAAGCCTGAGGAGGATCATCAGTTCTAAAGGGTAGACCCCACCCAGAGAAATTTGATGCAATCCAATATCCCAAGGGTTTCGTACCACCTTCCTTCAAGAGTTTTGATGGTAGTGAAAATCTGAGAAAGTATATTGCACACTTCATGGCTAGTTTTTGCAACGCCGATGGAAGTGATGCTTTGCTATTCCACCTCTTCATTAGTAGCCTAGAAGGCATAGCTTTTGATTGGTATGCTAAACTTCCCAATGATTTAGTGAAGACATTTGTTGAGTTGGAGAAACTCTTTATCAAGAGGTTTGCTGGAGCACAGGAAAGGGTTACTATTGGCGATCTCATTGTAGCACAACAACACCAAGGTGAGTCCCTTATTGACTACATTCTCAAATAGAGTAACCTGAGTATGAAATGCCAGCCACAGCAGTCCGAACAGCATGCCATTGAGATTCTTCTAAAGAATATCCAGGCCCAGTCACCTTCATGTTTAAGAGCTTCACCATCAAAATCTTTGAAAAGCTAATCAACAAGGTGGCTAGTCTATAAGGAGAGGCCAAACAGGTGCCTTTTCAAGACCAGTTGCCCAAAGCAAAGCCGTAGAAGGTATATGAGAAGAATCCTAAGGAAATGACAGCATTAGAAAAGGGGAAGCAACCAGCTAAAGATCAGTCCAAGAGACCATGAACTCAGCAGCCTTCGCTCCCACCTCCTCTACCACCATCGAGGCAGCCCTGCAGGCCACCACAGTAGCTTCCATAGACTACTCAACCTCCTCAGCCATATCACCAGCAATAGCAGCACACATACCTTCCACCAAGTAACTATGGCCCTATGGTGAAATTTTTTATATTTCTAAAGAATAAATATACTTCCATCTTTTCTTTATACATAATAAAAATAAAGATCAAAATATACTTCTTCTTTTTAAGCATTTTTTACACCATGTAGATCCATAGGTATTCTTATTGAGGGTGATTGGGTAAGACATTAAGGAGAGGTGTACTATCTCTATAGATAGAAGTCAGCACCCTATAATGGATCTAATCATCTCAATAAGGAATCCTAAGGATAATGGGTCTACAAGTGTACTAAAGATTCTTCCCCTACTTTATATGAAAGTTAAAGTAAGGTTTATTTTAAACCGGGTTCATTTAGTTCCCTAAAGGGACAAGCCCCCATAGTTAATTACATCCTAAGGAATGAGATCCATTAGGAATACTCTTGATTAAGGTAAATGATCATTGTCTCCAAATATTTCAACATGTAAGACTATCAATCGATTAGTTTGTTTTAGAAGATCAAATAAGATTGACCAAAGAGAGGGAGTTATTATCGAAGCCAAAGGAAGATATGTAGGAGATGCTCATGATGCTAGGAAATCTAGCAAGCATCTCAAGCTATCCTATGGTGAAATATGAATTATTCATTTGAGTTTAATTTTTCATTAGAAATTTAGGTTTTATGATTCCACAACACAAGATTGTGGAAATTCCTAAGAGGTGAGGATTTATACTTATGGCCCACAAAGGGGAGAAGCAACCTCAGAACTAAAATCTTGGGAGCTTTGGCGAGGTCCAAAAGCACAACCTAATTTTAAGGCAAAAATGGGTATATGATTTACCTCCACAAGAGAGAGTAAACCACCCCCAACTTCCTTAGACTTACAATTGTCTGGGGGTGGCCGCTAACTAACTCCTCCTATGATTTTAAATTCATGTAGGTAAATCATATGCTTTATGAAAGATAGCTTAACTTTTATTTATTTAGAAAGAGACTAAGTCCTTAAACTCACTCCCTAAAGAGACTATATCATGTAAGGGTATGCTTCAAATGACCTAAATCTAATGGAAATCATATTACAATTTTTTTCATTTTTTGGACAATCATTTGACTCGGGCTTATAGGATTCATATGCCTAATGCATGAGAAGTAAGATTATTGGCCAAAATTAGTGAGAAAAGAGCAGGTGTATTTCCACCATGGCTCTCAAAGATCAAGCCAAGTTTCTCTGAAAAAGGTGGAAACCCTCCAATCAAGAATGAAAATAATATGCATTTATGCATGATGTTATAAAAAAAATACTCATCCAGCTAAGGGGTTGCTAATCCTTTTATCTTGATTTTAGCCTAAGTTTTAGGTGAGGTTATGAGTTCTTCATCTTTAATTTTTGAATTGTTAAATTTAGTAGAAGATTTATTTTTTTCTAAGAGCCTAATCCACATTCAGGCCATACATCAAACAAGGAAAAAATAAGGAAAAAGATGTCATCTTAATGCACAAGCTAAACAAATCATCAATCAATTTATAAAGCTAACGCAAAAGAATAAGAGGTCATTTATGGTCAGGCACCACCGCACAAACCCGAAAACAAATTGGTAGTCAGCCTCCACCTTATACAACCGGATTATAAATTAAATTACAAGGGAATTCATTATTATGGGAGTCTTCAAGCTTCATTTTTTCATTCTTCATTTCTTCTTTCTTCTTTGGTTTCTTCTTTTAGATGGTTGGAAGGTGGTTGCTCCAAAGGCTTCACATGGTACATAAGATGAGATCTTATGACCAATGCTCATCCAAATCCCCATAACAATCATTCCAAAATCCTAATTGCAAAAATCACATGAAAAGGAAAAGTAAGTCTAACTAACACCTGCAAAATAGAGATTAGCTAAAAAAAATGCACAATCTCAAGCATGTATATTAGACTTATCCCCCCATACATGGGTGACTAAGTCCACCTGGCCTATTGGATTATTCTTAGGGATATAAGCACCTGTATAGCAAAAGCATTTTATATTCTTATTTATTATAGCGCCCCTTAAACACAATCCCCAGTAGAAAAAAATAATTAGACTAAATCATCCTATCATTCATTCTACACACATTCACCCTAACATCCAAACTAAAACATATATCATAAAACAAAAACATCAAACCATGCACTGCCCTAACCTAAAGCTAGAAGTGGTGACTTAGTCTAAAGTGTGTGCTTTTAAGGTTTGTGTGGTATGCTTAACTATGGCTTTAAGTTAGAATTTTCTAAGTGTGAAGAATGTTCAACTTAGAGGAGGGTTTCATTTAAGTGGTTTAGATATTTTTGGTTGATTTTATTTTATGATTTTATTGGGTTCAAGTGAATCCTATAATTAATTACTAAGTTATAAAGAGAGGAAAAGAGAAGAGAACTTCTCTTTCCTTCCCTAACCTAAGTAATTTCTAAAGTGGATTCATATTTTAGTTTTGTTTATTGATTATTTTATTAAGTGTTTTAATTAATCCTAAGTTTAGATGAACTTTAAACAAACTATTCAAAAATAAAGACATTTTAAGATTACATAAAGTGAACTAAATTCACAAAACATACATAACTTCATTTCTTTCTTAATATGCATAACATGCATATGAATGAATCCTAAGCATATCTATACATACTAAATGGGAATGTTTAGCACACTTTATGATGCATGCTAAGTAGTTTATTTAAGAAAATTTGAATATTTATGATTCATGATTTTCATTAAGTTGCAAAGGGGTTTCTTATCCAATTTTCACATACACATATGAATGTATGAAAGACATAAGTGAATACGAAATAATTGTTAACCAGGGGTGTAAGGTACAATACCTACTTAGGGCTACTTAAAGCCTCACAATCTCTGGATTGTCTAGACTAATATCACTTTCCTTAAATACAAGCATGTGTACAAAAGAAATGAATGGAAAAGAAATGATGAAAAAAGTTTGTGTTGGTTGATTTATTTTTATTTATACAATTTATATGCACAAGTGTATGTATCCTTTTTAAGTGATAGCATAGGAATGAATAGGAGATGGAATTAGGAAAGTGTTAGGTTCTTTTCATATGAACTATACACTTTCCCAAATCCTATTCAAAACTATACCAAGAGAGAAGAGAAGGAAAACTACACTAAGCACATCCTTATATTTTACTCACATGCAAGCTTATAAGTAAGATATAAGTAACACACTTTCAATTTTTATAATTTATTCATGTATTCTGAAAATAATTTGGATTTAATAGTGATAATAGCCACTCATATTCTTACTTAAGCCAAAACATGAAATTTGACATAAAGGAAACATTTTCATTTTAAATTTGATTTTTGAAAAGTATGAATGTATGAAATCATATGACACACACATTTAGCATATTAGAAAAGAACTAAAGTAATGAAAGCATGTAAACAATTTCACCTTCATTAATTTCTAAAAATAATCTTATGAAATAAGAAAGCTTAAATCAAATCCAAGTTTTTTAATGTGATTTTTATTTGAATTTGAATTTGATTTAATTTGGATAATATGAGGTGAGTTTGCTGTTCCTAACCCATTCCCACATGTGTTTGATATTTTGTTTAATTTTTAGGTGATTAGATCCATTTCATATTTTGATTAGGTTAAGGTATGAATTAAGCATGTTAATTACCCCTTACCTACACCACCTTAGCATAGTTAATCAAATAATTATGAGCCAATGAGATGACATAAAACCACACAAGAAAAAGAATGCACCTAGGAAATGGGCCTAACGCAATTTGGCTCATGATTAATGATTAATTAAGCTAAGGAGTTTAACTTAAGTAATTTCAAAACACCCCTCACACATATGAGTTTAATCTTGATTTTCTTAATTGTACTTAGGCTCTTAAACACCTAAGCATCTACCCAAGAAGAATTAATTGAGTTCTGGAGAGTTTAAGAACTTTAAGAAAATTAATTAAGGGGATTATTAGTGAATTAACCTTTAATTAAGGTAAGATTAAGGAATAAAGGGGGTTTAAGGAATATCTTAAGGAGAGTATCCCAAAATTATTCCTTAAACCTCACATTCACTTAATCAAAATATAATTATCTCAATAAAAGGGTTAAATCACTAATTATACCCTTAATTATGTCTAATTATATTAAGGGAGTGATTAAGAAATGGACTAGCAATTCCCCTAATGAAACCACCAACAAATCTCAAATAAATTAGGGGAGGCAAAAGTCATCCCTCTAATTACTCCTAAGAAGTTTGAAATTAATCAGTGGATTAATTAGAGAGTAATTAGTGAATTAACATTCCCAATAAAATCTAATTCATAGAAAAGAACTATTCAAAATCAATTTTAGAATATTCTATGTTCAATTATCTTTCTAATACAATTTATTTCATATTTTCTAATTTTTCTATGTTGAGATATGAATTTTAGAAGTTTAGGTGATTAATTAGAATTAAATAAATCTCTAATTATATCACTAAATCTACATGCGGATGATGCGGCATGTGCTTTACACACGTCACCGCCTGATTAGCTATTTAAAATGTCACATCATAGCATCGGTGGCGATTATTCTGCTTTCTCCTCGTCGATCAAGGATGGGATTAAATCTATGGATTTGAGGGAGAGAAAATAAATATATCATGTAATTTAATCTTGGTCATCCATCCAAAATGTATGAATGGATGGCTAGAGATCTGTCCCTATAATTTCCTATGAGAGAGAGGATCTGTCCATCTTTTAGGTCATCATTCGAGATCGATTGAGCTCAGATTGGGCTAGAATTTGGCCCACACCTTCATCATGCATCCTAGATCACATCTAATGGTCAAAATCCTATGCCATGAAAATTTTTTAATAAAGCTTCACACCACATTGAGTTTAAGCTCGAAAAATGGCTAACCTCACTGGAGGTGATCACCGGTGCTTGATTCCCTTGGAGAAGCTTCATCTAGTTGGGATGAAGCTTTGTTAAAAGTTTGAGGGGTTAAGGTTGAGTAACTTCTCCTATGGACCAACTCCTCCTCCAATTAAGCTCTACTTTGGTCTAGGTGACTCCTCCTTTGCTTCAAGAACTTGAAAGAGAGCTTAGGAAAGCTCGATTGGGGTCCCTAAGGAAGTGTACAAAAGGGAATTGGCTTGATTTTAGGTGTGGAGTAAAATGGACTTTTGGTGGAGCTCCCATTTTCACCTTGTGAAAATTGAGAAATGGGAATTGGCAAATGCCTGAGAGAGCTTGGGATCACTAAATGACTCCTCTAGCTTCCTAATACTCTCTCAACTTGAACCATATTGGAATGAGAGTGAATTACGGGGAGTATATCTCCCCCTTTGGCAATCGAACAATTGAGCATGGGCTTGCCATTCTGATCCAATTGCCCTGATTCAAAGGGTTTGTTAGGCTATTTTCAATTGCACATGGTTTGGTTTTGGTCAGAGAAGAAGTGGAGAAGCTTTCCATGTGCTCAAATTTAGTGTAAGGAAGATTCTCATGTGGCCATTTTAAAGTATGTGCTCGATTTGTCCATTGGGTCAGGTTGGACTAACCCAAACCCATTGGGTTGGGTGCACCACCCTCCCTAGTGTTCACTTGATCCACTAGGAGAGTTTCAAGTGGGTATGAAGAGGATTTGATCAAATTCCAAGTAGAATTAGCCAAAATATACCCTATGGCCTAGTGGTAAAATGGTCATTTGGTTGATTCTTGAATTTGGGTATGTTTAGTATGTTGAGAAAATAGGTTAGCCTAAGTTTCATTAGATTTGGGGTTCATTTGATATGGTTTGGCTCATATAAACCCATTTAGATCAAAATGGGTCAACTTGGGTCAAGTTGGCCAAGTGATCAAATTGGGTCAATCCAAGGGTTGGGTCAAATGCATATGACCATTTAAAATATTTTGGTGGCTTTGGTTTGATTCAATTTGGTTTAGGTTTGAATTTGGTTCATATGACTTCATTTAGGTCAAATTTGTCAAGTTGACCAATTTGACCCATTTGACCTATTTGAGCTAGGTCATTGGTAGGTTTAGATCTGGTTAGTCATATGAAGTGGATTGGTATCTTTGTTTCTAATCAATTTTGGTTAAGTTTGAATTTGGCTCAATATGACCCTTTAGGTCAACTTGGGTTTAAGGTCAATTGGGCTAGGTTAGGTCTAGTTGGCCAATTGACGCTTTGGTCAAGTTCAACAAGTGGTTTAGAATGAATTTGACCATTGGTTTCAATCAATTTGTCTTAGTTCAATTTTTGACATATTTTTACTTTTTAGGTCAACTTGGGTCAACTTGGGTCAAGTGGCCAATTGGGCTAAGTTAGGCTTAAATGTTGACTTGGTCAAGTTCAAACATTGGTCATGAATGAACTTAGATCAATGGTTTCAATCAATTTGGCCTATGGTAGATTTTGGCTATGTTGGGTTTCATTTTGGCTAACTGTTGACTTGGTCAACCCTTAGGTTTGACTTGGTTTGACCAATTTGAGTGATTGATCATCTCATGATGAGAGGCATATATGGGCTTAGTTCAATCCAATTTGGTTAGGATTAGAATTTGGCACATAAGGGTCTTTAGGCCACTTTGGGTTAAGTGAGCCTAAGTAGGTTAAATGGCTTGGTCAAAGCTTGATTTGTGTTTGATTGAACCTGTATATGGACTTAAGATTGAAATATAAATCCATTTACAAGCGGTTTGAAGTCAAATGGGTTTTGATTCATTGACAATTTCAAGTTCAAAGGGTGAACATGAAGTGGATTTTGGCTTGATTTTTGAATTCAGTTTTGGTTAAGTGATTGAAGTTTGTATTTATATTTGGGTCCATGATTGAAGTATTGATTGAATCAAGAAGGAAAATCAAGAGTTTGGCTTGATTTGAAATTGATTTGGCTAAGTTTAAGATTTTGACTTGAAAGGCTTAAGTTATATTTTGATTGAATTTGAACTTGAATTTTGGATCTAGTTTGATTGATTTGAATTTATATTTCATTTATATTTGCGAATATAAAAGAGAACATAAATGGGTCATGAGAAAATTTCATGAGTTTGAGGTGATTTGATCATGATCTAGGCTAAGTCCTTAAGAGAAAATTAAGGTGACTTAAAAAATATTTATGATTTGGATTTGAATTTTGGATTTGATTTGATTGATTCTAATTTATATTTCATTTATATATGTGAATATAAATGAGAATATAAATGAGTTATGAGAAAATTTCATTAATTTGAATTGATTTGAAGATGATTTTGGCTAAGTTCTTAAGAGGGAATTAAAAGACTTAAGAAATACTTTGAATTAGGAATTTGAATTTTGGATTTGATTTGATTGATTTGAATTTATATTTTATTTATATATGTAAAAAATAAATGAGAATATAACATATAACTGAGTTATGAGAAAGTTTCATGAATTTGAATTGATTTGAAGAAGATTTTGGCTAAGTCCTTAAGAGAGGATTAAGGACTTCAGAAAGATTTTAATTATGAATTTGAATTTTGGATTTGATTGATTGATTTCAATTTATATTTCATTTATATATGTGAATATAAATGAGTTATGAGAAAGTTTCATGAATTTGAATTGATTTGAAGAAGATTTTTGCTAAGTCCTTAAGAGAGGATTAAACACTTAAGAAGGATTTTGAATTAGGAATTTAAATTTTAGATTTGATTTCATTGATTTGAATTTATATTTCATTTATATATTTGAATATAAATGAGAATATAAATGAGTTATGATAAAATTTCATGAATTTGAATTTATTTATAAATGATTTTGGCTAAGTCCATGAAGAGAAATCAATGGACATAGAAAAGATTTGTGAATTGATCTTGAATTTCAATCATGGGTTTCAATCATATGGCATTGATTTGAGTTTGGAGAAAATCAATTAGGGTAGAATTAATTTAGGTTTGATGTTTATTTGACTCAGAGTTTGACTTGAAGGAAGGAACTGAGGAAGGTAATTCAAGCTAAAGGGTAGGCAGATTTTCTTAACACCCCTAAGGCATGACCTACTCCTATAGCTAACTCTTCTAAGTCTCTAGGATTAGGTTGAGTGTCCACCTAATCACTAGATGTGTCTTAGGACTAAGGATCTCTTAAATACTTAGAGGAGACCTATGTCTAAGATGGAGGGGTTGAGAACTCATTCTAAAAATGAGGTCAACAGGTTCACCTGCTCTTTTGGATAAACTTAACAAGCCTTATTCATTTAAGAGGGAGGTAATTAGGAAGATCTTTAAGAATCTCTTAAAGAGGCTTGATTTTTAGCTACTCGAGCCTAAGAGACTAGAGGAAGTGGGCAAAATCCATGACCCTAACTTTTTCCCCTATCACAGTATGTTAGGTCATGTTTTGGAGGATTGCTTCACATTTAAGGACTAACTTGAACATTGCTTCAAGACCGGTGTTGTAGTTATTCCAAAGGAATTTCCTGTGGAACAACCATCCAATTCCATTAGGGTAATCCATGGGGATACTTGTGATCCTTTTAAAACTAAAGAAGGTTGTGATATCTCCTTATCCAAAACCTCTAAAAAGATTATTCAGAAGTTCAAGAAACTTTCCTTGTAGGTGCTTGAGTCAGCTTAAACCTTCAACATTAAGGAAGGATTGCAAGTTGCTAGAGCCAACTCAAGGAAAGGAGGAGCTCAGCAGCATCAGTAGCATTAGCAGCATGTCCCATCCTGGGATAGCCCAGTAGCACAACCACCGACCGAGTCTTGCCTCCATTCTACCATTATAGCTATCACTACTTCAGCTAGTTCTTCTTCTGTTAGTAGACATCTTATATCGACAGATGAGGGCATCAAATTCCTCACCCCTCTTACTTTACTTATTTTCTACTTTGTACCTCCTATCAAATCCAAGAAATTAAAAAATAAAGCTAGCTTGAATTACATCTGTTTCACTTCTGATGGATTGTCTACTTCTATTCTTAATGATAACTCTTCAAGTCAAAATAACTATAAAAATTCCAATCTTTCACTTTCTGATTCAGAGTTGTACTTTCCTACTTTGAATGCTATGGGTTCACCTCTTGAGATAGACTTGGAATCATCTGATTTTGAGGGTCCCATAATAGAAGCTATAGGTGAGCCTGATGTGTAGGTAGAACTTTTCATAACCGTGCCACAAGAGATCACCGAAGTCAACCTCCGTAGTGGTAAGGTTCTACCTCCTAGGGTAGCACCTCAAGATAGAGGGAAATAAGTCATTGGTATAGAGGATCGAGAAGCACCTCCACAAGATGTTCCACCCTTGGATATGCTTATGGAGGATCAGCCCAAGGAAGACTACAATGTCCTTTCACATCTAAGAAAGTTGTCATCTAAGCTAAGCACATACGATGCTCTTATCCTATCCAAAGAGACGAGAGAATCATTAATCAAGGCTCTCCTTGATCCTGAGATATGCTTAGCTCAGCTGACCTCTATTGGTGAGGAGGCACATTATGTAAAAGAAGCCCAGGGAATAACTTTTATAGATGAAAATCTTCTTTTGGGAGACTTGGAGCACAATCGTCTCCGCTACATCACAATTGACATGGGCAGATTTAGACTCGCCGGAGTTCTTGTTGATCCAGGTGCATCAATGAATATTATGAGTCTAAAGAACCTTGCCTTTTTGAGGATCGACATCTCCACACTCCGAGGAGATCGAATGATATTGAGAGGATTCAATGAACAAGGTGAGCGGGCTTTAGGTTCCATAGTGTTACCTTTGGAGATAGGAAACTGGAAGACTGAAGCCAAGTTTTACATCAATTATTCGAATACTTCATTCACTTCTTTGCTCAGTAGGCCTGGATACATCAAAATAAGATAATTCCATTCTCCCTCCATCAGTGCATCAAGTTCAGAAAGGATGGGATTGA
The DNA here is from genome assembly GCA_021442155.1 of Cymbidium sinense. Taxonomy (NCBI): domain Eukaryota; kingdom Viridiplantae; phylum Streptophyta; class Magnoliopsida; order Asparagales; family Orchidaceae; genus Cymbidium; species Cymbidium sinense. The sequence continues at coordinate 8,452,018 of CM038217.1, forward strand.
ATACCATGTCAATGGAGATGAAAAGCTATTTTCAGTTAGAGAGGTTAAGATTTATGAGGATGCGAGCTACTATCTTCCTCAAAATATCCTTTCTCATGAACTTGGACAAAACTCAAATTCAAAAGAAAAAGAAAATGAAGAAAAAGAAAAGGAAAAGAAAAGAGAAGAAAAATGAAAATCCAAGTGAACAAGAAAGGGGAATTGAAGAAGAAATAGATCCGCATATCACATTCCACCCACAGTTCATTCCATCATATGTACATATGGGTAGGATGACTCAACCTCCACCAGAGGTAGAGGCAGAAATAGAGGCAGTTCTAAAGGTGGAAGACCCCCTGGTTGGTCATCAACCAACAGGAGTTATGTTCTAGTTCATAGGAGTACCCCTACTATTCACATAGACTTGGAATCCAGCTCGGAGGATGAGTCTAATGTGATTAGTATACCATCCAACCCCTCTCAACGGGATCCATTAGAGGTGGCTTTACATCTAGACAGACACAAAGACCGGGCCTCTAGATAAAGTGAAGTATTCGAATCAGGTTTATGTGAGACTATTAGGCAGCAGCTGGGAACCTAGCTCTAACCTCAATTTCATCTCAAAAATTTGAACTTTTAGTAGTTAAGGAAGCCCCTAAGTCTTCCAGTGATATGAAGCCGAAAAGATTCTTTTTGGGACCATCATCCTCAAGTCTTGAAGTTGATGTAGAACTTGAGGAGGATTCATTTAAAGAATTAATGAAATTATCATTTGACTTTTACTCACCTTGATTTTCTCTAAAGGACTTAGCTTAGATCATGTTCAAATCACTTCAAACTCATGAAATTTTCTCATGACCCATTTATATTCACATATATAAATGAAATATAAAATCAAACAACCAAAACTAACTCCAAAAATCAAACCCAAATTTAGTCAAAATCCAATCTAAGCCTTTTAAGTCAAATTCTTGAACTTAGCCAAATCAACTTCAAATCAAGCCAAACTCTTGATTTCTCTTCATGATTCAATCAATCCTTCAATCATGAATCCAAATATAAATACAAACTTCAATCACTTAACCAAAACTCAATTCATAAATGAAGCCAAAATTCATATCATGTTAACCCTTTGAACTTGAAATTGTCAAATGAGTCAAAACCCATTTGACTTCAAACCACTTGCAAATAGATTTATATTTTAATCGTAAATCCATATGTAAATTCAATCAAACTCAAATCAAGCTTTGACCAAGCCATTTCACACACTTAGGCTCACTTGACCCAAAGTGACCTAAAGTACCTTTATGAGCCAAATTCTAATCCTAACCAAATTGGATTGAATTAAGCCAACCTAAGCCTCTCATCATGATCAACAATTATCATGAGAAGATCAAACACTCAAATTAAGTCAAACCAAGTCAAACCTAAGGGTTGACCAAGTCAACACTTAGCCAAAATGAAACCCAACATAGCCAAAATTAATTATAGGACAAATTGATTGAAACCAATGATCTAAGTTTATTCATGATCAATGTTTGAACTTGACCAAGTCAATATTTGAGCCTAACTTAGCCCAATTGACCACTTGACCCAATTTGACCTAAAAAGTCAAAATATTTCAAAACTTGATCTAAGCCAAATTGATTGAAACCAATGGGTCAAGTTTATCCCAAAATGATTGTTGAACTTGACCAAAGCCTCAATTGGCCAACTAGACCTAACCTAGCCCAATTGACCTTGAACCCAACTTGACCTAAAGGGTCATATTAAGCCAAATTCAAACTTAACCAAAATTGATTGGAAATAAAGATACCAATCCATTTCATATGACCAACCAAACATGAACCAACCCCTTACCTAACCCAAATAGGTCAAATGGGTCAAATTGGTCAACTTGACCCATTTAACCTAAATGAACTCAATTGAACCAAAACCAAATTGAATCAAACCAAAGTGACCAAAACATTTTAAATGGTCATATGAACATAACCCAACCCTTGGTTTGACCCAATTTGACCAATTGGTCAACTAGACCCAAGTTGACCCATTTTGACCTAAATAGGTCAACATGAGCCAAATCACATCAAACCAACTCCAAATTCAATGAAACTTGGCCAAACCTATTTTTGCATCATACCAAATATGTCCAAACTGAAATCAAGGTCAAATGACCATTTTACTCCTAGGCCATAGGGAAAATTTTGGCCAAATCCACTTGGAATTTGGTGAGATCCTCTCCATAACCACTTGGCACCCTCTTAGTGGATCAAGTGAACACTAAGGAGTGTGGTGCACCAAAACCAATGGGATTGGCTTAGGCCAACCTAGCTCAATGGCCAAACCGACCACATGCCTTGAAATGGAGCACATGAAATCCTTCTTCCACTCAATTCAAGCACATGGGAAGTTCACCATTCCACTCCCTGGCCAAAATCGAATTCAAGGACATCCTAAATGGCCTAACAAACCCACTCCTTGTGGTCAATTAGATCAAAATAGCTAGGTATTGCTTGACCATCAAATTTCCAAAAGGGGAGATATACTCCCCCTAATTTGAATTGAATCCATCAGTCTCATACTTGATTGAACCTAGGAAAGTCAGAGAAGAAATTCCTCGGCCTTCCCAAGCTCTCTCAAGCAAGAGTCAATTTCCCATTTCTCGGTTTCTCAAGCTAAAAATAGGGGAAGCAAACTCAAATCCAAACTCATTCTACACTCAAAACTAGTGCAATTCCTCTTGCAAGCTTCATCAGGGAGCTTAATCAAGCTTGCCAAAAGCTTCATACAAGCTCTTGAAGTAAGGGAGAAGTTCCCTAGATCAAAGCCGAGCTTAAGTGCAAGTGGAGTTGGCCTGTAGAAGCAACCACTAAATCTCAAGAGCTCAACCTTTAAGCAAAGCTTCGTCTGAACTAGACGAAGGTTCTCCAAGGGAATCGAACGTCAGTGAGCACCTCTGATGAGGTAAACCATTTTTTTTAGCTCAATCTAGCCATGGTGTGTAGCTATGTGAAAGAAAGTTTAATCCCATGAGATTTTCACCATTAGATGTGATCTAGGTTGCATGATTAAAGTGTGGGCTAAATTTTAGCCCAATCCGAGCTCAATCGAGCTCGGATCATGTCCTTGAAGATGGATGGATCTCCTTGCTCAGAGAATTACAGTGATGAATCTCTAGCCATCCATCCGTGCATTTTGGATGGATGGTCGAGATTAAAACATGTAGCATCCCACAGTTCACCCTTTAGAACCACGACTTTATTCTCAGCCGTCCGATCCTTGATCGGATGGGTATGGAGAAAGCGCGTAGCGCCGCCACTGATGTGGTGCTATGATGTGACAAGTTAAGTACCCAATTCCATCGCACTACATAGGAAGTGCATGTCATCAGTGGCCCACGTGGCACCGACGGGATTAAATACTTAATTAGGCTATTTAAATATTCTAATTGATTATGAAAACTTTTAAAATTCATATCTAAGCCTAGAAAAATCAAAAAAAATATGAAATAAATTGCATTTGATAAATAATTGAATATAGAATATTCTAAAATTAATTTGAATTGATTTTAAATAGTATTTTTCTCTAAATTTTGGTTTTATTGGGAATATTATTTTACTAATTACTCCACTAATTAATCCCAACCTTCTTGTGCATAATTAGTGGGATGACTCCTGCCCCTCTAATTTTCTTGGGATTTATTGGTGGCTTAATTAGGGGAATTGCTGATTCATTCCTTAATCACTCCCTTAATGTAATTAGGCTTAATTAAGAGCATAATTAATTATTTAACCCTCTGATTAAGTTAATTAAGTTTTGATTAAGTGAATGTAAGGTTTCAGGAATAATTTTGGGATGCTTTCCTTGGGATATTCCCTAAACCCCTGTTTCTTTCTTAATCCAACCTTAATTAAGGGTTAATTCACTAATTACATCCCTTAATTAATTTCATAAAATTCTAAAACTTTCTAGAAATCAATTAATCTATCTTGGGTAGATGCTTAGGTGTTCAAGAGCTTAAGTACATTAAGGAAATCAAAACTCAACTTACATGTGTGAGGGAGGTTTTGAAATTACTTAAGTTAAAACCACTTAGTTTAATTAATCATTAATCATGAGCCAAATGCATTAGGCCCTTTTCTTACTAGGTGCATTGCTGATTTAAATTCCTTATGTGGTTTTATGTCATCTCATTAGCTCATAATTATTTGATTAACTATGCTAAAGTGGCATAGGTAAGGGGTAATTAACATGATTAATTCATACCTTAACCCAAGTAACATATAAAAAAATCATCTAATCACCTAAAAATTAAACTAAAAAAATCAACATATGTAGGAATGGGTTAGGAACAAGAAACTCACCTCAAATTTCTCAAATTAAATCAAACTGAAAACAAAATCAAACTTTCTTAAAAAATAATTTGATTTATTTTAAACTTTCTTATTTCATGAGATTGTCTTTAGGAATTAATTAGGGTGAATGTGTTTACATGCTTTCATCACTTTAGTTCTTTCCTAATATGCTAAATGTGTATGTCATATGAACTTCATGCATTCATTCATTTCAAAAATCAAAATGAAAGTGAAATATTTTCTTTATGTCAAATTGCATGTTTTGGCTAAAGTAAAAAAATATGAATGACTATTATCACTATTAAATTCAAAACTATTTTCAAAATCTATAAATCATATATCCAAAAATGAAAGTGTGCTACTTATATTTTATTTATAAGCTTGCATGTGAATATATAAATGTGTCTTATGTTTGCTTCCTTTCTTTCCTCTTAATATGGATTTGCATAAGATTTGCAAAGTGTATAGTTCTTTTGAAGGAACATAACACTTGCATAAATTTATTCTTATCCTCTTCCATGTTATGACTTAAGAAATATCCTTACACTTACACATATAAATTGCATAACCAAGTCAAACATAAGTACAAACTTTTGGATCTTTCTTTCCCTTCATTTCTTTTGTACATATACTTGTATTTAAGGGAAGTGGTATATTAGTCAGGACAACCCCGGGGTTGCAAGGCTTTAAGTAGCCCTAAGTAGGTCTTGTACCTTACATCCTTGGTTAATAATGGTGTCGTACTCACTTATGTCTTTCATACATATATGTATGCATGTGAAAAAGTGGATACGAAAACCTCTTTTTTGCTTAATTAAAATCATGCATCATAAAGCATTCAAATTTTCTTAAGTAACTCACTTAGAATTCATCATAAAGTGTGCCAAACAATTCCCATTTGTATGTATTCTTAGGATACATTCATATGCATGTTATACATATTGGGAAAGAAATGAAGTTATGTGTATTTGTGAATTTAGTTCACTTTACTTAATCTTAAAATGCCTTTCTTTTTGAATAGGTTTGTTTAGAATTGATCTAAACATAGGATTAGTTAAATCACATGATAAAATATTCACTAAACAAAACTTAACATGAACCCACTCTAGAAATTACTTAAGGTAGGGAAGGAAATAGAAGTTCTCTTTTCTTTTCCCTCTCTTTAAAACTTTGTAATTAATTGTAGGGTTCACTCAAACCTAAACAAAGCATCAAATAAAATCAACCCAAATCAATTAAACACTTAAATGAAATCACCCATCTAAGTTGACCATCTTCATACTTAGAAAATCCAAACCTTAAAGCCATAGCTAAGCATACCACACAAACCTTCTAAAGCACACACATTAGGTTAAGTCTCTACTTCTAGATTTAGGTTAAGGCAGTGCATGGCTTGATGTTTACTTTTGTTTTGTGATATTTTATTTTAGCCTGGATGTTAGGGTAAATGTGCATAGAATGAATGGTATAATGATTTATTATAATCATTATTTTCTGCATGGGATTGTGCTTAAGGGGCGCTATAATAAAAATATATTGCTTTTGCTATGCAGGTGCTTATACCCCTAAGCATAATCCAATAGGTTAGGTGGACTTAGTTACCCATGTGTGGGGTACTAAGTCTAATATACATTCTTGGAGTTTGTATGGTTTGTTTAGCTAATCTCTATTTTGTAGGTGTTAGTTAGATTTACTTTTCCTTTTCATGTTCCTTTTGTAACTAGGATTTTGGAATGAATGTTATGGGGAATTAGGATGAGCATTGGTCATAAGATTACATCTTATGTACCATGTGAATTCTTTGGAGCAACCACCTTCCAACCATCCAAAAGAAGGAACCAAAAGAAGGAACCAAAGAAGAAAGAAGAAAGAAGAAATGAAGAAATGAAGATCCCTCATAATATGAATTTCCTTACTTATTTTTAAATTAATTTATTTGTAATCCAGGTTGTATAAGGGTAGAGCTTGGCTACCCAATTTGTTTTCGGGTTTGTGCGATGGTGCGCAATCACAAATGGCATTTTATTCTTTTGCGCTAGCTTTATAAAATATTTGGTATTTTTTTAGCTTGTGCATTAAGATGGCATATTTTCCTAGTTTCTTTCTTGCTTTGATGTATAGCCTGGATGTGAATTAGGCTCTTAGGAAAAAATAAATCTTTTACCAAATTTAATAATTTAAAATTAAAATAAAAAACTCATAACCTCACCTAAAGCTTAGACTAAACATCAACATAAAAGAATTAGGAACCCCTTAGTTGAATGAGTATTTCTTTTATCACATCATGCATAAAAGCATCTTCTTTCACTCTTGATTGGAGGGCTTCCATCTTTGCCAGAGAAACTTGGCTTGACCTTTGAGAGCCATGGTGGAAACACACTTCCTCCCTTCTTGCTGATTTTGGCCAATAATCTTACTTCTCATGCATTAGGCATATGAATCCTTTAAGCCTGAGTCAAATGATTATCCAAAAATAAAATAATATATAATATGATTTGCATTAGATTTAAGTCATTTGAAGCATTCTCTTACATGATATAGTCTCTTAGGGAGTGAGTTTAAGGACTTAGTCTCTTTCTAAATAAATAACAGCCTAGTTATCTTACATAAAGCATATGACTTGCCTACATGAATTTAAAATCATATGAGGAGTTAGTTGGCGGCCACTCCCAGGAGGTTGTAAGTCTAAGCGGTGGTTTTTATCCTCTCTTATGGAGGAAAACCAAATACTCATTTTCACCTTAAATTTAGGTCATGCTTTTGGCCCTTGCTAAACCTCCCTAGATTTTAGTTCTGAGGTTGCTTCTCCCTTCTATGGGTCATAAGCATAAATTCTTACCTCTTAGGTATTTTCATAACCTCGTATTGTGGAATTAGAAGCCCTAAACTTTTAATAAAAATTTAACACAAATAAATAAATCAATTTCAAAAATATAAATCCCAACCATAGGATGAAATGCACTAAGTTTTCTAGCATCATGAACATCTACTTATCTCTCTCTCTCTCTCTCTCTCTCTCTCTCTCTCTCTCTCTCTCTTTGATCAATCCCATTTGATCTTCTAAAATAAACTAATCGATTGATAGTTTTACCTATTGAAATCTTTGGAGACAATGATCATTTATCTTAATTGAGAGTATTCCTAATGGATCTCATTCCTTAGGATGTAATTAACCATAGGGGCTTGCCCCTATAGGGAACTTAACAAACTTGATTTAAAATAAATCTTACTTTACTTCTTCATATAAAATAGGGGAAGAATCTTTGGTACACATGCAGACCCATTATCCTTAGGAGTCCTTGTCGAGGTGATTAGGTCCATTGTAGAGTGGTAATTTCTATCTTTCGAGATAGTACACCTCTCCTCAATGTTATACCTGATCACCCTCAATAAAAACATCTGTAAATCTATGTGGTGTCAAAAATGCATAAAAAGGAGAAGTATATTTATATCTTCATTTTATCTCGTATAAAGTAAAGATGGAAGTATATTATTCTCTTTAGAAATTTCATAAATTTTTACCACATTAAGTTAGCATGTATATAGCCTAGATATCCCAGGAACACGAGGCTTTAAGTAGCCCCAATGATGTCTTAGACAATCTCACTTTCCTTGTTTAACAGTGGCACATACTTGCTTAAATATTTAATACATGTGTATATATGCTTAGCTAAAAGATGAAATCTTTCTTTTCTACTAAAATACATGCATTAAGAATCATCAAGTGTGCAAAAACATAAGAGTATATTACATGTATAAATAAGTGTGTTAAATCAAATATCATGAGTAGTAAAAATATTGAGATGTGTAAGTTATTGATAATGAAAAAAAATAATGGAATGTTATCTATGTGATAGTGATTCAAATTTATTAATCTTAAGATACCTTTCATGTTTGGATAAGATTCATTAAGATTGACCCAAACTTAAGTTTAATAAAAATATTTGTTAAGTCATTCACTAAAGAAAATAAGGGACCAAATTGGTCAACTTAGCCCATTTGACCTATATGAACTCATATGATCCAAATCCAAATCCACTTCAAATTAAACCAAACCAATTGAGCCAAAACACCCCAAATGATCATTTGGACTTACCCAAGCCAACAATTTGATTGAATTTGACCAATTGGTCAACCTAACTCAAGTGAACCCAATTTGACCCATATGGGCCAAATTGAGCCAAACTCATCCAAACCAATTTCAAACCCATCCAAACTTGGCATGAACCATCCTTGGGTCACCATGGGTTAGCCTAAATGAACCCAACCCATGGTGGACCCAATTTGGGTCAAAACCAATTGGACCAACCCATCCAAATGAGATAAAATCCCCATTTGGATGGTCTCACCCACTCACCAAGCCATGATAACCACCCTTAGCTCATTTTGGACTCTAGGACCACTGACCCACCTGACCCAAGACTATTGGGTTAAGCCTTGGGTCAAGAGAGGGTTGGTTCATCCATGGCTCCCCATTGGGACACTTAGATAAGAAGGTACACACCTTGCTAGCCTTCGTAGCTACCTCAGCCCCTCAAGAGCCTCCACCTCATCCCCTCATAGACATCTCTGGCCACCTACCCCAGTCAGATGACTGCCAAAAACTAAAATCATCACATCCATTGGATCACTTGGGGAGGAGGGCATACTCTTCCCCATCCAGTTCAAATCACACGGAGAGTTTCCTTTAGTGATTGTGAGCATCCCCAAAGCTTCTCCCAATCCCCTCGTGCTCCCTATCACTGGTGAGTCCTAAGACTAATGAAACTGATCCCTCTGTCTGCCTAACCTCACTTGAACTCCACCAATCTTAATTTAATTCTTTACACACCTTCACCAAGCTCTGATGAGTCAAAATAAATCAATTCCTAATCGATTCGATCACTGGAAGGCACACTTAGACCAACTTCGGCAAGTTTCATTATGGCGCTTGGTCTACAGAGCAATCAGTAGGGAGGAAACATAAGAGCTTCTCAATGGGGCTTCGTCTCTTCAAGATGAAGCTACCTCAGTTAACAGACCACTGGTCTTGAGCTCTAACGAGGTAAATTCTGATAAATCATAGAAAATCTCCTAGGTGTTGGTCCTTTGTAAAAGATTTTGTGATTTCATGCAATTTCCACCATAGGATCTCCTTAGATCTCTTCCCTGCACATTTTAAAGTCGATCTAATGCCCAACGAGCTCCAACAAGCTCGGATCAAATGGCAAAAGGTGAACGGTGTCCGCCTTCTGGCGCTTGGGGAATGAAGGATCATCTGTCGTCTATTTTGCATTATTATAATAGATGGCTGTTATTTAATTCATTAGATCATTTTATTTAATCTAATAGGAACCATAAGATTAATCTATGTTGTTCTATCTGAGATTAAACGGTGGGGATGAAACTGCATCCACCGCCGCTGACTCAACTGCCATGAGGGATGTTTTAAATAACTTATCCCTTGGCGCCACATGGAAAACACTACCACGTCAACTTTCGCAAGGAACTAATGGGTTAGGGGGTTAATTAGGTGTTTAAAATGTGATTAATTTTCCAGAACTTCAAAAATTTCTAACTAATTATAAATAAATCCAAAAAAATATGTGTAAACCCATTTTGGAAAGGGCTTAATTAGTGAATAGAGCTTAATTATGGGTTAAAGTTTATGTTAATTACCATAATTAAGGCTTTCTTACTTTGCCAGTTAACCCCAAATTTGGTGGGTTACTTCTATGGGATGTCCTCTACCTCCCATAATTTCTTGGGATTTATTGGTCATGTAATTGGGAGAATTTGAAATTCAAAACTTAATTACCCTCTTTAAGTAATTTAACAATTATTAAAAATGTCAAATAGTAATAATTAAGTAATTAAAGATGATTAATCATTGTTAATAATGAAATGATAAAGGACAATGATTAAGACCTCTTTCCTAATTGTTTTCCTAAATTCATTTCATGGGAGGATTAATTAATGCATGGATTAATTAAGGGTTAATTAAGTAATTTAACAATAAAATTAAATCAAATTAAAATGATAATTAGATTAGATAACTCAAATTGAATTCATGGGTTTCTTTTTATGTGCTTAATAGCATAAAGACTCTTAAGGAATATATGGTTAACCCATGGGTATGGGAAAACTATATAAGTACTTAATTAGTCCTTTCATTAATCTAATTAACTCTTAAGCATGAGCCTAATTTCATTAGATCATTTTAGGAGCATTGCAAATTTTAATTTCTCATTTGCATATCATTGTAGGCTCATGATTAAGAAGTTAATTAAATTAAGAAAGCATAAGAAAAGAAAATTAAATGGATTGCTTAATGGCTTGAATTTAAGTAATCCATAAAATTCACTTAATTACTTTTTCTTAAACACATTAATTTACTAATATAGGATGGGGTTAAAATAACAAATATCATTTCTCTTATTTAAATTTAATAATTCAAATTCAAAATAATTTTATTTAACCTGATTGTCCATAGGAATTAATGAGATTGAATGTGTTATGTGGCAATGTTCAATTATTCCCTTTCAATCATTATAAATTTGTATGTCATTTGATATCATGCATTTATATTTTTCAAATAAAAGAATCAATTGAATTTAATTATGTGTAAGTTGCAAGTGTTGGATTAATCTTATTATATGTGTGGCTATTATCACTAATAAATTTCAAATTTATGTTCAAATTATGAATTGATGATGAAAATTTAAATTGATGTTAGCTATGAATATTCTATATGATTTACATTTTTTTATAACTTAAACATGTTAAAGTATTATTTTATTTTTTATGATTCATGTATATGTTTACATGTATTTGAATGTTAGTGAGAATATAGCCTGGACATCCCGCGAATACGAGGCTTTAAGTAGCCCCAAGGAGATCTTAGATTACCACACTTCACCAATTTAAATAATGACACATATTTACTTAATTTCATTCACATGTTTACATACATTATTATATGGATAAAGCTACTTTACATGAATAAATAAATTTGTTACATACAATCTTGTGCATGATTTTTATTCTTATGATTGTGTGTACATTCATATATATTTAAGATAGCAAGTATATAGTCTGAACATCCCAGGAATACGAGACTTTAAGTAGCCCCAAGGAGGTCTTAGATTATCTCACTTCTCTGGTTTAAACAACATCACGTACTTGCTTAAATGTTTAATACATTTGTATGTGTACTTAGCTAAGAAATTGAATCCCTCTTTTCTGTTAAATGTATATGCATTCACAATCATTTAAGTATCCCAAAAATACATTCTATGTATAGGTATGTTAAGTTGAAAATCATATGCATGCTATTGATGATGAAAAGGAACCATATAACATTATCCATGTGATAGTAATTCAATTTCATTAATCTTAAAAAGCCTCTCATGTTTGAATATGATTCTTTAAGATCAACTTAAATCTAGGATCAATAAAATATTTAATAAATCATTCACTAAAAGAAATCAAATCATAATAACATGCTTTTAAAAAATAACTTAGGGTAGGAATGAAAGAGGGTCAAATCTCTTTCTTCTCTTTATAACAATTAGATGCTAAGTAAATATCAAATAAAATAAAAGAAAATACAAATTAAAATTCGCTAATCCTTTTAATAACTTGAAATGAAACCACCCTCCATGTTTAATTTAAATAATTTTCAAACTTAGATGATCATAATCCTAAGGCCTAGCAAGACATATCACACTAAGCTTAAGCACACACATTAGAATGCTAAGTCACCACTTCTAGCTCAAAGTTAGGACCGTGTATGTTGTGATGTTGTATTTTTATTTTTTGATCTAATAGTTTAGACTAAATGTTAGGATTACTTATGCATATATTGGATGTTAGGCTGTTATTAGCCTAATGATATTTTTGCAGGGGATTATGCTGAAGGAGTTGCTGAATTAAAAATAAATATAAATGATTTTGCTTGTAGGTTGCTTATCCCCTTTTATATAATCCACATTAGGACATGTGGACTTGGTTACCCATATGCAGGGTGTTAAGTTCAAGTCATGGAATATAAATGCTTGGAATGTATGAATGTTTAGCCGACATCTATTTTGTAGGTGTAGTTAGATTTCATTTTTCAAAAAAAAAAATGTAATTTTTGCAATAGGAATTAGGATTAGCGCTATGGGGCAACAGATGAATAGTGGCTAAAAGGAAAAGTCTTGGGAGGCCTTGTGAAGCCTTGGAGCAAATCAAATCAAGCCAAAGAAGGAAAAGAAGATAAAAAATAAAGACCCGATAGCATATAATCTCAATTGTAATTGTAATATTCTTATGAAAGTCAGGTTGCCTAGATGCGGTAGGCTTTTTAGGATAAAATTAATTTTTTTTCCCTTACTAATAACTCATAATTAAATTTAAAATGAACTCATAACCTCATTTTAAAAGCTCAGGTTATAATCAAGATAATTAAAATATTTAGTAACCCCGTAGCAGAATGATGTATGTTCTAATATCATGCATAACATTTTATTTCATTCTTGAATAGAGAGGGTCTCCACTCTCGCACACGATGGGGGAATGGTTGACCTATGAGGGCATCCCTTGTAGTGGAGAACACATTCTCCTGATGATTTAGCCAATAACTATATTTTATCATGAATTTAGACATAATTATTCTAAGCCTTTGTCAAAATGAATGTGTCAAAATGATAAAAATAATTTATAAAATTTTGCATTAGTCTAAGTCATGTCTTCATGGCAATCATGATCTAGTCTCTTAGGAAGTGAGTTTAGAACTTTAATCTCCTTACTCATTAAATAATAGTCTAACTATCTTGCACATACATAAGGCCTACCTAAATGGTTTTGAATCGTAGGGGTTGTTTGCTGACGGCCACTCTAGGTAGTTGTAAGCTCTGAAGAGTCGGGATGTGTTTATCCTCTCTTGTTGAGGTAAACCATTATATTTTACTTTCCGCTTAGACTTAGGTCATGCTCTTAGCTTCTGCTAAAGAAATCTAGACTTAGTATCTGAGACCATTTATTTCTTTCAGGCCACAAACATCAATCTTCACCTCTTAGACATTTCCATAATTTTGTTGATGAATTATAAGCCTTCTAATAAAATTTCAACTCAAAAAAAATAAACTTCCTCTTTCAAAGACGTAAAGCCTCACTATAGGGTAGATTGGAGTGCTCACTAGGCTTCCTAGTATCATGAGTGCTCCTTACTTATCCTCCTTCAAAATCTAAAAATAAGTCTTCCAAATTGAACTTTCGCACTTTATTTTTTTAAAAAAATACATAATCCTTTGATAGTATAACCTTGAAATCTTTAGAGATGTTGATTTACTACTTTAATCAAGAGTATTGTTAGGAAATTCTCATTTCCTAGGATGTAATTAATTATATAAGCTTATTTCCATAGGGAACTAAAGAACCCGACATAAAATAAACCCTGCTTTACTTTTTCATGTAAAGTTGAGGAAACATCTCTAGTATACATGAAGACACATCTACCTTAGGAGTACTTATTAGGTGACTAGTTCCATTATAGGGTGATATTTCTATCTTTCGAGATGGTCATACCTTAATGTCATACACAATCACTTCAATAAGTAACCCCCTAAGATCTGCATGGTGTCCACAACGACTCCAAATTAAAACATCACAAATGTATATCTCCTCTCCCTCTATTTTCTCTCCCTTTCTCTCTCTAACATTCACGATAAAAGAGAAAAAAGATTTGGGGATAAATCCATATGGTGGGAAGAGTTATTTCTATAAATATTTTTTTATTTAATATATAAAAGGATAGAAATATAATTATTTGAATTATTTTATTTTTATTAAAATTATTAATATATACTCATTCGTTTCTAAAAATTCATAATTCCAAAAATTATGAAATATTTTAAATAAATGTCAAAACACATCAATAATACACTGATAAAAATATTTTGTAAAATGAATGTTGCATGACCTTAGAAAACTTGTTTGTATGAATAAATACAAATTCATTGAAAATTTTCAATCAAACAAATAACCACATGTTTTCATATCTACAATGCCCATTAAAAAAATTAAATATTTATAAGACAAAAATGTCGAATGCTCTATAATATGGTGAAGATGTTTTGAAAATTAGACTTAAAATAAATTCAAAAAATACACTTAAATAATATATATCATTTTTGTTCTAAAAATATTTCAAGAAATTTATATCACACTCCTTTTGAACTAATTTTGCATGATTATTTGAAGCTTAAAATCATTTGGATAGATAGTTTAAGTGACTTTTGTCAAATCACCTTATTAATTAAATATGCATGTATAAAATAAACTCCAAGCAAATAAGCATCTAAAGTTATTATAGTAACTTTGTAAAATAGAATCATGTTTATGAGTATTACACTTATATTAATTAATTTTTTGATAATATTGATAGTAGATTGTTGACCTTACTTTTAGAGTGAGTTCTCAATTTACTCATCTTAGACCTAGAGATCTTCTAGACACTAAGACTTTCATAGTCATAAGACACTTCTAGTGATTAGGTGAACACTTAACCTAAACTTAGAGACTTCTAGTGATTAGATGAACACTTAATATAATTTTTTATATTCAATCGATTTTCTCACAAATCAATCATTCCATCAATCACCATTCCAAATATAAATGAAATCTACAACCATTAAGCCAAACCAAAATCAACCCAAATCAAACCCAGCTTAGCCCATTTGACTTGAAATATTCAAATGAACCAAAACTTATTTGAACCCAAACCAATTATAATTGGATTTATATATCAATCCCAAATCTATATATAAACTCAACTAAATCAAACTCAACCCAAAAACAAGCCAACTAAATCCAATTAGTTCACTTGACCCAAAGTGGCCAATTTGATTTACATGAATCAAAATCCAATTCAATCCAAATCAAAGTGAATTAAGCCAACCCAAACTTCATGAAATAATTTTTAATCACCTTAGGATGATCAATTGATATAAATTGGGTCAAATCAACTTAATCCTTTGACCAAGTCAACCCTTTAACCCATATGAACCAAAACTAGGCAAATTATAACTTAAGCCAAATCTCTTTAAACCAATGATTCTTACTAACCCAAAATCAATACTTGCACATGACTTGACCTTTAATTGAGTAAAACAAAACCCAATTGGCCCTCTTGACCCAAGTTGACCCAAATTGACCTAAATGGTCAAAATGAGTCAAATCAAAATCCAATCCAGATTGATTACAATCAATGGCTCAAGTTCCTTTCAAATTGATTGTTGAACTTGACCAAAGCCTCAAGTGATCCCAATTGACTCACTAGACCGAAATAACCTATTGAACCCAACTTGTCCTAAAGGGTCAAACTAACCTAAAACCCAATTAAATCTAAATTAAATCAAACCAAAGCATATAATCCTCTTCAAATGGTCATATGAACTTGACCAAACCATTGGTTTACCTGATTTGACTAATTGATCAACCTAACTTATTTTGACCCAATTTAACCCAAAGTCAAATTGAACCAAATAAACTCCAAATGACATGAAATTTGGCCCAACTCACTTTTGACTCATTTCAAATATGTCCAAATCAAATTTAATGCCAAATGACCACTCTACCCTTAAGCTAAGGATGTCACATAAAGCAAAACACCTATGTAAATGATCATTTCTCTTCCTTGGCCACTTGACACCCATCCATTGGTCCACTTAGGCTCCAAATACACTTACCAAACATGAGAGATAGTTGGGTCAGCCATGACTCATGGGGAGGTGAATTCACCTCACCTCCCCTATTAGAATATTTAACATCAAGGACCTCCACTTTCCCTTGCTATGACACCCGCTAATTCCTCTTGGCCAACCAAATTATGCCACTTAGGATGATTTCCTACCATTCCTAACCACCCTAAGCCATAGGATATCCACTAGGAGCCCAAAATCACCATGAAAGGTGATTTTCGGCAACTTTTGTGCACAAGGGAATAAAATCCTCCAAACTGCTCATTTTGCTCTCATTTTTACTCTCCAGGACCTCCCCAAGCAACCAGCATTCATCCCCTACTTCCTTTGAGCTGAAGCCATAAAAAATCAAGCAAATTGTGGTGAGGAAGCAATGACTCTTGATAGATACATCATTCCAAAGGGAAGCAAGAGCCTAGGTCCTTCCCAAAGCTTCTTCTTGCATCCAGAAGCATGCTCAGATCAACATCACTACTACAAATCATCTCGACGAGGTAATCTTCAAGAACTGTAGATGGCCTTAGGAGTTTTTTTTTTCTTTAATGTGTGCTCAATTTTAGAATTTTCTTATAGATTTCCCTTGTATTCTTCATTTTATGTGATCCTCATGCATTTTCAGGTATTTTTCAGCAAAGTTCATAGAAAAATTGAGCCCAAAACCTCTTTTTTCCATTCGATTTTACTTTTTTTTTTCAAGCTCTGGTTCACCAATTTCGGAGAAGAAAAGCAACAACCATTCGATCCTCTATTAATATGGACGAACGGCTGTGATTTCATGCTAGATCGGCCCAATTTCAGCCCCTAGATCACACGGATCAATCTGGACCTTACGATCTACTATCGGACGATCCAATCCGATACACACAAAAAGTAATTTCCTGCTCATTCAAGCCACGTGGAACCACGGATCTAATCTACAGTCGACACATGGCACTGCGTGCCCAATCAGCGCCACGTGGCTCTGATTGTGTTAAGTAGGAAAATTTGGATTTTTGGCATTTAAAAATTAATAAAATCACCTGAAACTTCAAAATTTCATAAAAAAAATAAAATACTTAATGAAAAATTGCAAATAAGGGCTCGTTGGATTCATCCTTCCGAGAAGAACCCAACAAACCTAAAATCCATAAATGTTAATAGATATTATGAATTTAATTTGAGTTTTAGTAAAAATTAACTTTCATCAATTACACTAAAAATACAAATTGGATTGAGTTGAAATTATCAATGGTTAGAACTGAGCTTAAAAGCTACAAACCATAAAAATTTCAAATAAAAAGGACTTTTGGATTGGGAGATATTAAATTTTAAATTTTAGAATGCCTATTTTAGTAAAATAAATTAAATAAACTTATAAAAATTATAAAAATTGATAAAGATGATTCTAAAACATCCCAATTAACATCAGAGAGCTAAAAAAATAGAAACCATTCCTTTATTTTTTCAGGAATCATTCCTTTATATTTTCCCTAAGTTTAGTTCATTTGGATAATTAATTAATTAATTTAAAATTTTCTACAACTCATAGCCTCACCATAAAGCCTAGGACATAAATAAGATAATTAAAAAATTTTGTAACCCATTAGCTATATGGTTGAATGTTTCACAACATGCATATCATATTATTTTACTCTTGCTAATAGAGGGTTTCTATCCTTTCATGATAGAGAAATGATTAACCTTTGAGGGCCTCCTCTGTGGTGTAAGACACCTCTTTCTCTCTGATTTAGCCCATAATCTCATTTCATCATGAATTTATATATATGAAAATCCTAAAGCCTTTATCAAAATGAAGTGTCAATTATAAATAAAATTTGAAAAGATTTCTCATTTGACTAAGTCATTGTTCATACCACTCATGCTCTAGTTTCTTAGGGAGTGAGTTTAAGGACTTTAATCTCCTTCTAAATAATAACATCCCAACTATCTTATAATTCATATGATCGGACCACATGAATTTAAAGTGTAGGAGGAGTTAGTTAGGTGTCACTCTTGGCAGTTGTAAGTCTAACAGTCAAATGGTTTATCCTCTCTTATGGATGTAAACCATATACCCATTTTTGCTTAGATTTAGGTCATACTTTGGCTTATGTCAAAGCTCCCTAAATAAGGATCCAAGGTAGTTATTTCTTTTGGGCTACAAGCATAAATCATCACCTCTTAGGCATTTTCACAACCTTGTGTTGTTGGGTTATAAGTCCTAATTTTCTAATAAAATATCAATTTTAACTAAATTGATCCCTTCAATTTCTAACATATAGGATAGATTAGAATGCTCACTAGGCCTCCTAATATCATGAGTATTCCCTACATATTCCCTTTGGCTTCCAAAAATAAGTCTTCTCCTTGAACAATCTCATTTAATTTTTTAAACATAACCAATTTACTGATAGTCTAGCCTTGAAATCTTTTGAGACTTTAATTTTTACTTTAATTGAGAGTATTCTTAAGGGATTTCATCTCTTAGGATGTAATTAACTATTGAGGCTTTCCTCCATAAAGAACTTAACAAATCTAGCTTAAATTAAACCCTACTTTACTTTTTCATGTAAAATAGGGGAAAGATCTCTGGTACATTCACCTTAGGAGTCCTTATTAGGTGATTAGGTCCATTATAGGGTGATGATTTCTATCTTTCGAGATAGTGCATCATTACTTAATATCGTACTTGATCACTTTAATAAGTACCCCCCGTAAGATCTGCGTGATGTCTCATACATTCAAAATAAAACACTATATATATATATATATATATATATATATATATATTCCTAATTTTAAACGAGATGATGAGAAAATCTTATTGTGAGAAGTATACTCCTTGAAAGTTTGAGTTATTAGAAGGGAGGATGAAGAGTACCTTATGGGACTATTGTGGAAGAACTTTAGCATTATCATGAGAGGGCCTTGTATGGTTTCCTTCAAAATAATTAGCCATGGTTTGCATTTTTAGCTGATGAATACCATCATTTTGTTAAGCAATTTTTTATTGCCCGACTTTTTTTAAATGTTGAAGGATTTGAGTTAGATATTTGTGGGCTCAAAAAATTTGTTACCGATCTCTCGATGAAGATAGTATGATTAAATGTCGATCAAATTTTCAGAAGGCGGATGGAATAGTAGATAAGACACTGCCTAGAAATTTCTCCCTTATTTTGCGAGTTCTTTAAATCTAGTTCCAGGTTTCCTATAAGCATAAGCACTTATAGTTAATTACCCCTCCAAATGCTGAGAGAGAATTTTCGATTAAGGCTAGTCATTAGATCGCTAAATATGTAGCATATAGTAGCAGCATGCGGAGGTTTGGAATTCAGATTTATGAAATTTGTCATTATTTAACTTAAAATAGATGGTTGGTGGAACGATAACACACCTGATCAAGATCACATTATTCCGTCATCTTGGGCTATTGTGATCCCTAGTCTACTTAGTCAGAGGAGGTAGTCAACCCAACCTGACCGAAAGATCCTTATTAGAAACTATGGGTTGCACCATCCAAGTAATCCTTGTAGATATAGGGTGATGTTTATCTAAAGAGATAAGTTTAAATCCACCTTAGTTGACAGAGGGCTTTTTGCCCTATCAAGTGCACCCTATAATTCACATCTCAAAGGGAAGAGCCATTGGGGAGCATACGGGCTACAATCGTGCCTGTAATATAATGGTGTCATTTGGCGGCAACCACCCGATCAGAGGACTCTGGTCATAACCGCATCATATGTGGTTATGATCAGAGGACTCTTGTCAAATCATGCGGTCAGAGGATATGAGCCACGTCCTTACTAGCATGAGATTGATTGAGAGTAAATATAGTAATACACTTTACTTGACATTGGCTCCTTTATGAGCTAGGGTTTTCTTAATTTGTCACCTCCCATAAATGGTATGGAAGGTGGGTTGGATTGAGTTTTATTTTAAGTTATAAATAATGAATTTCATTTAATCATTTAGAACTTAGTAATTTATCTGATTTTATATTTGTATTGATACTTAATTTTGATTCATTTGATTTGAACTTGTAAGCACATTTTGATGGTAAGTATCCCCTCCAATTAAAATCTCCATTTAACACGGCCATCAATGGGGTATATGAGTTTGCTTACTCATTTAGTTTATTATTTCAGATCCCGCCAACTCTATTAATTTAATAATAGAGGATCAGATTTAGGTTTATATTTTAAGAATTTTGAATTTGAGAATATTGAATATAAATATCTTAGATATTTTTTATAATAATAACCCACTGGTTGATATCTTCAATCAAATCAGCCATCATTAGGGTATGAATGATTTGAGCATTCATACTATAATTTGATAATTTTATTTTGAGATTGACCCCTCTGATTGAAATCTACAATCAGTGTAATCATCATTGGGGTGTATGTTTTATTTTGTTATTCCAGATCCTGTCGACTCTATTAATTTAATAATAAAGGATCAGATCTACTATCATATGATAGAATTAGCTTCTCAGATATTTTAATAAGTTAAAATTCTTATAATATTATTATTGGATTTTTAAGTTTTGTTAACTGAACCCAGTCTAAAGACCCAATTGGGAATCAACCTGCATAGCATCCTCAGATACTAAGTTTAAGCATTCAGCGTAGTGTTGAGGCCCATGCGGGTTATTCAATTTAAAATTGACTTAACTTTAGGGGATTTGAATAATGTTGCTTATTTTGATTAAGTTTCATTGTAAGTTTAGGATTTTAGATGAAATTTTGACAGTATTTCGACAGTCTCCTGGCTTCGTCCCCATATAGAGGGCTACAATAGGGGTTGGGTCTGCCCACATGTCAAGAAAGGCATGTATGGGTGATGTAAACACCACGGTCGAATGCGTCATCCTATCATGCCAAGAAAGGCATATATGGGTCTCTAAAATATCTGCATGTAACACAAATTTTCTTGTCACACCAAGAAAGGTGTGTATGGGTACTTATACACTTACAATGTTAGTTTAAACATTAATTTTATATTTTTGGCTGAGTTCACTTTGAAATCAGGCCCGTCGTTTGAAAATTTGGCGGTATTTGTGACATCCGTCGTCATATAGGGGCTTCCTTGGGTATGATGGGCCTGCCCACTATGTCAAGAAAGGCATGTATGGATGGTATAAACCACGGCCTGAATGCCCCATCCCACCATGCCAAGAAAGGCATGTATGGGGCTTTAAAGTAACAGCATGAAACATATATTTCACCGTCATGCTAAGAACGGCATGTACGATACTTATGTACCTACCCTTGAGCTAGATTCTAAATATCATGTTCTTTATTGTTCCTTGGCATTCTGGATTCTGACAAAATTTTGGTAGCATCTCCCCTAACCGGGGGATTTCTACCAAAACTAGGCCTGCCCACCTATCTAAAAAGATGCTCATGGGTGGTGTTTTGCAACACCACGGCTGTGAGCCTCCCAACCTACCCAGCTAAAAAAATGTGCATAGGCTCTTTAGGTACCTGCCTGAAAACTCAAATTTTTCCACCACGCCAAGAAAGGATGGGTACTTATACACTCACAAATAAGCTATTTTAAACCTGTCTGAAAGGAATGGGCCTACGAGCGCGGGCGTAGGCGAGTGTGGGCATGCGCGAGCACTAATAGGCATGCAGGCGGGTGTTTCGAGCTTCGTCGTAGGCTTCGTCGCGTGGATGCTAGGGTGCATGTCGGGAGGCGTCTTTCGATCGTGAGCTTTCGTGTGAATAATGCTTGGTGTTGGTTTGAGCGTCCATGGCTCATCGCATGCGTGAACAGTGGTAGGGTGCGGATGATGAAAGCGTCGGTTCGATGACGGTCGCTCACCGGGCTGGGAGCGGTGGCTGTCGTCGGGGCGTCGGCAGAATGTGATTTTGGAAAAATTAGGTTGTAGATGCGGGTTGTGGGAGTTGAGTTGGGATTTTGGAATAAGGGGGTATTTATAGAAATTATTATTTAATTATTTAATTAGCCATAATTCAAAATTTTATGCCAATATTGTTACATATCCAATACATATGTTGATCATAGGCTATTCTGATATTCCGGACACAAAGGCACAGTCCATTTTGCGATCGGAGGCTATTTGGTTCAAGTCAGCGTCAAATCGGGTTAATTTCAATTCAAAATTGTGCATCGTCATTTTCGATCGCTCGATATTCATGCAAACTCATTCGAATTGAGCGCGAACAATCTCATTTGATAGATTTTGATATTTTTAAAGTTAACGACATGAACAATTTAATGAACGGAGGTCGTTTGGGCATCATCGTGGCTTCTCGACCTCGATATGTGCATAGGCACTTTGATGACCCTCATTCTTGATCAGTCTTCGTCGAATTGTTCAATATATATATATATATATTCTGATCAATTTTGATATTTTGAATGTGATGGAAAGTCCATTCATTGATAGGAGATCATTTCGACTAATTTTGGTGATGTTTGGTGCATTTCAGCCTCGATTTATGATCTGTAGTTCGTCGAATTCATCCTGTGAGCTTGACTTGACTTATGGCTCATGCATGGAAGTTAACACCAAAAAAATGCGGCTCATGCATGGAGTGAGTCGTGTTAGTTGAAAATTGGTTGATCATTTGGATTGGCCACGGATCTTGGATCACTTCAACTTCTATTTCAATAGCTTATGGATCTTTGATAGGATTTATCATTAGTATGATTCCTTGTTTCGGACAAGTTAAATGACATGATTGACTGATTTATCTTGATTGATTTGTCAAATGGATAAGAGCTTCTTTCATAATCTTCTATCTGCTTCAATGGGTTTGTTGAATGTCTCTTTCTTTGGTGTCTTTATAGATTTGGATTTCTTCTGACCCTAGCTTCAAGCTTGATTGGGTTGGATGGAGGAATTTGTTTATTTGTTTTGAGATTTGAAATTCCTTATGTCCTAGCCTTAAGCTTGGCAGATTTGATGAAGGATTGACCTAATTTGTCCGTATTGACTTGTCAAGAGATGTATGTATATCTTCAATCCTGAACTTGCTACTTTGACGAACTTGTTGAAGAGTGCATACAGGTGACCCAACCTTCCAACTTATAATAAGTCTATAATGTTGAGTTATCAATCTAGCAATGTGTGCTTTAACAGATTTAATAACCATGAAATTTCTTTAGTTCGGCCATCGGCTTTGTATGAACTATGGAATTACTTCCTCGATCCTGTGCTTTCTACTTTGACGGACTTAATGAGGAAATTGACTTTGATGAGAAAATTAACTATGGAATTACTATTCCATCTGCTTTTATGTTTCAACGTTAACAGCGTGATTAATTTCACGAACGAAGGTTATCTAAGTATCATCGCAGCTTCTCGACCTCGTATGTGCGTGGGTGCATCGACGAATTTTCTTCTTGACCAATCGACCGTTGAATTGTGAAATATGTATATTCTGACCAATTTCGATGTTCTGAATGCGATGACAAAGTCCATTCATTGATCGAAGATCGTTTCGACTAATTTCGGCGATGTCCAATGCATTCCAACTTCTATTTGCGATCTAAAGCTCGTTGAATTCATCATGTGAGCTCGACTTAACTTATGACGCATGCATGGAGGTCAACAATATTCCTCAACACTGTGCATTTGATCTTCTAAAGTTAGGCATAAGTGGCCTTCACTAGTTGTATTATGTTGATTTTAATTGAAGGATTTATCATTAGCTATTGAAGAAATGTTTGTAGCATGATGGGTATGCATCTTATAGATATGCTAAATTATTCATGCCACAACATTCACAATACTGAAAAAAAGAGTTTTATATTTTAGCTTTATAAAAGAATCTCATACACACAAATAAAAAAAAGTTCATAGAAGACACTAGAAATTTTACATAAAAATCTAAAAAAGAAAAATCATGAGGCTTTGAAAATTAAAATGTCCCATTATATAAATAAAGTTTACAAAGATCACTTCCCCCTTAATGAGAAGACAAGAAAAATCATGAGGCTCTTTCTAATTTCAAGTTCAAGCAACAATTTATGTGAAAAATAGGGTTTATTATAAATTTTGAGAGTGATATTTTGATAATTTTAGTCAAAATATTAAAATATTTTATGATATGGCTCTTATAAGTCTCTTGTGTAGATCTTTTTAAAGTTTTAATTATCTTAGTAATCTCAGGATTCAGTAGGCTTAGATTTGTTATATTTTGCTTGATAAGATGATTAATTTGATTATAAGCATATAAGTTTTGAAGATTATTTAGTCTTTCAATTAATATTATCAAATTTTCATATACGCTTCAAGTGCTTGATTAGTTTAAATTGAATTAATGAAGATTTGATTTTAGATTCAAAGTTTGTTAAATGTTCCTTTAATTTGATTTTTTAAGTATAAGACAATTTAAATGCAATTAATCTAATGGATAGTATCTAGCTGTTTCTTCTTTATTGGCGTAGCCTAGATGTTAGTGACACGTAGTTTTCAAATGATGGGCATTTAATAGGACAAATTTTTAAAATAGGTATATTATTAATCTTAATTAGCAATTTAGGCATCAAAAAATTTTTTTATGAAAATAGGTCACAATTTAGTACGACGGACGGCCTATCTGGATGGTGGCGGCCAGCGGATGCCAGCTAATCGTCTGTCAAACGGACGACTGGGCGCGGATTTTTTTTTTTCTGCTTTCGGTAGGAGAGAGATTTTTTTTTCTGCTTTCGGTAGGAGAGAGAGAGAGAGTGGGGTTTTATTAATTTTTTAATTAATATAATTATTTAGAATATTTAAAATATATAATTTAAAAATATTTTTTATAAAATATTTAATAACTAAATATTTATATATTTATTTATTAATTCATTTATTTATATATATATAATTAAATATATAATTTAAAAATATTTTTAATTATATATATCAATTTAGAAATTTATTAAATAATCTTTATTAATTAATATAATTATTTAAAATATATAATTTTTATTAATTTTTGTTAATATATAATTTAAAAATATTTAAAATATATAAATAAATAATTTTTAATAAATAAATAAAGAAAGAAATAAATTATATAAATATTTTATAAATTATATAAATAAAGTAATTATATATATATTTATAAATTTATTTAGCTATTTATATATTTAGTTATTTATATATTTATTTATATAATTTATTGGATTTATATAATAAATAAATATATATATAAATAACTAAATATTTTATAAATATATAAATAACTAAATATTTAAATAATTTAAAATTTTTTATTTATTTATTTAACTAATTATATATTTTAAATAAATAAATATTTTAAAATAAATAAATAACTAATTAAATAAATATATAAATAACTAATTATTAATTTATATATTTTAAATATTTTAAAATTATTTATATAACTTAAAAATATTTATATAATTTAAATATATAAATAACTAAATAAATTTATAAATATATATATAATTACTTTATTTATATAATTTATAAAATATTTATATAATTTATTTATTTCTTTATTTCTTTATTAAAAATATTTATTTATATATTTTAAATATTTTTAAATTATATATTAACAAAAATTAATAAAAATGATATATTTTAAATAATTATATTAATTAATAAAAATTATTAAATAAATTTCTAAATTTATATATATAATTAAAATATTTTTAAATTATATATATATATATAAATTAATAACTAAATATATAAATATTTAGTTATTAAATATTTAATAAAAATATTTTTAAATTATATATTTTAAATATTTTAAATAATTATATTAATTAAAAAATTAATAAAATCCCTCGCTCTCTCTCTCTCTCTCTCAAGTCACCACCATGTTTGGTTATCATAGACCACCATCGCGACTCATAGTGTGGACCGTTTGGCCACCATCGTCGAGCATCTTAGTCACCCAGTCTCCGTGATGCCTCAGAACGATTCGATCAGGCGGTTAACACCTCTTCCAGAAAGCGGAGTCTTGTCGTATGAGCTACAGTCTTGATTGCCTCCGATCCGGTCGTCAGGAGGTTAGTTAACACCTCTTTCGAGGCAAGCCCGGAGCCTTCGTATGAGCTACGTGCTCGGTCCGGTCGGTCCGACGAGGTTAGTTAACACCACTTTCGAGGGAAAACTGGAGCCTTGTCGTATGAACTGCGAGTCTTGATCGCCTCCGAATGACCTTCTCTCAAGAAGAAAAGAAGGTGCCTTCTCCCTTGGCCCTAGGGGGTTTTTATAGACCCCCTATAGGGACAAGAAGGTAAAAAATCAAAGAGAAACTGTCAAAAACCGCAAAAACCCACTCAAAACCATCAAAAACGCGCGAAAATGGGTCAAAACGAACAAAAAAACCTTCTTGGGCTCGACCCTTGGCGATTACTGTGAGTGGCGTGGCCACCCGTCGACGACCACCGCCATGGCCAGCGCCCAGCGCCGCCCGCGCCAGCCCGACCAGCCCCTACCGCTCGCTCGCCGCCCGACCCGTCAGCCATTCAGCGACCAGTTAGCAGACAAGGGGCCCCGACTCGCTCCATTACGTCGGCCCATTGCGATGACCCGCCAACTTCGTCGCCCAGCCTCCAGCCAGAACCGTCGACCAGCGTGGTTTCTGGCCGACCCGCCGACCGTAGGCCAGGCCGCGACATAGCAGCGTGCGATGGTATGCCTTGACTCAGGTGCGCCCAGCGCGTATGACTCCATAGAGACCGGATGGATCAAATAACCTCGAAATTTCACCTGCCATATTTGTGTGTATCTACTTCTGTAGTCATAATCTCGTGCTTACATAAAGATCTATTCTCTCAAAATGTGTGGTTAATGGACCTGCATATTTCGTTGAAGAATTTTCTATTTTGAAGTACTTGGCACATATATTTTTTGATGATTGAGATAATATCATCCAAAATAGAGCGGCTTGATATGACGAAAATTATACAGTCGAAACAGAATCTTGATGCGAAAGTTGTCGAAATTGGCGGTCGAGATCAAAGCTTAAAATATCATTGGAAACTTTGAGGCGTCGGTTAAATTTCTAAAAAGCTACCAAATATGGAGTGTTTATAATCAATCGGCGTGCCTCGACGGTTCTTCTTACATTCGACTTCATGAGCATTCAAATACACAAAATACATCATATGATCAAGGGAATCATCATGAGCCGTCCGATGGAGAGGAGTGGTTCGGATTTTGCATGTATTTACAGAGATGTCACTCCTCCAATCTATAAATAGCTCATCATTCCTCATATGAGGGGAGCCCAAGCAAGAGAGAGGAGAGAGTTCTTAAGATCCTCCAAGCACAATCGTGCCGCCACTCGACGGTTGTCAACCACCGCCGCTGGCCGCCACCGTCAGCCGCCGCCGTTGATCCTTGTCGTCAATCTCTGTCAGTCTCCATCATGATGACTTCTACCAGTGATTTCGCGTTCGCCGGAATTGACATTTCTCGTAATTGCCCGCACGCCACCATCATTCCGCTACTAAAGAATCAGCATAACTGATCGTTGTCACATAACCTGTTGTTCCTTTCTCATATATAATTCGTAATCCCAGACGGAAGATCTTGTTCTAAAAGATACATAGGAAGCTTTTCTTTCGCGTGATTTTTCTCTCTTTTCGAGGTTTTCCACGTAAAAATTCTGGAGTTTTATTATTCACTCTTTAAATACTTATGTGTGTGCTGGATTTCACAACGAAGCTAAGGCGAAAGCTTTTACTCTACCACAACTAATTTTCTAGCACACAACAATAAGCATATGAGATTTGAAGATTATTTAGTCTTTCAATTAATATTATCAAATTTTCATATACGCTTCAAGTGCTTGATTAGTTTAAATTGAATTAATGAAGATTTGATTTTAGATTCAAAGTTTGTTAAATGTTCCTTTAATTGATTTTTTAAGTATAAGACAATTTATATGCAATTAATCTAATGGATAGTATCTAGCTGTTTCTTCTTTATTGGCGTAGCCTTTAATATTGGGTGAAAAGAATCAAATACTTTCTTGCTTAATCATTTCATATTAAATAGTGTCTTTGATTTAATTTAGCTTTCGATTAAGATGAAAAATTAAGAAACGCGATTACCTGAATTAGTTTAGTTCAATTTTAATTAATTTTCATGTTTGATTTAATATCAACATAATATTTAAAATCAATGTCTTATATTATATCAATTAAGATCAATTTCTTAAAAAACAATTAAAATCAATGTGAAATAAATTTTTTTTTACTGAAATCATAATAAAAATCAAATCCTAAGGGTTTGCTTGGGATCAATTTTAATTTGTGTTTATTTTAAATTTTAAATTATTTTTAAAAAATGTGCTTGATTGATTTTTTTTTTTATGTATTTTTATTTTTAAAAATAAATTATACTATTTTAAAACATATTTAAAATAAATTTTAAATATTTTAAGTATTTTAAAAAAATAGTTATCATTATAAAATATTATTTATTTTAAATCAAAATATAAATAAAATAAAGTAAAAATAGAAAATAAAAGTTATCTCGAACGTCGCCTAAAGTGGTTTGAAACCACTTTTAGTTTTTATTTTTTTTTAAACATTTTTATTATATTTTATTTATGTTTTAATTGAAATAAATAAAATATTGTCATTAACTGATGAACATTTAATATCGAGTGAAATGGATCAAATAATGAATAGCCTAAACAATTCGCATTATGTACTGTCCATCAATCTTTAGTTTAAGCCCTTTTTTATGAATTAGTTTGGAATTATTGATACTCATCAAAAATTCAGTTGGCAGATATCACACCCTCATAAAACTGCAAAATATAAGTTTGAACACATGCTGATAGGGCACTTGCCTCGCAGCTCAGCGCCCAGAAAAAACACAAAAATTAAAATAAAAGTCCTTTACATACATAACAAATAATTCTAATATATTTATATATTTAACATTTCAATTTTCATATTTATTTAATTAACACTCAAATTTTCAGTATTATATCAAAAATATTACTATCGTTATTTTTTAAAATAGAATGCATTTTTTTATACATAAAAAATATAATATTTTTATAAATTTTAAATTTTAAATATTAAATATATAAATGCATAAGAATTATAAATTTTCCTAAAATAAAGTAAAGAAGTCTGAACAGAGAACTGTGAAAGCATAAAGAAGATTTGGAAATGGAGTTGTAGACTGTTTTGGCCATTTTATTTAGCTATCCCGAAACTTAAGTCATTTAATTTAATGCGGAGGTTTACTTAGTTAACAGTCAATGATTTTCTCATGCGCTATATTCTCGGTCAAGCAGGAGACTTGAGTCGATGCTCGGAAACATCCGGTAAATTGAAGCTCGTGTCGTGTGCCCAGATAATAGTTAAGATTATATATTGTAGCTCAAGCGGGTTTTTTTTTTTTTTTTTACTTTTCATGGGAAATATTATACATTTGAGTTTCACTAATTATATCATTTTTAGAATGAATAAATATACACTAATTCTCATCATAAAATATGATATATAGTATTATTGTGTATCAGAAAATTTATAACGGTAGAATAAAATTTCACGCCTTAACTTGTATGGAAATTCAATACAAACACAGATAGTTGAAAAGGGAATAAGAAACTTCAGAATTTTTATTTAGAAAAATCCCAAAAAATGGAAAAAAAAATCACGAGGCCTGGTCCAGTAAAAATGCCCCATTATATATATGTTTGGAATACAAACTTTAAGTTTTTCTAATAATGAGATTACAAGATCAGATGTGAGAATAAAATTAGAATCGGATAACAATGGTGAATTAGCTAGAACGATCATTGAATGAATCAATAATGATAATAGGCGGCGATCGGTGATAATGATGGTGACGAAGAACTTCAAACTTCTAGTATATCTTATGCTTCTATTTATTTATGATTATTTTTAAGTCTGCTTATCTATAATTAACATTATGTGTCAGGAAAAAAATTTGATATAAAAATTATTTTCTGCTCCTTGAAACGGATTATATTATTTTCCTTCAAATTTTATTTTTGCGTGTATTTTGTTATGTAATTTTAAGTTCAAGATTATATTATTCATTTGAGATACAAAATAAGAGATGACATATAGGAGTTTTTTTTTTTTTTTAATTCTAATTTAACCGATCTAAATTTTTCCAAAATAAATAACATGCCATCAACCACAGGCCGATATATTTCATTCTAAGACAATTAAATTTAATTAAAATTTAAAATCATAATTATCTTATCATACTAATGAAATTATTTATTTTAGAATTTTGGATATATAATCTGATTGATATTTAAATAATTTATCACTTTCATATGAAGTTTGATAAATATTTAAGGTTGAGAGTGGATGATATATTAAATCTCTTAGTCAAGTTTAACTATTTAAGTCTAAGAATTTAGTCGAGAATAGCTCTTTGGTGATTAAATAATTACGTAAATTTTGAGTGACTTTCGATTAAAAGTAATTTATATTGACTCATTATTAAATGATTTTTTTATTTGATTTAGATTTAAATCATAATTTGATTAATCTAATTTCGATAAATGTGAGTGTATAGTATCTACGGACCAAAGTGTTCTATATTAGGCTCTTTAATTTTTAGAATAGAAGTCGCGTATTTGAATACTAGAGTTAGCGCTTGACTTAAATTACACATTTCCGGGAAAGATCTATTTATTTATTTGGAAAATTCTTTTTATTTATATAGAAAAGTCTAGACGGCAAAAGACTCCATTGTTCGAGCTTCGACAGTCTGAAGCCGAGATTTGAACAGAATGTCACATAATGGTTAGGTAGCCTTAAATAATTCCCTGTCTTGACCACTAGGCTTGATTATGTTCACATGATTTGACTTAATTTGGAGTTGAAAAGAAGTTTTTCTTTTTTTTTTTTTTTTTCTTTTTTTTTTTTTTTTTTTTTTTTTTTGTAATGCATCCATCCAACAACCTATCTTATATGGATTGCGATAATCCCAGAATCCTCACTACTTTCACTAGGTATAGGCTCTCCTGGAAGCTTTTGCCTCTTCTAATTTGGAAAGCATTAATTTTCATATGATTTGATAGCCGTGCTAAGCTTGACAAACAGATTTGATTAAAGAATGATTAATCCTGAAGAGATCATTTTTATTTCATTCTATAATGATTATCAGAGAGCTTAGTTGTGACATAATAATATCTTTATTAGCAATAAAAAATTATCTCATCTTAAAAATTTCTCAAAGATTTGAAAGTATGCGAATGTTAATATTTTAGGGAAAGTCATGACTAATTTCAAAAAATTTGATAGCATTAAACCTTGGCTCTATGTTAGTAATCAGATCTGTACCTGCTTATCTTTAGGCTAACCAACGCCTTTATTGAGATGGGTGTTAATAGTCTTTTGCTTATGTATTAGGCAAAAGAATTTATTGAGAAGCAAATTTACTTATTTTTTTTAAAATTATTTGTTTATTTTGCAACTCATAAAAAAAATTATTTCGACCACTCTGAAGTCTTCTTAATTTCGCCCCTGTGGCCATGCTCAAGTGAGTCGCTCATGTCAGAAATCTTAGGGCGAGGAATTGTCTAATTCCTGAATTCTTCTACAGCGCATTTTGATATGGTTCTGGTTCTTAAAGGTTCAATTTAGGTGCAGTTGTGAGTGGACTCACTTCCGTGAAATGAAGCTGAGTTAGCGATAAGGGGAGAAGATGCTTTCTCAACCGTTAGATTAGAGTCTTTCTTTCTTGGCCGTTGGATCAGCACTTGGATTGAGTTCCCTTTGAGTGAGTGAATCGGATTGATTGGTTTCTTATCTGCCTTGGATTTGTGTTTCGATCGAGCGGTTCTTGATTTCCGGTCCCCAGTTAGTGGCGCACACGCGTTGCTCTCTACGCGGTGTGATCCTTTGCCTTGATCCGTGCTCCTTGGAATGAATCTGAGCCTTCGAATTGGGCTTATGCTTGCCGTGGGATGAAGCTTCTGAGGGAAGCTTGCTTTAACCCTTACTTTGTTTTGTTTCCTTCGACTGTTCGAGTCATCGAATTACTCCAGAGAGGGAAGAGGGAGTGCGGCTGGGATCGGAGGAGATACCTAGGGTTCTCCGATGGAAGGGCGGCGGTTTCCGGTGAAGAAAACCAGAGAAGACTCGAGAAGGAAGGAGGAGATGAAGAACAGAAGAAGAAGAAGATAAGTTTCTTTCTTAAAGATTCATCATTTTTCTGTTTGCTTTTCTTACATCTATTTATAGTCTTTTCTTTCTATGCCTCTATACCTTTGTAACTACTTTGCTACAACTGCTTAGATTCTTGTCATTCCGGAGATTGAGGTAAGTTTAGTCTATTATTTTACGCTTAATCTTCTTATTTTCTTGCTATCGAGCCGTTCTTCTCGTTCTTTTGATAGTTATTTCTGTTATGTAATTTGCTTTCGGCTCTGGATATGGCTTCTGTTGGTTTAGTTTAAGCCCTTCTGGCCTTGCTTCTGTTGGTCTTTCTGTGATGTTTAATTTGGGATTATTATTGCTGTTGTAGTTGATATCATCCAATCTGTTATTGTTACTAGCATGCTATATCTTGGATTAGTTCGAAGTCCTTTGCTTCTTATTATCTAGCTTCTGTGATGTTATAATATTATTTTTTTACTGATCTTTAGCTTCTGATATCATCCATCTGTTCTTTTTTTTTTTTTTTTTTTTTTTGCAATGGGTATCCATCCAACACCCCACCTATCTTATGGGTGAGGATGTCGCGAATTAATCCCACGAGGGCCTAAAGCCACATTAATCATCCACACGTGTCGGGTCCCCACTTACTTTCCCCACCTTAGGTATAGCGTCCTCCCCGGAGAAGCTTTTGCCTCTTCTAATTTGGAAAGCATTAATTTTCATATGATTTGATAGCTTTGACAAAAGATTTGATTAAAGAATGATTAATCAAGAGATCATTTTTATTTCATTCTATAATGATTATCGAGAGCTTAGTTGTGACATAATAATATCTTTATTAGCAATAAAAAATTATCTCATCTTAAAATTTCTCAAAGATTTGAAAGTATGTGAATGTTAATATTTTTAGGGAAAGTCATGACTAATTTCAAAAAATTTGATAGCATTAAACCTTGGCTCTATGTTAGTAATCGACTGCTTATCTTTAGGCTAACCAACGCCTTTATTGAGATGGGTGTTAATAGTCTTTGCTTATGTATTAGGCAAAAGAATTTATTGAGAAGCAAATTTACTTATTTTTTTAAAATTATTTGTTTATTTTGCAACTCATAAAAAAAATTATTTCACCACTCAAGTCTTCTTAATTTCTGCCCTGGCCATGCTCAAGTGAGTCGCTCATGTCGAAATCTTAGAGGAATTGTCTAATCAATTCTTCTACGCATTTTGATATGGTTACGGTTCTTGTTAAAGGTTCAATTTAGGTGCAGTTCGAGTGGACTCACTTCCGTGAAATGAACGCAGAGTTAGATAAGGGAGAAGATCGGTTTTCTACGAACCGTTAGATTAGAGTCTTTCTTTTTCTTGGCGTTGGATCTAGCACTTGGATTGAGTTCCCTTTGAGCTGAGTCGTGAATCGTTGGATTGATTGGTTTCTTATCTGCCCTTGGATTTGTGTTTCGATCGAGCGGTTCTTGATTTCCTGTCCCCAGTTAGTGGCGCACACGCGTTGCTCTCTGCGCGGTGTGATCCTTTGCCTTGATCCGTGCTCCTTGGAATGAATCGAGCCTTGGTGGGCTTATGCTTCTTCAGTGGGATGAAGCTTCTGAGGGAAGCTTGCTTTAACCCTTACTTTGTTTTGTTTCCTTCGACTGTTCGAGTCATCGAATTACTCCAGAGAGGGAAGAGAGTCTGGGATGAGGAGATACCTAGGGTTCTCAGATGGAAGGCAGGTTCCAGTGAGAAGAAGACTCGAGAAGGAAGGAGGAGATGAAGACGAAGAAGAAGAAGATAAGTTTCTTTCTTAAAGATTCATCATTTTTGTTTGCTTTTCTTACATCTATTTATAGTCTTTTCTTTCTTAGCTCTATGCCTTCTATACCTTTGTAACTACTTTCATTGTCTGTTAGGATTCTTTACGTCTCGGAGATTGAGGTAAGTTTAGTCTATTATTTTCTACTAATCTTCTTATTTTCTTGCTATCGAGCATCTCGTTTCTTTTTGATAGTTATTTACGTATGTAATTTGCTTTCGGCTGATCGGATATGGCTTACGTTGGTTTAGTTTAAGCCTTTAGCACATCTTTACGTGATGTTTAATTTGGGATTATTATTGCTGTTGTAGTTGATATCATCCAATCTGTTATTTGTTGTTGCTAGCATGCTATACTGGATTAGTTCTGGAAGTCCTTTGCTTCTTATTATCTAGCTTCTGTGATGTTATAATATTATTTTTTTACTGATCTTTAGCTTCTGATATCATCCATCTGTTCTTCTGTTCTTTTTTTTTTTTTTTTTTTTTTTTGCAATGGGTATCCACCCAACACCCCACCCATCTTATGGGTGAGGATGTCGTTGCGACTAATCCCACGAGGGCCTAGCGTCACATTCATCATCCACACGTGTCGGGTCCCCACTTACTTTTCCCACCTTAGGTATAGGTCTCCGCCCTGGAGAAGCTTTTTGCCTCTTCTAATTTGGAAAGCATTAATTTTCATATGATTTGATAGCCGTGCTAAGCTTGACAAACAGTTTGATTAAAGAATGATTAATCTGAAGAGATCATTTTATTTCATTCTATAATGATTATCGAGAGCTTAGTTGTGACATAATAATATCTTTATTAGCAATAAAAATAATCTCATCTTAAAATTTCTCAAAGATTTGAAAGTATGCGAATGTTAATATTTTAGGAAAGTCATGACTAATTTCAAAAAATTTGATAGCATTAAACCTTGGCTCTATGTTAGTAATCGGCTGTACACTTATCTTTAGGCTAACCAACGCCTTTATTGAGATGGGTGTTAATAGTCTTTTGCTTATGTATTAGGCAAAAGAATTTATTGAAAGCAAATTTACTTATTTTTTAAAATTATTTGTTTATTTTGCAACTCATAAAAAAATTATTTCGACCACTCAAGTCTTCTTAATTTACATGCTCAAGTGAGTCATCATGTCGAAATCTTAGAGGGGTAATTCACGAATTCTTCTACATTTTGATATGGTTACGGTTCTTGTTAAAGGTTCAATTTAGGTGCAGTTCAGAGTGGACTCACTTCCGTGTGAAATGAACGGTTGAGTTGATAATTCGGAGAAGATCGGGTGCTTTTACGAACCGTTAGATTAGAGTCTTTCTTTCTTGGCCGTTGGATCTAGCACTTGGATTGAGTTCCCTTTGGTAGTGGTCGTTGGATTGATTGGTTTCTTATCTGCCCTTGGATTTGTGTTTCGATCGAGCGGTTCTTGATTTCCTGTCCCCAGTTAGTGGCGCACACGCGTTGCTCTCTGCGCGGTGTGATCCTTTGCCTTGATCCGTGCTCCTTGGAATGAATCTGAGCCTTCGAATTGGGCTTATGCAGCTGCTTCTTGGCCGTGGGATGAAGCTTCTGAGGGAAGCTTGCTTTAACCCTTACTTTGTTTTGTTTCCTTCGACTGTTCGAGTCATCGAATTACTCCAGAGAGGGAAGAGGGAGTGCTGGGATCGAGATACACTAGGGTTCTCAGATGGAAGGCTGGTTCCGTGAAGAAAACCAGAGAAGACTCGAGAAGGAAGGAGGAGATGAAGAACAGAAGAAGAAGAAGATAAGTTTCTTTCTTAAAGATTCATCATTTTTCTGTTTGCTTTTCTTACATCTATTTATAGTCTTTTCTTTCTTAGCTCTATGCCTTCTATACCTTTGTAACTACTTTACAACTGTTAGATTCTTATACGTCATTCGGAGATTGAGGTAAGTTTAGTCTATTATTTTCTTCTAATCTTCTTATTTTCTTGCTATCGAGCATCTGTTCTTCTGTTCTTTTGATAGTTATTTACGTTATGTAATTTGCTTTCGTGCTCACGGATATATGGCTTACATTGGTTTAGTTTAAGCCCTTCTAGCCTTGCTTCTGTTGGTCTTTCTGTGATGTTTAATTTGGGATTATTATTGCTGTTGTAGTTGATATCATCCAATCTGTTATTTGTTGTTGCTAGCATGCTATACTGGATTAGTTCTGGAAGTCCTTTGCTTAATTATCTAGCTTACGTGATGTTATAATATTATTTTTCTTGATCTTTAGCTCGATATCATCCATCTGTTCTTACGTTCTTTTTTTTTTTTTTTTTTTTTTTTTTTGCAATGGGTATCCATCCAACACCCCACCTATCTTATGGGTGAGGATGTGTTCGCGACTAATCCCACGAGCTGGCGTCACATTCATCACCCACATGTGTCGGGTCCCCACTTACTTTTCCCACCTTAGGTATAGGCGTCTCTCCGCCTGAGAAGCTTTTGCCTCTTCTAATTTGGAAAGCATTAATTTTCATATGATTTGATAGCCTAAGCTTGACAAACGATTTGATTAAAGAATGATTAATCGATGAGATCATTTTTATTTCATTCTATAATGATTATCGAGAGCTTAGTTGTGACATAATAATATCTTTATTAGCAATAAAAATTATCTCATCTTAAAATTTCTCAAAGATTTGAAAGTATGCGAATGTTAATATTTTAGGGAAAGTCATGACTAATTTCAAAAAATTTGATAGCATTAAACCTTGGCTCTATGTTAGTAATCATACTGCTTATCTTTAGGCTAACCAACGCCTTTATTGAGATGGGTGTTAATAGTCTTTTGCTTATGTATTAGGCAAAAGAATTTATTGAGAAGCAAATTTACTTATTTTTTTTAAAATTATTTGTTTATTTTGCAACTCATAAAAAAAATTATTTCGACCACTCTGAAGTCTTCTTAATTTCGCCCCTGTGGCCATGCTCAAGTGAGTGCTCATGTCGAAATCTTAGAGGCGAGGGGAATTGTAATTCACGAATTCTTCTGAGCATTTTGATATGGTTCTGGTTCTTGTTAAAGGTTCAATTTAGGTCTGGTTCAGTGAGTGGACTCACTTCCAGGTGAAATGAACGCAGCTGAGTTAACTGATAATTCAGGGAGAAGATCGGGTGCTTTCTGAACCGTTAGATTAGAGTCTTTCTTTCTTGGCCGTTGGATCTAGCACTTGGATTGAGTTCCCTTTGAGCTGAGTCGTGAATCGTTGGATTGATTGGTTTCTTATCTGCCCTTGGATTTGTGTTTTGATCGGCGGTTCTTGATTTCTGTCCCAGTTAGTGGCGCTGCAGCGTTGCTCTCTGTGGTGTGATCCTTTGCCTTGATCCGTGCTCGAATGAATCTGAGCCTTCGAATTGGGCTTATGCGGCTGCTTCTTGGCCGTGGGATGAAGCTTCTGATGGAAGCTTGCTTTAACCCTTACTTTGTTTTGTTTCCTTACTGTTCGAGTCATCGAATTACTCCAGAGAGGAAGAGGAGTCTGGGTGGGAGGAGATACAGGGTTCTCAGATGGAAGGCTGCGGTTCGTGAAGAAAACCGAGAAGACTCGAGAAGGAAGGAGGAGATGAAGAACAGAAGAAGAAGAAGATAAGTTTCTTTCTTAAAGATTCATCATTTTTCTGTTTGCTTTTCTTACATCTATTTATAGTCTTTTCTTTCTTAGCTCTATGCCTTCTATACCTTTGTAACTACTTTCTGTTACAATCTGTTAGGATTCTTGCTTCTGTCATTCTGGAGATTGAGGTAAGTTTAGTCTATTATTTTACTGTTACTAATCTTCTTATTTTCTTGCTATCGAGCATCTGTTCTTCTGTTCTTTTGATAGTTATTTCTGTTATGTAATTTGCTTTCAGGCCGGCTCTGGATATGGCTTCTGTTGGTTTAGTTTAAGCCCTTAGCCTTACATTGGTCTTTCTGTGATGTTTAATTTGGGATTATTATTCTTTGTTGTAGTTGATATCATCCAATCATTTATTTGTTGTTGCTAGCATGCTATCTTGGATTAGTTACAAGTCCTTTGCTTCTTATTATCTAGCTTCGTGATGTTATAATATTATTTTTTTGATCTTTAGCCGATATCATCCATGTTCTTCTTTCTTTTTTTTTTTTTTTTTTTTGCAATGGGTATCCATCCAACACCCCACCTATCTTGTGGGTGGGGATGTCGTTGTGACTAATCCCGCGGGGGCTAGCGTCACATTCATCATCCACACGTGTCGGGTCCCCACTTACTTTTCCCACCTTAGGTATAGGTCTCCGACTGGAGAAGCTTTTGCCTCTTAATTTGGAAAGCATTAATTTTCATATGATTTGATAGCGTCAAGCTTGACAAACAGATTTGATTAAAGAATGATTAATCGAAGAGATCATTTTTATTTCATTCTATAATGATTATCGAGCTTAGTTGTGACATAATAATATCTTTATTAGCAATAAAAATAATCTCATCTTAAAATTTCTCAAAGATTTGAAAGTATCACGAATGTTAATATTTTAGGGAAAGTCATGACTAATTTCAAAAATTTGATAGCATTAAACCTTGGCTCTATGTTTAATGTCAGATCTGTACACTTATCTTTAGGCTAACCAACGCCTTTATTGAGATGGGTGTTAATAGTCTTTTGCTTATGTATTAGGCAAAAGAATTTATTGAGAAGCAAATTTACTTATTTTTTTAAAATTATTTGTTTATTTTGCAACTCATAAAAAAATTATTTCACCACTCAAGTCTTCTTAATTTTCAGTGGCCATGCTCAAGTGAGTCGCTCATGTCAGAAATCTTAGGGCGAGGAATTGTCTAATTCCTGAATTCTTCTACAGCGCATTTTGATATGGTTCTGGTTCTTGTTAAAGGTTCAATTTAGGTCTGGTTCAGTGAGTGGACTCACTTCCAGGTGAAATGAAGCAGAGTTCTGGAGAAGATCGGGTGCTTTCTGAACCGTTAGATTAGAGTCTTTCTTTCTTGGCCGTTGGATCTAGCACTTGGATTGAGTTCCCTTTGAGCTGAGTCGTGAATCGTTGGATTGATTGGTTTCTTATCTGCCCTTGGATTTGTGTTTCGATCGAGCGGTTCTTGATTTCCTGTCGCCAGTTAGTGGCGCACACGCGTTGCTCTCTTGTGATCCTTTGCCTGATCCTCCTTGGAATGAATCGAGCCTTGAATTGGGCTTATGCATTGCTTCTTGGTAGTGGGATGAAGCTTCCGAGGGAAGCTTTAAACCTTACTTTGTTTTGTTTCCTTCATTTGTTGAGTCATCCATTACTCGAGGGAAGAGGGAGTCCGGCTGGGATCGGAGGAGATACCTAGGGTTCTCCGATGGAAGGGCGGTTTCCGGTGAAGAAAACCAGAGAAGACTCGAGAAGGAAGGAGGAGATGAAGAACAGAAGAAGAAGAAGATAAGTTTCTTTCTTAAAGATTCATCATTTTTCTGTTTGCTTTTC
Organism: Cymbidium sinense; assembly: GCA_021442155.1. Classification (NCBI taxonomy): domain Eukaryota; kingdom Viridiplantae; phylum Streptophyta; class Magnoliopsida; order Asparagales; family Orchidaceae; genus Cymbidium; species Cymbidium sinense. Next base: position 8,491,429 of record CM038217.1, read on the forward strand.
TTACATCTATTTATAGTCTTTTCTTTCTTAGCTCTATGCCTTCTATACCTTTGTAACTACTTTCTGTTACAATCTGTTAGGATTCTTACTTCTGTCATTCTGGAGATTGAGGTAAGTTTAGTCTATTATTTTACTGTTACTAATCTTCTTATTTTCTTGCTATCGAGCATCTGTTCTTCTGTTCTTTTGATAGTTATTTCTGTTATGTAATTTGCTTTCAGGCCGGCTCTGGATATGGCTTCTGTTGGTTTAGTTTAAGCCCTTCTAGCCTTGCTTCTGTTGGTCTTTCTGTGATGTTTAATTTGGGATTATTATTGCTGTTGTAGTTGATATCATCCAATCTGTTATTTGTTGTTGCTAGCATGCTATCTTGGATTAGTTCGGTCCTTTGCTTCTTATTATCTAGCCGTGATGTTATAATATTATTTTTTCTTTATCTTTAGCCGATATCATCCATCTGTTCTTCTTTTTTTTTTTTTTTTTTTTTTTGCAATGGGTATCCATCCAACACCCCACCTATCTTATGGGTGAGGATGTCGTTGTGACTAATCCCACGAGGGCCTAGCGTCACATTCATCATCCACATGTGTCGGGTCCCACTTACTTTTCCCACCTTAGGTATAGGCGTCTCCGCCCTGGAGAAGCTTTTTGCCTCTTCTAATTTGGAAAGCATTAATTTTCATATGATTTGATAGCCGTGCTAAGCTTGACAAACAGATTTGATTAAAGAATGATTAATCCTGAAGAGATCATTTTTATTTCATTCTATAATGATTATCGAGAGCTTAGTTGTGACATAATAATATCTTTATTAATAAAAAATTATCTCATCTTAAAATTTCTCAAAGATTTGAAAGTATGTGAATGTTAATATTTTAGGAAAGTCATGACTAATTTCAAAAAATTTGATAGCATTAAACCTTGGCTCTATGTTAGTAATCAGTCAGTACTGCTTATCTTTAGGCTAACCAATGCCTTTATTGAGATGGGTGTTAATAGTCTTTTGCTTATGTATTAGGCAAAAGAATTTATTGAAGCAAATTTACTTATTTTTTTAAAATTATTTGTTTATTTTGCAACTCATAAAAAAATTAGACCACTCAAGTCTTCTTAATTTAGCCCCTGTGGCCATGCTCAAGTGAGTCGCTCATGTCAGAAATCTTAGGGCGAGGAATTGTCTAATTCCTGAATTCTTCTACAGCGCATTTTGATATGGTTCTGGTTCTTGTTAAAGGTTCAATTTAGGTTAGTTCGGTGAGTGGACTCACTTCGGGTGAACGCAGTGAGTTCTTGATAATTGGAGAAGATCGGGTGCTTTCGAACCGTTAGATTAGAGTCTTTCTTTCTTGGCCGTTCTAGCACTTGGATTGAGTTCCCTTTGGTGAGTCGTGAATCGTTGGATTGATTGGTTTCTTATCGCCGCTTGGATTTGTGTTTGATCGGCGGTTCTTGATTTCACTGCCAGTTAGTGGCGCGTTTCTCTGGGTGTGATCCGTTGCCTTGATCTGTGCTCCTTGGAATGAATCTGAGCCTTCGAATTGGGCTTATGCGGCTGCTTCTTGGCCGTGGGATGAAGCTTCTGAGGGAAGCTTGCTTTAACCCTTACTTTGTTTTGTTTCCTTATTTGAGTCATCAATTACTCGAGAGGGAAGAGTGAGTCGGGATGAGGAGATACTGGGGTTCTCAGATGGAAGGGTGGCGGTTTAGGTGAAGAAAACCAGAAGACTCGAGAAGGAAGGAGGAGATGAAGAGAGAAGAAGAAGATAAGTTTCTTTCTTAAAGATTCATCATTTTCTGTTTCTTTTCTTACATCTATTTATAGTCTTTTCTTTCTTAGCTCTATGCCTTTATCTTTGTAACTACTTTTACAATTCTGCTAGGATTCTTGCGTCATTCGGAGATTGAGGTAAGTTTAGTCTATTATTTTCATTACTAATCTTCTTATTTTCTTGCTATCGCATCTGTTCTTATTGTTTTTTGATAGTTATACATTGCTTTCACTCGGATATGGCGTTGGTTTAGTTTAAGCCCTTCTAGCCTCTTTGGTCTTTTCTGTGATGTTTAATTTGGGATTATTATTCTTTGTTGTAGTTGATATCATCAATTATTTATTTGTTCTAGCATCTTATCTTGGATTAGTTGGAAGTCCTTTGCTTCTTATTAAACACGTGATGTTATAATATTATTTTTTTACTGATCTTTAGCTTCTGTTATTATTAATTTTCTGTAGGGAACTTGTATTTTAGCATTCAATTGAGTTGTATTCTATAATTTCCTTTTTGTACTATAGTTCTTCTGCTGTAAATGATGGATGTATGTTATAATTTAGCAATTAGAGAATTTTGAGTCATATCACATTTCGTCATTGTGAGCATATAACCTTAGCTGCAAGTTATAAAATCAGCAGCTTAATGCAATTATTATTTGTTTCTCACTGAATTGGTGTCCTATTAGAACAAAGCTTGAAGCAGCTATTAAGATTTTGGAAACAAGAAAGTCTTGGTTCCCGAATGGAGAAGTGTGGACATAATCAGATTTTTAGGTGCTTTAGGCCAATAGCTGGCAACGACTTGCTAAAGTTACAGTAAGTTTGTTGGAGAACTTTTGGACAGCAGTAAAGAATTTAGCAACATGGAGCTTTTATTCGCTTGACTAAGGGAACAACTCTTCAACGTGATTTAAACTCAATGAAGCTGTAATTAGATTTTCAGGAGAGCTGCAAATGGATCGAGCATCCGACAAATTATTTGTGAATCGACTCCATTAGAGCTTGTTCATGATCATTTAAATATTTAATAGTTAAATAAACAGAGTTGAATAGTTGATTGACAAAATCATCTAAAGCTCACAAACAAGTTTATTAAGATGCTCGATTAAAGCTCGTTTGTGAACAATATTGTTTAAAGCATTATTTTTTTGGCACAATAAATTTTATTTGATATAACTTGTTTATATTTCTAACATGTTCGTGAAAAAGCTAGATTAATGCTTAATTAAAGTTCATTTATTTTTTAAAATGAGCGGCTTATTAACAAACCTGATAATTCCAAGATTAACCAAGCTCAAATCTAACTTGACCTAAGTTCAAACATAATTTTAATAAACAAGCTTGAACCTTAAAAGTTCAAATTGAGCTCGAGTTGAGCACAAACATAATGCTGACAAATGAGCTCAAGCTCAAATAAGCACCAACTTGACTCGGCTTGATTCATCTGTGGCCTTAATTTTCAAAACACGATCAGGTTCAACTTTGAAGATTTTCAATTTTGTGGCGTCTTGGCTCCTGGCATATATCATAGGATCTTTATGAAGTCATTTTGTTTAGGACCTTATTCAGGTTTCAGGTATAATTTATTCAAGCCAGGTTATATCAGGGGAGCCAAGAAGCCTTAGCTCAGGTCTGGCTAATAATAGCTTTGATTATGTCTGATATATTAGTCAAGATTTATTACAATTGCCTAAACTAACTCCTAAAAATTTTTGGAAGCATCGATCTGTGGCTTCAGGCTGACAGAATGAATCTGGGCCTATAACATATCTTATTACAACTTATAATTACTCAGCGATAGAAAGATTAATTTATAAAAATTGCAGCAACAAAGTACAATCACACATTTCGATAAACACACTTACGAAACATCGCTGAGTACCCATCCCATCACTCCCTATCTTGCATTCACACACGCTCCTTCGATTTTTACTTGCTCACACTTTTAATTTTTATGTTTTTTAGACTATTTGATTCAATTTTTATGAAAAACACATGCTTGCATTCCCCAACTCTATCTGTTAAAAATAATTTTTCGTTCTTTTTTAAGATATTTAAAGCAATTTCGTAAATTCACAATGTATCTTGAAAACTTGAATCGAACCTCTTGATTAAAAGTCAAAATTCTCAACCATATTTTCCATATTCTCTTTTCACTTTTGTCCTTTAAAAATATATGAATATATACATTAGATATTTGTTTCTTAACTTGATCAGAAATTATATAATTTCTATATAATTGAAGATCATATCAAAGTTGTAATATTATAGTAAGAATTTATCAAAAAAAATTTCAAATAAAATTATCTTTTAAAATTTTATAACACAGAATCATTATATTATCAAAGTACTATTAATAAAAGAAAAATCACCATTCAAAATATATTTTCATATATAGAAGCATTTCACATTCTGAACATTTATATATATTAGACATAATATTTTAATAAATTCAATAAAATATAATTATTCTATATGAAAGAGCTCATCTATATCAATAAAAAGTACATATATCAGTATGATTAACGATCTTCATTGGATTCTTACCTTTTAAAAAAAAAAATAAATAAATAAATAATATAATAAGAATAAGCAAACAACTCAATGGGTTGCATGAAGCTTACAACATATTCAATATATAAAAATAAAATAGCGTGCATAATAATAATCACTTAACTTTGAGAATAAATATAAAGTAAATTATTATGTTGCTAATCATGATCAAAACATATCATTTTAGTGTCATTTATCATGTAGGGTATCGTGTTATAGTAGTCGTAATTTATGAAACTCATTTTATCAGGTTTAGCAGATAAGAGGTTTTTACCATCACATATATGTTATGTAAGTTAGGTATTATAATAATCGAATTATATTATGTGATATTTTATTTATATTAATCTCAATAAGTAAATTATAATATTAGTAAGAATAATCAAATGGCATATTACTTTGGAGTGATCACTCATAATCGATCAATGCTCAAATCTTATTATATCTTAGGTTTATATTTCTCATCTTATATTAGGGTCACACAACTAATTCACATTAATGGTAAGCCTTTCTATCTACACTAATGCATATTTTATCAATTTCCACCAACTTGAATATTATTAACCAACTTTTATTATATTGATATATTTTACAACACATATAATATATTTACATTTTTTTTTTATCATACTTAATACGATCTCATCGTATCAATTCTCTTACATATAAAATTTTATGTAAACTAAAAATATCAGAGTTTAAAAAATATATTAGTATAGTCAATTAATACTTATAAATTATAATAGTTGAACTATGATAAGATTGCATATCATTTATTTTATGCTAATATATTATAATATAATATTATTTTTTTAGAATTAATTTATACAACACTATTATGACCTATAAAAATTATATATGATTATATCAATATATCTAAAATAATCAGAACAAAATATACTAAAAGTTACATGATGACTTTCAAAAAAAATTTAAGTATTTTAATTTTTCAAGTTCTAATCATATTAAAGTTTGGAAAATCATATTATAAGAGTAAAATCATTGAGAATATAGAAAAAATATGAATAGTCTACCATGAGTTTACAAATTTTTTATAACTAGCATGTCTCACAAAATAGCTTTAAGCCTTCAAACCCTATATACTCTTTCTCTTTCCTTCTCTTTCTATCTCATTTACCTCACCACCATAGGATGGAAGAAGTCTTGGGAATGATGATTTGGATAAGTAAAATGAAATTTGGTCACCTTCGTAATTCTAAAAATTATTAGATTTTAATACTAAATTTGTTAAAAAAAAATTTAATAACTTTAAAATATAGAGCTTATAAATCATTAAAAATTCAATAAATATTAAAATATATCTTTAATAAAATGAGTGCTAAATGATTCTACAAAACCTATTGATAGTGATATATATTAATTTCTTAAAGAGTTTTAATTAAATAAGAACATATTAGTTATTATTATTATTATGTATTAAAATAGAAGAAAATGTTATAAGATAAAGTTTATAATACTCAATAATTTGGTGAAGATAATTAATAAATTAGAATAATAATAATTCTAGAAAATTTATATGAAGATTACAAGCTAAAATTTATTTTCTAGAAATTTAAAAATTATTCGAAATTAAAAATAACTTGAAAACTCTTTTAAATGATCTTGAGCTCAAGTATATAAAGTAACTAAACTATCAATAGAAAAAAGGAGGATTTACATGCATACCACATAATTCTTATATATTTATATATCTAATATCTAAACTTTAATTATTTACATATATAATACCTCAATTTTTAATATCACATCAAAAATACTATCATCACTAACTTTTTAAAAATGGCATGCATTTGTTTAATCATAGTAAAGTGTTAGATTAGTAAATATCAAATTTTAGGCATTAGATATGTTAATATATAAGAATTGTATGGTATGTATGTAAATCTTCTTAGAAAAAAAAATTAGAATATATGATTGCACCAAAATTAACTTATTAAAATCTTGCTTATGATTTCTTTAACCTAAAAGGAAGGAATGCACTCTTAAATATTACTTCACCTTTTTTTTTTGTGTGAAAATCTTAGGGTGGGCTTGGGTGGAAATATGCATTTTATTCTTTCAGTGATGAAAAACTTAACATCATAGAACTTATCATTTAATTGAATTGTAATTTTTTAGCCTAAAACATGGAGTTAAGAGGTTCAAAGCCCACTAGAAAAGGTTCTTAATCATTTGATTACGGGCTCTAGGAAATTTGGGCTAGTTTGAAGAAGAGTTCTGAGAATTTCCTTTGTTTCCTTCATTAATGGGCTCAAGTAGCCTATGTTAACAATCCATGTGCGGTGGATTACGTATAGATAATAACGATTGATAGAGGCACTATGGTAGATGGATCCTACAATGTCGAACACACATATGTGTGTGACATGCATCTGATATATTTTTAATATATTCAATTTAAAAAATTAAAAAAAATTTAACGAATGTGTCGATCACAGCTATCCTAAAGTTAAATTGTATAAATATTAACTAAATAATAGTTTTATATTAAATTTTAATAATTTATAATATATCAATAATATATACTTATGTATGTAATATTCTAAAAATTATTAATAATTACATCTTTTTAAAATAATAGTTAAAATTTGATTACTTATATTTTTATATATTATTATTTTTGATAACCCTGAATAGCTAAGATCTAGTAAATTTATTTTAAATTTAAGAGAAAATGATTTATATCTAAGATATGTGAAAGAAAATATGTAGTTATAACTATATGAAATAATTGTGATGCCTCAAAATCAAATAAAATCCATCCCTATTGAGTTAGAAAAGAAATTTCTATATCAAGAGCCTTGTATTGAGTCATAGTAAAATAATTGGTGGAAGGAAATCCCTACCTATCTCCTAAGTTTGAACTGATTATGACTCAAATATTCTATTAATTATTATTACTGAAAGTGATATTAGATGTTGTTGAAGTTGTGATGTGGGATGGTGTGGGTTATCTGATCGAGGTGCTAAAATTATTGACGATATTATTGAGAGTGATATTATACAATTTTTTTCATTAAGTTTTTATGCCAGTCTTTATGAGATTATTTCTAATTCATTATTATACTGAAATTGTTTTGAATTCTCTCATTGTGCAATTTTTAAAAAATATTGCTCTTGATTCTTCATATATAATCTTTAATTTAGTACATGTTAAAATATGACATAATTTATCTTTTATGATCTGTCAAATCATCAGAGAAGATTTAATGAGCGTCTTGAATCTATGGAAGAGAAATTTATTACGAATTTTGGTCTTTACTTCTAAAAGGATGTTCTTGAGAGAGAGAGAGAGAGAGAGAGAGAGAGAGAGAGGTCTTCTTTTCACTCAAGATAAGATATAAGGAAAATAAAAAGCAACCCTCTAGAATGAGGACCATGATCCTATTTATACTTGAGTACATTTCATTTTATTTTAGCTCATCATTAAAATAAAATAAAACGTCTGGTCTCTACACATGATAATTCCATACAAAATTAATAAGATGCCTTAAAAATCCAAAATTAATTAATCTTTATTTGATCATAAAATTAATAGGCTTAAAAATAAGATAACACATAATGCATAATTAAATTTATATGTAAACCCACATTCAAAATTCTTAATAATCTTTCACTTGGGCCACATATATATTGCTTGACAATCATATATTGTTAGATACTTTAAGAGCTCAATATTTGTTATCTTCAAAGAGAAATATCTTTAAACAATCTGGTCTATTAATAATATTGACATAGAATCAAAGCAATCTTTATTATAATTTTTCTATAACAAGACCCATGAGTGATCACTAAATCAATATGATTAACAACATAGATCAAGTATGGATGTGTAGCATGAAAATTTCGTGTAATGTGATCATATATCATGTCTATTTCTAACTGGTCCTATATTATAACTTAAAATAGTTATAAATATAGTTTTATTTATTTATGCGAAACTACAATTGAAACTACATAACTTTATTTCAGAGTTTTCAACTATAAGATAATAACAATACTTTATTCTGATCAGAAAAATATATTTACAATCATTGAACATCATAAGCAACTCCCGCTATGCTAGCATATCATCAAAGTAAATCACTCCCATGTGAGTCACATGCTCATGAAATACTTTAGGTGGTAAATCTTTTGTAAGTGGATATGCAATCATAAAGTTTATATTAATATGTTCAATAGAAAGTTGAGAACTTTGAACTTTTTCTTTTACAACAAGAAACTTTATGTTAATATGCTTTGATTTTGATGAACTCTTGTTGTTCTTTGAATACAACTCAGCAGCTCTATTATCACAATTTATTTTTATTGGTCTCTCTATTCCATCAAAAATATTTAGCTAGTGATAAAATTTGTACCATATTCTTGATTTAATATCATAATAACTATGCTTCCATAGTGGAAGAAGCTATAAGTGATTATTTAACACTTTTTCAAAATATAGCTCCTCCAACTAATAAGAAAATATAACCAGAAGTAGATCTTTTACTATCAAAGAAACTAGCAAAATCGAAATCAAAGTACCCCCATGATCTCAAAATGATCTAATCTTCGATATGTGAGCATAAAGTCTTTTGTTCTCTTCAGATATTGCATAACCCATTTTTTGCTTTCAATGATCCATTCGTTACTTAAATATCTGTAAACATTCCGAATGTATGCAATATGACATGTCGAGCTTAAGTATAGATAAGACTCACAACTGCAGATGCATAAGGGAACTTTTCTCTCTTTCTTTTCAAGTTCATTTCTTGGACATTGAAGCATACTGAATTTATCACCTTTAGCAATGGGTGTATCTCTTGGTGCACAATCTTTCATGCCAAATATACTAAGCACTTTATCGATATATATCATTTGTGATAAACCAAATATACCACGAGAATGATCTCGATGAATTTGTATACCCAACACAAAAGATGCATTTCCAAAATCTTTTATTTCAAATTTATTTGAAAGAAATTTCTTGATTTCATGAAAAAGGCCTATATCATTGTTTGTTAGTAGAATATCATCAACATATAACACTAAGATGATGAATTTCCTCCCACTGATTTTATGATAAATGCATTGATCAGCGGTATTTTCTTTAAAATCAAAAGAAGTAATCACTTGATCAAATTTTTTATACTATTGACGGGAAGCTTGCTTTAAATCATAGGTGAATTTCTTTAATTTACAAATCAGATGTTTTGAATCAGAAGATTGAAAATTTTTTGGTTACACTATATATATAGTTTCTTCAATGAAGCCATTGAGAAATGCAGTCTTTACATCCATCTGATGTAACTCTAAATCATAATGAGCTACTAATATCATAATGATTCTAAAAGAGTCTTTTGAAGAAACTGTAGAGAAAGTTTATTTATAATCAATATCTTTCTTTTAAGTGAAACATTTAACGACTAGACATGCTTTATATCTTTCAATATTATCATTTGAATCCCGTTTGGTTTTAAAAATCCATTTACAACCAATGAGTTTTACTAATTTAGGCAATTCAACAAGATTTCAAATATTGTTGTCTTTCATTGACTTCATCTCATCCTCAATGGCTTCTATCCATCTATGGGAGTTGACACTTTGTTTGACTTGATTAAAAGAGATTATATCATTTTTCAATCTAATGTCAAACTCATGTTCTTGGAGATACATAATATAATTATTTGAAATTTTTGATCTCCTCTCCCTAGTGGATTTTCTTAATGACACTTCAATTTGAGGTTGTTGTGATTCCTTAGTATGAGTGAGAGTTAACTCAATAATATTTTGATTATTCATATTTACAACTTGAATAAGATCATGTAAAATTATCTGATCATTTTCTATTGTAATTATGGGAAGAATAATATATTTCTCTTCAAATATAAAATTTTTAGGTTTATTACTCCCATTATATTCAACTTCTTCAAAAAATTTAGCATTGCCCGTCTCAAAAAAGGATTTATTTGAAGAGTCATAAAACTTAAAATCCTTGACCTTTAAGATCCAAAATAACTTATAGTTCTTGAGTCCAATTTTTTTCAATAGGCTTATATGAACTAGCTTCATCTAGACATCCCTAAACATGAAGATGTCTAATACTAGGCTTCTTCTGAATCCACAATTCATATGGGGTTTTAGCTACTATTTTGCTTGGAACTCTATTAAGGATGTAAATTGCAGTCTTTAAGGCTTCTCTCCAAAGTGATTATGATAAGGAAGAATGATTTATTATACTTCTAACTATATCCATAAGGGTCTGATTTTGTCTCTCAGCTATACCATTTTGACTTGAAGTTCTTGGCATGGTGTACTGAGAAATAATGCCACATTCTACTAAATATTTGGCAAAAGGGCGTTGTTTTTCGCTCATCATATCATCTAGTATTCACCATCACGATTGATTTGTGACTTTTATTTTCTTTCTAAGTTGATTTTCAACTGTAGCCTTAAAAATTTTGAATACTTCCGGTGACTGTGACTTCTCATAAATCAAGTATAAGTACCCATAATGAGAATAATCGTCTATGAAAGTAATAAAATATTATTGTTCATTCTAAGTAGTTGTAGCGAATGGACCACAAATATCAGTATGAATTAATTTCAAGGCGCTTAAATTCCTATTAGCATCAACTATCTTGCTATTTGTTTGTTTTCCTTTGATATATTCTATACAGAGTTTATCATCTGAAAAATCAAGATAATCAAGAATTCCTTCTAACACAAGTCTTTCAATTCTATCTTTAGAAATATGTCCTAAATCTTGTTCCATAACATATATGAATTCTTATTCATTAATTTTTATTTTGTACCAAAATTGCTTGCATGCATGATTTGATTAATTTGTGAAGCAGAAATGTTTAATTTATATAGAATATCAACCAAAACATTAGTACCAATAATATTTGAATACTAAAAGAGACTAAATTTTCTATTTCCAAATGAATAAGAATAACTAGATTTGTCCAAACAAGAAATATAAATTAAATTTCTTCTAAATGATGGCACATAAAAAGTCTCATATAAATTCAAAATACAAGCATATTGCTTCAACAGGAGCTATATTATTATTTTTCACATAGATGAATCTTTCAGCATCAGTTGACATTCGTCTCCTTAAACAAAAGCAATATGGACGACTGAGATGGATTGAGTTCTTCCGTGAGGAGGAATGTGAGTCGTTCACAATCCAAGGGAAGATCCGAGCCTAATCCTTCATGGATTCAATCAAGACTCAACCCACACCATCTAAAGGACCAAAGCGGCTAATAAGCTCACATTCCTCATCAAGTTGAATGTTATGTTGATGATGTAGTAGTCAAAAGCAAAGAAAAGGAAGACCATCTCTTTGACTTGAGAGTAGTTTTCGAATGGTTAAGATAATTTAAATTAGCTACATGCTCCTACTAAGGCATTATTCTGACTTTAATTGATTGGATAAAGTATATATTATATTAATATTTCATTTATTTAGATCACACACGAATTACCCATTACATGAAAGGGATAATTAGTAGCAATTTCTCCAATTGAGCCTATAAATCTCAAGAAAATTAGGAGGTCATCCCCAAAATAAACTCTAAATTTGAGATCATTGATATTTTACTTTGTGAAGGTTTAAAGAATACTAAACCATCTAAGAAATGAATCTAATACATCTCTCTAATGGTCATCGGATTGAAATTTTTGTGGCCAAACCATAGGTCTAATCTTATCTACCAGAGCTACTAACAGAACATACTCATTTTGCATTCTATCTCTAAGAAGCCACTCATCCACGAGCATCCTCATCTTAACACTTGCTTAGTCTTATGTTTCTTTTATTAGATTAGACCATAAGTTATTGCAGGTCTTACCACCATCTTATAAAATTTTCCTAGTTTGTGGAACTTTTCTATCACATAATAGGAGCATTCTCCTTCAACCATCCAGCGAATTCTACTAATAACATCTCCATCATTTCATTTTGAACAATAGAGCTAAATATGAGATAAATATTAATGACTTGATCACCTAAGTCACAATTCTCTAAAACTTCAACAAAGTAAAATTTATGTAAGGAAATTTAATTTTTAGAAATATAACCAATGTCAACTATTTTTCTTTAATATATCACCATAAACTAAAGTTTAGGAATGAATAATATCTCTAAAAAAAAACTAAACTCTATATTATCTTACTATACATATACTATACAATATACTACTAATATATACACTTATAATACTACAATTTATATAATATACTATATTGTGTATAGTGTAATATAGTGCAGTATATTATAGTATATTGTAGGTATATGTATATATGGTATATAATGAATTTTTAGGTTTTAGTATATTATTATTATATGATAAATAAAAATAGTGATTATATTCTAAAAATTAAATTTCTTTAGAGAAATTTTACTTTGTTGAAGGTTTAAAAATACTCTTATATAACCAATGTCAACTATTTTTTCTTTAGTGTTATCACCATAAACTAAAGTTTAGGAATGTGAATAATATACTATTAAAAAATCTAAAACTCACTAATATCTTATCATACATATTTTACAATATACTACTAATATATACACTTATAATACTACAATGTATATGTATACTATATAATAATAATAATAATAATAATAATAATAATAATAATAAACTAATAAATAAAACTAACTAATAACTAAAACTAAATAAACTAAATAACAAATAGCTAATAATAATAACTAAAAAATCTAAAAACAAAGTTGAGAAATTTATGTGAGGAGGAATGTGAATAACATACTACAATGTGAGTAGTTTCGTGTATATACAAGTGTGATTTGTAATTAATTAAATATAAAAACAAAGTTGAAATTTATCCCTTTCATGAGCTAATTTGCATACTTGGGACAATCATTCTTCATGACCTTCTTGCAAAAGCAAATAATATTATCTTATTTATTACACCTTATCTTGTGAAGTCTTTATTTGACTCTTTTCTTTATAAGTCTTTTTTTCTTTTAGTATGACCCAAAGAGGAAGTAGTTAAGTGAGCACTTTATTTTGTCATGTTCAATCTCTCTTCTTCTTGCATACATTGAACAATGAGCTCATTAAGAGTCAATTTTTTTTAGTATTAAAACTTATTTTAAAATGATTAAATTGTGTAAGAAGAGAGATCAAAACTAAGTGCACAAGAATATCATAAGACATTTCTAATTTTAGTATTCTTAGCCTAGTAACAAAATTAGACATCTCCATAATGTACTCCCTTATGTTTCCATTGCCTTTATACCGCATTGAAATAAGTTTACTAAGAATAATACTCGCTTCAACCTTTTCAGAACTAACAAAACGATCAGCTATTTTGCTTAGAAATTTTTTAGCACATTCCTCTTTAGGCATTACACCTCTTACGGTTTCTAGAATGGAATGCTTCATGATCATAAGACTCATGTGATTATAACGCTCTCACTTTTCAAAATTAGCCCTTTATTCAATAGTGTTTTCTGCTAAGTGAGAAGAGCGTTTCACGGATGCATGTCAATACACCAAGAATAATGGTGATATGCTCTTTCCATTTCTTAAAGATAGTGTTGTTAAGCATTGAAATGTTATTCAACTTGGCAGATATAGAAGAAATATTAATTGAAAAGAATAAATAAATACTCACAATTAATAACATTATCATTTCCTTATGCATATATAATATAATAATACATGCTTGAAATGAAATGAAATATTTAATAAGATGGGATATAAGATCATGCAACATTGTAATTTAGTCTTTGGACAGAAATAACAATTTATAAATTATACTCTTAAAATTATATTCAACAAATATTGATAATAAAATCTGTCAACTATATGTATATCTTTGGATGAATATTGTTTTACGATTATCAAAATTTATTTGTAAATCTAATCTTGCCAAAAAATAATCTTCCTTTAGGCTGATTATTTTTCGCATAGATTTAAATATAATCCTTATGCAAAATTCATATATTTCAAAATTAAATAAATTGATATAATAAATATCAATTTGGTGGCATATTATTGCAATCTAAATTATTTTGAAATAATGAATATCAACTATGTCATTATAGTAATTGTTTCAATTTATACTAACTTCAAATAATTTGACAATAATATAAACTATAATAATTGTTCCAATCAAAATGATTATTATGTGTTTATATTAGTTAATTTAATTATATTTTGCAATAAGATCTCATAAATTCAATTAAGAGACTTGGGAAGAAAAGTATTAAATATAATAATGGATAAGTTTGCATTCAAGCAGTTATATAGAAATATTTATAAAATACATAAAAGTAGTATTTAATATTGCTAACGTTACTATCAATTGTTAAAGAAACGTTTCTTCGAAACGTTTAATATAAATATTTAATTGTTTTAAATGAAATGTGTTATACATAACATTTCATAATTATAATCTAAAATATTTCCATTTTAACTATTATCTTTATGACTCTACAGTAAAATATTTTATTTTGTAAAAGCATTAAATGCAATATTTATAACTATCTTAATACAATAAAACATTTTATTTTATAAAACATTAAATGTAATATTTATAACTATCTTAATGCAAAAAAATATTTTATTTTATAAAAGCATTAAATGTAATATTTATAATTATCTTAATGCAATAAAAAGAAACATCTAAGATGCACCATAAGTAATTATCATTAATTACTCATAAAATCAAACAAATGTAAATTCATCTTTATGGAATTTAAAGCATCGATTTTGAAAAAAATGGTTCATCTTCTTTCATTTTTTTTAATATAATAATAAGAAAAATAATTATAAGCATTAACCATAATTTTATAAAATTCTCAAAATTTAAAAAAAATGTAAGATGAAGCATGCTTGAATCAAATTCATATGACCGAATATGAATTTTATTTCTCAAACTAAAATTATAATGGAGAGAATAAACATATTGATCACATAAACAAAAATTGAAATTATGATTACAATATAAAGTAAATTTTAGCTATATTGTTTTACTCAAAATCAACAATATAAAAGCCATCTAAAGGATATCAATACTTCATGCACATGGCCAAATTATTTGCTAAAAAATTTTAAATTATGTACTTTGATCTAAAATTTTCAAATAATCAGTATAAAAGATTAAGAGAAAAAAATCATTTCTCAATTATTCAACATGATAATCGTTTTGGTACCACTTGTTAGAAACATATGAAGATAGAATAAATTTATCTTTTCTCGAATCTCATGTTGAATCTTCAAGAAGATTTAATCGGAAGTGTACCTAAATCCATGGAAGAGCTATTCGAATTTTTTGGATCTTGAATCCATCTATTGAGAATTTGGGTATTCACTAAGGGTATTAGAGAGAGAGAGAGAGATTTCTTTTCTTAAAATGGGATGTGAGGAAAATAAGAACCAACCCT
The DNA here is from genome assembly GCA_021442155.1 of Cymbidium sinense. Taxonomy (NCBI): domain Eukaryota; kingdom Viridiplantae; phylum Streptophyta; class Magnoliopsida; order Asparagales; family Orchidaceae; genus Cymbidium; species Cymbidium sinense. The sequence goes on from CM038217.1 coordinate 8,507,172, forward strand.
TTAGAATGGAGATGTGATTTTATTTATACTTGAGTGCATTTCATTTATTTTTTTACATCATTAAAATAAAATAAAATCTGTCTCTTTCAAAATTAATAAGATGCCTCAAAAGCCCAAAATTAATTAATCTTTATTTGATCACAAAATTAATGGACTTAAAAATAAAATAGCACATAATGTATAATTAAATTTATATGTGAGTCCATATTCAAAATTCCCAATAGTACAATGATTGTAGTAATTAAAGTACTTGTTCGTAGTCAAATTATGAAGTGTTTTATGTCGAATGTCATAATGAGGATAGCAGGAATTACCCTTAGGCTTATGTTAAATCTAAACTATGCACTTTTTTTATAGCCTCCAACTTCTTAAGTAACTACATTCATCCACTTTCTAGCATTCATTTTTTTTTGGTAAACTTTAATCTCTAAGTAATATAGCTCAATCCACTAACTCATTAAAAGCAATGCATTTGACTCAAGATAAAAATTTTTTGATATCCATTTACAAGCAATATTGAGAGATGTAAATCTATTGACCTCTATGTCAGCCAACAGAAAGAAAAAAAAATATTGGTTTGAGTAAATTGAGTTTAATAATCTTAAACTGACTTTAATCATTGTTCTTTTTTTTAACCATTCATACTACTGCCATCATAAAGTATTGCCCTCAGTATAGTATTTCTAATTTTCTCCTTGAATTAATGCATTGGATCTAAAGCCACTATGATGAGGGTTATCCCATCAATCATCAACACTTTTAGAAGCTAAAATATTGACATAGCCACCTTAAAATCTTCAAGGTAGTTAAAAGCTTGAAATCATTTCTTGAAATTATCAAGCAAACAATGTATTCTATAAGATTAATTATTCCATTACATGTATAAGGATAAATATTAAAGAATTGCTCTATAATTTAATCTATCTTTGTTACACTATTTATATAACTTTTGAAATTCCAATTCTTTTGTTAGCTCAATTAGCTATGTCAACATCCATTAACTAGTTATTTACTTGCATTTTTGTTATGATTGACAAGCTTGTGGTCATCCATTATGTTCGCTAAGTTTTTGTTGAATTGATGGAGTATGATGAATAAATTAAGAGGAAAGCTTAACTTAAAAGTTTGTGTGATGGTTTTAATGTAGACAATAGCATTAAAAATAAGGACTGGCACACTCTAAATATTTTGAGCAGTAGCTCTGTAATAATTGTTTAAATATGGATAACTAGGGCTAGTCCTCTCCCATAGAAAGTTTCATTAATACAAAGAATAATGATTGCAACACTTGTGGCATGGAGCAACACATACACACAGAGATATATATATATATATATATATATATATATATATATATATATATATATATATATATATATATATATATATATATATATATATATATATATATATATATATATATATATATATATTCATATTAATTTGGTACGATCTACAAAGAAAAATAAAACCAAATTGAGTTTGCTATACAAATTTCTGATATAATTTACAATACAATGTTAATAAAAAAAATGTAATTATAATAACTTATTAAAATTATTTTTACATTTACGAAAATGAATAAAATTATCAATTATTATATGATGATTTATGATATGATGGTGCCATAATTTTTGCAGATTAAAAGAACACTAATTAGTGAATTCACTTATCACTATATTCATGAGTAATTATATATATATATATATATATATATATATATATATATATATATATATATATATATATATATATATATATATATATATATATAGGTCTCAATAAATTCCTTAAGTAATTAATCTATTAAGAACCTAATCCAATTCCTTTGAGAAGAGAAGGGCGAGTAGAATTGAGCTAAAAAAAATAGAAAAAGATATTGTTTGAGAATCTATATTAGACTTCTTTCATTTTGTGATCCATGTGGTGGACCAATGAGCCCTTATTCATAATTGAGAACCAATATCAAAATTAAAGAATTGACAACACAATGCGTTGAGAAAGACTTACAGTTGGCTAATAGTTAGTGGAACTTTGAGTGCGTTTTTTATTCAGGATAAGTAGTCATGGTAAATTCTTTTAACAAAAAACCCTAGTTGGCCAGTGAGTACTTTGAACAAGTTATTGAATTATTTTCGATGATTACCCTTGATTAATTACTTTTAAGATTTTTCAACCATTTTATTCTCAACAATTTTGCCAATTAGATTGAAGAGAAAACGAAGTTTCCGGGGCATATAAACCTTAATTTATTTTATTCCTTCGATGGAATATGAGCTGCAAATATATAAATTTCGAAGCTTGCTTAATTTATTTGCACCTAATTGATTCCTATCTGAAAAACCATAGTCTATTGAAGTGGATAAAAACTTTATTTTTTTCCCACTTGATTTTTGTGATTCGGGGAACAAAGCACCACATTGGTGCCAGATTATGTTACTTCAGCTTTAATAGCAGCAAAATGAAGATTCTGTGATTGTCACTATCTTATGCATCAGCTTGTTCTTAGCAATCACAATTCTTGGGTTCTTGATTATCCAAGAATTACCAATGGATGAGCAACAGTAATCCCATGGGGATGTTCTACTCAATAAAGACATGAGTAGAAACTGAGTATCCATTTTGCATGAAAAAAATTTATGTTTTATTTATTTAAGCATATATGAGTATTGAATTAGTTTTATAATGTGGATTTGAAAAAATCGTTGGTGTAAAAATATTAATACTAGATTCTCACTCATAAATTTAATTCATTTGGTTGAAATATGAATGACCACTACTACCCTTTAGTGTATAACATCTCATTTAGTGTTAATATTGAGTTAACTTCAATCTAATTTGACTCAATCTTGAAATTTAAAATTTGATTCTAGCTCTAAATTCAAATCATTTCAAATCGGGATGATTTGATTCTCAACACACACTCGCTCACTTATTTAGTATCGCTTTGGGTTGAGTTGAATTTAAGCGAGTTTTGAGGTTTGAGCATTTTTAATACCATATGCTCAATGTTAGCCCTCTTTAGTTTTACATTATTTGATAGGTGATATCAAAGTTTTTGATTAGATTGTGATAAATTGGTTTACATTGTTGGCATGATTTTGATATCTTTTATTATTTTTGAACATGATTCAAGGATTAACTCTCATAATAGGTTGTTACGATTTAGTATGTTCTTCATGTATAATTCTTTATAATATTAAAAAATTATCTATCTAAACTAGAATAATAATTGCTCTTTGAGGGAAAGGCTATTAAAATACAGAAATATGTTGAGAAAAAAAATTTTAAAGATAGACACCCATTAGTAACTTGATATTACAGAAGGATTTATGACTCAGTGATTAGAGATGAAAGTTATTTTTTGATGTCATGAATTTAAATCATATTATGATATTATATATTTGTTCTTATTTTAATCTCTTTCATACAAGATAGTGGTATTCATAGTTAATAGATAACAACAAGGTTTGTGCCAGTCTTGTCTTGACTCTTTTATCAGTAAGCTAAATTGCATAAAAATATCAAAAAAAATGTACTTTGAAATATGACCTTTTAGAGTTTTGAAATAAATTATATTTCCTATGTCTCCCACTAATTTCTCATTCACTCATCATTTCAATCCCCCTCAATTTCTTACCCATTTTACAATTGCATTGCTACTTCTTATCAAAACTATCATTCTTTTCTCTATAAAATGAGCCAGCTAATGAGCAAGTATAAACTCTTAACTAAATTATAAACTCTAAATTCTAAATCGTATATCCTAAATCCTAAACCTAAATAAAAACTAAATAACTAAAAAACTAAAAAAAACTAAAACTAAAAAAAAAAACCTATAAAAAATCCTAAAATCCGAGATCCTAAAACTGGAGCTCAATTAAGTTTCAGCTCCATCCATGAGTATGGCTCGATCCCGGCTCTAATTTTCTCCCGCAGTGCTCATTTTAGTATATTATTTAATGTTTTCCTTAATCATCCACTAGGCTGCAATTGGAAAACTAACATTGGATTCCATAGAAATCTCTAGTGCGCAATGGGTGGGATGAGAATAGTTTTTGTTGGCTTCATGCCATGAAATGAATTATCAGGAATTTAATAATGTTATGTGGGTATTTGTCCACACGAGTAGAAAATTCTGTGTAACCTTCTCTCTATTTCAGTATCTTCTGTGAATAAAGTCGATGTTTTGAGGTCATTTAATGTTTTATTTTGACAAATCATCAAGCACTTGAGGGGTCTTCTTTATCTTTAATGCAGTGATTTGCCTGATGAGGAATGAGGGAAACCATGTGTTTTCCACTATAAGGTATTTTTTTTCATAAGAAATTAATTTTGTAATTAAATAATATGATATGCCCTATTACAGTGAAAATTTTTTATTTTGTTTATTTAAGGTTTATTTGAAATTAGCTTTTTTGCCTTTTATTTTTAAAAACATATTTAAGTAGTGTATTTGTAAGTATTTTATATTTTTTAAAAAATAAATGTATTATTTTAAAATTGAGGTGAAAAATCGTGGAGAGTGAAAGCGCCTTCTTATAAAATCCATACAGACATGTATTTAAAGAGTAAACAAGAAAACTAATATTTTACGTGAATACCTCAAAAAAGAGGAAAATCACGCCAACAAAAATCTTCCACTATGTATCTGTTTTGAGTACAAAATTTTCCGATAACGATTGAATTAATTGAAAGAACAATAGTAGACGCGTGGTAGAGTTCAGATAGCAGATTTAGTGAACAATGGGACATCGACCGATGAAGGCGCCGCGATGGAGAGAGATTGATAACGGCGAGATCGACGGCACGGCGGTCGTGGCGGGTTGACAAGCCGAGTGATGACACGATCAAGGCTGGGATCTTGAGCTTTAGAGCTTTCTCCTCTCTCTTGCGTCCCCTATAAGAGGTTATTTATAGATTGGAGGAGTGGCATCTCTCAGAATACATGCAAAATCGATCCACCACTTCATCGGACGGCTCAAAATGATTCATTTGATCATTTGATGTATTTTAAGTATTTGAATGCTCATGAATTTAATGAGATTTTGGGCTTGTTAGATCCGCCGTCGAGATGCCGATTGACTATAAACACTCTATGTTTGAGGGCTATTTAGGGATTTAACTGATATCCCAAAGTTTAACATTTTAAGTATTTAAACTGATCAGTTTCAACTTGGATTAGCAACACCAAGATTCGGCCTAGTAGAATTTTCAGTGTCATATCAAAAATATTTAAAACAACTTTTAGATTATCAACATCAAATATATTTTATTTTGAATGAAAATATAAATAAAATAAAAACTTAAAATAAAAAACTAAAAGTGAGCTCAAACAGCTCCTAAGGTTATGATGGAAGTGCTATGCAAATAACTTAGAGGGATAAGGGATTATTATTTGATGATTATGGTATTCTCTTTCCGTTAGAAGAAGCTATCATGGGAGATGATGAGAAGGCCTATAATTTTGCATGATTGGATTATTTTAAGAAGGTTATTAGCGTTTAAAATAACATTCCCTTTTATTTTATTTTATTTTAAAGTTGAGGGTGCGCGCGCTCGTGATTTTTTTAACGATTAATTAATTTTATTTTTTTATTCAATAAATTAGCGCTGAAAGTACTAGAAAAAGTGCGATTAATTTTATTTTAAGAAAAAATTTTACTCAGGAGTAAATATCGTGAATTAAGCAAGTTACTGTAAAAAGATATATATATATATATATAAATATATATTAAAAATTTGTATATTATTGCATATTTTTTTAAAAACTTATGATATACGCACATTAGAATTTTAATCAATTTATAAAAAAAATGAGTGGTACTATTTTTATTTAAATATATATGCAACTTTTTAATTAAATATAGAAATTTATTTGATTAAAATGAATAATTTTTTAATAAGATGTTAAAATTTTTGTGAGCTAAAAGAATAGTATTTTAAGATATGAGAAATGATGTATAAATAATGATTAAAATTTATTTCAAATTCAAGCTTAAAATTGAATTAGCTCAAATAGGTGGTAATTTAAGAATAAATAAATTAAAAATTGATAGTTAGTTAATTTTAATATTTTTCTATATATTAGATGATAGTGATATTTTTGATGTAAAATTAAAATTTTAGATATTATTTGTATAAATTTAAAATTTAAAATATTAGATATATAAATGTTAAAATTTGTGAAAGTTATTGAAAATCCAAAGACACACGCAGATATTTAAGATCAACAATAAAACTGATGTATAAATAAAAGAGAAAACTACTGGAGGATTTTCAAGCTTTCTCTTATCTCTGCTTCCCCTCATAAAATGAATATTTATATGGAGGAATGACGTGTAAATACATAAAACCAACCACTCTCATCTGATGGCTCAAAGATTTCTTTGATCATATGATTTTGTGTATTTGAATGCTCAAATGAAGTAATTATGAGATGACTTGAGATTCACAAGACGCCGATTGACTATAAACACTCTAAGTTTAAGAGTAGATTTTGATAGATTTGATTGATTGATAATTAATTAAATTTAAAATAATTTTCGGATCATATTAATAAATATATAAGAATTTTGTGGTATATATATATAAACGCCTCCTAGAAAAAGTCATAAACCCTTTTAAAAGAGACACTCATCAACCCTAATGAAGGCGATTAAAAAATGATTTTAAAATATAAAAATAGTCACTTAATTTGCTGAATTGATAATTTGAACCCCTTGATATAACGAAATTTTTAATAAAATAAAGAGTATTACTTTATGTTGTTCATATTTATGTGATTTTTTCTGCAATTTATATCCATGTACTTAAAATTTTTATCAAATGCTTAATAAAATAATGAGCACATACCTATATATTTTATAAATAAAATTTTTTACATAGCTATTTTATATGTTACATAATAATAAAATTTAATAAAATTAGAAGTGCACATATATATACTCAATGTTCATGTATTTTTTAAGTATATAGTTGCATACTTCAAATATTTTAGTAATATGCTCATTAAAATATCAAGTACATAACTTTTAGTTCCATTAGCATATCACTCACTGATTCCTCAAATTGTTTGGCTTCATAGGTGTGATGATTCACTTTTCAAGCGAATTATGCGCGTAGTCTTTGCTTCAAGCTCAGGCTGTTATAACCTTGAAAGGAAAGGAAAGGAACCTGCGACCTTATAATATTCCTCTGCTAACCATAAGAACCAATAAATTCACTAAAATACAGTCTTCATACCATCACATTAACCATTTTTTTCCTTATTAAGACCAACATCGACACCATGAATTGATTTGCTGCGATCTTCAATGACTGCATGGATTTAGGAAAGCCACATGAACTTAAAGCTTTTAGCAGACCAACCCTTGCATTAAATCAACTTAAAGGCCTAATAATCGAAGCAATAGGAGATCTGGCCTTTTTTGACTTTACTGATTAGTGAGTGCTGGTAATAAGGGAATCACTTCATATTGTCTTCATCGTCTTCATGGCCGTTGCTTGCGCAAGCGGTCAAAACTGACCATAGCTTTCTGAGTACTGCATAAAATAAAACTGTAGAATGAGGTAATCTAATTTGGATCCTCGCTAAGGAAAGCTAAATATCATTCAACAAAGCAGCCATCTTCTTTCTCTTTCTGTGAATTAGTGCATAATTAAAGTATTTGGTTTTGCAAAGCTTCGGAGAAAAGATGTTGTGTTTAATTATTTGAGTCTTGTAAAGCGCAGAGAGCTGTAAAGCTTTCGGCATGATCGGTGTTTGCTTTGATTGAAAATAAAGATTCAAGTTATGAGATGTTGGTGAATGAATCTTTGACCAAAAAGAATGAATTTTTTGGCTTTATTATATCATGGTTAGCTTTGAAGATGGCAATCCCGTGGAAGCAGGAAGACCTCTCCAGCCTGAAAGGAAAGCCAGAGCCTCCTTTACAGTAATATGTATCTCTTGTAATTCAGTAAGTTGTGGCTATAAAAGGACTACTTTAGGGTTAAATTCTTCCTTTATTGGCCATGGAAGACAACATTTACATGAAAGAAAAAAAAAATCTATTTACATGAAACGTTTGAATGAGGCAGAAATCAGCATCTACAGCTAGCAAAAGTTTTTGCACTACTGATAAAAAGGGATGAGGCCTCAGTAGTACTGATGCTGGCATGATAAGGGAAAAAGATGAAAAAAGTGGAGATAACATGACTGATTTGCACATAATTTAACCATCATATGATTAAAGTATGTGAAACCGTGTCATCTGCAGTATGGCAGGCAACATGGTGGTGGATTCTAAACATATTAAAGATCTCTATCAATTTAATTAGCAACGGTTAAAAAACCTGACTTAATTGGATTTGAAATCTGTAAGATATTATGCCGCTGCTGGTTCTTCGATTTTTTGGATTCTGAATAACATATTTAGCCGCTGAATTTATTAAGCTGTTCATAGTACCTGAAGCCCAATAGCTTCTCATTAGGGCTGTATCAGATACAAAGAATCACATGCACTGAATTTATTCTTATGAAAGAGAATAGACGAAAAAAGCATTATGTGCGTCTCCATTTATGATATAACAGAGATGATAATTGCATCTAGATCAGTTGAGTCAATGTATTATGCGTATATCTGTTGGAATCATTTATATGCAATATAGTCTTAATCAACCAATTATTCTGCCACTAATTGTTTCTTATGACGTCATGATTCGTATCAGAAGCATTAATCACGCATGCTGACTTTGCATTTGGAAGCAGAATCTGATGCCATCTCTACATGAATCAATTCCTGCAAAATGAAGTGTAAAGAGGAGGCTGACAATTTTGATAAACAGGAATACATGTGTAGTATATGTAAAAGGTAAGTGGTTAAGATACTTTAGAATGTTAGTTCTAGTTATATATTGGATAATTGAGTGCTATTTTGGTGTAGAACTACTAGGGTCTGTTTAAAATTAATTTTGTTTTGTATTTTTAAAATTTTAATATTATTTTAAAGAACACATTTATTTATCATATTTTTATTTTTTGTTTTTAAAAATAAATCACATTATTTAAAAAAACACTCAAAATAATTTTTGAATGTTCGAGTATTTTTTACAAGCCGTTTAGAATCACTTCTATTATTTTATTTTATTTTTTTGTTTATGTTTCAATTCGAAATAAGACATTTTGGACGGTGATAGAGTCAAAATATGACCATCATCTCCTGCATTGATGATACAATGGTAGAGCGAATTGAGTGCCTCTGCATAATAAAAAATTTAAGGTGTGGTGGAGTGAGTTCTTCAACAATTTTAGCGTATGAAACTCGACGCAATTGTAAATAAATTTTCTTGAAGGAAAGTGATGGCTTATATGAAGAACTCTCATATAATTGAAATATTTGTTATATGAGCAATAATTGTAATATGCAAATAAATATATTAGTGGTTTACTCTTGCTCGAACGAATCACCTTCAAGATCAACAAAGCTAGCTCAAGGTCAGAGGACCCACCTCATGGGAGCAGAGGAATCAGCAAACCACCAATACCACTCGTCCACTAGCTCAAGCTCCCCAATCCCATCATCTCCTTTACTTCATTTCACTTTTTAACCCAACTTAAGCATGGTCTCTGCTTTCTCTTCCAATTTAGCTTGGCTCATGTCATCGCCCAAAATAGGTCGACCACTGGCCGGAAACTTTCCGGTCATGGCGGACAGTGGTGGCCTTCAATGGAGTGTTCAGTGGAAGGCCACATCCTCGCCAGTTATCCGCGTGACTGCTTTGGATAAAATTAATAGTAAAAAAAATATCAAATGGCTCATTTTTTTTAATGAGAAAAAAATTATCTTTAATATTCTATTTATTAAAAATAATGCATATGACTAATCACCAGTAAGTAAATATAAGATCAATTATAGATAATCATAATTGATTTTATGCACTTTAATTCTCAAGATTATCTCAGGTTTTAAATTATTGAGAACAAAATCATATCTTTAAGCTGCCAGAAACCAAATGTGCTCTTGCATTTTGGAATTTAAAAGTGTATATAGCATGCATTCTTTTATATGTTGCTCTTAAGAAAAAAAGTAACCAATTTGCATATTTTATAATATTGTCCATTAATTTTAAATAAATCAAGTTCCGTTATTTTCGAATCCGACTGAATTTCATCCACCGAAATGTATATATATGTTTTTTGTTGGATATGGTGGCCCCCATGGAAACAAGTATAAATTGCATCACACCCACCATCCTATAGAATCTGATCTCTCCCTTAACATGATTTCCTTATCTTTTCCAAAATCTCTTCACTTCCAGAAGAACTCTGATATTTCTTTAATGGAACGTGCATGGCGGCTAAAATTCTCACCAAAGCCGTAATTTGTAAACTTGCAGCGTGGAGCTTCTGCAATTTGGCTAAAATAATATTTCTTGTCACTGTAAGAGGAAGCTTTTGAGTTATTTGTGGCACTGTGATCGCCACTAATTCTTGTCAGGGGAGTTTTAATTAAGTAGATGCTCCACCATGAGACACGATACTCTCTAGTATGGAATTGGATACTAACAGCCCTAGATTCATTTGCTGCTGCTTGCAAATTGGAATGCAGATCTATTTGCAAGTAAAGATATGGCACATGCGACGTTTTTAGGGTGCATAAGACTTGTTCAATAACTTCGCAAGAGGAATGAGAATCCATGTAGGGAGATCTTACATGGGAGAAAAATTATCAAGGCACATAAGACTTTGATTTCAGTCCTATAACATATAGTTGTAAAATATGTCAATATAGAAACACTAGTGATTGGCCATTACCCAAACGCATATTTTAAAGATGAATTTGACCATGATTTCAACCTTATTTGCATACATCACTTTGATCGATCATCGATTATATTGAATTTGATTAAATTCGAGTAATAGAATAGATATGTATGTTAACATCTATCACTGATATTTATGTTGCCAAGCATTTTTTTTATTTAGGATAAAATAAAAAGTGGTCCCAAGTGACGACTTAGAGTATAATAATCTATCTCATTATTTTATTTTTTTTCTATTAAATTTTTTGAAAATAACAATTAAATATGTTTTTTTGTTTTTATTTTTAAAAACAAAAAAATTATAAAAAAACAAATATGTTTTTATTTTTATTTAAAAAAAACTGAAAATAAAAATAAAAAATAGAAAGTGATCCCAAATAGCTCCTAAGAGTCTATATAAGTAATAGGACTTATAAAAATCATGAAGATGATAAAACTTATCCGCTAGATTTGTGCGAAGTTTTAGGTAGATGGATTAAAGTGAAGAGCTCATAAAATTTAACTGCACAAATTTGTCCAAAGTTCAGAACTATGGTGTGCATGTTTATGTGTTCTTAGTTTTAATTTTAATTAGTTAGATTTATGAAGGATTAATGGTGATTAACATAGGTGAAAAAATAACTAATTTAGTTTTTTATTTATCTATAAGTATTCATAGTTATATTTATTAAATAATATTCAGGTACTATTTATTTTATTTATTATGTAATTAGCGATCATGCATATAATTTATTCAATATTATGATTTTATCACTAATGTATGTAGCAAATTTATGCGAACATTATTAAATTATATGCTTATTTTGTGCTTGATATGATTTAGTTTCAAGATTGTTTAATCACTTAATTAAAAGATATGCTAAATTTATATATCATCAAGCATTCCTTAACTAGTTTTTATTAATTGATTTAATAAACTTAATTGATTCATGAGTTTCTACTAAATCCATTAAATTTGTTAAATATGGCTTTCCATGTTTATCATTTATTAATATTTTGTTCGATTAATTATAATTAATATCTTTAACAACTATAACTTTGAGCTTAATTTACATTCCATTAGAATTTCACTTATAATTTAAGGTATTATACTATATATTTGAATTTAAAATTACTTATTTATGTGGGCTCCGAAAATTCTCCGCCGACCTCTCAATTAAGAGAGTATGATTTATGTGTCGGTGAAATTTTTAGAAGACAGATGAAATAGTAGATAAGACACTACCCAGAGATTTCGCCCTCATTTTATGATGACTTTAGATCTGGTTCCAGGTTTCTATGCAAGACCTATAAGCAATTACCCTCTCAGAGAGAATTTTGATTTCTAGTCGCTTGGCAGTAGAGAATGTAAGAAGTGGAGTTTTAGAATTTGGATTTATGAAATTTATTTAACTTAAAGCATGGTTGGGTGAACGATGACATCATCTAGATCCCATGGCCACATCCCGTCGCCCTAGTCTAGTCAAAGGAGGTAGTCAATCCAACCTGACCGAATGATCCTTATCATCAACACATGGGTTACGTCGTCCAAGAATTCTTTGTAGACCTAGGGTGGTGTTTGTCTAAGGAGGCAAGCTTAAGTCTACCTTAGCTAACATAGGATTTTTTGCCCAATCAAGTATACCCTATGGTTCACAACTCAAAGGCGAGCCATTATATACTGTGCTATAATCGAGTAATATAGGAGTCATTTGGTGATAATCACCCGGTCAGAGGACTCTGGTCATAACTGCATCATGTGGAGCCTACTGGCCAAGCCACACAGTCAGAGGACACGGGCCACGTCCTTACTAACATGAGATTGTTTGAGAATAAATATAATTGTGTACTTAATTTGGCTTTGGCTTCTTTGTGAGCTAGAGTTTTCTTAATTTGTCACCTACAATAAACTATTGTGGAAGGTGGATTGAATGGAGTTTACTTTAAGTTTTTAGATTAAATTTTATTTAGACACTTAAAGCTTAATGATATTTAAAATTCTACATTTAGATTAAAGTTCAATCTAAGTTAATTTGCTTTAAAATTATGATCATATTTTGATTGAAGTATCCCCTTCGGTTAAAATTTTCCTTTAACATGGCCATCATCGGGATGGTTTATTGTTTCGCTGTTCAAGATCCTGACTCAATTTAATAATAGAATCGATCTCACATATGTAATTAGCTTAGATGTTTTATTAGATTGAAGATATTATAATAACATCATTTGATTTTTAAGTTTTGTTAACCTAGACCCAGTCATTGGACCCAACCGGGAAGCAAACCGCACAGCATCCTCAGACACTTGAATTTAAGCATTCAGTGTAGTGTCGGGGCCCATGCAGGTGTATTTGATTCAACATTAATTTAATCTTAAGGGATTTGTATAATATTACTAGTTTTAACTGAATTTCATTATAAGTATAAATTCTTAGATAAAATTTTGATAGCATTTCAGCAGCCTCCTAGCGTCCCATAGGGAGCTATAACGGGGGCTGGGCCTGCCCACCATGCTAAGAAAGGCATGTATGAGTGGTATAAATACCACGACCAAATGCATCATCCTACCATGTCAAGAAAAATATGTATAAGTCTCTGAAGTACCTATATGAGACACATATTTTCTACCATGATAAGAAAGACGTGTACATGTACTTATATATATTTGCAATGTCAAGTTAAAATATTAATTTTAGTTTTATTATTGAATTTTTATTAATCAAGTTAGTGTAAAATTTAAAGATTTCAAAGATCAGGCCCCATATGGGGATGCTTTGGGTATACTGGGTGTGCTCACCATGCCACGAAAGGCGTATATAGGTGGTATATATTACGACGTGAATGCTCCTTCCCACCACGCCAAGAAAGGTATGTATGGGCACTAAGGTACCTATTGAAACAGATTTCTCCGCCACGCCAAGAAAAACATGTATGGGCTCTAAGGTACCTGCTAAAACAGATTTCTCCGTCATGCTAAGAAAGACATGTACGGGTACTTATACACCTGTAAGTTAGTTCAAATAACAATTTTATATCATAACATAATTTACTATTGCTATGCGTCCCTCATGTCGTGAAGTTTGACAGATTTGAACATCCCAACACATCCCTCAGATTAGGGGCTACTCGTATGCCGGTCACCACCATAATAAAGCGTGTATGGTATAAATCACGGCTTGAATGCGCCTTCCCACCATGCCAAGATAGACATGTATCAGTTTCTAATGTACTTGCTGAAACAGATTTCTTCGCCACGCCAAGAAAGACGTGTATGAGTACTTATAATCAATAAGCAAACACAAATTTTCCCGCCACGTCAAGAAAGATGTGTACAGGTACTTATAGTCAACAAGCAAATACAGGTTTCCCCACCACGCCAAGAAAGGCGTGTACGGGTACTTAAGGTCAAAACAGTTTCGAGCAGACGGTGTGTGCGTGGGGCACGGGAGCTCACGGCCGACAGGGCTGCGCACTAAGATGCTCAAGACTATCAGGATACGCCAAGAAGGCGACACCTGGGCGTGGCGCGGTCACCCGCTGCAGTGCTAAACAATGATTTCCACCGCTGCTGTGTTTTGCTATAGTGCGTTGTTTGAGTGGAAAACCTCAGACTGTGGGGCTGAACGGGGGGAGAGGGAGGAGCCGAATGCAGAGAGGGAGAGACCTGAGAGGGTCATTACTTGGAGAAGGAGGGAGAATAGGAAAAATTAGGTTTAAGGTTTTAAGAGGGGTATTTATAAGAATTATATTTTTTATTATTTTAATTGCCCTAATTTGATTTTCGTGCCGACATCATCAGATAGACAATATATATGTCAATTTTAGGTTACTTTGATGTTCCGCACAACGCATACTGCTTCATGATTGGGCCGTTCGACGCCAAATCGTGATCATCATATTTATAATCATTGCTTTCGCTTGCGATATTTAGCGATACCGCGATCGCATAATAGTCTCATTTGATAGGTTTTGATATTTTAACGCTAACAGAGTGATCAATTTCATGAACGGAGGTCATTTGAAAAATATCGAGGCTTCCTGATCTCGATATGCGTGTCAACGCATCAGCGACCCTTCTTCTTGATCGGTCGACCGTCGAATTATGTAAAATATCTATTCTGATCAATTTTTACATTTTGAACGTGATGGCAGAGTCTATTCATCGAACGAAGGTCATTTCAATTGATTTTTGGTACCAACAAGTGGATTTTGGCTCCGATTTGTGTGCTGTTGTATCCGATTGCTTGATATTCATGCATACTCACCCGAATTGAGCACAAACAAGTCTCATTTGATATATTTTGATGTTTTAATGCTAACGGAGCAATCAATTTTGCAAACAGAGATCATTTGGGCAATGTCACATCTTTTTTACCTCGATATGCGTGTCAGTGCATCGCTGACCCTCATTCTTGATCGGTCAACCGTCGAATTATGCAAGATGTCTATTCTGATCTATTTTGATTATGAATACGAAGGCAGAGTTTGTTCATCAATCGGATGTCATTTTGACTAAATTTTGGTGCCATCGAGTGTATTTTGACTCTGATTTACGTGCTGAAGCTCGTAGAATTCATCTTGTGAGCTCGACTTGACTTATGACACGTGCATGGAGGTCAACAAATGCTCCCAACAAATATGATTTGCGCATAGAGCGAGTCATTTTTGGTAAAAACTGGTTGACCCTTTGGGCTGGTCACAGATCTTGGATCACTTCAGCTTTGATTTTGGTGACTCATGGAGCTTTAACAAGATTTGTTAATAATATGATGCTTTATTTTGGACATGCTAGATGACGGGGTTGACCGATTTATCAGGATCAACTTGTCGGCTGAATAAGGACTCTTCTCTATCTACTATTTGCTTCAATGGGCTTACTGAAGACCTCTTTCTCTTATGTTGTTGTAAACTTGAATTTCCTCCAACCCTAGCTTCATGCTTGATCGGGTTTGATGGAGGAATTAGTTTGTTTGCTTTGAGATTTGAAATTCCTTCTGCCCTAACTTTAAGCTTGACGAACTTGATGAAGGATTGACCTAATTTGTCCATATTGACTTGTTAGGGTTTTAAGAGGGGTATTTATAGGAATTATATTTTTTATTATTTTAATTGCCCTAATTTGGATTTTTGCACCGACATCATCACATAGATAATATAATGTCAATTCTAGGTTACTCTGATATTCCTGACGAATGAATTCCATTTAGACATCTGAGGTCGCTTGCCTGCTTCTGCCAAATCCTGATCAATTTCATCATATTTTCCATTATTTCCGCTCCCTCGATATTCGTGCATACTTGTCCGAATCGAGCACGAACAGTCTCATTTGATAAGTTCTGCCATTTTGATGCTAACAGACTGATCAATTTCACGAATGGAGGTCATTTGGGCAACGTCACAACTTCCCGACCTCGATATGCATGTCAGCGCATCAGCGGCCCTTCTTCTTGATCGATCGACCGTCGAATTATGCAAGATGCCTATTATGATCAATTTTGACGTTTTGAATACGATGGTGAAGCCCATTCATCTATCGGAGGTCGTTTCGACTAATTTTTGGTGCCATCGAGTAGATTTTCAATCCAATTTGTGTACTGTTGTATCCGATTACTTGATATTCAGGCATAGTTGTCCAAATTGAGCACGAACAGTCTCATTTGATAGGTTTTGACGTTTCAACGCTAACGGAGCAATTAATTTTGCGAGCGGAGATCATTTGGGCAACGTTGTAGCTTCTCGACATCGATATGCGTGTTAGCGGGACCGTCCTTGATCGATGGACCATCGAATTATGCAAGATGTCTATTTTGATTAATTTTGACATTCTGAACGAGATGACAGAGTCCGTTCGTCGATGGGATGTCATTTCGACTGATTTTCGGGGCCGTCGAGTGTATTTCGGCTTTGATTTGCGTGCTGAAGCTCGTCGAATTCACCTTGTGAGCTCGACTTGACTTATGACACTTGCATGGAGGTCAACAATTTATAATTAAAAAAAGATTTACCACTATTTGTAAAGCTAAATTAATAGCTTGCTTAAATTAAAGAGCTCGTCAGAAGGTTCTTTAGTGGTTTTTTTTGTAATATTGTTTGTCATTTCTTTCCCTATATATATGAGATTAAAAGAGAAACAAAATACTAATAAAATATTAAAATTATGAGTGTCATTATTTCATTAACTTAAAGAATTTTTTATGTGATAAATGAGAAACAAATTTTTTTAACGTATTTTCGGATGATTAATTTCTCATTCTCCATAAAATAAATTTATAAGTTGTTTTATTTTATATTTTATGCAATCATTTAAAAAAATTAAGGGGATTTTTAGGATCACTTTTGATTTTTATTTTGTGTTTTATATTTTTATTTTAATTTATTTATATTTTGATTTAAAACAAGATATATCTCATAGTGATATGTTTCTAAAAATATTCAAAATGCTCAAAAAAAAATTTTTTTTGATTTTTTTTAAAAATAATATGATTTATTTTAAAAAAATAAAAAATATTCAAAAAATTAGACTAAAAATGTATTATTAAAAATAATAAAAAAGATCAAATATTACATAAAATTGATATAATAGAAGTTCTAAATATTTTCATTTATTATTAACCCTTTTAATATTATGTATGATAATCTTTTTAATTAATCCTCAAAAATAGGATACATGATGCATCGTGACCGCGATATGCTATTCTCCTACTCACGTAGCACAAATCAATGAAATCATCCTTCATAAAAAGAAGATTATAGTAATAATCTCGCCGATGGCTGGCCGGAGCGCCTCGCCTCGCCGCATCCAAACGGCGCCTCCGCATGAGCCAATCAAGTCGAGACACGTGCATGAGAGCCTCCCTCCCGCGCATCAGCAAGCACCCATATGGGCGTCAGGGTCACATCGCCTTTCAAGCCACTACTCTCTCAGCAGATCCATGCACACAGTGCACTCAAATGTCCTCCCATTGGTACACGTGGAGCCACTATTGCTGAAATGATCTCGATTCAATTTCCATTTCCTTCAGAATGATGACAAATTAATATTTATTTTTTTAAAAATATTTACTTTATTAATTACATATCAATATCTTAATATTTATCATTATATATAAATATAATAACACTTTTATTATTTTAAAATCATCTCATTTAAAATAGACAAACTTTATTGTTTATATCATAATTTTATAATAATTATTTGGTTCTACTGCATTTTTAAGTATTTAAATTTATCTTAATAATATGGATAAATTTTCGTTATTTTTTGTCAATTTTAGTTTAAAAAATAAGTGACAAAATTTATTGAGTATTATTAATTCAAATATTCCTTCTTCTATGAAATAAATTATAATAATTTCTTCTGTCATATAAGAAAAAATATTTTTTTTTCCTAAAATTCTCTCAACAAAACAAATTTTAATCCAATTTATTTCAATATTTTAGTTCTGTTTTAAAAAAAAAAAATTTCCAGTAAGAAGAGCGCATTAATGACGACAATATTAAAAAATTGAAAGGAGTAAATATGGATGCGAATTATTCAAAAATTTCTTCTACGAAACCAAATACCGCCTATTGCTGCGACAAATATATGATTTGCTACAGAGAGAGAGAGAGAGCGCATTAATGACGACAATATACCATCGGAGTGTCATAAAAAATTCCCCAGCTAACTATAAATAAGCCAAGGCTATCACCACCTTCCAGTAAGAAGAGCACAAGAACCAGTTTCCTGCATCGTTCTGGTTCTTCTCTGCTTCCAGTGTACTCCCAATTCAATTCTTACAGGAAAAAAAAATGGCTTGCCAGTCGAGCCAAGGAAGAAGCAACAGCTTCTTTCAGAGATGCAAGCCTTACGTCGCCATGATGTCCCTACAATTTGGCTACGCTGGTATGAACGTCATCACCAAAGTCTCACTCAACCATGGCATGAGCCACTACGTACTGGTCGTTTACCGCCATGCCTTTGCCACTCTATCCATTGCCCCTTTCGCCCTCATCCTTGAAAGGTTTCGATTATCTTCCTTGGATTCATTTTTCAATCTTTTTTGATTGATCTAAATTATCTAAAATTCTCAACCATTTAATTGCTTCTTTGTTTTAATGACAGAAAAGTCAGACCAAAAATCACATTCACTATGTTCTTGCAAATATTTGTCCTTGCTTTGCTTGGACCAGTTATAGACCAAAACTTCTACTATGCCGGGCTCAAATTCACTTCCCCTACCTTCTCCTGTGCCATGAGCAACATGCTTCCCGCCATGACCTTTGTCATGGCAGTGATCTGCAGGTGACATTTTGAGCAGAAACTGAAGATTTGATCTTCGCCGTGAACTCATTCTGTTATTAAGTTTTAGTTTTTTCTTGCTTAGGATGGAGAAGGTGAACCTCAAGAAAGTGATATATCAAGCTAAGATAGTTGGGACTGTAGTGACAGTGGCTGGGGCAATGATGATGACACTCTACAAAGGCCCGCTAGTCGAGCTCTTCTGGACCAAGTATATTCATAGTCACCAAGCAGCCGCTTCACCGGCGGCCGCCATGGATGTCGACCAGGATTGGGTTAAGGGCTCCATCTTTCTCATCATAGCCACCCTTGCTTGGGCTTCTCTTTTCATTCTACAGGTGCAATCTTTAGTAAACATTTTTATTGTTTGGTTTTTTTTTGGAAAATTTATTGTTTGGTTCTCTACTCCTATTATATAACATCACATCACTAGTAAATATCATTCATTTAGTAATAATTTCATTAATAATTTAATGAATTTATTGCATGTATAATTTAAAGAAGACTTCTTTCTGTGTGCTTAACGAGAAAATTCTGGCTTAATGATTAACTACAGGCTGCAACACTGAAGAAGTATACTGCGCAGCTCACCCTCACCTCTTTGATTTGCTTTGTTGGAACACTACAAGCCATTGTCGTCACCCTCGTCATGGAAAGAGGCAACCCGTCGGTTTGGAGCATTGGCTGGGACATGAACCTGCTGGCGGCTGCTTACGCGGTGAGTTTTTTCATCTCCCCTAATTCCACTTCTGTTCTATAATTCTTTTCATAGAAAGAAATGATAATAGAAACAAGTGCAACATTTACAGGGAATAGTGACTTCGAGCATCGCATACTATGTTCAAGGATTGGTTATTCAGAAGAAAGGTCCCGTCTTCGCATCAGTTTTCAGTCCTTTGATGATGATCGTTGTGGCCATCATGGGCTCCTTTGTTCTAGCTGAGAAGATTTACATGGGAGGGTAAGAACATGCACATGGGATTCAACTTCTGCAACTAATTAAGCCAACGTTTCCTCTTCTATTTTATCTTCCTCCAACTCTATGGCAGGTGTCTTGACATTATTCTCTTATAATTGCAGAGTTCTTGGTAGTGTTCTGATTGTGGGAGGGCTGTACTCTGTTCTATGGGGCAAATACAAAGAAAGCAAAGAGAATAAAGAGAAAGAAGCAATGGCTCTGCCTCTTGCAGCACTGAAAGGTGTCATTGAAGGAAATGCACAGATCCTGGAATTGGAAGTGAACGAAGTGGAGGCTGAGAAGGCAAAAGCAAACAACAAGAAGATGACTTCATCTCTTACTGATTCTGTGGTGGTTGCAGTCGTAGAGCCGGTGCCAGAAGCATTCATGAAAGCCAAGGAGGAATACAAGAGTTAAAAACTTGGTAAAGTTTGGTTTTGGCGAAGAGATAGAGATAGAGAGTGAGAGAGAGAGAGAGCGAGCTTAGAGGAGAAGACTCAGAGAGTAAACAGAATGGAAGGGGTTCGGGATCTATGGGAAAGGAGGGCCTTTTGGGACTTCTGCCTGACCTTTTTTTCTCATATTTCTTTTTTTTTTTCTTTTTCATTTTCTTCTTTGCTCCTTGCTATTTTTACGTCATTGGCCTACTTATTGCTGCCCTTATAGGCATGCCACAGATTGGCCATAAGTGAAAGAAGAGTTCTTTCTACCTCTTTGTTTTGAGATGTTTTTCTGTAATCTCTGTTTCAATGCATATATAAGAAACGCATTTATATTAAGCAGCGCAACTTACTTTCATAGTCATTAAGCAACGCAACTTACTTTCAAAGTCATTAAGCAACGCAACTTACTTTCATAATATCTATTAAATAAAAAAATTATTTCTCGGTTATATTAAATAAAAAACCTGAGTACCTAAAATAATATTTTAACCTTAATACTTATATATATATATATATATAAAAAAAACTTCGACAAGAATTTTAAGAATAGGAAGAAAGAATGTTTCAAAAGAGGGTGGTGAGAAAATTGAGAAAAGAATAGCGAATATGTGCTTAAAAGAGCCCTTCATGATAAAAGAAAATTACCAAGGATAAAAGGAAATCCATAATAAAGGAGTCAATGGAGGATAAATAATAAATGTATCCTATAGATTTTACCTAAACAATATCAAAGATAAGATTTATTTAGCTCAAAGGGATCCAGATTTTGTTAATTATATTATTAGTACTATAACAATCCAATCTTATATTCTATAGTAGGTCATACTAACTTAAATATATAATAAGAGTTTAATCAAGATCTATTTGAAAAAAAAATTATATATATCCTCAATCACATAATATAGAGCTACTAAATCATTAATAAATCATTAATTATAATACAATCGAGAAATGGCCATTATGTCACATATATATATATATATATATATATATATATATATATATGCATCAAATTATTTACATCCAAAATATTCTTATACAATAATCATATTGTTCTAATATTTAACAAAAATACATGATCACAAAATAATATATCAACAATAAAATATCTCTATCTATAATGACTATGATCTCACTCCACTGGAGCTTTACCTTTTCTTAAAATTATTTAAATATAATAAAATTGAGTAAACAACTTAGTAGTTTATATGAAACTTACAACTTCATTCAATGCACAAAATAAATGATTATATCATAAACATTTTGTACATATTAAATAAGTAAATCTTTGTACAAGTACTTATGAGCATGTATCATGCACATAATTTAAATCATATCTAGAGCATAATGTGAAATATCATAACATTAATAATTTATGCATTTTATATTATTGGCTTTAATATTTTAATAATTATTTTTTATTACAAATATATTATGTGAGAAGAAACTCTAGCTAATTATATATCATATAATATTTTCTCTGTACAAATAATATTGACTCAATTATAGTATCATATCATATTATATAATATCATCAAGAATAGTTATGCGATATAATGCATGAGAGCCATCCCCCATAGCCCATTGAGACTCATATTATATCATATTCCACCCTCATATCTCTCATCATATATTAAGTTCACACCTTTAACTCATATTTATAGGAAAGGCCAACAATCCATCCTCTTTCTATAGGGCTTTTATCACTGCCAGCATAAATCATAATGACAAGTCTTTCTTATGTAGAAAAATTCATAATATATAATACATATTTAATATTATATATCATATTCAACAATTTTCTTACCGTGATCAATCAATTTTATATTAAATGTTATATATGCAAATGAATGTTCTTATATAGTCATCTTAATAATTTCTAGCAAATGAAGACGGTCAATATGTTATCCGCTTATAATGAGAGAGTTCATACTAACCAATTGAGAAATTAGAGTAGAAATTTGTATGGTAATGATAGACAATTGATTTTGAGTATCAAATATGACTTAATTATCTTAAATTCTATATGAATATGAAATTTTTATCTACTAAACTATATCCAAAATGTACAAAAATATGATAGATTAGCATTTTTTAAGAGGTTAATGGTTGCCCTTTATATCATAATATATCAGATGGGTTCCTTAAATATGTGACCCAATTCATTCCCTTCTCCTTTCAAAAATATGATTAGATGATTCCACCACTAAGCCTGCCCAATGAGATGCCTAATCCTACTTTAGCCTATAGCTCCTATTTTACCACTATCATGAATCATTTCAAAATTTCCAGTGCCACCAGTACATAAATATCTTCATTGTCCTCGAAATAATGTCTAGAATTTTATTGTGGGCAATATATGCTCAAAAGATGATCAGCTTAAATTTATGCTTAATCATATTAATTTCACGGGTCACACTAATTTTACAAGTCATATTAAGAAATATTATGAATAGTGAGGTAACCATTTTAGTTCTCTATTTAAAATATAACAAGTGAGAAGTTCATATTTTTAATAAATTCATGATATTGCTGGCAAATATAATGTGATTCATCTCCAATTTTCATCTTTATCATATAACATCTAAGAACTATAAATTCTGTGATCAGACACATTCAAATTTATATGCATCAAAGCAAGTAAACGCCAAGATAAAGATATCAGAGAATAATTTTCTCTCCATGTGCCTTCCTACGCTCACCGGTACACCAGAAAGGCTAATGTAGAACTATGCTAATAAAGCAAGAAGGCATATGTTAAAGGACCCCACGTATATTCATTAAAGGAGAATATTGTATCTTCAAAGTCCTGATTCAAGTAATAAAATTTATGATTTAAAAAAAAATTAGTTTGGACCTAGTGTTGAAGCTTTTCTCTAATAATCAATGTAAAATAATTAGTAAGCCTGAAATAAAGATTTTTCTAATTTTCCTTTTAAATAGGAATACATATTGCAAAAATGTGATCAAGAAAACTTGAATATTCAAAGAAAAATCTAGAGATACAAAAGTACTAGAAAACTCTTGGTTCCTCGGGTAAAAAAGTACAAAAAAAAAAAAAAAAATCTCCACTTATGTCTAATAGATTGGTGATTTTGTCTCGAACAAAGTGGCAGCCAATTTCAATGTGCTTTGTACGTTCATGAAAGATTGAATTAGAAGCTATACGAATAGCAGCTTGATTATCATAAAATACAAGAGATGGAGAACAGCCATATAAGTTCACTAATAGTTGAATCTAAAGCTCGATATTCCGCTTCAGCAGATGCATGAGAAACGATGCTTTGTCTTTTTAGCTTTCCATGATACTAAGGAATCTCCTGTAAAAATGCAGAAACCAGTAACAGATTTCCTTGTATTAGGACAAGATGCCTAATCGGCATCAGAAAATGCTTTTAATTGTAAAACAAAGGAGTTTGAAGAGAAAAATAAGCCTTGTCCAACATTTAATTTAAGATATCTAAGCAAGTAATGCGCAGCATCAAGATGAGTACAGCGAGGTTAAGCCATAAATTAGCTCAATTTATGTACAAAAAAAACTTGCATTAAGTCTAGAAAAGGTTAGATACAATAAGCGACCAATCAGTCATCTATAATAACTAGCAGCAACTAACAATTCTCCATCATTTACATTAAGATCACATCTAGGAACCATAAGAGTTTACAAGGTTTACAAGCAAGCATACATACATCTTCAAGGCGCTGAAGAGTATAGTGTCTTTGAGAAAGCATGATACCTGAATTAGAACAAGCTATTTCAAGACCAAAGAAATATCTTAAATTCCCCAAATCTTTGATATTGTATTATGATTAGAGATAGCTCTTTATTTCATCAACTATTTGACAAGAAGATCCTGTAACAATAGTGTGATCCACTTCCTTTAGTAAACAATGAATAATCAGATTTTGATTGAATAAAATCAAAATTTATAAGAGATTTAGAAAGTTTAGAAAACCATTACCATGAAGCTTTTCCAAAAAATTCTTTAAAGATTATAACCTTTCAGATTTGGTGGATAACCAAGAAACACACAAGCATGAGCTCATGGTTGAAATTTAGTTCTGTGTGATGTCGAAGTAAAAGCAAAAACCAAACATCCAAAAGCCTTCATATTAGAATAATCTACAAGAATATTGAATAATAATTCATATGATACCTTATTATTAAGTAAAGGAGAGGGAGTGCGGTTTATCAAATATGTAGTTGTAAGAATACACTCATTCAAAAAAACATATAGTAACACATGATTGAAAATATAAACTTTAAGTAACATTTAGTAAATGTTGATGCTTTTGTTCAACAACAAAATTTTGTTGAGGTCTTCCCACACAAGATAATTGGTGAATAACTCTGATTTTTAAAATTTTGGGTAAGGTTTAATTCTCTAGAATTATCTAACCTAAACTTCTTAATTCTTTTATCAAACTGAGACATATTAAAAAAATTAGGAATAACATGAATAGCATCAGATTTATGTTTAAGAAAATAAACCCAAACAAATCTAGAATGATCATCAACTAAACTCAAAAAGAAGCGATATCCATTATAAGAAATAACATGATATGGTGCTCATATGCCACAATTTATTAAGTCAAATATATTTTCAGGCATATGATTATGAGATATGAAAGGTAATCAGATCCTTTTCCTCTATCTTAGTATCACCACATTATAATGTATTCTTAAGAATATTCAGCCTTTCATAGGAAGGATGCCCAAGTATTTTGTCCCACATTTGAATAGGAACATTATTAACATAAGAACTTCTATCTAAATTATTTATGTCAAGATTGTAAAGATCTCCAATACGATTACCCATGCAAATCATCTTCCTTTGTTGAGAACCTGTATGACAAAATTATTATAGTAAAAGATAACATTTACAGCGGCATCAATTAAAAGAGCACTGATATAAAATAAAATAAACTTAAACTTAAGAATAAATAACACATTATGAAGAGTCAAATTAGTAATATGATCATTTTGTTAGAAGCTGCTGACAATATTTAAGTAAATACCAAAGAATTTTTTGTTGTTATTATAATTATGACAACATGTTTTTGATTCTTGCCAATAGTATTCACATTATTCTCCATATGATTGTTCTACACTTTAATAGTAAAGGCAACACCATTATCTAAAGTAATAGAAATTTGTCCAAGATTCATTTGAATCACATCTCTTTACTTTTCTTCTTGAATAATCAAAACAAAAACTTTCTTAATATGAGGTAAATGATCCATTAGAAGGATTTGCCCTTGAATTTGACCAAAAAGAATCATTAAGAAAGACATGGCATATTCATTTTGATAGTACTGAGAGGTATGTTTCACTCAATCACAAATGCATTTTTCACAAGAACACATTGGTCTAAAAATATGCAATTATTTTCAAATAATTTTCAGTTTAGTGAAATAGGCACTAACTGAATTATGTTCTTGCTTTAGATTGATTAATTCATGCCTCAATTGAAAATTTTTAGGACCATTACTCTATTGGAATTGATATTTGGGATCCATCCAAATATCCAAAACATTTTCAATATATATAATGCTTATAGAAATTTCTTTAGAAATAGAATTAAGAATGCAAGAAATCACAATATTATTATTTCTTACCCAAGCATTGACAAGATTCTAATCAATTTCTATGGGTTTCGACAAGGTTCCATTGATTAAAATAAGTTTATTTTTGGGATAAAGGGCTATAATCATGGCATGACTCTATGATCCATAGTTATCCCCAGTGAGAGTTTGAGAAACAAGAAACACACATGGGCTATTAGAATGATAGAGATAGTAGGGCCTGAGAGGATCCTCCAATAGATTTCTGTTACTTGAGTCTCTCGACATTGAACTTGAAATATTCTCCAACAAAGACATGGAAAATCTAGAAGAAGAAATTATCCCATCGATAAAATCTTATGGATCAATCTGCCCTGATACCATAATGCAAAAATGTGACAAGAAAACTTGAACATTTGAAGAAGAATCGAAAGATACAAAAGTACCAAAAAAAAACCCTTTGGTTTACCGGGTAAAGAAGTAAAACAAAAATTAATCTCCTCACACAAATACAAAACTCTCATCTACCATATAAACAAGCAGGAATGTAAATAATACATACATAACAATAGTAGCCAAATATGTAGTCAATCATATAGCTAATGGATGATAGCTGTAGCCTAATAATACAAGCTATCAAATGTGATTTACTTTATCTTTTTCTTTTTAATAAAATCACCTAACTGCATGAGATATAGGCTGCTGGATCTCCACTAATTAACTAGAAATAGGCACGTACTTTTTAAGAGAGGACTTATCATTAAAACTCAACTGGCCAAATGCAAATGTCTTACACTTAAAAGATATTTTTTTTGTCAATTCAACCATCTGAAACACAGTTTCATCAAAACTTCCCATTTATCTCTGTCACAAGTTTTACCTAAATGATATTTGTATCGGAGAAAAATGAATATATATATATATATATATATATATATATATATATATATATATATATATATATATATATATATATATATATATATATATATATATATATATATATATATAACAAATTTAGTGTGTCGATGATATATAGCATGATTGATAGATCTTTACATTTATTAGCAATTGAAATGCCAGTGTCCTACAGTCATCTCTAGGCTTGCTGAGCTGCCTGCTTTTTCCATTTTTAATTTTAAAGGTAATATCATAACTTTAAGTTCATATTAACTACTAATTACTAGAGTTGGCAAGAGAAGACATGTAGGTAGCAATTCAGTGTTTTGATTCACTAACTTCATAAAGCTTCAATTACTGAAAACATGCAAGAGAAAATAATAGTTTTTAATTATAAGATATATTACTTATATTTATCATTAATCTTAACTATCAACTTTTCATTAAGTAAGGTGGGACTAAATTTTGTAACTGCAAGATTGGGTTTATACTAGTTTTCTTATTGCATTCAACCATAGTTGGATTCATGGGAGAAGTAGCAACTGTGATTTGCCTACAACAACTGAAAGAGATTATGGAACTCGAGCACTTCGCCACTGTCACTGTCACTAGCATTGGTCTTATCTCAGTGCTAGATTCCATCTTCTCTCAAGTTCATCAGGCACACTGTAGCTAATTTAGAAGATGTTATTCTGTGGGGGCTTGATTTTGTCAATCAATCTAAGATGTATGACGACTCAGCCCTCACTATCACTCAGCTAATTTGAAAGATGTCTTTTGGTGTATAGCATCACGACACTATAGCATGGAAGCCTTAGCTCAGAGACAGAGATGGTGGCACCTTGACACCAAAAGGACAACGCCACATCACCAAAAGGATAGTGCCATGGATTCAATAGGACAATGCCATAGCTAGGATCCATGGTTTTGCACTAGTGAGACAAAGAAGACAACACCTCAGTGCTGCAGACACAATGCCGTTGTTATTTTATGGAGCTTGATTTTATCAATCAACTCGAGATGTAATGTCAACTCTCCCTGTCCTTTGCGGTGGTCAACTTTGGTGGTGAGCTTGTTGGGGGTTGTAGAGGGCAGCACATACCCTACTCGGGGGTGGCGCCCTTAGCACTAAAACATGAGATGTTAGCTTCAGAAATAAAGGATACACTGCCTCAAAGCTAGAAGGATAGTGCCATGACACAACATTTGCACTAGGGAGATAAAGAAGATAATGTCTTGGTGCTTCAAGAGGCAGTGCTACGACGCTAGGATCAGGGCACCAAAGCATAATGACAGAAAGGCCAATACCTCAGCACTATAGAGCAATGAAGCGATGCTCAAACCTATGCAAAAAGCTTGGAGAGCAGCAACGTCAATGCATAGGCACTAAGGTCATGGCACCACGAAGCTACGAGTTAAGAGACTTCATATTTAGCCAGTTTTTCTGAACCTTTTGCCAAATTCTCTTATGTGTGAGAGTAAAGTAAGTGTACTAGAGTGACTGAAGTATGGAGGAGCTCTAGATAAGTGTAATATGTACTATTGTCCTTGAATTTTCTTTTATAGTAGATTTTTTAGTGAGAGTAATGGCTGATGATTCAATATTTAACATTGAGAAGTTCAACAAGATGAACTTTGCTTTCTGGAAGATGCAAGTGAAGGATTTACTCTACCAAAAAAAATATTGTATTTATAGATTGGATTGCCAAGAAACCAAAGTCAATGTCTATGAAAGAATGGGAAGTACTCGATTGTACAATACTAGTTTTGATTTGACTCTCACTATCCTCATTTGTTGCTTTCAATAATGTGAATGAAAAGACTATTGTTTAACTTATGGAAACACTGGCATGAATGTATAAGAAGTCATTAGCTTCAAGTAAAGTATTCTTGATGAAGCGGCTTTTTAGCATGAAGATGATTGAAAAAAAAATCAAGTGGCTAAACATCTAAACAATTTCAACACTGTGACAAATCAATTTTGCTTGATCAACATCAAGTTTGATGTCAAGGTAAGGGCACTATTACTCCAATCTTTATTGTCTAATAGTTGGGATGGACTAATCATGATAGTGA
The DNA here is from genome assembly GCA_021442155.1 of Cymbidium sinense. Lineage (NCBI taxonomy): Eukaryota > Viridiplantae > Streptophyta > Magnoliopsida > Asparagales > Orchidaceae > Cymbidium > Cymbidium sinense. The sequence continues at coordinate 8,536,179 of CM038217.1, forward strand.
GCAACTCTTCGAGCAACATGAAGTTGATCTTTGATGACATAGTTGGGTTGGTGCTGAATGAAGAAGTCCACAAGAAGGAAAGCGGGGAAACATCAAATGTCACTTTGAATGTTGAAAGCACGGGAAGGAGTTCAGATAGGAACTCAAGCAGGTCCCTCAAGGAGAGAAAAATCTAAGACTGGAAAAAACATGCAAGACTGGAAGAGAAAAAGGCAAGGTAGAGTGTTGAAACTGCTGGAAGAAATGACACTTCACGAAGTGTAAGACTCCTAAGAAATCAAGTGGAGGAGGACAAGACAATGGACACACTGCAAATGTCTCCACCAAAGAAGCTTAAGGTGATTCTCTAATCTTATCCCTGGATAGTTGGCTCAAGTGTCTCTTTTCATGAAAGTCTCAACAAAGAGGTGGTTTAGAAATTACACCCTAAGAGATTTAGGGAAGGTGTACTTAGGGGACAATAAGACCTACAACATCATAGAAAAAGATGATGTGAGCATCAAATTGTCTAATAGACCGGTCTAAAAACTAAAGGATGTCAAGCATATTCTATGCCTAAAGAGAAACTTGATTTTAGTGAGTTAGCTTCTACAATCAAGCGTGACCACCTTCACAGGAGATTTATAGAAGTTAACCAAAGGTGCATTGGTGTTGGCTTGGGGCAACATTGAAGGGATGTTGTATCTAATCAATCAGATGTCAAAATTCATAGGTGTTGCAAGAAAAGAAGAAGATGCAAGTCTATGGCATTAGAGGCTTGGCCATATGAGCGAGAAATGTATAAAGTCTTTACTTTTTTAAAATAAACTTTAAAGTTTAAAATTTATAGATTTAGATTTTTGTGAAGATTATATATATATATATATATATATATATATATAACAAGTAAAAGAGGGTGAGTTTCTTTTAAAGTGGTGTAAAACGAAGGCCAAAGATCTGGAGTTAGTATAAACAGATATATGGGGTCTCCAATTCAATCTATTGGTAGATCGTCATAATTTATTATATTTATTGATGATCATACCAGAAAGATATGTGTATACTTCTTGAAATGCAAATCTAAGGTGTTTGAAGTATTCAAGAAGTGGAAGGCTCTGGTAGAAAATGAGACATAATAGCCCTAGATCAGATAATGGCGGTGAGTAGTATGATAGGAAGTTTAGGGACTATTATGCCTCAGAAGGGATCAGACATGAATTCACTATACCAATGACACTGCAATAAAATGGTGTGGCAAAAAATATGAATAGAACTATCACAGAGTGTGCTAGGAACATGATGTTACATGTAAGATTGCCCAAGTACTTATGAGTAGAAGTAATGAACATTGTGATATATCTAATCAATAGAAGCCCTTTAGTGTCATTGAATGAAGACCCAGAAGAGGCATGGAGTGGAAAAGAGGTAAATCTATCTCATCTAAAAGTATTAGAATGTTCATTATATGTTCATGTTGATGTAGAGTTTAGAAGTAAGATTGATCTAAAGTATGTCAAGTGTACATTCATTAGATACAACTTGGATGAATTCAGATATAAATTCTGGGATTATCAAAATCAGAAGTTCATCAAGAGTAGAGATGTCACATTCAATGAGAGGAAATAATATAAAGATAGAATTGAGACTTAGGAAGATTATTCAAACACTCTAGAAGAATCATCCATGTACTTTGAGATAGAAGCTGAAGATGTACGAAAGGAAAATTAGGGCTGTGCTCAGGCTGAAGAAGCATAGGAAGTACCTCAGATGCATGCCATTGAAGTGAGGAGATCTCATAGAGTCTCTCGACCAACATAGAGGTACTCATCTTCCTTGTATTATTTACTGCTAATCGATGGTGGTGAACTAGGAAAAGGCCAAATAAGTTGAAAACTCAAAAGGGTGGGAGCATGCCAAGGATGACAAGGTAAGGTCACTCATGCCAAATCAGATATGGGATTTGACAAGGCTACCTGAAGGTAAAAGAGCATTGCACAACAAGTGAGTTTATAAACTAAAGGAAGAACCATATAGTATCAAGTGCTACAAGATGGGCTTATTGTGAAGAGGTTTTAGTAAAATGAAGGGGTAGATCACACTAGAATTTTCTCTTCTATAGTCAAGATGATAACCATCAGGGTGTTATCTTGAGTATAGTAGCAGTGAAGGAGCTACAACTAGAGCATATGGATGTAAAGATAGCTTTCTTGCATGGAGACTTAGAAGAAGAGCTATACATGGAGCAATATGAGGGCTATGTGGTTCCAAGAAAGGAAGCCATGATGTGAAGACTAAGAAAAAGTCAATATGGCTTGAAGTAGGCTTCGAGATAGTTGGTATAAAAGATTTTATAGGTTCATATCAGCTAGAGGGTAAATAAGGAATTAAGCTGATAATTGCTACTACATCAAAAGATATGAAGTCTGGTACATTATTCTTCTCATTTATGTAGATAATATGATGATTGTAAGATCAGACATAGAGAAGATTAAGAACCTAAAAGAGCAACTTTCAAGGGTAAATGAAAGATTTAGGTCTAGCCAAAAAAATCATTTATATGAGAATCATTAAGGATAATAGTGCAGATAAATTAAAGTTATCTCAAATAGAGTACGTTGAAAAGGTACTCTAAAGATTTAACATGAATGAGGTAAAGTCAGTAAGCACCCCTTTCGCTAGTCACTTCAGACTATCCAAGAATCAATTGCCTAAGACTAAAGCGAAACAATAACACATGAGGAGAATCCCATGTGCTTTAGTGTGGGAAGTTTGATGCATGCCATAATACGTATTGACCAAATATTGCACATATAATAGGGGAATAGTCAGCATGTACATGAGTAATCTAGACGAACATCATTGGGAGACGGTGAAGTAGATTCTCAAATACTTAAGAAGAACAATCAACATGACACTTTATTTCGAATGTGTAAAGATCAAACTACAAGAGTATATAGATTCAGATCTAATAAGAGATTTGGATGGGAGAAGGAGTTCAATAGGTGTGGTGTTTTTATTTAGAATTGTATTCATTAGAACACCATGTAGATCTTAGAGAGTACTTATTGAAATTATTAAGTACAACATTAAGGGACGTTGTACCATCTTGAAAAATAGAAACTTTATTCTACAATAGACTTAATTACCTAATAAGGACTCCTAAGGTAGATGGGTATTTATATATATAAGATATTTTCCCCCCACTTTATATGGATAAGTAAAGTAGGATTTATTTTAAGTGGGGTTCTTTAGTTTTCTATGGAAGCAAGCTTCCATAGGTAATTACATCTTATGAAATAGGAATTTTTTAAGAACACTCTTGATTAAAATAGTCAACTAATGTCTCCAAAGATTTCAAAGTTTGATAATCAAAGAATTGGTAACTTTTGGAAAGCAATCGGGAAGACTCAAGTGGGAAGAGTTCTTTACATATTCCAAAGGAGAGTAGCTAGGAAGCACATAAGAAACTAAGAGGCCTAGTGAGTGCTTCAATTTACCATATAATTAGATTGTATATTTTTGAAGGAAATTAAATTAATTTTGAGCAAAAAATTTTATTAGAATATTAGGGCTTAAATTCCAACGACAAAAGATTATGAAAATGCCTAAGAGGTGATGACTTATACTCATAGAGAAAGAGAAACAAATTGCCTCTAAAATTACATTTAAAGCACTCTATCATAAGTTAATAGCTTGAACTAAATTTTCTCAAGGAAGATGGGATATATTGGTTTACATCTACTTGAGACAATGAACCAATCTTGATCTTCTAGACTTACAACCGCTTGGAGTGGCTACTAGCTAATACCTCCTATGATTTAAAATCATATAGGTCAGTCTTATATAAGTGCAAGATAGTTAGACTATTATTTATTAGGGAAGAATCTAGAGTCCTAAACTCACTCCTTAGAAGACTAGAACATGATTGGTGTGCAAATTATGACTTAGACTAAAGTAATAAAATTTATATATTTTTATCTCATTTTGCCTCATCATTTTAAACTCAGGCTTGAGAGAATTTATACTTAAATGCATGATTTAGATAGGTTATGGGCTAAATCTAAGGAAAGAGTTATTCTCCACTATGAGAGACTACTCTCACAGGTCAAGTATGTCCCTTATCGTGCAGGAATAGAGTCCCCCTATTTACAAGAGTGAAATAATATGTATACATGCTATTACAACATACAACCATTCAACTAAGAGGTTATTAAATCTTTTATTTGTTAATTAAAATCCTAGGCTTTAAAATGATGTTATGAGTTGATTAAAGTTTAATTGAAGTTATTAGTTGGGAAAGAAAATGAAATTTTTTTAAAGAGCCTACAACATATAGGTCATACTTCAAATAATCACACTTTAAGAAACCTATAAAAATATTATCATTATTATTGCTCAATCAAAGTAAACACAACAATCAAATATTAATCACTTAAAAGAATAAAATGTTAGTATAACCGAGTGTTGCCGTACACCCTGAAAAAAAAGAAATTAGGTAGCCGAGCTGTACCCTTATATAGCTCATATTATAATTACATTACAAATAAGAATGAAAGCTATAGGGGTCTTTAAATCTTCACCTTCATCTTTACTCCATAGATTTGATACACTCTAGGCTTCATAGGGCCTCCCAGGTCTATGCCTTGTAGTCGCCACTCATCCTAAACCCCATAATTCTAATCCTAATCATATAGCAAAAAATATTTTTTTATAAAAAAGTAAATTGAGCTACACTTGAAAAATAGAAGTTAGCTTAACACAGATACACACCAAGCATTTATATTTCATACATTTATACTTAGCACCCTGCCTTGGGTTACTAAGCTGACTAGTCCTAATGGATTACACTTAGAGACTTAAGCAGCACCTGCAAGCAAGAAGCATTTATATTTTAATATTATTATAGTAGTCCCTTAAGCACAATCCTCTATAAAAATATCATGAATAAACCTACACACAAATTATTTTGCTATATTATGCATGGATTTTTATAAAGGAGAACTTAACTTAATTATGCCTTATACACACATATACATACACATGTTTATTGAATCTTTACAAGTACGTGCCATTGTTAACCTAGGGAGGTGAGGTAATTAGACCCCCTTGGGACTACTTAAAAGTCTCGTACTCTCAGGATGTCCAGACTATAAACTTGTTTATTCATATACACACATACATATATAGGTATGAAGATGAAATTAAGAAAAGTTCTAAACCATTTTGATTATAAGGGATAACAATTTAACCATAATATACCACTTACTGTAAGTCTCATATGCATAAAAATTAGACTTGGATGTTATCATATTTGATTTAATAAATATCTAATTTATAGCAATATCATAATTATTTAAGAAAATAATTTGAGATTTATTAGTAATAATAGCCACACTATTTAGTCCACAATCATGCAATTAAATGTCACATTTCAATTTTTCTTTAAAACATGAATGCATGAGACAAATGAAATGCAAATCTCTAAATGATTAAAGCAAAGTAATTTAATTTTACAAAATGATTTATTTGACTTCATTATCACCTAAGGATAATCATACTAAATAAACACTCCTTAAGTTAAATCAAATTAATTAAGATTTAGTGTTACGATTTGAATTATTTAATCTTAAAGAGGAGACAAAATAATTAAGATTCAACTCATGCCCATCTCTGTTCATTAAGTGATTTAAAATTATCTTATATGATTTTTATGATTTAATTAAGGGTAATTAGGCTCTTAGTTGAATTAAGCCTAAAAATGCATAAGCCTAAATGTTGATAAAATTAACATTTAGTTATCTTAAAGAGGAGACAAATCTTATAAATTTAATTATCCCTTGAATATAATAAGCCTAAAAATGTTGATAAAATTAACGAAGATGCATAAGCATAAAATAAATATATCTTAAAATCTCTGATGCAATTAAGTTTATAATTAAGGATTAATTAAATGAATAGGAGAAACCCACGATCATTAATTACTCTCAAAAATATCCAAAGCAAATTAGGGATTTTGAATTCATTAGGAAGCTCTTTGCTTACGGACCACAAGGAGGGTTTAATCAAAATTTTAATGATCAATGTTGATAATTATGAATTTTGAAATTTTGAGTTAATTAATTAATTAATTAATTAATTAATGGCTTATTAAGGTAATTTTAGGAAATAATTAGAATGAGATGTTCTAATTAATTTCTTTGATCACCCATACTATTCTAATGATTATCTAACTTTTCATGATTAATTTCATAATTTTTCTAATTTTAAATAATTATTAAATGCATAAAATGGCTAATTAGGAATAAAAAATTTAGATTTTTCAAATCACTTAACAAATTAACTTGAGAAAATTATAGGAGGCAAAGATCATCCCACAGATTTATCACACCAAATTCCAAGCCAATTAGCCAAGTAATTAGAGCTTAATTAGGCTAATTAAGTGAAATTTTAAACCCTAATTAATCATTATTCATTGAGCAAAAATTAGGGATTTTTTCCCTAATTCTTTTCTATTTAAGCTTTATAAAATGAGTTTATTTGTATTTTTTAAATTTTTTTATAATTAGATATAATGTTTTTATAGTTGTGGCTAATTAACACACATTTTAATCTCCAATTAATCCATTTATACAGAATGTGTCGGGTGGCCGCTAACATGGCAGTGCTTTCCATGTGGCGTCGTGGGATTAGTTACTTAAATCGTACAACATGGCTGCTGACATGCTTTTGTCTCGGTCGTTCAATCACTGATCAAATGGCAGAGATTAATCCCGTGATTTTAAAAGAATTAATCGAATAAATTTAATGTGATTAATCACGACCACTAGCTTTAATCATGTGGAGCGGAAAATGATTAATCCGTCATCTACTCGAGGTAAGGACAAACACCGTTAGCCTTTCACTGTTCGATTCAAACTCAACAGAGTTTGTTTGATGGCAGATTCGACTTCAAATTGATCAAGAAGAGATTCTAAAGGGGATCCTCTGGTTGGATTTGCCGTAAATTTAGTTCACAAATGACCAACACTTAATGGCTAGAGTTATGGTTTGAAGAAAATACCTTGCTCGAGCTAAAGATCGCGATCCATCAATTGAGGTAGCTTTGCCTTAAAGAGGTGAAGATCTATTGAGAAGATCCTCCCTTTCCTTCTTTTCAGTTTCTTCTGAGACCACGGTGTTTTAATTTAGAGTTGAGTGGACACCACACAAATATTAAGGGGTACTTATTAAAGTGATCGGGTATGACATTAAGGTATGATGTACTATCTCGAAAGATAGAATTATCACCCTATAATGGACCTAATCACCTATCAAGAACTCCTAAGGCAGATGGGTCTTTGTATATACCATAGATCTTTCCCCTAATTTACATGAAAAAGTAAAATATGATTTATTTTATGTCGGGTTCTTTAGTTCCCTATAGAAGCAAGCTTCCATAGTTAATTACATCCTAAGAAATGAAAATTTCCTAAGAATACTCTCGATTAATGTAGACAGTAAATATCTCCATAGATTTTAAAGTTAGACTATCAAAGAATTGGGTATTTTTAAAAATCAAGTGGGAAAGTTCAATTTGGAAGACTTATTTTTAAATTCCAAAGAAGACAAGTAGGGATCACTCATAATACTAGGAAGCCTAGTAAGCACTCCAATCTATCATATAGTAAGGCTTTATATATTTGAAAGATAAAATTTGTTTTAATTTGAATTAAAATTTTATTAGAATGTTAGGACTTATAATCTAGCAACACAAGATTGTGAGAATGCCAAATAGGTAAAGACTTGTACTCATAGCCCAAATGGAACAAGCAGCATCGGATCCCAAATCTAGGATGCTTTAGCACAAGCTAGAAGCATGACCTAAATTTAAATGAAAAATGGGACATTATGGTTTACCTCTACAAGAGAGAATAAACCTATCCTGACTCTATTGGACTTACAACTGCCTGGAGTGGCCGCCAGTTAATATCTTCTAAAATTCAAAACCATGTAGGCCGGTCTTATATAATTGCAAGATAGCTAGGCTATTATTGAATTAAAAAAGACTAGAGTCCTAAACTCACTCCCAAAGAGATTAGATCACGACTAGCATGAATATTTGACTTAGGCAAAATGCAAAATTTATAATTTTTATATCATTTTGACACAATATTTTGGACAAAGGCTTAGGATAATTATGCCTAAATGCATGATGAAATTAGATTGTTGGCTAAATCAATGGGAGGAGGTGTTCTCCAATACAAGAGATGCCCTCACAGGTCAAGCATTCCCATATCGTGCAAGAGTAGAGACCCTCCTATTCAAGAAAGGAACAAGATGGTATGCAAGATATTAGGACATACATCATTTAGCTATGATTTCTAAATCTTTTAATTATCTTGATTATAGCCTAATCTTTAAGCAAGAGGTACGGTGTTGGTGGGCCAAGTGGTGATAATTTAGATGCCAAATAAATTTATATTATTAGGGCCTATATGTGATCAATTTTGTTTTATATTTTATATTTTGTAATTTTATTTTTATGTTATCCTAATATAATTTTAAAGTGATCTATTTACTTATTTTTGAATATAAATTATATTATGTTTGAAAATACTAGATATATTTTTTTAATATTTTAAGTGTTTTTAAAAATAATCATCATTATCAAATATATATTATTTTAAATAAGAATATAAGTAAAATAAAATAAAATTAAAAATAAAAATAATCTTAAAGGGCTCCTTCTACTTAATCATCAATTTTTATTCACATGTGAGGAAGTCAATTCTCCTTGAAAAATGCTAACAATTTATTTAGGAGTTATTTAGTTGTCTGTATTTTGAGTGTAAAGTAAACTGAATGTAGTGTAAAAGGAATATCGTGTTTTTGGATTACTTTAACTTGTTTGATTGAAAACCCTATAAATACACGAAATTCTTTTTTTTTTTGTTTGGAAAAATAAATGCAATGTAAAGTATTTTTGAGATTATCGACAGTAGTGGCATCCCACACCGGCGAAGGCGTGGTTGTCGGAAGCGGTGGGTGGTCAAGATAGTCGGCGGGCCGACGGTGGTCGGCAACGTAGGGAAGGTGATGGTGGAGGTGGTCGAAGCGGCGGTGGCCAAATGACAAATAATTTGATATATTTGAATTCAAATCGGACGAATTCCAAATACACCCAAAACGACCATTCTAATGTATTTCAAATCATTACAAATGCATTAAAATTTTACTTTGCACCATATCAAATACTCAAAAAAATTAAATTGCATACATTTAATTTACTTTACATTCTAAATACAGGCAACCAAATAGCCCCTAAAATAAATGAACTATATGAGTATTAAAATTATCATAAATTAATATTGTTTAGGCTTTTATTAAAAACAAGAGAAGGATTTATCATGATGTATTATATAATAGAATTCTTTTATCACAGATAGAAACAATGAAGGTTCTCAAGCTTATATTAAATTATTTGCTCTTGAATTTAACATATTCCAAGGAGCAAGGCATAAGGATTGTTTGTACAAGTAAATCAAAGATTTTAGATCGATTTTATTTATTTATTTTTTCCTTCAAAGAATTAGGCCCACAGCCGTGCACTCCGCGCCTCAAACCCGCCAGCTCACACGCGCCTCCCACGTCCGGCCCGACCCGCTCCGCTAGCCTCGACTCGCCACTGCATCCCACCGCCCACGCTGCCACTGCAACCCACCGCCCACGCTGCCAGCACCCGCATTTCACCCCAAGCGTAACCCACCCCGCTCCGCCATCCCGCCTTCCAACCAGCCCGCAATGCTGTCCCCGCTCCAGCCTGCAGAACAGTAGGCCTGTGCGTCCCACGGGCCCGCACCCGCATCCCGCCGGTGCAACCCCGCTGGCTTGCTGCACTTTCGCTGCGCCACACCTCCCGCGTAAGGCTCAGCCCACTCCGCAAAGCCTCCCATGAAATCGCGCTCCGCGCGTCGCGCCTCCCGTGTCTGGCCCGACCCGCTCTGCTAGCCAGTCTCCGACCTGCTCCGTTCCGCGCAGCCCGCGAGCCCTCCGAGCCCGTTCTAAACCTGTCCAGCCCGCCAGCCTACTTCCTACAGCTAGCTAATCCTTCCCATCCTTCCCACGGCCTACCAGCCAGCAATCCTCCTTCCCGCAGCCCGCAACCTCCTACTTGCAGCCAGAACACGCCAATTTTGCTTTCGCAATCGGGAAGAATATCATCAACTCCAAGAAATTCTTTTCACTTCCGATCACACTCACTTCACCGCACAAAATCGGGAATAACATCACAAAAGGAATTCTTCTTTTCGATTGTGTCGCTCTCAGTTTCCCATTTTCGCTTCGCCACAAACCGGGGATGAACATCATTAACAGGTGAATTCTTCTTTCGATTTTTGGTATTGCACTCCTCGCTTTAACCTTCCCATTTTTGTTTTACCACAAATGGGGAAAAACATCATCAAGAGATAAATTATTCTTTCGATTTCTAGCATCATACTCCTTGCATTACATTCCCAATTGCATACATAACCCCGTTCCTTTGTCGAGCATTATCGCGCATCAAAAATGCGTTAGAACATGTGTGATCTGTGAATGTGAATATATATACATGCTTGTATTTATTTACAGAAGACCTCGGCTCAACGGCGAATGAGATGACGTGGTGTCGCGAGACACCGCCACGCTTCAACAGGCAAGAAAGCCAACACTCATTAGATATTGCTCCCCCTAGACGAAATGCTACCAAAATTTTGTCTAATTTCTAGACTTCGAAAAAGGGGGGGGGGAGAGAATATATATTGCATTTATCTTCTTTCAAGTTAAAGGTCTCGTCATGCTCAAGAAGGCACGACCGGATGAAAATACGTGGTGTCGAAGACAATCGCCGCTATGCTTTAGGTGAAGTAAGCCAAAAAATAACCGATCACACATGACGTGAGAGGTCGCTTACGTCAAATCTTTTGACTTAGGAAAAATGGGAGAGTGAAGCAAGATGACTTAAGAATACTAAGTAAGAAAACTTGTAGCTAATTTTAAACTAAAAGCGTCAAATAAGAAAAAAAGGTGGGGAGAAAATTTTGGAAAGAATATAACACTCATATAAAATGCAAGTAAAATTTGAAGAGGTTAATTTTAAACTCATAAGCTCTAATTGTGATTCTCTATGGCTTAAATTGAAGTAATGAGTGAGTTCTCTTTTCTTGTAAAATTTTCAAAATTAAGCAAGCTTTAATTAGAATTTGGGGAGACTAATACCAAACTCATAACAAACTTACAATAAACTTAAAGTCTAAGGATGAATCCAAATTGGGTTTAATAACTCTCCTATGAATATGAAGGTGATTACTAGGTTAACAAATAAGCATAAATAGAGCTAAAGCAAAAAAATACTGAAATCGACATAACTTATCAAAAGTGATTTAAATTGAACATAATCAAGTTGAGAGAATTGCAAAAACTCAACAAGTAAACTAAGTGCAAGTAATGTTTTAAACCATAATCTAAATCAAAATGACTTCTTCACCACCGGATATGCAACTCTTTATACAAGCAGACAGAAGGAGATACTAAATCAAAATCTACAGAAATCATAGGGCTTCCTTTGATTAAAAACTAAGGAATTTTATTCTAATTATGATTTTCAAAAATCAATGAAATCACTAATTAGACAAAATTATATAAGCTATAAATACATGTGCTCGAACATAGAGATTTCAAGTACAAATTTTAATGTCTAAAAAGACTGCCCAAGCTAAATTGGAATATATTAAATATTAATCTGAAAATCTAATAAGATATTAGATCAACTTACAATGCCTTTTTCGCCACCGAATCTGTAACTCTTTGTACAAGAAGACAAAAGACGATACTAAACCAAAATCTACAAAAATCGTGGGGCTTCCTTCGATCAAATTAAGGAATTTCATTCTAATTATGATTTTCAAAATCAATGATTTTATTAATTAGATGAAATTAGCTAAGCTATAAACATATATGCATGTACTCGGACATAGAGATTTCAAGTGCAAATATTAAATATCTAAAAAGACTGCGCAGTCTAAATTGGAATATATTAAATATTAATCTGAAAATCTAATAAGATATTAGATCAATTTACAATGCCTTCTTCGCCATCGGATCTGCAACTCATTGTACAAGCAGATAAAATGCGATACTAAACCAAAATCTATAAAAATCATGAAGCTTTCCTTCAACATAAAAATTAATGAATTTCATTCTAATTATGATTTTCAAGATCAACGAAAACACTAATTAGGTAAAATTATCTAAGCTATAAACACCTGCATGTGCTCAAACATAGAGATTTCAAGTGCAAATTTTAATGTCTGAAATGGCTACGCAGGAAAAAATTAGAATCAAAAATGAAAATATAAAATCAATATCATAATTCAAATACAAAATTACCTAAAATTATAATATACCCGCATGGGCCCCGACACTATGCTGAATGCTTAAATTCAAGTGCCGAGGATCTTATGGGTTGTTTCTCGCTTTAGTCTTAGGACATGTCCGGGTTAACAAACCTAAAACCTATAATAAGAGTTTCAAATCAAGAAATATTTGAGAACGATGTCAGACAAGATCTAATCCTCTATTAGCAGCTAAATAGAGTTGACAAGATCTAAAACTCTTAAACATATTCTAATTAATCAATTTTTCAAATCAAATTAAGTAGCGATCTAAAACTGCTTAAATGAAATTCTATCATTAAAAGCTTAAATCGAAACTCAATATATCCACCTTCCACAACTGTTTATCGGGGGTGACAAATTAAGAAAACTCTAGCTCATAAAGTAGCCAATGTCAAATCAAGTGTCATGCTATGTTCACTCTCAATCAATCTCACGCTAATAAGGACGTGACCCGTGTCCTCTAATTGCCTGACTTGGCCAGTAGGCTCTACAAATGAAGCAGTTACGACCATGGTCCTCTGATATGGTGGTTTGTCTAGTCCGGCTCCATTATATTACGATCACAGCCGTAGCCGGTATGCTCCCTAATGGTTTTGTCCTTTGAGTTGTGAATCTTAAGGTATACTTGATAGGGCAAACAACTCTTTGTCAGCTTAGATAGACTTAAACCTATCTCCTTAGACAAACACACCCCAGGTCTACAAGGATTTCTTGGACGACGTAACCCATGTGTTGCTGATGAGAATCCTTCTATCAGGTTGAGTCGACTACCTCCTCTGACTAAGTAGACTAGGGACAACGACTGCTCGAGATGATGGAACCATGGGATCTAGATTGGGCACGTCATCATTCCCTTAACCATCCAGTTTAAGCTGAAATGATGAATTTCATAATCAAAATTTTGAAACTCCATATGCTGCTACTATATGCTACACATTAAGCGATCTAACGACTAGCCTTAATCAAAAGTTCTCTCTCACTTATTGGGAGGGGTAATTAACTATAAGGGCTTGCGCCTATAGGAAACCTAGATCCAGATCTAAAGTCCTCACCAAAATGAGGGCGAAATCTCTGGGCAGTGTCTTATCTACTATTCTATCTACCTTCTGAAAATTACATCAACACATTAAATCATACTCTCTTCAATTCAATTCATTAAATTGTCGAGAGGTTGGTGGCGAATTTTTGGAGCCCACAGTCAAATTGGGTCAACCCAAGGGTTTGTTTAAGTTCAAATGATGATTTGGGATGAGTTGGTGCCATTAATTTTGTTTAATTTGAAGTGGATTTTAATTCTGCTCATATGAGTTCATATGGGTCAAATGGGCTATGTTGACCAATTTGGTCAAATTAGCAAAATTAGCTTTGGTGGAGGATTAGTTTAGGTTCAATTGATGATTTGAGAATGATTGTAAGTGTTAATTTAAATTGACTTGGATTTAAGAATGATTTTGATCACTTGGGTTGGTTTGATCAATTTGAGTTCAATTAAAGGTTGTATCATATTCAACAATCAATTTGTGATGGATTTGAGTCATTGGTTTCAATCAATTTGATTTCGGATTTGATTTAGCCCAATTTAGTCCTTTAGGTCAAATTGGGTCAACTTGATCCCAAGTTGGCTTGGTTTGGCTTGATTGATGGTTGAGTCATGTTCAATACAAAATTTATAATTTAGTGGAGGTATTGGTTTCAATCAATTAGGTTTAGAATGAAGTTTGGTTCAATTTGATTCATATAGGTTAAAATAGGTCAACTTGGATCAAGTGATCAAATTGACTTGGTTTGACCCAATTGATTGCAATTGGACAATCAAGGGTGATCAACAATCATTGTAGAAGATATTGAATGGGTTGGTTTAATCCAATTTGGGTTGAATTAGAGTTTGGATCAAATGGGTCCTTTAAGTCACTTTGGGTTAAGTGAACCAAATGGGTCAATTGAGTTGAATTAGGTTGAATTGAGCTTGATGATTGATTTAGGATTGATTGATTTCTTTGATTGAAATTGAATTGGATTTAATTAGATTTTGGCTCATTTGGACCCTGTTAACCTCGGGTTTGGAGTGAGGATTTAATCTCCTTTCTTAGATTTAGGAGTCTTCTAGATACTAAGATTTTCTTAGTCACAAAATGCTTCTAGCAATTATGTGAACACTTAACCTAAGCCTAGAGACTTAGAAGGGTTAATCATAGGATTAGGCTATGCCTGAGGACTTAGGGAGATTTACCTACCCTATAGCCTAAACCCAATCTATGCTACCTCTTTAGCCTAAACCAAACCTTAAATTCAATTCATCAAAATTCATATACCAAATCCAAATTATAATTTTAAACCAAATGATTGAAACTTATAACCAAAATCAAAACCAGATTCAAACCCATCTTAAGCCATATGATTTGACCCTATGGACTTAGCCAAAACTCCATTCAAATCAAACCAAATTCAATTGATTTTTTTTATGAATCAATTATTCCTTCAATCATCATCCCAAATATAAATGAAATCTATAACCATCAAGCCAATGAAATATTCAAATGAACCAAAACTCATTTAAACCCAAATCAATTGCAATCAAAGTTATATACCATTCCCAAATCCATATATAAATTCAACTAAACTCAATCCAACCCAAAATCAACTAAACTAAACCCAATAGGCTCACTTGACCAAAAGTGACCTAAAGGACCTATTAGAGCCAAATTCCAATCCAACCTAAATTGGATTGAACCAAACGTACCAAAATCTCCTATGATGATTGTTGATCACCCTAAGTTGATCAATTATCATTAATTTGGTCAAACCAAGTCAGCTTGGTCATTTGACCAAGTCAACACTCTTAACCTACAAGAACCATTCTAGCCAAATCTCAACCCAAGAAAAATTAATTGAAACCATTGATTCACACCAACATATGATCAATGATTGAACATGACTTGACCATCAATTGAGCCAAACCTAACCCAATTGGCCCTTTGACCCAAGTTGACCCAATTTGACCTAAAAGACCAAATTAGGTCAACTCATGATCTAAACCAAATTCAAGTTCATTCCAAATTGATTGTTGAACTTGACCAAAGCCATAATTGAACCCAATTTGACCAATTGACTAATTGACCCATTTAGCCCAAATTGACCTAGAGGGTCAAATTGACCTAAATCCAAATCAAATCCAAATTAATTCAGACCAAAGTCTACAATCATCTTCAATTAACTAATTGAACATGAATCAACCCATAATAAAGTCAATTTGGCCAATTTGGTGAGATTGGTCAACTTGTCCCATTTGACTTATATGAATCCAAATGAGCCAAAATCAAAGCTAAGCCAAATTGACTCAAACCAATTGAACTAAAACATCCCAAATACTCATTTAAACATGCCCCAAGTCTTGGTTTGACTCAATTTGATCAATTGGTCAACCTAACCCAACCTAGCCCAACTTGACCTATAAGGGGCAAATTGAACAAAACCCACTTAAACCAAGCTAATACCCAATGAGACCTGAGCCAACCCATCAAAAACTAACCTTGGGTCAGCCCCAAATTAGCCCAACCTAAATTGGGTCCAATCCAAGGCTTTGCACATTGGATTTTCCTCCCCACATGGGATCAAACCAAAAAATGGCAAGTCAACCCTCCTTCTCTTTCCATGGCAGCCCACCCTTACCCAAATGGGGACCTAACTTACCTACCATCCTGGGGCTGCTATGTCAAGTGGAGGTGAGTTAACTCACCTCCCGACACCTAACCAAAACCACTAGACCCAAAGAAGAGGGCTACTACCTTGAGCCACCAACTAGGTCGAGCCACGTGGAGTTGCTACCGACCACTTCAGCACTTGGATGATGATTGCCTGACCAAAATTAAGGGATGAATTCCATCCGTCTAATCTAGCGTGGGAATATACCCCCCTCATTTTGAGCCAAATTGATGACTTGAACCCTGAGAGAGCTCGAGAGAGTGAATTCAAAATACCTAGAGCTCAACCTAAGCCTCCCAAGCGTCCCCATTGCTAGAAAACTCCAAACTGAAATAGGGCAACCTCATTTCTGACCCAACTCCCTCAAACCTCCATCGAACTAAAATTAATTTCGCCCACACCATCCCCACACATCGAGCAAGAATGAAACACCTCCTGATTTCCCCGACCACCTGAGGTATGACTTTGATCAACGTTCACTTGCATTTCGTTGGTTCATGAACCTCTGAGCGAACGACAAGGCATCCTGATGTATGCTGATCAGCAAGGCTTTGTCTCCACTAGACGAAGCTTCCTTAATTGATTGCACTACCAGTCTTGAGCTCCTAAAGGTAATTCTTTAGGTTTGGAGTTTTCTAGTTGGGTCAGAAATGAGCTTTTGCTGAAAAATGTTTGGGCCTTCTTGAAGAAAATAGCTATCGTAAATTAATTAGATCCCTTGATATACCTCATGATGGTTGAATTGACCGATCCGAAGCTGTGAGCTCAATCGTGAAGGAAGGCGAATGGTGTTCATCTCTCATTGCTTGAGAGACGATGGACCATTCTACATGATAAAAATAAAGATCCGTAGGTTTGATCTTGGCCGTCCAATCTTAGATCATATGGTAGATAAGAAAGCGCATCCACTGCCAGCCACATAGGCGCTGAGTCGGATACTATTAAGTAAACAATCCCATGCCGCCATATGGAAAGCACATCACGTCAGCAGTCCGCATGGCACTGACGAGATTAGGCTTAAATTAGGCTTAATTACTTGATTTAATGGCTGAAACTTAAAAATATTATAACAAATTATAGAAAAATAAAAATTATAAATAAATACTCATTTTAAAGGAAAAATATAGGAGTTTATTTGAAAATATTTCAAAATTTTTTTTGAATAGTGACTTAATTTAATTAATGAATTGCTGATATTGATATAATGAGAGTAATGATTTATGATCTAAGTAGTGTGATTAATAAAATAATTAATTAATCAAACATCAAGATTAAGTAATTTTAAAGGTCATATATCATTAATCAATAGTGAATAAATCAGAGAAAATGATAAGTCCTTCCCTCTAATCATTTCTCTAAATTCATCCCACTTAAAACTGGATTTAATTAACATTAAGAATTAATTAAGTTAATTTAATTAATCAAAATAAAAATAGAATGAAATACATTAGAACTTATTCAATTAAATCGGGGGTAGATCTTTAGGTGTTTAATAACCTACAAGCACTTAGGAAAATTATGGTCAACCCACATATGTGGGGAAACCATAAGAGTACTTAATTAAGTTCTTTAATTTAATTAATTATTAATTGTGAGCTAATTGCATTAGGCCCCTTTTATTTTTCAGGATCATTGCCAATATACTTTTCATCCATATGCATATCATGTTGGCTCATGATTATTTAGTCAACTACATTAAGGCAATATAAGAAAGGGTTAATTAATGTATTTGTTACACAATATAACTTAATCAACATATAAAATTAACCTAATTTTATTTTATTTCACCAAATTAATTCACAAACATGGGGATGGGTTAGGATCAGAAAATTATTTCTCACACCCTAAAATTAAATCAAAACATAAAGTTGAAAATGGTGTTAAGAAGCTTTGGCTTTCTTTAAACAATTTTATTTGATATGATTTTCCTTAGAGATTAGTGTGATTGAATAAAATTATATGGTCATGTTTAATTATTTATTTCCAAGCACATTAAATATTGTATGCCATTTGAATTCATGTACATATGCTTTCAAAATTTAAACAAATCAAATGAATTTCATTCATGTAAGCTTGCATGTGTTAGATTAACTTGAATATATTTGTGGCTATTAGCACTAATAAATTCAAAACTATTTTACAAAGCTTATAAATTAAATATAATACTTAAAGTGTTGATAGTTATGAATATACATAGGATTTGCATGTATTTATAGCTTAAGCATATTAAATAAGACCCTTTTTCTTATAATTCATATATATACTTATATAAGTTTGAACAATAATATGTAGATTGGTACATCTCGGGAATATGAGTCTTTAAGTAGCCCCAAGGAGGTCATTTGATTACCTCACTTCCCTGGTTTAACAATGGCACATACTTATTTGGTTTCATTCTTATGTATTTGGATATTAGAATTTAGATAGAGCTTTAATTCATATGCCTAAATGGTTTAATTAAAGAAAATATAATATTTGCATGGTTTTCATCTTTATGGTTATGTTTACATTCATATTTATTTAAGATAGCAAGTATATAGTCTAGACATCTCGAGAATACGAGGCTTTAAGTAGCCCCAAAGAGGTTATTTAATTACCTCACTCTCCTGATTAATAATAGCACATACTTGCTCACATCTTTCATAAATGTGTAGGTATGCTTAATTAAAAGATGAAGATTCCATTTTGTTACTAAAAATGCATGCATTCAATTTCACCTAAGTTATTAGCATGTGTTGTGTATAGATTAGTGCTCTCTTTTCCTTATTTGTGTATATATTTACATAGGTTTGGGATGTTAATAAGTATATAGTCTGGACATCTCGAGAATACGAGGCTTTAGCTAGCCCCAAGGAGGTCATTTGATTACCTCACTTCCTTGGTTAATAATGACACGTACTTATATGATACCATCCTTATGTATTTTTGTATTATAATTTGGATAGAGATTTAATTTATGTTTTCATATAATTAAATCAAAATGAGAACATAAACTTCAAACATACACATACATTCATTGTTCGAATGTGAAAAAATAGGTTGTATGTTTAGATACACTTAGGATTGGTTCATATGCATGTTATATGTGGTGGAAGTGAATGATTTAATGTATATCATGTGATAGTAATTCAAGTATGCTAACCTTAAGAAGCCTTCCATATTGGATAAGATCATTTAAAGTGAACCTAAATTTAGGATTGATTAAAAATCATTTAATAATACATTCACCAAAGAAAACTAAGTCATAATGAATGTGCTTTAGAAATGGCTTATGATAGGGATGAAAGAAGGTAATCCCCTTTCTTCTCTCTATCACACTTAGATGCTAAGTGTAAATAAAATGAAACTAAATAAATTATTGACTAAAATTCACAAATCAACTAAATAACTTAAAGTGTAACCCACCTTCATGGTAAATTGAATAATTTCAAATTTAGAAAACCATAACCCTAATGCTCAGTAAGACACACTACACAAAGCTTAACACACACATTTGAATTAAGCCACAACTTTTAGTCCTAAGTTAGGATGGTGTAGGTGTGATGTATGTTTTATTTTGTGATGTAATATTTTAGACTGGATGTTAGGGTATATGCTTCGTAGGCTAGATGTTTGGCCGCTCTTAGCCTAATCATATTTTTTGTAGGGGATTGTGCTTAAGAAAATGCTTAAAAATAAATATAAATGCTCTCTTTGTAAGTTGCTTAAAACCCCTAAGCATAATCTAAATTAGGATAAGTGTCATTGGTTACCTATGTGCAGGGTGCTAAGTATGAATTACACATATAACTACTTAGTATTGTATGTGTGTTTAGCTAACCTCTATTTTGTATAGTTAGATTTATTTTTCCTATGTGAATGTAATTTTGTAATAGGAATTAGTATTAGTGCTATGGGGGATTAGGATGAGCAGTGGCCAGAAGGCTTTGTCCTAGGGTGCCCTATGATGCCTTCAAAGCAAGCACATCCATAGCATGTATTCATTCTAAATTGT
This sequence comes from Cymbidium sinense, assembly GCA_021442155.1. Lineage (NCBI taxonomy): Eukaryota > Viridiplantae > Streptophyta > Magnoliopsida > Asparagales > Orchidaceae > Cymbidium > Cymbidium sinense. The sequence goes on from CM038217.1 coordinate 8,556,267, forward strand.
AATTATTCTTTCATATTATGGGTTGTATAAGGTGGAGCTTGGCTACTCATCTTTTCTTTTTGGGTTGTACTGCAGCACCCGACCGTATCGACCTCTTATTCTTTTGTAGTAGTTATAAAATTGATTGATGATTTGTTTAAATTACGCATTAGAAATGGCATGATTTTCATAGTTTCTTATGGTTGATACTTTAATATGTGGTCTGCATGCGGTAGGTTCTTAGGGTAAACATAACTTTTCTACCCAACTAATCACTCATAACTAAATTTTATAAATAACTCAAAATCTCATCATAAAGTCTAAGACATAAATAAGATAAGTAAAAGATTTAACAACCACTTAGTTGTATGGTTGTATGTATCACATCATGAATATCATATTAAGTCACTTTTGCAAAATGAGTGCTTCCATCCTTACACGTATAGGGACCGCTTAACCCATGAGAATGTGCTGTTTATTTTTGAGATGTGGGACACCACGTAGATCTTAGGGGGTACTTATGGAAGTGATCGGGTATGACATTAAGGAATGATGTACTATCTCAAAAAATAGAAATCACCACCATGGATCTAATCACCTAAAAAGGACTCCTAAGGCATGATGGATCTTCGAATATACTAGAGATCTTTTCCCTACTTAACATGGAAAAGTAAATTAGGATTTATTTTAAGTCGGGTTCATTATGTTTCCTATGGAGGAAAGCCCCCATAGATAATTACATCCTAAGAAATAGGAATTCCTTAAGAATACTCTCGATTAAAGTAGATAATTAGGGTCCCCAAAGATTTCAAGGTTAATACTATCAAAGGATTGGCTATTTTAGAAAATCAAATGGGATAGATCAAGGAGATGACTTATTTTTGGAATCTAAAGGGAGAAAGTAGGAAATCCTCATGATATTAAGAAATCTAGTAAGTACTCCAATCTACCCTATAATTGGGATTTATATTTTTGAAATTGAAGAGAATTATTTATTTGAGTTGACATTTTATTAGATTGCTAGTGCTTATAATTCCACGACATAAGATTGTGAAAATACCTAAGATGTGAGGATTTATGCTTGTAGCCTCAAAGTAAAATAACAACCTCAGTCCTAAATCTAGGGAGCTTTGGCGAGGACCAAAGCACGACTTAAATCTAAGGCAAAAATGGGTATATGGTTTACCTCTATAAGAGAGAATAAATCACTCAATTGCTGGACTTATAACTACCTGGAGTGGCAGCCAGCTAACTCCTCCTACACTTTAAAACCATATAGGCAAGTCTTATGCTTTTGTAAGATGGCTAGGATATTATTTATTTAGAAAAGAGACTAAGTCTTTAAACTCACTCCCTAAGATACTAGAGCATGAGTGGTATGAAATCTTGACTTAATCTAATGCAAATTTTATCAAATTTATTTGATACCTTTAGACTCTTTATTTTGACACAAGCTATGAGATTTTGTATGCCTAAATACATTAGAACTTGATTATGGGCCAAATCAAGAGACAAAGGGGTGTTCTTCCATCAAAGACTCTCACAAGTTAAGCATTCATTCTCTGGCATAGATAAAAGCCCCCTCTTAACAAGAGTGGAAGAATATGATATGCATGATGTTATACATACAATCATCCAATAAGGGGTTGCTAAAAATTATATTATCTTTATTTAATTCCTAAGATTTTATGTGAGGTTATGAATTGGTTTTAAAAATTTAATTATGAGTTGTTAATTGGGGTAGAAAAATTTATTTTATCCTAAGAGCCTATCGCATCCAGGCCACACATTCAAACATCAAACATGAAGAAACTAGGAAAAGCATGCAATTCTAGTGTGCAATCTAAACATAACATCAAATAATTTTATAAACTATCATAAAAGAATAAAAGGCAAGTGTGATCGGGTTCCACCGTACACCCCAAAAAGAGAAAAAAAAGATGGATAACCGAGTTCTACCCTTATACAACCTGTATTATAAGAATAATACATGCTATGGGGGTCTTCTTTTCTTCATTTATTCCTTCTCTTCTTTTTGATTTGATTTGCTCCAAAGGAATCACAGGGCACCATAGGGACTAGGCCTTCTGGCCACTGCTCATCCTAATCTCACATAACACTAATCCTAATTCCTAATGCAAAATTATTTTAAAAATTAGAAAAGTAAATCTAGCTACACCTGAAAAATAAATGTTAGCTAAACACACCATACAACCCAAGTAGTTATATGATTAATTTGGACTTAGCATCCCACACATGGGTAACCAAGCCCACCTGTCCTAACATGGGCCATGCTTAGGGGCTAAGCAACCTACATAGCAAAAGTATTTATATTTTTATTACAGTGGCCCCTTAAGCACAACCCCTTGCAAAAAATATGATTAGGCTAATCACGGTCTACCATCCAGTCTACGAGGCATACACCCTAACATCCAGTCTAAAATATTACATCACAAAATAAAACACAATATCATACATATAATGCCCTAACTTAGCACTAGAAGTCGTGACTTAGTATTCTAATATGTGTGATTAAGGTTGGTGTGACAAGACTTTACTAGGCTTCTTTAGTTTAAGTTTTAATTTGGAGTTTGAATTTGTTTAAATTATACCTTTGGGTGATTTCAATTTAAATGATTTAATTATTTATTTTTCATTTTTATTTCACTTTTATTTGGTTAAAATGATGTTTAGGTTTTCAAGAATGAATTCCATTTGTAGATAGAACTCACCCTATTCTACATCCTAACTCCTAAAGAATCTAACTAAAGTCCTTAAGTATCTTAATTAGACCATTTGAATTTGTGCAATTGATTTGATTTGATTTAGAATTTAGAATTTGAGTTTATTTGAGTATTTGATTGATTAATTTTTGGATTAGATGTTTTGGTTTAATTAAATATTGATAATTCAATATCCTTTTAAATTAATATTTAATTCTTTTCTTTAATTATGGTTATGTGACTTAACTTCATGTTTATTTGATTTGATTATGGTTCATTCATTTGTAGCTTGATCAGATTAGATTAATTGAGATTTTATTTTGATTTTAATTGAGTTTGATTCCTTGTAATTAGGATTTTATTTTTAATCTCATCCATTTGTTGTGTTTATCAAAGTTTGGTTCATATTTTAATTTTATACATTGGATGGTTAATTAGTTTATCTTATTTAAGTAGGTTGAATGAGATTTGATTTGACTACATATTAAATTGATGATTGTCTTTCTTTATTTGATTTGATTTGATTTGATTTGATTTGATTAGCTTTATTAGTCTATGGGTTTGCATAGGTTCAATGTGATTATTAGTTTAATTATGAAGTGTTTAGGTTGATGATGTAATTTATGACTTATTTAGGATTTGATTAGCATTTAATTACTTTTTGATTATGTTCAAATTTATGTTTAATTAAGCTTAAGTTTAATATGATTATTTTGATTAACTTTATTAGCTTATTTAAGAGGTGTGATCAATTATTAAATTAAGTAAAAATTTGTTTGTTTAATTTGATTTCATATTTGTTTAGGTTAATGATGTAATTAATGACTTAATAATTTAAATTTAAATTAAGAATTGATTGGTATTTAATTGTATTTATGTTTGATTAAGTTTAAGTTTAATATGATTAATTTGATTGACTTAATTAGTTTACTTAAGATGTGTCATCAAATTAATTAGCAGATTAATTAAGTGTTTGATTTGAATTAATTTTAATGTGACTTATAAAGTTAATTTGGTTTATTAAGATGATGGATAATTTATCAGGTTTGCATTAATTAGGTGTTTATTCAATTGGATTAGCTTAAGGGTAATTAGTTTAATTAAGAAATTATTTAAGTTAATTATTAAATTAAATAAATATTTATTTAATTCTTAATGATGTAATTAATGGCTTAATGATCTAGGTTTAATTTAGGTTTTGATTAGTATTTAATTGCATTTTGATCATGTTTGATTAAGCTTAGGTTTAATATGATTAATTTGATTAATTAATTAGTTTACTTGAGGGGTGTGATTAATTATTAAATTTAATTAGGGGTTTGATTTAAGCTTAATTTAAGAGTTAGTTTAATGTAATTTATTTAAATTAATTTGATTCATTAAGATGATTAATTCATTAAGTTTGCATTAATTATATGTTTGATAAATTATGTTTGATTAAGGGTAATTAAATTTTTAAATCATTAGATTAATTAAGGGTTTGTTTAATTAGAAATTAATGACTTAATTTTCCACATATGAGTGATTTGATTTAGTTAAGTGTTTTACTTAAGTTTGATTTGATTAGAGGATTATTATTATTATCATCATTGTTATTAAGTGAATTAGCTGTTTATTTTATTTCAATTAAGTTTGATTGTTTATGATTAGAGTTTTATTTGATTTTATTCATTTATTATGTTTATTTAATTTTATTAACATATTTGATTTAGTTATTAGGCTGAAATATTTAATAGTTAATTAATTATCTTACTTCAAATGAATGTGATTTAATCATATGTTAATTAAGTTTACTTTAACTTTATTTGGTTTAAATTGATTAATATCAGATGATTATGTTGAATTGGTTTGTTAATCAATTTAATTTTTAGTTTATTTAATGATTAATTAGTTTCAGTTTATTTATATTCATTAAGGAGTATCATATGATTAAGACTCCATGCTTAGTATAGGTTTAGTTATACTAGTTTGACCCATGTCAAAGTTTCCTAGATTTGTTTAATTTTTAAGTTTGATTTAAAATTTAATCATTTAATTGAGTTTTATTGATTTAAATAGGTTTAATCATATTTAATTTAATTTCTTAGGAGGATGATATTTTTTTGATTTGAGGTTTGATTAATGATTGCTTAAGTGTTATTTCATTATTTGTAGATTATATTTTAATTAAGTCTTTAATTAATTAAACTTTAATCTTCAATGTTTGTTTAGGGTTCATTACGATTCATAAAATCACGTTATTTTTTAAGAGTCCAAGATGTTAATTGAAGTGATTTAGCTATTTTGAAGATTTTTATAAATTTTTGAATTTTTATTTGATTTATTTTATTAAACTGGACAATCTGAGCTTCAAAATTTAATTTCTCCCAATTTTTAAGTGTTTTTCACTTGAGATTTTTATGGTAGGTGTGTTTTAACTTTAATTTCAATCCCTGAAAATTTCAACTTAATCTAACATGTAGTTTTAGTTTTACTAATAAAATTTAATTTTTACTAAAAGCCAAATTAAGCTCAAACTACTTAGTAAAATTTGGAGATTTTGAGTTTGTTGGAATCCTCTCTGAAAGAAGAATCCAACGAGCCATTTTTTGCAATTTTTGGTTAAGTAATTTATTTTTTTATAAATTTTGAAATTTCAAGTGATTTAAAGTAATTTTTAAATCAAAAAAATTGGATTTTTGTATTTAACATAGTCAGCGTGCCACGCAGGGTTGACGTAGCAATGAGGTGCCACATGGCCTGCGTGATTGGGCGCCGCATCGGTGCGTTCATGCGTGATGTCGCCAGCGGATGAATGATCGCCAGCGCTTCAGGCATCGTAGTTCACAGATAGTTCGGTCGCCGTCGATGGCAAATCGATCGCGATCGAGGATCAGCAATTGGTCGCGTGATTGACATCGGATCACATCAAGAAACCATCGAGCGATCGCGTGATATGCGAAGACGGATTGGATGACTAATGTTTCGCCACCGATGGTGAACAGTAAATTTAGGGTTTTAGAAAGAAAAGGAGGGTTTCTAAGTGAAAACTTGTCTAAATGGACTCATTTTCATATCGAAAAAGATTCTATTTTCTAATTGGGATGATTTAAAGTAAAAATGCGGGATTATCTAGGAAATTCTAAAACCATCAAAACCATCACAAAATGAAGGATCCTAAGGGACTACGGTTTGAATTTACCTCCCAGGGATGATTTTGGTGGCGGTGATGAAGACTCCCAGGTAGTGAGAGCTTTGGAATGATTTTTAGCCTTTGCCTCCCTTTGGAATGCCATTTTCTCCAATGTTCATCATCCCGGAAAAGCTTTATTTATGTTTTGAGCTCAAAAATGGCTCAAGAGAGGTGGGGATGGTTCCTTTTGTTTGAGAGCTCTTGGAGGCTGAATAGTGGTAGGAAGAGAATAAAGCCTCATTTCCCCTATAATGGCCAAAAATTTACCTTTTTTGAATTTTTTGGCTCCAAAGTATTATCATCTTGGGGTGGTTGGGATGGATGATGGATTGAGAATTTGATTTTTGCTCCAAGTCCTCTCTTATTGCCATATGATCAGCTCTATTCAATGCAAATGTTGGGGAGGAGTTAAGTGCATGTGATGGGGGAGAATTAAATGAGGTTGGATGGAATCCTATGTGGGGAAGGATTCATAAGGGATTTAATTGGGTTGGGTTTATTTTTGGCTGATCCCAAATGAGTTTGGGTCGGGTTTGATTAGCCCCCAATGGGTCATGGCTTAGTTTCAAGGGATTAGCCTAATTTGGGTCATATGGGTCATATCGAGTCATATCGAGTTAGGTTGACCAGTTGGTCAAATTAGGTAAAAGTAAGACTTAGGATAAGTTTAAATGATAATTTGAAGAGTTTTGATATAATTAATTTGATTTAATTTGGCTTAGAATTGATTTTAGCTCATTTAGAATCAAATGGGTCAAATGGGTCAAGTTGACCAATTTGACCAAAATTGGCCAAATTAGCTTGGGTTATGGGTTGATTCATGTTCAATTGGAGAATTGAAGATGAATGCTATCTTTGATTTGAATCAATTTAGATTTAATTTTCATTTATGCCAAATTGACCCTTTATGCCATTTGGGCTTAATGGCTCAATTGGGCTCGATTGATCAAATTGGGCTTAATTATGACTTTGGTCAAGTTCAATAATCAATTTGGAATGAACTTGAGCCATTGGTTGCAATCAATTTGGGTTAGATCATGATTTGACCCAATTTGGTCCTTTAGGCCAATTTGGGTCAACTTGGATCAAATAGGAGCTTGGTTTGGTTCAATTAGTGGTCAAGTCATATTTAAATATTGATTTTGGGTTGATTCAAATTATTAATTTCAATCAATTTGATGTAGGATGAGTTTTGTCTAATTTTGGTTCATTTGGGCTAAGGGTTGACTTGGTCAAATGATTAAGTTGACTTGGTTTGTCCTAATTGATTGCAATTGATAATCCTAGGGTGATCAACAATCATGGTGGAAGGTTTTGGTGAGCTTGGTTCAATCCAATTTGGGTTGGATTGGAAGTTAGCTCAAATGGGTCCTTTAGGTCACTTTGGGTCAAGTGGACCTAAGTAGGTCAATTTGTTTGGTTTTGGTTTGATTCAAGTTTAGTTGAACTTATATATGAGCCCTAGATTGAAATATAAATTCAACAGCAATCAATTTGGAGTCCAATAGGTTTTGGCTCAATTGAAAGTTTTAAGTTAAAAGGGCTAAGTTAGCTTTGGGTTGACTTGAATTTCATTTGATGATTGTAAGTTTTATTTATATTTGAATAAATGATCGAATGATGATTGATTCGAGAGAAAATCTATTAGTTTTGACTTGATTTGGATTTAATTTGGCTAAGTCCAAAGAATTGGTTTAAAGGGCTTAGATTGAGTTTATATTTGATTTTTGATATAGTTTTGGTCATTTTAATTTGGATTTCATTTATATTTGTGAATATAACTGAAGGAATAATTGATTTATAAAGAAATCAATTGAGTTTGATTTGATCTAAAAGAGTTTTGGCTAAGCTTATGAATGTGGTTCATATGACTTAGGAAGGGTCTTAGGATTTGAATTTGATTTTGGGTTTCAATCATTTGGAGTCAAATTTGAAATTAGATTTAGAATTTGAATTTAAATTTGAGGTTTGGTTTGAGATTTGAATCTGGGTTCGATTTGAGAAGGTAGATATGGAGTGGGTTTAGGCTATAGGATAGATGATTTTCTTACGCCCTAGGGCATAGCCTAATCTTATGGTTAACCTTTCTAAGTCTCTAGGCATAAGTTAATTGTTCATCTAATCACTAAAAGTGTCTTATGACTAAGGAGTTCTTAGTGTATAGAAGATTCCTAAGTCTAAGAGGATGGGGTTGAGAGCTCATGCCAAAAGTGAGGTCAACATATAACAACCCCTGCCGATAGAGTTTCACCCTCTTTCTCTTTTAATTTGACCAATAATTTACTTCATCATGCATTTAGGTGTATAAAAATCTCAGAGCCTTTGTTAAATGATGTGTCAAAAATGAAATAAAATTTGAAAAGATTTTACATTTATAGATTAAGGCATATGCTCATACCACTCATACTCTAGTCTCTTAGGGCGTGGGTGTAGGACTTTAGTTTCTTTCTAATTAAATAATTACCTTATCTATCTTGTAATTAATAATACTCGACTACATGATTTTAAAATCATAGGAGGAGTTAGCTGGTGGCCACTCTAGGCAGTTATAAGTCCAGAAGTCGGACAGTTTATCCTCTTTTGTGGAGGTAAACCCTTATGTCCACCTATCACTTAAATTTAGGTCGCACTTTAGCTCGTGCTAAAGATCTCTAGATTTAGGATTCTAGGTAACTATTTCCTTTGGGCTACAAGCATAAATCCTCACCTCGTAGGCATCTCCACAACCTTGTGTTGATGGATTATACGCCCTAGAAATCTAATAAAATTCAACTCAAATAAATAAATCTCTTCATTTTTAAATATATAAAGCCCAATTATAGGATAGATTAGAATGCTCACTAGGCTTCATGGTATCATGAGCATTTCCTACTTCCTCCCATTGGATTCCAAAATAAGTCTTCTCCTTGAGCTTTCTCAATTAATTTTCTAAACATAACCAATCCTTTGAAAGTCTAACCTTGAAATCTTTGGAGATAATAATTGTCTGCTTTAATCGAGAATATTCTTAGGAAATTTCATTCTCTGAGATGTAATCAACTACGGAGGCTGCCTCCATAAGGAACCTAAGAACCCATTTTAATATAAATCCTGCTTTATTCATCATTATTAAGCAGGGAAAAAATCTCAGGTACATTCGAAGACCCATCATGCCTTAGGAGTCCTTATTATGTTATTAGGTAATTAGGTCCATTGAAGGGCGATGCCTCTATCTTTTGAGATAGTATATCATACTTTAATATCATACCCGGTCACCTCAATAAATATTCCATACGATCTGCATGGTGTCCCCCCCCCACACCCAAAAATAGACACCACAGATTTTTCTGGCGATTCTGCTATGGAAGGTTCTTCTCTCCATCTCTGGTAGACAATTATCATCTCCAAGCATCGATAGTGGACTTATATTTTATATATGCCCAAGACTATCTTTCTTTTCATTGGCCCTTTGTTCATTTCATTCTTAAGCATAGGTAGCAAGCACCCTTTAGGTTTTAAGACCTCACTCCTATGTAGGCCCTAAGACTCCTATTGGGTCCCCCAATAGGTAATAATAAATTAATTAAAGAAAGGAGATGATAAAATATGAGTCAAGTACAATTTAGAACCTCTTACCACTAGCTTGGTAAAGCAAGGTTCATTTCATATTTGATAAAACCTTAATAGAATCTAAAGTAAAACAAATAAAATCCTTTGTAAAATTATTCTTCAGAACCTCTTTCAAAATAAAAGTCATAGGAACTTCACTTAACATAATAAAAATGGCCAAATAAACATCCACTTTTAAAATCAAAATCAAGTAAAACAAAATTAACATCTTTCAAACAAAATTAATTGAGCCTCATTTAGCTATACTCAAAATTGCTAAGTGAGTGTTCACCTTTTTTAAAATCAAATCAAATGATAAATCCCTTTTTCACAAACATATTCAAACCCTCTTTTAAAATCAGCTAACCCCATTTAACACACTTAAATTTGTTAAATGAGGGTCCCCTTTTCAAAATTAAAATCAAACATACCCAAAATATTTTAAAACAAAACCAACTCCATTCAACATACCCATATTTGTTACATAAGAGTTTCATTTTCAAAACTAAACAAAATCAAGATAAACAACATATAATTGAACTCCATTTAACATATTACTATTTTGTTAAATGAGAGTTCCATTTTTCAAACTAAAATCAAGATAACCAACATATAACTTGGACTTCACTTAACATACCCAAATTTGTTAAGTGAAGGTTCCCCTTTTCAAAATCAAGATAAAATTAAGATAAAAATACAATCGAACTCCATTTAATAAACCCATATTTGATAAACAGGAGTTCCAATTTTCAAAAACAAATTAAAATATCTAACACACACTTTAAATTCAGTTTAAGCATATCTATATTTGTTAAATGAGAATTCAATCCTCAAAATCAAAACAAAACCACATATCAACATACAATCAAACATATAAGTAAGCTCCATTTAACATACCCATATTTATTAAATGGGAGCTCCAATTTTCAAAAACCAAAGCAAAAGAAATATCAAGCATATATTTGAACTCTATTTGACATACCTAACTTTGTCAAATAAGAGTTCCCCTTTTTGAAAAACAATCAAATCATCAACAAATATCAAGCACACAATTGAACTCCATTTAACAAACTTAAATTTATTAAATGAGAAGTTGTTTTCTTCAAATTAAATCAACATATACAAACAAACAATAATCAAACCATTAAGATAGAAAGCTTTCAAAAATTTCAAACATATAATTGAAACCCATTTAGCATACCTAAATTTGCTAAGGGTTTCCAAAATCAAATTTAAAAAAAAAATCAATAACAAATATATCTCCAAAAGTCTTTCCAAAAAATTTGAACTCCACTCAACATACCTAAATTTATTGAATGAAGGTTCCAAATCAAAATTAAAATCTTATGTCAAAGTCTCTCCTCAAATTCCTAAATCTCTCTAATACAATGAACCCCACTTAGCATACCTAAATTTGTTAGGTATGGGTTCAAATTCCAAAGTCAAAATCAAGAAATTAATAATTCAAGATAATTATCAGGGTTCGATTCTATTTCAGATACATACCTTTTTTAGTCTTATATGTGTCTTTCCAGGCGATCTTTCTGGTTTCCTGGGTGGGATGGGTTGCATACTCTACATACATGGGCTTTGGGAGTCACATGTGATGGGCCAGCCCTCACCATTATGAGCAAGGAGGAGGTGGTAGGAAAGAATCCACTTCTGTTTTGATGTATAGTTTGATCCCAAGTTTCCCTCTCTGAAGAGGAAGTCCTGTGATTCCTACACACTCGTCGATGTCACTGCTAGCTTCAGTGTCAGTGCTAGTTAAGTTTATTACCCTTGCTATAGTTCCAACGAAGGCTAGCACCACCTCTATCGTCCCCCCTACTCTGAAGGGGAAGGGTATCTTAGCTTCTAAGATAGTCTCTTCCACCTTTGAGGTTGGTTCTAGTTCTCGCTCTACCCCACTCACCAAGACACACTGCCAAACAAGAACTGCAAGGTCAAATAATATGAGCATGAGGCGAGGCAGATAGACAATGCCTCTCATGTGGCTGAGGAGGGTTCCCCTCGTGAGACCTCTCTAGTCCTGAGTGGTAGTAGGTTCCACCCACTCTCAGCTTCAAAAGGAGAGGAGGATTACTACAGGATTGTTGCATCATCCCCACTGCCTGCAGAGTTTGAGACATCGGCTAGGGACAGGAGAAAGCCCTATGCCAGTCTACAATTCATTCTTTGCAAAGTTGGCAGAGCCCACAGATGCTCGAAGTTTGACTTCATGACTTGAGGAGTATAATCCCAAGGAGGGTTAGGGTTCAAATTCACAGAGAAAGAGCCATTGAGGCTAGAATCGCTGCCCAAGCTGGCAAGTGAGAGAGGAGGATGTACGCTAGGCAGTTTGATAGATTTTTATGATGGGCACTTTGTTAGAGCTGATCATTTGGACATTATAGTTCTCTCACCGACACTGTCAATGCAGGAGGAGATCTCTGGTACAGAGGCAGTCAGTGTTCTTACCATCGCATCGCTCCACTCGTTGCCCACCATCACTAGTCCAAGTCCCAGTATCCACAGTCTCTGCCAAGCTACATAAGCCCCAGTCTGGAGAGAGACCCTCTACTTTGGTGACATGGCTATGGCACAAGAATCTTGCTCCATCGATTCCACCTATTGAGGTAAGATCAAGCTCCTCAACTCGACCTTCTACTTCATCCATGGTTAGGAGGGAGTGGTGACCCAAGATTGTCCTGGTCGCTTCACCTTTGTAGTAGCTGGAGGAAGAGAGGATAGGGGAAACCAACATAGTCCCCTTGTCAGTAGAGCCAGCTAGAGAGTGCACCCCACAAACACTGAGCATTTAGTGTATACAATCTATAGAGCATAGTCTACTGGTCTGTTGATAGCCGGTCTACATTCCAGTAGAGCCAGAGAAGGTAGATGACCATTCTTTGGATGACATCATCGAGGACTACCACATTATAGTCAGGCAGATTATTGGTAGTGATCACTCAGATCATGATGAAGGTAGGGTGTTAACTTTGACCCAGATGAGGATGACATGTTGGATGACATAGCCAAAGTTCACATAGTCGACACTCGAGGATTCCTATAGAGGGAACAACATAGCCAGGAAGGTGGTGTAGTTGAGGAAGCTGACACCTCTCACTCAACTCAACACCTCCTCCACCAACTCAAGCAGAAGGATGACCAGATAGACATGATGGAGAAGAGGGTAGAGGAGTTGATGGTAGTGGTCTTAGCATTGCAGAACCCAACCCCAGTCTCACAGCCTTCTCCTATGGTAGCCGATCGGCCAGAGTTAGTACATACCTTAGATCGTCCTAGGTGCTCTCCCATAGATGATGATGCTGGTAGTTTGCATAGGAAGGTCACATATAACACCTCCATGCATGAGAAGGATATCAAGCACATGTTGGAACAGCAGGTGAAGGAGGTGTTGACCCAAGCCAGGGGGAGCTCATCCATTCAAAAAGGTAGACCCTACCTAGAGGAATTCGATGTAGTTCAATACTCCAAGGGTTTTATGCCACCATCCTTCAAAAACTTTGATGGTAGTGGGAACCCACGACAACACATTGCACACTTCAGAGCCAGTTGCTGTAAAGCTGATGGTAGTTACGTGCTCCTGTTCAACTTTTCGTTAGTAGCTTAATAGGAGTTGCATTTGATTGGTACGTCGAACTGCTCAATGGTTCGATGAAGACCTTTGCTGAGTTACACCATCTCTTCATCAAGAAATTTGCAGGAGCTCAATAGAGACTGAGTGTAGGTGATCTCATCATAGAAAACTAGAAATCTAATGAGTCCCTTGTTGCAGGTGGTGCAACTTGAGTATGAAATGTGAACCACAGCTATGTCATTGAGATTCTTCTCAAGAACATCCATGGCCCGGTCGCCTTCATGCTTAAGGGCTTTACCATCAAAATATTTGAGAAATTAATCAATAAGGTGGCTAGTTTGAAAGTGGAAGCCAAATAGTTTCCTTCTCGGACTAATCATCTAGACCCAAACAGTAAAAGGTGTTTGAGAAGAAGTCAGGGACAGTTGTGTTAGTGGACATAGGGAAGCATCCAGCTAGAGTTCAATATGAGAGGCCACGAGCTCAACATCCTCCTTTGCCACCTCCTCTTCCACCACCTCGGCCGTCATACCGACCACCATAACTGCCACAACAACCACTACTGTCGCTTCAACAACCTACCCAACAGTGGCATTCATATCCACCGCCAGGTAGCTATTTTCATCTAATCTTGTCAACAGATTAAACATGCCATACTCATTCAAGAGGGAGGTACTCAAGAAAATCTTTATGAATCTCTTGAAGAAACCTAATTTTAGCTACCAGAACCTAAGTGGCCGAAGGATGTGGGAAAGAGTGATGATCCTAGCTATTGTCCCTACCACCACATGTTAGACCATGTATTAGAAGATTATATCACTTTTAAGGATTGACTTGAGCGTAACTACAAGTCATGATCCATAATTATTCCTAAAGAATACTTATTAGAGCAACCATCTAGTTCTGTTAGAGTAATCCTTGGGGATACTTTTGATCCTCTTAAGACCAAAGAAGGTTGAGATATCTCTTTATCTCATACCTCTAAAAGATCATTTCTAAGATCAGCAAACTTTTCTTGTAGGTTCCTGAAGTAGCTCAAACCTCCAATACTAAGGAAGGTTTACTAGTTTCAAAGGACAACTAGGGGAGGGTGGAAGCCTAACAGTAGCAGGAGCCTACCATACTTTCCCGGGATAGTCCAGTAGCATAACCATGATCTGAGTCCAGTAGGCCCTCCACCATTGTAGCTACTACTTCCTCTACAAGGTCCTCTTTTACCGGCAGGAGCATTGTATCTGTGGATAGGGGCACTGAATCCCTTGCACCACTTATCTTACTTGATTTCTATCATGTACCTCCACCCAAATTAAAGAAATCAATGAAGAAAATTGATTCCACTTATATTTTGTCTACTTCAGATGCTCCTAATTTCATTCTTATAGAAAACTCTCTGAGTCAAAATAATAGTAATAGCTCAGATAGTTTTGATCCATTACTTTCTGATTCAGAGTCATATTTTCTTTCTCTAAATCAATCAGGTTCACCTCTTGAGATAGACTTGGAGTCTTTTGACTCCGAGGATCCCATAATAGAAAGTGTAGGTATACCTAATGAGCAGGTATAACTTTTCACGAACTCATCATTCCAAGAAGTTATTGAAGTCAACCTACATAGTGGCAAAGTTTTACCTCCTAGGGTAGCACCTCAGGATAAGGGTAAAGAATTCATTGGTTCTAGTGAGCAGATAGCCCCTCTACAAGATGCTCCACCCATGAATATGCTTATGGAGGACCAACTTAGAGTTGATTACAATGTCCTAGCTCATCTTAGAAAGTTGCCATCTAAGTTAAGCATATATGACACCCTTGTATTATCCAAAGAGATGAGGGATTCTTTAATCAAGGCCTTACTTGATCCAAAGATACACTTAGATCAGCTAGCCGCTAGTGGAGAGAAAGCACACTACTCTAAGGACATTTTAAGAGTTACATTCAATGATGAAGCCCTATTTCTAGAGATGATCGAGCACAACTGTTCTCTTTACATTACAATGGATGTTGGTAGATACAGGCTATCCTGAGTTCTGATTGACCCGGGTGCATCAGTCAACATTATAAGTCTAAGAACCCTTGCCTACTTAAGGATCAACATCTCTAAACTCCAAAAGAAGAGGATGATGTTGAAAGGATTCAATGAACAAGGTGAGAGGGCCTTAAGCTCTATAGTATTTCCACTGAGATAGATGATTGGAAGGCAAAAGCTAAGTTTCACATTATAAACTCGGATACATATTTCTACGCTTTTCTTGGGAGACCATGGATACATGAGAACAACACAGTTTTATCCTCTCTACATTAGTGCATGAAGTTTGTGAGAGATGGGATCGAATATTATGTCAAAAGAGATCTCAAATTATTTACAGTTCATGAGGTCGGGATATATAAGGATGCAGCCTGCTACCTCCTTATTGACCTCACTTTGGAGTGAGTTCTGAATCTCCTCATCTTAAACTTAGGAGTCTTCTATACACTAAGACTTTATTAGTCATAAGACACTTCTAGTGATTAGGTGATACTTAATCTAAACCTAGAGACTTAGAAGAGTTAATCATAGGATTAGGTTATGCCATAGGGATTAGGATAACCCTCCTACCCTACAACCCAAATCTAATCTAGATACACCATATCAAACTTACAATCAAACTCAAATTCAAATCTAAATCTAAATCCAACTTCAACTCCAAAAGATTGAAACTCAAATTCAAATCCAAATACAAATCAAAATTCAAATCTCAAGCCAAATGATTGAAGTCCATGATCAAATCCAAACTTGAAATCTTTCCTAAGTCCTTTGAATCAATTTCATGAACTTAGCCAAAATTCAATCAAATCAATCCAAAATCAATTAATTTTCTCATTATCAATTTAAATCTTGAATTATCTTCTTGAATATAAATCAAATTGACATTCAACTGAATTAAACTAAATGAAACTAAATCAAAACCCTTTCTAAGTCCTTTGAATCAACTTCATGAACTTAGCCAAAATCTCATCTAAATCAAACCAAATTCAATTGATTTTCTCACAAATCAATCATTCCATCAATGACCATTCCAAATAAAATGAAATTTGTAATCATCAAGCTAAGTCAAAATCAACCCAAGTCAAACCTAACTTAGCCCATTTGACTTGAAATATTTAAATGAACCAAACTCATTTAAACTCAATCTCAAATCCATATATAAACTCAACTATATCAAACTCAATCCAAAATCAAGCCAACTAAGCCCAATTGGCTCACTTGACCCAAAGTGACCAATTTGACCTACATGAACCAAAATCCAATTCAATTTAAATCAAAGTGAATTAAGCCAATTCAAACTTCATGACATGATTGTTGACCATCCTAGGTTGGTCAATTATCATAAATTTGGTCAAATTAAGTCAACCTAGCCCTTTGACCAAGTCAACCCTTTAACCCATATGAACCTGAACTAGCCAAATTGCAACCTAAGCAAAAGCTATTAAAACCAATGATTCAAATCAACCCAAAATCAACATTTGAACATAACTTGACCTCCAATTGAGCCAAACCTAGTCCAATTGACCCCCTTGACCCAAGTTGACCCAAATTGACCTAAATGGCTAAGATGGGTCAAATCAAATCTAATCCAATTTGATTGCAACCAATGGATCACATTCATTCTAAATTGATTGTTGAACTTGACCAAAACCTCAAGTGAGCCCAATTGACTCACTAGACCAAAATGACCTATTGACCCAACTTAACTAAAAGGGTCAAACTAACCTAAAATCTAATCAAATCCAAATTGGTTTTAACGAAAGCTCACTACATATTCCAAATGATTAACCAAACCTAAAACCAAGCCATGAATTAGGCTAATTTGGTCAATTAGGTCAAATTAGTCAACTTGACCCATTTGACCTAAATGAACTCAAATGAACCAAAACCAAATCTAAACCAAATTGAACCAAACCAATGACACCAACACATCCCAAATGGTCATATGAACTTAACCCAACCTTTGGATTGACCCGATTTGACCAATTGGTCAACTTAACTTGATTTGACCCAATTTGACCTAAATAGGTCAAATTGAGTCAAATTGAATCTAATGAACTCTAAATGACATGAAATTTGGTTCAACTCACTTTTGACTAATTTTAAATTTGCTTAAATTGAATTCAATGTCAAATGACTATTATACCCTTGGGTCAAGAGTATCACATGAGATAAATCACCTATGTAAGTGGTCATTTCGATTCCTTAGCCACTTGGCACTCTTCCATTGGTCCACATAGGCTCCAAGGACACTGACCAACCTGACCTAAGAGGTGGTTGGGTTGGCCATGACTCATTGGGAGGTGAATTCACCTCACCTCCCCTATGGGAGCATTTGAAACCCATAGGACACCCACTAATCCCTCTTAGCAGCCACCTCCCAAGCATTGACCAATCAAACTAAGCCACCTAGGATGATTCCCTACCATTCCAAATCACCCCAAGCCATAGGACATCCACTAGGAGCCCAAAATCACCATTAGTGGTGATTTTTGGCCACCACCAAGCACAAAGGAAGAGAGGCCTCATTAGAAGTTATTTTTCCGTTACACACACTCTAGGGGCTCCTCCGAGCAATAAGAAACACTTTCCCACTTCTTTTGGGATAGAAGAACACCAAACTGAGTGGATTCTGATAATGAGGTGGTGATCATTGGTGGGTACAATATTCCAAGCAAAGGCAAGGATCTAGATTCATCCTAAGGCTTCATCTCACATTCAGGAGTGTGCTCGGATCAACACAGCTGCCGAAAACCATCCTCGATGAGGTAATTTTCAAATCCTTTAGTCGCCCACAGGATCTTTTATTTATGATGATATTTGCTAAATTTTAGGAATATCCATTAGAAAACCCTTACATTCTTCATTTTACATGACCCCAATACAAAAATAGGAGTTTTTCGATGAGAATCACCATGAAATCTAGCTTGAAATGGACTCTGGTGTCCATTTTTTTATTTTTTTCACTGTTCAACCCATTAGTTTCACTGGTTGGGAAGTAGGAGAAGCAGCAGCTGTCAGATCTCCCATTCAGGGAAACGGACGGCTGCGATTGAACCAGATCCCATGTGCGGATCGGACAGTCCGATTGGACACCTGCGATTTTGCCACCGTTTGTCGCGCTCGTCCATTCCAATTTGTGCGGCACCTCATGGCTCTGTATGCCATGTGCAACAGCGCCAAAAATGCGGCGTGCAGCGTTGCCGCGTCGATGTGGCACGTGATTGGGTTAAGTGAGAAATTCGGCCATTTTTTGATTTTAAAGTTATTTAAATCCTTTGAAACTTTAAAAATTCATAGAAAATAAAATACTTAACCAAAAATTATAAATAAGGGCTCATTAGACTCATAGTTTCCAGAGAAATCCAACAAACCCAAAATCCCTAATTTTTTATTGAGTATTCTAAGATTAATTTAGGTTTTAGTAAAAATAAAATGTTATTAATTAAACTAAAAATACACATTAGATTGATTTGAAATTTTTAAAGATTGAAATTGAAGTTAAAATAAACCTACCATAAAAATTTCAAGTCAAAAGAGTTTCTGGATATGGAGATATTGAATTTTGAATCTTAAATAGTCTATTTTAGTAGAATAAATTAATAGTCTTTATAAAAATCATGAAAAATCATTTAAATGAGTTGAAATTTTGAAAAATTATAACAATTCATAGAAAAATCATAAAAAATATAAATATTTATTTATTTTGAAGGTATTTTAGAGGCGAATTTATTAAAAATGTTTTTAATTAATTTTGAATACTAATTAGGGCTTAATTAAAGTTTAAATGAAAAATTATTTAATTTAATTACTCCTTAATTACTTAAATAATTAACCCCAAACTTTGTGTATTAATTCAATGGGATGACCTCTGCCTCCCATAGTTTTATTGGGATGTATTACTTAATTAATTAGGAAAACTAACTAATTAAGATCTAATTTCTCTTTTAAATTAATTAATCTCATGAACAATAATTAATTAATTAATTAAATTGTTAATTGTTGCTTAATAGTAAATGAACCCATGAGTTAAGATTAGGGCCTCCTTCTTAATCCTTTTCCCTAAGTTTATTTCATTAATTAAATTAATCAAGGTTTAATCAATTAATCAAATTGCTTAATTAATCAAAGTGAAATTATAATCACATGAAATCTTAATTAATGAAGTAGACCATTAGGTGTTCAACAACCTAAGGAAATATTAAGGAAATTATAGTTAACCCATATGTGTGGGGGAATTATAAGAGTACTTAATTAAGTTTTTAACTTAATTAACTATTAATCATGAGCCAACTGCATTAGTCCCCTTTTATTTCTTAGGATCATTGCAAATTTGTTTTCCATTCATTTGTGTATCACATTAACTCAAAATTATTTAGTTAATTAATTTAAAGAAACATAGGCAAGGGTTAATTAATGTATTTAATGCATATTTCAACCTAATTAATCCATAGAATCAACTTAATTATATTTCATTAGATTAATTTAATTAACAAACATGGGAATGTGTTAAGATGAACAAATCTCTTCTCGCTTCCTTAAATCAAATCAAATATGAAACTAAAAATGACTTTAAATGATCTTATTTGATATGATTGTCCTTAAAAACTAATTTAATTAAATAAAATCATATGTTTATGTTTATTTATTACTTTCCAATTATGTTAAATGTTATGTGTCATTTAAAATCATCCATTCACCTTTTCAAAATTAATTAAATCAAATGATTTTCCTTTATGGCAAGCTTGCATGTGTTGATTTAATGTAATATATGTGTGGCTATTATCACTATTAAATCCAAATATATTTCTAAAAGTTTATAATGGAGAATCTTTTCTTTATCTATATAGCATTTCCACACTCTGCTAATAAGTATATAGTCAGACATCCGAAATCTGAGCCTTTAGTTAGCCCCTTGAGGAGGTCATTTGATTACCTCACTTCAGTTTAACAATGACATGTACTTATTTGATTTCATTTACATGTGTTCCTACATTAGAATTGGGTTGAAATTTTGTTTCACATACATAAATGTTCTAATCAAATAAAAATGTAATTTTTACATAATTTAATTTTTCTTATTTACATATACACTCATGTGTAGTGAGATAGCAAAGTATATAGTCTGGACATCCCGAGAATACGAGGCTTTAACTAGCCCCAAAGAGGTCATTTGATTATCTCACTTCATTGGTTTAATAAAGACACGTAGTTGCTTATTTCTCTTTACATGTATATGTATGTGTGGCTAAAGAATGAAAATATCTCTTTTCTATTAAAAATACATGCATTCATAATAGACTAAGTGATGAATTAATTAGCCATATGATTTGGCGTCTCTTTCCTTATGTTCTTACATACAAATTTACATATGTTTGAATGCAAATGGGTATATAGTTTAGACATCCCAGGAATATGAGGCTTTAGCTAGCCCCAAGGAGGTCATTTAATTACCTCACTTCCCTAGTTTAACAATGACACTTGTTAATTTCATTCTTATGTCTTTTTATATAAGAATTTGGATACAACTCTAAATTAACATGATTTAATAATTCAACCAAATAAAAAAAATATAAACTTCAAATATGCACATCTACATTCATCATTTAAGTGTACTAAAATATGCTATATTTATAGATACACTTAGGATTAAATCATATGTACGTTATATGTGATGGAAAGAAATGATTTAACATGTGTCATGTGATAGTAATTCAATTAGATTAACCTTAAGATGCCTTGCACATTGAATAGAGTTATTTAAGGCGAACCTAAATTTAAAATTAATTAAATCATTTAATAAACCATTCACTAT
Source organism: Cymbidium sinense (assembly GCA_021442155.1). Classification (NCBI taxonomy): domain Eukaryota; kingdom Viridiplantae; phylum Streptophyta; class Magnoliopsida; order Asparagales; family Orchidaceae; genus Cymbidium; species Cymbidium sinense. Next base: position 8,577,149 of record CM038217.1, read on the forward strand.
AGAGAACTAAACCAAATTAACATGCTTTAGAAAGTGGCTTAATGTAGGGATAAAAGAGGGCAATTCTCTTTCTTCTCATTATAACACTTAGATGCTAAGTATAAATTATATGAAACCAAATAAAACACAAATTAAAATCTTCAAATCAATTAAATAACTTGAAGTGAAATCATCCTTTATGGTTAAATTAAATCTCTTTCAAACTTAGAAAATATAATTATAATGCCTAGCAAGACATACCACACAAGCCTTAACACACACATTAGAGTTAAGTCACTGCTTCTAGCTTTATGTTAGGGCAGTGCTTGGCATGGTGTATGTTTTTTTTTGTGATGTAATATTTTAGACTGAATGTTAAGGTGTATGCCTCATAGACTGGATGGTAGGCCATGATTAGCCTAATCATATTTTCTATAAATGATTATGCTTAAAGGGGTTGCTTAAAAATAAATATAAATGCTCTCTTTGCAGGTTGCTTAAACCTCTAAGCATAATCCAAGTTAGAATAGGTGGGCTTGGCTACCCATATGCAGGGTGCTAAGTCTAAATTATGATATAACTGCTTGGGATTGTATGTATATTTAACTAACATCTATTTTGCAAGTGTATTTATATTTACTTTTCATATTTTAAATGTAATTTTGTAATTAGAAATTAGGATTAGTGCTATAGGGGATTAGGATGAGTAGTGGCTAGATGGCTTTATCCTAGAAGGCCCTGTGATGCCTTTGAAGCAAGCCATATAAATCAAAGAAAGAGGAAGATACATAAAGACATGAAGACATGAAGAGATGAAGACCCCCATAGCATTTTATAAGTTGTAATTATTATTTTATAATTTTAAGTTGTATAAGGGTAGAGCTCGGCTACCCATCTTTTCTTTTCGAGTTCTACGACGGTACCTGATCGCATCAGCCTCTAATTCTTTTGTGTTAGTTATAAAATTTTTTGATGTTTTGTTTAGCTTGCATACTAGAAATAATATGTTCTTTCTAGTTTCTTTATGATTGGTGCTTTAATGTGTGGCTTGGATGCGATTAGGCTCTTAGGATAAAAATAAATTTTCTACCCAATTAATCACTCGTAATTAAAATTAAATAACTCGTAACCTCTCCATAGAGCCTAAGAATTAAATAAGATAATTAAAAGATTTAGCAACCCCTTAGCTGAATGGTTTAATGTTTCATAACATGCATATCATATTATTTCACTCTTGAAAATAAGGGATTTCCATTCTTGCACGATAGGGGAATGCTTGACCAGTGAGGGCATCCCTTGTGGTAGAAAACACATCTTTCTTGCTGATTTAGCCAATGATCTACTTTTATCATGCATATAGACATCAAAATTCTAAAGCCTTTGTCAAAATGAAGTGTCAAAATTAGAATAAAACTTGAAAATATTTTGCATTAGATTAAGTCATTACTTGTACCACTCATGCTCTAGTCTCCTATGGAGTGGGTTTAAAGACTTTAACCTCATTTCTAAATAAATAACAGCCCAACTATCTTACAATTTTATATGACAAGATCACATGGATTTGAATCTTAGGAGGAGTTAGCTGGTGGCCACTCCAGGCGGTTGTAAGCCCAACAATCAGGTAATTTATTCTTTCTTGCGGAGGTAAACTATATACTCATCTTCACTTAGACTTAGGTCATGCCTTGGCTTATGCTAAAGCTCCTTAGATCTAGGATATGAGGTTGCTGTTTTCTTCGGGCTACTTGCATAAATCCTCACCTCTTAGGCATTTCCACCACATTGTATTGTTGGATTATAAGTCCTAGCTTTCTAATAAATTATCAACTTCAATAAAATTAATCTCTTTGATTTCAAACATATAAAGCTCAACCATATGATAAATTAGAATGCTCACTAAGTTTTCTAGTATCATGAGCATTTCTTACTCATTCCCTTTGGTTTCAATAATAAGTCTTCTCCTTGACTTTTTCTCACTTAATTTTTCAAACATAACCAATCCTTTGATAGTCTTAACCTTGAAATCTTTAGAGACGATAATTGCCTACTTTAATCGTGAGTATTCTTAAGGAATTCACCTTCCTTAGGATTAACTATGGGGGCTTGCCTCCATAGAAACTTAATAAACCAAGTTTATAATAAACCCTGCTTTACTTTTCCATGTAAAGTAGGATAAAAATCTTTGGTACATTTGAAGACCTATCATGCCTTAGGAGTTATTATTAAGTAATTAGGCCATTATAGGTTGGTGATTTCTATTTTTCCAGATAGTGCACCATTCTTTAATGTCATACCTGATCACTTCATTAAGTATCCCCTAAGATCTGCGTGGTGTCCAACATCAAAAAAATAAACACCACACTCCCCGAGGACCAAAATATCTATTCTCGTGAACTCAGTCAAAATCCCCATGTGGGCAAAAAAAAAAGAAAAAGATAAAGAAAAAGAGAAAGAAAAAGAAAAAGAAAAAGAAAATAAAAGGGGAGCGAGAAATAGACTCATGGGAGGACATAGAGCCTGAGATTAGATTTGACCCACAGTTCATTACTCCATTAGAACAAGTGGGCAGAATGACCTAATCTCCATGAAGACAAAGAAGAGACTAGTCTAGAGGCAGTCCTAGGGGTGGAAGGCCTCCTTATTGGCCACCTAATAAGCGATATGTCTTAGATACTAGGAGTACACCTGCTATCCATATAGACTTAGAATCTAGTTTAGAGAATGAGTCTTATATGATTAGCACACCATCCACTCTTCTCAACATTAGATTCCTTCGAAGGTGACACTTGAATTGGACAACGATGAAGACCGAGCTCCAAAGCAAAGCATAAGTGTATCCAAGTCTTTATATGAAACTATTAGGCATTAGCTAGGAACTCTAGCTCTAACCCAACTTTCCTCACAAAAAGTTAAAGGTTTTGTAGTGAAGGAAGCACCTAAGTCATCCACGGATGTGAAGACTCAGAGGTTCTTTCTAGGAGCATCATCATCAAGTCAAAAAGTTGATGTAGAACTTGAGGATGATTCATATAAAGATTTAATAGAATACCTTTTTATTGGTACTCTCCTTGTGTTCTAAATTTAGCAAAGAAAGGTTTAATCCCACATACTTGGTCAAAACACAGGTCAGACTATTTCGAAAAAATATGAAAGAATGAATACAAAAGCTCTCAATCAAGACCAGGACTAAGATTCAGTACATTAGGTCTAGTCAATGATGATGATTATTGCTTAGTCATCACTAATCATTTGAAATCTAATAAGTTCTTTTCAAATCATGCTAACTCATATAAGGAGGTGTGTTTAAAAACTTCAGATACCCCAGATGATTTTGAACTCAAAGATGCACAATTAGAGTTTGAAGAGGAGATTAGGCCTACTATCAATGAGCTCAAAGAAATCAACTTAGAAACTGAAGATAATCTACGTTTGACATACATCAGTTCTTCATTGAGTGATACAGAAACCAATGACTTAGTTAAGCTATTGATTGAGTTTAAGTACTACTTCGCATGGAGTTATGAAGAGATGCACGGTTTATCTCCTGACATAGTAGTCCACAAACTAGCAATAGAGTCTAGTGCTAACCCTCTCAAGTAAGCTCTTAGATGCTTGCAATTAGATATTGAACAATAGGTCATTTTTGAAATTAAGAAATTGATCAATGTTGAGTTCATCAGGGAAGAAAAATATTCTACCTGGTTGGCCAGTGTCATCCTAGTTAAGATAAAGAATAGCCAAATTTGCATATGCATCAATTTTAGAGATCTAAATAAGTCATGCCCAAAAGACAAATTTTCACTATCGATACTAGAGCTGATGGTGAACATTATCTCATCTCATGTAGTTTTCTCTTTCATAGATGTCTCATCTGGATACAATCAAATAAAGATGGCCCCCAAAGATGAAAGAAATATGACTTTTAGAACCTCAATCATAATCTATTCCTATATGGTCATGCCTTTCGGCCTTAGAAATGCTAGTGCCACATACCAGTGGGCCATGACTCAAATCTTCGATGAACTCATTCATTATCAAGTTGAATGCTACATTGATGATCTCGTTCTCAAAAGCAAAGAAAAGGAAGGCCACCTCTTTGACTTAAGAGTAGTTTTTGAATGGTTAAGATAAGTTAACCTCAAAATGAACCCCCTGAAGTGTGCATTCAGAATAGCTTCAAAGAAATTTCTTGGGTTTATTGTCTGACACTGTGGAATCAAAATTGGTCTAGAGAAGATCAAAGTGATATTAGAAATGCCACCCCTTAAAAGTTTAATCAGCTTAAATCATTCCAAGGGAGGTTGACATCTCTAAGATGCTTTATATTCAACCTATTAGGAAGATGCCAACCATTCTTAGCATTTGTAAAAAAGGATGCCAAGTTCAAGTGGGATGACAAATGCCAATGTGCCTTCGAAGATGTTAAGTAATACTGATGATGCCACCAGTTCTAACAGCCCTTATCTTGGGCAAGCCCTTGATACTTTACACTGCTATATTATATGACTCCCTTGGTGCTTTATTGGCCTAAGCCAACAACGAAGGAAAGGAGAATGCGCTCTACTACCTCAACCATCGTCTAATCCTTGCTGAGGTAAATTATCCACCTATTAAGAAGCATTGCTCAGCTTTAATCTTTACATCCCAAAAGCTACGACACTACATGCTTTTCTCATAAAGTGAACTTGATCTCTAGGATCATTCCACTATAATATCTCATGACACGATCTTGCTAATTGACACGTTGGTTGTGGTGTTTATTTTGATTCATTTTATATATGTGTGTGGATACCATATGATTTGAGGGTGCACTTATTGAGGTGATCAGGTATGACATTAAGGAATAATATACTATCTCGAAAGATAGAAGTCACTACCCTACAATAGACCTAATCACCTAATAAGGACTTCTAAGGCATGATGAGTTTTTGAATATACCAGAGATTTTTCCCCTACTTTACATGGATGAATAAAGTAGGATTTAATTAGACCGCGTTCTAAAGCTCCCTATGGTGGCAAGCTCCCATAGTTAATTACATCTTAAGAAAAATGAATCCCTTAAGAATACTCTCAATTAAAGTAGTGGATTCTTGTCTCCAAAGAATTCAAAGATAGGAGTATCAATAAATTGGTTGTGTTTTAAATAACCAAATGGGATGGATCAAAAGGGAAAAGTTATTATTGAAACCAAAGGAGATGAGTAGGGAGTGCTCATGATACTAGGAAGCCTAGTGAGCACTCCAATCTATCCTATGGTTGGGATTTATATATTTGAAATTGAAGAGATTTATTTATTTTATTTGAAATTTTATTAGACATATAGGACTTATAATTTCATAATACAAGATTATGAAAATTCCTAAGAGGTGAGGATTTATTCTTGTAGCACCAAAGGGAAACATCAACCTCAGATCCTAAATCTAGGGAGCTTTGGCGAAGGCCAAATCATGACCTAAATCTAAGGTGAAAGTGGGTATATGATTTAACAATACAAGAGAGAGTAAATCACCCGACTACTGGACTTATTATCGTGCGGAGTGGCAGCCATCTAACTCCTCTTATGCTTAAAATCCATATAGGCAAGTCATATGCTTTGGCAAGATGACTAGGCTATTATTATTTAGAAAAGAAACTAAGTCCTTAAACCCACTCCCTAAAAGACTAGAGCATGATGGGTATGAATAATGACTTAAATATAATACAAATTTTTATCAAATTTCATTTAATTTGGGACCCTTTATTTAGACACAGGCTATGGGATTTTGTATGTCTAAATGCATGAGAAGTTGATTATGGACCAAATCAAGAGGGAAAGAGGTGTTCTTCCATCATAGGCTCTCAAAGGTTAAACCCTTACTATTTGGAAAAGATGAAAGCCCTCTCTTAACAAGAGTGAAATAAGATGATTATACACGATATTAAACATAAAATCATCCAGCTAAGAGGTTGCTAAATATTTTATTATCTTGATTTAATGCCTAGGCTTTTATATGAGATTATGAGTTATTTTAGAGGTTTAGTTATGAGCTGTTAGTTTAGGTAGAAAGATTAATTTTTATCCTAGGAGCCTAACCGCATCCAGGTCATACACAAATCACCAATCATAAAAAAACTATGGAAAGGCATGTTTTTCTAATGTACAAGATAAACACAACATCAAACAATTTTATAAAATTATCACCAAAGAATAAAAGGATGATGTGGTCGGATACTGCCGTACAACCCAAAAAGAAACGTGGGTAGACGAGCTCTACCCTTGTACAACCTGGATTACAAGGAAATAATTACAATTACAAATGGTGAATATTATGGGGGTATTCATTCTTCATGCTTCCTTCTTCATTTCTTCATCTTCCATTTCTCTATTTGATTTTCTCCATTTCTTTCTTTCTTTTAGCTTGATTTAGATATGCTTGCTCCGAAGGCATCACATGGTACATAAGACTTGGTCTTATAACCAATGCTCATACTAATACCCATAAAACTCATCCTAATCTTAATGCAAAATTACATTAAAAAAGGAAAGTAAATCTAGCTACACCTGCAAAATAAATGTTAGCTAAACACACCAATAACCCAAACAGTTATATGAATAATTTGGACTTAGCACCCCACACATGGGTAACCAAGCCTAGTTGTTATAAGTTGGGTTATGCTTACGAGCTAAGAAACCTGCAAAGCAAAAAAGTGTTTCTATTTTTATTTTATTTGGCCCCTTAACCCCTGAGAAAACATGATTAGGCTATGTCATATCGGACTACACATACACACCCAACATCTAGTCTAAAATAATACATCACAAAAAAAGCATACATCAAACCATATACTGCCCTAATATAATGATAGAAATGGTGACTTAGTCTAATGTATGTGAATTAAAGCTTGTGTGGTATCCTTTAACTAGGCTTTAGAGTTATAATTTGCTAAGTGTGAGAGATTTAATTTATAAGGGATTGATTTCTCTCTAAGTGATTTAATTTATTTGAAGATTTTACATAGTGTTTTCTTTTATTTCATATGTCCTACACTTAACAACTAAGTGTTATAAAGAGAAGAAAGGTAGGTAATCTCTCTTTCATCCCTTCTTAAGTCACTTCTAAAGAAAGTTAATTAATCAAATTCTTTTAGTGAATGACTTGTTATATGTTTTGATTTGTGCTAAGTTTAGGCTTTGTTTAAATAAACTCATTCCATAAGAAATGCATCTTAAGATTATTTGGAATGAATTACTATCACATAACACATGTTTGTTTATTTCTTTCTATCATATATAACATGCATATGGTTAAGTCCTAAACATACCTATACATGCAATTTATGTTTTAGTGCACTTAAATGATGAATGCGAAGAAGTATGTTTAGAATTTAGATATTTCATTTGATTAAATTATGAATGCATGTCTTTTTAATAGAAAAGAGGGATTTTTCATCCATTAGAAAAATACACATCCACATGTATAGAGGTTTCAAGTGAGTATGACACCATTGTTCTGCACCAAGGGCGTAAGGTACAAGACCTACTTAGGGCTATTTAAAGCCTCGCAGCGCTGGGGTGTCCAGACTAATATACCACTTTTCTTAGATACATATGGATGTATAAGCAACTATAAGGATTGAAAACCCATGCAAAAGTTGTATTTGATTCATTTGATTTATACTTCCTATTCATTGGTCATATCAAACATACATATGTACAAGAGTTTTAAGTGAGTACGATGCCATTGTTCTGCACTAGGGACGTAAGGTATAAGACCTACTTAGGGCTACTTAAAGCCTCACAGCCTTGGGGTGTCCAGACTAATATACTACTTTTCTCAGATACAAGTGAATGTGCAAAAAAGAACCATAAGAACAAGAAGTCATACAAGGAATCATATTTGGTTTAATTATATGAATTACATATGTGATGCAAATTATTTCTAAGTCTTAACATGGAGGTGCATAGGAATAAATTTGGACAAATGTTGTGTTCTTTTCAAATGAACTATACATTTGTGAATCCTATGTGAATCCATATAAGATAAGGAAAGAGAGCATCATATTGCATATCATATATTACCAATACATGCAAACTTATAAATATTTGTAATTAGAATCACTCCATATGTTATGATTGATTCATACACTTTTAAAATTAATTTTTTTATTTAGTAGTGATAATGGCCACACCTATTTCAGTTTAAATCAACACATGCAATTTGACATAGAAGGACTCATTTCATTTTAATTAATTTTGAAAGAGATGAATGCATGGTTACAAATGACAAACAACATTTAATATAGTTGGAGAGAAGTAAATGAACATAAGCACATGATCTCATTCATTCCAACTAATTCTTAAGAATAATCATACTAAATAAGGCTATTTAAAATAAACCAAAGTTCTTTAAGGTTATTTCATCTTTATGTTTGATTTGATTTAGAAAATATGAATGAGATTTTCTGGTCCTAATCCCATTTCCCATATGTGAGTTAATTTTGGTTCAATGAAGAAGTAATTAAATTAATTTTATAGTTTAATTAGGTTAGGGTATGAATTAAGCCAATTAATTAACCCTTACCTACATCACCTTAAGCTAATTAACTAATTAATAATGCGCTAACATGAATGCAACCACATGGAAAGTAAATTTGCAATTCTCCTAAAAAATGAAAGGGGCCTAATACAATTGGCTCATGATTAATAGTTAATTAAGCTTAAGAGATCTCACTTAACTACTTTTATGGTTTTCTCACACATGTGAGCTAACCATAATTTCATTATCTCTCACTTTGCATTATTGAACACCCAAAGAGCTACTCAAGATTAAATTAGAGAAATAGATTCAATTGAATTAATGAAGTTCATCAATTAACTAATTAAAACCTTAATTAACCCTAAATAATCAAAATGAAGCACTTAGAGAAAGAGACAAAGAAAAGAGCCTAAGTCTCAATCCCTAAATTCTCTCAATTAGTTAATTAAGGTTCAGATATGATTTATATTTCTAATTAATCTTGCTAATTAATTAATTAAGGGGTATTAATTAATTATTTATTTAAGAGGGATTAGGGGAAGTTTAAAGAAAGGATTGGAAGGGGAAGTCCCAATCCATTTTCCTAAACTTCATCACCATTAACAGTGATTAATGAACTTAATTGATTGATTAATTTACTTTTTATTTGCTTAATTATCACTAATTATATTAATAAAGTGATTAATACTTAATTCATTAGTTTCCCTAATTAGGCAACCAATAAAATCCGAAAAATAAGGGAGGCAGAGGTCATCCCTTTAAACACACACTCAAAAAGTTTGAGATTAATTGGATGGTTAATTAGGGAGTAATAAGACTAATTATATTTCTAATTAAACTTTAATTAAGCCAAATCCACTATTTAAAATCAATTAATGATAATTGTCTTGGATTCTACTCTGAAATATCATTAAAATGAGCCTAAGTTTGTATTGTTTAGATTTTTCTAGAGTTAGTGATGAAAATAGGAGGTTTCAGGATTAGATTATTTAGCCCTAATTAAAGCCTTAATCCCATCGGGCCACATGGCGACTAACGTGGCATGCTGATGCGATGCGCCTTTCACATGGCATGACATGATTCACTATTTTAGTTGTCACATCCAAGTACTGATTCGGATGGAGATGCACGCAGTAAGTCTATCGACTGTCTGATCTAAGATTGGAAGACCACAATTAAACCCATGGTTTTGAAGGATTAATCAGAGGTTCTAAGAGTGATCAGATCAGGACCGTACATTTTGATCATGTGGATGGATGGTCCATGATCTACTCCTCTCGAATGTCAAATAATGGCTACCGTCCATCGATCGCCACTCGATTCGAGCTCACCCAAGCTCGAATGGAGATGAAAATGATCCCACACCTTCGAGGAAGCACAACAATCAAATCCAACAGTGAAAATTGCATGACATAAAAATCTTTTCTAAAAGACCAATCTATTTTCATTCAAAGAATGGTTTCAATGGCATACCTCATCGGAGCTTGTGATTGGCAGTTCCAACCATTGAGGAAGCTTCATTTAGTAGAAATGAAGCCCTGTTGAGTCGTATGAGCTTTGATTTGGTGTGGTTTGCTTGAAAGACCAAAGCACTAGATGTAGGTGGTTGGTCTTGATTGAACTCTATCCTATGGATATCAGGAAGCTTGGGAAAGGATTCGTTCTAACTCATTTAGCTCCAAGGAAGGTGTATGCAAAGTTAATTACACTTTGGTGGAGATTTGAGCAAATGGGAATCGAAGGTGGCCTCCCCTATTTCAATTTTATGTAAAATCGAGAATGGGGATGTTGGGGAGCTTGGAAATCACTCTGGGAACTCTCTCCTTGGCTGCTAGGGTTGAATCCAATGTGTGAGAGTGAGTTTGATTGAGAATGAGGGGGTATACCCCCTCATTCCTTGGATCGGATGATCACGACTTGTTTGGCTTCTCCTTGATCAATTAGCTAAATTAGAGGTTAGTGGAGGTCCTTGGGTGCATGATGTGGCTCAGTTTAGTTGGGTGACGGTGTGGAGGTGGCTGCTATGGGAGGTGGTGCTTGTCCTTAGTGGTTTGAAAAGCTCCAATGGGGATGTGGAGGTGCTGTCACCTCCCCATGGATCATGGTCGACCCAACCACCTTTGGGTCAGGTCAGCCATAGTCCTAAGCGCCTAGGTGGACCTATGATTGGGTGTCAAGTGGCCAAGGGGACAATATGACTTAATGTGCATGTATCTCTGGATGCCCTAAACCCAAGGGAAAAATGGTCATTAGGTTATGGGTTTGATTTGGGCAGGTTTGGGATCGGTCAAAAGTGGGTTAGCCCAAATTTCAAGTGGTTTTGGAGTTTATTTGATTTGATTTAGCTTGATTTGATCTATTTAGATCAAATTGGGTTAGGTTGGATCAAGTTGATCAATTGGCCAAATTGGGTCAAACCAAGAGTTTGCTTAAATTCACATGACCAATTGGAGTGTATTGGTGTCATTGGTTTGATTCAATTTGCTTTGGATTTGATTATGGCTCATTTGGGTTCATATAGGTCAAATGGGTCAAGTTGACCAATTTGACCAAATGGGGTTTGGTTAGGCATCGAGTCAGGTTCGATTGGCTAATTGAAAATGATTGTAGGCTTTGGTTCAGTTTAATTTAGAATTAATTTGGATTTTGGCTAATTTGACCCTTTAGGTCAATTTGGGCTAAGTTGGGTCAAGTTGACCAATTGGTCAACTTGGGCTCAATTATGGCTTTGGTCAAGTTTAATAAGTGATTTGGAATAAACTTGAGCCATTGGTTGCAATCAATTTGGATCAAATCATGATTTGACCTATTTTGGCTTTTTAGGCCAATTTAGGTCAACTTGGGTCAAATGACCAATTAGGCTTGTTTAGGCTCAAGTGAAGGTTTGGTCATGTTCAATCATTGATTATGAGTGGGTTTGAACCAATGGTTTTAATCAATTTGGCATATGATACATTTTGGCTAGTTTGGGTTTCACTTGGGCTAAATGTTGACTTGGTCAAAGGCTAAGTTTGACTTAGTTTGACCTAATTTAAGGCAATTGATCAACCTAGGGTGGTTGTTGGTTATGTTGTGAGGTTTGGATGGGCTTAGTTCAATCAATTTGGGTTGGATTAGAACTTGGCTTAAAAAGATCCTTTAGATCACTTTGGGTCAAGTGAGCCTAAATGGGTCAATTGGCTTGATCATGGCTTGATTCAAGTTTAGTTGAACTGACACATGAGCCTAGGATTGAAATATAAATCCAATTGCAATTGGTTTGGAGCCAAATAGATTTTGGTTCATATGATTTCAAGTCAAGAGAGGTCAACATGGACTTGACTTAGATTGATTTGGGTTAGCTTGGATTTAGTTTGAGAATGGTGATTTATGTTTATATTTAGGTCAATAATTTTAGGAATGATTGAATCATGAAGAAATCCATGAGTTTTGAATTGGTTTGGTTATCATTTAGCCATGTTCAAGAATTTGGATAAAAGAGCTAAAATTGGGAATTCAATTTGATTTGGGTTTCAATCAGAACTTTGATTTTGGAATTGATTTATGATTTGGATTTTGATTTGAGATTGAGTTTGATAATTGAGAAAATCAGTTGAATTGAGGTTGATTTGAATTTGGTTAAGGCTAAGTCCATAAGATAAAATCAAAGGGCTTAGGAAGGGATTTGGAGTTTAAATTTAATCATGGGTTTCAATCATTTGATAATTAGATTTGATTGTGAAATTTGGATTTGAATTTGAGGTTTGGTTTTGAAAGAAGGATGCAAGGATTGAGTTTAGGCTATAGGGTAGGCAAGTCTTCATAAATCCCTAAGACATAACCTATCCCTATGGCTAACTCTTCTAAGTCTCTAGGGTTAGGTTAAGTGTTCACCTAATCACTAGAAGTGTCTTAAGACTAAGGAACTGTTAGTGTCTATGAGAGTCATAGATCTATGATAAGGATGTTGAGAGCTCACTCCAAAAGTGATGTCAACAAAGGGCGCCCAATAGGTGTAGTGTGACTGATAAGGCACACCGCACGTATTGGTGTTGATAGAGATGATCAACAATGTCTGAAGAATCGTAAACACTAATGATCTACTTCTAAACCAGAGATGTAGAAGGAATCAAAGTCTTTGTATAATTCAACTCCACTCATGCCAAGGGCATAAGGGAAGAAGAAGGGATCCACTAAAGGATCAAGCATATGAACCTTCCACTAGGGAAGCAGGTTCAAGTTATCCACTAGGGATAAGGGGTTTGGATTCGAATGCAAGATATGATTTGGGTAGAGTATCCACTGGATTATAATGTATAACCTGCCAGGGATAGATGCATGAACCTTCCACTAGGGAAGCAGGTTCAGGTTATCCACTAGGGGTAAGGATTTGATGAGATTTCTTTTGAGGGTGCACTCGTTAGGGAATGCAGGTTTGAATTGGATTTAATTGACTCCACTGGGGAGGTTGGGATGATTGATGTCTTGCTAGGGAGAAGTTGATTTGATTGTTTATTTTAAGTTTAAATTTTGAGATGGACCATGTCAGTTTTTGATGGACCGCACTGAGAAGGGGCTATGTCGGCTTTAGCCTATCTCAGATTTACTAACTTAAAGAGGTAATCTACCAGCCACATGGTAGAACTATCCAACCTAAGGGGTTTTTTTTGGTACAATGGCGTGTGGGGACTTACATCTCCAAAAGCAAGGGCAAGCTGGTCTATTTATGCAACAAATTAAACCTCAGGGAGACTGAATGAATGCCTCTAGGGGACTTATATCAGTTCATAAGTAGTCAGGATAATGTCATTTGATTGTATTGTATTTATTTTAATTTCATTTATTTTTATTTGATGGATCCCATCGGTGTGTGATGGATCCACTAAAAAGGAGATAATATCAGCTTAAACTTATCTTAGATACAAATCCAAAGGGATAGTATACCGGCCATGGGGTAGAGCTAACTATACCTTTCAGTGTGTAATGGTCAAGTTAGGAGGAAAGCGCGGGGACTCACATACTCCTACACAAGGAACCACTAGGGCGATCGGTTGCTTGTGCAACAAATTGAACCCGACTTAAAGTTGCATGTCAATTTACGATGATCGTGCTGGAAAGAATGCGTAGTAGACTTATATCTTTCAAAGCAAAAGTGATTGTCTGGTGACTCATTGGTGGCACAACAAGTTGAACTCAGCCTAAGGGTGACTATTGAGAGAGTGCCGACCTGAGGATTTATCTCAACTCAAAGTAGTCAAGCAATTCTTATAGGGAGTTTTGCTGGCATTGCCCTAAAGATAGGATGCCTGCTTGGAAAAGGGGCCACTAGAGGCTTGAATTCCTAATCCACAAGCAAAGATATATTTTATTTATTTTATGTTATCATGGACCCTATTGGTTTGCGAGGGATCACACTGAGAAGGAGCTCATATCAGCCTAGTCCTATCTCAAACTTACTGGACCAAGGGAGAATTTGCATATCCCTAAGACAAATTCTCCAACCACAAGGGTGGCTACTAGGAAAGGGGAACTGTCCAATCCAAGAGTAACTGGGGTAGTGCCTAAATAGGGTTGATAAGGATGTGATCAAAATAGAGTGTCCACAGGGGAGGTGTCACTTGGGGCATTATCCAAAACCCTATAAAAGAAAGCCTATAGGTATACGGTGGCCAACTCAAGGAGAAAGCATGGGGACTCACATCTACCAAGAGTGGTGTATCCACCGTGTGGGTTACCGTCAACATGGCGATAACTAACCATCCTAAGGTGCAGCGATGTCGGTCTAGAAAGAAGGCGTGTACATTACATCTCGATGCGGTGATTACAGATAGTCTATCTTTGACTCAACAGGAGCTATCTGACCTGGGGTGAATACTAAGTGAGGAGTCCTGTGTAAGAACAAACCCAAGCTTGAAGTAGTCAGGAGGAAAGGAGCCACTGGGGGACTTATCCTAAACCCCAAATATACTCAAACTAATTAGTGCATGATGGCTAGTCTAAGAAGAAAGCATGTAGGCTTACATCCTCTTAAACAAAGTCAACATGGGGTAGCTTACTGGCTGCATAGTAAGGCCTACTAAACTGACAAGGTGCTCGTTGGTTTGTAATAGTCAAGTTAGGAAGAAAGCACATTGACTCACATCTGAGATAAGTGATCACTGGAGTGACACACTAACAAGGTAGTGTATCGGCCTAACCTAGAGCAGCTAATGAGTCAGTGCCATGGGGGATTTTCTCCCACATCAAAATAGCTTGAGACAAAAGATATATGTTTGTTTGTGTTGTGAAAGAGGGAATAGGATGCCGCTTGGGTTCTCTTACACCTACTCTAAACATGTAGAAGAAATGAAATGGCACTGCAGGCAATTATGGCTCCACCAAGAAAGGATGCTGCTTGGGTTGTCTTATACCTGACTTAGTTGTGCTAGTTGAAATAGGATGCTTCTTGGGTTCCTTTACACCTAACCTAGTAACACTGGAGGATCTTTGTAGTTTGTGTTTGTGTTGTGGAGGGGTAGGATGCCACTCAGGTTCTCTTACACCTACCCTAAACACATCATGGTGGATTCACAAGCGAAAGATATTTCTAGCACATAAGAGATGGAATTTGATATGAAAATAAGTTTATTGATGATTATTTTCAAATAAGATTTATGTATGGTATTTCTTTAAATAAAGCCCATTGATTGGAAGCATCGGGTGCTCTTCCTTACAATTATAAGTTTATAACATTCTCCTTGGTAGGCCTTCTTCATGGAAAAAGGGCCTTCCCAAGTGGGTTCAAACTTGTCTCCCATCTTTCGATGTTCAACAATTAGTCTCCTTAGAACTAAAATAAGCTCTCATACCTGAAAAGCTCTAGGAGGACCAACATGTTATAAGCTTGAATCATTTTGGCTTTGTACAACTCGAGGTTCTAGCATGCCTGGAGGCATCTCTCCTCCAAACTTTTGAGCTCTTCCAACAAAAACTTGGCATTATTCTCCGTTATGATCTTACTACCCATTGCTATCTTTAGTGATGGGAGTTAGACTTCTAGTGGTTGAAAGGCTTCGAACCCATACACCAAGGAGAATGAGGTAGATTGAGTTGGAGTTTTATATGTGGTATGGTAAGCCCACAAGGCTTCAACTAACTGCTCATGCCACTATCTATTATTGTCATCGAGTGTCTTCTTCAGTATTAGGATGAGAGTTTTGTTGAATTCTTCTACTAGACCATTTTCCCTCGGGTAGTAGATGGTAGAGTATCTCCAATCTATGTTATGTCTCTGGGAAAGATGTTGATTTTAATGCTCTTGAATGCAATACTCTGATCAGATATAATTCATCTAGGCACCCCAAACCTATATATGATATGGTTCCTAAAAAATTGGAGCACATGCTGAGTTGTGACCTCTCTAAGTGGAATTTCCTCTTCCCACTTGGAAAAGTAGTCGATGGCAACTAGAATGAATCGATGACCCTTAAAAGAAGGAGGATCGATCAGACCCACTATGTCGGTACCCCAACACTCAAATGGCCATGAGGCCAATGTAGGATGTAGAATGTTGGGTGGTTGATGTAGGACCACATCTTTTACCTGACATTGGCCGCATCTTCTAGCTACGTCCATGCACTCTGTGATCATTGAAGGCCAGTAGTATCCTAGTCTCTTGATCTTAGATTTCATCTCCAGACCAAAATGATGCTCTCCACATAATCCTGAGTGTACCTCAGTCATGATCCTATGGGCTTCATTTTTGTCCAAACAACATAATCACATATGATCAAAAGATCGCCAGTATAAGGTGCCGCTTATGAGAGCGTAGGAAAGGGCTCTCTGCTTCATCTAGTGTGTTAGTGATTTTTCTTGAGGTAGTTTACAGATATTTAAATAATCCATGAATGGTTGCATCTAATTTGACTCCTCATTCTTTTTGGCAACATAATCTCCCCATCAAGAGAGAATCTCTCGATGAGTTCAGCATCAATAAGAGATAAGACTTGTCTATTTTGGACCGTTATTGGAATGGACTCATCTTCCAGACATGCCAACTCTTTGGAAAGCTTGGCTAATGCATCTGCTACTATATTCTCTCCTCGAGGAATCTTGTAGATGGTAACCTATAAAATTTGGGCCAACAAATCCATAGTGTACTTGTGGTAATAATGGAGCTTAGGCTTTAGGACTTGTAGGACCCAATGATTTGGATGATGATGAGCTAAGAATCTTTGACAAAGTTGATACTCTGGACGCATAGCGTAATGACTAACTCTAGACCGACAATCAGAGCTTCATATTCAGCTTCACTGTTGGTGCATGTATTGGACAGATGATATGAGAATCTCATCACATCGCGGTCTAAAGTTAGGAGAACTATTTCTACCCTTTCTAGAGATCATGGTTCTTCTCCTTTTTTTTGAAAGCGCACCATCAAAATACATTTCCCAGTGGTGAATGTTAGTGTCCCATAAGTTCATGATTTGTTCATCAGGGAGGTCATCACTAAGATGTGAATCAGTAGGAAGTGGGTGTGCTGCTAAGAAATCTGCTAGTGCCTGTCCTTTCACTGCACAGAGGGGTATGAATGGATGTTGAACTATGAGAAAATCATAGAGCAACATGCCAACCGTCTGGATAGCATCAGACATGTCATGAGATATTACAGTGGATTGATCCTAGAGATCAGATTCACCTTATGAGAAAGCATGTAGTGCTGTAGCTTTTGTGATGTAAAGATTAAAGCTAGGCAGTGCTTTTTAATAGGTGGGTAGTTTGCCTCAACAGGAATTAGATGATGATTGAGGTATTACAGAGCATTTTATTTGCTTTCTTCATTGGTTTGAACCAAAAAAGTGCCAAGGGAGTCATCTAATACAGCAATATAGAGGATCAATGACTTGCCCGGGATAGGGCTGCTAGAACTGGCAGCGTCATCAGGTAGTGCTTGATGTCTTCAAAAGTATGCTGACACTTATCATCCCACTTGAACTTGGAGTCTTTTTTGACAAGTATAGAGAATGGTTGGCATCTTCCTGATAGGTTGCATATGAAGTGTCTTATATACGCCAACGCACTTGTAATGATCTAAGTTGAGTTAAACTTTTAGGGGGTGACATTTCTAAGATAGCCTTGATCTTCTCTGGATTGATCTCTATCCGCCGATGTCGGACAACAAACCCAAGAAATTTCCCTGAAGCTACTCTAAATGCACACTTCAGGGGATTCATTTTTAGGTTAAATTGCCTTAATCATTCAAAAACTACTCTCAAGTCAAAGAGATGGTCTTTCTTTTCTTTACTTTTGACTACTAAATTATCAACATAGTATTCAACTTGATGATGAATAAGTTCATTGAATATCCGAGTCATGACCCGCTGGTATATAGCACTGGCATTTTTAAAGTCAAAAGGCATGACCTTATAACAATAGATTCCGATCGGGGTTTGAAAAGTAGTGTTTATTTCATCCTCAGGAGCCATCTTGATTTGGTTGTTGCCAGATGATCCATCCATGAAAGAAAAGACTATATGAGATGAGGCAATGTCCACCATCAGTTCCATAATTGGTAGTGAAAATTCATCTTTAGGATATGCCTTTTTTAGATCCTTAAAATCGACGCATATGCAAATTTGGCCATTCATTTTCTTAGCTAGGATGACACTGGTCAACCAGGTAGAATTTTTTTCTTCCCTGATAAAGCCAATATCGATCAGTTTCTTGATTTCAGAAGTGACCTACTATTCAATTTCTAATCGCATGCATCTAGGAGCTTGCTTGATAGGGTTAGCATTAGATTCTATTACTAGTTAATGGACTGCAATGTCAGGAGATAAACTAGGCATTTCTTTATAACTCCATATGAAGAAGTCCTTAAACGCAGCTAATAGTCTAACTAAGTCATTGGTTTCTTCTTCATTCAATAAAGAGCTGATGTATGTCAGACATGGATTGTCTTTAGTTCCTAAGTTGATCTCTTTAAGTTCATCGATGGTTGATCTGATTTCTTCTTCAAACTTTGGTGGTGCATCTCTGACTTCAAGCTCATTTGGGTCATTTGAAGTTTCTTAATATACTTCCTCATAAGAGTTAGCATGATTTGAGATGAACCTATCAGACCTCAAATGAGTGGTGATGACTAGGCAATGGTTGTTATCGTTGACTAGACCCACTATGCCAAATCCTAGTCTTGGTCTTGACTGAGAATATCTAGTTTGGTTGTCCCATAACCTTTCAAAGTAATCTAATCTGTGTTTAGACCAAGTATGTGGGATTAATCCCTTCTTTACTAAGTTAAGAACACAAGGCGAATACCAATCAAAAGGCAATTATATTAAATCTTTATATGAATCATTCTCAAGTTCTACATCGACTTCTTGACCTGAGGATGATGCTCCTAACAAAAATCTCTTTGGTTTGACATCTATGGATGACTTAGGGGCCTCCTTAACTACTAAACCTTCAACTTTATGGGAAGAAAGTGAGGTTAGAGCTAAGGTTCCCAACTGTTGTTTGACTGTTCTACATAATAGTGATTCAGATACATTCATGCTTTGCTTGGAGGCCTGGTCTTCATCATTGTCTAGCTCGAATGTCACCTCCAAAGGGACCCGCTAAGAGGGTTTGGTCGGTGTGCTAACCACATGAAACTCATCCTCTGAATTGGACTCTAAGTCTATGTGGATAGCAGGGGTATTCCAATGAGTTGGAACATAGCTCCTATTGGGTGGCCAATAGGGAGGAGGTCTTCCACCTCTAGAACTACCACTAGATCTACCTCTACCTCTACCTGGTGGGGGTCAAGTCATCCCACCCATGTGTTCATATGGAGGAACAAACAGTGGACTTAATCTAATATCTGGGTCTACTGCTTCCTCAGTGTCTAATTCTCGCTCACTTGCATTTTCATTTTCATTTTTTTTCTTTTTCTTTTTATTTTCCTTCTTTCTCTTTTTCTTTTTCTTCTTTTTCTTTTATTTCTTTTTCTTTTATTTTTGAACTTTCATCAAGTTTGTGAGAATAGAATTTTGATTTGGAGAAAGATAGTAGGTTGTGTCCTCATATATGTTGACCTCTCTAACTGAGAATGGCTTCAAGTCTCCTTTGACATAATACTTGATTTCACCTCTTCAAAATTTGATGCATTGATGTAAAGAGGATGGAACCTTATTTTTTCCATGTATCCAAGGCCTACCGAGCAAAGCAGTGAAAGATTTGTTTGAATCAATTATGTAGAACTTGGCTTCTATCTTCCAGTCATTTATCTAAAATGGCACTATATTGCTTTAAGCCCTCTCACCTTGTTCATTGAATTCTCTCAACATCATCCAATCTCCTCAGAGTTGGAAGATGTCAATCCTCAAGTAGGCAAGGATCTTTAGACTCATAATATTCACTAATGCACCTAGATCAACTAACACCCTAGAGAGTCTGAATCTGCTCATGTCCACTATGATGTAGAGGGGATGGTTGTGCTTTGTTGTCCCAAAATAAGGTCTTCATTCATGAATGTAACTCCACAGGCTTCTCTTGAATAACATGCCTCTTCTTCAATAATGGCCAGTTGAGCTAAGCATATTTCTAGATCAAGAAGGGCTTTGATCAATGACTCCATCATCTCTTTGGATAAGACAAGGGCATCATATATGCTTAGTTTAGCTGGCAACTTTCTTAGGTGAGTGAGAACATTATAGTCAACTCTAGGCTGGTCCTCCACAAACATATCCATTGGTGGAACATCCTATGGAGGGACTTCTTGATCACTAGATCCAATGACTTGTTTACCCTTATCCTGAGATGCTACCCTAGGAGGTATAACTTTGCCACTGCGGAGGTTGACTTTAGTGACTTCATGAGATGGTTTAGCGAAAAGTTCTACCTGCTCATCAGGTTCACCTACAACTTCTCTTATGGGATCATCAGAGTCGGATGACTCCAAATCAATCTCAATGGGCGAACACAAATTATTTAGGAATGGAAAATCTATTTCTAAATCAGAACTGGAATGATCGAAACTAGAGTTATTGTTATTAATTATACTTGGAGAGCTATCTAAAGGAATAAACTTAGGAAGATCATCAGAACTGACATAGATGCAATTGAAATCAGCTTTCTTCATTGATTTATTAGATTTGGATGAAGATACAAAATAAAAATCAAGTAAAGTAAGCAAAGTGAGGGATTTGGCATTCCCTCTATTGATACAATATGACTATTAGAAGAAGAGCTTGTTGGAGGAACTGTAGCTACAACTATGGAATGAGAATTGAACTCAGTTAGTGGTTGTGCTAATATGTTATCCTGAGCAAGTGGAGGTTGTCGCTGCTACTTTTGGGCTTCTACCTCCTTCAAGTTGCCCTTAGTAACTTGCAAATCTTCCTTAGAGTTGGAGGTTTGAGTTGCTTCAGGCACCTGTAAGGGTAACATTCTGATCTTAGAAATTATTTTCTTGGAGGTTCGGGATAGGAAGATATCCCAACCTTCCTCTATCTTAAGAAGATTACATGTATCCCCAAGGATTACCCTAACAGAACTAGAGGGTTGTTCTAGTAGATGTTCTTTAGGGATGACAATGATGCCTAACTTGTAGCTACGCTCAACAGTCCTTAAAGGTAAAGCAATCTTCTAAGACATATCCAAGCATGCGATGGTAGGGGTAATAGTTTGGATTGTGACTCTTGCCAACTTTCTAGGAGATTTTTAAAGATCTTCCTTACTGCCTCCCTCTTGAATGAATATGGTTTATTCAATTTGTCGATGAGAATAGGTAAGTGATAGCTACCGGGTGGCAGGTAAGAATATTACTGCTAATGATGCTGATAAAGATAATGTTGAGGATGTTGCAGTGGAGGCCACTGTGGCAATTGAGGTGGCTGGTATGATGGTCGAGGTGGTGGCAAAGAAGGTGATAGAGGAGACTGCTGAGGTCGAGGCTTGTCTGACTGCTTCCCCTTATCAACTTCTGTGACTACCCCTGACTTCTTCTCAAATGCCTACTATGGTCTGGGGTTGGCTGACTGGAAAGGTAACTATTTGACCTCTCCTTATAGACAAGCCAACTTGTTGATTAATTTCTCAAATATCTTAATGGTAAACCCTTTAAGCATGAAGGTGACTAAACCATGGATATTCTTGAGTAGAATTTCAACGACATGTTATTCAGATAGCTGTAGTTTGTATTTCATACTTAAATTATGCCATCTAAGAATGTAATCAATAAGGGACTCACTGAGATATTGTTGAGCTACAACGAGATCACCCACAATTATTCTTTGCTGAGCTCCAACAAACCTCTTGTGAAGAGGTGCTCCAAATCAGCAAATGTTTTTACCGAACTGTTGGGCAATTCAGCATACCTATCAAATGTGATGCTTGTCAAGCTACTGACAAAGAGGCAGAATAAGAGTGCATCACTGCCACCAACATTGCAACATTCGACCCTGAAATGTGCTATGTGTTGGCGAGGGTTCCCACTGTCATCAAATATTTTGAAGGAAGGAGGTACAAAACCCTTAGGATATTGGACAACATCAAATTCCTCCGGGTAAGCTCTACCCTTTGGAATGGATGAGCCACCTCAGACTTGCACCAATTCATCCCTCACTTGTTGTTCCACCATATTTTTAATGTCTTTCTCCTACATAGATGTTGTCCACCACCTTCCTATGCAAGTTTTGTGAAAAATTTCTATAGGGGAGAGTCTCCTTCAAATTTGTGGGGGAGAAATGAAGGAGGCAAACATATAGAAATTCATCTTTTTAGGATGTCATGTAGATCCACAGATGTCCTTATTCAGGTGATCGGGTACATCATCAAGAAAATAGTGTATTATCTCGAGAGATAGAAGTCACTACCCTTTAATGGACCTAATCACCTCAATAAGGACTCCTAAGGATGATGGGTCTGCATATGTACCAGACATTCTTCCCCTACTTTACATGAAAAAGTAAAGTAGGGTTTATATTAAACTGGGTTCATTAGGTTCCCTACAGGGGCAGGCCCCCATAGTTAATTACGTCCTAAGGAATGGGGATTGTTTAGGAAAAACTCTCGAATAAGGTAAATGATCGTTGTCTTCAAAAATTTTAATAGGAAGGGACTATCGATTGATTAGTTCATTTTTGAAAGATCAAATGGGATTGATCAAAAGAGGGAGTTATTTTTGAAGCCAAAATGGGAGATAAGTAGGAGATGGCCATGATGCTTGGAAACCTAGCGAGCATCTCAAACTATCCTATAGTAGGGTTTTATATTTTGAAATTGATTTAATTTATTTGAGTTGCATTTTCATTAGAAATTTAGGACTTATGATTCTTTAACATAAGATTAAGGAAATGCCTAAGTGGTAAGGAATTATGCTTATGGCCCATAAATGGGTTGAAGTAATCTTTGAACCTAAATTTAGAGAGCTTTGGTGTGAGGGCCGAAAGCATAACCTAAATCTAAGGCAAAAATGGGTAATTAGTTTGCCTCCACAAGAGAGGACAAACCACCCATAACAGCTTGGACCTTCAATTACATGGGGGTGGCCGCCAACTAACTCGTATGATTTTAAATATATGTAGGCAAGTATTTATGGTTATGCAAGATAGCTAGGCTATTATTTATTTAGAAATAGACTAAGTCCTTAAACTCACTCCCTAAAGAGACTAGATCATGTAAAGGGCATGTTTCAAATGACATAAATCTAATGTAATTAAATTCCATTTTCTTTTCATTTTTGACAATTATTTTGACTAAGGCTAATAGGATTCATATGACTAATGCATGAGAAATAAAGTTATTGGCCAAAATCAGCGAGAAGGGAAGAGATGAGTTTCTACCATATCTCTCAAAGGTCAAGCCAAGTTTCTCTGGCAAAGGTGGAAGCCTTCCAATCAAGAGTAAAATAAGATACTGTTGTGCATGATATTATAAAAGAAATGCTCATCCAGCTAAGGGATTGCTAATTCTTTTATCTTGATTTTAAACCTAAACTTTAGGTGAGCTTATGAGTTATTTAATTTTTATTTTGAGTTGTTAAGTTGGGTAATAGATTTATTTTTTTTCCTAAAGAGCCTAATCCACATCCATGTCATACATAAAGTAAGGAAGACTAAAAAAATCATGCCACTTAATGTAAAAGCTAAACAAATTATCAATCAATTTATAAAGCTAATCGCAAAAAGAATAAAAGGCCGTTATGGTCGGGCACCACTGCACAAACCCAAACATATCAAATTGGGTAGCTGAGCTCTACCCTTATATGAATGCATGAAACCACATGACATACATATTTAACATATTGGGGAAAGATTCAAAGCAATGAAAGCATGTAAATAAATTCACTTTAATTAAATCCTAAAGACATTCTTATGGAATAAGAGAGTTTAAAATAAATCAAAGTGTATTCAATGTGGTTTTTGTTTTGTTTAAAGTTTGATTTAATTTTGAAAAGGGGAGTTGAGTTTACTATTCTTAACCCATTCCCACATGTGTTTGATATTTTTGTTTAATTTTTTGATGATTAGATTCAATTTTATGTATTAATTAGGTTAGGGTATGAATTAAGTAACTTAATTAACCCTTACCTACACCAACTTAGCATAGTTAACCAAATAATTATGAGCCAATGAGATGAAATAAAAACTCATAAGAAATTTAAATTTACAATGCACCTCGGAAGAGAAGGGCCTAATGCAATTTGGCTCATAATTAAAGGATAATTAAGCAAAGGGGTTTAGCTTAAGTAATTTCAAAAAACCCTTTCACACATATGAATTGGGTTTTTATTTCCTTAATTTAACGTAGGTTAGTAAATGCCTAAGCAGCTACCCAAAGTAGATTAATTAAGTTCTAGAAGTTTTTATAATTTTTAGAAATTAATTAAGGGGATAATTAAAGAATTAACCTTTAATTAAGAGAATATTAAAGAAAGAAAAGGGGGTTTAAGGAATAGCTTAGGGGAAATGCCCCAAAGTTATTCCCTAAACCTCCTATCTATTGGATTTGACTTAATAGACTATATTCATGGATTGAAACCACTAATCACACCCTAATTATGTTTAATTAGTTTAAGGGAGTAATTAGAAAACCCATATGCAATTCTCTTAATTAAGTCTTCAATAAATCCCAAGAAACTTAGGGGAGGCAAAAGTCATCCCCTAAAATATACCCAAGAAGTTTGGGATTAATCAGAGGCTTAATTAAAAGGTAATTAGTGAAATGAAGTTTCTAATAAAACATAAAATTAGAGAAAAGCATAATTCAAAACCCATTGAAATTAATTTTAAAATATTCTAGGTTGAATTATCTGTCAATAGGATTTTATTTCATATTTTTCTAAATTATATTGAAGGAGATTTGAATTTTAAAAGATTGATAAATTAATTAAAATTAATTAAAGATCCATAACTAATCCTTTAGCTCACAGCGCGATGCTTGGTGGCGGCAGTCAGCGTGCTTTAAACGCGTCGTGTGATGAACATTCTACTTAAATGTCAAATCCACTAGGTGGCATCACGGCGGATGTGCTTTGATCTCTACCATCCGATTAAAGAGCAGACGGTCAAAGATCTCCCTACAGTTTTAAAAGGATAAATCAAATTCTAAATGTGGGAATAATCTCGGCCGTCCATCCAAAATGTGTGGATGGATGGCTGAGATCTCCCCATTTCTTCCCCTTAGATAAATAAAGACCGTCCATGATCTAGGATAAGATCCGAGCTCGATTGAGCTCGGATTCAAACAAGACATAACCCACACCATCTAAAGGTAATGAGCGGCACATCCAATGGTGGGATTTACTTAGATTGAGAATTTCCTTCACAAAGGACCAACACCTCATATGCTAGGTGGTCAGAAAATTCCATACCTTGCCGGAGGTGATCACCGGCCCTCGAGACTGATGAGGTAGCTTCATCTGGTGGAGATGAAGCCCTGTTAAAATTCCTAGGCCTTGGGATTGAGTGGCTTGCTCTATGGACCAACACAACTTAAATATTCTTGCGACTTTGATCCAATTGCTCCTCTCCTTGCTATGGGAACTCCAATGGAAGCTTGAGTGTGCTCGGATTGGTCCTCAGAAGAAGTGTGCAAGAGGAATTGGGATGGTTTTCAGTGTGGAGGAAGTTCAAGATTGGATTGAGCTCCCCTATTTTTACACTTTGTAAGACCGAGAAGATGAAGTTTGATTTCACTCTAAGAAGCTTGAGGAGGCTGAGGAATTGCTTCTCTGACTTCCCTAGGTTCAGTCGAAATGAGGAATGATTGATTTGAATTCAATTAGGGGGAGTATATCTCCCCCTTGAAGGATCGGACGGCTGCAAGATATCTTGCCATTTTGATCCAATTGATCACAATGGGAGGGTTGTTTGATCAGTTAGGTGTTTGCACATGGTCGGTTGAGGCCTTGAGTGGATTTCCAACCTCCCATGTGCTTGAAATTGAGTGGAAGAGGGAGTTTGAATTTGCCATTTTGACCCATGGGGTCAGGTTTGGCCTTGGGGCCAAGTGGGCTAACCCAAACCCATTGGGTTGGGTGCACCACTCTTCATTAGGTCCCCTTGAGCTATTAAGTAAGCATCAAGGGGATATGAAGAGGGAATGATCAAATTACCCATGGATTGAGCCAAAATGTTTTCTATGGCTTAAGGGTAGAATGGTTATTTTGCTGATTTTTCAATTTAGATATGTTGGGTGTGTGGAGAAACTAGGTTTGGCCAAGTTTCATGAGATTTGGAATTCATTTGATAAGGTTTGGCTCATGTTGACCCATTTAGGTCAAAATGGGTCAACTTGGATCAAGTTGATCAATTGGGGGCAAACCAAGGGTTGGGTCAAGTTCATATGACCATTTGAAATATTTTGGTGGCATTGGTTTGATTCAATTTGATATAGTTTTGAATTCGGCTCGTATGACTTCATTTTGGTCAAATGGGTTAAGTTGACCTATTTGATCCATTTGACCTATTTGGGGTAGGTCAAGGGTAGGTTTAGGTTAGGTTAGTCATATGGAGTGGATTGGTATCTTTGTTTCCAATCAATTTTGGTTAAGTTTAAATTTGGCTCAACATGACCCTTTTAGGTCGTGTTGGGTCTAAGGTCAATTGGGCTAAGTTAGGTCTAGTTGGCCAATTGAGGCTTTGGTCAAGTTCCATAAGTGATTTGGAATGAACTTGACCCATTGGTTTGGATCAATTTGGCTTAGATCAAGTTTTGGCACATTTTGACCCTTTAGGTCAAGTTGGGTCAATCACAGGTTAGGCTCAAATGTTAATTTCAAACATAGGTCATGAGTGAACTTAGATCAATGGTTTTAATCAATTTGACCTATGGTGAAATTTGGCTATGTTACATTTCATTTTGGGCTAAGTGTTGACTTGGTCAACCCTTAGGTATGACTTGGTTTGACCCAATTTGATTGATTGATTATCCCATGATGATTGTTGATCATGATGAGAGGCATAAATGAGTTTGGTTTAGTCCAATTTGGTTAGGATTAGAATTTTGCTTCATAAGGGTACTTTAGGTCACTTTGGGTGAAATGAGCCTAAGTGGTCAAATGGCTTGGTCAAAGCTTGATTTGAGCTTGAGTGATCTTGTATATGGACTTATAATTAAAATATACATCCATTTACAAGTGGCTTGAAGTCAAATGGGTTTTGATCCTTTTGACAATTTCATATTCAAAGGAAGAATATGAAAGGATTTGAGTTTTGATTTTTGAATTGGGTTTTGATCTAGTGATTGAAGTTTGTATTTATATATGGATTCATGATTGTAGGGTTGATTGAATCATGAATGAAAATCAAGAGTTTGGCTTAATTTGAAATTGATTTGGCTAAGGTCAAGATTTTGACTTGAAAGGCTTAGGTTGGATTTTGAGTGGATTTGAGTTTGATTTTTGGAATAGGTTTTGATTATTTGAATTTATATTTCATTTATATATATGAATACAAATGAGAATGTAAATTGATCATGAGAAAATTTCAAGGATTTGAAGTGGTTTAATCATGATTTGGGCTAAGTCCATTAAGAAGGATTTAAAGGACTTCAAAAATTTTTATAGTTTAGAGTTTAAATTTTTGAATTTGGTTTGATTGGTTTACATTTATATTTCATTTATATATGTGAATATAAATGAGGATATAAATGAATTATAAGAAAATCCCATGACTTTGAGATGGTTTAATCAAGATTTAGGCTAAGTCCATTAATGAAGAATTAATGACTTAGGAAAGATTTTAAATTGGGAATTTAATTTGAAGATTTGATTTGATTGATTTATATTTATATTTCATTTATATATGTGAATATAAATGATAATATAAATGATTTTGTAGAAAATTCCATGAGTTTGAATTGATTTGATCATGATTTAGGCTAAGTCCATTAAAAGGAATACATTAAAAACTAAGGAAAGTTCATGAATTTAGTTGGAATTTTGAGTTTAGTTTGATTGATTTGAATTTATATTTCATTTATATATGTGAATATAAATGAGAATATAAATGGATCATGAGAAAATCTCAAAGATTTGATTTGGTTTTGATCATGATTTTGGCTAAGTCCTTAAGAGAGGATTAAGGACTCAAGAAAATTTGGACTTAGGAATTTTGATGGATTTTGATCATGGGTTTCAATCATAGATTTCAATCATGAATTTCAATCATAGAATTGATTTGAGTTTGGAGAAAATTGAATATAATTTATTTGGAGTTTGACTTGAATGAAGGAAAGAGAGGAATGGTTCAAGTTAAGGATAGATAAATTTTCCTAACACCCCTAAGGTGGCTAACTTTTCTAAGTCTCTAGGGCTAAGTTGACTGTCCACCTAATCACTAGATGTGTCTTAAGACTAAGGAACTCTGACAGTCTAAGAAGAGTCCTATGCCTAAGATGGAGGAGTTGAGAGCTCATTCTGAAAATGAGGTCAATAGTAAGCTACCATTGTCCTGATCTATTGGAGAAGTGCTCTTGGGCTGATTTAGGACATGTGCTGACTCAAGATGAACTACCTCTATCAATATATGCTACGGGACTTAGGCCTAATTTTGAAGTGCATGGAGGGCTGCTAACAAGTTTTCTATTCTCTTCTCCATCCATTTTCCTTCTGTTTAAGCTCCTGATGGAGGTGTTGGGTTGAATGGATGGCGTCGTCTTCCTCAACTACAACACCTTCCTGACTATGTTGATCTCTATGGAGGGAGCTCCTAGTATCGACCATGTCGACCTCGGCCGAATCCTAAAGAAGGTCATCCTCATCGGGATCAAAGGCTATCCTCTCATTCTCCGAGTTTGTGCGATCATTGCATAAGAGTTCTCTCTTTTTGGCAAGGTACAGTGCTAAAATGTCGTCTAAGGAGCGGTCTAACTATGCTGGTACATACACACACTGCTAACTGGTAGAGGGACTGTGCTCACTAATAGAGATACATATAACACTGCCTACCACTGGAGTAGTAGCTCTGGGAGCATCATGCTCACTAGAAGAGATATGCTCATGACTACTCATTGGTGGAGTGGTTTCCCTGGGGAGATCCACTGCCATAGAAATTATAAAACTATCACCTTCCCCCTCTACAACTACTGCTACCACTAGCTCTGATGGTGGTGGTGGTGGTGCGACCATGACACTGCGGGGTCACCACTTCTTCTTCACAAAGATGAAGTAGGAGGTCGAGTAGGGGAACTCGCCCTCACCTCAGTCGATGGAGTAGATAGTGTGGGATCCTTTGGCCATGGCCAGATCACCAAAGGGGCTGGTCTCTCCCCAGATTGGGATTTTTGGATCTTGACAGGAGTGGTGGATGTTGTGAGCTATATAGGTGATGGTGGACGATGAGGGGATCGGTGCGAAGGAAATACCGACTATCCCTCAATGGGAGATCTCTGCCTGCGTCAGGTAACGCCGGTAAGAATAATCCTATCTGAATGATCGACTCTAACGGGGGGACGATTAGGAAAATCCATTAGAGTGGAGGCTGCCGACTGCTTGGCATACCTCCGTCATTCCCTCCTTCCTACTTGGGTAGATACTTGGGCCTCCACGAATCTCTCTTTCTCTATGAATCTGACCCCTAACACTTCCAGGGATCAATGATCATAAATGAAACAAGGAATCAGACTCCAAGCGTCCATATGCTCTACCAACCTGGCATAAGAAAGTCCTAAGCCCAGTATAGGGCCTCCTATTCTCCCTATCTAGTGTCTCGTAGTATGCTAAAGGTGGAGGAGAAGCATCAATCCTTCGGTAATCTTCCTCTCCATCCGAGGTCGAGAGTGGGTGGAACTTGTTGCTGGTCAGAAGTGGAGAGACCTTCCGGGGAGAACCTTCCTCAACTATATGGGATGTAGCCTCAAGCTCTCTGGCTGCTCTCTTGTGCTCCCACTTAATCTTTTGATTTTATTGTGGCATTGAGTATGAGTAAACAAGGCAGAGCGGGAACGAGTATGTACCTCAAAAGTGGAGGAGACTATCTCAGAAGCTAAGATAGCCTTCCCCATTGGGGTGACTAATGAGAAGGTAGTAGCTCTCACTGGAGCAATGGTAGGGACAGCTAGATGGGAAGGTGTTGAAACTATCTCAGAATGAGGCCTGGGAACCACTGCGGCTTTCCTCTTTAATGGAGGGTACTCAGAATTAAAGGGCATGTCAATACAGATGATTGGCTTCTGCCTAGCCACCTTATCCCGACTGATGCTAGTGAGGGTCGCCCCCTCACAGGTAATTCATGCTCCATTGAATCCTCGGCTAAAGAAAACTAGAGGAGTGGAGTCGGTCTCTGGGAGGCTGACCTGATCCAAGGCCAAATCCATCCCGAAGGGGAAAGTAAAAATGAACTTCTATGAGGCCATGTGTGCCGAAAAAAACCAACGCTACCGGCCGCTGTATCTCTACATGTGTTGAAATGTAATCTGAGTTAAATTTTTTGCTTTAGCATTCATCCTGAGAGAGTTATAAAGATTTGGAGTCCTGAACCCACACTCAACAGTTCAAATATGTTAAGTGGAGTTCAATAGAGAGATTTTGATATTGAGGAGAGTCTTTGCCATTTGATTTTGATTTTACAACCCATACCCAACCAATTTAGGTAGGTTGGGTGGGGTTCATAAATTTGAGGAGAGATTATCTTGGAGATATTTATATTTTGTATCTTGTTTGAAAATATTGATGATTTGAAAGAACCTCTACTTAGAAAATATGAGTTTGCTTAGAAGAGGTTATGATTATGTGCTTGAAAATTTTGGCGAAATACCTTTTGCTTGTGATGAGTAAAATATTGATTTGAAAATGGGGCTTCTTATTTGACAAATTTGATATGTCAAGTATAAGCCACATGTTTTTGATTTATGCTTGAAAATGGGACATTCACTTAACAAATTTGGTATGTTAAGTGAAAGCCAAATGTGATTGATATATGTTTTGCTTTTCTTTTGAAAATGGGACTCTCACTTAACAAATTTAATATGTTAAGTGAAAGTCCAAATGTCATGTGATTTATGTTTTGCTTTTCTTTGAAAATAGGACTCTTACTTAAAAAATTTGGTATGTTAAGTGAAAGCCCAAATTTGATGTGATTTAAAAAAAAAAGATTCTTACTTAAAAAAATTTGGTATGTTAAGTAAAAATCAAATGTGTATTGAAAATGAGACTCTCACTTAACAAATTTGGTATGTTAAGCGAAAGTCAAATGTGATTGATATATGTTTTGAAAATGGGACTACCTCTTAACAAATTTGATATGTTAAGTGGAAGTCAAATGTGACATGGAAATGAAACCCTCACTAACAAATTTGGTGTGTTAAGTGGGAGTCAAATATGTCATGAAAATGAGATTCCCACTTAACAAATTTGATATGTTAAGTGGAATCAAATATGATTTATGAAAATAAGACTCTCACTTAGCAAGTTTGTCATGTTAAGTGAAAGTCAAATGTGTCATGGAAATGAGATTCTCACTTAACAATTTTAATATGTTAAGGGGAATCAGATATATATGAAAGTGAGATTCTCACTTAACAACTTTGATTTGTTAAGTGCAATCAAATTTGACATGAAAATATGATTCTCACTTAATAACTCTGATATGTTAAGTGGGAATCCAATGTGACATGAAAATAAGTTCTCAGTTAACAACCTTGACATGTTAAGTGGGAATCAAATGCATATGAAAATGAGATTCTCACTTAATAGCTTTGATATATTTAAGTAGAATCAAATGTTTTTGATGTGGTCTCTTTATTTTTTGGAAAGAGAGGGGAATTATTTGTTTGAGAAATGTGGCATGTCAAATAAGATTCCAAAATAGAGGCGAAATTTATTTAAAAAATCTTAAGTATATTAAATATATTATCATGATATTTTTTGATGCCATGTATGTGATTTATTGATTTTGAAAAGAGAGAAACTTCAACTCTAGCATATGTGAAATATGTTGATTGGAGTTTCAATTTTATGTTATGATTTTAAAGTAGAATCTTCATTCAACAAATTTGAGTAAGTTGATTGAAGGTGGCTATTTTCAAAAAAGGTTCTTTTGAAAAGTGTCATTTTGTAAAAGAGTTTATTTTCTTAAATTTATGATGAACCTTGCCTCACCAAGCTAGTGGTAAGGAGATCCTAGATTTTTATTATCTCTCCCTTCATTGATTAATTTTGTTTTTTACCTATTAGAGAGCCTAATAGGGTTTCAAGACCTACACGGAGTGAAGTCCTCAAACCTAAAAGATGTTGGCTAACTTTGCTTAAGAATGAAATAAGATAAGTGACAATGGAAGGAAAGATAGTCTCAGACTTACATAAAATGTAAGTCCATCATCGATGCTTGGAGACAATAATCGTCTACTAGAGATGGAGAGAGAAACCTTCCCCAGCGGAGTCATTAGAAAAATCTGTGGTGTTCATTTTTGGATTCATTTATACATGGTGGGGGACACCACGTAGATCTAAGGGTGTACTTATTGAGATGATCGGGTATGACATTGAAGAATAGTATACTATTTTGAAAGATAGAAGTCACTACCCTACGATGAACCTAATCACCTAATAAGGACTCCTAGGCATGATGGGTCTTCGAATATACCAGAAAATTTTCCCTACTTTATATGGATGAATAAACTAGGGTTTATTTAGACTGGGTTCTAATGTTCCTTGTGGGGGCAAGCCCCCATAGTTAATTACATCTTAAGAAAAATGAATCCCTTAAGAATACTCTCGATTAAAGTAGGCGATTGTTGTCTCCAAAGAATTCAAAGTTAAAATTATCAATAAATTAGTTATATTTTAGAAGACCAAGCGGGATGGATCAAAAGAGAAGAGTTATTATCGAAACCAAAGCAGATGAGTAGGGAGTGCTCATAATACTAGGAAGCCTAATGAGCACTCCAATTTATCCTATAGTTGGGCTTTATTTATTTGATTTGAAATTTTATTAGAGATCTAGGACTTATAATTCCACAATACAAGATTATGTAAATGCTTAAGAGGAGAGGATTAATGCTAGTAGCCCCAAAGAGAAGCAAAACCTCAGATCTTAAATCTAGGGAGCTTTGGCAAGGGCCAAAGCACAACCTAAATCTAAGGCAAAAGTGGGTATATGGTTTACCTCCATAAGAGAGAGTAAACCACCCTAATGCTTAACTTATTACTGCCTGGAGTGGCAGCCAGCTAACTCCTCCTACGCTTTAAATCCTTATAGGCAAGTCATATATTTTTGCAAGATGGCTAGGCTATTATTATTTAGAAAAGAAACTAAGTCCTTAAACCCACTCCTTATGAGACTAGAGCATGAGGGGTGTGAATAATGACTTAAATCTAATACAAATTTTTATCAAATTTCATTTAATTTGGGACTCTTTATTTTGACATAAGCTATGGGATTTTGTATGTCTAAATGCATGAGAAGTTGATTATGGACCAAATCAAAAAGGAAAGAGGTGTTCTTCTATCATAGGCTCTCAAAGGTTAAGCTCTTACTATTTGGCAAAGATGGAAGCCCTCTCTTAACAAGAGTGAAATAAGATGATTATGCATGATATTAAACATACAATCATCCAGCTAAGGGGTTTCTAAATATTTTATTATCTTGATTTAATGCTTAGGCTTTTATATGAGGTTATGAGTTATTTTATAGGTTTAATTATGAGTTGTTATTTTGGGTAGAAAGATTAATTTTTATCTTAGGAGCCTAATCGTATTCAGGCCATACAACAATCACCAATCATAAACAAACTATGAAAAGGCATGTTTTTTCTAATGCACAAGCTAAACACAAAATCAAATAATTTTATAAAACTATCCCAAAAAAATAAAAGGCTGATGCGGTCGAGTACCGCCGTATAACCCGAAAAGAAATATAGGTAGCTAAGCTCTACCCTTATACAACCCAGATTACAAGAGAATAATTATAATTGCAAATGGCGAATGTTATGGGGGTCTTCATTCTTCATTCTTCCTTCTTCATTTCTTCATCTTTCATTTCTCCATTTCTTTCTTTCTTTTGGCTTGATTTGGACATGCTTGCTCCAAAGGAATCACATGGTACATAAGACTTGGTTTTTTAAGTCATCCTAATACCCCATAACACTCATGCTTGCTCCAAAGGAATCACATGGTACATAAGACTTGGGGACTAATGGTCAGTCTCTAGAGAATGTTTGTGTTGAGTTTAAATGGAAGAGGAGGGGCATACTTTCCTCCTAAAGTGAACCAAACCAGGTGAATGGTTCAGCCTTTTGCAGCTGTTGAGCCAGCATAGGTGGCTGGAGATAGCAGGAGACTGCTGAGGTGGATGGCCTTAAGTGGCTCTCGAAGCTTGGTGGTTTTCCATGTGGTATACACCTCTTTTGAGGTTGAATAGTGGTCGATCAAGGGGAGGAGGCCTTCTGTTGGTCAAGAATTGAACCCAATATCCTTGGGTTAGGTTAGGTTATGTTAGTGGGTTTATGTCCAAAGAGAGTCAAAGATGGTTGTTAAGGGGCAGGGAGGTGGATAGGCATTCAAAATGGAGATTTTGTTCTATTTAAAACTCTTGGTTCACTTGGATTGAACCAAACCAGGTTTATCATGTGTTGGGTTAACTTGGGCAGATCAATGGAGACCTAAGGATGAGTCATACCAAGTTTGGTTGGGTTTGCCTCAATTTAACCTATGTAGGTCAATTTGAATTCAAATGGGTTAGGTTAACCAATTGAATAAATTAGGGTCAAGAGGGCTATTGGATTATGTTCTAATGATCATTTGGAATGTATTGGTTCAATTGGTTTGATTCAATTTGGAGTGGATTTGAATTTAGCTCATATTGGTTCATTTGGGCTAAATGAGTTAAGTTGATCAATTTGGTCAAATTGACTAAATTGAGTTGAGTGAGGGATTAGTTCATGTTTGATGGATCATTTTAGATTAATTGAAGGCTTTAATTTGATTTGATTTGTATTAGGATCTATTTTAGCTCAATTTGACCTAAATGGCTTAGTTTGGTTAAATTAATTTTAATTGATGATTGAAGTATGTTCAATAATCAATTTATTATTGATTAGAGGCATTGGTTACAATTAGTTTGAATTGGAATGAGATTTGACCTAATTTAGTCATTTAGGTCAAATTAGGTCAACTTGCGTTAAGAGCCCAAATTGGCTTGGTTAGGCTCAATTGGTTCCAATTGGATGATCAATGGAGATCAATAATTATTTTAGAGGAGGTTAAGTTAATTGGACTAATCCATTTTTAGTTGGATTGAAATATCAATTTGTTTCTTTAGGTCAAATTAGGTTAGGTGGGCCAATTGACTTGATTGGGTTCACTTGAAATTAGTTAGATATTGGAAGATATTCAATGATAAATTTAGAGTTGATTGATGGCTTTGGTTATAATTAACTTGAGTTGAATTGGATTTTGACTCTTTTAAACTCTTTAAGTCAAGAGGGTCAAATTAGGTTAATTGAATCAAATGATGGAATTAAATTAGTTGGAGTGAATTGAAATGCTTAACTTAGTACTTTAAATGACCATGAGGCTTGGATTAAGTAAATTTGGCCTTAATCTAGTTGGATGGGGTTTTGGTTCTATAAGGTTCAAATGGGTCAACTTGGGCTAAGGGTCAATTTGGCTTGATTTGGTTCAATTGGATAGAAGTCAAGGTTCAATCAGATTCAATTGAGATTCAAATGAGTTTGGATGAATTGAATTTTAATTGGATTGAATTGATTTTGGGTCTAGCCCTCTTAAGCCCAAATGGGCTAGGTTGGGTCAACTTGACCATTTGACCAAATTGATCCATGATGGATCAAATTAAATATAAGATAAATTGATGTTGGTTGAGGTTTAGTTAGTAGTCATTTGATTTGGTTTTGGAAGACTGATTTATTATATAGTTTAATTGGGTTTAGGGTGGGCGGGCCCTATATGTTCTAAGCTAAGGTCTAGTCATATGGCCAGATTCTGTAGGCCTTTTAAGTTTTGGACTAGTGTTCACCTAACCACTAAAAATGTCCTAATCCTATGGGAATCTTAGTGCCTAAATGAATCCTATGTCTAAGGAAGAGATAGTTGACCTCACTCCAAAAGTGAGGTCAACAACAAGCTATATCTTCATGTTATGAAGCACATGGATGAGTTGGCTTTCCAAGTAGCAGAAGATAGTTGCACTCTCAATCATAAAAGTTGAGTACGTTGTCATAACGGAGGCCAGCAAGAAGATGATATGGCTGCAAATTTTTTTTTTTTTGTGGCAAAGTTAGGCAGGGTGAAAGGAAATGACAAACTTTAAAGTGATAGTAAGTGTCATTCATCAAGCTAGGAATGCTACTTTTCATGTTAAAACAAAGCACGTATAGTTAATGTATCACTTCATCCATAAAATTCTAAAAGATGGATATATATCATTGGAGAAGATACATACAGCTAAAAATCCTACTAACATGATGACAAAGATTGTTATAGTTGAGAAACTGAAGTTGTGTTTGAATTCAATTAGTGTTCAGGAAGGTTAAGGCAAGAATGAGCCACAACACAGCTTGGACTATAAAGGATGTTACAGATCTAGAGGATGTGCAAGATTGATTACAATTAGTCTCTAAATGGGAGATTATTATTTTGTAGAGCTTGATTTTATTAATCAACTTAAAATGTATTATAAACTTACCCCCTGTCATTCGCGATGATGGTCAACTCACTGGGAGGTTGTTGAGGGGCAATGCGCCCCCTGCTCAGAGATTCGAGGGTAGCGTCCTCGAAAAAAATTTTGGTGTCTAGTGCCTTGGCGTCGGAGAAGTAGCGCCTCAGTGCTAGAACATGAGATATTGGGTTCAAAAACAGAGGAGACAATGCCTTGGTGATAGAAGGGTAGTGCCATGACGCTAGATTTGCACTAGGGAAGAAAAGAGGACAGCACCTAGGTGGTGCAAGAGGAAGCACTGTGGCACTATAATCAAGGTACCAAGGCAGAATGAAAGAGAGGCTAGTGTTGCGACGCTCGAACCTGTGTAGAAAGCCTTGAGAATAGTGGCACCAGTGCCTATACATCAGGGTTATAATGTCGCAACACTACAAGTCGGGAGAGTTCATATTTAGGTAATTTTTCATAGTTTGTCTTAACCTTTTACCAAATTTTCTTGTGTGAGATAGTGAAGTAAGTGCCCTAAAGTGATTGAAGTGTAGAGAAGCTCTAGATAAATATAACATGTAGTATTCTCCTCAATTATTCTTTCATATTGGATTTTTTTTAGTGGTGTGGTTCCATGATTTTTTCTCGCTCTCGGGTTTTCCCACATCAAATCTGGTGTTTGCAGTGTGATTGCTTTTACTTTAGTTTTATTTATTTTGTGTACGCTTTAAAATACTAGAATTTATTTTCCGCACATACTTTGTGATGCTCCAATAGCCACAATGCTAGACTCAGAGCACTAGAGACTCAAGACAGAGAGGCTAGTACTTGGGCGTTAGAACTGGTGTAGAAAAGCCTGTAGTTCAATGATAGTATCACCTAGGCACCAATGTTGCGGTGATATAAAATGATAGAGTTACTATTTAGACAGTTTTCAATATTTTTTCGTTACTTTATTAGGAGAGCAAGTGAAAAGTGAGTGCCATATGATAAATGAAGTATGTAGAGGCTTGAGATAAGTGTAATATGTATTATTCTCTTTATTTTTTATAGTGGATTTTTTAGTATGGTGTAGCTCTGTGATTTTTCTCGTTATCAAAATTTTTCATATTAAATCTTGTGTTTAAATCTTGTGTTTTTTTATATTATGCTTTGATTACTTTTATTTAACATTTTGCTTCTGATCTTTTGAATCATTCTTTTACATTCGATCACCTAATAGAAGAAACTCCTTTGAATCTTCAAAAATTAATTTCTTCTATTATTCACACTTTTGTTAGATGGCATCTTTCCTTCTTCACCCTCTGCAAGTATTAATTATCATCTAATTGCTAATAAATAGTTCATAGAATTCTTTGATCACACCACGTCGCACCAAAGGAGAATAATCATTGTCTGATTTTTTTTTATTTGGTATTTTATTTCTTGTATTATATGATATCAAATATAATGCAAGACTTTATGTAATAAGGAAAACTATTAATCAAATATAAAAATATATATTTTGCGCTCAATCAATTAAATCAATAAAAAATATCCATATAATTTGCTTTAATTTTCAATCAAGAAATTTTGAATTCAAAGCTTATATATATTATGCTTGTGAATTTATCATTAAGTTAGCCTTTCAAGCCACTACATTCTAAAGGCGTAAAATTATTATATCGGAGTTTGAATGTAACTTCTACATCTTGACTCTAATAATATAATATCATGTGATACTCAATCAACACATAATTAATATGTATTGACTGTAAAATATTATTATGTATTGATGTGCATATCGATATTATGTATTATCATACAATTAATATTATATTTATACACAATAATATACTATACTTCATAACTAATATATAACAGTTATGTATTGACAGAACATTACATGTCGATATATTATTGGAACTTAGACATAGAACTTCATTCAGATTACACACGTAATACTCTCTCTTTATAGGTCCATGTACACAGTCCACTCAAATCTCCTCCCATTGGTGCCATGTGGAGCCAACCCCAACCCTTTAGATAAATTAACATTCCAATATTATAAAATTTTAAGAGGCATTCATATAGCATATAATTTTTATATATTTATATATCGAGTATTTAAAAAAATTATATCCAAATTTTTAATGCTACAGCAAAATAATGTTATCATAAAATTTTTAAATGTAAAATAAAATTTTTCATATATAAAAAAAATAATATTTTTATAAATATTAAAATTTAGATATTATATGCGTAAAAATATAAAAATTATATGATATGAATATAAATTTTTTAAAATTTAAATGATTAATAGCCATATATAAATGAAATAAAAAACTCGGAGAAAATTTCTTGATTTAATTTCCTTTAGAATGATCTAATGTTAATATTTATTAAATTTTTTTAATAATTACTTTATTAATTACATTTCAATTTCTTAATATTTATGGTTTTATTATATATTTTATAAGAACTATTTTTATTATTTTTAAATCAAAATTTTAAATATAAAAACCATCTCGCAAATTTTTAAATCTCTTCTATTTACAATTAGATCAGAATATCATAAGCACTTTTTTTATAGATAAAATCGTGATGATGAAAATCGAACATAATATATCGGAACATGGTATAGGATTTTTTTTATTTTTTTATTTTTAAAATTTTTTTTTAAATTTGAGCTTTAGTGGCAACTACAAATTAGTGAATTCGGGTGTATTTGTGAAGCTTTTTGGTTGCTTTATTTTTTCAGAAAATAGTCAAAAAAATAAAGCAGCTTCTTTTTATTATTAACTTTTTGGCTATTTTTTAAAAAATTTTATGGTGAAAAAATTATTTTGAGAATTAGAGCTATTAGAGTGTGGTGACTGTTAGAAAGCTATTTTTGAATTTTTTTAAAAAAATTTATAACACACAATAAATTTTTCAAAAAATTATTTACTTCACAATAATTTTATAATCACTTTTCAAAAAATTACTGCTATCCTAAGAAGAGAGCTTCTACCAACTATCCCATAGCTGCTGCACCGGAACATGGATAGTACTTTTTTTTTGGAAAAATTAAGGGCATAGACCAATTTCAT
Organism: Cymbidium sinense; assembly: GCA_021442155.1. NCBI lineage: Eukaryota > Viridiplantae > Streptophyta > Magnoliopsida > Asparagales > Orchidaceae > Cymbidium > Cymbidium sinense. Next base: position 8,616,761 of record CM038217.1, read on the forward strand.
TCCCAAAAAGAGAAGGTATACAAGAGGTAATCCCATGAGGGACTGAAAGAAAAAATTACAGCAAAAACAATATGCTAACCTGATACAGGAGAAAAGAAAAAGACTCAAAGAAACGCACTGCCATAAAAAATTGAGGGGATGAGCACCAGACTCAGTAATCAAAAGTCATTGAGGAGACAATGAGAGGAGCCTTCCAGCATAGACAATCCTTCAAAATCGGCCTCCATGCCTCGGTTACTAACGCCACCAATCCAGGGAAAAACCAGAAAAACATCCAATTGATTAGCCAACAAACAGGTCTACAAAAGAGAAAGTTTAACCACAGGTTGCGTCGAAGGTCATCCAGAAGGAGGGAGCCAGTCGAAACAAAGAGATTACCCTCATCCATGGAAAGGCATCAAAACATCATAGTCCGGATTAGCCAACAAAAATGATAAGATCACTCACTGAAACAAGGGAAAAGCCACTGCAAAAGCTTTGCGAAATCGAAAAATAGTTCAACCATTAGAGCCAAAATTCCTCCAAGAATTCACATATGAAATAACATTAGTAGGCCACGAGGATTTGAAATTCCACCTCCAGAGCTTATGAGCCACCAAAAGCTTAATCTTGTTGAACAGGAAAATTTGGTCACGTAGATCTTCTATTTTGCCCCTCCGATGACCTTCAAGTTTGAATCGTCATAGTAGGCTGAGCCAATGGGAGAAGACGACCCGATCCCACATGTGAGAGAGAAAATTCCCCAACTCGGATGGCCGTCTCACCTGAAAAAAAAGAATCGGTTCTCTTTTCATATGCTCTCCCTTATACTTTTTTGCGAGGGGAAGCTACTGATTCAAGGAAGGCCTTTTTTAATCAAGTAAAGTGGCCAATTGCGTATGGGATGTAGAGATACTTTGATGGAAGCAGAGATTTCTTTCCCCCCAAATAACATAAACTAGGATGGCTATAATCAGAAGGTATAGTCTTTTAATAGCTTTGTGAGCCAGCAAGGAACCCGCTGCCATGACCTGTGGAAGAGAAGCTTGAAGGAGAAAAAACTCCCCATTGGGCAGTAAGGACCTAATCAGTCCCATAGACAGCTGACATTCAAAGAAAAGATGGTTATGAGTCTCCAATTCAGTATTACAAAGGAGACAGGTGAGGGGAGGGCCTAAACCTCTTGAGAAGAACTTATCTGAGGTCTTTAACTCCCTAATAAAAGCTATCCAACAGAAAAGAGGATAGTTCACAGCATAACCCTTAAACCAATTGTCTTTCCACCAATCCACATCTCCAAGGTGAGAGAAAATAAAAGACTTGAGAAGACTAGAGTTGAGCATCTTACGGTCCTTCCATGGAACTTGATCAGAGTCAGAAGAGGGCATAATGCTAAGAATAACATTAAAATAGCACCCATTGAATAACCTCAGACTATCAGGCAAAACCCAGTGCCCATTAGAAAGAATGGAGTTAACAGTAGAGTTTGGTGGTTTAAGAAATAGATTAAAGTATTCCTGCCCCAACCTATCAAATAAGGAAGTCCCATTGCACCAAGGGTCAAAATCAAAGATAAAGAGGACCCATTGCCAACAGATAAAGAAAGGTTCTCTTTTAGCTTCCCCACACACCTCCTCAAATATTTTCAAAAACTTGAGAACCGAGGAAGAGCATTGCTCTAGAGGGAGCCATACTTGTTTAAACACCATATAGCAAATGGGCTATAATGATTTAAGATCTTCCAGGTAGATCTGAATTTGCACATAAGATTCAAGGTAGAGACAGAAGTCAATCTAGTCCCTCCTTTATCCTAGGTAGAGTAGTTTTAGCTCAAGAGATAAGATGTAGCTTTTTAGCTTCCCCGTAGTGATAAAAGAAATTTGTAGTAAGAGAGGAAAGCTTCTTAAGAACACCCTTGGGAATAGCCACAGATCTAAACTAAAACTCCAGGTAATTATTTATAGAAGATCTAAGCAGTTGAAATCGCCCATTGTAAGACAAAAATTTACTTTTCCACCCTGCTAACCACATATGAAGCTTATCAAATAAGAGATTAAAAGGCTCCAACCGAAGGCGGCCAACAACCAAAGGGAGCCCAAGATACTTGAAGGGAAAGGAACCTTGTTCAATGTTTAGAATGTGGCAAAAGCTTTCAGCTGGAAAAGCATTTTTAGAGAAACAGATAAGGGATTTATCCTTATTAACCTGCAAGTCAACATAAGAAGCCAAGCAATTAAAAGAGTAAAGGAGAGATGAAGCACTCATATCATTTATAGATTCAGTCACCAGAAGGTCATCTGCAAGAAGTAGATGAGATACTTGTTGATCTCTAATGGTGAAAGGCGAAAAATTCCTCAGGTTAACCTCCTTGTCCAAAAGGCAAGAGAAAGAATCCATAGCCAAAGTAAAGAGAAACGAAGACAGAGGGTAGCCCTGCCTCGGTCCGTTTGAAGAGCTAAAGAACCCTTTGATTTCCCCATTAAGAACAATGGAGAAGGGAACATCTAGTATGCAAGCCGAGATCCATCTAACAAAGATAGTAGGGAAGCCTTTTTGTTCCATACGATGAAGAAGAGAACTCTTGTTGACCATATCAAAAGCCTTTCTCAAATCAAATTTAGCAATGAAGCTCTTCAATGCAAAGGGTTGGGAGTTGAAGTCATTACAAATTTCATGGGCCAGTGTAGTATTGTCCACAATATCTTTATTCTGAATGAAAGCAGATTGAGGTAGGTTGATTATAGAAGGCAAAACCAATTTCAGCCAATTTGCAAGCACCTTGGCTAGAACTTTATAGAATGTATTACAAAGAGAAATTGGTCTGAAATCCAAAAGAGAATTAGAGTGCATAACTTTATCAAAGTTATGAGGCTGTGCTTAAACAATTTGTGGAGCTTCCTTATGACGAAAATGTGATGAGCTGTCACATAAACTGATTCCCCACAATATCCCAACATGAAGTGAAAAACTTGGAATTAAAACTATCTGGACCTGGGGATTTATTTTCGTTGATATCATGGAGGGTAGCCAAAATCTCCTTATCAGTAATAACAACCTCTAACATATAGATTTGGGAAGAAGAGAGAGAGAGAGAGCTCCTAATATGGATGTCATGCCAATAGAGGAGCGAAGGAGTGATCTTGGTTAAATAATTATGAGTAGTAATTGCAAATCTCCTCAGCAATGGAATAAGGATCAGTGATATCCCCTAACCGAGTGCTAAGAGAAGAAATACGATTTGAATTTCTTCTCTCCTTGATAGAAAGGTAAAGAAACTTCAAGTCATCATTAGAATTTGTAAGCCAATGGGCCTTAGCTCTTTGTTTGATCCATAAGCCTTCTTTTATAACTAAATCATGGTATTTATCACAGATTTCCTTGGCCTCAATAGCAAGAGAGGTATTATAGGGGTCGGCTTCAAGACTTAGCAAGATATGTTCTTGATCCTGCTTAGTAGAGCAAAGTTGGTTGCTGATAGAGGTAACATCCCACTTATGCATCTTTAGCTCATTCCAAGTAAGCTGCAACTTTTTAAAAAGCACAAAGAGGGGACCAGCATGGACAAAGATGCTCCAAGTCTCTCTAACCACTTTCTTGAAATCTGAATAAGTGACATAATAGTTTCTGAACATAAACCTAAGATAGGAGAACCGGGGGGTGGGGGTTCCAGCAGAAAAGTGATCAAAGGAGAGTGGTCGGATGAGAGAGGAGCAGAAACTCTGTAAAATATAGAAGGGAAATGATCCACCTAGTTGATATTACATAGGAACCATCAATTCTAGATTGGATGAGGTTATCCGCCTGACGATTGGACCAAGTGTGAAAAAGACCTGAGCTGGGGAGGTCTAATAAACCACAATCATAAACGCAATTCCTGAATTCCTGTATTCTGGAGAGAGGAATAATATTCCCACCACTCTTTTCATTGCTTAAGAGGACACAATTAAAGTCCCCCATGATGATCCATGGGGAATCCATACCTTGAGCAATATGTTGAAGAGAACCCGAGAGTGAGTCCTATCTTGAGCATTGTTTTGAGCAAAAATACAAGTGAAGAAGACGGGAGTGACATTTTGGTGGGAAAATGAGCCATGGATGAACTGAGAGGTCTTAAGAATAGAGGTGAAGGAAGAGGAAAGTGAATTCCATTTAAGCCAAATCCGGCAACCCTGAGAGCAATCGAAGTTGTCCACACTGCCTTCCGAGGGGAAAAAATTCAGTTTATTCATGAGAGGAGAATCCTTTAAGGACATCGAGGAGAGCTTTGTTTCCAACATACAAAAGAGATCGACTTGAGAATCCTTCAGAATTCTCTTACAGCCATTAATTCTGCCTTCTGCTAGAAAACCTTTAACATTCCAACTACTGAAATTTGGATAATTCATTAAAAAAATTGTATGAGTAAGAGCAAGGCTATTTGCCTTTTTTTCTTACTGTTGGACTTGTGGCCATGAGGAGTGTTATTACAAGAGGATTTGGACTTTTCAGAATCTAGGAAACCCTTGCGAGGAATTTTAGTGGCTGCCTCATTTTGATGCATAGAGTGTCAGGAAGGAGAGATAGTTGAGAAATGAGTCAAAACCCCAGGCAAAAAAGAGGAAGAGAAAGGATCTTCTGAGGGAGGGGAACTCTGAAGGGCAAGGTCAACATCATTTTCAAAGAAAGTTAAGATTGATTTAATAATGTAAGTCGGCACATTTATTGCAACTGAACCAACCGAAGGGGGTACTGCTTGGGCAAGGAGATCAGGGGATTGATCCACCTCGGTTGCTTGAGGGACCCTCGCCACTTGGGTTACTCTCATCGGCCTAGGGGGACGAAGAGGAGGCCCGCTACGCCTGCGTCCCCTGGCAGAAGGCTTGTTGTTTGGATTCAGAGGGCAAGAGGCGTCATCATGCGAGAAAGAAGAACATATACTACAAGCCTTTGGCTTCCAGTCATAAAGAATATCCTGCTGGAAGATCATACCATTCAGATTAATGGAGACAGAATTTGGGAGGGGAGAAGAATGAACGATCTAAACACAGACTCTAATGAAGGAAATTCTTGATTTAGTAGCAGTGAGGTTATCCACAGCAAGAGGAATACCGATCTTACTTGCTACCTTTGAGAAATCCGTTTCATTCCAACAACAGAGAGGAAAGTTGGGAAGCTTAATCCATAGAGGAATTTCAGAAAAATTTGCTTTTGTAGGTTTGAAATCCCAAGACCACCTCTGAAAAATGAAGGGTCATCCATTAAAGAAACAAGGACCTTGATCCCACACAAGATCAAAATCCTCCTAGCAGGAGAATTTAAATAGAAAGAAGTCTCCATCCAGAGTTAAGAGTTCCAAACCTCCTTTGAGATTCCACTTCTTCCTGACTATTGCAAGGAGAGAACCGTAGAAAGGTCGTTTCCCAATAGCATGGCCAACAAGAGAAAATTTTCATTCATGTTGCCCTTCTCTGAGATCCTATGTAGAGAAGCTAACCTTAGGAGAATCAGTATGGATATAGGATAAGGAGAATGACTTAGTTTTCTTGTTTTGGGAAGTCAGGAGACCCTTCCAGTTGCATGATTTCAAGGAAGATGAGCTAGCTGGAAATTAATTCAAATGGGAAGAAATCGAAGACCTAGCACCCAAGATGGAAGAGGAAAGGGCCGGGGAAGAGAGAGGGGGGGAATTTGAAGAAAAATGAGCTTCGTGAATCATTTTCTTGAGGACTAGCAGCCAAAATTGAAACGGGATGAAATCGAGAGAGCTGCCCACACGTAACCGAGGCCAAGATAGAACTAATGAACCCGGGGAACCAAAGGAGCGGAAGCAAAATACCTGAAGAGTGAGGGAGAGGCCAAGATAGAACTAGTCGCAACCTGCCGGGGAACCAAAGGAGCGGAAGCAAAATACCTGAAGAGCGAGGGAGAAGCAACTGCAAAACGATCCGAAAAAGAAGCCGAGGGCATAACCCTAGATCGCCACTAAAGCTCTGTAGTCTTCCGTCTCTGCTAAAGCTCTGTATTCTAATCAGTGGATATAACATGGATGGTACTTGAGCTAACTCAACTTTAATAGAAAATCATAGTAGAGAACTAATATAAGCCAATAAAAATGATGATGAAACCACTCAACTCATGAAATTTGGACCGATTGAATGATCTGACTAGATTTACAATCATTAATTAATCAAAATTATTAAAAGTATTACATCTATTAAATAAACTTGATTTTTTTTAATAATATTTACATTGCGAGGGTTCAACCTTAATTTAATTTCTAATTGTACTTTTAAATTTTGAAATTTTTTTCACCGATTAAATGCTCTGTTTAATTCCTTAAAAAATTTGATAAAGTAAAAAATTTTGAATCCTTACAATTACTTACAAAATTTATCAATTGGATTTATGGAGAGTAAAAAAAATGTTCTCAATATTTTTATGCTTCATTTTTTTTAGTTCATTTTAGACCGTAAAATGAGAATTTATTAAAATATAGACAGAATTACAATTCAAGACCCTGACAAAAATTTTCAAGATTCTTATCAATCAAACTAATTAACATTAATAACATATTTAGTTTATTTATTATGTGAGTTATGATAATTAAACTTCAATCATGCATTAAAATTAACTCAATTATGTTGTCAATAAGAGTTTGAATAATATATATATATATATATATATATATATATATATATATATATATATATATATATATATATATATATATATATATATATATATATATTATCAGCACATTTGATGATAATTATATTAAGTTGTTATTGGATAATAAACATGATTAAAAAAACTAAATTGAACTCCATATTAAAATGGATGGCTACCATATTGGATAAAAATTAACTATAAATACTGAAACTTTGTTTATCTACATAATTTTATTAATTATTTGATTCTACTGTAATTGTAACTCAATTAAATTTATCTTATGAATTCAGATAAATTTTCGTTATTGATAATTCCTTTGTCAAAGTAAGAAAAGTAATAATAATAAGAGAAAAAATTTAGCATAGTATCATGAATTCAAATATTCCATCCTTTAACAAATAAAAACATAATTTCCTCTATATCAAACAAGAAACAAAAATTTTTTTTTACTAAATTTCTCTCCACAATTAATTTCAATCCAATTGCTTTTATCATTTTCATTCTCATCTTATATGTCCTCCCCTTCAAAACCATTAAATTCTCACTTCCAGAAGAACTCTGATATTTCTTTAATAGAACTTGTAGTGCGGCTAAAATTATCACCAAAGTCTTAATTTGTAAACTTGTAGGGTGGATCTTCTATAATCTGCATAAAAAATATTTCTTGACACTGTAAGAGGAAGCTTTGAGTTATTTGTTGCACTGTGGTCGCCACTAATTCTTTTCAGGGAGTTTTAAGTAGATGCTCCACCATGTGGTCGTCATTCCTGTTAATAAGGAATGTCTAAAAGACAAATTTTCACTACCAATACTAGAACTGATGGTGGACATTGCCTCATCTCATACAGTCTTCTCCTTCATGGATGGTTCATCTGGATATAACCAAATAAATATGACACTTAAAGATGAAAGACTACACTACCTCAATCATTTTTCCTTAAAATGGTGATTTGCCATATTTTATGACTAATCTTTGATGACCTTATTCATCACCATGTAAACTGCTATTTTGATGATCTCATGGTCAAAAGCAAAGAAAAGGAAGATAGTCTCTTTGACTTGAGAGTAGTTTTCAAGAGGTTAAGACAATATAACCTCAAAATGAACCTCTGAAGTGTGCATTCAGAGTAGCTTCGAGAAAATTTCTTGAGTTCATTGTCTAACACCATGAAATCAAAATAAACTTAGAGAAGATTAAAGCGATATTAGAAATGCACCCCCTTCCCCCCTAAAATTATAACTAAACTCAAATCATTCTATATACTTATACCAACCCAACCTTTTCAACCATTTGAAGGATGAAGCATGTGGGACAACTAGCCAACATTCCTTCTAAGCGATCTCATGATGCCATTAGTCCTAGCCGCCCCTATCCTAGGAAAGCCTCTCATCCTCTACACAACTACATTAGATGACTCCCTTGGTGCTTTGTTGGCCCAAGCCAATAACGAAGGGAAGAGAACACATTCTATTATCTCAGTCAACATCTAATCCCTATTGAAGCAAACTATCCACCCATTAAGAAGCATTGCCTAGCTTTAATCTTCGCACCCCAAAAGCTATGGCATTGCATACTTTCTCATAAAGAAAACATGATTTCTAGAATCAATCCACTACAATATCTCATGACACGACCGATGCTATCTAGACGGTTGGCATGATGGTTCATGATTTTGTCACTGTTTGACATCACTTTTGTACCCCTCTGTGTAGTGAAAAGATTAGCACTTACAAATTTCTTAGCAGCACACTCACTTCCTGCTGACTCTCCACTTAGTGATGATCTCCCTGATAAAAAAATCATGAACTCTTCCAGGAAAGGCAAGGGTAGGGATATTTCTTCCAACTCTGGACCGCGATATGATGATATTCTTATATCATCTATTCAATCCTTATACCAACAACGAAGTTGAATAAGAGGCTCTGATTGTCGGTCTGGACTTAGCCATTTTGCTAGGCATCTAGAACATCAACATCTTTGGGGACTCCCAGTTAGTGGTCAACCAAATCGTTAGGCCCTATAAGGTCCTAAAGCCCAAACTCCATCACTACCATAAGTATAATATGGAGTTGTTAGCTCAGATTCTAGAGGTGATAATCTACAAGATCCTTCAAGAGGAAAAATGTCATAGTAGATGCCTTAGCCAAGCTTGCCAAGGAGTTGGCATGTCCAGAAGATAAGTCCATATTAATAGAGGTCCAAAATAGGCAAGTACTGCTTTTATTAATATTGAACTCAATGAAAAATACTCTTTTGAAGGGGAGGTTGTCGTTGCCAAAAAAGATGACGAACTGGATAGAAGGTAACTTTTTCATTTATTACCTAAATAAAGGCAAACTACCTCAAGAGAAGTCCTAAGCATATCAAGTGAAGCAAAGGGCACTTTCCAACGCCCTTATAGATGGTGTCTTGTGCTGGCGATCCTTCGATCATATGTGGTTATGCTGTTTGGACAAACACAAAGCCTGTAAGATAATGATTAAGGTATATTCAGGATTATGCGAAGCTCACCAATTTGGTCCCAAGATGAAAGCAAAAATTAAGAGACTTGGATATTATTGGCCGACGATGATTACTAATTGCATGAACATAGCCAAGCGATGCCACCAATACCAAGTACATGAAGTGGTCCAACACCAACCACCCAACATTCTACATCCAACATTGGACTCATGGCCATTTGAGTGTTGGGGTACTGACATAGTGGATCTGATCGATCCTCCTTCATCCAAGGGTCACCGATTCATCCTTGCAACTACCTACAACTTTTCCAAGTGGGCCGAGGTGATTCCGCTCAGAGAGGTCAAAGCTCAGCATGTTCTTCAGTTTTTCAGGAACCATATCATGTATAGATTTGGGATACCCTGTCGAATTATATCCGATAAGGGTATTGTATTCAAGAGCACCAAAATCAATAATTTTTCTTGTAGACACAACATAGATTGGAGATACTCTACCATCTATTACTCGCAAGCGAATGGTTTAGTAAAAGCCATTAATAAAACTCTTATTCAAATACTCAAGAAGATGCTCGATGATAATAAGCAACAGTGGCACGAGCAGTTAGTTGAAGCTTTGTGGGCCCACCACACCATCTACAGAATTCCAACTCAATCTACCATTTCCTCCTTAGTATATGGGTCTGAAGCCGTTATACCATTAGAAGTCCAACTCCCATCACTAAGGATAGCTGTGAGTAGCAAGATTGCAACCAAACATAACACCAAGTTACAGTTAGAGGAACTCAAAGGTTTAGAGGAGAAATGCTTGTGAGCATGTCAAAATCTCAAGTTATACAAAGCAAAAATGATTCAAACTCACAATAAGGTCTGCCCTAGAGTATTCAAGTAGGAGAGCTTATTTTAGTTATAAGGAGATCAATTATTGCCCATAGTAAGATAGGAGGCAAGTTTAAACCCACTTGGAAGGCCATGTTGTCATAGAAAAGGCCAACCAAAGAGGATCATATCAACTCATTAACCATAATGGAGAGCGCTCGATGCTTCCAATCAATGGACTCTACCTTAAGAAATATTACCTATAAAATAATGTTTATAAAAAATAATTTTCATCAATAAAATGTCATTCCAAATAAAAATCTCTTCAGATTGAAAGCATTTCCATTTGCGAATCTTTCATGATGTGTTCTAGGGTAGGTGTAAGAGAACCCGAGCAACATACTATCCCTCATTAGAACAACACAAACATAAAATTACACACAAACACAAATAAAACAAACACAGATCTTTTGTTTCAAGCTACCTTGAGTTGAGATAAGTCCTTAGCGGCCCTCACTCAGTAGTTTCTCTAGGTCAGGTTGACTCATTACCTAGCTAGTGTGTCTCCCCAGTGGTCTTTCTTCTTAGGAGGATGTGAGTCCCTACACCATCTTCCTGGCTTAACCATTGCACACCGATGAGCACCTTGTTAGTGTGGTATGTTTTATTCCATGACCGATAAGCTACCTCCATGTTAGCTTTGTTTAAGAAGATGTGAGTCCCCATGCTATCTTCTTGAACTAGACACCGTCCACTGATTGGGTCTAAGGTTATCTTTGAGGATTAGTGTAAGAACCCAACGGCTCCTTTTCCGCTTGACTGCTTCAAGTTTGGGTCTAGTCCTTCTTTGTGACTTCCCACTTAGTAGTCAGCCTAGGTCGTATAGTACTATCTTGCTGACGATAGATTATTGCGATGATCAATTTTGCTTAGGAATATCCTTCATTGATCATCATACATCGATGGGAACCTTAGGTTAGTTGGTGTTCACTTTGCTGACAGCGACCCACCCAATGGATAACACCGCTCAGGCAGATGTGAGTCCTTATGCTTTCTCCTTGAGCCGACCACCGTATACCTATAGGCTTTACCTTTTTCAAGGATCAAGATAATGCCCCCAAAGGCACCTCCCCTGTGAGCATTCTATTTGGATTACGTCATTTATGACCCCATCTAGACACTACCCGGGTTACTACTGATTTGGACAGTTCCCCTTTCCTAGTAGCCACCCTTGTGGTTGGAAGTTCTGTACTGTAAATGTGCGGGCTCTCCCTTGGGTAAGTAAATCTGAGATATGCCAAAGCCCCTATGGCTCTTTCTTAGTGCAATCCCTCGCAAACCAACAGGGTCCATGCCAAAGTTATAAACAAAATAAAATAAAATATCTTATGAATTAAGATAAAGCCCCCAAAAGCACATAGTCCCAAGCAGGCATCATATCTTTTGGGTAGTTTTAGCAAAACTCTAAATAGGAATCGTCTTGACTACTCTTGAGTTAAGATAAGATCCCCAGTGACACTCAATCAGTAGTCCCCCTAGGTTGGGTTCGATTTATTGTGCCATCAACAAGTCGCCCCTACGGCTAATTCCTACTTTAGAAGATGTAAGGCTCCATGCTTTCTTCCTTGCACAGTCGTTGCACACCGAAAGGCAACCCCTTGGTCGGATAGTCCTACCCTTCGGATGATAAATTTTCCCTTTGGACTGGTAAGTCTAAGATAAGCCCAGCTTACATATCCCTTTCTTAGGGTGATCCAATACAAATCGATAGGGTCCAAATCAAATCAAATCAACAAATCACATCAAATCAAATTAATCAAATCAACCTCCCTAATGGAGCCAAATCAAAATCAAATCAAATCAAATCAACAAATCAAATCAATCAAACTAACCTCCCTAGTGGAGCCAAATCAAAATCAAATTAAATTAGCAAACAAAGCTAAGCAAATTCAAACATGTATCCTCAACGAATCTACCTTCAATAAATCAAACCAAATCAAACAAATTATAATAAATTTAATCAAATCTATATCCCTAGTGGATTCTTCTCAAACTAAATCAAATAAACCCAATCAAATCTCAATCTCTAGCATATTTTCCCTTTTAATCCCTTAGTATAAATCAATCCCTAAATCTAATCTAATTCATGTGCAATTCCTCAGCAAATCTCTCTTTTTGTCCTTGACATGAAATCGATCTTCAACCAATTCAAACCAAATTTTCTTGACTCTCTTATGCCCTTGGCAGGAGATGAGTCACATTGCACTAAGATCATGATTCTATCTACCTCTTGGTTTAGGTATAGATAGTCTTCATTATTGCTTGTAATCCTTTTGTACATTGTTCATCATCTCGATCAACTCCAATACATGTAGTGTGCCTCGTTAGTTACACCACACTAATTGGGAGTCCTTTTGTTGACCTCACTTTCAGAGTGAGGATTTAATCTTCCCAACTTATACCTAGGAGTCTTCTAAACACTAGGATCTTCTTAGTCATAGGACACTTTTAGTGACTAAGTGAACACGTAACCCAAACCTAGGGACTTAGGAGGGCCTGCCATAAAATTAGGCCATGTCTTAGGATCTAAGGAAGCTTACCTATCCTTTGGCCTAACCCATGACTTATGCCTATCCAATCATGAAAAATCCAACCTCAAATCAATACAACTAAACACAATTGAATTCCAATTCATATCCAAATTCCCAAGCCAAATTATTGAAACCCAGAACCTAAATCTATTTTAATCCCTTAAGCCAATCCTATGGACTTTACCTAAATTCTTTCAATCAAACCTAACTCAATTGATTTTTATAAAAGTACTCTGACCATTCAAACCTTCATTCTAACTCTACCAAAAGCTACAATCAATCCAATTGACCAAAATCAATTCAATTAACCCAAGCTAGCCCATTTATACCCTAAATATCCAAATGAGCCAAAATATAATTAAATTCAAATAAATCATGATCAAAGATATCAATCAATCTCAAATCAATCATCAAGCTCAATTCAACTCAATTGAAGCCAAACCAATTCAATTGACCCATTAGATTCGCTTGACCCAAAGTGACTTAAAGGAGCCATTTGAACCAAACTCCAATCCAACATAAATTTGATGGAGCCCACAAATTCAAAACATCTTATATTGATTTTTGATCATCCTTGATTGGTCAATTACAATCAATTGGGTCAGACCAAGTCAATTTAGTCATTTGATCAAGTTGACTCAGTTAGCCTACAAAAACCAAATTGAACTAAATCTCACCCCAATTTAAATTAATTGAAACCAATGATTCATACTAACTCTAAATTGATCCTTGAACATGACTTGACCATCAATTGAGCCAAACCAAAATCCAATTGGCCCTTTGACCCAAGTTAAACCAATTTGACCTAAAGGGCTAAATTTGGCCAAATCAAATCCTACATCAAATTGATTGTAACCAATGATTCAAATCCAACCTAAGTTGATTATTAAACGTGATCAAACCCTTGATTGAATCCAATTTAGCCAATTCAACCCAATTGGCCCATTTAACTCAAATTGACCTAAAGTGTCAATTTGTCTAAATCATTCCTAAATCCAAATTGATTAAAATCAAAACCTACAATCATCTTCAAGTGATCAATTGAACTTAAACCGATACCTAACCCAAGACAATTTGGTCAATTTGATAATATTTATCAACTTAGTCCATTTGACCCATATGAACCCATATGAGTCAAATTCAAATCCAATCAAAATCAAAGCTAACCAATTAAACCCAAACATCCCAAATCATCATTTGAACTTATCTCAATCCATGGCTTGATCAAATTTGGCCAATTGGTCAACTTAACCCAACCTAGCCCAATTTGACCTACATGGGTTAATTCCCAATCAAATCAAGCCCAAACTCATTCAAACTTGGCATGACCCATCCTTGAGTCTCCATGGGCTAGCCCAAATCCAACCCAACCCAAACCAAATCTAAATTGACCCAATACCCATTGGGTAAAGCCTTGTAAATAAGACAAAACTCATATTTGGAATGTCAAACCCACTCTCCTACCCTTGATAACCACCTTAAGCTCAAATTAGACATGAGGACCACTGGCTCACCTGACCCAAAGCTGGTTGGGTAAGCCATGAGCCAAGTGGAGGTGAGCTAACCCATCCATTCCCATCGGAGCACTTTGGAGAGGTGGTACACTCCACTTCAACCCTTGCCAGCCCACTTCCTTCACTCACCCACTCAAACTGAGCCACCTCAGCATCTCCCTGCCACACACAGCCGCTTGCACCAGCCAAACACCTGCAAAAAATTAGAAACCATCTCCACCATCCAATCCCATGGGGGATAGGATATACTCTCCCCATCTTGATCCAAATAAGAGAGAGAGAGAGAGAGAGAGAGAGAGAGAGAGAGAGAGAGAGCATTCAGAGAGCTTTAGCAACTCAAGGCGACCACCCCATGTGCATTCCCAGTCCCGCAAGAGCTTCCCATCGCTGGTGACGTCGAAGCCAAGAGAAATTGAGGCCTAGCTCAGTCCAACCCCACCCAAACATAACCAAATCCAAATTAACTTCACCCATACATTCTCTAAGCTCCGATGATGAAGAACAAATTGATTTCTGATTAATTCGAGCACCAGAGACCCTTCTAAGACCAACTCTGGTGAGGACTGGGACGCAAGGTACGTGAGCCACCCATGAGGAGGTGTGAGCTTCGGAGGGACTTGACTCTTCAAGATGATGCTACCTTGGCTAGTTTACCTTCAATCTTGAGCTCTAGCGAGGTAAACTATAGAAATAGCCTTATATGTTGGTGTTTTATGATGAAAATCATGTTCTCATGTGATTTTCACCATTAGATCCCTCTATATTTCATCCTTAAAGCTTTTGGAGTCGATCCTGATGCCTCTCGAGTTATGGTAACCTCAGATCAAGTGGAGGAGGGTAAACGGTGTCCATCTTTCACCGCTCGGGGGATGACGTATCATCCACCTTCCATTCTGTGTGATTAGAATGGATGGTCGTGATTAATCCACCAGATTATTTGATTTAATTCCTATGGGATCAGCGGGATTAATCCCCACTATCCAATCTTGGATCGGATGGCGAGGATGAAAGCATGTCTGCCACTGCTGACTCAACTGCCACTTCAGACGATTTAAGTGGCCAATCCTGCGCCACCACATGGAAAGTGTTGCCACGTCAGCCTCCTAGATGGAGTCGATTGGATTAGGGATTAATTAGGGTCTAAAGTGTGTTTAATTTCTCTAAAATAGTTTAAAATTATAATTAATTATAGAAAATTCAAAAAATATATAAATAAATACATTTTGGAAAGGTTAAATAGACGATAATTTAATAAAAATAATTTTATTCTGTTTTAAACACTGATTAGAGCTTAATTAGGGTTTGAATATTTTCTTAAATAGCTTAATTAAGCTCTAATTACTTGGGAAATTAATCCCAAACTTGGTATATTGATTTAATTGGATGATCTCTACCTCCCATGATTTTATTGGGATTTATTAGCTATGTAATTAGAGAAATTTGGAATTCAAACATTAATTACCCACTTAATTAATTTAATGATTATTTAAAGCTCTAAATTATAAAAATGAATTAATTTGACTTCATTAATCATTGGTTAATAGTAAGATGATGAGGGGAAGTGATTAGGACATCTTTTCTAATTACTTTCCCAAATTTATTTCATTTAAGAGAGTTAATTAATGTGACATTTAATTAAGAGATTAATTAATCAATTAATAATGAAACTCAATCAAATAAAATTGATAACCAACATTTAAATTAAGGGTTCCTCTTTATGTGTTCAATAACATAAAGACCTCTAAGAAAATTATGATTAACCTATGAGTATGAAGAAATCATAAAAGTACTTAATTAGATTCTTTAATCTAATTAATCTTTAATTATGAGCTAATTGCATTAGGTCTTTGGGAGCATTGTAATTTTATTTTTCTCATGTGCATATCATTTGTGGCTCATGATTAAATGATTAATTTAATTAAAGAAGCATAGAAAAGGGTAATTATATGGATTGTCTAATGGATTCGGCCTAATTAAATTATAAAAATCACTTAATTATCTTTTCTTAAACAAATTAAGATTACTATCATGGGAATGGTATAGGAAAACAACAAGTCTCTCCTCTTTAAGTTTAATAAAAATCCAAAATCAAATTAATAATAAGAAGCTTTGGTTTTTCTTATGTAATTTTACTTTATGTGATTGTCCTTAGGAATTAGTGTAGTTGAATGAATTATGTAGAAATGTTTAGCTTCTCCTTTTTAATCACCTTAAGTGTAGTATGTCATATGATATCATGCATTCATATTTTCAAATCAAATGAAATTCACTTATATAAAATTGCATATGTTGACTTAATCTTATTATATGTGTGGCTATTATCACTAATAAATTTTAAAGTTATCTTCAAAAGCTATAAATTAATAATAACATTTGGAGTGATAGTAATTATCAGTATACATTGGACTTGCATTTGTTTATAGCTTAAGCGCGTGAAGGTAGTGCTTTGTTTCTTATATTCATGTATGGATTTACATATGTTTGAATGATAATAAGCATATAGTCTGGACATCCCGAGAATAGAGTCTTTAAGTAGCCCTAAGGAGGTCATTTGATTATCTCACTTCCCTATTTAACAAAGGCACATACTTATTTAATTTCATTCCTATGTATATTTGTATTAGAATTTAGATATAGCTTTACTTTACATGTATAAACAATTCAACCAAAAATACAATTGTTTGCATGATTTTCATACTTATAGTTGTATATACATTCATATGTATTTAAGATAGCAAGTACATAGTATGGACATCCTGGGAATACTAGACTTTAAGTAGCCCTAAGGAGGTCATTTGATTATCTCACTTCCCTAGTTTAAACAATGGCACGTGTATGTGTATGTATAAGAATGAAAGTCCCCTTTTATACTAAAAGCATATGCATTCATAATCATTAAAGTATTCCAAAATGTATTGCATGTATAGGTATACTAAGTGTTAAATCATATGTATGTTATGGATGATGAAAAGGAGTGGTTCAACATATTCTATGTGATATTAATTCAACCACACTAATCTTAAGATGCCTTTCATGTTGAATAGGATTCTTTAAGGTTAATTTAAACTTGGGATTAATAAAACATTTAATAAACCATTCATTAAAAGAACCTAAATCATAAAAATATGCTTTTAAGAAAGAACTTAGGGTAGGGATGAAAAAGGTTAAGCCTCTTTCTTCTCTTTAGAACACTTAGATGCTAATTGTAAATCAAATGAAATAAAACAAAATACAAATTAAAATTTACAAACCTTTAAACAACTTAAAATCAAACCATCATCATGTTAAATTAAACTTTTTAAACTTAGGAAATTATAATTCAAAAGCCTAGCTAAGACATACCACATAAACCCTAAGCACACACATTAGAATGCTAAGTCACCAATTGTAGCTTTAAGTTAGGATGATATATGTGATGATGATATATTTTGTTTTATAATGTAATATTTTAGACTGGATGTTAGGAATGTGGATCGTAGACTAGATGTTAGGTCATTGATAGCCTAATATTGTTCTATGCAGGGATTGTGCTTAAAGTCCCGCTCAAAAATAAATATAAATATTTTGCTTGCAGGTTGCTTATGCCCCTAAGCATAATCCACATTAGGCCACATGGGCTTAATTACCCATTTGCAGGATGTTAAGTCCAATTTATGAAATATAACTCTTGGAATTATATGTATGTTTAGCTAACATTTATTTTGCAGGTGTAGTTAGATTTATTCTTTTCATAAAAATGTAATTTTTTTAATAGGAATTAGGATTAGTGCTATGTGGATTAGGATGTGTAGTGGATAAAAGGCTTAATCCTATGATGCTCTATGATGCTTTAGAGAAAATCAAATCAAAAGAAGGAAGAAAGAAGAAAGAAGAAATGAATAATGAAGACTCCCACAGCATGTATTCAATTTCAATTGTAATTATTCTTTTGTAATTCGGGTTATATAAGGGTAGAGCTCGACTACCCTTTTTTTTTCTTTTTCGGGGTGTACGACGGTCCCTGACCGCATCGACCTCTTATTCTTTCACTATAGTTTATAAAATGATTGTTGTTGTGTTTAGTTTGCGTATTAAAACAACATGATTTTTCATAGTTTCTTAATGATTGATGTTTGAATGTATGGCCTGGATACGATAGGCTCTTAGGATAAAAATAATTTTCTACCCAATTAAGAACTCATAATTAAAGTTTAAAATAACTTTTTACCTCATTTTTAAAGTCTAGTTTGTAATCAAGATAAATAAAATATTTATCAACCCCTTAATTGTATGTTGTATTTCTAACATCATGCATATTATATTATACTACTCTTGCAAAAATGAGGCCTTCATTCATCACTTTAGGGACCGCTTGACCTATGTAAGCAACCCTTTATGATGGAGCTAAACCCTCTTTCTCTTTCGATTTGGCCAATAACCAAATTTCATCATGCATTTTAGCATAGAATATCATAAAGCCTTTGTCCAATAGAATGTGTCAAGATTATATACAAATTGTAAAAAAATTTCATTTTAGACTAAGTCATATGCTCATGCCAGTCATGCTCTAGTCTCTCAGGGAGTTAATTTAGGACTCTAGTCTCTTTCCAAAATAAATAACAAGCCTAACCATGTTGCAATTACATAAGACCGGACTACATGATTTTGAATCGCAAGAGATGTTAGATGATTTCTACTCTAGGCGTTATAAGTCTAGAAGGGTCAGACGGGTTTATCCTCTCTTGTGGAGATAAATCCTTATGTTACCTCTATGCTTAGATTTAGGTCATGCATTTAACTTGTGTTAAAGCTCCCTAGATTTGGGATCCTAGGTTGCTTATTTATCTCGGGCTACGAGCATAAGTTCTCACCTCTTAGGCATTTTTATAATCTTGTGTTTATGGAATGCAAGCCCTAGCAATCAAATAAAATGTTAACCCAAACAAAATAAATCCTCTTTCAAACATATAAAGCCTCATTATATGATAAGTTGGAATGCTCACTAGGCTTCCAAGTATCATGAGCATTTTCTACTTATTTTTCTTTGGATTCTAAAATAATTCTTCCAATTGAGTAACCCCACTTGATTTCTAAAATAGCCAATCTTTGATAGTCTTAACCATGAAATCTTTGGAGATAATTAATTAGCTTTAATCGAGAGTTGTTGACCTCACTTTTGGAGTGAAGACTCAATCTTCCCATCTAATATTTAGGAGTCTTCTAGACACGAAGACTTTCTTAGTCATAAGACACTTCTAGCAATTAAGTGAACACTTAATCTAATCCTAGAGAATTAAAGAGTTAACCATAGGATTAGGTTATGCCTTAGGAATTAGGATAATTTACCAACACTATAGTTTAAACCCAACCTATGTTCACCTTCCTAAGCCATAACCAAACCTCAAATTCAACTCATCATGCCAAGCATCAATACCAAATCTAAATCCAAATTAAATTATTGAAACTTATAATCAAATCAAAACCAATCCAATCTAAGCCCTATGATTTTACCTTATGGACATAGCCTTAATCATATCATTCCAAACTCAATTGATTTTCTCCTAGATCAATTCTACAATCAAACCAATTTGCCAAAATCTATAATCATACCAAAACTAAATATCAAACGAAATCCAAACTCAAAATTTTTCCTAAGCCCTATGATTTTATTCCATGGACTTAGTCAAATCTCCTTTAAATCAATTCAAACCTAATTAATTCTCTCATAAATCAATTATTTTCTCAATCATCTTCCTAAATATCCACATTCAAATAACCTTAATCAAAGCCAAATCAAACCAAATCCAAACTTAAAATACCTCATAAGCCATGTGATATAATTCCATGAACTTAGCCAAATCTCCATTCAAATCAAAACCAAGTCAATTGATTTTCTCATAAATCAATCATATCTTCAATCATCTTCACAAATATAAATGAACTGTACATTTAAATCATCAAAACTAAATCAAACTCTTCTCTAAGCCTTATGACCCACCTTCATGAGCTTAGCCAAATTTGCCTTCAAATCACATCAAAATCAATTGATTTTATCATGAATCAATCATTCTTCAATAACCTTCCCAAATATAAATCAAATTTGCATTCAACTTGGCCAAAACTAAGATCAAATCAAATCAAATCCAAACCTAAGCCCTTTGATCTAATTCCATGGACTTAGCCAAATTCCATCCAAATTCATTTGCTCATGAATCAATCATTCATTCAATTACCTTCCCAAATATAAATGAAATCTACAATCATCAAGCCAAACCAAAATCAACCCAAGTCAAACATAACCTTAGCCCTTTTGACTTGAAATTCTCAAATAGACCAAAACTCATCCAAACCCAAATCAATTTCAATTGAATTTATATATCCATCCCAAATTCATATATAAACTCAACTAAATCCAAATCAAACTAAAATCAAACCAACTAAACCCATTTAGGCTCACTTGACCCAAACTTCAATCCAACCCAAATTGGATTGAACCAAGCCAACCAAAACCTCATACCATGATTGTTGATCACCCTAGGTTTATCAATTGTCATGAATTGGGTCAAATCAAATCAACTTAGTCATTTGATGAAGTCAACCCTCTTAACCCATA
Source organism: Cymbidium sinense (assembly GCA_021442155.1). NCBI lineage: Eukaryota > Viridiplantae > Streptophyta > Magnoliopsida > Asparagales > Orchidaceae > Cymbidium > Cymbidium sinense. The sequence continues at coordinate 8,637,364 of CM038217.1, forward strand.
TGAACCAAACTAGCCAAATTGTAACTTAAACCAAATCTATTTAAACCAATGATTCATATAAACCAAAATCAATGTTTGAACATGACTTGACCTTCAATTGAGCTAAACCAAACCTAATTGGCCCTTTGACCCAAGTTGACACAATTTGACCTAAAAGATCAAATTGGGTCAAATCATGATCTAACCCAAATTTCTTGCAACCAATGGGTCAAGTTTATTCCAAATTGATTATTGAACTTGGCCAAAGCTATAATTGAACCTAGTTTGACCAATTGGTCAACCTAACCCATTTAGCCCAAATTGACCTAATGGGTCAATTTGACCTAAATCAATAGCAAATACAAATTAATTGAAACCAAAGCTTGTAATCATCTCCAATTGATCAATCAAATCCAAAACAACACTTAACCTAAGCCAATTTGGCCAATTTGGTCAAAATGGTCAACTTCACCTATTTTACCTTTATGAATCCAAATGAGCCAAAATCAAACCTAAGCTAAATTGATTTAAACCAATTGAACCAAAATACTTCAAATCATTATTTGAACTTGACTAAGTCTTGGTTTGACCTAATTTGACCAATTGGCCATCCTAACCCAACCTAGCCCAATTTGACCCATAAGAGCCAAATTGAGCCAAACCCCTTTGAACCAAGCCATGACCCATTGAAACCTAGCCCAACCCATCTCAAACTCACCTTGGGTCAGCCCCAAACCATCCTAACCTGAATTGGGATCAACCCAAAGAAAATCTCCCATGGATTCTCCTCCCCACATTGGTTTTAGCCAAAATTGGCAAAGTCCACTCCCACCTTTCCATGTGGCAGCCCTCAAACACCCCAAATGGGGTCTGAACTACTCACCTTGCCCAACCCATGTGGGTTAGGTTAGCCTTGTACCAAAGGGAGGTGAGTTAACTCACCTCCCCACCATAGTTGAAACCAATGGACCCAAAGAAGGTGGTTGCTGCCATAAGCCCCCTGCCATGCATTCCACCAACCCAATCGAGCCACATGGAGGTGACACTGACCACTCCGATGCCTTGACGGTGGCTCACCAGCCAAAATTGAGGGGACGATCTCATCCATCAAATCTAAGGGAGGGATATACCTCTCTCCCCCCCCTCAATTATCTAAAACACACACACTCACTCTCAGAAATCCCCTCAAGACCATCCTAGAGCCCTCTCCAAGTAAACCAAGCTCCCCCATTATCGAATTTCTCAAAGCCAAAATAGGACACCCCCATTTTTGATTCAACTCCACCAATACTCAACCAAATCCAAATTCCTCTAACCCACACACTCCTCACACCTCATCGAGCAAGAATGAATCTCTTCTCAAGCTTCCCGACCACTAAAGGTAAGAGTTTGATCAACATCGAGCTCCAAACTGATGGATCTTGATCCACCAAGTGAAAAAAAAGGAATTGATCTAAGTGCTTCTCAACACGGCTTCTTCTCCACTAGAAGAATCTTTCTCAATCAAATTTGTCATCATTCTTGAGCTCCTGTAAGGTAATTCCATGAAACTGAGATTTTGGTGATTTTTTGTTAGAGCTTTATGAAGAGAATGTCAATGTCGTGTGGTCTTGACCATTGGATTCCTTCAGATCCTTCGTGTGAAGGTGTGGGATTGATTTTCAATCAATCTAAGCTTGGGTGAGCTTGAATCAAGCGACGAAAGGCAGACGGTGTTCATCTCTCATTGCTCGAGGGACGATCGATCACGCACTGTCTATTCTACGTGATCGAATTGGATGTTCATGATTATTTGCTAGATTTATTTCAATTTAATCCCTTAAGGAACCATGGGTTTGATCTATGCCATTCGATCTAAGATCGGACGACGAAGATGAAAGTGCATCTGCCACCAGCCACATCAGCACTAAGTCAGACGCGTATAAGTAGTGAATCCTGCCACACCACGTGGAAAGCGTGCCACATTGGCAGGCCATGCGGCATCGATGATTTAGCCTTAATTAGGGATAATTAATCATTTTTAAGGGTTGAAACTTCCTAAATTCATAACAATTTATAGAAAAATCAAAAAATGCATATAAATACTTATTTTAAAGGTATTTTAGAGGAGAATTTATTTAAAATATTTTTAATTAATTTTTAATAGTAAATAGAGCTTAAGGTTTATTTAGTATTTAATTATCTTAATTACTCCTTAATTAGTTAAGTAGTTAACCACAAATTTTGTGGGTTCATTAAAGGAGATGACCTCTACCTTCCTTAATTTTTTGGAAATTATTGCTTAGGTAATTAGGATAATTAGCTTTAATTAACTTAATTACCTTCTAATGTGATTAATTAATTAATTAAACCATTGAACAGTAATAGTAATTAATTTTAAAAGTCAAATGTCATTGACCAATGGTAAATTAACAAAAGGAAATGATAAGCCTCCCTTCTAATCATTTTTCCTAAGTTCATTTCACTTAGAAGAAATTTAATTAGCATTAAAGATTAATCAAATTAATTTAATAAATTAAGATTTAATTAACTAAATAAAAATCATAATCATATCAAAACTTTATTGATTAAATCATGGGTAGGTCTTTAGGTGTTTAATAACCTAAAGCCACTTAGAGAAATTATGGTTAATCCACATGTGTGGGGAATCTATAAGAGTACATAATTAAGTTCCTTAATCCAATTAACTATTAATCATGAGGAAATTGCATTAGACCCCTCTCATTCTTAGGATCATTGCAAATTTACTTTCCATTCATGTGCATAACATGTTGGCTCATAATTGTTTAGTTAATTATATTAAGGTAACATAGGTAAGGGTGATTAATTGAATTAATTAAGAATTCAACTTAATTGATTCATAAAACACACTTAATTACCTCTTCATTAAACCAAATTAATTCACAAACTTGGGAATGGGTTGAGATCAGCAAAATAATTCTCCTCTCTTTAAAATTAATCAAAATCCCAAACCATAAATTGATGAAAAAACTTTGGTTTACTTTAAATGATTTTATTTGGGATGATTGACCTTAGATATTAATTAATTGAATGAAGCCATGTGTTTACATTTATTTATTCCTTTTCAATCATGTCAAATATTGTATGTCATTTGATTTCATGCATTCAACTCCTTTTAAAATTGATTAAATCAAATGATTTTTCTTTATGTAAGCTTGTATGTGTTGGATTAATGTATAATAAGTATGGCTATTGTCACTAATAAATTCAAATTATTTTCCAAAGTTTGTAAATCAATTACATTGATTATAGAGATAATAGTTATAAATATATGTAGGTTTTGCATTTGCTTATAGCTTAGATATGTGAAGTAAATCTCTCTCTCTCTCTCTCTCTCTCTCTCTCTCTCTCTCTCTAATTTATATGTAGTTTAAAAGTATTTGAATATTAATAAGTATATAGCCTGGACATCCCAGGAATACGAGGCTTTAGCTAGCCCCAAGGAGGTCATTTGTTAACCTCACTTCCCTGGTTAACAATGACATGTACTTATTCGATTTCATTTACATGTATTTCTATATTAAGATTTGGACAAAACTTTAATTCACATGCATAAATGAATCAACCAAATAAAAATAAAATATTTGCAAGGTTTTCTTTCCTTTATTTATGTATACATTAATGTGTATTTAAGAAAAGCAAGTATATAGTCTGGACATCTCGGGAATACGAGGCTTTAGCTAGCCCTAAGGAGGTCAATTGATTACCTCACTTCCCTGGTTAACAATTGCACATACTTATTATGTCTTTATACATGTGTATGTATATGTGATTAGCGAATAAAAATCCCTCTTTTTATTAAAATACATGTATTCATGATTGGCTAAGTGATTGAATTAATTAATAATGTAACTTAGAGTTTATTTCTTATGTTCAAGTGTACAAATGTACATATGTTTGAATGCGAATGGTATATAGTCTAGACAACCCAGGAATACGAGGCTTTAGTTAGCCCCAAGGAGGTCATTTGATTACCTCACTTCCCTGGTTAACAATGACATGTACCCATTTAATTTCATCCTTATATATTTTTGTATAAAAATTTAGATAGAGCATTAATTAGCATGTATTTAATAATTCAATCAAATGAAACATAATTTCCAAAGATAGACAATCATCATTTATGCTACAACATGTTGCATGCATAGGTACACAGGATGAAAGCACATGCTTGTTATATATGATAGAAATGGATGATTTGACATATGTCATGTGGTAGTAATTCAATTAGATTAATCTTAGGATGTTATGGTGTTTATTTTTGAATGGTGGTGGGACACCACACAGATCTTAGGGCATACTTATTGAAGTGATCGGGTATAACATTAAGGAATAATATACTATCTCGAAAGATAGAAGTCGTCACCCTACAATGGACCTAATCACCTAATAAGGACTCCTAAGACATGATGGCTTTCGAATATACTACAGATCTTTCCCCTACTTTGCATGGAAAAGTAAAGTAGGATTTATTTTAAGCTGGATCCATTAAGTTTCCTATGAAGGCAAGACTTCATAGTTAATTACATATGAAGGAATGGGAATTCCTTAAGAACACTCTCGATTAAAGTAGACAATAGGGTCTCCAAAGATTTAAAGTGAGACTATTAAAGGATTGTTTATATTGGAAAATCAAATTGGATAGATCGAAAGGAAAGAGTTATTTTTAAAAGCCAAAGAAGATGAGTAGGGAATGCTCATGATACTAGGAAACCTAATGAGCAATCCAAACTACCCTATAGTTGGGCTTTATATATTCGAAGAGAGAATTAATTTTGTTAGAGTTAAGATTTCATTAGAAAGCTAAGACTTATAGCTCCACAATACAAGATCATATAAATGCCTAAGTGATGAGGATTTATGCTTGTAGCCTGGAGGAAATAGTTTCCTCGGATCCTAAGCTAGGAGCTTTGGGAGAAACCATAAGCACATCCTAAATCTAAGCGAAAGTTGGACATAATGGTCTACCTCCATAAGAGAGGATAGACCGTCTGACTGCTGGACTTACAATCACTTGGAGTGATAGCCAACTAACTCTTCCTACGCTTTAAAATCATGTAGGCAAGTGATATAATTTTGCAAGATAATTGGGTTATTATTATTTAGAAAGAGACTAAAGTCCTTAAACTCACTCCCTAAAGAGACTAGAGTATGAGTGGTATAAGTAATGACTTAATCTATAAATGCAAATATTTTCAAATTTTATTTAATTTTTGATGCTTCATTCTCACAAAGTCTTTGGGATTTTCATATGTCTAAATGCATGATGAAATGGATTATTGGCCAAATCAAAAGAGAAGAGGGTGAAGCTCCATTAGTAGGAGTTGCTCTCATATGTCAAGCGGTTCCCATGCATGCAAGAATAGAGGCCCTCATTTTTGCAAGAGTGGTAAAAGATGCATGCATGATATTAGACATGCACCCATATAGTTAAGGGGTTGCTAAATATTTTAATTATCTTGCTTTAATGCCTAAGCTTTATGTGAGGTTATGAATTATTTAAAACTTCAATTATGAGTTATAGTTGGGTAAAAAATTTATTTTTTTCTAAGAGCCTTATCACATTCAGGCCATACAAAAAATACCAATCATAAAGAAACTATGAAAAGACATGCCATTTCTAATGCACAAGCTAAACATAACATCAAACATTTTATAACTATTGCAAAAGGAATTGGCACAAGGAGTTCAATTTTGGATTTTGACTTGATTTGAATTTGATTTTTTTATTTGATTGTATATTTGAATTATATTTAAGAAGATGATTGAATATTTGATTGACTCATGAAAAAAAATCAATTGAATTTGAATTGATTTGGAGGAAAATTTGGCTAAGCTCATGGAGATAGGCCAAAATGGCTTAAGGAAGATTTTTATTTAGTATGATTTAGTTTGATTTAATTTGAGTTAGTTTTGATTATTTGAGTGTAGATTTCATTTATATTTATGAAGATGATTTAAGATATGATTGATTAATAAAGAAATCAATCAATTTTGAAGTAGATTGGATGGAAATTTTGCTAAGTCCATGGGATCCAATCATAAGGCATAAGGAGGATTTGGTCAAGGGATTCAATCATTTGATTTAGGATTTGGATTTTGGATTTGGTTTTTGGATTTAAGTTCAAATTGAATTTGAGGTTATGTTTGAAATTTGGATTTGGATTGAATTTAAGAAAGTGTACATGGATTGCGTTTAGGCTATAGGGTAGGTGATTTCCCTAATTTCTAAGGCATGGTCTAATCCTGTGGTTGAACCCTTCTAAGTCTCTAGGTTTAGGTTAGGTGTTCACCTAATTACTAGATGTGTCTTATGACTAAAGAAATCTAGTGTCTAAATATTTCTATGTCTAAGATAAGAAATTGAGAACTCACTCCAAAAGTGATGTCAATGAAATGACCCCCAATAGGTGTGGTGTAACTGAAAAGACATACCACACATATTAGCATTGACCGAGATGATCAACAATGTCCAAAAGATTACAAGTGGTAATAAAAATGATCTAAACCTAAACCCAAAAGGTGGATAGAATCGTGATCTTAGCACAATGCAACTCAACTCATGCTAGGGGCATAAGAGAGCAAGGAAGATATGGTTGGAATTTCATGTCAAGGACATGAAGAAGATCCGCTAAGGGATCACACATGCATTAGACATGTCATGTGAGAGTTCTATGCCAAGGGCATAAAAGGAGGAATCCGATGGGAATTGGAAATGTGAGCCTTCCACTAGGGAAGCAGGTTCAAGCTATCCGTTGGGGATATGGATTTGAGTTTGATTATGAATATGATTTGTTTGGGTGTGTATCCCCTGGGGATAAGAATCTATAATCTGCTAGAGATTGGGAATGTGAACCTTCCATTGGGGCAACAAGTTTGAGCTATCCACTATGGATAAGAGTTTAATGAGATCTCTTATAGCTCCACTAGGAAGATTAATTTGATTTCCGCCTTGCTAGGGAGAAGTTTTGTTTGTTTGATATGTTTTAATTTAACTCCACTGGGGAGGTTGGTTTCAAATCTAGTATATTATGGACCCTATCATTGTGCGATGGACCCACTGAGAATGGGCTATGTCGGCCTTGACCTATCTTAAATTTACAAATCCAAGGGATAGTCTACCAGCCACAAAGTAGGACTATTCGACCTAAGGAGTTGCCTTTTATTGTGCAATAGCTGTACTAGGAAGAAAGCATAGCAGACTTACATCTTTCAAAGTAGAGGTCAACTATTGGGGTGATCTGTTAGATTCGCAATAGTTCAAACCCGACCTAAGGGCAACTATTGAGTGAATGTCGCTGGGGGACTTACGTCAACTCAAAAGTAGTCAAGATTAATTTCAATAATTTATTTTAATTTGATTTGGTTTATTTTCATTTGTTTTGATTTCATTTGATGGATCTCATAGATGTGCGATGGATCACATTGAGAAGGGTCTATGTCGGCCTTGGCTTATCTGAGATTTATCAATCCAAAGGGGTAGTCAACCAGCCAAAGGGTTGGACTATCCAACCTAAGGGGTGTCTTTCGGTGTACAATGGCTGTGCTAGAAAAGCGTAGCAGACTTACATCTCTGAAGGAAGGACATCCACTGGGGTGATCTGTTGGAAGTACAATAAATCGAACTTGACCTAAGGCTGCTTGTTGGTGTGCAACGGTCACGTTGAAAATAATGTGTAGCATACTTACATCTCCCAAAGCCAAGACGATCGTCGGGGTAACCTGTTGGTGGCATAACATATTGAACCAGACCTAAGGGTGACTATTTAGAGAGTGCCACAAGGGACTTATTTCAACTCATGAGTAGTTAAGCAATTTCTATAAGAGTTTTGCTGACACTGCCCTAAAGATAGGATGTATGCTTGGGAAAGGTTCCACTGGGGGCATTAATTCTTAATCCATAAGCAAATATATATATATATATATATATATATATAAAATTTATTAATTATCATAAACCTTGTTGGTGTACGAGGGACCACACTAAGAAGAGGCTATGTTGGCCTTGACCTATCTCATATTTATTAAGGGAGAAGCTGCGTATCCGCAAAACAAAATCTCTAACCACATAGGTGGTTACTAGGAAAGGGGACTGTCCAATCCAAAACTAACATGAGTAGTGTCTATATGGGGTCGTAAAATGTGATCCAAATAAAGTTCCCATAGGGGAGGTACCACTAGGGGCGTTATCCTGGACTCGATAAAAAGAAAGCCTGTAGGTGTACGGTGGCCAACTCAAGGAGAAAGTGTAGTAGACTAACATCAACCATGAGTGGTGTATCCACCGAGTGGGTTGCTGTGCATAGAGAACACCAACCAACCTAAGGTCCCCATCGGTGTTTGATAATCAGTCTAGAGAGAAGGCGTGTAGGCTTACATCTCCCTAAAATAGAACTGATTGTCGGGATAGTCTATCGTCAGCTCAACAGGTGCTATCTAACCTAAGGCTACCCGTCAATGTGCAGCAGCTATGCTAGGAAGAAGGTGTAGCAGGCTTACATCTTCAGAAGTGAGGAAAAATTGCTGGGGTGACCCATTATTGGCACAACAAGTCGAACATGACCTAAGGGTGACTACTACATAGGGAGTCACAAAGAAGGATTGGACCCAGACTTGAAGTAGTCAAGAGGAAAGGTGTAGCAGACTTAAATCAAATTCTACTTTTGCATGGTTTTCTATTCTTATAGTTGCTTGTACATTCATATGTATATTAGAGTAGTACGTATATTAGTCTAGATATTTTGAGGATGTAGGGCTTTAAATAGCCCCAAGGAGGCCTTTATCTCACTCCCTTGGTGCAAACAATGGCATCGTATCCACTTAAAAGTTTTATACATGTGTATGTGTGATATAACTAATGAATGAAAATCATAATTAAATTAAATTAAATTAAATTCTACTTTTGCATGGTTTTTTATTTTTATAATTGCTTGTACATTCATATGTATATAAGAATAGTGGGTATATTAGCCTAGACATTCCAGGGATGCAAGGCTTTAAGTAGCCCCAAGGAGGTCTTTACCTCACTCCCCTGCTACAAACAATGGCATCATATCCACTTAGAAACTTTATACACTTGTGTGTATATTTAACTAAGGAATGAAAATCCCCTTTTCTATTAAAAAAGACATATATTCATATTTTGTTCAAGTGGTTGAATTGATTAGTCATATGATTTAGAGTTCTTTTCTTATGCTTTTGTATAAGAATTTGGATAGAACTTTAAATTAATTTGAAAAAATAATTCAATCAAATGAAACATCTAAATTTCAAATTCATTTGCTTACATTCATCATTTAAGTGTGCTAAGATATATATTGTATGTGTAGGTATACTTAAGACATAATCAGAAGCATGTTATATATGATGAAAATAAATGAATGAATGTGTGTCATGTGATAGTAATTCATTCCAATTAATCTTAAGATGCCTCTCTTATTGAATAAGGTTATTTAAAGTGAACCTAAACTTATGATTAATTAAAATATATAATAAGCCATTCATTAAAGAGAACTAAGCTAATTAATTTGCTTTAGATGTGACTTAAGATAGGGATAAAAGAGAGTGATCCTCTCTTTTCTTCTCTTTATAACACTTAGTTATTAAGTGCAAACCAAATGAAACAAAAGAAAACTTTAAGAAAAACTTACAAATCAATTAAGCCACTTAAAGTGAAACCATCCTTCAAATTAAATCCTTTCTTACTTAAAAAATCATAACAAAGCTTAGTTATGGCACACCACATAAGCCTTAATACATACACCTTAGAATTAAGTCCCCACTTTTAACCTTATGTTAGGACGGTGCATGGTTTGATGTATGTTCAATTTTATGAGTCTGGATGTTAAGGTGTATGCTTCGTAGACTAGATGTTAGGCCGTGATTAGCCTAATCATATTTTCTGCAGGAGATTATGCTTAAGGGGTTCTTAAAAATAAATATAAATGCTCTCTTTTGCAGGTTGCTTAACCCCTAAGCACAATCTAAATTAGGACAAGTGGACTTGGTTACCCATGTGCAGGGTGTTGAGCCTAAATTATTCATATAACTACTTGGGTTGCACAATGTGTTTAGCTAGCACATGTTTTACAAGTGTAGTTAGATTTACTTTTCCTATTTTTAATATAATTTTGTATTAAGAATTAGAATTTGTGTTATGGTAGATTAGGATGCCCCCCGTGATGCCTTTAAAGGAAGCAAATCCAAATGAAGAAAAGAAGTGGAAACCTAAAGATATGAAGAAAGAAGACCCCCATACATTTATTCATTTGTGAATTTGTAATTATTCCTTCATATACCGGACTGTATAAGGGTAGAGCTTGGCTACCCATTTCTCTTTTTGAGTTATACGATGGTACCCGACCGCACCAGCATTTTATTCTTTCACATTGGATTTATAAATTATTTGATGTTTTATTTACAATTGCACAATAGAAATAACATGTCTTTTCTTAGTTTTTTACTTATGTGGTGATTTAAAGTATGGCCTGGATCGGGTTAGACTCTTAGAGAAAAATAAATTTTCTACCCCAACTATAACTCATAACTAAAATTTCTAAATAACTCATAACCTCACATAAAGCCTAGGCATTAAATCAAGATAACTAAAATATTTACTAACCCCTTAGTTGTATGATTGTATGCCTCACATCATACATACCATATTGCTTCACTCTTACTAAAAGAGGGTTTCCATCCTTGCATGATAGGGGAAGACTTGACCTTTGAGGGTCTCCTCTATAGTGGAAAACACCTCTTTCCTTTTGATTTAGTCGATGACCTTATTTCAGCATGCATTTAGACATGTAAAAATCTTATGACCTTTGTCAAAATAAAGAGTTAAAATCAATAAAAATTGATAAGATTTTCATTAGACTAAGTCATTATTCATACCACTCATGCTCTAGTCTCTTAGGAAGTGGGTTTAAGGACTTTAGTTTTTTTGTAAATAATAACAACCTAACCATCTTGCAAAATCATATGACTTGCCAACATTATTTTAAAGCGTAGGAGTTAGCTGGCTATCACTCCAGACGGTTATAAGTCCAACAGTCGAGTGGTTCACTCTCTCTTGTGGAGGTAAATCATATACCCATTTTTCTTAGATTTTAGGTCGTGCTTTGGTCCTCGCTAAAGCTCTTTAGACTTAGGATCTGAGGTTGTTATTTTCTTCGGGCAATAAGCATAAATCCTCACCTCTTAGGCATTTTTATGATATTGTATTATGAGATTATAAGTTCTAGCTTTCTAATAAAATTTCAATTCAAACATATAATTCTTTTCAACTTTAAACATATAAAGCTCAACCATAGGATAGGTTGGGATGCTCACTAGGTCTCCTAGTATCATGAGCATTCCCTACTCATCTCTTTTTATCTTCAATGATAAGTCTCTCCCTTTTGATCTATCCTATTTGGATTTCTAACATAGCCAATTTATTAATAGTCTTATTATTGAACTCTTTGGAGACAATAATTGCCTACTTTAATCGAGAGTATTCCTAAAGAATTCACCCTTCTTAGGATGTAATTAACTATGGGGGCTTGCCCCTATAGGGAACTTTAGAACCCAGTTTAAATAAATCCTACTTTATTCATCCATGTAAAGTAAGGAAAAAATCTCTGGTATATTTGAAGACTCATCATGCCTTAGGAGTCCTTATTAGGAGATTAGGTCCATTATAGGATACTGATTTTATCTTTTGAGATAGTGCACTATTCCTTAATGTCGTACTTGATCACCCCAATAAGTACACCCTCAGATCTATATGGTGTCCTCTATACATATACATATTTAAAAATAAACACCACATGTATGCTAAGTGAAGCCCAATGTGTTTGATGTATTTTGATTTATTTTAAAAATGAGACCCTTACTTACCAAATTTGGTATGTTAAGTAGGGCTCAAGTGTATTTATTATTTTTGAAAGTGTGATTGTTATCTAATAAATGTGTATGTTAAGTAAGATTCAAAATATTTGATGTTTTGTTGGGTTTTGAAAAGTATCCCTTAATAAATTTATTATTTTAAACAAAGCTCAAGTGTGTTTGTTGCTTTGATTTAAAGATAGGGCTCTTACTTAACAAATGTGGTATGTTGAGTAAGGTCCAAAAATGTGTTTGATTTTAATTCGAAAGTGAGATTCTTACCTAACAAATATGGTATGTTAAGTAAGTGTGACTTGATATTTGTTTCATTTTGAAAGAGGTGAACTCTCATTTAATAAATGTGGTTTGTTAAATGGAGTTCAATTTAATTTTCATGATGATGTTTAATTTTATAAAAAAGAAATTATCATTTGACAAATTTGGGTATGATAAATGGAATGCAATTGTGTTTAATTTGTTTATGATTTGAAAAAGAGAACTCCACTTAGCAAATGTGGGTATGTTAAGCAGAGTCCAATTTGTTTTGATTTTTAAAAAAGAGGGGAATTCTCATTTGACAAGTTTGAGTGTGCCAAATGGAATTCAAATGTGTGTTTATTTTTCATAATTTTGAAAGAAGTCACTCTACTTAGCAAATGTGGGTATGCTAAGTAGGACCTAATTTGTTTTGATTTTTGAAAAGGGGAACTCCACTTAGCAAATTCAGGTATATTAAATGGAGTTCAATTATTTGTGTGTGGTTGCTTTTGAAAATAGAACTTTTATTTAGCAAATTTAGGAATGTCAAATGAGATTCAAAATATATATCTTGACTTTGTCTGTGATATTTCTTTTGAAAAGAGGGGAACTCTTACTTAACAAATTTGGATATGTTACGTGAGGTTCAATTATATGTTGATTTTAATTTTTTTTTTATTTTGAAAATGGAACTCCATTTAACAAATTTGGGTATGTTAAATGGAGTTGGTTAATTGACTTTATTTTAAGAAATGTGCTTTTTTGAAAATATTTGAAAGGGATTTTGATGATTGTAAATTTGATTTTGATTTTTGAAAGAGGACCCTCATTTAACACATTTAAGTATGTTACTTGAGGTTGGATTGGCTTTTATTTTAAAGAGATTTGAAAAATTTTATGACTTTGCAAACTTCATGTGGAGTGAATTTAAAAATGATTTTATTTAGGAAAAGTGCTTTTGAAAATATTTTACAAAAGACTTTACTTGTTTTTGTTTGAGTTTTCTTAAATGTGGGATAAACCTTACCTCACCAAGCTAGTGGTAAAGAGGTTCAAAATTTTGTATTTTTTCATCTCCTTTATTTAGTTAGTTTATTTTTACCTATTGGGGGACACAATAGGATTTTAAGACCTACACAGAGTGAGGTCCAAAAACCTAAAGGATGTTGGCTAGCTTTGCTTAAGGATGAAATAAGCTAAGTGACAATGAAAAGAAAGATAGTCTTGGGCTCATATAAAATATAAGTCCACTATCGATGCATGGAGATAATAATTATCTACTAAAGATGGAGAGAGGAACCATCCTGAGTGGAGTCACCAGAAAATCTGTGGTGTTTATTTTCAGAATATTGGTGGGACACCACGTAGATCTTAGTAGGTACTTATTGAAGTGATCGGGTATGACATTTAGGAATGATTTACTATCTCAAACATAGAATTCATCACCCTACAATGGACTTAATCACCTAATAAGGAGTCCTAAGTCATGATGGGTCTTCGAATATACCAGAGATCTTTCTCCTACTTTACACTAAAAAGTAACGTAGGGTATATTTTAAGTCGGGTCTAAGTTCCTATGGAGGCAAGCCTCCACAGTTAATTACATCCTAAGGAATGGAAATTTCTTAATAACACTCTCTATTAAAGTAGACAATTTGAGTCTCCAAAGATTTTAAGGTTAGACTATCAAAGGATTGTTTGTATTGGAAAATTAAATGAGATAGATCAAAAAGAGAGACTTATTTTTGGAAGCCAAAGGAGATGAGTAGGGAATGCTCATAATACTAGAAAATTTAATGAGCAATCCAAACTATCCTATGTTTGGGCATTATATATTTGAAGAGAGAATTAATTTTATTAGAGTTGATATTTCATTAGAAAGCTAGGACTTATAGTTCCACAACACAAGATCATAGAAATACCTAAGAGGTGAGGATTTATGCTTATTGCTCAGAGGAAATAGCTACCTTAGATCATAAGCTAGGGAGCTTTGGTATAAACCATAAGCACATCCTAAATCTAAGTGAATGGTGGACATAATGGTCTACCTCCACAAGAGATGATAGACAATCCGACTACTGGACTTACAATCACTTGGAGTGGCAGCCAGCTAACTCTTCCTACGCTTTAAAATCATGTAGGCAAATAATATGATTTTGATAATATAGTTGGGTTGTTATTATTTATAAAGAGACTAAAGTCCTTAAACTCACTCTCTAAAGAGACTTAAGCATAAGTGGTATGAGTAATGACTTAATCTACAAATGCAAATCTTTTGAAATTTTATTTGATTTTTAACGCTTCATTTTGACAAAGGCTTTGGGATTTTCATATGTCTAAATGCATGATGAAATGAATTATTGGCCAAATTAGAAGAGAAGATGGTGAAGCTCCATCAATAGTAGTTGCTCTCATAGGTCAAGCGGTTCCCATGCGTGAAAGAATGGAGGGCCTCATTTTTGCAAGAGTGCTAGAAGATGCATGCATGATATTAGACATACCATACAACTAAGGGGTTGCTAAATCTTTTAATTATCTTGATTTAATGCCTAAGATTTATGTGAGTGTAGAGAAAATTTCCCGCACACATATTGGGAGCCGCCTTCAAATCTATTGGTGAAAGGAGAGGCAAACCTATGTGTGGAAAATTCATCTTATTAAGATGCAACGTAGATCCGTAGATGTACTTATTCAGGTGATCAGATACGTCATCAAGGTATAGTGTACTATCTCGAGAGATAGAAGTCACTACCCTTTAATGGAATCAATCACCTCAATAAGGACCCCTAAGGATGATGGGTCTACATATGTACTAGAGACTCTTCCCCTACTTTACAAAAAAAAGTAAAGCATGGTTTATTTTAAACTAGGTTCATTAATTCCCTACAGGGGTAAGCCCCCATAGTTAATTACATCCTAAAGGATAGGATCCTTTAGGAAAACTCTCGATTAAGGTAAATGATCATTGTTTCTGAAGATTTCAATAGAAAGGACTATCAATCGGCTGGTTTATATTTTTGAAGGTCAAATGGGATTGATCAAAAGAGGGAGTTATTATCGAAGCCAAAATAAGAATAAGTAGGAGATGCTCACCATGCTAGAAAACCTAGCGAGCATCTCAAACCATATAATAGTTGGGCTTTACATTTTAGAAATTGATTTAGTTTGTTTGAGTTATATTTTTCATTAGAAATTTAGGACTTAATATTTTTAACACAAGATTATGGAAATGCCTAAGAGGTGAGGAATTATGCTTATGACCCACAAAGGGAAGAAGTAACCTCAGAACCTAAATCTAGGAAGCTTCGGCGAGGGCCAAAAGCACAACCTAAATCTAAGGCAAAAAATGAGTAATTGGTTTGCCTCCACAAGAGAGGACAAACTACCTGACAGCTTGGACTTATAATCATCTGGGGGTGGCCGCCAACTAACTCCTCTTATAATTTTAAGTACATGTAGGCAAGTCTTTATGCTTATTCAAGATAGCTAGGCTATTTTTATTTAGAAAGAGAATAAGTCTTTAAACTCACTCCCTAAAGAGACTTGATCATGTAAAGGAACATGATTTAATGACCTAAATCTAATGCATTTCAAATTTCATTTTATTTTGATTTTTTGGACAATCATTTGACTCAAGCTAATAGGATATTTTATGACTAATGCATGAGAAATAGATTGTTGGCCAAAATCAGCTAGAATTTTCAGAGGTGAATTTCCACCACGGCCCTCATAGGTCAAGTTGGGTTCTCTGGCAAAGATGGAAGCCCTCCAATCAAGAGTGAGATAAGATGTTGTTTTGCATGATATTATAAATAAAAGAACTCATTCATCTAAGGGTTTATCCTCCTAGGTAATGCTGTGAGTTGTTTAGTTTTAGTTTGAATTTTTAAGTTGGGTAAAAGATTTATTTTTTTTCTAAAGAGCCTAATCTTCATCCAAACCATACATAAAGCAAGGAAGAAACTAGGAAAAGCATGCTACTTAATGCACAAGTTAGAAATAATATCAATCAATTTATAAAACTAGCACAAAAAGAATAAATGGCAGTTTGTGGTCAGGCACCACCGCACAAACCCAAAAATATCAAATGTGGGTACCCAAGCTCTACCCTTATACAACATGGATTACAAATGAATTAAATTGCATTTAATCAAAAGGAATTCATTATTATGGGGGTTTTCAAGCTTTTGTTCTTCTTCCTTCTTCCTTCTTTCTTCTTGCTTTTCTTCTTTTCTTCTTTGGATCTTCCTTTTGGGTGGTTGAATGGTAGATTGCCCCAAGGCTTCACATGGTGCATAAGGTGGAACCTTATGACCAATGTTCATCCTAATCCCCCATAGATAATCATTCCAAATCCTAAATATACAAATTTTTACATGAAAAGAGAAAAGCATAAATCTACTTAACACCTGCAAAATAAAGGTTAGTCAAATCACACCACATAAATCCCAAGCATGTATATTGGACTTATCACCCCACACATGGGTGACTAAGTCCACCTGGCTATGGATTATGCTAAGGAGTATAAGCACCTGCAAGGAAGAAGCAATTATATTTTTATTTATGATAGCACCCCTTTAGCACAATCCCCTGTAGAAAAGAATGGTTAGACTAAACACGTCCTACCAATCATTCTAAGAGCATACACCCTAACATCTAGTCTAAAATACTCATCACAAAATAAAATATAACATCAAGCCATGCACCACTTAACTAAAGTTAGAAGTGGTGACTTAGGCTAATGTGTGTACTTTGAAGGTTTGTGTGGCATGCTTAGCTTATGACTTTAGGCTTGAATTTTTTAAGTGTGAAAGACATGTTCAACTTAGAGGAGGATTTCATTTAAGTTGTTTAGTGACTTTGAGTTATTTTTATTTCATGTTTTAATTTGGTTTAAGTGAAACTTAGAATTAATTACTAAGTTATAAAGAGAGGGAAAGAGAAGAGAACTTCTCTTTCCTTCCCTAATCCTTAAGTAATTTCTAAGATAAGTTCACATTTTAATTTCTTTTGGGTGAATATTTTAATTGCATCATTTAATTAATCCTAAATTTAGATCATTTCTAAACAAACCTATCCAAAAGAAAGGCATTTTAAGATTAAGAAAATGAATCAAAAATCCACACAACATACATTACCTTAATTCTTTCCCAACATATATAATATGTATATGGATGGACCCTAAGCATAACTATACATGCAAATGAGATAATTAACACACTTAATGATGCATGCTAAGTAGTTCATTTAAGAAAATTTAGAAGTTTAAATATGTATAAATTTTCTTAAATAGAAAAGGCTTTCTTTCTCCATAATTTCACATACATGCATGAAAGTAGGAAAGGCATACTATTAACCAGAGGTGTAAGGTATAAGACCTACTTAGGGCTACTTAAAACCTAGCAACCTCGGGGTTGTCCAGACTAATATACCACTTTCCTTAAATACTAACATGCATATAAAAGAAATAAAGTGGAAAAGGAATATGCAAAAGTTTGCTTAATGGTTTTATTTTGGTTTATACAATTTATTCATGCAAGTGTAAGCATTCCTTCTTAAGTGAGAGCACAGGGATGAATAGGGTTTGGAATCAAGTAAGTGTTGGGTTCTTTTCAAATGAACCCTATAATTTACTAACCCATATTCAAGACTATGCTAACATAAGGAAGGAAGGAAAGGCTACACTACACATGACTTTATAATCTACCATATGCAAGCTTATAATTAAATTATAAGAATAGCACACTTTCAGATTTTATGTTTCATTTATATATTTTGAAAATACTTTGGATTTAGTAGTGATAATAGCCACTCATATTTTACTTTAGCCAACACATGCACATTTGACATAAAGTAAATAATTTCCTTTTAAAATTTTGAAAACATGAAATCATGGATGCATAAGTCATATGGAATACAATTTAACATGTTGGGAAAGATCTAAATCAATGTAATCACATGAACAAACTCACTTTACTTAATTCCTAAAGACATTCTTATAGAATAAGAAAACTTAGAATAAATCAAAGTGAATTTCAAAAATGATTTTGTTTGATCGAAGTTTGATTTAATTTTAAAAGGGTGAGATTAGTTTGTTGTTCCTAACCCATTCCCACATGTGCTTTGTATTTTAGTTTAATTTTTAGATAATTAGATCCATTTTAAGTATTGATTAGGTTAAGGTATGCATTAAGTGATTTAATTAACCCTTACCTACACCACCTTAGGAAAATTAACTTAGGTAATTATGAGCCAATGAGACGATATAAAACCAACAAGGTATGTAAATTAGAAATGCACGTAATAATGAAAAAGCCTAATGCAATTTGTCTCACATTTAAAAGTGAATTAAGTTAAGGGGTCTTAGCTTAAGTACTTTTAAAATACCCTTTCATACATATGAAAGGGGGTTTAATTTCCTTAATTAGACTTAGGCTATTGAACACCTAAGCATCTACTCAAGGTACTTTAATTAAATTTTGGAGATTTTTAGAACTTTTGAAAATCATTTAGAAGGGTAATTAATGGATTAAACACTTAATTAAGAAAGGGATTAAGGAAAGAAAAGGGGGTTTAGGGAACAGCTTAGGGATAATACCATAAAATTATTCCCTAAAACTCCTATTCAGTGGATCTAACCTTAATCCAACTTAAACATAGGGAAAATCCATTAATTATATCTTAATTACCTTAATTACATGAAGATGGTAATTAGGGAATGAGCTAGCAATGTCCTTAATCAAGGCCTCAATAAATCTCAAGAAAATTAGGGGAGGTAGAGGTCATCCCCTAAAATGATCCCTAAAAATTTGAGATTAATTGGTGGCTTAATTAGAAAGTAATTATCTAATTATCATTCCCAAAGAAACCCAAATTCAGAGAAAAAGGAAATCAAAATATGTTGAAAATAATTTTAAAATATTCTAGGTGAAATTATCTATCCAAGGCATTTTTCCTTTTATTTTTTTGAATTTTTTATAGAGGGCTATGATTTTTAGAAGCCATAGGGATTAATCAAGAAATTAATTAGTTAATTAAATATTACCACTTAATCCCCCACCTGCAATGTGACATGTGGTGGAGACAGTCAGTGCGCTTTACACGCATCGTGTCGTGAACCTATACTTAACCCATCAAATTGGGAGAGGTGGCGGAGGCGCACACGTCTTTAGCCTTAACCGTTCAATCAAAGATTGGATGGCAGAGGATAAACCTGCGGGATTAAAAATGGAAAATGAATTATAAAACATGGGAAATAATCTCAGCCATCCATCTAAACACACGTGGATGGACGGTTGAGATTGGCTGAGTTCTTCCTTGAGGAGGAATGTGAGCCGTTCACAATCCAAGGGAAGATATGAGCCCGATCTCTCATGGATTCAAACAAAATTCAGCACACACCATCTAGGGGATCAGAGTGACCTATCCAATGGCTAAGATCCCATGATATGAATGTCCACTTCACAAAAGACCAAAACACCTTAGCCTAAGTGGTCAAAAATTCATTAACCTTGCCGGAAGTGATCACTGACTCTTAGGATCGATGAGTTAGCTTCGTCTAGTGGAAATGAATTCGGTTGAGGTTCCTAGCTCTTGAGGTTAAGTGGATGAGTGGGTGGACCAACTCCGCTTAGCTCCCCTTGCAGCTTTGATCGAATTGACTCCTTCCTTGATGTGGGAACTCAATTGCAAGCTTGGGTAGGCTCGAATGGATCCTCTGATGATGAGTGTAGGAGGAATTTGGATGAAATTGAGTATGGAAGAAGTTTGCACTTCAATGTATCTCCCCTATTTTCATTGTTTGGAAATCGAAGATGATGAATTCTCAATCTCCCCTAGTGGCCTTGGGAAAGCTCTGTGAGTGTTCTTAAAGCTTCTTATGTCTCAATCGATTGTGAGTGTGTGAAAACAAAAGTGAATTAGGAGGAGTATATCTCCCCTTATGGCAAGCGGACGGTCGAGCGCATGTCATTTTGATCCAATTAACACAATTGAGTGAGTTGTTTGATCAGTTAGGAGTGTGCACATGGTCGGTTTGCCAGAGGAGTGGATTCCTAACTTCCATGTGCAATCAATTGAGGTTTTGAGTGTTTGAAAATTCAATTTGGTGCCTATGGGTCGGGTTTGGTCCATAGGCCAAATGGGCTAACCCAAACTCGTTGGGTTGGGTGCATCACTCATCACTAGGTCCCCCTTGATGTTTTGGGAGAGCCTCAAGTGTTTGTGATGAGTGCATGACTGAAATACCCATGGGCTAGGCCAAAATTTATTCTATGGCCTAGGGGTATAATGTTCATTTTGCTATCTTTTTCAATTTGGGTATGTTTGGTATGTTGAGAAAATAGGTTGGGCCAAGTTTCTATGGAATTGGAATCCATTTGATAGGGTTTGGCTCATGTTGACCCATTTAGGTCAAAATGGGTCAACTTGGATCAAGTTGATCGATAGGTCAAATTAGGTCAAACCAAGGGTTCGATCAAGTTTATATAATCATTTAAAATATTTTGGTGCCTTTGGTTTGGTTCAATTGGGTATAGGTTAGGTTTTGGCTCATATGACCCATTTAAGTCAAATGGGTCAAGTTAACCTATTTTACCCATTTGACCTATTTGGGTTAGGTCAAGGATAGGCTAAGGTTTGCTTGGTCATATGAAGTGGATTGGTATCTTTGTTTCCAATCAATTTGATTTAGGTTCAATTTTGGCTCAACATGACCCCTTTAGGTCATGTTGGGTCTAAGGTCAATTGGGCTAGGTTGGGTCTAGTTGTCCAATTGAGGCTTTGGTCAAGTTCCACAAGTGATTTGGGATGGACTTGACCCATTGGTTTCAAATAATTTGGCTTAGATCATGTTTTGACACATTTTGACCCTTTAGGTCAAATGGGTCAACTTAGGTCAAGTGGGCCAAATGGGCTAGCTTAGGCTCAAAAGTTGACTTGGTCAAGTTCAAGCATAGGTCATGAGTGAACTTGGATCAAAGTTTTCAGTCAATTTGGCCTATAGTGGATTTTGGCTATGTTGGGTTTCATTTTTGGTTAAGTGTTGACTTGGTCAACCCTTAGGTTTGACTTGGTTTGACCCAATTTCATTGATTAATCATCCCATGATGATTATTGATCATGATGAGAAGGATATATGAGTTTGGTTCAATCCAATTTGGATAGGATCAAAAGTTGGCTCATAAGGGTACTTTAGGTCACTTTGGGTCAAGTGAGCCTAAGTGAGTCAAATGGCTTGGTTAAAGCTTTATTTGAAGTTGATTGATCTTGTATATGGACTAATGATTGAAATATAAATCCATTTACAAGAAGTTTGAAGTCAAAAGGATTTTGATCCATTTGAAAATCTCATATTCAAAGGAAGAATATGAAGGAGTTTTGGGTTTGATTTTTGATTTAGGTTTTGATTGAAGGATTGGGGTTCAGATTTATATATGAGCTCATGATTATAGGATTGATTAAACCATGTAAGAAAATCAATAGTTTGGCTTGATTTGAATTGATTTTGGCTAAGTTCAAGATTTTGACTTCGAAGGCTTAGATTTAATTTTGATTTGATTTAAGTTTGATATTTGGAGTTAGTTTCGATTGTTCGAATTTACATTTTATTTATACAAGTGAATATAAATGAGAATATATTTTGATCATGAGAAAATTTCAAGGATTTGAAAGAGTTTAATCATGATTTGAAGTTAAATCCATTAAAGGAAATTTAAAGGATTTAATGGAATTTTTAATTAGAAATTTAATTTTTTTTAAATTGGATTTGATCAATTTATATTTAAATTTCATTTAAATATGAGAACATAAATGAGAATATAAATTGTTTTTGAGAAAACCCCATGAATTTGAAGTGGTTTGATCAAAGTTTAGGTTAAATCCATTAATGAAAAATTAAGGGATTTAAGGGAATTTCAAGAATTTTAAATTTGGAATTTAATTTTTGCCTTTGATATATTTCATTTATATATGAGAATATAAATGAGGATATAAATGAGTTTTGAGAAAATCCTAAGGATTTTAATAAGCTTGATCAAGTTTTGGGGTAAATCCATTAATGAAAAATTAAAGGATTTAAGGGATTTTTAAATATTTTTAATTTCGGATTTAATTTTTGAGTTGGATTTAATTGAGTTATATTTATATTTCATTTATATATGAGAAAATAAATGAGGTAATAAATTGATTTTCAGAAAAACCCAAGGTTTTGAATGGGTTTGATCAAGATTTGGAATTGATTTTGGCTAAGTTCTTTAATGGAAAATTAGAAGAATTTAGAAAATTTTCATGACTTATTTTGGAATTTTGAATTTGATTTGATTGATTTGAATTTATATTTCATTTATGTATCATAATATAAATTAGAATATAAATGGATCATGAGAAAATCTCAAAAGGTTGGAATAGGTCTAGGTCATAATTTTGGCTAAGTCCTTAAGAAAGGATTAAGGACTTAGGAAAATTTTGACTTAGAAATTTTTGATGGATTTTTTATCATGGCTTTCAATCATGGATTTCAATCAAGGAATCATGGAATTGATTTGGAGTTTGAGAAAATTAAATGGAATTGATTTGGAGTTTGACTTATAGGAAGGAAAGTGAGGAATGGTTTAGGCTGAGGGTAGGAGATTTTCCTAACACCCCTAAGGCATGACCTATTCCCATGGCTAACTCTCCTAAGTCTTCTAGGGCTAGGGGAGTGTCCACCTAATCACTAGATGTGTCTTAAGACTAAGGAACCCTTAAAGTCTAAGAGGAACCCTATGCCTAAAATGGAGGTGTTAAGAGCTCATTCTAAAAATGAGGTCAATAGTGAGGTTATGAATTATTTAAAACTTTAATTATGAGTTGTAGTTAAGTAAAAGATTTATTTTTCCCAAAAGCTTAATCGCATCAAGGCCATACAATAAACACCAATCGTAAATAAATTATGAAAAGGCATGTCATTTCTAATGCACAAGCTAAACATAACATCAAATATTTTATAGCTACGACAAAAGGAATTGACTCAAAGAGTTCAAATTTGGGTTTTGATTTGATTTGAATTTAATTTTGGCTATTTAATTGTATATTTGATTTATATTTGGGAAGATGATTGAATATATGATTGACTCATGAAAAAAAAATTAATTGAATTTGAATTGATTTGGAGGCAAATTTGGCCAAGCTCGTGGAGATAGGCCAAAATGGCTTAATAAAGATTTTGATTTAGTTTGATTTAGTTTGATTTAGTTTTGATGATTTGAGTGTATATTTCATTTGTATTTATGAAGATGATTGAAGATATGATTGATTCATGAAGAAATCAATCAAGTTTAAAGTGAATTGGATGGAAATTTGGTTAAATCCATGAGATCTAATCATAAGACTTAAGGAGGATTTGATCAGGGGCTTCAATCATTTGATTTATGATTTAGATTTTTGATTTGGTATTTGGATTTGAGTTTGAATTAAATTTGAGGTTATGTTTAAAATTTGGATTTGGATTGAATTTAAGAAGGTGTACATAGATTGAGTTTAGGCTATAAGGTAGGTGATTTCCCTAATCCATAAGGCATGGCCTAATCCTGTGGTTGAACCCTTCTAAGTTTTTAGGCTTAGGTTAGATGTTCAGCTAATTACTAGATGTATCTTATGACTAAGGAAATCATAGTGTCTAAAGATTCCTATGTCTAAAATAATAAGATTAAGAACTCACTCCAAAAGTAGGGTCAGCATATGCCTTTCATGTTAAATAGAATTATTTAAAGTGAACCTAAACTTAAGATTAATTAAAATGTGTAATAAGACCTTCACTAAAGAGAACTAAATCAAATGAATAGGCTTTATAAAGTGGCTTAAGGTAGGGTTGAAAGAGGGCAATCCTTTTTCCTCTCTTTATAAAAGTTAGATGCTAAGTGTAAATCATATGAAATAAAACAAAATATAAGTTAAAATTCTCAAATCAACTAAACAACTTGTAGCAAAATCAACCATCATGTTAACTTGAATATTTTCCAAACTTAGAAAAACATAACCTTAATGCTTAGTTAAGATACACCACATAAGCCTTAACACACATATTAGAACTAAGCCACCACTTCAAGCTCTAAGTTAGGACAATGTATATTTGGTATATATTTTATTTTATCATGTAATATTTTAGACTGGATATTAGGGTGTATACTTCGAAGAATAGATGGTAGGTTGATATTAGCCTAATCATGTTTTCTGCAGGGAATTGTGCTTAAGGTATGCTTAAATGTAAATATGAATACTTTTTTTGCAGGTTGTCTAAACCCTTAAGCATAATCCAAGTTAGGATATGTGGGCTTGGTTACCCATGTGTAGGTGCTAAGTACAAATTATACATGTAACTACTTAGGATTATATGTGTGTTTAGCTAATACTTATTTTATAGGTGTAGTTAGATTTACTTTTCTTATTTATAATATAATTTTATAATAAGAATTAAGATTAGTGCTATGAGATATTAGGATTAGCAGTGGCCAGAAGACTTTATCTTGGGGTGCCCTGTGATGCCTTTGAAGCAAGCACATCAAAACTAAGAGAATGAAGGAGGAAGATGAAAAAAATGAAGAATGAAGACCCTCATAGCATTTATTCATTTCTAATTGTAATTATTCTTTCATATACCAGGTTGTATAAGGGTATAGCTCAGCTACCCATCTTTTCTCTTTTCGAGTTGTACGGTGGAGCCCGACTGCACCAGCCTGTTATTCTTTCATGATAATTATAAAATTTATTGATGATTTATTTAAATTGCACATTAGGATGGCATGTTTTTTTTATAATTTCTTCATGTTCGGCCTTAATATGTGGCTTGGATATGGTAGGCTCTTATGGTAAAAAATAATAATTTTTCTACCCAACTAATCATTCATAACTAAATTTTAAGTAACTCATAACCTCACCAAAAAGCTTAGGCTATAATCAATATAATTAAAAGATTTAACAAATAGCTGAATGTTATATGTCTCACATCATGCATGCATATTGAATCACTCTTGAAAAATGAGGGTATATGTTCTTACATGCATAGGGATTGCTTGACCCATGAGAGCAACCCCTACTAGAACTTCACCCTCTTCCACTTTTGATTTGTCTAATAACTTATTTCATCATGCATTTAGTCATATAAAAATCCCAAAGCCTTTGTCAAAATGATGTGTCAAAAATGAAATAAAATTTAAAAAGATTTTGCATTTATAGATTAAGTCATATACTCATACCACTCATGCTTTGGTCTCTTAGGGAGTGGGTTTAGGACTTTAGTATCTTTCTAATTAAATAATTACCCTAGTTATCATGTAATTCATAAGATCGAACTACATGATTTTAAAATCATAGGAGGAGTTAGCTGGCGACCACTCCAGACGGTTATAAGTCCAGAAGTTGGACAGGTTTACTCTCTCTTGTGGAGGTGAACCATTATGTTCACCTGTCGCTCAGATTTAGGTCATGCTTTAGCTCTTACTAAAGCTCCCTAAATTTAGGATTTGAGGTAGCTATTTCCTTCGGGCTGTAAGCATAAATCCTCACTTCTTAAGCATCTCCACAACCTTGTGTCAACAGATTATAAGCCTTAGTAATCTAATAAAAATTCAACTCAAATAAATAAATCTCTTCACTTTCAAACATATAAAGCCCAATTATATGATAGATTAGAATACTCACTAGGCTTCTAGTATGGGCTTTCCCTACTTCCTCCCTTTGGATTTTGAAAATAAGTCTTCTATTTGGTCTCTCTCATTTGATTTTCCAAACATAACCAATCCTTTGATAGTCTGACTTTGAAATCTTTTGAGATGACTGTGGAGGCTTTCCTCCATAGGGAACTTAATAACCCAATTTAATATAAACTCAACATTATTTATCCATGTAAAGTAGAGGAAAAATCTCTGGTACATTCGAAGACTCATCTTTCCTTAGGAGTCCTTATTAGGTGACTAGATCCATTGTAGGGAGATACATCTATCTTTAGAAATAGTACATCATACCTCAATGTTGTACCCGATCACTTCAATAAGTATCCCCTATGATCTTTTTTGTGTCCCTGCACATCAAAAAATAAACACCACAAGATATTCTTAGAAAATTTTATTTCCTAGGATGTAATTAACTATGGAGGCTTTTCTCCATAGGGAATTAAATAACCCGGCTTAAAATAAACCCTGTATTGCTTCTTCAGAAAAGTAGGGGAAAGATCTCTAGTATATTCGAAGACCCATCATTCCTTAGGAGTCCTTATTAGGTGATTAGGTCCATTGTAGGGTGTTGTTTCTATCTTTCAAGATAGTGCATCAAACTTTAATTCCATACTCGATCACTTCAATGAGTACGCCCTAAGATCTGTGTGGTGTTCACACTACTCATCCAAAATAAAACTCCACAATATCATGTAGATTTTATCTACATGATATAAAGGTAAAAACATGATTTATTTATCTATAAGGGATCAAGGTTTTATTAATTACAATATTGGTACAATACCTCAAAACTCTCTCATTAAGATGCACTACTCAAATTCTCAAAATTTACTAAGAAAATAAGAATCTCTTAGCCTAAGGTTTGAAGATCATAATCATAAGGTTAGCAAAGTAATGGGAGGCTATATGAGCTCTAATTAAAAGGGATACACAATCACATGAGGAATGATCGAGTGATCCTAAAATAAAAAATATAAATGCGCATCTCCCTAAATAAGGCTTGATAGCCAACACAGAAGGAATGCTTAGCAAATTAACATTAAAGGTGAAAAATAGGACTTACAATTTTATACTATATATGATCAAGTGAGCATACAATAAAGATGAAAATCACTGAGTGTCATGGTGGTACTTAAACTTTTAAACATTTCAGTTTGATATTTTTGACCTCACATTTAGTAAGATTGACAACCATTTCCTATATCTCAATCTAGACACTATGATTTCCTTTTCTAAATCTTACGATACTTCTAGTGATTAAGAGGAAACTCAAACACAAGACTTAGATAACTTAACCTTAAGGTTAGGTTCATTAGACTGGTGAGCCCCACCTACTATAAGCCAAACTAAATCCTTATGAAGAAAACACAAATTGATTATAACCCAATCAAACAAATGTTACCTATAACATTAACCATGACCAAACTTGTTTAATTGATATCTAAACCCACAATTGGCTCACTTAAACCCAACTTAACTCATTTGGGCCTTCATTAGTCAAATTTCAATTGAACCAAAACCACTTGAAATCTTCTTTACCCAAAGAATTAAGAATACTATTTGAACTTTATTGAAGGCTAATTGTGAATCAATTTGACTAATTGGCCTACTTATCCCAAGTTAGTTCAAATTGACCTAATTAAAATCTATTAAGCCAAAGTCAAACCAAATCATATCCAAACCAAATTGAGCCAACTTAAGGCCTCACAATCATCACAAATACATGATTAAATACAACCATGTGGAATTGCAACCCAATTAGACCAATTGATTCAATTAACCCAAGTTAGCCCAAATGAAACATATAAGGCCAAAACTCAAGTTAAACCTAGATCAATTGAAGTTGAACTCATTCAATCACAGATACATGATTGAACATAGGCCACACCAAATTACAACTTAATTTGGGAAATCGGTTCACTTAGCCCAAATAGGCCCAAATGAATCACATTTAGCTAAATCTCAGTTCAAATCAAATTGAACCAAGCCAACTCCTACAACCAACTTTAAATTAATTATTAAACACAATTTAATGATCAATTGACTCAAATTAGCTCAATTTGACATACATGAATCATAATGATCCAATTTTCATATCAAACTAAATTGGGCCATGTCAACCCATGCAATCATTCGTAATTTGATTATTAATCAAAACCCAACAATCATTTAAGCCTAAATTATTTAATTTGATCAATTGGTCCACTTAGCATAAATGAGCTACACTATGCCAAATTGTAATGTAAAATAAATTGGATCAAATCATTCATTCCAACATGTTTTAAATTGATATTTGAATGTGACCTAATAGCCCCTTCGGTCCAATTTGCTCAATTTATCAATCTAACCTAAATTGACCTATATGAGTCTAATTGACCAAAACCCAACCAAACTTGGCTTGACTCATCATTGGACCATTCCACACCTGCCAAGTGAACCTAACTCTTTGTCAGCCTAGTTCAACCTAAATCAAGTGAACTAAGGGTTCTAAATAAGATAAAATTCTAAAATAGCTAATTTGAATCCCTCCTTTTGGCCAAAGTAGCACCCTTAACATGCTTTAATCTCACTTTTTTTTAATTACACTTGACCTAAAACTAGTTTTCTTAGCCATTAACCAAGGGAAGCTATGGTCACAAGGTGACAAACCTTGGTGTGCTCACTATGACTTGTCCCCATCACCCCACTACATTATATTTAGCCAACCACAGGAGGACCTTCAACTCATAAGTCTGAACCCATTTTCAACTCTCCTCACTACATAGTCATCCAGTCATGCATGAACCCACCTAAAATGGTGGTTCACATAGGGAGAACAATATACCTCAATCAAATGACCAAACTCCACATATGCACTTCTAGAGCTAGTCTGCCAAGTTCTCAGACCCCTTCTTACATCCTAACTTTGGTAACACCAAGCTGTCTCAAAGCCTGATTGTCCCAAACATTATTCTCACTCAAATCCTAAATATACTCACCTCACACCTTTCCCAACACTCCCATGAACAAAAACAAATCGAGCCTCATACGATTCAAGAAGTAAAGCATAAAGCTAGACCAAATTCCAGTGACCTGTAGTGGTGGTTTTGTCTTCAAGGTAACCAGCAATAAAGCAAGAGAGGATCTTCTCATCAAGGCTTTATCTCTACTATATGAAGCTACCTTTGGCAAAAAAACCATCGAACATTAGCACCAGTGAGGTATAGCTCTCAAACCATAGAAAGCCTCTAAGAGCTTGATATTTTATGAAGTGATTTGGAGTTTTGTGTGAATTAAGCCATAAGGATCCCTTGCATTTGCTTTTCAGATCTATTTGGAACCTTTTCTCAAAATGTTTTAAGCTTGGTTAGCTTGTATCAAGTGGTAACCGATAAAAGGTGCTCAATTATCGCATGAGGTTGAAGGTAAATCACAAACTGTTCAGTCCTCATGATCAAAATGAAAGACTATGATTATTCCACAGTATAATTTTGATTTAATAACCTATTAATCATGAGTTTAATCTCAATCATTTGATGTTTGAACGAATGGCTCATGATTAAACTATGTTCACCGCCATCTAGTCACTTGTAACACGGATGTTTTAAATAACCAATCTCGTGGTGACGCACATAAAGCGTAATTGACTTGGTAGCTGATTGTGTAAATTAGTTTAATTAAGTTTAAATAATTTTAATTAGCCAAAATTTTAAAAATTCACAATAATTATAAAAATTCTAAAAATGTACTAGTAAATACTTAATGAAAATAATAAATATATTAGAATAAAGAAAAATAAAATCCTTAAATCTTATTCATTAGACCAGTAGTAATTATTATTTAATTGAAAGGGATATTTTTAAAATTAAAACTGATTTACTTTCCTGAATCACTTGAACTTTTTAGGGAACATGCTCTATGACCTATTCTACCCCTCATAATTATTTCAAGGCATTTGGATGAGTAGATTAGGAGTTATTTATTTTTATTTCCTAATGATGTAATTGAAGTTAAAATTAATTATAGAAATAAAATAATTTATCAAATTTGCATTATTATGCCTTAAACACATTCTCTTAGCATAAATACACTTAGAAAAAATTGTTAAGACCTCTGGTCTTAATTAAATATAAAAAATCATCATTCATGGACTTTAAATAATTAAATAATTCACATAGTTAAGTTAGAGCTTAAAAAGTTCACAATTAATTGCACAAAACTCTAGAAAATAAAAATAAATTCTCTTTTTGCTCAGGTAATAGAGAGTTACTTAATTATATCAAAAGCCCCAATTGATTTAAGGTATTTTAAGAGTAATTTCCTAATTATCAAAATCTTAATTAGTATAATTAATCATAAAATAAAAGTCTAAATTATTTAAAATTTTATAGATTTGTTTTAGCTTTTATTATGCATCTTTAAAATTTTTCTTAGAATTTTTGGGCTTATGATTTGTGGTTTATTACATTTTAGGATTGATTGAGTTAATAATTAAATTATTTAATTAATAAATCATAGAAAATTATAAAGTGAAATATTTGCACTTTAAAACACCTAATTAATAAAGAAGATTGTAGAAAGATTATTAGCTAAGCTTAACTCCCATTAATTTCATTAATCACCTTAATTAGCCTTAACTTTAATAAAGTCCCTCGGCTTTTTTAAGCCCAAATAAAATTACAAGCATTTGTGCAAGTCATGGAATCAATAAGTTAAATGGGGAAGTTTAAGACATTTAAATATATTTACTTGTATGTGCACTTAATTTAAATCATCAAGCATGCATAACACCATACATAAATAAGTCTATTTAATTTATTAAACATTACCCCACCCCTTCTCTCCTTTTTTTTGGAAATTGAATTTGAGATGTAGGCATTACATATATTTTCAAAATTATTATTGTGATTATAGAAATATATTTTCATGTCATGTATGACTTAAATTAATTGATGCAATAATATGATATATATATAGCCTAGATATCCGATGTCGCAAAGCTATTAATCTAAATGAGATTTTCACCTCACACTTATGGTTTAACAATGGCTCGTAACTATAGATTGTATGAATACATCTGATTCTAATCTCCATGCATAAAATCATCATATGTGTCATTTGGAATTATATACTTGATGCAATCATAAGGTATATAGTTTGAACCCCTAAGGTCATAGGACTACTGGTCCGAATGAGGTTTTTACCTCATACTGTTTGTTTAATAATGGCACGTATCTATAAATTATAAAATGTAGATATAAAGATATGTGTAATACATGCATTTTCATTTCTTTTCAAATCAAAATGGAATACAATGTGATATAAATTTACCTCTAACTCTTCAACCCTTTTACACAAAGCATGTACTTTATCTAGGCCATAAAGCATCTATTTAAATTATCTAAAATTATGAAATTGATTTAAATGCCATGAAAGCTTTCCTAACACATCTCTTCAATTCTAAAGAATGTCATATGAGGTTGTGGTGTTTTTTAGCATGAGCTTAGGGAATCTCTTCTTTTCCATTCTTAGGCTTTACTAGGATTAAGGTATGAGAATTCATACTTTGAGCAAGACTCATTAACCTCCATACTCTTTAAAATAATAAATCTAAATTAAACCTAAATTAAAATGATGAATATGAAATTCTCACTTAAAATCATTAATCACTTAATCAAAACCATCCATGGATACTAAATTAAACTTTATTCCCAAATTATGACTCAAATAAAAAATTCTAACTTTTTCACACCGCACTAACTCTCACACACATATTAGATTGATAAGCCACTAACCTTAGACCTATATTAGGCTGATGCTTTGCTTGTCATTTTGATTTTTCTCATTTTGTGGTGTAATATTTTAAACTGGAATTAGGGCTGTATGTGTATAGTCTAGATGTTATTATGTTATTTATTATATTAATGTTATTCTTTACAATGAGTTATGCTTAATAAAAAGGGAGTAGTAAAAATTAAACTTAACAATTTTTTCTTGGAGGTGTTATTTACCCTTTCGAGCATAACCCATTAAAATAGGTGGGCTTCAACATCCACTGGTGCTAATCCCCACTGTATGAATTATAATTGTTTTGTGTGTATGGATGCTCAGCTAACCTCTATTCTGTAGTATTAGTTAATATTTTATTTTAAAATTTCAAATATAATTTATATTAGAACTATCTTAGGGCCATGGGTTCTAGGATAAGGAGCGGTTAGAAGATATGGACTAGGAGACCATGTGAATCTTGGAGTGCTTACACCTTAAAGATGACCTCATTGGCTTTTATTCTTATGTGCTTAGTTTTAGGCTAGGTTGTATAAAGATAGAGCTCGACTGCCCAATTTTTTCTTTCCTCTAGGGTGTATATCAAAACCTAGCCACACTCACCTTTTATTATTTCAATTTCATTTATTTAATTGATTTGTTTGCATTGATTGTGCAATTGAAATGATATATATATTTTTTAAGTTTTTTTTCAAGTGTGATGTATTATTGTATGTTTGTCAAGATTTTGGTGAGCTCTTAGGATCAAAACTTTCTACCTTAATTAAATTAGCCAACTAAAAATGAAAGATTAATATAATTCATAACCTCGCATTAAAGCATTAGAAATTTAAAAACATAGAAATCTTAGGTATGTGATGTGCAACCATGAATTCATCTTCACTTCTTTTCTTGAAATGAGGGTCTTCACTCATTGCATGGTAATTAAGAGAGTCCAACCATATGGATAGTCACTCTTGAGTAAAGATCATCTTTCTAACTGATTTAGCTCATAATCTTATTTTATCATGCATGTAGGCATAATTGCATATCCAATCCTCTTCATTAAAATTGTGAGTCTAAAAAATTATAACGTTAAAATCTTATTATATTAGTTAGGAACATCATTCATACCAGTCATAATCCTAAAGCTAGAAAGTGAGTTTAGATTCTCAGGTTTATTTCTTAATAAATAATAGTCTAACCAACTTGCATTATATAAAACTTGGCCACATAGTTTTAAAGCATAGGTGATGTTAGCTAGTGGCCCATTTAAGCGAGTTATAAGTTTAAAAGAGTTGGGATAAGTTCACTCTCCTTAGAGGAAGTGAACCAATATATCACATTTTTTTATAAAATTAGGTCGAGCTTCTAGCTTATGGTGAAGTACCTTTAATTTTAAGATATAAGGCTTCCTGTTTCTCTTTTGATACCTTGTATAAGTCCTCACATCTAAGGTATTCCGGAAGTCTTATGCTATTGGGGCATAAGCCCTAGTATTCTAATGAAATATTAACTCAAAATTTAATATAAATCTTAATCTCAAAATTATAAATCCCAACAATAGAATAAACTAAAGCACTTCTCACTTATCCTTCTTTAGAATCTATTAAGAATTATTCCTATTTGAATTCTCTTATTTAATTTTTCAAAGTAGTAATGCTTGATTCTAAAGTTTGAAGAGATATTAAATGACTACTTTAATTGAGATTTTTTTAAGAGATTTATGCCTTCTAGAATATAATTAACTACAAGGGCTTGTTCCTGTAGAGAACTTACAACCAAGTTTAATTAAACTATATCTTACTTTATCTATGTAAGATAGGAGAAGAATCTTTTGTACATGTGAATCTATTGTAGGATAATATATGTATTCTTTGGAGGTAGTATATTATTATTTGAAGTCGTATTCGATCATTTAAATAAGCACCCCAAAGATCTACATGGTGTCCTCTAACATTTTTAAACACCATAAATATATATCATAAAAGAAACTTAGGATATTACAACTTAGAGATATGCATAAAGAAGTTATGTTAAAAATTAAATTACAAATTATTAATGAAGTTATCCTCATCATAAAGGCCCAAAGAATTACAACTCATGGAGTTTTTCTAAAAAATTAAATAAAATAAAAAATTTTAAGTATTATGCAAAATAGCATCTTTAAACTAAAAAATAGCATATTTTGAGGCTTTTAACAATTCAAAAGTGGGTCCCTAAAAGATTGATTTTATCCCAAAAGCAAATAAAAGAAGAAGAAATGTGCCCTAAAAGTATGTTAAAACTAGTGTGAGAGTGCTTGATTTAGACTTATAATACCTAAAATAAGAATATACCTAAATAACTAACAAAAGATCAAGGCATATGACTCTGTAAAACCTAAACAGAACTACTTAGATGAAGCTCATGATACTTCTAAATGCATTTGCTTTGGACTCTGTCAAATCATAGACTCTAAGGTATGATAGAGTATATTAAACTACTTTTAAAGTCAAAATGATATATATATATATATATATATATATATATATATATATATATATATATATATATATATATATATATATATATATATATATATATATATATATATATATATATATTCAATTAATAAAAAAGATGTTTATCATGAGACTTATACCTCTAGCCCAAAATATTTAATTGGCTTAGTGACTAGTCTCATATCTTACTCAATGTTTGAAATACCATTAAAGTCATGTATGTAAGTTCTTAAAGTATATTTTATTAGAAGATTGATAAGCAGAAAAAAAAATATTATTGAATTAGTATATAGGAATATAACTATTTAATTGTTGTAACTAGATCTTATTGATCTCCATATAGATAAGAAGAGAAAATTGCTTCTAATTGACAATAACATAAAAGAATTTTTTTTTTAATACAAAATCTATAGAAACAATCAAGTGATCATAAATTTAGAGTACATTTTTTAATAATTATGAAAAACCTTACTTTAAAAGTAATTTTTATAATTTTAAGTTAATCTAACTTACATAATTTTTTTGTTTATTGGATAAAAAGCTAAGGTCAACATAAGATTAATACTCATGAAATTTTTTTAGAAGATATTCGTGAAAATGATATTTTTCTAATTATTATATTACTTGAATGGCACATTCCCTTGGATACACTATTTTAGCATTGTCAAGTTTTTGGTGTCACTATCAGGATTTGGTAAAGTTTTAATTGTTAATGTTAATCTTCTTAGCTTATTTTTAATTCAACCTATTATTTGTGTTAATTTTATTCAAGTGTAGTAAGTTATTAGAATTATAGCTATTAATTGAGAAATTGAGTGTATTAGACTTGTTATTGTGTTTTGCAATTAAAAATTAATTTTATAAAACAATTTGCAATCTCAAAAGACAATTATAAAATTAATTTTAATAGCATTTTATAATTTTAATTTTTTGTCTCTTTTGTAAGCCTAATGGAGTTAATGTAGACCATGAATCACTTAATCCTAAGATTGAGAAAATTTGTAGGAAACTTAGGATAGAAAGGAGAATTTAAATTTAAATTTGTAAAATAATTAATCAACCTAGAGAAGCAAAACATCCTAAACCACTTAAATACAATGCTACACCTTTAGTGGATGGAGTGCATTAAAAAATTAGTAAACCACAAATCCAAGCTAATGACTTTGAAGTATAACCTTCAAATAGAGAAAAATGTCATGAAGAAAAGAATATAATATCTCAAAAGATAGAGTCAAACCTCTTATATGCTTAAAATAAAATAAATGATGCATTTTTTAAATGTTTCATGAAAAAATATAACATATTACTTCAAAATATGGAAGTAACACTCTTCATAAGACCAAAAGACAAATACATAAATCAAGAGATATGCCATATATATTTCCTTTATTTAGTATGAAGAATATTAAAAAGTGTTTATTTTATTTTAAGGATCATATTTCTTATAATAGTAAATTCTTATGATTGATTGCATTCTAAGAGGATAAACCCTAAGAAAATTCTCATTTAGAGTCTTGAGAACTATTTAAAAATTTTAAATGTCATTAAATATGTTAAATATTAAAAATTTCAAAGGTCATGAAATCAACTTATGGAAAGATACTAAAAGGACTATAAAGGTGAATGAGTTATGTATATATAACTCTAAACATTTAAAGTACTTAAAAGATAATATCCTAGGTTTGGCTAATATAATTTAGAAGTGTATTTAAACATAAATCTATGTTGATCAAATTATTGTAAATAAGACTTAAGTTCCTCTAATGCATACTTATATAATTATTGAAAATGAACTTAAGTGGGGACTTATGATGTCACAACTAAATACATAAGCTTAAATCCACATTTATTGTAGGGACTTATTATATTTTGAGGGTACAACCATGTAAGTCAAATGTAAATATAACTGATCTCAATTAAAGTTGTAACTTAAAACCCAAAAGAGAAAATTAATTAGACCCGCTTAATCATTTTAAAGTCATTCATCAAATTCCCTAATGTTATGTAAGATAGGGCAGCTACTTTATTTAAGAATATTATATCTGACAGTCTCGCCACTAAAATAAAGGTTGTTTAACTATGTGGGTGTTAATGTAGACTTATATATATATATATATATATATATATATATATATATATATATATATATATATATATATATATATATATGCAAATAAATTTCATCATAATCAACCAAAATATTAAAACATTTATAAATATTACCCTACAAAGAAGGTAAGAAAAATGAAAAACATAGCTAGACTCTTCCTAATATAATTCAAACAAAAAGTCTATACACAAAGAGTAAAAGTTTTTGGGTCTTCAACTTGTTCCACTAATACACTCCAAGGCATATTGATCTCTATGGTTCTATCTCACATGCATATATAGTTGTTCAATCTCTGAAATATATATTAATAATAAATAGACATGCATAAAAGTATCCATGAACATGTACACATTTTTTTGGGGTATTTTGATTGGCATAGTACAACTCAATTCTAAGCATATATTTAATAATTTAAGTAATTTTAAGCACATGTGTGAAAATATATTTATCCTAATATATATAGCTAGAGCTAAGAAGAGTGTCAATCATTACACCCTAGCCTTATGATGCTAAGATAATACTAATCAAATTATTTAGTGTGTGCTAAGTTAGCATGATTTCTAATCATCTAATTTAAGCTTATTATTTCATTTAAGGTTTTATATAAATTATTTAATGTATAATCGAGGATGGTTTAAATTAAAGTCACCAATGATTTAAAAATTTAATCAAGAATGTTATGATTCTTATAAATTAAATATTTAAAGGATTCTACGAAATCTTAATGAACCTTAAAATTAATTTAATATTTTTAGTATTAAATTAATTATTCATAGAATTCTAAAATATTAAAAAAAACTCTTACTTAAATATAATATTTTAAGAAGTAGGTTTAATACTTTTTCTTAAGCAGATTTAAGCTTAAGAAAAATTTAAACATAATTTTAAAATGTTTATTAAAATAAAACTATTTATACATTTATATGAGGTTTAAATACATAAAAAATAAGTTTAAATTACTTCACACAATCAATCTCCTAAATGGAGGCTCTTTTACATTTGATAACCTTTTGTAGGCAATGGTAAGACCTACCATGGGATCATAATTTCAATTAGGATTCATGAAAATCATTCATTTAAAGATTGGAAAGCATATCATAAAGGAGTTGAACTTAGATATTATGCTTGGATTAAATAAAAATAGATGCTCAAAATTTGACCTCCTTCTTCAAGGAGCCATAATGATAACGAGAAACCAAGATTTTCGAAGGACTTCTCTTTATTAATATTAAAAATACACTATCGTAAGCATGAGCAAGAAGCAACATCATAGCATTTAATATTATTATGGGAAAAAACGTTTCTTCAAAGTCTATCTCTTGTACTTGTGTGAAGTTCGTCTAGTTTTGTTTCTTATAATACCTCCCAAACCATGTTTTAATACTTTATGAGTATTTTTAGTTTTAACCATAAAATAAAGATTAAGTGATCCATCTTTTCCTAGTAGGATGACCACACTTACCATATTTTCATTCTTTCTGTAGTCATATTTCTTATCTTTCTAACAAATTTCTTTGATTTTATCAACATCTTTTTGTTTGATATCATTTTTAAAATGATCAATCAAATTTGTATTAAATATTACATTTACCTGTTCTGTAATCATCTTACTCTTCTTTTGATAATAGGTGTTGATGGGTAATCGTGCATTTGGAGTGTAGCATTAGGCAGGTGATACGTGTAGTACATTGATTGGTAGGTGGTGAGGGCATCAAAAGTTGAATGTTGGACCCACGGCCC
Source organism: Cymbidium sinense (assembly GCA_021442155.1). Lineage (NCBI taxonomy): Eukaryota > Viridiplantae > Streptophyta > Magnoliopsida > Asparagales > Orchidaceae > Cymbidium > Cymbidium sinense. Next base: position 8,675,298 of record CM038217.1, read on the forward strand.
TTAGCTCGGTTGGTGAGGCGGCCTGGGTACTCTCATTCGATTCCTTCAGTGGGGTCTACCCCACGCGTGGTGAAAAGAAATGGAGGGTCGGCACTGGGTTGTCGCTTGCACGGGAATTAGTCAAATCACATACCATAAAGTGGTTGGGATCAGTGGTGGATACCTCGTCATAAAAAAAAAAAAAAGTTGAATGTTAGAACATGTCAAGCATTCACGTTAATTGATAATGAACATCAAACAACGTGCACTGGCAAACTCCTAATATTAGTATTTGTTGATGATAGGTATTGGAAGACGTGATAAAAATATTTAGCACAGGAAGGTGATAACTTATTATCTCTCCTATTATGAGAGAATATTAGTCGACTGAGAAAACAAAGGAGAAGTTTGTAAATGAAAAATGTGAGAGAAAGTTGATTACAACTTCCAAATAAGGCTCAGTTATTTAGAATTCTCTATGAGTAGAATTTTTATCTACTAACATATATCTGAAACGTGTGAAAATACAATAGATCAATAGATTTTAAGATGTGAATTTTTGCCCTTTATATCATAAGATATCAAATGGGTTTCTGAAGTATGCGACCCATTTTAATCCCTTCTCATTCCAAAAATAAGATTAGATGATCTCACTCCTGAGCTATCACAATGGGATGACTAAGCCCGCCCTACACTATAACTCTTAATTTACTAGCAAGAGTATCATTTCAAAATTCTCAATACTGCTAATAAGCCTAGTGAAGATTATGGATCAAGAATCTAATAACCGAACAATGTAGAATGACTTCAAAAAGGGGTAGGTTCTAATTTAATTACCGATGATAAATGAGTAATTTCAAGAATTTTTCAAACCAAGTTATGCATCATCAAAAATGTGATGAAACTCCACCACCCCAAAAGAAAATTGTTCGTCTTTCTTAGGTTCTAATTTAATGTTGTAAAAGGCACATGGTTCTATGTACCACAAATGTCACAATGGCTTATGTAAGCTTTGTTCATAAAATCTAATCATGCAAATGTCATGTTGATTAGAGTACCTCATCATGGTCGAAAATTACATATGGATATGGCTATTAATTTTTATCAAAAAATGAAGATCTGATTGATATTTAGATCAAATTGAATAAATTGAGTCGAACTATGAGTTGAATGCTCTAATTAATCTTATTTTCAAGCTGAGTTCAAGTCGACCACAACTCAAACTAAATAGGCTTGAGATCAGCTTGAATCACCCTAGTCCAATTTAGCAATTCCACTATCTGTAGGTATGATCATTAAAATATGGTGCTCATGACCATTTTATTCGTTGTGTATGGTAGGTGCTGACCTCCATGCATGCACCATAAATCAAGTCGAGCTCACAGGGTGAATTCGACGAGTATCAACGCACAATCGGAGCTGAAATACACTTGACGGCACCGAAAATCAGTCGAAACGATCTCTGATCAACGACATACTTTGTCATCACGTTCAGAACATCAAAATTGATTAGAATATGCATATTGCACAATTTGACGGTCAACTGATCAAGAAAGAAGTCCGTCGACGCGCCTACACGTACATCAGAGTGGGAAGCTATGACGATGCCCAAATGAGCTCCGTTGATAAAATTGATTGCGCCAATAGCGTGGAAACATCAAAACCTATCAAATGAGATTATTCATGCTCAATTCAGATGAGTATGCATGCAATTGGATACAACAATAAGCAAATCGGAGCTGAAATACATTAGGCATGGCCAAAATTAGTCGAAATGACCTCTGATCGACGAACAAATTTTGCTATCTCATTCAAAATGTCGAAATTTATCAGAATATGCATATTGTACAATTTGATAGTACACCGATCAAGAAAGAAGTATGTCGACGTGCTGATGCGTATTTTGAGGTCGGGAAGCTGCGATGATGCCAAAACGATCTTCGTTCATGAAATTGATCGGGTCGTTAGAGTCAAAATATCGAAACCTTTCAAATGAGACTATTCGCGCTCAATTCGAACGAGTTTGTGTGAATGTCGAGTGGTCGGAAGTGACGGCATGCAATTTTGAACTGAAATTGACCCGATTCGATGCCAACTCGAACCAAACGACCTCCGATCGTGAAATAGACTATGTTGTTGTGTCCAGAATAATGAAATAACCTAGAATTGGCATATATTGCTCATGTGGTCGGAAGTGACAGCATGCAATTTTGAACTGAAATTGACCCGATTCGACGCCGACTCGAACCAAACGACCTCCGATCGTGAAATAGACTATGTTGTTGTGTCCAGAATAATGAAATAACCTAGAATTGGCATATATTGCTCATGTGATAATGTCGGCACAAAAATCTCATTTAGAGTTAATTTTTAATTAAATAGGAAAATCCTATAAATACCCCTCTAATCTTAACCCTAACTAATTCCCCCACAGCCTCTCAACCCCAGCCAACCCTAACTCTCTCATGCAATTTCCCTCTCAGCTGAACGAGCTCCCTTCCTGTTCGGCCGTCTCTCACAACAAATCCCGCAAGCTCTAGCAGCCAAAGGAAACTGAGCGTAAGTCCATCCCGCAAGCTCTAGCAGCCGAAGGAAACTGAGCGTACGTCCATCCCGCATGTGAGCAACCCACAGGTGAGCTCTTCCCGTGCAATATTTTGCATCCACGCGTGTCGTGAGCTCTTCTCGTGTGATATCTCGCGGCCCACGGTGTCTCTTCTTCACACGCTGCACCGATCGCACTCGCCACTGCACACCGTATGCGCGCGCCAACCCATACCACGAGTGCCCCCGTGCACACCCGTGCCTTCCCAAAATCTGTGTTGAAATATAAGTGCTCATACACGTCTTTCTTGATGCGGCGAGGAAAGCTATGCTTGCCTGCATGTGGATAAGTACCGGTACACACCTTTCTTGGCATTGCGAGAAATATGTGTTTTGCGCAAGTACCTTAGAGCCTCATACATATCTTTCTTGGCATGATGAGATGGTGCATTCAAGCTGTTGTTTATACCACATATACACACCTTTCTTAGCATCGTGGGCAGGCCCCTACATAGGGATGACGTCGAGATGCTATCAAAATACTGTCAGACTTTACAACGATAGGAGGGCCTAAACAATTTAACATAAATTCAGCAATAATTATAAAATTACTATTTAAACTGACATTATAGGTGTATAAAGACTTGTACATGTCTTTCTTGGCGTGGCGGAGAAATGTGTTTTACGTAGGTATCTTAGAGCCTCATACATGTCTTTATTGGCATGGTGGGAAGGTGCTTTCGGTCGTGATATTTATACTACCCATACATGTCTTTCTTGGCATGATGGGTAAGCCCAACATACCCGAAGTAGCCCCCTACTCGAGGACAACGTCAGGATGCTGCCGAAATGCTGCCAAACTTTTACACTGATATGAGGCATAAACAACTTAATAAAAATTCAATTACAAAGTTCAAATTAATGTTTTAACTTGGCATTGCAAGTATATAAGTACATGTACATTCCTTTCTTGGCGTGGCGAGAAAATCTGTGTTACATGCACGTGCTTCAAAGACCCATATAGGCCTTTCTTGGCATGGTGGGATGACGCATTCAATTGTGGTGTTTACACCACCCATACATGTCTTTCTTGGCATGGTGGGTAGGCACAGCCCCGGTTGTTGCCTCTTATGTGAGGACGATGCCGAGAGGCTGGCAAAATATTGTCAAAATTTTATTTAAAATCTTATACTTGCAATAAAAATTCAATCAAAATAAGTAATATTATCCAAATCCATTAAGCTTAAATCAATATTGAATTAAATAACCCGCATGGGCCCTACACTATGTTGAATACGTAAACTTAGTGTCTGCAAATGTTACGCAGGTTGATTCTGATTGGGTCTTAGGACCGAGTCCAGGTTAACAAAACCTAAAAATCTAATAATAATATTATAAAATTTTAACTCAATAAGGCATTTAAAAAGCTATTTTTGTCATATAACCATAGATCTGATTCTCTATAATTAAATTAATAGAGTTGACAGGATCTGAAACAATAAATCTATCCCGATAATGGCTGTGCAGAATAAAGATTTCAACTAGAGGGGATAATATCATCAAAATATGTTTAAAATTTCAAATCAAATTAACAAAAATTAAACATCAATCTAAATGAAAAATCTGATGAATTATCAAACTCAAAATGCTTAAATGAAATTTAATCTTTAAAGAACTAAAAGTTAAAACCCAATCCATCTTTCGTAATTATTTGTTGAAGGTGACAAATTAAGAAACCTTTAGCTCACAAAGGAGCCAAAGTCAAATCAAGTGTATTCCTATATTCACTCTCAATCAATCTCATGCTAACAAGGATGTGGCATGTGTCCTCTGACTGCATGGCTTGGTCAGTAGGCTCCACATATGATGCAGTTATGACCAAAATCCTCTGACTAAGTGGTTGTCATCAAATGACACCATTATAGTACAGTCATGGCTATAGCCCGTATGCTCCACAATGGCTCTGCCTTTTGAGATATGAACCATAGGGTGCACTTGAAATGACAAAAAGCCCTCTGTTAGCTAACACCACCACAGATCAACAATGTCTCCTTGGAAAATTTAACCCATAGCTGCTAACAAGGATCTTTCTGTCATGTTGGGATGACTACCTCCTCTGACTAAGTAGACTAGGGACCAGACAGCCTGGGATGACGGAACCATAGGATCTTGATCGAGCGAGTCATCATTCCTCTAACCATTTGCTTCAAGTTAACGAATGATGAATTTCATAAATCTAAATTTCAAAACTCCATATACTGCTACTATACGCTACATATTTAGCGATCAAATGACTAGCCTTAATTGAAAGTTCTCTCTCTTGGGAGGGGTAATTAACTATAAGTGCTTGCACCTATAAAAAAACCTTGAACCAAATCTAAAGTCCTCACAAAATGAGAGCGAAATCTTTGGATAGTGTCTTATCTACTATTCCATCTACCTTCAAAAATTTTGACGACATTTAATCTACTCTCTTAATTGAGAGGTCGATGGCAAATTTTTGGAGCCTACAGATTTCTGGTGACTCCGCTGGGGATAGGTTTCACTTTTCATCTTTGACAAGTTGAATCAAAACTATAATAGCAGTGGAGTATACTAAAATTAAAATTTAAAAGTTATTTATAAAATAAAATTAGTTCAAATTTCAAATTATTTTTATAATGAACATAATTTTGAAATTTTTAAGATTTTATTTATACATAACTTGTTTTAATTTTCTATCATGTTTGTTCTGTTATATCTCTGCATCATGAAAGTGTGGGCTGATATATCAATTACTGATTACTAATCCTCATCTTTCATTTCACAAATAAATCTTTAGAACACACCATTCTCTGTGCAGCTAGGTCATGGAGCCAACATCCGCCTGGCTAATGTTATCATCAACACCGGGATGGTAGACCTACTATATAATTTGGTAGTTTGGATTTCTCAGTGATCACTAGTCGAACTGCTACTAGGCCATGAGACAATTATGCTCAATTTTCAAATCAACATGTGCAACAGTCCAAGTTTACCAAAGCTTCTACCGCTACTGCTGTCGAGGTTCCTTGAAAGAGGGTCTTTGTATTCGAAAGGTTGGGAAACAAGCTCCAACCATGAAGAGAATTATAAGTGGGTAGACAATTTCAGTGGTGCATCCAAACACTACTTCCCTATCGACCTTGCCCTTAGCGCAAGACCAACATGTTGATGAAGCTTCCTCATTTGGAGGAAAGCTGACTAGAAGGTAGAGAAGAAAAAGAAATGCTGAGCTGCGATCCCATCGCTCTCTCACCTAGCCCATCTATTACACAGCTAGCGTTACAATCAAAAGCGAGTGTTCCCACTCACAACAAGTTTAAAAATATCAAGTGGGTGAAAAGGAACAGCTCTATTAGTGATATTAAATAATCATTATATGAGCAACAGTACTAAGCTCCAACCCACCAACAAGGCATCTTGAGACTCTATCCTCTAGAGTGCACAAGGTGCTAAAAGTTTTAAAAGAACAAGGCTTTATGAAGAAGAGATGTCAAAGGCAAATTATTAGAGAAGCCAATAATGCTCCATTAGAGAAGCTACCATCAGTGGTAGTAAGAACTTAGGAGCATTGCAAACAAGCCATGCGTGGTGAACATCGGGGTATGGCACCTGAATCACGCATTCGAGAATCTTCTGTCATAAGGTCCCAGCAAAAGGGAAAATAAGTATAGAGGCTGAAGCCTCAACAAGAAGCTATCATAGAGAGGCAAAAAGATGTGACATCCATTTTTGCATTTTGAGAGATCTGCCAATGACAAGGCCCAACAAGAATGGGTTCCTAAAAAGAATGTTATAATTAATGAGGCTCGTGGTGATCGACACCATGGAGAATCCTCCATAGAATCCCATCACCAACCTAAATGATCTTCCCTTGATTTTGGTCATAGCCCTCTAATTAAGGAGATGTTCATCCCACACTCTGAGCTTGAAATTAGATAGAGATGTCGATCAGAGATAAGGCTGTAAGAAGAAGAGGAAGATGATGAAGATATCATGGGGGTAGATGTGGTGTGGATGGTACAACACATCGGAGAACCATCTGGTGTACGATAATATTGATCCAGGTGTCATAGCACTACACCTCCTATCCACATCGAAGAACTGGCACCAGGTCAAATGGAAGCGGAACCTTTTTGTTCCTCCTCAAGTGATAAGCAAGAAGAGGAACGAGAAGAAGGAGATAACACACTATTCGCTGACACTGCTACACTTGCTCAGGTGCAAAAGGCAAATGCAGCAGCAGATGAAGGCTAAAGATAAAGAGATCTCTCAACTAAATTCAAAGATGAATCAGATGATGACACAAATGATTCTCATGATGCAAATGATGCAGAGGAATGTTGCTGCAATGCCCACTAGTTCCTTCATCCAATCATCAAACAATCAACATTACGCCCATCAATCCACCAGTTGAGCAAGCGTCGCAGACCTCAGGAACATAAAGTGCTCGTGATGGTAGAAATTAAGTCAATCAATTAACTGCTCAACATACTCCTCAACATATATTGAGCACATCTAAGTCGGGGACAACCATATAGCTCAAAATCATCATAAGTGAAAAAATAAAAGCTGTCATAGCTACATAATAGGTAGAGAAATTGGTGAACAGAGGTCACCCATATCTGCAGAATATGACCAGGTGCCATATCTTAAAGATTACTCAGTGTTAAAATTACAATCATTTGATAGAATTGGTAACCCTAGGCAACACCTAGCAGAATTTAAAGCAATTTGTGGTAATACTGGGGGAAATGATGCACTATTATTTTGCCAGTTCATTAGCAGCTTAACTTCAACTACTTTCAAATGGTATGCAGACTTGTCGAATGACTTAGTTAAAATATTCATCGAGATGGAGATAATGTTCATCAAAAGATTTGTTAGTGTAGTCAGAAAGACTACTATAGCTGACCTTGCCTTCGAGAAAAGGAAGAAGGATCAGTCAGTTACAAAATACATAACTCGTCGGCACAACATGAGCATGAAGTGCGAGCAACAGTTGGAAGAGGAACATGCAATTCAGCTGCTAATGAGCAACATTGATGATAAAATGATGCCCTATTTATGCATGGCTTCCTTCACCACCTTCCAAGAACTACTTGATCAGGTGATAAAATCTGAAAAGTTGAATCTTTCCAAGCTTAAAACTCATTCAGACAAAATAAAGAAAGGAAAGTTCTCAGAATCAAGGAGAAGTGAATCTCACACTACTTCATACGATTCAAATAAAGGAAGGCAAGCAACCTATAATGCAAATAAAGGGAAACAATCCATTTATGTTGAAGAAAAGGTCAAACAACCCTTCAATTCTCAACTAAAGTTAGTTCTTGGAGGAAATGATAAACCCAGAACTTTCTCAGGTAATGGTGAGCGTCCAAGACAATCATTAGGAGATGATGATCGATTGCATCCATCTCTTAAGGAGAAAATGAATAAAGAATAATCTTTCAAAGAGAAAGTGTAGTAAACTATTCTGACAAGCACTCAAGATTAGGTTGGAGTTTCCAGAATATAAAAGACCTGAAGAGTCAGGACAAACTAACAACCCAAATTACTGTTCATATCATCGGGTAGTTAGCCACTCTATAGAAGATTGCTATGTATTCAAAGACTGGCTCGAAAGGAAGTATAAAGGGTGAATTCACCCTATCCAATAGTGTTCTTATTCACCCAAGGAAAGAATCTACAAGGGTGGTGTGGTGAAACTTTTAATAATTATTTGTTTTCTAAAGAATAAGATATATACTTCCATCTTTACTCTATGCGGGAAAAAATTAGGATGAAAATATACATCTCCTTCTTTTCATGCATTTTTTGACAGCACGTAGATCCTCAGATATTCTTATTGAGAGTGATTAAGTACGACATTGATGAGAGGTGTACTATCTCAAAAGATAGAAGTCACCACCCTACAATGGACCTAATCACCTCAACGAGGACTCCTAAGAACAATGGGTTTGTATGTGTACCAAAGATTTTTCCTCTACTTTACATGGAAAAGTAAAGTAGGGTTTATTTTAAATCAGGTTCATTAAGTTCCCTACAGGGCAAGCCCCCATAATTAATTACATCCTAAAGAATGAGATTCCTTAGGAATACTCTCAATTAAGGTAAATAATCATTATCTCCAAAGATTTCAATAGGTAGAACTATCAATCGATTAGTTTATTTTGGTAGATCAAATTGGATTGATCAAAAAGGGAGAGTTATTATCGAAGCCAAAAAAAATAAGTTGGAGATACCCACGATGCTAGAAACCTAGCGAACATCTCAAATTATCCTGTTATTGGGATTTACATTTTTGAAATTGATTTAATTTGTTTGAATTGAATTTTTTATTAGAAATTTAGGGCTTATAATTCCACAACACAAGATTATGGAATTGCCTAAAAGGTGAGGATTTATACTTATGGCCCACAAAGGGGATAATCAATCTCAGAACCTAAATTTATGGAGCTTTGGCGAGAGCCAAAAGCACAACCTAAATCTAAGAAAAAAAATAAGTATTTTGTTTGCCTCCATAAGAGAGGATAAACCATCCAATTGTTTGGACTTACAACCTCCTAAGGGTGGCCGCCAACTAACTACTCCTATGATTTTAAATTCATGTAGGCAAGTCATATGCTTTATGCAAGATAGTTAGGTTGTTGTTTATTTAGAAAGAAACAAAGTCCTTAAACTCACTCCCTAAAGAGACTAGATCATGTAAGGGTATGTTTCAAATGACCTAAATCTAATGCAAATCATATTATATTTTATTTTTATTTTTGGACAATCATTTTGACTCAGGTTAATATGATTCATATACCTAATGTATGAGAAATGAGATTATTAACCAAAATCAACGAGAAAGGAGGAGGTGTGTTTCCACCATAGCTCTCAAAGGTCAAGTGAAGTTTCTCTCGCATTTGTGCATGGTGTTATAAAAGAAATACTCATCCAACTAAGGGGTTGCTAATTCTTTTATCTTGATTTTAGCCTAAGCTTTCAGTGAAATTATGAGTTCTTTATTTTTAATTTTTAATTATTAAATTTGATAGAAAATTTATTTTTCCATAAGAGCCTAATCCACATCTAGGCCATACATCAAGTAAGGAAGAAACTAGAAAAAAGATGACATCTTAATGTATAATCTAACAAATCATCAATCAATTTATAAAGCTAATCGCAAAAGAATAAGAGACCATTTGTGGTCGGGCACCACTACACAAACTCAAAAATAAATTGGGTAGCCAAGTTCTACCCTTATACAACCCGAATTACAAATGAATTAAGTATAATTAAGTAAGGAACTCATTGTTATGGAGGTCTTCAAGCTTCATTTCTTCATTCTTCTTTTCTTCTTTCTTCTTTGGTGCTTTCTTTTGGATGGTTGGAAAGGTGGTTGCTCCAAAAACTTTATATGGTACATAAGATGAAATATTATGACCAATGCTCATCCTAATCCCCATAATAATCATTCTAAAATCATAATTACAAAAATTACATAAAAAAGGAAGAGTAAATCTAGCTAACACTTGCAAAATAGAGATTAGCTAAACAAACTACACAAATCTTATGACCAATGCTCATCCTAATTTCATAATAATCATTCTAAAATCCTAATTACAAAAATTACATGAAAAGAAGAGTAAATCTAGCTAACACCTGCAAAATAGAGATTAGCTAAATAAACCACATAAATCCCAAGCATGTATATTTGATTTATCACCCCACACATGGATGACTAAGTCCACCTATTGGATTATGTTTAGGGGTATAAGCACCCGCACAGCAAAAGCATTTATATTTTTATTGCAGCAGATAATTGTTAGACTAAGATCGCCCTACCATTCATTCTACGCACATACATCCTAACATCCAGAATAAAATATATATCACAAAATAAAAGCAAATATCAAATCCATGCACTGTCCTAACTTAAAGAAAGAAGTGGTGACTTAAACTAATGTGTGTGCTTTAGAGGTTTGTGTGGTATGCTTAGTTATGTCTTTAAGTTAGAATTTTCTAAGTGTGAATAATGTTCAACTTAGAGGAGGGTTTCATTTAAGTGATTTAATTATTGTGGGTTGATTTTATTTTATGTTTTGATTGGGTTCAAATGAATCTTATAATTAGTTACTAAGTTATAAAAGAGGGAAAAGAAGAGAACTTCTCTTTCCTTCCCTAACCTAAGTAACTTCTAAAGTGGAATCATATTTTAGTTTTATTTAGTGAATATTTTATTATATGTTTTAATTAATCCTAAGTTTAGATGAACTTTAAATAAACCTATTCAAAAAGAAAGACATTTTAAGATTAAGTAAAATGAACTAAATTCACAAAACATACATCACTTAATTTCTTTCCCAACATGTATAACATGCATATGAATGAGTCCTAAACATATATATGGAAATGTTTAACACACTTTATGATACATGCTAAGTAGTTCATTTAAGAAAATTTGAATGTTTATGATGCATAATTTTCATTAAATAGCAAAAGGGTTTCTTATCCAATTTTCACATACACACATGAATGTATGAAAGACATAAATGAGTATGATGCCATTGTTAACCAGGGGTGTAAGGTACAAGACCTACTTAGGGCTACTTAAATCCTCGCAACCCCAGGGTTTTCCAGACTAATATACCACTTTCCTTAAATACAAGCATGTGTACAAAAAAAAATGAATGGAAAAGAAAGAATGCAAAAGTTTGTGTTGGTTGATTCATTTTTGTTTATGCAATTTATATGTACAAGTATAGGTATCCTTCTTAAGTAATAGTATAGGAATGAATTGGAGATGGAATTAGGCAAGTGTTAGGATTTTCAAATGAACTATACACTTTGTCAAATCCTATTCAAAACTATACCAAAAGAGAGGAGAAGGAAAACTATACTAAGCACATCATTATATTTTTACTCACATGCATGCTTATAAGTAAGATATAAGTAATACACTTTCAATTTTGATAATTAATTCATATATTTTTTGAAAATATTTTGGATTTAATAGTGATAATAGCCACTCATATTATTACTTTAGCCAAAACATGCAATTTGACATAAAGGAAATATTTTCATTTTAAATTTGAATTTTGAAAAGCTTGAATATATGAAATCATATGACAAACATATTTATCATATTGGGAAAGAACTAAAGTGATGAAATCATGTAAACACATTCACCTTAATTAATTCCTAAAGGCAATCTTATGAAATAAGAAAGCTTAAAGTAAATCAAAGTTTGTTTAATGTGACTTTTGTTTGATTTTAAATTTGATTTAATTTAGAAAATGTGAGGTGAGTTTACTATTCCTAAATATTTTCGTTCAATTTTTAAGTGATTAGATTCATTTTATATTTTGATTAGGTTAAGGTATGAATTAAGCAAGTTAATTACCCCTTACCTACACCACCTTAGCATTGTTAATCAAATAATTATGAGCTAATGAGATGACATAAAACCTCACAAGGAATTTAAATTTGTAATGCACCTAGGAAGGAAAAGGTCTAATGCAATTTGGCTCATGATTAATGATTAATTAAGCTAAGGAGTTTAACTTAAGTAATTTCAAAACACTCCTCACACATATGAGTTGAATCTTGATTTTCTTAATTGTACTTAAGCTCTTGAATACCTAAGTCTCTACCCCAAGTAGATTAATTGAGTTCTGAAAAGTTATAAATTTTTAAGAAATTAATTAAGAGGGTAATTAGTGAATTAACCCTTAATTAAGAGAGGATTAAGGAAGAAAAGGGCTTTTAAGGAATAACTTAGGAAAAATACCTCAAAATTATTCCCTGGACCTCCTATTCACTGAAACAAATCTTAATCAACTTCAACAAAAGATTAAACCACTAATCAAACCCTTAATTAACCTTAATTACATTAAGGGGATAATTAGGAGATGAATTAGCAATTTCTCTAATTAAGCCACCAATAAATCCCAAGAAAATTAGGGGAGGCAGAAGTCATACCCTAAAATGTACTCAAGAAGTTTGAGAATAATTAGTGGATTAATTAAAGGATGATTAGCAAATTAATATTCCCAATAAAATCAAAATCAGAGAAAAATACTGTTCAAAATGAGTTAAAATTAATTTTATAAAATTTCAAATCAAATTATCTATCTAATGTAATTTATTTCATATTTTTATGAGTTTTCTATGTTGAGATATGAATTTTAGAAGTTTAGGTAATTAATTAGAATTATTTAAACCCTAATTATATCATTAATCCCCATGGGCGCCACGCATATAGCTAACATGGCACGTACTTTGCACGTGCCTCCCCAATCATAGCGCCTCATGGTGGTGATGCAACGCGCTTTCTCCTCAGCCATTCGATCAAGGATCGGATGGCTAAGATTAAAGTCGTGGATCAGAAGATTAAAAAATGGATATATGGCATGTTTTAATCTCGGTCGCCCATCCAAAATGCACGGATTGGACGACCGCAGATCATTCCCTGATATCCCCTATGAACAATGGAGGTTGTCCATGTTCTAGGGGATGATCCAAGCTCGATTAAGGTCGGATTGATCCCAAATTTTACGCATGCCAACAACATGCATAGAAGATTACATCCAACAGTCAATATCCTATGAGATTAACATTTCTTTCATAAAGCTCCACACCACATTGAATTTAATGGTCAAAAAATGGTTAACCTCACTGAAGGTGATCACCGGCGCTCGATTCCATTGAAGAAGCTTTGTCTGGTTGAGATGAAGCTTTGCTAAAAGTTTGAGGGGCTGAGGTTGAGTGGATATTTTTATGGGTCACCTCCTTCTTAGCTTTAATTGAATTAGATCTCCCCTTGCTTCAAGAACTTGGAAGAGAGCTTGGGTGCACTCGACCTGGTCCACTGATGAAGCTTGAAAAAGGAAATGAGTGGAGTTTGAGTGTGGAGAAAGATGGCAATTCAATGGACCTCCCCTATTTTTACTTAAGAAAAATCGAGAAGATGCAAATTGAATCTCCTTTTAGGATGCTTAGGATCACTTGCAAATGGCTCCTATGAGGCTTTGTGAAGATTCAAAAGAATTAGGGGAGTATATCTCCCCCTTTGGCAATCCGACAGCCAAGCATAAGCTTATCATTTTGATCTAATTGCCTTGATTCAGTGGGTTAATTGAGCTGTTAGGACTATCATTGAGTTTAATTTGGCCAGAGGAGTAGGAATACGAACTCCCCATATGCTCAAAACAAGTGGAGGTATGATTCCCATGTGGCCATTTCAAGGGGAGTGGTCGGTTTGGCAATTGGGTCAAGTTGGGCTGACCCAAACCCATTGGGTTGGGTGCACCACCCTCCCTAGTGTTCACTTGATCTATTAGGAGAGTATCAAGTATTTATGATAAGGATTTGATGCTTACTACTAGCTTGGCTGGCCTATTCTAATGAAAAGAGTTCCATCTCTCAGACGGGTTTCAGCTGATAATGAATAGTGTTCATATCCAAAGTAAATTCCAAGTGAAATTGGTCAAAATTTATTCTATGGCCTAGAGGTAAAATGGTTATTTGGCTGATTTTTTAATTTGGATATGTTTGGTATGTTGAGAAAATAGATTTGGCCAAGTTTCATTGGATTTGGAGTTCATTTGGTATGGTTTGGCTCATGTTGACCCATTTAGGTTAAAATGGGTCAACTTGGGTCAAGTTGATCAATTGGTCAAATTGGGACAAACCAAGGGTTGGGTCAAGTTCATATGACCATTTGAAATATTTTGGTGGCTTTGGTTTGATTCAATTTGGTTTAGATTTGAATTTGGTTCATATGACTTCATTTAGGTCAAATGGGTCAAGTTGACCAATTTGACCCATTTTACCTATTTGAGCTAGATCATGGGTAGTTTTAGGTTTGGTTAGTCATATGAAGTGGATTGGTATCTTTGTTTCTAATAAATTTTGGTTAAGTTTGAATTTGGCTCAACATGACCCTTTAGGTCAAGTTAGGTTCAAGGCCAATAGGGCTAGGTTAGGTCGAATTGGCCAATTGAGGCTTTGGTCAAGTTCAACAAGTGAATTAAAATGAACTTGACCCATTGATTTCAATCAATTTGGTTTAGATCAAGTTTTGACACATTTTGAGTTTTTAGGTCAAGTTGGGTCAACTTGGGTCAAGTGGCCAATTAGACTAAGTTAGGCTCAAATGTTGACTTGGTCAAGTTCAAACATTGGTCATGAATGAACTTAGATCAATGGCTTCAATCAATTTGGACTATGGTGGATTTTGGCTATGTTGGATTTCATTTTGGCTAAGTGTTGACTTGGTTAACCCTTAGGTTTGACTTGGTTTGACCCAATTTGAGTGATTGATCATCTCATGATGAGAGGTTTAGGTGAGTTTGATTCAATCTAATTTGATTAGGATTAGAATTTGGCTCATAAGGATACTTTAAGTCACTTTGGGTCAAGTGAGCCTAAGTGGGTCAAATGGCTTGGTAACATCTTGATTTGAGTTTGATTGAACTTATATATGGACTTATGATTGAAATATAAATCCATTTACAAGTAGTTTGAAGTCAAATGGGTTTTGATTCATTTGACAATTTCAAGTTCAAAGGGTGAACATGAAATGAATTTTGGCTTGACTTTTGAATTGGGTTTTTATTTAGTGGTTGAAGTTTGTATTTATATTTGGATTCATGATTGAAGGATTGATTAAATCATGAAGAAAAATCAAGAGTTTGGCTTGATTTGAAGTTGATTTGGCTAAGTTCAAGATTTTGACTTGAAAGGCTTAGGTTGAATTTTGAATGAATTTATGTTTGTTTTTGGAGTTGGTTTGATTGATTTGAATTTATATTTCATTTATATTTATAAATATAAATGAGAATATAAATGAGTTATGAGAAAATTTCATGAATTTAGAGTGATTGATCATGATCTAGGCTAAGTCCTTAAGAGAAAAATTAAAGACTTAGGAAATTTTGGAGTTTGGAATTTGAATTTTGAATTTGATTTGATTGATTTGAATTTATATTTCATTTATATATATATATATATATATATATATATATATATATATATATATATATATATATATATATATATATATATATGAGAATATAAATGAGTTATGAGAGAATTTCCTGAGTTTGAATTGATTTGAATATGATTTAGGCTAAGTCCTTAAGAGAGGAAATTAAGGACTTAGGAAAGATTTTAGATTTGGATTTTGAATTTTGGATTTTATTTGATTGATTTGAATTTATATTTTATTTATATATATGAATATAAATGAGAATATAAATGAGTTATGAGAAAATCTCATGAGTTTGAATTGATTTGAGGATGATTTAGGGTAAGTCCTTAAGAGGAAATTAAGGACTTAAGAAGGAATTTGAATTTGGATTTTTAACTTGGAATTCAATCATGGATTTCAATCATATTTTCAATCATGTGGCATTGATTTAAGTTTGGAGAAAATCAATTAGGCTAGAATTGATTTAGGTTTGATGTTGATTTGGAGTTTGACTTGAAGGAAAGAAGGGAAGTGGTCTAAATTATAGGGTAGGCAAATTTTCCTAACACCCTTAAGGAAAGACCTACTTCTATGGCTAACTCTCCTAAGTCTCTAGGGTTAGGTTGAGTGTCCACCTAATCACTAGATGTGTCTTAAGACTAAAAAACTCTTAAAATCTAAGAGAAGTTCTATGTCTAAGATGGAGGGGTTGAGAGCTCATTCTAAAAATGAGGTCAACATATAGTTACGTCCTCTTCTGTGTCCCCACAGAAAAATAAAGCAAAAGAAAAGACAGTTAAGGATGATAAATGAGATACTATGGTCTCAAAGAAACAGTGAAGATGTGAAGCAATTAGAAGGTGTTCCCGATGTCAAGTGGAGATCACCATTTGAGCTGGTACTAGAATTAAAGGTAGGGTCCACATCAAAAGTTACGCTCTTTAAAAGGTGTTTGGCTTTTGGCAGCGGCTTATTAGAACCCACCACCAAAACTCCCAAAAAAATAACCAAACAAAAGAAGATTAAGAAAAAATCCACTACCTAAAATATTATTAATAATCTTGAATAATATCAACAATCAGTAAGACAACCAATTAAGCTTGTTGATTTCATGTCAGGCCTACAAATCATTAAATCAAATGATGAAGGAGATGATGACAAAAAATCTCTTTCTGGAGAAGTCTGTTGGGTTATCATAGTGTCCTTGGATACTACCCAATGAAATTCATTCCTTCAAGATAATCCAAGAAGAGGAACCACCAATGATGTGACATTCAGGCATTGCCTGATGGTGAAGCAAATAAAAGATAGCTCAAAAGAAGACTTGTGCTTTTCGGAGAAAGATGAATCAGAGTCTTCGATATCACCATTGATGAAGGTCATAAAATTAAGTGATTCTGAAGTCTTCATCCAATCCTCTAGCATAAATAGTGATTCCGAAAGGGAGGCTTCCTCAGAAGAATCTGAGCAAGATAGAGCAGCCTCAATACAATTAAGAAGTGCTAAGATGTTTCCTTCATCACAGAAGAAAGGAATGCCAAACAAAGGCAATGATAAGAATATAGAAGTTAATGAAAATATCATTCCTAAAGATCTAAAAAAGAAGTCTAACATGGATAAAGGAGTCGATTAGAACATCATATCACACCTGAGGAAGATCCCTGCATAATTGAGTGTGTATGAGGCCCTCTTGATCTCACAAGATCTCCATGAAATCTTAATTCAAGTCTTAAGAATCTGGAGAAATATGAAGCGTACTTCGTCGAGCGGTGTATGACTGAAGTATTATAATCTCAAGACCTTCCGATGATCACCTTCTCCGAGAAAGATCATATGTTAGGAACATCATAACATAATCGCCTATGTCTCTGAGGAGAGCGATAGTGTCATAGTCAATCAAATCATAATTAATCCAGGTTCATCTGTCAATCTCATGAGTCTGCGAGCATTGAAAGGATTGTCTCTTAACATTCAACATCTAGGAAGAGACAAATTGATGATCCATGGATTCAATAAAAAATGGCAAAAGACTCGATCCATTACCTTGCCACTAAGATTCGGGGAACTTTACACATAAGCCAAATTCCATGTCATTGATGTTGACACCTCGTTCAGGGCCTTGTCAGGTCGTCCTTGGCTACATGAGTATGGAATAGTCCCATCTACTTTACACCAATGCATGAAATACATAAGAGCTGAGCAAGAACACAGAATTCCTGGCTAACTTTAGCCATTTGCAGTCCATGAAGCTAAAATCTATGAAGATGTAAAATATTATTTGCTAAAGGAGCCCAAGCCTCAATAATTCAAGGCTTCTACTTCAAAAGTAGCAAAAAAAACCCAAAGATGTGAAAAAGGAAAAAATGAAGAAAGAAGGTAACACCAACTCTTCCTAAAATAGCCAATGCATAACTTAAGTTGAAAAGGATGGTCCCTCATCTGGGCAGTGACATAGAAGAAGAAGAGGATGATCCGTCTGTTGGGCCTAAGGGAGTGAACAAGTCTCTGGTGAAAGGAAAGAAAAATTTAGAGTACTTAGACCCCGATTATGTTTTTGAACCTACTTACGAAAGTAAAGTTTAGTGTATCTCTTTAAGAAGGATGATAGACCTGTTGATATCATAAGATTCATTAGTGATCATGATAGTTCCTTTTCAACATTTCAAGGAAATCAGTCCACGTGAGGTTTACATAGTTGAAGAGTTAAAGGCTTTCTATGTGCCTCCTTTTCCTAGAAGTGATGAACATGAAATTTCATTCTACAAGTCTAAGGAGTGTTACCATCAAGATTCTAATTGACTCATGCAATTTGATGAATCTGATGATATAATTCTCATAAAAATGCCAAAATATTATCCTCCAAGGATTTGCAAGATGATACACAAATTGGGAGTCGATATTAGAACAGACAAATGGCAAGCCTACTTCTTTGATACCTTCTGGGATCTAAAAAGTTCACAGACCTCATGAAAGTGTGATAATCATACATCTAAAGGTCTTGGATACATTCGATGTAAGCATCATCGAAGAAAAACCTGTTATGCAATAATAGAAGAAGAGATTGACACTAAGATCAAACATAAAGATGATCCTCATGATGTCAACTTATAAAATGATGAAGAAATAGAAGCCACGCTAGCGCTTGAAGAGCTTACTGATGGTAGACAAACAACTACCATGGATGAGTTAAAGCTTAGGAATAGATGAGGATCCCTGCCTAACTTTTGTTAGTGCCCCTCTACCTGATGAAAAGGTTGAAGAAATGAAAGCTCTGATATGTGAATTCAAGGATTATTTTGCTTGGACATACTCTGAAATGCTAGGATTATCCCCTGAGGTGGTAGTTCATAAACTTGTCATTAAGCTAGATGCAATGCCTATTAATCAAGCCCCTAGGTGAATGAGATTGAAGATTGAAGAATAAGTAATTGTAGAAACTAAGAAGCTTATCGAAGCAGGCTTCATCCGGGAGACGAAGTATGAAGATTGGATAGCCGACATCATCCCAATTAGAAAGAAGAATGGTCAAATCCGTATCTAAATTAACTTCTGATACCTGAACAAAGCATGCCTAAAAGATGATTTTTTGCTTCCAATATAAGAACTACTAGTGGTAATACTTCCTACTACGACATGTTCTCATTTATGGATTGATCATCAAGGTATAATCAAATCAAGATGGCTCCTAAATACGAGAAGCACACATCATTTAGGATGCTAATTGGTATATACTGCTAGACAGTCATGCCCTTCGAATTGAAGAATGCTGGAGCTACATATCAGAGAGCTATGACACACATCTTTGACGAATTGATTTATTAGAAAGTAGAATGGCATGTAGATGACCTTGTCATTAAGAGCATGGATCGCAAGAATCATTTTGATGACCTAAGGATGGTCTTCGAAAGAATTAGGTAGTACAACCTCAAGATGAACTCTCTTAAATGTGCATTTGGGGTTTTGCCTAGAAAGTTTCTTGGCTACGTGGTACGTCACAAAGGAATTGAGATTGACCTAAACAAAATCAAAGCAATAGTGGATATGTCACCGCCGAAGAATCTTCATCAGCTTCGTTTCGTGCAAGGACATTTGACATTCATCCGATGCTTCATATCAAATCTATCAGGCAGGTGTTAACCATTTGCTAAGTTGATGAAGAAGAATGTGTCATTTAAACGGGACGACAAATGTCAAGAAGCATTCGATAGCATCAAAAGATACCTGTTAAATCCACCAATTCTGGCAACGTCAATCACAAGAAAGCTTCTCATTTTGTATACAACTGTGCTAGAAGAATCCCTTAGAGTATTTCTTGCACAGCACAATGAAGAAGGCAAAGAAAATGTGTTGTAATATATCAGTCGAGATTTAAAAGAGCTGCGGCAAAGTACTCTCCAATCGAGAAGCACTGTCTTGCAGTGATCTTCGCTGCTGAGAAGCTTCGACATTATATATTATCACATAAGATAACACTCATCTCAAAGATCGATCCGCTGAAGTTCTTGATGACAAAATCAACGTTGACAGGTCATTTGGCACGATGGGCAGTGCTCCTATTACAGTTTGATATTACATATGTATCTCAAAAAATTATAAAAGGGCAAATACTAGCATATTTTCTCACTACACATCTTATCCCAGTTGATTCAGCAGTCAATGATGATTTACCTGATGAACAGATTATGCTTATCCATGAAAAAGAAAAGTTACAGATCTGTGAAATGTATTTTGATGGTGCATCATCTATTAAGTCTGCTCAACCCCCAAATCTTTCAAAAGCAAGAGCTGGCGTTGGCCTCGACTTCATAACACTGAAAGATGGCATAATGAGGCATTTATACAGACTGACTGAGCCAAGAACCAACAACAAGCTGAATACGAGGCATTGGTGGCAAGCCTTAAAGAAGATGTTGTTATCGGCATCCAAAATTTAAGAATCTTTGGAGACTCTTAATTGGTGATCAACCAAGTGTTGGATCTTTATAAGATTAATAAACTTGAATTGGCGTACTATCATAGGCTAGTGCTTGAGCTCATGAAGCAAATTCTAAATATTAAACTAGCTCAAATTTCTCAATCGAAGAATAGTAAAGCAGATTGTCTGGTCACACTAGCAAAAGAAATGATGAACACGGATGACAACGATGTGTTGATTGAAGTGTCCACTCAATGAGTTCTACAACCAGTAATCCATACTCCCCATAGGTAGAGGGAGCATCAAACTCAAGCCAGTAGGAAGCAATTTAAATTGCTCCTCACTCTCCCAAAGAACAACAAGTACAAGAGATAGAAAAACTCAAAAGTACTACAAAGAAATCATGTGAAGCTTTCATAGTAGAAGAGTTGATGATTGAAACAATCCTTCATCGATTATTTCAAGAAAAATAAATTACCAAGCAATAAATCACTAGCCATGCAGATTACAAAAAGGATCATATGACATGCCTATGTTAATTACACATTGTACCATAGATCCTTTGAATAAATGTGATTGCGATGCTTAGGGACGGATGAAGCCCAAAAAACTATGTATGAAATTCATGAAGGATTTTATGGGGCGCATCAATCAAGTCCTAAAATGGTGGCAAAAATTAAGAGAATGGGATACTATTATCCTTTAATGGTGAAAGCCTGCATAGATCATGCTAGGAAATATCATGAATGCCAAGTCCATGGGGATCTCATTCATTAACCTTCGAACCCTTTACACCCAACAATAATCCTGACCATTCGAAGGTTGGGGCACAAATATAATTGGACCGATTGATCCTCCATCATCAGCTAGACATCGATTCATTTTAGCAGCTATTGATTACTTCACCAAGTGGGTTGCAGCTGCTCCATTAAACGAATTCACTATTGATCGAGTTGTTGACTTCTTCACCAACAAAGTTGTCTATAAATTTGGGGTGCCACGATGAATCATGTCAAACAACGGCCCAATTTTTAAGAGTGCGGAGATATACAGATTCACTGATAAACACAAAATTGATTAGTGGTACTCATCAATCTACAATCCAAGGGCCAATGGTTTAGCAAAGGCTTTCAATAAAATTTTAGTGAAATTGCTCAAGGATTCTCACGAAGAAAAAAAGAGAGTGGCACACTAAAATGATGGAAGCACTCTGGGTATATAAAATAACTTGCAAAATGCCTACCAAGGCCACTCCTTATGCTCTAACATTTGGATTTGAAGGTGATCTGCCACTAGAAGTTGAGCTACAATCACTTCGAGTGGCTATCCAATTAAATCTTACTCAAGATAAGATGCTCTCCTACGAATAGAAGAGTTGGTTAGACTCCAAGCTCAACAAAGTTTATAAATTTATTGAGCGAGGATGTCCAAAGCATTCAATAGTTCAGTACGTTCTCGGACATTCCAGAAAGGTGAATTGGTTATGGTGCTAAGAAGGACAATCATCCCTCATCGTAGGATTGGAGGTAAATTTGAAGCTAATTGAGAAGCTCCTTACATCATAGAGAATGCGTACGAAGGAGAAGCCTGTCAGCTTATTGACATGAATGGTCAACAATCAAAGCCACCAATTAATAGTCGATATGTCAAGAAATATCACAACTGACTATAAATAAGTATATAAATACTTAAATGAATCTTGCACTAATAAGGCTTTTATACCAAATATACATGTAATGTCACTTGAAGATTCTCTTGTAAAATGAGACCAAATTTTCAAGTTACCGAAAGCCCCTCCTCTGTTAGACATAGGGCATTTTTATATATTTAACTAAGTTGCCATTGTGCTTCAAGTCGAGATCTTGAGATAAATATATATAATAATTAGAATGAGCTACACTTATTTATATTAAAGAAGTTCAAACTTTGTAATACATTTTTGAACTAGTCTGCAATCCCCCTATTAGAAAAAGGGCATTTTTTTTAGTTTTTATCATCAAAGTTGTTTAATCCTTTCCTATGAAATAAGAGATCCTTTTGTATATACATTCAAGATGACATCAAACTTTAGGCCGAGATCCCCAAATATATCTATAACTATTATTGTTAAAGTTACAGGTCTTACAAGAATAAAAAAGAATCTACTTCAATGCACGAAAAGGCAGTCCTAAATGTCAAAAGATTTCCTCCAAGATTCATCAAATGTCGAAGATCAAGTCAGAAGAACTCCTAATTTTGGAATCTTCAATCAACTAAGTTAGAAAAACATCAACCTCTACTTCTTCAAAGTCTGGGACACAGATGGGTTCTAAAGGTCAAACTCAATAATCCTATAAATGGCCGAGTTGTTAACGCTCTCCTCACTCAACAAGCAGTAAGAAAAGCCGCAATAAAAGAACCCTTGTTCGTCAATCTGATGACAAGACTGCCAAGACATCATAGCTTAAGTCAAAGACTCGAGTATGTTCTAAAGGTCAGACTCAACAAACCCACAAATGATTGAATTGTTGATGCTCTCCTCACTCAACAAGCAACAAAAGGTTAGGAAAGATCCACTCATCACCCAATGATGATACTGCTCAATCTCAAACCAGATCCAGCTTAGTAACTACAAGCAACTAGAATCTAAAAGATCTTCTACTTGATCAATGGACCAAGATAATCTGAGGAAACTCTTAATGCAAAGCTGTCTCAAATCAATCTATATACTACCTACAAGGTAATATTCCAATCTATTTTCAAGTTAGTTGGTCAAGCACAAAGCATAGATCAAAGCCAATTCCCTCATCAAGTCCGCCAAAGCAGAAAGCATAGGACCAAGGAAGCGATTTCGTAGTTCACACAAAGGCAATGGGCGAACTAAAAAAATTTCATGATTATTCAGTATGTTAAAGCACACATTGCTAGACTGATAACTCAATATTATAGACTTAATTTAATATAAGCCTGAAGGTTGGGTCATCTATATGTATCCTTCAATAAGTTCGTCTAAGCAGCAAGCACAAGACTTAGGGTCAATCCTTCTTGACCTGATTTGTCCATATTGACTTGTCTATATATTACATACACTTCCTGACAAGTCAATATGGACAAATCAGGTCAATCCTTCATCAAGTCCATCAAGCTTAAAGCTAGAATAGAAAAAATTTCAAATCTCAAAATAAGAAAATCAACTCCTCCATCAAACCCAATCAAGCACGAAGCTAGGGTTGGAGGAAATCCAGATCTACAATGACACAAAAGAAAGAGCCCTTCAGCGAACTCATGGAAATTGAAAGCTGAAGTGATCCAAGACCCATGACCAACACAAGGTCAACCAATTTTCAACAAACATGACTTTATGCATGAATCATATATTATGGGACATTTATTGACCTCCATCCATGCACCATAAGTCAATTCGAGCTCATAGGGTGAATTCGATAAGCTTCGGTGCACAATCGAAGCTAAAATACACTCGACACCAAAATCAATCGAAATGATCTCTGATCGATGAATGGACTTTGCCATCATGTTCAGAATGTTGAAATTAATCAAAATATTTATATTGCACAATTCGACGGTCGACTGATCAAGAAAAAAGTCCATCAACACATAGATGTGCATACCGAGGTCAAGAAGCCACGTTGATGCCCAAACGATCTTTGTTCATAAAATTGATCACATTGTTAGCATCGAAATATAAAAACCTTTTAAATAAGACTATCCGCGCTCAATTCGGATGAGTCTGCATGAATGTCGAGCAATCGAAGCGTACAAATTTTGAATTATTGTGAGATTTCAATAGAATCAAACGAATCAATGAAATAAACTTCTTGCATCCAGAATAATGAAATAACCTAGGATCAATATATATTTCCCATAAGATAATTTTAGCACAAAAATCTAAATTATGGTTAATTTTCAGTTAAATAAGGAAAATCTTATAAATACCCCTCTAATCCTAACCCTAACCCTAACTAATTCCCCCACAACCTCTCAACCCCAGCCAGCCCTAACTCTTCCCTGATGTGCGATTTCCCTCTTAGTCAAATGAGCTCCCTTCCCATTCGGTCCTAAACAAATCTCAAGCTCCGCGAAGGCGGCGTTCATCCATCCATGCGTGAGTGAGCGTGAGCTATTCTCGTCGATCTCTTCGTTCGCGACATCCAGCTTCCCGCGCGACACTCGCGTACACACCGCGCGTGCGATTGATGAGTGCTCCGTTCCCTCAGCGTGCCCCCGCATGTTCATGCCGGTTTGTGAATATAAGTACTTGTTTCTTGACGATTGAGGAAAACTATGCTTACCTACATGTGTATAAGTACCTGTATATGCCTTTATTGGTGTGGCAGAGAAATATGTGTTTCACGTAGGTACCTTAGAGCCCCATGCATACCTTTCTTGGCATGATGGGATGACACATTCAAGCTATAATTTATACCACCCATACACACCTTTCTTGGCATCTTTGGCGCATATCGAGATAGCCCCTACGGGGACACGAGATGCTTGCCAAATCTTCACACCAGGGGGCCTAAATAATTTAACATAAATTCAATAATAATTATAAAATTATTGTTTAAACTGAAATTACAAGTGTATAAGGACCTGTACATGCCTTTTTTGGCGTGGAAGAGAAATGTGTTTCACGTTGTTACGTCAAGCCCATACATGTCTTTCTTAGCATGGTGAGAAGGCCCATTCGTCCATGATATTTATACCACCCATATATGTCTTTCTTGACATGGTGGGTAGACCCAGCATACCCAAAGTAGCCCCCTACCTGAGGATAATATCAGGATGCTACCGAAATACTACCAAACTTTTATATTGATAGGAGACATAAACACCTTAATAAAAATTTAACTACAAAGTTAAAATTAATATTTTAACTTGACATTGCTAGTATATAAGTATCTATACATACCTTTTTGGCATGGTAGGGAAATCTGTGTTACATGCATGTGCTTCAAAGACTCATACATGCTTTTCTTGATATGGTGGGATGATGCATTCGACAGTAATATTTATATCACTCATACATACCTTTCTTGACATGCATGTGTAGCCCCCATGTGGGGAGGAGGTTGTGAAATGCTATCAAAATTTCATTTAAAATCATATAATTATAATGAAAACTCAATCGAAATAAGTAATATTATTCAAATTCATTAAGATTAAATCAATATTAAATTAAATAACTCGCATGAGCCCCCACACTATGCTGAATGCATAAACTTAGTGTTTGAGAGTGATGTGCAGGTTAATTCCCGGTTGGGTCTTAGGACCGAGTCCGGGTTAACAAAACCTAAAAATCTAATAATATTATTATAAGAATTCTAACTCAATATGATATCTGAGATGCTAATTCTGACATATGAAAGTAGATCTGGTCCTCTATTATTAAATTAATAGGGTTGACAAGATTTGAAAAATACAACCATGATGATGGTGTTGAATAGATTTCAAGGAGGATACTACCATCAAAATATATTTAAAATTTTAAATCAAATTAATATAAACTAAAAATCAATCTAAATAAAAAATCTGATGAATTATCAAACTCAAAATGCTTAAATAAAATTCAATCTTTAAAGAACTTAAAATTAAAACTCAATCCACCTTCCGTAATTGTTTGCTAAAGGCGATAAATTTAGAAAACTTTAGCTCACAAAAAGTCAAAATTAAATCAAGTGTATTTCTATATTCACTCTCATTCGATCTCATGCTAGCAAAGACGTGGCTTGTGTCCTCTGATTGTATGGCTTGGCTAGTAGGCTCCATATATGATGCAATTATGACCAGAGTCCTCTAATTGGGTGATTATTGTCAAATGACACCATTATATTACTTTCACGACTATAGCCCGTATGTTCTCCAATGGCTCTGTCCTTTGAGATGTGAACCATATGGTGCAGTTGATATAACAAAAAGCCCTATGTTAGCTAATATGGACTTAAGCATGTCTCCTTAAATGAACACCACCCCAAGTCTACAAGGTCTTCTTGGACGACGCAACCCATGGCTGCTGATAATGAACCTTCTGTTAGGTTGGGTCGACTACCTCTTCTGACTAAGTTGACTAGGGACCACGATATCCCTGGATTATGGAACCATGGGATCTTGATCGGGCGTATCATCATTCCCTTAACCATCTACTTCATGTTAAAAAATGATGAATTTCATAAATCTAAATTCTAAAACTCCATATGCTACTACTATAAGCTACATATTTAGAAATCTAATGACTAGCCTTAATCGAAAGTTCTCTCTCAACATTAGGAGGGGTAATTAACTATAGGTGCTTGCGCCTATAGGAAACCTAGAACCAGATCTAAAGACCTCAAAAAATGAGAGCAAAATCTCTAGGTAGTGTCTTATCTACTATTCTATTTGCCTTCTGAAAGTTTGATTGACATTTAATCTACTTTCTTAATTGAGAGATCGATGGCAAATTTTTGGAGCCCATAGTAGGGATCCCTTGATTGAAATGCTTAAAAATTCTTATTTTCTATTCTCAGCTTCACCATAACCCTCACTCTAATTCATTTTCTTTTCTTATTCTCTTGACTCTTGGTCCTGATATTCCCCTACTCTATTTCCTCCTTCTTGGTGCTTAGGGTTCAAATCAGTAAAGCGGTATTTCAATTTCTTGCAAGCTTGAGTCTTCTGCAAGTCTTGAATCATCAAGTTCTGTAATGATTTTTATGTTTTTCCTATATTTAGATTTAGGGTTAGCTCTGCATACACTAAGACTGATATTTTTTTTTTGACTTCTTTAATTGGTAGACAACCCAAGGGGTTGAGAGGTGTTCTAGTGCTCCTTCATGGTATACATGTGTGTGTGAGTAAGAACTTCCAAGATAGTTGATGCCATGATGGCTGGAGTGGGGAAGGTTTTATCATGCTTCTTGACATTTCTAGCTCTCCAATATTGGTAAACAGTGTTGTAATAGATTCTCTCCAAAGTAATTTGGTGGTCCTTAGAATTAGCAAACTTTTCAATGATTCCTTGCACACTAGTTGGCTAGCCAAATTGATCCCCCATTCGACTAGCTTTTCAAAAACCTTCTCAGGTGGCCACAACCAGCTGCAATGTGGTTGTTGTCCTCTACTTCATTGACCCCAAATGCAATCAATGGAGTCCTCAATTCCCTTTCTATGCAACCAATGATTAGTTGGTATTGTATTATTTATTGGTCTCCACCAAAAAAACTACTCTCTAGGATTCAGTTTCAGCTTTCTTACCCAAGCTGTACTATCTTTGCCACCCAAAAATTGTCTATTGTAGGAAATAGAAGTCACAAATTTGCCAAGATAGTTGTAGGCGAGCGTAAGTTGATCCTCCTCATCTATAGTAGATCTTTTTAGGTGCAAAATTTTGTGTTGCAGGTCCCAACCAAACCCTTTGGTAACTTGCTTGCATCCCAGCTTCATTTGGTTGTAGAAAAGCAGCCACCCTGGTGTTGTCTAGTGCTTGGATATTTATGAAAGTAGGCCATCTATTGAGTATTTTCTTATAAATCCAAGCATGGTCAAGAGTGTTGACACAAAGCTCATTGCCAATCTCCCATCTAAGGATCATTTTTAGGTTGGTTAACCCACTTTGGATAACTTCCCAAGTGCTAGAATCTCCTTTGTTTCTGATATTCTCCCAAAATCGAGGCCCATATTTTTCATGTATGCATTTGTTAAGTATTTCTTTGTTGTAGAGAACATTTCATGCAATTCTGGCCCTGAGTGCACCCTCCACTTGGTGGACATGTGGAACCCGAGCCATCCTCCTTTGTTGGGTTGGCAAATTTTCTCCCAGCTCACATAGTGCATCCCTTTGACATTGGGTCCTTTATCCCAAAGAAAGCTTCTAACTAACCTCTCTAAGTCATGGGTGATAGCTTTAGGCAAAGTGGTGTGGGTGATCAGGTAAGTAAGCATGGTTAGCAAAGAAGACCTTATAAAAGTTTCCCGGCTAAAGGAGAGATGACGATTTCCCCAAGCTCTTATCATGGCACTAATTTTTTGTAAGATGTTGTTATAATCAGTCTCGGTTGTCTTTCTCATAGCAAGATGGATCCCCAAGTAATCAAACTCCTCAACCCTCTTGAATCCAATGGTTCTAGTAATCCCATTCTTTCTCCATTTGAGTGCTTTTCTACTGAACATAATAAATGATTTGTTCTTGTTTACTCTTTGCCTAGTCCATGCATAAGATTTGTTTGAAAACTTTGGCAACCCTCATGTTGGTTTCTGCAAATAGGAGAATATCTTTAGCATAAAAAATGTGGATAATTTTGTACCTCCATTAGTTATAGGAACTCTCATGTGGTTGCATCTTTGGTGAATGGCAATGGAGAGGAGCTCAAAATAAAGGATGAAAAGATAAGGTAATAGGAGGCACCCTTGCCTAAATCTACACTTAGCTTCAATCCACTTAGTTTTCTATCCATTGATGAGGATGGAAAAGGATGGACCCTTGATGCAACCTTGAACCCATTGGATAAGGTGTGTGGGAATTGAAAAGCCTGCATGATCATTTTCAATGTGTTCCAACTCATCTATCATAAGCTTGCTCCATGTCAACCTTCAAGGCCATGAAACCACTAGTAGAGGTAGAGTTCTTAAACTTTTTGAAAATTTCTTAAGCAATTAGACAATGATCTGATATATTCCTAGTCGGAACAAAGGCCCCTTGCTTTTGGGAGGTGAGGGATGGAAGGAAGTCCTTCATTCTATTCACAATAATTTTGGCCACCACCTTATAGATTGTTTGGTAAATGCTGGTAGGTCTGCAAATGGCAGGAGAGTTGGCATGTTCCACTTTAAAGAGAAGCACCACCAATGTCTTTTTCCAGTTGGTCATCATTTGCCCAATATTGAAGAACTCAAAGATAGTTTCACACACATCGCCCTTGATTATCTTCCAAAAGCTCTTTAGAAAAGAAGCAGTGATGTCATCTAGTCTAGGGACCTGATTTGGACTCATGGATTTGATGGCATCCCAGATGTATTCTTCAATGACTTATCTTATAAGCATATTAGTCATGTTCTGGTTGATCTTGGGCAAGTACTCAAGGGAGAGAAGATTCTCTAATGATATAGGGATGTCCTGCCATGTGGCTTCAAATTAGTTGATAAATGAATCCTCAATCTCCTTTGGATTTTCAAAAATTTCTGTCTCATTCACCTGTATAAAGTGGATCATGTTGGCTCTCCTCCTTGTTGAAGCAACTATGTGGAAAAACTTTGTGTTAGCATATCCCTCCTCAAGCCATCTGATTTTAGCTTTTTTGTTTCCACCGACAATTGATCCTACCAAGTGTGTTTGTAAGATCTTAGACAGCAGCCCTCATTATATCCTCTTGCTCCAGGTTGAGCCCAAGAGGTGTACTTTCAGCTTATTGTAGCTCCTGAATTTTAGCTTCAAGGTTGGTCTTCTTCTCATCGAGCTCTTTTATTTTTTTTCTTGCTCTAAAAGTGCAAGGCCTTTAATATTCTGTCACATTTCCTTTAGATAATTTCAACCTTAGACCCCTCAATCGGCTTTCCTCCAATTTTCCCAAATAATCTTCCAAGTGTTGGGATATGTGAGCCAAACATTCTCAAATTTTCTCCATCTAAATTTTGTGTATGTTCTTCATTTTTGAGTTTAAGCATGATGGGGTAATGGTCAAAGGCCACCCTTAAGAGGTGGTGAACAATGGCATTAGGGATAGCTTCAAGGGCCTTTGAATTTGTCAAGATTCTGTCATGTCTAACCCAGATTTTGTTGGCACCATTCTTGTTGTTACACCTTCTGAATTTGGGACCAATATGACCAAGGTCATGGATGTCCGAATTCCTTATGGTCTCCTCAAGGTCCTTCACCCCCTATGAGTACATGAAATCTTACCTCCCTTTTTGTCCTGAGGGGAGAGGATGTAGTTGAAGTCCCCTCCAATAATGGAAGGTTGTGAGTCACTGAGATGGTTCTCCAAGAGCTACCAAAAAATTTCTTCTAATGAGGTAATCTTTATTAGCATAGATGGTTGCAACATTCCAAACTTGTCCATTCATGAGATGGGGTTGTACAAAGATACATTGGGGAGTCATTTCAACAAAATTAAAATTTAGGATTTCCTTTCTCCAAAGGAGTAAGATTCCTTCTGATTTTCCTTGAGCGAGTGGGTGGATGAAATCCCAAGAGTGGTCGGCCAACTTGTCAACCTCCCTTCAAGTGATGTTCTCCACCATGATTCCTAACAATCCCACAAAAAGGGCATTGTCCTCAACCATAGAGTGATTTAGGTAGTGTCCAGTGGCTATTTTTCGGACACCCATTCCAAAATGAAAATGAGCGGAAGCCTCCCCACTATTTTTTTTTCATTGGTGGTCTTCTTCCTCTTCTTTGGGTGTGTTTCAATGGGTCCTGGGCACTTGAGCTCCTTGTTAAAGTGTGTCTTGATATGCCACCCTTGCCAATCTTTGGGTCAATTTCTATGTGTAGTTTGTTTATGCATCACTGCTGGAAAAACTTGTAAAATTGTCGCGATACCTCCAACTTCCTTAATCTACAGAGGAGTTGGATTTCTTTGTTTGGAACTCTCCATTCAGCTTTTCTGACTATAGGCTTGATCCTCGGCATTAGTTGCAAAATTACTGTTGAAGATTTCAGCTTCTCACACTGCTTCTTGCTTGGTGGTAGATTGGTTTGTTCTTCTTCTTGGTCACTAGGATCCATGGGCCATAGGCCTCCTCATCATGTCTTGGGAGCTTAATTTCTACTGCAATTTGTTTTGTTATTATTTTTAGTCATTTCATGCATCTTCAGCATTAAAAATCTGTGGGCTCCAAAAATTTGTCGCCGACCTCTCCGATGAAGAGAGAGTATGATTTATGCATCGGTGAAATTTTCAAAATGCAGATGGAATAGTAGATAAGACACTGCCCAGAGATTTCGCCCTCATTCTGTGAGGACTTTAGATCCGGTTCCAAGTTTCCATAGCAAGCTATAGTTAATTACCCTCTCAATCGAGAGAGAACTTTTCATTTGATAGTTGGTCTCTTAGTGTGTAGCGTATAATAGTATCATGTAGAATTTTGGAATTTAGAATTTATGAACTTCATTGTGTTTAACTTAAAGCGAATGGTTGGGGGAACGATGATGCGCTCGATCTAGATCTCATGGTTCCCATCCGTATTTGTCAGTCTATCTAGTGAGGAGGTAGTCGACCCAACCTGACCAAAGGATCCTTATCAACAACACATGGTTTACGTCATCCAAGAAATCCTTATAGACATGGGTGATGTTTGTCTAAGAAGACATGCTTAAGTCTACCTTAGCTAACAGAGGACTTTTTTGCCCAATCAAGCATATCCTATGGTTCACAACTCAAAGGGCAGAGCCATTGGGGAGCATATGGGCTCTGTGGCGTGATATATATAGTGGTCATTTGGCAACAACTACCCGGTCTGGACTCTAGTAATAGCATCATGTGGAGCCTATTTGGTCAAAACATGATCGAAGAACATGGGTCACGTCCTTATTGGCATGAGATTATTTGAGAGTAAACATAGTTGTACTTGATTTGACTTTGCCCATTGAAGAGTTTTCTTAATTTGTCACCTCCAACAAACAGTTGCGGAAGGTGAGTTGAATTTTTAGCTTTAAGTTTCTAATAAATTAAATTTCATTTAAGCATTTATAATTTGATGATTTATTTGATTTTTATATTTGCATTGATACTGAGTTTGATTAATTCAATTTGAGGTTGTAAGCACATTTTTATGATAAGTATCTCCTCCAATTAAAATTTTCATTCAACATAGTCATCATCGGGGTGGTTAATTGATTGAATCAAATATATTTAAGAACTTTAGATCTTTGTTTAGCTCCTAATAGAGGATCAGACTTACTGTCACATGATAGAATTAACTTCTCAGATATTTTACTAAGTTGAAATTCTTATAATAAGTTTTTTGGTTTTGCTAACACGGACCAAGTCCCAAAGACTAAATGAATTAACCCGAAAGATCCTCGACACTAAGTTTAAATATTCAAAGATAGTGTTGGGTATGGTGTGTATTTAAGAATGCTTGCACACTTTTAAGACATTGAATTTGAGTTTTAATCATGACTCCTAATGTGTACAAAGCTCATTATATTGAATTATTTAAGTGAATCTTGATATCACAAATCTGAATATTTGGTTGCCTCGTGATTTATGTACTATCTATTTTATTAAAATTTTGGTTATTTGCGTGCATTTTGAGATGAAAAGTTTGAATATAAGCCCACTTCATAATGCCGCATGCTCAATTGGTCGAATTAATGTCTTCTGTTCGCTTGTACGATGTATTACGAATTCGGTGGCGTAGAAGATGTTCTAGATTGATCTAATATCTTATTAGATTTTTTAGATTAATATTTAATATATTCCAATTTAGCCTGCGCAGACTTTTCAGACATTAAAATTTGCACTTGAAATCTCTATGTCCGAGCACATGCAGGTGTATCTGGAATGTCTTAATTAACACCTTTTGTTCGCTTGTATGATATGTTGCGAATCCGGTTGCGTAGAAGGCATTTCAGCTCCTGTTCAATTATTTAGATTAATATTCGTTTATATGCATTTAGCTCATAATACATTGAGTTCTTTAAGTTTCAATGAAACTTAGCTCGTGATCGCTAAGAAGCTCATAGGCTCATCACAAGTCTCATTCAAATTCTTTTTTTTTGCTCTGACGATTATATTTGATCCTTATTTTGATTGAAAGATAAACTTTCAAATCCACAATAAATTATGTTTGTGCTCGTAGGCAACTATTAAGATAATCAGAAGCTTTACTTGAACTTTATTCTTGTTAGGAGACAAATTCTCAAGTTCATTAAAAGTCTTATTTATAATCGTCAACAAGTTGTCGAGATCATTCTTATTTAAAGACTTTTAGAATTTTTGTATATGTAAATTTAGCTTCAATTTATCATCTTCATTTAAGTTTAATTTAAGCTCATCAACACTTTTATTTGTTCTTATTTAGGTCTCCCGTCAATCCAAAATTCAACCTCCTCGTCGTGAGCATCGTGATATTCGACCTTCGTCGCCGCGGCATGTGTCTCTTGACATTCTGGTAGGTGGTCTTCTAACTCGTATTTCTATTGAAATAGAGTCTTCAATCATACATAAAGAGCATATATGTAGGTTTATTATTTTTTATCATTTTCAAACAAATTCAATTTAAGCTCCTCAACACTTTTATCTTCTTTATTTAAGTCTCATCATTAAAATTGCTATCCGATATCATCCCTAGAGCGTCGAGTTATTCGACCTTCCCGTCTTTCAGCATAACGGTCTGTCTTTGATACTATAGTGGTCTTAACCTACCGGTCTACTTGAGATAATAATAGTCTTGAACACTGCATAAAAGAGCATATATGTATATATTTTCTCTTTTTATTTCTTTTACTATTTACAACATTCTCTTCATGGATAGATCTCCCATGTTTGCAACTCCTAGTCTCATCAGTGCTTCTTGTTCTGCAGCTTTTGCTCTCTCAGCATCCGAGATGGCTGCAGCATAGTTCTTCTGATGCTCGCTCTCTCTCTTGTTGAGCTCTGACTTAAGATGATCATTCTCTTCCATGATGCTTTGCAGCTGTGTCTCCTTGTCCAAGAGGTTTGCTTTCAGTTTTGTAACATCTGTATTAGCCTATATCAGTCTCATCTCTGAGTCAAATTGGCTCCCCTTTGCCTTATCAATTTCATCTTTCAGCTCCTTGTTCATTTATGATATGCCCGGGAGTTCTGTTTCCATGCTAAGAAGGCACGCTTTCAATTCTAAATGCTCTGCCTTTGTTCTCTGTAAAGTTGACTCAAGTTCCAATTCCCTGAGCCCTGGATCAACTTTCACATGCTCAGCCATCTCTAATGCTGATTGGATCTTCATAGTGGTTTGAATTTGTTCTTCCTGGAGCTTGGCCTCTGCTGCTTCGAGTGCAACCCTCAATTGTTCCAATTCAAACTCCGGTGCAACAGATTCAACTTCAAATGGAGGCTTCCCTCTTTCCACTTCATCATTTCCACAGAAGCCTGGAGTTCTTTCATCATTTCCTTGAGTGCACTGACTCGAACTCTTGATTGTTCCAACTTGGATGTTGCACAGTACAAGGATTCTTGTAGACTGCATCCCTCACTACGAAGACTCTCGATGTGACATTGGCCATTTCTAACTGCTTTTGGGTCTCCAAAGTTGTGAGTTTTGCCTCTTCCTCTGCTAGCTCTTTCTCATGAATCTGAACTTTAAGGTTCCTTACAGTGGAGAGGGTAGCTTCGATATCCTGTTTCAAGGCTGCTAATTCAGTTTGTGTAATCTCAGAATCCACCACCTGGGATGTTTCAGATTTCATAACCATATCAAGCTATTGTTTGAGCCTTTGAATCTCATTCATGGCAGACCCTAGAGCCACATAGTCAACTGAATACTATTTTTGGAGGGCTTCAAGCTCAGATTGGAGACAAGAGAGAGAGAGAGAGAGAGAGAGAGAACGCGGCTGGCGAAGAGCTGGGCTCTCGTCGGCATCCGTGCGTCCAGACGAGACGTGGCGAGGTGGACGGATCCCACAGCCATCGATCCCCCAGCGCCTGCGTCGGCGGCCATGACACCGAGCTCGTGCGCGAGGGTGAGAAGCGCTTCGGCAGTGCGCACAGCCACTTGTGCGGATGCCATTGGATGCAACTTGTGGCTGGGGAGAGGAGAAGAACATATAGATAAAACACTTTAAAATGAGGCGAGGAGGCTTTCGTTTAGCTGGGAGCCTGATGGACAGAAGAAGGGGATTCATTTCCTCGGCTGGGAGGATAAAGCTTCAGGCCCTTTTTTTTGTTTCCCACCGAGAACGCCAGATATCCCATTAGGATTTTCCTCTTTTGACTTG
This sequence comes from Cymbidium sinense, assembly GCA_021442155.1. Lineage (NCBI taxonomy): Eukaryota > Viridiplantae > Streptophyta > Magnoliopsida > Asparagales > Orchidaceae > Cymbidium > Cymbidium sinense. The sequence continues at coordinate 8,710,611 of CM038217.1, forward strand.
TGAGTGGATGACTGAATAAGATAAAGGTGGTATGGGAGGAATGATGTGGCAACTTCTTATTGGCCAAATAGGAGGTGGAGGCATGGAAGTGGCTGAGAGTTCTAAGGAGTTGACTTGTTGCGATTAAAAGATAATTAGGTAGAATTAGGTGGATTTATCTAGAAATACGTGCTAATTTCAATAAAATTTTAAATGCATAAAATTTAATTAAATTGGATGTCTATTTTAGGTAATTTTGATTTTGGACGATAAGACGCCCGTTTTAACGAGCAGGCCATTTCGGCCGAATTCACCCATTTCTCAAGATACGCTGCTGATCGCCGACGTTTCGCGACTTATCCGATTTGAGCAATAGCCTCATTTAATAGTTTTGAAAGTTTTAACGGAAATTGATCGGGCCACGAACGGCCGTTTCGGACATCATCAGTTTGTAAACTACCGACGATATACGTGATCGATATATATTGATACCAAGCTGACTTAATTGATTCTTGTTAGATTTTGATATTTATATTCGATCAGATTTCGATACGAACGCTGAAGTCCGTTCATCGATCAAAGGTCGTTCGACCCTTTTCGCGACGCCCGGCATTTGAGCTTTAATTTATGCACGCTTAAGACGCCGAATTTGATTTGTGGGCATTTAATTAATTATGACTGCCGCTAGTGCTAGATTGGTTTGTTCTTCTTCTTGGTCACTACGATCCATGGGCCATAGGCCTCCTCATCATGTCTTGGGAGCTCAATTTCTGCTGCAATTTATTTTGTTATTATTTTTAGCCATTTCAGTTGCATCTTCACCATTCAGACTCTGTCCCAGGTTACTGTCTTGGACTACCTCTTTGTGTTCTTCATTGTTGTGCATTGTTGGGTGTTGCTTTTATCTTCTCAAGGCTGAACTGATTGCTGATTTACAACTGTTCTAGGTGCAGTCCTATTCTGGGCTGGTTATGCTGCATTTTTTGGATGGGAAGGGAAAGCTTCTACCTTATGTCCATCTTTACCACAGTGGAAGCAGAGGGAAGAGATCCTTTCATACTCAAAGGGCTGGAAGAACCTTCCATTGATGCCTTGTATCCATGCTCCAGTGGGCAACTTCTTTGATAAATCCACCTTGATGCATAGCCTAGCATAGGTGCTTTGGCCCCATTCATTAGTTTGGGCATCCATCCATAGTGGCTCACCAATGGAAGAGGCGAGCCGAGCAAGATTCTTGCTATCCTAGTAAAGGAGAGGAAGGCCTGGAAGTCCAACCCAGATAGGGGTTGATAGTCCATGTAGGGAATTTGGAGAGAAGGAAGGCTCCATTTATCTAAGCCCATGGCATTGTCCGCCACAAACCAAGGTCCATTCATGAGTACGGCTTCTCTAGCTTCCACATTGTCGAAAATGCAAATAAAATAATCACTAGCCACCATGACCAACTTGAATTCTCCATAGTGTCCCCATTTCCTTCTCAAGTCATTTCAAAGAAAGAAGAAGGGGAGCCTTTTACCAAGAAGTTTGCCAACCAATGCTTTCTCTAGCTTGCTCAAGTTGTCCTTTAAAGCTTCATTATCCATGGTGAGGGTGATTAAATATTCAGCTCTGATAGTGTCCACTTGCACCTTGTCTAATGGGACAAAGGCCTTCTTTCTCCAAACATTAGGTGCTTCAGCTCTAGGTTCCTGATTTGCAGTTCTAAGTGGCAAGGTAGGGACCTTGCCTCTTGCTATTTGTTGTGCACCAACTAGGTGGAACTGAAGTCCCTCTAAGCTGCTATGTAGAGATCCTCCCTCCCCCTTGCCAAGGCTGGTGTCCATTCGATCTGAACAAGAACTTATGTTCTTTAAGGCATTCTGACGAGCATCTTGTGTGCATTGTGCTGAATTTCTGCAATTAGCCCTATGGAGGCCACCCTCAGCCACCCCCATGCAGGTGGGGTGTCTGGTATTCTCTTCCATTTCAGCATCACCCTGTACATTGGAGCCACTGGCTCTTAACAAAGATTCTTCATACACGGAGACGGGCATACCTCTCTCGGCTGAATGTCCAGCTGCAGCAATTGAGCTCAATTTGTCAGGTTATGGGCCACCATTCGATGTGTTCCTTCCCCTAAGCATCTCGACTCGTCTTCTTGGATGAAGGGTCACTAAGGAGGTCACTGAATTGGCCCTTCATGTGTTCAGTTCAATCGAGCTGGCGGCAGAATACAGAGTTCATCCTTGCTGAGTCCAACTTGCCATTCTTGCTGTTCGGCTTCTTTGCTGGAGTCGACCTCCATGGCATCATTGCCTTAATGTCTAGTGTGGTGTGGATATGTCATATGGGTACCTATGTTGGCCTTATTGTAGTACATTATAAATCAGTGATTTATTGAAAGTTTGGTAACATGAAAAGTGATAATTGGTGCTTTTATGAAGATATTATAAATTATGAAATCGGAACTTTCAAGTTTTGCCTCATCATTATACACTTATACTTACATATTGCATACTTGTATAACTACATTTTACATTATGATTTATTAACATTTGGATCCTTCTTTCATAATATAGATAATGGCCACATATTCTTAGAATCAATTAGTTAGTTCTGATTGGCCTCTTGTTGACAATGTAACCACTCAAAATAAAAGTTTAGGAGAAATCACTATCATTGAGGAAAAGGAGGTAAAAAGACAAAGATTTGAAATGTGACAATATTTTGGTTAAATTTCAATATCTAAGAAAGGTAAGATTGTAGAGAAGTGAAAGTATAATTATTATTTTAAACTATACATTAAACAAAATGTAGGTATTACATCTCAAGTGAGAGAGGGCATTTTAAAATCAATCATTATAGTAAAACAAATACTAAAGAGAAGAAACAAAAACTCTTTGACCCAATAAACAAGGGCGTAGATGTTAATAAATTAATGTCTTATTTATGTGTCTATGGTAATTATGGTCATAACAGGGTTAAAAATATCATTGCAAAATTAATTATTATTTATAAGTATTCATTTATGACTGTTAAGCACTTATAGTTCAATATTTTGATGAAATCAATGAATCTCTAAACATGTCATCAAAGAAGAGTGCAAGCAGGTTTATGAATTAGAAAAGGGAAAAATTTTTAAAAAAATCTAAAGTTTATTTAGCATACTTCCCATACTTGTGATTATTAGACCTATAAGTTGACTATTGGTATATGTGTCTTAAATGTGCACTTCAGTAGTCCTAATTGGAAGTTATAAAGTAGGATAATTTAACTTTAGTGACTTGAACCCCCCTTATAGTGGTTTCATTATTTTTAGGCTATTTTTAAAAATATTATTGCAATGAGGTTTTAAAATAAAGTCTATAAAATCACATTTAATAATGCTTCTTCTAATGATGTTGCTACTAGAAACTTAAAAGCTTTGTTTAGTAGAAGATTAGGTTTTTTTATGGGAGATATTTTTCATGTTAGATGTGATGCTCATATTTTGAACTAGATGGCTCAAGATGGTTTGAAGAAAATTATTCAAGTAAATTATAAAATAAGATAATATATTTTGTTTACAAAAAGATCACCTAATATGTTGCATAAGTTTTGGTGAGATTGTAAGATAGATAGGCCTATCAACAATAAAATTACTTTGCACTAATGTTCTAACTCATTGGAATTTTATATGCAAGATTCTTGAGTCTGCTTTTTATTACAAAGTTGTATTTCCTAAATATGCTTTAAAGGATCTCATTTGAAATATTTGTGGTTGCCTTCTAAGCATGAGTAGAACTAATTTGATAAAGTAAGATAACTATATTTTTATTTTTAGTTATATTATTGAAGTTTTTTCTAGTTCAAATTACTTAACAATTAATAAGGTTCTTCAAAATTTGTTTTCTTATTTAAAAAAATTGGATATAGATTGCAATTTTGATAATGCATTTCTATCAAACATGATCAGTTCTATGAAGCCTAAGTTTGATAAATATTAGTCTGATTATTTCATGCTATTTTTAATAGCATGCATATTAGATCATAGAATGCATTACTATTATTCACAAATTTTGGTCTATAACTATGTTGTCTATCTTTATATTATACTTTCATTACTTTTAATTTCCACTAATCAATTTCAGTTTGACATTCTTGTTGTAGACAATTTATCAATTTTGGTGCCAGAAAATATGACCTTTTAGTCCAATATTTGAATTAGGAATTATGTTGGTGCCTACAAGGCTACAAATCAATGTTAAGATATTTTTTTAGTAATTTCTATGGATTTGAGTTGAAAATATATTTTCTTTTGATGGGATGCTTATATTCTACTATATATATTTGAACTCTTAGATTTTGGGACACTAAGGATGTGTTATTTCATTGATTGTTAGTACATTCATAATTGTTATTTTATTATTTGGAATTTGTATTTTTTATCACATACCCAATGATGAAAACCTACTGAGATGTTTTTAAGTTCAAACATAGAAATGAGATGAATTATTATATAATGGTTGATAATTTTTTTAAGGATGATTTGATGACATAAATTTGAGACTAAAAATATTATGTTGATGCTGCTAATTGTTGATAGTTATATTTGGGCTACTAACTACTTCTAGGTTTTCACTAATTGTTGGTAGGTTGGATGTTGATGGAGGAGGCATAAAGTGTTTGGCCTGTTAGATGTTTTGTTGTTGTTAGGTTTCTACTCATTTCTTCTAGCTATTTTGTCAATTGTTGTTGAATGTTAGGTTTTCGATGTTTTGTAATTGTTGGTGGAGATGTATAATGTTGGATGCTTTGTTGTTGTGCTTTTATTAATAACTACCTATGTTGATGTTTATTGATGGCCATTTATGAGTTTTTTGCCATGATTTTAGACATGTTGTCTGCTATTTGCTTCTTTGTCTGATGCAGTGTCATGACCCTATCACTTAAATGTATTGGTAATTGTTGGTGAATGTTGTTTTTTTTATGCTTTTTTTTTTCTATTTGCTTCTCTATTTATGAGCTAGTTAGTTGGTTATGGGTGTGTTATTGGTTGATTGTTGTCCTATTCAATTAGTTGTTTTCTATTATTGACAATACATATCTGTTCATTTTATTAATAATTTCATCTCATATATCCATCAATCATTGCAATTTTTTTAGGATAATAGTTGTCTTAACTCATATATTCTTCCCACTTATTCGGATTACCTAATTGTAGAGTTATATTATCAATTATTCATTCTATAAGTATAACTTATACCCTAATTTTCTTTCTTGAGTTTTCATATGGTGCAATAAAGATATTCAGCGAATTCAAAGACTATTGAGTATTGGAAGGCTAACTTATTGAGAAACTAAAATCAATGTTTATTTTTAACTAGAGAGTTTGTACTTTTTGAATTATAAGAGTAATGTATTAGATTATAAAATGTATTTATTTTTTTCACAATTTGTAAACATTTTTTTATGTTGTTAAAACCACATATAATGTAAGTGGTTTATATCATTTTGTTATTGTTGTTAGAACTAAATAAAAAAATAAAAAATTTGAATGCAATTTGTATCACATGTTCTTAAATTCAAATTTGAAATATATAAATTCAAATATAAAGATGGCTTGAATACGAAATGAGCCATCCTGAGCTAGCTCGAAATTGAATGGTTCGAGCCACGATCCAATTTCAAGCTGCTCAAATTGGTTTGAGTTGATTACAAGCCGACCTTGAATCGACTCGAAATTGGCTCGTTAACATCCCTACTTTCGGACTAATCTATATAGGAGTTCAAGGATGGCTTTAATTGACCTAAAGGACCATTTGCCATGAGTTGTCATCAACTCCACACATGCATCACATGATAGGAAAGGATGAAAAGGTCAACAAACTAATGGCCCAAACTTGTTCATAATTTTTTGATTTTGATCACGTTGGATTGTTATAAATTTATTGAAAAAAGTATTTTTATGGTCATTGAAATAATATCTAGAATTTAATTACATGCATTATCTGTCCAAAAAAAAAATTTGTGCATAAATTTATGCTTACTCACATTGATTTTATGAGTGACATTTATTTCCCAAGCCATATGAAGCAGTCTTATTGATATAATGAAATATATATGTCTACGCCTTATGCACAAGGCAAAATTAAAGTATCTGCAATGGTCCATGCATGCCAACTCAACCAAGTGGATACTGAGATCATTTCCCTTCTAGAAACCAACAATAAAAGATAGTGATTTAAGCACTCAGCACAGCGAGTTTACAGCTGCATCGAAGTCACTAAATAAAGAGGATATTGAAACTAAGTGGGATTAATGGCAGCAACGATGCTCCGCATATCTAAGCTGATGGACTCTTCCATTTTGATTTACTAACTGAACATGTCTATATCTATCACAATTGACTTGCTCTATTTTATTATTTTACTGTTTCTTGATTATGATTATTAACCTCCAGCTTCTTCACAATTAGCATTCTTGCCATTAGCCCTTTAGTCTAGAAGGATATTGGCTGAAGTTTATGGAAGATGATGCGTTAAATAGTAAACATTGATATATTAACGAAAACAGTTTTTTTTTTAAAAAAAACCATAGGAGACTTCTACTGAGCTGTAAAAAATATTCATGAAAACAGATTATGGAAGATAGTGCTCAAACAAAACAGTTTTTTTTTTTTTTAAACCATAGGAGACTTCTATTGAGCTGTAAAAAATATACATGAAAACAGTACTTCTAATGGGAGAGATTCAACCTGTTCAATTTTTAGTAAGTTTGATAAATGATCAAATATTCTTACAAATTTGGAAAAATTAGATCTTTGAATTAGAGATCAATATTATTGTTATCTTATACTTAAAGTTAGTAATATCAAAAGTATTTATATAAAAATAAAATTTTTTAATTGTTATGTGTTGGTCTCACACATCGGATGAAAAATTTAATATTGTTATTTATAAAATAAATGAATGAATTATATAACCAAATAATGTAAATATCATAGAAATATGATGTCCCAAATGCTAAAAATATTTGATGACTTGAGACTCGATCAATGTTAAATCTAACTTTTTTTGTGGGGGACACATAAATATTACTAACAAGATTGATTGAGAAACTAAAGAAGAACACAAAGAGAGGAACAAGGTCTAAAAAGATCTATGATTTTTTTTATTATCAAGAAGTAAAAAACCTGAGACAATAAGACTCATCCCTTCAGTTTTTTCCTATAATCTCTTTATTATAGTAGCGAATGGAGGAATAGCACTATAGAAAATATTATATTTGCAAAAAAAGTATAAATTATAAAATAGAGCTTAATGAAGTTTTTTCATAAAATAAAAATAGATTAGATTTGGCTATCAATTAGATGCATATTTAAGACGTTCCAAATATGAGATGAGCACACGTGAAGTCTTTCATCGATTTGACCTTCCATTTCCAAGTCTTGGCAAGTTGTTATGTTAAATGTTATAATAAATTATGCCTGGTCAGTCTCTAAGGCAAAGTAGATAGATGAATTACTACTTAAAATACCCACCCTTAGCTTGGAGAGAACGGTAATTACTACCGCTCGATTCCCTTCGAGGGTGCACTACCTTAACGGTGAAAAGAAGAGGGTACCTGAGATCCGGATTAGTTGGTCAGCAAGTCACACGCCATGTATGAGTGAGATTGGAACATGCTACCAAAAAAAAAAAAAAATATTACTTAAAAGCTCTAGACAAATATACCTAGTTGGTCTTTGAGGTCGAGTGATGGCCACACTATCAAAGTAAATTAAGAGCTCAAGTTTTCATGATGACCCCACCCCCATCACAAGATTAAGATTAATGGCCAAGAAAGATTCATTCACTATGAAAATTTGAAGAAGTTTACTTTTTAAATTTGTTGAAATTATATACATACATAAAATTTAAAAAAAATTCAAATTTGAAATTTCAATAATTTGAATTTTTATGTTATCAATTTACATCAATAAGGGAAGCTAGCTTTTATTTTATTTTGCCTTGTTTAGAAGATAAAGGATAGGCACTCGATGATTTACAATTATGATTAGAGTGGACCCACTCACCTTCTTTCTTTGTTATATATATATATATATATATTTTAGTATTTTTTTTCTTAGGATATGAAATAATTTTTTAAATATATTTTTAATGAATAAAATTTAACTTTTGATATTTGATAAAAATATTGAGATTGAAATTTCTAGAATTATGTACTTGGTGGCTATCTCCTAGATGTTTGCTTGATGCCCTACATGTTTAAGTTCCTAGTAGGAGACCTAGAATTCTCTCTTATCTCTTACTAATGTCTCTCCCAAACTCTCTTAATTTTTCCACAATATCCAAGTCTCTTTGTACAAATTTTTGCTAACATTAATTAAAAAAAATACACTAAACCTCTTATAATTGATCCTTCAATACTTGGGCATCATTTACTTAATTATCTCTTCTTCTTTTTTGTAAGCCTCCAAACCCTTTAGATCCCAATGATAAATCAAATCTTCACAAATCATCATAATCCTTCCAAGCCTATGCAACCCCAAGAACACCATTACACCTATTTATCAATCACATGTTTTAAGATTAGCTCAAATCAACCTAAATTAGGCACCTTGACCAAATCACGGCGCAACATCCACCAAACATCGTTAAACTCATTAGATACACTTCAAAAACTCTGAATTACATTTAGCCTTCTTCTAGAACATTCATTAAGACCCATCTCCTTCCACATCATAAATCTAAAGGTAAAACCCTAAAGAGTGATCCTAGGGTTGATTTAACTAAGCTCTGCAAACTAAACCTCACAAAAAATTCTTCCACTTACCTAGAGGTATTCCACATATCTTTACCCACTTATCACAACAAGTGAAAATCTTAAATCCCTACCTCCAAGACCAGCCTAGTGGCAGACAAGTCTTGAATTCTTATCCATGAGTTAACCATAATGAAGATAACTTCTTACAATTAACCATGAGAGCAATTGAGCCTTTTTTTTAAGCTATTTTAGCCTAAGTTAACTTGAATTTGATCCAAATTATTTTAGTAGATGCACTTAATTCTTTTATATTTTCAGATAATATTTGAAAAAAAAAATAAGAGAAAAGAATGCCTAAAGGACATCTAACTCATTAAATAGTCTTGATATGACTAAATTTATTTTATGAATGCCTAATTTAAGCATATCTAGACTCAAATCGAAGCTAAATTCATATCAATGGATCCATCTCATCAACCCACACTATCTCAATTATAAATGTATTGAAAATAAAATTCAAATGATCTTGAAGTCAATTCATAAAATCTCAATCTCAAGTGTGTTTCAAAATTCCATTATATATCAAAGCATGTGCCTCTCAATACTTTAATAATCAACAAGATTCATGCACTACCCTGAAAACTTCCATTAAGAAAAACCAAAATTAAAAAATAAAAAATTGCGAAGAAACACCAAAGATTCATGCACAGTATGCACCATTTATGATTCTAGTTCAGTTAAATCAAGAAAAAGAAACATTCTGTACTAATACATGCAATCAAAATGTTTCTTTTCGACTCTTTTATTCAACTTTCAGCATTTCCCCATCCAAATTAGTAAACGAGCAATCAAATTAGCGTGAAATTTCTTCGTAGAGCTGCTTGATAAGAAAAACATTAAAACAAGGTAAGCAAGAAGTTCAAGTGCACGCATCAGAATGATGAACAATCTTGCGAATTTCAAATATGAACTTGAATAAAGCCCAGCTTTTCTATTGAAGCAACCACTTATGATTTGTTTGGCAGCAGGACAATAAAATCTCTTTCAATATAAGAACCCCCACTCCCACCGACGTTGCGGCTAGGATTTTGATGGAAGACTTCTTAGACGACAACTAGTAACAGAATACAAAAAAAAAATTGAAATTATAAAACTATGAACCATTAATCAGTAATTTCCATATCAAAAATACGAGAGCTGCAAAGTTCACCTCACAAATTATTCACAATAAAAAGATATGTAGCAGAAGAACAGTCCTGCTAAGAAGCACTATCAAGATTCAAGCAAAACTGATATCAATACTTATTCCGTCAAAAAACATGCAGTTTTCATATCACTGTTGCATAAGATGAGTTCTATCTTTATTGTTTTATCCTTTTTTTTTTTTTTTTTGTTTGGCTATTTCTTTTCTGGATAGTTAAGTGAGATACAACATACAAGAGGCCATCTCAGCAGCACTCAGCAATCCTTCGAAAGAGCAACATAGTTCAATGGTATTGATGTAGTAACCTTGTTTCCATCCTTCTTCTCCTTGCCATTTGATAGAATCACTGGTCTAGACAAATGTGTTGAGAAACGGCGACCAACAGGAGTCCCTCCCGGCAGGTTTAAGTTACTTTGACCCAGAGGTTTTTTAGCTGATAACTGCCTCAATGGGCTAGGCTTTGTGCCAAACAAAACCTCCTGCTCTGTAGCATACTGTTCCTGTAATCTCTTATGCTCCTGTAAAGAAAAGACAACTAATCACTCTGCACTAACACTACCTGCAATTCATGCCTATGGATCAATCAATTGCATGATAACTGATTTATTAAGTTGTTTGCAAGAGATTCATCATTCGTTAACTTTAGTTTAGGAAGAAGGTGGGCACAACATACCAAGATCATCTCAAAAAAAAAAAAACATAGATTAGTGTTCATTATTAACCTACAAAAAAAAAACACCTTATCTGATTGTTTGAGAGGGGAAGGTCTTGAAATAATTTGTTGGAAAAAATGCACTATTTTGACTATAGCACTGTAGTAAGACTTGTTTTCACTACTGGTCACTGGTAGAAAAAAATTTCAATAACTTATTTGAATTTTATGGTGCGAGATAAATTTAAGTCATTAAACAAATATCCTATTTTGTAAGTTCTTTAGAACATGACCTCCATTCTGAAGACAATGCTTTCACAAATTAGTGTAAAGTCCATTAATTCAACTACTTTTTATGGAACAGAATTCATTTGTACAACTGGATGGCCGAACAAAGTAGTGCGTGCATAGTGCGGGACTAAATGGAGTGGTTAAGTTGTTCCATTTGAAACTTAGAAGTCTAATTTTTTACCCTAGAAACAAGCCACTTGCCTAAAGCAAGGGCAATGCTATGTACACCAATTCCTCCTCAAATCCTGCAGGTGGTAGAGAAATTGGTGAATGTGTATGGGACTGGCATCCATGTACCAGATATGACCCTGCAACTCCAATTTTTAGCATATAAACAAACATAGTAAATTTGTTAAGGTCATTACTTCGATGAAGCCACACATCATTAGGAAAAATGATCAAAGTTTAAAAAAGAAACTGACACTAAATATGAATTAAATATTAAGATATTCAAAAAGATGCTTGCAGATAGTTGAGGAGACAATATTGATGACCAGTCAGAACGAATAAAGACATACCCTTGATCGACGTCTCTCATCATCTCTTTGTCGTCTTTTGATAGAATACTCATTTAAGGTTTCTAGAAGTGGTTTCTAAAACATGAAGCACCATACTGAGTCCAATCCTGATAAATGCATCTGTTTAAAATGGCAAAAGACTAGATAGATAGAATTCTACCTTGTCATACAAGAAACACGCTCCGTTTTCAGTTTCCCAAGCTTTAACTTTGGCTCTAAGAGTTTCTAATAGAGCTGCAAATTAATAATTAGCATATATTTTCAGTAAATCAATATTTAAAGCGGCCATTAAATGTATAAAATTACAAGAATATTTGTCTTGTATCATCTTCAGGATTGAAAGGATGTCATCGTGAAAAAGCATTTGCTCTTCTGCATCACAACCCTCTGTTCTCTTAATACTAACAGAAAGTGCCCAAGTACTATAAGATTGGAAATTCCTATGATAAATAATGAACCAAAATCATTAAAGGAAAACTAAATGATTTAAGAAGCTAACTCATACTGTAAATCATCAAATGCTTGAAATATTCTTGTAACTATATTCCTCTCTTTGCATTTATATTGGATTACGTATATTTTAACTTATTAAGCTCTCTTTCTTTCATCAAGTCCTTGTATATATTTAGATTAACCATAAAATTTTATTCAATAACTACCCTTTATTTGTTCTTGCAATTCTTACAAAGGACTGTCATAGCTACTAAATGACTTTGGATGGTGACTAAGGAATCCGATACAAATTAACTTGTGACTAAGGAATCCGATACCAATTAACTTGTGATTGTTACAATTGTAAGATTTCAAAAATTATGGACATGCATGAATTAAAACAATGATACATTAATAATCTTTCTTCACACTAGGGATTAGAACTGATCTGCATTTTTTATTATCCTAAACCAGCCATTTCAGCTTCAGAACTGGTTTTTCATGATTTGGACTGCAGATATTAAAGCCAGTTCCCAATTCCATGTAAAATTCTGTGGAACCAAGCCGATTAGTTACAATAGAAGATAGAAACCAACCAACTGACTAACCAAGCTTTAATAACCTTACTATCTACGTTCATTAGTTAAATAATACTCATTACAGTTTTTCCAGTCAAGACAAACAAAACAGGCAACAAAAAAGAAGCCCACTCACATAAGAAAATTCAGGCATATTGAAGGAATCGATTCATAGGTCATGGCTTTCTTCCAAAACCTGTATCCGAAAATAATGTTTAACAGGTAATGCCTGACTTTGTGGGAAATGGGCTGCTTCTTCAATTTTTTCATTTTCATGGATTCCTGTGGACTGCCATTTACATGCATTTAATAAATGGATCCTAACTTGTATTATTGGTTCTGATATTAAATAATCAACAGTATCTTCCCATTTATTCAGTCATCAAAAAAATCTCCAACAAAAGGAGAAAACTAATTTTCCAAATGCATTGCACGCATCTGATATGAAATATCCTTCAGAATGCAATTATTTTAGTTTTAACGTCAGGTTCCAAAATCTACTATACAGAGATAGTTTTATAGAACAAGACAAATAAGCAATACTAAAGTATAAGCTTCATGAAGAAAGATTACATGGTATTTCGACTTCTAGCTTTCTCTTGTGCGAGTTTATATGTGTGCTCCACCTTAGCGATTTTGATCTGTTAAAAAACACAAAATGTTGACAACATATAAAACATATAAGAATCTTGTATCATTCTTAGAGGTCAAAAATAAAAAATAGATTTAACAATAAATGCTTGATTTCTTATATATTAAAAAAACTCTCAATGATTTCTATCAAAAGTTGTTCTAAATTGACTTTCTAGCATTTATGGCAGGTCATGGTCAGCTAGTTTAAGGTGTCTTATAGTTGCAATTATCTTCGAAAATAATCCAATTTTAGGACTCGAGCAAACCCACCCTAAGATTAGGAGCTGAAAACTCTTAGAATGGTCATAAAAACAAACACACAATGCACACATATAATTAAAAACTATAAATAACATGAACTAGATATGTCAAACGGTTCATTTGTTATGAATAATTTACATCGTTCTTACAACAATTGTTGAGGATGTTTAAAATCTATAACATAACAAATTAATAAATAAGACAATTAAAGAACAATATCTTATTTATATTTTTAAACTAAATTCACAAGTATTTTCTTAATCGACTCCAACCTTATAAAAATCTAATATTTCTCTAGACAATTTCGCTTTAATAAATCTAACAAGTATAAATCATTCCTCTAATCTTATCTGCCATTAGAGCTACTCCAACTTTTTCTTGAACATAGTCATTTCGCATTTTATCTCTAAGAGTAAAGCCACTCATCCACTTGAGCATCCTCATCTCTGCAACACTTAACTTAGTCTTATGCTTCTCTTTTATTAGCCAGCATTCTGCACCATAAATCATTATAGGTCTTACCACTATCTTATAAAATATTTCATTAAGTCAATGCATTACTTTTCCATCATAAATCACTATGCATTTCTCCACTTCAACCATTCAACTTGAATTCTACTAATAACATCTCCATCTATTTCACCATCATTTTAAACAACAGAACCTCAATATTTGAATTGCTCACTCTTTTTAATGACTTAGTCACTCAATGTTACAACACCACCATTAGAACTTCTACAGTTAAAATTACACTCCATATATTCAGTTTTAGATCTACTAAAATGAAAACCTTTAGACTCTATGGTTGACCTTCATAATTCAAGTTTCTCTTGGACTCCCTCTCTAGTTTTATCAACAAGAAGAATGTCATCAGCAAAAAACATATGCCAAGGTACATCTTCCTATAAATGCCTAATAAGAACATCAATTACTAAAGCAAAAAGATAAGGGCTTAAAGCCAATCCTTAATGTAATCCAATTGAAATAGGAAAATATTTTCTTAATCCTCTATAATTTGCACACTCTTATATGCATCACCTTTATCTTAAATATAAGAACCAACAAACTCTTTCTCCACTCATCTACCATCTTTTTAGTCATTAAAATAACATTAAAAATATTTATAAGCTAAGAAATTCCTTGATCTTTTAAACATTTTCATATTTCCGTTGGAATATTATCAAGTCTTACTGTTTTTCCACACTTCATTTTCTTTAAAGCTACTTCAACTTCAAATTTACTAATACAATAAAAAATAAAATTTTTTATTTTTGTTTAGGGTATTAAGATTGCTAAAATTAATCGTATTTTTAAATCCTTCATTAAAAAGTTTATCAAAATAACTCATCTGCTTATTTTCAATATCTTTTTCTACGAAAAAGATTTTATGATTTTCATCCTTAATACGCCTCACTTGAACTAGATCTTTACTTCTCTATCTCTTTACTAGGCTAACTTATATATATATATATATATATATATCTTTTACCTTCTTTGGTATCAAATATATCGTATAAATCACTAAAAGCTAAATATTTTACATTATATATTATTTTCTTAAAATCTCTACTGGTCACTTTATATTTTTTCCAATTCTTCGAGTTTTTATATCTAAATTAAGTTTTATAACAATGCTTCTTATTTTTTATCTATGCTTGTATATTTTGACTCCACTACCAATCATTTTTATTAAAAGAAGCTTTCCTTTCTGATTCTCCAAACACGTTTTTTGTAATTTGCTTAATTTCACTTGCTACTTTTTCCCACATAACATTAACTTTCTCATGAACATCTCAAATTATAAACTCTTGTAGTTTACTCTTAAAAATATTTTTATTAGTATTCTTTAAATACCCTCATCTAATCCTAGGACAATAATTTAATTTATTTTTCATCTTCCAATCCTTCATTTTAAAATCTAAACCTAATAATCGATGTTGAGTGCTTAAACTTTAACTCAGAATGATCTTACAATCTTTACAATCTAAAAAATTTATTTTTCTTATCAAGAAATAATCAATGTGTTTTATTAGATCTATTTTTATAAATAATAATATGCTCATCTCTTTTCTTAAATAAAATAAGCAATTACAAAATCATAGGCTAAAGATAAATCTAATATAATCCTACCTTCTTCATTAATCACTTCAAATCCATAACCACCATTAATACTTTTAAAATCTTCTACCACTTTACTCACATGTCCATTTAAATCTCCTCCAATAAATACATTTTCTTCAAGATGTATCGTTTATATTAATCCCTCTAAATTATTTCAATTTTTTTTTCTTTTGAGCCTACATCCTAACCTACTTGAGGAGCATAAATAATTATAACATTGATAATCTTAATATCAACAACAATCTTTAAAGCTATAATTCTATCCCCAATCCTATTAATATTTATAGCATTATCCTTCAAATTTCTATCTATAATCACACCTACACCATTTCTAATTCGACTTCTATCTGAATACTACAGTTTAAAACCTAAACTATCAATCTCTTTGGCCTTCTCCCCAACCCATTTAGTTTCTTAAATACATAAAATTTTTATCTTTCTATAAACCATAATATCTATTAATTCCATTATTTTACCTATAAGAGCACCTATATTCCAAGTTCCTAATCTAATTCTAGTTTCATGAACTAACTTCTTTTCCCGCATCCGTCCATAATATGAGAACCTTTGCTTATTTAACACTGCACCTAGGCACCGATGCAGTAGCCCTTGCACATTTTTCACTATATTCAAGCCATACAGCGTGTCGCTTTCAGGGAACGCCCTAATATTAACAAAATATTTTAAAGGATTCATGTCATGATTATTTTGATAAGTTTTATGCTGGTTATCAACTGCCTATCGCAAACCTCCACTTTTCCAACATGCATGATAAAATAAGATAAAATTTAAAATTTTTATTCAAATCAATAGAGTTATTTTGTTGTGTGAATGATTGTTAGAAGTAGTGGACCCTTTCAACCAAAATAACCAAGATATGTTTCCCATTGTTAGGCTAAACCAAGGATAACTAGGAGGGTGGTTTAGGTTGTAAATAAGAGAGATTTATGTAGCGAATGCACTTAGGAGAGATGCAGAAAACTATTTCTGAAAGCACAAGACTTTCCCAACCAAGGTTTCTTCCTATTATGGATGACTACTTAGGTTTGTTTTCTCTTTTTCTTGATTCCTTCTTTCATTCTCCACTTCTTGGTCCACCTACAATTCTTCTCTTCTACCTTCCACTTGATTTACAATTGAATGCCAACATTTTCTCCTTAAAGATCTCAGATTCTTAAGTAAGAAAAGAAGATAGAGAGTAGAGACAGAGATTCTAATAAAAAGAGACAGGGAAAGAGGTGGCAAACTAAAGAAAGGAGAAGGCTAAAGAGGCAAACTATTTTTAAATGCTCTAATTTTACTCAAACTTGACTTCTTCTTGTGGATGGTTGCTTTAACTGTTCTTAATTCCTTGTCTTCTTATTACTTTGCAAAGGATCAACTAATGCTGCTTTGAGATCTTGAATAGAGGGAGATCCTCAAGTAGAGTAAGAAAGAGCTAAAGATATGGGAGGGAGAGAGACGAAGCATTTGGCTCTTAATTAATTTCATTCACAATGAAAATAATCTAATACAAGCTATTATTTATAAGCAACAAGAATTAAATCATTATCAATATCACCATTATCCTTATCAAAAATTAGTTATAGTCAACTTTATGAATTCCTTATTTTTTATTCATTTCCAGTAAGTGTTGTTTATGGAATTAAATCTATCTTCAGTGAAATCACTTTGACCAACTTATATTCATATTACTTAAGAAGTCAGCCCCTTCTCCTTCATAATTCTTAGATTCTAACTTTTTCTAATCATCAATTGGGTGCATTTTCTCCCCTTAGATGTATATATCAAAAGCCTCCTAAGAAAATTATGATATTTTTCCTCATATGTATGCATCAAGGGGTGGTCCTCCATGCTTTGTTGGAGGAGGTTAGATTTTGTAATTTAAGTCCCTCATTATCCTTATTATCTACAATTAACCTTCTTAGCTTAAATTAAAAATTGCCTTAAATATTGGTTTATTTCCCCTTGCTTGTAAGAAGAGAGAAAAAATGGTGTATCTTGTACTTTACTCCCATGCAATCTACCACGCAATGTCAAGGCATGAGTTTTATAGCTTTTAGAGCCTCTTTGGTCGCTAAATTGGTTAGCACTTTTCATAACATTTTGTTCACTCATTTGTCAACAAGCATCATGGAAGGCTACTACAAAAAAGAGCATGTAACAAAACGAAAAGTGCATGTGTTGGCATGCATGTTCTAGAAAGATTCCAAACTGATCAAGTCGTTGACCTTATGGGTCTATAACAAAACCATATGTAGATCCAAATGACAACTAATAAAAACGTTATACAAGGTTAGTGAAAATATCAAGTTTTGTATCACATTAGAATTTATAAAGATAAATTCAAATATATGGAGACTGTTTCTCATTATTACCCTTTCATACTCCTCAAGCCAGCTTTCTTCCTGGCATACAAACATCCACTTTTCCACCCTCTCTAAAATGTCTCTCCTGTGTGCGGCTTGCTCTTGAGCCATGAAAATCTGATTATCCATATCAGACAACAAAACAGACAGATCTGTTTTCCCTGAAAAATAAATTACTTCAAATCAATAGTTGCTCTAACAAAAGCCACCGATCTAACATATCCAACAAATAATTCAAATATTTAACTACATTTGCAATTCACTTCAAAAGTGGATAGCATAAAAGGGCAAATTTCAACACATGAATAATTTAAAAACTATGATGCAAATATATAGGCCCATGAAGCAAAAACAAAATGAAATGGGAAATGGATTTCTTTAAAAATAATGGATGAGGGCATGGGTAGGGCACTATTTAAAATCTGCATATAATTTCATATTATTACAACTAAAAAAACTACTTCCATCATCATAATAACAAACTTCAAAATCAAACATGAGAGTAAAAAAATAAAACCATAATTCCCATTATGACATAGTACTCTAAATTAAATATGCAACTCATAAACTTACAATGGAATATTATTTTTGCAATGTATCCAACAGAGGCCTAGTTTGAGCCCATAAATTAGTGAAAAGACCACCAACTGATCCAAAAGCTTATGATAATTTATGAATGCCATTTCATGTATATTATGTGTCCAATATTTTTTCCATTCCTATACAAGACTTATTCATCCCCTCATATAAAAGTCTCCTAACCTTCAACATAGACAAACATTTCTTAAATGAAAATTTCTCAATATCATTTGATGTTATTAGTTATATAGAGCGTGTGTGGGAGTCACAACACTCTTGAAAATTAGTCAACATGTACAGAAGACACAAGATATATGAAGCAATTAACTCAATTAAAAAAAAACACAAATTCAAATCATTAGCATTAATACCATTGATTTAGAAAGTTTAAGTATCATCATATCCAATATGGTGCCCAACAACAAATGATTTCGCTCTAAGAATGAGCATGCTACATATTTTGACAAAAATAAATCCAATCTAACTTGTCATCCTCAAAAACATTGTGATAGGTTGTAGGAGATGATGAAAAAAATCTTATCTTACCCATAAGAATACTAGTGCGATTAAGTTTTGAATGTAACATATAAGAACTATTACATTTGCCACAATAATAAATAATAAATAAAAGGGTAAATAGATCAACCAGAATTTATAATATTGATAATCTTCTGATGTGCTGCATCACTATTAAAATCCATATGAACTCCTCTATAGATTTCTTCAAGCTCATTATGCTTCTTTAAAACAAGCTCTTTCATTTTGGCGATCTTTAGGATGTTTAATCTCCCTACTTCATGTTCCACCTAAAATAATTTGTGAAAAGGACATGTTCACTATGATATAATAGAAAACTTATTGAAAGTACAACAAATTGGATTTTTCATCTTCTAAAAATGATTACCTTATCAATCACATCCATTGCAAGCAGGCCATGGCCTAATACCTCATCAGAAGAAGTTGATATCAATGAAGTGACGTAGTCATATTTATTTTGTTCATCCACTGAAATTTCCATAAGGTTCCATAACTCTATCAACATACTCCCAAGTCCTTGGAGCTATGGAAAAGAAAAAAAAATCTTGAGTAAAGGAAAAAAATATGTAATTAAGAACAAAACAATTCAAAATTTAGATTCAAATAAGAACTCCCAAAATCCACATGATCTAGCCTTGGAAGCATATGGACAATAGAAATCATTAAAATGATATGTTCAAAAATAAAATAAAAATCAAAATAACAAATCAAATGACATTTAACAATTTGAATGCCTTTTTATAGATTTCATTAATAGAGGTGAAGAAATTATATTAAAAGCATATATCTAAATGTTATAAAAGAATACATTTATTTTCAATTTTCACTTTTTGGAGGGATTTCAATCCGAGGGCATGAGACTTTCATCCATTACCATTGTTCAACAAGGAGGATCATTGGAATTGTGGTGATCCATTGCTAACCTCTTAACTAATAACTACAAGGAATGAAAATAAGAAAGTAGTATATATTTTAAGACTAGCTAAAGACATAGGGATTGAAATAAATATACACTTCATTATCATCAACTACTTATGATTGGCAACATTTTCTTCTCTTTTTTTTTAATAAAACAAAAAATTTATAACCAATCAATAAGAAGAATACAACACTAAGCAATTGGATAACATTAGTAATTAAAAAAACTAAAATCAAAATATACCATCAAGGACAAAAAAAAAGCAATGAAACAAGAGTCATATGTTCGAAGAGAATAACCTCAAAGGTCTCAAATTAAAGCATCTAACTTGAAGTATAGTAAATCATGCAGAGTGACTCTTTTGCCCTCCTAGCATAGAGAGTTTATAACATTTTGTCTATTAGTTATTTTGTAGTAAAAATGCTAATATTAGAGTCAAAAGACTAAAAATCTAGATCCCCAACATGCAATGATCATCAATAGAAAATACTTCTAATGGATATGGATCAATGATCATGTGAACAAGTGCAACATCAATCATAATCATTGGGCTATCATCCGAGGAAGACTCTAAATCCAAAATAAGATCTAAAGTTAATTCAAAGTTTTGCATACAAACCAAACTAGAGTCAAAACTGCAACCATTATGTTAGAAAGTTGGTTTTTATCAATTGATGCTCCACCATCTAGATTGTTGAAAGATTTTATTTGTAAATTTGGGTATGCTTTGAAGCATTATAAGAATTGTGGCCAAAATTTGCAAAAAAGATAATATGAAGGAATGAGTTCAAATTCAAACTTCTATCAAAAATCAAAAGATAATAGAGCCAACCTAAATCTCCTTCTCCAAAAAAGATAGTAATGTTTATTTCAACCAAGATCCTAGCCAACGATGGCCAAAATAGCTTAGGAATAACAACATCCACTTGGAGCAATTTATCAATGATTGAACCACAAGAAACAAGAATGGATTGGTTAAGTAGTAATTTGGAGTCAAGGAAAACAACCTAAACTAGAGTATCAATAGTTTCCTCGAAATAAATTAAGTGAAGTGGCCACTTAAGCATCTATATTGAAAACCTATCAATATAGTATGATTCGCTTAAAAAGAGTTTTACATAATCAATTTCTAAGGATAACTTGATAATAGAATAACAAGAATCAATAAGCTCAACAAAAAATCCCAACAATCTCAAATCGACCATGAATCTAAGAATAATCTCTAAATTGGAGCGACCACAAGAAAACTTGTCAATAAGAGTAAAAGAGAATGATGATGTCAACATAGAGATCACTTAATAAAAAAAAATACATTAAGTGTAATTTTAGTTGTAGAAGATCTAGTGGTGGGTTGTGACATTGGGTGATCAAGTTATTAAAAAGAGTGAACGTTATAAATATATCGGGTTTATCATTCAAATTGATGGTGAAATAGATGAAGATGTTATTAGTAGAATTCAAGTTGAATGCTTGAAGTAAAGGAATGCATCGACTGTGAGAGATAGTATATAGACTTAAGAAAATTTTATAAAATGATGTTGAGACTTGTGATCCTTTATGGCGCAAAATGTTGTTTAGTAAAATATATATATATAATTAAGTGTTGCAAAAATGAAGATGCTTAGGTGGATAAGTGGCTTTACATATAGAGACAAAATACAAAACGAATATATATGTGAAAAGGTTGGAATAACTATTCCAACTCTTGTGGCAGATTATATTAAAGAGAGTTGTCTTAGATGCTTCGGTCATATAAAACGTCAATCGTTCGATGCCTCAATTAAGAGAGTAGATATTAGATTTGACCTATGTTAAGAAAGGTAGAGGTAGACCTAAAAAGATTTACTTAAGTATTATAAAAAATGACCTTTTATTAGAATTAAATGAGAATTTGACACTTAATAAGACAATGGAGAAAATGATTCATGTAAATACCTGTAATGGGATGGTGTTGTTATTGTATTTAATAATATAAGTGATATATTAGTGACTATCCTCAACATTGTTAAGTGTGACTCTTTATGTGTCCATGTAAAAGTTTTGTGAATTGTTAGATCTCCATGTGATCAAGAAAATAAGTGGATCTTACTGAACCATTATATGCTTGTGTTTGTGATCTCTATATTTATTCCCTCATCTTTATTTGTCTTTTCACTCAATTTTTATGCATTGGATCTTACATAGTTACATCATGTTTATGTGCATCACCATTAGCCTTATCCCAAAATCTAGGCTTTATGAATCCCTATTTTCCTTCATTCTCAATGATATCGCATGATGTTTAAACCTATTTGTGCAAATATTGTTTAAATCCCACATAATCGATTAATGCATGACACAAAAAAAGTAAAGCCTTCATTGTCTAGACCTTCTTAGACAAATCAATGCTAATAATCAATGCCAAAATGTCAATGACATTTTCAAAGGATGATTTCAACATATTGACATGGGTGTCACGCAAAAAGGAGAAGTATCATTATTTCTGCCACAAATGAGGTTAATTATACTTATATCATAAACATTTGACCTGGAAGATAATGAATTGAAATGAGTTAAATTATCCATCATAAGCATAAAATAAATGACGCATTAACCTTATGCAACCTATTTCCTGGAATTGATGGTTCAGAAGCAAGTGTTTCATTGCTTATACTCATTGGCTGAAAATTTTCAGCATCAACAAAACTAGGATGAACATCGTAGCACCTCATTGTAATCAATAGATAATATGCTACAGCTTCATATATCTTCTTCATGTGAGCATTAACCTTCGTGATCTAGTATTCGAAGGCAATAAAACAGTTGGATCATGGCTAAATTTTATTAACATAATATTGAAAAGGAACCTTCTCTTTTGCAACTCAAGAAGTTGACATTTCAACTCTCCTAGCCTTTTAACGACAAATTTCATCTTTGAGGGCATGGAGAACTACTTGAATGGATGTCACGATATGCCAAGATATGATCAATCAAGAAGAACCTCTAAAATTCCTTAGCCCTTGTCTCTCCTCTGGATCCTCCAAAATGGATGTAGAGACACTGCTCCTTGAGTGTGCATTTTTGTCTTCCCACCTGAGAACAAAATAGAAATTCATTAAAAATTTTGGAATCATTACATCTGACAAGAAATATATATATCGGATGAACAAACTAGGGGATCCCAAGCTCTCCTAAGATAAAGATGATTTTAGAGACTTATTCACTCTCGCCAATGATTATTTGCTTTGTGCTTTCTTTCTTGATCTACTTTCTTTGTACACATTTAGGCATTCTTGTTCAAGTTGAAGTATCATTCTATCTCTTTCGAGGTCAGTCTCCCCAATGTCATCCCAAATAACCTATATAAAACATAAAAACAATTATGGCCATCAAAATAGCAAGCATCATAACAGGATAAAAATAGTCGAATTAAGTTGCGTAAGCAAACATTATATTGTGGTTGTTAAAAATAGAGCCAAAATAAAAGGAAATATAAAACGAAGGGAGTAAAAGTCCCTGAATACAACCAATTCACAGCACAACCATTTTTTCCTTCTCACATGGTATTTATATGGCTGGCCCTCTTTTTTTCTTCTTTTTTTTTGTTGCAAAATTCATGATCTGTTTGTCCAATATGGTTAAATAAAAATTTTATTTGTCAAATATGATGTGATTGCTTCAATGCTATTGTATTTAAAGATGTCAGTATTTTTAAAATTATAAATAATAAAATATTAAGATATCTGACCACCCTTTGACACTGGCTAAACATAGCCGATATCTCAATAGCATTACATAACATTCAGATGTCAGGATATAGTGGGAAAAAAAATCAAACTAAAGAAAAAGACCTACATACCAAATACAACCACCTCATAGAACTTAGAACAGGACATGCAAAGGACTACAAAAAAATAAACTAAAGAAAAAAAGAAACAAAGTTCTCTAGCATAACGTAAATCAAATTGTAAATGGCTTGACAAAACAGTGTAGTGGGGAAAAAAATCTGAGCTGCTTTTGTTCAGGAGGAGAGCATTTATTCGAAAGAAAGTGCAATCAGTTAAAAAGAAAGACATTGGCGTTGATGCCCGAACGGAAAAGGGCAAATATACAGAATCTCTAACTAAATACAACTGTTCAATCCATGAGATCCGGTACATTCATCACAATTCTTCGCCAAAAAACAGTGGTGGGTAGGAAAAAAAGTTTTAAAATATTAAAAAATTATATTGATCGTTTTTCAGAACCCCTATTCAACTTGAACTTATTACAAACTTCAGATTTGTCAAAATCTCAGAAATCTGTCAATCCAAGAAAACAAGAAACATTAAAAACAATAAAATACTCCGGGGAGTGCAATGTCTGCCCTCAGGTCTCTGTGTGCGAAGGGGCAAGAAATGAGATTAAAAAGGATAATAGAACCTGCAACTCTTGGAGTACAGAACCACATGACGTGGCTTCCATTGGCGCCTCGTCGGAGAATTTTAAAAGAGAAGTCATCTTTGCTTCTCTTCCAATCCTATATGCCAAACCCTAAGATCACAAGAAACGATCTGTTTCAGGGTTTCAGTGAACTCGTAGTAATGCAAAGAGAGGTAAACAGGGAAAGAGGAGAGAGAGAGTTGAGAGAGAGAGAGAGAGAGAGAGAGAAGGGACAAATGGAAGGAATTGGAAAGAGCAGAGAATTTTGAAATTTAAAAGCGCCAAAATTAAAGAACGAATCTTGTGCTTTGTCTCCGCCGTCTCCAGCGGCATTGATGAATCTCTGTTGGCTTCTAATGGCCGTTCATTCCGTGCAGCCCTGCAACTCCATGAACCCATCACCGTTGGTTCATAATCAGCGTTTCATTTGTATTCATATTTTACTATTTTTGGATTTTCTCCGAGAGCGATGTGCACTGTGGCCGAATCGATAGACTGAAACATCAGCCGAAAGATGTATAATTACATTTTTTAACCTCATATTTAATTTTGAGTCTTTTTATCTGAAGGATAAAATAGTACTTTCGCTAAGTCCGCGTTTGGCGCAGTGTTTACTTCTGAAAATTTAATTATAAATGAGCCTTTTGTAGAAAACACGATTTTAAAGTTTATATACATTTGAAATATTTTTTTTTGGAAAAGTTTAAGAGCCGTAGCCCAATTGTATTCCAAAAGTAAAGTTACAAAATAGACTAATCCTTACAGGACTGAAGTAATAAGAAAAACACTAAACTAGGACAATGATTCTAGAAACAAGATCAACAACATTAAAAGAAAATCTGAAAAGGAGTAAAAGCTCAATGGAGGATACAAAATACATCGAGATGCCCAAAAAACAAGCATGCAAAACATATAGGGACAAGAAAGTCCCACTCATTCCTCCAAACAATCCTCAAAAAAATCAGAAGAATCATGCTCAACAAAAGGGATCGTAGAGATGCCCAGAGGAATTAGAGATCATCAATAAGTTGTGCAAATATCCTCATCATCGCCCATTCAAAAGCAACCAGCTCCACCAAAACCCACAAAGATCGAGAGCAAAGTAGTGAAGGAAGAAGATCAAAGATTGTTCTTTTCATGAAATCCATCATGTAAAATTGAACAAAGAAACCGTAATGAAACAAACACAACCTCCATAACAAAAACCCAGATACAAGAATACAAGAGGGAAGAAGGAGAAGTAACACCTTCCACTTAAAATAAACACAAAGAAAGGAGTAACACAAGATAAGAAGAAAACAACCACAACCTCCATAATAAAAGAAAATAGCCATAAAAAATCCGGGAGTTCCAGTGAATGGAACGTGAAAGCATAGAATAAAATAAGAAGACACCTTAACCAAAAATAACATCCAGATAATCCTCGACAAATACACTACAGAAATATAACAAAATATCAAAGAATGAGATGAAAGAAGTTAACTTCAAATAAAAGAAACAACAAATAAGAAAAAAGTTAAGGAGGAAGATAATTTTTCATTTAAGTATTAAATCTGCCATGGGCCAAGCAACATTTCCACTTGCAATTTCAAAGATTCCTTAACTTGATTTGATAAGGCGAAAGGGGAGATGGGTAGAGAAAAGCGATTATTCCTTTCTCCACAAGGTATAAACAAGAAATAATCGAAAAATGTAGTCTTTGTAATTTTCCTCCATCATTAATAAAATTAAGAACGGAGAGTACAAAGAAAAGAAACATACCATTTTGAGAGCTCTCACCAATTTCATAGTGGACATTCAAAAAACAAGTGGTTATGAGATTCTAAAACAGAATCAAAACAAGGAAGTTGAGAAATCCCTTTGTTAATTAATTTATGAGAGAATATCTCAATAGCATAATAATAGAAGCCTTTAAACCAAATTCCTTTACCCAAAGAGGGATGAGAATCAAGATGGCTTAAACTCAGAAGGAGAGTTTTTAAGCCAACTAATGGACTCTCAATAGAAGTATCCAAGATCTTAATGGATAACGAGAGGACTCAGAAGGAGATTCCAATGCCCATTGTGTATAAGAATGTGAACCTTTAGGTCTTTGAAGTTTAAATGTTTCAAGCCATTTACTCCCAACCAATAAATAAAAGAGTGCCCATACCAAGGATCATAATATAAAGAAAAGCATTACCTCCCAACTTGAAAATGCAATTTGTTATATTTTTCAGCTTGACAATGATTTCAGGAGAAACTCTATAAATGCAAGGATTCCATAGATGTATACTTAGCTAAATTTAGCAAAAGGAGTATCCCTCTTGCAAATTTTCACATTAATTTCAGTTTTTTATATTGAAGGATAAAATAACTCCTCCTTTATCTTTTAAGTAAATGTAAGAAATAGTATGCCTTTTGCCTCAAATGATGATAAAAAATAGCTGATTTTTTTTGATAATACCATCTGGAATAGCCATAAAAAACCGATATGATAAGTAACTATTAATAGACGATGTAACCTTCCCCTAATGAAAGGAACTTTTTCCAAACCAAACATGTAGTCTATCAAAGAGAGGGGTGAAATGAGCCATCTTGATTGTATTTAAGAGGAAGCCCAAGAAAAAGGGAAAGAACCCAATTGAATACCCAAAAATATGAGAATTATCCAAAATAAAGAGAGGCACAAGGATGATTTAGAATAGTTCACCAAGTCCCAAGTAGTGCTTTAGAGATTGAAGAGTGGAATTGAGTGAGGTAAATGAGGAGTCATATCTATCACAAAAGATCACAAGATATAAGAGATGAGAAGAGCTTTGTAAAGGAGAAATAGGATTATATAATCCTTTATTTATTTCATTTCTAACATGCAAAAAAAGTGTCCATAAAAAAGAGGAAAGGAGACAATATTCTAAGGCCATTGGAGGAAGAAAATAAAAAAATGTTCCCATTTAACACAATGAGAGAAGGCATATCGAGATGCAAGCTTCCACCCAAGTAGTAAATCTCATGGGAAAACCTTTTTAAGTCGATGGATCGTGCTTTTTGATATTAGCTTAAAACTTTCTTTTTACTCTGTTTCATTAAACTAATAGTTTTAACTTTTAACTTTCTACTTTAAAAGACTAAAATGTCAAAATATTTTAAATTTTAAGATGATAAACTAATCTACTTAAAAAACTCAAGAGTTATTTAAGATTAATTTTATTTTTATTTTACTTTATTTATATTTTTTTAGGATGATAATAATTATTTAAAAGATTTATATACTTATCACATAATTTTTATACATTCACATAGCTAACACTTAAAGTTAAATATTTATTTATCTATTATTTTTTTATATTTAAAAAGGTGCATTTTAATTAAAAAAAATGAGTGATGATGATAGTGAAGATTATGATGTTATATATATATATAAAATTAAAATTTATCATAGATATATAAATACATAAAATTGTGTGCTAGGTAAATCTCCCTAATTATTTTTAAAAACATTCAAAATATTTAAAAGATATTTTAATATTTTAAAATAATATTAATTATATTTAAAAATAAAAAGTAAAAAAAAATTTAAAACACACTAAATAAATATATTTTAAAAACAATAATATTAAAACAACATTGATCCCAAATAAGCTTTTAATAAATTACAATTAAATATCTAATTTTTATTATGCTGTCTCTTTTGTCAAAACATATTACAATCTATTAAATTTATATTTTATATTCATCAATTTTAAAATAAATAAATAAATTTATTTTAGGATCACAAGATAAATTAAATGAATATTTAAAAACATTTTTTTTAAAATTTATTACCAAAACTAATAATAAATATATATATATTTAATTTCAACGTAACATATGCATTCTAACTTGCGATATAATATTTGAGAATAGATATTTCTGACATATTTTTCACTTGTCAACTTTTATAACATTCATTAGTATTTTCATGAAGACTCAAAATAAATCACATTTACGCTCTTTAATCGAAATCATCTCAAATAATTGTTCATTTTCTTACATAAAATTACTAAAGATGAAAAAAACATCACAACAATTACATTCACTAATTTAATAAACATCTACTAAAGTTTATTACACTTGATTGTCAACAGTTAAATATAATATAAATAAATTAAATACACCATTCTACTACATTTACTATTGCAATTAGTGCAATATATATAAATTAAATACATATATATTTATAAATTAAATTATTTTCTCTACTGTGAATTTTTTTTTTTTTGTAGGATTGTTCTTCCCTCTCCCCTATAACATACAAATTTCAACTCTAAATCTCTCACAAAATCTCTTCCAAATCCCATCTTGAAGGGTTGGGCAAGGTTAGGCTAACATCTAATTTAGAGTTTTTTTATTTTGAGGATGCATCTTGTATGACCGACTATTAGAATATATTTTTCATTTGATCCCATTACTGAAACCCTAATTTCTTTCTTCCACATCCCTTAACATCTTTTGAAGGCTTTTAATATAAAATGGCACATCACTCATAAGCAAACCTAAGGCACACTACCACTTTTGATGCCTTCAAAAAAAAGATTTTAGATATATTATACATCACGGTAGAATTAAG
Organism: Cymbidium sinense; assembly: GCA_021442155.1. Classification (NCBI taxonomy): domain Eukaryota; kingdom Viridiplantae; phylum Streptophyta; class Magnoliopsida; order Asparagales; family Orchidaceae; genus Cymbidium; species Cymbidium sinense. The sequence goes on from CM038217.1 coordinate 8,739,400, forward strand.
ACGGACTAATAAAGTCAAGGTGATTGTTGAGTTTACTTCATTGAAAATTCTTTGTTAACTTCATTCTTTATAAGTGTAGCTCACATTCATTTGATGAAGCATATTAAATTTATTAGAAGATCCATTTATATTACTAAAATTGGCCATATCATTGATATCATATTCTTCAACTTTCAAAGCAAGTTGTTTCTCCTTCTTTTTAGTTGGATTTATTATTCTCTATCAATGACACTACTTATGAGCTATAAGAGAACCAAATAGCAAGTCAATAAAATAGGTATATAAATTTTTATACCTAACAAAAGTTGTGATTTTGCATCTCAGGATGTAGGTATACATCTACAAGTTTTATTCTCTCATTTTATATTGTAATATTCTTTGGCAAGAGTATGCAATGAAATAATAAATTTAGTGAATCAACTATACATATTAGCAATTATAATAAGAAATTGTTGAAACCTTAGGTCAAGAAAAAAAATGTACATATTAGCAATAATTTTATTTGATTGCATATAGAATAATTTATTGTTATGCATAAGAATACTAATGTTAGATTATTTTATCTCATCCATTTCATCATATATGATTTAAATTTTATCTTGTATCTCTTTTTTTAATTTTCTTAGTAAAATTATATGAGTAATCATTAAATTGTAAAGTAAAAAAAATCAAGCATTTATAATTAAGTTATACTAGTTTGTGTTCTTCTTGGTCTAGTTCATCTAATGAGATGTTTATATATTTTTCATTCTCAATTTTATAGGGAGCTGTGTATCATATTTTGATTAAGGGTGTGTTTAGGGCATTGGTGTTGTGTGAAAACATACCATAGCACCGTTTAGAAACTACGTTATAATTGTGTTTTGAAGAATCTGTTGTGTGATGGCTATGAAAAAGCTATGATTTAACTTTTTCAAAATAAAATTTTTTTATTGTCCGCGCAGCTTTTTTACAGCACTTTATCTCCAATAGCTCTACTATTACTTTTTCAAATAACTAGAATTATCCCAAATATATCCTAAGTTTAAATGAGATAGCCTAAGTGTGATATGCATGTCCAAAATTGAGATTGTTGGATATCTTTAATCATATAATTATTTCTGAAAAGGTAAAAGTTGAAGGAATAAAGTAGGCTTGAATGGGTGATTTAAAGGTTAACTCCTTTTTTAAAGGATGTATCACTTAAATTTTTAAATTTTGATAGGTATTCAAGTAAGTTTTTAAATTGAAATAAATAGATATCCATATAAAATTATTGTCGAGAAGCGGCTTTATTAGGAATTTTCTTTTTAAATTAATTAATAAATAATATTAAATTATTAATAATTTAAAAAATTAATCAAAAATTTAAAAATTGTTCTCTTAGATGTCCTTTTAATTTTAGGACACATCTCATAAATTTATGAAGCCATTCCAGCCAAAATTGAAAACTAAACCTTAATTAAAACCCATAATTCACTAATAAGAGCATATGCATCACTAATTAAATAAATTAAAAACTCATAAAAATAATCTAGATTAGAGTCTCGAGGTGATCTCTTATCCTTTGGTGGTGAGGTGTTCACCCTATTAAGGCCAAGATGTAAGAAAGAGAGGGCCATATGCTCAATAGGGGCTCACTATTTTTCACTCTTTAAAACATTAACCCCAACTTAAATATAAATTAAATCATATCTAAAAATCATTCTCAAATCATTAATCATTCAAATTAAAATCACTTAATAAAAATAAATTAAATGTTGCTCTTCAATTAAATTTAAATGCTAAGGCTTTAATTTGAGCCACCACACAAGCCTTACGCATACATTAGATTGATATGTCACCAATCTTAGACTTTAGTTAAGATGAAGTTCGATTATAATGTATTGATTTTTTTTTATGGAGTAATGTTTTAGACTATATGTTAGAGATTATTTGCTCATATGTTTGATGTTAGTGCTTTATTTATTTTGAACTAAATTTATTTTCACAAGAAGCTGTGCTTAAAAAAAGGCCATTGTAATGATTTTAAGACTAGCATGTTTGCATATAGTTATTTCCAATTTAAGCACCTAAGCAAGGCTCATTAGGATAAAGGGTCTTGACATCTACTAATACTAAGTCCAATGTATGAATTTTAACTGCTTAGGTGTATGATTGTTTTAGCTATATCTATTTTATAGGTTTAGTTACGATTTTATTTTGATAATTTCGAATAAAATTTGTAACTAGAATTAGGTAAGAGTCATAGGGGTTTATAACAAACAATGGTTAGAAGACATAAATCTAGGAGGCCTTGTGTCAAAAGCTTGTACTTCTGGTGAAGAAGACATGAGACCCCATTGGTTGCCCCTTAGTTTTAAGTTATTGTATGCAGCTCATTCTTTTTTCCTTCTAGAGTGTTGTGGTATTTATTTTGGATGTATAGGGGGACAACACAAAATTGTAGTATTTATTGAAGTGATGGTACAACATTAGATATGTATTATCTCAAAAGACATCACCCTTCAATGGATCTTATCATAATAAGGACTCTAAAGCATGATCTTAACATACAGATTTTTTTTTATTTAGGATGAATAATTTGTATTGTTCAAGTTCTTTATGGAGGCAAGCCTCCATAGTTAATATATCATAAGGAAGGTGAATTAAGAATACTCATCATAAAGTGGATTATCAAAGATTTCAAGGTTAACTATCAAAGATTGACTATTTGAAAATCAATTAGATAGATCAAATAGAGACTTATTTTGAAGCCAAAAGGAGATGAGTAGGAATGCTCATGATACTAAAATAATTAGCATTCAAATCTATCTATGATTAAGCTTTATATATTTAAAATTAAAGTGATTTATATGTTCTTAAATTTTATTAGATTGTAAATTATAATTAACAATTGTGAAATTGCATAAGAGGTGATGATTTATGCTTGTAGGCCGAAGGAAACATCAATCTCAGATCTTAAATCTAGGGAGCTTTACCATAAGCTAAAGCACGACCTAAATCTAAGCGAAGATAGGCATGATGTTTACCTCCAAAGAAGAGAACTCCACTATTGACTTATCCTAAAGTGGCATAACTCCTCCTACGATTTTAAAATCATGTAGTATGGTCTTATGAATTGTAAGATAATTGAGCTGTTATTAATTTAGAAAGAGACTAAAGTCTTTAAACCCACTCACTAAGAGACTAGAGCATGAGTGGTATGAATAATGACTTGATCTAATGCAAAATCTTTTCAAATTTTATTTCAATTTTGACACTTCATTTGGACAAAGGCTTTAGAATTTTGATGTATATATGCAAGATTAAAGTAGATTATTATCAGAAGATGTTCTCCACCACAGGGATGCCTCACAATTGCATTCTCTAATGCAAGGTTAGAGATCCCCAATTTCAAGGAAGAAGGAATATGCATGCATTATGTGAGACATACACATTTGTTGTTGCTAAATCTTTTAATTATCTTATTTAATGCCTAAACTTTATGGTGAGGTTATAAATTACTTAAAACTTTAGTTATTATTGACCTCATTTTTAGGATGAGCTCTCAACCCCTCCTCCTTATACATATGACTTCTATTATACTTTAAGAGTTTCTTAGTCTTAAGACAGTTCTAGTGATTAGGTGAACACTCAACCTATCCCTAGATACTTAGAAGAGTTAGCCATAGGAATAGGTCATGCCTTAGGGGTGTTAGGAAAATTTATCAATCCTATAGCTTGAATCAAACTCCTCACTTCCTCCCTTCAAGTTAAACTCCAAATAAAACTAACTCCAAACTCCAAATCAAATCAATATCAAAACTTAAATCAAATTCCAACTCAAGTGATTCTCTCAAACTTGAATCAATTCCAAATTATTGAAGCTTATGATTGAAATTCCAAGTTCAAAAATATTTCTTAAATCCTTTGATTCCCTCATATAGACTTAGCCTAAATCAAATCTAAATCAATTCAAATTCAAGAAATTTTTCTCATAACTTATTTATATTCACATATATAAATGAAATATAAATTCAAATCAATCAAACCAAATTCAAAATTCAAATCCAAATCAAAAATATTTCCTAAGTCCTTTAATTCCCTCTCATGGACTTAGCTCAAATCAAATTTAAATCAATTCAAATTCAAGAAATTTTCTCATAACCCATTTATATTCTCATTTATATTCACATATATAAATGAAATATAAATTCAAATCAATCAAACAAAATTCAAAATTCAAAATTCAAATCCAAATCTAAAATGTTTCCTAAGTCCTTTAATTTGCTCTCATGGACTTAGCTCAAATCAAATCAAAATCAATTCGAATTTAAGGAATTTTCTCATAACCCATTTATATTCTCATTTATATTCACAAATATAAATGAAATATAAATTCAAATAATCAAAAATCAATTCAAAACTCAAACTCAAATTCAATCAAAATCCAACCTAAGCCTTTCAAGTCAAAATCTTAAACTTAGCTAAATCAAATTCAAATCAAGTCAAACCCTTGATTTTTCTTATGATTCAATCAATCCTTCAATCATGAATCAAAATATAAACATAAGCTTTAAACATCAATCTAAAAATAAATCCAAAAATCAAACTCAAATTCAATCAAAATTCAACCTAAGTCTTTCAAGTCAAACTCTTGAACTTAGCCAAATCAAACTTAAATCAAGCCAAACCCTTGATTTTTTTTTCTTCATGATTCAATCAATCATACAATCATGAATCTAAATATAAACATAAATTTGAATCATCAAACCAAAACTAAATTCAAAAATCAAACCGAAGTCAAACTCATGTTTTCCCTTTGAACTTGAAATCGTCAAATGAATCAAACCCCATTTGAATTCAAACCACTTGCAAATGAATTTATATTTCAATCATAAGTCCATATGTGAGTTCAATCAAACTCAAATCAAGCTTTGACCAAGCTATTTGACTCACTGAGGCTCACTTGACCCAAAGTGATCTAAAATATCATAATGAGCTAAATTCTAATTCTAACCAAATTAGATTGAACTAAGCCCACGTAAGCCTCACATTGTGAGCAACAATCATCATAAGATGATTAATCACTCAAATTGGGTCAAACCAAGTCAAACCGAAGGGTTGACCAAGTCAACACTTAGCCAAAATGAAACCTAAACTAGCAAACCACCATAGGTCAAATGATTAAAACTATTGATCAAAACTCATTCATGATCAATGTTTGAACTTGACCAAGTCATCATTTGAGCCTAACCTAACCCAATTGGCCACTTGATCCAAGTTCACCCAACTTGACCTAAAAAGTTAAAATATGTCAAAACTTGATCTAAGACAAATTGATTGAAACCATTGATCAAAACTCATTCATGACCAATGTTTGAACTTGACCAAATCACCAATTGGCCAACTAGATCTAACTTATGACCTTGAACTGACTTGACTACGTCAAATTGAGTCAAATCCAAATATAAACCAAATTGATTGGAAACAAAGATACCAATCCATTTCAAATGATCAACCAAACATAAACCAACCCATGCCCTAACCCAAATAGGTAAAATGGGTCAAATTGGTCAACTTGACTCATTTGACCTAAATGAAATCAAATGAACCAATTCCAAATATAAATCAAATTGAACCAAACTAATGATGCCAAAATATTTCAAATGGTCATATGAACTTGACATAACCCTTGGTTTGACCCAATTTGACCAATTGGTCAACTTGACCAAGTTTTATTTTGACCTAAATGGGTCAACATGAGCCAAATCATATCAAACCAACTCCAAATTCAATAAAACTTGACCTAACCCATTTTTCAATCATACCAAACATATTCAAACTGAAATCAAGGTCAAATAACCATTTTATCCCTTAGGCCATAGGGTAACCTAAAATCAAAACTACTTGGAATTTGGTCAATTCCTTTTCATGGACACTTGGCATCCTCTTAGTGGACCAAATGGTCACTAATAGACATGATGCACATGACCCATTGAGTTTGGGTTAGCTAAACTCAACCCAAGGTCAAAACCGACCACCCCCATGGAAATGAGCACATGGGAATCCTTCCTCCACTCATTTCAAGCACACTAAATAGCCTAACAAACCCACTCGAGGAGGTCAATTGGATCAAAATGACAAAGGAGCTTATGGCCGTCCAATCCTTCAAGGAGAAGATATACTCCCCCTAATTTCATTTTAACTCACCTCTCTTGCATTCGATTGAGTAATAAGAAGTCAGAGCTAGCATTTCAGAGCTCCTCCAAGCTTCTTAGAGCCAATTCAACTTCTCCATTCTCAATTTCTCCAAGCCGAAAAAGGGGAGGTAGCAAGGAAATCCAATTTAGCCAATACATAAACCAATCAATTCCTTTCGAAGCACCCCTGCTGGTCAACTCATCCCAAGCTTAATCCAAGTTCTTTAAGCAAGGGAGGTGGTGTCTAGACCATCACAATTGAAGGAGAGCTTGACCCATGAAGATCCACTCAACCAAATCACTCCAAATCTTCAATAGGGCTTCATATCCACTAGACGAAGCTACTTCAAGGGATTTGAGCATTAGTGATAGCCTCCGGCGAGGTATGCCCTCAACCCGAGCTTAAACTAGCCATGGTGTGGTCCTTTGTGAAAGAAATTCTCACCTCATAAGAAACTAGCCATTAGATCTTCTCCCCTTTACTCCTAGATGGTGTGGGTAGGATTTGAGTTCAATCCTTGCTCAATCGAGCTCGGATCTTGCCATGGAAGGTGGATGGTTCTCCTTTCTCGCAGGAAAACTTAGGGATGGATCATGGGCCTTCCATCTGTGCATTTTGGATGGATGGCAATGATCTAGATGCGTAAGATCTCTGATTTAATCCTTTAATATCGCAAGCTCCATCTCAACCGTGATGAGGAGAAAGTGCATAGCGCCATCGCTGATGCAGTGCTAAGATGTGATAACTTAAGTGGCCTCTCCCATTGCACCACATGGGCGCATCAACCTCCAATTTATCCATATAATTAAATTCTTGAATAATCACTTAATCTTTTAAATAACATAACTAATTCTAGAAAAATCATAAAAATACAAGATAAAAAGCATTGGAAAGCTAATTCAAAGAGCAATAATCTAAAATTAACTTCAATTGATTTTTAATAGTCACATTTTTTGAAATAGAATTTTAATGAAAACTTAATAACCCTAATTACTCTCTAATTACCCCACTGATTAATCTTAAACTTCTCATATACATTTAGAGGGAAGACTTCTGCCTCCCCTGATTTTCTTGGGATTTATTGATGGGTTAATTAGGGAGATCAATTAATGAACTCTTAATTATTCTTTTTATGTAATTAAGGGTAATTAAGCATATAAATAGTGGCTTAATCCATTTATTAAGTTAATTAAGCCTTGTTTAAGTAGATAAGAGATTTATGGAATAGATTTGGAAAATTTTTCCTAAGCCATTCCCTAAACCCCTTTCCTTCCTTAATCTAAACTTAATTAAAGGCTAATCTTCTAATAACTTGCTTAATTACTTTGATAAAATTTTCAAAATATTCTAGAACTTAACTAATCCATCTTAGGTAGATGCTTAGGTGTTCAATATGCTAAGAAGCTTAAAGAAATCAAAATCCAACCCATATGTGTGAGAAGGGTTATGAAAGTACTTAAATTAAACCCTTTAATTTAATTAATCACTAATTGTAAGCCAATTGTATTAGGCCCCTTTCTTTCCTAGGTGCATTGCTGATTTAAATTCCTTATGTGATTTTATTTCATATATTGGCTTATAATTATGTGATTAAATATGTTAAAGTGGTGTAGGTAAGGGGTAATTAACACACTTAATTCACACCTTAACCTAACCAAAATATAAAATTGATCTAATCACCTAAAAATTAAATTTAAACATCATACACATATGGGAATGGGCTAGGACCAGCAAGTTCATCTCACATTTCTCAAATTGAAATCAAACTCAAACAAAATTCAAACTCTCTTTAAAATTAATTTGATTTACTTTAAATAATTTTATTCATAAGATTATCTTTAGGAATTAATTAGGATGGATGAACTTACATTGCTTCCATCACTTTATTTCTTTCCTAATATGCTAAATGTGTATGCCATATGAAAATCATGCATTCATGCTTTTTGAAAATCAAATTAAAAATGGAATATTTTCTTTATGTCAAATTATATATTTTGGCTAAAGTAAGAATATGAATGGCTATTATCAATATTAAATCTAAAATTATTTTTAAAACTTATAAATTAATTATCAAAACTGAAAGATATGCTACTTATGATTATTTATAAGTTTGCATGTGAGTAGAAATATAAAGATGTGAATAGTGTGCCCTTCTTTCTCTTTTCTTTTAGCATAATTTTGAATAGGATTTGACAAAGTGTATAGTTCATTTGAAAAGAATACAACACTTGCTTAAATCATTTCCTATTCATTCCTATGTTATTACTTAAGAAGGACATCTACACTTATACATATAAATTGCATAAATAAATCAAACAAACAAATACAAACTTTTACATCTTTATTTTCCATTCATTTCTTTTGTACATGCTGTTGACCTCATTTTTAGGATGAGCTCTCAACACCCCCATCTCAGACATAGGACTCCTCTTAGACTTTAAGAGTTCCTTAGTCTTAAGACACATCTAGTGATTAGGTGGACATTCCAACCTAGCCCTAGAAGACTTAGAAGAGTTAGCCATAGGAATAGGTCATGCTTTAGGAGTGTTAGGAAAATTTCCTACCCTTTAGCTTAAACCATTCCTCACTTTCCTTCTTTCAAGTCAAACTCCAAATCAATTCTATTTTATTTTATTAGAATCAAATCAATTCCATGATTCAATTCCATGATTGAGATCCATGATTGAAATCCATGATTGAAACCCATGACCAAATTCCATCAAAAATTCCTAAGTTCAAATTTCATAAGTCCTTAACCCGTTTTTAAGGACTTAGCCAAAATCATGATTCAAACTTATTCAAAGCCTTGAGATTTTCTCATCATCCATTTATATTCTCATTTATATTCCCATATATAAATGAAATATAAATTTATACCCATCAAATCAAATTCAAAATTCCAAATCAATTCATAAAAATTTTCTTAAGTCCCTTCAATTTTCTATTAAAGGACTTAGACAAAATCAATTTTAAATCTTGATAAAACCTATTCAAATCCTTAGGATTTTCTCAAAACTTATTTATATCATCATTTTTATTCACATATATAAATTAAATATAAATATAACTCAATCAAATCAAACCCCCAAATTAAATTTCAAATTTAAAATGTTTGAAATTCCTTGAAATCCCTTAATTTTTCATTAATGGATTTAACCTAAACTTTGATCAAATCATTTCAAAATCATGGGATTTTCTCAAAACTTATTTATATTCTCATTTATGTGCTCATATATAAATGAAATATAAATATAAATCAATCAAATCCAATCCAAAAATTAAATTTCAATTTAAATTCTCTTAAATCCTTTAAATCCCCTTTAATGAATTTAACCCAAATCATGATTAAACTCTTTCAAATTATTGAAATTTTCTCATGATCAATTTATATTCTAATTTATATTCACATATATAAATGAAATATAAATTCAAACAATAAAAACCAACTCCAAAACTCAAACTCAAATCCACTCAAAATCAAATCTAAGCCTTTCAAGCCAAAATCTTGAACTTAGTCAAATCATCTTCAAATCAAGCCAAACTCTTGATTTTCTCTCATGGTTTAATCAATCTTACAATCATGAGCTCATATATAAATCCAAACCTCAATCGAACAATCAAAACCAAAATCAAAAATCAAACCCAAAACTCCTTCATATTCTTCCTTTGAATATGAAATTTTCAAATGGATTAAAATCCATTTGACCTCAAACCACTTGTAAATGGATTTATATTTCAATCATAAGTCCATATACAAGATCAATAAACTTCAAATCAAGCTTTGACCAAGCCATTTGGCCCACTTAGGCTCACTTGACCCAAAGTGACCTAAAGTACCTTTATGAGCCAACTTTTAATCCTAACCAAACTGGATTGAACCAAACTCATCTATCCCTCTCATCATGATCAACAATCATCATGGGATGATAAATCAATAAAATTGGGTCAAACCAAGTCAAATCTAAGGGTTGACCAAGTCAACACTTAACCTAAAATGAAACCTAACATAGCCAAATTCCACTATAGGTCAAATTGATTGAAACCATTGATCTAAGTTCACTCATGACTTATGTTTGAACTTGACCAAGCCAACATTTAAGCCTAACCTAGCCCAATTGGCCCGCTTGACCCAACCATTGGTTTGACCCAATTTGACCAATTGGTCAACTTGCCCAAGTTAACCCATTTTGACATAAATGGGTCAACATGAGCCAAACCCTATCAAATGGATTCTAAATCCAATGAAACCTGGTCAAACCTATTTTCTTAACATACCAAATATACCCAAAGTAAAAAAAAAATAACAAAATGACCATTTTACCCCTAGGTCATAGAATAAATTTTGGCCTAGCCCATGGGTATTTTGGTCATACACTCTTCACAATCACTTGAGGCTTTCTTAAAAGCTTAAGGGAATTTAGCGATGAGTGGTGTAGCGAATCCAATGGGTTTGGGTCAGCTCATTTGACCCATGGACCAAACCCAACCCTTAGCCTTGAAATTCAATTTTCAAACTCCCTCCTAAGCTCAATCCAAGCACATGGGGAGTTGGCATTCCCCTCATCTGGCCAAATCAACCATGTGCAATAATCTAATAGCCTAAACAGCTCGCTCCAAATGGTCAATTGGATCAAAATGATAACTAATGGGTTGACCGTCCAATTGCCATAGGGGGAGATACCCCCTAATTCATTGAATATTCACTTCACTCATACTTGATTGAGGTCTAGAGAGAGTGAGCAATCATTAGAGAGCATCCCTAAGCCTTCTAAGGAATATTAGAATTATTTCTTCTTGGTTTTGCACTGTACAAATATAAGAGAGGTGCAGTGATTAGAGAACTTCTTCTACGCTTGATCCCATCCAAATTCCTTCTACACTCTTCATCTAAGGACCAAGTCAAGCCTGGCCAAGCATCCATTTGAATTCCCACAGCAAGGAGAGCCTCAATTGGATCAAAGCTGCAAGGGATCACATGGTTTTGGTCCATAAGAAGATCCACTCAACTCCAAGGCTTGAAACTTTCAATAGGGCTTCATCTCCACTAGAAGAAGCTACCTCATCAATCTCAAGCGCCGGTGAGGTATGTGATTTTTCGACCACTTAGATTAGGAGGTGTTGGTCCTTTGTGAAAGGAATTTTTGTTGCATGAGAAATCCACCATTGGATTGGCCGCTTTATTCCTCTAGATGGTGTGGGATGAGTCTTGAATGATTCTATGCTAGAACGGGCTCGGATCTCCCCTTGGATCATGGGCGATCTCCATTAATCCTCAGGGAAGAACTTGGCTCAACTCAACCGTCCATCCATGCATTTTAGATAGACGGCTAAGAGTATTATGCATGCTTTATAAATCCTTTATTCGATATAAACCACAAGTGTATCCTCAGCCGTTCGATCCTTGATTGGATGGCTAAGGATATTAGCGCGTGCGCCACTAGCCTCCCCCTTGATGTGATGTTTAAGTGGGTGGCTCATGGTGAGATGCGTGTAAAGCGTGTTGACCACCATCACCGCGTGTCGCGCCGTGAGCCCGTATTAAGTAGGGATTAGTTAGAGATTTTAAGTAATTCTTAATTAATTTAAAAATCTTCTAAAAATCATAACTCCTTTTATGAAATTTAGAAAAATAAAAGGAAATTGTTATTTTCTAGATAATTTCATCTAGAATATTTAAAAAATCTTTTTAATGGATTTTGAATTCTCCTTTTCTCTAAATTTAGGTTTCTTTGGGAATTTTAATTAGCTAATTATTCTCTAATTAAGTCACCAATTGATCTCAAATTTTTAGGGTTCATTTTAGGGGATGACCTTTGCCTCCCCTAATTTTCTTGAGATTTATTGAAGCCTTAATTGGGAAAATTGCTAGCTCATTCCCTAATTACCCCTTTCATATAATTAATGATAATTAAGATGTGATTAGTGGATTTACCATTTGATTAAGTTTGATTAAGGTTAGATCCAGTGAGTAGGAGTTTTATGAAATAATTTTGGGATATTTCCCCTAAGCTATGCCCTAAACCCACTTTTCTTTCCTTAATCCCCTCTTAATTAAGGGTTAATTCATTAATTATCCCTTTAAACAATTTTTCAAAAAAAATTCTAAAAAGTTTCATTACTTAATTAATCAACCTTGGGTAGATGCTTAGGTGTTTAATAGCCTAAGTCTAATTAAAAAAATTAAAACCCATTTCATAAGTGTGAAAGGGTATTTTAAAAGTACTTAAGCTAAACCTCTTAACTTAATTAACTTTTAATTGTGAGCCAAATTGCATTAGGCCTTTTCATTACTAGGTGCATTACAAATTTAAATACCTTATGGGTTTTATGTCATCTCATTGGCTCATAATTACTTGGTTAATTTTTCTAAGGTGGTGTAGGTAAGGGTTAATTAAGCCACTTAATTCATACTCTAACCTAATCAAAGCTTAAAAATGGATTTTATTATCTAGAAATTAAAAATATATATATAAAACACATGTGGAAATGGGTTAGGAACAATAAACTGATCTCACCTTTTCAAAATTAAATCAAACTCCAAATTAAAAAAAAAAATCATTTTGAAATTCACTTTTATTTATTCTAAATTTTCTTATTCTTTAAGAATGTCTTTAGGATTTAAGTAAAGTGAGTTTATTTACATGCTTTCATTGCTTTAAATCTTTCCCAACATGTTAAGTTGTATGCCATGTGATTCATGCATTCATAATTTAAAATGAAATTATTTACTTTATGTCAAATGTGAATGTGTTGGCTAAAGTAGAATATGAGTGGCTATTATCACTACTAAATCCAAAGTATTTGCAAAACCTATAAATGAAACATCAAATCTGAAAGTGTGCTATTCTTATACTTTAATTATAAGCTTGCATGTGATAGATTATAAAGTAATGTTTGGTGTAGCCTTTCCTTTCTTTCTCATGTTAGCATAGTTTTGAGTAAGAGTTGATAAGATATAGGGTTCATTTGAAAAGAACCCAACACTTACTTAATTCCAAACCTTATTCATCCCTATGCTTCACTTAAGAAGGGTTGCCTATATTTACATGAATAAATTGCATAAAAAAAACTAAATTATTAAACAACTTCTGCATATTCCTTCTTCATTTCATTTGTTTTATATGCATGTTTGTACTTAAGAAAAGTGATATATTAGTCTAGACAACCCCATGGTTGTGAGGCTTTACGTAGCCCTAAGTAAGTCTTGTACCTTACACCTCTAGTTAACAATGACATTATACTCACTTATGCCTTTCTTACTTTCATGTATATATGTGAAATTTTGGATAAGGAAAACCTTTTCTACTTAAGAAAAAATCATGCATATTCAACTTCTAAACTTTCTTAAATGGATTACTTAGCATGCATCATAAAGTGTGTTAACTACTCTCATTTGCATGCATAGATATGCTTAGGGTTTATCCATATGCATATTATATATGTTGGGAAAGAATTGAAGTAAGTGTATTATGTGAATTTTGATTCATTTTATTTAATCTTAAAATGCCTTTCTTTTTGAATAGGTTTGTTTAGGGTTCATCTAAACTTATGATTGATTAAAAGATGTAATTAAAAAATTCACCTAAATAAAATTAAAATGTGAACTTACCTTAGAAATTACTTGAGGATTAGGGAAGGAAAGAGGAGTTCCCTCCTCTTTCTCTCTCTCTTTATAGCTTAGTAATTAATTATAGGTTTCACTTAAATCAAATTAAAACATGAAATAAAAATAACCCACAACACTTAAACAACTTAAATGAAACCCTCCTCTAAGTTGAACATGTTCTTCACACTTAGAAAACTTGAACGTAAAGTCCTAAGCTAAGTATATCACACAAACCTTCAAAGCACACACATTAGCCTAAGTCACCACTTCTAGCTTTAGGTTAGGTCGGTGCATGATTTGATATTATGTTTTATTTTGTGATGAATGTTTTAGACTGTATGTTAGGCTGTATGCTTGTAGAATGAATGGTAGGATATGCTTAGTCTAACTATTCTTTTTTGCAGGGGATTGTGCTTAAGGGGCGCTATCATAAATAAAAATATAAATGCTTCTTGCTTGCAGGTTCTTATACCCCTTTGCATAATCCATAGGTCAGGTGGACTTAGTCACCCATGTGTGGGGGTGATAAGTCCAATATACATGCTTAGGGTTTATATGGTGTGATTTGACTAACCTTTATTTTGCAGGTGTTGGTTAGATTTATACCTTTCCTTTTCATGTAAAAGTTTGTATATTTAGGATTTTGGAATGATTTATTATTGGGGATTAGGATGAACATTGGTCATAAGATCCTATCTTATGCACCATGTGAAGCCTTGGAGCATCCACCTTCCAACCATCCAAAAGAGAAACCAATCCACCTTCCAACCATCCAAAAGAGAAACCAAAAGAAGAAAAGAAGAAAAGAAGAAAGAAAGAAGAAAGAAGAATAAATCTTGAACACCCCCATAACAATGAATTTCTTTGCTTAAATTTTAATTTAATTCATTTGTAATCCGGGTTATATAAGGGTAGAGCTCGGCTACCCAATTTGATATTTTTGAGTTTGTACGGTGGTGCCCAACCACAAATGGCCATTTATTCTTTTTGCAATTAGCTTTATAAATTGTTTGATGATTTATTTAGATTTTGCATTAAGTGGCATGATTTTTCTAGTTTCTTCCTTGTTTTATGTATAGCCTGTATGTGGATTAGGCTCTTCAGGAAAAAATAAATCTTTTACCCAACTTAACAACATAAATAAAACTAAATAACTCATAACCTCACCTAAAGCTTAGGATTAAAATTAGGATAAAAGAATTAGCAACCCCTTAGTTGGATGAGCATTTCTTTATAATATCATGCACAAATGCATCTTATTTCACTCTTGATTTGAGGGCTTCTACCTTTGACAAAGAACTCGGCTTGACATTTGAGGGCCGTGGTGAAAACTCACCTCCTACCTACGCACTGATTTCTGCCAATAATCTAATTTCCATGCATTAGTCATAAAAATCCTATTAGCTTGAGTCAAAATGATTGTCCAAAAATAAAAATAAAAAAATAAAATTTTAATAGCATTAGATTTAGATCATTTGAAACATGCCCTTTACATGATCTAGTCTCTTTAGGGAGTGAGTTTAAGAACTTAGTCTCTTTTTAAATAAAAATAGCCTAGCTATCTTGCATAAGCATAAAGACTTGCCTAAATATATTTTAAATCATAGGAGTAGTTAGTTGGCGGCCACCCCTAGGCGGTTGTAAGTCTAAGCTGTCGGGTTGTGTGCCCTCTCTTGTGGAGGCAAACTAAAGACCAATTTTTGCCTTTGATTTAGGTTGTGCTTCCAGCTCTCGCTGAAGCTCCCTAGATTTAGGTTCTGAGGTTGCTTCTCCCCTTTGTAATCCATAAGCATAATTCTTCACCTCTTAGACATTTCCTTAATCTTATGTTAAGAAATCTTAAGTCCTAAAATTCGAATGAAAATACAACTCAAACAAATTAAATCAATTTCTAAAATGTAAAGCCCAATTTTAGGATAGTTTGAGATGCTCACTAGGTTTCCTACAATAATGAACATCTCCTACTTATTCCCATTTTGGCTTCGATAATAACTCCACCTTTTGATCAATCCCATTTGATCCCTCAAAAATAAACCAATCAATTGATAGTCCTTCTTATTAAAATCTTCAAAGACAATGATCATTTACCTTAATTGAGAGTTTTTCTAAGGGATCCCGCCCTTTAGGATGTACTTAACTATGGGGGCTTGCACCTGTAGGGAACTTAACGAACCCTGTTTAAAATAAACCCTGGTTTACTTTTCCATGTAAAGTAGGAAAAGAATCTTTGGTACATATGCAGACCCATCATCTTTAGAAGTCCTTATTGAGGTGATTGGTTCCATTAAAAGGTAGTGATTTCTATCTTTCAAGATAGTACACTATACCTTGATGATGTATCTGATCACCTGAATAAGTACATCTGCGGATCTGCATGGCGTCTTACCAAGATGAATTTTTCTAAGGGTGTCCTCTTTCTTTTCTCCCTACAGATTTGAAAGGCAACTCCCTTATAGAAATTTTTCTCCATAGATTTTTCTGGCGACTCTGTTGGTGATGGTTCCTCTCTCCATCTTTGGTAAATGATCGTTATCTTTGAGTATCGATAGTGGGTTTATACTTTGGTATGAATCCAAGACTATCCTTCTTTGTTGGCACTTAGCTCATTTCATTCTTGAGTTAAGTTAGCCAACAAATTTAGGTTTTAGGATCGCATTCCTTGTTGGTCTAAAAACCCCCTCTGGGTTCTCCAATGGGTGAAATGAAAAGTTCTAAAATAAAAAAAAACATCTCTTAAAGACTTCCTCCTTATCATCTTCATGATAAGGAAAGGTTCATCCTAAAAATAATAAATCTTCCATAAAGAACTTTTCTTTTCAAAAGCACCTTTTTCAAAAATGCATTTAATAAAATATTTTCCACAAAAATTTTCACCTTCATTTAACAATTCATATAATTATTACACGTAGGGATTTTCAAAAATAAAACTAATAATATTTTCCAAAAGCACAAATGAATATCTTCTTTCAATTCACTTTGAGGAAGACTTCATTTTCAAAATAAAATAAACAATCATCTTTTTCAAAATAATCACAATCATAATCATAAAAGTTTTTAAAAGCACACATGAATTTTTCTATTCAATATATTCACACTTATTGAATGGAAAGTTCATTTGTAAACAAAATTAAAATTTTTAAAAAGCACACATGAACATCCTTATTTAATTTATTAAATGAAGATTTCATTACTAACTAAAAATAAAAATAGCATTTAGGAAATTCTACTTAAGCATACCTCATATATGTTTTAAGTTGGAATTTCTCCCTTTCAAAAAGCAACAATCACAAAAAACATCATATTTCAAAAATAAAATGGACCTCCATTCTACATACTTAAATTTGTTGAATGGAAGTCTTCTTTTCAAAATATTAAAACCAACAATCATAACTCAAAGATTTCAAACAACATTTGGAACTTCATTTAACATACCCAAATTTGTTAAGTGAAGTCTCCAAATTTAAAATCCAACAAAATTTTTCAAAAAATACATTCAGAACTTCATTTAACATACTTAAATTTGTTAGGTGAATTTCCAAATCAAAAATTCAAAATCAACAATCACATTTCAAAAATTTTCTAAACACATTTGGAACCTCACTTAACATACCCAAATTTATTAATTAAAGTTTCTAAATTCAAAAAAATAAATTTCAAAAACAAACATTTGGAACCTCCCTTAACATACCCAAATTTGTTAAGTGAAGTCTCCAAATCCCAAAATTTTCAAAAATTTACCAAAATACTTTTGGAATTTTATTTAGCATAATCAAATTTGCTAAATGAAGTTTCCAAATCTAAATTCAAAAATCAACAATCACATTTTAAAACTTTCAAACATATTTTGGAACCTCGCTTAACATACCCAAATTTGTTAAGAAAAGTTTCCAAATCCAAAATTCAAAATTTTTTTCAAAACACATTTTGGAACCTCGCTTAACATACCCAAATTTGTTAAGTAAAGTTTTCAAATCCAAAATTCAAAAAAAAAATTCAAAACACATTTTGGAACCTCACTTAACATACCCAAATTTCTTAATTAACGTTTCCAAATCCAATATCCAAAATTTTTTTAAAACACATTTGGAACCTCACTTAACATACCCAAATTTGTTAAGTAAAGTTTCCAAATCCAAAATCCAAAAAAAAATTTCAAAACATATGTGGAACCTCACTTAACATACCCAAATTTATTAAGTAAAGTTTCCAAATCCAAAAATTTTAAAATTTTTAAAACACATTTAAAACCTCACTTAACATAACCAAATATATTAAGTAAAGTTTCCAAATCCAATATCCAAAAAAATTTTAAAACACATTTGGAACCTCACTTAACATACCCAAATTTGTTAAGTAAAGTTTCCAAATCCAAAATCCAAAAAATTTTTAAAACACATTTGGAACCTCACATAACTTACCCAAATTTGTTAAGTAAAGTTTCCAAATCCCAAATTCAAAAAACTTTTCAAAACACATTTTGGAACCTCACTTAACATACCCAAATTTGTTAAGTAAAGTTTCCAAATCCAAAATCCAAATTTTTTTTAAAACACATTTGGAACCTCACTTAACATACCCAAATTTGTTAAGTAAAGTTTCCAAATCCAAAATCCTAAAAAAATTTAAAACATATTTGGAACGTCACTTAACGTACCCAAATTTGTTAAGTAAAGTTTCCAAATCCAAAAATTTCAAAATTTTTAAAACACATTTGGAACCTCACTTAACATACCCAAATTTGTTAAGTAAAGTTTCCAAATCAAAAATCCAAAAAAATTTTAAAACACATTTGGAACCTCACTTAACATACCCAAATTTGTTAAGTAAAGTTTCCAAATCCAAAGTCCAAAAAAAATTTAAAACACATTTGGAACCTCACTTAACATGCCCAAATTTTCTAAGTAAAGTTTCCAAATCCAAAATCCAAAAATTTTTTAAAGCACATTTGGAACTGCACTTAACATATCCAAATTTATTAAGTAAAGTTTCCAAATTAAAAATTCAAAAAATTTCAAAATACATTCTTGGAATCTTACTTAACATACCCAAATTTTTTAAGTGAACTCTCCAAATTCAAAAATTTCAAAATTTTCAAACCACATTTGGAACTTCATTTAACATACCTAAATTTTTTAAGTAAAGTTTCCAAATCAAAAATTAAAAAAAAAATTCAAAAATATATTTTGAAACCTCACTTAGCATACTTAAATTTGCGAAGTAAAGTTTCCAAACTCAAAACAAAAATTTCTCACACACCTTTGGAACTTCTTCTCTTAGCATACCAAATTTGCTAAGGAGAAGTTTTCATTTTTTCAAAACCAAAACAAATAAAAATTTCAAATACACCATTTGGAATTTCATTTAGCAAACTCAAATTTGCTAAGTAAAATTTCCATTTCATAAAACCAAGTGGGATTTCATCTTTAGCACACAAAATTTGCTAAAATTGAATCTCCACTTTCAAAACATATCAAAAACAAAAATAAAAAAATACTTAGGATTCCCATAGCATACTAAATTTGCTAAAGGATCCTATTCTTTTCTTTTGGGTGAATGTAACCTAATATACTATCTTACACATAGTGAGTACTGCCCACTAAACTTTATTACACTTGGCGAGAATAATCTAAATTTTTTAAAAAAAACAATTTATATAACTAAAGTTCTTTCAAACTTTAGAGGCAATCCAAAATGTCATTTTTCCACTAAACTCACAATATCTTTATATATTGATATATTCAATGAGAATTGGCCCAAAAATTAAATTCAAGTAATGAATAATGACACTTTACAAAGTATCTTAATATTTGAGTTAGGCAATGATATTAATTATGTGATTTAAGCCTAAATAAAATATAGATTTGAGAAATTAAATTTATATCATGTAAATTTATCACCAAATAAAAGTCACTTTAATGAAGCATCCAAAAATTATGCAATAGAAAATTTCAGCAAAATGATCTAGATAAAATATTTTGGCAAAATGACTTTTAGTATATAACTATTTATAAAATAAATTTTATTTGATTTAGATTCTTGAAAAATATATTTAAATAAATTTGATATATATAATAATATTTTTAGTAAATAAAATATAAAATTAGTGTTGACCTCACTTTTAGTCAGGTTAATAACCCTCTTAGACCTCAGATTTGATCTAAGCACTAAAGTTCTACTAACCTCAAGTGAGGTTAACAATCATTCTGATCTTAGTAATTAGGATCTCTAACCTTAGGCATAGATCTTCTTAATTAGACACTTAGAATACTACAATTAGTAGCTAAGTGTACAACTTCAACTAAAATAATAATAACAAGAAGCCTTTATCCCACTATGTGGGGTCGGCAACATGAATCCTTCGTCTCCATTATGTCTTATTATGTGTCAAATTCTCATTTAATTCAAGTATACTAAGGTCATTTTGTATACATCTTAACCATCTCTTTTTAGGTCTACCCATATACTCTCCTAACCGAGTCATCGGACCACAAACACTTTATGTGACCAAACCATCTAAGGGGACTCTCTCTAATCTTATCTACCACTGGAGCTACTCCAACTTTTTTTTGAACATACTCATTTCACATTTTATCTCTAAGAGTAAAACAACTCATCCACCTGAGCATCTTCATCTTTACAACACTTAACTTAGTCTTATGCTTCTCTTTTATTGGCCAACATTCTGCACTATAAATCATTACAGGTCTTACCACCATCTTATAAAAATTTCCCATAAGCTTAAGCGGTACTTTTCTATCACTCAACAATCCACATGCATTCCTCCTCTTCAACCATCCGACTTGAATAACATAATAACATCTATGAGCTAATTTTACTTGTCTGCTTGCCCAATAAAAACCTTTAAACTTCAAAGTTTACCTCCATAATTCAAGTTTCTCTTGGACTCCCTCTCCAGTCTTATTAACAAGAAGAATGTCATCAACAAAAAGCATACACCAAGGTACATCTTCCTGTAAATTCCAAGTAAGAACATCCATAACTAAAGCGAAAAAGGTAAGGGCTTAAAGCTTATCATTGATGTAATCCAACTAAAATAGAAAAATATTTTGTAATCCTACTTGTGTTTGGACACAAGTAACAGCTATAGTATACATATCTTTAATGACTTGAATATACCCAATATTAACTCTTTTCTTGTCAAGAACTATCCAAATAACATCTCTTGAAACTTTATCATAGGCAAGCTTTCTCTAAATCAATAAACATCATATGTAGATCCTCCTTACTTTCTCTATACTTCTCCATCAAACCTCTTAAAAAATGTATAACATTCATAGTAGATCTACCTAGCATGAAACCAAACTGATTACAAGAAACTTTTGCATCACATCGTAACCTATACTCAATTACTCTCTCCCATAATTTTAATGTATGACACATTAACTTAGTTTCTCTATAATTTTTACACTCTTGTGCATCGCCTTTATTCTTAAATATAGGAACCAACAAACCCTTTCTCCACTCATATTGCATCTTTTTAGTCTAAAAAATAACATTAAAAAGATTTATAAGCCGAGAAATTCCTTGATCTCCTAAACATTTATACACTTCTATTGGAATATCATCAGGTCATACTATTTTTCCACATTTCATTTTCTTTAAAACTTCTTTAACTTCATATTTACTAATACGATGATTTTAGTTTAGGGTATCAAGGTTGCCAAAATCAATCATATTTTTAGATCCTTCATTGAAAGTTTATCAAAATACCTCATCCACCTATTTTTAATAACCTTTTTTAAGAAAAGCACTTTATGATATTCATCCTTAATATACCTCACTTGAATTAGATTTTTACTTCTCCTATATCTCTGGTTGGCTAACTTATACATACATCTTTCACCTTCTTTGGTATCCAATCTATTGTATAAATCACTAAAAGCTAAAATATTTTGCATCATATATTTCTTTCTTAGAATCTCTACATGCCACTTTAATATTTTTCCCAATTCTCTGAGTTTTTACAGCTAAACCAAGTTTTATACAATGCTTTTTATTTCTTATCTTTTCTTGTACATTCTAACTCAACCACCAACTATTTTTATTAAAAGAAGTTTTTTCTTTTGATTCTCCAAGCACATTTTTTACAACTTGCTTAATTTCAATTGCTACTTTTTTCCACATGACATTAGTTTTCTTATGAACATCCCAAATTCTAAGCTCTTGTAGCTTGCTCTTAAAAATATTTTTATTAGTGTTCTTTAAGTGCCCCCATCTAATCATAAGATAACAATTTGATTTATTTTTTATCTTCTAATCTTTCATCTTAAAATATAAAACTAACAGTCGATGTTGGGTACTTAAACTTTCACTCAAAATGACCTTACAATTTTTACAATCTAAACAATCTATTTTTCTTATAAAAAATAATCAATAGTTGCCATTTTTATAAGTAATAAGATGCTCATCTCTTTTTCTAAATAAAGTATTAGCAATTACAAAATCATAGGCTAAAGCAAAATCTAATATAGTCCTACCTTCTTCATTAGTCGCTCCAAATCCATAGCTACCATGAATACTTTTAAAATCTTGTACCACTCTACCAACATGTCTATCTAAATCTCCTTCAATAAATACTTTTTTTCTTCAAGAGGTATCTTCTGTATTAATCTCTCTAATTCATTCAAAAAAAAAATTTGAGCCTACATCCAAACCTACTTGAGGAGCATAAACACTTATAATATTGATAATCTTAGTATCAATAATAATCTTTAAAGCTTTCATTGACCTCACTTTTGGAGTGAGGGTCAAATATTTCCATCATAAGTCTAGGGGTCTTCTAGACACTAAGAGCTCATTAGTCATAAGACACTCTTAGTGGCTAAGTGAATAGTTAACCTATGCTTAAAGACTTAGAAGGGTTAGCCATAAGATTAAGCTATGCCTTAGGACTTAAGGAAACCTACCTAACCTATAGCCTAATAAAATCTATGCCTATCCCCTTAGCCAAAATCCAACATCAAACCAATATATCCAATTCCAATTGGATCCCAACTCAAATTCAAGTCTCCAAAACAAAATCAAATTCACCATAACCCAAACCTAAGCCCATGATTTAATCCTATGGACTTAGCCAAGTTTCCTTCAATCCAAATCAAACTCAGTTGATTTTCTCATAAATCAATCAATCCTCCAATCATCATTCCAAATCAAATCTACACTCAAATTCAAATCCTCAAGCCAAAATCAAATCCACCATAACCCAAACCTAAGCTTATGATTTGGTCCTATGGACTTAACCACAAAATCCCTTCAATCCAAATCAAACTCAATTGATTTTCTCATGGATCAATTTAATCCTTCAATCATCATTCCAGACCAAATAAAATCTACAATCAAATCAACCAAACCAAAATTAATTCAATCAAACATAACCTATCACATTTGAACCCATATATTCAAACAAGCCAAAATTCATTCGAACCAAATCAATTGCAACCAAAGCTATAAATCAATCCCAAATCAATATGTAAACTAAATTCAACTCAATTCAACCCATGATCAAGCCAATTAACTCATTTAGGTCCACTTGACCTAAAGTGACCTAAAGGACCTATTTAAATCAAATCTCAATCCAACCCAAATTGGATTGAACCAAATCATCCAAAATCTCCTATGATGATTGTTGATCATCCTTGATTGATCAATTAACATCAACTAGATCAAACTATGTCAACTTAGCCATTTGACCAAATCAATCCACTTAACCAACATGAGCCAAATGAACCAAATCTCATCTTAAGCCAAATCATTTGAAACCAGTGATTCATATCAACCTAAAATCAATACTTGAATATGATTTGGCCATCAATTGGGCAAACCAAACCCAACTGTCCCTTTGACCCAATTTGACCTAAAAGGCCAAATTGGCTCAAATCAAAATCCAACCTAAATTGATTGCAACTAATGGCTCAAATACATTTCTAATTGATTATTGAACATGATCAAAGCCTTGATTGAACCCAATGTGACCAATTGAACCCAATCAACCCATTTAGCCCAAATTGACCTAAAGGATCAACTTGGCCTAAATCATCCCTAAATCAAAATTGATTGAAATCAAAGCCTACAATCATCTTCAAATGATCAATTAAACATGAACCAATGCCTAACCCAAGCTAATTTGTCCAAATTGGTCAACTTGACCTATTTGACCCATATGAACTCAAATGGGTCAAATCCAAACCCAAGCCAAATTGAAACAAACCAATTGGACCAAAACATTCCAAATACTCATTTGAACTTGACTCAACCCTTGGTTTGACCCAATTTGACTAATTGGTCAACTTGACCCAACCTAGCCCAATTTTATCTACATGGGTCAAATTGAGCTAAACACATTCAAATCAAGCCCAAATATAATAAAACTCAGCATGGTCCTTCCTTAGGTCACCACGGGTCAGCCCAAATCTAACCGAACCCATGCTTAACTCGAATTGACTCAAAACTTAATGGGTAAAGCTTGTCAATGGGATAAATACCCCATTTGAATGGTCAAACCCACTCTCCTCCACATGGCTACCTCTTAGGCCTCCACCTAAGCCAGTGTTCACTTGATCCAAAGGTGATTGGATCAGCCATGAGCCAAGTAGAGGTGAGTTCACCCCTCTCCTTCCATTGGAGCACTTATAAATCAAGGACACCCACTCATCCTCCCAGAGCAGTCACTCCCCCTCAGTCACCCACTCAAACCAAACCAACTCAGCATCTCCCTTCCACCCACGAGCACCTGCGACAACTGGACGGACACTAGAGGCCAAATCGATCCCGTCCATCTGATCCAAGGGAGGAGATGGTATACCCCCCTCAATTCGATCCAATTCGACACACCAAGCATCCTCAGAGCCCTAGCCCACTAAGACAAGCCTCCAGAGCATTTCCCTGAGCTTCTTGAGCTTCCTCCTTGCTGAAAAACACCAACTCAAGATAGGATAAGCTCCAACTCCATCCAACTCCACCAAACACCAACCAATTTCAAATTAACTTTTCTCACACATTCAACAAACTCTGACAAGGCAAAATGAATCTTCCATAGAGCAATTTAGGCACCGAAAGCCCCTCCAAGCATAATTCTGACAATTTTTCCAGCAAGGGTTGATCCACAGAGCCACCGGTGAGGAATCAAGGTGCCATTTTCTCAATAAGGCTTCGCCTCTTTAAGGAAAAGCTACCTCGGTCAGTTAGCCGCTAGTCTGAAGCTCTGATGAGGTATTTTTTGGAAAATTGAGTATTTTCTAAATTTTTTTAGGCCTTTTTGAAGGAAATGTGAATGTCATTCAAATCTAACTATAGTATCCTTATAGATTAACCCCCTGAAGGTGTGGTATTGATCCCGAGCCTCCTTGAGCTCTGGCGAGCTTGAATTGGGTGGAGGATGATGGATGGTGTTCACCTTCCATCGCTCGGGAGATGATAGATCATTCATCATCCATTCTGAGTGAATGGAATGGACCGACGTGATCTCCTATTAGATTAATTCCTATTTTATTCTAAGGAAACTACGAGATTAATCTTTGGCGTCCGATCATAGATCGGATGGCGAAATGAAAATGTATCCATCATCGTCATGTTATAGCTGAGTCATACGATTTTAAATAACCAATGTTGTAGTGCCACATGAAAAGCACTCCACTTTAGTGATCTGCGTGGTGCCAGCAGGATTAGGCTTAATAATGGGTTTTAATCACTGAAACTTTAAAAAAACATAACTAATTATAGAAAAGTTAAAAAAATGCAAATAAATACTTATTTTAAAAGTAAAATAGAGGAGATTTAATTAAAAATATTTTCAATTGGTTTTGAATAGTAATTAAGTCTTAATTAGGGTTTGAATACATATTTAATTAGTTGAATTAAGCCATAATCGCTTGGGTAATTGATTCCAAACTTGGGGAATTGATTTTATGGGATGACATCTGCCTTCCATGATTTTCTTAGAATTTATTACTTAGGTAATAAAAGAAATTGATGTTTCAAACCCTAATTACCTTCTTAAATTAATTTATTAACTAATTAGCAATCCAAAAAGCAAGAATTAATTAATTAAAGCTTATTAATCATTTATTAATAGTAAGTGAATGAGGGAGAGTGATTAGGACCTCTTTCCTAATCTCTTGCCCAAATTCATTTCATTTTAAGAGGATTAATTAAGATGGTAATTAATTAAATTCTTAATTAATCAATTAAGTGATTAAATTGAATCAAATTGAAATGCAAACTACATCAGATAATTAAAAATGAAGTCAAGAGTTCCTCTTTATGTGTTTAATAACATAAAGACCCTTTAAGAAAATTATAATTAACCCATGAGGGTGGGAAAATCATAAAAGTACTTAATTAGATTCTTTGACTTAATTATTCTATAATTATGAGTCAATTGCACTAGGTCACTTAAGAGCATTGCAATTTCATTTTCTCACATGTTCATATCATTTGTGGCTCATGATTAAGTGATTATTCAAATTAAAGAAGCATATGAAAGGATAATTAAGTGATTTAATTAATTATTCAACTTAATTAATTCATAAAATTGATTTAACTACCATTCATTGAACTAATTAAAGTTACCAACATGGGAATGAGAATAAAATAGCAAATAATTTTTTCCCTCTTTAAATCAACTCAAATCCCAAATCAAACTAATAAGAAGCTTTAGTTTTCTTTAAACAATTTTATTTAATATGATTGTCCTTAGGAATTAATGTATTTGAATGAATAATGTGTTTATATTTAGTTATTTCTTTCCAATCACTTTTAAATGTTGTATGTCATCTAATTCCATGTATTTATATTTTCAAATCTAAATGAATCAAAAAGATTTTATTTATGTAAGCTTGTATGTCTTGGCTTAACTTAATGATATGTGTGGCTATTATCACTAATAAATTCAAATTTATTTTCCAAAGCATATAAATTGATAGTAACATATGGAATGATGATAATTATAAACACATATAGGACCTGTATGTGCTTATAGCTTAGCTATGTGAATGTGAAGCTCTCTTTCCTGAATTCATATATAGATTTACATAGGTTTGAATGGTAATGGTTATATAGTCCAGACATCCCGAGAATATGAGGCTTTAAGTAGTCCCCAAGGAGAACAGTTGATTATCTCACTTCCCTTGTTAACAAAGGCATGTACCCATTTGATTTCATTCTTATGTATTTTAGTATTAAAATTTGGATAAAGCTTTAATTCATGTGCATATAGTCTGGACATCCTGGAAATTTGAAGCTTTAAGTAGCCCCTAAGGAGGTCATTTGATTATCTCACTTCCCTTGTTAACAATGGTGCCTACCTTTATATCTTTTATACATATACATGTATACCTGCTTAATGATGAAAGTCTTCTTTTTCCACTAAGTATGTATGCATCCTTCATCATTTAAGTGTGTCAAAACATGTTGTGTGCATAGTTATGCTAAGTGTTAAATCATGTGCATGCTACATATGATTGAAAGAAATGACTTGATATATGTCATGTGATAATAATTCAATTATATTAATCTTAAGATGCCTTTCATATCGAATGGGACTATTTAAAGTTAACCCAAACTTAGGATTAATAAGAAAATACCTAATAAGCCATTTACTAAAGAGAACTAAATCATAGAAATGTGCTCTAGAAATAGCTTAAGATAGTGATGAAAGGGGTGAGCTTCTTTCATCTCTTTATAACACTTAGATGCTAAGTGTAGACCAAATGAAATGAAATAGAACATAAACTAAAATTCACAAATCAATAAACAACTTGAAGTGGAACCAACCTTTTATGTTAAATTAAATTCTTCCACACTTAGGAAATCATAACTCTGATGCTTAGTTAAGACATACTACATAAAGCCTTAGCACACACATTAGAATTAAGACACCACTTCTAGTCCTAAGTTAGGATGATATATGTATGATGTATATTTTATTTTATGACATAATATTTTAGACTGGATGTTAGGGGTGTATGTTTCATAGATTAGTTATTAGGCCACTCTTAGTCTAATATTATTTTTTGCAAGGGATTGTGCTTATAGAGGTTGTTTAAAAATAAGTATAAATGCTTTGCTTGTAGGTTGCTTAAACCCCTAAGCATAATCCAAGTTAGGACAGGTGGGCTTGGTTACCCATGTACGGGGTGCTAAGTCTAAATTATGAAATATAATTGCTTGGGATTGAATGTATGTTTAGCTAGCCTTTATTTTGCAGGTGTAGTTAGATTTATTTTTTCTTGAAATATAATTTTTGTAATAGGAATTAGGATTAGTGCTATGGGATTTAGAATGAGCAGTGTCTAGAAGGCTTAGTCTTAGGGTGCCATGTGATCCCTTGAAGCAAATTAAAAGAAGTGAATCAAATCAAAGAAAGAAGAAAAAAGAAATGAAGAGTGAAGACCCCCATAGCATGTATTCATTTCTAATTGTAATATTTTTTTTCGTAACTCCTGGTTGTATATGGGTAGAGCTCGACTGCCAAATTTTCTCCTTTTCAGGGTGTACGGTGGTACCTGGCTGCACCGGCCTTTTATTCTTTTAAAATAGTCTATAAAATTATTTGATATTATGTTTAGATTGTGCAATAGGATTGCTTCTTTTTCATAATTTCTTCATGTTTGATGTTTGAATGTGTGGCTTGGATGCGATAGGCTCTTAGGATAAAATAAATTTGTTTACCCAACTAATAACTCATAACTAAATTTTGAAATAATTCACAAGCTCATCATAATGCTTAGGCTCTAAATAAGATAATTAAAAGATTTAGCAACCCCATAGCAGTATAGTTGTATGTCTCACATCATGCATGTCACCCTAGAGCATTTCCTACTTATTTTCTTTGGATTCCAACATAAATCTTCCACTTGATCTATTCCACTTAATTTCCCAAACATAGCCAATTTATTGATAATCTAACCTTGAAATATTTGAAGATAATAATTTTCTACTTTGATCGAGAGTATTCATAGGAAATCTCATTTCCTAGGATGTAATTAACTATGGAGGATTGCCTCCATAGGAAACTAAAGAACTTAGCTTAGAATAAACCCTACTTTACTTTTCCATGTAAAGTAGGGCATAATATCTGGTATATATGAAGACCCATCATGCCTTAGGAGTCCTTATTAGGATATAAGATCTATTGTAGGGTGATGTTTCTATCTTTCGAGATAGTACATCATACCTCAATGTCGTACCTGATCACTTCAATAAGTACCCCCTACGATCTGCGTGGTGTCCACCCCACATCCAAAAGTAAACACCACAGATTTTTCTGGCAACTCCGCTATAGAGGGTTCCTCTCTCCATCTTTAGTAGACTATTATTATCTCCAAGCATCGATAGTGGACTTATATTTTATATAAGCCCAAGACTATCTTTCTTTCAGCTTGCACTTTGTTTATTTCATTCTTAGGCAAAAGTAGCCAACATCCTTTAGGTTTTAAGACCTCACTCCCGTTTAGGTCTTAAAACCCATATTGGATTCCCTAATAGGAAAAAATAAATAAATTAAAGAAAGGAGATGACCAAATATAAATAAAATAGAATTTAGAACCACTTACCACTAGCTTGGTCAAGCAATGTTCTGTTTATATTTAATAATATTTCAATAAAATCTAAAGTAAAACAAGTAAAATATTTTACAAGATTTTCAAAATCTTTTTCAATGCAAAATAATGTGAACTCCAACATACAACCAATAAACATTTGAACTCCATTTAACATAACTAAATATTTTAAATGAGAGTTTCATTTTCAAAATTAAAACAAAACCACACATCAACAAACAAACAATCAAACATACAAGTGAACTCCATTTAACATACCCAAATTTGCTGAATGAGAGTCTCATTTTCAAAATAAAATCAAACTCCAACATCAACATCAAACATACAATTGAACTCTATTTAATATACCTAAATTTGTTCAATAAGTGTCCATTTTCAAAAATCAAAACAAAAACAAATATCAAACACACATTTGAACCCTATTTAACATACCTAAATTTGTTAAATCAGAGTTCTATCTTTCAAATCAAATCAACACATCAATAATCAATAATCAAACCATCAATACAAAAAAAAACTTTCAGAATGTTTAAACATACAATTGAACCCCATTTAACATACCTAAATTTGCTAAATATAGGTTCAAAAATCAAATTCCAACAAAAGAAAATAACAAACACATTTTCAAAAGTCTCTCCAAAATAATTGAACCCCATTCAACATACCTAAATTTATTGAATGTGAGTTCTAAAATCAAATTCAAACATACAACTCAAGGCAAAGTCTCTCCTCCAAATTTATAAATCTCTCCAATATAATCTCATTTAGCATACCTAAATTTGTTGAATTCTAATTCAAAATTTCAAATCAAAATTAATAATTTAAGTCAACAATTCAAGGCAAGGGTCTAATTCAGTTCTCTCTTCCAATAATGCAGAGATACCAGCCCAGCTTTTTTATCCCATCCTTCAGTCAACTTCTACCATGTCTTTCAAGAAGTTGATCTTCTCCTTTGCATCTAGTGTGAATTTGGCCATGGATTAGGCCACACTCACTAGTGCCCCTGTCATTAAGTTCAGCCTTGGATTCGAGCAACTCAAGGTCACCTGTGAGGGACCAGCCCTCACCACTATCAGCAGAGATGAGGTGGCAGGAAAGAAGCCACTTCTCTAGTTTGGTGTGCACTCTGATTCTGAGTTTCCCTCTCTAAAGATGAAGGTTGTTGTGGTTCCCACACCTATATCAGTGTCGTTTGTGCTAGTACCAGTAGTTCAGTTTGTTGCCCCTACTGTAGTTCCAGCACGGGCTAGTACCTTCTCATTGGTTCCCCTTCTCTGAAGGAGAAGGCTATCTTGGTTTCTAAGATAGTCTCGCCCACATTCGAGGTAGGTTCTAGTTCCCATTCCTCCTCACTCACCAAGACCTAGTGTCATAATAAGAACTGCAAGATTAAGCGGTAGTACGAGCATGAGGTGAGGCAGATAGATGAGGCCTCCCATGTTGCTGAGGAGGGTTCCCCTCGTGAGACCTCTCTATTCTTGGGTAGTAGTAGGTTCCACCCCCTCTCAGCTTTAGAGAGAGAGGAGGACTATCATAAGATCGCTGCAACATCCCCACCGCCTGTAGAGTATGAGACACCAGCTAGGGTTAGGAGGGAGCCCTATGCTAGTCTATAGTATATTCTTCATCGAGTTAGTAGAGATCACAGATGCTCAGAGTTCGGCATATTACATGATCCGAGGAGCCTAATCCCTAGGAGTGTTAGGGATCAAATACATAGAGAAAGGGCCTCTAAGCCCAAAGTTATTGCCTAAGTGGGCAAGAGAGAGAGGAGGAGGTTTGCAAGATAGTTGGTGGCCTCTACTTTGATGGATTTCCCCAGTTGGCGAGCTCTTAGAACCGATCCTTATGACTACATAGTTCTTTCCAGTACCATCAGTTGTAAGAGATCTTTGGCAAAGAGGTAGCTGATGTCACCCACACTACACCGCTCTGCTCGTCGTCCCCTTCACCAGTTCAGGTTCGAGCATCTACAGTCCCCACCAAGTTTCATAAGCCCCTTCTGAAGAGAGAGCTTCTCCACTAGTGATCAGACTATGGCCCAAAGATCTCACTCCATCTACTCCACCCATTGAGATGAGGCTGATCTCCCCTGCTTGACCTTCCATCCCAATTATGGTGAAGAAGGAGTGGTGACCCAAGAGCATCATGGTTGCTCCACCATCACAACAGTTGGTGGAGGAGAGGGGAGGGGATACCAAGATGGAACTCAAGATAGTTGAACCAACTGGGAGTGCAGCCCACCAACATAGAGTGTTCAATGCATAGATTCTGCACAGCTTAGTCTAATAGTCAATCATCAACCAACCTATGTTCTGATAGAGCAGGGTCAAGTAGATGACCATTCATTAGATGATATTTTAGAAGACTACTGTGCTGCAGTTAGAAAAATAGTCGGGAGGGATCATTCTGACGAGGAAGTGGGTAGGGTCGATTTTGACCCTGATGTGGATGTGGTGTTTAGGTACTTTGTGTATATATGTAAGGGGGCATCATGTAGATTCGCAGATGAACTTATTAGGGTGGTCGGGTATAACATTAAGGATTAGTGTACTATCTCGAGAGATAGAATTCACTACCCTATAATGGACCTAATAACCTAATAAGGACTCCTAAGGCATGATGGGTCTTCGAATATACCAAACATTTTTTCCTTACTTTATATGGAAAAGTAAAGCAGAGTTTATTTCAACCAAGTTCATTAAGTTCCCTATGGAGACAAGCCTCCATAGTTAATTACGTCTTAAAGGAAGTGAATCCCTTAAGAATACTCTCAATTAAAGTAGGTGATGGTTGTCTCCAAAGAATTCAAAGATAGGATTATTAAAGGATTATTTGTATTTTTGAGAATCAAGTGGGAGAGATCAAAAAGGGAAGAGTTCTTATTGAAACTAAAGGAGATGAGTAAGGAGTACTCATGATACTAGGAAGCCTAGTGAGCACTCCAATCTATCCTATGGTTATGTTTTATATATTTGAATTTGAAGAGATTTATTTATTTGAGCAAAAATTTTATTAGAAATCTAGGATATATGATTCCACAATACAAGATTATGCAAATGCCTAAGAGGTGAGGATTTATGCTTGTAGCCCACTAAGGGAAACAACAATCTCAGATCCTAAATTTAGAGAGTTTTGGCGAGGGCAAAAACATGACCTAAATTTAAGGTAAAATTGGGTATATGATTTACCTCCACAAGAGAGAGTAAATCACATTGTTTATTATTGCAGTGGCGACCCTAATGCCTCCTATGCTTTAAATCCATGTAGGCAAGTCTTATGCTTTGGAAGATGGTTAGGCTGTCATTTACTTAGAAGAGAAACTAAGTCCTTAAACTCACTCCCTAAGAGACTAGATCATGAAGGGCATGAAAAATGACTTAACTCTAATGCATATTTTGTTAAGTTTTATTTGATTTTTGGACTTTTTGTTTTGACACAGGCCATAGGTTTTCATATTCCAAAATGCATGAGAAATTGATTATGGGCTAAATCAGTAAAGAAAGAGGTATTTTTCCATCAAAGGTTCTTACAAGTCAAGCCTTTATTCTGTGGCACAGATGGAAGCCCTCTCTTAACAAGAGTGGAAGAATATGACATGCATAATGTTATACATATAATCATTCAGCTAAGGGGTTGCTAAATATTTATTATCTTGATTTAATTTCCAAGCTTTTATGTGAGGTTATGAATAATTTTAAAATTTTAGTTATGAGTTGTTAGTGGGATAGAAAATTTATTTTTATCTCATCATCATCAGCTAAACAAAATATCAAATAATTTTATAAAGCTATCTGAAAAAGAAATGTACATAGTCGAGGTCTACCCTTATGCATCTTGGTATAACGAAAGGATAATTACAATTATGAAGTGATGAGTGTTATGGAGGGTCCTCATTCTTCATCCTCCATTCTTCACTCCTTGTCCTTCATTCCTTCATATTGATTTGCTCCATTTCTTTCTTTCTTTTGGCTTTGATTTTCTCCATTTCGTTCTTTCTTTTGGTTTGATTAGGATGTTGTTTTCTCCAAGGCATCACATGGTATATAAGACATGGTCTTATAACCAATGTTCATCTTAATCCCCACAACACTTATCCTAATCTTACTGCAAAATTACATCAAAAGAGAAGGAAAGTAAATCTAGCTACACCTGCAAAATAAATATTAGCTAAACATATACAATCCAAGCAGTTATAGAAATAATTTAGACTTAGTATCCCACATATGGGTAAACAAGCCCACCTGTCCTAACTTGGGTTATGCTTAGGGGTATAAGCAAGTTGCACAGCAAAAAAACATTTATATTTTTTAATACAGCACCCTTTAAGCACAACCCCCTTCAAAAAGCATGATTAGGCTAACATTGACCTAACATCCAGACTACGCACAAACACCCTAAAATAATATATCATAAAATTAAACATTCATCAAACCATGCACCACCCTAATATAAAGCTAAAAATGGTAACTTAGTCTAATGTCCATGTGTTAAGGCTTGTGTGGTATGTCCTAACTAGGCTTTAGAGTTATGATTTGTTAAGTGTGAGAAGTTTAATTTATAAAGGGTTAATTTCTCTTTAAGTGGTTTAGTTGATTTGAGAATTTTACTTAGTGTTTTCTTTTGTTTCATGTAGCGTACACTTAACAATTAAGTGTTATGAAGAGAAGAAAGAGAGAGAGCCTCTATTTTATCCCTACCTTAAGTCATTTCTAAGATAAGTTAATTAATGAATTTCCTTTAGTGAATGATTTATTATGTGTTTTAATTAACCCTAAGTTTAGGTTAACTCTAAATAACCCTATTCAATCAGAAAGGCATCTTAAGATTAATTAGTATGGATTACTATCACATAACACACACTCATTTATTTCTTTATTGAACATTTCTTCATAACTCCATGTGAAGCAGTCCTTAAAGTCAGCTAATAGCCTAACTAAGTCTATAATTTCTTCTTCATTCAATAAGGAACTGATGTACATTGGTCGTGGATCTTCTTTTGTCCCCAAGTTGATTTCTTTGAGTTTGTTAATGGTTGATCTAATTTCTTCTTCAAACTCAGGTGGCGTATCTTTGACTTCAGGTTCATTTGGGTCATCTGAAGTTTCTAAGCATGCCTTCTCATAAAAGTTAGCATCATTTGAGAAGAAATTACTAGACCCCAAATGAGTGGTGATGATGAGGCAATGGTTATCATTATCAACTGGATCCACTGTACTGAACCCTAGTCCTGATCTTGATTCAGAGTGTCTACTTTGGTTATCCCATAATTTTTCAAAGTAGTTCAACTTGTGTTTAGACCAAGTATGTGGGATTAATCCCTTCTTTGCTAAGTTAATGACACAAGGTGAATACCAATCAAAAGGTAGTTGTAATAAATCTTAATATAAATCATCCTCAAGTTCTACATTGGCTTCTTGACTTGAGGATGATGCTCCCAACAAAAACCTCTTTGGTCTAACACCTATGAATAACTTGGGGACCTCTTTAACTACCAAACCTTCAAGTTTTTGAGAAGAAAGTGAGGTTAAAGGTAAAGTTCCCAACTGCTGCCTGACTGTTCTACATAATAATGACTTGGATACACTCATGCTTTACTTAGAGGCCTGGTCCTTATCACTGTCTGGCTTGAACATCATCTCTAAAGGGACTCGCTGAGAGGGGTTGGTCAGCATGCTAACCACATGAGTCTCATCCTCTGAACGGGAATCTAAGTCTATGTTGATAGCAGGGGTACTCTTGTGAGCTAGAACATAGCTTCTACCGACTGGCTACCAACAAGGAGGTCATCCACCTCTAGAATTGCCACTAAATCTACCTCTTCCTCTTCATAGTGGAGGTCGAGTTATCCTACCCATGTGTTCATATGGAGGAACAAACTATGGGCAGAATCTAACATCTGGCTCTACCTCTTCCTCTGTCGATTCTCGCTCACTTGTGCTTTCTTTTCCTTTTTCTTTTTTTCTTTTCTTTCTCTTTTTTAATTTCTTTTCCTTTTTCTTTTGTTTCTTTTTCTTTTGATTTTGAACTTTCACTAGGTTCAAAAGAATAGACTTTTTGATTTAGAGGAATAAAGTAGACTATATCTTCATAAACCTCGACCTCTCAAACTAAGAGTGGTTTCAAGTCTCCTTTGACATAATACTCGATTCCACCTCTTCTGAATTTGATGCATTTATGCAAAGATGATGGAACCATGTTGTTTGCATGTATCCAAGGCCTACCAAGAAAAGTAGTAAAAGATGAATGTGAATTGATTATGTAGAACTTGGCTTCTGTCTTCCAATCATCAATCTCTAGTGGTAACACTAGGGAGCCTAATGCCCTCTCGCCTTATTCGTTGAATCCTCTCAACATCATCCGATCTCCTCAGAGTTCAAAGATATTGATCCTTAAGTAGGCAAAGCTTTTTAAACTCATAATGTTCGTTGATGCACATTGATCAACTAACATCCTGAAGTGTCTGAATCTGTTCATGTCGACTATGATGTAGAGGGGATGTTTGTGCTTCGTTGTCCCCAAAGAAGGTATTCATCGGTGAATGTAACTCCATGGGCTTCTCTTAAAAAACATGCCACCTCTCCAACAGTGGTTAGCAAAGCTGAGCATATTTCTAGATCAAGTAGAGCTTTGATCAATGACTCCCTCATCTCTTTGGTTAAGAAAAGGGAATCATATATACTTAGTTTAGCTAGCAACTTTCATTGGTGAGTGAGGACATTATGGTCAACTCTGGGTTGGTCCTCCACAAGCATATTCATAAGTGGAGCATCCTATGGAGGGGCTTCTTGACTACTAGAACTAATAACTTATTTACCCTTACCCTGAGGTGCTACCCTAAGAGGTAGAACTTTGCCACTATAAAGGTTAGCTTCTGTGACTTCATGAGATGGTTTAATGGAAAGTTCTACCTACTCATCAGGTTCACCTACATCTTCTCCTATAGGATCATCAGAGTTAGATGACTCCAAATCTAACTCAATGGGTGAACCCGGGTGGTTTAGAAATGGGTAATCAATTTCAAAATCAGAAAGAATTGGATTGAAATTGTTATAATTATAAGCACTTAGAGAGCTTTCTATAGGAATAAAATCATCAAGATCATCAAAAGTAGAGAGGATGTAAGCGGAATCCATCTTCTTCTTCATTGATTTCTTAGATTTTGAAGTAGGTATAAAGTAGAAATCAAGTAAAGTAAGTAGAGTGAGGGATTTGGTACCATCCTCCATACAATCTAATCGCTAAGAAGAACTGGAAGGAACTATGGTTGCACCGAAAGGAGTGCTGACTGACGGGTTGTGGTAATGTGCTATCCCAGGCAAGTGGAAGCTATCACTGCTGCTACTGGACCTCTACTTCCATCAAGTTATCTTTAGCAACATGCAAACCTTCCTTAGAGTTGGAGGCTTGAGCTGCATTAAGCACCTGCAAGGGTAACTTTCTGATCTTAAAAGTTATTTTCTTAGAGGTTCAGGATAGTGAAATATCCCAACTTTCCTCTATCTTGAGAAGATCACGTGTATCCCAAAGGATTACCCTAACAAAATTGGAGTGTTGTTCTAATAGATATTTCTTAGGGATAATGAAGGCACCCGACTTGTAGCTATGCTCAAGCCAGTCCTTAAAGGTAAAGTAATCTTCCAAGACATAACCTAGCATGCGGTGATAAGGGCAAAAGTTTAGATTATAACTCTTGCCCACATCCTTAGGCCTCCTAGGCTCTGGTAACTGAAAATAAAGTTTCTTTAAGAGGTTCTTAAAGATCTTCTTGACAACCTCCCTCTTGAATGAATAAGGTTTATTCAATTTATCAGCAAGAGTGGGTAAGTGATAGTTACCTAGTGGTGGACAGGAGTGCTATTGCTGATGCTATGGATGAGGATACTACTAAGCAGGCAATGGTGGAGGCCGATATGGCAACTGAGGTAGCTGATATGACGGTTAAGGTGGTGGCAGAGGAGGTTGTTATGCTCGAGGTTTGTCTAGCTGAACCCTAGCTGACTGGTTCCCCTTATCAACTATTATGACTACCCCTAGCTTTTTCTCAAATGCCTTCTGTGGTCTGGGCTTAGCTGACTGATCTAGGAAAGGTAATTATTTGGCCTCTTCTTGTAGACTAGTCGTGTTATTGATTAACTTCTCAAATATCTTAATGGTGAAACCTTTAAGCATGAAGGCAACTGCGCCATGAATATTCTTGAGTAAAATTTTAATGGCATGCTGTTTAAACAGATGTGATTTGAATTTTATACTTAAATTGTGACATCTAAGAATATAATCAACAAGGGACTCACCAGGGTGTTGTTGAGCTACAATGAGATCGTCCATAGTTATCCTTTACTGAGCTCCGACAAATCCCTTAATAAAGAGCTACTCCAACTTAGTAAATGTCTTCATTGAACCATTAGGTAGTTCAGCATACCAATCAAATGTGATGCATGTCAAGCTACTGACAAAGAGGTGAAATAAGAGTGCATCACTGCCACCAGCATTGTAACATCCAGCTCTAAAATGTGCTATGTGCTGTTGGGGGTTCCCACTACCATCAAAAATTTTGAAGGATGGAGGCACAAAGCCCTTAGGGTATTCGACACCATCCAATTCCTCTGAGTAGGGTCTACCCTTTAGAACAGATGAGCCACCTCGGGCTTGGGCCAACGCATTCCTCACCTATTGATCCACCATGTGTTTAATGTCTTTTTCATGCATGGAGATGCTATCCACCACCTTCCTATGCAAGATACCACTATCTCCCTCTACAAGAATGCATCTAGGATGATCTAAAGGGTGTGTCAACTCTGCTCTATCGACCACCATGGGAGAAGGCTGTGAAATCAGAGATGAATTCTGCAATGCTGACACAACTGCCATCAACTCTTTGATCTTCTTCCCCATTTGATCAATATGATCATCCTTTTATCTAAGCTACTGGAGGAGGTGTTGAGTTGAATAGATGGCATTATCTTCCTCAACTTCAATACATTCATGACTATGCCGGTCTTTGTAGAGGGACCCCCTAGTATCGACCATGTGAACTTCAGTCGAATCCTCAAGGAGATCGTCCTCATCTAGATCAAAATTGACATTTCCCTCCTTAAAATTTCATCCGTCACTCCCTAGAAGCTCTCTCTTCTCTACAAAGTATTGTACTAGAATCTCATCTAGCA
Source organism: Cymbidium sinense (assembly GCA_021442155.1). Classification (NCBI taxonomy): domain Eukaryota; kingdom Viridiplantae; phylum Streptophyta; class Magnoliopsida; order Asparagales; family Orchidaceae; genus Cymbidium; species Cymbidium sinense. The sequence continues at coordinate 8,777,916 of CM038217.1, forward strand.
AAGGATCTAATCATGTCGGTATGAATACACGCTGCTGACCAGTGGAGGGGTTGTGCTCACTAACAGAGATGCACCTAACACTACCTATCACTAGAGTGCTGGCTCTAGGAGGGTCATGACTGCTGGAAGAGACATGCTCGGGATTACTCATGCGTGGAGTAGTATCCCTAGAAATATTTACTATCATGAGGACTACAGAACTGTCCCCTTCTCCCTCTATAGCTGCCGCTGTCACTAACTCTAATCATGGTAATGGTGGTGGTGGTGGTGCAACCATGATGCTACGGGGATGCCACTCGTTCTTCACCAAGACTAAAGTAGAAGGTCGAGTAGGGGAACTCACCCTCACCTCACTCGGTGGAGTAGATGATGTGGGATCCTTTGGTCATAGCTGGATGACCAAAGGGGGATTTCTTCTCCCCAGATATTGTCTTCTACGCCTTTGTAGGCATGGTGGATGGTGAAACCTAAATTGGTGATGATGGGCGAGGAGTGGATCAGTGTGGTGGAGACAACACCGGCTCTACCCTCACCGGGGCTTTTCCCCTATGACTGGTGGTACTTGTCAACACTATACTATCACCCCATCGGTGCCATGACTAGGAAAAATGATTATAGCGAGGGCCACTCCAAACCTCCATCGCTCCATGCTCCCTGACTAAACTGTTACCCAAGCCTCTATTATTCTATCACTACGAATGCACCTAGTAACACTCCTGGGGTTGATAGACCTCAAGTAAAATAATGTACCAAACTCTGAACGTCCGTGTACCCTGCCTACCTGCCATAATATCATACATAGACCAGCATTGGACTTCCTCATGTCCCTAGCTGAAGCCTCATGGTATGTAGGAGGTGGAGGCAATGCAGCTATCCTCTGATGGTCCTCCTCTCTATCTGATGCCAAGAGGGGATGGAACCGGTTGATAGTCGAAGGATACCTCTGGGAACCTTCCTCAGAAATGGGATGCAACATCCATCTTTCGGGCAGCACGGTCGTGGTGCCGCTTGATCTTCCAGCTCCTATTGCATTGCTATGTGTGGTGCTATGTATGGCTCAGTAAGGCGGTGTGAGAGCTAGATCCTACCTCAAAAGTAAGGAGACTATCTCTGAAGTCAAGATAGTCTTCCCCTTAGGGGGGACCATCGAGGAGGTGCTAGCACACACCCAAGCGGTTGTGGGAATAACTAACTTAGTAAGAACTAGACTGAATGGAGGAACCTCAACTGCCTTCCTCTTCAGGGAAGGATACTCAGTGTCCAAAGGCAAGTCAATTCAGATGCATGGCAATTGCCCAGCCACCTCATCCCGGCTAACAGTAGTGAGGGTTGCCCCCTGACAAGTAATGCGGGCTCCCTCAAATCCTCGGCCAAAAAATAATAGATGAGTGGAGTCAATCTGAGGGAGGCTAGCCTGATCTATGGCCAAATCCATCCCAAACGAAAAGGTGAAAACAAACTTCTGAGAGGCCATGTGTGAAAACTGCGAAGACTGCACTAACTGATCTGAGCTGTCTGTCTGCATTTGTAATATAACTTGTATCAGATTTCTATCTTGATATTTATCTCATGCAAGTAACAGAAGTTTGGAGTTTTGAACCCACACTTAACAATTCAAATATGTTAGGTGGGGTTCATTAGAGAGATTTGGATGTTTTGGAGGAGAGTCTTTTGCCATTTGATTTTTAATTTTGGAACCCATACTCAACAAATTTAGGTAGGTTGGGTGGGGTTCAAAAATTTGAGGAGAGATTTCTTTCTTTTTTTTGAGATTGTTTACTTTTTTTATGTTTCTTGTTAGAAAATATGGGTAGTTTGAAAGACCTCTAATTAGTAAATTTGTGTATGCTAAGAAGAGGTTGTAATTGTGTGTTTGAAATATTTTTTTACTTGTGAAGATTTGATTGTGTGATATTTTTTATCTAAAAATGGGGCTTCTTACTTAACAAATTTGGTAGGTTAAGTAGAGGCCACATGTGTTTGATTTATGCTTGAAGATGAGACTTTCACTTAACAAATATGGTATGTTAAGTGAAAGCCAAATATGATTGTGAGATAGATTTATTTTTTTTTCTTAGAAGAGGGGAGTCCCACTTAACAAATTTGGTTGTGTTAAGTGAAAGCCTCAAATGTTTTCGAGATATGTTTATTTTTCTTCTTTGAAAATGAGATTCTTACTTAACAAACTTGGTATGTTAAGAGAAAGCTTAAGTGTGGTTGATATGAAAAATTGGATCCTTATTTAACAAATTTGGTATGTTAAAATAGGGATCAAATGTATGTTGAAAAGAGACCCTCACTTAACAAATTTGGTATGTTAAGTGAAAGCCAAAATGTGTTTGATATGTATTTTGAAAATGGGATTACCACTTAACAATTTAGTGTGTTAAGTGAAAATTAAAGTATGATATGACTTGCAAATGAGATTCTCACTTAACAAATTTGGTATGTTAAGTGAGTATCCAATGTGGCATGATTACGTGATTCTTACTTAACATAGTTTGATATATTTAAGTAGAACCAAATACATGCTTTGAAAGTGAAACTCTCACTTAGAAAATTGGATATGCTAAGTGAAAAGCTAAATGTATGATTTTTGAAAATGAGACCCCCACTTAACAAATTGAAACTCTTAAGTGAAGGTTAAATTTATGTTTTTAAAATGAGACCCCTAGTTTTAAAAATTGAAATTATTAAGTGACGGTCAAATTTTATGTTTTGAAAATGAGAACCCCACTTAACAAATTAAAATTGTTAAATGAAAGTCAAATTTTATGTTCTGAAAATGAGACCCCAACTTAACAAATTGAAATTATTAAGTGAAAGTCAAATTTTATATTTTGAAAATGAGACTCACACTTAGCAAATTAAAATTATTAAGTGAAGATTAAACTGATGTTTTAAAAATGAGACCTCCACTTAACAAATTGAAATTGTTAAGTGAAATTCAAATTTTATGTTTAATTCAAATAGAGATTCTCACTTAACAAATTTGGATATGTTAAGTGGGAATCAATTATGGCATGGTTTGCTTTTGAAAAGAACCTCCATGTAGAAATCATGGAGGGGTTTTGATTTTCTGATTTTGTGAGTTTCTTGAAAGGTGCTTTTGAAAAGTGTCATTTTTGTGGATTTCTTTAAATTTTATGATGAACCTTGCCTCACCAAGCTAGTGGTGAGGAGATTCTAAATTTTTATTATCCCTCCTTTTATTGATAAGTCATGTTCCTACATATCAACAAGGGATTCAAGACCTACACGGAGTGAGGTCCTAAAACCTAAAAGATGTTGGCTAATTTGGCCTAAGAGTGAAATAAGCTAAGTGCCAATAGAAAAAAAAATAGTCTTGAACTCACATGAAATGTAAGTCTAATATCGATGTTTGGAGACAATAATGGTCTACTAGAGATGAAGAGAGGAACCATCCTTATTGGAGTTGCCAAAAGAATCTATGGTGTTTACTTTTTGGTGTTTGGGTAATTTATGTGTATATGTGAGGGGGCACCACGCAGATCTGCAGATGTACTTATTAGGGTGATCAAGCACGACATTAAAGAATTGTTTAATATCTCAAGAGATAGAAATCACTACCCTATAATAGACCTAATCACCTAATAAGGACTCCTAAGGCATGATGGGTCTTTGAATATACCAAAGATTTTTCTCCTATTGTATATGGAAAAATAAAGCAAGATTTATCTAAATTGGGTTCGTTAAGTTCCCTATGGAGGCAAGCCTCCATAGTTAATTACATCTTAAGAGACTGAATCCCTTAAGAATACTCTAGATTAAAGTAGGCGATTGTTGTCTCCAGAGAATTCAAAGATAGTACTATCAAAGGATTTATTATATTTTTAAAAATCGAGTGAGAGAGATCAAAAAGGGAAGAGTTCTTATTGAAACCAAAGGAGATGAGTAGGGAGTGCTCATGAAACTAGGAAGCCTAGTGTGCACTCCAATCTATCCTATAGTTAGGCTTTATATATTTAAATTTGAAGAGAATTATTTGTTCAAGTAAAAAATTTTATTAGAAATCTAGGACTTATAATTCTACAATACAAGATTGTGGAAATGTCAAAGAGGTGAGAATTTATGCTTGTAGCCCACGAAGGCAAACAACAATCTCAGATCTTAAATTTAGGGAACTTTGGCGAGGGCTAAAATATGACCTAAATCTAAGGCAAAAGTGGGTATATGATTTACCTCCACAAGAGAGAGTAACTCACAGACTAATGGGCTTATTACTGCCTTGAGTGGCAGCCAGCTAACTCCTCATATGCTTTAAATCCATGTAGGAAAGTCTTATGCTTTACAAGATGATTAGGCTGTTATTTACTTAGAAGAGAAACTAAGTCCTTAAACTCAATCTCTAAGAGACTAGATCATGAAGGGCATGAAAAATGACTTAACTCTAATGCAAATTTTGTCAAGTTTTATTTGATTTTTGGACTTTTTGTTTTGACATGTGCCTTAGGTTTTCATATGCCTAAATGCATAAGAAATTTATTATGGGCTAAATTAGAAGAGAAAGAGATGTTTTTCCATCAAATGCTCTCACAGGTCAAACCTTTATTCTTTGGCACTGATGGAAGCCATCTCTTAATAAGAGTGGAAGAATATGACATGCATGATATTATACATGCAATCATCCAGCTAAAGGGTTGCTAAACATTTTATTATCTTGATTTAATTTCTAGGCTTTTATGTGAGGTTATGAATTATTTTAAAATTTTAGTTATGAGTTATTAGTGGGATAGAAAATTTATTTTTATCCTAGGAGCCTAATCGCATCCATGTCATACAATACTTACCAATCATAAAGAAACTATGAAAAGGCATGATATTTATAATGCACAAGCTATACAAAATATTAAATAATTTTATAAAGTTATCGCAAAAGAATAAAAGGTCAAGCTAAAATGTTGTACAAAGAAGAAATGTAGAGGTCTACCCTTATGCATCTCGATTTAATGAAAGAATAATTACAATTATGAAGTGATAAGTGTTATGGGGGTCTTCATTCTTCATCCTCCATTCTTCACTCCTTATCTTTCATTCCTTTATCTTGATTTGTTCCATTTCTTTCTTTCTTTTGGCTTTGATGTGCTCCATTTCTTTCTTTATTTTGGTTTGATTGGGATGTAGTTTTCTCCAAGGCATCACATGGTATATAAGACATGGTCTTATAACAAATGTTCACCTTAATCTCCATAACACTTATCCTAATCCTAATGCAAAATTATATCAAAAGAGAAGGAAAGTAAATCTAACTACACCTGCAAAATAAATGTTACCTAAACACACCATACAACCCAAGAAATTATAGGAATAATTTGGACTTAGTACCTCATACATGAGTAACCAAGCCCACCTATCCTAACTTGGGTTATGCTTAGGGATATAAACAACTTGCGCAGCAAAAAAAAAGTATTTATATTTTTTATTACATCGCCCCTTAAGCACAACCCCATATAGAAAACATGATTAGGCTAATATCAACCTCACATCCAGACTACGCACATACACCCTAACATCCAGTCTAAAATAATACATCATAAAACTAAACATTCATCAAACTATGCATGACCCTAACATATAGCTATAAATGGTGACTTAGTCTAATGTGCATGTGTTAAGGCTTGTGTGGTATATCCCAACTAGGCTTTAGAGTTACGATTTGCTAAGTGTGAGAGGTTTAATTTATAAAGGGTTAATTTCTCTTTAAGTGGTTTAGTTGATTTGACAATTTTACATAGTATTTTCTTTTATTTCATGTAGCCTACACTTAGCGACTAAATGTTATGAAGAGAAGAAAGAGAGAGAGTCTCTCTTTTATCCCTACCTTAAGTCATTTCTAAGATAAGTTAATTAATGAATTTCTTTTAGTGAATGATTTATTATGTGTTTTAATTAACCCTAAGTTTAGGTTCACTCTAAATAGCCATATTCAATAAGAAAGGCATCTTAAAATTAATTAGAATGGATTACTATCACATAACACACACTCATTTATTTCTTTCCATCATGTATATCATGCATGTGAATAAATTCTAAGCATACCTATACATGCAATGTAAATCTTAGCACACTTTGATGATGAATGAAAGGAAATGAATTTTGGAATTTAAATGTTTTATTTTTGATTAAATTATGAATGCATGTTTTTATTATATAGAAAAGAGGCATTTTTCATCCATTAGCTAAACACACATTCACATGTATAAAAGTTTTAAGTGAGTACGGTGCCATTATTTTCTACACCAGGGGCGTAAGCTACAAAACCTACTTAAGGTTAATTAAAGCCTCGAAGCCTCAGGATGTCCAGACTAATATGCCACTTTTCTTAGATACATGTAGATCGATGAATGACTATAAGGATAGAAGTCCATGCAAAAGGTTATGTTTGATTTACTTGATTTATGATTCTTTATTCATTAGCCACATCACACATGCATATGTATAAGAGTTTTAGTGAGTACGACACCATTATTTTCTACTCCAGGAGAGTAAGGTACAAGACGTACTTAGGGCTACTTAAAGCCTCGTAGCCCCAGGATGTCCAGACTAATATACCACTTTTCGCAAAAAATGTGGATGTACAAAAAGAACCATATGGATAAAGGATCATGCAAGGAATTATGTTTGAATTGGTTGTATGATTTACATGTGCAATATGAAATTCTTCCTAAGTCTTGACATGGAAACGCATAGGAATAGATTTAAGCAAGTGTTATGTTCTTTTCAAATGAACTATACACTTACAAATCCTATGTGAATCCATATTAAAGTAAGGAAAGAGAACTTCACATTACACATCTTATACTATCATCACATGCAAGCCTATAAATATTTGTAACTAGCATTACTTCATTTATAATAATTGATTTATAGGTCTTGAAAATAGTTTTCGGCTTAATAGTGATAATTACCACTCATATTCTTAATTTTAGTCAATACATGCAATTTTGACATAAAGGAAAATATTTTATTTAATTTATTTTTAAAAGAAATGAATGCATGATTTTATATGGCAAACAATATTTAGCATGATTGGGAAAAAAAAGGAATGTAAACACATGATTTCATTCATCCCAATTAATTCCTAAGGACAATCAAATTAAATAAAGCTATTTAAAATAAGCCAAAATTCTTTAAAGACATTTTATTATCTTTGAATTTGATTTGACTTAGAAAATATGAGAGAGGTTTGTTAATCCTAACCCATTTCCCCATGTATGAATTAGTTTGGTTTAATGAATAATATTTAGGTTGATTTTATGTTTTGATTAGGTTAAGGTATAAGTTAAATGAATTAATTATCTCTTACCTATATCACCTTAAGTTAATTAACTAATCAATAATAAACCAATATGATATGCAGCCATATGAAAAATAAATTTGCAATGCTCCTAAGAAATGAAAGGGGGCCTAATGCAATTGGCCTATGATTAATAATTAATTAAGCTTAAAGGATCTCACTTAACTACTTTCATGATTTTCTCACACATGTGAGACAACCATAATTTCATTATCTTTCACCTTGGGTTATTGAACACCCAAGGAGCTACCCAAGATCAATTATGGGTTATTTGGGTGTAGTTGAACTGATTTTTTATTTTAATTTCATTAAGTTTTTAGTGAATTGATTAGACATTTTGGTTATGTTTTAATTTGAATGATAAAATTAACTTAGGGGAGAGGATCAAGGGCAAGGCCCTAATCCTAATCCTTAAATCATTTAAGCATTCAATTAAATTCTGATTTCTCATTTTGAAGATTAGTCACTTAATTAATCAATTAATCATTTCATTATCCATTAATTAATTTGATTTTTAAAGATGGAGAAGACTTAGGAAATGAATTAGAAAAAGTATTCCCAATCACATTCCCTAAGTGATCTTACTGTTCAACAGAGGTGACCATGCTTAAATGATTTATTAAGTTATTGTTCATTCATTAATTATAATTAATTGGATTAAGAGAGTGATTAGGGTTTAATCAAGTGATTCCCATAATTAAGTAATCAATAAAATCCCAAAAAATAGCGGAGGTAGTGGTCATCCTCGTAAACATTCACAAAAAATTTGAGATTAATTGAGTGCTTAATTAAGGTGTAATTAAGATAATTAGATTTTTGATAAAACCCTAATTAAGCCAAAACACTATTCAAAATCAATTAATTATAATTTTCCTATATTCCCCTCTTAAATATCTTCAAAATGAGCCTAAGTTTGTATTTTTTTTCTATAATTAGTCATGATTTTAGGAAGTTTATGGTTAAAACTAGATTAATTAAGCTAATTAAACCCTAAATCCCATCGGGCCATCTGGTAGCTAACATGGTGCGCTTTCCATATGGCACGATGAGATTAACTATTTAAGTAGTCACATTCGCACACTGACTCAGCGGTGGCGGACGCGCTTTCTCATGGGCCGTCAGATCTAAGATCGGACAGCCATGATTTAATTCATGGGTAAAGGGAGAAATCAAAGGATCTACCATGTGATTTAATCATAACCATCCATTTTGATAACATGAAATGGATGGCGTATGATCTATCTCGTTCATGAACGGTGAAAGATGAGCACCGTCCATCTTCCCCCGTTTGATCCGAGCTCACCCGAGCTTAGATTGGGATCAAATGGATCTTACACATCTAAAGGAGCATGCAATCACATCTAACGGTTGAAATCCCTCGACATGGAGATTTCTTTCACAAAAGACCAATGCATAGAGGCCTAGAGCTACAGTTTTGAGAAATTACCTCATCGATGCTAAGTCCGACGGTCGGGATCAATGGAGGTAGCTTCATCTAGTAGAGATAAAGCCCTATTGAAGAAGCTCGAGCTCAATTTGGCTTAGGGTGCTCGTTCGACCAATCCACGCATGCGCACATGTCGGCTTCGATTGAACTCCAATCTCTAATGCTTTGTAAGGCTTGGAAATGGTTTGGTTGGCTTCGATTGAGTATGAGGATGGTGTGGGTGCAAGGAATTAGGATTTGATTTAGTAGAGAGGGAGTATTGTTTAAAGGATCGGTGTCCTATTTTGATTTGTGCATAGGAGTGGCAATGGTCGATCGAGGAGTGGTTGAGGATTCTTGGAATCACTCTGAGGGAGTTCAAAATGAACTTGGGGGGCTCAGAGAATGAGATTGATGATGTTTCCTACTCAAATTGAGGGAGTATATCTCTCAATTAAGCTAGGTGGATGGACGGGATTGAATTCACAAATTCTATTGATTGGCCACTGTCAAGCCATCGGAGGTGTCTCCATCAGTGCCATGTGGTTCGCCTGGGTTGGTCGAAGTAGTGGCAGGAGCTCCCAAGGAAGATATGGAGTGTTCGGGTGGGATTGCTCTTCCTTGTGTCCATGGGTTCGACCATGGATAAGAGGGAAGAAGCATGGATCCTTTCATCCATGGCAAAGGCTAAGGGGCTTTAGAGTGGGCTAAGAAACTCTAAGAATGCCTCATTTGGTATCTTGATGGCTGTTATGGAGATAGCAAAGTGGACTTTATCGCTTATGGTAAGGATCCAATGCAAATGGCTTTGCACATTGGTCAATCCCCATTGGCTTGGTTTCAAATGGGTTTAGGAAGATTTGAGGGTGCTTTGGGGCTGATGTGGAGTGGGATTGATCAACCAAAGGGGTTCCATAGGGTGGCTTGAAGTGGTTTAGCTCAATTTGGGCAAAAGGATTCAATTGGGTTTACATTGGGTTGGGTTGACCAATTGGCCAAATTGGGTCAAAACAAGGCTCGGGTTAGGTCTAAATCACCATTTGGAATGCTTTGGTGTGACTAATTTGATATGGTTTGGCTTAGGTTTGGATTTGACTCATTTGAAATCAAAAGGGTCAAATTTATCAAGTTGACCAATTTGACCAAATTAGGTTGGGTTAGGTGTTGATTCAAGTTAAATTTATTGATTGAAATTGATTGTAGGCTTTGGTTTGGTTTAATTTGAAATTAGTTCAGATTTTGGTCAATTTGGGCTAGGTTGGGACAAGTTGACCAATTTGTCAACTTGGGCTTAATCATGGCTATGGAACAACAAATGTAAGAACTCTCAATCAAGATAAGTACTAGGCTTTGGCATAATTGGCCTAGTTAATGATGATGATTACTATTTTATCATCACCAATCATTAAGAATCTGATAAGTTTTTTTCAAATCACATTAACTCATATGAGGAGGTGTGCATAGAAATATCAGTGATCTATATGATTTTTAAGTCAAAGATGCACAGCCAAAGTTCGAAGAAGAAATTAAATCAACCATTAATGAACTCAAAGAAATCAACTTATGAATTGAATAAAATCCACGCCTGACATACATTAGTTCCTTGTTGAATGAAACTGAAACTAATGACTTAGTTAGGCTACTTACTAAGTTTAAGGACTACTTTGCATGGAGTTATGAAGAAATGTTTGGATTGCCTCTTGATGTAGCAGTCCATAAGCTAACAATACATCATGATGCTAACCCTATCAAGCAATCTCCTAGATGCATGCGATTGGACATTGAACAACAGGTCATTTCTAAAGTCAAAAAATTGATCGATGTTGGTTTCATCCGGGAGGAAAAATACATAAGTAGATAAAATAGAAAAGATTTAATTAAAAATATTTTCATTTGGTTTTGAATAGTAATTAAGGCTTAATTAGGATTTTAATGCATATTTAATTAGCTTAATTAAGCCCTACTCAATTAGGTAATTGATTCCAAACTTGAGGAATTGATTATATGGGATGACCTCTGCCTCCCATGATTTTCTTAAAATTTATTGCTTAGGTAATTAGAGAAATTGATGTTTCAAACCCTAATTACCTTCTTTAATTAATTTAATGATTGATTAGCATTCCAAATAGCAAAAATTAATTAATTAAAGTCTATTAATCATTGATTAATAATAAATGGATGAGGGTGAGTGATTATGACCTCTTTCCTAGTCTTTTCCCCAAATTCATTTCATTTTAAGAGGATTAATTAAGATGATAATTAATTAAATGTTTAATTAATCAATTAAGTGGTTAAATTAAATTAAATTGAAATGCAAATCACATCAGATAATTAATAATGAAATTAAGGGTTTCTCTTTATGTGTTTAATAACATAAGGACCCTTTAAGGAATTATGATTAACCCATGAGTGTGGGAAAATCATAAAAGTACATAATTAGATTATTTAACTTAATTAATCTCTAATTATGAGCCAATTGCATTAGGTCATTTAGGAGCATTGCAATTTCATTTTCTTACATGTTCATATCATTTGTGGCTCATGAATTAAGTGATTAATCAAATAAAAGAAGCATAGGAAAAAGTAATTAAGTGATTTAATTAATGATTCAACTTAATTAATTCATAAAATTGATTTAACTTCCTTTCCTTGAACTAATTAAAGTTACCAACATGAGAATGGGATTAAAATAATAAATAATTTCTCTTCTCTTTAAATCAACTCAAATCCAAATTCAAACTACTAAGAAGCTTTGGTTTTCTTTAAACAATTTTATTTAATATGATTGTCCTTAGGAATTAATGTATTTGAATGAACCATGTGTTTATATTTAGTTATTCCTTTCCAATATCTTTTAAATGTTGTACGTCATATGATTCCATGCATTCATGTTTTCAAATCTAAATGAATCAAATAGATTTTATTTATGTAAGCTAGTATGTGTTGGCTTAACTTAATGATATGTGTGGCTATTATCACTAATAAATTTAAATCTATATTTCAAAGCTTATAAATTGATAGTAACATATGGAATGATGATAATTATAAACTCATATAGGACTTGCATATGCTTATAGCTTAGCTATGTGAATGTGAAGCTCTCTTTCTTGAATTCATATATAGATTTACATAGAGTTGAATGGTAATGGGTATATAGTCCAGACATCCCGAGAATAAGAGGCTTTAAGTAGTCCCTAAGGAGATCATTTGATTATCTCATTTCCCTGGTTAACAAAGACACGTATCCATTTGATTTCATTCTTATGTATTTTGGTATTATAATTTGGATAAAACTTTAATTCATGTGCATAAATGATTCAACCAATGAAAAATATAATCTTTGCATGGTATTTATTCTTCTAATTCATGTATACATTAATATGTATATAAGATAGCAGGTATATAGTCCAGAAATTCCGGGAATATGAGGCTTTAAGTAGCCCTAAGGAGGTCATTTGATTATCTCACTTCCCTAGTTAACAACGACGCGTATTTGCTTGCATATTTTATACATGTGTATGTGTATGTGAATAAAGAATGAAAACCCTCTATTTTTTACTAAAGTACATGCATTCATAATTACCTAAGTCACTAAAACATGTAGTATGTGGATGTAAAGCTTCTTTCTTTTATTCATGTATATCAATCTACATATGACTAAATGTTAATAAGTATATAGTCCAGACATCCCAAGAATACGAGGCTTTAAGTAGCTCCAAGGAGGTCATTTGATTATCTCACTTTCTTGGTTAACAAAGACACATACTTATTTAATTTCATTCATATGTATTTTTATAGTAGAATTTGGATAGAGCTTTAATCCATATATACCAATGGTTCAATTAAGGAAAATATCACCTCTCTGACTTTTATTTTTATAGTTATGTATACATTAATATGTATTTAAGATAACAAGTATATAGTCTAGATATATTGGGAATACGAGACTTTAAGTAGCCCTAAAGAGGTCATTTGATTATCTCACTTTCTTGGTTAACAATGACAAGTACTTGTTTATATCTTATATACTTATGCATGTATACTTGCTTTATGAATGAAAGTCTTATTTTTCCACTAAGTATGTATGCATCATTCAACATTTAAGTGTGCCAAAACATGTTGTGTGTATAGATATGCTAAGTGTTAAATCATGTGCATGTTACATTTGATCGAAAGCAATGACTTGATATATGTCATGTGATAGAATTCAATTAAATTAATCTTAAAATGCCTTTATATCAAATAGGGTTATTTAAAGTTAACCCAAACTTAAGATTAATAATAAAATACTTAATAATACATTCACTAAAGAGAACTAAACCATAGAAATGTGCTTTAGAAAATGGCTTAAGGTAGGGATGAAAGGGGTGAACTTCTTTCCTCTCTTTATAAAACTTAGATGATAAGTGTAAACCAAATGAAACAAAATAAAATATAAACTAAAATTTAGAAATCAACTAAACAACTTGAAGTGGAACCAACAATTTATGTTAAATTAAATTCTTTAACACTTAGAAAATTATAACTCTAATGCTTAGTTAAGACATACTACACAAAGCCTTAGCACACACATTAGAATTAAGCCACCACTTCTAGTCCTAAGTTAGGATAATGTATGTATGATGTATATTTTGTTTTGTGATGTAATATTTTAGACAGGATGTTAGGGTGTATGTTTCATAGACTGGATGTTAAGCCGCTCTTAGCCTAATGTTGTTTTCTGCAAGGGGTTGTGCTTAATGGGGTTGCTTAAAAATAAGTATAAATTCTTTGCTTGCAGGTTGCTTAAACCCCTAAGCATAATCCAAGTTAGCATAGATGGGCTTGGTTACCCATGTGCGCGGTGTTAAGTCCAAATTATGAAATATAATTACTTAGGATTGAATGTATGTTTAGCTAACCTCTATTTTGCAAGTGTAGTTAGATTTACTTTTCCATGAAATGTAATTTTTGCAATAGGAATTAGAATTAGTGCTATAGGGTTTAAGATGAGCAATGGTTAGAAGATTTAGTCCTTGGGTGCCCTGTGATGCCTTAAAGCAAATTGAAAGGAGAAAATCAAATCAAAGAAGGAAGAAAGAAGAAATGAAGAGTGAAGACCCCCATAACATGTATTCATTTCTAATTGTAATTTTATTTCATAATTCTAGGTTGTATAAGGATAGAGCTCGGCTACCCAATTTTCTCCTTTCTAGAGTGTATGGTGGTGCTCGACCGCACTGGCCTTTTATTCTTTTATGGTAGTCTATAAAATTGTTTGATGTTATGTTTAGATTGCACAATAGGATTGCATCTTTTTCATAGTTTCTTCATGTTTGATGTTTGAATGTGTGGCCTAGATGCAGTAGGCTCTTAAGAAAAAATTATTTTTTTTACCCAACTAATAACTCATAACTAAATTTTAAAATAATTCACAACCTCATCATAAAGCTTAGGCTCTAAACAAGATAATTAAAAGATTTAGCAATCCCATAGTTGTATGGTTGTACATCTCACATGATGCATATCATATTCATTCTTCCTTTAATATGAGGGATCTCCATCCTTGCACAATTAGGGAATGCTTAACCTGTGAGGGCATCCCTTGTGGTGGAGAACACTCTCTTCTTGCTGATTTAACAAATAATATTATTTCTTCATGCATTTAGGCATAAAATATCCCAAGCCTTTTTGCATTTAGATTAAGTCATATGCTCATATCACTCATGCTTTAGTCTCTTATGGAGTGGGTTTAGGACTTTAGTCTCTTTCAAATTAAATAACAAGCCTAACCATCTTGAAATTTTATAAGATCGACCTACATGAATTTAATGCGTTAAAGGTATTAACTGGAGGCCACTCCAGGAGGTAGTAAGTCCGGAAGAGTTGGACGGGTCTATCTCCTCTTATGGAATAGATCCTTGTGTCCCCTTTCACTTAGAAATCTTAACTTGTATTACTAGATTTAGGATCTATTTTTCTTTGGGCTACAAGCATAAATCCTCATATTTTAAGAATTTCCACAATCTTGTGTTGATGGATTATAAGCTCTAGTAATCTAGTAAAAATTCAACTCAAATAAATAAATCCCTTCACTTTCAAATATATAAAGCCCCACCATAAGATCGATTGGAATGATCACTAAGCTTCCTAGTATCATGAGAATTTCCTGCTTATTTTCTTTGGATTCCAAATTAAATCTTCCACTTGATCTATCACACTTGATTTCCCAAACATAGTCAATTTATTGATAGTCTGTAGTATTTTTGGATGTGGGCATGGACACCACGCATATCATAGGGGGTACTTATTAAAGTGATCAGGTATGACATCAATGTATGATGTATTATCTTGAAATATAAAAACATCACCCTACAATGGACCTAATCATTTAATAAGGACTCCTAAGGTATAATGGGTCTTCGAATATACAAGAGATCTTTCCCCTACTTTACATGAAAAAGTAAAGTATGATTTATTTTAAGCCAGGTTCTTTAGTTCCCTATGGAGGCAAGTCTCTATAGTAAATTACATTCTACAAAATGGGATTTCCTAATAAAATTCTTGATTAAAGTAGACAATTATTATCTTATAATATTTCAAAGGTAGACTATCAATAAATTGACTATTTTGAAAAATCAATCGGGCAAATCAAATCTGAGGATTTATTTTAGAATCCAAAAGAGAACAAGTAGGGAATGCTCATGATACTCATAATCATAGTGAGCATTCCAATTTATCTTGTAGTGAGGCTTTATATATTTGAGAGTGATGAGATTTTATTTATTTGAGTTGTGATTTTATTGGATTACTAGGACTTATAATGCCTAAGAGGTGAGGATTTTTGCTCATAGCCCGAAGGAAACTTAGCAACCTCAGATTTTAAATTTAGAAAGTTTTAACACAAGTTAAAGCATGACCTAAATTAAAATGAAAAGAGACATAATGGTTTACTTCCATAAGAGAGAGTAAACTGTCCGACTATTCTGGACTTACAACTACCTGAAGTGGCTGTCAGTTAACACCTCCTACGATTCAAAATCATATGGTCTAATCTTATGAATTTGCAAGATAGTTAGGCTTATAGTTTAATTGGAAAGAGATTAAAGTCCTACACCCACTCCTTAAGAGACTAGAGCATGAGTAATATGAATATATGGCTTAATCTACAAATGCAAAATCTTTACAAATTTTATTTCATTTTGACTCATTCATTTAGACAAAGGCTTCAGATTTCTTTATGCCTAAATGAATGATGAAAGTTTATTATTAGCTAAATCAAAAGAGAGAGGATGAAGCTCCGTCATGAGAGGTTGCTCTTATGGGTCAAGCGCTCCCTATAGTGTAAGAACAGAGGTCCTCATTTTTAGCAAGAGTGATAGAAGATGCATGCATGATGTGAGACATACAACATATAGCTAAGGGGTTGCTAAATCTTTTAATTATATTGATTATATCCTTAGCTGTATGATGAAGTTGTGAGTTATTTAAAACTTTAATTATGAGTTGTTAGTTGGGTAGAACATTTATTTTATCCTAAGAGCCTATCATATCCAGGCCACACATTATAGCATCAAACATTAAGAAACTATGAAAAATGAGGCAATCCTATTATGCAATTTCAATAAATCATCAATCAATTTTATAGACTATCACAAAAGAATAAGAGGCCGGTGCAGTTGGGTATCGTCGTACATCCCGAAAAGAGGAAAGGTGGATAGTCGAGCTCTACCTTTATATAACCAAAAATATGAAAGAATAATTTTACAATTAGAATGAATATATGTTATGGGGGGTCTTCATTTTTCATTTCTTCTTCCTTCTTTTGATTTGATTTACTCCAGGACATCACAAGGCACCCTAGAACTAAGCCTTCTAGCCACTGGTCATCATAATTTCCATAGCGCTAATCCCAACTCCTATTGTAAAATTATATTTTATGGAAAGTAAATCTACTACACCTACAAAACTGAGGTTAGCTAAACATACATTCAATCCCAAGTAATTATATTTATGATTTGGACTTAGCACCCTGCACATAGGTAACCAAGTTCATCTATCCTAACTTGGATTATGCATAGGGGCTTAAACAACCTACAAGTAAAGTGTTTATATTTATTTCTAAATAACCCCTTTAGCACAATCCCCTGCACAAAATATGATTAGGCTAATCATGGCCTAACATCCAATATATGAAACATACACCCTAACATCAATCTAAATTATTACATCATAAAACAAAATATACATCATAATATACATCACTCTAACTTAGAGCTAGAAGTGGTGACTTAGTTCTAATGTGTGTGTTAGGCTTTAGGTGGTGTGTCTTCCTAAGTATTAGAGTTATTATTTGTCTAAATTTTAGAAAGTGTTTAAGTTAACCATGATGGTTGGTTTTATTTCAAGTGGTTTAGTTGATTTATAAGTTTTAATTTATATTTTATTTTGTTTCATTTGGTTTACACTTAACATGTAAGTGTTATAAAGAGAAGAGAGGCTTAGCCTCCTTCATCCCTACCTTTAGCAATTTTCTAAAGCATATTTTGGTGGCTTAATTTTCTTTAGTGAATCTCATATTAAATATTTTTATTAATCCTAGGTTTAGATGAACCTCAAATAATTTTATTCAATATGAAAGGCATCTTAAGATTAATATGATTGAATTACTACCACATAGCATATGTTGAACCATTCCTTTCCATTACTTATAACATGCATATGATTTGATCCTTAGTGTATCTATACATGTAATATATTTTGGCACACTTAATTAATGATGGATGCATATGTTTAAAAATTATATTTTACTTGATTGAATGATTTATACATGTAAATTAAAGCTCTATCCAAATTCTAATGCAAATATACATATGGAAGAAATTAAATGAGTATGTGCCGTTGTTAAACTAGGGAAGTGAGGTAATCAAATGACCTCCTTGGGGCTACTTAAAGCCTCATATTTTTGAGATGTCTAAACTATATACCCATTATCATTCAAACCCATGCAAACCTATATATAAATCATAATAAAAGAACGCTAATTTACATGTAATGTATTTTTAATCACTTAGATGGTTATGGATGTATGTAATTTTTTCAAATAATAAAAGGGGATTTTCATCTTTTAATTAAGCACACATACACATGTATAAAAGATGTAAGCAAGTATGTGCCATTGTTAATCAGGGAAGTGAGGTAATCAAATGACCTCCTTTGGGCTACTTAAAGCCTCATATTCTTTGGATGTCTAGACTAAACACTTTCTATCTTACATACATATAAATGTATACACAATTATAAGGATAAAAATCATGCAAAGATTGTATTTTTCTTTTAATTGAATTATTTATGCATATGGATTAAAGCTTTATCTAAATTCAAATACCAAAATACATAAGAATGAAATCAAATAAGTACGTGTCATTGTTAACCAGGAAAGTGAGATAATCAAATGATCTCCTTGGGGCTACTTAAAGCCTTGTATTCCCGGGATGTCCAGACTATATACTTATTAACATTCAAACTTATGTAAGTCTATATATGAATCCAAGAAAGAGAACTTCACATTCATATGACTAAGCTATAAGCACATGCAAATCTTATATGTATTCATAACTAGCATCACTCCACATGTTATTATCAATTTATAAACTTTGAAAGATAGATTTGGATTTAATAGTGATAATAATCACACATATAATTAGGTTAGATCAACACATGCAAGCTTACATAAATAAAGTTCATTTGATTCATTTATATTTGAAAAGATTAATGCATGAAGCCACATGACATACCACATTTAAAGTAATTGGGAAGGAATAACCAAACACAAACATGTGATTCATTCAACTAAATTAATTCTTAAGGATAATCATGTTAAATAAAATTATTTAAGGAAAACCAAAGCTTCTTATTAATTTGGTTTTGGATTTGAGTTGATTTAAAGGGGAGAGAGATTATTTGCTATTTTAATCTCATTCCTGCGTTGGTTATCTTAATTGGTTTAAGGAAAGATAATTAGGTAGATTTTATGAATTAATTAAGTTGAGTCATTAAACAAATCATTTAATTACCCTTTCCTATGCTTCCTTAATTTGATTAATCATTTAATCATGAGCCTCACATGATATGAACATGTCAAGAAATAAAATTGCAATGCTTTTAAAGACCTAATGCAATTGAATCATAGTTAAAGATTAATTAAGTTAAAATTTAATTAGGTACTTTTATGATTTTCTTATACTTATAGGTTAGTCATAATTTTCTTAAAGGGTCTTTATGTTATTGGACACATTAAGAGGAACCATTAATCTCATTGTTAATTATCTGATGTGGTTTGCTTTTCAATTTATTTTAATTTAGTCATTCAATTGATTAATTAAGCACTCAAATAATCCCCATCTTAATTAATTCTCTTAAAGTGAAATGGATGTAGGAAAGAGATTAGGAAAAGAGTCCTAATCCCACTCCCTCATCCATTCATTATTAAACAGTAATTGATGAGCTTAGGTTAATTAATTTTTTATTATTTAACCATTAATTAATCATTAAATTAATTAAAGGGGTAATTGAGGTTTGAAACATCAATTTTCCTAATTACCTATGTAATAAATTTCAAGAAAATTATGGGAGGTAGAGGTCATCCTATTAAATCAATTCCCCAAGTTTCGCACTAACTACCTAAGTAATTAATGCTTATACATTCAAATCCTAATTAAGCATTAATTACTATTCAAATTTA
This sequence comes from Cymbidium sinense, assembly GCA_021442155.1. Lineage (NCBI taxonomy): Eukaryota > Viridiplantae > Streptophyta > Magnoliopsida > Asparagales > Orchidaceae > Cymbidium > Cymbidium sinense. The sequence goes on from CM038217.1 coordinate 8,797,383, forward strand.
ATTAGAATTATTTTTATTAAAATCTTCTCTATTTTATCTTTAAAATGAGTATTTATTTGAATTTTTTTATTTTTTTCAAATTTGTTATGATTTCTTAAAGTTTCAACCATTAAATCCAATTATTAAGCCTTAATTAAGCCTAATCCCATCAGCATCACATGGAGCGTTGATGTGGCGCACTTTTCATGTGGCGCCACGAGATTGGTTATTTAAAATTATCTGAGTCAATGCCGATGTGGCACCGGCAGATGCATTTATGTCCCTACCATCCGATCTAAGATCAGATGGCAGAGATTGATCTCATGGTTCTTAGGGATTAAAATAGGATTAAATCTAACAGGAGATCATGGCCATCCGTTCCAATCATGCGGAATGGACAGTAGATGATCTATCATCTCCCGTGTGATGGAAGATGGACACCATCCACTTTCCTCTGCCAAATTTGAGCTCGCTGGAGCTCAAATTTGCTCGGGATTGATCCCACACCTTCACAAGGGAGATCATAAGAGATCTAGCGGCTGGATTCACATGGCATTCACATTCTCTTCAAAAAGGCCTAAAAAAATTGGAAAATATCAGTTTAAGGGAATAGTACCTTGTCGAAGCTCAAGACCGGAGATGAATCAATCGAGGTAGCTTCGCCTTGATGAGGTGAAGCCCCGTTGAGAAGATGGTGTGATGCTTCCCAGCCAATTTCTTTGTGGACCAAACACCACCGCAATGCTCACCGGAGTTAGCCTAGGAGGTAATTTCGGTGCTCAAAACACTCGAGGGAAGATTCATTTCACCTCGTCGGAGCTTGGTGAATATGTGGGAAGAGTTAATTGAAGCAAGGTTGAGTTTTGGTGGAGATGGTCGCAGCTAAGCCTCACTTTGGCTTGGTTCTATCATCTCCGACGATGGGGAAGCTTAGGAAACTCGAGAGAGTGCTCTGGTGGCTCGTCTATGTGTGTTAGGGTTCTCAGTGAGTTCAATTGCTCTATTTGGAATGAATTTAATGGGGTAGACCCCTCCTCCATTGGATCAGATGGCCTTGATCTCTTTTGCCATTTTTGGTCTTTCGGCCGTTGTAGGTGGCCGAAAGGGACGGGAATATGGTGAGACGGCTCGGTTTGATTGGAGGAAGGTCAGTTGGGGTTACCAAGAGATGTCTCTATCTCATTTAGGTTGACCCAATTAGGAGAGGTGGGTTAACTCACCTCTCCTTGACCAAGGGTTGACCTAACCCCTTTAGGTCAGGTTAGCCACTTAGCTAAGAGTCCACTTTTGGCTTTGGGTGGTTGCCCAGTGCAAAAGAGAATGGTTGGCCCCCTAATTTTGGTTTTTGTCCAATGTGGGAGGCTTTACCCATTGGATAATAGGTAAAATTATGTCCAAATTAGGTTGGGTTTGATTTGGAGTGACCCAATGTGAGCCAAGGATGGGTCATGCAAAATTTCATTAGATTTAGGCTTGGTTTGATTTGGTTTGGCTTAATTTGACCCATGTAGGTCAAATTTGGCTAGGATGGGTCAAGTTGACCAATTTATCAAATTGGGTCAAACCAAGGCTTGGTTCAAATTTAAATGAGTATTTGGAATGTTTTGGTGTAATTGGTTTGGTTCAATTTGGCTTGGATTTGAATTTGACCCATTTAAGTTCGTATGGGTTAAATAAGTCAAGTTGACTAATTTGGCCAATTTGGCTAATCTGGCCAAATTAGCTTAGGGTGGGCCTTGGTTTATGTTCAATTGGTCAAATAAAGATGATTGTAGGCTTTGGTTTAAATCAATTTTGATTTGGCTTTGATTTAGGACAAATTGACCATTTATGTCAATCTGGGCTAAATAGGTCAATTGAGTTAAATTGGTCAAATTGAATTCAATCAAAGCTTTGATTATGTTCAATGATCAATTTGAAATGGACTTGAGCCAATGGTTGCAATCAATTGGATTAGATCTTGATTTGACACTATTTGTTTTTTAGCTCAAATTAGGTCAACTTGGGTCAAAGGGCTAATTGGGTTAGATTTGGCTTAATTGATGGTCAAGTCATGTTCAAGGACTGATCTTAGGTTGATGTGAATCATGGGTTTCAATTAATTTGGCTTAAGATGAGATTTATTTCATTTAACTCGTGTAGGTTAAATAGGTTGACTTGGTTTGACCCAATTGATGGCAATTGACCAATCAAGGATGATCAACAATCGTCATAAGAGATTTTGGATGGTTTGATTCAATCTGATTTGGGTTGGATTGAAAGTTGGCTCAAATGAGTCCTTTAGGTCACTTTGGGTCAAGTGAGCCTAAATAGGTCAATTGGCTTAATTGAGTTGAATTAGTTATAGTTAGGCCATCCAAGATGATCAACAATTATCATGAAGAAGATTTGAAGGGTTGGTTCAATCCAATTTAGGGTTGGATTAGAGTTTGGTTCAATTTGATCAAATTGGTTACTTGGGTTAAGTAGACCAATTGGGCTACTTGAGTTAGATTTTGGATTGAATTGAGTTTAGTTGAGTTTGGATATTGATTTTGATTTTGATTCAATTGGGTTTTGGCTCATTTGAATATTTGAAGTCAAATGGGTTATGTCAGGTTTGATTAGATTGATTTTGGCTTGGTTGATTTGATTATAGATTTAATTTGGTTTGGAATAATAGTTGAAGGACTGACTGATCCATGAGAAAATCTATTGAATTTGATTTGGGATTGAAGGGGATTTTGGCTAAGTCCATAGTATTCAATCATAGGGCTTAGGTTAGGTCGATTTGATTTAAAATTTGATTGTAGATTTTGATAGGTTGATTGAAGGGTTGAATTATTTTTGAGAAAATCACTTGAGTTTGGTTTGGATTAAAAGAATTTTGGCTAAGTCTATAGTCTTGAATCATATGGCTTAAGAAAGGTTGATTTAATTTGAAATTCAATTGGAATTAGAGTTTGGATTTGATTATAGATTTAATTGGATTTAGATGAATTGAATTTGAGTTTTGGTTTAAGCTAAGGAGGTAGGCATGGATTTGATTGAGCTAAAGGTTAGGTAGGTCATCCTAGGACCTAAGGCATAGCCTAATTCTATGGCTAATCCTTCTAAAGTCTTTAGGCTTAGATTAAGTGTTCACTTAGCCACTAAAAGTGTCTTATGACTAAGGAGATCTTAGTGTCTAGAAGACCCGTAGACCTATGATGGGAAAACTGAATCCTCACTCCAAAAGTGATGTCAATATAGTCTTAACCTTGAAATTTTTGGAGACAATAATTGTCTACTTTAATCGAGAGTATTCTTAGGAAATCCCATTTCTTAGGATGTAATTAACTATGGAGCCTTGCCTCCATAGAGAACTAAGGAACCCGGCTTAAAATAAACTCTACTTTATTTTTTTATATAAAGTAGACGAATAATCTTTAGTATATACGAAGACCCATCATGCCTTAAGAGTCCTTATTAAGTGATTAGGTTCATTGTAGGGTGATATTTTTATCTTTCAAGATAGTTCATCATACCTTAATGTCGTATCAGATCACTTCAATAAGTACCCCCTATGATTTGCGTGTTGTCCACCCCACATCCAAAAATAAACACCACAGCTATAATTCTATGTCTAAATATATTAATATTTATAACATTATCCTTCAAACTTTTATCTATAATCACACCTATGTCATTTCTAATTCGACTTCTACATAAATACCAAAGTTTAAAATATAAACTATCAATCTCATTGGCCTTCTCCCCAACCCATTTAGTTTCTTGAATGCATAAAATATTTATCTTCTTATGAACCATAATATATATTAATTCCATTATTTTACTGTAAGAGTACATATATTCTAAGTTCCTAACCTAATTCTAGTTTCATGGACTAACTTCTTTGCCCACATCCATCCATAATGTGAGAACCCTTACTTATTTAACACTACACCAGTGCGCCGTTGTAGCGGCCCTTGCACACTTTTCACTGTATTCAAGCCAAACAACATGTCACTTCTAGGGGACGCCTTAACATTAACACAATATTTTAAATGATTCATGTCATGATTATTTCAACAAGTTTTATGCTAGTTATCGACTGTCTATCACAACTCTTGACTTTTCACATCCAAACTTGGGATAGGCAAAGATAGTGTTACAACTTCAACTAAAACAAAAATAATAAAAATAATAAATTAAAATAGAACTGAATATGGAATTGAAACTAAATTAAGAAAGGCAACACATTTAAAAAAAGATGAACCTAGGCTGACTTAGTAGGCCTAATGTAACCCAATTGGATTAGGTGAACCCAAACAAAATCCAAGTCTAATAATACTTAATATAAATATAAATCAAACATATTTGGATTAAAATCTAAATTCAACTGAACCCGAATTAAGGAAATTAAGTTTAATTAACTCAATTAACCCATTCAAATTAAGAATCATTTAAATCTAAGAAAATCATATAAAATTAAAATTAAATTAAATCAAGCTAAACCAAATCCACAAAGTCAATACATAAACCTAAATGAACCTAAAAATAAATCTATTTGAGGTCCAAAGTGGTATATCAGGTCATTTGACTTGGAATTGACTGATATTGGCCCCACCAAGCCAAAAGTTAAACTAATTAAAATTTGATCAATTTTAGCCATCCTAAATGCTCATATATATCATGTTAATATAATTTTACATAAAACTAAATAAATCTAAATTCAATGATGACTCAAATAGCCTAATCGAGTCGCCTAATCTAAGTGAACCCGGACAAACCTTATTGAAATGAAACTTAAAATAAATTAAAATTAATCCAAATAAAATATTTCAAAATACCTTAAAATCATATTTGAACTTAATTTGACTCTTCCTTAAGCTTACTTTGACCGAATTGGCCATTTGACCTAATTTGACCCATTAGGCTCAATTTGGGCCGAAATGCCTAAATCAAAATTAAATCTAAATTAATTTAAATCAATTGCTCCAAAAAATTTTAAATAATTAATAAAACATAATTAAAGCTCAAACAGACTTCAATTTGAATCATATCAGTCATTTGATCCAAATGAACCTGATTCGACCCATTAGATTCAATTTAGGTCGAAATTGGTTCAAATCAAAATCGACTCCAAATTCATTGAAATCAATCACTCTAAATCATTTCAAATATCAAATAAAACATATTATAACCCAATTTAACTCAATTGAGCTAAATCAATCCATTGAGCCTAACTTGACTCATTTGAGCCAAATGGGCCAAAAAAATGTTCAAACTAAATCAACCCCAACTTAAGTAGACTCAAACCACATCCAAAATCTATTACATGGGGGCTAAGACTTCATTCCATGTGGAGTGGAGATTCTTGTCAATAATGGAGGCCATGGGAGAGAGGAGAATCAATAGCAATATGCTAAAATCCAAGATCCACTTAAACACAAGCCATATCTCCACTTGACTGTAAATCATCAAATTTGACTTCTCCAAGCCTCTTCTTAGCTGGCCATCACCTTCCTAACCACTATTAATGATGATTTTCAGTCACCATTAAAAAGAGGGGAAAAAAGAGCCAATGGTTCCTCTTGGTTGGCTCAAAATAACTCATAGAGCTCCTCTGATTAAATCACACCATTCCCCTCTCTTTTCACACATAAAATAACAAACTATGGCCAAATTTTGGCGAACTGGTGGTGACTTTTGGCAGAGAGGGTGATTAGCGAGGAGGAAAGAAGGCATATTCTTCTTAGAACCTCATCCGTGCCTAGAAGCATATTCGAATCAAGAAATTCGTCAAATGTTGGCTCTAGTGAGGTTATTTCCTTAAGAACTTAGAAAACTGTTAAGCTCCTTTGTTTGCAATTCACACACTTTTTTGGAATTCCCTTAGTAAACCGTTGCATTTTCTATTTTTGAACTTTCATAAGCAAAATGCCTCATCTTCCAACGAAGATCGTCGAAAAATAAGGCCCAAATGGGCTTCTCGGGCAAAAGTCCTCGTTCATCCGGCTCGGTTCATCGGTTGTGAGGAAGAAATGGTGGCAGCCGTCTGATCCCTTCTTAATACGAATGGACGATTGTGATTAGAAACCATCAAAATTGATTTTATGCTTTTAGATCGACGGGTTTGATCTGGACCATCCGATCAAAGATGGTCCGATCTAAACCCGTATTCCTACTCAAAATGCCACCTCAACATTGGTTAGACCAATGGCCACTCAACACACATGAGTCGCAGCCCGGACAACGTTGACTGGGTTAAGTATAAAAATGGAAGATTTTTTTATTTAAAAATTACTTAAAAGCACTTGATACTTCACAATTCATAAAAAATAAAATACTTAATAAAAAATTACAAATATGGGCTCGTTGGATCTGTCTTTTCCAGAGGAATCCAACGAACCAAAAAACCTTAATTTTTGCTCCGTATTTTTAAGATTAATTTGAGTTTGAATAAAAATCAAACTTCTTTAATTAATCCTAAAATATTGATCAGAATAACCTGAATTTTTTTTTTGGAATGAAATTAATACTATGACACACCTACCATAAAAATTTCAAGTCCAAATGATGTGTATATTAAAAATTATTAAATTTCAAATTTCAAATGCCTATTTTTTGTGAAATAATTAATTAAAATTCAAGAAAAATAATCAAAATAGCTCAAATCTTTATAAATGACTCCAATGAAGCTTACAAAAATATTAAAATCTTTTGAAATTTATTAAACTCTAAAATCATCTAATTGGGAAATTAAATGAATTAATTAACTTTAACTTTGAAAATTCACAATAAATCAACCAAAAATCTAAAAACTCCAAATAACCCCTCTCTGAATTCATCATTCAGAGAGGAATCAAAGAAAATTAAAATCCTTAATTGACCCCAATAATTTAAGCTTAATTTGAGTTTTATTAAAAAAAAAACTAAATCCCTAATTAGTATTAAAATACACTTATGATCAAGATGACACTTTAGAGAGATGAAATTGAGAAAGAATCCCACTTATTATAAAAATTTTAAAAGTAAATTAATTTTTGGATTAAAAGTTATCAAAATTTTAAGTTCTAGGTCATGTTAAACTAAGTTAAAAAAATATTACAAAAATCAGAAAAATTAATGGGATCAACCCTAATCATTCTTACTAACATCGAAAAATTGTAATAAATATTTTTTTGCTTTGAAACAATATAATTTTTCTTTAAGAAAATCACTTAAATAGGATTTGATAAATCATTAAAATTGATAATAATTGAATTCATTAAAGTTAAAATTCAACAAATAAAATATTAAGCTAGAATTAGAAATAAATAATATTTAAATCTTCACTAATAGAATCCTAAATTAAATCAAACAAATGTCAAGCAACCTTCAATTTAAGTCAAAGTAAATCTAAACCTAATCAAACGTGAATTTAAACTTGATTTAATCAACTACATGGAGCCCTTTTAAGTGTCAATTAAATCCCAAATTAATTTAGCCAAGTAAACTTAAGTCATCAAATTATTAATTATACCGTTCATTTAATCATATAAAACCAAATTAAAAGTTCTGACAAGTAATTAACCCAAACTAAAGCAAACCTTAATCAACTTGATAAAAAGAATATTATCAACCCATAATTATACTTTGACCAAGCATTAAATCTCAACCCTTAATTATTAAGCCTTAAATTAAAATAATCATTAACCAAATTCATCTTGATCGGTGAATATGATAAATTAAGTCAAGTTTAATTAAATTAATCAAGTTTTTAATCATAATCATTTAATCAAATTAAGGATAAAGAAACTTAAATATATACTTAATTAAGATTGACTTAGTCGACCATTAAATAAACTAAATTCCTTAACCAAGTTCTTAATCAAATAAGTTAGTTAATGAGTTAAAGTTTAATTACTCTTCTATTCAATGTTAGTTAAACAAATTAAGTATAATTCTTAATTAAACTATTAGATTAAATAAGAAAGCTGAAGTTTGATTAATCCTTAATCTAATGATAATTGAATTAACTATCCAATCAAATTAAACATAATTAATCGAATAATTTCTAATTAAGATCAACCCTTAAACAATTTACTAATGAAATTTCAAAAAAAAAATAATAATAATCAATCATTTAACTAAACTAAACAAGTCATATTATAAATAATCTCTAAATCAAGCTTAACTTAAATTAAGCACATAATTATAAATATTCATTACAGATTTAATATAATCAATTATAAATAATTAAACCATTGATTAATATCCAACCAATCTAGTTAAAGTCTTTAATCAAATTAATCAAACTCCTTAATTAAATTAGTCATTAAGTTAAATTAGTCATGGCAAACTCAAATTATCCTTAATCAAATTAGTCAAATATTTAATAAAGTTGAATTCAAATTGAATAATCAAACTAATTAAAATAAATTAAATTAACAATTAATCAAACTTCAATCAATTAATCAAAATAGTTATGAGCACCTAATTAATCATTAATCATATTTAAATCAAATTAATCATAGTAAATTTAAATAATAATAAATTAAGTCCTAATCAAATCAGTCATGCAATATAATTAATCATGTTTTAAATAAGATAAGATTTCAACAAAAAAAATATTTGATAATCTAAATAAGATAAGATTTCAACAAAAAAAATATTTGATAATCTAAATATATATAGCCAATTTTATTGAATTAAATGTTGATCAATCAATAAATCATAATTAAATTAAACACATAAATTAAATAAATAATAAAATAAATTGATCATTTGATTTAAATAAACAACAAAGTAAACACATCCTGAACCTTAATCAAACCAATCCCTTAAACAAATCAATTGAGATGAAAATAAAATCAATTCAATTAAACATATAATTAGATTAAATTATTTGAATAAAAATGAATTAAATTAATAGCCAACAAATTTTGAGTATATAAGTTAGATAATCAAACCAAACAATGAATCATTAATTAAAGGCAATAGCCAAATTCCAATAAACATAACAAATGAATAAAGATGAATGAAACTTTAATATTCAAACTTAAAATCAAAATAAATATTTACCTCACTTAATCTAATCAAACTAACAAATAAACAAACTTTAACAAAACCAAATGAAAAATAATAATAAGCATAAAGTTGAATATAAACTCAACATTAAAGTAGATCAATCAACCTAAAACTTGAACAAATTAAATCAATAAAACAAATTAAATCAATCAAATCACAAATTAATTTGATTGAAATATATTAATAAGTTCAAATTAAATATAAATAATAATAATAACAATAATAATAATAATAATAATAAGGTCGTTAAGTTTAAATAACATTGAAATAATTCAATCAATAATAAGTCATATAAAATTAAATCTTTGAAGTGAAATTCGAAGAAAAATTAAACATCAATTAAATCATCAAAGTCCAATTAAATCGAATTGTAACCTAACAGATCCAAAATCAATATCAACAATTGAAACATATGAATTTAAATAAACTTAAACTTCAAAAATCAAATAAACATTGATCAAATCAAACATAATTCAATTAAGCCATTCAAATAAACTAAAATTAGTTAAGTAAGATACATAGGTTCTTAATTTGACTCCTAAAATGAATTTTCACCTTAGGGCAAGGGTCATATTTTACTAAGATTAGGATGTTGAATAAAATAGGTTTTGCCCAAAGCAGAATTTATTTTTATTCTCTATTATTTAAAACCTAAACTCAATTTTAACAATAAAATAAACCTAAAATTGGAAATAAATAATAAATCAATTAAATCATTTAAAGTGAAACCACTTAACGGTAAATTAAACAAATCTCAAAATTAAGTCAAAACTTAAATTTAAGAAAGCTTAGTATAGACTTATTATACTAGCCTGATTTCACACACTGGAGTGTTAAGTCATTGATTTTATATTTAAGTTAGGTCGATGTTTGATTGTGGTGCATTGATTTTCTTATTTTGTAATGTAATATTTCAGACTGAATGTTAGGTTTGTTTGTATGTCAGTTTGGATGGTATGGCATTATTTTTTAAACTAATGATGCTTTATGTATGTGATTATGCTTAAGGGACTGATGTAATAATAAAAATTATAAATGTTTCAATAATAGTTTGTAAAATTTTAATACTATTTGGGTGCAAATGATCGCATATCTAGTCATATGACAAAACTAGTGATATAGTTGAATGGTGTTATGGTGCCTATTTCGTTGTGATACCATATTTTTAATAAAAAAAAATTATGGCTCTATAGTGTCCATAATCATGTTTGCCTTTCCAAATATTTCTATAAGTGTTCAGTAAACTATCAATTTTGCTCCCCGCTCCTTTGCACTCCAAAATATGCTTAATGATTTTAAATGTGAGCTCAAAATCATCAATGCATCTAGATGATGAATAAATGAATATTAGCGCATATAATATTTAAAAAATGTTAAGAATATTTAAATGCAAAAGTCAGCTTGTGAAAATTTATTAAGTATTAATCTAATATAGTCCTCCCTTCATCTTTGATAAGAGATTATCTTGACCGGTTTTATTTTTCTACCAACTTTAGGCTATTTAAGTTCCCACTCTTAAGAGAGGGATTATCACAAATTTCTTAAGTCAGTCCCTAACTTCATATTATTTGATCTTCTTATCCTTTAAGAGGGAAACTTTCTAACTAACTTTAGTTTCTTGCCAAACTTATTTTTTTTTAAAAGCAAAAGTATCCTGAACAGTCATCGACGCCCTTCATAATAAGATATGCCAATTTCATTAACTACTTTTACCTCTAGAAGGATGACCACACTAATTACTCAAATTTATCTTAACAATTTTCATGTGATGCCTCGTTCATTTTCTTTAGTTGTGTCATCTTCACCTTTGGAATGACAATCATTTTGATTACTCAATCACATGTACAACTTTCTTGCACACCTTGCTTACTATTTTTAAGTTATGCCATCTCCATTTTTGAAAGAATATTTTTGTGATATTTGATCTTTTTAGTCATGTTTGTGATATTTTTGTGATAGCTCATCTTCTAATTCGGAGGAGCATGTTTCTTTGTAATCTTTATTTATTATTAGTTACAAATATTTCAACTAGATCATATTTAGTATTTTTTTTCTACATTTTATAAAAAAATTATTTATCCTATTTTTTAATATATATTTTTTTTTATTTAGAATATAATTTTTATTCAAGATGATAAAAATATCTTTATACCAACAAAATTTTTAGCACATTTTAATTTAACATATTTTAATATTCACTTATTCAAACATAAAATGTCGGTCATCTTATGACCTAATTAGAAGAGTGGATTTATTAGATTCAACCTATATTAAGAAAGATAGATGTAGACTTAAAAATTTTGATTATAAAGTATAAAAATGATTTTAATTTATTAAAATTAAATGAAAATATGATACTTAATATGACACATTAGAGAAAAAATGCATTTACTTCTTTCACGTATTTAAGATCTGTTTGGGACAGCTGCAGCTATTTGAAAAAGTAAAGGTAGAGGTGCAGTAGAAGAATCTGCTATTTAAAAATTGCTTCTTGAGAATCTATTATGTTATTTGGGATACAACTGTGAAAATTATTGTGTTGTGATTGTGTATGAACCAAAAGACATAAATGCCCTTGTAGTATATAGTATTACAGGAAGAGAAAACTAACTAGTTTCATGAAACAGAGCCTATTTCTAGCCACATCAGAAAGTGTTACATGAGAACTTGAGTAAAATGATTTAGTTGAAAATGTTACATTCATTTCTAGAATGAAATAGACATTAAAAAGAAAATGAGTGCTATAGTGACAACTATAATGACAAAAATAATAAGTAAAGAAATCATTATATTAAACTTCCTCTCCAACCAATCAGATCTTCTAGAGAACTCTCTCTGTACTGATACCTGCCATATATATTCACTACTAAAAGACACATCTTCGACCTCATCTGTCCATCTAAAAAAATTGCAATCATCTGATGTTCTGTTCTTAGGACATATATAAAATCTTCTACTGTAATTGCCTTCTCGGCGCAATGTAAACAGGTGACAAGTTAAACCATAATTATAGTACACTACTCTGGCATCACTTGAGCCTCTTGAACTCATATTTCCCTGGTAGACATTCATGTTAGGATATCTTCAAATACAAAATAATTTAGATGCATATTCCTTTCTTCACAATGATTATTCAGGTCAAAGTACAACTAAAAAAATTATTGAAAAAAATTGAGGCGAACATAATTTTATAGCATCAATAACCAACAAGATGTGAAGAATGCTTGACCTCCAAAAATAGTCATATAGTTGAAACAAAAAGGATCTTCATTACAAAAATTGGGCTCAATCATTAACTTACCTATAAATAAACATCATTGATTCCATCCAATAACCATATTTGCTCATACCACACCCACCACACTGTGCACTATCTGTTGTTACCATTGACGCATTATTAGCATGTTGTGTACACAAATAGTGACTGATTTGAATCTCAATTTAATGTATAGTTAATATTTCATCATTGCTCGTAACCTATTGTAGCATCAATTCTTACAAGGACAATCAACTAACCAAAAAGTAAATGAGCTTCTCTCTAATAAAAAAATAAATCAACTGAAAGAGGCTTACAATGAGAAAGGCTTGCAACAAGAAGCTAACAAAATAAAAATAGAAAATATTCATATCATTTCCAAATACAGTTCATCAACTATATAATCCGAAGAAGTTTCATCTCATTCAATCCCTCTCCATCTCGAGATTGTGATTCAACTGCGTGCTGATTGGAATCCAGCATTATTTGACCGATCCTAAACTCAAATGCTTCAGGAGGGACAAAATTTTGATCTTCGTCAACCATAGTAAATTTCCTGTCAACACGACTTGGATGTCTACAAATAAAATTATGCAATGCCATAGTAGCACAAATGATGTGAACTTATTTTTTAAAAGAGTACGTGGGCATGTCACATACAAATAACTATTTTTATTCCAAATGCCAAACGCTTGCTCAATCACACCACGTAACATGGAGTGCCTTTTGTTAAAGAGCTCCTTTCTTCCACGGACGGTTTAACTTCTTTCGAAGTCAGGATTGTGGTATCTAATGTTAAAAAAAGGTTTCATAATCTTCTTTGCATTGGGTACCCCGCATCAACCAGATAATATTTCCCTATATGCCAATAAATAAATGTTGAATATTAGAGTTCATGTCAGATGAAAACTAATATGAATATCAATCACCAAACCTGGTGGTGGAATTGAAAAACTTTGTGTTGGGTCACGAATGACATGCTTAAAGATTCAACTATCATGTGCATTCCCCTCCCAACCAACCATAACAAATGAGAAACATAATTGGAAGTTGCAAGTAGCCATTATATTCTATGTTGTAGAGCCACAATGACTAATGTATGCAACACTTTCATTTTTAGGTACCCGTGCATCCACGTGACTCCCATCAATTGCTCCTACACAGTTCTGCAAAATACTACTATTCAGTATATGACATCTATTAAATTCAATGAAGATATGGTATATGAAAATAGATTTACCTTGAAAAATGGCATATATCGAAGATCATTTAGGATTTTTGTAGGGGTTGATTGAAATGCACGGTCAAAGGTTGCATTACTTCTTTGGCCAATCTGATTAATGACTCTAAGCCAATGGAGAAGTACCTACTAATCATTTCTATAGAATGTTGGAAACACTCACTTGCTGCTCTCAGTGACTCATTATGTGACAAAATATATAATGTTATATCTAGGACTTCTCTAGTGATATGTAATCTAAGAAAACCCATGGAGACCATGGAGGGATTCCAAATGTTGAACGAGATCAGCATATATTTGTTGTGGCATGTGAAACATATTGTGAAATCTTCCAGAATGTTCAACAAGTAGTTCTCCTATTCATTTATAACCAATATATGAACATGTCATGTAAGAAATTTTGCATAAGTAGGACTCATATTACTCATTTATTTGGCATATTGAAGCAACAATAATATTCCTCCACAGCTCATCATCACTATCTTCCATACCTAAAGCATTTGTTATAATAGAGTTGTGATAATTCCTTCATAAATAAGTAAGAAAGCAAAATTTCATAGTATAAATGATTGACAAAATAGTATGCAATAGCAATGTCTATCACACAGTACTTGATGTTATATAGTCAAAAAATACTTCGATGAAGTTCAGTATATAAAGTAATTAAACAATAATACAATCCTTTGAGTCCAGAAAAAAATAGTGTTCAAGCACAATCATGGATGCCTACAACCTAAACATCAAAAGATCTGAAAAAGTGAAGTATAGAGGTATAGAGGCATGTCCTAGAAGATCTCATCAGTTTGCTCTAGTAGTTTAATTACTTCTACCATATATGGGGTTCTTTTGAAAGAATTGACCGTATAGCTCATTAAAGTGCATGCGGCGACAAAATGACTTATCTGATCTCGTAGAAAACTTTCCTCAACTCTCTTCTTATTCCCACTTTTATTATTCCCGAAAGAGGAACGCTTCTTTCCAGTACTACCTGGTATGACAGAAACATCTAATGGGTCATCAGAGCTGCCCTCTTCTTCAATAATCGAAGCCGCCATGATTGAACTTTTTTGTGGTTAGATGTGTTGGGTTCCATGCATTCACACCCGTGGTGACAACACCACTAAAAATCAAGTCCGAGCTCTCCTCCAACTCTGGATCTATCCCAGAAAATCTAAATTTTTTTTCACGAGGTAAGACCTAAAAACACCAAACAATGTTTATGATAATAAAAATTCTAATAATTACACTTAAAAAAATTATGATTTGATGTTGTACCTCAATTTTTTCTTTCCACCACTCATTAGGGGCATCAATAGTCATCATGATAGAATCCTAACATAAACTAGTAGCCCCTTGCTTCAACTCCTTCCAAAGTTTCCATTCTTTTTTTTAGATCATCCCATTTTTTTAAGTTGAGCCCTATTGTACTCCCATCTACTGTGCTCTTTAAATTTCTTGATGACATTCCGCCACCCCTCTTTATTGAAGTGGGTGGTGGACCTATTGTCTGCCTCAATCTCTTGTAAGCATATTTGATATTATTTTAATATCTCTCTCCCAAGTTTCTCATGCTTTCTCGTTAGATTTCCCCATGAATGTGTAATAAAATACAATATGAGAATACCTTAAGCTATAGAAGATAGACACAGTCAGCCTAAAATCAACAAGAAAAACTTATTAATGATTGATTGATAAAGTGGCCACCCAAAGAAAAGCTAAACTTCAGGCATATATTGCGACACAATAGGCTTTCAACATGACACATCTCTTGTGAGAATAAATAGAAATTGGATATAGAATTTGATGCAGGGAAAAAGTAAATGTAAACTAGAAGTAGATCATATTCATAATTGTAAGTCATTAATACAACCAAACAGATCTAAACACACATTATAAAACAAACAAAATATTCCGATTGTAGTAATTCTAAAATTCACCATTTCTGAATTTCACAATTTCAAAGAAGGTACTACAAACTTTGAGCAAAACCAAACCGTGCTCATAATTGTGTGTCATCAACACAGCCAAAGAGGTGGAACAAGAGTTGACAACACCCGTCACAAAGAAAACACATAATCAAGCTACTACTATATTGAAAACCAAATCACGCAGTCTATAAGTATGTTATTCGAATCCAACCCAAACCACATATGGGTGCCAACTACATATGAAGGCATCATTTAAAAAAAAACCTTAATGCTTTACCAAAATGCAATTCAAAGTAATATCATGACTAATAGTATATCACATGGATTATAGAAGGGAAAATCAGTGCTGACATCACCACCCGCAAGATACGACAATAACTAACAGAAGAACTCCCACCAACGGGTTGAAAGTATAAGATCATTCAAAAAACAAATGATTTTTATATTCAACCTTCGAAAAATAGAAAAAAAAAACAATGCTTAGGAATAAATATATTGCGAGTTAATAATATATCAGTTGATTTTAACCCGACAGAGATACATAACCAAGCAAAAATAATAAATTTTAGAGCATAGTTGTGATGCCAGACCAAGCAATACCATTCATCTGAAGGCATATTAGAATAAAAATCTTCTAAAACCTTTTTAAAAGTAGGAGAAGTGATGCTTTTAAAGCCAAGTGAATCAGATTAATTAGCAGCTATATTTATCTCTTTAATGATATTTCAGATATCTCAGAATTCTCAATCTTGTTTGAATCCCATCCTCCATTTGAAAGAAAATCAAAAATAGTGTGGCGTGACTCACAAGCAGCCTATGTAAATATTCAAGTTCAAAAAGTGTCAACTAGAGGCCTACCGAGGATCCAAGAATTCCATAAAATAATATGTAGACATCCTGTGGCAGTGGCAGCACATCCAAGGAGGAAACCCACAAATGCTCAAGTCAAGAATCCGAATGCAGAAACTAGGGTAAAACCAACTGCACAACTAAGTAAAACCGACAAGCAGGTAAGGAAAGTATGCAACAATCACCTAAACACCTCGTGGTAATGGCAACACAGC
This sequence comes from Cymbidium sinense, assembly GCA_021442155.1. Lineage (NCBI taxonomy): Eukaryota > Viridiplantae > Streptophyta > Magnoliopsida > Asparagales > Orchidaceae > Cymbidium > Cymbidium sinense. Next base: position 8,813,883 of record CM038217.1, read on the forward strand.
CAAGGAGGAAACCCATAACTGCGATCACGAATCCAAATGCCAGAAACTAGGAAGACAAGTCACTACTAGTGACACCAATAACACAACCAAGTAAAATCGACAGCACAAGCAAGTAAGGATTGTAATAGCCTCCCAGACATCCATGGTGGTGGCATGACACCCAAGGAGGAAACCCGCATCTGCTTAGGTCATAAATCCCAATGAAGAAACTATGCAAGCCAATTCACCACCAGTGATATCATACAACCAAGTGAAACCGACATTACAAGCAAGTAAGGAGTGCAACAACCACATAGACATCTCGTCGTAGTGGCAACACACATAAGGAGGAAAACCACAAGTGCTCAGATCACAAATCTGAATAGAAAAACCAAGCAACGGAAATCACCACAAGTAAAATCAACGGCACAAGCAAGTAAAACCGACAGCGTAAACAAGTAAGGAAATGTGCAACAACCATTGACTCATCGTGTGACAATGTCAACGCAGCTAAAGAGGAAAACTATGAGTGCTAAAGTCGAAACTGAAATCAAAACATACAGAGGATAGTAATTTAACGAAGAAGAAGTCATCACAATCAACAATATCATATATATTATCGCAAATTGTAGTCTTCTGGAAGTGAAGAGAAGAGGACAAGTACAAGAATGTGGAGGATGTCACCGGATCTACAAAGATGTCGAAGGTTCCCTCGAGATGCTCTGGAATGCCGATACCAAAACCTTAGATCGGTCAAAGTGTGAACGAGAGCCTCAAAAGAGAAAGGGTAAAGAGGTCGCGGGTATATTTAGAAAAAGTGAACCACAGTATACTCGGAATCGAAACTGAGTCGTCCCGCCGCATTTTCACACCGCCAATACCCTCATCGCTGCAAGAAGGCTGTCGCCCCCAAATAAAATAACGTAAGATGTGTCACACTTAAACCGCGCGCCCAAATGATATCTTAGACTCATCAATAAAAATTCCTCATGTATTTGTGATTATTGATTTATTTTTAATTTTCAGCTCTCGTTCAAGTGATATGATGATAGTTAACATAAATTAATTATCGGATTGCTAATAAATTTGATCGGGTTCATTCATTAAAGCTGATGTGGCAGTTTTCTGTTGGTTAGAGTACGCCTTTGGTATTTGCCTCTTGGATGAAAAACAAGAGAAGCAAGTTTTGTTTGTTAAATGGAATTATGGAAACAGTCCAGTGAGAAGAAAAAGAAATTGCTGCCCGGCAGCTGATGCGATGCGGATGGTCGCATAGAATGCCACGCATCCATAAGCCACGGACATCAAACCACCCGTCAATTACGATTTAATATCGCCCTTGAGCACGGAAGTAGAAAAAATAGCTCCGAAGTGAAGAGAGAGAAAAGATCGGCCTTTGCACCTCCACCCTCACCTCTTGACCGTAGTTCCTTGAAACCCTAATTACACTGTTATCAACTTAGCGTCGCGAGGAAGGCGATCGATTCTAAGGTTATTTTCTTTGATCTCTTTCTTTTTGTTGCTATTTGTTGTGATTGATTGGGCGATGTTTTTTCTTCTCTGGATTCACCTCCCTTCGCTGCGTTTTTTTTTTTTGTTTTGTTTTTTTGCTGGATCTATTTATATGACGATGCGTTGCCTTTTACTTTTCTTGTTGGTCCTTTGTGTGCGAGGATCGGTGGTTTCCTCTTATTTATTTTGTCCCTTCGTGCTAGATTATGCTGCCACGGCTGAGCTCAAGGTTAGTTTTTTGTGTCCAAGCAATCCACTATGGTATGATTATAAGGGTTGGATTGGCGTTGACAAAGTATGCCCTAAAATCACAGCGGAATAAACGGGCATGCTGTCTGGGGTGTTTGTTCCCTTTAGCTATGCGTTGGGTTCAGCGCTCCAATCATACTATTATGTTACTCCTTTAGATGGTGAAAATAATTAATTTCCTAGCTATGAAGGTTTTTTACTTAATCTATGTCTGGCATTAAGTTATATAAATATATGATTCCTGGACAACAACATTTTTGCGGGTTGCTGTTTTTTTGTGGTCTTGATTGGTTTTACAATGGCATTAGTAGGAGTGGATTTTTAGATGGATTTGTACAACATTTATGAGTCTATAACAAAATACCGAATGATACTGTCGATGTTGATGATGTTTTATCCTGAAACGCATTCTATTTGCAAGATATTAAAGCATCAGGGAGATGTACTGGCGTAATTGATGATGAAATGCATATTTGGTTCTCATCACTCCCCAAAAAAGAAATGCATCATTTTCTATTGCTTTCTGGCATCAATAATCTCTAAAGCTTGTGCTGGAGATATTGCAAGAACTCTGTAATTTTCTTTAGCTACTTCAGTACGTAGGAGTGTCAGTGATTATGAATTTTGAGCTTTGGAAGGAGATCTTATTCTTTTTGGAGTAAAATATACTACTTATTTTACTAATCAAGTTAATGTTTGCATGCACGGTCAAGTTTTTATTTGGATGCCAGTATTTGATGATTATATATTTGTTGGAATGAATATGTGGGGTAACCATTTGTTTTAGTTAGCCTTTTCATTATCAAACATTATCTGTGGCATCTTAGATTTTTGGTCAATGATTTCCTAAATAGGTGTCATTTGTAATAACCCTAGTATTTGTTTGTGAATTAGAATTATGATTTAAATTTAGGCTTGTCTCCCTGCTCATTATTTTACTTTTGTAAAATTGTTTGGTGATACTTGTATCTTGATGTCATCTTTTGGAAAAATGATTCTGTCATGTATTCCCTTCCTCACATCATCTTTCTTTGGAGAATTTTAATGTGCCAGCATGAAAGTTGTGCAACATTCAGGGCAATTCATATAAGTTCTCTCATATCATCCTTTATGAGGTTGATGCTCTCATATACTAAATCAAAACGCATTACGTACATGTTAATTCACATTGTTTCTTGAAATAATTTTAGATTTCTAGAGTTATTCTCTTTAGCGCTTTTAGTGTTACAACATTTCTGGATTATATGTGGAAGTTGATTCTAAATTCTCATCATATAAATTTGGTACTAGAATAAAAAAGTTTCGTAGTTGAAAGCATCATGGTAGAACCATAATGGATGATTTTGATGAGGGTATTGATCTTGGTATCTTGAACTTAATGGATGTTTATTTCTTTTTGCCTTGTGATAGTGTTAATATGAAAAGGTTTGTTATATTGTTGCATTGTTATCGTTTTGGCTCTACACGAGTTCTGAAAGCGCAGTTGGAATTTTTGTATGATGTTTATGAAATTTAGATATTGGAGAAAGGTCGTTTGCATTCTATTTTGTGTTTAAACTATTTTTGGTGCCTGGACTGGATAATTTGAAAGTTCTATATATATACACCTCGTTTCTTCTCAGCTATGGCTTGTTTGGTTGTGCTTTTCAGTTGCTTTTTTTCAAAAAGGTTGCCTTATTACAGTCCTGTTTGTGTGAAAAAAAAATGCATGAATAAAAACAATATATTATGCATGTGCCTCCTCATAACGAATCAGAATAGCTTGTCCATTTAAGTGATGCTGTGGACCATTTCATACTAAACATCCTAACAAAATTAGAATATAGGATTACTAGATGAAGCTCAAGGAGTGGGTTAGTTTTGTTGATTTATGGATATGGATTAATTTTAGCTTGCCTAAGTTGTGCTGAAATCCTTATGCTGTTCAGATCATATATTATCTTAATTTATTGTATAGCAATATGTTGTTAATATTTTAGTTTATTCTTATCAAAATCATGTATATAAACTTGATGCATGTGACCTCCATGTATAATAATCCAATTTGTATCATGTTGTTGCATGACCTATAGGATTATTTATTCAAGCATTTTTTTTATTTGGTTTCCAATTCTATATTTTATTGTCAGAAATGCTGGGTTTGGTATTGAGCAATACTACTAGTTATTGTGTTTCATAGCTTGGTGCATTCATAGTAAGCTATGTAATGGATGACCTGTTCATAGCTATGCTCATGCAATGGCTTTGCTTCCAATGGCAAGCTTTTGTCGTTATATTTTCACTTTGTGCAAGTAGCTTTACCTTCATTATAGAAATAGCATATGTGAGCCATTCTCTTCGAAGATAACTGTTTAGAACATTCTTGTAATTGCTCAGCTTCTACTTGTTTATACACACATTGCTATATGAGGGCATGCACATGTGGGTAAATGCTGTTGCATTGATTAAGTTGTATGGAAGTGTGAAATTGAAGTTGCGTTTTCTCATCACCATTTAGAGATTTGACACAACGCCCGATATGGTATACTACAAATTCTTCAATGCAATTCTTTTCTATACATCTCAAAGCACTCACTCATGGAGCATTACCATGACTCAAACATGATTTCTCATAGTTAGATTACAGTAGGTTTGTTTTTTGAAGGTATCAGATCTGTGGTCATCCATCCACTAGTGTTTCATGCCTTTTTGTGCAAATGTTAGCTGATCATCTTTAGCGCAAGTGGCTCATCATTGTTGCTACGCCATGTTATATTTATGGTTAATGCTGTATCCATGCTTAGAAAGGCATATGCATTTTATCTCTTTTGAATGGGGTTGAAGCACCATAAATTTTAGGGGAAATTACATGCCAAAAAAATGTTTATCTAGTTATTTATCTAATAACTAAATCTTTATATTTATTTGTATAACATCCAAATCTCGAAATCATATAAAAAATCACTAATATTAATTTATCTTAAGTGAATACACTTTTTTTATTCATATGTTTTGATGCGATTTAGACACTGGATTGTTATATAAGTAAATATGAAGATTTTTGTATTAGATATAAAATTAGATAAACATATTATGGTATGTATGTAAATCCCCTTAAAATTTATGATTTTATAATTTTATAAATAGAAAATACAATTAAAACTTTAAATATAAAGAAAAAAGTTCTAAAGTTTCAAAAGAAATCTTTTGAAGAGTTTTGGAAAAAAAAAGGAGTTAATATTAGTTATATTGAAGTTGTTATTTGTATGCTTTGAAAAAAGTTCTGAAGTTTCAAGAGAAATGCTTTGAAGAGTTCTAGAAAATAAAGAAAGAAGTTCTCAAGTTGTTATATTCATGTCATAACTTCAAATATAAAGAAAGAAGTTCTCAAGTTTCCAAAGGAAATGCTTTGAAGAGTTCTAGATAAGAAAGGAGTTAATATTGGCTATATTCAAATTTATAAAGAAATGCTTTGAGTGTATTTATACAAGAGTTGTTACTTGTGTCCAATCACAGGGAGGATTGACAAAAATATTTTCCTATTTCAATTATATTATATCAAAGAGCGGCTTTAAGCTCATATCATTTTTTTTAGTTATGGATGTTCTTACTAGACATTTATAGGAGGATGTGCATTGTATCTTGGTGTATGCTTTTTTGCTGATGGCATTCTTCTTGTTGATAAGACTAGAGAGGGAGTCCAAGAGAAACTTGAATTATGGAGGTCGACCTTAGAGTCTAAAGGTTTTCATTTAATTAGATCAAAAGCTGAATATATGGAGTGTAATTTTAGTTGTAAAAGTTTTAGTAGTGGGGGTGTGACATTGGGTGATCAATTCATTAAAAAGAGTGAACGTTTTAGATATCTCAAGTTTATTATTCAAAATGATGATAAAATAGATGAGGGATGTTATTAGTAGAATTTAAGTTTGGATGGTTGAAGTGTAGGAATGCATATGGCCTGTTGCGTGATAGAAAAGTATCGCTCAGACTTAAGGAAAAATTTATAAGATGGTGGTAGGACCTGCAATGGTTTATGACACAGAATGTTGGTCAGTAAAAGAGAAGCATAAAATTAAGTTAACTGTTGTAGAGACGAGGATGCTTTGGTGGATGAGTGGCTTTATTCTTAGAGATAAAATGCGAAATGAATATATTCTTGAAAAGTTGTAGTAGCTCCAGTGGCATATAAGATTAGAGAATGCCTTTGGTCACATAAACATCACATGTCATGCCCAATTGTAGGTATTATTTATTATATATAAGAAATAAAAAAGACGCGGTTGGGATATATAAAAAATGACTTTAGTTTATTAGAATTAAATGAGAATTTGACATTTAATAGGACACAATGGAGAAGAAGGATTCATGTAGCCGACCCCATATAGTGGGATAAAGGCTTGTTGTCAACACGTTGTTGTTGTATAAGCATATAAATGTCTGACAAAAAGAAGTATCAAAATAAAACAAAATAAGTGAGAAGTGGCCAAGTGGCTTAAAAAAAGAGGGGCAAGCCAATGAGATAAATCAAGAGTAATGAGGGAGTCTTTAGCGAAACAAGTGTACTTCGAAGATCGACAGGATGCAAGACTAAGGTGAGTTGGGCTCAGAACTTTGATGTTTTTATAGGCTTGTAGAAGTTAGACTTGTTAGCACTTTTATGTGATCAAAAGAAAATTAATTATTTTTATTCATATTGTTATTTAAATCAAGAAGGAAAATATTTTAATTTGAAAATTTAGTAATTTGTTATGCTGTAGCCTCTTTAATGGGGGTGTAGATAACAAATCCTAGTTACTGGGGGCTGAGGCTATTCCTCTTCTGCTTGCCCATGGCTACTTTATCTTACCTTGTCCCAAGGAGAATCCAAACAAATTGCCTTTTAAAACATAGTGTTGTATCTAGGCACTCATAAAGGATAAAGGTAATGGTACCCTATTTGATTATGTTACTTATTCCTTCTGGGCATATAAAATAAAGTGGGCCTTATGTTGTAGAAGTTAGTGAAATGATGTTGATTTGAAACATTTATACAATTGGTTGTTTGGTGAGGGCTGAAAATCTATGCAATTTTCAATTAAGCATAAAGTTGTGTCATACTTTATGCCATCATAATGATTAGCATATCTAACGTTTTTGTTCATTCAAGTCCCGATTTTCTATTTTTTCTTATTCAGTGATACACGACTGTGTTAAAATTATTATTTGCAACTCATTTTGTACAACTTATTTCCATGTTATTTTAGGTCTCTTTTTGCATTCATAATATTTTGATATCAATTTTACTACATACATGTGTATTATTTGACGTTTTGCTGTCTGCTACTCTATCATTCTAATCATTTCTTAATTCCTTACTAGTTTTGTCATAATGCATCTGTCTTAACAGTTTCATTTTTTAAGCTCAATTATCAAAATCAATTTTATTTTTCAACGCTTAGACCTATACAACACTGGCTTAATTGTTTTATGGCATTGTTTCTTTTTTGATTGTACTAAAACCATTAAATCCTTTTAGATGAAAAAAAATGTTCATGTTGCATTGAGCCTTAATGAGATATCTGCAGCACTTTATATACCATGATGTGCCAATTTTAACAGCATTTAAGGCCACTTTGTATCTCTTGTAGTGTGGAGCATTTATGGCCACTTTGTTTGTCTTGAAATCTGAAAGCAGTAGAACACGTGTTTCTGTTTTTGGTATCTAAAGTTTTAATGAGCTTTATGCACAGAAATTAAATTTTAGTTTGTGAAAACTCTCTTCAATTTAAAAATTCTTGAAGCCCCTAACACCTAGAAATTCGTGCACTCTTCATGCAAAGCTGATTATACCTTTATTGAAGATCGGCCTTATTTTTGGGCTAAATTTCTATACTTAGGATTGGTTAACTGAAATTGTAATCTTCTGCCAATTTTAGGTTAATAATTGTAATTAGAGTTCAATGTCTCCAGCATCGAAGTCAAAGTCCAAGGACAAGTCCACCCCAAGGCCTGGCAAAGAGCAGTCGAAGGTTTCAATAAAACCATCTTCTACGCACTCAAATGTTGGATCTGGCACTGCTAGTGCTTATAATCCAGTTTTGGGAACATTTCACACCCTGGAGATATCATCACCTTCCTTGGTGCCCCAGAGCAATGCCCGTTTTAGAACTATCGATGACCCAGAAGATCACCCTGGTAATTCACCTGGTACGACAGCAGAATATGATTCTTTGTCCAACAATGGCAGCTGTTCTGGTGAGTCAGAAGACCAAAAGGAGAAACCTACCAACACAGCGCCTCGCATAGAGACCATTCCCGGTTGCGACAATGACAAACGAGACAAGATTCGCCAGAAGAACGAGAGGAAACACCAACGCCAACGGGAGAGGCGAGCTCAAGAATTGCACGAACGATGTAATGCCTTCCTGACATCCAGGAAACTCGAAACTCTTTCCCATCAACTCATAGTGATGGGATTCCCGGCCGATCGAGCAACAATGGCCATCATAATAAATGAAGGTCGAATGGAGGAGTCGGTTGCTTGGTTGTTACATGAAGGGGAAGAAGATAACAAACAGCAGGTTTTGGTGAACCTGGAAGATAAAAGCCACATAAAGGTTGATATTAGTGATGAGCTTGCCAAGGTTGCTGAATTAGAGGTCAAGCACAAATGTACAAAACAAGATGTTGAAAGGGCTATTGTCGCTTGTGAGGGTGATTTGTTGAAGGCTGAGGACAACTTGAGATCACTAAAACAAACTGCATCTTCAGCAACGCCGGCCAAGTCAGATGAATATGTCGATTCCGCTGGGCTAAATAATAAGATTGTACCTCCTAATAACCCAGTCTTGATAAGAAATCCCATAAAAGGAACAACCACAACCTCTGTGACCATTCAACAACAGAGACGCGATGAAAAAGAATTTAACTACTCAAAAACAGTAGTTTCCGGTGCTTCACCACAGGAATATACGAATAGAAACCTTCAGCAGGCATTTAAGAAGATGCAGCTCAAGCCAACTGATTGGTCGAGAGTTCAGTCTACTGGAATTGATAAAAGATGGCTGGCAATGAGCAGTGCTCCATCATCTGTTCCGTATCCTCCATTGGCTTCACCAGTGCAGGTTTCAGGACCTCCATTGAAGCCAGAAACTCAGTTCTCTGCGACGATGGTGGGCCATGAAGTTCGGACAGGTTTTCAGACAGGAGCTTCGAAAGAGCCCTCCTTCATTGTCATGAGACGACCAAAGCAGCCGAACTTGCCGTCTTCAAGCATGGACATGAGCACGTCGCCGCCGGCATCCACAGGATGGTATCCAAATGGTTCTCCTGGCCTGCAATTTTTGACCGGAGCAAATGGTGGGTTGGGGCATAACTTGGCTGGTATGAGCTCAACCTCACCTTCCCTGCAACAGTTATACTCTCAAAGCAACCTCCATCCGATGCCGTCAGGACCAGTGGACTTGTCTGCAGCTGCTGGTTGGAGCAACCAATCCTGGAATGCTTTAGGAACCACCTCGTCATCACTGACGATCCCATCTTCTCTAGGACTCTTCACTGCGTGGGGTTCTTCTGGGTCATCATCTTCATCGTCCCAAAATGATTGGAACACTAGCCGCATGACTGCCCCCCGGGATTATACATCTATCGATTGGAGCTTAGATTTGACGTCGCTAAGACCTTTGAAGAATGATATGGAGTCTGACTCATGGCCGACGATGCTTATGGGAGGAAATGCTGTAACAAGAAGGCCTCTCATGAACGTTGGTGGAGGTGTGTATCTTCCAGGATTACAGGAGGGTAGTAATCTTTTGACCGATCCCTCTATTACATCTAGTTCCCATGAATGGACAAACCCTTTTGAGGGTAGTGATCTCTTCAGGGTTCCCAGACAGTATGTCACATCCCCATCTTCTCTGTAGGCAATCTATGATTTCAAATTTTAAAAAGAAAAAATGAACAGATGGTTTGGTTTGTTGGCCTTTGATTTCTTAAATTTATATTTATGGTTGGTATCATATTGCATGCATTTAGCTTTGATTCATGACGCCAGATCTCGTCTGTCTGCTTGAAAAGTTTTGATGCTTCTATTAGTTGCATCGCCATATATTTATCACATAATTAAAATTATGCGGATTATTTGAAATTAACGAATGAAATTTTTTATTTGTTTTTTTTTTTTTTTTAACTTACTGAACGTTGTGAGGACGCAGACATTTTTCTATTCTCGCACATTGAGTAGCTGGCAATCAAATATTGATTTGGACGTTATTTTTTTCTGTTGGTGCACCCACGATCAGAATTCCTGCGACGGCTAGATAAACGTTTTGCAGTGCAAATATCACAATAAAGACAATAATTAAAAGCCATAAAAAAAAAAAATGATGTATAAATACTATATAAATTATCTTGATTTTATTTTAGGGAAGTTTAGTGTTATTTATAAATCAAGGAAATTAGAGGTGTATGTTTGGAATCAGCATTGCTGTGCAAAATAATTTTGTTTAGTGATTGAGAATCTAGGTCTGGTTTTTAAATAAGAGTTTTATGTTTAAAGATTTGTATATATATTATGCATGAATTTGATATTAAATTTGTTCAAATATTTAAAAAAATTTCACCACTGCAGAGGAAATAAGAGCCCCATTCATTTGTGCCAAGCGACGAAATATATTGACCACGTGGTTTGAAAACGCGTCTCTTGCCTGCTGGAAATAACTTAAATATGGATATAGGGAAGTATAGGGTATTTTATTACTACAAAAAGAAGTTTACAAAGTCCTTAAAAGAGGATAAACTCAGACAATCTCAGAGTTACAATCAGATGAGTAAATCTCTTATCTAAGTACATCAAAAAAAGCATAAAATAATCAAAAGATACAATAATAAGCTAAAATAAGAATAAAGGAGGATGTGGGATGATGATCTAGCAGACTGCAAAAAGGAGAGAGAATCACTGTGAAGGTATTAGGTTGTTGATATTCTTGTGAGCTTTTTACGAACAAAATCATATCTAAAATATAAAATAATTGCTAAGAAGGATGAGTCTCATTCAAGAAATTATCATCAATATAGTCATCTTGACATGAGTACATTATGAATAAGCTATCTTATCTGTAAATAGCATATCCAACAAAGAAATTAGTTCAGAGGAGACAACTTGAAATCACATTAGATAAGTCAATGAGCCTATAATTAAAGCATCCCAATCACATGATGTAAATGAAACTTTCGGTCTGAGAACAACCAAACAATCCCTAGTTGATGTCCGTAGAAAGACAATAGTAGGAAGACAAGCAACACGAGGTGGGTACAAATATTGGTAAAAAAAATAGTTAGGCGGCTCCAATAGCGATTCAAGGCCACCATTGATAATCAATCAACAATTCAAACAAAAAAGCGCAAAAAAATCACAAGACAGAAGGGACTAAGTATAATACCACTTTTAGAAAAAAATATCATAAGGACACCATCAAATCATGAGAAATAGAGGTGAAAGGAGAGAAGAAAAGATAAACGACAGAAAATTAAAAGCCAAAATAAAAAACATCCATAAATAAAATAAGATAAAAAACGGTGTCAAATATGATTCATGAATCCGGAAAACAAAGAACAAATAGCCAAAATAAAGAAACAGGTATTAAAAAGCCATAGCCAAAAGCAATAGGAGAACATAATACCATAATTGAGGAGCCTGAGACACCAATGGCCACAAGATGACATAATCACGGATGGGCATAACCCATAATCATATGAAGCATCTGGGAACCAAATAAAGTAACCTCATGTGGATTAAGAAAATGGTCAATGAAAGGTAAATCATAAAGTCCAATAAGCTACCACAATTATAGATTAAAGCGGTGACATATTAAGAGATAGATAATGTCGACTCCCAACGAGACAAATCAGGAAAATCGAGGAAAAGCTACCACATAAGGAACATTCATACAGCCAATATCCCAATTCAGCCCACAATTCTTGCAAAATACCTCAGCTTGCCATAATAACAATCATTGAGTATACAAACCATCGGTTAAGATCAAGTAGGAAACGGTTGATTAGGCATGATGCAATCCGACTAAAAATACTACACAGGTTAAGATAGTCGAGCAACCAGCGACCAAATCCATAAACATCCAAAACCTTAAAATAGCAGTGCATCCTATAGTACCTCTCATACAGATGACACTCCAATCAAGAATTAAGACAAACAATAGAGCGGGATTACAATATAAATAATGAGTAAATATGATTCACCTCCACGAAACTAAACCCAATCCATTCCGTAAGGCTTTGAGCAATCATAAATAGAGTGCTTAGCGAATACACCATAATCAAGTTTACAAAGGAAAATGCGATGTAAACCAAGTGTAGCGAAAAACAAAAAGAAAAAATGAAACAAATAGACAATGACACCACCACAAACTAATCCAATCGGTGACAATCGAGAAAGTTAATGTAATGGTGCAGTGGGACTTCATTAGCAATCAATAATTTTGAAAAAATTCAAGACAGAGCTTGCCAAGGCAAGAGAATCTGACAAGAAAAAAAGCGGAAATGAATCAAAGAAGCTCGACCACTAAACCCATGGAAAATATTAATCAAATCAATAAACAACCATGGACAAACCTTCAAAACCAAAAATTTAATTAATTCCAAACAAACATAGGCAAGCCGACACAAAAAATCATCGAAAGGAAAAATAGACTTATCCTTATCAAACCAATGAACTAGATAATCAAAGAGAGGCATATGAGCATAAAGTCATAGACAAACAAGAAAACACCAATCATGTAAGTAGGCGGTCGAGGAAGTCAAAAGCCTAAAATAAATAACAAAATAAAACTAAAGCAAAGTTCATCAACGAAACATCATTAGTAGTTGATAGTTGATCAAAGAGCCCAAAACTCATATCATGCAAAGTAGTAATCCACCTTCTACTAACATACCAAGGTGATCATAATTCCATCCATTCAAAGTAAATAAAATAGTGAAGGATCCAAGAAAACCATAGGTATTAGGTTGAGAATAGAAAAGGAAGGATTCAAAGGTCTAGAAGTAATCCCACCACAATAAGAACATCAAAAACCCAAAAGATATCCAGCGAGAAAGGACAAAAGACAAAAGAACAAAGTATCCCATAAGGATGAGCAAATTGGGAGGTTGATAAAACCCATCAATATGCATGATCAAGGAGATCAATGAGACAGAAAACCCATTTGGGTTCAACAAATTTAGCAGCAAAAGTTAAATAACAAAACTCAACAATAGCCCAAGAGAGGAGGACGGTAGTCATGGCAAAACTAACAACACAAGACATGATATCTATGAGGAGTATCCATAAAGAACACAAGTAAGAAAATAAAAAAAAAAAAAGGCAAAGAGGAGAATTAGATTACAGGTAAGGAAGCCCGAGTTGTCCAAGTTAACCGGCAAGTATTTTGGGTAAATTGATCAAAGAAGATGATCTTGTCTAATCGATTTGCAAGGTAATCAACGCGTTACCTTCATGCCAAACATGAGTGATGGTAAAATTCGGTTGAGAGAAGAGCCCTAGTTTGCTTGAGGAGGTAGTACAAACAAGCGTTGCTCATATTGGTAGAAGTCAAGGTCAATCAGAAGAGCGTCCACCTCAAATATTGAGCCGACCATTTTGAAGATAAATTTCTAGAGCTTTGTGGTACCATAAGCTCGATTATAAGGAGATCTTTGGAAATAAGGGGATAAGCAAATGCACATAGAACTATACCCTTAGAATCCCGAAAATGCCTCCACGAGCCATTATGAGAGGCGAGCCATCGGTATTAATTTTAATAATATGATCAAGAGGTTTTCCAAAAACCATTCTATCATTTTTTGATAGTAAGGCAGTGCGGAAGGTTGAGGCCAGTTTATTAGCGATAGATTTCTGACCTTTAAAATGTTTGTGATGAATTAAATTGGCTTTAAGTCACAAATTTTGTTTTAGTTCTAGCAATAATCCTCATGTTCATACGAATCCCGATGTTTAGCTTCATTTTTTGGTCCATCCATATGAACCAAATAAGAGTAATGGCGATTATGATTTTAATATGACCTTTAATTGCATTGTCAAAGTAAACTTCAAGAAGTTGATATAAAGTAAAAGAACAATTAAAATTGATAGTGTTGAATAGATTGTCATACCAAATCAAATTTTAGAGGCAATAGCCCCATTAACAAAAACATGGTTAACATTCTCAATATGGGAACAACATTGACATTTAGAGGGTAAATAAAACCCTTTACCCACAACAAAGAGTCAACGAATAAAGTTTTTTAGGATATGCCAAGTTAGAGAGTAAGAAAGGGGATATTGTTATTCCAAATTTTGGAGAATGATAGAAGAATTATCTTTAATGTGAAGCCACACATTTTAAGGTTGAAATCCCCATTATGAGATAACTTAAAGATAATCGATCATGATTGTTAGAGTGATAGGAATATTAGTAATCATATTTAAGAAAGTGGAAGGAATAGAATCGTAATCTTAGTGTTCCACTTGTGGTTTTAATTAACTCTAATGGTGGGTGTGAGTGTAGAGTAAGTCATCAATGGATCCACAACCACTCAGTTGTCTTGCCAAAAGAAGGAATTGCGAGTTTATGCCCCAAAAATTAAGGATTACGCATCCCATTTGATAGAACAAAGTCTTCTCCACGGAGAATCACGATTTAAAGGGACAAATGAGAGGATGTTTACCACGCAATATTTAGAAGTCATGAAATTGCCCAAAGACTATTTTGCTCCTAAAATTCCACCAAAGTTTGTAGGAGAAGGCATTGATAACTTCTTTGATGGATTTACATCCCACCTCCCTCTTCAAGAGTACACAACTTTTAGACCAAGATGACCCGGTGCATTCTTTTAGAGGAGGTATTGGTTCCCCAAAGAATTTGTTTAAGAGCTCAATTCTATTGATGGTAGAGTTGGTAGGCACAATGGTTTGAAGAAGGTATATAGGCATGGAATTTAGAGTGCTCTTGATCAAGGTAAACCCCACAGAAGAGAGTAAATGAAATTCCCAAACCGAAATTTTGTTAGAAATTTTTTGAATTAGATCATCAAAAGGTGTGATCTTTTTGGCCTTTAAAAGCGAGCTAAGAGGGAGTTGATTTTGCTTAAAATTAGTAATTACGGATATTTGGTTAAGTCTATTAGGAGGAATCTTAGTTGAAGGAATAAAACGCATTTTCCTTCATTAAGAAAAGACCACTAACTTTACCAAAATCATTTAGAAGGTTCTTAATGGTTTTAACATGTTGAAGGAATTGAAGATAATGAAATCATCAAAGCTAAGATGAGAAATAGGGAAACCTCCATGAGTTTTAAAAGACATATTAGGATTATTAGCGAAAAGATCATTAAGGCTCCTTACGTGTATTCAATAGCGATGATAAAAAGAGAAGGTGATAGTGGGTCACCTTGCCTCAAACCATGGCTAGAAGGAAAGAAACCTATGGACTCACCATTCATGATAACCGAAAACCAGACATTCATGATACACCTTTTTATAATCCAGATAAAACTATCAGGAAAACCAAACAAATTCAGGATTTAGAAGAGAAAATCCCCTGATAGATTGTCAAAGGCTTTAGCGATGTCCAGTTTGAATAAGATGTTGCCTCCTCTAGAAGGGACATCAATGTCATGAACCATTTCTTGAGCAAGAAGAATATTATGCATGTTTAACAAAACCAGTTTGATTGGGAGATGATTTTAGGAAGCAAAGGGCTAAGCTATTATTTATTAATTTAGCAATGAGTTTTGAAAAAGGTGCAAAAATTGTCTAAAATTGCCCCAAGATTGATTGTTAGTTTTGGAAATAAGGACAATAGAAGTGCTTAAAAAGTATTTGGGAATAGGATTGCATCAAAGAAATCAATAACAACATCAACTAAGTCAGTTTTAATAAATGGCCAACAATGCTGAAAGAAGTGGGTAGTATAGCCGTCAGGGCCAGCAACAGAGTTAGTGTTCATGTTCTTAAGAGTATTACTAATCTCCTCTTGGAAGGACACATAGTGAGTAAATGATTATCCTTTGTTAATCATAGAAGGGATAAGATGGGTGTTTGATAAAGTTCCAGCGGAGAATTTAATAAAGTTTGGAAATGATGAATGAGAGAATCCTTAATATCATTGTTATCGGTTATCCATTCACCATTAGAGTTCTTAATTTTCTTAATCGAGTTTAAGGCTTTCCGTTTATTACAAATGGCATGAAAATACGGTGTTTATCATATGTTTGCTTGCGGCTTTTTTGGCCAATAGGTTTCTTCCATGTTTTGATAATTAACCAAGTTATTCTTGGCAATGTTCAACTCCTCAAGTTTCTTGGGATCGGTTGAGACAACTCTTCAAGAGAACAAACCTCTTGTTCCATAGCTTTAAGATTTGTGAAAAGGTTTTAAAAATGTGTTTGTTCCACCAATTGAGATTTTGTTTAAGTCTTTTGAGCTTAAGCCAAGAGCATACCTTTAACGAATTATCCAGGAAAATAGGGCCATCCAATTAGTGAGCGACATTGGTGAAGTCACTATGTTGGGTCCACATATTTTGAAATCTGAAGGAGAGGGAGTAGGCGGTTTGGGGGGGGGGATTTTGAAGGAAATCAAAGAGGAGCATGGTCGAGACAAGTTACTCAAATGCTCAATGGTAGGACCATTGATTGATCCAAAGAAGAGAGGGTCCTATCAAGGCGTTGCCAAAGTCTAGAGTTGTGCCAGTGAAGTTAGACCCAGTGAAACCAATGTCGATCGGTGCAATCAAGGATCATATTTGAGAAGTCCTCCATGGAATGAAGGTTAGGAGAACATCCTCCCCTTCTTTGAACTAGCTGATAGTATTGAAATCACCTCCAACCAACCGGGGAAGGTTAGCCAGAAGCGAAGGTGCATAAGTGATTCAGGATGTTCCTACCGACTCTATTACAAGAAGCATAGATAAAAAGCCAAAGCCGATAAGTCACCTAAGGAGATTTTGACATTAACCAATTGGTCAAGATCATCAATGATGGAAATGGTGATGGAGTTGTGCCAAAAGCACCAAATTTTATTATTAAGATTGAAGAAATTATGAAAACCAAGGGATCTAGCGACAAAAGCAATCTTAGAAGAATTAATGAAAGGTTCAATAAGAACAAGTAACTTGATATTATGAACACGAAAGACTCTAACATGATTGAGGAAGAGACCCACAACCCGGATATTCCAAATAAGAAAATTAATCATAAGGGACAACCAAAAGGGAAAAAAAAGAAAGGAAGAGGAGAGAAATGATGACACATTACTTGTGTGGGGTGGAAGAAGTGATTCTAGAGAGGTTATTATTAGAAAATTTTGCTTTGTAGGTTTTTTGTTTTAACAATTTGAAAGGGTCTCAGAATCCAAATTATCTCCATCGAAAGAGATTGATTTTTGGGTTCGAATAGTAGAAGAATCTATCAATCAATGTTTTAGAAGAGGATTTCACCTTCTTCTAGTATCGGGTGAGAAATTGGGTTCATTGGATTATCACTGAAGGGAAATAGATGGGAAGTTTGGCACCATTGTAATACAAATATCTTTCTCAATATGTTCGAAAATAGGGTCATCATTGATTTGGTCCATTATATGATTCCCATTCAAATTGTTTAGTGGGTGTCCAATATAATTACCATTATTGATTTTTGATGGATTTAAATGGAAAGCGAAACTATCTCGTGGGAAACCATTATTAGCGGGTGAAGTTAGGTAAATTGTCATTGGTAACATCACACCTCATTGGTTGTTTTAGTACCAAGGTCGAGTTATTTTCCACTAGATAGATGTAGGAGGTGTAGGTAGGAGAGGTTCTTTTGAGTATCTTTAGGCACATATGCTAGAGTATTGGTTTTCCAGTTCCATTAATGGTAGTCATATTCGTGGTAAATTTTTTCCGAGATTAGGATGAAGCACAAAGCAATAGTGGTCATGTTCATGAATCTTGCAAAGAAAGAAAAAATTTTGAATTGACTTTTGACTATATCCAAATTTTTTGAGCCAATCCAAACCTCTTTGGGATATATTTCTTTGTAATGTCTATCTCAACGAGAGAATCTGGCGACAGAGATCTATCTGGCCGTTGCTTTTGGAGAGGTCTACCAAAAGGCCGCGAAACAAAACTTGATGAGTGACATAATGTATTAGCATGTTAGGAAAAGCAAGCCAAAGAGGGACAATGGGAGATTCTTCTTTGACATCAAATAGGGGCGACCATTTTAGTAGCATTTGACAATTATGCACAAAATAAGAACGACGAGCGAAAACCATGAGTAATCTAAATCATTAGAAAGTTGAATAAGAATGTGACGGATCGATCAGCCTGATAGAGAAAGAACCCGTTAATTTTAAACTATGAAAGAAAGTGCGAATGTTATCAAGAGTTGGGCGTAAGGGAGAATTTACCCATCAAAGCGAACTCAAGGGCTTAGCAAGTTTCTCAACATCGATCAACACATTACCGGCAATCCGATAAGAAGTCAAATGAGATTAACAAGCATTCGAGCTAGGGATCTTACCAGATAAAGCATCTTTGAATGATTTAACAAGCTTACAGTGCAATCGAATCCAGAAAACCAGCAGAGTCGAGAGAGTCGATTTCGGCGTCGAGGCGTGGTAGGGATTCAGAGACCGAGCCTCCGCCATTGCTCTAATCCAAGGACGTCACTGAAGGAGCGAGCACTCGGGTTGAGAGAAGTGCGAAGCGGCAAATACAGAGAATGGCCAATCCAAGAGCATAAAGTCGTAAAATCGCCAGAGAGGGAGCGCTGCTGGGTTGACGAGTTTAGGTTTATGTTTGGTCATTTTTATAGGTGCATGTTGTCCTCATTATTAAGTACATCAAGTGAATGATAGTTCATAAATGATAACTCTAAATTATATTTGTGTAAGAAAAAAAAATTATTGATGCACTCATTTTAAAATTTTGTGAGACTATTTGATTTTTATGCAGTCAAGGGTATAAGTAGATCTTATTGAATCACGGAAATTTATGCTCCTTATATTAGCAATTTATGTTCACCTTCTTAAACCAAACCTCAAGTTCAATTCAAACATTAAATTCAAATCTAATTCAAACCTAAATTCCAAAATCAAATGATTGAAGTCCGTGATCAAATTCAAACTTGAAATCCTTCTTAAGTCCTTTTGAACCAAATCCATAGACTTAGCCAAAAATTCATTCAATTCAAACTCAATTGATTTTCTCATAAATCAATCATAACTTCAATCATTTCCCAAATATAAATCAAATATACATTCAAATGATCAAAATTAAATCAAACTAAATCAAAATCCAAACCTAAGCCACATGACCCAACTCCATAGACTTAGCCAAATTCCTTCATTCCAAAACTCAAATCCTGTTGATTTTCTCATGAATCAATCATACATTCAATCATCTTCACAAATATAAATGAAATATACATTTAAACTATCAAAACTAAATCAAACTAAATCAAAATCCAAACCCAAGCCACATGACCCAACTCTGAACTTAGCCAAATTCCTTCATTCCAAAACCCAAATTCTATTGATTTTCTCATAAACCAATTATTCATTCAATTATATTCACAAATATAAGTGAAACCTACAATCATCAAGCAAAACCAAAATCAATCCAAGTCAAACATAATCTACAATCATCAAGCCAAATCCGATAATATTCTTCTAGCCTAAGAGCTAATTCATGACTTGGATGCCCCCAACAGAAGTGGCAATATCCTTTTTAAATTAGACATTTCTAAAGCCTTTGACAATATTTCTTGGAAATTCCTCTTTCAAATTCTTAAATTGTTTGGGTTTTAAAAATTCATATTTCTTATTAAAATTGTATTACTAATGCTTGGTTTTCTATCATTTTAAATGGAGGCCTTAGGTTTCTTCCCCTCATCCATGAGACAATGAGACCCATTGTCTCCTTCTCTTTATCATTGGGTGGAATATCTTTAAGTCTTAATGACTTATTCAATAATAATAGCATGTACTTTAGAACCCAGGTGGCATCCCCATCTCTCATTTGAGTTTAGTTGATGACTTCATCATTTTTTCTAATGCTTCCATTCATCACATCAAAAAAAATAATGAAATTGTTAGTGAAATTTGGGAAGGAAAGTGGTCTTTCTATTAATGAAGGAAAAAGTTGCTTCATTCCTTCATCTAACCAAATCTTGAGAATCACCTATTTTCAACAACATCACCTCCCTATTAAATATCTTGGTTCTCCTCTTTATAAAGGTCAAAAAAGATCACATCTATTTGATGATCTTATCTAAAAAATCTCAAATAAAATTTCTGTTTGGGAATTTCATTTACTCTCTTTGGTGGTAGACTTACTTTGCTCAGAGTACCCTAAACTCCATGACTTTATATCTTATTCAAACTATTGTCCCCACTAATTCTATTAATAGAATCAGTGCCTCCTTAATAAATTTTTTAGGGATCTAACAACTCTTCTAAAGGATGCATTGGACTTCTTGGTATAAAGTTGTGGCACCCTTTAAAGGTGGCGGGTTGTAAGACAATCCGTGAAACTATTACTGCATTCTCTTATAAACTTTGGTGGAACTTTAGAAGCAAGAATAGTCTTTGGGCAAAATTTATGACTATCAAATACTGTCAAGGTAATCATCCTCTCATCTGTCCTTACAAAGTGGGCAACTCACATATATGGAAAAGACTTTGTAACATCAAATGGGAATGAATCCCTTATTTCTTGGGGGTTAACTCGCTCTTCCTTCTTTTGGCAAGATAAATGGTTCCATTGATAATTTATTAACTACTCATTCCATTCGATATTAAAGTCACTCTTGAATAATAATTGGAATGATATCATGTATTGACTACATTCCAGTCCTTTTATACATAATCTCACCAACATATATATCAATTCTAACATGTATGATCAAATCCTATTCAAGCTCTCTCACAATGGAGATTTTAATCTTACAGATGTTTGGTTTCATATTAAAGGAACTCAAGACTTCTCTAATGTATTTTTTTAAACTTTGGAATAACACTATACCTATCTCTTATTCTATCCTTACTTGGAGAATTCTAAAAATTTCAGTGGGACTCTTATGTGGAGAAAAGGATTTCACTTACCCTCTAAATGCTATTGTTGTTATCACATTGACAAGGTGAATCATGTCTTTGTTAATGGAGCTATTGCCTCTAAATTATGGGTTTGGTATGATGATTTATTCAATATTAATCTTTTAATGGAACTCTCATACCAACTTTAGGCTTATTTTCAAAGAACTATTAAAGGTGATATTAAAGTGATAACGCCATCACTCTCTATGGTTTATTTGTATGGGAAATGATGCTAAACATCATGGGATTCCTATGAATCATAATAGAATTATTGATCAAAGATAAAATTTGTGCCTTATTCAATGCCAATTTAATTACTAACAATCAATTTAAATATTGTAAATTTGTAGCTAATAAACTAGGTCTTACCTTGCGAGCATTTGAATTGTAAAGAAGATAAGATTGTCACATTGAATTAAGCCCATGATAATATTATCAAGATTAACACGATGGCTGTTTCTCAAAATAATTTTGGATGTGGTGGCATTTTGAAACTTTAAAGGCATAGTAACTTATGCTTTTACTATCCTTTACACGCATGCTATTATTTTTTGCTAAATTAATGGCTATTAATAAAATTGAGATCGGTTAGAAAAATTGGCTTAACATTTGGATTGAAGTAGATGCTCTTCTACTGATTGATCATTAACCTTTAATAAAATGAGTAACACTAGATTGTATTATCTTCTCAATCAAACTAGAACGCTTCTATCTTAAGTTTATTATAGAATCACTCATGTTTGGCGGGAAGGAAATGCAGGTGCTGATTATCTTGCTAATCTGGGTGCTAGATTAGATGATCAAACTTTATTTGATCACTCTAATCTACTTAGGCACCTGCGTGGATAAGTTAATTTGGATATCTTGACCCTACCTTAGAAATTAGGACCTCTATCCTTTCTTACTATTTATTATTTCTTATTCTATGATGCATTCCTATAATCTTATTTTCTGCTTCTCATGTCCTTCTAACCCGATCCTTGCTCACTTCATATGGGGAGTTTTTGATAATGATGTGTCTCATTTTGAAAAATTTTTACTTATGCCTTTTTACTTGGTTGGGCCTGTTTTATATTGGCCTTTTGGTCGGTGTGGGTTTATTTCTGTTATATATCTTTGGTTGTAGAAGGAAGGAGTTTATTCTGGGCTGCAAGAATGTGTTATTTCATGGAAAATGTTGCTTCATGGCTTTGCACTATAGGAATACATATGTGTTCATTGAGGTTAAAGCTTTCATTGGTATATTTAGTTTGCTATTTGGAATGTTTTTTTTTCTCAATTATGGCATGGTGATTCATTTTCTTTAGAGCAAGTGGTGTTTCTGGTTTCTCCAGACTTTTGGAAGATGTTGTTTGTGGTTTTTCTAGCTTCCTTGTATTTTTGGCCTACTATTAAGTCTGTTGTTTGACTTTGGGTTTCTTGGTGTCTTTGGTTACCTATGGCATTTATTTTCTGGTTTTCTCAATAGGGAACATTTTTTATGTTCCTCCATGCCAGGTGTTGTTTTTTGGAATTCTGGAATCTTTGTGCTTTTTGCTCCAATATAGACTTGGCTAGCTTGTTTCTGTTTTGGCTGTTGTTTGACCCACTGTGTAGATGTGGGCTGATTGGTGTGGTGGTTTTTTATTCATCAATTGGTTTAGTCTTGTCTTTGGCTTTACTGGTATAATTTTGGTTATGATCTAGATCAACTTGTGTTGCTTGATTAGGTATATTCCATGTCCCTTCTTGTTAGTCTAGCATATGTTAGGATTTTATTATTTATTTTTGGGATCAACTCTAATTTTTCTATGTGGCAATTAGTCTATATTAACTGCTAATATTATTCCATAAAGATCTAATGTGATGCATTAAAATGGTGGGCATACCAATTCTGTTGGGTTTCTTTCTTTGGGAATGTCGCTTCTATAAATTAATGATGGTGACCTCTTCATGCTAATTGTTCTTTTCTCTTTTCTCTTGATTATGGGCATTTTTTCTCCCCTTTCTCGGTTCTATTCCATCTGGGTTTACCATTTTTATGCCTCCGGCACTATTATGGAGGTTGTGTGTAGGGATTCTAATGCTATGGTGCTTATAATGGATGATGGTTATTCTACTTGGGATAATGGTTTGCATTTTGCATATACATGGTATTTGGATTTATTTAGGTTTCTGCTAAGGACCATCCTTCATCTTTTGGTCTATCTTTCAGGTTTGTGTATGATGGCTTCACCCTTTATTGGTTTTATAATAGCTCTTGTGTTGTATCCATGCAATGGTTGCTTGGGCACATTTTCTTCCCCAGATGTGGTGTGAACATCTTGAGCCCAACTTTCACTTTAGTTTTATTAGTACCCTCTTATTGCATCCTAATTCTTCCCTTTATAAATTTAGATCGACTTTCCTTTTTTTTTTGAGTGCATTGCTCATTCCTATTGTTTCTGCATAAGATTATGCTTTGGCCCAAATCTTCCATTACTGATCTCTATGTATCTTTTACTGTTCTTTTGCTTTTACTTGCTTTTTGGATGTAATTAGATAGGAGATTTACTCTCTAGGCTGATTGTAGCTCTTCGAGCGATAGTTTTAGAATTTATTCCCTTTTAAGGAACTTGTGACCTTCTTTTCATGGCAATAAAATTCCCCCTATATGGGGTTTCCTAAAAAAATTTTTAAAAAAAAAACCTAACCCATTTTACTTGAAATTCTCAAATGAACCAAAACTCATTGAAGTCCAAATCAATTGCAATCAAATTTATATATCAATCCCAAATCTATTTATAAACTCAACAAAATCAAACTCAACCCAAAATCAAGCCAACTAAACCCAATTGGTCCCTTTGACCCAATTTGACCTAAAAGACTAAAATAGGTCAAATCATGATCTAACCCAAATTGATTGCAACCAATATCTCAAGTTCATTCCACATTGATTATTGAACTTGACCAAAGCCATAATTGAGCCCAGTTTGACCAATTGGTCTCAATTAATCTACTTAGCCCAAATTGACCTAAAGGGTCATATTGACCTAAAACCAAATCAAATCTAAATTAATTCAAACCAATTAAACTAAAATATTTTAAATCATCATTTGAACTTGACCCAAACTTTGGTTTGACCAAATTTGACCTATATGGGTCTAATTGAGCCAAACCCTTTTGAACCAAGTCATGATCACTTGGAATCTGATCCAACCCGACCCAAACTCATCTTGGGTCAGCTCAAAACCAACCCAAGTAAAATCCCTCATGGATTCTCCTCCCACATGAGTTTTTAGTAAGCAAAGTACACTCTCTCTTTCCATGTGGCACACACCCTAATCACTTACACCATGTGGGCTAGGTAGACCTTAGACCAAAGGGAGGTCATAAATCGAAATTCATTAGATCCAAACTTGAGGGTTGCTGCCTTGAGCTACCTCCCAAGTCTTCCACCAACCCAATAAAACCACATGGAGGTGACACCACCCTCTGACAGCCAGCTAAATCGAGAGCTTAATCAGTAGTCCAATTAAGTGAGGATATATCCCCCTCATTTTCACTCAAATTCATCACATCTTGAGTACCTAGGCTACCAAGCCTCCACAGAGCACTACAAGCTTCCCTAATCTCAGATTCCTTCAAGCCAAAACAGGACACTTTCGTCCTTGATCGAAACCACCTCAAACCTCAACCAAATCCAAATTCCTCTTACCCACACATTCCTCACACCTTGTCGAGCAAGAACGAATCATCCCCTAAGCTCTACGATTGTCGGACGAGTGACTTCTATCAAAGCTGAGCTCCACAGTGGTGAAACTTATTCCACCGACCGAACGAGGGAAAATTGGCTTATGTGCTGGTCAACAGGGCTTTGTCTCCACTAGACGAAGCTTCCTCAATCGAATTTGCCACTGATCTTGAGCTCCAGCAAAGTAATTCCATTAAAATAGAGATTTTGCAAAAATTTATTTGAGCTTTTCGAAGGAAAGTTGAATGTCATGTAATCCCAGTCATTGAATCCTTAAGGCGTGATTCTTTGTTGATCCAGCTCGTGAGCTTGGATCACGAGCAATGGCGGTTTCTTCTGGGATGATAGATAGTCTTCCATGTGATTGGGAGCATCATGATTAGATCTAGTTAGATTATCTGATTTATTCCTTTAAGAGCTGTGGGTTTAATCCTAGCCATCCGATTTTAGATCGGATGGTAAAGATTAAAACCGCATCCGCAATGCGTTACATGGACGCTTTAATATCAAATCTGCGTTAATGGAAAGCGCGTTAGCAGCCACGTGGTCGATTAAGCTTCAATTAGGCCTAATTAACTATTTTTAATGGTTGAAACTTCTAATATTCATAACAAATCATAAAAAAATCATAAAATGTAAATAAATATCATTTTAAAGATATTGCAAAGGAGAATCATTTAAATTTAATCCCAATTAATTTTAAATAGTAATTAAGGCTTAATTTGAGTTTAATTGAAAACCTAATTAGCTTAATTAATCAAGTAATCAATTTTAAACTTTTTGAGATTGTCTAATGGGATGACCTCTATCTCTCATAATTTTCTTAAAATTTATTGCTTAGGTAATTAAGAAAATTGGTCATTCTAGCCTTAATTACTCTTTTAATCAATTAGGTGATTAATTAACCCCTATTTAACAAATAAATTAATTAATTGGGCATGTTAATCACTATTAAACAGTGAATGGACTAATGGAATAAGGTTGGGACCTCTTTCCTAGCCTCTTTCCCTAAGTTTATTTTATTTCAAAAATTAAATCAATTAAATGTTTAATTAACTAAGTGAATATTTTAATTAACTAAAATAAAATCATAATCACATCAGATCCTAATTAATTAAATCATGGGCAGGCCTTTAGGTGTTTAATAACCTAAAGGAGACTAATGAAATTATGGTTAATCCATATGTGTGGGGAAACCATAAGAGTAATTAATTAAGCCCTTTAATCCAATCAACTATTAGTCATGAGCTAATTACATTAGACCCTTTTATTTCTTATGATCATTGTAAGTTTATTTTCCCATGCATATCATGTTGTCTCATGATTATTTGGTTAATTACTTTAAGGTGGCATAGGTAAGGGTAACTAATTGATTTGATTAAGGCTCTAACTTAATTAATTCATAAAATATACTAATTAATTTTTCTTAAACCAAATCATATTACCAATGTGGGAATTAGATTAGATAACAAATGATTGCTCTCCTCCTCTTTAAATCAAATAAAAATCCAAAAAACTAAATTAATAAAGAAGCTCTGGTTTATGTTAAATGATTTTATTTGGTATGTTTGTCCTTAAAAATTAATTGGATTGAATGAATCACATGCTTGTATTTTGGTTATTCCTCTCCAATCATGCTAAATATTTTATGCCATTTGATTTCATACATCCATCTATTTTCAAAAATTAATTGAATTAAATAAAATTTCTCTTATGTAAGCTTACATGTGTTGACTAAACTTAATATATATGTGCTTATTATCACTATGAAATCTAAATATATTTTCTAAAAGTTTACAAATGAATAATAATATGTATAGTAATGATAGTTATAAATATATAAGAAGTGTATGTGTTTATAGTTTAAGTATATGAAGTGAAGTCTCTTTCCTTTATTCATATGTTGATTTACATAAGTTTGAATGGTAATGGGTATATAGTCTGGCATCTCGGGAATACGAGGCTTTAAGTAGCCCCAAGGAGGTTATTTGATTACCTCACTTCTCTGGTTTAACAATGGCACGTACCCATTTGATTGCATTCTTATGTATCTTTAACATTAGAATTTAGATAAAACTTTAAATCATATATATAAATAATTCCATTGAAGAAAATACAATCTTTGCATGATTTTCATCTTCTTAATTATAAATACATGTATATGTATTCAAGAAAAATGAGTATATAGTCTAGACATCCCGAGAATACGAAGCTTTAAGTAGCCCCAAGAAGGTCATTTAATTATCTCACTTTTCTGGTTAATAAAAGCACGCACTTGTTTATATCTTTTATACATGTATGTGTAAATTTAATTAAAGAATGATAATTCTCTTTTCTATTTAAAAATATATACATTCATAATTATTTAGATGATTGAACTGTTTAATCATGTGATTGGGAGCTCTCTTTCCTATATTCATGTATGCAAATTTACATATGTTTGAATGTAATGGGTATATAATCCGGACATCTTGGGAATACGATGCTTTAAGTAGCCCCAAGGAGGTCATTTGATTATCTCACTTTCCTAGTTTAACAATGACACATGTCTATTTAATTTCACTCTTATGTATTTTTGAATAAGAATCTAGATAGAGCTTTAAATTACATATACTAAATAATTAAATCAAATGAAAAGATAAACATGAAATATAATTCATCATTTAAGTGTGTTATATGTATGGATACACTTAGGATTAAATCATATGCATGATATTTGTGATGGAAAGGAATTATTTGATATGTGTCATATGTTAGCAATTCAATTGGATTAATCTTAAGATGTCTTTCATATTAAATAGAGTTATTTAAAGTGAACCTAAACTTAGAAATAATTTAAAATATATAATAAACCATTCACTAAAAGGAACTAAATCAATCTAACTTGTTTTAGATATGGCTTAAGATAGGGATGGGGGCAACCTTCTTCCTTCTCTTTATAACACTTAGTTGATAAATGTATATCATATGAAACAAAAGAAAACATAAATTAAAATTCTCAAATCAATTAAATAACATCAAGATAAATCAAACTTTTATGATAATTTGAATATTCTCATCACTTAGAAAATACAACTGTAATGCTCTAGTAAGACACACCACACAAGCTCTAACACACACATTAGAGTTAAGTCACCACATCTAGTCCTAAGTTAGGAAGGTGCATAATGTGAAGTATATTTTGTTTTATGGTGTATTGTTTTAGACTAGTTGTTAAGGTGTATGCTTCGTAGATTGGATGTTAGGCCGTTCTTAGCCTATCATATTTTCTACAAGGGATCGTGCTTAAGGGGATGCTTAAAATAAATATAAATGCTCTCTTTGCAGGTTGCTTAAACCGCTAAGTATAATTTAAGTTAGGACAGGTAGGTTTGGTTATCCATGTATAGTGTGCTATGTCTAAACTATATATATAACTACTTGGGTGGTATGTATGTTTAGCTAACCTCTATTTTGCAAGATTTACTTTTTCTATGTAAATATAATTTTAAATTAGGAATTAGAATTAGTGCTATGGGGGATTAGGATAAGCAGTGACCAGAAGGTTTTGTCTTGGGGTGCCCTGTGATGCCTTTGAAGCAAGCACATCCAAATCAAGAGAAGGAAGAGAGAAGTTATAAAGAAATGAAGAAAAAAAATACCGCCATAGAATTTAATAAAATTGTAATAATTCTTTTATATTCAGGGTTGTATAAGGGTGAAATCACCCATCTTTTCTTTTTTTTGTTATGCGGTGGTGCGACCATACCGGCCTATTATTATTTTATGGTAGTTATAAAATTAATTATTATTATGATTAAATTGCGCACTAGAAATAGCATGTTCTTCATAGTTTCTTAAATGTTTGATTGCTTAATGTGTAGCCTGGATGCGATTAGGATCTTAGGGTAAAATTAATTTTTTTATCCCAACTAATCACTCATAATTAAAATTTAATAACTCATAACCTCATCATAAAGCTTAAGCTATAATCAAGATAACTAAAATATTTAACAACCCCTTAGTTATATAGTTGTATGTTTCACATCATACATGCATCTTGAATCACTCTTGCAAAATGAGGGCATCTGTCCTTATACACATAGGGACCGCTTGACCTGTGAGAGCAACCCTTACTGACGGAGCTTCACCCTTTATCTCTTTTAATTTGGCCAATAACTTATTTCATCATGCATTTAGGCATATAAAAAATCTTAAAGCCTTTGTCAAAATGAAGTGTTAAAATTTAAATAAGATTTGAAAAGATTTTGTATTAGACTGAACCATTATTCATACTACTCATGCTCTAGTCTCTTAGGGAGTGAGTTTAAGAACTTTAGTCTCTTTCTAAATAAATAATAATCCAACTATCTTGTAAATTCATAGGACTGGATCACATGGTTTTAAAATCATAAGAGTCAGTTGGCGGCCACTCCAGGCAGTTATAAGTCCAAAAATCGGACGGTTTATCCTCTCTTGTGGAGGTGCACCTTTATGTCCACCTGTCGCTTAGATTTAGGTTGTGCTTTAGTTATTACTAAAGCTCTCTAGATTTAGGATCCGTGGTAGTTGTTTCTTTCGAGCTACAAGCATAAATCCACACCTCTTTCACATTTTCACAACCTTGTGTTGTCAGATTATAAGCCCTAACAATCTAATAAAATTTAACTCAAATGAATAAATCTCTTTAACTTCAAAATTATAAATCCCAATCATATGATAGATTAGAATGTTCACTAGGTCTCATAGTATTATAAGCATTCCCTGCCTATTCTTTTTAGATTCCAAAAATAACTCTTCTCCTTAAACTTTCCCATTTTATTTTCCAATATAACCAATCCTTTGATAGTTTGACTTTGAAATCTTTGGAGATGATAATTGTCTACTTTAATTGAGAGTATTCTTAGGGATAACATTCGATGGATTTTCATCAGCAGAAAAATTTAGAAATTTTTGTTAAAATCAAACCCCAATAACAATGAATTGACTTCGTTGAGTTTACATGTTTTATGGGAAAAAAATTCATTAAAAATGACATGTCGTAATTCCAAAAAAAGCTTTAAAAAAGTGCGATTGAATGTATTCCTTTCATCAAACCTTAATCAGATGTGATTGAGATCACTTATTTATTATAAGTACTGGATAAGACTTACAAAGATATGTTTAAGTCTTTAGTGTGAGTTATGAGATCAATTTTTAATTGATACTACGAAATCTTGTAAAATTTTGTAAGATATTGTAGTTATTTCTATGTTTCCTAAATCATGAATTGTCACTTTTATAAGTAGAAAGTTAGGATGAGAGATTAGATGTTTCATAAAATAAGAAAAAATAGAAGTGATAAAAAAGATGTCAAATTTTGCTTGTCAATTAAGGCATAGGGCATTTGGGTTGCTTCTGCTCAATAACACAATAGATCGAAATTGGCATGTGTTTTTCCCAGAAGGAGTAAGAACTCTAGCAATTCTCTTCGTGAACTTTCTCCTTACTCTTATCATTTATATCCTACAACAAGAGGTTGTGTTCTCTTAATTTTTAAAATTAATTATAGTAGGTGCATGCTATTTTCATTATTAAGTACATCAGGTGGATGATAGTTCATAAATGATAACTCTAAATTATATTTGTGTAAGAAAAAAATCTTTGATGCACTCATTTTAAAATTTAGTGGAACTACTTGATTTTTATGCAGTCAAGGATATAAGTAGATCTTACCGAATCACGTAAACTTATGTTCCTTATATTAGCAATCTATACAATTTTTATTTATTTTATTTATATTTATATTTTATTCATAGTGTTATTATTATCTTAATAATCAGTATTGGATCTTTGATTTAGAAACTCATTAGAATCAGCATGAAAATGTAGAGATCAAATTAGTAAGTTCAATGATTGGAGTGGTGGGATCTAAAAGATATAAAATTATCATATGTACAAAAAAGCTCCATTAATAGTTAAAGGGAGTAGAATCACAATGAATTGATCATGAGGAATGGAAGCTAACAAATAGGCAAGCTATATGGATTATTTAGTATATTTTAGCATGAATGTCACCTTCAACATCCACATTGGGACCACTATATGAGGTTTCATGAAGGTGCTCCAATATGTATGAAAAGCCCTATATGGTCAACAAGGAACATATGAATGAAGAAGTTCGAAAAGTTAATTCATTAATTATATTAATGAGTTCAACTCAATCACAAGATAATTGGACTTCATGAACATTAACTTTGATGAGAAGATCCATATTTTAAGTTTGTTTTTGTAACAACCATCAACAATTCCTATGGGGTTCATCTACCATAAAGCTTAGCCACATCAAAGATCTTATTCTTCTTAAGAATATCAAACAAAGTTGACAAGAAGAAAGTACATAATCTTTTATTTAATGTTAACAATATGAGCTTTTGCGAATAAAGGTATTAAAAAAGAAACAAAGAAAGACAAATCAAAATTTGATGGTAAAAACTAGCATTCAAGTCATAATAGAAATAAGTGTTGAAGTCATCCAAATGGATGTTACTTCTATAAAAAGCTTAGCCACATAATGAAAGGATACAAGAAGGGTGAGCATTACAAAGGGGAAAGGAAATAAATATTAAATGTTGTCATGGAAGTCATTTAACAGACATTGATACTTACTGGGGGCAGCTAAATGACAACATAAAATTTGAGTTTGTGTGCTTTCCAATCTTCTTCAAATAAATATTTAACAACGAACTATTGCACATGTCATTATGATTATTTTTTTAGCTGATGGAGAGCCCTTGAATATTATAGTTATTGGAGTTATGATACCCAAGATAGTAGATGGAAATACTTAGAAGATTAACATAATTTTGCATAGTTTTAGCTTGAGAAGAAACTTGATCTTCATTGTATAATTAGATGTGTGTGAATGCCATGCCATTTTCACTACTAATACTTAGAAAATGACCAAAGGTGTCTTGGTGACTACTTTGGGGAGGATGAAATGACACTCTACACTACCAGTAATATAGAAAAAAATGAGAGGAATCATTAACATATTAACATATTTAGATCTATGACACTAGATATTGTGCCAAATAAATGAGAAAGACCTACAAGAATTTCAATGAAAGGTAAAATTTCAAGTTTAAAGCGTGTTGAATCCACCATGTATGTAAATTATATATTAAGAAAATAGTGACAAGTTAGTTTTTCCAAATATAGGAAGAACTAAAACCAAATAAAAAAATAAAGTGCACACAAACTTATGAGAGCTATCACTTATTGCTTCTCTACCATAAGTGTTATACTTTATTACCTTCAAAGGCAATGCCAACATAAATAAATGGATTTTTTTATTAAATATTAACTTGAACTTATTTTTTAACTTTTAAAGAAAAAAGTAGTAGAAAATGAAATTAGGGATAAAATTAAGTGCATGCATTCAAATAATAACATGGAGTACGACTTCATAAAATAAAATAAAAAAAGAAATACTATATAGCTCATAAAGTCTAATTAGAGAGAATGTTCTTGTGATTTATATAATAAAATATAGTAGTTGAGAGAATGAATAAAATAATTAGTGAATGTGTGATGAGCATAAAATACGAGCACACCAAAAAATTTAAAACTAAGGACCATTAATTGTGCTTACATTAGGATTTTTGAAGAAGTTTGGGGGATAGATTTGTCATATTGAAAGATTATGGTTATTTTTGCACATGTTTATTTTAATCAAAACATTAGTGATAATTGACCATAGGCTTTAGTGCATATATGATATGTATTAGGATTGACTCATTAATGATTTTCAGGATAACAATCCTTATATGCTATTTTCTAATAAGTTTTAAAGTATTTTTCTAATTCAATGTAATAACAATCATGGTGATAATGTCTACAAGATTACCTTAGAGCTTTGATTACGTGGAAATGGACTAAGTAGATTATTCATCAAGGCTCAAGTGCAAGATTTATTTACGATTAATTTAGTCTAGTGTTTATAAATTATTCATTGTTAATTAATTGTATAAAATTAACTAAAGCTTTATGTATAATAAACAAAAAGATAATGAATTTAGTTTTAATAAGTATTCAAATATATTTTAAGTATCATTAAAAATATTTAATTTTTTCATATAAAATTTAATAGTTACTTTTTATTTATAATTTTTCTAATTAAATATTTATAATTAATTTAGTTTATTCAATTTCATAATTAATAATAGTGTACTTAATTTATTCATAATTTAATAAATTTTATATGATTATAATTTTATTAAATTTATTAATTATACTTGTGTTATGCCAGTTATAATATGTCATAACTTAGGATGACATAACTCTTAGCGAGTCATAACGTATTAGATACACAATAGATTCTACCCACGATTTATTTAAATAGATATGCAATAACTCAATATGTCAATTATTTTATTATAAGTCTATTGTTTAAGTATAAAATCTAGTTTAAAAGCACAAGTCATAAATTATAGTATAAAATTCACATTTAACATAACATTTGTATTATAATAAGATGATGAAAATAAGTAATATTTTTGAAAATTTCCCTTACACCCTTATATGCTCCAAGTACGTTTCATATATCATTAGACATTTATATCTCCCAACACTTCTATATATTCATTAAGATATTTATTCATTTATATA
Organism: Cymbidium sinense; assembly: GCA_021442155.1. NCBI lineage: Eukaryota > Viridiplantae > Streptophyta > Magnoliopsida > Asparagales > Orchidaceae > Cymbidium > Cymbidium sinense. Next base: position 8,847,056 of record CM038217.1, read on the forward strand.
TTCGTTTAGTTTGGCTTTTATACCTTTTTATAAGCATATATTTTACTCATGCCCTTAAATCTTCCAATAAGTTTGTGTAGATGAAATCTATAATTAACTTGTCAATCAAGTTTGGGGAAAATTTTATTTAGAAGATGGGATAACTTATAAACTTTGAAATTAAACTTTATATTAATGATCGAATATGACATCAATAATAATATACTATCCCGAATAATAGAAATACTACTCTATAATGGATTTTAGAATTCAAATAAAGAATGTCTTCTTATTATCTACTTAAATGTAATAGAAAAGAATATACTTTCTTAAGAGATTCAAATACAGTAGGAAAAAATATTTTTAAAATTTGTCTAGTCTATATTCTCAAGAATTTATTTGATTTATATCTAAATTTCATTTAGATTATAAGTATAAGTTCTCTATAGAGATAAGTTTTTATGGTTAATTATATCTTAAGAGCATAAACCACCCCTTAAGAATACTCTTGATTAAAATAGTTATGAAGAATTTAATGATTTGTTTAAAGCAAAAATTCAAGGATTTTATGTTTTATAAATTCAATTTGGATAAGCTCAAATTAGCAACAATTCTTTTTTAGAATCAAATTAAGAAAAGTAGGGAGTACATGATACTATGAAGCTTATTAGTGTTCAAAACTATCTTAAAGTTGAGCTTTAGATTTAGGGCATTCATATTTACCTATATTTCAAGTTGTTTATTTTATTAAAACACTGAGACTTATAATTCTCTAGCACAAGATTATGAATGAGTTGAAGAGGTGAGGATTTATGATATACCCCTAATAAAATAATCAATCTTAGAACTTCGGCAAATTTGAGAACTACTATCAAGTAGTTTGCTAAGATCAAGTCTAATGATATGTAATATGACTTTTAGATTTCAATTCCACTTAAAATTGAAATACTATAACTTTTTTAGACTTACAATATTGTGTGAAATGTCGGCCAACTAACTCAGCTAAGCACTTTAAATCTATGAAGTCTAGTCACATGCTTATACAAGATAGGTAAAGCTATTATTGACTCGGAAGAGTTATAGTTCTAGCCACTAGAGCTAAGTATATAAGGTACGCAATGTTCCTAAGCTAAATGCATTTAAAGTTTTATTTTAATTTGTTTGTTGCTTATGACACAATTTTAACATGCAATGTAATGTCATGTCCTACTTTGGTTCTATTTTAATATGCACCCATCTCTTTTAAGTAGTTGCCACCTTCAATTTTCAGGTAGCCCTTATTCGTACAATGGAAAAAGAGTCTTCTAAGAAGAATAATTAATATAAATACATTCATGGTGACATAACATATGAATTTCTAATTCATTGTATACTTATGTCATTTAATTAATTTAGATTTTAATAGAAAAATAATAATTTTAAATCTAATGCGACTCATTTTGACACCCAATCATTATCACATATAATAAAAGAAAATAAAATAAATATTTTATTTCATTACAATGAGAGTGCAAGTAAAAGTAAACACATCATCACAAGTTAAAAAAGCTAAAATATATTATTAAATCATAAAGAAGAGGTTAATGTAGTTGAGTCAACAAAAATATTTACATGTCATTGAAAAATCTCATTGTTGAAGCAGAAATCTTGATGTATGTGTTATTGAACATCACTTAAAATCAAAATATTAATCTTTCAAACTCTCTTTTGATCATCATAGAGCTGATATAAAACACCTTGATTAGATCGAAAGCAATCTAATTCTAAGTCCAAACTAGCCCAGATCAAACACTTAAAATATAATTGAAAATTTTGAGATATCAGTTGGATCCTTAAATAACTTCTAAATATGAAATGTTTGTCAAATCGAGCATCTTGACGAGCAAAATATAGCAAGCCTAAGATCTTTTAATTCTAACTTTATTTGAGCTTTCAAATACCTAAAATACATCACATGATCAAATGGATCATTTTGAGCCGTCCAATAGAGTGGTTTGAATTTTACGTGTATTTACAAAAATATCACTCCCATAATCTATAAATAGCTCATTATTCTTCACATCTGGGAGGCTGAAGAGGAGAGAGAGCTCTGATACTTGAATAATCTCAAAGCATAATCAACCGACCGTCGTTGGGCCATCGTCGGTTGCCATCTCCTGACAATCGCTGGATCACCACCGGCTGCCACCACCGCCGGCCGCCACCTTTGGTCACCATCGTTAGCCCGCTTGGTTCGTTGGGCCACCACCGCTTTGTCACCTTCGTCACGCCCATCGCCCGAGATAGTCCCGGATCATCGTGCCTCGGCCAGATCACCACCACTTGTGATCAGAATCACCGAGTCGCGTTGGTTAACATAAGCTAGCTACTAACACTGATCATGGATCACGGCCGCCACTATTGGTCATAGTCGGCCACCGCCACCGATCACCACCACCAGCTGCTACCGATCGCCACCCGATCATCGCTCAATCATTGTCGTCGGATCGGCAGACTACCACCTCGAGTGAAGTCTTATTCACTGATCCAATGAAGCTTCTCACAAAACTTAGTCATGTAAGCTATCCTTCTCCAACTCTGGAGATAAGATAATAATTGTAACAAATATTGATATAGTGAAATTATTTATAAGTGAGCTAGGCCCCATAGTTTTTCCCTTTTAGATTTTCCATGTAAAAATTCTGATGTCTCTCAAACTCTTATACTATATGTGTGGAACTTCCATGCAAAGCTAAGATATTGAATTCTCCTACTCTACCGACCCAAATCTTCTTGTATGCAACAAATATAATACCTAAAAAAGAAAAAAAAAGAAATAGCAGTTGAGCTCTACCTATACAGCTTAGTCTAGACTTACTAATAAACTCAGCCTATGGGTTTTTTAGTTCATTCTTTTTCTTCTTCTATTTTTCTTGCTCCAAAGGCCATAAGGCTTCACTCATTGTGATTCATCCTAGATTCTTTTCTTCATTTTTTCTAATCCCATAGGTTAACCCAAAACATTCCAAGTCTCTAGAAAGTTACATTTATAAAAATAAAGTACAACATTACTCATACAAAATAGATTTTAGTGATATGGCACTTAAAATACTACTAGTCGAAGCACGAATCTTGATGCTAAAAGCAAGTTGATCCGAAGTTGAAACTGGTCGAGATCAAGCACTTAAAATATCTTAGAAACTCTCGGATGTCGGTTAAATCCCTAAATAACTCTCAAACATGGTGTGTTTATAGTCAAATCGGCGTCTCGGCAGCCGGATCTAATGAGCCTAAGATCTCATAATTCTGACTTCATTTGAGCATTCAAATACACAAAATATATCATATGATCAAAGGAATCATCATGAGCCGTCCGATGGAGAGGAGTGGTTCGTATTTTGCATGTATTTATAGAGACGACACTCCTCCAATCTATAACTAGCCCCTCATTCCTCATATGAGGAGAGGCCGCAAGAGAGGAGAGCTCTAAAGCTTCGAAAATCCTCGAGCATAATCGATGTCACCACTCGGCCGTGTAGACAATCCCGTTGGTTACCAACCGACCGCCGTAGGTCGGCATCACCGATCCGTCGTCAATCTTGTCGGTCTCCATCATGATGACCTTCATTCGATGGGTGTTGTCCCATTGTTCACCATCATCACGCTACCATAGCAACTATTACAACTGGGCGTGACTATATAGGCATTTGTTGTCGATTTTGGGATTCTCCTTTGTCGACCTTTCTCGTACAATTATGTAATCTGGACGTTATCGGAAAACTTGTACTCAAAAAAATATATAGTGGAAGCTTTTCTTGGGCGGGCCGTAGTTTTCCCTCTTTTGAGATTTTTCGTAAAATTCTAGAGTTTTCTAGTTCACTCTTTAAATACTTGTGTGTGTGTTTGGATTTCACAACAAGGCATAAACTTTTACTCTATGGCTGGTTTCTAGCACGCAATATTTTGGCGCCGTCTGTGGGAAACTGATTCTCATTATTTTATCTTGTATGACGACCAAATTTTCCAACAAGATCAAAACTACCATCGAGGTGGAGCATTTCAAGCTTTTAAGGAGCGCAAGCGAAGAATGAAGATTCATCAAACTTCGTTCCTTCAGATTTTGTCGAAAACTAGGGGGCAACTCTTAAACTTAGAAGATCGCTCATGTTAAGCATTTAATTGATTACCATCCCAAGAAACAAGTCAAAGTTGGAGGATATTTCATCATTGAGAAGAGATATAGCTTTGCAAATTATGATTTTCCAATCATACTCATGGAAAAACAAGACCAAGGTTAAGGAGCAACTTTGACTACAACCACAAATGGATGTTTTGATTCAACCTCTTCCACATAGGTTAACGTCATCGAGCAAAGACTCTGACAAACAACCTAGGATAGGTCAAAAAGTCCTTGGTGGATTTCCAACGGCCTCTTCCATATAGGTTAATGTCATCGAGTAATACCTTGACAAACAATCTCGGATAGGTCAAAAATCCTCAGTAGATTCAATTCGACCTCATCCATACAGGATAACATCATCCAACACCACGACAAACAACCTAGGATAAGTCAAAGGTCGCGGTGGACTTCCCGCGACCTCTTTCCATACGGTTAACATCATTGAGCAAACATTGGACCAACCACCGGATGGGTCAAATCTTGGTAGTTCAATTCAACCTCTTCCACGTTAATGTCATCGCCGGTAACACTCTAACAACAACCGGATGATTGTGAAATTCTCAATTCAACATCTTCCACACGGGTTACATCATTGGGTACTTTCACGAAACAACCTTAGATGGGTCAAAATTCTCAGTTCAATTCTTCTCTTCCATACGAGGTTAACATCATTGAGCAAACACTTTCGACAAACAACTTTAGGATGAGTCAAAGGTTCTTGGTGGACTTCCCGACCTCTTCCATAGGTTAATGTCATCGGATAACACCTAACAAACAACCTGGATAGGTCAAAATCTTGTGGTTCAATTCCTCTTCCATACGATTAACACAGTAACACTCGACAAACAACCTCGATGAGTCAAAATCCTCAGCGGATTCAATTCAACCTCTTCCACACAGGTTAACGTCATCGGGTAACACTCTGACAAACAACCTCGAATTGGTCAAAAATCCTCAGCGGATTCAATTCAACCTCTTCCATACATGTTAACATCATTGAGCAAACACTCTGACAAACAATCTCGGATAGGTCAAAAATTCTCAGCGGATTCAATACAACCTCTTCCATTAAGAAACACGTCACACTTTGACAAAACAACCTGATAGGTCAAAATCATCACCACCGGCCGACTACTTATCGCCACACCGCTCATCCTGGCCATCTCCGACGGTCAACACCATCGTCGCCAGTCACCACCGCCGACCATCGCAGGAAATCTTTGTCGGTAACCACCATCGTCGCGGATCATCCCCGCCGACTACCGATGTTGGCCGATTGGTCGCACTAGCTGCCAACCGCTTATCGCCGGTTATCCCTTGCTGACCACGGAGGCATTGATACTGGTTGCGACATTGCTGTCGGCCAGTTGGTTGCCAATACCTGCTGCACTGCCAGACCACTTCGGCTAATTCGCTCGGTTCCGCCATCGATACTGGCGTGGTCACCGCTGCTGACATCTTCAAATATCTTCGCTGATCTCATTATCGTTTGCCATTCCATCTATTAATCGCACTGGTTGACATCAATCATTGGCATCGCTGATTAATTTATCGCAGGCTTAACCATCCACTGGCCAATCATTGTCACTGGTCACCCGGTTATCACTGACTTACTGATGCGCTTCTCGATTGCTACTGCATTATTGCTGCTGATTACCTCTTCGGCCGCATCATTGTTGCGGTATCTCATGCTAATTAACGCCGCATCGCGCTGACACGCTTTTGCCGACCATCGGCCACTAACCACGCTGGCACCACCTGGCTACCATCGAATTAATTGTTGCCGCTAACCACTGTCGGCGCTCCAGCTAGACCATCGCCGCTGGTCATCGACGACATTTGGCTATTACCATCGCTGATAGTCATCGCTGACTACTGATTGCCATTACCACTGCTGACTACTGCTGCCATTGGACACACTCCTGGTTGGTTAACCATCAGAAGGTACCCACCGGAATACTATCGCTGCTCATCGCCGGTTTCGGTCATTGCCATCTCGCGTCAGACTAGCCGCGACCGTCGGCTGGCCGCCATCACCGCTGACCACTGGCCACAACCACTATCGCTCGCCACCATCGCGGTAATTTCGGCGGTTCACCACCATCGCTGCCATCTCGCCATCACCGACGCCGGTAGCCGACCACGGTTGATACGCTGGACCACCCCATCGGTCACCAACTGCAGCTATGGCCTTTACTACCGCCGCCGGCTACTACTCACCATCGCCGGCAATCTCGCCACCACCATCATCGCTAATTATCTCGCCACCACTGGCCGAGTCACCGCCACCGACCACTATCGCCGCCACCATCGTCGAGCATCGCCAAACCCCATCTCCTGATCGCTCGCCCAACCCGGACGGTCCGGCATGCTTGACGCCTCTTTCGAGGGAAATCAGACACAATATGTACCACGGCCTTGATCGCCACGAACTCAACGGTCCGACGAGTGCCACGCTTCAGGAAAATCAGATACACGACGTATGTACCGCGGGCCTTGACCACCTCCGAACAACCTCTTCTTGAGAAGAAGAGGGACACTCCAACATATGAGGAGTGTGCCTTCTCCCTTGGCCTTAGGAGGGTTTTTATAGATCCCATATAGGGGCAAAAATATTAAAAATCATCAAAAACCGTCCAAAACCGCTCAAAATGGGCGGAAACGGGCGAAAACGAACATTTTTGCCCACGGACACACGGACCAGCCGCTGGCGCCACGGTTTCCTCGCTTCCCGCTTCCACCGCGTTCATTATCGCGACGACCAGGTCTGCTCAGGCTCTGACCTGCACTACCGCCCGGGCCAACTCCCGCTGCTGGCGCTGGATCCGCTCGACAGCCTCGCGACCGACTCGACCACCCACCGGCCACAAGGCCCGTCGCCAGCGACCTCAGTTCGCCGGCTGCACCCGCCAAACTGCATGCGATCGCCGCGCGGCCGCCTCGCGCGCGTATCACGGAACGCGCGTCATGGATACAGCTTGCCGCCGCTTCATAGCGGCGCGACACGCTCAAGGCCGCAAAGCACTCAGAGTGCTTCTGGATGGATCCAGAATCATTCACACCGCACATACCGCACACGCCAGATCTTCAGTCATAATCTTATGCTCATGAAATTTGTTCTCTCAAAATGTAATGGACACTCAAATTTCATTGAAGAATTTGCTATTTTCAAGTATTTATTATATATATATTTTAGATGATTGAGATTATGTCATCCAAAATAGCAACTGAGACATGACACTTAAAATTCTACTAGTCGAAGCATGAATCTTGATGCTAAAAGCAAGCTGATCCGAAGTTGAAACTGGTTGAGATCATGCACTCAAAATATCATTGAAAACTCTGGGATATCAGTTAAATCTCTAAATAACTCTCAAACATGGAGTGTTTATAGTCAAATCGAGCGTCTCGACGAGTCGGATCTAACGAGCCCAAGATCTCATAATCCTGACTTCATTTGAGCATTCAAATACACAAAATACATCATATGATCAAGGGAATCATCATGAGTCGTCCGATGGAGAGGAGTGGTTCGATTTGTATTTACGTAGACGCTCCTCCAATCTATAAATAGCCCTCATTCCTCATATGAATGGGGGCCAAGCAAGAGAGAGGAGAGAGCTCTAAAGCTTGAAAATCCTCGAGGCATAATCATGCCACCACTCGACGGTCGCCGACCACCCCTGTTGGTTACCAACCGCCGCCGTCGTCACGCCACAATCCTCGCCGCCACATCAATCTCGCCGGTCTCCATGTCATCTTCATCGTGGTTGTCCCTCGCTGTTCACCATCATCTGCTACCACTAAGAATCGTTACAACATGGACGCGGACTATAGACGTTGTTGTCCGATTTTGGGATTCCCATTATCGCCTTCTCATATACAATTATGTAATCCGTTATCGGAAAACTTGTACCCAAAATAAATATATAGTGGAAGTTTTTGCCAGTGGGCTTTTTTCCTCTTTTCGAGATTTTTCACGTAAAAATTTTGAGCTTTTTCACCCTTTAAATATTTTGATTTCACAAGGCTAGAAACTTTACTCTACCACAACTAGTTTTCTAGCACACAACAGTTAGTATAGCAATTATATAAGGGTGTAAATAAGATGAGTTGAGCTCGAATCATAACAAAAAATTGGTTTGAACTTAATCAGGAGGTTTACTCATCCACTTATTATGTAGCTCGAGATCTCGACTCAACATCTTGATGCGACAAAAATACCTTATTTTTTATGATGAGATAATTTAGTGAGGCAGAGAGGATAAGGGGAAAGCTCTAGTGAGAGAAGTCGGTGAGGAAGAGAACACGAGGGGGAAGGAAGATGAAACATTTAATAATCATTTATCAAAAAAATATTACAACTAATATTTTTTATTATGAAAATCGATAGCTTTTTGGACAAAATTAGCTTTTCTTCTTGGAAATGGACTGCTTTGGATTATGTGAAGCTGCTATGTAAACCAATAGCTTGTACTTAGGGTTGTAATCGAAATGGAGCGAGTCTTATCAATTGGACTTGGCTTGGATAAATTAAAAGTTGTTCTGAAGTTCGCAGCTTTCGATGGTTGTTCAAGCTGGCTTGCTTAATTTTATCTATTGGCTTGAATTGTCTTTGTTTGAAATAAGTGAACAATTATATAATCGAGTTAATGAATAAGCTTTAAATGAGTTCTAAAATTTTCTCTAATTTTTGTTTGGATTACTCTTAAATCTCATATAATGAATCAGATATAAGTTCTTCACACAATATATAAAATCTAGATTCTTAAAAATAAATAAATATATAATTAAAAAATATATAATTAAAAAATTATAAGTTATATTTACTTATATTTTAAATATATGAATTATTATCAAATTTAATATCAATTAATTAATAAATTACTTGTCGAACAATAAATGACTATGTTCACGAACATAAACAATAAGATTGTCACGTCAGTTCATTTAACATCCGAGTTTTCAAAAATGGTTCAAGCTTGTTTATTTATTAATGTGAACAAACATGAACGAGCATTAATCGAGCCGAGTTCGAGTAGTTCAACGAGTGTATTAGTTCATTTACAGCCCTACTTGTACTCATATCAAGTCAATTCAACGAGCTGAGGAGCAGAGTTATGTTAAGCTTGAGCTCGAGCTCGTGACTCGATAAACTTGACTTATGAGATTATTATCGAGCCGAGTTCGAACTAGTCAGCTCACTTATACTCCTAATTATATATAAACATCCAATAACATCACATAAAATATTTGGCACTTTCAAGTATTAAGTCATCTGCCCATTTGGTTAAGCTAAAGGGCTTTGAACAATTTATATAGTAATTTTCTTTAATTCAAGTAGCACCTATAAGCAAACTTGTTAGATCAAATATCTTTAATAAAATATCACAGTGACATCATAGCATTGATCTCTCTTAAATATGAACACCAGTAGAAAATAGTGTTAGTCTAGTTCTAAATAAAGTTCTTTAAACATCATAGAACTATCCTAACATAAACATCACAAGTCTAACATAAAGCAAAGATCATATCACAACATCTCATAGCATCACAACATTATGGCACAATTCAAGTCATTCCTAATCTAAAAATCTTAAGTGCTATGATCTCTCAAGCAATCTAGTGTGTGTGCTAGATCATGTTGGTGTGGTAGTGCCTAATAGGTTTCACATTGTATTTTAATTTTTTTTTTAATTTTGATTAGATGCTCGATTAAATTAAGGATGCTTTCTGGTTGAAGCGATTACTATTTTGAAGAATTTTATTTGAATTTAAATTGATTTAAATTTCATTTATATATTAGGTTTTCAAGAGTGCACATTAGCAAATAGGGTCCATAAAATAGGTAAACCTAATTACCTAGGTATCCTAATTATCATAAAACATATCCCATATTGAAAGACTGTAAAAATATTTTGTAATAGCTAGAAATCTACTCTATGTGGATCTATGTTATCAAATTTGAATTTTAATTATGTTTTGTTTTTATTTTGTCAAGATAAATTATAAAAGTTAGCCAAAATAATTTTAAAATATTATAATGATTTTAATATAATTAGAAAAATATTAAAATATGAGTATGATAAAAATAAAAATTATTTTAACTTAATTTGTAATTTTAATAATTACAATTATTTTAAGTTAGAAATTTCAGAAAAATATTTTCAAAATTTATGAGACTTGGGACACCAAAAGAAACCACCCATAAAATTGTGAAAAATATTCTAATTTTATTTAATATTTTTAAATTTTTAATAGTAACATATTAATAAATTTTTAACTTTAAATTAACTCTAAATATCATGGAAATTTTGTCAAAAGTATTATGTGATTTGTTCAATTAATTTAAAATATTCAAATATAACAAATCAAATATTAATTAGTTAATTTTAATTTTATTTATTTATTTTAGTTTTTTGTTGGTTTTGTGAAAATTTGTTTTATATTTTTATAATTTATTTTAAATTTTGTAATTAATTTTTAAAGAATCTTCATATTTATATGAATCATTATTATTATTTATTTATTTAGTTGTTTATTTCATTTTCTATTTGTTTTTAATCAGGATAAAAAAAATGTTGATAAATTTTCAAGAATATTTGCTATTTAAGTATACTATTAGATTATTTTTGTATTTTTAGCTACTTTCGTAATTTTAAATTTAATTTTATTTGTAATTTTTTAAGTTTAGATTTAAAATTCAAATTATAATAATACTTTTACAAAAAAAAAAATCCCTAGAAGTAATAGATATCCGAGGAAACCTCTTTGAAAAGTTTCATTTCAAATTATCATATATTTATTTTATTTTAAATAATTTGATTCTTGATATTCTTAAATTAATTCTAAATTTTAAAAAAAAAGTAAATTTGGGATTTTATTTTTAATTTTTTCTTCATTGAATTTCAAAAAGATTTTATTTGTATGTATATTTTTAAAATTTTTTATTATGAATTTTTGTAGTTCTCGAGTTTTTAGTTTTCTTTATTAATTTCTTTAAAAACTAATCCTAGCCGGCGCTTAAAATTCGACGACGCTTTACACATGGCCGGAACTTATTATTGGTTTTGCTGAGGGGCTATTTGGTTACGTGTATTTGGAATACACTGTATTTGAAATACACATATTTTAACTTTTTAGCTATTTGTTTGCAAATAAAGTAAATTTTTAATGTAATATAATGTATTTCAAATACATTAAAAAAAGTTATTCTACAGATTTGAAATTGCCCCGATTTGAATTCTAAAATATAATATATGTAATGTAATGCCGGTCGGCCTTACCACGGCCACCGGCTACCCGAGGAAGTGACAATCTGACTTTGAAAATACCTGATTGCCTTCAAATAAAGGGCTATCATAAGGAGCTTTGTTAAGATGGAACTCTTGAAAGTGGCTTCCATTACCGTTGAAATTGAAAGACAGTGCTTGCTCAGTCAGTGAATGGTCATTATGCCAACAATCTGGCAGAGAGTTAGATGCCTGAACTGGAGGATGAGATGCCGAGGTTTGGATAAAAAATGGTGTGATTGTCTAAACCGCTCATTTCAATCGAATGGATTGGACGGCTTAAAATTCTTCTTCAACCTCTGGCGGAAGAACAAGAGCCGTCCAAAAAATATCGTAAGATTCAAATCAAGATTCTTTGGATCTTCTCCACTGGAAAGGGACTAAAGAATAATTGTAACTAATCCAACGGTTTGATCGCCGTAAGGTTTTAATTTCTTTCACAAAGTACCATGGCCGGAACACATCAAGATGAGATTTGAAGTTACCTAGATCCGGAAAGGTTGGAATGGTTTCAATTGATCCCTTAAAGCCGTCTTATATGGAGAAGAAACACAGAAGCAGATCCACTATCAATATCAACTGAATTTGCGATCCAACCAAGACCTAACTAATTACAATTTCGAGTTCTCAAGAAGCTTTCTGATTTTACGACTTTCTTGAATCTGGAATGGAAAGCCCCCCCTTCCAAAATGTCCCTCCCCCTTTCAGGTTGGGGCAAACATCCGACATCGCCCCAACTTGAAGAAAATCTTCGGCCGCTAGAAGCATGAATGCTTAGAACGGTGAATTATTCGACGTCATCCGTCTTTCTGGCCTCAACATCATATTCACTAATAATGGCATGACAAAGGAAAGAGAATTCTATAATTCAATCATTTGAATAACTTAAAATGACTTAATTAAAGCATGGGATGGTTTGGAGAATTAGTATTTTTTTCGGATTTCGAGGTTACTGGGTCCTTATGTATGGGCAAAAAAGATGGTTTTTATTGTTAAAAACGTTTCCATGCTTTAGAAGAGAAATATAGGTTTAAGCGAGTGATCTCGTTCCGCCATTGAGGGCAATCCGTGCTAAAATGATCTAAGGGCTAATATTCAATCATTTGGAAACCTGACAAACGGTCTAAGGAGAAAAAAAAAACGAATTTGGGCAAACCAGAGATTGAACAAGAAAAATCAGAGCTACATTGTTTAAATTTGTAGGGAGGAAACAATTGAGAATACAGCAAACTCAAAAATAAAACAAACAAAAATTAAAAGAATAAGAAGGACATTATAATTTGTGAAAAACTCAAAAATGAGAAAAAAATCATGGAGTCACACCACATTAAGAAATCCACTATAAAGAAAAATTAAAGAGAATTGCATAAATCTCTCTTCACTCAAGCCTCTCTAGTAGTTTTCACATTTCGCTCAGTGTATTACACACACTATCATTTTAGTACACATAAGAGAATGAAGATAATCCACATAAAATTGCAAAAAAAATTGCTTTAAGACAAATTTTGCTGGTTAATAGAGTTATGATGTCGTGAAAGTAGTGGCTAGGCACTGACGACTCTATCATTCTGGCTCTTCTGCTTATGTTTTAGTGTCCCAACATCGCTGCTGCAACAACAAAGAGCTGATTCCTTTATTTTTATGCTAAAAATTTCATAGATTGTGATGTCAAGGTGCTGACCTCCTAACATCGAGATGTTATCTTCTGTCTCTGAAGCTAAATCTTCCTTTTCACAGCATCGTGGTGTTGTAACTACAATGTCGTGACACTGCAACAATAGTGTTGTGGTGCTATAGACTACAAAAAAAAATTAGGGGGCATTGCCCCCAAAACCTCAAATAAGAGGTGTGCTGCCCCATTGCGAGCACACTGTTGAGCTCGATTAACGAAATTAAAAAGTCAACAATACTTCGCAGATTAATAGACATAATCAAGCTCCATAAAATAACAAAAATTATCATTGTTTTTTAAGTTTCTGATTTAAATGATTCATCATTAAGAATAGCTTATTTAGTTTCATTTTTTAGTTAATTAAATTTTTATAAAATTGATACAATAAAACCTTAGCGAGTTAACATTAAATGGATTAAATATTTGAATTAAATTGATCTTAGTTGAATTCAATGTCTCATCTTATTAAGGCTTTACTGGATAATTATTGGGTCAATAGGTCATTAATGGGTCTAACAAAAAAGTAATGAATTACTACAAATACAAAAGAAAAGGGAATTTAGCAAAAATGTTGTGGAGATAGGATTTGAACCCGTGACCTCAAGGTTATGAGCCTTGCGAGCTACCAACAGCCCATACGGAAAGTTAAAATATGGCTGCGATGATCCATTTAAGTGAATCCAATCTATTTAATTTGAAAGATATAATGGGTCAAAATGTTTAAAGAATTTTGATTAATCTCGGTTCAAAGTTTGTTAGATTAACCTTCAAATTCCCATCTTGAGCCATTTGAGTCAAGGAGTTTCGCTTAATGAGTTTAGTTGCATAATTTCACTTTAAACATGCTTCTTGATGTCCATCACAATGATTGATTTTCTTAGAAACCAAAATATTGAAAGAAATTAAAGATATTATTAATGGTTATAATGTTGACCCATTATCTTACCTCTCATTAATAGAAATTAGAGATTTTATTGCCTCTCTTGAGTTTGACTTAGTTGACCCTAGTAAATTAGTGATTATAAAGTTACTAAATGATCTATCAAACAATCTTAAGTCATTTAAAGGTAAATTCAAGTTAAAGTGAGTCTAGTTGGGGCCTACGATCTCACGGCTAATGGGTTTGATTAGGGTCCAGGCTTAATCGGATGACTCCAAAATTGCCAAGGGTCATATTGGGCTTAAGGGAAGACTATTTATATGTTAAACATTAATTTTGGAGGATTTTGAGTTTCATGAATATTTTGATAATTTTGGAGAATTTTGACTATTTTGGACAAGTTCACTTAATTTGCTCAATTAAACCTCTTAGAAAAATTATAAGTTTTTTTAAACTATTACTTACCTCATTTCAAAAATGAGCTCATCATCAAAGCTGCACTTACACAAATATTTTATAACATTTCAATACAAATGAACCACCATTTGCAATGAATATGAATAATTTATATCATGATACATCAATGGATAAGGATTTGTGAATCTTACATAATAATAAAACTTATAGGATCCACATTATACTTAATTCAATGTGTATGAATCAGAAAACATAACTATGGATACTATTTATGACACTAGCATGATGATCACAATATACTATAATTAAATTTTAAATTTTTAAAAGCTCATTAAAAATATCTAAAATATCACAAAGTCTAAAATATCTCATCAATCTAACAATATTTCAACGGCTTCTATGCATGAAATCGACAGAAAGACCTTCAAATCTCTCTGTGTGTGTGTGTCGTCCTTTCTTTCTCTTGCAACTCACAACCCATTGAAGAAATGAAGAAAATGGATCCTAGAGTGGGTTTAGATATTTAAATAATTTTTTTGAAGTTAATTACTAAATTGTTTTTTTTAATAATTATTAAATTATTTTTATTAAAGCTTTTAATATAAACTTATTCAAACTATAAAATTCAAAGTTTAGAAATTATAAAAAATATTTCTTAAATAATAAAATATAATAGAACATTCTAGATTTGTAAACCGGATGTGTGATGACCCCATAAAACTTATTTATATAAACAAATAAAAATTTCTTAATGAATTCAAATTAAGCAACCTAAAACACATAAATTTATATATCTCACACACTATTCTCATTATTTACAAATCTACACCTAAATCTATTAAAACAAATATGAAATTATCACTTCATTAAAACTCTCAATTATCATCTCTGAGCTCTTATTGCCTTCCTCCTTGTCTCTTACTGTTGACGTCCATGTATGTGTCATAAGTCGAGTCAAGCCCACAAGTCGAATTTGACGGACTTCGGAAGTGACATTGCGTAAATCAGGCCTCAAAATGCACTGGACGTCACCGAAAATGGTCGAAATGACCTCCGATCAATGAACGGACTTTGTCGTCGCGTTTAGAACGTCAAAATTGACCAGAATATAAATATTGTATAATTTAAAGATCAACTAATCAAGAAATTGAGCTATCAATATGTCGACGCACATATCGGAGTCAGAAAGTTACGATGATATCCAAACGACCTCCGTTTATGAAATTGATTGCATCATTGGCTTCAAAACATCGAAAACTATCAAATGAGACTGTCCACACTTAATTCGAATGAATTTGTGCAAATGTAGAATGATTTGAAATGACTGCGCAAATCAAGGCTGAAATGCACTGGACGTCGCCAAAATTAACCCAAATGACCTCTGATCGACGAACGGACTTTGCCATCGCATTTAGAACGTCAAAACTGATCAGAATTTATTGCACAACTTTATGATCAACAAATCAAGCGATCGAGTCATCAACACGCCTGCACGCATATCGAAATCAGGAGACACCGACGCAAACCAAACGACCTCCGTTCATGAAATTGATTACGTCGTTAGCTTTGAAACGTTAAAATCTATTGAATAAGACTGTTCTCAACTCGGACAAGTCTGGAATGTTGGCGATTGCGGCGACGCATTTTGAGTTGAAATTGACTCAATTTGTGGTGACCAACCAAACGCTCGGTGAAAACGGACCGTATTCGTTGTATCATCCTTAAATTGATATATATATATATTGATTATCTAATCACGTCGATGCAAAACTCAATTTAAAGTTGATTAATTAATTTAAAAATCAAATTAAAAGATCTAAAATCTAATCCTAACCCTAATAAACCCGACCCGGTTCTCCTATTCATGCGCGACGCACGACCTCCTTCATTTGACCCAACCTAATACATGCACGAGAGCGAGCGACTCCCCTTCTCCTCTTCACGCAACCACGAGGGCAAAATTTTAAACTAAACCGATTAGTGATTTAATTAGCTAATTAGGGGATAAAAAAAATTAATATGCTGGCGGGTCGGTAGGCGTGGCACTGATCGATCACGATGCCGCTTTTAGGGGGAAAACCGAGCAAAGCTCTCGGGTTTCTGTTCTTGTTTTACCTTCTTGCCAGATCTACGAAGTTAAAGCTTTTCGGTGGATCCACCTCGCCACGGGGAAGTCATGGCCGACCAAGGTGGTCGCGGTCGAAGTCGCCGGAAAAAATAGCTTGGAAGGTTTATTTTCGCCGATTTAGGTATTTAACCCCAAACGAAGAAGAAATGTATTTTGTATGTGTTTATCCGGTTGGTTTTAATTGTTATGATATTAATAAGAGATCTCGTGATAGATAAATTATGCTGCTTTGATTTAGGGTTTTCAAATCACTAGTTGTTCTTGCCATTTTGTTTGGTTAATAGCATCATTATGAGAATATGAATCATATTATGTTATTATAGAACAAAGTATAGTCTCTCCTTGAATATGGTGGATCAAGTAACTAAATTTTTTTTATATCGTGATCTAGAAAAATTAGGAAGTGTGTATGTGTAGTTAATTTTAGGGTTTATGAGATCGTGATCGATCGAAAATGTCTAATTTTTATTTAGGAAAGCTTCATTTTTTGCAAGCGTTTTTTTTTAGGAAATGTGTATGTGTAGTTTAATTTAGGGTTTAGGTGATCGTGATCGATCGAAATTGTGCAATTTTATGTAGGAAAACTTCATTTTGGCAATGTTTTATTTTTTTTATTTAGGAAATGTGTATGTGTAGTTTAGTTTAGGGTTTAGGAGATCGTGATACATCGAAATTGTGCATCATTTTTTATGTAGGAAAGCTTAATTTTGTGCAATGTTCTATTTTTATTTAGGAATTATGTATGTGTAGTTTAGGGATGTTTTATTTTTGCTTTCAAAAGAGAATGATTGGATTTGGATTTTATTTATCATATTGCGATGGATTACATTTGTTTAGGTGAAATATTAGGATCGAGTTATGGCTTGAATGCGTAAGTATTTGTCATCTTTGTCATATATTAATCGAATTTTTGTGCATAATAGGTAGCAGTTGAATCACGGTTTTACAAAAGTGATGAGTTCGGATAGTGTATTTATTGTTCTTTATTATGATGGTGAACTTCGAGTAAGTGATGAGTTCATTCCAACATATATTGGTGGGAGAATTAGTCCAATCAAGTTTCACGACGGATTAAATTTGAGGAATTACGAGAGAAAAGTTATGAGGTCGTTGAAGTTAGATCCATCAAGATTCTCTTAATCGGTGGGTCGTTTTCTGTTAACTGGATTTATTGACACACATTGATGATGAAGTTTGTGAGACTATTATTAATGCAACATGTTCACGATCTCTTGTGGTGTATGTTGAATCGAAACTTCCGCGTGGAGATAGATTGGTTAGCAACGTGGTCGAGCATCGAAGTGGTGGGATCAAAGATGATTACATAACACCACCTCCTCGATAAGTACTCAAGGGGAGATATATGAGGCTGCAGCGAGGGAAAATGAATATCATGCTAGCACAAGCTCTGCTCAAATGTTGAACCCACAAGATAATGATGTGTACCCACCATCTGATGTAAATGTTGAATACGAAACTATGCCTAGTGGAGATAGTAGTGATGAGGATGATGATGATTATATTGACTCTGAGCGAGATGATTTAAGGGCAGCAGAACCATCTCATACGGTCAGAGATCTGATTGTCGATTACTCAAGGAGAACGAGTCATACTGAGGAGCATTTTATACATAATAATGATTATATGCGCAGTGCTCAGACCACCAAAGAATGGGATGAAGAACTAGCATTTGATGGCCCATCAGATGATTCAATCTTCGAAGACGATTGCATCCCGAGAATTAGTGGAAGGTATGTGCTTTTGATAAAAGCGATTTGCAATTTCTATTCTGGGTGGTGATTATAAATAATGTTGAATATGTCATATATGCCTCAAGCAAATCAAGATTTCTTGTCGTGTACCATTGAGTGAGACCATGTTTGTGGCGTTTACATGCCCTCGGTTAAGAGGTTGGGTGGAACTTGGAGGTGGTTGATTGGCTCCCATCACATAGATTCAATTCTTAATCTTTGGACCAGTGATACGACCTTTATAAGTTATTTCATCAACCCGTCAGTCGGTTGGATCTCAAGCCGGAGATTATTGGACATATAGAGTCAGTTCAATATCTGAGTGTCTTATATGAAGGCTTGGGATGCGAAAAGCATTAAGGCTATTTTGGCGGTTGGGAGGAATCCTACAGTCATTGGGAAAATTTATGGTCGTTGTTTGCACATCTATGTCAGTTAATTATACCGCGTCCACGAATCAAATAGATTTCAACATTACGGTCATTTGAGCCTTCAATACGTGGTTGGCGATTGTGTGATTTTGTGTCTTGACGGACTTTTTTCTAGGTAAGAGAGGCACTCTACTCAATCTTTGTTGGGATCGGCCTTGAATAATGGGTTATTCCCATTGGCCTTGTGATGGTTGAATCGAAAGCATCGAGTCTTGGATTTGGTTTTGCAAACTCTTCGGGACTTGATCCCATTAGTGTCACGAGGGTGACCTATGCTTCATCTCGGATAGACATGTCTTGTCCGTGGTCGAGAAATCTTCCATGGGGCCGCTTCGTTTACATTTGCCATTTGCGGAGAACTTCAAGAGAGCGATGCGTCAACTTGGCATAGGCGATGTCAATTCATGTGTCGAAAATGTATGTTGCGAAACACGATGACATCCGAATTTTCAAAAGGCACATGTCGACATTAAGAATATTAAGCAAGCATACGGCTACTTTCAAGGGATGTTCAGCTGGACTAAAACTCATGATAGCGCAGTGCGCACGATGGCGACAAATGCAGCGAGTGCTTCAGCGGTGTGCTTAAAGCGTGCGTGGTTTACCTATTCAAGCTCGATTATGGCGGTTTACTATAATATTGTTTCATTTTTCACAAAGCGTCTTGAAAAGGCTACAAAGGCAACAAGAAAACTTGTTTTCCCTCGCATTACTACACTTATTGCTAATGAGCATGAGCGGCGATTACGAACTTAGAATTAGCATGCGGTATCAAGTGTTTGATGTCGAATCGAACCCACAAAGTTGAAATTTAGAACTATAATCAGATGCGTGTAGGCGACCAGTCTTATCACCTACCTTGTCCACGTGATTGCGGTTTGAGCCAACGCCACCTAAAACGTGCGATGCGTCTCACGACTGCTGACTTGCAAAATTATAGTAGTACCTACCAGGGAGAGTTTCATGTTGTACCTGATCGGGAGGAGTGGGCAGATTACATCACAGAAGGCAGTTACGAAACTTATACCCCACTGGGCGAAAGTCCGGAAGGCCAAGGGCAAGCGATTTAAAAAACCATGGATGAGAACATTCTAAAAGTACCGAGGCGTGTCTTTGTTTGTAAGACCCCGGGCATAATAGGTCGGCGTGTCCTCGTTGTGCCGCGTGACGTGATGTTTCGAGGTTTTTTTGATGTCATGTTGTGTGTTTGTGCTATTGTTGTATTAATCCTACTGTTTTTGATGTCATGTTGTGGAATTGATTTTTAATCTGTTCATGTGCTTCTCTCTATTTTAAATTTGTGTTGGATTTAACTCATTGTTTTGGAATCCATTTGTTGGCTTATCTTTCATCCTTGATTCAATTTTATAATTATAATTGTGTGGATAATCTCTTTTACTACCATTTCAAAATTGAAAGATTTAATTTATTTGATTTGAGCTCTTTTTGTTTATTTTATTTATAATTTTTTCAGTAAAGTATTTCAAATTGGTTTAATTTGTTTATTTTTTCGTGTTGTTTGCCTCAAGCGAAGTTAAGATATGCGGGGTGAAGCCCCGCCCCACGTAGGAGGGAAGCGCACCGAAGGATACTTCGAGGACTACGGTCCACCGGTAGGGGACCCTAGCATACGTGTTACGTGGTAGACATGCGGCGGCATCGACTTCGATGCGTTATTTTTTTATGTTATTTACGTACTTGCCAATGTATGTCTTGTTTTACTTAACGTTGTTGGCGCTCTATTCTAATTGCGATTTGATTGCTTGAGGTGCTGCGCACTTGTTGATGTTCAAGAATGGCACGTTAATTGCGATTCATGGGTGCATTGAGAGATGTCGGCTTTGGCGATTTGCAGTCGCATCAGCCGATCATCATTTCGGCGTCATTAGTGGGCGGTGCCGCATGAGCGAACACATTCCACTTTGCTAGGTGAGATGGCGATCACGCGCTACGGATGTTGCGATGATCCTGGCGTTGAATAGATGGCCCTCCTCTTATAGCGGTGTAATGTCGTTGGTGGAGGAGAGGCGGTGGGCTACATGTCGGGCTAGCGTGGCGAGTTGATTGGAGCCCATCCAGACGGCTCGTGTATCGTGATCCGATCCATCCACATGTCACTTGGCGGTTCATATGGGTGGTACACGCACTTGTTTACCTTTACGATGGTTGCGGTGGACTTTTACGGATTCATACACATCTAGAACCAGTTTATTATGCATATCATACATATCTTGTTTGCCATTGGTTCTTTTCTTCTTCCACACTTGATCGAGGTCCACTGCGGTATCTACCATTACTTGAGGATATTTATTCTTTCGGGGTTTCTCGGTGGGCGGTATCTTTACAGAGAGAGTTGCATGAGGCAACCAAGCGCGAACATAGCGGATGTATTCATTTCTGCGGTATGGGCACAGGAGCACATTCACGTTGGCACCTCCTTACGTGTTCCCATCCTACGGACATTGATGGTCTTAGTGTTGGATGTCATTTGGAATGAAGTATTTGTTAAATGCACATCCAACATCGAGTATCTGAGGATGTGGATGGACTTCTGCAGTCGACGCTAAATAGCATTCAATTTGACTTCTTTTTTTGTTATGGAATTTTAAATTTTAGAGTTGCTTATGGTATATGTGCAGGTCATCTGGGAGCCATATGGACATGAGATCCGCATGCGCATAGCAGATATATGTTTGCAGGGAGAGGAGATATGGCTATCCAGAGTACCACTGATTTGTTGGAAGAGGGTAGAGTGGCACCTGCCTGATCGTGTGCTCAGACAGTTCGGCATGCCTCCCATGATTGATGTTGACCCGATAGATCCATCGTTTGTTCGTGTTGATGGACGTGGAAAGGCCGGCGTTGATTGGGCGTGTACCACCACTCATACATTACGTGGGAGCGGCGGCGAGTTGGTTGTGGCCGTGGATTGACAGATGATCGAGAGCGATCAGCGTTACATGAGTGAACCGATCTTGGGCTTCACTTTATATCTTTGAACGCAAGCGGTTCGCGATACACTACCCGTGCGGAGATCGTCTTATGGTAAGTCTATGTGAAATTACAATTTGCTTTCCCTTGTTACGGTGAAACCACGATATAAATTTACTTTCTCGCGGTGACCACATCCACGAATCGAAGATATATTTCGCTATTTGGCGAGAGGGTGAAATTTGAATCCATCGGCGACTATGAGCAGTATGCGTAGATCCGGCGGAACATGCATATATCAGCGGAATCTGAGGATATAGATATTCGAGGCACTTACGCATCGCCGAGCAGATGCACCGTCGATGGATGTGGGTCCATCATATCGCCGGTGGTGGCACGATCTATCCATTCCACACCACATTATTCATATCGAGATCTATGTGGTCTCGAGATGAACCCATGGCATGCACCGTCCACTTACATATGCCGTCATTCCACACACCGCCATATCTGGCGTACCGCGTACTTCGTTGCCATCTCTGGGCTTCGGCGAGATACCACGTATTACGGACTTGGGATGTTGAACAACCCGTGGCAGTGGGCGAGGAGGATCGTCGGCACATCATTTGCGTGATCGCGTCGACCACCATCTCATTACACTCAGTAGCGATGCGATTCCACGCATCGGCGATAGTTGTATTTTTTTATCACTTTATGTCATGTAGTTATGCTTTTTTTTATGTCCACTTATTCGATTGATTTGTACAATTACATTTTGTTTGTTATCAATTTAGTTTTATTTGGTTAACTCACAACTATTTAGACTCATACCAGAAAAATTAACACACTTACAATGTTTAATATTATCAAAATCATATGTATTCAACAAGCATTGTGTTAAGATTACACAGATAATATTTTTAATTTATTGCGTCAAATTTTTTACATCTCCAAAGATTTTAAACAAAAAAAATACATTTGCAAAAAAGTGATCCGTCAAAGTTATCAACATAAAAGTTGTAAAATTTGTTATTATCTTTCCAACGATGCTAAACACGCCAAAATTCGACAACTGATAAGCCTGATATGACCAAAAAACGAGTCATGCATCAATATTATTATTTTTTGCAACTTCACATCTCACACATTTTCAAAAACTGCGGCTCAACGGGCTACATTCGTCGAAAGCTGTCAACATGAAAGTTGTAGAATTTTTCATTATCTTTCCAACGACACCAACTTCATTCTAAAACTCGAACGATATGTTCAAAAAAGCGGTGTCAAATTTTTTTAAAAAAAATTAAGTAATCATGATCGGAGGCGGTAGCATCCAGTCGGCCGATCGCCATACTACTCTATTTTGTTAATTTTTTATCGCCTAATTAGCTAATTAAATCACTAATCGGTTTAGTTTAAAATTTTACACGAGCAAGCGACCCTTCTCCTCTTCATAGCCGCATGAGAGCTCATGACTTCCTTCCTTCTCCATAGCAACCATGGGGTCGATCACAACAATTCCCCTCTCCCATTCGATCTCAAAGGTACTCCAAACTACATGGCTTCCTTCTTTCTCCTTGGAATGAGGGCCTTCTCTCCCATTTTTCCCTTGTTCTCTTGTCTCCCTCAACGGCAAAAGCAAAGCGCAAGCATTAGTCCCTTCAATCATAAGGAAACCATAAGCTCTACTCTCTTTCCTCTTGTCTCCTTGGTTTCTTCAAGAATTCTTCTTGACCTTGTACTTTTGTTGGCCATTAGTAAGCATCTTTATGATAGCTTGCTTATAGTTCTTGTCATTTATCCTTAACATGATAGTGATTCTATTAATCCTTCTCCAATGTTTTCATTTTCATTTGCAAGTGTAAAAAATGAGGCAGAAGACTTTAGGATTTCTTGTACCTTACTGTGGTGAACATCGAGTATTATTTTCATGGTGTTAAGGAAGATCCCCAACTCATTTGGAATAGTATAAGCTGCTGTTGATTTCCTTTTCTCCCTTCCTTCATGCGGTTTCAGTAAATTCCCTTGCCTTGAATTCCACTCCGAACTTCGCTCTTGGCCAAAAAACCTTCCTTTCAGGACATGCTTCACGAATCGAAGAACAGGCATGAGGTGGGTTCTTCTTTCGATTTTCGGTATCGCACTCCTTGCATTACATTTTCAATTTTCACTTCATCACAATCGGAGAAGAATACTGTCATGAAGCGGGTTATTCTTTTGGTTTCCGGCGTCACACTCCTTGCATTATATTTCCAATTTTTGTTTCACCACAACCGGAGAAGAACACCGTTATGAGGCGGGTTCTTATTTCGGTTTTCAACGTCGCCCTCTTTGCATTACCCTTCCAATTTTCTCTTCACTGCAACCGGAGAAGAACATTGTCATGAGGCGAGTTCTTCTCCCGATTTCGGCATCGTCCCCTTTCCGACCCTTCTCTTCACCGTAACCGGAGAGGAACACCATCATGAGACGGGTTCTTCTTTTGGTTTTCGGCATACTCAACCCTGTTTCCTTATCGATCATTGTAACATGTAGAAAATAAGTCAGAATATGTTGGATCAATGGGTGAATGTGGATATATACATGCTTGTACTTCTTTGCAGGTTTGAAGGCCTCATCATGCTCATGAGTGCATGACGAGATGAAAATTGGTTGCGGTGCCATAAGAGATCGCTCGCTACGCTCATGAGGGCGTACCAAGTAAGCCAACATCCGTCAGATGTCGCTCCCCCTAATCAACATGCTGTCAAAATTTTGAATAAATTTTAGAATTAGAAAAAAAATGAAATGAATACACATGCATTGTATTTCTTTCTACAGGTTTCAAGACCCCGCTAATGTCCATTAGGGCATAGTGGGTGTGAAGACGGTGGTGCAAGACACCACTCGCTACGCTCATGAGGGCGTACCAAGAAAGCCAAAACACTCCAATGCAACCCCTACGGGATGCCTGAGGAGGCTGGAATTTCATCAAATTTTAAGACTTTAATTTAAAATTAATTGGATATTAAATTAATGGTGAAGCATAAAGTCTTAAAACAAAATAAAATAAAAAGGGAATGTAGAGTTCACATGTAACTTAAAGTAATAATAGAGGATGGCGTGCTCAATAAACATTATTACCCTATGAAAATGTACTAAGTGAAGGCGAATTTAGTCACTTAATTTATTGTTAAATGAGTGCTTGATTCGTTGTTTAATATGTTCAAACAAATGAGGATACTCAAGTCAAATGCAAGTGAAACTTAAGGAAGTTAATACTAAACTCATAACAACTTGCAATAAATTTGAAGTCAAGTTTTCAAATAAATAAAGAATTTGATATGAAGTTAAGAATGAATCTAAATTGGGTCTAACAACTCTTGTTGTAGAAAGTGTGAAGAGTCCTTAAATGATAAAATTAGAAAGGCTTGAAGCTTTCTTTTGGGTAAACTTCGTATATATAAACTTGTATGAATACAACTGCATGAAGTATGTCCTCGCACATATCTTATAGCGATCACTCCTTTAGGTCAAATATTCTAAAATATATGCAAATGCTTGAATGAAAATAAATTCATTACACATATCTAAAATGAGTATATTTTTTTATTCAAAGCTTGTGCAACTTTCAAATAGTTGCCACCAGATCTGCAATTCTTTGTACAAGCAGACAGAAGGCGACACTAAATTAAATGTTGCACGAATGAAGGAGCTTTTCTTCAATACAAAAATTAAGGAATTTCATTCTAATTATGATTTTTAAAATCAATGATTTCATTAATTATATGAAATTATATAAGCTATAAATACACCTGCATGGGCCCCGACACTATGCTGAATGTTTACATTCAAGTGTCTAAGGATGTTGCACGGGTTGCTTCCCGGTTTCGTCTTAGGACTGGGTCTGGGTTAACAAAACCTAAAAATTTATTTTAAAATTTTCACCTTAGTGAAATATCTGAGAGGCTAATTCTATCATGTGATAGTAGATCTAATCCTCTATTAGCAGCTAAATAGAGTTGACAGGATCTAAAGCTCTTAAACATATTCAAATTAATCAATTATTCAGATTAAACTAACTCATTAAAAATCAATATAAAAAACTGTTTAAATGAAATTCTATCATTAAAAATTTAAAGCAAAACTTAATCTATCCACCTTCCTCAATTATTTGTCGGGGGTGGCAAATTAAGAAAACTATAGCTGACAAAGGAGCCATTGTCAAATCAAGTGTTCTAATATGTTCACTCTCAATCAAGCTCTTGCCAGTAAGGACGTGGCCCGTATCCTCTGACTGTGTGACTTGGCTAGTAGTCTCCATAGATGAAGCAGTTATGATCAGATTCCTCTGATCGAGTGGTTTGGCCAGTCAGGCTCCATTATATTACGATTACGGTAGCAGTGCTCTCCCAATGGCTCGCCCTTTGAGTTGTGAATCATAGGGTATACTTGATAGGCAAATAACACTATCCTAGGTGAACTTAAGCTTTGTCTTAAGACAAACACCGCCTAGGTCTACAAGGATTTCTTGGATGACGTAACCCATGTGTTGCTAATAAAGAACCTTCTGTCAGGTTGGGTCAACTGCCTTCTTTGACTAAGTAGACTAGGGACCGCGATAGCCCGGGATGACGGAACCATGGGATCTAGATTGGGCACATCATCATTCCCCCAACCATCCAGTTTAAGCTGAAATGATGAATTTCATAATCTGAATTTTGAAACTCCATATGTTGCTACTATATGCTATGCATTTAGCGACCTAATGAATAGCCTTAATCGAAAGGTCTCTCTCACTTATTGGGAAGGGTAATTAATTATAGGGGCTTGCGCCTATAGTAAACCTGGAATCATATCTAAAGTCCTCACCAAATGAGGATGAAATCTCTGGGTAGTGTCTTATCTACTATTCCATCTGCCTTCTAAAAGTTACATCGACACTTAAATCATACTCTCTTCAATTCAATATTATCGAGAGGTTGGTGGCGAATTTTTGGATCTCACACATACTCCAACTATCTTGCCACCTATGATGCACAAACACTCCTAAGAATGATATCTTGTAGTGTCAGACATATATTGTACATTGAAATGTGTTTGATACATATTAGATGTAGCTCCAACATCTCAAAATAAAATATTAATTCTAAAATTTTAACATGTGTGTCTATAAAATTTAAAAAATCAAATAACCTACTAACTACTCAACTATTTATGTCCCATAATTTCTTGCGTAGCGTGGCTGAAAGTTGACACCTTTTCATTAATGCATGAGGCTAGGGTTCTCTTGCGAGAGAAATAAAATCAGTCTACAATGGGCTGAAGAATTAGTTTATGTTACTAATCATCATCTTCTATCAAGAAAGCCATCAATTTATATAAAAAAATGATAAAAGATGTGAGATATTGCATGAGATGAATTTGAGTCTCTTGATGATATTATGATTTTAGATACTGCAAATCTTTCTCTTGATGAGCCAAAGTTAAAAGCTATATAGTTTTGTTGCATGCCAGAAAACTTGTAGCAGTAGAATAAAACTTCATACCTTAGCTTGTATGGAATCTAGCACACATAGATAGTTGAAAGAGAATAAGAAACTCCGGAGTTTTTTAAGTCAAAAACCAGAAATATGGGGAAAAATCCAGCGGCTACCACAGTAAAAATGGTCTATATATACTTTGAATTCTGAAGTTTAAGTTTTCGATAACAGATTATAGGTTGTATGTGAGAAACCAACAATGAGAATTCCGTAATCGTAACAATATCTATGCAATGGTTAATGAATGATTATTGGCCAACGATGCCAATGTTTACGACAATCGGACAATGATGGTGATGATAAACTTCAAACTTCTAATTCTCTCCCAGCTTTCTCTCAAGTTTGCTTCTAGCTCCCTCCTCTTTTTATGACAAGAATGTGGTCCGATTTATACGATTCTAAGAGGGGTATTTTGGTCATTATAGCTAAAATCTCAAAACACTCAATCAGACGATTCATTTGATCATAGATAGTTTTTTGGTGATTTGACTATTCAAATGACCTTTGATTTGAGTGATCTTAGGCTCGTTGGATTTATCTCATCGAGCCGCTCGATTTAACTATAAGCACAGCAAATTTGAAAGTCATTTGATCATTATATTAATGTCTCGAAGTTTCATATGTAACTTTTGAGCTTGATTTGAGCTCATTTGGGCTTGATTTGACCTACTTTTAGCATTGTTGAACTTGTCTTACTGAATCGTTTAATTTGATTATATACATGTTTTAATTTGATATTCATATTTGATGTATAAATTTTAGAGAGATATATCATTTGTCCCTCTATTTTTTGATGATAAAATTTATTTTATCCAAAAAATTTATTAAAAAAATAAAATTACTTTAGCTAAAAATTAATAGAATTTTTAATTTATATATATATATATATATATATATATATATATATATATATATATATATATATATATATATATATTATGTGTATTGATTTATTTATTAGTTATTAAATTTTATTTATTTATTTATTAATAAAATCACTTTGGTGTTTAGTTTGAAAGAGAGGAGGTTGTGGGCCCGAGTTTTTTTTTTATTTTACCAAGTGAGAGTGTCAGATAGAGATAGAGAGAGAGAGAGAGAGAGAGAGAGAGAGAGAGAGAGAGAGGAGATGAAAAGACCTTTTTTTATAAAGAATATAAAGAAAATGTTTAATGGATAATATAAAGAGTTTTTTTAAATGAGGAATGTGAAGAGTTTTAATTTTTTATGAAGAATGTGAAGAGCTTTATTTATTTATTTATTAAAATATGAATAATTTTTTCTTCTTTATATATATATATATATATATATATATATATATATATATATTAGAAGATGAAGTCCTCTTCTTTTATTTTTATTATTTTTTTAAAAAAGATGAAGAGTTAATTTTCAAGTATAAATACCCCCTAATGGATAAGGGAAAACTCACACCTTATTTTATTTACTTTCTTTTCTTTGGTAGCCTCTACTAACATGTATAACGGTGCCGACCCCCATCATAAGCACCAGTTCTCTTCGATTTTGAGGTTTCCAACTGACATGGTTAGGTGGCACTCATCCCGAATTCAGGCTCAAGTATGCTTCCATTTTTTTCTCTTTGGTAGCCTCTATTGACCTGTATAATCGACCCTCAGAAGCTCAGTTCCTCCATCTCTGTTTCCAACGATGTTAGCGGCGTGCATCCCAAATTCAGTGCTCCAGATGTTTTCGCTTTGGTAGCATCCACTCAGAGCAATGCCACCCCCATCGCAGGTTCGAGTTCCCCCGATCCCGTGGTTTCCAATTGACCTAGTTAGGCGGCACGCATCCCGAATTCAAGCTCCGGTATGCTTCCTCTTTCTTCTTTTTGGTACCCTCCACTAACCTGTATAATGGTGTCGACCCCCCTCGCAGGCTCCAATTCTCCTTGGTCCCGAGGTTTGAAACCCACTGAAAAGATATATCCCAAATGCTCGTGTGTGATTAATCCTTCATTTTTTTTATTTTGCAAAAGTTAAAATTGTCCTAGATATGCAGTGCATAAACCACTTTCGCAGGCTCTAGTTTTATCTTTTATGTATGTTAAGGGCTTTGCCCCCTTAGTATAAAAGGTATATATTTTCTATGCCCCCCGTGATGTAATCATATATCATTTTTAGACTTTGACTTTGAATGCTTATGATTTATAAATATCTCATAAGATTTTTGGTATAACTGTATCTTTTAAGGATTTTGCTTTTTTTTAAATTTTTAGTATACTTGTACCTTTTGAGGCTTTTGCTTTATGAGATTTTTGATGAGTGGAGATCCTGTCAACCACTTGTTCTCTTGGAGTCTTTCTAGTGAGGACTTTATCCACTACTAGCTTTCCATTGAGGCTTCCTCAGGAGTGTGCCTTCCAGGGGTTATCAGTAAAGGCTTTGTCTACCACTTGCTTTTATGAGGTCTTTCTGGTTAGTACCTTGTACATTACCAGCTTCCCATATAGGCTTCCTCATGGGCATGTCTTTCAAGAAAGGAAATCCATGAAGGAATTTTTACCTATTTGAGATTGTTTATCAGATTGTTACCCGATGACATTTAACCTATGTGGAATAGATCAATAATTTTAACTCTCATCCGAGACTGTTTTGTCAAAATGTTATTCAATGACATTAACATGTGTAGAAGAGGTTAAACATTTTAATTTTTCTGAGATTATTTGTCAGAGTATTACTCGATAATATTAACTTGTGTGGAAGAAGTCAAATCAAAATATCTGTTCGAAGTTGTAGCCAAAGTTGCTCATTGATCTTTGCCTTATTTTTTCATGAGTATGATTGAAGAATCACAATTTGCAAAGCTATCTCTTACTTATCATCATTGACTTGCTTCTAGGACTAATAATCAATTAGATATCCAGAATATTGATTTGGATGATCTTTTGAGATTAAGGGTTTCCCCTCGGCTTCTGATAAAAACTAAGTTCATGAGTATGATTGAAGAATCACAATTTGCAAAGCTATCTCTTACTTATCATCATTGACTTGCTTCTCGGACTAATAATCAATTAGATATCCATAATATTGATTTGGATGATCTTTTGAGATTAAGGGTTTCCCCTCGGCTTCTGATAAAAACTAAAGGATCAACATTTGATGTTTCTTCATTCCTCATACGTGTTATTCTGAAGTAGAATTTTTCTGTCATATAGATGGTGCTGGTCTTAACTTGAAGTCAGATTGTCAACCATTCTGAAGATGTAAAGGGAATATCTTCCCACAGACGACATCAAATTGTTGCGTACCAGAAAATCAGTTGCGGTAGAATAAAATTTCATGCCTTAGCTTGTATGAAACTCTAGCACGCACACAGATAGTTGAAAAGAGAATAAGGAACTCTTACATTTTTACATGAAAAAATCCCAAAAAGAGGGGAAAAAATCACGGGACTTGCCCCAGTAAAAATGCTCAACTATATATCTACTTTGGAGTACAAAGTTTAAGATTTTCCGATAACAAGATTACAAGGTTATATGTGAGAAAGCTTGACTATGAAAATTCAATCAAATCAACTGCAATTAGAATGGTAGAATCTTGGCGGTCAACGATAATAAGTGACGATTGACAATAACGGTGGTGATGAAGAACTTCAAACTTCTGGTTCTCTCTCATCTTTCTCCCAAGTTTGCTTCTAGCTCCCTCCTCCTTTCATGATAAGAATGGGGTCCTATTTATAGGATTCTGAGAGGGGTATTTTAGTCATTGCAGCCAAAATCTCAAAACACTCCATCGGACTATTCGTATCGATTCATTTGATTATAGATAGTTGTTTGATGATTTGACCATTTAAATGACCTTTGATTTGAGTGATCTTAGAGTTGTTGGATTTTTCTCGTCGAGTCGTTCGATTCGACTATATGCACGTCAAATTTGGAAGTCATTTGAGCATTCAATTAGTGTCTCGAAGTTTCATATGTAACTTTTGAGCTTGATTTGAGCTCATTTGGACTCGAATTGACTCTCTTCTAGCATTGTTGAACTCGTCTCACTGAGTCGTTTAATTTGATTGTATGCATGCTTTAATTTGAGATTCGTGCTTAATTTATACATTTTAGAAAAATATATCAAATTTAATGATGATGATATTGGAGGGAAAATACAATTGCATGATGAAGAAGGTAGTCCTATTATTCATTTTAGTGAATAATTAACAATTAAATTATGACGTTGCATTAGATTAAAGAACCTATGTTTTGTACAAGACAATTTATAGTTTTATTTTCATATTATCAACCTTTTATCTTTTGATATTTTAAATTTGACTTTAATGTTTAATGTCTTATCATATTTTTGCACTTAATATCTTATTCAGATTAGATACCTAGCAAAAATATAAAATTTATAATGTCTTGTCCATAGTTTTAATAATAGACATTTTTCATGTCTATGTTGTATGAGGCTAAATTTTTATATTAGGCTTAATTAAAATTTTAAGTAGGTAATTAAGCATGAAAAAATAAAAAATAAAAAACAGCCCTAGTCGCTCATTGAACGGGCAACTTGCGCTGACGTGGATTCCACGTTAGCGTATGTCGTCCGTTGAACAGGTGACTAGGCCTAAGCTAAATTTTAAAAAAAAAAAAAATTAATATTGGCACAGCCGCAATATTTTGCCCTTATCGGGCTCATCCGATGTCGGAATCGAGCAAACTTGGTATTGTTGGAAATGTAACAAAATTCTCTGCGATTTTTATGTTGACAAAAATCTATGATTCCAGCCCGGTAAACTGCAGTTTTTACATACACTCACAAAAACTACGGTGCGAAGTTGAAAGTTTTGGCACGCCCGCAAAATTTTGTCAGTATCGGACTCATCCAATGTCGGAATTGAGCGATCTTGATATCGTTTGAAACGTAATGAAATTCTCCATGAATTTCATATTGACAAATATATGTGATTCTAGCCCGGTAAGCCACAGTTTTTACAAACACTCACAAAAACTGTGGTGCAAAATTAAAAGTTTTGGCACAGCAGCAGAATTTTGCCCATATCGGACTCATTCGGTGTCGAAATCAAACGAGCACGGTATCGTTGGAAACTCTCTTGCAAAAGTTAACTGTTAATAAATAAGCTTTCAACTAAAGGCACAAAATCACATGAGGAAAAAAAGAGTGTTAGTCAGCTCATAAGTCCATACTGCCCACCACCACATAAAAGAGTTAAAAGAGACACAAGAAATTAAATAATTGACAGCCTCTTTGAGACTCATATGTAACTGCATATATGTATAGGCATAAATGTAGCGTAAGACAAACTCTATGAATTGAAAAATCAATGCAGGGCGACACAATTGAGCCATGCAGACATGTTATCACCTCCTTGAACAGAAGTTACACAAAACACAGTTATTACCACATGTTGAAATCCATCAAGGGAGAATGGAAAGAAGCCTTCTCATCAATCTCTCTTTGAACATGAAAAATAACATGACATAGTTATCAACAAACTCTCAATACCCAAACTTCAAGATCAAATGCAGTGACATTAATTACTAGAGGAGCTTCAGCCCATCCTTGATGACTCATAACTGTGAGACTGGAAGAATCAATCAGGGACAAGTTGCCCATTGTTAGCCATAATCATCACTCCTTCCCCATTCTCCATAAAAAATTACATAAAGTACCAGAAGTTAAAGGAGTGAGTTTCATTAGAGAGATTATTAAAAAAACACTCAACACAACAATCGAGTGAGCTCTGCTTCTTATGCACCGTAGCTTTTGCAAGTATTTGAAAAACCTACGGCGAATTGGGCTAGAATCATAGATTTTTATGAACATGGAAGTCGTGGGAAATTTCGTTACGTTTCCAACGATACTAAGCTCGCTGATTCGACGAAATGAGTCACGCAAATTCTCACATCGGTGTAAATTTCGTACGTTTAACGATATCAATTTTTTCAAGTATTTGCAAAAACTGCCGCTTATCGGGTTGGAATCGCAAATTTTGTCGACATAAAAGTCGTAAAAAATTTTGTTACGTTTCTAACGATATCAAGCTCGTTTAATTCTGATATCGGATAAATTCGATACGGGCAAAATATTATTACTGTGCTAAATTTTTTTTAAAAAAAATTTAATTTAGTCCTGAACAGCGACTATGTTTATTTTAAAAATTTTTTAACTTAATTATTTAATCACCTAATTAAAATTTTAGCCTGATGTATCATGTTTGTGTCACATAGCTCGCCACTGTAGTACTTTCCCTTCGCTACACCACCGATGTTGTTGTTCCTTCCAACCCTTCCTCTCCTTCGCTTGCTCTGAGGCCGACTACATGACAACCCTCTTAGCCTCAACAATCTCGTTAACTTCAAGGACTATGCATTCGCCGACGATGGCGGCAATGGTGGAGATATCCTAGGAAGTATGGAAGGATACCATCGGTGGTTCGGGAGAAACCAATGCATGTAGTGGTCGGAGCGGTGGATGACAGACAGGATTTAGTTGACGGGTTCAGGGATGTACGAAGCAATTTTATGCAGGTGGAGCCGTGTCTCTACAACACAGTGTTGATGCATAGCATTTTCGCGAGATTGAGGATGTATTTGAGATATCTTTTAATTATTTTATTTTTCAGAAACTAATAAAAAATAATCATAATTATATTTGATTATTAATTTTTTAATAATTTTTTAAAAAGTTTTATGATAAAAAATTATTTTTAAGAATCAAACTTATTAAAGTTTGATGATTATCAAAAAAAAATAACTATTTAAATTTCTTAAAAAAATATTTATAATACACATAATAATTTTTTTTAAAATTATTTTTCTCATAATAATTTTATAACTAATTTTTTAAAAAAAACAGCTATGTTCTCTAGAGACCTTGAATGTAGACAAGAATTCAATATTCATTTTAATATATTTTTTAGAATATTTACATAGAGAGCAAGAAGAATGAAAAAAAATACACTTAATATGACCCTGAAAATTCTACTAGTCAAAGCACGAATCTTGATGTCGAAAGCAATCTGATTCTGAATCAAGACTAGTCGAGATCAAGCACTTAAAATATTATTGAAAATTTTAGGATATCAGTTAAATCCCTAAATAGCACTCAAACATGGAGTGTTTATAGTCAAATTGAGCGTCTCGATGAGTCGGATCTAACAAGCTTAAGATCTCATAATTATGATTTCATTTGAGCATTCAAATACTTAAAATACATCAAATGATCAAAGGAATCATTTTGAGCCGTCCGATGGAGAGGAGTGGTTCAGATTTTGCATGTATTTACAAAGACGCCACTCCTCCAATCTATAAATAGCCCCTCATTCTTCATATGAGGGAAGCTCAAGCAAGAGAGAGGAGAGAGCTCTAAAGCTTGGAGATCCTCCAAGCACAATCGTACCACTGATGGCCGCCAACTAATACGCCGGATCCGACCCTGTCGCCAATCTCGTTTGCTCCATCATCGACTTTCACTGCCATTGCTCTCACTGCTCACCATCATCCGCTACCACTAACAACTATTATAACTGAGTGTGACTATGGTCATGTTGTTATCGATTTTGGGATTCCTGCTCTTCTCATATACAATTATGTAATCTCGATTTAGAAACTTGACTCATAACAAATATATAAGCTTTTACTAGGCTAGGCCCCGTGGTTTTTTCCCTCTTTTTGAGATTTTTCACGTTAAAAATTCTGGAGTTTTATTATTAATACTTTAATCATCTATGTGTGTGTTGGACTCCACAACGGGCATAAACTTTACTCAAGAACCGGTTTTTAGACACAACGCTTGACGCCTGGAACCGATTCCTATTATTTCATCTTGTATGACGACCAAGTTTCCTAACAAGATCAACACCACCATCGAGGTGGAGTATTTCAAGCTTTTAAAGAGCGCAAGCGAAGAATGAAAATTCATCAAACTTCGTTCCTTCAAATTTTGTCGGAAACTGGGGGGCAACTCTTAATCTCAAAAGATTATCAAAATCAATATTCTCGATATTGATTATCGCAGAGAAGCAAGTCTACCAATGAAAAGACCAAGGTTAAGGAGCAACTTTGGCTACAACCACAAAAGGATGTTTTGATAATTCTTCCATACGATTAATGTCATCGAAGACTTTGAAAAACAACCAGATAGGTCAAAAGGTCCTTGGTGGACTTCCAACCTCTTCGGTTGCGTTAACGTCATCGAGTCACACTCTGACAAACAACCTCGGATGGGTCAAAATCCTTAGTGGATTCAATTCAACCTCTTCCACATAGGTTAACATCATCGGGTAGCATTCTGACAAACAACCTAGGATAGGTCAAAAGGTCCTTAGTGGACTTCCCAAAACCTCTTCCATACAGGTTAACGTCATCAAGTAATACTTTGACAAACAACCTCGGATGGGTCAAAAATCCTCAGCGGATTCAATTCGATCTCTTCCATACAGGTTAACGTCATCGAGCAAAGACTCTAACAAACAACCTCGGATAGATCAAAACTTCGCACCTATTCCATGCAGGTTAATATCATTGAGCAAAGACTCTAATAAACAACCTCAGATAGGTCAAAAATTCTCATCGAATTTAATTCGACCTCTTCCATATAAGTTAACGTCATCGAGCAAAGACTCTGACAAAAAACTTAGGATAGGTCAAAAGGTCCTTGGTGGACTTCCCACGGCCTCTTCCACACAGGTTAATGTCATCGATTAATACTCTGACAAACAACCTCGGATGGGTCAAAATCTTCAGTGGATTCAATTCAACCTCTTTCATACAGGTTAACGTCATCGAGCAAATACTCTGACAAACAACCTAGGATAGGTCAAAAGGTCCTTGGTGGACTTCCCTCTTCCACAAGTTAACGCCCATCGGGTAACACTTTCATAAACAACCGGATGGGTCAAAATCTTGGATTCAATTCAACCTCCTCCACGTTAACGCCATGGGTAATACCGATAAACAACTGGATTAGTCAAAATCCTCGGTTTCAATTCAACCTCTTTCATAGTTAACATCATTGAGTCGACTTACAAACAACCTCGGATAGGAAAAATATTCTGCCGCCGTATCGCCGAACCATCTTCGCCGATAACTAATTATCATCGCTTTACTACTGTCATTGCTGCTGGCCGCCATTCTCGCCGCTAACCACCTTTTGTCGGCAGCAAATTGCCGCTTCGGTTTCACTGTTGCCGGTCAATTACGACTACTGCCATCACGGCTGATGACTGCCGTCGGGCCTCGATGGTCGGCATTATGGCTCTCGGCTACCGCCGCTAACTGCCGTCATCTCTCCTCCGGTTACCATCGTTCCCGGTTATCCGCGTCTTGATTATCGATGCGGTTGCTGCACGTTAATTGTCGGCCGCAATTACCGCTACCAGCTGGCCTGCCGCATCAGAATCATCTCCGGCTTATCGGTAATCCATCTTCGCTGTAGAATTACATTGCCGCGATTATCTTTGGCGACCACCGTGACGCACCCACGGCCGCGCATCATTGACCACTCTGTCGGCCGCACCACTGCCATGCTGCCGGGATACCGCGATTAATCGTCGCCATGGCTACTACTATCATTAACCCATCAACCATCAAGGCCACCACATCCCCAGCCGCTGGCGCGTTAGCACCGCGGTACCACCGTCACTTGCCAACCACCCGCCGTCAATCACCGCTGGTGCATCATACGACCATCACCCATCTCGCCACTTATCGCCGGATCCCGCCGACTACCGATTGGTTGAAATTATTTCGAAGATCGGTGGCGCTTCAAAAGTCGATTCGAACCTGCTCGAATCAAGATCGCAAATGAGCCAATTTTCGAAGAAAAATTTATTTCAAGCGAACGTGGATCGCTTCGCGAGCGGATGGCGAAGCAGCCGAGCGGAGCGAAGCGCCGCTCGATTAATTCGACGCGAGATTAATTCTAAAATCCTATTCTACACGACTCGAATTTCACCCGTGACTCTTCTCACTTTACTTTCGCTTCTCCTTCTCCACTTCTCCCTTCTGCTTCACTTCTCCGCGCGTCTAATTTCATCGGCGTGGTGCGGCGCCGCTCAGATATCGCCATCCTCGATCGTGAGCTTTGGTTTGTTTCGATTTTGATCGTTGGTCATTCTATCATGATGCTTGGTTTGTTTTTGTAAATACTTTCTGATTCTGTTTCATTTCTTGATTCTATAAGTATTTCATAGAATCATGCCTATGAGATGTTCGTTATTTCAATTGTTTCTATTATTCCATTATTTGAGGTTCGCCTATTTGATTTGGGGATGTTTCTGGTGCAGTTGATTTGGGGATGTTTCGGTTCTTTAATCATTCATGTGTATCTATATTTTTTGGGTACTTGCAATATGGGTTTCAATCTCTTATTTCACTATTTTAGGTTAGCATGTTAGTTGTTGGTTCTTCTATGGGTTAGCCGTCCGGGTTTGTAACGATTGTATGTTGAATGTTGCTTTGCAAACTTGCGCATGATGATTATTTTTTGATCTCATTACCTGCTCAGAACTAATATTCTATAACTTGTTCCTCGACTACTCACTATCTCTCCGCTTCTAGGTTCAAATTTTGTAATTCGATTAGAAATACTTCCCATTGGCCATTGTTTCATTTCTAATTGTTTCACTCATCTGCCGTCGCTCTGTTGGCCTCCCTCTCGCCTGTGGTACTGCTTTGCTTGATTGTTGTGCCTCATGCGTTGGAGGTTATTTGCTTATAAAGGTTGTTTACTTATTTTGGTGTTGTGCATTCATGGGACATGTTATGATGTTCACATGCCTTTGCCGCTTAACTTGGTTGTTCGGACGGTAGATGTTGATAGATGCATTTCTTGGTTATAAATATATGAGGATCTTTATGTATAATCCATTTTAAGCATTTTTTGGTTGGTTTTGATCTTTCTTCTAATCTAGTCTTTAATTAATTGGTCCAAAGATGATTTGTTGTTCAAATTAATATTGATCTGGGTATTTATATTTTTGAGTGATTCTATGCATCGCTTTTGTTTCATTTCTTATAGACACAATGGCAAGTCCTTCTCAAACTAAATCTATTAGTTGTTCAAGCTTACCTATTGATGATAATGCAATAACTCAAAATGAGAGTGAAATAAGCTAAGATCAAGGGTAAAAGACAACGATCCAAGTTTGGCAA
This sequence comes from Cymbidium sinense, assembly GCA_021442155.1. Taxonomy (NCBI): domain Eukaryota; kingdom Viridiplantae; phylum Streptophyta; class Magnoliopsida; order Asparagales; family Orchidaceae; genus Cymbidium; species Cymbidium sinense. Next base: position 8,885,343 of record CM038217.1, read on the forward strand.
CACTTTAGTGAAATTCAATGTAAAAGGGAAAAATGGTGTTTAAATGTAATTATTGTGTCAAATCATATGTGAAACAAAAAACGGAACCACATCTCGCCTAAGTAGATACTTCAAATCAAATCACTATAGCAAGGTTGATAACAAAGGAAAGAAGCAAAAACTATTTGATCCAGTAGCAGAGGATTTAGAGGAAACTGGTTCAATATCTAGTTTATGTATTTCGTCTGCCTATGATCATTCTAGAATAAAGAATATTGTGGCTAAGATGATTATTGTTCATGAATATCCCTTTATGATAGTTGAACATTTATGGTTCAATATTCGATGAAATCGATGAATCCAAATTATCATAAAATTTTAAGATTTAGCATCAGGAGTGTATGAAAGTTTATGAAGTAAAAAGATAAGTTGAAAAAAAGTTTGAAAGTTGTTGAGAGAGTTTCATTACTATTTGACATCAAATCAAACCATTGGTTATATGTGTCTACTGCATTACATTAGTTCTCGATTGGAAATTATAATGATAATTAGTTTTACCGATTTGGATCCTCCTCATAGTGGCTGTGATTTCAAGGCAATTTCAAAGTTTGTTGCAATGTCTACAAAACAAAGTTAATACCATAACTTTGGATAATGCATCATCTAATGATGTAGCAGCTAGAAATCTGAAAGCTTTATTCATTAGAAGATCTGATTTTCTATTGATGGGTGATTTCTTTCATGTTCGATGCTCATATTTTAAACTTAATGAGATGGACGAAAGAAATCATTCAATAATTGAAAGGGTAAGAGAGTCTATTTTATTTATAAAAAGATCTCCGTGTCGCTACATAAATTTGGAGACAAAGAAGATGATTATCCACATCAAAGGCACTTTGCATTGATGTGCCAACTCCGAACTCCACATACAAGATGTTAGAGTCTGCTTTTTATTATAAGAATGTATTTCCTGAATATGCTTTGTGCGATCTAAATTATATATGGTTGCCCTCTCAAGAAGATTGGGTTAACTTTGAGAAAGTAAGAGAGCTGCTTCAAATTTTTCATCGCATTACTAAAATTTTTTTAGGTTCATCCTATCCTACAGCGAATAGATTACTTCCCAATCTAGTTCGATAAAGAGAATATTGAATCGAGAATGCTTATTTAGTGTTTTATTTCAAACATGGCAAGAAGAAGACTAAATTTGATAAGTACTGGACAAAGTGTTCATTGTTATTTTCGATTGCTTGCATTTTAGATCCTAGAATGAAACTTTTTGCTATCAATTATTACTACCCACAAATATATGATGTTGACATTGTGAATGAGAAGAAGGGTACCAGAAACAAAAGCTTTTGAGCTATACTCTTATTACTCTTTGATATGCATAAGGCAAAGAAACTATCAAGCATCCACCTCTCAATCAAAAGAAACACAATTGAAGGTGGTAATGCTTCACATGATGATTTGGGTTTGTATGACTTCATAGATTCTACCCTCTTAGTACCGTAAGTCTGAGAGAGATATACCTTGATGAAGCATGTGTGAAATGCCCAGATTCAGAATTTGACATTTTGGAATGGTGGAAAATGTCCGCTATGAAATATAAGACTCTCTCAAAGATGGCCAAAGATATTTTTACCATCCCAAGAATCAAGAGCCAATTTTAGGGTGGTCGGCTTATATAGAAGTTCAATTTCACCAAGAACATTAGATGCTTTAGTGTGTAGAAACCGGATTCGATCATATAAATCATCAAAAGATCCATTGGTAATATTATCTTACTTTTTTTATTTTATAGTACAATTCTCTCTTCTATTCATATATGAGTTTCATTTTTATCTATTGCAATTTCATATGTTTGATGTTCTTATGGAAGAGAACTTTATAAATGTAAAAAGCTTATCCATGGAATCGTAAATATGAAAATCGTATCATCATTATGCTCTCTTTATTTTTGGAGACTTTTCTATCAACAACTATTTTATCATTTTATGTATTGTATATATTTTGGAGACTATTTTCTTTCAAATATAGTATCATCACATTATATTTTTGCTTTAATATTTTAGCAGTGTATATATGATGCCCAATGATAAAATTGAACTGAGATTGATTAATGGAGGCTTTGGTGATTGATTTTTTATATTAATAGTGGAATGATTTGGTCGATGATCTAACTTTGAGGCCATTTCATTTTAGTGATATATTACGTATGATATTGTTTAAGTTTCTATCTAGATTTGAAATTTTGGTTTGACATTACAAACATATTGCTTCATCTTACATTCTTACTATATTTTATTTACTGATGCATGCAATATTAGAATATAAAATTTTGGTTTAAAATTTTATTTTGACTTTACAAATCTATTTGCTTCATCTTGTCATCTTACATAGTTACATACTTACATTCTTACTATATTTTATGTACGATGCATCTACATTCTTACATGTCCTTTTATTTTGGCATTTTGCTTGCTTAATTAGTCACCCTAAAAATAAAGAACTCAACTCAATTTTTTTGAGGGCACAAGTAGAGGTTACCATTTATAAGATTTCTTGAGAGAGAACATTGTAGCAAATGCTTTAGCCAAGTTTCATTCAAGATTATGTGGAGCCAACCATGTGTATCCTATCTTTCATATGTGGTTGTGTTATTTAGACTTATATCAACTCAAGAGTTGTCGTGCAAATTTGTCTATGGTTTTATCTTGTTGTGGCCTTTTCGAATTGGATTTATACATGGTTGGTTTTATTGGTTGTTGCTATTTTTGGTGGCCTTTTGAATTAGATTTTGGTGGTTGCTATTCTCTTTTCCTATGGCTTGGAGATTTTACAATTAGAGTTAGTATTCTATGGTTGTTTGTTATCTTTGCATTTTCCCTTTGTAGTGATAGTCCGCTCTTTTGGGAATTTGAAGGGTTTTGTTTGCCTCTAACCTTGTTCCTTTGGTCGTTGGTTATTTTGAGATCTCCACCGTTGTATGGCTTTGTCTTCTATTATTTTTTTCTTTCTTTAGGCTCTATATTGTTTCTATCTAGGTTAGTTTGTTAACTAACCAATAGATGTGTTGGCTATTATTTTGGTTCACTTTTGGCTATTTTGTGGATGTGTTGGCTGAATTTTGGTGATCTCTTTCCAATTGTAATCCTTAGTTTTATTTTTCTTTACTTTTGCTTCTTGATTTTAGTCGCTTTTCCTCTTCTTTGGCTTCTTCTACTCATCCGCTATTGTTGTCTGGGTGTGGTTTTATTTGTTATTTTGTTGGTGGTGGTGGAGCCGTGGAGGATATGAGATCTAGTGGTCTTTTGTGGGGTTTTGTAGCTATCTTGCTTTGGATGCTTATTCCATGGCTTGGTGTTTTGAGATTTATGTTAGCTATTGGTATTGACTCCATTTGGTTTAGTTAGCTCTACTTATTTTATAATATTGGTTGCCTTGGTGGTGGATTTTCTTTCTTTTGTGACTTAGTGGTGGTTTTAATGGTAATTCGATCCCCTTCATCTCTCTTTACTATGGCTTTTCTCTCCTAATGCTACTTATCTTCTACTATTTTCGCTTTTGGATTCTAGACTTCTACTTATCACCGACAACTCGTGGTCAGAGACCCATAGTCAACCTCAACCTGGCTAGTGGGCTTATCATGGAGAATTTTTTATTTTTTAATTTTTGACGATGATGAGAAGAGAATATATTTGTAATTTGGGAAAATTTATTTGTTTTTGCTTCATTATTGGTGGCTATCAAGCCTCTCATTAGATGGCCGGGCAACCTAGAGCCTTTATTCTGCTTTTCGACTCTACTATATTAATGCATGATATTTATGAGGTTTTGTCACTTTTGTTAGGGATTTATTTTTCTATCTTTAAGGCTCTAATGGATGGCTTTGGCAACCTGGAGGTTGGAGCATACAATTATTGAAGTAAAATATAGAAATTACAAATTTTTGCTAATTGCGAATGCTTAAAGATGGATATTACTTTCTCTGACTCTGAGTCCCACAAACAAAAGATATTTTCATATTTTTGTTTTTTTTTTGTTTATTTTAAATGTTATGCCAATTGTATCATTTTCTAGATTTGTATTTGCAATTTATAAAATTATAGTTTGCTATTAATTGTAATTTACATTATTACATATGCCAAAATTTGCTATTAAAATTCCCCGGATTTCATTTTTTTTAAATGAGCCGCCGTTGCATTTCGTCGGTTCGTTTGATTGAACCGGCACGCTTGATTTCGAGCCTCATTTCACCCAGCCGAATCGACCTTCGATTTGATCCGACTCGGCTTGAACTCAAATTTTGAGCCACGACTGAGCTCGAGCCGACCACCATTTTCGAGCGATTTCGAGCCGATATGGCTTCGACGCAAATCTCGAACACACCCCTAACCGACGCCGCCATCCACTACCGCATTGGCGACGGCCGTCCGGTCGCCCTTCTTCGAGGGAAAACCGAGCTCGCCAGATGAACTACGGCTGATCGCCTCAACCCGGCTGGTCCGACAATGGCGCTGACGCCTTCTTCGGGGAAAATCGAGCTCGCATATGAATCATCGGTCTTGATCGCTTCCAAATGACCTTCTCTCAAGAAGAAGAGAATGTTTCTCCTTGCCCTGGTTTTATAGACTTCTATAAAGGTAAAATAAAAAAATCGCTAAAATGCTAAAATCGCTAAAACGGTAAAATTAAAACGGGCAGACGCCATGGACCAAGACTGTGCTCACAGGCGGCGTAGGCCCGCTGGCTTCCAGTTTTCGCCGGCTTAGCCCGCGCTAACCCACCCCGACACCCACCAATTCAGATCCGTTTCATGCGACCATTCGCTGCGACTGCCATTCTCATGTACACCTACCGCCAACCGCTAAGCTCATAATGCCGGTTCGCGGTGCGCGCTCATGAACTCATGAGCGCTGCACTGGAACTCCCATGAGCGGGCGCCTAATTGTCCGATGGGTCCATAACCCCAAAATCTTGTGCCCACTTATTGCACACATCTACGCTCGCACCTGCCATGATCAATCTTGTGCTCCCATGAAAATCGCTCTTTCAAAATGTAAATGGACCCTCAAATTTCATTGAAGAATCGCTATTTTCAAGATTCGATATATATTTTTGGATGATTGAGATAATATCATCCAAAAAATAGAACCGATATGACGAAAATTCTACTACGAAGAATTAATCTTGATGTCAAAAGCACCGATTCTGAATCAAGACTAATCGAGATCAAGCACTTAAAATATCATTGGAAACTTTGGGATATCAGTTAAATCCCTAAATAGCTCTCAAACATGGAGTGTTTATAGTAAAATCGAGCGTCTCGACGAGTCGGATCCAATAAGCCCAAGATCTCATAATTCTGATTTCATTTGAGCATTCAAATACTTAAAATACATCAAATGATCAAAGGAATCATTTTGAGCCGTCAGATGGAGAGGAGTGGTTCGATTTTGCATGTATTCTGAGACGCCACTCTCCAATCCATAAATAGCTCTCATTCTTCATAAGGGAAGTCAAAGAGAGAGAGAGCTCTAAAGCTTGAAGATCCTCCAAACAATCGTAGCACCACTGACGGTCGCCAACCACCGGCCCTTTAATCCTCGCCGGTTTGTCTCGTTTGTCTCCATCGTGTATTCATCGCTCATCGCCACCATCCATCATCTCGCTACCACTAAGAACTATTACAACCCGAAAACTATATGATTGTTGTTGTCGATTTTGGGATTTCTATTGCTTCTTTCATAATTATGTATCGGGAAACCAGACTCCAAAAATAAATATATAATTGAAGTTTTTACGGGTCGCCGTAGTTTTTTCCCTCTTTTCGAGGTTTTCCATGTTAAAAATTCTGGAGTTTTATTATTAATACTTCAATCATCTGTGTGTGTAATGGACTCTACAATGAAGCTAAAATGTAAACTTTTAATCTACCGCAACTAATTTTCTAGCACGCAACAACACTGATGCTCGATTGTTCCATGAAATCAAGAGGAGAACATAATGGACTTATAACCGAGAAGCTTGTTCCATTGTCAGATGTAGAGGAAGTTTGCGGAAGTTTGGAGAAGGTAACGAAGAGTTTTAACAGAGTGCTAATTTTGTATTATTTTTTTATAGATTTAGGTGTTATATTTATAAGTAATGAAAAATGAGTGTGAGAAATGTAAATATATGTGTTTTGAGTGTTATGTACATCCCATTTGTAAAAAAAATATTTATTAAATACGAAAATATATTAGAACACTATCTGTTTGTAAATCAATGTCATTTGACCCCATAAAACTGATTTATTTATACAAATACATATAAATTCATTAAGGAATCTAAATGAAGTAGCCTCTTTTTTTATATGGGATTATTTTTAAAATAGGCTTAGTGTTAATTGTAATTAGCAGTTCAGGCATCAAAAAAAAATTTTTAGCAAAATAGGCCTAGTCGTCCGTTGTGGAAGCCACGTCGGCGCCAGTTGTCCGTTTGACGGATCAAGCCGATCGTTTCAAATGGACGATACGCCAGACGCCACGCGAGATCGCTCATCACCTTTATGGCAAAAACCGGTGAGCTCGAATTTTCCTTTCTTTCTATTCCGTCGCCGTTGTTCCGCCTTTAGATCTCAACAACCGCACCAGCCATGAGCTAGTCGTAGGAGAGGTCGCTCTATTTGGCAAACAAACCGTAGCCGCGATTTTATTTGTCTTTTCCTCCCAACCGGCACTCTCCTACGGATTCAAACAAGCACGCCGCAAGGGGAGGTCGCTGGCCAAGGAGATTCCCCATCCATCGAGTTTAGCCGAACGGATATTTATTCGTCGTAGATTAAAGTAATTTTCTCTTAACTTGTGATAGATCTTGCTTTGTAATAGATCTATAAAAATCCCTGAGTTATTTACATTTGTATTTCTTCCTTGAATGCATCACTTATGTTTTTGATCATTTTGAAGCGTTATATATATTTAAAAGAATAATTATAATAGTTGTGTAAGAGTTGTTTCTAAAAATTTGTGAATTCTTTGACAGTATTCAAATTATTAGAAAATTTATTATTCATATTTATAGATAGTTCATATGAACTTGTTCAATTTGTTTAGAATGGATAACTTCATATAATGGAGTTTTCATGTGAGATGATATTTAAGTTAAGTTACTTTCACTTTGAGATTAAAATATATATATATAAAGCTAAAACAAGCCTCAAAAATAATTCAAATTAATTTTAAGAATGTCAAAAATAATAAAAAAAGTTAACATTTGAATTAAAGAGTAAATTAATTGAATATTATATTAAATATAAATATAATCTTTATTTGAAATTCAATCAAGAGACCTAATCAATTCTAAACATCATGAAATTATTTCTTAGGATCAGGAAGGACCTTAAGTATATTTCATGAAATTTTGGTGAATTTTTTAGAATTAATTATTATTTGGTATATTTTAGTTAATTATTTTCTAAGAAAAATTAAATTAATGTGAAAATAATTCTAATAATGACTAAATATTTCATCAGGATAGTAAGGAAAACATTTTAGATATTTTTAGAAAATTTATTTTTTATATTATTTAGTATTTTTTTAATTGCCCTGTAGAAGTATGTATTAAATTTATGAGTTATTTGGATATAATTTAAATTTTATATATTTTATTTTTATAATAAAGATGATTTAATTATGGTAATTAAAGTATTAATATTTAATTTTAATTTTATATTTCTTGATTGTAGATTTTAATTTGGTTCTCGAATTTTAGTTTTATTTTTATGCTTTGATTTAAATTAGTTGTGGATTTTAAACCGTAAGATGAATAATTATGTATTTTATGATTTAACTATCAATAAATCAGAAGTTACTCAAAATAGTAGGTAAATTAAGGAGAATTATGAGTTTGCAAAATATCGCCAACTACAATGCAATTGTATTATATCTTGAAATATTTTCTCTGCAGGGGAGAGAAGAATTCCTGGTTGGAGTTGTTAATAATATGAGTAAAAGCTCTTCACTTATATGTAAGACCACGCATTCCCATTACTATTACCCTCGAGCGAGATCGACTCATAGAAAGATTTAACCGTGATAATCATTTTTTTTCTAATTACATCATAATACACGTTTAATACAAATGAGTACATATGAATACCGGGATATATTATTTATGGGAGGGCGGATGACACGAAATTCGAATCAATCAACGAGATAGGGGGTCAGGGGACTTTACATAAACATGTATATTTCGAAAGCGGGACACCAAGATTCCGTGTACCTCAACGTTAGTGCAGTCGGATGGGCCTGCGATGTATATTGGTCCATCATCTCCACCAGTGGTCAGACCATCCACATATACATTTACACATACCACAAGATCGCATTCGGATCATGTGGTCACAGATGCATGGCGAACCGTTCCGTATAGCTCATTCCATATGACACCCCGTATGCTATGTATGTTACTCACAACCATCCGAGCAAGCTAAACCGGAGGACCTTGCATCGTTGTGAGCCAAACGACCACGCCCATTATACATGAGTGATGCGATCAAGATCGTAGGCATCATCGCAGATAGTTAGATGTACTATTATATTTTGTCCATACGGGATTACATTTTATGGTGTAATTGTGGTTATTATATGAAACAAGTAAACCTTTTATTTTGTTATTTTCTTCCTAGAAATAATTTATTCATTTTTTTACTATATGTATTTCATTTATCATGTGGAAGGCAATTTGGTGTTAATATCAGATTTGATGCTATTGTCGGTTCTTAGCTTTAGAGTAAAACCTTCTAACTTTATTATTTCTAACTTGCATCATAAGGGACTTTATTAGGTAGCCTTTCATGTAGGTTATTTTGTATTCATGTTTTATGGCATGAGCTATTTCTCAGTTGAGAAACTAGCATTTCCTATTTAAACTGGCAAATTTATGTATGTTAAAACATTATTGTTCAGCCTAAATATGGCATCCTGGATGCTTTCAGTAGTTTAAAGCTTCTCTTATGTTTATTGAAAGCATATAGATCATCTTCTTTCTCATAATATCATGAATCAATAAAGCATAAACAAGATATGCTAGGTGATATTTATTTCTTAGAGGCTTGAATGTGCCGAATGAGCATGCGCTTTAAGCCACTAAAGTGTCCTTCGTGGAAAAATTTTCATATCTATTCTGATTGCTACACATTTTTTTAAAAAAAATTTGCGCCGTCGTAACGGACGATCGGCGCAGCATGACACGTGGCGAATCGTCCGTTTGACGACTTATGCCGAGCCGCCATCCGCCAAACGGACGATAAGCTGCGAGCGCGCCGTCGTTTTGATGACGACTAGAGGCCGTCATCAACGGACGACCGGGCGCCGACGCTCGTCCGCGCCAAATATCCGTTGTACGGACGAGGGCGCCGACGTCATCACGAATCCGTACGACAGGCCTATTTTACTAAATAAAATTTTTTTGTGCCTAAACTGCTAATTACAATTAACACTAAGCCTATTTTAAAAATAATCTTTTTTTTATAATAATAATAATAATAATAATAATAATAATAATAAATTTTCAAAAAATAGAGTTTCAAATGCTCTATGATGTGACACAGATTGTTTGCAAATCGCTTGAATGGGATCCAAAATTTTCATTTAAGAATTATAGGCCAAATCCTTTCTAATAATCATTTAAAGAATTTGTATCATTGTTCTTATAAAATCTTTTTTGGGAGATTTACATACATACCACACAATTCTTATGTATTTACATATCTAACACCTAAAGTTAGATATTTACATATCTAACACTTTTCTATGCTTAAAAAGGTACATTTCAGTTTTAAAAAGTGAATAAAGTGATATTTTTGATGTGATATTGAAGATTAGGATGTTATATATAATTATCCGAAAACTAAAATTATTTAAAAATATACTTTAAGAGGCCTTTTAAAGTATTTTGTTAATTAAATGTGCATTCATAAAAGTAAATTCAATGCAAATAAGCATTCAAGGGCATTATGATAATTTTACTAAAGAGAACTATATTTGTGAGTATTATATAATCAATTCAATATATTATTATTTGCTTAATTAAGAGATTTATGTTCAATTATATATTATTATTTTTTAAGTAAAGATATATTTATTGTAGCAATTTTATTCGAATATAAATGACCTATTTAATTTTCTAAATTCTTAAGTGATTTTTATTATATATTTTATAATAATTTTATACAGACATTACATTTCTTTTATAATTGTTTCTTATAATCTTAGTCACCACTTGAATGTGGTGAAATTATCATTACAATGAACTTTACATTATTATAATCGCACTTAACATACTACCATTACCATTATTGTTATTTTAAAATATTTTTATAGTATTAATTTTATACTATGAATTATTGTCATGAATGATTATTTACCTAATTATTAGGAAATTTGTTGGCTATTAATTATTTTAAGTATACTCTTTTTTGGATTATTATTAATGTGTTTTAAATCTTAAAATTGTTTAGAATATTGTATACATTCTCACCATTTTTAATGGAGTAAATGATAAGATGTGTGAGAAAGTGAAGAAGAAGCTATTTTTAGGGAATATATTGAAGCTACAAAAGGATGACTCACAAGGACACTCTAAGAAGTGAAGAAGCCCTCCTCTTCTTTACTTTTTGAGATGAAAAACTATATTATTTTCATTAGAGATTATTTCTTATTAGTTTTATTTATTTATTTATTTTTTGATATGATAATTATTATTATAACTTTTTGCATCTATATGATGTCAGAGTTTTATTAGATCCAATTTTATCAATAAACTTCACTGACAAGATTTTATGAGACTCACAAAATAATGACTTAGAGAGAAAAAGGAGAAAAGATAAATAAGACTTATAAAGAGACTCGAACAAATTACTAGATTGCTAGTAAGTGTTGAGTTTGAGTACTAATGATTTAATGTCTTAGCCTCCCTTTAACCCCCTATTTTATATGTTGTTAGGGATTTTTTGTACTACAAAAATATGTGATACATTTTGATAACTCTTTGTAAAGAAAATGGGCATTATTTTTTAGTTTTTGATAAGTAATATAAATAATCATGTGTCACTAATTATCAAGAATCTCAGCTTTAATAAAGTCATTGAGCTAAATAGAAGGAGTTGCTAATTTGTCTATTAAGAGTTATTGATTGGCTGATTATAATTTAAGTGAGTCAATTTTGGACAAGTAGGCTTAGCTTCTATGATGACCAAATATGTTGTGTTAAATATGTATTTAGGAGTGTCATTCGAGATTACGGGTCATTTTTTGGTCAGATTCGACTTGAACTAATTGACCTTAACATGACAACTTGACATAAATTTGACCCGATTGACTTGTTTAAATATAATTTTGGGTCAAAATTAGGTCAAAATAGAGTCAAATTTGAGTTTATTTGCCAAATTTGAGTTAAATTCATATCAATATTATGTTGATTAAATTTGAGTTGGTGGGTTAAAATAATTAATTTTGATAACCAACTCAACCCAAAAATTAAAGGAGTCAAATAATTTAACTCAAACTTTAATATTTATAAATATAACACTCAAATCTTTAGCATCTCATTAAAAACACCACTATTATTACTTTTTAAAAGTGAATATATTCTTTTCATGCATAGTTAAAGTGTTATAAATGTAATTATCAAAGTTTCGGTATTAGATATGTAAATCTGTAGGAATTATGTGATATGTATGTAAATTTTCCTAAACTAAATGTGTGAAAATTTTTTATTTTATTTGATGTAATTATGTTGATATTTTACTTTTATTATATGTATAACATATAATCATTTTTTAATTTACTTTTACATTGCTTTTTAAATGTTCATGCATTGTAGCAGCGCGTATTTCTATTTTCTAGGTTAAAATAAAAAAATTCAAACTAAACAGAATCGAATATTTTAATTTGGATTTCGATTTTAGATTTGCCAATTTTTGGACATCAAATTGGGGATATATTTTATATTTTTTAAAACCGATAAAACTGATTTAGCCATTTATGTATCTGCAATCTAGGGTTTTCTTGAAACTTGAAGGACAAGTTCGGAATTTTACAATGAAAAGAGCAACATGGGATAAGAAAAAAATTGCTACGATTTTATTATCGTTACTTAAATATTTATGGTTGAATATGTTGCTGATAAAGGCTAAATTTTTGCAATATTTTGTGTTATTTGTGAATGCTCGATCACATATTATGAGTTTTCTGTTTTAGGAATTTTTTAGAAACTTTCTGTTTCTGATGTTTTTGAGAATGTATTACTATTAGTTCTACTTAGGTTGTTGACATATTTTTGTAATATGTATCCTTTGGCACTTTTGCTTGCTGTGAGAAAGACTTTAGGGTGCATCAAGTTATTCCTATTCATATCCCTAAAGATTTTATGCATTTATAGCTTATCTGCATTCTAGTTTGTTCTGTTGATATATGAACATAGTGATAGTGGTTTAGGAGAAGATCTTCTAGGCAAAGATCTTCCATCTTGAAACAAATCACTTTGTGGATGATTTTTTGTTGTTCATCTCTATTTTCCATTTTAATGCAAATTACTTTGTGGATGCAATTCCTTATAACATAACTCTTTTATCACTTATTGTATCTACTTCTAGTTTGAGGGTTTTTGATAAATTTTTTTTTTTTTGTATTTATCAATTAATTTAGTCTCATATAATTTATTTTTTCATTTGTCTCATCATAATTTGATTAGATGTCTCGTTATGAGGCGAATTCAAATATGGTTGGGTCTTCCCAAAATCAAATGCCTATCAACTAAGATAATGCCCCTTGTGATGCAAGTGTGTTTGCATAAAAAAAAAATGAAGTGAAATGAATAAAAAATGATAAGAAATTTACACATCTCGACTTTGGTGAGTCGTGGCGTTGTTGTCTTCTTAAAAAGAAAAAATCTATAAGCTCAAATCGTCTCTGACGATTACTCAATTAAACAGCACAGCACCACAGCACTGTCACAAATTGTCAATTTTTGTTAATTAAAAAAACCGCCGTCCCAGCCCTAGCAACAATAACTGCCTAGGGGGAACGAGGTGGCAGGGGGCGGGGTACGGTTACAACAACAAAAAACCACCCTCTTGGAGAGAATAGCCTACAAAAAGGGGAGAGTAGGCCCCCAACTCTGTCTTTTTCACACACACACTCTCTCTCTCTTTCTCTTCTTTCTCTACTCACTCTCTCTAGTTTCTTACTGCAGTCTTGCTTTCAGTGATCTGCGCTTTCTAAAGGCACGCTCTCCACTACCACAAGAACGATCTCCCGTCTACTCCAGATAAATAATTTATTAAATAATAATTTTTTAAGTGATCTTTTCCCAAAAAATTAAATTTAACCAAATTTTCACCATCGATCTTGGATCCAGTGAGAAATAAAAGAGCACATCTACGTCGATCTTTGATCCATCGTAAAAAAGAAAGTTCTCTAATACTTCAAAATATTCTAAAAACTTGAATGTTGAATGTTGAAGACCTCGACCGTTGAACTTGATTTCGACGTGAGAAGAGCACCCTCCCCTCGTCGATCTTAAATCTGAAACAAGGGAGAAGAAAATGTTTGCACTAAAATATGTAAAATACCTAGTACTTCTATGGCATTATGCTACCGAATTTTCATAAAAATTCATTAAAATTTTCAAAAAAGTTGGTTCAATACAAACATTTCCATCTCTCAACGCCGCAGCGCTAAGGCCCAGCATCAAGGTGCCAAGCTCTCGGGAATGAAATCTTGAATGCCATGTCTAGAGCGCTGAGGCATCGAAAATCAAGCGCCATAGTGCTAAGCTCTCAGGCATAGTACAATTCTATTAGGGCCGAGGCATTGTCATTCAACGCCGCTATGCTAAGTTTTTCGGTCCCCTTATCTCTAATGCGGCGCCATAGCGCCATTCAGTGTCGAGGCTCTATAGCTTCCATCATTGAACTCTATTTCAGTGTGAAATGATATCCCTCTATCAACCTTGGATCTAGAATAAGAGAGAAGAATACTAAGATATTGAGAAAATTATGAAAATTTGTACTGTTAAAGCATTATGCTATCAAAATTTTGAATCTTAGATATCAATAAAATAACACCGCGGCGTTGTAGGCCCAACGTCAATGCACTGTGTATTTAGAAAAATTTATCCTAGTGCCAAGGCACTATATTCTCAGAATTAAAACCCAAGTGATAATGTTAATGTTTTTATATTGTGATTCAAATTATACCCATAGCATCATGGTGCTACAAGTATAGCACCAAAGCAATAAATCCTCGAGAAATTAAACTTTGTCGGGCATCTCATAGTGTCAGTATCCCTGTGCTGAGATGTTGTGTTTCCACAGTCAAATGATAATATTATGACATTCATAATGTATTCCAAATTATACCTCACAGCCCTGTGGCGCTACAAATATAACGCCAAAGCGTTGAACTCTCGGGTTTATAAATCAATCGTTTTACCTTAACAGTGCAAAAGCACTAGTTTACCAATACTGAGTCATTGAGCTCTATTGTTGAGCAAAAAAATTTCATTTTTAGAAAATTTTAAATTCAGGAGCATTACACGATAATAAACACAAGAGAATAGAAATAAAGAAAACATTTTTTTATTATATGAAAATTTTATTACAAAAGTGTGGGCTCGGAAAATTCTCCATCGACCTCTTTGATAAAATGAGTGATTTAAAGTGTCGGTGTAATTTTCAGAAGGTAGATAGAATAGTAGATAAGACACTACCCAGAGATTTCATCCTCATTTGGTGAGAACTTTAGATCACGGTTCGGGTTTCCTATAGGCAAGCCCTATAGTTAATTACCCTCTCAATAAGTGAGGAGAACTTTCGATTAAAATTTAGTCATTAGATTTGAATGTATAGTGTATAGTAGCAGCATGTAGAGTTTTAGAATTTAAGATATAAAATTCTTCATTTTAGCTTAAACCGGATGGTTGGGGGAATGATGACGTGCCTGATCTAGATCCCATGGTTCTCATCCCAGGCGGGTCCTAGTCTACTTAGTCGTG
This sequence comes from Cymbidium sinense, assembly GCA_021442155.1. Taxonomy (NCBI): domain Eukaryota; kingdom Viridiplantae; phylum Streptophyta; class Magnoliopsida; order Asparagales; family Orchidaceae; genus Cymbidium; species Cymbidium sinense. The sequence continues at coordinate 8,900,364 of CM038217.1, forward strand.
GAGGTAGTCGGCCGACAAAAAAGATCCTCATCAGCAACACATGGGTTATGTCGTCTAAGAAATCCTTGTAGACCTGGGGTTGTGTTTGTCTAAGGAGACAGGCTTAAGTCTACCTTAGCTGACAAATGGTTGTTTGTCCTATCAAGTATACCCTATGATTCACAACTCAAAGGGCAGAACCATTGAGGAACATATGGGCTACGGTCATGATCGTAATATAATGGAGTCTGACTGGTCAAACCACTCGATCGAGGACTTCGGTGTGCTTCAATCGTCATGGAGCTCATACGCGCGGTCGGAGGACATACATCCTTGCGATGGGAGTAATTTAGAAAATTTTAAATTAATTTTAAATTAATTTAAAATTTTTAATTTGGATTTCACACTGGTAAATACACATAGTCAATATATATATCGATTTAGGGTAATTTCATTATTCTGATCGCAATGACGTTGTCCGTTTAAGCCATCGGTCGTTCGTTTCAAATTAAATTGGTCAATTTCGGTTCAAAATCGCGCCGCGCTTCGCTTGATTTTTTGTGACGATTGGTGAGTACGAACAGTCTTATTTGATAGATTTCAGCATTTCAAAGCCAATGACGTGATCAAATTTATGAACAGAGGTCGTTTGATCCTCGTTGGCAGCTCCTAATCTCGATATGCGTGCAGGCGCGTTGATGACTCGAGCGCTTGATCAGTTGATCATTAAGTTCTGCAATATTTATATCCTAACCAATTTCGACGTTCTGAATGCGATGGCGAAGTCTGTTCGTTGATCAAAGGTTATTTGAGTTTATTTCGGCAACATCCAACATCCAGCATGTTTCAGCCTCTATTTACGTGTTGTCACTTCAAATCACTTAACATTAGCACAAATTCGTTCGAATTGAGCGTGGATAGTCTCATTTGATATATTTTGACATTTCGAAGCTAACGGCGCAATCAATTTCATGAACGGAGGTCATTTGGTCCTCGTCGCAGCTTCCCAACTTTGATATGCATGTCGACACATTGATAGCTCGAGCGCTTAATCGATTGATCATTAGATTTTGCAATATCTATATTTCAATCAATTTCGATGTTTTGAATGCAAAGGTGAAGTCCGTTCGTCGATCGGAGGTCATTTTGATCATTTTCAATGACATCCAGTGCATTTGGGCCTCGATTTGCGCACTTTCACCTTCGAAGTCCATCGAATTTGATTTGTGGGCTTGTCTTGATTTATGACACATATGTGAAGGTCAACAAAAGAAATTATTACAATAATAAAAATAATAATAATAAAGGGAGAAACTAGTAGTCATAGTCATCTTCATCTTTTTTTATTTATGGCTCTAGCGATGTAGCTACATAAAGGGGATATCGAGACGTTGCAAGAGAAGAAGCTTGGCCCAGATCTGCAAAATCACAATTTTCAAATATATGGACTAGTGTCGTATTGAATTAGGCCATATAAGAAATTTATTTTTAATGTTGATCCATATGATAATCAAATTTCTTTTCTAAAACCTGTTGCCTACGGTTACTCTCACCTACCTCTTTCCTTAAATCTGAGACTTACTCGTTTAATGAATTGAGAGGCTTGGGGTCAAGGTCGTGGGACACGTGAGCTCTCCCCACTTCGAACCTCAAGCCAAACCCCTCAATAAGCATTTTTGAGGAGCCTTCTCAATAAGAACTTCATCGAGCTCTCTTAACACACCCGCCGTATTGCACAAATCATATATAAGAGAGGGATGGCTATACCCTACTGTAGTACTACTCCTAAGCATATTACAAATAGAATTATAAATTATTTTCACTATATCAATTACAAAGTTCTTTTGAATTACAAAATTCAAAACAGTTCTATACTTGGTTACCTCACTAATATTACTAGTGTGCATCAACTTGGCAGAAATAAAATAGTGCCAAGCTTTTGATTATGTCATTAGGTCTGCGAAAGGAAAGTAAATAATTCTTTCCTCTTGCCATTTTCACTAGATATTGGCATTTCTATCAGTGAGAAAATTAATAATTTCATCAAAATCCAGATGCTTGTTATAATAAGAAAGATATTGATCGTATGCCATATTCCACAATTTATAATATGCATTTATGGCAGTAATATTGAAACTTACAAGTTTCCCCTGAATTTTATTATTCTTGTGTTTTTTTGCGTTGGTGAAGAACTCTCACACCACGGGGACGACACATGAGCTGCTTTTGTAGGCCAGCTTAGTCGAGCCACATTCATTGATCAAACCTTCTACCCTCCCACCCGGATTGTAGAAGCTCCTTTTCGAGATGAGATGTTTGTGAGTGAGGGAGTGTTGATACCTCTCTTTAGTCTTTGCGCTAACAAATCTGTTAGACTCATTTGAAATTGCCCTCCTCTTGTTAACAAGCTTCTTGAGAGGTATGATAGGAGAGAAAGCAGAGAGAATAAGAGAGAGCTATAAGAAATATAAAATGCAGAATGAAAAAATGAGTAGCTCTAAGGGGTCTTTTTAAAAACTTGGCCTAGTGTGGCGCTATAATATTAGCCTCAAGATGCTAACCTCTCAGGTTCTGAAATAGTAACATAGCGCTGCAGTGCTCACATGCAGTGTCTCAGTGTTGGTCATCTGGTCAAGTCGGTTGCTATGTATGTCAAAAAAGTATTCATTATACATTAATTTTATAATTTAAAACGTGTTAGACATTAATATAGTACTGCAGCGTTTTGACGCAACGCTTGTTAAAAAAGTTTGTTCTTTTCATTTAAAATGCATGTTCGTCTTCCAGCTTTTATGAACGACCCTTTGATTGGTTCCGCAGCTCCAGATGATCAACGCTTAGGCACTAATCAGTTGGTCAACATGAATACCTGTCCTAAAATAGTACAATACTAAGCACTTGACACTATGACTCCAATTTGGCAGTGCCATAACGCTATGTTCCCAACGCCGAGGCGCTGCCCTAATTAACATATTTTCAACGTCATGACTTAATAAAAATGGATTTGAATTACCTACATATGCTCCAACGTATTAAAATCAAAATTAAATGTCTGAGGATGATGTGCAAATTAATTTCCCGATTGGGTCTATGACCAGGTCCTGGTCAACAAAACATAATTAGTCCTTGATGTTGATTGTAAAATTCATCCAAAAAGGTTATATTCAAAATTAAATGAAGTTCATCATTCAAAATAGCTTAAAGTAAATAATCATCCACCCATCTATCATTATTTGTCAAGGATGATAAGCTAAGAAAATATTTGCTCACAAATAACTAATATCAAATTATATATATCTATGTTTATACTTAAATAATCTCATATAGTAAGGATGTAGAATGTGTCCTCTGTCTACATAATTTGGTCATCAAACGACACCACATGAAATGCGATATGACCATAACCATTTGACATTGTGGCTTGGTTTTTATATAGCTCCACTATATTTCAGTCACGAGAATAGCCCGTATATTCTCTAATGACTTTGCTTTTTGAACCATAAATTATGAAATATATTTAATAGACAAAAAGCTTTATGTTAGCTAAGGTTGACTTGAATTTATCACTTTAGACAAATAGCATCCAATGTTTAAAAGAATACTTTGGACGACGTAACTCATGGCTGCTGACAAGGATTTTTCGGTCAAGAACAATTTCTCTTGGCTAAGTAGACTAGGGACCACCATAAAATGACTAAATCATGGGATCTTGAGCAGTATGTCCCCCAATATACACTTTTAAGAAACCCAAATACTTCTAAATATGACAATCCTACATAACTATATAAAAAAATATGATGTGAATTTAGAAATATATGAATTTAGAAAAAATCTCTTACAAAATATTTCATCTCTAAACAAAAGAAGGTATTTTTTTTTGAGTGACCAAATTAATGTTTTGAGATTATTTTACCAAATTCAATAGTTCTAAGGGAGAAAAGATGAGTAGATGTAATTATTATGAGAATATTTATCATAGTGATACAAAACTTAACGATTTTATAATTTTATGAGCACAACTTTCTATATGTCAAAAGAATCCTCATAATATAGACAAAAGTCAAAAGTCAAACTCAATTTGTATTGCAACTTAGTGCTAGAGGTGAGAAAAATATTGGTGGTCTTAAAGCTTGGCGGTTTGACCAAGAAGTTGTTAGAAAAGTCTTAGCAATCATGATAATTCTAGATGAATTATCATTTAAACATGTTGAAGGATATGAGTTCAAATATTTTATGTCTCGCTTTGCCTAATATTTTAAATACCTTCTTGGTGGACACTCACTCATGACAGTTTTTAGTTTTAGTTAGATGAGAAGGTTGCCTTGAAATGAACATTAGAGATTCAGCTAGAAATTTGCTTGACAATTGATAGTTGGACATTAATTCAGAAAATTAATTATATGTGTCATACTATACACTATATTGATGAAGATTGAAAATTGAACAAAGAGTCATTAATTTTTGTCTAATATATATCTATAGAGGTTAGATTATTAGGCAAAAGGTGAAAAATGTTTAATTGACTAGGATATTAATGCAGTATTTATATTCATAGTTGATAATGCCAACTCTAATAATTGTATTATCAATTATTTATAAGAAAATTTCAAAATGAGAGGAAAGTATTTTTGACTTTAAGTTCTTATATATGAGATGTGTTACACACAACATAAATCTAATTATTCAAGATGAAATTAAGGATGTTGGTAAATATATACATCATGTTAAACAAGAATGAGGTACATTAGGCAAGCACCATCAAAACTTAAAAAGTTCAAATAATACATTGAAATAGAAAATATTTAAAGCAAAAGTTTGTTGAGTTTGGATGTATTGATTAGGTAGAATTCTACATATTTGATGTTGAACTGAGTGCTTTAGTTTCAAAGAGCTTTTGAGAGGAATGAAGAGGTTAATCCGTAATTCAGAATTGAACTGGAGAAGTAATAAGATGCAAGCTAGGGTGGAGTTCCATGTGATGTTGGCTAGGAGAATGCAAGAAAATGGTTGCTTTCTTAGAAAGGTTTTATGAGTTGACTTTACATATTTTGGGTTCTTTATATGTCACATCAAATATATTTTTTCATGAAATTATAGAGGTCTAATGCATGCTTCAGAGTTGAGAATCTCATAATGATCCTGAAGTTAGTAGCATATCTAGAAAAATGAAATTAAAGTTTGATAAATATTGGGGCCATGTTGATAAGATGAACATGAATATTTATCTCGCAATTGTACTTGTTTCATGATTCAAACTAAGATATATTGACTTTGGAGTAATAGTTATATATCCAAGCTCTGGGATTGCTTTGGTACAAGCCATAATGTCTACTTACTATGATATATTTTATGACTATAAGATGCAAATAGTTGATAAAAGTAGGGAGGGAACCACTAATGAGATGAAGCATAACATTACTGAATGTCTTAATAATTCAAGGGATGGTAGGAGAATATGCATGATGGTGAGAAGTTCAAGAGACATAGTTATGACCGAGATGACTTTGAATGTAAAACATATTTAGAAAAATACATAGCAGAAGATTCTAAAATTATGCAAGATGGCTTCGAAATTTTAACATGGTTGAAAGTTAATGCACCTCGATTTCCTTTCCTATCTCAAATGGTTTGAGATATTTTGAATTTTCTAATATCAACTATTGCCTCCAAGTCTATCTTTAACATTAGTGGTCGTGTTCTATATGCATTTATAATCTCTTTGCCTCCAACGATAGTGCAAGCTCTTAGATGTGCTCAGGATTAAATGAGAGCAAAGTGGACAAGTGAGTCAATTAATGTTGAGGAGAACATCTCGATATTGATAAATTTGATGAATGTATAAATTTTGGTCAACTACATAACTTTATTTTTTGATATATATATATATATATATATATATGTTATAACTAAAACTAATTATTCATTTTACTTGATATAGCTCTCAAAATATGACTAGTCAAAGCATAAATCTTGATGTCGAAAGCGATATGATTTTGAGTCAAAACCGATCGAGATCAAGCACTTAAAATATCATTGGAATCTTTGGGACATCAATTAAATCTCAAAACAGCTCTCAAATATGGAATGTTTATAGTCAAATCGAGCGTCTCGACGAGCCGGATCTAATGAGCCTAAGATCTCATAATTCCGACTTCATTTGGGCATCCAAATTCTCAAAATACATCAAATGATCAAGGAATCATCCTGAGTCCGAGGGGAGTGGTACGCTTACATGAATTTTACAAGAATGCCCTCCTCCCATCTATAAATAGGCCTTCATTCCTCACACCAAAGGGGCCGGAAGAAGAAGAGGAGTCAAGCAAGTGAAGAAGAGAGTCAAGCAAGAGAAGAAGAAGAGGAGCCGAAACAAGTAAAAAAGAGGAAGAGTCCAAGCAAGGAAGAAGAGGAAGAGTCCAAGCAAGGAAGAAGAGGAAGAGTCCAAGCAAGGAAGAAGAGGAAGAACCAAGCAAGGAAGAAGAGGAAGAGTCCAAGCAAGGAAGAAAAGGAAGAGTCCGAAGCGGAAGAAGAGGAAAAGCCCAAGTGAGGAGGAAGAGAGAGCTCAAGCTCAAGATCCTCCAAGCAAGATCGCAAGCAAGATCTGACTCGCCGCCATCAACCACCGCCACCACCACCGCCGCCACTAATTGTACCAGATTCCCACCGGTTACCCAAGATCTCCACCATCGCGAACAATTACAACTGATCATCTCTTGTTCTCTTTAATTACTTGTGTGTCTTGGACTTACAATAAAGGCATTAGCTTTTATTTCTAATTTTTTTAGCAATTTACTATATCTATCGAAGATTGCAAATGATTCAATGTTTTAGTAATTTATTGGCACTTAAGGAAAATGAAAAGATTTGAGAAGCTTTTTTTTTTTTAACATTATAATATGCAAATTGAGAGTCTTTGGATATGTCTTGACTAAACTATGTTTTATAATTTTGATCTGAGCGACTTTAAATTATGCTCTTCTTTATTACATCATATTTTTTCTATCAGCAATTTGAAATAACAATTACTTTCTGTTATTTCAAAGATGTTTTAATGCTATTATTTTCTAGATTTTACTATTACTGCAAATTTCATTATTGTCATTTATATCCATTTTTTCACTCCATGAAAACATGAAATTTTAATGTTAAGTCAAACATCCAGTTGAAATGCTATTGTTATCATGCATGTGGTAAAATTGTATTCTTTTCTATTTGATTCCTATGTTACTTTAATTGCTTCGTAATGTTTCAAAAGAATATTAGGTTCCTTCAAATGTTTTAATAATTAAGATTAACTGTTTGGTTCGATTATTTTCGGTGTAAAGTAATCTAAATCTGTGCTTTTGCTTTTTTAGGTGTTTGGTTCGAGTAAAAGTAATTACCACAAAGTTTGAGGTATTTCTTTTCAGGCTAATTTCAATAAGCGAAATCAGCTCAACGAGCGTGTTCGTTTACTGTGAGCGTGGAACAGGAGCGGGGATTGAGCGGGAAAAGAAATTTTTTTTGTTTTCTTGCGTCAAAGGAACCTGGAAAAAACTTTTTTTTTATTATTTTTTATTTTTTTTAATTCGCTGAATCAATAATATTAATTTTAACTTTAATTAAAATAAATATTATTATAGCTTAATTAAGATTTAATAAATATAATTATGTTTATTAAAATTGATGATAAATAATTTACCATAAATCAAAAAAATTAAAATAATTATTAAATTTTTTGTTTATTTAGTAAAAAATAATTAAAGAGTAAACTATTTATTAAAGAAAAATTATTTAATAAATAAATATTAAATCTTGACGATTAATTTATTTAATAAAATTTCTATTAATTAATTAATATTTAATATAGTAATAAAATTATATATATATATATATATATATATATATATATATATATATATATATATATATATATATATATATATATATATATATATATTAAATTTGGTCATTATGTTAATATAATTATAACACTAATAATTAATATCTTAAAAAATTTGTAAATTAATTACTAATAATTAAATATTCGAAATAAATTTTATTTGTATTTGATTTTATTTTTTTTTTAGTCAAGAAAAAAAATTTTATTTATAATTTATCTATATTTTATTTGATAATATTTATTTTTTAATTGAATACTTTAATTAGTAAATAAATTATATAATTAATTGTATTATAAAATATTGATACAAATATTTCTTTCATTCATCCAACCAAATATTTACAATCTGGTGTTCTTTCTTTTTTCTCTAAACCAAAAAAATATAGTTTTGATGTATTTCTTTCGTAACCAAACAATGTAAAGTATTGATTCATTTTATTTCTTTCTTTTTTTTCGATTCTTAAATCACCAAATTTTAAGTCAAATGATACATTATCATTCACATTTTATAGTAATCATTTATGACTATACATTGTACATTTTTGGGACTTTAAGTTCCTTTTTAAATTAGTTTTTTAATTTTCTTTTAAGGTGCTTTCATATTTTTGAGATTGAATATCGATTTTTTGCATTTATAGAATTCAATAGCAAATTTGAAATTGTGATAAATCTGAAAGCCAAAAAAAAAAAAAAAAAAAGGAGGAGCTTTGCATTTTCAATTTTCTTAACCGAATTGAAAATAATAATAATAATAATAATTGGATTGGATATGTTCGATTACATTAAATATTAAACGGATTGATTTTCAAATTCTGGATTTCAAATCGAACAATTTAGAAAATTAAAAAATTAATCTGTCTAAATCGATCGAATGCACACTCTTTAACAGTGAAAAAGATATGCATAAAAAAATTTTTTTCTTATAAAAATAGAATTTATTTTTAAAATTTAGATATGAGAAAAAAAAGAAAAATATTTTTATAAATGATAGGTAGCATAATAGTTATACTTGATGGTGATTTGAGTAATATATATTGAAGACCAATTAATTAATATTGACAAATGAGCTTTTTGCGCATGCATACAAAAATAGTTAAAAATGGATAGATAATATTAAAAAAAAATTATGTTAAATGATCGGAGAAAAATGAAAGATTGTAAAAACAAATGTTATAAATAAGTTATATAAAAAATTTTAATATCATAATATTCAATAAAAGATAAATAAATAATGATTTCCAGTCCACAAGCTATTGGTATAACTTATAAGAGCCGAAGGGAAAGGAAGGGGTAAATATGCAATAAATCAAGTAGATCTGCAATTTCACGAGAGAAATGGGGCCAACGCGGCAAGAAACTATGAATGAATCGTCAGACCTAAATAAGCCATTCATCTCCTCTCTTTGTCGAGCCTGTTCTAATCTCGCTCGGACTTTAGGGTTGCTTAGGGTTTTCTTCCTTCGTCTCAGTCGCGCCGGCCCGTCGCTATGAGTGCCAAGACCCAAGAGGAGCTTCTCGCAGCTCATCTTGAGCAGCAAAAGATCGACGTAAGCTTACTTTTTCTCCTTGTCATTTGTTCTATACAATTCAATGCACCGTCTATTGGACATACCATTGTCCATCTCTCGATTTGTCTTCTGGATTTCGATCGATCTTCTATTGGAATTTGTGCCCATGGATCCAAGGTTCTATTTTAGGATCGTTTTGAAACGTTTCGCAAGCAAGTTTATCCACCAAAATAACGTAGCTTGCTGCTCTTGATATTTCCCGGCTTTTAATAGTTTAAGATACCAAAGCCGACTTTATTAGGTTTTCAAGATTAGTGAATTGTTTTTGAAGCATTGTAGTTTTTTAAACAATGCTTTAGGAGCAGAAGGTGGAACCCAACTTGCTTAAAATGTTTAAATAACAATTCAGGATCAAGTTAGCAGTCATGCGACTCATGCCCATGATTGTTTCTGAATATTCAAATTGAGCCTTCATCTTGTCTGAAAATATTGGCTGACGTTGTCCTAAGCAAGAACTGCTCAGTAGCAACTTACCACTGGATATACTTTTGGGCAAGTGATTGTATTTGACCAAAGCATTTCCACTGGTTATAAATAACTTGCTCACGACTTATGTCCACCATGTACCTAAATATCATGAGGATGATGTATGCATTGCTTTACCATCTCTGTAGAAGGGCTGTTTGGTTTGATGCTAAATAGGATTAGCTGGAGGCTAGGTGTCTAATTAAGCAAAGCAGTCTATTTTCTCTATTTATCTTGTTAGATTAGCTGATCCTATGATCTGCTCCCAATCCACCATCATCCTGGAACAAAATTACTCTATTATGGAGGTTCTAGTATTAATTTTATCCCTCTTTAAACTGAACTGAAAATCTTATGCAGGCTAATCAGGGTTCTGATTATTTCTGATCCAGTCTTTCAAGATTTAATTATTTAGGATTATAACTTTTCCTTGGGCTGATCAGTTCTTAAACCAAAGTGTTTATGAAGGATTTGATAATTTTTTCTCTGTGAAGATACACTAGTTACAATCCATCTTTGGATTGGTTTAAATGTTCTTACAATTTAGTCTAAATTCAGAGACATTTGATGTATAATATTAATTGGTGAGAAGAGCACAAAGCAAAGCAATGGTAGAAAGCTAAACGATGCAATAAGTTAATATTTTTTTTCCTTTTTTTGTCATGCTCATTATCTATTAATTCAAGCTATATGACAGGCAGTTTCTCAATGCCATTTCATCAGTTCATGAATTCATAATATTCGAGTAGAAATTTTCTGCAGAAAGATCTTTGCTTATCAATTGAACTTATTTATTGAGATATGCCTTTGGTTTTAATTTTAATGACTTCTGTATTCAGTATCTTTTCACCGTCTTTCATAAATTCCTCAAAGGAATCATCTTATAAAATTCCTTCAACAAGGCATGGACAGATGCTCACTGCTATTATAGAATTAAAATATGAGGTCTTAACAAAATTTGATGATTTCCTTTCTTTTTTAGATTGATTTTTGAGTTTGTTTCTTAGATGTATATTCCAACTTAGCTAGGTATTATTGGAAATACCAATTGGGAATGGATGACATTCTATTTTATTTTCTTCAATTTATTATGGCTATTTTAGTTCTTAGTGTTTATTTAATTCCTTAAAGTATGAGGCCTTTACTTCTAAGGTATGACATCAAATTTAAGGAAAATGGCAAGGATCACATCCCATTATTTTACTTTTTTGAATGATATTCTTAATCACTAACTTCATTTACTGATGCAATGTTGAGGCTGCATCTATTGTGATTCCAAGGTCTTTAGTTATTGTGTATGCCCTTTTTTCACTATCTTTAGGGACTATAGTTAACTTAGTAAATATTTTAGCATATCCCAAGGAATTCAGTGTATATACTCTTTTTCTTTATATATGTAAGTAACTAGAATACTGGCTGAAGTAGTCTCAATGGATTTGTTGCAAAATAGTTTTCATGCTCTCACTTTTCAATAATTTTGTCCTGGAATTTACGTGTATGATACTGCATTTGAATTAAGCAAAATGTTACATGGTTTTATATTTGATATCCTTCGTTGTTTTTTTTTTATAGTTTTGATCCTTTTGTTCTGCTGCCTTGCTAAATTTGCATAAATAAAATTCCCAATGTAAATTCTCAAATGGTTGCTTCCGCAGCTTGATGAGCCTGTTGTTGAGGATGATGATGACGACGATGATGATGAGGATGATGATGATAAAGATGATGATGATGTGGAAGGTAAATGTAGAATACTTTTCCTATCAGGCATTCTTTAAAGATGCGTGTAAACTTATATGTTTGTGTTAGCTTGTTAAATTTTCAACAACTCAGTGACCACAACTGCTTGCCTGCTAAACTAATGTGAATTTTGTAGTTATACATTTCAGGCCTTTCCTCCATATATATATATATATATATATATATATATATATATATATATATATATATATATATATTTGTTTTGAATTCTTGATTACTTCTTCAAAGGTGGTTGTGCCAATGGTTGTATATCTGCGTTCTCTATTTATTCTAGTGTCGATCAATATGCAACTTATAAAAACTGAAAGCAGAGACCTTATTCTTATCATTTGCATGTAATATCTATGACCAACTTGAAAAATTCTACATCCTCAGTGAAGCTGAAAGTTAGCTTGGTCGCAGCACTCTCTTGTCAACAGAATATAGTCATTTTTTTAGCTTGAACAAATGTTCCCTTTCATACTAAGTGAAGAGTGGTATTATATTCATATTTAAATACCAGTGATTTATTCTCTAAGCTAAACCATCAATAGAATCAGCCAGATTTAATAGCATGCTCTATGAATATTAAAAAATTAAGTGTTTTGCTTCCCAAAGTTGGAGACTTGTTTAAATTGTGGACATTCATTTCTAAGTTATCTTAATGTCACCGTTCCCTCACAACCATTTTCTATATAGAAATCATACTTATGACATTTTCCTTTAATATGAATCTTTGGGAAGTGGCTTTCAAAATCATTTTTTATGTCAGCATCAACCAGGTTGACTCAATGATTCTATGCATCCAAATATTAGAACATCTTATTATTTTCTAAGTCTAATCCAATTGCCCATCATGGACCTTTGAATTAAGTAAACCTTTAACCCAATGTCTTGAATGCATTGTTGGGGCTAGACACATTTCAGATAGTAAAAATTCTCCAAGATATATGAGGTAGGTGTTTGAACTTCAAAGTGTACGCTCAACAAATTGATTTGTTTTTCCCTTGGCTCATGCGGTGCATTTGGTTGGTGTGAATATGCTCATTAATAAAAGTCAATGTAAATTAATTTTGAAGTTATTAGTTAATTAAGTCTTTGCCAATATAACATAACCTCCCTGATTAATTACAAACTCAAATTAAATCATTATTTCTTTAACCGAACATCAATCAGAGAATAAGACTTGGAGGCTGAGTAGCTTGTGGAATGAGTTATCTTGTTTCATTTTTACATCAAATTTGGTTTGACTTTATATTTTTGTCTTGATTGGATTTCAGAGTATGAATATGAATATGAATCACATGATTATAGATTATGATACTTATTTTATTTTATTTTATTTCTCATATCTGATTTTTTCATGTTTTTTAATATATAAAATAAAAAATAAAAAATTAATGAGGCTTAAGTCCTCCCTATGATTGGTAAAGTGCCTACTCCTATATTTTTTTCCTTTTAAAATATTTTTTTAGCATCAATTATTATATATATACACTCAGAATTGATAAGGAATCTTGATTTTTTTCTAAAATATATAATATTCTTTTGTCCTATTGTTAGTCTAATGTTCAAACATGTAAGATGAGATTGTTCATTTTGCACATATTTCTACCAATTCTTGACATTTAGGATTGTTGGTTGAACATTTGAATTTTGCTTTTAGTCTAGAAATTCAACCCCTGGTATATAGATGTTTTGTTTTTGAAAATCTGGTGCTTTAACATAGGTGACATTGTATTATGGTACATTTCCTGTTGACATGTTACATTTCTACATGGTTGGCCTATTCACTCCAAAATAAATGAATTATTGCCACATGATATATAAAAATGAATGATTGTGAATTTGTAGACTTTTTATTGTACTTAATTGTAAGATTATTTTGTAGGAGGAATTGATCCTAGAGAGGCAAAGATGATTCCAAAAGAATTCATGTCGTTATTTCATCATTAAACATCATTAATTATAACCTGAAGTCCACAATTTTAATCATAACCATTGATGATGATAAATAATGATAAACAACTTAAAAGATTTAATTGCATGATTATATTGATAATTGGAAGTAAGCATCTCACACTACATCAAGTTCTCTGGGTTATAAAAAATATAGAGTTGAAATGTTTCTAGAGTTTCCATCCGAGAAATTTGACTATATTACTAATTTTGTGAAAAATTCATTTTGAAGAAGAGCGATGCATGACAAAATCCATTCTACATGAAAGTGAGGAATAGGAAATTCCAAAGAGGAGAGGAAGGGAAGAAGAAACTCATCAACAACACTATTAATTAAACACTCTTCATCAATTATTTAAAATATTGCTATTAGTTTTGGAATTAAAGCTTTGATGAATTGGATATTTTCATGTATCGTGATAAATGGGTTTGATGCTCTTAGTTTTTTGTGATAAGTGTTTTTTTGTGTGTTCATTGGGATTGGCTAGGTTGGATTATTTGGGATAGGTTGGTTGAGATGTTTCAAGTGGAGGTGATGCAAAATCTTGAAGAAGAGAGGAAGAGGAAGAATAATCTCATCAACAAAAATATTTATTAAATAATCTTATTATCAAACCTTAGGAAAACTATCATTAGATTTGGAAAGATAAGATAACTTTGAAAAATTGGAATTTTTCATATATGGTGATAGATTGGTTTGATACTTTAATTTTCAGAATGATTTCTTTTCCCATTTTGGCTCATGGTTGGGTTGAGTTGGCTTCGTTGGGTTGAAATGGTCTAGTTGATTTATGTTAATAATGAGCTGAATCCTTGTGTCAAGCTTGGTTTTGGATTAAGTGGAGTTGGGTTAGGCATGAAGAATCTAACTAGGTTTGATTGGATGAAGGTAGGTAGATGAACTTGAGGAGGAAAAATATTGATCAGGATGAATGTTTGAATTTTGTAATTCAAATTCAATTTCAATTTGGTTCAAATAGATAAATTTGGGGATTTTGGTTGAGGATATTATAGAGGGAACTATGAGGGATATTATTAGAATTTAAGGGGATATTATTGTGGTAATTATAGGAGATATTGTTGAAGTGTTGATGGAGTTGTTGCTTACAAGAAGGGGGTAAGAAAGGATAGGATAGTTGCAATGAAATTTCAAATTTAATTTAAATTTGAAATCTAAAAGTTTAACTCTTGTTTTTAAGAATTTTAGTTCTAAAACTTATTTTTTTTATTTATGAATGTGAAATTATTGAAAACTTTGAATTTTCACCTTTCCCCCTCTTGTTTTCTTTTTTAGGTGTTTTTTGCAATAGGCCGAATACTACTGCAAAGATGCTTTTAGAGGGCATTTGATGCAATAATGATGAAAAAAAATTAAAGAAATGGTAAAATTATTAAAAAAATGAAGTAATATATGTTTCTTCGGTTGCATGTTTTTAGAATGCATGTATTTTAATAAATGTGAGATATTTTGAGTATTCTATTTGCTTTATTTGATGTAAAAATAAAAAATCAGGAAATTTTTTCCTGTTTGGTTAGGTGCAAAGTATTGAATATGAAAGAAAAATGTAATGATAGTTCTACAAAAAAATCCACAATTTTGTACCCAACTTGATTTGGACATGATATCCTCTTTCTCTCCTCTTTTTTTAACAGCTATGGAGGTTTGTAAGTTTTATTATTATTTTTTAGTTTTTATTTTTTTTATTTTTAAGAATGAATGGTGAGGAAAACTTGTCTTGGGGATAGCAGGTCTTGTTAGTCCCTTAAATTGGATTTGAACATTTGATCTTTTAGCTTGAATCTAATTTAATATGAGTAAATAATGGGTAATTTTGAGTTGATTTGTGCTATTCTTTTATCTTAAAAGTATTCAATAAATTCAAATGTAGCATATATAATACATATATGCTTGTATATGTGTATTAAATAATACAAAAATCATTATATAAATAAATATGTAAGATGTATATATATTTGTATTTCAACAAACATATGTAACGCCACTTTTTTGTGTATGCATGCACTTGTATGTGTTGCAACATATTATTTTATTTAATAATCATAACCCAATTATCGCGTTTAACCTTAATATGTAGCTAAACATCCTACTAGATTTTTGTTCTAAAAAATGAATGATCATATTACTGTGATAATTTAAAACAAAGAAAAACACAAATGAAAAAAAGAAAGAAATATAAAGATGCCAAAATACTATAGCATTATGATATGACAAATAATTCATGTTTGTTCTACATGATTCCTTTTAACATACCAAGGATCTTGCTATAGAGAGTTTGAATAGAATCTATTGTGCCTTGAAAAATTTAGGTCTTTTGCTATATTTTGAAATTGGTGAATTGTTGGGAACACATCCCAAGTAGATGAGATGAATGGAAATCCATGTTGATTATGAAATAATGAAGGGTTCAACTTCTTGTTTAGAGAGTGATGAGTGAATAAAAGTCACCATCTCTGGTACATTCGTAATTTAATTGTACAATCTTTTGAAATAATCAAGCATATTTAAAATGTGATCTTTATTCTAGAATCAAGGAACCAAATTACATTGGTTGTGGGCTACTTAGGTAGTTTTGGGTGGCGGTGTGGTGCAGTGCATTTTCACACCACTAGGGTTGTAAACGAACTTAGCCAAGCTGAGCATGTGCTCGTTCGAGCTCAACCTCATGTACTAATATCGAGCTTGAGCTCGATTCAAGCTTTTAAGATTGTGTTCAAGTTTGAGCTCGTTAAAAAATATCATATTTAAGCTCGGCTCGAGTTTTCACGAGCTCAGCTCAAATTGGGATTATTGAGCCTGTTAACAAGCATTTTGTTTAATGAAATAAATAAGTTTTAATCAAGCTTGTTTGCAAGCATCCTGGTAAGAAATATACACCAGCTATATCAATTAAAGCTTATTAAACTTAAAAAAAAAATTAAATGATACTATTCATGAACAACCCTTAATTGTACTTCTTAACGAGTTTTTTTCATAAGCTTTAAACTATATTGTTCATGAACATAAATGAACCAAACAACAATCTATTTAAGTTTATTCATTTAGCAATCGAGTATTTACCAAAGTTTTCAAGCTCTTTTGATTAGTTAACCAAATGATCATAAATAAGCTCTAATCGAGCTAAGTCATGAGTAGCTTGCTGAACGCTCAGTTTATTTGCATCCCTATGCATTGCACTGTAAGTGTTTGGAAAATTGTGATTTGGCTGTGTTTTGAAGAATTTGTGATGAGAAAGTTACGTTTTTCAATCTAACCTGGTAGACTGTCAGAAAGTCGTGATTTGATATTTTTAAAATAAAAAATTATAAAATTCGCCATAGCTTCTTCTACAGTAGTTCACCATTGTATTTTCATATCGCTGTAGCTGCTTCAAACATACTCTTAGTCTCAAGCAGCATATATTTGATGCCTTGTTGGATAGATGGAGATGGAGATGGAGATGGAGATCTATTCACTTTTTTTAATTTGTTTTAGCTGTAGGATTAATGTGTACGCTTTAGTATCTACAATTTTATTTTAGATTTAAGGTTAATTTTTTTTACATGGAGGGGATGGTTGGGAGGGGAGGGGGAGAGAAAGACTTGTTTTCTGTGACGGGAGAGTGTTTTATCAATCATGTCGTAGTTTCAATTTTTTATTTGTTAAGCGGAGGGGAGAGGTAGGTAGTTAAGACTTTGCCAACATTGGAGTCTTGAAAAGAGAATACATTCATTTTGGTAACTTATCTTAATAATGGAAAACTGGTAACACAAACTATTTAGAATTGTGGGATTTACTCATATACCACTAATTTTATATATTTACATATCTAACACCTAAATCTATATATATATATATATATATAAAACAGTCAATAGCATTAAAATATATGTATGAAAAAAAAATGTTTGGGTTGTCAATGGTGGTTCCTAGAATAAAGTTGGGCTCTGATACCAACTGATATAGAGTTGCAATAGAATATATGAATCAATCCTTAAAAGAGGTTGAGGAATGAGGTGCAAGAAGTAGGAAAAATGTGAAACTTTTTAAAAGGAGGTTGAAACCATGCAACATATCATTTCATTCAATAATCATAGTTTAATTATTGTTTGTGTTCTTAATACTTATTTATAATTGGTCATACAATATAATAGCAAATAATAAATATATCCTTTAGGCAATAAGGATCAAATTGCCTATGATGATTAAAATAAAGCTGAATAAATTCTAAACATGAGCTTAAAAAGAAAATGCAATAATATTCATATGCTATGACACTGACATAGCAATTAGATGATCATCATGTAGACATACAATCACATGTATTTGTGCATATGTACGTCAAATTGATTTGTGTATGTCTGCATGCATGTAAAATTAATTTGAGCTGATCAAATTAATTTCCAAGAAATCCACCCTCAAGTAGAAGTAAATTAATTTCTTTTCAATTCATATAAAATTCAAACAATTGTTGAGCTACTCTTGGTAGAATAATATTATTAGCGCTCATTTCTACTATCTAGTATTATCAACATATTATTTTTCCACAATTAAATAAATCAACACATTGTTGATCCTTCAATCTCTACTAAGTTGAACTTGCCTTATGTATTTATGAAAAAAGAGCATTTAACCAGGCCAGTGTTTGAAATAGCACACTTGATCACAGGAAAAATGGCACATCTTGTGACTATTTTAATTTTTTTGCACATATCAACTAGTATGCATGGGATCTATTGTCACTAACCAAATCGATAATCTTCAGTGAACTGAACCTCGACTCCATCTTGACGCACAATCGTTAATTTTTTTTTAAATACCTCATTTCTATTTCAAATCAAATGCAGGTCAAGTAGGTGATGCAAGCGGTAGGTCTAAGCAGAGCAGAAGTGAAAAAAAGAGCAGGAAAAGCCATGCTGAAGCTTGGAATGAAACCAGTCACTGGTGTTAGCCGTGTTACAATAAAGAAAAGCAAGAACGTAAGCTCACCCCACCCCTCCCATTCTTCTTATCATTTGATTCCTCGTCTAATTGTACACTTTCTTTCAGATACTATTCGTCATTTCGAAGCCAGATATATTCAAAAGCCCAAATTCAGACACCTACGTCATATTTGGCGAAGCGAAGATTGAAGATCTGAGCTCTCAATTGCAAACCCAGGCTGCTGAACAGTTCAAGGCCCCTGATCTGAGCCATGTGATAAGCAAGCCCGAGCCATCTGCCATCGCTCAAGACGATGAAGAAGTCGATGATACTGGTGTAGAGCCAAAGGATATTGAGCTTGTGATGACTCAGGCTGGTGTTTCGAGGGCAAAAGCTGTGAAGGCACTTAAAGCAGCTGATGGTGATATTGTTACTGCTATTATGGAGTTAACCAATTAAATCTGAATTGAAAATCTGGATTTGGTTTTTGTTTTATTGTTGATGCATTGGCGTGTCCTTTTTATTATGGATTTCTTCCTCGACTGTAACTGTTACATTCAATGTTTTCCACTTTTCTGTCAAACTTCGATGGTATGTTACTCATCTTCCCTAAGCTACCCTTAGTTGCATGGTTTTTGGAGAATTTTCAGATTTAAACTGCTTTGTGACATGTTTTCTTGTTGCAGAATAAAAAATGTCTTTCATATGCTCAAACTTGGAAGAATATTTGACGTATTTATCTTCATAAAGGGTATGGAATTCATAGTACATGAAAACTGACTGATAGTGTACATGAAATAATGCACATATGTTATTCTCCTGTGTTTGTTGAATGTTAAGATTTGTGTTTGTTGTTCTGAACAAATTTTTTCCCTCAAAACCTACGAACAAAGGAAGCTTTTTGTTGCGTTGATCAGGTATTGGAAGTATTAATTTTGTTGCGTTACAGTTACCATTATATTTTCTTTAGTACTGATATATTGCACTGAATAGAATGGAGATATAAAGTTTACAATTTTAATTACATATTTGTTCAGAATGAAAAAAATTGAATTATCCAAATGAAAAAGAATCGAGTATGGATTTGTATTTTGGGCTGATGGCAAATTCAGAAATTGCATTCTGGATTAATGTTAACTTTCCACTAATATTTGAGATGAACAAGTTCATTGTTGTCAGATTTGTTTGACAACTGAAGTGAAAATTTTAAAACGGTTTGCTTTTCATAGAACCGAACTAATTCACATCTCTTGAGGTTGGCTCGTCTGTATATTCTTCAACTCGGACTATAATCGTAGTGTGATTATGTTGGACTTCACGCCCTCATCACTACTTGCACTTCAAGGCTGGTTTATTATATAATGTCTGCTCGTATTAAGGTGGAATTTCTCCCCACCATAGCTTGACAATAACTTTCCTAGCACTCTTAGTACCAACCTTCCATTTTACATAGTCCAACCAACTCACAATCCTCTAAATGCTCATGAGAATTTGACCCAGCCTTGCCTCACATCCCTTGAGATGTCTTTTGACATGTGCTTAGATGTTTGATCCACAAAAAATTCTTTTAGTGGATAAAAATCAGCTTCACCATAACATTTTGGAGCCTTTGCCTCAAACCGATGGTATCTGCCAATACCTCAGACTAATAAAGTTTAAGCTACTTATTATAAACTTTTATGATGAGACATGCGACAATGCATATCGAGCATTATTAATCAATTTACCTTTGATGCACCATTCTGTTTGGTTTTGCTTGCCACCCTAAAACATTAAAGCAATTCAAACATCCTTTGAGAAAAAGCTTATGAATACTCAAGAGGGGAATATCAAGCAATCCTAAAGAAGAAAATGAACAACCAAAAGATTAAAATTTTGCTTTGTAGACTGATCAATAATGTGAGCCCAAATAAAATGAACATGCACCCCTTTCTAATGACCATTCAAAAAGAGAAAAATAATAGCCATGCCTTTGAATGCAAAAATCAGAATCTAGGATCAATATTGCCAACATTATGTTAATATTAATCACTACAATCATATTCAAACATAGACTATTGAGACATACAAACAACTAAAACTGAAAATTGAGAGACTAATTTGATAGTGATACCTTGATCACTTAATCCAAGATCAACCTCTTAATATTGATACTAATGCTATGTATTAAGTGACATTAACTTTACAAAAGAATAGTGTGACAACTAAATAGTAAATGAAATTGAGATAATTGTTGGATCACTATAATTTGATCACCATCCCAGAAGCATTAGTGTTGAAGAAATCTCACAATGATTGTTTCATAAAATTCAATAACTCCAATCTAGGAGTCCATATACACCATAATAGAACCCATTCATTATCATCACTAAAATTATTGTATAACATTGATATATTATGATTTTATTTTATTTATCAAAGAATGTTGATCTACATCTCTAAATACTCATATGCTATAAAGTTCTTTCACTCTCATAGATGTTATGTTAACAACCTTGAAAGCAAAATAGCAATTTAAAGGTTGACCAATCTTTACCATTGATTAAGAAAATAAGCGTTTGTTGTCACATTTAAATAAAGTTATAATTGATTCTAAGAGAATTCAATTCAACCTTGTTCACTACGAGATAAAATTATCGAGTAACACTGATAAATCTAAGATATGTCAAAAACACTTAGTAAATTTCTCTTAATCACAAATAATAATCTCTGAGACCAACTAAAGCTAGCAATTTGAGAGATCTTGATTAAATAACTAAAAAGATCTTAATAGCTTGAGATAAATCTAATGGCATACTCATTGTCACACTATGGTGAAAAGATTATGGGCAATCACCTTTGGTGCAATGAGTAGATTGACAGCAAATAAATTTCTCTTATAAATTATCATAAAGCACATTCCCAAATTCTCTTATAAATTATTGTAAAGCACATTCCCAAATCAAAAGGGTTATACACTTTTGATAATTCAACAAAAGAAGCCAACTAGAATTATACAATAATTGCTATATGAAAATCTTGTGGTGGAGAAATTCCTTACAAATACTCAATGAATTTTTTTTAAAATTTTGAAATGTGTTTTAGGGAATCTACACATCTAGAGGAGCAATTGTAAAATGTTGGCCAATATTTATAAATTTACCTTCACATATAATTTCTTGAAATCTAATAAGTGATGGACATAGATTAAAAAAAAAAATCATAATTTTAAAAAAGATTTGAATCAAATGAAAATATTTTGAAAAAAAAATTCATGATACAATCTTATGACATTTAATTAATTTGATGAGAAAATTCACCAAATAAAAAAGTATCATAATTTCAACATAAATCTTTTATGAGAAGCATAAAAATTCAAAATATTTACATAAGTATTTGACAAAACTAAGAAGAAAAGGTAGAGAATAATATATATATATATATATATATATATATATATAGAGAGAGAGAGAGAGAGAGAGAGAGAGAGAGAGAGAGAGAGAGGAGGGATAGGAATTTATATACATATCATAAAAGTATTAGATAAGTAAATATCTAATTTAAGATATTAGAAATATAAATACATAAGAATTATATGATATATATGTAAATATTTCACATATATATATGAGAACGCTCCTTTCATTATCATCTTTGTACCACATTGTTGATGGTATATTACTACATGAACCATTATCACCCTCTTGTTTGAGAATAATTAATTTCCCCTTAAAGAAAACTGAAGCCTCAAAACATGACAAAAAACCTCACCATCTCCGTTAGAATTCATGTGATCAAGATAATTGACTTCTTCTTTAGAAGACTAGATCAACAATCACGCACACAAAAATCACTATTTTTATGCAAAATTTGACCTTTTTTTAAAAGAAAAGTCAAAGTTCAGAAAGGAAAATTGTCATTACCCATGCTCAACAAACCTTGAAATCCCATTGTCACCTGGTCTAGCATTTGCACTTACCATTGCCACTATCCTCCATAATCTACCCAACAACTCCACTATTGTAGGAGACATCAAATGAATTAAGCCTCATGATTTCATTTCTTTCTAAAATTTTCAATCTAAAATCATGGCTTATATACATATACATACTCAGATAAAGCTGTAGTTGAGTTAAGTTGAGCATTCAATTCAATTAATTTAAATTCAATATTTAAATACTTGACACCCATTAAACAAGATAATACATAAATCACAAACAAATTTTCTTATAATTATACAATATAAACAATTTTCAATCCAATTCATTAAATTAGAGCATTTAACCTTCTAACTTTCAAAAAATCATTCAAAATTATTTAATTACTGATTTTAATGAACTTAAATGAGTATTAATTAAACCGAGTTAGAGCTATTCATTATGGGCCATTTTTTAAATATTCAAAAATATAAAATATAAAAATTATTTCTATTATCATAAATATTCTAACATGCAATAAAAATTATAATTTATTTTTTCTTGTTGCCAGAATAAACTTCAAGCAAAACTATACATATGCACTGTGCTTTCTATTGATCTATAAACAAGGCGTAATTAGAGGAGAGATTATTATGTATGGAATCCGAACATAAAACTACGTATATATTTTCGCTATATCTGTGTACACGAGTTTTTAAAAATTTAGAAGATATTTTGAGCACTTTCAATTGCATAAAATGACCAATAGAAAGTTAGAAACAATAACCAATTGCATAAAATAATAGAAGGAACAACTCCTGTCCAGATGAAATAATACAAGTTAAAGCGAGTATAGTCATGAAGATATGGATCCAGTGGGCAATGCAATATCAATTTAAGTAGAAAATCAAGAGCTCAGAAGCAGGGAAGCATCCATCAAGAAAAGCAAATCGACAGAGCAGTATGCATAGCAGCTTGCTATTATACAAATAATAATAATAAGGTAGAAAACATGTAATCTTATATAAAGAAAACACAAATTTGTGCTTACAAAAAAAAAAAAGAAGAAGAAAGATATAAGGTAGAAAAAATGTAAACTTATATAAAGAAAACACAAATTTGTGCTTACAAAAAAAGAAGAAAAGAAGAAAGAATATAGTTAGCCGTTCTATCATTCCACCATCATAGGAAGTGGGGAAGTCCAACAAATTAGCAGTTCGTGAAAGAGATTTACAAACTCCCCTCTTAGTAAAGAGCACAGAAAGAGCCATCGAAATTATTGATCCACAATATGGCCAGGAAGATGAATCATCAAAGCTTATAGCAGATTGAAGTCCAGTAGTAAAGTTACACCAATAAGAAACAATATTGTAACAAAGGTACAATAATAATACATGTAAATCTTGTAATAGAGATGGTATTGTAGCATAGAACTAAACTCACCAAATTTGGCTGAAGGGGTCAAGGGTTTCAGAAGCAAATCAAGTCAAGGAAAAAAAAAGGTTATTGTTTGTTGTTTTTATAGAAAATCAATGAGAAATAATCTTCAATCTTCCATAATTCTTTTGAGAAATCAAAATCTGATCACTGGAAAACTTCCTATCAATTCCAGAAGTCTTTCACACATTCTGTGGATCAACCCCTTTACATTCTTTAATGAGAAACTAAATAAGGCACGATAACATGACTAAGCATACGATCATTAATTCTACATCATCATACATGCCCTTTAGTACTAGGGTCTACTCTCACTAGTGTTGTACTTTACTCTGACCATGAATCTCCGAACTATCTAAATACCAAAAAAAAAACTTAGCTCTTGACATGCCAAATGAGTTCAATCTCTCCAAAGATATACATTTGTTCTTGAGCACAAATCTAATGTTAATTGAATCCCTAAGTTGAATGTGTACAACATTGTAAGCTATAAATGTTAAAGTCATCAGATTTGACAAAGTCAAAAACAATTATCCAAATTGCAAAGACTCTAGTCAAATCCATGAATCTTTGACTTATAAATCCCCTACGCTTAGCAAATTTCATATACAAAATGGTTACCTTTATTGAGTAACTCGTCTTTGTAGCCCAAACTCTTCTTTGAGAGTTTCTTATAGAATAGTAGCACTATTGTCGAGCATCTTGTTACTTTGGATGTGTCAAAATGCTTGTCCTAACTACTGGCAGGTTCTTTAACCAAGCCTTAAGAAATATAAGCTACACATATCAAGTGGTGAATGAGACAAAAACGCAACTTATCTATACACTCCATTGGCTATTTCTCATAAGCTTGAGAAAGATCAGAGTATAAATTTTCTTACCAGATTTCCCATACTTCTTAAAAATATGACTCCATTTGGGGAGTCGTGGATCAATTTTTCAAGATAATACATTGTATTTGTGCTATAAGGCCTCAAATGTAAGCTGCTTCTCTTTTATTTAAAGGGTTGTGCATCTTTATAGCTTGTGTTAAACAAGTGTATCAAACCCGAATGTTTGATTTATGAGTTACTTTTGGAAGAGCTACAAAATAAGTTTGGAACCAAACTACTATTCTCCACAGTTCATTACTTACAAATGAAAAGTGAAATTAAGGTTGTGAATAAAATTCTAGGTAACCTAAATAGGTGTCTAATCATCGATCATCAGTTCAAGAGGAATTTAGTCCTCTCCACTATCTAGTTTTTCTATAAGAGCTTTGTTGATAGATCAACCGCATAAGTTTTTTTTTAGAACATGATAGAATATGAGCAAAAAAATCTATTTAGTTATACATAGGTATAATAAGATTGTTTCTACTTTTGCGTTAAGTATCCATGAACTTCATGAAGAAATTCAATGGAAGTTTTCATTAACTTAAGGAAAATACAAAATTGATGTTGACTTATATATGTGACTTGTAAGGGAGATTTGATCCTTATAAGGTCAAAACTTAAAACAAAATTTTTTGCACGAGAATTCTCAATAAATTAACTGTTAAGAAATTTAATCCTGATAAAATTATAAAAAACACTAGCAGAGTCTAAATCTACCATAAGACTATGTGGATCTAAATTCACTAAAGTCAAAATTTTCAAATCTAGGAAGCATTGATGTAGGGCATCTATGAACTCATCACCAAAAGTTACAAAGAAAATATGAGTTTAGTTCTCATGTAATTAAGATTATATAATGTATTTTATCATTATTTTTTCTTACACTTGTGTGTCATGGATTGTTGAGTCTTGTTAGTCTTATGATGTATTCATCAGGTCACTATCATGTTTATATTGCTATCTTGAGTCATTTGGACCTTATAAATATGTAATGATGACAAAAGCCAAGGTTGGACAGGATTATTTGGTTCCTTAGCTATTTTGGCCATCCTTTTACTATTGTTTGATCATCATCTCATTAGTTGATCTCCACATCAATTTTTGACCTTGCACCATATCATCCAACAATTTTCTTTCTCCCACTAGGCAAGAATGCCCCCCTTCTTCCCTACTTTGAATTATTGCAAAACATTTGGATTCCCTAATCCATTAAGCCATTTGACCTTCAAACCTTATAAAATAGTTTCAAACCCCATAATGCCGCTTCAAACTTCATTAAAATCATTAAACCTTCCCCTTATCATTGTTTCCCACACCTTCATGCCTCTTGGATTCCTCTTATCACCACTATATATAGGCATCCTCCTGATCCATTATGTCTTGTTTGGGACATCATTGAATAGCAAATTTTTTTGTATTCTCTTCTACGTTGAGTGACTATCTTCGTGTGCTTTCATACAAAAGGAATTCTTACATGTGAGGGTATACAAGCCCTTCAAAAAAGTACTTTCAAAGGAAGCCATTACCATTATCAATCATTTGTTGAAGTCCACTTCAATTATCCTAGCTACTAAACAACAAGCATTAACTTCCACCTCATATAGTGTACTTTTGGCAAATCATCATCTTTCTTATCATTGTATGATTAGAAGTGACAATTAGTTAACATAATTTCTTAAATTATCATGGTTTATCTCTAGTTTAATCAATAGATGCTATGTGAATCCATTGTAGAATAACTATCATAGCTCAAGTAACTTTCATAAGGAACTCAAGTAAAGACTTTGGATCCCTTTGCAACTTCCATTAGTTTGGATCCCATTTATCATACAATATATTTTTATTATATATACTTCAGAACATTTTCATCATACACTAGTTGCATCCTACAACCTCTTGACTAAATAGAATTTAACTTTTCTTAAAGATAATACACCTATCAAATTGTGGCAAAGTTTGGTTTTGTACTTAAATTTGATTATAATTTATTGTTTCATCACTGTAATTTATTTATATTTACTTCTGTTCTAAATTAATATTCATAATGTAAATATTTGTGATATATATATATATATATATACTCCTTCCTTGCAAGCAAACCACGAGCTCAATCTATTGTTCGTACATCACATCATCCCCTACACCCTCCTAATCCTTTGCATGCCTCCATCAATCTACTAATTTCCCCAAAACATTTGTTTATTATTCCATTTCAAATAAAAATTTAAATTTTCAACAATTAGATGCTATCAAATGAGAACTGCTTGAGGTAATTCAGTGAATTTCTGTGAAACTCAAATTTAATGAGAGGAAGATCGATGAAATACCTTGAGGGTATTTAGGAATATCAAGTTCTTTTGTTGGGAAAAAGATTTTGGCCAAAGAAATGAGGACTAAGAAAAAACATGTTGCTACAAAGAAACGGTGAAAAAGATAAAGGCAACTTAGAAACATCAAGTTCCTATCTTGAAGAAAAATTTGATGAAAAAAATGAGAAGATTTATTAAAAAACAATTTGGTTTAGGAGGCCTTACTAAAAGAAAGGACAAAAGGACAGATAGAATTCAACTCAAACACCTTCAATGAATGTCCCCAATATATTATCTGTAAATTCAACCTATATTTTATTTTTCAGCAACAAGGTGCGATAATTTGGATTTTGTCAAAGACTCAAAATCAAACATTCAACAACGGAACAATTAATCAGAGTTACAGATCCAAGGTCTCAACTACCCTCATTCCACAACAGTTCTTATTCCAACAAAAGTAAAACATAAGTTCTAAAAAGTAAGAAAAGGCACAATTAATAAAATAGGCTAGCACTATAAATCTAAAGACCATCCAGAATAACTCATCTGGTGTGTTCCTTGAGCAATAGAAAAGGAGCTATGTTGTTCTGACTCTTGCTGCCTGGAATTAGAAGTAGAATTTGAAGAGCGGAAAGGCCACAAGAATGAAAAACGATTTCTCCTTCCTTGATTTGTCCTTCTACCATCCCTATCACCAGAATAATTATTACTACCACTTTGTCTTCCATGATCATTTGATTCCATACCTTGGCGGCAGACTGGGCAAGAATTGTGTTGTGTTAACCAAGGAATGATACAATCTGAGTGGTACAAGTGTTTACATGGCATTTCTCGTGCCTTAGATCCTAACTCAAATCTTTCTTTACATATAGCACAGTGAGAATCACCTCGATAATGTCTCCGACTAATCTTAACTAAAGGCATTGCATCAATTGATGACCTTGAAGCAGGTGGAGGACCATGGTGGGAATTTTGTGTTAATTGTTCAATCAAATCCTCCAGCCCTGGCCCCATGAAGTAGTCTGTAACGTTGGAACTTCCTATCTCTATGCCAGAGCCACTATTGAGGAAAGCCTCAATCCCCCTATCATTTGAAACTTGTCCATGAAATAACAGTCGTGGAGATCCCATTCCATCACTTGATATCATATCAAGCCCATTAGGGAAGTTGATACCTTCTCCCATCCTTGCTATCCTCTGCCTCATCATTGTAGCAATCGCATCGAAAAGTCGGAAGCGAGGATTAGGATATTCAGTAGGATCCATTTCAAGAAAATTGTTCATGTTGCTACCCATGTCATCAAGTTCTTGAATAAAGCCTTCATTACAGTTGGGGCAAAGCTTATCCCTTCCACGAGGCCAAATTGCTCGCACACATATGTAGCACCAATGTGTGCTTGTACCACTCGACATGGTTTCCCAATTAAAAGATCTTCCCAACCAAAAACTCAAAGCATCCGGTAAACCTAAAGTATTTGAAGTCCAAATAAATATTTCTTCCAAGTTAGAACTCACCAATGAAATAAGCAGAAATAAAACTCAGTGAAAGCAGTAAAGAAAACTATGAAAGTGCAGGAGATCTTGAACAAGAAGTTAATAATGGATATAGCTCATAGAGAATGGCCCACTTCATCCACTTATCAAAGAAATATTTGCAATGTAATAATTTTAAACTTAGAGTTCATTCAGTTGCTTGAAATAAGGAAACATGTTTTGAAAAAAAAGGTGAAAATGATAGATCCAGCACATGATTTAATTTTGTTGAAAGTAAACATTGATTTTAAACTCTATAACTCATATTGAATATAATAATATCAATTTCACACAATAAAGGATTTTTTCAAGGTTTATCTAGGATTTAGTGTGGATTTAAGCCCAAAATCAACTAAATTTGTTATGAGGATTTCTCAAATTTTGGATTTCATAAACTTAGGGGTTGTTTAGTATCTTATTGTGGGCTCCAAAAATTCGCCACCGACCTCTCGACAATATTGAAGATAGTATTAATTTAAAGTGTCGGTGTAATTTTTAGAAAACAGATGAAATAGTAGATAAGACACTACCGAGAGATTTCACCCTCATTTGGTGAGGACTTTATATTTGGTTCCAAGTTTCCTATAGCGCAGATAGTTAATTACTCTCAATCTTTGAGAGAGAACTTTCGATTAAAGGTCGTTAGATAAACATATAACATATAACAACAATATGTGGAGTTTAAAAGTTAGAATTCATGAAATTCACCATTTTAGCTTAAAACGGATGGTTGAGGGAATGATGACGTGCCCTATCTAGATCCCAGTTTATTGTCAGTGTCTGGTCTACTTAGTCGAAGAGGTAGTCGACCGAATGAATGATTCTTATCGGACTGGGTTCGTCGTTCAATTTGTAAACAGTGATGTTTGACTAGAGGCAATCTTAAAATTATACGGCAGGGTTGTTCTCTCAGCATCATGATTCAACTGAAAAGGCGAGCCATTGAGGAGCATACAATTTCTGATACATTGAGCATATAATATACTTGGCCAAACCCCATCGACCACTCAAATTGTAGCATCATCATGGGCTCAAAAGCCATGCAGTCGGAAGGACAGTACGTCGCTACTTATGAGATTAGTTGAGAGTGAGCATGTGAGCAGTTGACATTGGCGTTGTTTTGAATTTTCTTAATGTCACCTAAAAAAATTACGGAATGTGGATTGATTGAGTTTTGCTTTAAGCTTTTAATGATAGAATTTCATTTAAACATTTTTAGATTAATATTTAATTTGAGTTAATTTGACTTGAAAATATAATCACATTTTGATGAAAATATCCCCTCCGGTTGAAATCACCATTCAACACTGCCATTATCGGGATAGTTAATTGATTGATTCGAATATATTTGAGAACTTTAGATCCTGTCAACTCTGTTTAGTTCTTAACAGAGGATTAGATCTATGTCACCTGACATAATTAATTTCTCAAATATTTTACTAAGTTGAAATTTATATAATAGATAGGTTTTGTTGCAGGACTTAGTCTGCAAACTAAAAGGGATGTATAACCCATCTAGAACTTGAATCTAGCATTGTATTAAGCGTATGGGTGTAAGAATTCTTCTTGTTCTTTATGCGATGTGTTAGATGTGGCGTCTTGATTTAGATTGTAATTTAAAATATTTGATTAACTTACTTATTATATTTTCCAATTCTCAAATATCCTTTGGCTTATAGTCTTTCCAACAGATTGCTCGTTTCAAGTGAAAATCTCTTTTGAAATTCATTTGATTTTCACCTCAACTTAAAGATTTCAACAAATTTCATGTGTCAATTTTATGTTAAAAAATGAAAGCCTTCTTTAGAAATCTATTTTAAATTAGATATTCCAATATATGGATTACATAAGAAGACTTGTTCTTTATGAATCTCACTTTAGGGTTTTGAATTAGAATTCTTTCTTAACTTCATGTAACCTCTGTAAGTATAACACAAATTTAAAATTATATTTGCATTTAGCTTATTCTATTTCAATCATTCTCGCACATGATAGACATAAGCCACAAGATTCAATTAATTCTTCTTAACTAATTTACCATTAACCCTTATAGTTTGCTATAGAATGTAAATGAATTATCAAGCTTCATCGTCATTCTCCAAGCTCGATTGTGCTTAATTAAGATCACTTTACATTTCTCTCATATAAAATGCAATGATTTAAACTCCATTGAACAAATCATTTTCAAGTTTATGACGCATTATTAAGTCCTTTATAAATATAATTCCAAGTTTGATTTCTTTGCAAATTGATTTTAATTTTGGGACTTTGCACGTTCATACTGTTTCATTGTTTATATGTTTTCCCCTTTTTAATAAATTTTATTTTTTTTTTTTTTTAAAGTCTATAATTTAGGCAATTTGACATTTATTGGAGGCGACACGTCTTTTGAATCATTTACTTCATTATCTCTGCAATAGTAGCGTGTCTTCGACCCTTTTGATATATCTAATCGCGCAATAAGACAGGCGGCCTGAGACTTACAAAAGCGAGAAGATACATATACACATTCAGCGTATTTATCCGCATGTGACTCATTTTTTAGCATTTGATGATCGGCCAAAAGATGAAATTGGATAAACCAAGAGAAAACCTACTGATTTCTTTACTGACAAGAGAAAATGTCGGAAGGAGACGGAAATGGATGAAGCCTAGAGAAGAACCCGCCTGATGACGGTGTTCTTCGGCTGCGGTAAAAGGAATTGTCATAAGGGTATGGAAATGCCGGAAGTCTAGAGAAGAACCCGCCTGATGACGATGTTCTTTTTCGATTGCGGCAAAAGGAATTGGAAGGGTAATGGAAAGGGTGATGTCGGAAACCGAGAGAAGAATCACGCCATCGGCATCTGAAAGTAACATCCGTTAGATGTCCTCCTACAAATAAATTTTGAATAACAGACTTAGAAAAAAGGAATGAATATATATTGAATTGTATTTGTCTTCTTTAAAGTCCACGCTCATTGTGACGAGATGGAAATCGACGTGCGCAGAAGACACCACTGCTACGCCATTGGCAAGAAAGAAAGTTAAAACACGCACTCACTCACGGGGATGACGAGAGGCCATTGAAATTTCGTCGAGAATTTAGACTTAGAAAATAAAATGAAAAAGAGATAATCAAAGAGTTTAAATGGAATTAAATAAAAGATTTAAATCGAAATTTTGAACATAAATAATGTGAAGTTACAAATGCATAAAATAAACACAAATACTTATAAGGAGTCTGATAGTTTGCTTAAAAACACAACCATACAACTTTTCAATGAGCACAAATATAACCATTAGTGATCGCCTGAATATAATTATTCATCTCACTAATTAAATTGAATGGCTTAAAAATCCTAGGCCAAGCTTGAAATGATTTTAGAAATTCACCAAATGCCTACAAAACCTTTCAATAAACATTCAAGTATTGAAATAATTAAAAAGGATTGATAATCCACTTGCAAGCACGAATTAAATGGCTCACACAATAAACATTGAATTTATTATAACTTATTCCAAGCGAATTAAAAATAATTTCAATTGAACACAATTAAATATGGAGAACTTATCGAAACTTAATAGCTTACTTCCGAGCTAGTTGAAAAGTGATGAGAAAGTTTAAGTGAGATACACAAAGAATTTGATACATAGTTGATTACCACGAATATAATTCTTATGATGTGTCACTTTAAGTAACCTGAGAGAAAATTTAATTGCATTCATAATCTAAATCACAAGACGCTTATAGTAAGCTTGAAAGTTAGTGTTTAAATACAAATGCAATTCAAGCACGACTTAGAGAACAAGGCTTATATTTAATAGCTAAGTTGAAAGAGATATGCTAGCTTGTCTATGGGTGAGAATGAAAGTTGAATATGAGGATTAGCAAAGATGTAAAATCCTAACAATATATATGCATAAGCAAAATAGCCATTATGTTTTTTTTCTATGAAGTTAAGTATATGCAAAATTACACTACTTTAAATCGAAAATATAAAGTTGAAACATACGTCTGACTCATACACATCGCAGCAATGTAAGATGTTAGGGAATTCTCAAATACACAAGATGCCCGACGCTACTGAATATTTAAATTCAAGGTTCTTCGGTTTAGTCTTAAGAGCAGGGTTAACATAACTTAAAAATCTATTATAAGAATTTCAACTTAGTGAAATATCTGAGAGGCTAATTCTGTCATGTGATAGTAGATCTGATCCTCTGTTATGAGCTAAATAGAATCGAAAGGATCTAAATTTCTCAAGTATATTCGAGTCAATTAATCAACTACCCTGATGATGACTGTGTTGAATGAAGATTTCAACCGAGGGGATATTTACCATCAAAATGTGTTTGCAAGCTCAAATTGAATTAAGCAAAATCAAATGTCAATCTAAATATGAAATCAAACAAATCACTAAACTATAAATGTTTAAACAAAATTCAATCTATAAAAAGTTAAATCAAACTCAATCCATCCACCTTCCGCAACTGTTTGTCGGAGGTGACAAATTAAGAAAACTCTAGCTCACAAAGGAGCCAATGTTAAATCAAATGTTATACTATGTTCACTCTCAATCAATCTCTTGTCAATAAGAACGTGACCCGTGTCCTCTAAGCGCTGACGACTCCACAGATGATAGCATAACCATGGGTACGCTGGCCAAGAAGACTCCATTATATTACGATCATACCATAGCGTATGCTCAATGACTCCCCTTTGAGTTGTGAATCATAAGGCACCTAATAGGCAAACAACCCTCTGTCACCTAAGTTTGTCTCCTGACAAACATCACCCTGCGCCTACAAGAATTTCTTGACGACGTAACCCGTGTATTGCGATAAGGATTCTTCTTAGTCATTACTCCTCTAACTAAGTACTATACGCGAGATGACGAAATTATGAGATCTAGATTGGATACGTCATCATTCCCCCAACCATCCGGTTTAAGCTAAAATGGTGAATTTCATAAATCTAAATTATGAAACTCTACATGCTGCTACTATATGCTACACATTTAGCGACCTAACGACTATAACCTTAATCAAAAGTTCTCTTTTACTTATTGGGAGGGGTAATTAATTATAGAGGCTTGCGCCTATAGGAAACCTGAAACCAGATCTAAAGTACTCACCAAATGAGGACGAAATCTCTGGATAGTGTCTTATCTACTATCTCATATGCCTTTTGAAAATTACACCGACACATTTAAAGCATACTCTTTTCAATTCAATATTGTCGAGAGGTTGGTGGCGAATTTTTAGAGCCCACAAACCCGCCTAATGACGGTGTTGCTACTCGAAGGAAAGATAACTCAACTTTAAGCGGAAGAACTGCTTCAGTTCCAAATACCAATGAATAAAGAGTGGTTTTAATCGGCGTCTTGTAGGTGGTTCGATATGCCCATAATGCCTCTATCAGTTTGGTATGTCATTCTCTCTTATTTTTAGTGAGAATCTTCTTGAGCAGTTTGACCAATGTCTTGTTGAAAGCTTCTGTCAAATCATTTGCTCTTGGATTATATATTGTAGAGTATCGCAAAATCAATTTTATGTCGATCGACAAATCTATAAATCTTTGCACTTTTGAAAGCTGCTATTATCATAAATTATTCGGCACGACACTCTAAATCTATAGACCAAATTATGCGTGAAGAAATTGATCACTCGGTCAGCA
Source organism: Cymbidium sinense (assembly GCA_021442155.1). Taxonomy (NCBI): domain Eukaryota; kingdom Viridiplantae; phylum Streptophyta; class Magnoliopsida; order Asparagales; family Orchidaceae; genus Cymbidium; species Cymbidium sinense. The sequence continues at coordinate 8,934,581 of CM038217.1, forward strand.
GTAACTTCTTTAAATGGGTACTCGCCAGAGAAATATGTCTAAGATAAGAAGCTGTCCGACGACTAGATCAATCAATCTAATTACATCTGTATCCCAAAGATTCAAACCAAGATGCTATTGTTGGGTAGTGAATTTGGAGGTTGGTGGATTATATTCCCATGTACTGACATTCATGGCACTTCTTAACATGATCGAGCTCTCACCATAGATGACCAATAATAGCCCATCCTTTTGACCTTTGTCATCGGGACATGACATGTGCACCACAAAGTCTTTCATGAACTTCAACCATCACTTTGTCGGTTTCATCTCGCATTTAGCATCGTACCATATTTGTTCAAATAATTCACGATATGAGTGTATTAATAAAAGCATAACAAGCAACATTCTCTTTTCGATTTGAGCTACAAGTGATTTATTATTTGATAATTTGCCTTCTTTAAAGTAGTCGATGAAGGGTTGTCTCCAATCATGTGGCTCTTCTACTATAAGAGCTTTTCATTACTTTTCTGAAGCAATGTCATTCTTAGCTCTTCTAGGTATAGTTCCATGTTGATTTTGAGGAGTATGAGTAACTGTCGCATCTTCGGGTCGATTTTGATAACCCATCTACTGGAATACTTTGTTGGCTAAAACTTGTACCATCATGGCATAATCACCATTCATACTTGTCATTTCTTTAACTAATTTGCTAAACATGGCTTTTCTATTCTGGATCGAGACTAGAGTTAGTATGATATTTGGTATCTCCATAAACTTGAGAACTTCGCTTGATGAAAAGCTAACTTCAAGCTTATTAATTATAGATGTCAAGTACTTGATTTATAATAAGAATCGCCAAAATATGCAAGTTTTGAATGCTATGACCGCCATTAATGTTTCATATTCATTATTAGTTCTTGCTCGAATCCATATGATCGTCTCATTATCCCTCCTACGGTGTTATGAAAACGAACACTCTTTCTCTTGAGAAATTTAGATATTGGACTTGTTTGATCGATGAGGCTCTATCAAAGTATATTTTCCAAATTTGTGATTTTTCTTTCATGAATGAGCATAAGTTGCTCATCAGGCAAATCGTTATTAAGAGAAGAGTCGATTAGAATGCGATGTGCAGCAAGAAAATCTACTAAAACTTGTCTCTATTTTTTTTTATGTGATATTGAATTGTAAAAGCAATAATCGCTTAAACGACCCCAACGGTCTTGTCATCAAGTACTTCAGGATTGATCCTTGATGAGGTAATCTTGTGAGATAACATATAATAACGCTTTTGATGCAAAGATTAATGCTAGCTTTCTCATTGGAGAATATCTTATTTACGCTCCAATCACCGACGATATAATAAAGAACATTCTATGCTTTCTTCATTGTGTCAATAATGTTCCAAAGGACTCTTCTGTGTATAGAATGAGGGGCTTCCGGAGCCGAAAGATTGGTGGATTTAACAGGTAGCTTTTAATGCTATTGAAGGCTTCTTGGCACTCTTTGTCTCACTTGAATGAAGCGTCCTTCTTCACCTTGCAAACGGTTGACAGCGTCCTGATAAGTTTGATATAAATCGAAGGATGAATGCAAACTGTCCATGTAGAGAACGGAGCTGACGCAAACTCTTCGATGGAGGCATCTCCACAATTGTCTTGATCTTAGCAAGATTGATTTAAATACATCTGTGATGTACAATGTGCCCGAGAATTTTTTCAGAGAATACCCCGAATACACATTTTAGAGGATTCATCTTGAGATCATATTTCCTGATTCTCTCCAATACAATTTTCAAGTCTTCAAAGTGATTTTCACGATTTAAGCTTTTTATCACCAAATCATCAACATAACATTTCACTTTTTGACGAATCAACTAATCAAAAATATGCATCATGGCTCTTTGGTATATAGCTCTAGCATTTTTCAAGTCAAAGAGCATGACCGTGTAACAATAGATGTCAATAAGTGTTCTAAACGATGTATATTTTTCATCTTCAGGTATCATTTTGATTTGGTTGTATCCTGACGATCCGTCCATAAATGAGAAAATGTCATAGTTGAAGGTGTTGTCTATTAATAGTTCTGATATTGGAAGCGGAAAGTCATCTTTTGGGCACGCCTTATTTAAATCTCGGAAGTCAATGTAAAGACGGATTTGGTCGTTCTTATTTCTAACTGGAACAATGTTAGCTATCCAATTTGCATACTTCTCTTCCCGGATGAAGCTCGCCGATTAACTTTTAGTTTCGCAATTACTTTTCTTCATCTCCAATCTCATTCGCTTTAGAGCTTGCTTAACGGCGGTGTTTAATATTTTTATGAATTATTACATCAGGGGGTAAGCCTGACATTTCAGAATATGTCCAGGCAAAGCAATCTCTGAATTCACAAAGTAGTATTTTTAGCTCCTTAACTTTCTCATCAGGCAGAAGAGTGTTGATGAAAGTTGGACGTGAATCATCCTCAGCTCCTAGGTTGATTTCTTTAAGTTCATCCATAGTAGCTATTTGTCCACCATTTTCAAGTTCTTCAGGTGCGGGCTTGGCTTTTACTTCATCGTTTTTAAGAAGAATTTTATGGGAATCATCTTCTTCGTCACTATGAGTTTCTATCGCAGCTTTTATTATATTATAACAAGCTCTATTTTGATGAGATTTGCGATGAATCCAAGACCTTTAGTGATAAACTTATCACTTCTTTGTAATGCCTGAGGATTTCTTGGGCTCCACATTTTGTTAAAGACTTGAGTCTTATGTTTAGTAGTTCCAATATGAATTCCAAGTTTATACATCATTCTTCGCAATTTCTGTGAATAGTATATTGGTATTCTTGTTAACACAATCTCATCGGAATTTTGATGTTGAGTAGACTGCTCAAAATTGTGAGGCTTAGATACTTCAGATTTGTAAAATAGAGTTCTTGCTTCGCCACTCTCGCTCAACGGCGGCACATAGAATATTATCAATTCTTCAATATTATGAACCTTCAGTGGACTGATTTCTTTGAAGCATTGCTGAGGGATGGATATAATTGTGTAATAAAGATATACTCTACAGAATGATTCATTCTACATAGAGCCTCATATTAAATTTATTACACACTTAAATCATCATTTTTATTTTGAATTTTCAAAAATTTTATTGCTACAATAGCACATATATGACTAGTTAAAGATGAAAAGAAAATCCTGTCCCCAGCGGAGTCTCCAGAAATCTGTAGGCTCCGAAAATTCGCCACCGATCTCTCGACAAATATTGAATTGAAGAGAGTGTGATTTAATGTGTCGGTGTAATTTTCAGAAGAGATGAAATAGTAGATAAGACACTACCCAAAGATTTTGCCCTCATTTTGTGAGGACTTTAGATATGATTCCAGGTTTCTTATATAAAGCCCGCATAATTAATTACCCTCTAAGTGAGAAAATTTTGATTGTTAGATCGCTTAACGTCGTGCGATATAGTAGCGATATGAGTTTGAATTTAGATTATGAAATTCATCATTTAAGCTTAAACCGGATGATTGGGAGAATGATGACGTTCCCAGATCTGGTTCCACATCTGCAATCAGCGGGCCTACTTAGTTAGAGGAGTTACTAACCCGAAAGGATTCTCATCAATGACACATATGTTCGTCGCAAAATCCTTATAGCTGGGTGGTATTTGTCAAGGAGACACTTAAGTCTACCGAGATGTTTGTTTGCTATCAGTATCCTAATCACAACTCAAAGGGTAGTCATTGGGAGCATACTGACTCTGATAAATCGTAATAAATTAAAACCACGAGGGACTCTGCTATACGCTTTCATCCTTCTTCACCCAAGTCACGATAAAGGACACCACGCCCTTAATGAGATTGATTAAGAGTAAACATAGCAGAACACTTGATTTGACATTTGCTCCTCTATGAGCTAGAATTTTCTTAATTTGTCACCCCCCGACAAACAGTTACGAAAGGTGGATAGATTGAGTTTTGATTTAAGCTTTTAATGATAGAATTCCATTTAAGCAATTTCAGATTGTTATTTGATTTGAGTTAATTTGATTAAAAAAATTGATTAATTTGAATGTGTTTAAGAACTTTAGCCAACTCGCTGAAGAGACAGATTTAGATTCACGTAATCACCGATATTTCACCGATTTAAAACTCTTATTATAAGTTTTAGATTATGTTAACCTGCACCCCAAGACTAAACCGGAAGCAACGCAAAAATACTGAATTTGAAGCTCAAATGAAGGTGTAATACAGGTGATTAGTAATTTAGGTAATTTTATTTCAAATATGATTAATTTTGTATTTTCATTTAATTCCATTTATAGCCTTTTCGACATTAAAATTTGCATTTGAAATCTCTATGTCCGAGCACATATAGGTGTTTATAACTTAGTCAATTTTATCTAATTAATGAAATCATTGATTTTAAAAATCATAATTAAAATAAAATTTTTTAATTTTTGATTGAAGAAAACCCTATGATTTTTATAAATTTTGATTTAATATCGTCTTATGTCTGTTTGTACAAAGAATTGTAAATCCGGCGATTTTTTTTTTGAAGTTACAAGTTCAAAGGATAATTTAGTTTGTTATTTTAAAAGAAGATTTACCCCTCAAAGTAATTCTCATTCTCCCCATCTTTTTATTCAAACTTTCATACATTCATTTTCCCCGTCTTTTTTATTCGAACTCTCCTACATTTGTTTTCCCCTCCTTTTCTTTTGAAAGCAAATCATTCACTATCTCTTTTAATTTTTATAAATAAGGCCAAGAGGGAGTCTCCTATTCTATTCTATTTGTTTGAAGGGTTGGAGTTAGAGCATTTGAAAGGGAGCGATTAAAGACTTTAGCGGGCTTTCAACTCTGTTTGAATAAATCTCGTAAGTGCTTTTCGTTCCCCACTCCCTTTTCATTTTATTTTTTTCGTTATGTTTGTCGCATATTGTTTTCCTTCATTTTTATTTGGAGTTTTTTAATTTGAATTTTAATTTTAGGTTTCATTGTGTGAAATTCTTAAACCGATTCTTTTACTTTTCATTTTTTTTATAAGTCATGAGATTTTGAAATTTCGAATATTAAGGAGCAACATCTATCCATCGCTTACTCGACACGCCTCACGAATAATGAGCGGTTGCTTCACAATGATTTTTCATCTCTTACGCAAAAGACCTTCAAACCTGCAAAGAAACAAGCATGTATATATATCCACATTCACAGATCTCACACATTCTGACTCATTTTTCTGCGCTCTACAAAAATTGGCAAAGAGATGGGGTTGGGTATACCGAAAACCAAGAGAAGAACTCGTTTCTTGACGGTGTTGCTTCTTTGGCTGCGGCGAGGCGAATTTGAAGAGGTAATGCAAGGAATGTGATGCCAGAAACCGAAAGAAGAATCCTTGACGAGATTTGCTTCTCAATTACGCGGCGAATAGCGGTGATGCAAGGAGATGCAAAAAAGAAGAACCCGCCTCTGACGGTGTTGCTTCCTCCTCTTGCGAAAATGGAAGGATAATGTGAAGAGGCGATCGAAAACCGAAGAAGAACTCTCTCTGTTCTTCCTATTATGCGATAAAATTGGATTGCTTTAGGGAAGAGATGAAATTTTCTATTTTTTTGTGGAAATAAGAGGATTAGTGAAATGGAGGAGGAGGAAGAGGGGAGTTCTTTGCGATTTGGAGAAAGAAAAGGAAAAAACAGAAAATGAAAGAAAGAAAATAAAAGAAACAATTTTCGGATTGGGGGAAAAATGGAAGAAGAAAAGAAAAGAAGGAAAAGGAAGAAGAAGAATAAGATCTTTGCAATTTGAGGAAGGGAAAGGAATTCCTGGTTGGAGGAGAGGAACAGTTTGATCCAGCGTGAAGGGAAGAACTGATCGCGCAAGTGCGTGAAGGGGAGTCCGTCACATGTGCATGAAGAGGAGTTCGACGGGTCATCGTCGCGTGAAGAGGAGTCGCCGTCACTTAGAGGATTTAGGTTTCGGTCACCAGAGAGGATTTAGGTTTATTTTATTTTAACTTGATTTTTAAATGGATTAAAAGACTTTAATGTGAATTTTACGTTGATAAAATCAAATGATCAATATATATATATATATATAAGATTCCGTTGTTAATAAATGCAACAACGTTTCACGATCAGGTCGTGATTCAAGTCGACGCCAAATTGAGTCCATTTCACCAAATGTGCGCCGCCGCTGACCGCTTCAACATCCGCGACAAACTTATCCGAATTATGCTCCTTATTCGATGATTTAGATATTGAAACGATCACTTAATCGATCATCAAAGGTCAATATTATATATATTTATGTTTTCAACAATAACGACGTCGTCGTCGAGAGGTCATTGGGTTGATTTTGGTAACGTTGATGATTTCGATTCATGCGTTGTCACTTCAAATCATTCAACATTTGCCCAGACTCGTCTGAATTAAGCGCAGACAGTCTCATTTGATAATTTTCGATGTTTCGAAGCTAACGACGTGATCAATTTCATGAATCGAGTCGTTACGCCATCGCTTCCGACTCGATACGCTGTCGACAGCGATAGCTCGATCGCTTTATCGGTCGCTCTTTAGATTATGCAATATTTATATTTTGATCAATTTCGACGTTCTGAACGCGACGGCGAAGTCCGTTCATCGATCGGATGTCGTTTCGACCATTTTCAACGACGCCCAGTGTATTTTGAGCCTTAGTTTGCGTACTGCGACCTCCAAAGTCCGTCGAATTTGACTTGTGGACTTAACTTGACTTATGATACATATGTGAAGGTCAACATTGGGACACTTTTGATTTTGATTTTTTAATTTTTATCTTTATTTTATTTTATTTATGTTATGATTCGAAATAAAATATGTTGATAGCCATAGTTATCTTTAAAAACACTCAAAGCATCAAAAAGTATTTTTAAAAATAATGTGATATCTTTAAAAAAATTAAAACACTTAAAAAATATACCAAAAAAACATGTTTTTAAAAATAACATAAAACCAAAAAATTAAAAAAATTAAAATAAAAAGAAAAACACAATAACATTGATCCCAAACAGGCCCTTGACATTCCAATGATTTACTAGATTTGGATGAAAAGAATTTACTAAAGTCTATTTTGCTTAAATCCTATTTGATAGCAAACAATCCCCAAACGAGTGAAAAAAGTAATCATCATTTTTTAAATATCTTTTCAATCTACAAGCAACAAAATGAGCCCTTTTATAATTTGCAGAGAAACTGCTAGATGCTGAAGTGATACCGATGGGGATAGAAAGAAATGTTTTTGCCACAGTACAGTGATGAAAGAATGACATTGATGCTAAATCTCACAAGAAGAAAAAAAAAACACTTCAAAAGGAAAAAAAAAGATCAAAAGAAATACAAACAGCTAAAAACTTAGCTGAGAGCAAAACAAGGTCTGATCTACCAACTATTTATCAACGAAAAGTCGTTACGTAGATAGATTTAGTCAATTTTAAAACAAAACGCGAGAAAACCATTGTAAAATCCAACATGAGGTGCAATCCACCATGAAAGCAAACTTCTGGATACAAAGCGCGAAAATGAGCGTAAATAGTCATAGAAAACGGATAAAATGAGGCAAATCAAACTTAAAAACCTTACCGGATGTTAAGAAAACTAGATCTTTTACTATTTAGAAGAAGAAGATCAGAGAATATACCTTCCAGAAAAGCTAGAGTTAATAGTAGAAGGCAGTCCAAATCAAATAGCGATCAATAGGTAATGAAGGTTGCAGTTGGAGAGACAAGAGATTCGCAATGGGGAAGTGGAAGAAGACTACCGAAGTGAGCCGATGAACTAGTGGGATCGAAGAGATAATGACTGCGGTGAGTGTTACCCTCTTCTGGCTGTCGCCGAATAATGCGGGCAGATCTTAAATGCTAAATTAATTAGCTGCCTTTTGATGCCAGTTATATTGAAACAAAGTTTCATTTCCCAAGAAAAAAGAAAGTTTCTGAATTTATTTATCTAAAATTGTAAAACACTGTAATCGTAAATTTCATTTATTTTATATTTTTTTTTAGTAGGAAGAACAAGAAATATGAATTTCAAGTTATTAGATTTAGGGCTTGTATTGTGAAAAATCAAAATGATAAAATTCAAGCCGTTAGCATTGAAAGGACGAACATATTTGATATTAAGCACAAAATGGAGTACCACTCTTTCCTGACTTGAGACACATCATATCAATTTTATTATTTTTTTGAGATAATTAAATCAATTTAATAGTAAATTCATATATCCAATGCATATATATGATCTTAAATATAAGTACTTCTAAATTAAAGTCTAAACTTTTAATCAATAGATTAAGATTATATTTGAGGCAACTTTATTCATCTTAGATGGTGTTCGAAAAATTATGAGAGTTATATTTTGAAAAAAATGTGTTAAAAAAAGTTATATTTTTTAACATGATATTATATAATATTCTACGAATTGACTTTTTTAAAAATACAAAAATTTGTAACAGTTATCACAACTTTTTAGACACCAAAATTTTTTTCTGTTGCTCCACTTCCGTATTTTCATATCGATATAATTATCTCAAACAAATCATAAGATGACTTAAATGATTTTTTTTTTAAAAAAATATTTTTATTTGTAGCATAATTACTTATTTGATTATGATTAAAATATGAATAAGCATCTGATCAAGTTAAATTATTTTATTGATAAATTAATTAAACAAAAAAAATTAATTATTTTAAATCAAAAATATTTGTTTGCCCAATTTGATTTTAAAAAAACTAAACTATAATTAACTTTAGTTGAAGTAATATATATTAAAAATATCAAATAATCTTATTTAAAATTTATAATTTTAGTACATGAAATAAATAATATCTATGCTGGTCTTCATGTCATTTATTTATTTATATAACTTTATTGATTTAATAGTTTAAAAATAATATATTTGATTTTGTTTTGATTGATTTTCACAGCCCATAATCAAATTGATATTTTAACAATTGAATTAAATTAATAAAAAAATTATTTTGGCTTTAACAAAATATCAATTAAAAATAATGAAAGTGTGAAACCAAATTTAACTATTAAGTTGTTTAATTAGGATTAACTGTGATCAGATTATATTTTTTGAATGTAAATGATTAGATTCAATAAAAAACATAAAATTTTTCTCTCTATAGTTAAAAACAATAGTTAGTTTAAATCTTTACTAATATTTAAAAGTGTTACAATTAGTTCTAAATTTTAAATAGTTAAAAGTAGACCAATAACTAAACTTACATCTAAATAAGCAGGAGTAAAAAAAAAAATAGATTTGATTCTTAAATGAAATTAAAGAAATGCTTTCTCTGTAATTTGTCTTTTTATTATTTCTCTTTCATAATTTCATATATATATATTTTTATATACAGATGCGCTAATGAAAATAAGCTAAGGAAACATTCCATCCATAATCAGCAAAAGTGAGACAACCATTTTATTAAGACCGAATAAAAACATACAAATCCCTTTGATAATAGAAGACAAACACATAATGATAGCTAAATCTAAGAGCAGAGTAAAATTCATAGACTTGAAATCAGAAAAATCTTCTTGTTTATAGAATATTAACAGAGAAGTACTTTTAGTTTAAAGTATAAACTTGTAATCACTAGACTAAGATTGCATTTAGGGTAGCTTTAAGCATCACAGATAGTGTTTGGAAAACTGTGGTAGGGTTGCATTTTGAAAAAAATGTGCTGAAAAAATTATATTTTTTAACCTGGTCTTATACAATGCTTTATGGTCTATTTTTTTAAAAATTTAAAAAAAATTATAATAGTTGTCTGTTGACCTCACTTTTGGAGTGATGATTCAATTTTCTTTTCTTAGATTTAGGAGTCTTCTAGATACTAAGACTTTCTTAGTCATAAGATACTTTTAGCAATTAGGTGATCACTTAACCTAAGCCTAGAGACTTAGAATGGTTAATCATAGGATTAGGCTATGCCTTAGGCTTAAGGAGATTTACCTACCTATAACTTAAACCCAATCTATGCCTATCTTTTTGGCCTAAACCAAATCTCAAATTCAATTCATCCAAATCCAAATCAAATGATTAAAACCTATAACCAATTCCAAGCCATAATCAAACCAAATCAACCCTTCCTATGCCCTATGATTTTGTTCTATGGACTTAGCCTTAATCAAATCCAAACTCATCAAAATTCAATTGATTTTCTCAAAGATCAATTCAACCCCTCAATTAATTTACCAAAATCTACAATCAAATCAACTAAACCAAAAATCAAACCAACCAAACCTATCCTAAGCCATATGATTCAATCCTATGGACTTAGCCAAATTCAATTTATTTCCTCAAAGTCAATTCAACTCTCCAATCAACCCATGCCAAATATACAATCAAATTCAAATCAACCAAAATATAAACTAAGTTCAAACCAAAACCTAAGCCATATGATTTGACCCCATGGACTTAGCCAAAAATCCATTCAAATAAAATCAAATTCAATTGATTTTCTCATGAATCAATTTTTTCTTCAATCATCATCCCAAGTATAACTAAAATCTACAATCATCAAGCCAAAATCAATTCAATCAAATCAAACCTAACCTAACCCATTTAACTTGAAATATCTAAATGAACCAAAAACCATTTGAACTCAAATCAATTGCAATCAAAGCTGTATACCAATACTAAATCTATATATAAACTCAACTAAACTCAATCTAACCCAAAATCACTCAACTAAACCGAATAGGATCACTTGACCCAAAGTGAGCTAAAGGACTTATTTGAGCTAAATTTCAATCCAACCCAAATTGGATTGAACCAAGCTTACCAAAACCTCCCATGATCATTGTTGATCATCCTAGGTTGATCAATTGTCATCAATTGGGTTAAACTAAGTCAACTTGATCATTTGACCAGCTCAACACTCTTAGCCTACATGAATCAAACTAGCCAAATCTCAACCCAAGCCAAATTAATTGAAACCATTGATTCACACCAACCTATGATCAATTATTGAACATTACTTGACCATCAATTGAGCCAAACCTAACCTAATTGGTCATTTGATCTATGTTGACCCAATTTAACCTAAAAGACTAAGTTAGATCAAATCATGATATAACCTAAAGGGTCAAATTGGCCTAAATCCAAATTAAATCCAAATCAATTCAAACCAAAATATACAATCATCTTCAAATTAACCAATTGAACATGAATCAACCCATAAACTAAGCCAATTTGGCCAATTTGATCAACTTGCTTAACTTGACCCATTTGACCTACATGAATCCAAATGAGCCAAAATCAAACCTAAGTCAAATTGACTCAAAACAATTTAACCAAAAAACTTCAAATCATCATTTGAACTTGACCTAAGCCTTGGTTTAACTCAATTGACTAATTGATCAACCTAACCCAACCTAGCCCAATTTAATGTACATGGGTCAAATTGAGCCAAACCCACTTGAACCTAGCCCAAACCAAATGAGACCTAAGCCAACCCATCCTAAACTCACCTAGGGTCACCCCAAAATCAACCCAACCCAAATTAGGTCCAATCCAAGGCAACATCTAATGGATAAACCTCCTTATATGAGAATTTTCCCAAAAATGCCAAGTCCACTCTTCCCCTCTCTCCTTGGAAACCACTCTTTACCTAAATGAGGACCTAGCCTACATGCCTAGCCCAACCCAAGTGGCCTAGGTCAGCCATGGATCCAAGAATGAAGGAACTGCCTTGAGCCACCCCTCAAGCCCTCTGGTCAACCAAGTCGAGCCACCTCAGCTCAGACATGACCACTCTAGTGCTCGGATGGTGGCTGACCGACCAAATTTCAGGGATGAATCCCGTCTATCAAATCTAAGGGAGGGGGGATATACCCCCCCTAATTTTGACTCAATTGGTCACTATTGTCGCACCCAGAGAGCTTCGAGAGGTCATTTTGAAATCCCTAGAGCTCTCCCTAAGCCTCCCGAGCTTCCCCATTGCCGGAAAACTCCAAATCGAAACAAAGAAGCCCCATTGTCATTCCAACTCCATCGATACTCAACCAAGCTCAAATTAATTTCACCCACACCTTCCCCACACTCTGTCGAGCAAGAACGAATCACCTCCCGAGCCCTCCGACCACCAAAATTTTGAGTTTGATCAACGTCGGCTTGCACAGTGACGGTTCGTGGCCCTCTTAGCAAATGACAAGGAATTCTCGTGCGTGATGATCAACAGAGCTTCGTCTCTACTAGACGAAGCTTCCTCAATCGATTTCACCACCAATCTCTAGCTCCGACGAGATAATTCCATGAAATCAAGCTTTTGGTGAAATTTTATTTGGCCTTTTGGAAGAAAATTGCTATGTCATGCATTTTCAACCATTGGATCACCTTGGATCATCATCGTGAAGGTGTGGGATCAATTTTGAATCGATTCAAACTTGGGTGAGCATGGATCAACGAAAGGCGACGGTGTCCGTCTCTCATCATTTGGGAGACGATAGATCACGCATCGTCCGTTCCACATGATCGGAATAGACGGTCGTGATTAATCTGTTAGATTTATCCATTTTTATCCCTTAAGAATCGTATGTTTGATCCTAGCCGTCTGATCTTAGATTGGATGCCGGAGATGAAAACACGTCCATCGCTAACTACATAGGCGCTGAGTCAGATGACTTTAAGTAACCAATTATGTGACGCCACATGGAAAGTGTGCCACATCAGCACCTGTGTGGCGTCGATGAGATTAGGTTTAATTAATGGATTTAATGGCTGAAACTTCAAAAATTTATAACAAATTGTAGAAAAAAATATATATAAATAAATAAATTTTTTGAAGGTATTTCAGAGGAGATTTATTTAAAATTAATTTCAATTGATTTTAAACAGTGACTAAGGCTTAATTAAGATTTAATTATAAATATAATTAACTTAATTACTTGAGTAATTAATCCCAAACTTTGTGTGCTAGTTCAATGGGATGACTTCTACCTTTCATAATTTTCTTAAGATTTATTGCTTGGTTAATTAGGATAATTGGCTATTTAATCCCTAATCACTCTCTTAATTAGTTTAATTAATTATTTAACCTCATAAATAGTAAAAATTAATTAATTGAGTTCACTAATCACTGTTGAACAGTGAATGGGCAAGGGGAATGAGATTAGGACCTCCCTTCTAACCTCTTTTCCTAAGTTCATTTCTCTTTAAAAGAAAACTAATTAAAATGACATTAATTAAGGATTAATTAGTTAAATAAAGTAGCTTAATTAATCAAATTAAAATCATAATCACATCTGATAATTGACAATGAAATTAAGGGTTCCTCTTTAAGTATTTAAAAATATAAAGATCCTTTAAGGAAATCATATGAAGCCAAATCACCCAAAATCTATGGGACCCTAGGACTGGCTAACATCAGTAACTCTTTCCCCAGTTTTAAATCTATAATTTAACCAAGCAATTAACCATTGAACAAACCTTCTTTCCATTGGATCATTAACAAGCAAACTCCCCATGGTGTAAAAAAGCACTTAAGTGAGGCTCCACTTGACCCACCCAACTCACCTAACCCATCCTAGGTTGGCCAAGGACCAATGGGAATTCAGCTCATCCTCATTCAATCCAAAATTGAAAACCTATGGATTCAAGCCAAGTGATTTTTGCACACCATCCCTTGGGTAGCCTCCCACTGCCTTCTCCACTCAAGTCCAGCCACATGGAGTTGGATGTGTCCTCTTATGGCACTCATAAAACATAACCCATCTCAGTCCATCAAGCGATTTTTGGGGTATACTCCCTGAATTCAAGTGGGATTTGTGACAATTCACTAAGCTATTTCAAAACTCCTTAGAGCTTTTCCAAGCATCCCAAACCTCCCTCGATCGGCCATTGCTCCCTGCATGGGAAACCTAAATAGGGGAGCCCTCCCTTGATTGAAACTCTTCCTCCACTCAACCAAATCTCAATTAACCTTACGCACACCTTCACCGCACCTAACCGAAGCCAACCAAATCATTTCTTAAGCTTCCAAGCCACCGGAGATAGGACTTCGATCGAGGCTGAATGACAAAATCAAAGAAGCTTGGTCCATAGAGCAAACCACCTCAAACTAAAGCTCGTGCAGCTCAACAGGGCTTTGTTTCTACTAAATGAAGCTACCTCAGTCGATCCCACCTCCGGACATTAGTTTTGTTGAGGTAATTCCTCAAAATCATAGGTGAATTTTTCGTGGGCCTTTTCAAAGAGAATTTTTATGTGGGTTGGTCTTGACTTGATGTGCTCGCCTCCTTCTTCTAATGGTGTGGAATCAATTTGATCCCAATCTGAGCTCTGGTGAGCTCAGATCGAATGGAGAAAGATGAATGATATTCATCTTTCACCATTCATGAAGGGGATAGATCACGGGTCATCCGTACGACCCATGATTGGAACAGACGATCCTGATCTGATCATGTTAGATATATCTCTATTTCCTCCTTAACCACTGCATCTGATCATTGCCGTCCGATCTTAAATCTGATGGTCCAAGGGAAAGTGCATCCGTCGTAATCTGAGTCAACCTCCCAATTTAATAACTTAAATACCCTATCCCGTCACACCATGTGGAAAGAGCGTGCTGCGTCAGCAGCCTTGTGGCGCTAACGAGATTAAGCCCTAATTAGGGTTGTTTTAATTAATTTTTAAGGCTGAATCTTCTTAAAATCATAGTTAATCCTAAAAAAATCCAAAAATATAAATGAGGGCTCATTTTGAAGATATTTCAGAGTAGAATCCATTAAAATTATTATTAATTAAGTTTGAACAGTAATTTCTCTTTAATTAAGAATTAATTAAAATTTTAATTAGTCTAATTAATCTTTGATTAATTGTCCAATAAATTTCAAAATTTTTAGATATGTTCAAGGGGATGACCTTTGCCTCCCCTAGTTTTCTTGGAATTTATTGGATAGTTAATTAGGAAAATCAATGGATTAAGCCTTAATTACTCTCCAACCTTAATTAAATAATAATTGATCAAATGAATAGTGGTTTAATTAATTGATTGAGCTTATTATCCTCTGTTAATAATGGGAATCCTTAGAGAAGTGGTTTGGGTTCACTCCTTATAACCATTTCATTAAGCCTCTTCATTTGTTTCATAATTAATTAAATCTTAATTAATTGATTAACCACTAAATTAATCAATTAAAATAGAAATGATATCTAATTATTTTAAAGCCTCATTGGATGTTTGAAATGACTTAGGGATTGGGATTGAGGCCTATACTTTGATCTCTTTCCCTAAGTTAATTTCATCATCCTAATTAAAAGATATAATCAAAAGATTTAATTAACCAATTAAAGGGTTAATGAAATTAATTGAAAATCCATTCATTCACAACCTAACTCTATTTAATTAATTCTTGGGTAGCTCTTTGGGTGTTCAATAACCTAAGGAGAGAGCTAATGAAGTTATGGTTAGCTCACATATGTAAAAAAATCAAAAAAGTAGTTAAGTGAGCTCCTTAAGCTTAATTAACTATTAATTATGAGCTAATTGTATTAGGCTCCTTTCATTTCTTAGGAGCCAAATTTACTTTTTATGTGGTTGCATCTCATATTGGCTCATCATTATTTAGTTAATTAACTTATGGTGATGTAGGTAAGGGTTAATTAATGAACTTAATTCATAGCTCAACCTAATTAAGGCATAAAATCAACCTAATTACTCTTCATTAAACCAAATTAACTCACACATGATGGGTATAAAATTGACAAATCTCTTTCACATTCCTTAAATCAAATTAAACATAAAAATTAAAAATAGTTTTAAGAAACTTTGGCTAAATTTAAACGGGTTTGTTTAATATGATTGTCCTCAAGATTTAGTTGGATTGAATAAAATTATATGTTTGTGTTTCTTTATTTCCTTCCAATCATGCTAAAGTATTATATGCCACTTGTACTCATGCATTCATGTCTTTTAAATTTACCAAATAAAAATAATTTTCTTTATGACAATTTGCATGTGTTGTTGACTTAATTAGAAATATGTGTGGTTATTATCATTATTAAATCTCAAACATATTTTTAAAAGGCTTATTAATGAGAAATAATATTATATGTTATGATTTTAGTTATATATACATATGAGATGTATTGTGTTGTATTTTTTTATTTATAAATTTAGAATTTGAAAATATTGTGTTAGCACACCACGTAGATCCGTAGATGTACTCATTAGGATGATCAGGTGTTACATTGAGGAATGATGCACTATCTTAGGAGACAGAAGTCACCATCATATAATGGACCTAATCACCTAATAAGGAATCCTAAGAACATTGGGCCTTCAAATGTACTAGAGATCTTTCCCTACTTTATATAGAAAATTAAAGTAGGTCTAGGTTCGTTAAATTCCCTATGGAGGTAAGCCCCCATAGTTAATTACATCCTAAGGAATAAGATTTTTAGGAATACTTTCGATTAAAGTAAATGATCATTGTCTCTAAATATTTCAAAGATAGGAACATCAACAAATTGGTTATTTTTGGAAAATCAGGTGGGATTGATCAAAAGGAGGGAGTTATTATCGAAACCAAAGAGAGATGAGTAGGGGATGCTCATGATACTAGGAAATCTAGTGAGCATCCCAAACTATCTTATGGTTGGGCTTTATATTTTTGAAATTTGTTGAGAGTTAATTATTTGAGTTAAAATTTTAACACAAGATCATGGAAATGCCTAAGAGGTGAGAATTTATGCTTGTAGCCCGCAAAGACAAACAACAATCTCAGATTCTAAATCTAGGGAGCTTTGGCGAGAGCCAATGCACCATCTAAATCTAAGATGAAAATGAGTATATGGTTTATCTCTATAAGAGAGGATAAACCACCTGACTATTGGACTTATAATTGTCTGGGGGTGGCCACCAACTAACTCATACAATTTTAAATACACATAGGCAAGGCTTATGCTTTGCAAGATGGCTAAGCTATTGTTTATTTGGAAAGGAGACTAAGTTTTTAAACACACTCCCTAAGAGATTAGATCATGAAGGGCGTGAATAAATGACTTAATATAATGCAAATTTTGTTAAGTTTTATTTTCATTTTTGGACATTTTTATTTGACATAAGCTATGGGATTTCATATACCTAATGCTTGAGAAGATTGGTTATAGGCCAAAATCAGAAAGAATGAGGTGTGTTTTCACCATGACTCTCAAAGGTCAAGCCATTTTCTCTATCAAAGGTGGAAGCCCTCCATTAATAAGTGTGTTGCAATATGATTTATGCATGATGTAAGACATACAACATCCAGTTAAGAGGTTGCTAAATCTTTTATTATCTTGATCTATATCCTAGGTTTTAGGAGAGGTTATGAGTTATTTAGTTTAATTTTGAGTTGATTAATTGGATAAAAAATTTATTTTTTCTAAGAGTCTAATCACATTCAAGCCATTCAACAACGATCAAGTAATTAAGAAACTAAGAAAAATCATGCCATCCTAATTGCGCAATCATAAACAAAATATCAATCAATTTATAAAATTGGCTCAAAAGAATAAGAGGCTGATGTGGTCAAGCTCCAATGCACAACCTAAAAAGAAATGTGGGTAGCTGAGCTCTATCCTTATAAAACCCAGATTACAAATGAATAATTATAATTAAAAAGGAATTCATGTTATGGGGGTCTTCATTTTCATTTCTTCATTTCTTCATTTCTTCATTTTGATTTTGCTTCATTTCTTTCTTTCTTTTAATTTAACTTGGGATGTTGTTTGCTCCAAGGCTTCACATGGTACAAAATACATGATCTTATAACCAATGTTCATCCTACTTTCCCCCATAACATTCATTCCAAATCTTAATTGCAAAATTTACATTAAAATTGGAAAGATAAATCTAACTAAACTTACAAAATAAATATTAGCTAAACATACCACACAACCCAACCAGTTATATGAATAATTTAGTCTTAGCACTCCACATATGGGTAACCAAGTCTACTTGTCTAATTTGGGTTATGCTTAGGGGTATAAGCAACCTGCATAGCAAAAATATTTATATTTTTATTATAGCGCCCCTTAAGCATAACCCTCTACAGAAAGCATGATTAGGCTAAAATCGGCCTAACATCCAGCCTACGCACATGCACCCTAATATCCAGTCTAAAAAATATTACATCACAAAATAAAAGTAGGCATCAAATCATGCACCACTCTAACATAGAGCTAGAAATGGTGACTTAGCCTAATGTGTGTGCCATTTAAGGCTTGTGTGGCATGTCTTAGCTAGGCTTTAAGGTTGAAATTTTCTAAGTGTGAAGGATTTAATTTAGAGGGTGGTTTCATTTTAAGTGATTTAGTTGATTTGTCAATTTTAGTAGGTGATTTGATTTGGTTTGAATGAACCTACACTTAGTTACTAAATGTTATGAAGAGAAGAAAAGAGAAGAGAACTTCTCTTTCATCCTTACCTTAAAACATTTCTAAGGCAGATTGATTGATGAATTTCCTTTAGTGAATATTTTATTATGTATTTTAATTAACCCTAAGTTTAGATTTGCTCCAAATAGCCCTATTCAATAAGAAATGTATCTTAGGATTAGTTAAGGTGGATTACCACCACATAGCACACACTCATTTTTTTTTCTTTCCACCATGTATACCATGAATATGATCCTAAGCATTCTTATACATGCAATGAAAATTTTAGCACACTTTGATGATGAATGCTAAGAGATATGATTTAAAAATTTGGATGTTCTTTTTATGCGTATTTTTATTTTGTAGAAAAAGGGGGACTTCTCATAGATTAATAAAATGCACATCTACATGTATAAAAGACATAAGTGTGTACGGCGCCATTATTTTCTACACCAGGAGCGTAAGGTACAAGACCTACTTTGGGCTACTTAAAGCCTCATATTCTTGGGATGTCCAAACTAATATACCACTTTTCTTAAATACATGTAAATGTACAAAATGATCAAATGGATAAAGAATCATGCAAAAGATTTTTTTTGTGTGTGTGTGTGTTTGATTTGGTTGTATAATTAACATGTGTAATGTGAGGATCCTTCTTAAGTCATAACATAGGAGTGCATAGGAATATATTTAAGCAAGTTTTATGTTCTTTTCAAATGAACTATACACTTTGTAAATCCTATGCAAGTCCATGTTAAAAGAAGAGAAGAAAACACAAAAACATATCTTATGCAAAATTAATTAATGAGCTCACCTAATCACGAGAAGTGTCTTAAGACTAAGGAACTCTTAGTGTCTAGGGGAGTCCTATGATTAAGATGGAGAATTTGAGAGCTCACTCCAAAAGTGAGGTCAACAAAGGGCACCCAATAGTTGTGGTGTGACTGACAAGGCACACCACACGCATTTGTGTTGATCGAGATGATCAACAATGTTCAAATGATCACATGCACTAATAGAAATGATCTACTCCTGAACCCAAGGTATAGAAGGAGTCAAGAACTTAGTGCAATGTGACTCTACTTATGTCAAAAATATAAGAGAGTGAAGGGGAATCCACTAGAGATTGAGTATGTGAGCCTTCCACTAGGGGAAAAAGGCTCAAATCATTCACTGGGGGATTAAATTTTGGAATCCACTAGGGATAAAGGATGTGAAACTTCCATTAGAGGAACATGTTTGAGTTGGATTGAATTGATTCCACTAAGGAGATTGGAAGGATTTGCATCTCACTGAGGAGAAGCTGATTGATTTGATTGTTTAGTTTGGATTCAATAGGGAGGTGAGTTGATTTTATTTCAGATTTTGAATTTTAAATTTTTTAGATGTATCCTGTCGGTTTACGATGGACCGTAATGAGTAGGGGCCATGTTAGCCTTGGCCTAATTCAAATTTACCAGTCCAAAGGGGCAGTCTACCAACCACATGGCAAGGCTATCCAATCAAAGGGGTTGTCTTTCGGTGTGCAGTGGCTATATTAGAAAAAAAGTGCAGTAGACTTACATCCTCCAAAGTAGAGATCAATCGCTGGGGTGATTAGTTAGCGAGGAAATGAATCGAACCCAGCCTTAGGATGACTACTAAGTGAATGCTATTGGGGAACTTAAATCAGCTTAAAGATAGTCCAAATTGATTTCATTTTAATTATGTTTGATGGATCCTGTTGGTTCATGATGGACTGCACTGAGTAGGGGCCATGTCGACCAAGGCTCAGTAGCCATGTCCTTAACTCAAATTTACCAATCCAAAGGGAGTAGTTTACCAACCACATGGTAAGGCTATCCAACCAAAGGGGTGTTTTTCGGTGTGCAACGGTTGTACTAGAAAGAAAGCATAGTAGACTTACATCCTCCAAAGTAGGGATTAGTCGTTGGGGTAATCCATTGGTGAGCAATCGACTTTGACATTCTTGGTGAATACCTCAAGGGGACTTAAATCAGCTCAAAGATAGTCAAAATTAATTTTATTTTAATTATATCAAAGGGGTGCCTTTTGGTGTGCAGTGGCCGTACTAGGAAAAAAGCATAGTAGACTTACATCCTCCAAAGTAGGGATGGATCAGGGGTGATCAATTGGCAAACGGATAACCTTTATATTGAGTGAATGCCTCTAGAGGACTTAAATTATCTCAAAGATAGTCAAAATTAATTTCATTTTAATTATGTTTGATGGATCCCTTTAGTTTGCAATGGACTACGGTAGGGCCATAATGGCCTTGACAACTTTTACCAATCCAAAGGGTGTAGTTTCCTGGCCGAGGGGAGAACTATCCAACATAATGGGTGCTTTTTCATTTGTAGTGGCCAATTTAGGGAAGAAAGCATGGGGACTCATATCTTTCTTGAACAAAAGATCACTAGGGAGACATATTAGTAAGGTAACATGTCGACCTGACCTAGGGCTGCCCATTTATTTGTGACAGTCATGCTAGAAAGAATATGTAGTAGACTTACATCTTTCAAAGAGAAATGATCGCCAGGGTAACCTGTTTATGGCAAAAAAAATTGAACTTGACCTAAGGGTGACTATAGAGAGAGTGCTGACTCGGGGACTTATCTCAACTCAAGTGTAGTCAAGCAATTCCTATAGGGAGTTTTTGACCTCTAAAGATAGGATGTTTAGGAAAGGGGCCACTTATTCTTCACAAAGCGAATAAATTTGTTTATTTTATTTATTTGTTTAGTTATCTTGGACCCTATTGGTTTGCAAGGGATTATATTAAGAAGGAGCTTATATCAGCCTAGATCTATCTTAGATTTACTGGTCCAATGGAGAATCTGTGCATCCATTGAATAAATTTTTCCAACCATGAGTGGTTTAGGAAAGGGGATCAAAAAAGTGGTATGTGTCTTGGGGTCACAAAGAATGTGATCCAAGTAGAATGTCCATAGGGGAGGGGTCACTAAGGGCTTTATCCAAAACCCTAGAGAAGATAATGTCTATAGGTATTCAGTGGCCCAACTCAAGGAGAAAGCGTGGGGACTCACATATACCATGAGTGGTGTTTCCACAGGGTGAGTCACTGTCAGTATAGTGAACATCAACCAACCTAAGGTGTCCATCAGTTTGTAACAATCAGCATAGGAAGAAAGCATCAGGGACTCATCCTCCCTATAGTAAAGCGATTGCCGGATTTGTCATCGATTATAGTGTCTGGAGAATTATGATGAATGCCACAGGGACTTATATCAATTCAAAAGTAGTCAAGAGGAAAGGAGCCATTAGGGGACTTATCCTAAACCTCAAATATACTCGACCTAAGTAGGGCATGATGGCTATTTCAAGAAGAAAGTGTGTTGGCTTACATCTTCTTAAATAAAATCAACATGGGGTAGCTTACTGGCACAGTGAGTCTTACCAAACTGATGAGGTGCTCATCGGTTTGCAATGGTCAAGTTATGAAGAAAGTAAGGGGACTCACATCTTCTAAACAAGTGACCACTAGGGTGACACACTAGCAAGGTAGCATGCAACTCGACCTAGAGTAGCTAATAAGTGAGTACCACAGGGGGACTTGCTCCCACATCAAAATAGCCTGAGATGAAAGATATGTGTTTGTGTTTATATTTGTGTTTGTGTTTGAAGAGGATAGGATGCCGCTTGAGTTATCTTATACCTACCCTAAAACATGCTTAAAAGTTGATGAAATGGTGCCATAAATGGTAATTATGATCCCACTAAGAAAGGATGCCGCTTAGGTTCTCTTACACCTAACTTAGCCATGCTAGTCGAAATAGGATGCCTCTCAGGCTCTCTTGCACCTATTCTAGTAGTGCTAGGGAATCATTTTTGATTTGTGTTCATGTTGTGAAAGAAGGATAGGATGTTGCTTGGGTTCCCTTACACCTACCCTAAACACGTCATGGTGGAATCGCAAACAAGCAAACAACGCTTCAAATGAAGATAATATTTTGATGAATTGGAATAGAATTTTGATGATAATTATTTTCAAACATGATTTTATGGGTAGTATTTCTTCAAATAGAACCCATTAATTGGAAACATCGGATGTTCCCCTTTACAATCAATAAGTTGATAAGATCCTCCTTGGTAGGCCATCTCTATGACAAAAGGGCCTTCACAAGTGGGTTCAAACTTGCCTCCCATCTTTCGATGGGTAATAATTGATCTCCTTAGAACTAAAATAAGCTCTCCTACTTGAAAAGCTCTAGGGAAGACCAGCTTGTTGTGAGTTTGAATTATCTTGGCATTGTATAACTCAAGATTTTAGCAAGCTCGTATGCATCTCTCCTCCAAACCTTTGAGCTCTTCTAACCACAACCTGGCTTTCTGCTCTGTAGTAATTTTACTACTGCCCATTACTATCCTTAATGATGGAAGTTGCACTTCTAATGGTAGAACAGCTTCAGACCCATACACTAAGGAGAACGAGGTAGATTGGGTTGGAGTTATGTAAGTAGTGTGGTATGCCCATAAAACTTCAACAAGCTACTCATGCTACTGTCTTTTATTATCATCGAGTATCTTCTTTAGTATCAGAATGAGAGTTTTGTTGAATGCTTCTGCTAGGCCCTTTGCCCTAGGATAGTAGATAGTGGAGTATCTTCAATCTATATTATGTCTCCTAGAAAATCTATTGATGTTGGTGATTTTGAA
This sequence comes from Cymbidium sinense, assembly GCA_021442155.1. NCBI lineage: Eukaryota > Viridiplantae > Streptophyta > Magnoliopsida > Asparagales > Orchidaceae > Cymbidium > Cymbidium sinense. The sequence goes on from CM038217.1 coordinate 8,957,642, forward strand.
TGCAGTACCATTATTGAATATAATTTATCGAGGCACCCCATACCTATATACGATATGGTTCCTAAAAAATTGGAGCACATGTTTGGACCTCTCAGAGTGGGATTACCTTTACTTGAAAAAAGTGAGATTAGGATGAATGACCCTTAAAAGAAGGAGGATCAATCAGACCTACTATGTTAATACCCCAACACTTAAATGGCCATGAGGCTAATGTAGGGTGTAGAATATTGGGTGGTTGGTGCAAGATTATACCATGTACTTGACATTTGTGACATCTCTTAGCTACATCCATGTGGTTTGTAATCATCAAAGGCCTGTAGTATCCTTATCTCTTGATCTTGGTTTTCATCTTCAGACCAGATTGATGCGCTTCACATATACTTGAATGTACCTCACAATCTTACGGGCTTCATGTTTGTCTAAACAGCATAACCACATTTGATCGAAAGACCGTCGGTATAATGTGTCATCCATGAGAGCATAGAAGATAACTCTATGCTTCATCTGGCAGGCTTGTGATTTCTCTTGAGATAGTTTGCCTGTGTTCAAGTAATCTATGAATGGTTGGTGATCTAGCTCCTCGTCTTTATTGGCAAAGGCAACCTCCCCTTCAAGAGAGAATCTCTTGATGAGTTCAGCATCAATAAGGGATAAGACTTGTCTATTTTGGATCTTAGTAGAATGGACTCATATTCCAACATGCCAATTCCTTAACAAGTTTGGCCAAAGCATTTGCTACTACGTTCTCTCCTCGAGGAACCTTATAGATGGTGATCTCAGGGATTTAGGCCAATAGCTTCATGGTGTACTCATGGTAGTGACGAAGCTTAGGTCTTAGAACCTTATATGACCCACCAATTTGGTTGATGACGGTATCCCGTGATGTTGATGCTTTTGACATTGTAGTATACTAACTCGATAATCAAAGCCTCATACATGGCTTCATTATTGGTGAATGGATTCGAGAGATAGTATGAGAATCTCATCACATCACTGTCTAAAGTTAAGAGAATGATTTCTACCTTGCCTTTCCTGAAGAGTAGATCATGGTTCTTCTCCTTTTTGAAAGGAAGCCACACCATCAAAATACATCTCTCAACGGTGGATGCTAGTGTCCCTAAGTTCATGATTTGTTTATCGGGAAAGTCATCATTAAGTGGAGAATCAGTAGGAAGTGGGTGTGCTACTAGAAAATCACTAATGCCTATCCTTTTACTGCACAGAGGGGTACGGATGTGATATTAAACTATGATAAAATCATGGACCAATGCGCCAACCATCTGGATAGCGTCGGCCGTGTCATGAGATATTATAGTGGATTGATTCTTGAAATCAAGTCCACCTAATGAGAAAGTATATAGTGCCATAGCTTTTGGGATGCAAAGATTAGAGCTAGGAAATGTTTCTCAATAGGTGTGTAATTTGCTTCAGCAGGGATCAGACGATGGTGAGGTAGTATAGAGTGTTCTCCTTTCCTTCATCATTGGTTTGACCAATAAAGTGCCATAGTCATCCAATGTGTAAGGATAAGTGGCAGATAGGTGCTAGGCGTGGCTTCACCAAATATTATTTGATGTCTTCAAAAGCATTCTAGCAATCTCCACCGCATCCTTCTTGACAAGTGTTGAAAATGGCATCTTCTGATAGATTGGAGATAAAGTGCCTTAGATATGCCAACCACCCTTGGAAGATCTTGAGTTAAACTTTTAGGGGTGACATTTCTAAGATAGCTTTGATCTTTTGGTTTATCTCTATTCCCGGTGTCGGACAATAAATCGAACTTCTAGCTACCAGATACACTTGGGGTTCATTTTGAGGTTGTATTATCTTAGTCGTTTGAAAACTACTTTCAAATCGAAGAGATGGTCTTCCTTTTCTTTACTTTTGACTATTAGATCATCAACATAATATTCAACTTGATGATGAATGAGTTCGTTGAAGATCTGAGTCATGACCCACTTGTATGTAGCACCAGCATTTTTAAGGCTGAAAGGCATGACCTTATAACAGTAGATTCTGATCGGGGTTCAAAAAGTAATATTTCTTTCATCCTCGGGGGCCATCTTGATTTAGTTATAGCCAGATGACCTATCCATAAAGGAGAATACTGCATGAGAAGAGGCAATGTACACCATTAATTCTAGTATAGGAAGTGGAAATTCATTTTTAGGATATGCCTTATTTAAGTCCCGAAATGATGCATATCAATTTGGTCTTTTCTTTCTTCATGACAGCTAACTTGTATTTTTCTTTGAAACTAGAATTGATCAATTTCTTGACTTTAAAAATGTCATGTTGTTCAATTTCTAATCAAATGCATCTAGGAGCTTGCTTGATATGGTTTTGTTGGGTATTATTATGGAACTACGGAGATAATGGCATCTCTTCATAGCTTCATGCAAAGCAGTCCTTAAACTCAATCAATAGCTTAACTAACTCATTGGTTTCTTCTTCTTCAATAGAGAACTAATGTATGTGGGGGTGTGGATCTTCTTTTATCCCGAGGTTGATTTCTTTGAGCTTGTCAATGGTTGAATGGATTTTCTGTTCAAGTTCTAGAGGTGCATCTTTGATTTGAAGATCATCAGAATCATCTAAAGTTTCTAAACACATATTCTCATAAGAGTTAGTGTGATTTGAGAAGAACCTATCAGACTCCAGATGATTGGTGATAACTAAGCAATAATCATTGTCATTGACTAGACCCACTGTATCGATCCTAGTCCTGGTCTTGATTGTGCATCCTTGCCTTTGTTGTCCCCAACTTCTCAAAATACTCTGACCTATGCCTGGACCATGTGTAATGAATTAAACATTTCTTTGAAAGATTATGAACACAAAGTACCAATCAAAAGGTAATTTCATTAAATATTTATATGAATCATCCTCAAGTTTTACATCTACTTCTGAACTTGAGGATGATGATCCCAACAAGAATCTCTTTAGCTTGACATCCATGGGTGGAGCATCCTATGGAGGGGCTTCTTGATCCCTAGAACCAATGACTTGTTTACCCTTATCTTGAGGTGCTGCCCTAGGAGGTAGAACTTTAGCACTACAGAGGTTAACTTCGGTGATCTCTTGTGGTGGTTTAGTGGAAGATTCTACTTGCTCATCAGGTTCACCTACAGCTTCTCTTATAGGACCCTCAAAATTAGATGATTCCAAGTCTATCACAAGAGGTGAACCAGTATTATTTAGAGAAGGAAAGTCCATCTCTGAATCAAAAAGAAGATGATTAGAGTTATTATAATTATTAAGACTTGAAGAGTTTTCTAAAAGAGTAGAATCAGATAACCCATCAGAAGTGGCACAGATGTAATTCAAACTAGCTTTATTCTTTGATTTCTTAGATTTAAAAGGAGGTACATAGTAAAAATCTAATAAAGTAAGTGGGGAGAGGGATTTGATGCCCTCATCCATCGATATAAGATGTCTACTAGAAGAAGAGCTGAAGTGGTATGTGGTAGTAGCAACAATGGTGGAATGGAGGTTGGACTTGGTATGGTTGCACTGGCTATCCAGGCATGGCTCTGAGCTCCCACTTTCCCCAAGTTATCTTTGGCAACTTTGAAATCTTCCTTGATATTGGAGGTTTGAGCTGCCTTAGGCACTTGTAATGAAAGTTTCTTGATTTTATAAACAATCTTTTTAGAGGTTCGAGATAAGATATCCAAACCTTCTTTTATTTTGAGAGGATCACATGTATTCCCAAGGATCACCCTAATAGATGGTTGTAGATATTCCTTAGGGATAACTATAATACGACTTGTAGCTATGCTCAAAGTCCTTAAATGTAAAGCAATCCTCCAAAAATATGGCTAGCATGAAGTGGTAGGGGCAAAAGTTAGGATCATTACTCTTTCACTTCCTTAGGTTTTAGGCTGGTAGCTGAAAATCAAGTTTTTTTAAGAGATTCTTAAATATTTTCCTAACTATCTCCCTCTTAAATGAATAAGGTTTGTTTAATTTACCCAAAAGAGTTGGTGGTTGATAGTTACATAGGGGTGGGTATGTGTACCCCTGCTGTGAGTATGGTTGAGGAAGAGGAGGTGAAGGCCGTGGAGGCTGCTGTGGCGGCCAATAAGATGGCCGAAGTGGTGGTAGAGGAGTCAAAAGTGAAGACCGTGGAGCTCGAGGTCTCTCATGCTGATCCCTGGTTGGTTACTTCTCCTTGTCCAATGCTGCTACTACCCCTGGCTTCTTTCATAGGCTTTCTACGTATTTGACTTTGATGACTGTTCTTCAAAAGACAATTGTTTTTCCTCTCCTTGTAACCTAGTCGCCTTATTGATTAGCTTCTCAAATGTCTTAATGGTGAAACCTTTAATCATGAAGGCAACTACACCATGAATATTCTTTAATAGAATTTCAATAGCATGCTATTCAGACAGTTATGGTTCACATTTCATGCTCAAATTATGCTATCTTAGAATATAATCAATGAGAGACTCATCGGGGTGTTGTTAAGCCACAACGAGATCACCCACAGTTACCCTTTGAGCTCCAACAAATCTCTTAATAAAGAGTTGCTCTAACTCAACAAAAGTCTTCACTGAATCATTAGGGAGTTCAACATACAAATCAAAAGCTATACCAGCGACAAAGAGAGAACAATAATGCATGCCACCCGGATTGCAACTACAGAAGTGCAATGTTATATGGGTTCTCGCTACCATCAAAGCTCTTGAAAGAAGGAGGCACAAAACCCTTAGAATACTGGATAACATCAAATTCCTCTAGGTAGGGTCTACCCTTTGAAATTGATGATCCACCTTGGGCTTGCGCCAGTGCTTCCCTCACTTGTTATTCAACCATGAGTTTGATATCTTTTTCTTGTATGGAGATCCACTACCTTCTTATATAATCTAGTGTTGCCCTACTCTACTGGAGGTGAACTCTTGGGTTGATCCAAGACATGCGTAACTTCAGTGCGTCTCCACATAATGATGATGTCTTTGTTGGAGCTTGATAAATCTTTAAGTCTCTTTCACATCTATCAATTACCATCCTTTGTTTAAGTTGTTGAAAGGAGGTGTTGAATGGGCTATATTATCTTTGTTTGACCTTCCAAACTCTGATGATCCCGAAGGAGGGAACCTCTGGTATCAACCATATGCAAATCTGCTGAGTCTTCCAACAAATTATCTTCATTGGGATCAAAGCTAACCTTCTCCTCTTCAAGGTTAGACCAGTCATACCCTAGGATTTCTCTCTTCTCAATGAGATACTATGCTACGGTATCATCCAAGGAGCGGTCCAATTGTGCAGGCACAAATGCTCGCGGCAGACCGGTGGTGGGATCATGTTTATGAATAGAGATACATCTGACCTCCCCTACTACCGGAATGCTAACCTTGTGAGGGCTACACTCATTGGAGGATACATGATCATGGTTGTCAACTGCCATGGGTGGAGTGCTACTCCTGGGAGGATCTATCGCCATGAGGACAATGGAACTATCTCCATCTCCCTCTGGTGCTGCTATATCCATGATCTGCTAAGATGGTGGTGGTGATGGTACAACTATGAATCTACGAGGTCACCACTCCTTCACCATAATTGAAGTAGGAGGTCAAGCAGTAGAGCTCAGCCTCACCTCAATTGGTGGAGTAGATGGAGTGGCATCTCTTTGCCATAGCTGGATCACCAGTGGGGCTTTATTTTTTCCTGATGCTGCCTTCATTACTTTAGGTGGAACTGTGGAAGATGGAACCTCCACTGGTGATGGTAGATGTGGAGTAGAGTAGTGTGACGGAGATGACATCGACTCCCTCTGTGTGGGGCCTCCCCTCCTGTGGTGGGTAGTACTAGTCAATAAAATACTACGTGTGTCGACCGCGGGTAGCATTGATCAAAAAAATCTATGAGGGTCTGACGGTGTATCTTCGCCTCTCTTTGCTAGTATCATGAACTAATATGTAAGCCTCTCTGGCTCTCTACTGATGAATATGCTCACACAGGATAACGATCATAGATCACAGCATCGGACTCGGCCGTCATAAGCACCAACTTGGCGCTGTCACGAGGCAACATATGACCTCCCCCTATCTCTATTAGGTGCCTCATAATGAACTGCAGGTGGAGGTGACACTATAATGCTCTTAACATCTTCCTCTCCATCAGATCCAAAAAGTGGATGGAACTTGTTCTGTGTGATCAAAGGAGAAACTACCCAGGCTGACTCCTTTACTATAATGTGAGAGACTGGTTCCATCTCTTTGGCAATGTGCACATGATGCCGCTTGATCTTGTAGCTCTTATTGAGTCCTACTGGGTGGAGCAGCACAAGAATTAGACCCTATCTCAAAAGTAGAGGAGATTATCCCTGAAGCTAGGGTAGCCTTCCAGTTAGAGGAATCTAGTGAGTGGGTATTAGCGTCGGGGGAATGATAATTGAACATCTGAACATGGGTATGGCATTGCGGGGAACCTCTGCTTCCTTCAAGAGGAAATTTCTTAAGCATCTCAACATGGATGACACCGGTAGTCACCATATTCCTGCAGTTGGGGGTTGCCCCTCACAAGTGATCCGACCCCTGAATCCTCTAAAGTGTATCGGATGAGTTAAATCTGGGAGGTGGCCCAATCGGCAAATTCATCCCAAAGGGAAAGTGAACACATACTTACAGAGTTCATTTGCAGCATGAACTTAAGAAAAGGCGGTTGAGGCTCTAGAACTCTGCAATTGTTGGAAACAAACTCAAATCAAATTTTATATCTTGATATTCTGGTGACTTGTTAAATGTGATTTAGAATTTGAACCCACACTCAATAATTTGAATATGTTAAGTGGGGCTCATTGAATTTAGGAGAGAGATTTTGAATGAATTGGAGAGGAGATTTTGAGTTTAGAATCCACTTTCAACAAATTTGTGTATGTTAAAAATGGGTTCAAATATTTTGAAAGGATTTTTTATGCTTCCATTAGTTCATATTTGAATTTGATTTTTATGTTTATGGACCCTTTATTTAACAAATTTTAGTATGTTAAATAGAGGGTCAATTGATTTTGTTTGGGATTATTCACTTAGTAAATTTGGGTATTGTAAATGAGTTATTTGAAAATAATTTTCTTATTTTGCTTGTTTGCCCATGATGTGAATCATGTGTGAATTTAGAAATGGAGTCTTTACTTAGCAAATTCATGTATGCTAAATAAAGTCCAAATGTTTTTATTTTTATTTTTTGAAAATGGGACATTTACTTAGCAAATTTCAGTATGCTAAATAAGTCCAAATGTGTTTAATTTTTGTGTTTTGATTTTTTTTAAGATGAGATCTTTACTTAGAAAATTTGTGTATTCTAAATAAAAAACCCAAGTGTGTTTAATTTTTGTGTTTTGATTTTTTTTAAATGAGATCTTTACTTAACAAATTTGTGTATGATAAAAAAAAAAAAATATCCAAACATGTTTAATTTTTTTTTTGTGTTTTGATTTTTCGAAAATGAGATCTTTACTTAGAAATTTTGGGTATGCTAAATAAAGTTCAAATGTATTTTAGTTTTGATTTTTGAAAATGAGGTCTTTACTTTGTAAATTTGGGTATGCTAAATAAAGTTCAAATGTGTTTTGATTTTTGAAAATGAGGTCTTTACTTAGCAAATTTGGGTATGCTAAATAAACTCCAAATGTGTTTGATTTTTGTTTTGATTTTTGAAAATGGGGGTTTCTATTTAACAAATGTGGTATGTTAAATAGACTCCAATTTATTTCCAATTTTCTTTTTGAAATATGAAACTCTCATTTGATAAATTTGAGTATGTCAAATGAAATTCTAATATATTTTAATTTTTCATGATTTTTTTGCAAAGGAGATTTCTATTTAACAAATTTGGTTATGCAAAATGGACGTCCATCATATTTTATTTTTCAAAGATGAAATTTTTGTGTGTGATTATTGCTTTTTGAAAAGAAGGGAATTCCAACTTAACTCATGTGGAATTTACTGAGTGGAGTTTCAAATGGTGTGAATTTGTTTAAAAAAAAAAAACCCCTATCCAACACATTTGGATATATTGAATGAAGAGGCTTATCTTCAAATTTATACTTTTTTGAAAAGGAAGAAATTCCAACTTCAACATATGTGAGATATATTGAAATGAAATTTCAAATTTATGATATGATTTTATTTGTAAATGAAATCTTCATTCAATAAATTTGGGTATATTGATTGAGGATGTTCATATGTGCTTTTTGAAAGATGATTTTGATTTTGTCTGGAAATGAAATCATCATCCAATAAATTTGGGTATATTGAATGAGGATGTTCATATGTGATTTTTGAAAGATGATTTTGATTTTATTTGAAAAATGAAATATTCAGCCAATAAATTTGGGTATATTGAATGAGGATGTTCATATGTGCTTTTTGAAAGATGATTTTTGATTTTATTTGGAAATGAAATCTTCATTTAATAAATTTGGGTATATTGAATGAGGATGTTCATATGTACTTTTTGAAAGATGATTTTTGATTTTATTATGAAATGAAATCTTCATTCAATAAATTTGGGTATATTGAATGTGGATGTTCATATATGCTTTTTGAAAGATGATTATTTGATTTTATTTAGAAATGAAATCTTCATTCAATAATTGGGTATATTGAATGAGGATGTCCATTTGTGCTTTTTTGAAAGATGATTTTGATTTTATTTGAAAATTAAATATTCATTCAATAGTTTGGGTATGTTGAATGAGGATGTTCATTTGTGTTTTTTGAAAGATGATTCTTAACTTTGATTTTTGAAAAGATCCTACATGTAACAATATTTAAGATTGTTAGATGAGGTTGAGTTATGAAAAAATTGTGCAAGTATTTTATTATGTGAACTTTCGAAAGTGCTTTCTGGAAAGTGATATTTTCTTATAAAGGATTTGTTTTTCTTATTTATAGAATGAACCTTACCTTACCATAGAAATGGTAAGGAGGTTCAACAAGGTTTTTAGTCATCTCGTTTGGTTAAATTATTATTTTCACCTATTGGAGGACCCAATAGGGGTTTTAAGACTTATATGGAGTGAGGTCCTAAAACCTAAAGGATGTTGGCTAGCTTAGCTTAAGAAAGAAATGAGCTAAGTGCCAATGAAAAAGAAGGATCATCTCGGACTCATATAAAATACAAATCTACTATCGATACTTGGAGACAACGATCATTTACCAAAGATAGAGAGAGGAACCATCCCTAGTGGAGTCACCAAAAAAAAAATCTATGGTGTATTTTTTATTTTCAAATTTGGAATTTGAAAATGTTATGTTGGGACATCACGTAGATCCGTAGATGTACTCATTAGGGTGATTAGGTACGACATTGAGGAATGATTCACTATCTCGAGACATAAAAGTCATCATCCTATAATAGACCTAATCATCTAATAAGGACTCCTAAGGATAATGGGTCTTCAAATGTACTGGAGATCTTTCCCCTACTTTTCATAGAAAAGTAAAGTAGGGTTTATTTAAACTGGGTTCGCTAAGTGCTCTATGGAGGCAAGCTCTCATAGTTAATTACATCTTATGGAAAGAGATACTTTAGGAATACTCTCGATTGAGGTAAATGATCATTGTCTTCAAAGATTTTAAAGATAGGACTATCAACAAATTGGTTATTTTTGGAAAATCAAGTGGGATTGATCAAAAGGAGGGAGTTATTATCAAAACTAAAGGGAGATGAGTAGGGGATGCTCATGATACTAAGAAACCTAGTAAGCATCCCAAACTATCCTATGGTTGGGCTTTATATTTTTGAAATTTGAGGAGAGTTAATTGTTTGAGTTTAATTTTTATTAGAATTTTAGGGCATATAAGTTCACAACACACGATTGTGGAAATGCCTAAAAGGTGAGAATTTATGCTTGTAGCCTGTAAAGGGAAATAACAATCTTAGATCCTAAATCTAGGGAGCTTTTGTAAGAGCCAAGGAATGACCTAAATCTAAGATGAAAATGGTATATGATTTATCTCCACAAGAGAGGATAAACCCTTGACTACTGAGGGGTGGCCACCAACTCCTCCTATGATTTTAAATACGTGAACAAGTAAGTATGCAAGATGGCTAAGCTATTGTTTATTTAGAAAGGAGACTAAGTCCTTAAACACTCCCTAAGAGACTAGATCATGAAGGACATGAATAAATGACTTAATCTAATAAAAATTTTATTAAGTTTTATTTTTATTTTTAGACATTTTTATTTAGCACAGGCTATGGTATTTCATATGCCTAATGCATGAGAAGATTGGTTATGGGCCAAAATCAGAAAGAAGGAGGTGTGTTTTCAATGACTCTCAAAGGTCAAGCCATTTTCTCTAGCAAGGTGTAAGCCATCCATTAGCAAGAGTGAAGTAATATGATTTATGCATGATATGAGACATACAACATCTAGCTAAAGGGTTGCTAAATCTTTTATTATCTTGATTTATGTCCCAGCTTTAGATGAGGTTATGAGTTATTTAGTTTAATTTTGAGTTGATTAATTGGATAGAAAATTTATTTTTTTTCTAAGAGACTAATAGCATCCAAGCCATTCAACAACCATCAAGCAATTAAGAAACTAGGAAAAATCATGTCATCCTAATTACGTAATCATAAACAAAATATCAATCAATTTATAAATTAAGTGCAAAAGAATAAGAGGCCGATGTGGTCGGGCTCCATCGCATAACCCGAAAAGAAATGTGGGTAGCCGAGCTCTACCCTTATACAATCCGGATTACAAATGAATAATTACCATTAAAAAGGAATTCATGTTATGGGGGTCTTCATTTCTTCATTTTGATTTTTCTCCATTTCTTTTTTTCTTTTGATTTGACTTGGGATGTAGTTTACTCCAAGGCTTCACATGGTACATAAGACATGGTCTTATAACTAATGTTCATCCTAATTTCCCCCATAACATTAATTTCAAATATTAATTACAAAATTTACATTAAAATAGAAAGATAAATTTAACTAAACCTGCAAAATAGAGATTAGCTGAACATACAACACAATCTAAACAGTTATATAAATAATTTAGACTTAGCTCATACATGAGTAACCAAGTCCACCTGTCCTAATTTGGATTATGCTTAGAGGTATAAGCAACCTGCACAGAAAAAAAAACATTTATATTTTTATTATAGCATTTCGTAAGCACAACCCCTGCAGAAAGCATGATCAGGCTAAAATCAGCCTAACATCAAGACTACGCACTTAAACTCTAACATCCAATCTAAAAAATATTACATCACAAAATAAAATCTGGCATCAAACCATGCACCGTCCTAACATAGAGCTAGAAATTATGACTTAGCCTAATGTGTGTGCCATTTAAGGCTTGTGTGGCATGTCTTCGCTAGCCTTTAAGGTTGAAATTTTCTAAGTGTGAAGTATTCAATTTAGAGGGTGATTTCATTTTAAGTGATTTAGTTGATTTGTCAATTTTAGTAGGTGATTTGATTTGGTTAGAATGAACCTACACTTATTTACTAAATGTTATGAAGAAAGAGAAGAGAACTTCTCTTTTATCCCTATCTTAAACATTTTTTAAGGTAGATTGATTGATGAATTTCCTTTAGTGAATATTTTATTATGTGTTTTAATTAACCTAAATTTAGGTTTTCTCTAAATAGCCCTATTCAATAAGAAAGGCATCTTAGGATTAATTAAGGTGGATTACCATCACATAACACACACCCATTTATTTCTTTCCATCATGTATACCATGCATATGAATGATCCTAAGCATACCTATACATGCAAAAGATGTCCAGACTAATATACCAATTTTCTTAAATACATGTAAATGTATAAAAAGGATCAATTGGATAAAGAATCATGCAAATTTTTTTGTGTGTGTGTGTTTGATTTGGTTGTATAATTTACATGTGTAATGTCAGGATCCTTCTTTAGTCATAACATAAGAATGCATAGGAATAGATTTAAGCAAGTGATCTTTTCAAATAAACTATACACTTTGTAAATCCTATGCAAGTCAATGTTAAGAGAAGAGAAGAAAACAACATAAAAATACATCTTATGCTATAATCACATGCAAGCTTATAAGTATTTATAAGTAGCATCACTTAATTCATAGTCTTTGATTTATAGGTTTTAAAAATAATTTTTGGTTTAATAGTGATAATAGCCACTCATATTCTTAACTTTAGCCAAAACATGCAATTTGACATAAAAAGAAACATTTTATTTTATTGATTTTTCAAAAGATATGAATGCATGATTTCATATGGCAAATAATATTTAGCATGCTTGGAAAGAAATAAAGGGATGTAAGCACATGACTTCATTCACCCTAATTACTTCCTAAGGACAACCATATAAAATAGGATTATTTAAAATGAATCAAAATTCTTAAAAAATTTTTATTTTGGATTTGATTTGACTTAGGAAATGTAAAAAGAGTTTGCTGGTCCTAACCCATTTCCCCCATGTGTGAATTGGTTTGGTTTAATTTTAGAAGAATTAGGATGATTTTATGTTTTGTTTAGGTTAAGGTATGAATTAAATCCATTAATTATCCCTTACCTACACCACTTTAACATAATTAACGAAATAATTATGAGCCAACATATGATATGCAATCACATGTAAATTAAATTAGCAATGCACCTAAGAAATAAAGAGGCCTAATACAATTGGCTCACAATTATTGGTTAAATAAGCTTAAGGGTTTAATTAAGTACTTTCATAACCATTCTACACATGTAATTTGATTATAATTTCTTTTGAAATCCTCTTAGGTTATTGAACACCTAAGAATCTATCCAAGAATTAAGTGATTAAATTCTGGAGTGATTTAATTTTGAATTTGATTAATTGAATTAATTAATGAGCTGATTAATCCATTAATCAATTTGCAAATTAATTAAGTGTTTATCTAAATGAAGTAAACTTAGGGGAAAAGATTGGAAAAGAAATCCTAATTTCATTCCCTAAGTCCATTCACTATTTCATGATGATTAGTAAGCTTAATTAATAAATTTATCACTATTTAACATGTTAATTAATCATTTAATTAATTAAGAGAGGGATGAAGGATGAAATAAGCAATACTCTTTGTTAATCTAATAATAAATTCCAAGAAAAATCATGGGAGGCAGAGGTCTTCCCACTAATTAACTTTAAAAAGTTTGAATTAATTACTAAAGTAATTAAGGAGTAATTAGCCTAATTACATTTCTAATAAAATCCAAATTGAGTTAAAATCACTATTCAAAATTAATTAATTTTAATTTTGTATTATTCTTCTCTAAATTATCTTTAAAATGAACTTGAGTTTGTATTTTTTTAATTTTTCAATAATTATTTATGAATTTTTGAATTTTCATTATTAAAATTGGATTAATTAGAGCTAATTAAACCCCTAATCCCATCGAGCCATGTGGTGGCTTATGCGATGCACTTTCCACGTGGCTCGACGGGATAGGTTATTTAAGTTATCACATCCGCGTGCTGAGTCAGCCGGTGGTAGACGCGCTTTCTCATGGGGCTGTCTTATCTAAGATCAGATGGCTAGGATTAATCTCACGATTTAGGCTTAAATCAGAGTGGATCTAACGTAATCTAATCATAGGCATCCATTCTAATCACATGGAACGGACAACGTGTAATCCTTCTCCTTCGTGAGCGATGAGAGACGAACACTGTTCATTCCTCCCCATTCAATTTGACCTCACCCAAGCTCGTATTGAGATCAAAATGATCCCACACCTTTGGAAGGAGGGGGGATGCACATCCAATGGTCAAGGTCTAATGGGGGTGACACTTTCCTTCAAAAAAGACCAAGCAATTTTTTCCATGAATATAGTTTTGAGCAATTACCTCATTGGAGGCTATCATTGGCACTTCCAACGGAGGAGGTAGCTTTGTCTAGTAGAGACAAAGCCTTGTTGAAGGTATTAGATCTTAATTTGAAGTGGATGGCTCGGTTGACCAAGCTCCCCTTCAATGGTGATCGACCTTGATCAAGGTGATGCTTTTCGTGGCTTAGAGACTTGAGAAACTACTTGGTTGAGCTCAACGAAGTCCACTGATGGTGTGTGCAAGGTTCATTTAGTTTTGGCGGACAATTGAGTGAGTTTGGATTTGGATTGACCTCCCCTATTTTGGCTTTGAGCAAAATCGAGAAGGAGAAATCAATGGAGCTTAGGAAGGGCTTGAAAATGCTTGGGGAGAGTTCGATTTGATCTCCTTAGCTCTGTCAAAATCAATGCTTATCATTTGAGTGGGAATGAGGGGGAGTATATCTCCCCCTCCTTGAATTGGATGGTGATGAGTAGTTTTGCCATTTTTATCAATGGGTGAGATTGGTTGATTAATTTGGGCTGCCAACCATCCCATGTGAGTCATTTTAGGTAGAGGATTGGAGGAGAGTGAGTGCCCATGTGTTAGGTGAGTGCATTGGGTGATCCAAGTGCCCAATTTCCATTGGAGGGGTAGGTTTCACCTTGGTTTGAATAATGGATGACCCAAGCTCATTGGGTCATGTTCACCACCTTTCTTGGTGCCCATGTGGACCACTGGAAGGATGGCAAGTGGCCTTGAGAAAGAAATGACCAAATTCAAGTGAATTTGGTCATAGGATACCATTTGACCTAAGGGTAAAATGGTCATTTGGCCATGATTTTGATTTGGGTAGATTTGAAATGATTCAAAAAAGGGTTGGACCAAATTTCAAGTGATTTGGAGTTCATTTTATTTGACTTGGTTCAATTTGACCCATTTAGGTCAAGTTGGGTTAAATTAGGTTAGATTAACCAATTGGTCAAATTGGGTCAAACCATGGGTTAGGATAAGCTCAAATGATCATTTGGAGCCTATGGGTATCATTGGTTTGGTTCAATTTGGTTTTGATTTAGTTTTAGTTCATTTAGATTTATTTAGGTCAAATGGGTCAAGTTGACCAATTTGACCCATTTGACCCATTTGACCCAATTGGGTTAGGTAATGGGTTGGTTTAGGTTTGGTTGATCATTTGAAATGTATTGCAAGCTTTGGTTTCAATCAATTTTTATTTGGTTTGATTTCAAGTTGATGTGACCTTTAGGTCAAGTGGATTCATGGTCAATTGGGCCAGGTTGGGTCTAGTTTGTTAATTGAAGCTTTGGTAAAGTTCAACAAGTGATTTGAAATAAATTTGACCCATTGGTTGCAATCAATTTGGCTTAGATCAAGATTTGACCCATTTTAACTTTTTAGGTCTACTTGGGTCAACTTGGATCAAGTGGCCAATTAGGCTAGGTTTGGCTTAATTGATGGCTTGGTCATGTTCAATCATTGATTAAGAATTGGTTTTCAATGGTTTCAATCAATTTGGCCTATAGTGAATTTTGGCTAGTTTGGGTTTCATTTGGGTTAAATGTTGACCTAGTCAAAGGCTAGGTTTGACCCAATTCGAGTGATTGATCATCCAAGGATGATTGTTGCTCACAATGTGAGGCATAGATGAACTTA
The DNA here is from genome assembly GCA_021442155.1 of Cymbidium sinense. Classification (NCBI taxonomy): domain Eukaryota; kingdom Viridiplantae; phylum Streptophyta; class Magnoliopsida; order Asparagales; family Orchidaceae; genus Cymbidium; species Cymbidium sinense. The sequence goes on from CM038217.1 coordinate 8,973,098, forward strand.
GTTCAATCCAATTTGGGTTGGATTAAAATTTAGCTCAAAAAAGTGCTTTAGGTCACTTTAGGTGAAGTGAGCCTAAATGGGTCAATTGGCTTGATCAAGGCTTGATTTAGTTTTGGTTGAACTCACATATGGACTTATGATGCAAATATAAATCCAATTGTAAGTGAGTTGGAGTCAAATGGGTTTTGGTTTATTTGATAATTTCAAGTCAGAAGGATGAACATGGGTTTGACTTGGGTTAGTTTGATTTTAGTTTGATGATTATAGTTTATGTTTATATTTGGGCATGTGATTGAATAAGTGATTATTTAAGAGAGAATCCAATGGTTTGGATTGATTTGAGGATGGTTTGGCTAGGTTCACGAATTTGACTTAAAAGAGTATAAGTTGGATTTAAGTTGGATTTGGATTTAACTTTTGAATTTAGTTTTGGTTATTTAAATTTATATTTCATTTATATTTGTGAATATAAATGAGAATATAAATGGGTTATGAGAAGATCTTTTGAGTTTGAGTGATTTGGATTTGATTTGAGCTAAGTATGTAAGATGGAATCAAAGGGCTTAGGAAAAATTTTGGGATTTGAATTCAATCATGGGTTTCAATCATTTTGATTTGGAATTAATTTATGATTTGGATTTTGGAATTGATTTATGATTTGAGAAAATGAATTGAGTTGAAATTGATTTAAGATTTGATTTGGATTGGTTTGAAGGAGAAGCAATGATTGGGTTTAAGCTATAGGGTAGGCAAGCCCTCATTATACCCCTAAGGCATAACCTATTCCTATGGATAACTCTTCTAAGTCTCTATGGTTAGTTCACCTAATCACTAGAAGTGTCTTAAGACTAAGGAACTCTTAGTGTTTAGAGAAGTCCTATGTCTAAGATGGATAAGTTGAGAGCTCACTCCAAAAGTGAGGTCAACATGCATGTGGATATAAGTTTAGTGTATGAAATAAAGTCTCTTTCTTATATTCATGTGTTGATTTGTATAAGTTTGAATGTTAATGGGTATATTAGTCTGGACATTCTGGGGATGCACGACTTTAAGTAGCCCCAAGGAGGTTCCTACCTAATTCCTCTGGTGCAGAACAATGGCGACGTACTCGTTTGATTTCATTCTTATGCATTTTAACATTAGAATTTAGATAGAGCTTTAATTCATTTACACAATAAATAAATTAAATCAAATAGAATTTCTGCATGGTTTTTTTGTTCTTGTAGTTGTTTATACCTCTATATGTATTTAAGAATAGCGGGTATATTAGTGTGGACAATATACATTCTTGATATCTTCTACAAAAAATAACATCATCTTGCTTAAAACTTATATACATTTGAATGTGTATTTAATTAATGAATGAAAATCCTAGTTTTCTATTAAAAATATATGATTCATATTTTGTTCAAATAGTGCATGGTTTTCTATTCTTGTAGTTGTTTATACATGCACATGTGTTTGAGAATAGCAGATATATTAGTCTGGACATCCCAGGGATGCACGACTTTAAGTAGCTCTAAGGAGGTTCCTATTTCACTCCTTTGGTGAAGAACAATAACACCGTACTTGCTTAAAATTAGAATGTGTATTTAGCTAATGAATGAAAACCACATCTTTCTATTAAAGAGACATTCATTCATACTTTATTCTAATGGTTGAATTAATTAATCATATGATTTAGGGCTCTTTTCTTATACTTTTGTATAAGAATTTAGATAAAGCTTTAAATTAATATGACAAAATAATTCAACTAAATGAAACATCAATTCTAAGTATATTTGCTTACATTCATCATTCAAGTGTGCTAAGATATAAATTGCATGTGTAGGTATGTTTAGGACTTAACCATATGCATGCCATATATATATGATGGAAAGGAATGAACAAACATGTGCTATGTGATAGTAATTCATTCCAACTAATTTTAAGATTTCTTTCTTATTGAATGAGTTTATTTAAAGTGAAACTAAACTTAAGATTAATTAAAACACATAATAAGCTATTCACTAAAGGGAATTGATTAATTAATTTGCTTTAGATGTGACTTAAGATAGGGATAAAAGAGAATGATCCTCTCTTTCTTTCTCTTCAAAACACTTACTTGTTTTGTGTAAGCTAAATAAAAAAAAAACATTAAGTAAAATCTTGCAGATCGACTAAATCACTTAGAGTGAAATCAACCCTTCATAATTGAATCTTTTCGCATTTAGAAAATCTTAACTCTAAAGCCTAGCTAGGACATACCACATAAGCCTTAATACACACACATTAGATTAAGTCATCACTTCTAGCTTTATGTTAGGGTGGTGCATGATTTGATTATGCTTATTTTGTGATGTACTGTTATAGACTGAAAGTTAGGGTATACGCTTCATAGACTGGATGTTAGGCTGTGATTAGCTTAATCATATTTTTGCAGGAGATTATGCTTAAAGGGTACTTAAAATAAATATAAATGCTCTCTTTTGTAGGTTGCTTAACCCCTAAGCATGATCTACATTAGGACAGGTAAACTTGGTTACCCGTATGTAGGGTGCTAAGTCCAAATTTTACAATATAACTATGTGGGTTGTATGGTGTGTTTAGCTAACACTTGTTTTGCAGGTGTAGTTAGATTTACTTTTCAATCCTTTTAATGTAATTGTGCATTAAGAATTTAGTTAAGTGTTATGGGGGTTAAGGATGAACATTGGCCAGAAGGTTTAATCCTGGGGTGCCATGTGATGCCTAAAAGCTTACCAGATCAAATGAAGTAAATCAAATAAAGAAATCAAGGGAGCATGAATATTTGAAGCCCTCTCCCCATAACACTTATCATTTATAATTTATAATTATTCTTTTATATTATCGAGATGTATAAGAGTAGCTCAGCTACCCACATTTCCTTTCGGGTTGTACGACATGACCACACTGGCCTGTTATTCTTTCACATTGAGTTTATAAATTGTTTGATGATTTGTTTACATTGGGCAATAGAAATGGCATGTATTTTCCAAGTTTCTTCATCTATGATGATTTAATGTGTGGCTTGGGTCTATTTAGGCTCTTAGGGAAAAATAACCTTTTTACCCCAATCGCAACTATAATTAAATTTTCTAAAATAACTCATAACATCACATAAAGCCTAGGCATTAAATCAAGATTACAAAATATTTAGCAACCTCTTATCTGAATATTGTATGCTTAATACCATGCATATCATCTTGTTGTCTCTTGAAAATGAAGGGTCTCCATCTATTGCACATTAAGGGAATGCTTGACCTGTGAGGGCATCCCTTGGGGGTGGAAAACACCTTCTTCCATTTGATTTGGCCCTTAATCAACTTCAACATGCATTTAAACATATAAAATCTCATTGTCTTTGTCAAAATAAAGAGTCAAAATCAAATAAAGTTTGATAAGATTCGCATTATATTAAGTCATTATTCATACCACTCATGCTCTAGTCTCTTAGGGAGTGGGTTTAAGGACTTTTAGTCTCTTTCTAAATAATAACATCCTAACTATCTTGCAAAACATATGACTTGACCACATGGCTTTAAAATGTAGGAGGAGTTAGCTGGCTATAACTCTAGGCGGTTATAAGTCCAGCATTTGGGTGATTTATCCTCTCTTGTGGAGGTAAACAATGTACTCATTTTTGCCTTAGATATAGGTCGTGCTTTGTCTCTTGCTAAAGCTCCCTAGATTTATGATCTGAGGTTGCTATTTCCTTTTAGTTTTACAAGCATAAATTCTCACCTTGTAGTCATTTCTACAATATTGTATTATGGGATTATAAGTCCTAGATTTCTAATAAAATTTTAACTCAAATATATAATTCTCCTCAATTTTAAACATATAACGCCCAACCATAGGATAGTTTGTGATGCTCACTAGGTTTTTTAGTATCATGGGTATCCCTTACTCATCTCCATTTGGCTTCGATAATAAATCTCTTCTTTTGATCCATCCTATTTGATTATCTAAACATAATTATTTTATTGATTATCCTATATTTGAATTCTTTGGATACAATAATTGGCTACTTTACTCGAGAGTATTTCTAAGGAACTCACCTTCCTTAGGACGCAATTAACTATGGGGGCTTGCTTCAACAGAGAACTTTAGAACCCAGTTTAAATAAACCCTACTTTATTCATCCATATAAAGTAGGAGAAAAATCTCTGATACATTCGAAGACCCATCATGCCTTAGGAGTCTTTATTAGGTGATTAGGTCCATCATAGGATAGTGATTTCTATCTTTTGAGATAGTGCACTCTTGATTCATGATGTCATCAATAAGTACACCCTCAGATCTGCATGGTGTCCTCCATATACACACACACACACACACATCAAACTCAAAAATAAAGACCATAGATTTTTCTGGCGACTCCGCTAGGGATGGTTCCTCTCACCATCTCTAGTAGACAATTATTGTTTCCAAGTATCGATAGTGGACTTATATTTTGTATAAGCCCAAGACTATATTTTCTTCCATTGGCACTTAGCTTATTTCATTCCTAAGAAAAGCTAGCCAAAATACTCTAGGTTTTAGGACCTCGATTCTCATAGATCTTAAAGCCCCATATTGGGTTTCCCAATTAGTAAAAATATAACAAAATTGACTTATGAAAGGAGGTGATCAAAAATTTAGAATCTCCTCACCATTAGTTTGGTGAGGCAAGGTTCATCTTAATATTTAAAGAAAATAAACTATTTTGCAGAATGTTACTTTTCAAAAGCACCTTTTTCAAAATTCACATAACAAAAGATTTTGCACAAAACTAATATAACAAAACCCCATTTAACAACCCTATGATTACTATATGGAGGTTCTTTTCAAAATCAAAATCAAAATTATTCCTAAAAAAGGCACATTTTTTAAAATAGCTACCTTCATTCAACATACCAAAAATTATTGAATAAAAATTCTATTTTCAAATAAAATCATAGCATAGAATTTAAACTTCACTTAACATATCTCATATATGCTAGAATTGAAGTTTCTCTCTCTTCAAAAGCAAGACATATCATTGAACTCTATTTAGCATACCTAAAATTGTTAAATAGATTTCCCTTCTTTCAAAAAATGATATATCTTTGACTTTCACTTAACATATCAAATTTGTTAAGTGAGGGTCTCATTTTCAAAATATAAATTTGACCTCCACTTAACATACCCAATTTGTTAAGTGAGGGTCTCATTTTTCAAAAACACATTTGGCTTTCACTTAGCATACTAGATTTGTTAAGTGAGAGCCTCATTTTCAAAATTTAAATTTGACTTTCACTTAACATACCAAATTTGTTAAGTGAGGGTCTTATTTTCAAAACATACATTTGGATTTCACTTAACATACCAAATTTGTTAAGTAAGAGTCTCATTTTCAAAATATAAATTTGACCTCCACTTAACATACCCAATTTGTTAAGTGAGGGTCTCATTTTCAAAAATACATTTGGTTTTCACTTAACATACCAAATTTGTTAAGTGAGAGTCTCATTTCAAAATATAAATTTGACTTTCACTTAACATACCAAATTTGCTAAGTGAGGGTCTCATTTTAAAACATACATTTGGCTTTCACTTAACACACCAAATTTGTTACTTAAGAGTCTAGTTCTCAAAATATAAATTTGACCTCCACTTAACATACCCAATTTGTTAGGTGAGGGTCTCATTTTCAAAACATACCAAATTTGTTAAGTGAGAGTCTCATTTTCAAAATATAAATTTGACTTTCACTTAACATACCAAATTTGTTAAGTGAGGGTCTCATTTTCAAAACAAACATTTGGCTTTCACTTAACATACCATATTTGTTAAGTGAGAGTCTCATTTTAAAAATATAAATTTGACCTCCACTTAATATACCCAATTTGTTAAGTGAGGGTCTCATTTTCAAAACATGCAATTGACTTTCACTTAACATACTGAATTTGTTAAGTGAGAGTCTCATTTTCAAAATATAAATTTGACCTGCACTTAACATACCAAATTTGTTAAGTGAGAGTCTCATTTTCAAAATATATATTTTGCTTTCACTTAACATACCAAATTTGTTAAGTAAGAGTCTCATTTTCAAAATATAAATTTGACCTCCACTTAATATGTCAAATTTGTTAAGTGAGGGTCTCATTTTCAAAACATACATTTGGCTTTCACTTAACATACCAAATTTATTTAGTGGGAGTCTCATTTTTAAAATATAAATTTGACTTAACATACCAAATTTGTTAAGTGAGGATCTCATTTTCAAAATATAAATTTGGCTTTCACTTAACATACCAAATTTGTTAAGTGAGAGTATCATTTTCAAAAAATGCATTTGGCTTTCACCTTAACATAACAAATTTGTTATGTGAGTGTCTCATTCTCAAAACACAAATCAAATCACATTTGGTTTTAACTTAACATACCAAATTTGTTAAGTAAAAGCCTCATTTTCAAATCAAACAAGCACATTTCAAACACCCTTGGCCTCTACTTAACATACCAAATTTGTTAAGTAAGAAGCCACATTTTAAAATCATATCAACATATATCACACACATAACCAATCATCATAAGCAAAGATTTTTCACAAAAATTTCTAAACACAAAATCATAACCTTTCCTTAGCATACCTAAATTTTCTAAGTGAAGTGTTTCAAAATAAAAAATTTTCAAACAAGATACACAATAGAAATATCTTCAAAGATCTCTCCAAGTACCTAAACCCCACCCAAACTACTTAAATTGGTTGAGTTGGGTTCTAAATCAAAATCAAATGACAAAGACTCTCCTCACATATCAAAATATCTCCAATGAGCCCAACTTAACATAACTAAATTTGCTAAGTGTGGGTTTAAATTTCCAAATCAAGTCTAGATGTTGATTATCAAGACAAAAAGGACAAATTCAGTTATGTTTCAATGAATGTAGAGTTCTAGCTTAGTTCAGTACACATGGCTCCTAGCAAGTTTGTGTTCTCCTTCCCATTCGATCTTAACTTGGCCTTGGATTTGGCTAAGCCCATCTCAACCCCTATATGTTTGATTTAGTTTGGTAGTGGGTTTATGGCTATGCGAGTCACATGTGAGGGGGCAGTCCTCACAACAGTCGGTAGAGAGGAGGAGGAGGGATAGATGTCACTTATTCATTTTGACATGCCTTCTGACCCTGAGTTTCCTCCACTAAAGAGGAAGGCAGTAGAGGCCCCTAGAGCGAGAGCAGTAGCATTAGCACGATCAGCTTCAGTGGTAGCATCAGCAGTATTAGTGATTCCCCTATCTGTTCCATCAGTTGTTCATTATGAGGGCTGACACCTCCTCGTTGGTTCGCGTTGACCTCATTTTTAGAATGAGCTCTCAACCCCTCCATCTTAGACATAGGACTTCTCTTAGAATTTAAGAGTTCCTTAGTCTTAAGACACATCTAGTGATTAGATGGACACTCAACCTAGCTCTAGAGAATTAGAAGAGTTAGCCATAGGAATAGGTCATGCCTTTGGGGTATTAGAAGATTTGCCTACCCTATAGCTTGAACCAAATCCTCACTTCCTTCTTTCAAGTCAAAATTCCAAACTCATATCAAACAAATTCCAAATCAAATCTCAAATCAATTCAATGGATTCTCCTAAATCATGAATCACCAAATGATTGAAACTTATGATTGAACTCCAAAAATCCAAAATATTTTTGAAGTCCCATTAATTCGACCTTATGGACTTAGCTCAAATCTAATCTAAATCAATTCAAACTCAAGAGGTTTTTTTTTCTCAAAACCCATTTATATTTTCATTTATATTCATAAATATGAATGAAATATAAATTCAAACAATCAAAACTAACTCCAAAATTCAAATCCAAATCAAAAATATTTCCTAAGTCCTTTGATTTCCTCTCATGAACTTAGCTTAAATTAAAACTAAATCAATTCAAATTCATAAAATTTTCTCATAACTCATTTATATTATCATTTATATTCACGTATATAAATGAAATATAAATTTGAATATCCAAAAATTAATTCAAAAATTAAATCCAAATTCAATCAAAATTCAACCTAAGCCTTTCAAGTCAAACTCTTGAACTTAGCCAAATCCAATTCAAATCAAGCCAAACTCTTGATTTTTCTTCATGATTCAATCAATCCTACAATCATGAATCCAAATATAAACATAAACTTCAATCACCAAACCAAAACTAAATTCAAAAATCAAATCCAAGTCAAACTCATTTTGACCCTTTGAACTTGAAATTATCAAGTGGATCAAAACCCATTTGACTTCAAACCACTTGCAAATAGATTTATATTTCAATCATAAGTCCATATGTGAGTTCAATCAAACGTAATCAAGCTTTGACCAAGCCATTTGACCTAGTTAGGCTGACTTGACCTAAAGGGACCTAAAGTACTCTTATGAGCCAAATTCTAATCCTAACTAAATTGGATTGAACTAAACCAACCTAAGCCTCACATTATGAGCAACAATCATTATAAGATGATCAATCACTCAAATTGGGTCAAATTAAGTCAAACCTAAGGGTTGACCAAGTCAACTTAGCCAAAATGAAACTTAAAGCCAAAATCTACCATAGCATTGAAACCATTGATCAAAACTCATTCATGACCGGTGTTTGAACTAGGCAGAAGTCATCATTTGATTTAGCCCAATTGCACTTGACCCAAGTTGACCCAACTTGACCTAAAAGTCAAAATGTGTCAAAACTTGATCTAAGCCAAATTGATTGAAACCAATGGGTCAAGTTCATTTCCAAATGACTTATTGAACTTGACCAATTGGCCAATTGGATCTAATAACAATTGACCTTGAATCTAACTTGAACTAAAGGGATTGGTCAAATCCAAATATAAACCAAATTGATTGGAAACAAAGATACCAATCCATTTCAAGTGATAAACCAAAGATAAATGACCCTAAAATATATCAAATGGGTCAAATTGGTCAACTTGACCCATTTGACCTAAATGAAATCAAATGAACCAAATTTAAATATAAATAAAATTGAACCAAATCAATGATGCCAAAATATTTCAAATGATCATACCAACTTGACCTAACCCTTGGTTTGACCCAATTTGACCAATTGGTCAACTTGACCCAAGTTGACCCATTTTGACCTAAATGGGTCAACATGAGCCAAATCATATCAAACCAACTCCAAATTAAATGAAACTTAGCCTAACCCATTTTCAATCATACTAAACATATTCAAATTGAAATCAAGGTCAAATGACCATTTTACTCCTAGGCCATATGGTAGCCTATAATCAAAACCACTTGGAATTTGCTCAATTCTTTTCATGGATACTTAGCATCCTCTTAGTGGATCAAATGATCACTAATGGACATGGTGCACATGACACATTAGGTTTGGGTCGAACCCAAGGTCAAAACTGACCACTTCCTTCAAATTGAGCACATGGAAATCCTTCCTCCACTAAATTAAACACATGGCATGCTTCACCACCCCACTCCTCTGACCAAACTGAATGCCATGCCATCTCTAACAGCCTAACAAACCCACTCAAGGAGGTGTATTGGATCAAAATGGCAAGGAAGCTTGCAGCCATTTGATTCACTTAGGGGGAGATATACTCCCCCTAATTCCACTTGAATTTCATTCTCCCCTATTCAATTGAAGCATGAACTTATAGGAGGTGATTGCAAGCTCCCCCAAGGTTTCCTAAGCATTTTTCATTTTCCATTTCTCAATTTTCTTAGAGTGAAAATAGGGGAGCTCAAGTGAAAATTCAACTTAGTCAATGCTTCATATCAAGCTAATTCCTCTTGCAAGCTTCATCAGAGGGCTCAATCAAACTTGCCTAAACCTTTTCCCAAGTTCTCAAGGAAAGGGAGGAGTGCTCTTGATCAAGACCTAGCCTAATTGAAGGAAAGCTTGGTCCATAGAGAGATCTACTCAACCCCAAGGCTTGAAAATTTCAGCAGGCTTAGTCCACTTAGAAGCTACCTCATCAAACTTCGAGCATGGATAGCCTATGACATTAATCCGAGCTTAATTTAGCCATGGTGTGGTCCTTTGTGAAACAAATTTTCACCCCAAGCAAAGTTAGGTATTGAATGTGTTCCCCTTTAATCTTAGATGGTGTGGGTGAATTTGATTTCAATCTGAGCTCAATCGAGCTCGGATCTTCCCCTAGAAGATGGATGGTGGCCATCTCTTGCAGGAAAGATCAGGGATGGATCATGGGACATATATCCATGCATTTTGGATGGATGGCCATGATCAAGATGCGTAGGATATTCGATTTAATCCCTTTATATTATGGGCTTAATCTTAGCAGATCACCTTGATAGGATGGATGAGGAGAAAAACGTGGCGCTGGCTAACGCTATGATGTGATAACTTAAATAGTCTCTCCAATTGCGTCCGGAAAGCGCCGCATCACCTCCCAATATATATATTTTAATTAGGGATTTATTTAATTATCTTTAATCACTAAATCTTCATAATTGCATAACTAATTCTAGAAAATCCTAAAAGCATAAAGTAAAAAAACATTAGAAAGATGATTCAGAGGAAAATATTATAAAATTAATTTCACTGGATTTTGAATAGTATATTTTCCTTAATTAGGGTTTTAATGAAAACTTAATAACCCTAATTACTCCCTAATTATCCCACTAATTAATCTCAAACTTCTCATATACATTTAGGGGGATGGTTTCTGCCTCCCTAATTTTTTTTGAAATTTATTGATGGGTTAATTAGGGGAATCAATTATTGAATCCTTAATTACCCTCTTAATGTAATTGAGCATAATTAAGTGTGTGAATAGTGGTTTAATCCTTTGATTGAGTTAATTAAGTTTTGTTTGAGTGGTTAGGAGGTTTAAGGAATAATTTTGAGATATTTTCCATAAGCTATTCCTTAAACCCCCTTTCTCTACCTTAATCTAAATTCAATTAAGGGTTAATCTGCTAAATTACTTACTTAATTAACTTGATAAAATTTTCAAAACGTTCCAGAACTTAATCAATCCATCTTGGGTAGATGCTTAGATTTTTAATAACCTAAGTGGCTTAAGGAAATCAAAACCTAATCCACATGTGTGGGAAGGGTTATGAAAGTATATAACTGAAATCCCTTAGCTTAATTAATCATTAATTATGAGCCAGATGTATTAGGCCCTTTCCTTCCTAGGTGCACTATTGATTTAAAATCCTTGTGTGATTTTATGTCATATCATTGGCTCATAATTATTTGGTTAACTAAGCATGGTGTACATGTAATGTAATTAATACACTTAATGTACACCCTAACCTAACTAAGATATAAAATTGATCTAACCACCTAAAAATTAAACTAAAACATCATACAAATGTGGGAATGGGTTAGGACCAGCAAACTCATCTCATATTTCTTAAATTGAAATCAAACTCAAAATCAAACAAAATTACTTTAAAACCAAATTTGATTTGCTTTAAATAATTCTATTCCATAGGATTGTCTTTGGGAATTAATTAGGGTGAATGAATTTACATTGTTTTCATCACTTTATTTCTTTCCTAGCATGCTAAACATATATGCCATATGAAAATCATGCATTCATTCCTTCTAAAAATAAAAATTAAAATAAAATATTTTCTTTATGTCAAGTTGCATGTATTAGCTAAAGTAAGAATATGAATGGCTATTATCACTATTAAATCAAAATTATTTTCAAAATTTATAAATCAAACATCAAAATTGAAAGGTATGCTACTTATAATTATTTATAAGCTTGCATGTTGGAAATTTAAAGATTTGTATTATGTGGCTTTGATCCTCCCTCTCTTTCTTAACATAGAATTGTATAGGATTGGCAAGGTGTATAGTCCATTTGAAAAGGACATAACACTTGCTCAAATCCATTCCTATACACTGCTATGTTATGACTTAAGAAGGAATTTTACATCACACATAAATTAAACAACCAAACCAAAAATCAAATAAATATAAACTTTTCCTTCTTTCTTTTCCATTTATTTCTTTTACATGCATATGTATTTAAGAAAAGTGGTATATTACCGACAATCCTGGTTGTGAGGCTTTAAGTAGCCCTAAGTAGGTCTTGTATCTTACACCCCGGGTGCTAACAATGGCATAATACTCACTTATGCCTTTCATATATACACATGTGCATGAGAATAAAGGATAAAAGAATACCCTTTTCTACTTAATGAAAATCATGCATCATAAAGCATCTAAGTTTTCTTAAGTAACACTACTTAGCATCCATCATTAAGGTGTGCTAAACATTCCCATTTTTATGTATAGATATGCTTAGATTCATCCATATGCATGTCATAAATGTTGGGAAAGAAATGAAGTGGTGTGTATTTTGTGATATTATTTGACTTTACTTACTCTTAAAATGCCTCCCTTTTTAAATAAGTTTATTTAGAGTTAATCTAAACTTTGAATTAATTAAAACATATAATAAAACATTCACTAAATAAAATCAAACATGAATCTACTTTAGAAATTACTTAAGGTAGGGAAGGAAAGAGAAGTTTCTCTTTTCTTTTCCTTCTCTTTACAACTTAGTAATTAATTGTAGGTTCATTCAAATTTAAACAAATCACCAAATAAAAATCAACTAAACAACTTGAATAAAACCACCCATCCAAGTTGAATATTTTTCATTCTTAGAAAATTTAAATCTTAAAGCCATAACTAAGCATGCCACACAAACCTTAAATGACACACACACATTAGACTAAGTCACCATTTCTAGTTTTAGGTTAGAGCGATGCATGGTTTGATGTTTTCTTTTAGTATGTGATGTAATATTTTAGTCTGGATGTTAGGTGTATGTGTGTAGACTGAATGGTAGGATGATTTAGTCTAATCATTATCTTCTGCAGGAGATTGTGCTTAAGGGGCGCTGTAATAAATAAAAATATAAATACTTTTTGTGCAGGTGCTTATACCCCTAAGCATAATCCAATAGGCCAGGTGGACTTGGTTACCCATATGTGGGGTGCTAAGTCCAGTATATGCTCATACATGCTTGGCATTTTTATGGTTTGTTTAGCTAATCTCTGTATTGCAGGTGTTAGTTAGATTTATATTTTCCTTTTCATGTAAGTTTGCAATTATGATTTTGGAATGATTGTTATGGGGGATTAGGATGAGCATTGGTCATAAGATTTTATCTTATATACTATGTGAAGCCTTTAGAGAAACCACATTCCAACCATCCAAGAGAAGGAACTAAAAGAAGAAAGAAGAAAAGAAGAAAAGAAGAAACAAGAAGTGAAGAATGAGACCCCCCCCCATAACATGAATTTTTTGCTTAATTATAATTAATCATTTGTAATCCAGGCTGTATAAGGGTAGAGCTCGGCTACACAATTTATTTTTGGGTTTGCGCGGTGGTGCCCGACCACAAATGACCTTTTATTCTTTTGTCTTAGCTTTATAAAATATTTGATATTTTGTTTAGCTTGTGCATTAGAAATGGTATGTTTTCCTAGTTTCTTCCTTGCTTGATGTATGGCCTGGATGACGACTAGACTCTTATAAAAAAATAAATCTTCTACCAAATTAATCAACTCAAAATTAAAAATAAATAACTAATAATCTCACTTAAAGCCTAAGTTAAAATCAAGAAAATAGAATTAGCAACCCATTAACTGGATGTGTACTTTCTTTCCTAACATCATGCATAGAAGCATATTATTTTACTCTTAATTGGAGGGCATCTACCTTTGCCAGAGAACTTGGATTGACTTGTGAGACCCATGGTGGAAACACACCTCCTCATCTTACTGATTTTGTTCCATAATCTAATTTCTCATGCATTAGGCATAAAGAATCCTATAGCCTAAGTCAAATAATTGTCCAAATGAAAATAAAATATATGAAAATTTTTCATTAGATTTAAGTCATGAATTCATTCCCTACAAGATCTAGTCTCTTTAGGGAGTGTGTTAAAGGACCTAGTCTCATTCTAAAAAAATAACAATGTTACTATCTTACATAAACATATGACTTTACATGAATTTTAAAACATAGGAGGAGTTAGTTGGAGGCCACCCAGGTGGTTGTAAGTCCAAATCGGTTTTATCCTCTCTTATGGAGGTAAACCAAATACCATTTAGATTTAGGTCATGCTTTTGGCCCTCAAGCTCCCTAGATTTAGGTTAGAGGTTGCTACTTCTCTATGAGCATAAATCCTCACCTCTTAGGCATTTTGTGACCTTGTATGGAATTATAAGCCTAGCATTCTAATAAAAATTCAACTCAAACATTAATTTTAATTTCAAAATGTAAAGCCCAACCATAGTAGTTTGGGGGTGCTTACTTTAGTATCTTAAGCATCCCCTACTTGTTTTCATTTGGCTTCGATAAGAACTCTCTCTTTTTGATCGATCCCACTTAGTTTTTTAAAAATAAACCAATCGATTGATAGTCTTACCTTTTCAAAATCTTTGGAGACAAAGATCATTTTCCTTTAATAGAGAGTATTCCTAAGGAATCCCATTCCTTAAGATCAATTAACTATGGGGGCTTGCCTCTATAGGGAACTTAACAAACCCAGTTTAAAATAAATCCTACTTTACTTTTTTATGTAAAGTAGGGGAAGAATCTCTGGTATATTCTGAAGATCCATAGTCCTTAGGAGTCCTTATTGAGGTGATTAAGTCCATTATAGAGTAGTGATCTCTATCTTTTGAGATAGTACATCTCTTCTCAATATCATACCCGATCACCTTAATAAGAATATGTGTGGATCTGTGTGGCATCCCAACAAGGCATTTTATATTTCTATTTTTATTTATCTTCTTATTTCTGAAAGGGAATAGATTAAGGCAGAGATATAATATTTTCACCACAGTTCCCTCAAAGGAGAAGGCTATCCTGGCCTACGAGATAGTCTCCCTTACCTTCGAGGTAGGTTCCAACTCCCATCCTGCTCGACTCACCCATACTCAGTGCCACAATAAAAGCTAGAAGGTCAAGCGGCATCATGAGAGAGCAACTACAAAAGAAGTGGTAGCATCCCATGTTTCAGAGGAGGGTTCACCCCGAGAGGTTTTCCCCTTACTTAGTGATAGTAGATTCCATCCCCTCTCAGGCTCAGATGGAGAGAAGGATTATAGGAGGATTGCAGCGTCACCTCCACCACCAGCATATTATGAAGTACCAGCTAGGGAGAGGAAGAAGCCCTATGAAAAATTACGTTTATTTGCCATATAGGTAGAGCCCACAGATGCTTAAAGTCTGGTGCATTATTCAACTTGAAGTCTTTCATCCCTAGGAGCATCAGGGATCAGATACACAGAGGCTTGAGTGGTAGTGCAGGAAAATAGGAGAGGGAGGAGAAGGTATGCCCGGCAGTTGGCAGCCTCCGTTCATATGGATTTCCTAGGATAGGCTACCCGAGCCTACCATATTGACAGTATAGTACTCATGAGCACAGTCAGTCTTAGGAGGAGAGTTCTTACTGAGTTGTAGCTGGTGTCTCAACCACACCACACTACTCATCATCTGCCTTCACCAGTGCATGTTCTAGCATCCCTTGTGCTGGCTAAGGCACATAAGACACCATCGAGGGAGAAGAAAGCCCCATTGGTGATTTGATTATGACCTCAAGGTCCCGTTCCATCTACTCCACCCGTTGAGGTGAGGTCGAGCTCTCCTTCTCGACCTTCTACTTTAACTATGGTGAAGAAGGAATGGCAACCCAAGAGTGCCATAGTAATTCCACCACCTCCATTACAGTTGACAGTAGCAGCAGTAGCAGAGGGGGAGGGTGACAGTTTTACAGTTCCCATGGTAGTAGATCCCCCTAGAGACAGCACTCCACCGATAGTGGGTCATAAGCATGTATCTTTTAGTGAGCATAGTCCTCCTAGAGATAAGCACTCTAGTGGCAGGCAGTGTTAGAAGCTTTTTTGTTAGTGAGCATAATTCGACTACTAGTCACCAGTGAGTGTTTGTGCCGACACAGTTATACCGTTCCTTGGATGACATTCTAGTATAGTATTTCATGGAGAAGAGACATATTTTCAGGAGCGATTGCTCCGATCAGGATGAGGGTAAGGTCAATTTTGACCCAGATGAGGATGATTTGTTGGAGGACTTGACCAAAGTCCACATGGTTGATACTAGGGGTTCCCTCCATAGAGACTAGCAAAGTCAAGAAGGTATTATGGTTGAAGAGGATGACACTATCCATTCAACCCATTACCTCCTCCACCAGCTTAAATAGAGAGATGGTCATATTCAGAAGATGGGGAAGAAAATTGAGGAGAATCAATAGTTTCAATATTGTTGAACTCAGCCTTAGTTTCACAGCCTTCTTCCATAGTAGCGGATAGAGCAGAGTTGACACATACCTCAAATCATCCTAGATGCATTTCCACAAAGGAAGATAGTAGTAGCATGCATAGGAAGGTGGTGGATAGTAGCTCCATGCATGAGAAGGATATAAAACACATGGTGGAGCAACATGTGAGAGAAGCATTGGTGCAAGCCCGAGGTGTCTCATCTGTTCCAAAGGGTAGACCCTACCCGGAATTTGATGCAGTCCAATATCCTAAGGGGTTTGTGCCCCATTATTTCAAAATATTTGATGGTAGTGGGAACCCTCACCAACACATTGCATAATTTAGGGTTGGCTTCTGCAACACCGAAGGTAGTGACACCCTTCTTTTCAAATTATTTGTTAGTAGTTTAGCGGGTGTTGCATTTGATTGGTATGTTAAATTTCTCAACGGTTCGGTAAACACATTTGCTGAGTTGGAGAACCTCTTCATCAAGAGGTTTGTTGGAGCTCATCGAAGGGTTACTATAGGCAATCATGTTGTAGCAACACAAGTTCCCAATGAGTCCCTTGTTGATTACATTCTTAGGTGATGAAACTTGAGTATGAAATATGAACCACAACTGTCTGAACAACACACTATAAAAATTCTCCTAAAGAATATCCATGGCCCGATTTCTTTCATGCTCAAGGGTTTTACAATTAGAAGCTTTAAGAAATTAATCAACAAGGATGCTAGTCTACAAGAGGAAGCTAAATAATTGCCTTTCCAAGACTAGTCAGCCAAGCCCAGACCTCAGAAGGCATTTGAGAAGATGTCAAGCGTAGTCATAGCAATTGATAAGGGGAAGCAGCCATCTAGGGTTCAATCAGATAGGCCTCAAGCTCTGTCGCCTCCTCTGCCACTACCTCGGTCGTCATACCAGCCACCTTAGTTGCCACAAAGTCCACCACCATCGCCTCCTCATCAACATCATCAGCAGTATTATTCCTACATAGCACTAGGTAGCTATTACTTACATACTCTTTCCAATAGATTGAATAAACCTTATTCATTCAAGAGGGAGGTAGTCAGAAAAATTTATAAGAATCTCTTAAAGAAGCCTAATTTCAAATTACCGGAGCCTTAGAGGCCAGAGGAAGTGGGAAATAGTCATGATCCAAACTATTGCCCCTACCATCGCATGTTAGAACATGTCTTAGAAGATTGTATTATCTTTAAGGACTGGCTTGAGCGTAGCTACAAGTTGGGTGCCATCATCATCCCCAAGGAATACCTATTAGCACAACCTTCTAGTTCTGTTAAAGTAATCCTTAGGGATACATACAATTCTCCTAAGATAAAGGAAGGTCTGAACCTCCAAGAAAATTATTTCTAAGATCAAGAAATTATCCTTGCAGGTGCTCAAACCTCCAACTCCAAGGAAGGTTTGTAAGTTTCTAAGGACAACTTGAGGGAGGTAGGATCCCAGCTGCTAACCTCCACTTGCGATAGAGTATCACACAACCTCACCAGTTCTAGACTCCTTCCACATTGCCAGTTTCTAGCCTCTCTTCTTCTAGTAGTTGTATTGTATCAATAGAGGGGTGTCAAATCCCTTACTCTACTTACTTTACTAGATTTCAATATTGTACCTTCATCCAAATTAAATAAATCAATGAAGAAAGTGATTCCACTTACATTTTTGTATCACTTCTGATGATCTTCCTAAGTTTATTATTTTAAAAAGCTCTCCGAGTCTAATTAATAATAACTCTAGTTTCGATCACTCTTCTTCTTCTGATTTAGAAATGGATTATCCATTCTTAAATCATTCAGGTTTTCCCATTGAGATTGATTTGGAGTCATTCGACTTAGATGATCCTATAGGAGAAGCTGTAGGTGAACCTGATGAGTAGGTAGAACTTTCCACTAAATAATCTCATGAAGTCACTAAAATTAACCTTCGTAATGACAAAGTTCTACCTCCTAGGATAGCACCTTAGGATAAGAGTAAGAAAGTCATTGGTTCTAACAATCAAGTAGCCCCTCCATAGGATGCTCTGCATATGGATATGCTTGTGGAGGACCAGCCTAGAGTTAACTATAATATCCTTGCTCACCTGAGAAAGTTTTCAACTAAGCTAAGCATATATGATGCCATTGTCATATCCAAAGAGATGAGGGAGTCATTGATCAAAGCTCTTCTTGATCTAGAAATATGCGTAGCTCAGTTAGACGTTATTAGAGAGGAGGCATGTTATTCAAGACAAGCCCGGGAGTTACATTCACCGATGAAGACCTTCTTTTGGGGACAACCGAGCACAATCATCCCCTCTACATTACAGTGGATATGGGCAAATTCAGACTCTCTAGTGTGTTAGTTAATCCAAGTGCATTAGTGAATATTATGAGTCTAAAGAACCTTCCCTACCTGAGGATTGACATCTCCAAACTCCATGAAGATTAGATGATGTTGAGAGGATTCAATGAGCAACGTGAGAGGGATTTAGGCTCCATAGTGTTTCCATTAGAGATAGATGATTGGAAGATAGAAGCCAAGTTCTACATAATTGATTCAGATACATCCTTCACTACTTTTCTTGGTAGGCCTTGGATACATAAAAATAATGCAGTTTCATCCTCTTTACATCAATGCATCAAATTCCAAAGAGGTGGAATCGAGTATTATGTCAAAAGAGACTTGAAGCCACTTTCAGTTAGAGAGGTTGAGATATATGAGGATGCGACCTACTATCTTCCTCAAAATTAGAAAGCCTATTCTCGCAAACTTGGTCAATGTTCAAAAATAAAAGAAAAGAAGAAAAAAAAATTAAAATATAAAATGAAAAAGAAAATGGAAATACAAGTGAGCGATAATCAGAAACTGAGAAAAAAATAGAGCCTGATGTTAGATTCCACCCATAGTTCATTCCTCATTGTGAACACTTGGGTAGGATGACTCTACCACACCAGGTAAAGGAAGAGGTAGATCCAGAGGTAGTTCCAGAGGTGGAAGACCTCCTTGTTGGTGGTTAGCCAGTAGGAGATATGTTCTAGCTCACAAGAGTACCCCCGCTATCCACATAGACTTAGAGTCCAGTTTGAAGAATGAGTCTCATATGTTAACACGCCAATCAACCCCTCTCAATGGGTCCCTTTGGAGGTGACATTCAAGCCAAACAATGATGAAGACCAGGCCTCCAAATAAAGCATGAATGCATCCAAATCAGCATTATGTAGATTAGTTAGGCAGCACCTTAGCTCACCCCACTTTCTTCCCAGAAAGTTGAGGGTTTGATAGTTAAGGAGGCCCCCAAGTTATCCACATATGTCAAGCCAAAAAAAGTTTTTATTGGGACTATCATCCTCAAGTCAAGAAGTCGATGTAGAACTCGAGGATGATTCATATAAAGATTTAATGCAATTACCTTGTGATTGGTATTCTCTTTGTGTTCTTAACTTAGCAAAAAAGGGATTAATCCCACATACTTGGTATAAACGTCAAATTACTTAGAAAGGTTATGGGACAACCAAGGTAGAGATTCTAAATCAAGACCAGGACTATTAGTTGGCACAGTGGGTCCAATCGATGATGACAACCATCGCCTAGTCATCACCAATCATTTGGAGTCTGATAGATTCTTGTCAAATCATGCTAACTCATATGAGGAGGTGTGTTTAGAAACTTTAGATGACCTAAATGATCTTGAAGTCAAGGATGCACCACTAGAGTTTGAAGAAGAAATTAGATCAACCATCAATGAACTCAAAGAAATCAACTTAGGAACAAAAGATGATCCACATCTAACATACATCAGTTCCTTGTTGAATGAAGAAAAAAACCAATGACTTAGTTAAGCTATTTACTGAGTTTAAGGACTGCTTTGTATGGAGTTATGAAGAGATGCTCATTTATCTCCTTACGTAGTAGTACACAAACTAGCGATAAATCTTAATGCTAACCTTATGAAGCAAGCTCTTAGACGCATGCGATTAGACATTGAGCAAGTCATTTTTGAAATCAAGAAATTGATCGATGCTGACTTTATCGGAAAAAAATATCCTACTTGGTTGGCTAATGCATCTTAGTTAAGAAAAAGAATGGCCAAATTCACATATGTGTCAATTTTAGGGATCTGAATAAAGCATGTCCTAAGGATGAATTTCCACTTCCTATACCAAAGTTAATGGTGGACATTGCCTCATCTCATGCGATATTCTCCTTCATGGATGTGTCATCTATAACCAAATTAAGATGGCCCCCGAGGATGAGAAAAATATTTCCTTTCAAACCCAGACAAATATATTGTTATAAGGTGATGCCTTTCGACCTTAAAAATGTCGATGCTACATACCAGCGGGCCATGACTCGGATCTTCAATGAACTCATTTATCACCAGGTTGAATGTTATGTTGATGATCTTGTAGTCAAAAGTAAAGAAAAGGAATACCATCTTTTTGACTTGAGAGTAGTTTTCAAATGGTTAAGGCAATTTAACCTTAAGATGAATCCCCTAAAGTGACATACGGAGTAGGTTTAGGGAAATTCCTTGGGTTTGTTATTAGGCACCGTGGAAAAGAAATCGATCTGGAGAAGATCAAATATATCTTAAAAATGTCACCCCTTAAAAATCTAACTCAACTCAGATCATTTCAAGGGCGATTGACATATCTAAGATGCTTCATTTTTAACATATCAGGAAGATGCTAGCTATTCTCAGCACTTATCAAAAAGGATGCTAAGTTCAAGTGGGATGACAAGTGCTAGCATGCTTTCAAAGACATCAAACACTACTTAATGACACCGCTAGTTCTAGTAGCTCCTATCTTGGCAAGCCATTGATATTATATACTGCTATATTAGATAACTCCCTTGGCACTTTGTTGGATCAAACCAATGATGAAGGCAAAGAGAATGCACTTTACTATCTCAGTCATCATCTAATCCCTGCTGAGGAAAACTATCCACCTATTGAAAAGAATTGCCTAGCTTCAATCTTTGTATCCTAAAAACTATGGCATTACATGCTTTCTCATGAGGTGAATCTGATCTCTAAGATCAATCCACTGTAACATCTCATGACACGATCGACATTCGATCTACATGATTGGTCCATGATTTTATCACTATGTTACATCTGCATCTCGTATGATGAAAGGACAAGGACTAGCAAATTTCTTAACAACACACCCACTTCCTGCTGATTCCCCCTTAGTGATGATCTTCATGATGAACAAATCATGAACTTAGGGGACACTAGCATTCACTATTGGGAGATATATTTTGATGGTACAGCTTCCTTTCAAAAAGGAGAAGAACCACAATCAACACTTCTGGGAATATCAGGGGTAAGAATAGTTCTTCTAACTTTGGACCATGATGTGATGAGATTCTCATATCATCTGTCCAATCCATGCACCAACAACAAAGTTGAATATGAAGCTTCGATTATCGGTTTGGAGTTAACCATTACACTATGCATCTAGAGCATCAACATCTTTGGGCATTTTCAATTAATTATCAACCAAATTGCTGGGTCCTACAAAGTTCTGAAGCCTAAGCTCCATCATTACCAAAAGTATACCATGGAGTTGCTAGCCCAAATCCCAGATGTTACCATCTACAAGATTCTTCAAGGAGAAAATACATTAACAGATGCATTGGCCAATCTTGCCAAAGAGCTAGCATGTCCTGAAGATGAGTCCATACCAATAAGGGTCCAAAATAGACAAGTCATATCCCTTTATTGACCCTGAACTCATTGAGAGACTCTCTCTTGAAGGGGAGGTTATTGTTGCCAAAAAGGATGATGAGTTAGATTGGAGGCAACAATTCATGGATTATCTAAATATAGACAAACTACCTCAAGAAAAAATATTAGCCCATCAAGTGAAGCAGAGAGCTCTCTCATATGCTCTTGAAGATGACACCTTTACTGATGGTTCTTCGATCATATGTGGTTATGCTATTTGGATGGACACGAAGCCCATAAGATCGTGATCGAAGCCAAGATCAAGAGACTAAGATACTACTAGCCTTCGATGATCACAGACTGCATGGATATAGCTAGGAGATGCCATTAATGTCAAGTGGTTGGTGTGGTCCTACATCAACCACCCAACATTCTACATCCTACATTAGCCTCATGGCCATTTGAGTGTTGGGGTACCAACATAGTAGGTCGATTGATCCTCTTTCTTCCAAGGGTCATCGGTTCATTCTAGCCGCCACCAACTACTTTTCCAAGTAGGCAGAGGTGGTCTCATTCAGAGAGGTCATAACTCGGCATGTGCTCTAGTTTTTTAGGAACCATATTGTGTATAGGTTCGGGGTGCCTTGATGAATTATATTTGATAATGGTACTGCATTCGAGAGCACTAAAATCAACAGCTTTGCCCAGAGACACAACATAGATTGGAGATATTCCATAATCTATTACCCAATGGGAAAATAGCTTAGATAAGCCTTCAACAAAACTCTCATCTAGATATTAAAGAAGACACTCGATTACAATAATCGGCAGTGACACAAGCACTTAGTTGAGGCCTTGTAGGCTTACTGCACCATATATAGGACTCCAACTCAATCTACTCCTTTCTCCTTAGTATATGGGTCTGAAGCAGTTCTATCATTAGAAGTCCAACTCCCATCATTAAGGATAGCTGTGGGTAGTAAAATTATAGTGGAGCAGAATGCCAAGTTATGGTTAGAAGAGCTTGAAGGTTTAAAGGAGAGATGCCTCCAGGCATACCAGAACCTCGAATTGTATAAAGCCAAAATGATTCAAGCTCATAACAAGTTGATCCGTCATAGAGAGCTTGCTTTAGTTCTAAGGAGACTAGTTTTTACCCATCAAAAGATGGGAGGTAAGTTTGAACCCACTTGGGAAGGCCCTTTCACCATAAAAAAGGCCTACTAAGGAGGATTCTATCAGCTGAAAAATTATAAGGGAGAGCACCCTATGATTCCAATCAACGGGCTCTACCTAAAGAAATATTATCCATAAATCATGTTTAAAAATAATTATTAATAAAACTTTTTTCATTTCAAATTCCATCTCTTCATGTTGGTTAGAAATATCTTTGTTTGCGAATCCACCACTATGTGCTTAGGGTAGGTATAAGGACCAAGCGGCATCCTATCCTTTAGAGAAACAACACCAACACAAACTACACACAACCATATAAAATAAACACATATCTTTAATCTCAGGCTACTTTGATGTGGATAATGCCCTCTGCGACACTCACTCATTAGTTGCTCTAGGTCGTCCTGACATGTTACCCTGTTAGTGTGTCACCCCAGTGGTCCCTGTTCAAAAAGATGTAAGTTTGCTATGCTTTCTTTCCTGATTTGATCATTGCACACCAATGAGTGCCTTATTCATGGTATGTCTTACTGTACAGTCGGTAAGTTACACTCATGTTGGCTTCATTTAAGAGGATGTAAGTCTGCTACGCCTTCTTCTTGAACTAATCCTTTGTGAACTAACTTGGTTGAGTAGAAGATTAGGGTAATTCCCCAACGGATCCTTTCCTTCTGACTACTTCAAGTCTGGGTCCAGTCCTTCCTTGTGACTCCCTACTTGGTAGTCTCCCTTAGGTCGAGTTGATCTATTGCACCATTAACGGGTCACCCCAGCAGTTGGTCCCTACTTTGCAAGATGTAAGTCAGCTATGCTTTCTTCTACAAATGCAGACTGACGGATACTAGGTTAGATAGACCGTCGAGAAGATACTATCCCAATCGTTCGCTTTATGGAGATGTAAGTCTGCATGCCTTCTTTCTAGACTGATTATTGCACACCGATGGGCACCTTGGGTTGGTTGGTGTTCTCCATGCTATCGGCAACCCACCCAATGGATACACCACTCTTGGTAGATGTAAGACTGCTACGCTTTCTCCTTGAGTTGGCCACCATATACCTATAGGCTTTCTTTTACAAAGTCCTGGATAAAGGCCCTAGTGGCACCTCGCTTGCGGGCACTCTATTTGGATCACATCCTTAATGACCTTATTTAGACACTACCCCAGTTACTCTTGGATTGGTCAGTCCCCCTTTCTTAGTAGCCACCCTTGTGGTTGGAGAATTTGTCTTGTAGATATGTAGATTCTCCCTTGGTATAATAAGTCTGAGATATGACTAGGCTAATATAAGCTCCTTCTCAGTGTGGTCCCTCACACACCAATATGGTCCACACAAATATAAACACACAAATATATATCTTCACTTGTAGATTAGGAGTAAAACCCATAGCGGTACCTTTTCTAAGAAGGCATCCTATCCTTAGGGTAGTGTCACCAAAACTCTTATAGGAATTGCCTGACTACTTTTAGAAGAGATAAGTCCTCGGGTCGGCACTCTCTCAATAGTCACCCTTAGGTCAAGTTCAACTTGTTGTGCCACCAACGAGTCACCCCGGCAGTCACCCTTGCTTTGAAAGAAATAAGTCTATCACACATTCTTTCTAGCATGACTGTTGCACACCGACTAGCAGCCTTAGGTCAGGTTTGATTTATTGTGCTATTAATCGATCACCCTGGTTCTTTATTTAAGAAGTTGTAAGTCTATAAGCTTTCTTCCTAACTAAACCATTGCACACCAAAAGGCATCCCTTAGGTTGGCTCTACCTCACGGCCGGTAGACTATCCCTTTGGATTTGTAAATCTAAGATATGACTAAGCTGATATAATCCCCTTCTTAGTGGATCCATCACACACTGACAGGGTCCATCTTAAAATTAAAATGAAATTGATTTTGACTATTCTTGAGTCGATATAAGTCCACAATGACATTCACTCAATAGTCACCTTAGGTTGGGTTTGATTTGTTGTGCTAGCAACTGATCACCCTAGTGATTTTTTGTTTAGGAAGTTATAAGTCTACAAGCTTTCTTCCTAACTTAATCATTGCACACTGAAAGGAAACCCTTAGGTTGGCTAGCTCTACGTGATGGACGGTAGACTATCCCAATGGATTTGTAAATCTAAGATAGGCCTAGGCTGATATTAGCCCCTTCTTATTGGATCCATCGCACATCGACAGGATCCATTTTATCAAATCCATCATCCTCTCTAGTGGAGTTTGATTTAATATATTGAACCCACCTTATCCTCAATAGATCTAAGCTCATATCTCTAGCAGAGTGCCATGAAAACTAGAACATATCCTTTTCTTTGTGGAGCCTCAAATCATAAGTCAATAAATCAAATTATAACACTATCCCCAATGGATAATCTGAACCCGCTTCCCTAGTGGAAGGTTCATGCACTCATCCCTAGCGGATCTTTTCTTCCCGAGTTATATCAAAATAAAACTTTCATCTTCTATGGATAACCTGAATCTGCTTCTCTGGTGGAAGGTTCACATGCTTGATCCCTCAGTGGATCCTTTCTTCCTCTCTTCTGCCCTTGGCATAAGTTGAGTTGCATTGCATTAAGATCTTGATTCCTTCTACATATCGATTTTAGGAGTAGATCATCTCTGTTAGTGGTTGCAATCCTTCAAACGTTGCTGATCATCTCGATCAACACCAATACATGCGGTGCACCTGGTCAGTTACACCACACCTTTTGGACGCCCTTTGTTGACCTCAATTTTAGAGTGAGATCTCAACTTCCTCATCATAGATCTAGAACTCTTGTAGACACTAAGAGCTCTTAGTCCTAAGACACTTCTAGTGATTAGGTGAATACTTAACATAAGCCTAAAAACTTAGAAAGGTTAGCTATAGGAATAAACTATGCCTTAGGGATTTGGGAAGACTTGCCTACCCTATAGCCTTAAACCCAATCTTGCTTCCTTTCAAACCAAACTTCCAAACCAAATCTCAAATTCAAATCCAAGATTATAAATCCAATCCCGAATCAAATGATTGAAACCCATGACTAAATTCAAAACTCCAAAATCCCTTCCTAAGCCATATGAACCACCTTCATATGCTTAGCCAAAACCCCCTTCAAACTAAACCAAACTTGATTGATTTCTATAAATAAATCATCCTTCATTTATATTCACAAATATAAATAAAATCTAAGTTTAAACCAAATCAAGACCTTTCTTAAGCCATATGGAACCACCTCCATAAGCTTAACCAAATCTCAATTGAAATCAACCCAAACTCAATTGATTTTTTTAATAAATCAACCATTCCTTCATTTATATTCACAAATATAAATGAAGTCCGCCCTCCAATGACCAAAAATAAATCAAACCAAATCAATTCCCTATTTAAGCCCTTTTGACCTACATCCCTCAACTTGGTCAAATTTGCCTCCAAATCATTCCAAACTCAAGTGATTTTCTCATGAATCATTTATATCTTCATTTATATTTAAAATATAAATGAAATATAAATCCAAGTGGCCAAAATCAAACCCAAATCAACTCAAATTTCAAAATTTAGCCTTTTAGGCCAAATTCTTGAACTTGGCTAAATGATACCCAAATAAATTCAAAACCCATGGATTTCCCCATGATTCAATCATTCCTTCAATCATTGTTCCTAATATAAATACAAACAACAATTATCAAATCGAACCCAAGTCAAGCCCATGTTACCCCTTTCGACTAGAAATTATCATATGAACCAAAATCCATTTGACTCCAAACCAATTGCAATTGGATTTATATTTTCATCCTAAGCTCATATATGAGCTCAACTAAACTTAAATTGGGCTAAAACCAAACCAATTGATCCATTTAGGTCTACTTGACCCAAAATGACCTAAAGATCCTTTTTTGAGTTAAGTTCTAATCCAACCCAAATTAGATTGAACTAAGCTCATTCAAACCTCATATCATGATCAACAATCATCCTAATATGATCAATTACCTTGAATTGGGCCAAATCAAGTCAACTTAGTCCTTTGAACAAGTCAACCTTTAGACCAAATGAAACTTAAACAAGCCAAAACTCACCATATACCAAATTGATGAAACCTTTATTCCAAACCAACTCATAATCAATGATTGAACATGATCAAACCCTCAATTGAGCCAAACCAAGCCCAATTGGCCATTTGACCTAAGTTGACTTAAATTGGCCTAAAAGCCAAAATGGGTCAAATAATGATTTAATCCAAATTAATTACAACCAATGGCTCAAGTTCATTCTAAATCATTTATTGAACTTGACCAAAGCCATGATTGAGCCTAATTTGACCAATTGGTCAACTTGACCCAACATAGCCCAAATTAACCTAAAGGGTCAAATTGATCAAAATCTAAATTAATTCTAAATTAAACCAAATCAAAGCTTGCAATCATTTTCAATTAATTAATTGAATATGAACCAACACCTAACCCAACCCAATTTGGTCAATTTAGCCCATTTGACCTATTTAAATCCAAATAAGCCAAAAATAAACCTAAGCCAAATTAATCAAAAATACTTGAACCAAAACTCTTGAAATCATCATTTAAACCCAACCCAACCTAACTCAAATGTGCCTATTTTGACCATATGAAGCCAAATCACCCAAAACCAACCTATGAGACCCTAGGACCTGGCCTAACCTGACCTAAACTAGTCCTAACTCATTCCTAAACCAGCCCAAATTCATAGTGGTCCCCACCCAAGCAATGAGCCATTGGACAAACCTTCTTTCCATTAGATCTTCACATTAACAAACAAAGTTAACTCCCCCATCACCATGGCAACCCCCAAATACTCAAGTGAGGCTCCACCTAACCCATCTAGCTCACCTAACCCATCCAAGTTTGTCCAAGGACCAATGGGAGTTCAACTCTTGCTCATTCAAGACAAAATTGAAAACCCATGGATTCAAGCCAAGAGGTTTTGCACACGCCTTGGCGACTTCCTACCTTCTCCACTCAAGTCGAGCCACGTGGAGTTGGATGTGACCTCTCTGGTGCCCTGACGGTGGCCTACCAACCGAAACAAGCTAGCCCATCCCCTCCATCCATCAAGCATGATTTTGGGGTATACTCCCCAAATTCGAGCGAGATTTGTGACAATTCGCATTATGAGAGTTCCCTAAGCCATTTCAAAACTCCTTAGAGCTTTACTAAGCATCCCAAACCTCCCTCAATCGGTAATTTCTCCCTGTGTATGAAACTAAAATAGGGGAGCCCTCCCTTGATTAAAACTCTTCCTCCACTCAGCCAAATCTCAATTAAACTTACACACACCTTCACCACACCTAACCAAGCCAACCAAATCATTTCCTGAGCTTCTAAGCTGCCAGAGATAGGATTTCAATCAAGGCCAAATGCCAAAATTAAAGGAGCTTGGTCCATATAGCAAACCACCTCAAATCAAGGCTCGTGAAGCTCAACTAGGCTTTGTTTCTACTTAATGAAGCTATCTCAATCGATCCCACCGCTAGACATTAGCTCTAGTGAGATAATTCCTCAAAACAATAGCTTAGGTGAATTTTTTGTGGGCCTTCTTAAGAGAATTTTCGTGTGGTTCAATCTTGACCATTGGATGTGCTCGCCTCCTTCTTTTGATGGCGTGAGATCAATTTGATCCCAATTTGAGCTCTGGTGAGCTCGGATCGAATGGAGAATGATAGATGGTATCCATCTTTCACCATTCACGAAGGGGATAGATCACAGGCCGTCCATTCCACGTGGTTAGAATGGACAATTCTAATCTGATCACATTAGACCCATTTCTATTTCCTCCTTAACCACGAGATCTGATCATGGTCGTTCGATCTTAGATCAACGGTCCAAGGGAAAGTGCGTACGCTGCAATCTGAGTCAACCTCTAATTTAACAACTTAAATACCCTATCCCGTCGTGCCACATGGAAAGCGCGTGTCGTGTTAGTATCCATTTGCTCGCACAAGGCGTGCCGCATGCGTTCACACACTCATCAGGATATGGCGAGATGAAAATCGAAGTTATTTTAAAATACTGATCGCCACGCTCATCAGGGCATGACGGGTAAGCCCAAAAAATTGTTAGATGTTGCTCTCCTATGCTGAAATGCTGCTAAAATTTCATCAAATTTTTGAGACTTAACAAAAAAAAGATTTAACATTAAGTTAAATATAAAATATAAAGTCCTAAAGAAATGAATTGGAAATTAA
The DNA here is from genome assembly GCA_021442155.1 of Cymbidium sinense. Classification (NCBI taxonomy): domain Eukaryota; kingdom Viridiplantae; phylum Streptophyta; class Magnoliopsida; order Asparagales; family Orchidaceae; genus Cymbidium; species Cymbidium sinense. The sequence continues at coordinate 9,002,419 of CM038217.1, forward strand.
ATGTAAACGAACTTGAAATGAATTTGATACAAAATTGAAAGGCTATGCTCTAAATAAAATTTGAACCCATAATAGACCAATTTAATTGTAACTTTTGAGCTCAAAATTGAAAATTAATGATGACATCAAACTAAATTCTGGATTGTAAGCCTTGGAGGAAAATAACCTTTATAAGATTAAAATCTAAGCTTAAAAGATTGACTGAGTGAACATGAATAATACTTTACAGTCTTTCATTTCAACATGATTCAAAGATAAATCCAATTGAATGCATAATTGGATTATCGGAAGCTTGTAATATGGTTGAAGTAGCATGACCTAAATCTAAGTGATAGGTGGGCATAAGGGTTTACTTCCACAAGAGAGAGTAAACCCGTCCAACTTTTGGACTTATAGTCTCATGGTTCAAATATAAAATTCAAAAGAGATTGGTAGGTGATCTCAATAGAAATCATTTGAATATGAAAACTCAATTTCAAGCAAAGACTGAATGGAAATAACTTGCAAATAAATTTGCATTAAGTCCTACAAGTTAGTTTGCAAATGAGGGCTTGATTATATGGCTTACTAGCAAATGTGAATAATCAAATCAGTTTGTAATTCATTGAACGAATCGAGAAAATAAAGAGGAAAATTTGTAATATATTTGGAGATATATCCATGAATACAAATAAAATTCTTCATTAAAATTATAGTGACTTAATAAATGAAGAATAAAATGAAAGTAATTTTTGCATTAGCTTAAATGCAAAAATCAAATACAAAAATAATGCCTAAGGCTGCCGGATCTGCAATTCTTCATACAAGTAGATAGAAGGTGATGCTAAATTAAATTCTTCATTAATTATGGAGCTTCTTTCAATCCAAAAATTAAAAATTTTATTCTAATTATGATTTTCAAAGTCAATGATTTCATTAATTAGATGAAATTATCTAAGCTATAAACACGTGCATGTGCTCAGACATAGAGATTTAAAGTACAAATTTTAATGTCTGAAAAAGCTGTGCACGCTAAGTTAGAATTAAATGAAAGTATAAAATTAATCTCATGATTTAGAAACAAAATTATCTTAATCTATAAACACCTGCATGTGCTCGGACATAGAGATTTAAAGTGTAAATTTTAATGTCTGAAAAGGCTGTGCAGGTTAAGTTAGAATTAAATGAAAGTATGAAATTAATCTCAAGATTTAGAAATAATTTTGACTCTATAAACACCTGCATGGGCCCAACACTACGTTGAATGCTTAAGCTCAGTGTCTGAGGATGTTGCGTGGGTTGATTCTCGGTTGGGTCTTAGGATCAGGTCTAGGTTAACAAAACTTAAAAATTCAAATAATATTATAAGAATTCTAACTCAATAAGACATCTGAAAAGATAATTCTATCATATGATAGTAGATTTGATTCTTTATTATTAAATTAATAGAGTCGACAAGATTTGGAATAGTAAAAAATATCCACCCCAGTGATGGCTGAGTTGATTGAAGATATCAACCGGAAGGGATACTTTTATCAAAATGTGACTATAATTTCATATCAAATTAACTTAAATTAAGTATACATCCAAATACAGAATCCAACATATTATTAAGTATTAAATGCTTAAATGAAATTCAATCTTTAAAGAACTTAAAGCTAAAACTTAATCCACTTTCCTCAATTATTTGTTGAAGGTAACAAATTAAGAAAATTCTAGCTTACAAATGAGCCAAAGTCAAATCAAGTGTATTTCTATATTCACTCTCAATCAATCTCATGCCAACATGGACGTGGCCCATGTCCTTTGACTGCGTGGCTTGGCCAGTAGGCTCCACATATGATGCCGTTACGATCAAAGTCCTTAGACTAGGTGGTTGATGCTAAATGACACCATTATATTACGGTCATGATCATAGCCCGTATGCTCCCCAATGTCTCTGTAGGTTGAGTTGTGAGCTATAGGGTGCACTTGATAGAGCAAAAAGTCATCTGTTAGCTAAGGAGGACTTAAATATATTTTTTTAGACAAACACCACCCCAGGTCTACAAGCATTCCTTGGACGACGCAACCCATGGCTGCTGACAAGTTCTTCTGTCAGGTTGGGTCGACTATCTCCTCTGACTTAGTAGACTAGGGACCGCGACAACCCGAGATGATGGAACCATGGAATCTAGATCGGGCACGTCATCATTCCTCCAACCATTCATTTTAAGCTAAAATGATGAATTTCATAAATTCTAAATCCCAAATTTCAAAACTTCACATGCTGCTACTATATGCTACGCATTAAGTGATCTAATGATTAACCTTAATCAAAGTTCTCTCTCAGCATTGGGAGGGATAATTAATTATAGGTGCTTGTGCCTATAGGAAACTGAATCAGATCTAAAGTCCTCACAAAATGAGGACGAAATCTTTGGGTAATGTTTTATATACTATTCCATCTGCCTTCTGAAAATTTCACCGGCTTTAAATCATCTCTCTTAATCGAGAGGTTGGTGGTGAATTTTGGATATATATATATTTGTAAATTATTATTTGTATGATATTATTGTGATATGATGGTGAATAAAATTTGATGCACATAAATAAACTCTGAACAAAATAGCATTGAGGGTTCCAAGCAAAAAAATGAGTGAATTTGACAACGACTACAAGTCATACCAGATCAAGAAGAAGAGGTTGACAACTTCTACTTATCGAAAGTACCTCAAAAAGTGTAATATAAGAGCAAAAACTTTAAGGTATTATTTTATCATTGATATTGAAATTAATTTTCTTTTTGCTTCGAACTTAATTAATCATATAAGATGCATATTTGATACATTATATAATGCTTTCTTCATAGGAAATAAGCAAAATTGAAAATCTGATATCAAGCTTTTGGGAAGAGGAAACTGGAATGTAGGATGTGCACCTTCTTCTACTCTTAGATCGAGTATATGTTTGTGGTTATTATTCAATAAATTGTTAGATTTGTTTTAGTTTTTATTATGTGCACCTTCATTTACTGTTATATTTTGTTGAATTTCAAAAGCTTATGTTAATTGTTGCATATATAGAGCTAAATATATATATACATATAGAATATCAAAAGAAAAAAAAAAATATTCTTAATAAATGGCTTGTTTAAAGAATAGGAGACTAAATAATTTTATATAAATGATTATCCTATTTTAAAGGATTAGAAAAATAAGATAGTTATACACTGAATATTTGGATTGATATTCTGTTCATAGACAGCAGCCTTTGTCATTTATGGGATGAGCTTCGGTCAGAGTAGTTCAAGGTCTCAGAGGATCACCGATGGTCTGTCATCGGTTCAATATTGAGAGCGATGACTAGATGAAAGGGTGAGGGGATAAAAACTTGTGATCATCCTTCAAATATTATGGAGATGATATCATATGAAAAGGTTTGGGGATAAAGACGGCTCATTCAGGCCTATTTGACCCCATATTTCGCTTTGCACTCTCAGTTGTAAGAGAAATTAAAACAACAATCAAGATGCTCTGAATTTCCCACATAATAATTTCTCTAGTTGCAGAGGCCGTGGCTTTGTTAGATTTTTTTGAGAAATTAATAAGACATTAAAGTACTATATATTTCCTCATTGACTTTAGCTTTAACTACCTTTTACGCTTTTAAATTATTTTATATAATGCCTTTTTTCTCAGGGAAATAATCATAACCAAAAATCGAATATATATTGATAACTGATACTTAAAATGCATAATGAAGTTTTAGGCTGGTATATCGAACCACTGCATTTGCAACACATAGGTAGTGAGAAATGAAAGAGTTGCTTCAAAGACAGAAGCTAGCACTTTGGTGATAGAGGTCAGTGCCTTGACGTTAAGATTCATAGGATTTTGTTTAAAAGATTAAGGAGCAGCACTTTAGCACTGTGGTGCAGCACCGTGATGCTGGAATTTGTGTAGAGGAGCCAGACTGACATAGAAGTCAGCGCCTAGATGCTACTTTCGCGATGCCTCGGTGTTATAATGAGGCAGAGTTAATTTTTAAGCATTTTTTAGTAGTTTTATAGGATTGTTTTTCATTATTGTTAAAATATATATAAAATATGTGCTCTAGAGTGAATGAGACTTGAAGACTACTAGAGATGTTTGAGTGAAGAGAGATATGTATAATTCTTTTTAATTTTTTTAATAGTAGATTTCTTAGTGTTGTTTTACTCCATTATATTTTCGGTTTTTGAGGTTTTCACGAAATGCAGTTTGATAATTATTTCCAACTGCCTAAACAACTTGAATATCAACTTCTTCTGTTCTTGATACCATATACAAAAATTTTATTAGAATATTCTGATAAAATTTATATTATCATAATTTGAAATTGTTATATTTATTTAAATATTTGTGTTATACATAAAGAGTTTTGTATTAAGATATCTTATTCTTGTTTGAGTGCTGAGACCTTTGCATAGCTATGAAAGATTTTAAATATTTAATGAAGATTTAATAAAATAATTTCTTAATCATAGGTATAAAATATGCATATTACTGAATCTGTTCATTTACAAGAAAAAAAAAAATCTGATCACAATTAATCCTAAACCATCTTATTAGCTAAATTTGATTTTATAGATTCATTTTCTTATTCAATAAATAATATAGTTCATGCATTATGTATGTTATGATAGCTAAATATTAATTAACATAATATTAATCGGATCTTGTCATCTTCAAATTTAAAGATAGTCATGTGATCTAAATTAAAAATTAATGATCTCTCTCTCTCTCTCTTCATCACAGTTAATTTTAAAGGCAATGAGAGGAAGTAAAGTCAACATTCGTGTGATTTGTCAAAGAATATTTAATTTTAAATAAATTAATATTAATAATATTTTTGATGTGTGACATATACATAAAAATATGATGGAATGTAATAAAAAAAGGAAATTTACATACATAACATACAATTCTTATGCATTCATATATTTAACATCTAAAATTTTATATTTATAAATTTAGCATTTTTTTTATGCTTTAAAAGATTAATTTTACTTTAAAAATAAAAAATATTATTTTTTGTTGTAATAATAAAAATTTAGGTAAAATATATGTAAATATTTATATTTGAGTGTGATTTATGTAAATATATAAAAATTATATGTATAAATGCTCCTAAAAAAATTATGTCCAACGGACTGAGAGGACAAGTGAAAATTGACATTAATTTCTTAAAAAAATTAATGAAAATGCTAAGGGCTTTTGTTTTTTTTATTCTTATTTTTATGTTATTTTTTATAATGTTTATTTAGTATACTTTTAAGTATTTTTGTTGTAATTTTTAATAATAAATAATATTTATTTAAAATACTCAAAATAAATATTAGATGCTTTGAATATTTATTTTTTAAATAATTGTTATCATCAAATATATTTTATTTTGAATCAAAATATAAATAAAATTAAATAAAAATTTTAGATTAGAGTATCATTAATTAAATTACACATTCATCTCAAATACATAGAATAAAAAAATTAATTAAATTATATATTATATTCATCTCAAAATAAATTAATAAAAATTCTAAAATAAAGTGATAAAAAATTTAATTAGAATAATTTGGTCATATTCTTACCTATTGTATTTTATGGACAATTTTTTTATCTTTCTTTTTTTAATCGCAATTGTAGCAGGATGATCCTTCATGTATATATATATATACTAAAAAATATTTACTTATATAATACATTAATAGTTAAATAATATTAAAAATATTACTAATATTAAACTAAAAAATATATATATTTTAATATAATTGAGACAGTAAAATGTTAAATTAATAAATATTAAAGTTATCATATGCATATTAATCCCAAAATTTATAATATATATAAGTTTAAAACCACTAATTTCGAGTATATTCAAAATTGACATAGAGTCAACTCAAAATTAATTTTATTAAAATTTTAATGATATATTATATTATATATATATATTTATATATTATTATATTATATATATATATATATATATATATATATATATATATATATATATATATATATATATATATATATATATATATATATATATATATATATTCATTTTGAGTCATATTTCAAGTCGCCTTAAGTTTCAATTATTTTTAATAATCTTATATGCGGCTTTCTTGTCTGGTAAAAAAAAAAGTAAGAAATAGAAATGCACGCAAAAACAAAAATCAAGAAACCTTTTTCAGAGAATGGGGAATTTCCTTGTTAGTAGTTTAAAGATTTCAAAAACTCAAATTAATTTAGAGGCTTTTTAGTTTGTTATATTATTGATGTAAAGTAACTTAAATGTATGTGTTGTAAAAGTTTTGTTGTTTGGTACAATGTGTTTCAAATGAAAATATATTTATTAATATATTTTGACTTCACCTTCTAGTTTATTTTTGGTGTACTTCAAAATTGATTGATTTGAGTGATTTTCAAATTCAATGTAAAGTTTTTATCATCTCATCAATGTCAACCACTGTTGCTATCATAGCCACTATCCATTACCCTTGCCAGCTACTGTTATTAGGCTTTACATTGAATTCATTATACTTCAAATCAAATACAGAACATAATATCATTCATTTATTTTCCACTCAATTATTTCATATACAATACATTTTTTTTACTCTATATTTCATTTGCTTTATATTCCCTTTTGAACAAAATAAATGATCCCTTAGAGATAAATCTCACATGTACATGCAATGTTTTTAAGCCTTGTTGTTGGCTTGGTTGAAGCCCTAGTTGCCATGTTTTCCTAAACATAAACCAAGGTTCAAAGTCCTAGCCACCTCCATTCCCTTGAATATGAAGCCCTAAACCATTAGCACTCAAATGGACTGCAATCACCATTTTTTTAATATTTCTTGGGTAGACAACGCATTTTGAAGATGACACATTTAGCATCGTTGTCTCCTTTAGCATACTATGGAGCTTCCTCCTCTATCATCGACAACTGCTTTGTGTTGAAGCATCTAGTAATGTTTTCATACTGCCTAAAGGTAGAACTACTCACACACCAAACACACACCTTGATTTTTATTTTTTATTTATCAGGATGCTTAACTTAGTGAAAGTGCCCCCTCTAAATAAAAGCTTTTATCTAATATAAACACAAAATTATTTTTATATATAGAAACCCTTATCCCTAGATGTCTCCTCACAAATATGTCTTCTCATGCCCAATCTTTCATCCATCATAGAGATGCATATAAAAAGCTCTAAATCCAATAAGTTGTCCTTACTAACTAGACTTCCTTGTTAGTAACATAATAACTGACAAAACACCTCTGCTATCATTCATCCAGTTTACCACTCAAGTTATGAGAGTCATTTGCTGCCCCTCATTGGCTCCATTTCTTCTTTATATAATAAGTTCATTTATCCTAAAATGTTAGACTAATTTCTCGACTAATCTCGTGCCTAACATCCTCAAGTTGTGCCCCCATAATTATTCTCTGACACTAATCATCAAAGTCATTTATTCCTTTATAGGCTCCACCATTATCATTCAAAGATCCTTTATAATTTTTATCATTACATAACTTCTTATTCCTAAAAAAACCATTTTATTTAGACACAAAATGAAAATACTTATTCAACTTGAGAATTAATAAATTAGTTAATCCATTTGTATAAAGTGAAAATTTTCAATTTTGAAAGCCCCCTATAAGTATAATTTATCATTTTTTAAATGATTTGGGGATAAGGACTCTTTGTTAATAGCCTTATTTAGGCTCCAAAATTTAGATCATTATGTAAAGTTCTTTTCTGAAAAAAAATTATTATGTAAATAAATTTTCAATGAGATTTCTCAAATAGTCTCTACTTTTTTTTTATTCAAGAAGACTCTTGTATCATACCTATTTGAATCTCATTTGCAAATCCAATTTATGAGATATAATATATATTTTTACTCTTTAGCCTCAATCTTTACATCTTTTAAAAAATTGACCCAGCAATTGCCTTTCTTTAGGAATTTTATTACTAAAATTTTGATGGAGATTAATATATCATATACATATTAGAATGAAGTTTAGGAGGATTTGAAACTCATGTTTCTTCCAAAAGGTTGGATTTGGCATAATTCCATCCTTCTGCTCCCATTCTAGTGTTCATGGTTGCCGTTCAACATAATGTTTTAAACTCCTCCCTAATCTAAGGAACTTACATCTAAATTGGTGAATAAACTCCCATGCAACCCACACATATAAAATCACCTTGGTGCAAATAATAACTACATTACCCAATTTTTTGTTATGAAAAATGATGTTTTCCATCTCCAACATGCTTTTGATGATTTTGAGCATTTGATTATTAAAGAAAACTAATATATCAACAAAAACATATTAACTACCAAGGAGGCATCATATTTACCTTAAAATATCACATTTATACTAAAGATTCAAGTATAGGAATCTATTTTAGCTTTTTCCCCAAGTTTGACAAATGAGCTTTAAAATGATGGTTAGGGGGTTTGTGCAATAGAAAATGTATCTTCTTCAGATGATGTTAGATTTTAGCTTACCATCATAGATGAGGTTGTTAATGCTCATGTAAATTTTTATTTTGGTGATATTTTTTATTCTAAAATTTATTTATTTTTCTCTCTTATGTACTCTCTCCATCTAGTTATATATTGGAATCACTTAATTACACTAAAGAGTGTCTCTATTGTCTATCTTTAAGAGCTATTGCATGTCATAAATATTTTCCTTTATTCCTCAAATACTTATCTCTCATATGGTAAAGATGGGCCATTTGCCATAAAAATCCATAAAAGATTCTTCTCTTTAAGGAAAAGAAAGTGTGAGTGGAAAGTTAATGTTAAATCACAACACATCATAAGGCCTTTTACTTATAACTTTTACAACTATAAAAATCTTAATAGGATCATGGCTACTATAATTGAGGCATTTTCTATAGCATTAAGATTTAAATTCATCAGATGCTAAGTTATGAAGCTTCTATTTATTTTGCAAATATTTTAATTATATATATTGAATTCATCCTTTTGTATAGATTGCTACCACGATGTGTTTCATATATGAACATAATTATTTATTTTTTGTGTTTGAATCACCTACTTTTAATGCAATTAATTTTTTTTTTTCATTGGCTTTATATTATTTCATTTTCCTATTTATGTTTATGGTATTTCTCATTACTTAAGTTCTTTCTTTTATGGCTTTTGATTTTTTTTAAAAAATATAATAGGTTATTTCACCAACTCTATTTTTTATATAAATATCTTTTGTGAACTATAGTTTGATTTTATATTAATAAACATTTTATGATTTAAATTAAAATTTTGATCGAAAGAGAGCCTCTTTAGGGGTTCTAAGATTATTACTTTCTTATTTTAAGTTTAAAATTACAAAATTTTTGAGAAAGTCACATCAATGGCTATTAAAGATAATTATATTTGAAATTTGTTTACAACTTACTCGATATTTGACTGGAATGAATATAGCTCAAACTGATTCAAAACTTCTCACCTTTTTTGTTGACCAAAACTTCTCATCATCCTTGCCAATAGCTTGACATGCTAGTTATTAATTTGGTGGTTCCCACCATAGCGACATATTAATCCCTTAACACTGATCATCATCATCTTATCACTCAAACATGATCCTAAAGTCAATGACTCTATTTATCTAACATTATACCACATGTTTTAACTTATAGCCATGTCCACAGCATTATCTCCCCGCATGGCACATCTCAACATCTTTCCATTCAAAGTTCACAATTACCTTGATCCAATCCTGCGATCAACTCTCGTGGTCATCAGACCCATCACCTAGAAAAGGGATAAAGTGACAAGTTAATCCTAAATCATTCTTCTAGATTCTTGGTTAAGCCTTTAAAAATATTTTTCTAGCAATGAGAACCCCACCTTAAGATGTCATCAACTCATTTTTTTTTTTTTGTTTCCCACCTCCCATACAAACATAAAAATGATGATGGTTCCTCCAAGTTTTTTTATAATTTCAAACTTCAAATTCCAAAGATTAGACCTCTAAAGTGTCACTCAGATGCCCAATTTTGGTGCTAAAGACCCTTCCCAACTCTTCCACCCTACACTCATTGGATTTGTATTAGAGTCAAGGAACCAATCAATTTTTTTTTTCAGATTATGAATAATTTTGAGCACCAACACTCCTTTGCTCCAATATACTTTGTGGTGTTTATTTTTTGGATGTATGAGGGGGGGGGGGGGGGGATACTAGTATCGTAGGGTTACTTATTGAAGTGATTGGATACGACATTGAGGTATGTTATACTATCTCAAAAGATATATCTATCATTCTTCAATGGACCTAATAATCTAATAAGGACTCCTAAGGTATGATGGGTCTTCGAATATACTAGGGATTGTTCTCCTACTTTAGATGAATGAATAAAACAAAGATTATATTAAACTAAGTTCTTAAGTTCCCTATGAAGACAAGCCTACATAGTTAATTACATATTAGGGAATGAAATTCCCTAAGAATACTCTCATTAAAGTAGATAGTTATCATCTCCAAAGATTTCAAGGTTAGACTATCAAAAGATTAGTTATATTTGAAAAATCAATTGGGAAAGTTTGAGGACAAGACTTATTTTTGAAAACCAAAAGGAGGAAGTAGAAATGCTCATGATACTAGGAAGCCTAGTGAATATTCAAATCTATCCTATGATTGGGTTTTATATATTTGAAAGTGAAGCGACTTATTTATTTAAGTTGAATTTTATTAGATTGCTAGGGCTTATAATCTATTCAACATAAGGTTATGGAAATGCGTAAGAGGTGCAAATTTATGCTTCTAGCCTGAAGAAAATAGCTATCTTGTATCCTAAACCTAGGGTGCTTTAGTAAGAGCTAAAGCGTGACCTAAATCCAAGTGACAGGTGAACATAAGGGTTTATATCGATAAGAGAGAATAAACTGTCAAACTTCTGGAATTATAACCACATGGAGTGGCTACTTACTCCTCCTTCAATTTTAAAATCATGTAGTCTGGTCTTATGAATTGCAAGATAGCTAGAGTAGTTAATTAATTGGGAAGAAATTAAGTCCTAAACTCACTCCCTAAGATACTAGAGCATGAGTGGTATGAGCATATGACTTAATCTACAAATGCAAAATATTTTCAAATTTTATTTCATTTTTGACACATCATTTAGACAAAGGCTTTAATATTTTTATATGCCTAGATGCATGATCAAGTAGCTTATTGGCCAAATCAAAAGAGAGAGGGTGAAGCTCTCGTCAGTAGGGGTTGCTCTCACAGGTCAAGTGGTCCCTATGCATGTAAAGACGGAGGCCCTCATTTGGCAAGAGTGATTCAAGATGCATGCATGATGTGAGACATATAATCATATAGCTAAGGGGTTGCTAAATCTTTTAATTATCTTGATAGCCTAAGATTTATGGTGAGGTTATGAGTTATTTAGAATTTAATTATGCGTGATTAGTTGGGTAGAAAATTTATTTTATCCTAATGCATCCTACCATACATTAAAGCATCAATAATAAGAAATGCACAATCTAAACATAACATCAATTAATTTATAAACTAACGTTAAAGAATAAAAGGCTGGTGTGGTCGGGCTCCATCATATAACCTGAAAAAGAAAAGATGGGTAGCCGAGCTCTACCCTTATACAATCCGGTATATGAAAGAATAATTACAATTTTATTAAATGTTATGGGGGTCTTCATTCTTCATATCTTCATTTTTGACTTGGTTCATTCTTTGATTTAGATGTGCTTACTTCAAAAGCATTACAAGGCACCCCAGGACAAAGCCTTCTAGCCACTGCTCATCCTAATCCCCTATAGCACTAATCCTAATTACTATTACAAAATAATAAGAATATAAAAGGTAAATCTAATTACACCTATAAAATAAGTGTTAGCTAAACACACAAACAATCCCAAGCAGTTATTTGTATAATTTGGACTTAGCACCATACACATGGGTAACCAAGCCCACTTGTCCTAACTTGGACTATGCTTGAGGGTTTAAGTAACCTGCCAAGACAACATTCAAATTTATTTTTAAGCATCCCTCAAGCATAATCCCTACAAAAAATATGATTAAGCTAACAATGACCTACCATCTAGCCTATAAAGCATACACCCTAACATCCAGTCTAAAATATTATATCATAAAATAAAATATACATCACATCATACATCGTCCTAACTTAGAGCTAGAAGTGGTGACTTAATTCTAATGTGTAAAATGTCTTAATTAAGCATTAGAGTTATATTTTTCTAAGTTTAGAAAATATTCAAGTTAACATGAAGGTTGGTTTCACTTGAAGTTGCTTAATTGATTTGCAAATTTTAATTTATATTTTATTTTGTTTAATGTGATTTACACTTAACAACTAAGTGTTGTAAAGAGAAGAAAGAGGATTACCCTCTTCCATCCCTACCTTAAACCAATTTCTAAGCATATTAATTTGATTTAGTTCTCTTTAGTGAATGGCTTTATTACACATTTTAATTAATCCTAAGTTTAGTTTAACTTTAAATAATTCTATTTAATATGAAAGACATCATAAAATTAATCTAATTGAATTACTATCACATGACATATATCAAATCATTCCTTTCCATCGTATATAACATGCATATGATTTGATCCTAAGTGTACCTATACATGCAACATGTTGTAGCACAAATGATGAATGTATATCTTTGGAATTTATGTTTCATTTGAATAAGTTATTTAATATATACAAATTAAAGCTCTATCTAAATTCTTATACAATAATATATAGGATGAAATTGAATGGGTATGAGTCATTGTTAACCACGGAAGAGAGGTAATCAAATGACCTCTGTAGGGCTAGCTAAAGCCTCGTATTCCTGAGATGTCCAGACTATATACCCATTTACATTCAAATATATGTAAGCTTGTACACATGAACATAAGAAAAAAACTCTAAGTCACATGATTAATTAATTCAATCACTGAGCCAATCATGAATGCATGTATTTTTAATATAAAGAGAGATTTTCTTTCACTAATCACACACACACACACACACACACACACACACACACATATAAAGACACACACAGTCGTGTCATTGTTAGGGAGGTAATATAATCTAATGGCCTCCTTGGGGCTAACTAAAACCTCGTATTCCTGGGATGTCCAGACTATATACTTGCTTTTCTTAAATACAGATGAATATATACATAAATAAAGAAAAAAACATTCAAAGATCGTATTTTTATTTGATTGAATTAGCTATGCATGTGAATTAAAGTTCTATCCAAATTATAATATGGAAATACATGTAAATAAAATAAAATAAGTACATATCATTGTTAACTAGGGAAGTGAGGAAATGAGCTTTTTGGGGGTAGCTAAAGCCTCGTATTCCCGGGATGTCCAGATTATACTTATTAACTTTCAAATACATATAAAACTACATATGAATCAAATGAAAAGAAGCTTTACTTCACATATCAAGGCTATAAGCACATGAAAACTTATATGTATTCATAACTACTATCACTCTAATCAATGTAATTGATTTATAAACTTTGAAAAGTAATTTGAATTTATTAGTGATAATAACCACACATATTATACATTAATACAACACATACAAACTTACATAAAGGAAAATCATTTAATTTAATTAATTTTGAAAATAGATGAATGCATGAAATAAAATGACATAAAATATTTAACATGATTGAAAAGGAATAAATAAATATAAACACATGACTTCATTAAATTAAATTAATTTTTAAGGATAATCATATTAAATAAAGCCATTTAAAGTAAACCAAAGCTTTTCATTACCACTTTTAACTTCATATTTTAATTTTATTTAAGGAATGTGAGGAAAAATTTACTGATCCTAACCCATTCCCATATTAGTGAATTAACTTAGCTTAATGAAATGTAATTAAGTTAATTTTATGAGTTAATTAGGTTGTATTATGCATTAGATACATTAATTAATCCTTTCATATGTTACCTTAATATAATTACCCAAATAATTATGAGCCAACATGATATGCATATGAATTAAAATTAAATTAGCAATGGTCTTAAGAAATAAAAGGGCCTATTATAATTGGCTCACAATTAATGATTAATTAAATTAATAAACTTAATTAAGTAGTCTTATGGTTTCCACACACATGTGGATTAACCATAATTTTCCTAAGTGGCTTTAGGTTATTAAACACCTAAAGATCTACCCATGATTTAATTAATTAAGATTTGATGTGATTGTGATTTTAACAATTAATTAAGCCATTTAATTAACTAATTAAATCTTTAATTAATTATAAATTAATTAATTTCCTTTTGACAAATGAAGTGAACTTAGGGAAAGAGGCTAGGAAGGAGGTCCCAACCCTATTCCATTAATCCATTCATTGTTAGACAATGATTAGTAAACTTAATTAACCAATTGGTTAGTGTTCATGAGATTAATTACCATTAATTAGATTAAGAGAGTGATTAGGGTTTAGTTGGTCAATTCCCTAATTAAGCAAGCAATAAATCCCAAGAAAATCATGGGAGGTAGAGGTCATCCCACTAAACTAATCCATAGAATTTGGGATTAATTACTTAAGTAATTAAAGAGTAATTAAAAAAATTAATTTATAATTAAACCTCAATTAAGCCTTAATCTCTATTCAAAATTTGTTGAAATTATTTTTATTTAATTCTTCTCTGAAATACCTTTAAAATAAATATTTATTTATTTCAGCCATTTAAAATAATTAATTGGCCCTAATTAAGCATAATGCCATCTGTGCCATGTGATTCACTGATGTGGCATGCTTTCCATATGGCACCGCATGATTGGTCACTTAAACACGTATGACTCAGCGTTGACATGGCTGGCGACGGATGTGCTTTAATATTTGCCATTCGATCTCAAATCGGATGGTGCAAATCGAACCTGTAATTTCTTAAGGGATGAAATCAAAGAAAATCTAGTGAATAATCATGACCATCTAATCCAATCATACGGAACAGATGGTGTGTGATTGATCATCCCCCAAATGATGAAAGATGGAGGTCGTCCTTCATTCATTGCTTGATCCGAGCTCACTCGAGCTTGGATAACCTCGAAAACCAATCCACACCTTCGCACGAAGGATCCAAAGGGACCCAATGGCTAAGATCGCATGACATTACATTTCCCTTCAAAACGGTCCAACCAAAATCATCCAAAGCTCAATTTTAATAGAATTACCTTGTTGGAGCTCAAGACCGATGGAGAATTTGATTAGGAAGCTTCTTCTAGTGGAGACGAAGCCTTGTTGAGCAACAATTGGATCAATTCTCAATGTTCACTCTATGGAAGCACCATCAAGAACTTTATTCTGATCGAACTCTACCTTTGATGGTCGGGATGCGATTCATTCTTGCTCGACGAGGTGTGGGGATGGTGTGTGTGAAGTTAATTTGATTTGGTAAAGAAATGAGGAAGTTGGATCGAAGGAGGGGTTTCCTATTTCTTCTTGAAGAAATTTGAGCTTAGGAAGCTTGGAGTGCTCTATGGAAGCCTTGGGGGGTATTAAAATGAGCTCTAGGGAGTTTAGAGGTGGGTGTGTGTGTTTTGGATCGAATTGAGGGGCATATATCCCACCCCATGCCTTGGATCGGACAGACTAGAATGGCTCTTGACTTTGGGTTGACTAACCACTGTCAAAGTGCCAGAGAGTTTAGTGTCACCTCCACATGGCTCGATTAGGTTGGTGGAGGCTCTGTAGGGGCTCAAGGCAGCAACCCTCAAGTTGGGATCCATTAGTTTTGACCATGGTGGGGAGGTGAGTTTGGTCCAAGGCTGACCTATCCCACATGAGTTGGGCTAGGTGAGTAGGTCAGACCCCATTTGGGGTGTTTGAGGGCTGTCACATGGAAAGGGAGGAGTGGACTTTGCCAATTTTGGCAAAATCCCATGTGGGGAGGAGAATCCAATGGAGATTTACTTTGGGTTGAGCCTAATTTAGGTTGGGCTAGTCTTGGGCTGACCAAGGTGGGTTTGGGTCAGGTTGGATCAAGTTCCAATGGGTCTTGGCTTGGTTCAAGTGGGTTTGGCTCAATTTGACCTTTATAGGTCAAATTGGGCTAGGTTGGGTTAGGTTGACCAATTGGTCAAATTGGGTCAAACCAAAGCTTAGTTCAAGTTCAAATGATGATTTGAAGTCTTTGGTTCAATTGGTTTCAATCAATTTGGTTTAGATTTAATTTTGGCTCATTTGGATTCATGTAGGTCAAATGGGCTAAGTTGACTAATTTGACCAAATTGGCCAAATTGGCTTTGGGTTATGGGTTGATTCATGTTCAAATGGTTAATTGAAGATGATTGCAAGCTTTGGTTTTAATTTATTTAGATTTGATTTGGATTTAGGCCAAATTGATAATTTAGGTTAATTTAGGCTAAATGGGTTAGGTTGACCAATTGGTCAAATTGAGTTTAATTATGACTTTAGTCAAGTTCAATAATCAATTTGGAATGAACTTGATCCAATGATTGCAATCAATTTGGGTTAGATCATGATTTGACCCATTTTGATCTTTTAGGTCAAATTAGATCAACTTGGGTCAAAGGGTCAATTAGGTTGGGTTTGGCTCAATTGGTGGTCAAGTCATGTTCAATTGTTGATCATAGGTTGGTGTGAATTAATGGTTTCAATTGATTTATTGTAGGATGAATTTTTACTAGTTTGGGTTCATATGGGTTAAGTGGTTGACTTGATCGAATGACCAAATTAACTTTGTTTGATCCAATTTATGATAATTAATTATCCTAAGGTGATCATCAATCATGATATGAGGTTTTGGTGGGCTTGGTTCAATCCAATTTGGGTAGGATTGGAACTTGGCTCAAATAGGTCAAATTGGTCACTTTGGGTCAAGTGGACTAATTGGGCTTAGTTGGTTTGATTTTGGTTGATTTGGGTTTAGTTTAGTTTATATATGGATTTAGGATGGATTTATAAATTTGGTTGCAATTGGTTTGGACTTGAATGGGTTTTGGTTCATCTGAGGATTTCAAGTCAAATGGGCTAAGTTAGGCTTGGTTGAATTAATTTGATTTGGTTGGGGTGATTGTAGGTTTCATTTATATTTGTGAATATGATTGATCCATAAGAAAATCCATTAGATTTGGGGTTCAGATTGAAGGAATTTGGCTAAGTCTATGAAGTTGGATCATGTGGATTAGGAAGCATTTGAGTGAGAATTTGGATTTGGTTTTGGTCATTTAAACATAGATTTGATTTATATTTGGGAAGATAATTGAAGAAGTAATTGATTCATGAGAAAATCAAATAATTTTGGATTGAATTGGAGGGTAGTTTGGCTAAGTCCATGTGATGGGTTCATAGGGCTTAGGTTGGATTTGATTTAGTTTGATTTAGTTTTGATAATTTAAAGGTACATTTGATTTATATTTGTCATATGATTGATTTATGAGAAAATCAATTGAGCTTGAAGTGATTGGAATGGTAATTTGGCTAAGCTCAAGGGTCATAGGGCTTAGAGAAGGGTTTGATTTAGTTTTGGTCCTTTGATTTAATTTGATTTGTTTAGAATTTGGTTTATTGATTGAGGAGTTGAATTGATTTATGCAAAAATCAATTAGGCTTGATTTGGTTTGAATTTGATTAAGTCTAAGTCCATAGGACAAGAATCAGAGGACTTAAGCTATGTTGATCAGAGTTTGGGTTTGGAATTTTGATCATAGGTTTCAATTATTTGATTTGGATTTGGATTTGGATTTGAGTTTGATATGAATTGAATTTAGTTGTGATTTAAGAAGGTGAACATAGGTTGGTTTAGATCATGGGATAGGTAGATCAACCTAATCCCTAAGGCATAGCCTAATCCTATGGTTAACCCTTCTAAGTCTCTAGCTATGGTTAAGTGTTCACTTAATTGCTAGAAGTGTCTTATGACTAAGAAAATATCAACATCTAGAAGACCACTAAGTCTAAGAAGAGACGATTGAATCCACACTCCAAAAGTGAGGTCAATAAAAGGACCCCCAATAGTGTGGTGTAACTGACAAGACACACCGCATGTATTGGTGTTGACCGATATGATCAACCATGTCCAAAAGATTACAAGTGCTAATAAAAATGGTCAATACCTAAACATGAGAGGTAGACAGAATCATGATCTTGGTGCAATGCAACTCAACTCATGCCAAGGGCATGAGAGAGCTAGTAGGATTTGATGGGAACTTTATATCAAGGGCATTAAGAGAGATTTAATGGATCACACATGTATTGGATATGACATGTGAGGGGTTTATGCCAAGGGCATAAGAGGAAAATCCACCAGGGATTGGGTATGTGAACCTTCCACTATGGAAGCAGGATCGAGCTATCCACTGGGGATACAAATTTGAGTTTGATTTGATTTAGTTTATGTTTAATTTATGGCCATATCTGCTTGGGATATGAGCTTGGATCCACTGCGGATCAATACTTGTTTTAATTTTTTATGGCTCCACTGGGAAGAAAGGTATGATTTAACTCCACTGGGGAAAATCAGATTGAATTAAATTTGATTTGATTTAATTTATGGACCCTGTTGGTGTGCGATGGATCCACTAAGAAGGAGTCATGTACAAATCCAAAAAAAGTAGTCTACCAACTGCAGGGTAGGACTAACCAACATAAGGGTTGCCTTTCGATGTGCAATGATAGTGCTAGAAAAAAAAATGTAGCAGACTTACATCTTTCAAAGCATGGAACAACCACCGCGGTGATCTGTTGGTAACACAATAAATCAAACCCAACCTAGGGTGACTACTGAGTGAGTGCTACTGGGACTTATGTCAACTCAAGAGTAGTCAGAGTCAATTTCATTTGATTTGATATGGTTTGTTTGAATTGATTTAGTTTGATTTAATTGATGGACCCTGTCGGTGTGTGATGGATCCACCAAGAAGGGGCTATACCAGCCTTGACCTATCTCAGATTTATAAATCTAAAGGGATAGTCTACCGGACGCAAGGTAGAGCTAACCAACCTAAGGGTTTCCTTTCGATGTGTAACGACTGTGCTAAGAAGAAAGCATAGCAGACTTATATCTTCCAAAGGGGAACAACCACTGGAAATTGGGTATAACAAATTGAACCCACTGGGCAACCATAGAGTGCTATTGGGGACCTATGTCAACTCAAGAGTAGTCAGGAGATTCCTCAGGAGTTTGGATACGCTAAAGATAGATGCCTCTGGAAAAGGTACATGTCCTTCTAATCCACAAGCATATATATATATATATATATATATATATATATATATATATATATATATATATATATATATTTTATTTATATGTTTGCGTGGACTCTATTGGTGTGCAAGGGACCACACTAAGATGGGGCTATATCGGCCTTGACCTATCTCAAATTCACTGTACCAAGGGAGAATCTGCATATCCATAGTATGGACTCTCCAACCATAGGGGTGGTTACTAGGAAAGAGGAACTATCCGATCCAGTAGTAACCTGGGTAGTGTCTAGATGGGGTCGCAAGGACATGATCTAAATAGAGTACCCACATGGGAGGTGCTGCTAGGGGCGTTATCCTGATCACTGAAAAGAAAGCTTATAGGTGTACGATGGCTAACTCAAAGAGAAAGCATAGTAGACTTACATCTATCATGAGTGGTGTATCCATTAGGTGGGTCACTGTCAGCATAGCAAACACCAACTAACCTAAGATTCCCGTCGGTGTGCAACGATCAATCTAGAAAGAAAGCATGTAGACTTACAACTTTCTAAGCGAAACTAATCATTGGGACAGTCTATCTTTAGAGGGATAGATACTATCCAACCTAAGGAGATTATGGAGTCCCAAGGAGGACTAGGACTGACGAAGTAGTGGAGGAAAGGAGCTGCTAGGGGACTTACCCTAAACCTCAAACATACTTGACCTAGTCAGTGCATGAAGACTAATCCAAGAAAGCATAGTAGACTCACATCTTCTTAAACAAAGCCATCATGGGGTAGCTTACTAGCTATGCAATAAGGCCTACCATACTAACAACATGCTCATCGATGTATAATATTAAGTGAGAGGAAAGTGCAGTAGACTCACATCCTCTAAAGCAAGAAGACCACTGGGGTGACACACTAGCTGAGTGAATCAACCTGACCTATAACTACTACTGAATGAGTGTCGTTGGGGGTGTTATCCCAACTCGAAGTAGCTTGAGATAAAAGATATGTGTTTTTTTATGTATTTTATGTGAAGTTTGTGTTTGTGTTATGTTGATGAAGGTAGGATGCTCCTTGGGTTCACCCTAAACACATTGTGGCAGATTCATAGAAAAAAATACTTTCAATTTGAAGAGATGGAATTTGAAATGAAATTTACATTGATAATTATTTTCAAACATGATTTTATGGATAATATTTCTTTAGGTAGATCCCATTGATCGGATGAATCGGGGGCTCTCCCTTATAATTTATAAGTTGATATGATCCTCCTTGGTAGGCTTTCTCTATAGCAAAATGGCCTTTCCAAGTGAGTTCAAACTTACCTCCCATCTTGTGATGGGCAACAATTGGTCTCCTTAGAACTAAAATAATCTCTCCTACTTGAAAAGCTCTAGGACAGACCAATTTGTTATGAGCTTGAATCATTTTAGCTTTGTACAACTCGAGATTTTGGCATGCCCGTAGGTGTCTCTCCCCTTATCCTTTGAGCTCTTCTAACAGTAACTTGGTGTTATGCTCCATTGTGATCTTGTTATTGTCAACTATCCTTAGTGATGGGAGTTGGACTTCTAATGATAGAATGGCTTCAGACCCATACACTAAGGAGAAAGGTGTGATTGAGTTGGAGTTCAGTAGGTAGTGAGGTAGGCCAACAAAGCTTCAACTAACTGCTCATGCCACTATCATTTATTTTCATCGAGTGCCTTCTTTAGTATTTGGATGAGAGTTTTGTTTAAGGTTTTTACCACACCATTTACCCTTAGGTAGTAGATGGTAGAATATCTGCAATCTATGTTGTGTCATTGGAAAAAGTTGTTGATCTTGGTACTCTTTAATGCAATACCATTATTGGATATAATTTGGCGAGGCACCCCAAATCTATATACGATATGGTTTCTAAAAGGAGTATGATGACTGCCGAGTGGGATCGCCTCTTCATATATGGAAAAGTAGTAGTGGCAGCTAGGATGAACCGATGACCCTTGGAAGAAGGAGGGTCGATTTTTCCCACAATGTCAGTACCCCAAAACTCGAATGACCATGAGGTAATGTTGGGTGGTTGATGTAGGACCACTCCATGTACATGACATTGATGGCATCGCCACATCCATGCAATTTATGATAATCGACGACCAGTAGAATCCTAGTCTCTTGATCTTAGCTTTCAACTTCGGACCAAATTGGTGAGCTCCACATAATCCTGAGTGCACCTCGGTCATAATTTTACAAGCTTCGTGTTTGTCTAAACAATGTAACCACATATGATCGAAAGACTGCCGGTACAATACACCATCTATAAGGGCATTGGAAAGTACTTTGCTTCATCTAATGAGTTTGTGACTTCTCTTGAGGTAGTTTGCCTTTATTTAGGTAATCCATGAATGGTTGCCTCCAATATAACTCCTCATCCTTTTTGGCAATGCTAACCTCCCTTTAAGAGAGTACTTTTGATGAGTTTTATATCAATAAGGGATAAGACTTGTCTATTTTGGACCTTTATTGATATGGACTCATTTTTCAGACAAGCCAACTCCTTGGCAAGCTTGGCTAAAGCTATGATATTTTTTTTTCCTCGAGGACTCTTATAGATGGTAACCTCTGGGATTTGGGTCAATAAATTCATGGAATACTTATGATAATGATGGAGAGTAGGCTTTAGGACCATGTAGGACCCAATTTGGTTGATGACTAGTTGAGAATCCCCAAAGATGTTGATATTCTGGATGCTTAGAGTAACGACTAACTCTAGACTAGCAATTAGATCCTCATATTTGGCTTCTTTGTTGGTGCAAGGATTGGGTAGATGGTATAAGAATCTCATCACATCACAAGTCCAGAGTTAAGAAAATTATCCTTACCCCTACCTTTCCTGGAAGAGTAGACTATGGTTTTTCTCTCCATTGAAAGAAAGCCGCACCATCAAAGTACTTCTCCTAATGATGAATGCTAGTGCCCCCTAAGTTCATGATTTATTCATTAGGGAGGTCATCACTAAGCAAAGAATCAACAAGAAGTGGGTGTGCTGCAATGAAATCTGCAAGTGCTTGTCCTTTCACTACACGAGGGGTATAAAAGTGAGGTCAAACTATGATAGAATCATGGACCAACGTGACAACTGTCTGGATAGTGTCGACCATGTCATGAGATATTATAGTGGATTGATCCTAGAGAACAAGTTCACTTTATGAGAAAACATGTAGTGCAGTAGCTTTTGGGATGTGAAGATCAAAGCTAAGCAATGCTTCTCAATGGGTGGGTAATTTTCCTCCTCAGGTGATTAGACGATGAGCTGAGGTAGTAAAGCACATTTTATTTCCCTTTGTCATTGATTTGAGTTAACAAAGTGCCAAGGGAGTCATCTAATATAGTAGTGTATAGTATCAAAGGCTTGCCTAGGATAGGGGCTGCTAGAACTGGTGGCATCATCACATAGCGCTTGATGTCTTCAAAAGCATACTGCATTTGTCATTCCACTTGAACTTGGCATCCTTTTTGACAAGTGCTGAGAATGGTTGACGTCTGCTTGATAAATTGAATATAAACCATCTTAGATATGCCAACCGCCCTTGGAATGATCTTAGTTGAGTTAAACTTTTAGGGGGTGACATTTTTAATATCACTTTGATCTTCTCCAGATCAATTTTGATTCCTCGATGTTGGACAACAAACCCAAGAAATTTTTCTGAAGCTACCCTGAATGCACACTTTAGGGGGTTCATTTTGAGGTTAAATTACATTAACCATTCAAAAACTACTCTCAAGTCAGAGAGATGATATTCCCTTTCTCTAATTTTGACTACAAGATTATCGACATAGCACTCGACTTGATGATGAATGAGTTCATCGAAGATTCAAGTCATGACATGCTGGTATGTAGCACTGTCATTTTTAAGGCCGAAAGGCATGACCTTATAGCAAAAGATTCCTATCGGGGTTCTAAAAGTAGTATTTTCTAAATTTTGGGGGCCATCTTTATTTGGTTATATCCAGATGAGCCATCAATGAAAGAGAAGAATGCATGAGATGAGGTAATGTCCACCATCAATTCTGGTATTGGTAGTGAAAATTCATCTTTTGTACATGCCTTATTTAGATCCCTAAAATTGATGCACATGTGAATTTGGCCATTCTTGTTCTTAACTGAGATGAATCTAGCCAACTAGATGGGATATTTTTCCTCTCGGATGAAACCAGCATCGATCAATTTCTTGACTTTAGAAATGACCTATTGTTCAATGTCTAATCACATGTATCTAGGAGCTTGCTTGATAGGGTTAACACTATGTTCTATTGCTAGTTTATAGACCACTACATTAGGAGCCAATCCAAGCATCTCTTCATAACTCTATGCAATGCAGTCCTTAAACTCAATGAGTAGCCTAACTAAGTCATTGGTTTCAATTATATTCAACAAGGAATTGATGTATGTCAGACGAGGATTGTCTTCAGTCCCTAAGTTAATTTCTTTAAGCTCATCGATGGTTGACCTGATCTCCTCTTCAAACTCTAGCGGTGCATCTTTGATTTCAAAATCATATGAATCATCTAAAGTTTCTAAGCACACTTCTTCATATGAGTTAATGTTATTTGAAAGGAACCTATCAGATTTCAAATGATTGGTGATGACTAAGTAATAATCATCATCATCGATTGGACCCACTGTACCAAATCCTATTCCTGATCTTGATTGAGAGTTATTATATTTGTTGTCCCATATTCTTTCGAAGTAGTCTGACTTGTGCTTAGACCAAGAATGTGGGATTAACCATTTCTTTGCTAGATTATGAACACAAGGTGAGTACCAATCAATAGGTAATTCTATTAAATCTTTATATGAATCATTCTCAAGTTCTACATCAACTTCTTGACTTAAGGATGATGCTCCCAAAAAGAATCTCTAAATCTTAACATCTGTGGATGACTTAGAGGCTTCTTTAACTACCAAACCCTTAACTTTTTGAGAGGAAAGTGGGGTTAGAGCTAAGATTCCCAACTGATGCCTAACAGTTTTACATAGACTTGGATATACTTATGCTCTACTTTAGAGCCCGGTCTTCATCGCTATGCAACTCAAGTGTCACTTATAAAGGAATCTGCTGCTGAGAAGAGTTGGCTGGTATGCTAACCATATAAGACTCATCCTCTGAACTAGATTCTAAGTCTATATGGATAGCAGGTGTAGTCCTGATAGCTGGGACATGTCTCCTATTGGGTGGCCAATAAGAAGGTCATCCACCCCTGGGACTGCCTTTGGACTGGCCTCTTCCTCATCTTGGTGGAGGTCGGGTCATCATACCCACTCATTTAAATGAAGTAATGAACTGTGGGTGGAATCTAATCTTGGCTCTACATCCTCCCCTGAGTCTATTTCTCACTCCCTTTATTTTATTTTTCTTTCTCTTTTTTCTTTTCTTTTCTTTTTTTTTTCTTTTTTATCCCACATGGGGATTTTGACTAAGTTTGCTAGAATAGACTTTTTGATTTTAGGGGAGGTAGTAGGCTGCATCCTCATATATCCAGATCTCATGAACTATAAATGGTCTGAGATCTCTTTTAACACAGTAAACAATCTGACCTCTCATGAACTTCATGCACTGATGTAGAGAAGATAGAATCATTTTGTTCTAGTGTATCTACAGTCTCCCAAGCAAAGCATTGAAAGATGTATCCTAGTCTATGATATGAAACTTGGCTTCAGTCTTCCAATCATCTATCCAGTGGTAACACTATAGAGCCTAAGGCCCTCTCGCCATGTTCATTAAATCCTCTCAAAATCATCCTCACTTTTGGAGTTTAGAGATGTCAATCCTTAAGTAAGCAAGGGAAGACTCAATTGACCGATGCACTTGGGTCAACCAAAACTCTAAATAGCTTGTATCTACCAACATCCACTCTAATGTAAAGAGGGCGGTTATGCTCGGTCTTCCCTAGAAGTAAGTCTTCATCACTGAATGTAACTCCTAGGATGTCCTTCGAGTGGCATCCCTCCTCTTCAATAGCGGCAATTGAGCTAAGCATATCTCTGGATCAAGTAAGGCCTTGATTAGATATTCCCTCATCTCTTTGGATAAGTCAAGGGCATATATATACTTGAATTTATTGGCAGCTTTCTAAGATTAGCTAGGACATTGTAATAAACTCTGGCTTAGTCCTCCATAAGCATATCCATAGGTGGAGGATCTTGTGAAGGGGCTATCTGCTCACTAGAACTAATGACTTATTTACCCTTATCTTGAGGTGCTACCCTAGGAGGTAGAACTTTACCACTACGTAGGTGACTTTAATGACTTCTTAGAATGATTAGCTTGTGGGAAGTTCTACCTTCTCATCAGGCATACATATAGCTTCTCCTATGGGATCCTCGGAGTCAGATGAATCCAAGTCAATCTCAAGAGGTGAACCCAATTGATTCAGAGAAGGAAAGTTCAACTCTAAATCAAAAAAGAAGGATTAAAATTACTAGAGATATTATTATTTAGACACGGAGAGCTTTCAATAGGAATAAAACCTGGAGCATCAAAAGTAGACAAGATATAAGTAGAATCAACTTTCTTCATTGATTTCTTTTTGGGTGGAGGTACATGATAGAAATCAAGTAAGTAAGTAGAGTATTTGATGCCCTTACCCATTGATACAATGCTCATGCCGATAGAAGAGGAGCTAGTAGAAGAAGTGGTAAATGCAACGGTGGAGGGAGTGTTGGACTCGGACAGTGGTTGTGCTACTGGACTATCCCGGGCAAGTGTGGTGAACTGTTACTGCTGCTGGGCTGTCACCCTCCCCGAGTTATCTTTTGCAACTAACAAACCTTCCTTAGTGTTGGAGGTTTGAGCTGCTTCAGTCACCTGAAGGAAAGTTTCTTAATATTTGAAATGATCTTTTTAAACATACGTGATAAGAAAATATCTCAACCTTCTTTGGTCTTAAGAGGATCGCAAGTATCCCCAAGGATTACTCTAATAGAACTAGATGGTTGTTCTAATAGGTATTCCTTAGATATAACTATGGCTCCCGAGTTATAGCTACAGCCAGTCCTTGAAAGTGATACAATCCTCTGAGACATGATCTAACATGTGGTAGTAGGGGCAATAGCTAGGATCATTACTCTTGTCCACTTCCTTTGGCCCCTTAGGCTCTGGTAACTAAAAGTTAGGTTTCTTCAAGAGATTCTTAAAGATTTTCCTAACTACTTCCTCTTGAATTAATATGGCTTATTCAATTTATTAGCAAGAGTATGTGAAAAATAACTACCTGGCAGTGGATATGAATACCATTGTTGGATAAACTATTATGGTGGCAGCAGTGGCCGTTGTAGTGGCTGATATGATGGCCGAAGTGATGGCAGGAGGTGGAAAGAGGTTGCTGAGCTCATGGTCTCTCATACCGAACCCTGGCTAGCTACTTCTCTCTATCCACTGACATAATTGTCCCTGGTTTCTATTCAAACACCTTTTATTGTTTAGGCTTAGATGATTGGTCCAAGAAGGGAAACTGTTTGGCTTCCTCTTGTAGGTTAACCGCCTTGTTGATTAGTTTCTTAAAGGTTTTTATGGTAAAGCCCTTAAGCATGAAGGTGACCGGGCCATGGATATTCTTGAGTAGAATCTCATTGGTATGCTATTCGGATAGTTGTGGCTCATATTTCATGCTTAGGTTGCGCCACCTGAGAATGTAATCAACAAGGAACTCATTGGGTTTCTACTTTTCTATAATGAGGTCACCTACAGTCACTCTCTATTGACCTCCAACAAATTTCTTGATGAAGAGAGCTCCAACTTAGTAAAAGTCTTCACCGAACTGTTGGGAATTTTAGTGTACTAATCAAATGCAACCCCTGCTAAGCTGCTGACAAAAAGTCTGAATGAGAGTGTTGCAACAACTAGCTCTAAAATGTGCAATATATTGCCAAGGGTTCCCACTGTCATCAAAGATCTTGAAGGAAGGTGGCAAAAAACTATTGGGGTATTGAACTACATCGAATTCCTCTATGTATGGTCTACCCTTTGGAATAGATGAGCTCCCCCTAGCTTGCACCAACACTTCCCTCACCTACTATTCCACCATATGCTTGATAACCTTCTCGTGCATTGAGGTGCTATCTGTGACCTTCCTATGCAAACTACCAGCATCATCATTTACGGGAGTGCACTTAGACGATCGGGGTTTGTACCAACCATGGTTCGGCTACCATGAGAAGGGAGATTGGGGTTGGGTTCTGTAATGCTAAGACCACTGCCATCAACTCCTCTACCCTCTTCTCCATCCTGTCTATCTGATCATCCTTCTTCTTGAGCTGGTGGAGGAGGTGCTGGGTTGAGTGAGAAGTGTCACCTTCCTCGACACAACACCATCCCAACTATGCTGATCTCGCTGTAGGGATCCTTGGGTGTCGACATGTGAACCTCGGTTGTGTCATCCAAAATGTCATCTTTATCATGATCAAAGCTAACTCTACCCTCCTCCTGATCTGAGTGATCACTGCCAACAATTTGCTTGACTTCAGCGTGTTAGTCCTCTATGATGTCATCTAATGAACGATCATTTACCCTACCTAGCTCTACTAGAATGTAGACTGGTTATCAATAGATCATAGAAGGGATAAGGAGACTGGGCTAGTATCTCTGCATTTGTTGAAACAGAACTAAATTAAACCCTTGCCTTGAACTATAGGTTTGAATTATTGACTCTTGATTTGATTTCCTTGGAATTTGAAGCCACACTTAACAAATTTAGGTATGCTAAGTGGGGTTCATTATTTTGGAGAGATTTAGGAATTTGAGGAGAGACTTTGCCATAAGATTTTGATTTTGATTTAGAACCCACACTTAACATTTTATTTATATATATATATATATATATATATATATATATATATATATATATATATATATATATATATATATATATATATATATATATATATATATAAGTATGTCAAATAGAGTTCAAATGTATGTTTAATGTTTTGATTTGATATTCTTTTTGAAATGAGACCCACATTTAACAAATTAGGTATGTTAAATGGAGCTCACTTGTATGTTGTTTATATGGTTTTGTTTTGATTTTGGAGATTGAACTTATATAACAAATATGGGTATGTTAAATGGAATTCAAAAATATGTGTTGGATATCTTGGCTTGAGAACTCCATTTAAAAAATGGGTATGTTAAATGGAGTTCAAATTATATATTATTTTTATTTTGTAAGAAGGGGGGACCTTCACTTAACAAATTTGGTATGTTAAGTGAAGTCCATTTTGTATGTTGATTGTTTTAATTTTGGTTTGAAAGATAGAGCTCTCACTTAATAAATATGGATGTGCTAAATGGAGTTGGTCCTATTTTTGAAAATATTTTAGATATGTTTGGTTTTAAATTTTGAAAAGGGGACCCTTATTTAAAAAATTTAAGTATGTTAAATGGGGGATAGTTTAATTTTTGAAAATGGGTTTGAATATGTTTATGAAAAAGAGGTTTGTTATTTGATTTTGAAAAGAAGAACACTCACTTAGCAATTTTATGAGTGTTACGTAAGGTTTAATTAATTTTGAAAGATTTTGATTTTTCTTTGTTTGATTTTGATTTTAAAAGAAGATGTTTATTTAGCCAATTATATGAAAAAGATTTTGAAAAGTTTTGTAAAAGAATTTATTTATTTTATTTTAGATTTCTTTTAAGATCTTGCCAAATATGAAATGAATCCTTGCTTTACCAAGCTAGTGGTAAGATGTTCCAAATCTTATTTGACTTATATTTGGTCATCTTCTTTATTTAGTTAATTTATTATTAACTATTGGGGGACCCAATAGGAGTCTTAGGACTTACAAGGTGAGGTACTAAAACTTTAAGGATGCTGGCTACCTATGCTTAAGAATGAAATGAGCAAAAGGCCAACAGAAAGAAAGAAGTCTCAAGCTTATATAAAAATAGAAGTCCACTATCGATGCTTGGAGATGATAATTGTTGCCAGAGATGGAGAGAGTAACCTTCCCTAGCGAAGTCGCCATAAAAACCCATGGTGTTTATTTTCGGATGTATGGGGGCGGGTAGACACCATGTAGATCGTAGGGGGTACTTATTGAAGTGATCAAATATGATATTAAGATATGATATACTATCTCAAAAGATAAAGGTATCACCCTTCAATGGACCTAATGACCTAATAAGGATTCCTAAGGCATGATGGGTCTTCGAATATACCTGAAATTTTTCCCTTTATATGGATGAATAAAGCATGATTTATACTAAATCAGGTTCTTAAGTTCCTTATGAAGGCAAGCCTCCATAGTTAATTATATATTAGGGAATGAAATTCATTAAGAATACTCTCAATTAAAGTAGATAGTCATCATCTCCAAAGATTTCAAGGTTAGACTATCAAAGGATTGGTTGTATTTAGAAAATCAATTAAGAAAGTTCAAGAAGACTTATTATTGGAATCCAAGGTAAAAGTAAGAAATGCTCATGATACTAGGAAGCCTAGTGAACATTTCAATATATCCTATGATTGGGCTTTATATATTTGAAATTGAAGAGACTTATTTATTTTAGTTAAATTTTTATTAGATTGCTAGGGCTTATAATCCATCAACACAAGCTTATGGAAATACCTATAAGGTGAGGATTTATGCTTGTAGCCTGAAAGAAATGGCTACATTAAATCCTAAATCTAGGGTGCTTTATTAAGATCTAAAGCATGACCTAAATCTAAGTGACAAGTGGACATAAGGATTTACCTCCACAAGAGAGAATAAATTGTTTAACTTATGGACTTATAATAGCCTAGAGTAGCCATTAGCTAACTCCTCCTACAATTTTAAAATCATGTAGTTTGGTCTTATGAATTGCAAGTTAGCTAGGGTAGTTATTTAATTGGAAAGAAACTAAGTCCTAAACCCACTCCCTAAGAGACTAGAGCATGAGTGGTATGAGCATATGAATTAATCTACAAATGCAAAATCTTTTCAAATTTTATTTCATTTTTGACACATCATTTAGACAAAGGCTTTAGGATTTTTATATGCCTATATTCATGATGAAGTAGGTTATTGGCCAAATCAAAAGAGAGAGGGTGAAGCTCCATCAGTAGGGGTTGCTCTCACAGGTCAAATTCTAGCGTAAGTGACAGGCCTTCATTTTGTAAGAGTGATTTAAGATGCATGCATGATGTGACATACAACCATATAGCTAAGTGGTTGTTAATTCTTTTAATTATCTTAATTATAGCCTAAGCTTTATGGTAAGGTTATGAGTTGTTTAGAATTTAATTATTAGTGATTAATTTGGTAGAAAATTTATTTTATCCTAAGGACCTAATGCATTTAGGCCACACATTAAAGAAGCATCAATCATAAGAAACTATGAAAAGGATGCCATCCTAATGCAATTTAAACATAACATCAATAAATTTTATAAACTAAAGTAAAAGAATAAAAGGCCTGGGTCGGGCCACATCGTACAACCCGAAAAAGAAAAGATGGGTAGTCGAGCTCTACCCTTATACAACCTGATATATGATAGAATAATTACAATTTTATTTAATGCTATAGGGGTCTTCATTCTTCATATCTTCATTTTTGACTTGGTTCCTTCTTGATTTGGATGTGCTTACTTCAAAGGAATCACATGGAACCCTAAGACAAAGCCTTCTAGCCACTGCTCATCCTAATCCCCTATAGCACTAATCATAACTCCTATTAAAAATTACATCAAGAATAGAAAAGTTAAATTTAACTACACCTGCAAAATAAGTGTTTGCTAAACACACATATAATCTCAAGCAGTTATATGTATGATTTAGACTAAGCACCCTGCACATGAATAACCAAGAATCCCTGTCCTAACTTGAACTATGCTTGAGGGTTTAAGTAACCTACAAAGTGAGCATTCATATTTATTTTTAAGCATCCATCAAGTGTAATCCAGTCTACAAAGAATACACCCTAACATCTAATCAAAAATATTACATCATAAAATAAAACATACATCAAATCATACACTATCCTAACTTAGAGGTAGAAGTGGTGAATTTATAATGTGTGTGTTAAGGCCTTGTGTGGTATGTCTTAACTATGCATTAAAGTTATATTTTTCTAAGTTCAAAAGCTATTCAAGTTAACATGAAGGTTGGTTTCACTTGAAGTTGCTTAATTGATTTGCAAATTTTAATTTATATTTTATTTTGTTTCAAGTGATTTACACTTAACAACTAAGTGTTGTAAAGAGAGGAAAGAAGATTACACTCTTCCACCCCTACCTTAAGCCACTTTCTAAAGTATATTAATTTGATTTAGTTCTCTTTAGTGAATGGCTTATTACACATTTTAATTAATCCTAAGGTTAGGTTCACTTTACATAATTCTATTTAACATGAAATACTTCTTAAAATTAATCTAATTGAATTACTACCAAATGACATATATCAAATCATTCCTTTCCATCATATATAACATGCATATGATTTGATCCTAAGTGTACCTATACATGCAACATGTTATAGCACAAATGATGAATGCACATATTTGAATTTATGTTTCATTTGATTGAGTTATTTAATACATGCTAATTAAAGCTCTATCTAAATTCTATACAATAATACATAGGGATGAAATTGAATGGGTATGTGTCATTATTAACTAGGGAAGTGAGGTAATCAAATGACATCTTTAGGGCTAGCTAAAGCCTCATATTCCCGAGATGTTCAGACTATATACCCATTTACATTGAAACATATGTAAGCTTGTACACATGAACATAAGAAAGAAAACTCTAAGTCACATGATTAATTAATTCAATCACTTAGCCAATCATGAATGCATGTATTTTTAATAGAAAGATGGATTTTCATTTACTAATCACATATACATACACATGTATAAAGACATAAACAAGTACGTGACGTTGTTAACCTAGGAAGTGAGATAATCAAATGACTTCCTTGGGGCTAGCTAAAGCCTCATAGTCCTAGGATGTCCAGACTATATACTTACTTTTCTTAAATACACATGAATAAATACATAAATAAAGGAAAGAAAATCCATGCAAGATCATATTTTTATTTGATTGAATCATTTATGCATGTGAATTAAAGTTCAATCTAAATTCTAATGTAAAAATACATGTAAATTAAATCAAATAAGTACATGTCATTATTAACCAGGGAAGTGAGGTAATTAAATGACCTCCTTGGGGAAAGCTAAAGTCTCGCATTCCCAGGATGTCTAGACTATACTTATTAATATTCAAATACATATAAAACTATGTATGAATTAAAGGAAAGTGAGCTTTACTTCACATATCTAGGCTACATGCACATGCAAAACCTATATGTATTCATAACTACTATCACTCTAATCAATGTAATTGATTTATAAACTTTGGAAAGTAATTTGAATTTATTAGTGATAATAGCCACATATATTATACATTAATACAACACATACAAGCTTACATAAAGAAAAATCATTTGATTTAATTAATTTTGAAAATAGATGAATGCATGAAATCAAATGACATACAATATTTAACATGATTGAAAAGGAATAAATAAATATAAACAAATGACTTCATTAAATTAAATTAGTTTCTAAGGACAATCATATTAAATAAAGCCATTTAAAGTAAACCAAAGCTTTTCATTACCACTTTTAACTTCATATTTTATTTTTATTTAAGGAATGTGAGGAAAAATTTACTGATCCTAACCAATTCCCATATTAGTGAATTAACTTAGCTTAATGAAATATAATTAAGTTGATTTTATGAGTTAATTATGTTGTAGTATGCATTAGATACATTAATTAAACCTTTCTATGTTACCTTAATATAATTATCCAAATAATTATGAGCCAACATGATATGCATATGAATTGAAAATTAAATTAGCAATGGTCCTAAGAAATCAAAGGGCCTAATGTAATTGGCTCATAATTAATGGTTAATTAAATTAAGGAACTTAATTAAGTAGTCTTATGGTTTCCCCACACATGTGGATTAACCATAATTTCCCTAAGTGGCTTTAGGTTATTAAACACCTAAAGTCTACCCATGATTTAATTAATTAAGATTAGATGTGATTGTGATTTTAATTTGATTAATTAAGCTATTTAATTAACTAATTAAACCTTTAATTAATTACAAATTAAGTAATTTCCTTTTAATAAAAGAAGTGAACTTAGGAAAGAGGTCCCAACCCTATTCCATTAGTCCATTCATTATTATACAGTGATTAATGAACTTAATTAACCAATTTATTAGTATTCATGAGATTAGTTAAGCAATAATGGATTAAGAAAGTGATAGGGTTTAATTTGTCAATTCTCCTAATTAAGCAAGCAACAAATCCCAAGAAAATCATGGGAGGTAGAGGTCATCCCACTAAACTAACCTATAAAATTTGGAATTACTAATGTAATTAATTAGTAATTAAGAAAATTAATTTTATAATTAAACCTTAATTAAGCCTTAATCACAATTCAAAATTAATTGGAATTATTTTTAATTAATTCTTCTCTAAAATATTTTTAAAATGAATATTTATTTATAATTTTTTGATTTTTTGATTATTTTTTATTAATTATGGAAGTTTAAGTCATTAAAATAATTATTTAGCCCTAATTAAGCCTAATCTTGTCAGCACTACGCGATCCGCTGACATGGCGCCATGGGATTGATCACTTAAACGTGTCCGACTAAGCACTGACATGGCTGGCGACAGACATGCTTTCATCTCCACTATCTGATCTCGGATCAGATGGCACAGATCGAACCCGTGGTTCCTTAAGGGATAAAATTAGAGAAAATCTAGCAAATAATCACAACAGTTCTTTCCAATCATGTGAAACGGATGGTGCATGATCGATCATCCCTCGAGCGATGAAAGATGGAGGCCGTCCGCCATTCATCGCTCGATCCGAGCTCACCCAAGCATGGATGGCTCAAAACCAGCCCACACCTTCGAATGAAGGATCCAAAGGGACCCAATGGCTAAGATCGCACAACATTACATTTCCTTAAAAAGCTCCAACCAAAATCATCCAAAGCTCAGTTTTAATGGAATTATCTAATTGAGCTCAAGATCGGTGATGAATTTGATTGAAGAAGCTTCGTCTAGTGGTGATGAAGCCCTATTGAGTAGCAATTGGATCAAATCCTCACTGTTCGCTCTATGGGCGAAGCACCATCGATTTGGAGCTTGATTAAGTTTGAACTCCTACCTCAGGTGGTCAGAAAGCTCGGGAAGCAATTCATTCTTGCTCAATGAGCTGTGGGGATGGTGTTTGTGAGTTAATTTGGATTTGGTGAAGAAATGGAGAAGTTGGATTAAAGGAGGGAGTGTCCTATTTCAGCTTGAAGAAATCCTAGCTTAGGGAAGCTTGGAGTACTCTGTGGAAGCCTTGAGGGTTTCAAAATGAGCTCTAGGGAGTTTCTGAGAGTGAGTGAGTGTGTTTTGGATCAATTGAGGGGTGGGGGTATATCCCCTCTGGATCGAACAGAGAATGGCTAATTTTTTTGGCCAGTCACCATCAAAGCATCGGAGAGGTCGGTGTCACCTCCAAGTGGCTCAATTTGGTTGGTGAAGGCTTTGGCATGGGATCAAGGCAGGAGCCCTTAAGTTGGGATCCATTAGTTTCAGCCATGGTGGGGAGATGAGTTAACTCACCTCCCTTTGGTCCAAGGCCAACCTAGCCCACATGGGTTGGGCTAGGTGAGTAGGTCAGACCCCATTTGGGGTGTTTGAGGGATATCTCATGGAAAGGGAGGAGTGGACTTTCCCAATTTTAGAAAAATCCCATGTGGGGAGGAGAGTCCAAGAGAGATTTGTGTTGGGTTGAGCCCAATTCGAGTTGGGTTGGTTTTGGGCTGACCCAAGGTGGGTTTGGGAGTTGGATCAAGTTCCAATGGGTCTTGGCTTGGTTCAAGTGGGTTTGGCTCAATTTGACTTTTATAGGTCAAATTTGGCTAGGCTGGCTTAGGTTGACCAATTGGTCATATTGGGTCAAACGAAAGCTTGGGTCAAGTTCAAATGATGATTTGAAGTGTTTTTGTTCAATTGGTTTCAATCAATTTGGCTTAGATTTGATTTTGGCTCATTTGGATTCATGTAGGTCAAATGGGTCAAGTTGACCAATTTGACCAAATTGGCCAAATTGGCTTGGGTTATAGGTTGATTCATGTTCAATTGGTTAATTAAAGATGATTGTAGGCTTTGGTTTGAATTAATTTGGATTTGATTTGGATTTAGGCCAAATTGACCCTTTAGGTCAATTTGAGCTAAATGGGTTAGGTTGACCAATTGGTCAAACTGGGTTTAATTATGGATTTGGTCAAGTTTAATAATCAATTTGGAATAAACTTGATCCATTGGTTGCAATTAATTTGGGTTATATCTTGATTTGACCCATTTTGGTCTTTTAGGTCAAATTAGGTCAACTTGGGTGAAAGGGCCAAGTAGGTTGGGTTTGGCTCAATTGGTGGTCAAGTCATGTTCAATTGTTGATCATAGGTTGCTGTGAATTAATGGTTTCAATTGATTTATTATAGGATGAATTTTAGCTAGTTTGGGTTCATATAAGTTAAGGGGTTGACTTGGTCAATGACCAAGTTGACTTGGTTTGACCCAATTTATGACAATTGATCATCCTAAGGTGATCATCAATCATGATAGAGGTTTTGGTGGGTTTGGTTGAATCCAATTTAGGTAGGATTAGAACTTGACTCAAATAGGTCAAATTAACCACTTTAAGTCAAGTGGACCAATTGGGCATAGTTGATTTGATTTTGGGTTGATTTGATTTTATTTAATTTATATATGGATTTAGGATGGATTTATAAATTTGATTGCAATTGGTTTGTTCTTGAATGGGTTTTGGTTCATTTGAGAATTTCAAGTCAAATGGGCTAAGTTAGGCTTGATTGAATTGATTTGATTTGGTTTGGGTGATTGTAGGTTTCATTTATATTTGTGAACATGATTGACATGATTTGTCCATAAGAAAATCCATTAGATTTGGGGTTTGGATTTAAGGAATTTGGCTAAGTCTATGGAGTTGGATTATGTGGCTTAGGAAGGATTTGAGTGAGATTTTGGATTTGGTTTTGGTCATTTGAAAGTATATTTGATTTATATTTGGAAGATGATTGAAGAAGTAATTAATTCATGAGAAAATCAAATGATTTTGGATTGAATTGGAGGGTAATTTGGCTAAGTCTATGTGATGGGTTCATAAGGCTTAAGTTGGATTTGATTTAGTTTGATTTAATTTTTATAATTTAAAAGTATATTTGATTTATATTTGTGGAAATGATTGAAGATATGATTGATTTATGAGAAAATCAATTGATTTGAAGTGATTTGAAGGGTAATTTGGCTAAGCTCATGATGGTAGGTCATATGGCTTAGAGAAGGGTTTGATTTAGTTTCGGTTCTTTGATTTAATTTGATTAGTTTAGAATTTAGTTTGTTGATTGAAGAGTTGAATTGATTTATAAGAAAATCAATTAGGCTTGATTTGGTTCGAATTTGTTTAAGGCTAAGTCCATAGGATAAGAATCACAGGACTTAAGCTATGTTGATCAGAGTTTGGGTTTCAAATTTTGATCATGGATTTTAATCTTTTGATTTGGATTTGGATTTGGGTTTGGGTTTGATATGAATTAAATTTGGTTTGGCTTAAGAAGGTGAACATAGGTTGGGTTTAGGTTATGGGATAGTAGATCAACCTAATCCCTAATGCATAGCTTAATCCTATGGTTAACCCTTCTAAGTCTCTAGGCTTAGGTTAAGTGTTTACTTAATTGCAAGTGTCTTATGACTAAAGAAATCTCAACATCTTGAAGACCCCTAAGTCTAAGAAGGGAAGATTGAATCATCACTCCAAAAGTGAGGTCAACATAGTTGCATTTGGAATAGAAGATTCATCCCTCAAATGTTCTCAATCTCATGAAATAAGTATGATCTGTATGATATATCACCACTCTCCTTTAGTGTGCATTTTAAGCCTCCATTTTGTTATTATCAAGAAATTTACATTGTCAAACCTTCCTTAGTTGTCGTTGTGATCAATATCAATGAAGGGCTTCCTTCCATATAGACCATCCCTACCCTTTGTTACACTTGAAGATGTGTTTTAACATCTAATCTAGGAGGTTTAAAAACCTTTTCACATGATAAGTACTTGTCCATCACCTCTTCATATCGATAACTCAATTTGGCCACCATCATAATCTATCAACTCCTTATGCTAACATCTTAAAATGCCCACTAGCATAAGTATACACCATTTCAAATTTCCATCCGATATTAAGCTTTCATCCCTTAAGTTGTTAGGTGTAGTCTATAAGCCACTACCAACTTTGTCAAGCTAAATAGGAAAGTTTTCTGATAAGATGATCCTAGTAATTTTAGAGGTAATACCATTACATCTGACA
Organism: Cymbidium sinense; assembly: GCA_021442155.1. NCBI lineage: Eukaryota > Viridiplantae > Streptophyta > Magnoliopsida > Asparagales > Orchidaceae > Cymbidium > Cymbidium sinense. The sequence continues at coordinate 9,040,061 of CM038217.1, forward strand.
CTAGGATATCTTATCATCTCTCATAGGAGAAGATACCTCAACTCATACTACAATGTTGATCCCCCTTGGTTTCATCTAGTAAGTCATCAATTGATGATTTTCACTTATTAATCCATGTACCAGCTAACATATTTTGCACCTGTCAATAAGCACATATTCCACGTCAGCATGTCTAATCACATACCTAGCATTCATGCATCTAGCACTTTAGATGTTCAAGAATGGTTCTCATCTAGCATGCCTACATGCTTAATGTTCCTTATTCATGAGTACCCACCAACATTAATACTATCAATTTTAATAAGTTACTAGCATAATGCCACTAATTTCCTCATGAGTGTAAAAATTATTCCCTCTTGGGTAAGACTAAGAATTTATGCATAACTATGTAAAAGGAAATTATACAAGTCATGCTAGAGTTCAACAACTTTCGGGTGTCAAACTCAAAGGGTAATGTAGTGAAAAAAATAGGTTGGAGATTTATATTAAACCAAAGTTAATTTTAAAAGGCTCATTAATAGTGGATATAACACCATCTTCAAGCATATACAATGCCTCTCTTGAACATCATCATCATCATAGGAAAGCTCATAATAATAAGAATGATAGCAATATGAGGGTGCGCTTCCCTCATATAAATCAATTCTTGTCCTAATTGGGGAATCCTTATCCTTGAATTGAGTCATAAAAAAAAGACTTGATATCACATTGAATAATTATTCATTTATCTTAATTTTCTTAGCTCTATAGTGTGGAAGAAATTCTCCAATATCATACAACTTTATATTTTAGACTTTGTAATCTCAAAATGAATTTAATAGTAAATTATATGGGACATAAGTTTAAATGCAAAGGGATGTTTAAGGTATCTATTTTCTAATTACTATCACTCGTACTACAATATACACTACCAAGAATATTTATAAAATGGTTCTATCTCAAACAGGGTATCAAATGTTGCAATTCAAATGACTTATTATAAGCAAAAAATAGTCAACATATAATAAGTAGGCACATGAAAAATCTTTTTTTTATTGATTCATTAAAAGAGATGAAATCTATCGATTTAAGAGATGGATGGAGAGTTGCCTTCTCATCATAATTTACAACTTTATTATATTTCTTAGGGAAGCTAAATACAAGCTTTGATTTTGGTTATATTGGTACTAGATGAATGGTTGGCTCTTATGAAAGAGGAGAGCCATTTATTTACCTATCTTTTCCTTGGTGGGATCTTCCCTCGAATCCTATAGAATCTAACCATCAAGTTGATTATCTTATAAGTCTAATAGGAGAAGGAATGTTATCATTCTCCTTCATATCTAAGAGAAAAAAAATTAATTAAAAAGTGTGTGAGACACTAAGACCACAATCATTAACCCCTTTTGGGTTCACGAGGTAATAATTGTAATATATTAGCATGGTACACCTCTTTGTCCAAATTTTCAAGAATTAAGAAACAATTGTAAGGATGGTATAATGGGTGTTCAATTTTGAATGTTACCTCTGATCTCCTAACATCAAGAAGCTAAATAATTCCTTTCTCTATATGACCATTGAAAACCATGCAAACATACTCCAATATAAAATGAATACATCTCATTAAGCTGCTTTCAAATGCTAACATTCTTTTTTCATATTTCATGCCTTATTGCATTAAACATGTTAAACCATGTGGCAGCTTCTTCCATTTATCTACTGGAGTGAAGGTTTGCATTAACCTTCACTTTCTTTGGACAGTCTCTTAAGGAAAAAATTTGAAGGTATGTTCTCTTATGAATTAAAAAATCTCACTAAGAAATTTTTTAAAAATCATGCTACTGAAATATTGAAATACTAAACATTAAACTATCAACATTCTTTACAATGATTTTCACCCTTTTTTGTCTCACACAAAATGTTTGAGTTTCTCCATCAAAGAATATAATCAAGGAGTAACAAATAATTTATAGTGATCATTTATGAAGCCCCACTTAACCTTTCAATGAAGAGTTCATTTAGCTTAACAAAAGTGTGAATCAAATTATTTACAAGATTCATAAACCATTTAAAGATTACCCTAGTAGGACTACTAATAAACTATCAAAGGAGATCTTGATTTCTCTTGATATTACTATAACTATTTCTTAAACAGAGTGCCTTTTAGGATACATCAATCCATTAAGCATATCAAATTAAGGGTAATCAATCATGTTGGGTATTAAATCTAGCCATACTCATGTTGACTTCATTTTTGGATGAGATTAACATCATTCAAGATTCTAGTAATTAGGTCCCCAAATCTTAGATTAGAAGTTCCCTAATTAGACACTTAAATACTACATTTAGTGACTAAATGAACAAACTAAAATGAAATGACAAATCAAATCAAATATTAAACCTGAAATGAAAACTAATTTGACATCAGAACCAAATATAAAATTAAATCAAACTCAAATACCTTGACATGAAAGCTCAAGAAATCTAGTAAATTCTTCTAGAACTTAACTTAATCCAATTGGAATTAGGTGAATCCCAATCAAGATCTAACTTAATAAAATTAAAAAAAATTAAAATAAAATATATTTGAACTAAAATTTAAATTCAAATGAGCCTGAATTGAGGTAATTGGGTTTGATAAACTCAATTAGCTCATTTAAGCTCAAAATGACCTAAATCTAAGAAAAATCAAATAAAATAAAAGTAAATCAAAATTAAGTGAAATCAAAAACACATAATCAATGCATAAATGCAAACAAACTAAGAAAATAAATCAAGTCGGGACACAAAATAGAAAATAGGTCATTTGACCTAGAGTTGACCCATGTGGGCCCCACTAAGTCAAAAGTCAACAAATTAAATTTGATCAAATTGAGTCATTCCAAAGGCTCAAAATCAACGAATGAACATGTTCAAGTCTAAAACTAAACAAATCTAAATTTAATGAAGATTCAAATGGGCTGACTTGGCCACCTAACCCAAGTAGACTCAAATAGGTCCTATTAAATCTATATTCAAATTAAATTGAAAATCAATTCAAATCAAACATCCAAAATCATATAAAAATCATAATTTGACAAAATTTAACCAACCATTGGGTTTAATTTAATCAATTTGATCTTTTGACTCAATTAAATCTAATTTAATCGATTTGAGCTAAAATGGGTCAATTTAATTAAACCTTAAAATCTGATTCAAACTAAATGAAATTAGTCAAATTTAAACATCACAAGTGGTCTACCAAACACAAATAAAATCTAAAATAAATTCAAAATGACTAATTATGCTAGAGAATCTAATGTGGTCCATCTAGGTTGAGAAGGTCAAACCTAGCTTAAATTATGTCAAACCCAAATAAACTTTGAATCAATTGATCTCGAAGCATTACAATGGGAAATTAGGCATAACTTCAACCTAATTCTAAATCCAAACATTCAAATAAAATGAAATTGATCTAGGTAAATCCATTGAAATAAATTAACACTCAAGTGAATCAAGTAAAACACAAACATAAATACAACTCAAGTGAGCTTGAGTTTGATTCATAGTTTATTTTAAGACTTGGTTTGGAAGCCAATTAGCAACCTAAGGGTGATGAAATGTCCATAAGGGATGAGGTAAAAGCCACGTGAGGAGGAAAGAGAGAACAAGCTTATGCACATGAAGTCAATCCTCCATATCTTTCCTCTATTCCACATTTAATTGAATGGCATTTTCTTCATTCAACCACCCCACCAGCTACATTCCAAAATTCTCAATCAACCATTGCAACCTTACTGGACTTTGGCCAAAAATAAAAAAGTAAAAAAAAAAAAAGAAAAAAGAAAAAAAAAGGGCTCACGCCAAGAGAGAAAGAAGAGGAAGGAGAGCTCCTATCCTCATTCCAACCATCCAGATACATTCTAGAGGAAGAGAGGAGGTGAGTTGACCCCTTTCCCAAGTCTCTTGTCGTTGCCGGCCAAATTTTGGTCATGTCCATGGCCATAGCTCTTAGAAAAATGGCGGGAGAGGAAGAGAGAGCTCCTCATCTAATATAACTTTACCATCATGTTCATGAGAGAAAGAGAGAACGATATGAACCATTACTTGAGCTCTTGCCCAAGTTGAGATCCGATCATAGCCGGTGGAAATGGAGGTATTCAATTATGGAAACACAGATTGGCCATTCCTCTACCCAAATTTGACTTCCCTACACGTTCTAGGGTTAGAGATGAACTCAATTGAACTCTTTCCCATGAAGCTCATCCCCGGCGAGCCAAAAAATAATCAAGGCCAACGACAAAGGGTGGATCGTTGGCCTCCACGTCGATCAGCGGAGAGGCATGGCACGAAACTTCTTCCAGAGCTTCGCCTCAAAGTGGCAAATATTTTTGAATAAAAAAATCAATCGATGATTGACGCTGATGAGGTGAGCACTAGATCTGACCAACCTTTTAGCTTGATTTATTTTGAGGTGCACAATAGAATCAACCTGCTTTTCTAGGTTTCTTTTTGTGTTGTGCTTTCATGTGATTGAATGCTTGACGATTAAGTTCATAAGAAAAATAATTAGGTTTCAAAAATCATGCAATCATATTACTTCAATCCCTGAATTGGGCAACTTTTCCTATTGCACATAAGGGGCATCTGACCTTTGAGGATGACCACCTTGGAGAAGCATGCCTTATTTTATTGATTTGGCCCATGGCCATTTCTATTTGTATAGCATTAGGCATAAAAAATGCATACCCAAGACCTCAAATAAATCATGAATCAAATACTTACAAATTTAAAAAATGTACATTAGTTAGATGCATTCCATACTCTACATGATCCTAAGGATTAGGGAGTGAGTTTAGGATTCTTAAATTCCTTTCTTAAAAAAGACAACAACCTAGTTATCTTTCATTCATAAGACTTGGTGTCATGAATTTCAAATTACTTAGGTGGTGTTAGCTGGAAACCCTTTCCAGGCGGGAAGTAAGCCCAAAAGAGTCGATATATTTATCTTCTAAAGTGAGAAAAAGAACCAATAAACCCCTAATTTATAAAAATTAGACTAGGTCAAACTTGTAGCTTATGTGAGATGTACTTTTAGACTCAGGTTCTGAAGCATCCAATTGGAATAAGTCTTCAAATTTTAGGCATTTCTATGATTTTGCATTGTTAGAATCTAAGTCATAAATTTCTAATAAAATGCCAATTTAAAATTTTAAATAATCTCAATCTCAAAAATGTGTTGAAATGCTTACTAGGTTTCTCAGTATCCAAAAGCATTTTTTACTCAATCCCATTTGGCTTTTAAAATGAACTTCCCCCTTGAAGCGTTCTCACTTGAATTTCTAAATTAGCCATTCTTTTAACACACACTTTGAAATCCATAGGTATGAATGTCAATTTCTTTAATCAAGAGTATTCTTAGAAGGAATTATTTTCCTTCTAAGTTGTAATTAACTATAAGGGCTTGCCCTTATAGGGAACTACAAACCCTACAATAAAATAAACCCTGTTCTACCTCTCCATGTAGTTCAAGGAAAGAAACTCTGGTACATCAAAGAATTAACAGCCTTAAGAGTTTTTATTAAGTAATTGAAACCATTATAGAGTAATATGTTTATCATTCGAGATAATATATTTATCCTTTATGACATATTTGATTATTTAAATAAGTACCCCAAGATCTGCATGGGGTTCCAAATAAAATTTTCACAACTCTGTCATGAACGCTTATATGACAAGTGACAAACTAGTAGAAGGAACTCTAATTTGTGTAGAAATTAGGGAAAAAATAAGAGACGGGACTAACACTAGTATGATTCACAGACCATTATTTATGATTAAGCTTGTTAAACAACTAAATTGAGATGCAGTCTAAATAATTATGATAGTGAGTCTATGGTGATTAAGCTTAATAAAAATGAAACACTAATTATAACTTAAAGTCCATAATTTTAACCATTGATTATGATAAATAATGATAAAAAATTTAAAAGTTTAACTACGATTATATTGATAATTGGAAGTAAGAATCTCACACTACATCGAGTTCTCTAGGTCATAAAAAATATAGAGTTGAAATGTTTCTATAGTTTCCATTCGAGAACTTTGACTATACTTTCAATTTTATGAAAGATTCTTTTTGCAAAAGAGCAATGCATGACAAAATTTATTCTACATGAAAGCGAAGAATAGGAAATTCCAAAGAGGAGAGGAAGGGAAGAAGAAACTCATCAACAACACTATTAATTAAACACTCTTCATAATTTCTTAAAAAGATTGCTAATTTTTTTTTTGGAAAGCTTTAATGAATTGGATATTTTCATGTATGGTGATAAACGGGTTTGATGCTCTTAGTTTTTATGATAAGAGTTTTTTATTTTTTGTGTGTTCATTGGGTCTCATGATTTGGCTAGGTTGGCTTGTTTGGGATAGGTCAGTTGAGTTGTTTAAGTGGAGGTGATGAATGAAAAATCTTGAAGAAGAGAGGGAGAGGAAGAATAACCTCATCAACAAAAATATTTATTAAATAATCTTTTTATCAAACCTTAAGAACACTATCATTAGATTTGGAAAGATACGATAACTTTGATAAATTGGAGTTTTACATATATGGTGATAGATTGGTTTGATACTTTTATTTTCTAAGAAGGAATTTTTTCCCATTTTAGCCTGGTGTTTTTAATTTGGTTGTCGTAGGGACTCCACGCAGATTTTAGGGGGTACTTATTGAAGTGATCTAGTATGACATCTAGGAAATGGTGTATTATCTCAAAAGATAGAGACATCACCCTACAACAGACTCAATCACCTAATAAGAACTTCTAAGGAAGGTATACATATATACCAGAGATATTTCTCCTACTTTACATGAATAAGTAAAGTGGGGTTTATTTTATGTCAGGTTCTTTAGTTCCTTATGAAAGAAAGATTTCATAGTTAATTACATCCTAAGAAATCAAAATCTTCTAAGAACACTCTCGATTAAAGTAGTCAATTAATTTCTCCAAAGATTTCAGAGATTGATGATCAAAGAATTGGCTGTTTACAAAAGGCAATCGGGAAGAGCTCAAATGAGAAGTGTTTTTAGTAGATTTCAAATAGGAGAAAGTAGAAAGCGCTCATGATACTATGAATCCTATTGAGTACTTCAATCTACCTTATAGTGAGGTTTTAAATCTTTGAAAGAGAGAAAAATTATTTATTTGAGTTGATATTTTATTAGAAAGCTAGTACTTAGATTCCAACAACACAAGATTGTGGAGATACCTAAGAGGTGAGGACTTATACTCATAGAAAAGGTGAAACATGAAGCCTTAAAAGTTATATCTAAAGTGTTCTAGCAAAAGCTAAGAGTATGACCTAATTCTATTAAGGGAAGTGGGATATATATTGGTTCACTTCCACTAGAGAGAGTGAATCAATCCTGACTCTTCTAGACTAACAACTGTCTGGAGTGGCTGCCAACTAACACCTCCTATGATTTTAAAACTATGGCTAGTCATATTTAATGCAAGATATCTAAGATGTTGTTAATTAAAAAAGAGTCTTAAATCTTAAACTCACTCATTAAGAGACTAGATCATATTTTATGTTCAAATTATGACCTAAGCTAATGCAATAAAATTTATATTTTTTATTTCACTTTTGATTCATCATTTTTGGACTTAAGCTTGAGAAATTATATGCCTAAATGCATGATGAAAGTAGATTATAAGCTAAATCAAAGGGAAGGGGTGTGTTCTCCACTACAAGGGACTGCCCTCATAGGTCAAGCCTATCCCATATCATGTCAGAGTGGAGACCCCTATATGCAAGAGCGAAATAATATGCATATGTATGATATTAGAATATACACCATTCAACTAAGGGATTACTATATTTTTTATTATCTTGATTAGAAACCTAGGCTTTGGGGTGAAATTATGAGTTAATTAAAATTTAGTTAAAGTTATTAATGAGGTTAGAAAATGTAATTTGTTTTCCTAAAGGGTCTATCACATCCAAACCAAACATCAAACAAACAAACTTTAAAAAACTTATGAAAAGCATGTCATTTCTATTATTCAATGTTGACACAATAATCAAACATTTGAATTTCATGAAAGAATAAAAGGATAATGTGATTGAGTATCACCGTACACCTTGGAAAAGAAAATAAATTGGGTAGATGAGCTCTATCCTTTTATAGCCAAGATTACAATTAATTTACAACAAAAAAGTAAAGCTATGGGGTATTCATTTCTTCATCTTAACTTCTTTAGATTAGTGCTTCAAGCGTCAGAGGGCCTTTGAGGTTTAAGACTTCTAGCACTGCTCATCCTAAACCCCATAGCTCTAATCTTAATCCTCTTACAAAATTATATTTAAAAAAAAATAAAATCTAACTACACCTGTGAAGCAGATGTTAACATCCATTCAAACTAAGTAGTTATATTCATATATTTAGACTTAGCTCACCTCGCTTGGGTAACCATGCCCACCTGACCTAATTGGATTTTGCTTAGGGACTTAAATAACATCTACAAGTAAATCATTTATTCTTATTTATTATTATAGCAATCTTTAAGCATAATCCACTGCATGAGATATCATTAGTCTAATATTGCCCTAACATCTAGACTACACACAAGTAATCTTAACATCTAGTCTAAAATATTACATCACAAAAAAAAACACCACATCACAACATTCACCAGCCTAACTTAGGACTACGATTGATGACTTAATATTCTAATGTGTGTTCTAGGCTTAGTGTGGTATGTCTTGACTTAGCCTCTTAAATTTTGAAGTTTTCTAATGTTAAAGTTCAAATTTCTTAGTAGGTTAGACTTTAAATCATCAGCATATTAATATAATTATTGGATTATATGAACTTATATTTTATTTCATAATAACTATTTATGGTTATAAAGAGAGAAAAGAGTGATGACCTATGTTGACCTCATTTTAGATTGAGATCTCAACCCCTCCATCTTAGAAATAGGACCCCTCTTAGACACTAAGAGATTCCTCAGTCTTAAGACACTTCTAGTGATTAGGTGAACACTCAACCTAACACTAGAGTCTTAGAAGAGTTAGCCATAGGAATAGATCATGCTTTAGGGGTGTTAGGAAAATTTGCCTACCCTATAGCTTAAACCAAATCCTCACTTCCTTCTTTCAAGTCAAACTCCAAATTCAAACCAACCTCAAACTCAAATCAACTTCAATTCCAAACCAAACCTTAAATCAATTCCAATGGATTTTCTCAAATCATGAATCAATTCTAAATAATTGAAACCCATGATTGAATTTCAAAGTCTAAAATCTTTCCTCCATGATTGAATTCCAAAGTCAAAATATTTCCTAAGTCACTTTGATTCCATCTTATGGACTTAGCTCAAATCAAATTCAAATCACTTCAAATTTAAGAAATTATCTCATAACCCATTTATAATCTCATTTATATTCACAAATATAAATGAAATATAAATTTAAATAACCAAAACTAAATCCAAAACTCAATTCCAATTTCAAAAAATCCTTCCTAAGTCTCTTTGATTCCATCTTATGGACTTAGCTCAAATCAAAGTCAAATCACTTCAAACTCAAGAGATTTTCTCATGAACCATTTATATTATCATTTATATGCATAAATATATAAATGAAATATAAATTCAAATATCCAAAACTAAATTCAAAACTCAAATCCAAATTCAACCAAAATCCAACCTAAGCCTTTCAAGTCAAATTCTTGAACTTAGCCAAATTAAACTCAAATCAAGCCAAACCTTTCATTTTTCTTCATGATTTAATCAATTATTCAATAATAAAAATAAATATAAACACAAACTTTAATCATCAAACCAAAACTAAATTCAAAACCCAAATCCAAATTCAACCAAAATTCAACCTAAGCCTTTCAAGTCAAATTCTTGAACTTAGCCAAATCAAACTCAAATCAAGCCAAACCCTTGATTTTTCTTCATGATTCAATCAATCATTCAATCATGAAACCAAATGTAAACATAAACTTCAATCATCAAACAAAAACTAAATTCAAAAATCAAACCCAAGTCAAACTCATGTTCACTCTTTGAACTTGAAATTATCAAATAAATCAAAACCTATTTGACTCCAAATCACTTGCCACTAGATTTATATTTCAATCATAAGTCCATATGTGAGTTTAACCAAACTTGAATCAAGCTTTGATCAAGTCAATTGACCCACTTAGCCTCACTTGACCCAAAGTGACCTAAAGTACCCCTTTTGAGCCAAATTTTAGTCTTACCCAATTTGGATTGAACTAAGCCCACATAAGCCTCACATTATGAGCAACTATCATCATAAGATGATTAATCACTCAAATTGGGTCAAACCAAGTCAAACCTAAGGGTTGACCAAGTCAACACTTAGCCAAAATGAAACCTAAACTAGCCAAAATCCACCATAGGCCAAATTGATTGAAACCATTGATCAAAACTAATTCATGATCAATGTTTGAACTTGACCAAGTCATCATTTGAGCCTAACCTAGCCCAATTGGCCACTTGACCCAAGTTGACCCAACTTGACCTAAAGTCAAAATGTGTCAAATCTTGATCTAAGCCAAATTGATTACAACCAATGGGTCAAATTCATTCTAAACCACTTGATTGAACTTGACCAAAGCCTCAATTGGCTAACTAGACCTAACATAGCCCAATTCACCATGAACCCAACTTGACCTAAAAGGTCAAATTCAGTCAAAATCAAATCAAACCAAAATTAATTGAAACAAAAACTTGCAACATATTTCAAATGACTAACCAAACCTAAACCAACCCATGACTTAGCCCAATTAGGCTAAATGAGTCAAATTGGTCAACTTGACTCATTTGACCTAAATGGAATCAAATGAACCAAAATAAAATATAAAGCAAAGTGAACCAAATGATGCCAGCACATTTGAAATGTTCATATGAACTTGACCCAACCCTTGGTTTGACCCAATTTGACCAATTGGTCAACTTGACCCAAGTTGACCCATTTTAACCTAAATGGGTCAACATGAGCCAAATGAAATCAACTCCAAATTCTTTGAAATTTGGCCCAACCTAATTTCAAACTATTCTAAATCTTTCCAAAGTGAATTCAAAGCCAAATGACCATTTTACCTAGGTCAGGGTAACCTTGGCCAATTCCACTTGGAATTTGGTCATATCCTTTCATGGCCACTTGGCACCCTCTTAGTGGACCAAATGGACACTAGTGGGTGTGGTGCACATGACCCAATGGGTTTGGGTCAGCCAACCCCAACCCAAGGCCAAAATCAACCACCCCACTCAAAATGAGCACATGGGATTTACTCCTCTACCTCATTTAGCACATGGAAACTTCTCCACAACCTTCTACTGTACAAACTGAACCACATGACATCCAAAATGGCCTAACAAACTCAACCCTTATGATCAATTTGATCAAAATGGCAAAGCCATGCTTGGCCATCCAATCGTTCTAGGGGGAAGATATACTCCCCCTAATTTTATTTGATTTGCTCAGATTCATATTTGATTGAAGCATAGAAACTTAAAAGAAGCAATTCCAAGCTCCCCCAAGGTCTCCTAAGTTGCTTTGATTTATCCATCCTCAATTTTCTTCAAGCTGAAAATAGGGGAGCTCAAGGAATTTTCCATCTCATTAAATTCTCCACTAGCTCAATTCTTCCTTCAAGCACCTTGAGGGGACCCAATCGAGCTCACCCAAGTCTTCATCCAAGTTCTCAAGCAACGGGAAGAGGGGTCCAGACCAAGGCCGCAAGTAATTGAAGCCCACTTTGGTTAATAGGAAGATCCACTCAACCTCAAGCCCTCTAGGCTTCTTCCTGCTACCTCCATGGAGATGGTCTAGCCTTTGGGGTATGGATCAAAAGCGAGCTTGAGAATTTTCTTTGGTCCTTTTGAAGAATTTAATCCCATTGCATTTTGACCATTAGATCTTCATCTCCTTGTGATGATCATGTGGGTTAAATTTTAGCTCAATTCAATCAAGTCATTAAGCCAAGGATGGATGATTGCCCTCTCCGAGAGCTGGGGATGAATCATGGATCATCCATCCATGCTTTGGATGGATAGTCCTTCCATGTTAGATCACATAATCCCTTTAATACCAGGGGTTAATCTTGAAGATGATGGTCGAGGAAAGTGGTAATGCACGAACGTGTACGATGTGATAACTTAAATAACCAATTATATCATGCCATATGGAAAGCACGCGTCGCGTCAGCAGTCCACGTGGTGCCGACGGGATTAGTTATATAATTAGGCTATTTAATTAAGTTTTAATCACAAAATCTTTAAAAAACATAACTAAATGTACAAAAATAAAAAAAATACAAACTCAAATTCATTTTAAAGATATTTTAAAGGGGAATAATATAAAATTAAGTTTAGTTGATTTTGAAAAATAAATTTTTCATAATTTGGGCTTTATTGGGACTGCAATTATGTTAATTACTCCCTATTATTTCATTGATTAATTCTAAACTTAGGTTGATTAATGGATGACTACCTCCCATGATTTTCTTGGAATTTATTATTAATTAGGGTAATTTCTTGATTCACTCTAATTACTCTTCTTAATTAAATGATTAATTAACCTATTAAATAGTGATAAATTCATTAATTAAGTTTGCTAATCATCTTAGAATAGTGAATGGACTTAGGAATGAGATTAGGAGTCCTAAATCTTTTCCCTAAGTTTATTTCATTTGGATAAAATCTAATTAAGGTGCAAATTAATTAAATAGTTTAATCACTTAATTAAATGGCTTAATTAATCAAAATTTTAAAATCAAATCAATTTGAACTTAATCAATCCTTCTTGGGTAGATACTTAGGTGCTAAGTAACTTAAGGAAATCATACCAACCCATATGTATGGGAAGGGTTATGAAAGTACTTAAATTAAACCCTTTAGCTTAATTAATCATTAATTGTAGCCAAATGCATTAGGCCTTTCTTTCTTAGTGCATTGCTGATTTAAATTCCTTGTGATTTTATGTCATACATTGGCTCATAATTATTTGGTTAAATATGTTAAAGTGGTGTAGGTAAGGGGTAATTAATGAATTTAATGTACACCTTAACCTAAACAAAATATAAAATCAATCAAATGGTTCTAAAATTAAACTAAAATAATACACACATGTGGAAAATGGGTTAGAACCAGCAAATCTTCTTACATTTTCTAAATTCAAGTCAAACTAAAAGCAAAATTAAAATTTCCTTGAACCAACTTTGATTCACTTTAAATAAATCTTATTCCATAGGATTGTCTTTAGGAATTAATTAGGGTGAGTGAAATTACATGCTTTCATCACTTTATTTCTTTTCTAGCTTGCTAAATGTGTATGTCATATGAAAATCATGCATTCATGCCTTTTGAAAATCAAATTAAAAATGAAATATTTCCTTTATGTCAAATTGCATATTTTGGCTAAAGTAAGAATATGAATGACTATTATCACTACTAAATCTAAAATTATTTTCAAAACTTATAAATCAAATATTATAACTGAAAGGTATGCTACTTATAATTATTTATAAGCTTGCATGTGAGTATAATATAGAGATGTGCATTGTGTGACTTTCCTTCTCTTCTCTTTTAACATAGTGTTGAATAGGATTTGCAAAGTATATAGTTCATTTGAAAAGAATACAACACTTGCTTAAATTCATTCCTATTCACTCCTATGTCATATTTAAGAAGGATATTCATCACATAAATTAAACAAAACAAATTAAACAAACATAAACTTTTGCATGATTCTTTTTCATTCATTTCTTTTGTACATGCACATGTATTTAAGAAAAGTGGTATATTAGTCGACATCCAGGTTGCGAGGCTTTAAGTAGCCTCAAGTAGGTCTTGTACCTTACACCCCTGGTATAGAAAATAATGTCATCATACTCACCTATGCCTTTCATACATGTAAATGTGCATATGAATAATGGATAAAAGAATCCTTCTTTCCAATTTAACAAAATCATGCATACATGAAACATTCCAAATTTTCTTAAACAAATACTCTTAGTATTCATCATGAAGGTGTGCTAAACATTTTGATTTGTATGTATAAATATGCTTAGGATTCATCCATATGCATGTTACACATGTTGGGGAAGAAATAAAGTGTTGTGTGTTTTGTGATAGTAATTCACTTTACTTAATCTTAAAATTCCTTCTTTGAATAGGTTTATTTTTGGAAAAAAATAGGATTAATTAAAACACATAATAAAATATTCACTAAACAAAATCAAATATGAATATATGTATAGAAATTACTTAAGGTAGGGAGGAAAAGAAGTTCTCTTCTCTTTTCCTCTCTTACAACCAGTAATTAATTAGGTTCATTCAAACCAAATCAAATCATCAAATAAAATCAACCAAATCACCCTCTAAGTTGAACATTTTCACACTTAGAAAACTTCAACCTTAAAGCCTAGCTAAACATACCACACAAATCTTAAATAACACACACATTAGACTAAGTCACCATTTCTAGCTTTAGGTTAGGGCAGTGCATGGGTTGATCTTTGCTTTTGTTTTGTGATATAATATTTTAATCTGGATGTTAGGGTGTATGTGTGTAGATTGAATGGTAGGAAAATCTTAGTCTAACCATTATCTTATGTAGGGGATTGTGCTTAAGTGGCGTAGTAATAAAAATATAAATATTTTGTTGTGCGGTTGCTTATACCCCTAAGCATAATCCAAAATAGGCTAGGTGGACTTGGTTACCCATGTGTGGGGTCCTAAGTCATATTTATTCATATCTATGCTTGGGATTGTGTGGTTTGTTTAGCTAATCTCTATTTTGCAGGTTTTAGTTAGATTTCATTTTTCCCATTTTCATGTAATTTTGCAATTAGGATTTGAAATTATTGTTATGTGGATTAGGATGAACATTGGTCATAAGATCATATCTTTTGCACCATGTGAAGCTTTGGAGCAAATCACATTCCAACCAAGAAGAAGAAAGAAGAAGAAGAAAGAAGAAATGAAGAATGAAGACCCCATAACATGAATTCCTTCTTGATTGTAATTATTCATTTGTAATTGGTTGTATAAGGGTAGAGCTTCACCCAATTTATTTTTTAGGTTTGTGCGGTGGAGCGACCATAAATGATTTATTCTTTTGCTAACTTTATAAATTATTTGATGTTTGTATAGCTTGTGCATTAAAATGACATGTTTTCCTAATTTCTTCCTTGCTGTGATGTATGGCCTGAATGACGATTAGGCTCTTAGGAAAAATAAATTTTCTATCCAACTAATTAATTCAAATAAAAAAAAAATATACAACTCATTACCTCACATAAAGCCTAGGTTATAAACAAGATAAAAGAATTAGCAACCCTTAGTTGGATGTTGTATTTTCTTCCTCACATCATGCATAAAAAGTATATTATTTTACTCTTGATTTGGAGGGCTTCCACCCGTGCTAGAGAACTTGGCTACACCTTTGAGAGCCATGGTGGAAACACACCTCATTTTCATGTTGATTTTGGCCCATAATCTAATTTCTCATGCATTAGGCATATGAATCCTAAAGCCTCTATCAAATTGATTGTACAAAAATAAAAATAAAATGTAATAAAATTTGCATTAGATTTAAGTCATTAAATCATGCCCTACATGATCTAGTCTCTTAGGGAGTGTGTTTAAGGACTTAGTCTCTTTCTAAATAAATAATAACTTAGCTATCTTGCAAAAGCATATGACTTACTACATGTATTTAAAATCATAGGAGTTAGTTGGTGCCACCCAGAGGTTGTAAGTCCAAGCGGTCGGTGGTTTATCCTCTCTTGTGGAGGTAAACCAAATACCCATTTTCTTAGATTTAGGTCATGCTTTGGCCCTCACCAAAGCTCCCTAGATTTAGGTTCGAGTTTCTACTTCTATAGCATAAATCCTCACCTCTTAGGCATTTCCATGACCTTGTATCATGGAATTGTAAGCTAGATTTCTAATAAAATTCAACTCAAACAAATAAATTCAATTTCAAAATATAAAGCCCAACCATAGGATAGTTTGGGATGCTTACTACTTCTAGTCATAAGCATCCCTACTTATCTTCTTTGGCTTTGATAATAACTCCCTCCTCTTGATCAATCCCACTTGATCTTCTAAAATAAACCAATTGATGGATTTTATCTTTGAAATATTTGAAGAAGACAATGATCATTTATCTTAATTGAGAGTATTCCTAAGGAATCTTGTTCCTTAGGATGCAATTAATTACAGGGGATTTCTTTCATAGGGAACTTTTTCATGTAAAGTAGGGAAAGAATCTCTGATACATTTTGAAGACCCATAGTCCTTAAGAATCTTTATTAAAATTAGTAGGTGTGAATGACTTTTATCTTTCAAGATACACTTCTCCTCAATGTCATACCCGATCACTCTAATAAGAATATCTGTGGATCTACGTGGTGTCCCAATAAGGCATATATTTTTGGTTTTATTTGTCCTTTCCAAAAGGATAGATGAAGGCAAGAATAATAAGAATTTTACCATAAATTTTTTTGGCGACTCTGCTGGGGAAGGTTCTTGATGTAGAACATCATGAGGATCTAAAAATTAAAGCTCAATGTCCATTTACAAGATCTCAAGCTAAAGCTCAAGAAAGTTCAAGAAAGTAGAAGGCTTATTCCATCAGCCCGCTAAGACCCATTTTATGAGCTCAAGGTCCATTTACAAGATCTTAAGCTAAAGTCCAAGAAAATTCAAGAAAGAAGAAGGCTTAGCCTATTAACTATTTTATGATTTCATCTTTTTTATTTATGTAATTTTAATTTTCTTCTAGAAACTCCATGTTTGAAATTTTATTTAAAAATTCAAAGCATGACATCTGAGGTGGTTGAATCCACATAAAATAATAGCATGTGAAATGGGTGGATGTCATAAAATAATGAGGCAATTTAATGCTTCACATTAATGTGGCCACCCACCTTTCCCTCCATATTTTGAATTCTTTCTTTTGAAAGATATTTGTAATGGCTATAAATAACCCCTCTTACTAGAATGAAGGAGATCTTTTGGCTATTATAAATTATTAAGTTATTCTTGTGGTTTGAGAGCTTGGTGGCCAAACCTTGGCAATCTTTGGTGGGAGTGCTAGTTATCTAATAAATCTTCTTCTCTCACCTCCAATACCTACATTCTCTCAATCTC
Organism: Cymbidium sinense; assembly: GCA_021442155.1. Lineage (NCBI taxonomy): Eukaryota > Viridiplantae > Streptophyta > Magnoliopsida > Asparagales > Orchidaceae > Cymbidium > Cymbidium sinense. Next base: position 9,057,217 of record CM038217.1, read on the forward strand.
ATCAAAAGAAAGAACGCCCGCCTCCATCAAATTTAGTATCGGAGCGAAGCCTAGAAAGAGCAAATTTGATCAAATGTTTGCTTTAACAAAGGGAACATCTCAAGGGTTGGACTTGTCTTCAAATTTGTGAGTTTTTCTTGGACTTGTGAGGTTAATTAATTTTATATTATATAATAGTTTAAATACATATTAGCAACTTGGAAAGATATATATTACTTAAAAGTTTATGGTGATAGCATAAAATTTCAATTAGTAAGCTCCATTATATATTTTAGTCATTTTCAATTGTGTGAACACCCCTCAAAAAAAAAAAAAAGAAAATAAGAGATCATCATCTTAGTGAGGTGCTTCACCCTAAAACAACTTAGCCATTAGTTCAAAATCTAATTACTTTATTATCTTTGTTATTGGTTATGGTTAATTTTAGAAGTTTCTTTGATTAACTTATGATAACTTGCTTTCTTAAGAAAAAAAAGAGGCTTGATAAATTTGAGAATTTTTTCATTGCATTAAAAAAATAAAAAAATATGCATGCATAATACTATAAGTCTGTTAAACCTAGTGATTTTGGAAGTTAAATAGAACTTTGTCAAAAAGACCTAAACTGTCTAAGGAGAGCTTGGGATTTTAGTGGCCTTGTATCGCCCTCCTCACTTAGAAGTTCTCTTAGCCTAAAATATATTATACTTATTTTTTTCATTGGTCCTTTTTCATATATATATTTTTTTTCTTTAAAAAAAAAATCTCATGGCACCAAAATCTATCTCTCAAGATCAAGTTGAAAATTTGACTAGATTAGTTGATGTCTTAGATCTTAGGATCCAAGACAATGAATTAAAAACACAATAAATATTAAAAGAAAGTAAGAATAAAATGCAAGAACTTAAACAACAAATGCAAACTTTATAGCACATCTATAAAATAATAGAGTACCAACTCCTCCCCTCACCTCAGCTGTGCCAATAGGGATAGATGAAGAAGATTCATATCCAAACCATAGACAAAATCAACCACTTAGAAGACCATCAATTGCTAGAAATGGTGGAAGGGGAGAAATTTAATTTAAGATTATAGAAGACTCTAATGATCCATCTTCAAAGAGTTAAAGTAGAAGCCCCAACTTATAATGGTATACATGACCCAAATAAATTTCTTGATTGGTTAGTTCAAATGGATGACTTCTTTGATTGGTATAAAATGGATGATTACCAAAGAGTTACTTTTGCTAAAATGAAATTGATAGGGCATGCTAAAATTTATTGGACAAATACTTTAGCTAAAGAACAAAGATTAAAAGGGAAAAACCTCACTTGGATAGAAATGAAAGAAATGCTAAGAGCAAAGCACTGTCCTAGACATCATGACAAGAAGCTACATAATCAATTATTAACTTTGAGATAAAGTAATTATCTTGTAACTTAATACTTGAATACTTTTGAAGATCTAGTTTAGGCGATTGTCTTGATAATGATTGGCAATTAGCCAATAAATTTGTTATTGGACTTAGGGACATTAGAAATGAAGTTGAATTATTTGACCCACATCTTTAGAGGAAGCATTTCATTATGCATTATTGGTTGAACAATAAAGAAATCTTCTCTAAAACTAAAAGTCAAGTACCTTCCATTTCATCCCATAAATCTATTGTTGGACTCATCCAAATGGCCCCGACCCTTTGCCTAAAACTTCAATTGAAGGGAGCTTTAAGAACACTAGGAAAGTAATATGTTTTAAATATCATAAAAAAGGGTTTTATTCAAGAGAGTCTTAGCCCTTGTGCAGTCCCAACATTATTAACTCCAAAGAAAGATGGAACATGGAAAATGTGTGTTGATAGTTAAGCAATAAATAAAATTATTATCAAATATAGGTTTCCTATTCCCCGATTAGATGATTGTTAGATTTAATCTTAGGAGCAATTTTTTTTCAAAGATTGATCTAAAAAGTGGATATCATCAAATTTGAATTAGATCAAGAGATGAGTGGAAGATGGCTTTTAAGACCCCTAATGGACTTTATGAATGGCTTGTCATGCCCTTTGGACTTTCAAATGCTCCCCAATTTATGAGATTAATAATACTATTCTTAAACCATATATAGGTAAATTTTTGGTGGTGTATTTTGAAGATATTCTGATTTTTAGTTCAAGTGAAAATGAACATCAATACTTATAAAAATTCTTTGAACTACTTAGACAAGAGAAATTATACATTAATTTAAACAAGTATTTTTTTTTTGCAAGATGAGGTAATCTTTTTGGCTTTATTATATCCACTATTGGACTTAAACCCAATCCTTCTAAAGTGAAAGCAATCTTAGATTGGCCATCACCTAAAAGTTTTACTGAAGTTAGAAGCTTCCATGATTTAGCCACTTTTTATCAGAGATTTATTAAGAATTTTAGTACCATTATTGCTCTGATAATTGATATACTAAAATTAGATAAATTTTGTTGGACTTGTAATGCACAAAAGGCCTTAGAGCAAATTAAAGTTCTTATCACTTCTACCAATCCTTGGGCTTCATTTTTCTAAAATATGTGATGCTGAATTAGAATAGGTGGAATTTTAAGTCAAGAGAATCATCCAGCATTCTTTAGTGAAAAGTTAAATGAAGCCAAACAATGATATTCCACTTATGATAGAGAGTTTTATCTTTGTAATTCAATCCTTAAGGCATTGACACTATCTCTTACATAGAGAATTTATACTTAATTCATTATGCCTTAAAATTCATTAATACTCAACGAAAATTAAGTCATAGGCATGCAAAATGGGTTGAATTTTTACAAGACTACTCTTTTGTTCTAAAGCTTAAATCTCAAATTGAGAATAATCTTGTTGATGCTTTATCTAGGGTAAACCTAATGATTTCCTCTTTAGAATTGAGAATCTCAAGATTTGATAGAATTAAAGAAGATTATATTGTGTGCCCTGACTTTCACCTAATTGATCTTGAACACTAGATAAACCAATAACTTTACAAGGGACATTCTTGATAACAAATGGATATTTATATAAAGAAAAATAATTATACATTCTCTTAGAGAATTCTTTATCACATTGAGCTACATCTTTGGGGTATAGTGGTCATTTTGGAAAGGATAAGACCATATGTTTATTAAAAAAATAGATTTGATTAGCCTTCATTAAAATGAGATGTTCAAAAATTTGTGGCTCAATGTTTAATTTGTAAACTAAAACTATCAAACAAAGGTTTGGACAATACAGCTTACTATTCCTTATAGGCCTTGGAAGACCTATCAATGGATTTTATTCTAGGATTACCTAGGATAGCTCGAGGACATGATAGTATTTTTGTTGTAGTAGATAGGCTCTCAAAAATGGCCCATTTCTTACCTTGTTCAAAAACAAATGATGCTTCTTATATAGCAAAATTATTTTTTAAGGAAATAGTGTGACTCCATGGTCTCCCTTTAACCATTATTTTTGATAGAGATGTTAAGTTTGTCTCATATTTTTCAAAAATATTATGGAAATTATTAGGTACCAAATTAAAATTTTCTTCTTTCACCCACAAATTGATGGACAAAGTAGTTAATCATACCTTAGGAAATTTTCTTAGATGTTTGGTAGGTAAAAGTTTAGGAAATTGGGATTTACATTTACCAACCTCGAATTTTGCCTATAATAGTACTATATCTAGAACTAAAAAAAATCACCATTTTAGATAGTCTATGGTCAAAACCCATGATGACCAATAACAAACATACCATCTCATGTATTTTTTCGATGCATCATTCTCATTTGTTAAAGATTTTCAAAGCCTCCATGAAGATATAAGAAAGCAAATTACTATAAGTAATGGTAACTATGCTTATAAGGAAAATCATAATCGTTCAATGAAAGAATATAAAGAAGGTGATTATGTATTGATTCATATTTGGCCTGAGCATTATCAAACTACTAGATATAAGAAATTACATGCACGAGCTTATGGTCCATTTAAAATTCTCAAGAAAATTGGAACTAATGCTTATCACCTTGATTTTTTTGTTGATATGCTCATTTATCCAGTTATTAATATTGAAGATATTCTATCATATGAAGGAATTAGCAAATCTCCACTTGTTCAGTCTAACTCTTTAGCCAAAGATATATCTCCATACTTGTAGAAACCCTCTTCCATTGAAGTTGACTATATTATCACCAAGGAAGCACCTATTAATCCAGCTTCTGAACATCATTTTCTAGTTCGTTGGAAGAATAAGCCACCAGCTGAAGACACATGGTTGACCCCTACTGATTTGGAGACTTTAGTCCCACAATTAGTAGAAGACTTCTTAGATTTTAACTCTATGGAGCAGAGTTTAATTGAGCCCAGGGGAGTTGATGTAGAACATCATGAGGTAAAGCTCAAGGTCCATTTACAAGATCTCAAGCTAAAGCCCAAGAAAATTCAAGAAAGAAGAAAGCCCATTAATAAGCCATGAGCTTAAGGTTCATTTTCAAGTTAAAGCCCAATAAAATTCAAGAAAGAAGAAGGCTTATTTTCTAAGGATTTATGATTTCATCTTTTTTATTTATGTAATTTTAATTTTCTTCTAGAAACTCCATGTTTGAAATTTTGCATTTAAAATTCAAAAGAAGCATGTTTGGTAGTTGAATCCACATAAAATAATATGTGAAATGGGTTGATGGCATAAAATAATGAGGCAATTTAATGCTTCACATTAATGTGACCACCTTTCCCTCCATTCTTTTCTTTTGAAAGATGCTTGTAATTATAAATAGCCTCTTACTAGAATGAAGGAGATCTTTTGGAAATTACAAATTATTATGTTATTCTTGTGGTTTGAGAGCTTGGTGGCAAACCTTGCAATCTTGATATTATTAGTTATCTCTTCTTCTCACCTCCATTACCAACGTTCTCTCAACCTCATCAAAAGAAAGTATGCCCACCTCCATCAGTTCCTCTCTCCATCTTTGGTAAATGATCACTGTCTCCAAGCATCGATAGTGGGTTTGTATTTCATATAAACCCAAGATTATCCTGCTTTTTTGTTGGTATGTATTTTATTTTATCCTTCAGCTAAGCAAGACAACATCCTTTAGGTTTTATGACCTCACTTCGAGTGGGTCTTAAAATCCCCGTTGGGTTCCCCAATGGGTGAAAATAAAAATTTAATAAAAAAAATAATTAAAGACTTCCTCCTTACCATTTCTATAGTAAGGAAAGGTTCATTCCATATATATGTATATATATATATATATATATATATATATATATATATATATATATATATATATGTATATATATATATATATATATATATATATATATATATATATATATATATATATATATATATATATATATATATATATATATATATATATATAAACAATTCTTCATAAAAACCATCAATTTCCAAAAGCACTTTTTCAAAATACACATAATAAAATGTTTGTACAAATATTTTCATAAATCACCCTCATCTAACAATCTTCATGTTTGTTCTATGTTGGATCATTTCAAAATTAAAATCAACAATCATATTTTCCAAAAGCACACATGAACATCTTCATTCAATATATTGAATGAAGATTTCATTTTCAAAACAAAAATCAAAATTACATCTTTTCAAAACATAAAATTCAAAATCATACTTTCCGAAAGCACAAATAAACAAAATGAACAATCATCTTTTCCAAAAAGAAAATCAACAAAACATCTTTTCAAAATAAAATCCAAAATCACATTTTTAAAATGCACAAATGAACTTCCTCCAATTTATTGAATGAGGATTTTCATTTTCAAAACAAAAAGACAATCATCTCTTTCAAAAATAAAATTTAATAATCATATTTTCTAAAAGCACAAATGAACATCTAAATTGAATGAAGATTTCATTTTCAAAATAAAAACCAACAATCACATTTCCAAAATAAACAAAATCAACAATCATCTTTCCAAAAATAAAATCCAACAATCATAATTTCAAAAAGCACAAATGAACATCATCATTCAATTTATTGAATGAAAATTTTCATTTTCAAAATAAAATGAATAGTGGAATTTTCAAAATAAAAATCAACAACATCCTTTTAAAAATAAAATCCAACAATTATAATTTCAAAAGCACAAATGAACAACTTCATTCAATTTCTTGAATGAAGATTTCATTTTCAAACAAAATGAACAATCACATTTTCAAAACAAAAAATCAACAACATCCTTTTAAAAATAAAATCCAACAATCATAATTTCAAAAAGCACAAATGAACATCTTTATTCAATTTATTGAATGAAGATTTCATTTTTAAAACAGAATGAACAATCACATTTTCAAAACAAAAATCAACAACATCCTTTTAAAGATAAAATCCAATAATGATAATTTCAAAAAGCATAAATAAACATCTTCATTTAATTTATTGAATGAAGATTTCATTTTCAAAACAAAATGAACAATCACGTTTTCAAAACAAAATGAACAGTCACATTTTTCAAATAAAATCAACAATCACATTTTCAAAAATAAAATCTACATCATCTTTTTCAAAAATAAAAAATCTAAAATCAAAAACAACATTTGGATCTTTCATTTAACATACCCAAATTTGCTAAGTGAAGATCCTCTTTTCAAAATAAAAAACAAAATAAAAATAAAAAAATTAAAACAAAACAACATTTGGATTTCTTTAGCACACCTAAATTTGCTAATAATCCTCTTTTTCAAAAAAAAAAAAAATTTTTAAAAACATTTGGATTTTTTTAGCACACCTAAATTTGCTAAGAATCCTCTTTTTCAAAAGCAAAAATAAAAAACAAAACCCATGGATCCTTTATATATCATACCTAAATTTGCTAAGTAAAGATCCTCTTTTCAAAAACAATAAAATACTTGGATTCTCCATTTAGCATACTAAATTTGCTAAGTGAAGATTCCATTTTCAAATTCACATGATTCAAAATAAGCAAACAAAGAAGAAATTATTTTCAAACACCTCACATAGTATACCCAAATTTCAAAAAAAATCAAAACAAAATCAATTGACCCTTTACTTTAACATACAAAAATTTGTTAAATAAAGGGTCCTCAAATTCAAAAATCAGAATAAAATATGAACCTATGGAAGCATCTCTAAAAAAATACTTGAAGCCATTTTCAACATATCCAAATTTGTTGAAAGTGGATTCTATTAAAAAATCTCTTTTCTAATCAATCTCAAAATCTCTTCTAAATTCATTTGAGCCCCACTTAACACTTTCAAGTTGTTTAGTGTGGGTTCAAATTCTAAAATCAAAATTCAAAAATCAACAAAACAAAAATATGATTCATGTTTGTTTTCAACATTAGACTTTCAATCAATGTTAGTCAGTTTCAATTTTAGTTCATTTCAATGACAACATAGAAGTATGTGTTCACATTTTCTCATGGGATGATAGGCCTTGGATCAGGCCAGCCTCCCATGATTTGACTATGCCCACCTCATCCACTTTGATTGAGGCTTTGAAGGGGCCAGGATTACATGTGAGGGAACCCCTCACGACAGGAGATGATGACTAGGCTGGTCATCCAGGTTGAGTTACCCATTTAGAGATCCCCTGTTGAAGAGGAAGGATGTGGCGTTCCCACAAGTATAGCAGCAGCTAGTGCCTATTATTCCCACTTTGTTGACTAGCACTCCTTGGCACCTTCCAGAAGGCTCCCATTCTAAGGGTTATCTCGGTTCTGGTTCTTCACAGGACTGGTCTGAAAAGCAACATGATCAAGGCAGTATCACACTGCATTGCCAGTTGGAGGCCACTTAATCTAGAGTTGCTTAGGATGGTTTTCCCATTGTTCATAGAAAACTAATTCCACCCTCTCTGGATCTAGAGAGGATGTTGAGGATTTACTTCACCTCCAGTAGTTCAATTTTAGAATAGGAGTTATCAATTTTCATTTTTATTGTTTGATGGTGTTGGCAAAATATTAGGTAGGAGAGGACTAGAGAGGTTCATGTTACCAAAGCTGGAGGTTCATGAAGGTCAGCCTCCACATTGGACTTTCACGATTGCTATCATGTTGATCATATTGATAGTATCTTATTGATGGGGACTACCCATCACATGAGAGGAGCTCCTATTCAGAGAGAGTCGGTGGTGCCTCCACCACACAACTTTACCTCCCATCCATCTCCTCACATGTTTCATCATCTCTTGTTCAACCATGAAGGATGCATCAAAAGAACCCTTAATGATCAATCCCTTCATGGCTGTGAGTCACCTCTCAATTCTAATGGTGAAGAATGGTGACCTCGAGTATTGTCCATATCATTGTAGAGTCATTTAAGTTCATATTATGGCTAGATCCTCACTACATAAAGATACAGATCTTTTATTCAGCGAAAATAGTGAAATCATGATAGTGATCCTTATAAATCTTTCATTCATTAGTTATGTGACATTGTATTTTCTCTGGTAGAAGGAAATCTTTATAAGGATGAAAAGATTAGTGTTGATGAATAAAGATGATCTATTAGAGGATTCATTACACATGGTACTAGGGGATCCCCTCCCTGATAGACTTTGGAAGGTCTTTGTCAAGGCAGGAGAAGACACGACCTACTAACACCTTCAACAATTAAAGAAAAAGGATGAACAAATAGATAGGATGGAGAAGCATAGGATTTCTAGCCTATTTTTAGCCACCATAGTCCACCCTACTATAGTTGAGACTAGTAAGCCAGAGTTGGTGCATGTCTTGGATCCAGCCAAGACTTTACCTCTAAGCCACCATTGTATAAAGGTGGATAGTACCTCCATACAAGAAAAAGACACTAAAATCATAGTTGAGCAGTAGGTGAGAGAAGCAATGGCTCAAATCCGAGTAGGATCATTGGTTCCAAAGGGTAGACCCTACCCAGAAGAATTTGATGCCATCCAATATCCTAAGGATTTCATGCCATGTTCTTTCAAGAGCTTTGATTGGGAACGATCACATAGCATTTGGGCATGTTGCAATGTGGTGATGCTTTTTGGTGAAATATTTCTACCTTCATCTATCCTTTTGAAGAGGATAAATGAAAATAAAACAAAAATACTTTAGTTGGGACACCATGTAGATCTGATATTTTTTATTAGGATGGGTATGACATTGAGGAGGTGCTATCTCAAAGATAGAAGTCACCACCCTATAATGGACCTAATGAATAAGGACTAAGTATGGGTCTTTATGTACTAGAGTTTCTTACATGAAAAAGTAAAGTAGGGTTTATTTTAAATCAGGTTTGTTAAGTTCCCTATGGAGGCAAACCCCTATAGTTAATTACATCTTAAGGAATAAGATCCCTTAAAAATACTCTTGATTAACATAAATGATCATTGTCTCCAAATATTTTGAAGGTTAGACTATCAATAAATTAGTTTATTTTAGAAGATCAAATGAGATTGATCAAAGGAGAGAGTTATTATTGAAACAAAGGAAGATAGTAGGAGATGCTCACTCTAAGAAACCTGGCATCTAAAATTATCTTATGGTTGGGCTTTACATTTGTGAAATTTGAAAAGGATTTTTTTGTTTGAGTTGGATTTTTATTAGAAATTTAGGGCTTTTAATTCCACAACACAAGATTATGGAAATGCCTAGGAGGTGGGGATTTATGCTTATGGCCTATAAAGGGGAGAAGCAACCTCGGTACCTAAATCTAGGGAGCTTTATCGAGGGCCAAAAGCACGACCTAAATCTAAGGTGAAAATGGGTATATGATTTACCCACAGAGAGGATAAATCACGCATTATTAACCGCGGGTGGCCAACTAACTCCTCTTACAGTTTTAAATTCATGTAGGCAAGTCATATGTTTATGCAAGATAGTATTATTATGAGTTATTTAGAAGGAGATTAAGTCCTTAAACACACTCCCTAAGAGACTAAATCATGTAGAACATGATTAATGACTTAAATCTAATGAAATTTTTTGATATATTTTATTTTCTTCATTTTTAGACAATTAATTTGACTCAGGCTATAAATGCATGAGAAATTAGATTATGGGCCAAAATCATCTAGAAAGGAGGTGTGTTTCCACCATGGATCTCAAAGGTCAAGCCAAGTTCTCTGGCATGGGTGGAAGCCCTCCATAAATAGAGTGAAACAAGATGCTTTTTTATGCATGATATGAAAAGAAAATACATCATCCAGGTAAGAGTTTGCTAATTCTTTTATCTTGATTTATAACCTAAGCTTTAAATGAGGTTATGAATTATTAGTTTTTAATTTTGAGTTGATTAATTTGATAGAAGATTTATTTTTTCCTTGGAGCCTTATCATCATCTAGGACATACATCAAATCAAGAAAGAAACTAGGAAACATGCTATCTTAATGCACAAGCTAAACAAATATTAAACATTTTATAAAGCTAGTGTAAAAGAATAAGAGGTCATTTGTGGTCAGGCTCCACTACACAAACTTAAAAAGAAATTGGGTAGCCAAGCTCTACACTTATACAACCTGGATTATCAATGAGTTATAAAAAGGAATTCATGTTATGGGGGTCTTCATTCTTCTTTTTTTCTTTCTTCTTTCTTCTTTTGGTTCCTCTTTTGGATGGGAGGAATGTGGATGCTCCAAAAACTTCACATGGTACATAAGATATAATCTTATAACTAATATTCATCCTCATCCCCCATAACAATCATTCCAAAATTCTAATTACAAAATTACATGAAAAGGGAAAAGTAAATCTAACTAAAACATGCAAAATAGAGATTAGATAAACAAATCACACATTCGCAAGAATTTATATAAAAAAATTGGACTTAGCACCCCACACATAGGTAAACAAGTCCACCTAGCCTATTTTGGATTATGCTTAGGGGTAAAAGCAACCTGCACATCAAAAATAGTTATATTTTTATTACAACTCTCCTTAAGCACAATCTCATGTAGATAATGATTAGACTAAATAATCCTATCATTCATTCTATGCACATACACCCTAACATCCAGACTAAACCATCACAAAATAAAACAAAATATCAAACCCTAATAGGACAGTGGTGACTTAGGCTAATGTGTGTGTTTTAAATGGTTTTTGTGGGGGTGCTTAGCTAGGATTTAAGATTTATATTTTCTAAGTATGAAAATGTTCAACTTAGAGGATGATTTCAATTTAAGTTATTTAGTTAATTTGGGTTAATTTTATTTGATGATCTGAATTGGTTTGAATGAACCTACTTAATTACTAAGTGTTGTAAAGAGAGGAAAAGAGAAGAGAACTTATCTTTCATCCCTACCTTAAGTATTTCTAATTTAGATTCATTAATGATTTTTTTATTTAGTGAATGTTTTCTTATGTGTTTTAATTAATCCTAAGTTTAGATTTTCCTTAAAGAAACCTATTCAAAAAGAAAGGCATTTTAAGATTAAGTAAAGTGAATTACTATCACAAAATACACAACATTTTATTTCTTTTCCACATGTGCATCATGCACATGAATGAATCCTAAGCATATCTATACATGCGATGCAAGTATTTAGCACACCTTAATAATGAATGCTAAAAGAGGTTGCTTAAGGAAATTTGGAATGTTTCATGTATTCATGATTTTGTTAAGTAGAAGAGGGTGATTCTTTTATCCATTTTCCATATGCATATTTACAAGTATAAAAGACATAAGTGAGTACAGAGTCATTGTTAGCACAAGGGGTGTAAGGTACAAAACCTACTTAGGGCTACTTAAAGTCTCACAAACTCGGAGATGTCCATACTAATATACCACTTTTCTTAAATACATGTGCATGTACAAAAAGAAAAGAATGGAAAGAGAATCATGAAAAAAGTTTGTTTGTTTGATTTGGTTGTTTATTTTATATATGTGATGCGAATTCCTTGAGTCATGACATAGGAGTGTATAGGAATGGATTTCAAACAAGTGTTATGTCCTTTTAAAATGGACTATACACTTTGCAAATCCTATGCAATCCTATGTTAAGAAAGAGAGGGAAATCACATAACACATTTTATACTATTCACATGCAAGCTCATAAGTACTTATAGATAGCATACTTTTCATTAGTAATGTTTGGTTTATAAGTTTTGAAAATAGTTTTGTATTTAGTAGTGATAATAGCCATTCATATCTTACTTTAGCCAAAACATGGAATTTGACATAAAGAAAACATGTAATTTTAATTTAATTTTTCAAAATATATGAATGCATGATTTTCATATGACATACACATTTAGCATGCTAGGAAATAAATAAAGTGATGAAAGCATGTAATTTTATTCACTCTAATTAATTCTTAAAGGCAATCCTATGGAATAAGATTATTTAAAGTGAATCAAAGTTAGTTTATGAAAATTTTGATTAGGATTTGAGTTTGATTTGAATTTAGAAATGTAAAAAGGTTTGCTGGTCCTAACCTATTCTCATATGTGTGTATTACTTTAGTTTAATTTTTAGGTGATTAGATCAATTTTATGCTTTGGTTAGGTTAAGGTGTAGATTAAGTTTATTAATTACCCCTTACCTATACCACTTTAATATATTTAATTAATAATTATGAGCCAATGTATGACATAAAATCACAAGGAATTTAAATCATCAATGCACCAAGGAAAGAAAGAGCCTAATGCAATTGTCTCACAATTAGTGATTAATTAAGCTAAAGGGTTTAATTTATATACTTTCATAACCCTTCCCACACATGTGGGTTAGATATGATTTTCTTAAGCTACTTAAGTTATTGAACACCTAAGCATCTACCCAAGAAGTAAGTGATTGAGTTCTGGAATGTTTTTGAAAATTTTATCAAGTTAATTAAGTAGGTCATTAGTGGATTAGCCCTTAATTAAATTTAGATTAAGGAAGGAAAGGGGTTTAGGGAATGACTTGGGGAAAATACCTCAAACCCATTCCAAAAACCTCCTCTTCACTTAAGCAAAGTTTAATTAACTTAATCAAGAAATTAAACCACTATTCACATGCTTAATTAAACTTAATTACATTAAGAGAGTGATTAGGGGTTTGTTAATTAATTTTCTTGATTAACTCATTAATAAATTCTAAGAAAATTAGGGGAGGCAGAAGTCATCCCACTAAACATGCTTGAGAAATTTGAAATTAATTAATGAAGTCATTAAGGAGTAATTAGGGTTATTAAGTTTTCAAATAAACCCAAATTAAGAAAATCGATTATTCAAATTCAATTTGAAACAATTTAATTTGATTCTCCTCTGAATTATCTTAAAGATGAACCTAAGTTTGTATTATTTTTTTATTTTTCTACAATTAGTTATGAATTTAGGAAATTTTAATTGGTTTAAGTGATTTTTATGAAGTTTGTTAATTTATTTTATTAAAATAAATCATTTGACACTCAAAATTCAATATCTTCTAATCCAAAGGTCCTTTTGACTTGAAATTTTTAAGGTAGGTGTATTTTAACTTCATTTTAATCTCTAAAAATTTTAACTTAATATAACATGTATTTTTGGTTTAATTAATGAAGTTTGATTTTTACTAAAACTCAAATTAAGCTCAAAATATTTAGTGAAATTTGTGGATTTTGGATTTGTTGGATTCCTCTCAGAAAGAAGAATCCAACGAGCTCTTGTTTACAATTTTTCATTAAGTATTATATTTACTATGATTTTTTTAAGTTTTAGGTGATTTAAATAATTTTTAAATATGAAGAATCTGACACATCACACATGCGATGTGGAAAGCGTGTACATGCGTGGTCGCGATGTGTCGCATTATCGTGAGAATCCACATCGCGGTGTTGGCGATGATGCATGCTGACCCAAACCATCCAATAAAATTTGGCCGATGATCATATGAGCGATCGCCCGGATCGTGCGATCGATCCTTTGAGCGTCATCATGCGGCGCGATGTAGATGCATCATTTGAAGGCCAGATCGCCTGATTAACTCGTTGCTACTAGCTGCCAGGTGTGAACAGTGAAAATGGGATATCAAAGAGAAAAATTAGAAATTCTAAGTGAAAACTTGTCCAAATGGACTCTTTTTTGTGTCGATTCACACCAAAAAACTTCTATTTTCTAATTGGGAGGATTTAAAGTAAAAATGCAGGATTATCTTGGGTAAATTCCTAAAAATTGCATGAAAAAATATCATAAATGAAGAATCTAAGGCCAATGATTTTGAAAGTTACCTCACTGGGGATGATTTCTAACGGTAGTGATGACCCGAGCATGCTTTTGAGTGGGGGAAGAGGCTTTGGAATGAGCTTGGATCTTTGCCTTCATGTCGTAATAAAGCTTTCACCTATAATCACCATTTCCTTACATAAATCCATTTAATTTTGGAGTATTTCTCTCCAAAATGAAGTGGGGTTTGGGAGCTCTAGGAGAACGAGAATGAGGGAAATGAATGATTTCTTCAGCCTCTAATGCCTTGGAATGAAAAGTGAACAAAATCACTTTACTTTGAATTTTTGGCTCTAAACTCTTGTCATTTGGCTTGGGGTGGTTGGGAATGGAGAGAATCATCCTAGGTGGCTCACTTTGGTTGGCTAAGGCATGGAAATTGGCTACCATGAAGGACCATTGGGTGTCCTAGCCAAGGATAGGTGAGAGTCCTTCATGCCAAGTGTTCCCATGAGAGAGGTGAGGTGATTTCACCTCCTCATGAGTCATGGATGCCCTAACCACTCCTTGGGTCAAAATATCAGTGTCCTTGGTGCCTATGCGGACCAATAGATGAGTGCTAAGTGACCAAGGAAGAGAAATGACCACTTGGGCAAGTGTCTTTTATAATGGGATGCCCTTGACCTAAGGGCAAAGTGGTCATTTGAATTTGATTTGGGCAGATTTGAAATGAGTCAAAAGTAAGTTGGACCAAATTTCATGTCATTTGGAGTTCATTTGGTTTAATTTGGGTTAATTTGACCCATTTGGGCCAAATTAGGTCAATAGGTTGACCAAGTGGTCAAATTGGGTCAAACCAAGAGTTGGGTCAAGTTCAAATGACTATTTGGATTGCATTGGTTCAATTGGTTTCAATTAATTAGGTTTAATTTTGATTTAATTTAGTTTTTGGCCAATTTGATCATTAAGGTTAAATTTGGGATAAGTTGGGTTAGGTTGACCAATTGGTCAAATTGACTTGAATCATGGCTTGGTTTGGGTTTGGTTGATCATTTGGAATATATTATAGGTTTTGGTTAAGTTCAATTTGGATTTTATTGGATTTTCGGTTGATTTGACCCTTAAGGTTAAATTGGGCTAAGTTAGGTTAGGTTGACCAATTGGTCAAATTTGGTTTAATTGAACTTTGGTCAAGTTCAATAATAATTTGGGGTGAACTTGAGCCATTGGTTGCAATCAATTTGGTTTAGGTTGTAATTTGGCTAGTTTGGGTTATATGGGTTAAAGGGTTGACTTGGTCAACAACTAAGTTGACTTTGTTTGACCCAATTCATGACAATTGATAACCTATGATGATCAACAAACATGACATGAAGTTTGGATTAGCTTAATTCACTTTGATTTGAATTGAATTGGATTTTGGTTCATGTATGTCAAATTGGCCACTTTGGGTCAAGTGAGCCAATTGGATTTAGTTGGCTTGATTTAGGCTTGATTCAAGTTTGGTTAAACTCACATATGGACTTGTAATTTAAATATAAATTCATTTGCAAGTGGCTTGGAGTAAAATGAGTTTTGATTCATTTGACAATTTCAAGTCAAAAGGGTGAATATGGTTTGACTTGTGTTAGCTTGATTTTGATTTGATGATTGTAGTTTATGTTTATATTTGTTTGTGAAGGTTGATTGAATCATGAAGAAATAAGGGTTTGGATTGATTTGAGTTTGATTTGGTTAAGTTCAAGACTTTGACTTGAAAAGGCACTTGGATTTTGGTTGATTTGAATTTGAGTTTTTGATTTTGATATTTGAATTTATATTTGTGAATATAAGGAATATAAATGGGTTATGAAAATTTCTTGGGTATTTTAATTGATTTGGATATGATTTGTGCGAAGTCCATAAGATAGAATCAAAGGGCTCAAGAAAAATTTTTTGAATTTGGATTTGGTTATGGATTTCAATTGTTTGGAATTGATTCATGAGTTGAGAAAATCCATTGAAATTGGTTCAAGGTTTGATTAGTTGAAGTTGATATGAGTTTGGAGTTTCTCTTGAAAGAAGGAAGTGAGGATTTGGTTGGGTAGGGTGAACAAATTTTCCAAACACCCAAGGCATAATCTTATTTAAACCTTCTAAGTCTCTAGGGTTAGGTTAAGTGTTCACCTAATAACTAGAAGTGTCTTAAGACTAAGGAACTCTTAATGTCTAAGATGGAGGAGTTGAGAGCTCATTCTAAAAATGAGGTCAACAGCTTTACTCTTTCGTCTCTTTATTAGTAGCTTAGTAGGCATAGACTTCGATTGACTGAACTTCCCAATGATTCATTAAAGACTTTTGCTGAGTTGGAGCAACTTTTCATTAAGAGATTTGCTGAAGCTCAGCAAAGGGTGATTGTAGGCAATCTTGTTATGGCTCAACAAAATCCTGGTGAGTCCCTTGTTGATTATATTCTCAAATAGAATAATTTAAGTATGAAATATGAATGACTATGGAATGCATGACCTTCAATTAGCTTAAGAATATCCATCGCCCGATCACCTTCATGCTCAAAGGTTTCACCATCAAAACATTTGAGAAGATAATTATCAAAGCGGCTAAGTTACAAGGAGAAACCAAACAGTTGCCTTTTTCGGATCAATCAACAAAGCCAAAGACGCAGAAAGCTTATGAAAAGAAGCCTGAGGTAGTGATAGTAGTAGACAAGGGAAAGCAGTTGGGCATAGAGAAGTTTGAGAGACCTCGTGCTCCACAGCCATCACTTCCACCTCCTCTACCACCACCGAGGTAGTCCTACCAATTACTTCAACAGTCTCCATGGCCTTCATCGCCTCCTCCTTAGCCATATCCATAGCAATAGTGGTACACATACCCACTAGGTAGTTATGGTCCACCCACTCTTATAGATAAACTAAACAAACCATATTAATTTAAGAGAGAGGTAATCAGGAAAATATTTAAGAATCTATTAAAGAAACCTAATTTCCAGGTACTCGAACCTAGAAGATTGGAGGAAGTGGGCAAGAGCAATGATCCTAGCTTTTGCCCCTACCACCACATCTAAGTCATGTTTTGGAGGATTGCTTTACATTCAAAGACTGACTTGAGCATAGCTTCAATATCAGTGCTATAGTTATCCCGAAGGAATACCATGTGGAACAGCCATCTAGTTATATTAGGATAATCCTTGGGGATACTTGTGATCATTCCAAAACCAAAGAAGGTTAGGATATCTCCTTATCCCGTACCTCTAAAAAAATTATTTCTAAAATCAAGAAACTTTCCTTGTAGGTGCCTGAGGCAACTCGAACCTCCAACATCAAGGGAGATTTGCAAGTTGTTCAGGACAACTCAGGAAAAGGGGGAGCTCAGCAATAACAGTAGCAGTAGCAACCTATGCCAACCCAGGATAGTCAAGTAGCGTTGCCACAGACTGAGTCCAGCCTCCAATCCACCATTACAGCTACTACATCAGCAACCACCTCTACTTCAACTAGCTCTTCCTCTAGTATACATCTTGTATTGACGGATAAGGGCATCAAATCCCTCACCCCACTTACTTTACTTGACTTTTACTATGTACCTCCTTCAAAACCCAATAAATCAAGGAATAAAGCTAGTTTGAATTATATCTGTGTCACTTCTGATGGGTTGTCTAAATCTACTTCTAATGAAAACTCTTCAAGTTTAAACAATAATTATAATGACTCCGATCTTCCTCTTTTTAATTTAGAGTTGGACTTTCCTTCCCTGAAAACTATGAGTTCACCTCTTGAGATAGACTTGGAATCATCTGATTTTGAGGGTCCCATAAGAGAAGCTGTAGGTGAGCCTGACGAGCAGGTAGAACATTCCACTAACCTGCACAAGAGATCACCGAAGTCAACCTACGTAGTGACAAAGTTCTACCTCCTAGGATAGCACCTCAAGATAGAGGGAAACAAGTCATTAGTTTAGATGATTGAGAAACCCCTCCACAGGATGCTCCACCCTTGGATATGCTTATGGAGGATCAACCCAAGGTGGACTACAATATCCTCTCTCACCTAAGAAAGTTGACATCTAAGTTAAGCATATATGATGCCCTTATCTTATCCAAAGAGATGAAGGAATCATTAATCACGGCTCTCCTTGATCTAGAGATATGCTTAGCTTAGCCGACCACTATTGGAGAGTAGGCACATTAGTCTAGAGAAGCTAGGAAATCACTTTCATAGATGAAGACCTTCTTCTAGGGAACATGGAGCACAACTGTCCCCTCTACATTATAGTGGACATGGGCAAATTTATACTTGTCAGAATTCTCGTTGATTTAGATGTGTAAGTGAACATTATAAGTCTAAAGACCCTTGTCTATTTGAGGATCAACAACTCCACACTCTGAGTAGATCAGATGATGTTGAGAGGATTTAATGAATAAGGCGAGAGGGCTTTAGGTTCCATAGTGTTACCTTTGGAGATAGGTGACTGAAAGACTGAAGCCAAGTTTTATATCATTGATTCATATAATTTGTTCACTTCTTTGCTCGGTAGTCCTCAGATACATAAGAATAAGATGATTCCATCCTCCGTCCATCAGTGCATTGAGTTCAAGAAGGATGGGATTGAGTACTATGTCAAAGGTGATGAAAATCTATTTTTAGTCAGAGAGGTTGAGATATACAAGGATGCAACCTACTATCTTCCTCAAAATACCTTTTCTTATGAACTTGGTCAAAATTAAAATTCAAATGCAAAAGAAATAGAATAAAAAGAAAAAGAGAAAGAAAAAGAAAAGAAAAATGAAAATCCAATTGAACAAGAAAGGGAAATTGAGGAAGAAGTAGAGCTGCATATCACATTCCACCCACAGCTCATTCCATCATATGGACATGTTGGTAGGATGACATGACCTCCACCAAGCAGAGGCAGAGGTAAAAATAGAGGCGATCCAAGAGGTAAAAGATTCCTTGGTTGGCCATCAGCTAATACGGGTTATATTTCAGTTCATAGAAGTACCCCTACTATTCACATAGACTTGGAATCCAACTCAGAGGATGAGTCTAATATGATTAACATACCAGCCAACCCATCTCAATGGGTTTCATTAGAGGTGACACTCGAGCCAGGCAGTGATGAAGACCTTCAGACAAAGCATGAATGTATTCAAATCAAATGTATGTGAAACAATCAGGCATCAGTTAGGAACTTTAGCTCTAACCTCACTTCCATCTCAAAAAGTTAAATGCTTAGTAGTTAAGGAAGCCCCTCAGTCTTCTAGAGATGTCAAGCCGAAGAGCTTCTTTTGGGATCATCATCCTCAAGTCCAGAAACTAATGTAGGACTTGAGGATATTTCAAACAAAGAATTAATGGAATTACATTTTGATTGGTACTCACCTTATGTTCTTATTCTTGCAAAGAAAGGTTCGATTCCTTATACATGGTCTAAGCACACATCAGAGTTCTTTGAGAAGCTATGGAACAACGGGGATACAATCAAGATTACTAAGATTGATCTGATGGTCTAGTTGATGATGATTCGCTTAGTTGTCACCAATCATCTCGAATCTGATAGGTTCTTTTCACACCACACTAACTATCATGAGGATATGTGTTTAAAAACTTCAGATGATCTAGATGATCTTCAAATCAAAGATGCATTACCAAAATTTGAAGTAGAGATCCATTCAACATTTGACAAGCTTAAAGGAATCAACCTTGGGACAGAAAAAAATTCATGCCCAACATGCATCAGTTTATTGCTGAATGAAGAAGAAACTAATGACTTAGTTAGGCTATTGACTAAGTTTAAAGATTGCTTTGCACAGAGTTATGAAGAAATGCCCAGATTATCTCCTAACATAGCAGTCCACAAACTAGCAATAAATCCTAGCGCCAACCCTATCAAGTAAGGTCTTAGACACATGCGATTAGAAATCGAACAACAGGTCATTTCTAAAGTCAACAAATTGATCAATACTAGTTACCCACACGGTTGCTTGATTAATAATAAGAAGAATGGCCAAATTTGTATATGCATCGATTCAGGGACTTAAACAAGGCATGTGCTAAGGATGAGTTTCCCCTTCCTATATCAGAATTAATGGTGGGCATCGCCTCATCTCATGAGGTTTTCTCCTTTATGGATGGGTCATCTGGCTACAACCAAATCAAGATGGCCCCCGAGGATGAAAGAAATATTGCTTTTTGAACCCCGACTAGAATCTATTGTTATAAGGTCATGCCTTTCGGCCTTAAAAATGCTGGTGCTACATACCAATAGGCCATGACTCAGATTTTTAATGAACTCATCCATCATCAGGTTAAGTGCTATATTGATGATTTAGTAGTCAAAAGTAGAGAAAAGAAAGACCATCTCTTTGACTTGAGAGTAGTTTTCAAATGGTTAAGATAATATAATCTCGAAATGAATCCCCTGAAGTGTGCATTCGGAGTAGCTTCAGAGAAATTTCTTGGGTTTGTTGTTTGACATCGGGGAATAGAAATAGATTTAGATAAGATCAAAGTTATCTTAGAAATGCCACCTCCTAAAAGTTTAACTCAACTTAGATCTTTTCAAGGATGGTTGGCATATTTAAGATGCTTTATTTCCAACCTGTCAGGGAGATGTAAGCCATTTTCAGCACTTGTCAAAAAGGACACCAAGTTCAAGTGAGATGACAAGTGCCAACATGCTTTTAAAGATATCAAACATTTTTGCTTGGTTGTAGTAGCCTTATCAGGCAGCCACTCATTCTCTGCTGCTGATGAATCCTTGGCATTTTGTTGGCAAGCCAGCCAAGGAAGGAGAGTGCTCTCTACTATCTCAGTCATCGTTTGATCCCTTCTTAAGCAAACTACCCACCTATTGAGAAACATTGCCTAGCTTTGATCTTCACATCCCAAAAGCTACGACACTATATGCTTTCTCGTAAGGTGAACTTGATTTTAAGAATCAATCTACTACATTATCTCATGACACGACCAATGCTATCTGGACGTTTGGCACATTGGTCCATGATTCTCTCACAATTTGATATCATATTTGTACCCCTTCGTACAATAAAAGGAGAAAGACTAGCAAATTTCTTAGCAGCACACCCACTTCCTGGTGATTCTTTGCTTAGTGATCTCCTGAAAAATCATGAACTTAGGGAGGTTGACAACGGGTGAGATGTATTTTGATGCGACTCCTTTGAAAGGAGAAGCACGATCTATATTCGAAAAGCGAGTAGGAATAGTTCTCTTAACTCGAACGTGATGTCATGAGATACTATCTCCAATCCACCAACAATGAAGCAGTATGAGGCTTTGATTCGTGCAGGTTAGCCATTATGTGTCAAGAGCATCAATATTTATAGGGACTCTCAGCTGGTCATCAACCAGATTGTTGAGTCCTACAAGGTTCTCAAACCTAAACTTCATCATTACCATGAGTACACCATGAAGCTATTGGCCCAAATCACGAGGTCACTACAAGATCCCTGAGGAGAAAGATCTGATGTGGCCAAACTTGCCAAAGAATTGGCATGTCATGAAGATGAGGTTATTCCAATAAGAGTCCAAAATAGATAAGTCCTATCCCATATTGATGGTGAACTCATCGAGCGACTTTCTATTGAAGGGGATGTTTCCATTGCTAAAAAGGATGAGGAGCTGGATTGGAGGCAACCGTTCATGGATTATTTGAACACCGAAAAACTACCTCAAGAGAAGTCACAAGCCCATCAGGTGAAACAAAGAGCTCTCTCATATGCTCTCATGGATGGCACCTTGTACTGATAGTCTTTCGATCAAATATGGTTACACTGTTTAGACAAACACGAAGCCTATAGGATTGTGATCGAGGTACATTCAGGCCTATGTGGAGCACATCAATCCAATCCAAAGATGAAATCAAAGATCTGAAGACTAGGATACTATCGGCCTTCGATGATTACAAACTGCATGGATATAGCTAAGAGATGCTATCAGTGTCAGGTACATGGTGTGGTCTTACATCAACCACCAAACATTCTACATCCTACATTAGCCTCATGGCCATTTGAGTTATGGAGTACTAACATTGTGGGTCTGATTAGTCATCCTTCTTCCAAAGGTCACTGATTCATCTTAGCTACCACCGACTACTTTCCTAAGTGGGCTGAGGCAGTCCAACTCAGAGAGGTCATAGCTCAGCATGTGCTTTAGTTTTTTATGAACCATATCGTATATAGGTTTGGAATGCCTCAATGAATTATATTCAATAATGGTACTTCATTCAAAAGCACCAAGATTAATAGATTTTCTAGAAGGCACGATATAGATTGGAGATACTCCACCATCTACTATCCCAAAGCAAATGGCTTAGTAGAAGCATTTAACAAAACTCTCATCTAGATACTAAAGAAGATGCTTGACAATAATAAGCGACAGTGGCAAGAGTAGTTGGTTGAAGCCTTGTAGGCATACCACACCACATACAGAACTCTAACTCAATCTACCCCGTTCTCCTTAGTGTATGGGTCTTAAGCAGTTCTTCCTTTAGAAGTTTAATTCCCATCACTAAGGATAGCATCGGGTAACAAGATCACTATAGAGCTGAATGTAAAGTTGCAATTAAAAGAGCTCAAAGGTTTGGAGGAGAGACGCCTACGGGCATGCCAGAACATTGAGTTATACAAAGCCAAAATGATTCAAGCTAACAACAAGATGGTCCTCCCTAGGTATTTTTAAGTAGGAGAACTTGTATTGGTCTTAAAGAGACCAATTATTGCCCATCGAAAGATGGGAGACAAGTTTGAACCTACATGGGAAGGCCCCCATGTTATAGAGAAGGCCTACCAAGGAGGATCTTATCAACTTATTGATTGTAAAGGGGAACACCAGATGCTTCCAATTAATGGGCTCTATTTAAAGAAATATTACCCATAAAAATATGTTTGAAAATAATTATCAATAAAAGAACAAAAATTTCATTCTGATTCTTCAAAAATATTCTCTTCATTCGAAGTGTTATCTGCTTGTCTTGCGAATCTGCCATGACGTGTTTAGAAAAGGTGTAAGAGAATCTAAGAGGCATCCTATCCCTCTTTAACAACACAAACAAAATCAAACACAATTCCCTAGCACTACTAGAATAGGTGTGAAAGAACCCAAGAGGCATCCTATCCCTTTTCATACACAGACATAATCAAACACATCTCTTGGCACTATTAGAATAAGCCAGGGAGAACTTGAGTGGCATCCTATTTTGATTAGAACAACTAAGTTAGGTATAAGAGAACCCAAGCGACATCCTTCCTTGGTGGGAATCCCAGATGCCATCCATGGCACCATTTCATCAAATTCTTCAAGTGTGTTTAGGGTAGGTGTAAGGGAACCCAAGTGACGTCCTATTCCCTTTAACACATGAAAAAAAAAATAAACACAAATCTTTTATCTTGAGCTAATTTGATGTGGGAGCAAGCCCCATGTGGCACTCACTCATTAGCCGCTCTAGGTCAAGTTTACAAGCTACCTTGTTAGTATGTCACCCTAGTGGTCACTTATTTGGAAGATGTGAGTCACCGTGCTTTCTTCCTAACTTGATCATTGTAAACCAACGAGCACCTTGTTAGTTTGGTAGTCTTCACTACCCAGCCAGTAAGCTACCTCATGTTGATCCTGTTTAAGAAGATGTGAGTCCCCATACTTTCTTATTGAACTAACCATCATGTACTGACTTGGTCAATTATATTTGAGGCTTAAGATAGGTCCCCCAGAGGCTTCTTTCCTCTTGACTACATTTGAGTTGATATAAGTTCCCTAGTGGCATGCACTCAGTAGGCGCCCTTGACTATCCCAACAATTAGTTTTGCTATAGAAAGATGTGAGTCCCCGATGATTTCTTTCTAGGTTGATTGTTATAAATCAATGAGTACCTTAGGTTTGTTGATGTTCCTATGCTGATAGCAACTCAGCGGTGGATACACCACTCTTGGTAGATATGAGTCCCCATTTTCTTCTTGAGTTGGTCACCGAATACCTATTGAAATTATCTTCTCGTTTTGGATCAAGCCCTTAGCAGCCCATCCCATGCGAGCATTCTATTTGGATCACATCCTTTGCAACCCTATTTAGATACTGCCTGGGTTACTTTTGGATTGGACAGTCCTCCATTCCTAATAGCCACCCCTATGGTTGGAGAATTTGTTCAGCGGATGCATAGATTCTCCCTTAGCTCAGTAAATCTGATATAGGTCTAGGTTAATATAAGCTCCTTCTCAGTTTGATCACTCACAAACTAACATGGTCCATAATAAACAAACTAAACAAATAAATAAAATTATTTTTGTTGTGGATTAAGAATTCAAGCCCCCAAAGGGCCCCTTTTCCCAAGCAAGCATCCTATCTTTAGGAAAGTGTCAGCAAAACTCCTTATAAGAATTACCTGACTACCTGAGTTAAGATAAGTCCCCGGGTCGGCATTCTCTCTGTAGTCGCCCTTAGGTCAGGTTCAATCTATTTTTCCACAAGCAGGTTACCCCGACAATCACTTTGCTTTGGAAGATGCAAGCTTATGAAGCATTCTTTCTAGTATGATTGTTGCAAATCGATGGGCAACTCTAGGTTGGGTTTAATTTGTTGCCCAAAGAAACCAATCACCCCAGTGGTCTTTTATAGTGGAATATGTGAGGTGTGCTTTCTTCCCCTAAATTGACCATTGTGAACTGAAAGGCACTCTTTTGGTTGGATAGTTCTCCCCTCAGTTGGGAAGCCACTCCCTTTGGTTCAATAAATCTGAGATAGGTCTAGGTTGATATAAGCTCCTTCTCATTGTGATCCATCGCAAAATAATAGAATCCAAATAAAAATGAAATCAACCCTGACTATTTTTGAGTTGATCTAAGTCCCTCAGCAGCATTCACTCAATAGTCAGCCCTAAGTCGGGTTCGATTAGTTATGACAAATCGATCGCCCTAATGTTTCCTTATTTTGGAAGGTGTGAGTCCCTGCACCTTCTTCCTAACTTGATCATTGCTTGTGATCATTCGGTGTTGTTGATCATCTCAGTCAACACCAATACATGCGGTATGCCTTATCAATCACACCACACCTATTGGGTGCCCTTTGTTGACCTCATTTTTAAATGAGCTCTCAACCCCTCCATCTTAAATATAGGATCCCTCTTAAACACTAAGAGTTCCTTAGCCTTAAGACACTTCTAGTGATTAGGTGAACACTCAACCTAACCCTAGAGGCTTAGAAGAGTTAGCCATAGGAATAAGTCATGCCTTAGGGGTGTTAGGAAAATTTGCCTACCCTATAGCTTAAACCAAATCCTCACTTCCTTCTTTCAAGTCAAACTCCAAATTCAAACCAACCTCAAACTCAAATCAACTTCAATTCCAAACCACTTCAAATCCTAAATTCTAAAATCTTTCTTAAGTCACTTTCATTCCATCTTATGGACTTAGCTTAAATCAAATTCAAATCACTTCAAATTCAAGAAATTATGTCATAACCCATTTATATTTTCATTGATATTCACAAATATATATAAAATATAAATTCAAATAACCAAAACTAAATCCAAAACTCAATTCCAAGTTCAAAAAACCCAAGTCCCTTTGATTCCATCTTATGGACATAGCTCAAATAAAATTCAAATCACTTCAAGCTCAAGAGATTTTCTCATGACCCATTTATATTCTCATTTATATGCACAAATATAAATAAAATATAAATTCAAAACTCAAATCTAAATTCAACCAAAATCTAACCTAAGCCTTTCAAGTCAAATTCTTGAACTTAGCCAAATCAAGCCAAACCCTTGATTTTTATTCATGATTCAATCGATTCTTCAATAATGAAACTAAATATAAACACAAACTTCAATCATCAAACCAAAACTAAATTTGAAACTCAAATCCAAATTCAACCAAAATTCAACTTAAGCCTTTTAAGTCAAATTCTTGAACTTAGCCAAATCAAACTCAAATCAGGACAAACCCTTGATTTTTCTTCATGATTTAATCAATCCTTCAATCATGAAACCAAATCTAGACATAAACTTTAATCATCAAACCAAAACTAAATTCAAAAATCAAACCCAAGTCAAACTCATGTTCACCCTTTGAACTTGAAATTGCCAAATAAATCAAAACCCATTTGACTCCAAATCACTTGCCATTGGATTTATATTTCAATCAAAAGTCCATATGTGTGTTCAACCAGACTTTAATCAAGCTTTGATCAAGTCAATTGACCCACTTAGGCTCACTTGACCCAAAGTGACCTAAAGTATCCCTTTTGAGCCAAATTCTAATCCTATCCAAATTAGATTGAACTAAGCTCACCTAAGCCACACATTATCAGCAACTATCATCATAAGATGATCAATCACTTAAATTGGGTCAAACCAAGTCAAACCTAAGGGTTGACCAAGTCAACACTTAGACAAAATGAAACCTAAATTAGCAAAAATCCATCATAAGCCAAATTGATTGAAACCATTGATCAAAATCAATTCATGATCATTGTTTAAACTTGACCAGGTCATCATTTGAGCCTAACCTAGGCCAATTGGCCACTTGACCCAAGTTGTCCCAACTTGACCTAAAAAGTAAAATATGTCAAATCTTGATCTAAGCCAAATTCATTACAACCAATGGGTCAAATTCATTCTAAACCACTTATTGAACTTTACCAAAGCCTCAATTGGCCGACTAGACCTAACCTAATCCAATTGACGATGAACCCAACTTGACTTAAATGGTCAAATTGAGTTGAAATCAAATTAAACCAAATTTGATTGAAACCAAAGCATGCGACATATTTCAAATGACTAACCAAACCTAAACTAACCCATGACATAGCCCAATTGGGTCAAATGGGTCAAATGGGTCAAATTGGTCAACTTGATTCATTTGACCTAAATGAAATCAAATGAACCGAAACTAAATACAAATCAAAATGAACCAAACCAATAATTCCAACACATTTAAAATGGTCATATGAACTTGACGGCCCAACCCAAATTTATGATTTGTCAACTTGCAAATTTCAAACTAAATACCCAAAGTGAAATGGCCAAATGATCATTTTACCCCTAGGTAACTATGACCAATTCCACTTGGAATTTGGTCATATCCTCTTCATGGCCACTTGGCACCCTCTTAGTGGACCAAGTGGACAATAGGGAGTATGGTGCACATGACCCAATGGATTTGGGTTAGCCAAACCCAACCCAAGGCCAAAAATGACTACCCCACTCAAAATGTGCACATGGGAATCACTCCTACACCTCATTTAGCACATGGAAACTCCTCCACTACCTCTCGCTGGCCAAACTGAACCACATGGCATCCAAAATGGCCTAACCAACTCAACCCTTGTAATCAATTTTATCAAAATTACAAAGTAATGCTTGACCATCCGATCCTTCTAGGGAGATATACTCCCCCTAATTTCACTTCATTTGCATGGATTCACATTTGATTGAAGCATAGGAACTTAGAGGAAGCAATTTCAAGCTCCCCCAAGGTCTCTTAAGCCACTTTGATTTCTCCATTCTTGGTTTTATTCAAGCCGAAAACATGGGAGCTCAAGGAATTTTCTATCTCATTCAATTCTCCACTAGAGCTCAATTCCTCCTTCAAGCACCTTGTGGGGACCCAATTGAGCTCACCCAAGTTTTCATCCAAGTTCTCAAGCCACGGGAAGAGGGGTCTAGATCATGGTTGTAACCAATTGAAGCCCACTTTGGTCAATAGGAAGATCCATTCAACCCCAAGCCCTTAAATCTTTAACATAGCTTTGTCTCCACTAGACGAAGCTACCTCGATGGTTGGGAGGGCCGGTGATAGCCTCCGATGAGGTATGGATCAAAATCAAGCTTAGGGAGAATTTTCTTTGGTCTTTTTGATGGGAATTGTAATCCCATTGCATTTTGACCATTAGATCATTATCTCCTTGCATGATGATGGTGTGGTTAAAACTGATTGCTCAATTGAGCTTCGCCCTAAGATGGATGGTTGCCCTCTCCTTCGAGCTAGATATGTGGATTCCATCCCATGTTTTGGATGGATGATCCATAATACATTATATCCACGTTTTAATCTCTTTAATACGAAATCTTGACCATCCGATCTTTGATGAGACGATCAGAAAGCGTATCATACAATGCGGCCGATGTGATAACTTAAATAACAAATTCCATCGTGCCATGTGGAAAGCATGCGTAATGTCATGTGTAGATAAATATATAATTAGGCCATTTAATTAAGTTTTAATTACATAATATTCAAAAATATATAACTAAATGTAGAAAAATCAGAGAAATGCAAACTCAAATGCATTTTGATGATGTTTTAAAGGGGAATCATATAAAATTAAGGTTAGTTAATTTTGAAAAGTAAAATTTTTGTAATTTGGGTTTTATAGGGAATGTAATTATGTTAATTATTCCCTAATTATTCCATTCATTAATTCAAACTTTCTAGGGTTGATTAATGGAATGACCTCTACCTCCATTGAATTTATTAATGGTTTAGGGTTTGCTTGATTCACTCTAACTCTTAATTAATGAAATGACTAATTAACCTATTAAATAGTGATAAATTCATTAATTAAGTTTTCTAAATACCTTAGAATAGTGAATGGACTTAGGGAATGAGATTATGAGTCCTCTCCCAAATCTTTTCCCCTAAGTACATTTCATTTGGATAAAAATGTAATTAAGGTGCAAATTAATTAAATAGTTTAATCACTTAATTAAATGGCTTAATTAATCAAAATTTTAAAATCAAATCAATATGAAGTTCAATTCTTGGGTAGATTTGGTGTTCAACCTAAGTAACTTAAGGAAATCATACCTAACCCATGTATGTAGGGTTATGAAAGTACTTAAAATTAAACCCTTTAGCTAATTAATCATTAATTATGAGCCAAATGCATTAGGGCCCCTTTCTTTCTTAGGTGCATTCTTGATTTAAATTCCTTGTGATTTTATGTCATACATTGGCTCATAATTATTTGGTTAAATATGTTAAAGTGGTGTAGGTAAAGGTAATTAATGAACTTAATGTACACATTAACCTAAACAAAATATAAAATCAATCTAATGGTTCTAAAATTAAACTAAAAATATACATGGGAAATGGATTAGGACCAACAAACCTTCTCATTTCTAAATTCAAATCAAACTCAAAACAAAATTTCAATTCACTTTAAATAATCTTATTCCATAGGATTGAGAATTAATTAGGTGAGTGATGCTTTCATCACTTTATTTCTTTCCTAGCATGCTAAATGTGTATGTCATATGAAAATCATGCATTCATGCCTTTTGAAGATCAAATTAAAATGAAATGTTTCCTTTATGTCAAATTGCATGTTTTGGCTAAAGTAAGAATATGAATGGCTATTATCATTACTAAATCAAAATTATTTTCAAAACTTATAAATCAAACATTAAAACTGAAAGGTATGCTACTTATAATTATTTATAAGCTTGCATGT
Source organism: Cymbidium sinense (assembly GCA_021442155.1). Classification (NCBI taxonomy): domain Eukaryota; kingdom Viridiplantae; phylum Streptophyta; class Magnoliopsida; order Asparagales; family Orchidaceae; genus Cymbidium; species Cymbidium sinense. Next base: position 9,086,750 of record CM038217.1, read on the forward strand.
GAGATAATATAGAGATGTGCATTGTGTGACTTTCCTTCTCTTCTCTTTTAATATAGTTTTGAATAGGATTTGCAAAGTGTATAGTTCATTTGAAAAGAATACAACACTTGCTTAAATTCATGCCTATTCACTCTTATGTCATTAATTAAGAAGGATATTCATACTTGCACATATAAATTGAACAACCAACAAATTAAACAAACATAAACTTTTTGCATGATTTTTTTTCCATTCATTTACTTTTATACATGTATGTATTTAAGAAAAGTGGTATATTAGTCTAGACATCCTGGGGTTGTGAGGCTTTAAGTAGCCCCAAGTAGGTCTTGTACCTTACACCCCTGGTGTAGAAAATAATGGCATCGTACTCACTTATGCCTTTCATACATGTAAATGTGCATATAAATAGTGGATAAAAGAATCCCTTTTTTTTACTTAACAAAATCATGCATACATGAAACATTCCAATTTTTTCTTAAATAAACTCTCTTAGTATTCATTATGAAGGTGTGCTAAAAATTTCCATTTGCATGTATAGATATACTTAGGATTCATCCATATGCATGTTACACATATTGGGGAAGAAATAAAGTGTTGTGTGCATTGTGATAGTAATTCACTTTACTTAATCTTAAAATACCTTTCTTTTTGAATAGGTTTGTTTAAGGAAAATCTAAACTTAGGATTAATTAAAACACATAATAAAACATTCACTAAATAAAAATCAAATATGAATCTACCTTAGAAATTACTTAAGGTAGGAAAGAAGTTCTCTTCTCTTTTCTCTTTACAACACATATTAATTCTATAGGTTCATTCAAATAAAATAAAATCATCAATAAAATCAATTAAAATACTTAAATGAAACCACCCTCAAAGTTGAACTCTTTCATACTTAGAAAACTTCAACTTTAAAGTCTAGCTAAAAATACCACACAAACCTTAAATACTTTTAATTGGAGCTAGTATTTAGCATTAGATGGCAGGTTTGATGTTTGCTTTTATTTTGTGATGTAATGTTTTAGTCTGGATGTTAGGGTGTATGTGCATAGATTGAATGGTTGGGCAATCTTAGTCTAACCATTGTCTTCTGCAGGGGATTGTGCTTAAGGGGCGCTATAATAAAAATATAATTTTTTGTTGTGCAGGTTGCTTATACCCCTAAGCATAATCCAAAATAGGCTAGGTAGACTTGGTTACCCATGTGTGGGGTCCTAAGTCATATTTATTCATATATATGCTTGGGATTGTGTGATTTGTTTAGCTAATCTCTATTTTACAAGTTTTAGTTAGATTTTCTTTTTCCCTTTTCATGTAATTTTGTAATTAGATTTGGAATTATTGTTATTTGGATTAGGATGAACATTGGTCATAAGATCATATCTTTTGTACCATGTGAAGCCTTGGAGCAAATCACATTCCAACCATGTTAAAAGGAAGAAAGAACCAAATGAAGAAAGAAATGAAGAATGAAGAGCCCCCATAACATTAAATCCTTCTTGATTGTAATTAATTCATTTTGTAATTTGGGTTGTATATGGGTAGAGCTTGACCACCCAATTTGTTTTGGGTTTGAACGGTGGAGCCTGACCATAAATAGCATTTATCCTTTTGCGCTAGCTTTATAAATTATTTTATGTTTGTATAGCTTGTGCATTAAGATGACATGTTTTCTTAGTTTCTTCTTTGTTGTGATGTATGGCCTGGATGACGATTAGGCTCTTAGGAAAAATAAATTTTCTATCTAATTAATTAATTAAAATAAAATAATAAAAAACTCATAATCTCACATAAAGCCTAGATTATAAACAAGATAAAAGAATTAGCAACCCCTTAGCTGGATGTTGTATTTTCTTCCTCACATCATGCATAAAAAGCATATTATTTCACTCTTTATTTGGAGGGCTTCCACCTATGCTAGAGAACTTGGCTTGACCTTTGAGAGCCATGGTGGAAACACACCTCCTTTTCTTATTGATTTTGGCCCATAATCTAATTTCTCATGCATTAGGCATATGAATCCTAAAGCCTGTGTCAAATTGATTGTCCAAAAATAAAAATAAAATGTAATAAAATTTGCATTAGATTTAAGTCATAAATGATGCCCTACATGATCTAGTCTCTTAGGGAGTGTTTTCAAGGACTTAATCTTTTTCTAAATAAACAACAACTTAGTTATCTTGCAAAAGTATATGACTTGCCTAAATGTATTTAAATTCGTAGAAGGAGTTAGTTGGCTGCCACCCCCAGGCGGTTGTAAGTCCAAACAGTTGGGTAGTTTATCCTCTCTTATCGAGGTAAACCAAATACCCATTTTTTCCATAGATTTAGGTAATGCTTTGGCCCTCTCCAAAGCTCCCTATATTTAGGTTCTAAGGTTTGCTCTGCCCCTTTGCGGGCTACAAGCATAAATCCTCATCTCTTACGCATTTTCATGACCTTGTTTCATGAAATTATAAGCCCTAACTTTCTAATAAAAATTCAACTCAAATAAATAAATCAATTCAATTTCCAAAATGTAAAGCCCAACCATAGGATAGTTTGAGATGCTTGCTAGGCTTCCTAGTATCATAAGGATCCCCTACTTATCTTCTTATTGGCTTGATAATAACTCCCTCCTCTTGATCAATCCCACTTGATCTTCTAAAAATAAACTAGTTGATTGATAGTCCTATCTTTAAAATCTTTGGAGAAAATGATCATTTAGCTTAATCGAGAGTATTCCTAAGGAATCTTGTTCCTTAGGATGTAATTAACTATGGGGACTTGCCTCCATAGGGAACTTAACGAACATAGTTTAAAATAAACCCCACTTTACTTTTTCATGTAAAGTAGGGGAAGAATCTCTAGTACATTTTGAAGACCTATAGTCCTTAGGAGTCCTTATTGAGGTGATTAGGTCCATTATGGGGTGGTGACTTCTATCTTTTGAGATAGTACACTTCTCCTCAATGTCATACTCGATCACCCTAATAAGAATATTTGTGGATCTACATGGTGTCCCAACAAGGCATACATTTTTTATTTTCCTTTCTGAAAGGATAGATGAAGGCAAGAATAATAAAAATTTCACCACAACCTCCCCCTTTAATCATTACTTTAAGTTGAATCTAAGGAATGGATTGTTTTAATCTCTTAGGTGAAAGATGTATGAATTTTAATTTAACATATATTTGTATTTGACATAAAGAAATCTATTAAACTATGAAATGCATCTTGACATTTTATAATGCCAAATTTCAATCAATTTAATAACATCCTTTTAGCTTAGCTTCAATGTTATTATTTATTAACATTATTATTTGATTTAATTTATTACATATAATACACATATCATTTTTATTAACACACTATTGACCTTACTTTTAGTGTGAGGATTCAATCTTCTCATCTTAGATCAAGAAATTTTCTAGACACTAAGATATATTTAGCCATAGGACACTTCTAGTGACTAAGTGAACACTTAACCCAAACCTAAAGACTTAGGAGGATTTGTCGTAGGCTTTGGCTCTACCTTAGGACTAAGGAAGCCTACCTATTCTATAGACTAACCCATGAGTTATGCTTATCCAATCATGCAAAATCAAACCTCAAATCAACCTAATCAAAACCTAATTGAATCTTACATCAAATACAAGCTCCAAGCTAAATGATCTAAACATAAAACCCATCTTAACCTAATACAGTCCTATGGACTTGACCTAAATTCCTTCAATCAAACCAAACTCAATTAATTTCTCCAACCTTTCAAACCCTCATTCCAAACTCTCCCAAAATCTACAATCAAGCCAATAGATCAAATCAATTCAATTAACCCAAGCTAGCCCATTTGAACCCAAAATGTCCAAATGAGCCAAAACTCAATTAAACCAAAATCAATTGCAATAAAAGCTACCATTCAATCCCAAATCAATTATCAAACTCAACTCAACTCAATCCAACCAAAAACCAATCCAATTGACCCATTTAGGTTCACTTGACCCAAAGTGACCTAAAGGACCCAATTGAACTAAATTCCAATCCAACCCAAATTAGATTGAACCAACTTATCCAAAACCTCCTACAATGATCAAACCAAGTCAATTCGGTCACTTGAAGTTGACCCAATCAATATACATGAGCCATTTGAATGAAATCTCATTCCAATGCAAATTAATTGAAACCATTAGTGCTAATCAACTCTAAATCAACCCTTGAACATGATGACTTAACCATCAATTGAACCAAACCAAACCCAATGGCCCTCTTGACCCAAGTTGACCCAATTTGACCTAAAGGCCCAGATTGGGCCAAATCAAAATCTAATCCAAATTTATTGCAACCAATGACACAAATCATTTCAAATTGATTAGTGAACATAATCTAAGCCTTGATTGAACAATTTGATCAATTGAACCCAATTCACCCATTTAGCCCAAATTGACCTAAAGGGGTCAAAATTGGTCTAAATCATTTCTAAATACAAATTGATTGAAATAAAAGCCTACAATCATCTCCAAATGATCAATTAAACATAACCCAACAACTAACCCAAGCCAATTTGGCTAATTTGGCCAACTTGGTCAACTTAGCCCATTTGACCCATATGAACCTATATGAGTCAAATGTAAATCCAAGACAAATTTAAATCAAAATAATTGAACCAAAACATCCCAAATACTCATTTTAACTTGAACTAAGCCTTGGTTTGATCCAATTTACCTAATTGGTTAGCCTAACCCAACCTAGCCCAAATTGACCTACATGGGTCAAATTAAGCCAAACTCATGCAAACCAAGCCCAAACCCATTGAACCTTGGCATGACCCATCCTTGGGTCACCTTGGGTTAGATCAAATCCAACCCAACCCAAACCAAACCCTAATGGACCCATTACCCAATGGGTAAATCATCCCATATGAGATGAAACCTACATTTGGATGTTCAAACCCGCTTTCTCCCCTTGGTAGCCACCCTAAGCTCTTAATGGACACAAGGACCACTAGTTCACCTGACCCAAAGCTGGTTGGGTCAGCCATGAGCCAAGTGGAGGTGAGCTAACCCAATTTCCCCCATTAGAACACTTGAAAACTAAGGACATTCGCCTCAACCTTGGCAGCCCACCTCTTCTCTCTTGGCCACTCAAATCAAGCCACCTCACTGATTCTCTGCAACCATGGCCTCCTGTGTTGGCCGGACACCTGTAAATGACAAAACCAATCCAAACTATTAGCTTGGAGGAGGAGGGTATACTCCTCCCCATTTGATTCAAACACACACAACACTCACCCTTAGAGCCTTAGCAAATCAAGACGAGCCTCCTTGAGCTTTCTTGAGTTCCTAGAGCTTCCCTTAGAGCTTCCCCATCATCGGAGATGATGAAACTGAGCCAAACAGAGCATCCTCTCTATTGAACCTCACCAAATCTCCATAGTTTTCAAATTAACTCTTCCCACACCTTCTACTAGCTATGGCAAGGTGAATTGAATCTTCTCTTTATCGATTTGAGCATCGGAAGCCCACTCTAGACCAACTCTGAAGAAGATTCATGACGGTTGGTCCGTAGAGCTACCAGTGAGGACTCAAGCACCATCTTCTCAGCAGGGTTTCATCCCTTCAAGATGAAGCTACCTCAATCAATTAACTGCCAGTCCTGACCTGTGACAAAATATTTTTTTGGAAAATCATAGTTTTGGCCTTAAGTGTTGGTGTTTTTCATAAAAAATTTTGATTTTGCATAAATCCCACTATAGATTCCCTTTAGATTCCCTTTGTGAACGTTTTGGAGTTGATCCTGAGCCTCTCGAGCTTTGGCGAGCTTGAATCAAGTAAGGTGGGCGAAAGTCTTTTGTCGAAAAGATGGATCATCCTCCATCCGTTATGTGTGATTGGAATGGACGATCATGATTATTTGTTAGATTAATCTCAATTTTATCCCTTAGGAATGGTGGGATTAATTTCTCATCTCAACAATGGGGATTAAAAACGTCATTATACCATATCATGCTATGTTGGATAATTTAAGTGGCCAATCCTGCGGTACCACATGAAAAGTGTTATCATGTCAGCGGTCTGCATGGGGCCGATGGGATTAGGGGTTTAATTAAACTTAAAATCCTTTTTTAAATCATAGAAACTTCAAAAATTCTTAACTAATTATAGAAAAATAAAAAAATACAAATAAATACTCTTTAGAAAGGTAAAACATAGATTATTTTATTAAATGCATTTTTAATTGATTTTGAATAGTAATTAAGGTTTAATTAGGTTGAATATTTTCTTAATTGACCTAATTAAGCTCTAATTACTTGAAATTAATCCCAAATTTGGTATGTTGATTCCTTGGATGACTGCCTCCCAAAATTTTATTTGGATTTATTAGCCATGCAATTAAGGAAATTTAAAATCCAAGCTTTAATCACTCTTTAATTAACTTAATGATTATTTAAGGCATTAAATAGTAAAAAAATTAATTAATTAAAGTTGATTAATCACTGGTTAACAGTGAGGTGATGAGGGAAAGTGGTTAGGACCTCCTTCCTAATTACATTTTTAGATCCATTTCATTAAAGAGAAGATTAATTAACTTATAGTTTAGTTAAGGGAATAAATACTTAAGTAATGGTCAAATCAAATCAAATTAAAATGCTAATCACTTCAGATAATTAATAACTAAATTAAGGGTTCCTTTTTATGTGTTTAATGACATAAAGACCCTTAAGGAAATTATGATTAATCCATAAGTGTGGGAAAATCATAAAAGTGCTTAATTAGATTCTTTAATTCAAATAAATCTTTAATCATAAGCCAATTGTATTAGGTTCTTTAGTAGCATTGAAATTTTATTTTCTTCATGTTCATATCATTTATGGTTCATGATTAAATGTCTACTCAAATTAAAGAAGCATTGGAAAGGGTAATTAAATGAATTGTTCAATGATTTCAACTTAACTAAATCATAAAAGACTCAATTTTCTTTCCTTAAACACATTAAATCACCAACACAAAAATGTGATTAAAATAACAAATGATTTCTCCTCTCTAAGTTTAATCAATGTCCAAAATCAAATTAATGAGAAAGCTTTAGTTTCCTTTAAATGATTATTTAATGTGATGTCCTTAAGAATAAGTGTAGTTGAATGAATCATATGGTTATGTTTAGCTATTCCTTTTTAATCACTTTAAATGTTATATGCCATGTAATTTCATGCATTCATGTCTTCAAATTCAAATGAATTAAATAAAATTTGTTTATGTAAAATTGCATGTGTTGACTTAATGTTATTATATGTATGGCTATTATCACTAGTAAATTCAAAATTATTTTCTAATATTTATAAATTAATAATGATATTTTGAGTGATATTAGTTATGAATACACATAGGACTTGCATGTGTTTATAGCTTAAGCATTTGAAGGTGAAGTCTTCTTTCCTATATTCATGTATGAATTTACATATATTTGAATGGTAATGGGTATATAGTCTACACATCCCAGGATTACGAGGCTTTAAGTTACCCCACGGAGGTCATTTGATTACCTCACTTCCCTGGTTTAACAAAGGCACATACTCATTTGATTTCATTTTTATGTAAATTTGTATTATAATTTGGTTAGAGCTTTAACTCACATGTATAAATAATTCAACTAAAGAAAATACAATCTTTGCATGATTTTCATTCCTCCAATTATGCATATATTAATATGTATTTAAGATAGCAAGTATATAGTCTAGACATCCCAGGAATACAAGGCTTTAAGTAGCACCATGGAGGTCATTTGATTATCTCACTTCCATGGTTAACAAAGGCACATACTTGCTTACATCTTTATACATGTGTATGTGTATGTGATTAAGAATGAAAATCCTCTTTTCTACTAAAAATACATGCATCCACAATCATTTAAGTACATTAAAATGCATTGCATGTAAAAGTATTATTTTCTTTTCTACATTTAAATATAAATTTACATATATTTGAATAATAATGGGTATATAGTCTAGACATCCAGAATATGAGGCTTTAAGTAGCCCCACATAGGTCATTTAATTACCTCACTTCCCTGGTTAACATAGGCACGTACTCATTTAACTTCATTCTTATGTATATTTGTATTAGGATTTGGATAGAGCTTTAATTTGCATGTATAAATAATTCATTACAATAAAATATAATCTCTTGTATGATTTTCATCCTTATAATTGCATATACATTTATATGTATTTAAGATAGCAAGTATAAAGTCTGGACATTCCAAGAATATGAGGCTTTTAAGTAGCCCCAAGAAGGTCATTTGATTATCTCACTTCCCTGATTAATAATGGCACGTACTTGCTTACATCATTTATACATATGTATGTGTATTTTATTAGAGAATAAAAATCCCCTTTTCCATTAATCATGTATGCATTCATGATCATTTAAGTGTGCCAAAATATGTTGAATGTATGGGTATACTAAGTGTTAAATCATATGCATGTTAGGGGTGATGGAAAGGAATGGTTTAATGTATTCCATGTGATAGTAATTCAGCCATATTAATCTTAAGACATCTTTTATATTGAATAGGATTCTTTAAGGTTAACCTAAACCTAAGATTAATAAAATATTTAATAAGTCATTCATTAAAGAAAATTAAATCATATTAATGTGCTTTAGAAAGTGGCTTAAGGTAGGGATGAAAGAAGGTAAGCCTCTTTCTTTTATTTATAACACTTAGATGCTAAGTGTAAATCAAATGAAATAAAATAAAATATGAATTAAAATTTTCAAATCATCTAAAAAACTTGAAATGAAACCCACTATCATGTTAACTTGAAATTTCCAAATTTAGAGAATCATAACTCTAATACTTAGCTAAGACATACCACACTAAGCCTATACACACATTAGAATGCTAAGTCACCACTTCTAGCTTTAGGTTAGGATGGTGTATGTATGATGATGTATTTTATTTTGTGATGTAATATTTCAGACTGGATGTTAGGGTGTATGAATCGTATACTGGATGTTAGGTCGTTGTTAGTCTAACATTATTTTCTATGGAGGATTTTTCTTAAAGGGCCACTATAAAATAAATATAAATGTTTTGCTTGAAGAATGCATATGCCCCTAAGCATAATCCACACTAGAATAAAGTGGGCTTGGTTACCCATGTGTAGGGTGCTAAGTCCAAATTATAAAATATAATTACTTGGGTTCATATGCATGTTTAGCTAACATTTATTTTGTAGGTGTTGTTAGATTTACTTTCTATAAAATCTAATTTTTGCAACAGGAATTAGGATTAGTGCTATGGTGATTAGGATGAGTAGTAGATAGAAGGCTTAGTCCTGGGGTGCCTTGTGATGCCTTGGAGTAAATCAAATCAAAGAAGGAAGAAGAATGAAGACCCCCATGGCATGTATTCAATTATAAATTATAATTATTCTTTTGTATTTAGGGATGTATAATGGTAGAGCTTGGCTACCCATCTTTTCTATTTTTCAGGGTGTACGATGGTACCCGACATCACCGACCTCTTATTCTTTTGCGGCAACTTATAAAATGTTTGAAGTTGTGTTTAGTTTGCACATTAAAACATGCTTTCCATAGTTTCTTAAATGTTTGATGTTTGAATGTGTGGCTTGGATGTGGTAGGTTCTTAGGATAAAATTAATTTTTTTACCCCAATTAATAATTTATAACTAAATTTCAAATCAACTCATAACCTCATTTTAAAGCCTAGGTTGTAATAAAGATAACTTAAAAATTTAGTAACCCCTTAGCTATATGTGTATATCTCACATCATGCATGGAATATCAATTCACTCTTGAATATGGAGGGTTTCCACTCTTGCATGATAGGAGAATACTTGGCCTGTGAGGGCATCCCTTGTAGTGGAGAACACCTCCTCCCATTTAGCCAATAATCTAATTTTATCATGCATTTAAGCATAAAATATCCTAAAGCCTTTATCCAAATAAATGTGTCAAAATGGAATAATATAATTTCATCATATGCTTAAGTCAGTCATGATATAGTCACTTTTCAAATTAAATAACAAGCCTAGCTATCATGCATAAACATAAGATCGGCCTACAAGATTTTAAATCGTAGGAGGTGTTAGGGCGACCACTCCACATGGTTGTAAGTCCAGAAGTTGGATGGATCTATCCTCTCTTATGAAGATAAACCCTTATGTCCCCTCTCCGCTTAGATTTAGGTCATGCTCTAGCTTGTGTAAAGCTCTCTAGATTTAGGATCTGAGATTGCTAAGTTTTCTTCAAGCTACAAATATAAATCCTAACCTCTTAGGAATTTTAAAATCTTGTGTTGATGGATTATAAACCCTAACAATATAATAAAATTACAATTCAAACAAATAAATTCTCTCACTTTTAAATATGTAAAGCCTCACTATAGGATGGGTTAGAATGCTCACTAGGTTTCCTTGTATCATGAGCATTTCTACTTATTTTTCTTTGGATTCCAAAATAAGTCTTCTAATTGAACGATCCCATTTGATTTTTTTAAATAACCAATCCTTTGATAGTCTTAACCTTGAAATCTTTAGAGATAATAATTACCTAATTTAATAGAGAGTATTTTTAGAAAATTTTATTTTCAAGGATGTAATTAACTATGGAGGCTTGCCTCCATAGGGAACTTAAAAACTCAACTTAAAACAAACCCTACTTTACTTTTCCATGTAAAGTGGGCAAAAGATCTCTAGTATATTTGAAGACCCATCTTGCCTTAGGTGTCCTTATTAGGTGATTAGGTCCATTGTAGGGTGACGCCTCTATTTTTTTAGATAGTTATTGACCTCACTTTTGGAGTGAGGATTCAATGTTCATATTATAAGTCTATGAGTCTTCTAGACACTAAGAGGTCCTTAGTCATAGGACACTTCTAGTGGCTAAGTGAACACTTAACTTAAACTTAGAGACTTTAGGAGGGTTTGCCATAGGATTAGGCTAAGCCTTAGGACCCAAGGTGACCTATGGTGACTTACCCTTCCTATGTCCTAGACAAGCTCATGCCAACCTCTTTAGGAAAGACCCAAATTAAACCCAAATTTAATGAAACTCAATAGAAACCTAAATCAAATATATTTGAATTAAAACATAAATTCAGTTGAGCTTGGGTTGAGGTAATTAGGTTGATTAACCAAATTAAGTAGTTTAAGCTCAAAATCACTTAAACTTAAATAAAATTAAATTAAATAAAATCAAAATTAAACCAAATTAAATCAAATCAAAAGCATAAAATCAATGCTTAAACCTAAATGAACTTTAAAATAAATTTAAATGAGGTTCAAAGTGGTAAATAGGTAATTCGACCTAGAGTTGACCCATGTGGGCCCCATTAAGTCAAAAGTCAACAAACCAAAAATTATCCAAATTAAATCACTCTGAAGGATCAAAGTCATCAAATGAACATGCTTAAACATACAACTAAACAAATCTAAATCAAATAAGATCTCAAATAGATTAATTGGATCATTTTACTCATTAAGCCCAATTTAGGTTAAAATGAATTCAAATCAAAATTAACATCAAATCAAATAAAATCAATTACTTTACATAACAATGATCACTTAATCAAAAATTATTAGAGCTTAAACACATCTTGGTTGAGTTAAATAAAACATTTAACTTTGAACCCAATTTGACCTATTTAAACTCAAAATAGGTCAAATCAAAATCCAAGCCAAATTAATCCAAATAATTGACCAAAAAATCCCAAATAATTCATAAAATATAATTGAAACATAATCTAAACATAAAATAACAAATTGAATCACATAAATCAACTTAACCAATTTTGGTCAAAGTTGGTCAAACCTTAGTTAAACTTGGGTCAAATTCAAAATTAATCCAAATTAAAAAAATAATTAATCAAAACTATCATAAATGATCAATCAAACATAATTAAAGTAAATCCAAAGCCAATGAGTCAAATTGAGTTACTTGAACCCAACCCAACTTGTTTGGTTCAACATAAGTTGACCCAATGCTAAATCAAGTCCAAATGGGATAATAACACTTAAATCATAATGTAAAAGTTGAAATTCAACTTGTATAGATGGGTGAAACCAAGAGAAGAGAGAGAGAGAGAGAGAGAGAGAGAGAGAGAGAGAGAGAGAGAGAGAAAGAGAGGGAGAAAACTAGATCTTGCAAAATCCCCACTCATCCACTCCTCACCTCTTACTTTTAATGAGATTGATCCTACAGCTGAAGAAGGAGACTTTGGGAGCTAAAATCTAAATTCTCCAATCACCCATGGCCACCCAACCACCTCCCATCACCATTAATGGTGATTTTCGGCCACCATTAAGAAGGGAGGAAAAGCGACCCCAATCAAATCCCATTTTTGCATTAGAGAAGCTAATAAAACTCATCTAAGCAAGAAGAACCCATTCCCCACTCCTTCTCGATGAAAAATCATCAAACTTGAGCAAATTTTGGTGAACTATGATGGAGGTTGGCGGATACAGACATTCCAAGGGAGACAAGTGTTCAGATTCATTACAAAGCTTTGTCTCGCATCCTAGAGCGTGTCTGAATCATCTTGGCCATCAAAAATCATCCCTGGCAAGGTAATTTCCAAATCTAATAGTTGACCATAGGATCTCATTTGTGATAATTCTTGCATGATTTTAGGAATTTTAATTAAATATCCCTTGCACTTTTTATTTTACATGATCCTAATGCAAAATGGGCATTTTCTAGAGAGATTCACCAAAAAATTGAGCTTGAAAGGACCTTTCTCATTCTATTTTTCTATTTGAACTCAGTCCATTGGCCTTGGGGAAGAAAACTCATCATCCATCCGATCTCCCTTTAATAATGATGGACGGTTGAGATTGGAGGAGAATCAAACTTGATTTGAGCCATTAGATCACAGTATTAGATCTGGATTGCCCCATCTTCAATCGGACGGTTTGATCGAGACCCATGGTTTCTTGCACTTTTGCCACGTGAAATTGTGTGGCCCAATTGGGCATCAACATGGGAACCGTGTGGTCCAATCAGCGCTGCATGGCGCTGACTAGGTTAAGTGAGAAAATCAGATTTTTTTTATTTTGAAAATTATTTAAATTTCCTAAAATTTTGCAAATTCATAAAAAATAAAATACTTAATGAAAAATTAAAAATAAAGGCTCATTAGATTCATCTTTTTGAGTGGAATCTAACAAACCCAAAATCCTTAATTTCGATTAGGTACTTTGAGCTTAATTTTGGTTTTAGTAAAAATCAATTTTTTTTAATAAATCTAAAAATACACTTTCGATTGATCTCAACTTTTTAGGGATTGAAATTGAAGTTAAAATACACTTACCATATAAATTTAAAATCAAAAGAACATCTAGATTGGGAGATAGTAAATTTTGATGCTAAGATTGTCTATTTTAGTAAAATAAATTAATAAACTTTATGAAAGTTATAAAAATTTATCAAAATGGCTTGAAAACATTTTAATCAACATGAGAGAGCTAAAATAAAAATAAATAATAATAATAATAATAATAATAATAATAATAATAATAATAATAATATAATAATAATAATAATAATAAGATTATCCCTTTTATTTTAACCTAAATTAACTATAGTTGATCTTTAATTAGGTTTATCATCTAAGATTAAAATTATTGTTAATTAAAACCTTAATTAACTTTTAAATAAACTAAACATTAATCAATCATTAAACCAATCTTAAATAAACCAACCCTTTAATCAAATCAAACATGATTAATTCAACCAATCAATAATTGGATTTTGTTTATGTTAAATAAATTAGGTAAAATTGGACATCTAATTAAGCCAATAAATAACCATTTAATTATAATTAATTTAATTGTTCATTCAATAAATTAAGCTCCTTAACTAAGCTCTTAATCAAATTTATTGCTTAAGAAGATAAAGACTTAATTAATCACCAATCTTATGCTAGTTATCCAATCAAATTAAATCAAATAAAGTTAAGGTTAACTTAATCAAATTAATATATAACTAAATTAGACCTAATTCGATCCATTTGGAATAAGATAACTAATTCATCATTAAATACATGAACCTAATAACTAGATTAAGCATGAATTCATAATTAAAGTATTAAATGAAATTCAATGAACATAATAAATGAATGAAATCAAATGAAACTCTAATTATAAATAATCAAGCTTAATTGAAATAAAAATAAACAATTAATTCACTTAATATAATCAACCAACAACAATAATAATAATAATAATAATAATAAATCCTTTAATCAATCAAATTTAAGTAAAATGTTTAATTAAATCTATTAAATCTAATGACTCACATATGGGCAATTAAGTCATTAATTTCTAATTAAATCTTTAATTAATCTAATAATTTAAAATTGAATTATCCTTAATCAAATCTATTTAACTAAACATCTAATTAATGCAAACTTAATAAATTAACCCATCATTTTAATAAACCAAATTGATTTAAATAAATCACATTAAAACTAATTCTTAAATCAAACTTAAATCAAACACTTAATTAAATTTATTATTAAGATTTAATCAACACGATAATAATTAATCAAATATGTAATTAATCAATAATTAATTTAATCAAACTACTTATTTAAGCCAATTATTTAATTAAATTAATCATATTAGACCTAAGCTTAATCAAACATAAATTTGAACTTAATTAAATTGCAATTAAGTATCAATTAAATCCTAAATTAAACAAACTTGGTAAATCTAAATCATCAAATCATTAATTGCATCATTAATCTAAATAAACATGAAATCAAATTAAAAGTTTTGACAAACAAATAACATAAATCAAATCAAACTATACTCAACTTGATGAAAAGATTAATCAACCTATCATTAAACCTTAATTAAGTTAATCAAATAAATTAATTAGTCAAATCAATTAAATGAAGATTAAATTAAATTAAATAATTGCATTAAAGCAAAAGAATGATCAATATATAAACTAAATAACTAAGCTTAAGAAATCAAATCCTTAATTGGAATTCAAATAAAAGAGTACATTAAACTCCAAATAAACCACAAGTTAATTGGAATACATTCACTAAACTAAACCAAACTTAAATGAAATAATAGAATTAATGAATCTAACCAACATCGAAATGATATTAATCACATGAGATTAAAATCTTACATTAAAACCCAAGAGAAAGAAAATTAAATATTAATTTCAAAGGACATTGAATTATCAAAATTTAATTAAATCAAAACATCTAATCTAAAATTAATCAATAAAAAATACATGAAATTAGATAAACTTAAACTTTATTAAACATAAATTTAAAGGATATTAAATTATCAAAATTTAATTAAAACATCTAATCTAAAATTAATAATAAAAATACATGAAGATTAAATAAACTCAAAAATTAAAAATCTAAAACAAATCAAACAAACATTAATCCAATCAGATCAATCATATAAATTCAAATGGGCTAATTAAGATACTTAAGGACTTTAGTTAGACTTTTTTTAAGATGAATTATCTTCTTAGGATGAAGATTTCATTTCATTAGGAGTTAGGAAGTAGAATAGGGTGAGTTCCATCCAAAAATAGAATTCATTCTACTCTTCATTCTTGAAAATCTAAACATCACTTTAACCAAATAAAAGAAAAGTAAAAAAAAAAAAAAAAACATAAATCACTAAGTCATTTGAATCTAAACCATCCAATGGTAAAATTGAACAAACTCTGAATTCAAATCAAACTTTAAAATGAAACAAAGCCTAGAAGAGACTTCCACACAAGCCTTCTTTTCACACATTAGAATACTAAGTCACCACTTCTAGCTTTAGGTTAGGAAGGTGTATATAATGATGTTATATTTTTTTTTTCTGATGTAATGTTTTAGACTGGATGTTAGGAATGTGGATCGTAGACTAGATGTTAGGTCGTTGGTAGTCTAACATTATTTTCTGTAGGGGGTTGTGCTTAAGAGGTTGTTGTAAAAAAATAAATATAAATATTTTGCTTGCAGGTTGCTTATGCCCCTAAGCATAATCCAAGTTAGGACATGTGGGCTTAGTTACCCATGTGGATGGTGCTAAGTCCAAATTATGATATAACTACTTGGGATTAAATGTATGTTTAGCAAACCTCTATTTTGTAGGTGTAGTTAGTTTTACTTTTTATAAAATGTTATTTTATAATAAGAATTAAGATTAGTGATGTGGGGGATTAGGATGAGTATGGCCAGGAGGTTTAGTTCCTGGTGTACCCTGTGATGCCTTTGGAGCAAATCAAATCAAAAGGAAGAGAAGGAGGATATGAAGAGATGAAGAAAATAAGACCCCCATAGCATATATTCTTTTGTAACCCCTTCTTTTACATAATTTATACAACTTTGAATGACATTATGTTTATATTGAGCATTATAATTACATTATTTTTATAGTTTCTTAATGTTTGATGTTTTATTGTGTGGCCTGGATGCTGTAGGCTCTTAGGTTAAAAATAAATTTTCTACCCAACTAATCACTCATAACTAAGTTTTAAATAATTCATAACCTCACCATAAA
This sequence comes from Cymbidium sinense, assembly GCA_021442155.1. Taxonomy (NCBI): domain Eukaryota; kingdom Viridiplantae; phylum Streptophyta; class Magnoliopsida; order Asparagales; family Orchidaceae; genus Cymbidium; species Cymbidium sinense. Next base: position 9,103,275 of record CM038217.1, read on the forward strand.
GCTTAGGCTTTAAGCAAGATAATTAACAGATTTAGCAACTACTTTAGTTGTATGTTGTATGTTGTATGTCTCACATAATGCATATCATATTCCTTCTTCCTTGAATATGGAGGATCTCCATCCTTGCATGATAAGGGAATGCTTGATCTGTGAGGGCATCCCTTGTGGTGGAGAACACCCCCTTCTTGTTTATTTAGCTAATAATTCTATTTTATCATACATTTATGAATAAAAATCACTAGCCCTTGTCCAAATGATTGTGTTAAAAAATGAAATAAAATTTGAAAAGATTTTGGATTTATAGATTATGTCATATGCTCATACCACTCATGCTTTAGTCTCTTAGGGAGTGGGTTTAGGACTTAGTTTCTTTTCAATTAAATAACTACCCTAGCTATCTTGGAATTCATAAGACCAGACTACATGATTTTAAAATTGTAGGGGGAGTTAGCTGGCGACCACTCCAAGCGATTATAAGTCCAGAAGTTGGATGATTTATCCTCTCTTGTGGAGGTAAATCATTATGTCCACCTGTCGCTTAGATTTAGGTCATGCTTTAACTTTTACTAAAGCTCCTAGATTTAGGATTCGAGGTAGCTATTTTTTTAAGGCTATAAGCATAAATCCTCACCTCTTAGGTATTTCCATAACCTTGTGTTGGTGGATTATAAGCCTTAACAATCTAATAAAATTTAACTCAAATAAATAAATCTCTTCACTTTCAAATATGTAAAACCCAATTATAGAATAGATTGGAATGCTCACTAGGCTTCCTAGTATTATGAGCATTTCCTACTTCCCCCATTTGGATTCCAAAAATAAATCTTCTCCTTGAAATTTCCCAATTGATTTTCTAAACATAACCAACCCTTTGATAGTCTAACCTTGAAATATTTAGAGATGATAATTGTCTACTTTAATCGAGAGTATTCTTAGGGAATTCCATTCCTTAAGATGTAATTACTATGGAGGCTTGCCTCCATAGGGAACTTTAGAACCTGGTTTAATAAACCTTACTTTATTCATCCATGTAAAGAAGGAGAAAAATCTCTGGTATATTCGAAAACCCATCATACTTTAGGAGTCCTTATTAGGTGATTAGTCTATTGAAGGGTGATGCCTCTATTTTGAGAGTATATCATACCTCAATGTCATACCCGATCACTTCAATAAGTACCCCATACAATCTACGTGGTGTCCCCCCTCCCCACATCCAATAATAAACACCATAGATTTTTCTAACAACTCTGCTGGGGATGGTTCCTCTCTCCATCTCTAGTAGACAATTACTATCTAGAAGCATTAATAATGGACTTATATTTTATATTAGCCCAAGACTATCTTTGTTTATGTTAGCACTTAGCTTATTTTGTCCTTAAGCAAAGCTAGCCAACATCCTTTAGGTTTTAGGACCTCACTCCGTGTAGGTCTTAAAACCACTATTAGGTCCCCCAAAAGGTAAAAATAAATTAACTAAAGAAAGGAAAAATAATCAAACTAAAATTTTGAACCTCTTACTACTAGCCAGGTGAAGCAAGGTTCATTTCATATTTAACAAAATCTCAATAAAATTTAAAGCAAAACACGTAAAATCCTTTGAAAATTTTTTAAAATATTTTCAAAAATAAAATCATGTGAACTTCACTTAACATAATAAAATTTGTTGATGGAATGTTCTCTTTTAAAATCAAAGTCAAGTTAAACAAATAAAAAGCCTTTTCTTCAAAAAAAATTTCAAACCCCTTTTCCAAAAAAAATAATTATACCTCATTTGGCATACCTAAATTTGTTAAGTGAGGATTCCTTTTCAAAATCAAGATTTAAAATCAAATAATAAACCTTTTTTTCTAAATAAAAAAAGAAAAGAAAAGCAAAACCCTTTTCTTTTAAAAATTAACTAACTCCATTTAACATACTTAAATTTGATAAATGAGAGTCCCTCTTTCAAAATCAAACATACCCAAAAAAATTCAAACAAAACCAACTCTATTTAACATACCTAAATTTGTTAAATGAGAGTCTCATTTTCAAAATAAAATCAAACACCAACATATCAACATCAAATACATAATTGAAGTCTATTTAACATACTTAAATTTGTTAAATAAGAGTTCTTTTCAAAATCAAAATCAAAATAAATCAATAATAATAATACATTTGAACTTCATTTATTAAATGAGAATTCTATTTTCAAAATCAAAATCACATCAACAACAAACAATCAAACACACAAGTAAGCTTCATTTAATATACCCAAATTTATTAAATGAGAGTTATATTTTCAAAACAAAAATCAAACATAAAAATAATCAAATTGAATTCCATCTAACATGCTTAAATTTGTTAGATGAGAATTCTATTTTCAAGAAAATCAAATGAAAACCCAAGATCAAACATCAACACATGGCAAACAAGCATCAAATGAAAATAAAAGCTGCCAAAAATTCTCAAACATACATTTAAATCTCATTTAACATACCTACATTTGCTAAGTGAAGGCTCCAAAATCAAATTTTCACAAAAGAAAACAACAAACATAATTTTCAAAGTCTCTCCAAACAATTGAACCCCATCCAACATACTTAAATTTGTTGATTGTGGGTTCCAAATCAAAATCAACATCAAATATAACGGCAAAGTCTCTCCTCAAATTTCTAAATCTATAATATAATGAACCCCATTTAGCATACTTAAAATTATTAAGTGTGTGTTCAAGTTAAAAAATCAAAATTGACAAATCAAGATAATTATCAAAATAAGGTTATGATCTAGTTTTGTTTCAATAAATGCAGAGATACCAGCTCAGTCCTTTGCTCCTTTTTATGACCAATCTTCCGTCATGTATCCTAGAAAGATGATCTTCTCCTTTCCATATGGTGTGTCCTTTGCTCCTTTTTATGACCAATCTTCCGTTATGTATCCTGGAAAGATGATCTTCTCCTTTCCATATGGTGTGGATTTGTTCTTGGATTAAGCCATACTCACCACTGTTACCACACATGTGATCCAGTTTGGACGTGGCTTTGAGGCTATTAGAGTCACATGTGAGGGGCCAACCCTTATTACTGTCAATAAGGAGGAGGTGATAAGGAAAATGCCACTACTCCATTTTGATCTCCATTTACACTCTGAGTTTCCCTAACTTAAGAGGAAGGTCGTTGTGGTTCCCATGCTAGTGCTAGTAGTATCAGTGCCAGTTCTACCTATTTTAGTATAAATGCCATCTTCAATGTGCCTGCTTAGTTTGTTGCCCATGCTGCAGTTCTAGTGAGGGCTAGCACCACCTATGTCATTCCCCCTGCTCTGAAGGGGAAGATAATTTTAGCTTCTGAGATAGTCTCTTCCACCATCAAGGTTGGTGCTAGTTCTCGTTCTACCCCGATCTCTAAGACACAATCTGCATAATTGCAAGATTAAGTGACATTATGAGCATGAGGAGAGGTAGATTGATGATGCCTCTCATGTCACTGAGGATGGTTCCCCTCATGAGACCTCTACACTCCTGAGTGGTTGTAGGTTTCATCCCCTCTTAGCTTCAGAGGAAGAGGAGGATTACTACAGGATTGCTGCATCACCCCCACTACCTGTAGAGTTTGAGACACCAGCTAGGGATGGGAGGAAGCCCTATTCTAGTCTACGGTCCATCTTATGTAGAGTTACCATAGCCCATGAATGCTCAGAGTCTAGCTTATTGCATGACTTGAGGAGTATGATCCCCAGGAGTGTTAGGGGTCAGATATATAGAGAGAGAGATCCATTAAGGCTATGGTCACTACCCAAGTGGGCAAACAAGAGAGGAGGAGGTACGGTAGATAGTCGATAGCCTCCACCCTGATGGATTTTTCCAATTGACAACCTGTCAAAGCTGATCATTCAGACAACATAGTTCTCACTAGCTCCGTCTGACATAGGAGGAGATCTCCGGTAGAAAGGTAGCCAGTGTCCCTACTATCGCGCCACTCCACTCATCACCCACCATCACCAGTTCAGCTTCCAGCATCCATTGTTCCTACCAAGCTTCATAAGCTCCCATCTGGGGAGAGACCATCTCCATTGGTGATTCGGTTATGGCCCAGGATCCCACTCTATCTATTCCACCCATTGAGGTAAGGTTGAGCTCCCCTATTCGACTTTCCACCTCAACTATAGTAAAGATGGAGTGGAGACACAAAAGCATCATGGTCACTTCACCATCACAACCAATGGAGAAGGATAAAGGAGGGGACACTGACATAATCCCCATGTCAGTTGAGCCAGCTAGGGAGTGCACCCCACTAGTATAGTTAGTTTATTGCATACAGTTTGTAGAGCATAGTCCAATGGTCAGTCGTCAGCTAGTCTATGTTCCAGTAGAGCTAGATAGACTAGATGACCATTCTCTAGATGATATCATAGAAGACTACTGCTTGGTAGTTCAGCAGATTATTAGGAGTGATCATTCTGATCAAGAAGAGGGTGTGTTACTCCGATGAGGATGACATGTTGGATGACTTAACAAAAGTCTACATGGTTGACACTGAGGATCCCTGCATAGGCCAGGAAGGCATTGTAGTTGAGGAAGCTGACACCTCTCACTCAACTCAACACTTCCTTCAACAGATCAAGTAGAAGGATGATTATATTGGTAGAATGGAAAAGAAGGTAGTGGAATTGATGGCGGCAGTGTTAGCATTGCAGAACTAAGACCTAGTCTCTCAGCCCAGTCCCATGGTGGCCGATCCACCAAAGTTGGCAAATACTTTAGATCATCCTAAGTGCACTCCCTTAGAAGATGATGTTGGTAGCTTGCATAGAAAGGTCACCGATAGCAACTCCATGCATGAAAAAGACATTAAGCAAATGGTAGAGCACCAAGTCAAAGAGGCATTGGTGCATGCCCAGGGGAGCTCATTCATTCCAAAGGTACACCCTACTAGAGGAATTCGATGTAGTTCAATACCCCAAAGGTTTTGCGTTGCCATCCTTCAAGATCTTTGATGGCAGTGGGAACCCAAGGCATTACATAGCACACTTCAGGGCCAGTTATTATAATGCGGGTGGAAGTAATGCACTTCTCTTCTGTCTCTTTGTTTGTATCCTCATAAGTGTTGCATTTGATTAGTATGCTGAACTACCCAACCTTTGTGGAGTTAGAGCATCTCTTTGTCAAGAGATTCATAGGAGCTCAGCAAAGGGTGACTGTAGGTGACCTCATTGAAAAAAAATAAAAACACAACGAGACCCTTGTTGATTACATTCTTAGATGGAACATCCTGAGTATAAAATGAAAACCACATCTATCTGAACATCATGCCATTGTGATTCTACTTCATAATATCCATGACCCAGTCATCTTCATTCTTAAGGGCTTCACTATCAAGACATTTGAGAAGTTAATCATCACGGTGGCTAACCTACAAGAGGAAGCCAAGTAGTCACCCTTCTTTGACCAATCATTCAAGCCCAAGTCACAAAAATTTTCCAAGAAGAAGCTTGGAATAGTTATGCCAGTAGACAAGGAGAAAACCAGCTAGAGCATAGTTTGAGAGGCCCAGATTCTAGCAGCCTCCATTACCACCTTCTCTTCCACCACATCAACCACAATACCAGACACCACCACCGCCACATCAGCTTACTTAGCAGCGGTATCTTTATCTATCTTCAGGTAGCTACTTTCCACTTGCTCTTACTGACAAATTAAATAAACTATATTCTTTCAAGAGGGAGGTAGTCAGAAAGGTCTTCAAGAATCTCTTGAAGAAGCTGATTTCTAGATACCCGAGCCTTAGAGGCTAGGAAGTGGGCAAGAGCGGTGATCCTACCTATTGCCCCTACCACGCATGTTAAGCCATGCCTTAGAGGATTGCATCACTTTGAAGGATTGGATTGAGCATAGTTATAAGTCAGGCTATTATCCCTAAGGAATACTTATTAGAACAACCATCCAGTTCTATTAGAGTAATCCTTAGGGATACCTCATCTCTCAAGATAAAGAAGGTTGAAATATTTTCTTATCCCGAACCACTAAGAAAATAATTTCTAAAATCAAGAAACTTTCTCTGCAAGTGCTTGAGAAAATCAAACCTCCAACACCAAGGAAGGTTTGCTAGTTGCAAAGAACAAGGAGGGTGGAAGCCCAGCAGCTGTAGTCCATAATTGCCTAGGATAGCCCAGTAGCTCAACCATCGTCCGAGTCCAGCATTCCTACCACCGTTGTAGCTACTACCACCTCCACTAGAACCTCCACCTCTAGCGGAGCATCATGTCTGTGAATGAGGGCACTAAACCCCTTCACTCTGTTAACTTTACTTAATTTTTATTATGTATCACCTCCAAAATTAAAGAAATTTGATTCCACTTACATATTCTCCACTTTTGATGCTTCTATTGAGTTTATTCAAATATAAAGCTCTTCAAGTCAAAGCACTAATAGCTTAAATAATTTTGATCAATTCTTATCTGATTTAGAAGTGGATTTCCCTCTTCTGAATCACCGGGTTGACCTCTTGAGATTGACTTGGAGTCATCCAACTCTGAGGATCTTTAGGAGAATCTGTAGGTATGCCTGATGAGCAGGTAGAACTTTCCACAAACTCATTCCAAGAAGTCACTAAAGTCAACCTCCATAGTGGAAAAGTTCTACCTCTTAGGGTAGCACCTCAAGATAAGGGTAAACAAGTCATTGGTTCTAGTGAGCAGTTATCCCCTCCACAAGTTGATCCACCTACGGATATGCTTATGGAGGATCAACCCAAAGTTGATTACAACATCCTCGCTCATCTTAGAAAGTTTTTAGCAAAGTTAAGTATATATGATACCCCCATCTTATCCAAAGAGATGAGGGAATCTCTAATCAAAGCCCTGCTTAATTCAGAGATATGCTTAGCTCAGCTGACCACTCCTAGAGAGGAAGAATGCTACTCAAAGGACATCTTAGGAGTTACATTCAGTGATGAAGACCTACTTCTATGAATGATTGAGCATAACCATCCTCTTTACATTACAGTAGATGTTGGCAAATACAGGCTATCTAGATTTATGGTTGACCTGGGTGCAGTCAACATTATGAGTCTAAGAAACCTTGCCTACTTGAGGATTGACATCTTTAAACTCCAAAAGGAGATGATGATGTTGAAAGGATTCAATGAACAAGGCGAGAGAGCCTTGGGCTCCATAATGTTGCCATTATAGATAGATGATTGGAAGACTGAAGCCAAGTTTCACATAATAGACTCAGATACATATTTTCAATGCTTTGCTTGGGAGACCATGGATACACGAGAACAACATGGTTCCATCCTCTCTACATGAGTGTATCAACTTCATGAGAGGTGGGATTGAATATTATGTTAAAGGAGACCTCAAACTACTTTTAGTTCACAAGGTTGGGATATATACAAATACAACCTACTACCTCCCTCAAAATCAAAAAGTCAATTTTTGTGAACTTAGTCAAAATCCAAATACAAAAGAAAAAGAAAGAGAAAGAAAAGAAAAGAAAAGGAAAAAAGAAAAGAAAATGAAAATGAAAAAGAAAAAGGAAAGAAAAGGGAGCGAGAAATGGACTTGGGGAAGAAGAGCTTGAGATTAGATTCCACCCACAATTTATTTCTCCATTCGAACATATGGGTATGATAACCCAACTTCCATCAGGATGAGAAAGAGGCCTGTCTAGAGATAGTACCAGGGGTGGAAGAGCTCCTCATTGGCCACCCAATAGAAGATACGTCCCAGCTACCAGGAGTACACCTGCTATCCATATTGACTTAGAATCTAGTTTAGAGGTTTAGTCTTATATGGTTAGCACACCAGCTAGCTCTTTCCAACAATAGATTCCTTTGGAGGTACCACTCAAGCCAGACAGTGATGAAGAATAGATTCCTAAGCAAATCATATGTGTATCTAAGTTCTCATTATGTGAAATTATTAGGCATCAATTGGGAACCTTAGCTCTAACCCTACTTTTCTCACAAAAGTTTGAGGGTTTAGTAGTTAAGAAAGCCCCTAAATCATCCATAGTGGTGAAGAGTCAGATGTTCTATCTTGGAGCATCATCCTCAAGTCAACAAGTTGATGTAAAACTTGAGGATGATTCATATAAAGAATTAATTAAATTACTTTTTGATTGGTACTTGCCTTGTGTTCTAAATTTAGCAAGAAAGGATTAATTCCACATACATCGTCCAAGCATAGGTTAGATTACTTCAAAAGGTTATGGAACAGTAAATGCAAGAATTCTCAATCATGACCATGACTGGGTTTCGGTACAGTAGGCCCAATCAATGATGACAATTACTACTTACTCATCACAAACCATTTGGAATCTAATAGCTTCTTTTCAAATCACATTAACTCTTATGAGGAGGTGTGCTTAGAAACTTTAGATGACCCAGATGATTTCTAAGTCAAAGATGCTCACCAAAATTCAAGAAGAAATCAAGTCAACTATCGATGAGCTCAAAGAAATCAACTTGGGAACTAAAGAAGATTCACGTCTGACATACATCAGCTCCTTGTTGAACAAAACCGAAGACAATGACTTAGTTTAGCTACTCATTGAGTTCAAGTACTGCTTCACATGCAATTATGAAGAGATGCCTGGATTGGCTCCTAACATAGCAGTCCATAAACTAGCAATAGAGCGACTAACCCTATCAAGCAAGCTCCAAAATGCTTATGATTAGACACTAACAATATGTTATTTTTGAAGTCAAGAAAATGATTGATGTTGTTCTCATCTAGGAGAAAAAAATACCCCACCTGGTTGGCTAATGTCTTCTAATTAAGAGAAAGAATGGCCAAATTCACATATGCATCAATTTTAGGGATATTAATAAGGTATGTGTAGTGAAAATGTTTCATTTTTCTAAAGGATGTATACTTTCATCTTCAATCTATATGGATAAAATGAAGATAAAAATATACTCTTTGCATTTGAACATCACGTAGATCCATAGATGTTCTTATTAGGGTGATCGGGTGCGACATCGAGGAGAGGTGTACTATATTGAAAGATAGAAGTCACCACCCTACAATAGACCTAATCATCTGAATAAGGACTCCTAAGGACAATGGGTCTGCATATGTACAAAAGATTCTTTCCCTACTTTGCATGGAAAAATAAAGTAGGGTTTATTTTAAATCAAGTTCGTTAAGTTCTCTACAACGGCAAGCCCCCATAGTTAATTACATTCTAAGAATGGGATTCCTTAGGAATACTCTCAATTAAGGTAAATTATTATGGTCTCCAAAGATTTTGAAAAGGTAGGACTATCAATCGATTGATTTATTTTTAGAAAGTCAAGTGGGATTGATCAAGACGAGGGAGTTCTTATCGAAGCCAAATGAAAAATAAGTAGGGGATGCTTAAGATACTAGGAAGCCTAGTAAGCTCCCTAGACTACCCTATGGTTGGGCTTTACATTTTTGAAATTGAATTAATGTGTTTGAGTTGAATTTTTATTAGAATTCTAGGACTTATAATTCCTTAATACATGATCACAAAATGCCTAAGAGATGAGGATTTACACTCGTAGCCCACAAAAGAAAGTAGCAACCTCTGAACCTAATTCTAGGGAGCTTTAGTGAGGGCCAAAAATCATGACCTAAATCTAAGCCAAAAATGGGTATTTGATTTACCTCCATAAGAGATGATAAATCACCTGATTGTTGGACTTACAACCACCTGGGGATGGCCTAACTAACTTCTCCTATGGTTTCAAATTCATGTAGGAAAGTCTTATGTTTATGCAAGATGATAAAGTTGTTATTTATTTAGAATGAAGCTAAATCCCTAAACACACTCCTTGAGAGACTAGATCATGTAAAGACATGCTTCAAATGACTTAAATCTAATGCAAAATTTTTAGATGTTTTATTTTCTTATTTTGGACAATCATTTGACTCAGGCTATAGGATTCATATGCCTAATGCATCAAAATAAGATTATGGGCCAAAAATCAATGAGATAAGGAGGTGTGTTTCCACTATGACTCTCACAGGTCAAGCCAAGTTCTCTGGCAAATGGTGGATGCCCTCCAATTAAGAGTGAAATAATATGCTTTTATGCATGATATTAGAAAATAAAGTGCACATCTTGCTAGGTGGTTACTAATTCTTTTATCTTGATTTTAACTTAGGCTTTAGATGAGGTTATGAGTTGTTTACTTTTAATTTTGAGTTGATTAATTTGGTAGAAGATTTTTTTTTCTAAGAACCTAATCATCATCCAGGCCATACATCAAGCAAGGAAAGAACTAGGAAAAGGATGTCATTTCTAATGCACAAGCTAAACAAAGCATCAAACATTTTATAAAGCTAACATAAAAGAATAAGAGGCCATTTGTGGTTGGGCACCACCACACAAACCCAAAAACAAATTGGGTAGTCGAGCTCTACCTTTATACAACTCGAATTATAGATGAATTAATTACAATGAAGCAAGGAATTTATGTTATGGGGGTCTTCATTTCTTCTTTTGTTCTTTCTTCTCTTCTTCTTTCTTCTTTCTTCTTTTGGTTCTTTCTTTTGGATGGTTGGAATGTGGCATGGTACATAAATAGATCTGATGACAAATGTTCATTCTAATCTTCCATATTAATAATTACAAAATCCTAATTACAAAAGTACATGAAAAGGAAAAGTAAATCTATCTAACACCTACAAAATGGAGATTAGCTAAATAAACCATACAATTCTAAAGCATGTATATTGGACTTAACACCACACAAATGGGTAACTAAGTTCACTTGGCCTATTGGATTATGCTTAGGGGTATAAGCACCTGCACAACAAAAGCATTTATATTTTTATTTATTACAACGCCCCTTAAGCACAATTCCCTGCAAAAAATAATGATTAAACTAAATCATCAGAACCATTCATTCTACGCACATTCACCCTAACATCTAAACTAAAACATTACATCATAAAATAAAACCAAACATAAAACCATGTTTGATTTTTCTTAGTGAATGTCTTATTCTGTGTTTTAATTAATCCTAAGTTTATATTTTTCTAAACATACCTATTCAAAAGAAAGGCATTTTAAGATTAAGTAAAGTGAACTAATATCACAAAACACACATCACTTCATTTCTTTTCCAACATGTATAACATGCATATGAATGAATCCTAAGCATATCTATACATACAAATGGAAATGTTTAGCTTACTTTATGATGAATGCTAAGAAATGTTGCTTAAGAAATTTTGGATACTTTATGATGCATGATTTTCATTAAGTAGAAGAGGGTTATTCTTTTATCCTTTATTCATATGCACATATATATGTATGAAAGTCATAAGTGAGTACAATGTCATTGTTAGCACCAGGGGTGTAAGATACAAGACTTACTTAGGGCTACATAAGGTCTTGCAACATCAAGATTGTCCATACTAATCACCGCTTTCCTTAATTACATATGCATGTATAAAAGATAAATGGAAAAAAGAAAGATGCAAAGTTTATGTTTATTATTTAATTTTTGTTTGTTTTACAATTTATATGTGTAGATGTAAAGATTGTTCTTAAGTTATAACATGGAAGATGATACGAGTAGATTTTAAACAAGTGTTATGTTCTATTAAAAGAACTATGCACTTTGCAAATCTTATCCAAATCCATGTTAAGAGGAAAGAAAGGAAGCAAACATAAGACACATTTTATATTAACATTCAAGCTTATAAATAAAGTATAAGTAGCATACCTTTTAGTTTTGATATTTGATTTATAAGTTTTGAAAATAATTTTGAAATTAATAGTGATAATAGCCATTCATATTTCTACTTTAGCCAAAACATGCAATTTGATATAAGGAAAATCTTTCATTTTGATTTTGATTTTTAAAAGATATGAATGCATGAATTTCATATGACATACACATTTAGCATGTTAGGAAAGAAATAAAGTGATGAAAGAAATATAAATTCATTCATCATAATTAATTCCTAAAGATAATCCTATGAAATAAGAAAGTTTAAAGTGAATCAAAGCTTGTGTAATGTGATTTTTTGTTTTGAATTTGCTTTATGTTTGATTTAGGAAATGTGAAAGAATGTTTGCTAGTCCAAACCCATTTCCCCCATGTGTAAAGAATTTTAGTTTAATCTTTAGATGATTAGATGATTTTTATATTTTGATTAGGTTAAGGTGTGAATTAAGTGTGTTAATTACCCCTTACTTATACCAACTTAGCATACTTAACCAAATAATTATGAGCCAATGGATGACATAAAACCACACAAAGAATTTAAATCAGTAATGTGCCTAAGAAAGAAAGGGGCCTGATGCAATTGGCTCATGTTTAATGATTAGTTAAGGTAAAGGGTTTAATTTAAGCACTTTCATAACCTCTCTCAAACATGTGAGATGGATTTTGATTTTCTCAATGCACTTAGGTTTTTGAACACCTAAGCACCTACCTAAGATGAATTAATTAAGTTCTGAAATGTTTTAGTATTTTTATCAAATTAATTAGGTAGGTAATTAGTGAATTAATCCTTAATTGAATTTGGATTACAAAAGAAAGAGGGGGTTTAAGGAATAGCTTAAGGAAAATATCCCAATATTATTCTTTAAACTTCCTATTCATTTAAACAAACCTTAATTAACTCAATCAGGGGATTAAACCACTGATTACACACTTAATTAGGCTTAATTACATTAGGAGAATAATTAAGAATGAATCTAGCAATTACCCTAATTAAAATATTAATAAATCCCAAGAAAATTAGGTGAGACAGAAGTCATCCCACTAAATACACATAAGAAGTTTGAGATTAAATAATGGAATAATCAAAGAGTAATTAGCCTAATTACATTCCCAATAAAACTAAATTTTATAATATTTAAAATCTATCAAAATCAATTTTATAATATTCTACATTCAATTATTTTTCATATGCAATTTATTTCATATTTATTTTTGATTTTTCTACACTTAGAAATAAATATTTGAAGTTCCCATGGTTAATTAGGTAATTTAATCCCCTAATTATATAGCTAATCCCATCGGTGCCATGTGGAAGTGATGGAATGCTTTCTCCATCCGGGATTGGATGGTTGAGATTGAACCCCCAATATTAAAAGATTAATACATGGATCCTACGTGTTTTAATCATGGTCTTCCATCCAAAATGTGTGGATGGACGGCCCATGATTCATCCCTGAGTTCTTCGGTGGGAAAGGGGAGCCGTCCACCTTGCATGGCAAGATCCAAGCTTGATTGAGCTCGGATTGAACTCAAAACTTACACAGACCATCATCATGCCAGGGAGATCACATCCAATTGCTAGTTTCTCATGGAATGGAACTTCACTTCACAAAGGACCAAGAGGAGATGAGTATGCTCAGTTTAATGGCATACCTCGTCGGAGGCTATCACTAGCGCTCGATTCCCTTGAAGTAGCTTCGTCTAGTGGAGACAAAGCTTTGCTAATGTTTTAAGGCCTTGAGATTGAATGGATCTTTCTATAGGGCAAGTCACCCTTCAATTGAGGTCGGTCTTAATTGAAGTAGCACCTCCTTTGCCTTTGGAGCTTGGAAGAATTTTGGGGTGAGTTCGATTTGATCCTCTGAGGGTGCTTGAAGGAGGAATTAGATTGGTTTTGAGTATTGGATGAGATGGAATTAAAGTGGAGCTCCCATATTTTCAGTCTATGAAAATTGAGAAATGGGAAATTCAAAATCACTCTTGGAAGCTTTGGGAGACTTGGAAATGGTTCATCTGGCTTCCCTAAGCTCAATTGAATTGGAGATCGATGAATTGAAATGAAATTAGGGGGAGTATATCTCCCCATAGAGCAATCAGATGGTCGATCCTCTCTTTTCTATTTTTAATCAATTGGCCATATTGGATTAGTTTATTAGACTATTAAGAGTTGCACATGGGTCAGTTTTGATTGTTGAGTGGAGTTGTGGAGTTCCATGTGACTTAATTGAGTGTAGGAGGGATTCAATGTGCATAATTTCAAGTGAGGTGGTCAATTTTAGCCTTAAGTTGGGTTGGGCTAACCCAAACCCATTGGGCAAGGTGCACCACATTCACTAGTATCGACTTGGTCCACTAAGAGGGTGCCAAGTGGTCATGAAGAGGATTTGACCAAATTCCAAGTGAATTTGGCCAAAATTTACCCTATGACCTAGGAGTAAAATTGTCAGTTGGCTTGGATTTCAATTTGAATATGTTTGGTATGATTGAAAAATGGGTTAGGCCAAGTTTCAATAGATTTAGGTCAAAATGGGCCAACTTGGGTCAAGTTGACCAATTGATCAAATTGGGTCAAACCAAAGGTTGGGTCAAACCAAAGGTTGGGTCAAGTTCATATGACCATTTGAAATGTGTTGGTGGTTTTGGTTTGATTCAATTTGATTTATGTTTGATTTTGGTTCAATTGAGTTCATTTAAGTCAAATGGGTCAAGTTAACCAATTTGACCCATTTGACCTATTTGGGTTAGGTCATGTGTTGGCTTAGTTTTCATTGGTCATATGAAATGGATTGGTATCTTTGTTTCCAATCAATTTTAGTTTAAATTGATTTTGGCTCAATATGATCTTTTAGGTCAAGTTGGGTTCAAGGTCAATTGGGCTAGGTTAGGTCTAGTTGGCCAATTGGAGCTTTGGTCAAGTTCAACAATCATTTTGGAATGAACTTGATCCATTGGTTTCAATCAATTTGGCTTAGATCAAGTTTTGACACATTTTGACTTTATAGGTCGAGTTGGATCAACTTGGGTCAAGTGGCCAATTGGGCTAGGTTAGGCTCAAGTGATGATTTAGTCAAGTTCAAACATTGTTCATGAATGTGTTTTGATTAATGGTTTCAATCAATTTGGCCCATGATGGATTTTGGCTAGTTTAGGTTTTATTTTGGCTAAGTGTTGACTTAGTCAACCCTTAAGTTTGACTTTGTTTGACCCAATATGAGTGATTGGTCATCTTATGATGATAGTTTTCATAATGTGAGGCTTAGTTGGGCTTAGTTCAATCCAATTTGGTTAGGATTAGAATTTGGCTCATAAGGGTATATTAGGTCAATTTGGGTCAAGTGAGCCTAAGTAGGTCAAATGGCTTGGTCAAAGCTTGATTTGAGTTTGATTGAACTCATATATGGACTTAAGATTGAAATATAAATCCATTTGCAAGTGACTTGATGGCAAATGGGTTTTGATTCATTTGACAATTTCAAGTTCAAAAGGGTGAACATGAGCTTGACTTGGGTTTGATTTTTGGATTTAGTTTTGGTTTGGTGATTGAAGTTTATGTTTATATTTGGATTCATGATTGAAGGATTGATTGAATCATGAAAAAAAATCAAGAGTTTGGCTTGATTTGAATTTGATTTTTCTAAGTTCAAGATTTTGACTTGAAAGGCTTAGGTTGGATTTTGATTGAATTTGAGTTTGATTTTTGGAGTTGGTTTTGGTTGTTTGAATTTATATTTCATTTATATATGTGAATATAATGAATATAGAAATGGGTACTTGATTTAGGGTAAGTTTATGAGAGAGAATCAAAGGACTTAGGAAATATTTTGAACTTGGAATTTCAATCATGAGCCTTAATCATTAGTTTCAATCATGGGTTTCAATCATATGAAATTGATTTGGATTTGGAGGAAATCAATTAAGCTGGAATTGATTTAAGTTTGACTTGAAGGAAGGAAGTGAAGAATTTGGTTCAAGCTATAGGGTAGGTAAATTTTTCTAACACCCCTAAGGCATGACCTATTCCTAGGGCTAACTCTTCTAAATCTCTGGCTAGGTTGAGTATCCACCTAATCACTAAATGTGTCTTAAGGCTAAGGTTCTCTTAAAGTCTAGAGAAGTCCTATTTCTAAGATGCAGGGGTTGAGAGCTCATCCTAAAAATGAGGTCAACAAAGGGTCAATAGTTGTGGTGTGAACAAGGTACATTGCAGTAAGTGTTGAGAAATGATCAACAATGTCAAACAATCACAAGCACTAACAGAAATGGTCTACTCCTATCCCAAGGTGTAGAACGAATCTAGAGCTTAGTGCAATGTGACTATACTTATGTCAAGGACATAAGAGAGGGAAGGTAGAATTCATTAGGGACAGAGTATGTGAACCTTGCACTTGGGAAATAAGTTTAAGTCATCCACAAGGGGATGAGAGATTTGATTTGATTCTCAGTAGGGAGAGAAATCGATTTGATTCAATTTGTTGTTTGATTAATTGTGTTTGTTTTGGCTCCACCGAAGATAGAAAAGTGAACTCTCCACTAGGGAGGTAAGTTCAAGTCATCCACAAGGGAGGAAAGGTTGTGAAATCTACTGAGGGATTAGGATTATGGATCCACTGGGGAGCTAGAAAGATTTGCATCTCACTGAGGAGAAGCAAAAGATTTTGATTTAGATTGATTGATTATTTTGTGTTGTTTGTTTCACTCCACTGAAGGAGGAAGGTTGAATTTGTGTTAGATTTTTAATTTTTTGGATTTTGAAATGGACCCTATTGGTTTGGAATGGATAGCACTAAGTAAGAGCCATGGAGGCCTAGACCTAACTCAAATTAACCAATCCAAAGGGATAGTCTACTAACCACATAGTAGGACTAACCGACCAAGGGGATGCCTTTCGGTATGCAACAATTGTACTAGGAAGAATGCATAGTAGGCTTACATCCTCCGAAGTAGGGACCAGTTGGTGGGGTAATCTATAGGCAAGGCAATAGATTGAACCTAACCTAGGGCTGACTATTGAGTGAATGCCTCTATGGGACTTAAATCAGCTCAAAGATAGTCAAGATTAATTTCATTTTTAGATTTGTTTTGATTATGAAGGATCCCATTAGATTGCACGATGGAGGCCTGGACCTAACTCAGACTTACCAATCCAAAGTGAATAGCCTACCAACCACAAGGTAGGACTATCAAACCAAGGGGATGCCTTTCAATTTGCAATGGTCAAGCCTTAAGAAGAAAGCATGGGGACTCACATCTTCTAGAAACAAGAAACCACTGGGGTGATTGGTTACTTTGGGCAACAAATCAAACTCGACCTAGGGCTGACTATTGAGTGAATGCCACTAGGGGACTTAAATCAGCTCAAAGATAGTCAAAGATTAATTACATTTTTAGCTTATTTTGATGGATTCCGTTGGTTCTCAATGGATCACTTTGAGAAAGAGCTCATATTATCCTAGACCTATCTCAAATTTACTAAACCAAAGGGAGTAGCTTCCCATTTGATGGGTGAACTATTTGACTAAAGGAGTGCTTTTTGGTTTGCAATGATCAATTCAAGAGAAGAAAGCTCGGGGACTCACATCTTCCACTACAAAAGACCACTGGGGTGATCGGTTGCTTTGGGCAACAAATTAAACCCGACCTAGGGCTGACTATTGAGTGAATGCCGCTGTGGGACTTAGATCGGCTCGAAGATAGTCAAGATTGATTTCATTTTAGTTTATTTTGATGGATTCCATTAGTTTGCGATGGATCAAATTGAGAAGAACTTATATTAGCTAGACCTATCTGATTCTTGAACCAAAGGGAGTAGCTTCATGGCCGATGGGAGAACTATTCGACCAAAGGAGTGCCTTTCAATTTGTAATGATCAATTCAATGGAAGAAAGCTCGGGGACTCACATCTTCCACTACAAAAGACCAGTGGGGTGATTGGTTTCTTTGGGCAACAAATCGATCCCGACCTAGGGCCGCCCGACAGTCATGCTAGAAAGAATGTCATAGTCTTACATCCTCCAAAGTGAAATAACTACCAGGGTAACCTGCTTGTGGAAAAACAAATTGAACCTGGCCTAAGGGTGACTATAGAGTGAGTATCGACTCAGGGATTTATCTCAATTCAGGTGATTAGGAAATTCCTATAGGGAGTTCTACTGATAGTGCCCTAAAGATAGGATGCCTACTTGGGAAAAGGGTCCCTTTGGGGGCTTGAATTCTTAATCCTCAAGTGAATATTTTTGTTTATTTGTTTATTTTATTTTAATGTGGACCTTGTTGGTTTGTAGGATCAAATTGAG
The DNA here is from genome assembly GCA_021442155.1 of Cymbidium sinense. NCBI lineage: Eukaryota > Viridiplantae > Streptophyta > Magnoliopsida > Asparagales > Orchidaceae > Cymbidium > Cymbidium sinense. The sequence continues at coordinate 9,121,261 of CM038217.1, forward strand.
AAGGAGCTTATATCAGCCTAAACCTATCTCAGATTTACTGAACCAAGGGATAATCTGCGCATCCGTTGAACAAATTCTCCAACCACAGGGGTGGTTACTATGAAAAGTGTCCAATCTAAGAGTAAATTGGGTAGTGTCTAAATGGGGTCACAAAGGACATGATCCAAATAGAATGCCTGTAGGGAGAGGGGCCACTAAGGGCTAATCCAAAATCCTGGAGAAGATGACATGGCTAGCCATGTATTAAATAGACTTTCGGTGGCCAACTCAAGGTGAAAGTGCGGGGACTCACATATTCTAAGAGTGATGTATCCACTGGGTGAGTTGTTGTCAGTATAGCAAACATCAACCAACCTAAGGTGCTTGTCGATTTACAATAATCAGCCTAGGAAGAAAGCTCAAGGACTTACATCCTATAGCAATTTATTCTTTGGATAATGCTTCTAGAGTGCTATCCGACCTAGGGTGACTATGAAGTGAATGCCACTAAGGGATTTACATCAACTCAAATGTAGTCAAGAGGAAAGGGGCCTCTGGGGGACTTATCCTAAATCTCAAATACACTCGACCTAGTTAGATCATGATGATTAGTTCAAGAAGAAAGCATGGGGACTCACATCCTCTTAAACAAAATCAACATGAGGTAGCTTACTGGTTGGGCAGTGAAGTCTACCATACTAACAAGGTGCTCGTTGGTTTGCAATGGTCAAGTTAGGAAGAAAGCGTGGGACTCACATCTTCCAAACAAGTGACCACTAGTGACATCTTAGCGGTAACATGTAGACCCTAGAAGCGACTAATGAGAGGGGCTTGCTCCCATTTCAAAGTAGCTCAAGATAAAAGATATGAGTTTGTTTTTTTATGCTTGTGTTAAAGGGAATAGGATGCCTCTCGGGTTCTCTTACACCTACCTTAAACACATTGGGGAATTGGATGAAATGGTGCCATGGATGGCAACCAGGAATTCCCACTAAGAAAGGATGTTGTTTGGATTCTCTCACACCTAACTTATTTGTGCTAATTGAAATAGGATGCCTCTTGGGTTCTCTCACACATGTTCTAGTAGCGCCGAGAGATTGTGTTTGATTGTGTTTGTGTTGTGAAAAAGGGATAGGATACCGCTGGGGGATTCTTACACCTACCTAAATCACGCCATCGTGGATTTGTAAGATAAGCAAACAATGCTTCAAAAGAAGAGAATATTTTGATAAAATGGAATAAGATTTTTGTTCTTTTATTGATAATTATTTTCAAACATGATTTTTATGGGTAATATTTTTCTTCAAATAGAGCCCATTAATTGGAAGCATCGAGTGTTCCCCTTTACAATCAATAAGCTGATAAGGTCCTCCTTGGTAGGCCATCTCTATGACATATGGCCTTCCCAAGTGGGTTCAAACTTGCCTCCCATATTTTGACGGGCAACAATCGGCCTCCTTAGGATACCGCTGGGTGGACCAGCTTACTGTGAGCTTGAATCATTTTTCCCTTGTATAACTTAAGGTTCTGTGACGCCCGTAAGTGAATCTCCTCCAAACCTTTGAGCTCTTCTAACTGTAACTTTGCATCCTGCTCTATAGTTATCTTGCTACCCAATGCTATCCTTAGTGATGGGAGTTGAACTTCTAAAGGTAGAACGACTTCAGACCCATACACTAAGGAAAAAGAGGTAGATTGAGTTGGAATTTGGTATGTGGTGCGATAGGCCCACAAGGCTTCAACCAACTGCTCATTCTATTATCATCAGGAGTCTTCTTTAGTATTTGGATGAGAATTTTGTTGTATGCTTATACTAAGCCATTTGCTCTAGGATAGTAGATGGTGGAGTATCTCGAATTTATACCATGTCTTCTGACAAAGCTATTTATCTTGGTGCTTTTGAATGTAGTACCATTATCGAATATAATTCATCAAGGCACCTTGAACCTATATATGACATGGTTCTTGAAAAACTAAAGCACATGCTGAGCTATGACCTCTCTGAGTGGGATTGCCTCCACCTACTTAAAAAAGTAGTTGGTGGCAGCTAAGATGAACTGATGACCCTTAGAAGAAGGAGGATCTTTCAGACTCACAATGTCGGTACCTCAACACTCAAATGGCCATGAGGCTAGTGCAGGGTGTAGAATATTGGTTGGTTGATGTAAGACCACACCAAGTACTTGACACTGATGGCATCTCCTTGCTACATCCATGTAGTCTATAATCATTAAAGGCTAGTAGTATCTTAGTCTCTTGATCTTCACCTTCATCTTTGGACCAGATTGATGTGCTCTGCATATACCTGAATGTACCTCGATTATAATGCCAAAGGCTTCAAGTTTATCTAAATAATGTAACCATATTTGGTCAAAGCATTGGTATAGGGTGCCATCAATGAGAGCATAGGAGAGAGCTCTCTGTTTCACTTGATGGGCTTATTACTTTTCTTGAGGTAGTTTATCGATGTTCAAATAGTCTATGAATGGTTGCCTCCAATCTAGCTCCTTGTCCTTATAGCCAATGACAACCTCCCCTTCAAGAGAAAGTCTCTCTATGAGTTCAGTATCAATAAGGATATGACTTGTCTATTTTGGACCCTTATTAGAATGGACTAATCTTCTAGACTTGTCAATTCTTTGGCAAGTTTGGCCAAAGCATCTGCTACTATGTTCTCTGCTCAGGGAACCTTGTAGATGGTGACTTTAGAGATTTGGGCCAACAACTTCATGGTATACTCATGGTAATGATGAAGCTTGGGTTTGAGAACCTTGTAGGACTCGACGATCTGGTTGATGAAAAATTGAGAATCTCCAATGATGTTGATGCTCTTGACATTGACTAATCTGTGGTAAAAAAATTCTTATATGGAGTTGCCTTTCAAATCTGTTGGTGAGAAAATGAAGAGGCAAGCATATATAAATTCATCTTTTTAGGATGCCACATAGATCCACAGATGTACTTATTCAGGTGATCAAGTGCGTCATCAAGGAATAGTGTACTATCTCAAGAGATAGAAGTCACTACCCTTTAATGGACCTAATCACCTCAATAAGGACTCCAAGGATGATTGTTCATATATGGGAGATTCTTCACTTTACATGGAAAAGTAATCAGAGTTTATTTTAAGCGGGTTCATTATGTTCTCTGACATGCCTACTTTGCACAGAGGGTATGAATGTGATATCAAACTATGAGAGAATCATGGACCATCATGCCAAACATCCATATGTTGGCGTGTCATGAGATCTACTGATGGATTGGTTAAAATCAAGTTCACCTTATGAGAAAGCATATAGTGTCGTAGCTTTTGGGATGCGGAGATCAAAACTAGGTAATTTTTCTCAAAAGGTGGATAATTCACTTCTGCAGGAATCAGATGATGGCTGAGGTAGTAGAGAGTGCACTCCTTCCCTTCATCGTTGGTTTGGGCCAACAAGGCACCAAAAGAGTCATCCAATGCAGCAGTGGAGAGGATGAGTAGCCTGCCCGGGATAGGGGCTGCTAAAACTGGCAGCTTCACCAAATACTATTTGATATCTTCAAAGGCCGCACTTTTGTCCCATTTAAACTTGGCATCCTTCTTGATAAGTGATGAGAATGGCTTGCATCTCCCCGATAGGTTGGAAATAAAGCATCTTAGATACGCTAATTATCCTTGAAAGATCTGAGTTGTGTTAAACTTTTAGGAGGTGACATTTTTAAGATAGCTTTGATTTTTTCTATTCCCCAGTGTCAGACAATAAACCTAAGAAATTTTCTTGAAGCTACTCTGAATCCACACTTCATGGGATTTATTTTGAGGTTATATTGTATTAACTATTCTAAAACCACTCTCAAGTCAAAGAGATGATCTTCCTTTTCTCTGCTCTTGACTACTAGATCATCAACGTAGCACTCAACCTGATGATGGATGACTTCATTGAAGATCTGAGTCATTGCCCATTGGTATGTAGCACCAGTATTTTTAAGGTCAAAAGGCATGATCCTATAACAATAGATTCCAATCAGAGTTTAGAAAGTAATGTTTCTTTCATCCTTGGGGGCCATCTTGATTTGGTTATATCCACGTGACCCATCCATGATGGAGAAAACTGCATGAGATGAGGCAATGTCCACCATTAATTCTTTGGTATAGGAATAAGAAACTCGTCCTTAGGACATGCCTTATTTAAGTCCCCGAAATCGACGCATATGTGAATTTATCCATTCTTCTTCTTGACTTGGATGACACTGGCTAACCAGATAGGGTATTTTTCTTCCCTGATGAGACCAACATCATCAGTTTCTTGACTTCAAAAATGACCTGTTGTTTGATTTCTAATCGTATGTTTATAAGAACTTGCTTGATAGGGTTAGCGCTAGGATCTATTGCTAGTTTGTGGACTACTATGTCAGGAGATAATTCAGACATCTCTTCATAACTCCATGCAAAGTAGTCCTTAAACTCAATCAATAGCCTAACTTAAGTCATTGCTTTCTTTTACATTCAGCAACGAGCTGATCTATGTCAGGCATGGATTTTTTTCTATCTCGAGGTTGATTTCTTTAAGCTTATCAATTATTGAATGAATCACCTCTTCAAATTCTTGTGGTGCATTATTGATTTGGAGATCATCTGAGATTTCTAAACACACATCCTCATAAGATTTGGTTTGGTGTGAAAAGAACCTATTAGACTTCAGATGATTGGTAACAACAAATAGTAATCGATGTCATCGACTGGACCCACTATACCGAATCATAATCCTGATCATGCATCCTTACCTATGTTATTCCATAACTTTTTGAAGCACTCTGACCTGTGCTTAGACCATGACTAAGTAATCAAACCCTTCTTTGCAAGATTAATAACATAAGACGAGTACCAATCAAAAGGAAACTTCATTAACTCTTTGTATGAAATCTCTTCAAGTTCTACATCAACTTCAGGACATGAGGAGGATGATCTGAAAAAGAAGCTTTTCAGCTTCATGTCACTAGAAGACTTAGGGGCTTTTTTAACTACTAAACCTTTAACTTTTTGTGGTGAAAGTGAGGTTAGAGCTAAGGTTTCTAACTACTACCTGATAGCTTCACAAAGAAGCCCTCTCGCTCTGTTCATTGAATCCTCTCAACTTCATCTGATCTCCTCAGAGTGTGGAGATGTTGATTCTCAAATAAGCAAGAGTCTTTAGACTCATAATATTCACCGATGCACCTGGATCGACGAGAACTCTAGCAAGTCTGAATTTTCCTATGTCAACTATAATGTAAAGGGGACGGTTGTGCTCCATGTCCCCCAGAAGTAGGTCTTCATTTGGGAAAGTAATCCCCTAGGATTCTCTGGAATAATGTGCCTCGTCATCAATAGTGGTTAGCTGAGCTAAGCATATCTCAAGATTAAGTAGAGCCTTGATTAATGATTCCCTCATCTCTTTGGATAAAATAAGGGCATCGTATATGCTTAGCTTAGATGACAACTTTCTTAGGTGTGAGGGGATATTATAGTCCACCTTGGGCTGATTCTCCACAAGCATATCCAAGGGTGGAGCATCCTGTGGAGGGGCTTCTCAATCCTCTGAACCAATGACTTGTTTCTCTCTATCTTGAGGTGCTACCATAGGAGGTAGAACCTTGCCACTACGGAGGTTGACTTGAGTGATCTCTTGTGACAGAGTAATGGAAGGTTCTACTTGCACATCAAGCTCACCTGTAGCTTCTCCTATGGGACCCTCAGAATCAAATGAGTCCAAGTCTATCTCAAGAGGTGAACCCGTAGCATTTAGAGTAGGAAAATCCAACTCTGAATTAGAAAGAGGAAGATCAAAATTATTATAGTTGTTGTTTAGACTTGAAGAGTTATTAGGAATAGATTTAGATAACCCATCAAAAGTGACACAGATGTAATTCAAGTTAGCTTTATTCTTTAATTTCTTGGATTTGATAAGAGGTACAAAGTAGAAATCAAATAAAGTAAGAGGGTTGAGGGATTTGATGCCCTCATCCGCCGATACAATATATTTACTAGAAGAAGAAGAACTAGTCAAGTAAGTGTAGTACGATGTAGCTACAATGGTGGATTAGAGGTTGGACTCGGTCAGTGATTATTTTATTGGGCTATCCAGGGCTGGCACATGTTTATTGTTATTGCTGCTGCTGCTGAGCTCCCCCTTTCCCTAAGTTGGCTCTAGCAACTTGCAAACTTTCCTTGATGTTGGAGGTTTGAGTTGACTCAGGTGCCTACAAGGATAGTTTTTTTATCTTCGATACAATTTTCTTAGTGGTTTTGGATAAGGAGTATCACAACCTTTGAGCATGAAGGCAACCGGGCCATGGATATTCTTAAGCAGAATCTTAATGCATTTTATTTGATGATAATGGTTCATGTTTTATACTTTAAATTATGTCATCTAAGAATGTAATCAATGAGACTCACGGTTTTGTTAGACATGAGATCACCAAAAACCCTTTGTGACCTCCAAACCACTTAATAAAGGGTTGCTCCAACTCAGTAAAAGTATTCACTGAACTATTGAGAAGTTCAGCGTATCAATCAAATGTTGTACCAACTAAGCTATTGAAGAAGAGACAGAAGAGTAAAGCATCACTTCCATCGACATTGCAACAACTGGCCCTGAAATGTGCAATGTTCTGCCTCGGGTTCCCACTACCATCAAAAATCTTAAAAGAAGGTGGCACGAAACCCTTAGGATATTATATTGCATCAAATTCCTCTGAGTATGGTTTTCCCTTTGGAACTGATGATCCTCCATGGGCTTGAGCCATGCTTCTTTCACCTGCTGCTCAACCATGCTCTTGATATCTTTTTCTTGTATGGAGGTACTATAAACTACCTTCCTATACATGCTGGTGTTAGCTTGCTCTACCGGAGGTAAAGTCTTGGCTAGGTCCAAGACATGCACCAACTCTGGCTGACTAGTCTCAACTATGGTAGGATGAACTGTCGGGGCTTGGTTCTATAATGCTAAGATAGCTGATAATAGATCTTTGAGCCTCTTCTCCATCATATCTATTTTTTCATCTTTCTACTTTATCTATGCTAGGTGTTGGGTCGAGTAGGCTGTGTCTTCCTAGTATGCCTCAGCACCTTCCATAGTCTGCTACTCTCTAAGGAGGGATCCCTTGGTATCTACCATGCAAACCCTACTGAGTATCCCATCAAATCATCTTCATTGGGATCAAAGCTGACCTTCTCCTCATCAGACTAGTCATATCCTAAGATCTATTTCTTTTCCATGAAATAATGGGCTACTATATCATCTAGAGAATGATCTATCAGAACTAGCAAAATGACTTTTATCGATGGGTGGTGGGATCACTATCATATCTTGAGTGGACCTCCCTCTTGGAGAATCAACCACATGAGGCTATACTCCTTGGAAGAAATGTGCTTCATCCTTTGAATCTCTAGGGTGACACTCTTTGGAGGCTATCACCATATGTACAAGGGATCACCCTCTCCTCTTAGCGCTAAAATCATCTTTATGTCTCTTGGTGGTGGTGGTGGTGAAGGGGCGACCACTTATGCTTGAGGTCATACCTTCACCACTTCTTTGGGAAGGTCGGCAGCTTCGACCTTGCCATGGTAGGCGGTGTAGATATGATGGGATTTCTTCCATTTGGATCATGCAGGGTCTCTTCTCCCCACGATGTGGCCTTCATGGCCTTTGGTGGAATTGGAGATGCTAGAATATGGATAGGCGATGGTGGAAGGGGGGTAGAGCAGTGAAGTGGAGACACCACTGACTCTCTCTAAATAGGAGCTCTCCTCTTATGATGTGTAGTCCCAGTGAGAAAAATATTGTTGGTATGATCGATCGGTGGCGCATTGATCGAAAATCGCGTGTGAAATCGACTCAGATTAACCTCGCCTCTCTGGTAATGATAGGCGTATGCCTCCCGGCCCTCTCCTACATAAGATACTTCCCCACGCTATAGGGAATAACATATCTTAAATCAAGCGATGGAGACTCAGATGGTCACATGACTCCTAATGTGGCATAGAAATTGAGCGGAGGCCCGACATGACCTCCTACTCACTGATTGGTGGGCTGAGCAGTGATGGAGGTGAAGCAATCCTCTAGTATCCTCTTTGCTCGGACCAGAGAGAGGATGGAATGGGTTCTTGTAATAGGGGAAACCAAAGTGACAACTCTAAATAATGACTAGTGGTACCTCCATCTCCTAGTGATGCGGTGTGGTGCACTTTATCATGCATTCTTGTTCCTTCTTTGGGTCTTGGTAGGTGAGTGAGTAAGAACTAGACCCAACCTCAAAGCAGGAGACAATCCAGGAATGGGGGGGTGTTTCCTTTGGAAGGTCAAGTGGGTGCTAGCCTCCAACTAGGTACGAGGAACCCTGAGCGTGAGCACTATCCTTGCCTTCTTTGTAGTGACCACTTGCCTTCTTTTAGTGAGGGAATCTCAAAAATATGGGATGCCAACCCAAATGATGGCTTCTACACGTGCTCAGCTCTTGATAGTGAGGGAGTGCCCTCACATGTAATCTTGCCCCTCAAAACCTCATCCAAAGTAAATGGGGTGAATAATGAGAGGCGGGAAGGCCTGATCCAGGCCAGATCCATCCATGGGGAAAGGTAAAACAATATCTCGTGCATTGCTATCAACTGAAATTGAGACTAAACTATAACTGAAACTAACACTGAATGAAAGTCTACAATGTTGAAAATAAACTTGAATCATATCCATATTGATTTTGAATTTTGAATTTGAACCCATACTTAACATCTTGAAAGTGTTAAGTCGGGCTCAAATGATTTAGAATAGATTTTGAGATTTGATTGGAAAGAGAATTTTGGATGTAGAATCAACTTTCAACAAATCTGGATATGTTGAAAATGAGTTCAAATATTTTTGAAGAGATGATTCCATAAGTTCATATTTGAATTTTAATTTTTCTTTTGAGGACCCTTTATTTAACAAATTTAGGTATGTTAAAGCAAAGGGTCAATTTGATTCTTGATTTGAAATTTTTGGAATCTACTCCTAAGCAAATTTGGGAATGTTAAGTGAAGTGTTTGAAAACAATTTCTTATTTTTTTCCTTTTATTTTGTGAATCATTTATGATTTAAAAAAAAATGGAATTCTCATTTAGCAAATTTGGGTATGCTAAATGAGGAATCCAAGTCTTTTTTTATTTTTGAAATTTTTTGAAAATAGGACTCTTAGAAAATTTGAGTATGCTAAGAAAATCCTAATGTGTTTCTTTTATTTTTAAAGATTTTGATTTTGAAAATAGGCTCCTTAGCAAATTTGGGTATGCTAAAGAAATCCTAATGTGTTTCTTTTATTTTGGTTTTTGATTTTGAAAAGTAGGATCCTTAGCAAATTTGGCTATGCTAAGGAAATCCTAATATGTTTCCTTTGTTTTGGATTTTGATTGAAAATGGAGACTTCACTTTAGCAAATATGGTATGCTAGAATGAAGTTCCAAATGTGTTTTGAAAATTTTGTGGAGTGGACACTTCACTTAGCAAATTTGAGTATGCTAAATGAAACTCAAAAAATGTGTTTTAAATTTTTGTATTTTTTTATTTTATTTTGAAAAATGGAGACTTCACTTTTAGCAAATATGGTATGCTAGAATGAAGTTTCAAAAGTGTTTCTTTTGTTTTGGATTTTGATTTGAAAATGGAGGCTTCACTTTAGCAAAATGTGGTATGCTAGAATGAAGTTTCGAAAGTATTTTAAAATTTTTTATATTTTGTTGATTTTGAAAAGACAGATTTCCATTTAACAAATTTAGATGGAAATCAAATATGTTTCATTTTCAAAGATGAATTTTCATTTGTGATTATTGCTTTTTGAAAGAGGAAATTTCAACCTAATCATATATGGAATATGTTAAGTAGCATATCAAAATAATGTCATTTTATTTGGAAATGAAATTTTCATCAATAAATTTGAGTATATTGAATGGAGATATCTATATGTGTTTTTGAAAGTTTATTTTTGATTTTAATTGAAACAAAGCCTTCATTCAATAAATGTGGGTATATTGAATGGAGAGGTTCATATGTGCTTTTTGAAATTTTATTTTTGATTGTGATTGGAAATGAAACCTCCATTCAATAAATGTGGGTATATTGAATGGAGATGTTTCATATGTGCTTTTTGAAAATGTGAAATTTCCAACCTAACACATGTGGAATGTGTTGAGTGGAATTTCAAAGTTGTGATTTTGCTTGAAGATGTAATATCCATCTAAGACATGTGGATGTATTGCATGGAAGGGGCCATCTTCAAATTTTATACTTTTTGAAAGTTTGATTATTGGAATTTTATTTTTGCAAATGAAGTCTTCATCAAAATGAATTGAGTGAAGAAGTTCATTTATGCTTTTTTTAGAAAATATGAGAGTTGGTTTTCATTTTGAAATGTTTCTACATGTAACAAATGTAAAAATTGTTGGATGCAGTGCAAGTATTTTATTAAGTGTATTTTGAAAAGGTGCTTTTGTAAAGAAAATCTTTTATGATGAATTTATTTTATCTTTATTTTTGGAATGAACCTTTCCTTACCATAAAAATGAAAAGGAGGAAGTCTTTGATTATTTTCTTTTTATTCAATTTTTATTTTCACCCATTGGAGAACCAAATGGGGGGTTTTAAGAACAACATGGGGTGAGGTCCTAAAACCTAAAGATGTTGGCTAGCTTAACTAAAGGATGAAATAAGCTAAGTTCCAATGGAAAGAAAGATAGTCTTGGATTCACATAAGAGTATAAATCCACAATCGATACTTGGGGACAATGATCATTTACCAAAGATGGAGAGAGGAACCTTCCGAGTGTTATCTGGTGAAATTTTTCATGTACACTTCCATCTTCAATCTATATGGATAAAATGAAGATAAAATATACTCTTTGCATTTGGACACCATAGATCCAAATGTTCTTATTATTGATGCGACATTGAGGAGAGGTGTACTATCTTGAAAGATAAGTCACCACAATGGAATCACCTCAATAAGGACTCCAAACAATGGTACATATGTACCAGAGATTCTTTCCCTATACTTTACATGGAAAAGTAAAGTATTTATTTTTTTGGGTTTGTTAAGTTCCCTGAGGCAAGCCATAGTTAATTACATCCTAAGGAATGATTCTTAGGAATACTCTTGATTAAGGTAAATGATCATTATCTCCAAAGATTTCAAAGGTATATCAATCCATTGGTTTATTTTTAGAAAGTCAAGTGGGATTGATCAGAGGAGGAGTTCTTATCGAAGCCAAATGGAAATAAGTAGGGATGCTTAAGATACTAGGAAGCTTAGTAAGCATACACCTATGGGCTTTACATTTTGAAATTGAATTACTATGTTTGAGTTAAATTTTATTAGAATTCTAGACTTATAATTCCATGATACAAGGATCATGGAAATGCCTAAGAGGTGAGGATTTATGCCATAGGGAAAGTAGCGAGAACCTAAATCTAGGGAGCTTTGGTGAGGGCCAAAAGCGACCTAAATCTAAGGTAAAATGGGTATTTGGTTTACCTCCAAGAGAGGATAAACCAACCCGTTATTGGACTTACAACCACTTGGGGTGGTGCCAACTAACTCCTCTTATGGTTTTAAATTCATGTAGGCAAGTCTTATGTTTATGCAAGATGGCAAGGTTATTATTTATTTATAATGAGATTAAGTCCTTAAACTCACTCCATAAAGAGACTAGATCATGTAAGGACATGCTTTAAATGACTTAAATCTAATGCAAAATTTTCACATGTTTTATTTACTTATTTTGGACAATCATTTGACTCACGCTATAGGATTCATATGCCTAATGTATAAGAAATAAGATTATGGCCAATTAATGAGAGGGAGGTGTGCCATGACTCTCTGAGGTCAAGCCAAGTTCTCCGGAAGGTGGTGCCCTCAATCAAGAGTGAAATAATATGATTTTATGCATGATGTTAGAAAAGAAAGTGCACATCCTGCTAGGGGGTTACTAATTATTTTATCTTGATTTTAACTTAGGCTTTAGATGAGGTTATGAGTTATTTACTTTTAATTTTGAGTTGATTAATTTGGTAGAATATTTATTTTTTTCTCAGAGCCTAATCGTCATCAGCCATACATCAAAGCAAGGAAACTAGGAAAAGAATCATTTCTAATGCACAAGCTAAACAAAGCATCAAACATTTTATAAAGCTAACACAAAAGAATAAAAGTCCATTTATGGTTGGGCACCACCGTACAAACCCAAAAAAAATTTAGTAGCTGAGCTCTACCTTTTTACAACCCAGATTACAAATGAATTAATTACAAAGAAGCAAGGAATTCATGTTATGGGGGTCTTCATTTCTTCTTTTCTTCTTTCTTCTCTTCATCATTCTTCTTTCTTCTTTCTTCTTTTTGTTCTTTCTTTTGAATGGTTGGAATATGGTTGTCCAAAGGCTTCACATGGTACATAAGATGAGATCTTATGACTAATGTTCATCCTAATCCCCCATAACAATCATTTCAAAATCCTAATTACAAAAGTACATGAAAAGGAAAAGTAAATCTAACTAACACCTGCAAAATGATGATTGGCTAAATAAACCATACAATTCTCAAGCATGTATATTAGACTTAGCACCCCACATATGGGTAACCAAGTCCACTTGGCATATTGGATTATGCTTAGGGGTATAATTACCTACACAACAAAAGCATTTATATTTTTCATTATTATAGTACCTCTTAAGGACAATCCTCTATAGAAAATAATGATTAGACTAAACCATCCTACCATTCATTCTATGCACATTCACCTTAACATCCAGACTAAAACATTACATAACAAAACAAAAGCAAACATCAAACCATGCACCGCCCTAACCTAAAGTTAGAAGTGGTGACTTAGCCTGATGTGTGCACTTTAAAAGGTTTGTGTGGTATGCTTAGCTATGGATTTAAGGTTTAGATTTCCTAAGGATGAAAATGTTCAACTTAGAGGATGGTTTCAATTTAAGTTGTTTAGTTATTTTGGATTAACTTTATTTTGTATTTTGATTAGGTTTGAGTGAATCATACAATTAATTACTAAGTTGTAAAGGGAAAAGAGAGAACTTCTCTTTTTCCTTCCTAGTAATTTCTAAAGTAGATTCATGATTTTTTAGTGAATGTCTTATTATGTGTTTTAATTAATCCTAAGTTTAGATATTTTCCCTAAACTATTCAAAAGAAAGGAATTTTAAGATTAAGTAAAGTGAACTAATATCACAAAACACACATCACTTCATTTTATTTCCCAACATATAACATGCATATGAATGAATCTAAGCATATCTATACATACAAATGGAAATGTTTAGCACACTTTATGATGAATGCTAAGAAATGTTAATTAAGAAATTTTGGATATGATTTTTTATTAAGATAAAGTTATTCTTTTATCCTTTATTCATATGCACATGTATATGTATGAAAGACATAAGTGAGTACAGTGCCATTGTTAGCACCAGGGGTGTAAGGCACAAGACCTACTTAGGGATACTTAAAGCCTCGTAACCCCAGGGTTGTCCATACTAATATACCACTTTCCTTAAATACTTATGCTTGTACAAAAGAGATAAATGGAAAAAGAAAGATTCAAAGTTTATGTTTATTAAATTTTTGGTTTGTTTATACAATTTATATGTGTAGACATAAAGATTCTTCTTAAGTTATAACATGGAAGAGGATAAGACTAGATTTTAAACAAGTGTTATGTTCTTTTAAAACTATGCACTTTGCAAATCTTATTCAAATCCATGTTAAGAGGAAAGGAAAACAAACATAAGACACATTTTATATTCACAAACTTATAAATAAAGTATAAGTAGCATACCTTTCAATTTTGATATTTGATTTATAAGTTTTAAAAATAATTTTGAATTTAATAGTGATAATAGCCATTCATATTTCTACTTTAGCCAAAACATGCAATTTGACATAAAGAAAATATTTCAATTTAATTTTGATTCTCAAAAGATATGAATGCATGAATTTCATATGACATACACATTTAGCATGCTAGGAAAGAAATAAAGTGATGAAAGAAATATAAATTCACTCACCCTAATTAATTCCTAAAGACAATCCTATGAAATAGAAAAGTTTAAAGTGAATCAAAGTTTGAGTAATGTGAATTTTATTTTGAATTTGCTTTATGTTTGATTTAGAAAATGTAAAAGAATGTTTGCTGGTCCTAACCCATTTCCCCCATGTGTATGGCATTTTAGTTTAATCTTTAGATGATTAGATGATTGTTATATTTTGATTAGGTTAATGTGTGAATTAAGTGCATTAATTACCCCTTACCTATACCACCTTAGCATACTTAATCAAATAATTATGAGCCAATAGATGACATAAAACAACACAAATAATTTAAATCAATAATGCACCTAAGAAAGAAAGGGGCCTAATGCAATTGGCTCATGATTATTGATTAATTAAGCTAAATGGTTTGATTTAAGTAATTTCATAACCCCTCACACATGTGAGTTGGATTTTGATTTCTTAATGTACTTTGGTTATTGAACACCTAAGCACCTACCCAAGATGAATTAATTATATTCTAGAAGGTTTTAGAATTTTATCAAATTAATTAGGTAGGTAATTAGTGGATTAATCCTTAATTGAATTTGGATTAAGGAAGAAAGAGGGGGTTTAAGGAATAGCTTAAGGAAAATATCCCAAAATTATTCCTTAAACATCCTATTCATTTAAACAAACCTTAATTAATCAATAAGGGGATTGAACCACTGATTACACACTTAATTAGGCTTAATTACATTAGGAGAGTAATTAGGAATGAATCTAGCAATTACCCTAATTAAAACATTAATAAATCCCAAGAAAATTAGGGGAGATAGAAGTCATCCCACTAAATAAATGTAAGAAGTTTGAGGTTAATTGATAGAATAATCAGAGAGTAATTAGCCTACTTACATTCCTAATAAAACTCAAATTCAGAAAACAGCACTATTCAAATTCCATCAAAATCAATTTTATAATATTCTACATTCAATTATCTTTCATATGCAATTTATTTTATTTTTTTATTTTTCTACACTTAGATATGAATATTTAAAGTTTCCATGATTAATTAGGTAATTTAATCCCCAAATTATATAGCTAATCTATTGCTCCGTGGAGGCGGCGTGGCCTTTCCATGGCATGATGGGAGAGGCTATTTAAGTAGTCACATCATAACATCGTTAGTGGTGGTCACGCACTTTCTCCTGTCACCGATCAGGATCGAGAGATTAAACTCACAGTGTTAAAGGATTAATCCATGGATCCTACGTGTTTTAATTATGGTCATCCATCCAAAATGTGCGGATGGACAACCCATGATTCATCCACGATTCTGAGAAGGGGAGTGTCCACCTTCAGATGAGCTCGATTGACCTCATTGAACTCAAAAACACCATCACCATGCAAGGAGATCACATCCAATAGCTAGTTTCTCATGGGATAAAACTTCACTTCACAAAGGACCAAGAGGACATGAAATTATGCTCGATTTAATGGCATACCACATCGGAGGCTATCACTGATGCTTGATTCCCTTGAAGTAGCTTCGTCTAGTGGAGATGAAGCCTTGTTGAAGTTTTAAGCCTTGAGATTGAATGGATACTCCTATAGGCCATGTCACCCTTCAATTGAGCTCAGTCTAGATTGAAGTTGCACCTTCCTTGCCTTTGGAGATTGGAAGAAGGTTGGGGTGAGTTCGATTTGATCCTCTGAGGGTGCTTGAAGAAGGAATTAGATTGGTTTTAATTATTGGATAAGATGGCATTCAAGTGGAGCTCCCCTAATTTCTATTGATAAAAATTGAGAAATGGGAAATTCAAAATCACTCTAGGAACTTGGGGAGACTTGTAAATGGTTCCTCTGGCTTCCACAAGCTCAATCGAATTGGAGATCGATGAGTTGAAATGAAATTTGGGGGAGTATATCCCCCCTAGAGCAATCGGATGGTCAAGCCTCCCTTTGTCATTTTTTGTCAAATGATCAGATTGGATCAGTTTGTTAGGTTAAGAGTTGCACATGGGTCAATTTTGAGTGTAGAGTAGAGTTCTCATGTGCCTTAATTGAGTGGAGGAGAGATTCCATGTGCTTAATTTTAAGTGAGGTGGTCAATTTTACCCTTAGGTTGGGTTGGGCTGACCCATTGGGGTTAGGTGCACCACTCACTGTCCACTTGGTCCACTAAGGGTGCAAGTGGTCATGAAAGAGGATTTGACCAAAATTTACCAATGGCCTAAGTAAAATGGTCATTTGGCTTGGGTTTCAATTTCAATATGTTTTGTATGATTGAAAAATGGGTTGGGCCAAGTTTCAATGAATTTGGAGTTGCTTTGATATGATTTGGTTCATGTTGACCCATTTAGGTCAAAATGGGTCAACTTGGGTCAAGTTGACCAATTGGTCAAATTGGGTCAAACTAAGGGTTGGGTTAAGTTTATATGACCATTTGAAATGTGTTGGTGGTTTTGATTTGGTACAATTTGATTTATATTTGGCTTTGGTTCAATTGAGTTCATTTAGGTCAAATGGGTCAAGTTGACCAATTTAATCCATTTGACCTATTTCAATTAGGTCATGGGTTGGCTTAGGTTTCATTGGTCATATGAAATGGATTAGTATCTTCGTTTCCAATCAATTTTGGTTTAATTTAATTTTGGCTTAATATTACCTTTTAGGTTAAGTTGGGTTCAAGGTCAAGTTAGGTCTAGTTGGCCCAACTTTGGTCAAGTTCAACAATCATTTTGGAATGAACTTGACCCATTAGTTTCAATCAATTTGGCTTAGATCAAATTTTGACACATTTTGACTTTTAGGTCAAGTTGGGTCAACTTGGGTCAAGTGGCCAATTGAAAGGTTAGGCTCAAGTGATGATTTGGTCAAGTTCAAACATTGGTCATGAATGACTTCTAATCAATGGTTTCAATCAATTTAGCCTATGATAGATTTTGGCTAGTTTAAGTTTCATTTTGGCTAAGTGTTGACTTGGTCAACCCTTAGGTTTGACTTGGTTTGACCCATTTTGAGTGATTGATAATCTTATGATGATTATTATTCATAATGTGAGGCTTAGTTGGGCTTATTTCAATCTAATTTGGTTAGGGTTAGAATTTGGCTCCTAAGCATATTTTAGGTCACTTTGGGTTAAGTGAGCCTAAGTAGGTCAAATGACTTGGTCAGAGCTTGATTTGAGTTTGATTGAACTCACTTACGGACTAATAATTGAAATTTAAATCCATTTGCAAGTGGCTTGAAGTCAAATGGGATTTGATTCATTTGACAATTTCAAGTTCAAAAGGGTGAACATGAGCTTAACTTGGGTTTGATTTTTGGATTTAATTTTGGTTTGGTGATTGAAGTTTATGTTTATATTTGGATTCATGATTGAAGGATTGATTGAGTCATGAAAAAAATCAAGAGTTTGGCTTGATTTGAATTTGATTTGGCTAGGTTCAAGATTTTGACATGAAAGGTTTAGGTTGGATTTTGATTGAATTTGAGTTTGATTTTTAGAGTTGGTTTTGGTTGTTTGAATTTATATTTCATTTATATATGTGAATATAAATGAAAATAAAAATGGGTTATGAGAAAATTTTGTGAATTTGAAGTGATTTGAACTTGATTTATGTTAAGTCTATGAGAGAGATATTTTGAATTTAGAATTTCAATCATGAGCCTCAATCATTAGTTTCAATCATGGGTTTCAATCATGTGGAATTGATTTGTATTTGAAGGAAATCAATTAAGATGGAATTAATTTAAGTTTGACTTGAAGTAAGGAAGTGAGGAATTTGGTTCAAGCTGTAGGGTAGGCAAATTTTCCTAACACCCCTAAGGCATAACCTATTCCTAGGGCTAACTCTTCTAAGTCTTTAAGGATAGGTTGAGGGTCCACCTAATCACTAGATGTGTCTTAAGACTAAAGATCTCTTAAAGTCTAAGAGAAGTCCTATGTCTAAGATGGAGGGGTTGAGAGCTCATCCTAAAAAAGAGGTCAACAGCATGTCCAAAAAATGAATTTCGACTACCAATACTAGAATAGATGGTGTACATTACCTCATCTCATGCAGTCTTCTCATTCATGGATGGTTCATCTCGATACAACCAAATAAAAATGACCCCTAAAGATGAGAAAAATACTACCTTGCAAACCCCGATCGGAATATATTGTTGTAAGGTCATGCCTTTCGGCCTCAAAAATGCTAGTACCACATACCAGCGGGTCATGACTCAAATCTTTGATGAACTCATTCATCAAGTCGAATGCTTGTCGATGACCTCGTGGTAAAAAATATAGAAAAGAAGACCACTACTTTGACTTGAGAATAGTTTTTGAATGGCTAAGGCAATACAACCTCAAAATGAACCCTCTGAAGTGTGCATTCAGAGTAACTTCAAGGAAATTCCTTAGGTTTGTTGTCCGAAACTGTGGAATCAAAATTAATTTAGAGAATATTAAAGCGATATTATAAATGCCATCCCCTAAAAGTCTAACACAACTCAGATCATTCCAAGGGTGGTTGGCATATCTAAGATAGTTTATATTAAACCTATAAGGAAGATGCCAACCATTCTCAATACTTATCAAGAAGGATGCTAAGTTCAAGCAGGATGATAAGTGCCAACATGCTTTTAAAGACATCAAGCAGTACCTGATGACGTCGCCCGTTCTAATAGCCCTTATCCCGGGAAAATCTTTGATTCTCTACACTGCTACATTAGATGAATCCCTTTGCTCTTTGTTGGCCCAAGCCAGCGATGAAGGGAAGGATAATGCACTCTACTACCTCAGCCATCATCTAATCCCTGCTAATGCAAATTATCCACCCATTGAGAAGCATTGCCTAGCTTTAATCTTTGCAGCTCAAGCTATGAGATTATATGCTTTCTCATAAAGTCAACTTGATTTTTAGAATAAATCCACTATAATATCTCATGATACGGCTAACACTATCTGGATGGTTGGCATGTTGGTCTATGATTATTTCATAATTTGACATCACTTTCATACCCCTCGGTGCGGTGAAAGGACAAGCACTTACAGATTTCTTAGCAACACACCCACTTCCTACTGACTCTCTGCTCAATGATGATCTCCTTGATGAATAAATCATGAACTTAGAGGAGACTAGCATTCACGAGTGGGATAAGTACTTTGATGGTGTGATTTCCTCTCAAAGAGGAGAAGAATCACAATCTACTCTTCCAAGAAAGGCAAGGGTAAGAATAGTTCTCCTAACTCTAGACTGCAATGTGAGGAGATTTTCATATCATCTATCTGACCCTTGCACCAACAACAAAGTCGAATATGAGGCTCTAATTGCTGTCTGGAGTTAGCCATTTTGCTAAGCATCCAAAACATCAATATCTTTGGGGATTCTCATCTAGTCATTAATCAAATTGTTGGATCCTATAAAGTTCTAAAGTCCAAACTCCATCACTACCACAAGTACACCATGGAGTTATTGTCCAGAATCCCAAAGTTACCATCTACAAGATTCCTCAAGGAGAAAGTTCTATAGCAAATGCCTTAGCCAAGCTTGCCAAAGAGTTAGCATGTCCGAAAGATGGGTCCATATCAATAGAAGCAAAAAATAGGCAAGTCATGCCTCTTATACTCTCTTGAAGGGGAGGTTGTCATTGCCAAAAAGGATGAAGAGTTGGATTGGAGGCAACCTTTCATTGACTACCTAAATGAAGGCAAACTACCTCAACAGAAGTATCAAGCCCATTAGGTCAGGTACAGAGCACTCTCCTATGCTCTCATAGATGACACTCTATACCAGTGGTCCTTCGATCATATGTGGTTACATTATTTAGCTAAGCATGAAGCCTATAAGATCTTGACTAAGGTACACTCAGTACTATGCAGAGCTCACCAATTCAATCCAAAGATGAAAATCAAGGTCAAGAGACTAGGATACTATTGGCCGACCATGATTATAGACTTCATGGATGTAGCAAGGTGATGTCACCAATGTTAGGTGCATGGAGTGGTCTTGCACCAACCACCCAACATTCTACATCTAACATTGGCTTTGTGGCCATTCGAGTGTTGGGTTACTGACATAGTGGGTCCAATCAATCCTCCTTCTTCCAAGGGTCATCAGTTTATCCTAGCCGCTATTGACAACTTTTCCAAATGGGCAGAGAAAATTCTGCTTAGAGAGGTCAAAGCCCAACATGTGCTCCATTTTTTAAAGAACCACATCATATATAGATTCAGGGTGCCCCACTGAATTATATCTGATAATGGTACTATATTCAAGAGAAATAAAATTAATAACTTTTCCTAAAGACACAACATAGATTGGAGATATTCTACCATCTATTATCCAAAGGAGAATGGTCTAGTAGAAGCTTTCAACAAAACTCTCATTCAAATACTCAAGAAGACACTCAATGACAACAAGTGACAATGGCATGAGCTATTAGTTGATGCTTTGTGGGCTTATTACACCACCTATAGAGCTCCAACTTACTATACTCCTTTTTTCTTAGTATATGGGTCCAAAGCCATTCAACCATTAGAAGTTCAATTCCCATGACTAAGGATAGTTGTGGGCAGATCATAACGCGAACACCAAGTGCGTTAGAAGAGCTCAATGGTTTGGAGATATCTTGCAGAACCTCAAGTTATATAAAGCAAAAATTATTCAAGCTCACAACAAGTTGGTCCTTCCTAGAGCTTTTTGAGTATGAGAGCCTATTTTAGTTCTAAGGAGACCAATTATTGCCTATCTTAAGATGTAAGGAAAGTTTGAACCCACAGAAGGCCCTTTTGCCATAAAGAAAGCTTACCAAGGAGGATCATATCAAATCATCAACCATAAAGGAGAGTGCCTGATGCTTTTGATTAACGGGCTCTACTTAAATAAATATTATCCATAAAATCATGTTTGAAAATAACTATCATCAATGGAAATTCTATTTCAAATTCAATCTCTTCAAATTAAAAGCATTTTTGTCTATGAATCCACCATGACGTGTTTAGGATAGGTGTAAGATAACCCAAGTGGCATCCTATCCTTCATCAACACAAACACAAACTATACACAATCCTCCACAACATGTTTAAGATAAGTGTAAGAGAACCTAAACATCATCCTTTTCTTCATCAATATAATGCAAACACATAAAATAAATACAAATCTTTTATCTCGGGCTACTTCTAGGTGATATAATGCCCCTGCTGCTCTGACTCAGTAGTTGCTCTAGGTCGGGCTGACATGCTACCCTACTAGTGCATCACCCAAGTGGTTCCTTATGGAGGATGTAAGTCTGGTATGCTTTCTTTCTTAACTTGACCATTGCACACCGAGAAGCGCCTTATTAGCAAGGTAGGCCTTACTACGCAACTGGTAAGCTACCTCATGTTGGCTTCATTTAAGAAGATATAAGTCTGCTATGCTTTCTTCTTGAGCTAGCCATCATGCACTAACTAGGTCGAGTATATTTGAGGTTTTGGGTTAGTGGCTCCTTTCCTCCACTACTTCAATTCTAGGTCAAATCCTCCCCATGGGACTCACTCTTAATAGTCACTCTAGGTTGGATAGTCCCTGTCTAGCCGATGACAACTATCTCGGTGATCAGTTATGCTTAGAAAGTTATAAGTCTACAAGCTTTCTTTTCAGAGTGATCATTGCACACCGATGGGTACCTTAGGCTGCTTGGTCCTCGCTATGCTAATAGTGACCCACCCGATGGATACACCACTTATGGCAAATGTAAGTATGCTATGCTTTCTCATTGAGTTAGCCACCGTACACCTATTGGCTTTCTTTTTTAGGGCTCAGGATAATGGCCATAGTGGCACCTCCCCTGTAGGGACTCTATTTGGATCACATCCTTTACGACCCCATCTAGACACTACTTGGATTACTACCAGATTGGACAGTTTTTTTTCTAGTAACCACACCTGTGGTTGGAGAATTTGTTCTATGGATGTGTAGATTCTCCCTTGGTCCAGTAAATCTGAGATAGGTCAAGGCCAACATAGCCCCTTCTCAGTGTGGTCCCTCACACACTAACAGGGTCCACACAAATATATAAATAAAAAATATATATATTCTCTTATGGATTAGGAGAACACCTCCAGTGGCACATCTTCCCAAGCAGGCATCCTAACTTTACGGTAGTGTCAACAAAATTTCCTATAAGAATCGCCTGAGTACTCTTGATGTAATCCCCCAATGGTATTCACTCAGTAGTCTCTCTAGATCAGGTTCAACTTGTTGCGCATCCAACAGGCCACCCCAGTGACTGTTTCACTTTAGCAGATGTAAGTCCTCATGCTTTCTTCCTAGCATAGTCATTACACACCGAAAGGCAACCCTTAAGTTGGATAGTCTGACCCTTCGACTAGTAGACTACTCCTTTAGTTTAGTAAATCTGAGATAGGCTAAGGCCAACATATCCCCTTCTCGGTGGGTTCATCACACACCAACAGGGTCCATGAAATTAAAATAAAATTAATCCTGACTACTCTTGAGTTGATGTAAGTCCCTAGTGCCATTCACTTAGTAGTCGCCCTAGATCAGGTTTGACTTATTGCGCACCCAATAGGCCACCCCGATGATTATTCCACTTTAGAAGATGTAAGTTCTCATGCTTTCTTCCTAGCATAGTCATTGAGCACTGAAAGGCAACCCTTATGTCGGATAGTCTCACCCTTCGGCTGGTAGACTACCCCTTTGGATCGGTAAATCTAAGATAGGCCAAGGCCGACATAGCCCCTTCTCATTGGGTCCATCGCACACTAATAGGGTCCATGAAATTAAAATAAGATTAATCTTGATTACTCTTGAGTTGATGTAAGTCCCTAGAGGCATTCACTCAGTAGTTGCCTTAGGTCGAGTTTGATTTATTGCGCCATCAACAAGTCACCCCAGTGGCTGTCCCCCGCTTTGGAAGATGTAAGTCTACTTTCTTTCTTCCAGCACAACTACCTTTGAAACCCTTAGGTTGGATAGTCTCATTAGCTAGTAGACTACCCCTTTGAATCAGTAAATCTGAGGTAGGTCAAGGCTAACATAACCCCTTCTCAGTGGGTCCATCGCACACCGATAGGGTCCATCAAATTAAAATGAAATTAATCATGGCTACTCTTGAGCTAACGTAAGTCCCTAGCAGTATTCAATCAGTAGTCTCCCAAGGTCGGGTTTGATTTGTTGCACCATCAATAGGTCACTGCAACAGTTGTTTCTCGCTTTGAAAGATGTAAGTCTGCTACGCTTTTTTCCTAGCACAGCCATTGCACACCAATGGTAACCCTTAGGTTGGATAGCCTCCCCCTGCAGTTCGCAAACTGCCCCTTTAGATTTGTAAATCTAAGATAAGTCAAGGCTGACATAATCCCTTTTCAGTGGGTCCATCGCACACTAATAGGATCCACAATATAACACACCAAATTAAATCAAATCATTTCAAATCAAATGAGATTAAAATGAAATTGATCTGGACTACCCTTGAATTGAGGTAAGATTCCTAGCGACACTTACATAGTAGTCACCCTAGGTTGGGTTTGATTTTTTGCGCCATCAATAAGTCACCCCAGTGATTATTCTCCACTTTGGAAGATTAAGTCTGCTACGCTTTCTTCTAGCATCAACTCAGATAGCCCCTAGGTTGGATAGCCTACCATGGTGGTAGACTATCCTTTGGATTTGTAAATCTAAGATAGATAAAGCCTTAGCTCCTTCTTATCCATCACATAGGTCCATCAAATCAAAATAAATCATATTAATCATCTGGAAGATCTCCAATGGTGCTCACCAGTAGTCGCCCTAGGTCAGGTTTGACTTGTTATGCTACCAATGGGTAACCCCAGCGGTTATTTTGTACTTTGGAAGATGTAAGTCTGCTACACTTTCTTCCTTGCATAGCCATTGCACACCGAAAGGCAACCCTTAGGTTAGATATCCCTACCTTATGGCGGGTAGACTACCTTTGGATTTGTAAATCTAAGATTGGCCAAGGTCCTCGTGGCTCCTTCTTAGTGGATCCATTGCACACCAACTGGGTCCATAATTCAAATCTAAATTAAAATCAAACAAATTCATCCAAGCTCATATCTCCAGTGGATAGGCACTCAGATAAATCAAATTCAAATACAACACCCTAGTGGAGTCAAATCAAGCATAACAAATCAAATCTAATTTAAATTTTTGTAATGGAGTCAAGTTACTCTCCTCCCTCAGTGGAGCCCAAGTTAAAACTAAAGCAAACCAAATCAATCTCCCCAAGTGGAGCCAAATAAAAATTTAAATCAAACAAATTCAATTAGTCTTATATCCCTAGCAGATATGCCTCCAAATCAAACATCAAATCAGCCAAATTAATCTCTCTCAGTGGAGCCAAACCAAACTAAATTTATAAAATAAATACAGTCTTAATCCCTAGTGGATTCAAGCCCATATCCCCAGCAGATATGTCCCAAATTAAATCAATAAAAGAAATTAAACAAACTCAAACTTGTATCCCCAATGGATCCCCCACTCACAAATTAAATCAAACAAATTCACATAAATTAAATCAAATCTTCATCCCAATGAATCTTCCTCCCAAACAACTCAAATATATCAATCAAATCTCAATCCCCAGTAGATTTTCCTTACTTTTTTCCCTTGGCATAAATCTATCTCAAATCAAATCCAATTCATGTGCGATTCCCTGGATCTCTCTTCAAGTCTTTGACATGAAAACTTATTCATACCCAAATCTCTTTGACTCTCTTATTCCTTGAGCATAAGATGAGTTTCATTACACAAAGATCATAATTTTATCTATCTCTTAATTTAGGAGTAGATGGTATCTATTAGTGCTTTCATTCCTTTGGATATTGTTAATCATCTCGGTCAACGCCAATATGTGTGGTGCGTCAGGTCAGTTATGCCACACCTATTGAGGGTCCTTTTGTTGATCTCACTTTTGGAGTGAGGATTTAATCTTCCTATCATAGGTCAATGAGTCTTCTAGATACTAAGAGCTCTTTAGTCATAAGACACTTCTAGTGGCTAAGTGAATACTTAACTTGAGCTTCGAGACTTTAGCAGGGTTTTCCATAGGATTAGGGTAAGCCTCAGGACCCGAGGTGACTTACCCATCCTATGGCCTAAATAAGCTCATGCCTACCTCTCTAGCCAAGACCCAAATTAAACACAAATTTAATGAAACTCAATAGAAATATAAATCAAATATATTTGAATTAAAATTTAAATTTAGTTGAGCTTGGGTTGTGGTAATTAGATTGATTAACTCAATTTACCCATTTAAACTCAAAATCACTTAAACCCAAATAAAATTAGATAAATCAAAATTAAACCAAATTAAATCAAATCAAAAGCATAGAATCAATGCATAAACACAAATGAATTCAAAAATAAATTCAAATAAGATTCAAAGTGGCAAATAGGTCATTTGACCTAGAGTTGACCCATGTGAGCCCCATTAAGTCAAAAGTCAATAAACCAAAAATTATCCAAATTAAATCAATCTGAAGGCTCAAAATAATCAAATGAACATGCTTAAACATAAAACTAAACAAATCTAAATGAAATAAGATCTCAAATGGATTAATTGGATCATTTAACCCATTAAGCCTAATTTAAGTTAAAATGGATTCAAATCATAATTAACATCAAATCTAATGAAACCAATTACTCTAAATCATAATGATCACTTAATCAAATATTATTAGATCTTAAATACATCTTGGTTGAGTAAAACAAAACATTTAACTCAATTGAACCCAATTTGACCCATTTGAACTCAAAATAAGTCAAATCAAAATCTAAGCCAAATTAATCCAAATAATTGACCAAAAAATTCCAAATAATTCATAAAACATAATTGAAACATAATATAAACATAAAATAATAAATTAAATCACATAAATCAACTTAACAAATTTTTGTTAAACTTTAGTCAAACTTAGGTCAAATTCAAAATTAATCCAAATTAAACAAAATTAATCAATCAAAACTATCATAAATGATGAATCAAACATAATTAAAGCAAATCCAAAGCCAATGAGTTAAATCAAGTTACTTGAGCCCAACCCAACTTGTTTGGGTCAACAAAGTTGACCTAATCCAAATGAACTCCAAATGGGATAATAACACTTAAATCATAATGTAAAAGGTGAAATTCAACTTGTCTGAATGGTTGAAACTAAGAGAGAGATGGAACAAGAGAGAAAGAGAGAAAACTAAATCTTACAAAATCCCCACTCATCCACTCCTCCCCACCTCTTGAATTTAATGGGACTGATCCTACAACTGAATAAGGAGACTTCGGGAGCTAAAATCCAAATTCTCCAATCACTCAGCCACCCAACCACCTCCCATCACCAAAAATGGTGATTTTCGGCCACCATTCAAAAGGGAGGAAAAGAGACCCCAATTAGATCCCATTTTGGCATTAGAGAAGCTCCAGGAACTCCTCTAAGCAAGAAGAACCCATTCCTAAATCCTTTTCGATGAAAAATCATCAAAGTTGAGAGAATCTGGCGAGGTGCGGTGGAGGTTGGTGGATACAACGTTACATGGGGAGACAAGAGCGTAGATTCATTCTGAAGCTTCATCTCGCATCAAGGAGCATGTCTAAAGCATCTTGGCTGCTGAAAATCATCCCCGATGAGGTAATTTCTAAATCCTATAGCCGGCCATATGATATCTCATTTGTGATAATGCTTTGCAATTTTAGGAATTTTCATTAGATATCCTTTGCACTTTTCATTTTGCATGACCCTAATGCAAAAATGGGCATTTTTTGGTGAGATTTGCTAGAAAATTGGGTTCGAAAGGACCTTTCCTGTACAATTTTTCTATTTTGAGTGCTCAGTCCATCGACCTTAGGGAAGAAACTTGCCAGCTGTCCAATCTCCCTTCAATAGGGATGGATGGCTGAGATTAGAGGAATTCAGACTTGATTTTAGCCTTTAGATTGTGAGATTTGATCTAGACCATCTGATCTTTGATCTAATGATCTGATAAAAACTCACAGTTTCTCACTCTTTTCCCATGCAAAATCTTGGGACCCAATCAGGCATCGACACGGGAACCATGTGGTCCAGTCAGTGCCGTGTGGCTATGGTGTTCATTTTTTGATGTATAAGGGGACACCACGCAGATCATAAGGGGTACTTATTGAGGTGATCTAGTGTGACATTGAGGTATGATGTGATATCTTAAAAGATAGAGGCACCGCCCTGCAATGGATTTAATTACCTAAAAAGGACTCCTAAGGCATGATGGGTCTTCGAATATACTAGAGATTTTTCTCCTGCTTTATATGGAGGAATAAAGTAGGGTTTATATTAAACCATATTCTAAAGTTCCCTATGGAGGCAAGCCTCTATAGTCAATTACATCTTAGGGAATCGAATTCCCTAAGAATACTCTCAATTAAAGTAGATAATTATCATCTCCAAAGATTTTAAGGTTAGACTATCAAAGGATTGGTTATGCTTGGGTTCATATGGGTTAAGAAGGTTGACTTGGTCAAAGGACCAAGTTGACTTGGTTTGACCTAATTTGTGACAATTGATCAACCTAGGGTGATCAACAATCATGATAGGAGATCTTGGTTGGCATGGTTAATCTAATTTGGGTAGGATTAGAACTTAGCACTAATAGGTCAAATTGGTCACTTTGGGTCAAGTGGACCAATTAGTTTAGTTGGCTTTATTTTGGGTTGACTTTGATTTACTTGATTTTATATATGAATTTGGGATTGATATATAAATTCAATTGAAATTGATTTAGGTTTGAATGAGTTTTGGTTCATTTGAGAATTTCAAGTCAAAAGGTTAAGTTTGGTTTGGCATGGGTTGGTTTTGTTTGCTTGATGATTATAGATTTCATTTATATTTGGGGTGATAATTAAAGGGATAATTGATTTATAAGAAAATAAATTGAATTTGGGTTTCGTAATGAAGGAATTTGACTAAGTCCAAGGAGTTGGGTCATGTGGCTTAAGTTTAGATTTTAATTTAGTTTGATTTAGTTTTGATGATTTAAATATATATCTCATTAATGTTTATGAAGATGATTGAAAATATGAATTGACTATGAGAAAATCAATTGTGTTTTGATTGATTTGGGTTAATATTTATCTAAGCCCATGGGATTGATTCATATGGCTTAGGAAGAGTTTTGATTTAATTTGATTTAGTTTGATTTAGTTTTGATCATTTTAATGTAGATTTGATTTACATTTAGAAATATGATTGAAGATATAAATTGATTATGAGAAAATCAAATGATTTTAGTTTGATTTGGATGGGATTTTGGCACTCACCCAGTCCATGGGATTGATTCAAAGGACTTAGAAAGATTTCAAGTTTGGATTTGATCATGGGATTCAATCATTTGGTTTTAGAGTTTAGGTTAGGATTTGGATTTGAATTTGAGGTTTGGTTATGGTTTAGAAGGTGAACATGGATTGGGTTTAGGCTATAGGATAGGTGGAGCTTTCTAAGTCTTAAGGCACAACCTAATCCTATGGTTAACTCTTCTAAGTCTCTAGGCTTAGGTTAAGGGTTCACCTAAGTATGACAAGTGTCTTATGACTAAGGAATTCTTAGCATCTAGAAGACTCTTATGTCTAAGAAGAAGATGAGAACTCACTCCAAAAGTAAGGTCAATAAAAGGACCCCCAATAGGTGTGGTGTATCAGACAAGGCACATCACACGTATTGGCATTGATCGAGATGATCAACAATTTCTAAAAGATTATAAATACTAATGAAAGTGTTCTAAACCTAAACCTAAAAGGTAGATAGAGTCACGATCTTAGTGCAATGCAACTCAACTTATGCTAAGGGCATAAGAGGGCCTGTGGTGAAAAATTCTTATAAGGGAGTTGCCTTTCAAATTTGTTGGAGAAAAGAAAGAGGAACCCTTACAAAAATTCATCTTAATAAGACACCATAGATCCGTAGATGAACTTATTCAGTGATCGGATACATCATCAAGGTATAGTGTACTATCTCGAAAGACAGAAGTCACTACCCTTTAATGGAACCAACCACCTCAATAAGGACTCCTAAGGACGATGGGTCTGCATATGTACGGTAGATTCTTTTCCTACTTTACAAGAAAAAGTAAAGCAGAGTTTATTTTAAATTGAGTTTATTAAGTTCCCTATAGGGGCAAGCCCCCATAGTTAATTACATCCTAAAGGACAAGATCCTTTAGGAAAACTCTCGATTAAGGTAAATGATCATTGTCTCTGAAGATTTTAATAGGAAGGACTATCAATCGATTAGTTTGTATTTAAAGATCAAATATGATTGATCAAAAGAGGGAGTTATTATCGAAGCTGAAATGGGAATAAGTAGGAGATGTTCACAATGCTAGGAAACTGGCATTATCACACTATCTTAAAATTGGGCTTTAGATTTTAAAAATTGATTTAGTTTGTTTGAGTTGTATTTTTTTATTAGAATTTTAGGACTTAAGATTACTTAACACAAGATTAAGGAAATGCTTAAGAGGTGAGAAATTGTGCTTATGGCCCACCAAAGGGAGAAGTAATCTCAGAACCTAAATCTAGGGAGCTTGATGGTAGAAGCCAACCTAAATCTAAGACAAAATGGGTGGATTGCCTCCAAAGAGGGCAAACCAGATACTTGGACTTACAACCACCAGGGTGGCCAACTAACTCTCCTATGATTTTAAATACATGTAAAGTCTTTATGCTTATGCAAGATAGCTAGGCTATTTTATTTAGAAAGAGACTAAGTCCTTAAACTCACTCCCTAAAGAGACTAGATCATGTAAAGGGACATGTTTCAAATGGCCTAACTCTAATGCATTTCAAATTTCATTTTATTTTATTTTTGGACAATCAATTTGACTCAAGCTAATAGGATTTTTATGACTAATGCATGAGAAAGTAGATTATTGGCCAAAATCAGCTAGAAGTTTTAGGAGGAAAGTTTCCACCATGGCCCTGATCAAGCCGGGTTCTCTGGCAAAGATGGAAGCCCTCTAATCAAGAGTGAAATAAGATGCATTTGTGCATGAAATTATAAAGAAAAGAACTCATCCAGCTATTCTAATTCTTTTATCTTGATTTTAATCCTAAGCTTTAGGTGAGGTTATGAGTTGTTTAGTTTTTAGTTTGGATTTTTAAGTTGGGTACAAGATTTATTTTTCCCTAAAGAGCCTAATCCACATTCAGCCATACATAAAGCAAGTAAGAAACTAGGAAAAGCATGCCACTTAATGCAAGTTAAACATACATCAATCAATTTATAAAACTAGCACAGAAAGAATAAATGGTCATTTGTGGTCGGGCACCACCACACAAATCCAAAAATATCAAATGTGGGTACCGGAGCTCTACCCTTATACAACCTAGATTATAAATGAATTGAATTACAATTAAGCAGAAGGAATTCATTGTTATGGGGGCCTTCAAGCTTTATTCTTCTTTCTTCTTTCCTTCTTTCTTTCTTCTTTGGATGGTTGAATGGTAAATGCTCCAAGGCTTCACATGGTGTATAAGATGGGATCTTATGACTAATGCTCATCCTAATCTCCCATAACAAATCATTCCAACATCCTAAATATACAAATTTTTACATGAAAAGGAAATGCATAAATCTAACTAACAACTACAAAATAAAGGTTAGTCAAATCACACCATACAAATCTCAAGCATGTATATTAGACTTATCACCCCACACATGGGTGACTAAGTCTCCACAGTATGGATTATGCTAAGGGTATAAGCACAAGCAAGAAGCATTTATATTTTCATTTATGATAGTGCCCCTTTAGCATGATCCCTTGCAGAAAAGAATAGTTAGACTAAGCATATTTTATCATTCATTCTACGAGCATACACCCTAACATCCAGCTAAAACATTCATCATAAAATAAAATATAACATCAAGTCATGCACCGACCTAACCTAAAGCTAGAAGTGGTGACTTAGGCTAATGTGTGTGCTTTGAAGGTTTGTGTGGTATGCTTAGCTTAGGACTTTAGGTTTGAATTTTCTAAGTGTGAAGGACATGTTCAACTTAGAGGAGGTTTTCATTTAAGTTTTTTAGTGACTTTGGGTTGTTTTTATTTTATGTTTTAATTTGGTTTGAGGGAAACCTACAATTCATTACTAAGTTATAAAGAGAGGGAAAGAGAAGAGAACTTCTCTTTCCTTTACTAATCCTTAAGTAATTTCTAAGGTAAGTTCACATTTTAATTTTATTTAGGTGAATGTTTTGATTATAGCTTTTAATTAATCCTAAATTTAGATCAACTCTAAAGAAACTTATTTAAAAAGAAAGGCATTTTAAGATTAAGAAAAATGAATCAAAATTCCCATAACACACATTACTTTAATTCTTTCCCAACATATATAACATGCATATGGATGGACCCTAAGCATATCTATATCTATACATGCAAATGAGAATAATTAACAAATTTTATGATGCATGCTAAGTAATCTATTTAAGAAAATTTTGAAGTTTTAGATACATGATTTTTCTTAAGTACAAAAGGTTTTCCTTTTCCAAAATTTCACATGCATGCATGAAAGTAAGAAAGGCATAAGTGAGTACAACATCATTGTTAACCAGAGGTGTAAGGTACAAGACCTACTTAGGGCTACTTAAAGCCTCTCAATCTCGGGTTGTCTAGACTAATATACCACTTTCCTTAAGTACTAACATACATACAAAAGAAATGAAATGGAAAAGGAATATGCAAAAGTTTGCTTAATGGTTTCATTTTTGTTTATGCAATTTATCCATGAAAGTGTAGGTAATCCTTCTTAAGTGAGAGCATAGGGATGAATAGGGTTTATAAATAAGCAAGTGTTGGGTTCTTTTCAAATGAACCCTACATCTTACCATCCCATATTCAAAACTATGCTAACATAAGAAAGGAAGGAAAGGCTACACAAAACATAATTTTATAATTCATCACATGAGAGCTTATAATTAAATTATAAGAATAGTACACTTTCAAATTTGATGTTTAATTTATAGATTTTAAAAATACTTTGGATTTAGTAGTGATAATAGCCACTCATATTTTACTTTAGGCAAAACATGCACATTTGACATAAAGTAAACTATTTCTTTTCAAAATTTTGAAAACATGAAATCATGGATGCATAAGTCAGATGACATACAATTTAACATGTTGGGAAAGATCTAAAGCAATGTAATCACATGAACAAACTGACTTTACTTAATTCCTAAGGACATTCTTAAAGAATAAGAAAATGTAGGATAAATCAAAGTGAATTTCAAAAATGATTTTTATTTGTTTGAAGTTTGATTTAATTTTTAAAAATGAGAAAAGTTTGTTGTTCCTAACCCATTCTCACATGTGTTTTATATTTTTGTTTAATTTAAAGATAATTAAATCCATTTTTAAGTGTTGATTAGGTTAAGGTATGCATTAAGTGACTTAATTAACCCTTACACACCAGAAAAATTAACTAAGTAATTATGAGCCAATGAGATGACATAAAACCCACAAGGTATGTAAATTTGCAATGCACCTAGTAATGAAAAGGCCTAATGCAATTTGGCTCACAATTAAAAGTTAATTAAGCTAAGGGGTTTTAGCTTAAGTACTTTTAAAACACCCCTTCACACTTATGAAGGGGTTTAATTTCCTTAATTATACTTAGGCTATTGAATGCTTAAGAATCTACCCAAGGTAGATTAATTAAGTTCTGGAGATTTTTAGAATTTTTGAAAATTATTTAAAAGGGTAATTAATGAATTAACCCTTAATTAAGAAGGGGATTAAGGAAAGAAAAGGGGTTTAGGGAATAGCTTGGGAAATACCCCAAAATTATTCTCAAAACCCCTACTCACTTGACCTAACCTTAATCCATCTTAAACATAGGCAAAATCCACTAATTACATCTTAATTACCCTTAATTACATGAAGGGGATAATTAAGGAATGAGCTAGCAATTTCCTTAATTAAGGCCTTAATAAATCTCAAGAAAAATAGGGGAGGCAGAGGTCATCCCCTAAAATGAAACCTAGAAGTTTGAGATTAATCGTTGGCTTAATCAGTTAATAATTAACTAATTAACATTCTCAAAGAAACCCAAATTCAGAGAAAAAGGGAAATCAAAACACATTGAAAATAACTTTAGAATATTCTAGATGAAATTATCTATCCAAGGCATTTTTCCTCATATTTTTTTTGATTTTTCTTCAAATAGTTATGATTTTTGAAGGTTTTTGAATTAATTAGAAATTATAATTAATCCCTAAATAATCATAGGTTAATACTCAACACGGCC
Organism: Cymbidium sinense; assembly: GCA_021442155.1. Taxonomy (NCBI): domain Eukaryota; kingdom Viridiplantae; phylum Streptophyta; class Magnoliopsida; order Asparagales; family Orchidaceae; genus Cymbidium; species Cymbidium sinense. The sequence continues at coordinate 9,154,555 of CM038217.1, forward strand.
GTGCATTGGCGTGGCGCTTTACGCGCGTCGTGTGTGAGCCTTACTTAACTTGTCAAGTCAAAGAAATGATGGTGGCACACACACTTTTACCCTTAGTTGTTCGATCAAAGATCGGACGGCTGAGGATACACCTGTGGTTTTAAATCAGATAAAGGGATTAAAATGTGGGAAATAATCTCAGCCGTCCATCTAAAAATGTGTAGATGGACAATTGAGATGGGCTGAGTTCTTCCCTGAGGAGAAATGTGAGCCATTCACAATCCAAGGGGAAATCTGAGCTCGATCCTTCATGGATTCGATCAAGACTCAACCCACACCATCTAAAGGACTAGAGAGGGCAATCCAAGCTAAAGATCTATGAGATTAAAAGCCACTTCACAAAAGACCAACACCTCTTAGCCTAAGTGGTCAAAAATTCACTAACCTTGTCGGAGGTAATCTCTGGTGCTCGATTCCCTTGGGAAGCTTCGTCCAGTTAAGATGAAGCTTTGTTGAAGTTTGGAGCACTTGAGATGGAGTGGATCTTCCTATGGGTCACCTCCTCCTTGGCTTGAGTTTGGCTTTGATCCAATTCAATCCTCCTTGCCTTTAGAACTTGAGAATCAGCCTTGGTGAGCTTAACTTGGCCACACTAGTGTGCTTACAAAAGAATTGAGCTAAGATCAAGTGTAGAGGAACGAGATCAGAGCTCCCTATTTTTGCTATGCAAAATTGAAAAATGGGAGATCTAAAACTTCTCAGAACCTTGGGAGCTCTGAAGGTTTTAACTCTCTTGGGCTCTGTCAATCAAGAGTCAAGTGAAAGTGGATTAGGGGAGTATATCTCCCCTATGACGGTGAGCCTAAGCTTGCCATTTTGATCCAATTGATAGGTTGTTTGGGTTGTGTGCACATGGTCAATTTGGCCAAAGGAGGGAAGCCTAACTCCCATGTGCATCCAATTGTGGTTTGGGGGGAGTTTGGAAATTCAATTTGGCCATGGGTGGTTGGGTTTGGTCTATGGGCCAAATGGGTTGACCTAAACCCATTGGATTGGGTGCACCACTCATCACCAGGTTCCCTTGAGGTTTTAGGAGAGCCTCAAGTGATTGTGATGAGTGCATGACCAAAATACCATGGGCTAGGCCAAAATTTGTTCTATGGCCTAGGGGTACATAAGTTATTTTAATATTTTTTTCAATTTGGGTATGTTTGGTATGTTGAGAAAATATGTTGGGCCAAATTTCAATGGATTTGGAATGCATTTGATAGGGTTTGGATCATGTTGACCCATTTAAATCAAAATGGGTCAACTTGGATCAAGTTGACCAATAGGTCAAATTGGTTCAAACCTAGGGTTTGGTCAAGTTCATATGACCATTTGAAATGTTTTGGTGCCTTTGGTTTGGTTCAATTTGGATTAGATTTGGTTTTGGCTCATATGACTCATTTAGGTCAAATGGGTCAAGTTGACCCATTTGACCCATTTGACCTATTTGGGTTTGGTCAAGGGTAGGTTTAGGTTTGGTTGGTCATATGGAGTGGATTGGTATCTTTGTTTCCAATCAATTTGGGTTAGGTTCAATTTTGGCTCAACATGACCCCTTTAAGTCATGTTGGGTCTAAGGTCAATTGGGCTAGGTTGGGTCTAGTTGGCCAATTGAGGCTTTGGTCAAGTTCCACAAGTGATTTGGGATGGACTTGACCCATTGGTTTCAATCAATTTGGCTTAGATCAAGTTTTGACACATTTTTACCCTTTAGGTCAAAATGGGTCAACTTGGGTCAAGTGGGCCAATTGCTGGGTTAGGCTCAAATGTTGGCTTGGTCAAGTTCAAACATAGGTCATGAGTGAACTTAGATCAATGGTTTCAATCAATTTGGCCTATGGTGGAATTTGTCTATGTTAGGTTTCATTTTGGGTTAAGTGTTGACTTGGTCAACCCTTAGGTTTGACTTGGTTTGACCCAATTTGATTGATTGATCATCCCATGATGATTGTTAATCATGATAGAGGCAAATATGAGTTTGGTTCAATCCAATTTGGTTAGGATCAAAATTTGGCTCATAAGGGTTCTTTAGGTCACTTTGGGTCAAGTGTGAGCCTAAGTGGGTCAAATGGCTTGGTAAAAGCTTGATTTGAAATTGATTGATCTTGTATATGGACTTATGATTGAAATATAAATCCATTTACAAGTGGTTTGAAGTCAAATGGATTTTGATCCATTTGAAAATTTCATATTAAAAGGAAGAATATAAAGGGTCTTGGGTTTGATTTTTGATTTGGGTTTTGATTGAAGGATTGAGGTTTGGATTTATATATGAGCTCATGATTGTAGGATTGATTGAACCATGAGAGAAAATCAAGAGTTTGGCTTGATTTGAATGTGATTTGGCTAAGTTCAAGATTTTGACTTGAAAGGCTTAGATTTGATTTTGATTTAATTTGAGTTTGATTTTTGGAGTTGGTTTTGATTGTTTGAATTTATATTTCATTTATATATGTGAATATAAATGAGAATATAAATTGATCATGAGAAAATTTCAAGAATTTGAAAGAGTTTAATCATGATTTGGGTTAAATCCATTAAAGGGAATTTAAAGGATTTAATAGAATTTTTAATTTAAAATTTAATTTTTGGATTGATTTGATTGATTTATATTTATATTTCATTTATATATGAGAACATAAATGAGAATACAAATATATTTTGAGAAAATTCCATGATTTTAAAGGAGTTTGATCAAAGTTTAGGTTAAATCCATTAATGGAAAATTAAGGGATTTAAGGGAATTTCAAGCATTTTTTTAATTTGGAATTTAATTTTTTTTGCTTTGGATTTAATTGAGTTATATTTATATTTCATTTATATATGTGAATATAAATGAGGATATAAATAATAAATGAGAAAATCCCAAGGGTTTGAAGTGGTTTGATCAAAGTTTAGAGTTGATTTTGGCTAAGTCCTTTAATGGAAAATTAAAGGGACTTAAAAAAAATTTCATGAATTGATTTAGAATTTTGAATTTGATTTGATGGGTTTGAATTTATATTTTATTTATAAATGTGAATATAAATGAGAATATAAATGGATTATGAGAAAATCTCAAGGGTCTGAGTAGGTTTTGAGCATGATTTTGGCTAAGTCCTTAAGAAAGGGTTAAGGACTTAGGAAAATTTGACTTAGGAATTTTTGATGGAGTTTGATCATGGCTTTCAATCATGGATTTCAGTCTTGGAATTGAATCATGGAATTGATTTGATAAAAATCAAATAGAATTTATTTGGAGTTTGACTATAAAGAAGGAAAGTGAGGAATGATTTAAGCTAAAGGGTAGGAGATTTTCCTAACACCCTTATGGCATGACCTTTTCCCATGGCTAACTCTTCTAAATCTTCTAGGGCTTGGAGAGAGTATCCACCTAATCACTAGATGTCTCTTAAGATTAAAGAACTCTTCAAGTCTAAGAGAAATCCTAAGCCTAAGATGGAGGTGTTGAGAGCTTATTCTAAAAATGAGGTCAACAAAGGGCGCCCAATAGGTATGGTCTGACTGACCAGGAATACCACACGAACAACACCAAGAAATCACAAGCACTAACAAAAACTATCTATTTCTGACCCAAGGAAAAGAAAGAATCTTGAACACAATGCAATGTGGCTCTACTTATGTTTAAGACATAAGAGAGAGGTAAGAAATCCACTAAGGGATAGAGTGTGAACCTTCCACTAGGGAAGCAGGTTCAAGTTATCTATAAAGAGATGAAAGGTTGGATTTGATTTGAATCTCACTAAGGAGAGATTTCCACTAGGAGAGAGTGTTGAATTTGTTTCAATTTTATTAGGTTTAGATTTTTGAGATGAGCCCTGTTGGTTTTCCGTGGGTTGTACTAAATAGGAGCCATGGGGGCTAAGACCTAACTCAGATTTACCAATCCAAAGTTGTAGTCTACTAAACAGAAAGTAGGACTAACCAACCAAAGGGATGCCTATTTGTATGCAGCAGTTGTACTAGAAAGAAAGCATAGTAGACTTACATCCTCAAAGTATGGACCAGTTGCTGGGGTAATCTATTGATAAGATAATAGATTGAACCCAACCTAGGGCTAACTATTGAGTGAATGCCGCTGGGGGTCTTAGATCAATTCAAAGATAGTCAAGATTAATTTTATTTTTAGATTTATTTATTTATTTTAGATTATGATGGATTTCATAGGTTTGTAAAGAACTACACTGAGTAAGGTCCAAGGAAGCCTAGACCTAACTCAGATTTACCAATTCAAAGGGAAAAGTCTACCAACCATAAGGTAGGACTATCCAACTAAGGAGAAATTCCTTTTGGCACACAATGGTGAAGTCTTAAGAAGAAAGTATGGGGACTCATATCTTCAAGAGACAAGAAACCACTTGGGTGATCAGTTTCTTTGGGTAATAAATCAAACCCGACTTAAAGCTGACTATTGAGTGAATGGCACTGGGGGACTTAAATCAACTCAAGAATAGTCAAGAATTAATTTCATTTTTAGTTTGTTTAGATGGATTCTATTGGTTTGTTATGGATCATACTGAGAAGGAGCTTATAGAAGCCTAGAACTATCTCAAATTTAAAACCAAAGGGAGTAGCTTCCTCCGATGGGAGAACTATCACCAAAGGAGTGCTCTTGCAATGATCAATTTAAGGGAAGAAGGCTGGGACTCACATCTTCCACTAGAAAAGAAGAGTGATTGGTTATTTTGGCAACAAATCAACTCGACTAGGACGTGCTAATGCGCCATAATCTTATATCTTTCAAAGAAAAAAATGACAATCGGGTAACCTATTGTTGGAAAATAGATTGAACGACTAAGGGCAACTACAGAGTGAGTACCGACCTGGGGATTTATCTCAACTCATATAGTCAAGCAATTCCTATAGGGATATTCTACTGACACTGCCTTAAAGATAGGAACCCAACCTAAGGGCGACTACGAGCGAATTAATTTTGTTTGTTTTGTTTATTTTATTGTGAACCCTATTAGTTTGTGAGGGATCAAACTGAGAAGGAGCTTATATTAGCCTAGACTAATCTCGATTTCTAACCACATCCAAATAAAGTTTTCAACCACGTGAGATGGCTACTAGGAAAGGGAAACTGTCCAATCCAAAAGTAACTTGGTAGTGTCTAAATGGACTTGATCCAAATATAGTGCCCATAGGGGATGAAAGGCTCAAACCTCTAGAGAAAATGACATGGCTAGTCATAGTATTTGATGTCCAACTCAAGGAGAAAGCATGGGACTCATATCTACTAAGAGGTGTACTTGGGTGAGCCAACATACCAAACATCAAACAACCCAAAGTGCCCATCGATTACAACCAGAAGAAAGCTGGGACTCACATCCTATATGAAATGACTGGGATAGTCTGCCTTCGACAGTGCTATCCGACCAAGTGAATGCCATTGGGGGATTCATATTAGCTTAAAAGCAGTCAAGAGGAAAGGAGCCTCTGGGGGACTTATCCTAAACATTAAATATACTCGACCTAGTTAGAGCATGATGGCTAGTTCAAGAAGAAAGCATGAGGACTCATATCTTCTTAAGCAAAGTCAATCATGTTTTTGGCTAAAGTACACTAACAAGGCACTCATTGGTTTGCAATGATCAATCTAGGAAGAAAGCATGGAGACTCACATATTTCAAACAAGTGACCACTAGCGTGACATCTGGATATATAGACCAACTTAGACCTAATGAATGAGCATGTAGGGCTTCCCACATCAAGTATTTGAGATAAAAGATTTGTGTTTATATTTTGTCCATGCGTTAAAGGGAATAGGACGACTCTAGGGGACTCTTACACCTACCTTAAAACACGATAGGGAATTATGAAATGATGTCACAGATGGCAACAAGAATTCCCACTAAGAAAGGATGTCGCTTGGGTTCTCTCACACCTAACTTAGTTATGCTAATCAAAATAGGATGCCTTCCAAGTTCTCTTACACCTATTCTAAAAGCATCAGGAGATTATGTTTGTGTTGCGAAAGAGGGATAGGATGCCATCACACCCACCCCAAATAGTTAATGCGGATTCAGACAATCAAATAACATTTGAAAGAAGAGAAGATTTGATGAATGGAATCAAATTGTTCTTTTTTATTAATGAATTATTTTCAAACAAGTTTTATTTCAGGTAATATTTCTTTAGATTGAGCCCATTAATTGAAGCATCGGTGTTCTTACAATCAATAAGTGATAAGATCCTCCTTGGTAGGCCTTCTCTATGACATGGGGCCTTCCCAAGTGGGTTTAAACTTATCCCATCTTTGACGCAACAATCTCCTTAAGACTAACACAAGTTCTCTACTTGGAAATACCTAGACCTTTATTGTTAGCTTGAATCATTTTGGCCTTGTATAACTCTAGATTCTGGCATGCTCATAGGTGACTTTCTTCCAAACCTTCCAGCTCTTCTATCCATAACTTTGCATTCTGGTTTGTAATGATCTTGTTACCCAATGCTATCCTTAGTGAAGGGAGTTGAACTTCTAAGGAAGAACGATCTGACCCACACTAATGAAAATGGGGTAAACGAGTGAGTTTGGTATAGGAGTCCACAAGGCTTCAACCAACTACTGCTCTACTATCATTTATTATCATCAAGAGTCTTCTTCAAGATTTGGAAGAGAGTTTTGTTGAATGCTTACTAAACCATTAGCTCGGGATAGTAGATGGAGTATCTCCATTCTATATCGTCTTCTAGCAAGATGTTGATCTTTGTGCTTTTGAATGTAGTACATTATCGGATATAATTCATCGAGGCCCAACCTATATGATATAGTTCTTAAAATCGAAGCACATGGTGAGTTGTGACCTCTCTGAGTAGAATGGATTCCGCCCACATGAAAAAGTAATCGATATCAGCTAAGATGAATCGATGCCCCTTGGAAGAAGGAGGATCGATCAGACCTACAATGTCGGTACCCCAACACTTAAATGGCCATGAAGCCAAAGTAGGCCGTAGAATGATGGGTGGGTGGTGGAGGACCACACCGTGCACTTGACACTGATGGCATCTCCTAGCTACGTCCATACAATCTGTATCATAGAAGGCCAGTAGTATCCAAGTCTTTTGATCTTTGACTTTATCTTTGGAGTGGACTGATGTGCTCCACATAGGCCTAAATGTACCTCGGTTATAATGTCATGGGCTTTGTGTTTGTCCAAACAACATAACCACATCTGGTCGAAGGACCGGTGGTACAGGGTGCCATCAACAAGAGCATATGAGAGAGCTCTTTGTTTCACCTAATGGGCTTGAGATTTCTCTTGAGGTAGTTTGTTGGTGTTCAAGTAATCTATGAATGGTTTCCTCCAATCTAGCTCCTTGTCCATTTTGGCAACGACAACCTCCCCTTTAAGAGGAGTTCCAAATCAAATAGGATAAGACTTGTCTATTTTGAACCCTTATTAAAATGGACTCAACTTGACAACTCTTGGCAAGTTTGGAAGGAATCGCTTGCTTTTATCTGCTAGGAACCTTGTAGATGATAACTTTGAGGATCTGGGCCAACAACTTCATGGTATACTTGTAGTAATGACAAAGCTTGGGCTTGAGGACCTAGTAGGACCCGATAATCTGGTTGATCACCAACTGAGAATCCCTAAAGATGTTGATGCTCTTAACTTTGATAGGGCTAACTCCCGATAAGCCCCGCCTCGTTATTAGTGGGTTGAAAAGATAGTATGAGAATCTCATCACATCGCAGTTTGGAGTTAGGAGAACTATTCCTACTCCTACCTTTCTTTAGAGAATAAATCATGGTGATTCACCTTTAAGAAAAGAAGCAGCTCCATCAAAATACATCTCCCATCGGTGGTTGCCGACTCTAAGTTCAGTTCATGAGAGATCGCCACTAAGTAAAGAATCAGGAAGGATGTGTCGCTAAGAAATCCGCTAATGCCTGACCTTTTATCGCATGGAGGAGTACAAATGTGATATCAAACTATGTGAGTATCATGGACCAATGATCCAAACATCCAAAAAGTGTTGGTTGCGACATGAGGTACTACAGTGGATTGGTTCTTGAAATCAAGTTCACCTTATGATAAAGCATGTAATGTCGTAGCATCTGATATGCAAAGATCCAAGCTAGGCAATATTTCTCAATAGGTGGATAGTTTGCTTCAGCAGAAATTAGATGACAGGTGAGATAGTAGAGAGCACTTTTTTGTCCCTCATCATTGGCTTGGGACAACAGAACATGACAGATGATGAACCCAAAAAGAACCTCTTCTGCTTTGTGTCACTAGAAGACTTAGAGACTTCCTTAACTATCAAACCTTCAACTTTCTGAGGTGTAAGTGAGGTAAGAGCTAAGGTTCCCAACTATTGCTCATTAACACATAAACCATATTCGAATATTTTCCTTTGTTTAGAGGCCTAGTGTTCATCTCTGGTTGGATCAAAAGTCACCTCCAATATAACCCGTTGAGAGGGGTTGGATTGCATACTAATCACATTGGATTCATTCTCTGAGCTAGATTCGAAGTCTATATGAATAGTAAGGGTACTCCTATGAACTGGAATACAACTTCTATTGGCTGAAGGCCAACTAAGGGGTCTTCCACCTCAACGCCTCTATATTCTCGCCTACCTAGTGGAGGTTGAGCCATCCAACCCACATGTTCATATGATGGAACGAACTATGGGTGGAATGTGATATGCGGATCCACTTCATCTTCAATTCCCCTTACTTGCGTATTTAGACTTTTATTGTTCTTTTCATTTTCTTTTATCTTTTTTTTTGCTTTATTTTCTTTTTCTTTTGGTTTTGCATTTGAATTTTATCCAAGTTCATGAGAAAGAGTGTTTTGAGGAAGATAGTAGGTCACATTCTCATAAATCTCTACCTCTCTCACTGAGAATGGCTTTTCATCCCCGTTGACACGGTACTCAATCCCATCTTTTCTAAACTTGATGCACTGATGAAGGGAGGATGGAATGATCTTATTCTAATGTATCCAAGGCCTACCAAGCAAAGCAATAGAATGAAGTATTCAATCAATAATGTAAAATTTGTTTCTTGGCCTTTTCCACCGATCTCCAATAACACTGTAACCTAAAGTTCGCCACCTTGATCATTGAATCCTCTCAACATCATTCTATCTCCTGAGAGTAGAGATGTCAATCTTCAAATAGGCAGGGTCTCTTAGACTCATAATGTTCACCGATGACAATCCATGAGAGAATTCCGAAGTCTGAATTGCCCATGTCGACTATATATGGAGGCTCCAAGTCCCATTGAGAAGGTCTTCATCGGTGAAGGTGATCCCTTCACTTTTGCTTTTCCTCACCTATAGCGATAGCTAAGCATATTTTAGAATCAAGGAGGGCCTTGATTTGTGACTCCCTCATCTCTTTAAATAATACAAGGGCATCATATATGCTTAGCTTAGATGACAACTTTCTAAGGTGAGAAAGAATGTTGTAGTCCACTTTCGGCTGGTCTTCCACAAGCATATCTAAGGGTGGAGCATCCTGTGGAAGGGTTTCTTGATATTTAGTTCCAATGACTTGTTTCCCTCTATCTAGAGGTGCTACCCTAGTAGGTAGAACCTTGCCACTATGGAGGTTGACTTTAATCTGAGATGGTGGCCTACCACTTTGCTCACCTGCCTTCTCCTATGGGACTCTAATTGGATGATTCCAAGTCTATCTCAAGAGGTGAACCCATAGTATTGAGTTGAAGTCAACTGAATTAAAGAGGAAGATTTATTATAGTTAATTAGACTTGAAGAGTTATAGGAATAAAGAAGATAACTCATCAAGAGACAAATATAATTCAAATGCTTTATTCTTAATTTTTTGGAAGTATTTGGAGGTACAAAGTAGAAGTGAGAGTGGAGTAAGGGATTTGATGCCCTTATCCATACAAGAGTTCTACTAGTAGAAGAAATAGAAGAACTAGCCAAATGGAAGAAGTCACCATGTGAAGATGCAATGAATGGAATGACAAGGTCCAAGGGGCTCTCTTGGGCTTGGGTCACACATGTCGCTTCTTGCGAGCTCCCACTTTCTAGAGTTGGAACTGGCAACTTGCAAACCTTCCTTATGTTGGAGGTTTGAGCTAATTTGCAAAGCTTTTGATCTTTTGATTATTTTCTTAGAGGTTTTACAAAGAGATGTCCCAACCTTCTTGGTTTTAGATCACTAGTATCCCCAAGGATTACCCTAATGGAACCAAAGGTTGTTCCACAAGGTATTCCTTTGGGATAATGATAGATCATCTTGAAACTATGTTCAAGCCAATCCTATAAAGCAATCCTCCAAAATGTTAGCATAGGTGGGGAAAAGTTTGGATCATGACTTTGTCTACTTCCTCACCTCCTAGCTTGGGTAGTTGAAAATCAGTTTCTTTAAGAGGTTCTTAAAGATTTTCCTAATTACCTCTCTTAAAAGAATAAGGTTTGTTTAACTTATCAAATAGAGTAGGACCATTACCGCGTGGATATGCATCATGGTATATGAGGGGTAATGGATGGCCATGGAGGTGAGGTGGAGGCGATATCAAAAGGAGGAAAGGTTGAGGTCATGGTCTCTGACCGATCTCTAGTCATTTCCCTTGTCAACCAACTCAATTGCTCGCTTTCATAGACCTTTAGGATTTCGGAAATTGATCTAGAAAGGAAATTGTTTGGCCTCTAGACTATCCCTTGTTGATTAGCTTCTCAAATGTCTTTATGGTGAAGCCCTTAAGCATGAAGCAACCGCCATGGATATTCTTCAAGAGAATCTCAATGGCATGTATGTGACATGGTTCACTTCCTAGTTGCACCATCAAGAATATAATCAACAAGTGACTCAGAGTGTTGTTGCTACAACGAGATCACCTATAACCTTTCCTCTAGAAATCTCTTGATGAAGAGTTGCTCTAACTCAAGAAATGTCTTAACAAACCATGATTCAACATACCAATTAAAGGCAATACCCGCTGCATTACCAAGAAGTCTAAAGTATCGCCACCACCTCTTGAATAAGGGGATATTGGATGGCATTAAATTCTTCTGGTAGGGTCTACCCTTTGAACCGACATTCCTCAGCTTGAGCCAAAGCTTCCTTCACCACCGCTCAACCATGGATTTTAGATCTTTTCATGTATGGAGGTACTATCCACTACCTTACACTAGTGCTACCTTGCTCAATGGGAGGTAGAGTCTTAACGATCTAAGACATGCACTATTGGTTGATTGACATCAACTATGCTAGATGAATGAAGGGCTTGATTTCACACTACCCAATAAGTCCTGCAACTATTGTGCCATCCAATCAATCTGTTGGTCTTTCTTCCTTAACTAAGATGATGATTCTGTGTATCCTTGATCAACCTCATCACCTTCCATGCTTTCTCCTAAGAAGAGAACCTCGTATCAACCATGCATGCTACCAATCCCCATCAAGTCATCTTTGTTGGGATCAAGTTGACTCTTTCTTCATCGCATGCATACCTCCTCTTTTCTCCATAAAATAGTGTGCAACTATCTCATCTAAGGGATCAATCTAGGATACAAAAGCAGTTGGCTGATGTGATCACTATCAATCAGAGGCACCGGACCTCACCGTAGTGGGAGTCAATCTGCGGATGTACTAAGAATGATAAACTGATCGATGTAAATTGGGTAACAATCCGGATGATCCTCTACCACCGCCGCCACAACTATCATCTGAATATCTGATAATCATCACCATCTCTCACCATGAATGGGTGGAGTTGGTGAAGGAACTGACCGATGCTCGGGTCGCCACTTCTTCGCACACCATCAAGGTCGAAAGGAGAGGCCCTACCATAATGGGTGGTAGGATCCTTGGCCATAGCGATCACCAACGGGGTTTCGATGGCCTTCATGGCCTTAGATGGAATGGATGTAACCACACCGGCGATACGATGGGGTAGAGTGGGGTGGACACACCAACTCTCAAATAGCCCCTCGTGATGGATGGTCCCCATGAGAGGAGATACTATGGTGATCAATGCGGTAAAGTCACCAGCTAAAAGTCAGCCAAAGCAACCCACAATGAACCTCCAGCTCTCTAGTGATGTATGATGTATGGGCCTCACGGCCCTCTCTTGATGCCTCCACACTGTGAGGATAACATATCAAATCAAACTGAGCACGAGTGTTCATGCTCCACTTACGGTGATGAGCATGCATGACCTCCTACCCTAGAAACTATGTAGATGCACCACCAAGGAGGAATGAATCCTCCCGCATCCTCTATCAATCCGAGAGAGGATGAAATTGGTTCATAACGGTGATGATCATGGGAGACTCATCCATGCTGACCTAGCTACCTCTAACTTATCCGTATGGAATCATTTTTATTCTTGTTTTTGGTGTAGTAATGGGAGGTGAGCTGTAGACCCATACTCAAATGTGGGGAGGCAATTCCTGAAACCAGGAGCCTTACCCTTGAGATACAAATGATGGTGCTCAAGAGCAATGTGGGCGGCCTGATGACCACCGGAACTATAATCGCCAAGACGCCATCTTCCTCTTGAGGAAATCAATCCAAGGGCAAGTCTACCGTGATGACCAGCTTCTACTTGGCCACCCTCTTCCTGCTAACTGTTGTGAGGGGAATGCCCTCACAACTGATCCTCAAAGCCCCAAAGTGGATCAAATGGGTATCCAAATGAGAAAGTCACTGATCCAAAGGCTAGATCCACAGGGAAGGTAAAGACAAATTTTTGTGATCCGCCATTGCAATTGATGAAACTAAACTAAAACTCAGATTGATTGAAAGAAATCTAAATGAGAAATGAACTTGCATTTTCTATCTCCATAGATTTTGAATTTTGAATTTTGAAAATTTGAACCCACATCCAACAACTTGGAAGTGTTAAGTGGGGTTCAAATGAATTTGGAAAGAGATTGATTGAAAGATATGAATCCAAACTTCAACAAATTTGAGTATGTTAGAAATTATGGATTCAAGATTTTGATAAGATGCTTCCATAGGTTCATTTTATTTTGAATTTTGGAATTTTGATTTGGAGGACCCTTTCCTTTAACAAATTTGGGTATGTTAAAGTAAGGGTCGAATTGATTTTGTGTTGTTTGATTGTTTTGGAATTTTTATTTACTTAGCAAATTTAGGTATGCTAAGTAAAGTGAAAGTGTTTGTTTCTTTTGAAAATTTTGTTTTGTTTTGATTTTTTTTGAAAATTTTCTTACTTAGCAAATTTAGGTATGCTAAAGAACCAAGTGTATTTTGATTTTGAAAATAGGATTCTTAGCAAATTTAGGTATGCTAAGAAAATCCTAAGTGTTTCATTTGTTTGAAAAAATTGAAAGTGGATATTCAACTTTAACAAATTTGGTATGCTAAAGATGAAATCCCACTTGGTTTATGAAATGGAAATTTCTTAGCAAATTTGAGTATGCTAAATGAAATTAAATGGTATGTTTAAAATTTTGATTTCATTTTTTATTTTGAAAATGGAAACTTCTCCTTAGCAAATTTGGTATGCTAAGGGAAGAAGTTCCAAAGGCATGTGAGAAATTTTTGTTTTGAGTTTGGAAACTTTACTTAGCAAATTTGAGTGTGCTAGGTGAAGTTCCAAAATATGTTTTGAAACGTTTTTAATATTTTGATTTGGAAACTTTACTTAAGTGAGGTTCTAAATGTGTTTTTAGAATTTTGAAAATTTTTGGATTTTGATTTTGGAAACTTTACTTAACAAATTTGGGTATGTTAAATGAAGTTCCAAAATGTGTTTAAAATTTTGAAAATTTTTTTTTGATTTTGGAAACTTACTTAACAAATTTTATGTTAAATGAAGTTCCAAAATGTGTTTAAAAATTTTGAATTTTGATTTTGGAAACCTTACTTAACAAATTTATTTATGTTAAATATAGTTCCAAAATGATTTTTTTTTTTAATTTTGAAAATTTTTTGGATTTTGATTTTGGAAACCTTACTTAAAAAATTTGTGTATGTTAAATGTAGTTCCAAAATGTGTTTAGAATTTTCAAAATTTTTTGATTTTGATTTTGGAAACTTTAGTTAACAAATTTGTGTATGTTAAATGAAGTTCCAAAATGTGTTTTTGAATTTTGAAAATTTTTTGTATTTTGATTTTGGAAACCTTACTTAACAAATTTGTGTATGTTAAATGAAGTTCCAAAATGTGTTTAGAAATTTTGAAATATGATTGATTTTGAATTTTTTTTTTGATTTGGAAACTTCATAACAAATTTGATTATGTTAAATGAAATTCCAAATTTGTTTTAATTTTGAATTTGGAAACTTTTACTTGATTATGTTAAATGAAGTTCAAATGTTTTGAAATTGAAATATGATTGTTTGATTTTATTTTTTTTAAAGAGGACCTCCATTCAACAAATTTGATATTGGAAATCCATTTTATTTTGAAATATGATTTTTTTTTATTTTGTGTGTGATTGTTACTTTTTTGAGAGGAATCCAACTTAAAACATTTGTGGATATATGCTTAAGTAGGATTTCTAAATGATATTTTATTTTAGTTGGAATGAAATCTTCATTTAATAAACCTAAGCATATTTAATGAATATTCATGTTCTTTTTTGAAAATTTTGATTTTGTTTACAAATGAACTTTTCATTCAATGTTTGAATATATTGAATAGAAGAATTTATGTGTGCTTTTTAAAAAGTTTTATGAATATGATTGTGATTTTGGAAAATAAGATTGTTTATTTTATTTTGAAAATGAAATCTTCATCAAAGTGATTTGAAAGAAGATATTCATTTGTGCTTTTGGAAAATGATATGAGTTATTTTTTTTTTTTGAAAAATCCCTACATGTAACAATCATGTGAATTGTTAAATGAAGGTGAAGAATTTTGGTGGAAAATATTTTATTAAGTGCACTTTTTCAAAAAAGGTGCTTTTGAAAAAGAAAAGTTCTTTATGGAAGATTTATTACTTTTAGAATGAACCTTTCCTTATCATGAAGATGATAAGGAGGAAGTCTTTGAGAGATGTTTTCTTTTTATTTTAAATCTTTTCATTTTACCCATTAGAGAAACCAACGGGGGTTTTAAGACCAACAAGGAATGCGGTCCTAAAACCTAAAGATGTTGGCTAACTCAACTCAAGGATGAAATGAGCTAAGTGCCAATGGAAAGAAGAATAGCCTTGGATTCATATCAAAGTACAAATCCACTATCGATAATCAAAGACAATGATCATTTACCAAAGATGGAGAGAGGAACCATCCCCAGCGAAGTCGCCAGAAAAATCTATGGTGAAAAATTCTTATAAGGGAGTCGCCTTTCAAATCTATTAGAGAAAAGAAAGAGGAAGACTTACAAAAATTCATCTTAGTAAGATGCCACATAGATCCATAGATGTACTTATTCAGGTGATTGGATACATCATCAAGGTTTAGTGTACTATCTTGAAAGATAGAAGTCACTACCCTTTAATGGAACCAATCACCTCAAAGGACTCCAGGATGATGGGTCTACATATGTACTAGAGATTCTTCCCCTACTTTATATGAAAAAGTAAAGAAGGGTTTATTTTAAATCGAGTTTGTTAAGTTCCCTATAGAGGCAAGCCCCCATAGTTAATTACATCCTAAAGGATAGGATCCTTTAGGAAAACTCTCGATTAAGGTAAATGATCATTATCTCTAAAGATTTTAATAGGAAGGACTATCAATCGATTAGTTTGTATTTGAAGATCAAATGGGATTGATCAAAAGAGGGAGTTATATTTGAAGCTAAAATTAGAATAAGTAGGAGATGCTCACGATGCTAGGAAACCTAACAAACATCTCAAACTATCCTAAAATTGGGATTTACTTTTTAGAAATTGATTTAGTTTGTTTGAGTTATATTTTTTATTAGAATTTTAGGACTTAAGATTCCTTAACACAAGATTAATGAAATGCCTAAGAGGTGAGGAATTATGCTTATGGTCCACAAAGGGGAGAAGCAACCTCAAAATCTAAATCTAGGGAGCTTCGGCGAGAGCCAGAAATGCAACCTAAATCTAAGGTAAAAATGGGTAATTGGATTACCTTCATAAGAGAGGGCAAATCACCCGACAACTTGGACTTACAACCGCCTGGGGGTAGCCCTCAACTACTCCTCTTATGATTTTAAATACATGTAGGAAAGTCTTTATGCTTATACAAGATAGCTAGGCTATTTTTATTTAGGAAGAGATTAAGTCCTTAAACTCACCCTAAAGAGACTAGATCATGTAAAGGGACATGCTTCAAATGACCTAAATCTAATGCATTTTAAATTTTATTTTATTTCATTTTGGACAATCAATTTGGCTCAAGCTAATAGGGTTTTTATGACTAATGCATTAGAAAGTAGATTGTTGGCCAAAATCGGCTAGAAGTTTAAGGAGGGGAGTTTCCACCACAGCCCTCAAAGGTCAAGCTAGATTCTCTGGCAAAGATGGAAGCCCTCCAATCAAGAGTGAAATAAGATGCATTTGTGCATGATATTATAAAGAAAAGAACTCATCCAACTAATGGGTTTCTAATTCTTTTATCTTGATTTTATTCTTAAGCTTTAAGTGAGGTTATGAGTTGTTTAATTTTTAGTTTAGATATTTTAGTTGGGTAAAAGATTTATTTTTCTCTAAATAGCCTAATTCACATCCAGACCATACATAAATCAAGTAAGAAACTAAGAAAAGTATGCCACTTAATGTGCAACTTAAACAAACATCAATCAATTTACAAAACTAGCTTAAAAGAATAAATGATCGTTTATGGTGAGGCACCACCACATAAACTCAAAAATATCAAATGTGGGTAGCCGAGCTCTACCCTTATACAACTTGGATTACAAATGAATTGAATTACAATTAGGCAGAAGGAATTCATTGTTATGGGAATCTTCAAGCTTTATACTTTTTCTTTTTTCCTTCTTTTCCTTTCTTCTTTCTTTCTTCTTTGGATCTTCCATTGGATGGTTGAATGGTAAATGCTCCAAGGCTTCTCATGGTGTATAAGATGGGATCTTATGACCAATGCTTATCTCAATCTCCCATATCAAATCATTCCAACATCCTAAATATATAAATTTTTACAAGAAATGGAAATGCATAAATCTAACTAACACCTGCAAAATAAAGGTTAGTCAAATCATACCACACAAATCCTAAGCATGTATATTGGACTTATCACCCCACACATGGGTGACTAAGTTCACCTGGCCTTTGGATTATGCTAAGGGTATAAGAAACACCAAGCAAGCATTTATATTTTTATTTATGATAGCCCTTTGCAATCCCATGAAAAGAATAATTAGACTAAAGCATCCTACTTCATTCTATGAGCATACACCTAACATCGTCTAAAACATTCATCACAAAACAAAAATAACATCAAATAACCATGGACCAAACCTAAAGCTAGAAGTGGTGACTTTGGCTAATGTGTGTGCTTTGGAGGTTTGTATGGTATGCTTAGCTTAGGACTTTAGGTTTGAATTTTCTAAGTGTGAAGGACATGTTCGACTTAGAGGAGGGTTTCATTTAAGTTTTTTAGTGACTTTGGGCTATTTTTATTTTATGTTTTAATTTGGTTTGAGTGAAACCTACAATTAATTACTAAGTTATAAAGAGAGGGAAAGAGAAGAGAACTTTTCTTTCCTTCCCTAATCCTTAAATAATTTCTAAGGTAAGTTCACATTTTAATTTTATTTAAGTGAATATTTTGATTACATATTTTAATTAATCCTAAATTTTGATCAACCCTAAACAAATCTATCCAAAAAGAAAGGCATTTTAAGATTAAGAAAAATGAATGAAAATTCCCATAGCACACATTACTTCAATTCTTTCCCAACATATATAACATTCATATGGATGGACCCTAAGAATATCTATACATGCAAATGAGAAAAACTAACACACTTTATGATGCATACTAAGTAATCCATTTAAGAAAATTTAGAAGTTTTAGATGCATGATTTTTCTTATGTATAAAAGGTTTTCCTTTTCCAAAATTTCACATACATGCATGAAAGTAAGAAAGGCATAAGTGAGTACAAACAATTGTTAACCAGAGGTGTAAGGTACAAGAACTACTTAGAGCTACTTAAAGCCTCACAATCTCGTGATTGTCCAGACTAATATACCACTTTCCTTAAGGACTAACATACATACAAAAGAAATGAAATGGAAAAGGAATATGCAAAAGCTTGTTTAATGGTTTCATTTTTATTTATGAAATTTATTCAAACAAGTGTAGGTAATTCTTCTTAAGTGAGAGCATAGAGATGAATAGGGTTTAGAATTAAGCAAGTGTTGGGTTCTTTTCAAATGAACCTACATCTTACCAACCATACATAAAGGAAGGAAAGGCTACACGAAACATGATTTTATAATTCATCACATGCAAGCTTATAATTAAATTATTAGAATAGTACACTTTCAAATTTGATATTTTATTTATAAGTTTTGAAAGTACTTTAGATTTAGTAGTGATAATAGCCACTCATACTTTACTTTAGCCACCACATGCACTTTTGACATAAAGTAAACAGTTTCTATTCAAAACTTTGAAAATACGAAATCATGGATGCATAAGTCACATGGCATACAATTTAACATGTTGGGAAAGATAAAGCAATCTAATCATGAACAAACTCACTTTACTTAATTCTAAGACATTCTTAAAGAATAAGAAAATTTAGAATAAATCAAAATGAATTTCAATATTATTTTTGTTTGTTTGAAGTTTGATTTAATTTTGAAAAGTGAGATAAGTTTGTTGTTCCTAACCCATTACCACATGTGTTTTATATTTTTGTTTAATTTAAAGATAATTAAATTCATTTTTAAGTGTTGATTAGGTTAAGGTATGCATTAAGTGACTTAATTAACCCTTACTTATGCCACCTTAGAAAAAATTGACTAAGTAATTATGAGCCAATGAGATGACATAAAACCCACAAGGTATTGTAAATTTGTAATGCACCTAAGTAATGAAAAGGCCTAATGCAATTTGGCTCACAATTAAAGTTAATTAAGCTAAGGGTTTTAGCTTAAGTACTTTTAAAACACCCTTCACACTTATGAAAGGGGTTTTAATTTCCTTAATTAGACTTAGGCTATTGAACACCTAAGAATCTAGGTTGATTAATTAAGTTCTAGATTTTTTAGAATTTTTGGAAATTATTTAAAGGGGCAATTAATGAATTAACCCTTAATTAAGAAGTGGATTAAGGAAAGAAAAGGGGGGTTTAGGGAATAGCTTAGGGGAAATATCTCAAAATTATTCCCTAAAACCCCTACTCACTGGATTTAACCTTAATCAACTTAACATGGGAAAATCCATTAATTACATTTTAATTACCTTGATTACATGAAGGGGTAATTAGGAATGATTCTTAATCAAGGCTCAATAAATCTCAAGAAAATTAGGGGAGGCTGAGGTCACCCCCTAAAATGAACCCAAGAAGTTTGACATTAATTGGTGGCTTAATTAGGAAATAATTAACTAATTAACATTCCCAAAGAAACCCAAATTTATAGAAAAAGGGAAATCAAAACATATTGAAAATAATTTTAGAATATTCTAGATGAAATTATCTATCCAAGTCATTTTTCCTCATATTTTTTTGATTTTTCTTAAAATAGTTATGATTTTTTGAAGGTTTTTGAATTAATTAGAAATTAATTTCCCAAACTAATCCTAGGTTAATCACTCACGCGGCATGACATTGGTGGCGGTCAACGCTTTACATGCATCGTGAGCCCCACTTTATAAGTCAAAGAATATGTGCTGCTTTTACCCAGCGTCTCATAGATCGGACGGTTGAGGATACACCCATGGTTTTAAATCAGATAAAAGGATTAAAAATGTGGAAATAATCTCAGCCGTCCATCTAAAAATGTGTAGATGGACGGCAAAGCTGGGTTGCATTCTTCCCTTAGGTGGAATGTGAGCCAGTCACAATCTAAGGGGAGATTCAAGCCCGATCCTTCATGGATTCAATCAAGACTCAACCCACACCATCTAAAGGACCAGAGCGGCCAATCCAATGGCTAAGATCCTATGATATTTCTTTCCCAAAATACCAACACCTCTTATCCTAAGTGGTCAAAAAATTCACTAACCTCACGGAGGTGATCCACTGATTTCCTTGGAAAGCTTCTCAGTTGAGATGAACCTGAAGTTTGAGCACTTGAGATGGAGTGGATCTTCTATGGGTCACCTCCTCCTTAGCTTGACTTTGGCTTTGATCTAATGATCCTCCCTTACCTTTAGAACTTGGGAATGCTTAGGTGAGCTTGGTCACCTAGTGTGCAAAAGGTGAGCTAAGATCAAGTGTAGAAGTTGAGAATTGACTCCCCATTTTGCACTTTGCAAAATTGAAGAATGGAGATCTAAAACTTCTAAGAACCTTGGAGCTCTGGTTGCTAACTCTAGCTCTCAATCAATCAAGAGTCAAGTGAAAATTTTAGTGGATTAGGAGTATATCTCCCCATGTCAGAGATGGTTGAGCTGCTTTTTATTTTGATCCAATTATCCATATAGGTGTGCACATGTTCAGTTTGGCTAGAGGAGTGGAAGCCTAACTCCCATGTGTATCCAATTGAGGTTTGGGGGAGTTTGGAAATTCAATTTGGCCAAGGGTGGTTGAGTTTGGTCTATGGGCCAAATGGGTTGACCCAAACCCATTGGGTTGGGTGCACCACTCATCACTAGGTTCCCTTGAGATTTTAGGAGAGCCTCAAGTGATTGTGATGAGTGCATGACCAAAATCCTATGGGCTAGGCCAAAATTTGTTCTATAGGGTATAATGGTCATTTTGCTATTTTTCAATTTGGGTATGTTTGGTATGTTGAGAAAATAGGTTGGCCAAATTTTTTAATGGATTTGGAATCCATTTGATAGGGTTTTTTCATGTTGACCCATTTAGGTCAAAATGGGTCAACAGTCAAGTTGACAATAGGTCAAATTGGGTCAAACCAAGGGTTGTCAAGTTCATGACCATTTGAAATTTTGGTGCTTTTTTTTATTTGGTTCAATTTGGATTATATTGGTTTTGGTTCATATGACTCATTTAGGTCAAATGGGTCAAGTTGACCTATTTGTTTGATTGGGTTTAAGTTTAGTTGATCATATGGAAGTGGATTGTATCTTTTATTTCCAATCAATTTGGGTTAGTTCAATTTTGGCTCAACATGACCCCTTTAGGTCATGTTGGGTCTAAGGTCAATTGGGCTAGGTTGGGTCTAGTTGGCCAATTGAGCTTTGGTCAAGTTCCAAGTGATTTGGGATGGACTTGACCCATTGGTTTCAATCAATTTGGCTTAGATCAAGTTTTGACACATTTTGGCCTTTAGGTCAAAATGGGTCAACTTGTCAATGGCTAGGTTAGGCTCAAATGTTGGCTTGGTCAAGTTCAAACATAGGTCATGAGTGAACTTAGATCAATGGTTTCAATCAATTTGGCCTATGGTAGAATTTGGCTATGTTAGGTTTCATTTTGGGTTAAGTGTTGACTTGGTTTGATCCAATTTGATTGATTGATCATCCCATGATGATTGTTGATCATTATGTGAGGCAAATATGAGTTTGGTTCAATCCAATTTGGTTAGGATCAAAAGTTGGCTCATATGGGTACTTTAGGTCACTTTGGGTCAAGTGAGCCTAAATGAGTCAAATGGATTGGTCAAAGCTTGATTTGAAATTGATTGATCTTATATATGGACTTATGATTGAAATATAAATCCATTTACAAGTGGTTTGAAGTCAAATGGACTTTGATCCATTTGAAAATTTCATATTCAAAGCAAGAATATGAAGGGGTCTTGGGTTTGATTTTTGATTTGGGTTTTGATTGAAGTATTGAGGTTTGCATTTATATAATATCTCATAATTGTAGGATTGATTTAACCATGAGAAAAAAAATCAAGAGTTTGGCTTGATTTGAATGTGATTTGGCTAAGTTCAAGATTTTGACTTGAAAGGCTTAGATTTGATTTTGATTTAATTTTAATTTGATTTTGGAGTTGGTTTTGATTATCTAAATTTATATTTCATTTATATATGTGAATATAAATTGATCATGGGAAAATTTCAAGAATTTTAAAGAGTTTAATCATGATTTAGGGTTAAATCCATTAAAGGGAATTTAAAGGATTTAATAGAATTTTTAATTTAAAATTTAATTTTTGTGTTGGATTTGAATGATTTATATTTATATTTCATTTATATATAAGAACATAAATGAGAATAAAAAATATTTTGAGAAAATCCCATGAGTTTGAAGGAGTTTGATCAAAGTTTAGGTTAAATCCATTAATGGAAAATTAAGGGATATAAGGGAATTTCAAGCATTTTTTAATTTGGAATTTAATTTTTTTCTTTGGATTTAATTGAGTTATATTTATATTTCATTTATATATATGAATATAAATGAGGATATAAATAAGAAATGATAAAATTCCAAGGGTTTGAAGTGGTTTGATCAAAGTTTAGAGTTGATTTTGGCTAAGTCCTTTAATGGAAATTTGAAGGGACTTAAAAAAAACATTTCATGAATTATTTTGGAATTTTGAATTTGATTTGATGGATTTGAATTTATATTTCATTTATAAATTTGAATATAAATGAGAATATAAATGGATTATGACAAAATCTCAAGGGTTTGATTAGGTTTTGATCATAATTTTGGCTTAGTCCTTAAGAAAGGGTTCAGAACTTAAGAAAATTTGACTTAGGAATTTTTGATGAATTTTGATCATGGCTTTCAATCATGAATTTAAATCATAGATTTCAATAATGGATTTCAATCATGGAATTGATTTAATAAAATCAAATAGAATTTATTTGGAGTTTTACTTGAAAGATGGAAAGTGAGATTTTCCTTACACCTCTATAGCTTGACCTATTCTCATGGATAACTCTTCTAAGTCTTCTAGGGCTAGGGGAGAGTGTCCACCTAATCACTAGATATTTCTTAAAATTAAGGAACTCTTAAAGTCTAAGAGAAATCCTAATCCTAAGATGGAGGTGTTGAGAACTCATTCTAAAAATGAGGTCAATAGGGCCAGAAGGATTTTGTTAGAATTTCATGTCAAGGACATGAAGGAAGATCTGCTAGGGGATCATATATGCATTAGACATGACATGTGGGAGGTTTATGCCAAGGGCATAAAAGGAGGAATCCACTGGGGACTGAGCACATGAACCTTCCACTAGGGAAGCAGGTTCGAGCTATACACAAGGGATATGGATTTGAGTTTGATTTTGAATATGATTTATGGGAAGAAGATCCACTGGGGATAACAATATATAATCCTTCAGGGATCAAGATAAAATTTATTTTCAATTTATTTTGTCTTAATTGATGTGGAGGCATATGTGCTAGGGATATGGACTCGAATCTGCTAGGGATTGAGGATATGAACCTTCCACTAGGGAAGTAGGTTCGAGTTATCCGCTGGGGATAAGAGTTTAATTTCATAGATTTGTTTAGGGGTGTATTCACTGGGGAATACATTTTTTGAATTTGATTTTGTTTAAATTTAATTGGTTTGTTTAATTTAGGCTCTATTGAGGGAGGAATGTGAGTTGACTCCACTTGGGATATTGGAATTGGAATGAGGGCATATCCACTGAGGATGAAAACTCAATCAAATTTGATAGATTTAATTCATGGGCCCTATCGGTGTGTGATGGACTCACTGAGAAGGCTATGTCCACCTTGGCCTACCTCAAATTTATCGATTCAAAAAGGGGTAGTCTACCAGCTACAGGGTAGAGCTAACCAACCTAAGGGTTACCTTTCGGTGCACAATGGTATGCTAAGAAGAAGGCATAGAAGACTTACATCTTCTAAAGCAAAGAATATCCGCTGGGGTGACCTGTTGGTACCACAACAAATCAAACCCAATCTAAAGCGACTACAGAGTGAATGCCACTGAGGACTTATGTTAACTCAAGAGTAGTTACATTTAATTTTCATTTTAATTTGATAGACCCTATCAATGTGTGATGGATCCACTAAGAAAGGGCTATGTTAGCCTTGACCTATCTCAAGTTTACAAATCCAAAAGGGATAGCCTACCAGTTGTGGGTAGAGCAAACCAACCTAAGGGTTTCCTTGCATCTTCCAAAGTGAAATAATCACCAGAGTGTCCTATTGGGTTTCGTAACAAGTCAAACCTAACCTAGGATGACTACTAAGTGAATGTCGCTGGGGGTTTACATCAACTCAAGGGTAGTCAGGTGATTCATATAGGGAGTTTTGCTGACACTGCCCTAAAGTTAAGATATCTACTTGGGAAGTGGGTCCACCAAGTGAATATATATTTTGTTTATTTATATGTTTGTGTGGACCCTGTTGGTGTGTGAGGGACCACACTGCGAAGGGGCTATGTTAGCTTTGACATATCTCAGATTTATTGCACCAAGGGAGAATTTGCACATCACAAGATGGATTCTCCAATCACAGGGGTGATTACTAGAAATGGGGAACTGTCCAATTCGATAGTAACCCGGGTCGTGTCTAGATGGGGTCACAAAGGAGGTGATCCAAATAAAGTGCCCACAGGGGATGTGCCACTAGGGGAGTTATCCTAAGCCTTGGAAAAGAAAGCCTATAGGTGTATGATGGCCAACTCAAGGAGAAAGCGTAGCAGACTTACATTTGCCATGAATGGTGTATCCACATGAGTCCTTTGTCGATAAGAGAACCAACCTAACTTGTCGGTGTCGATGTCTAGGAAGAAGGTATGTAGACTTATATCTCCCTTAAGTGGAATTAATCACTAGAATAGTCTATCATCAATGTGCAATGGTTGTGATAGGAATAATGTGTGTAGACTTATATCTTTCAAAGCAAGGAACAACGGTGACTGTTGGTAGCACATAGATCAAAGCTAGGCCTACTAAATGGGGCATCAAAGAAGGACTGGACCCAAACTTGAAGTAATTAGGAGGAAAGGAGCCTCTAGGAGACTTACCCTAAGTTTAAAATTTACTCGACCCAATTAGTACACGAAGGCTAGTCTAAGAAGAATGCGTAGAATACTTACATCTTCTTAAACAAAGCTGACATGAGGATAGCTTATTGGCCACACTGTAAGGCCTACCATGCTAACAAGGTGCTCGTTGGTGTGCAATGATCAAGTAAAAAAAAAAAGCATAGCAGACTTACATCCTCTTGAATAAAGAATCACTATGGTGATGCCATGAGTAATGCGTCACGACCTAGAGCGGATTTAAGTGGGGACCGCTAGGGCGTTATCTCAACTCAAAGTAGCCTGAGATAAAAGATGTGTGTTTGTTTTATATGTTTGCGTGTAGTTTGTATTTGTGTTGTGTTGATGAAGGATAGGACACCGCTTGGGTTCCTAACACCTACCCTGAACACATCGAAGAGTGGATTCGCAAATAAAGATGTTTTTAATATGGAAGATATTAAATTCGAAATGGAATTTTCATTAATGATAAAGATTTTTAAACACAAATTTAAGGATAATATTATTTAGGAAAAGCCTATTGATCAAAAGCATTGGGCGCTCTCTCTTATGATGAATAGGCTGATAAGATCCTCCTTGGTAGGGCTTTTCTATGGCAAAAGGGCCTTCTCAAGTGGGTTCAAACTTGCCTCCCATTATGTGATGGGCAACAATTGGTCTCTTTATAACCAAAATAAGCTCTCTTACTTAACAAGTGCTAGGACGGACCAAAATAAACTTGCCTCCCATGTTGTGAGGAATCATTTTGGCTTCGTACAACTCAAAGTTTTGGCATGCCCGTAGGTATCTCTCCTCGAAACCTTTGAGCTCTTCTAACTGCAACTTGGCATTCTACTCCATTGTGATCTTGCTACCCATAACTATCCTTAGTGATAGGAGTTGGACTTCTAATAGTAGAATGGCTTTGGACCCATACACTAAGGAGAAAGGGGTAGATTGAGTTAGAGTTATGTATGTGATATGATAGGCCCACATGGTTTCAATTAATTTCTCATGCCACTACCTCAAGTTGTCATCGAGTTTTTTCTTCAGTATTTGGATGAGAGGTTCGTTGAAGGATTTTGCCAAGTCATTTTCCCTTGGGTAGTAGATGGTAGAACATCTCAAATCTATGTTGTGTCTTTGGGCAAAGTTGTTGATCTTGCTGCTCTTTTATGTAGTACCATTATAGGATATAATTTATCGAGCCACCCTGAACCTATATATGATATGGTTCCTGAAAAATTAGAGCACATGCTGAGCTGTGACCTCTTTGAGCGGGATTGCCTCTACCCACTTAGAAAAGTAGTCAGTGGTAGCTAAGATGAACCGATGACCTTTGGAAGAAGGAGGGCTGATCAGACCCACTTTGTCGGTACACCAACACTTAAATGTCCATGAGGCCAATGTAGGATGTACAGTGTTGGGTGGTTACTGTAGGGCCACACCATGTACGTAACAATAGTGGCATCGCCTAACTACATCAATGCAGTCTGTAATCATCGATGACCAGTAGTAACCTAGTCTCTAGATCTTGGCTTTCATCTTTGGATCAGATTAATGAGCTCCACATAATCCTAAGTGTACCTCAGTCACGATCTTATGGGCTTCGTGTTTGTCTAAATAACATAAGCATATATGATTGAAGGATCGTCGATATAAGATATCATCCACGAGAGCGTAGAAAAGTGCTCTATATTTTATTTGATGGGCTTCAGACCTCTCTTGAGGTAGTTTGCCTCTGCTTAAGTAATCAATAAATATTTCCCTCCAATCCAACTCCTCATCCTTCTTGGCAATGCTTTCCTTCAAGAGAGTACTTTTTGATGAGTTCAATATCAATAAGAGACAATACTTGCCTATTTTGGAGCTTTCTTGATATGGACTCATCTTTCGAACATGTCAACTCCTTGGCAAGCTTGGCTAAAGCATCTACTATAGTGTTTTCTCCTCAAAAAATTTTAGAAATAATATCCTCTAGGATTTGGTTCTATAGCTTCATGGTGTACTTGTGGTTGTGATGGAGCTTTTTGTAGGACCCATGATTTGATTGATAAAGAATCCATATTAATTTTTGGATGCTTAGAGTAACAACCCACCTGCAATCGAGAGACTCAAATTCCTTCTTGTTGGTAAGGATTGGATGATACATAAGAATCTCATCACAAGTTAAGAGAGAACTATTGTTATCCTACCTTTCCTAGAATAGTAAATTATGGTTTTTCTCCTCTTTGAGAGAAAGTTGCACCGTCAAGGTACATCTCTCAGTGGCAAATGCTAGTGTCCCCTAAGTTCATGATTTGTTCGTCAGGGAGGTCATCACTAAGATGAGAGTTAGCAGAGAGTGGGTGTGCTGTTATGAAATCTGCTAGAGCTTATTCTTTCACCGCATAGAGTGATACAAAAGTAATGTCAAACTATGATAAAATCATAGACTAATGCACCAATCATTTGGATAGCGTCATGTCATGAGATATTACAGTGGGTTGATCCTAGAGATCAAGCTCAACTTATGGGAATGCATGTAGTTTCGTAGCTTTTGGGATGCAAAGATTAAAGCTAAGAAATGTTTTTCAATGGGTGAATAATTTGCTTCAGGAGGGATTAGACGATGGCTGAAATAGTAGAGCGCATTTTCCTTCCTTTCGTCATTGGCTTGGGCCAACAAAGCACCAAGGGAGTCATCTAATGTAGTAGTGTAAAGAATAAGTGGCTTGCCCGGGATAGGGGCTGCTAAAATTGGCAGTGCCATTAGGTAGTGCTTGATGTCTTCAAAGGCATGCTGACACTTATCATCCCACTTGAACTTGGCATCCTTCTTGAAAAGTGCTCAGAATGGCTGGCATCTTCCTAATAGGTTGGATATAATGCATCTTAGATACATCAACCACCCTTAAATTGATGTGAGTTGAGTTAAACTTTAGGCGGTGGCATTTCTAATATTACCTTGATCTTCTCTGGATCGATTTTGATTCCCCGGTGTCGAACAACAAACCCAAGGAATTTCCCTAAAGCTACCAATGCACGTCAATTCATTTTGAGGTTAAATTATCTTAATCATTCAAAACTACTCAAGTCAAAGAGGTGGTCTTCCTTTTATTTACTTTTGACCACGAGATCATCAACATAGCTTCAACTTGATGATGAATGAGTTCATTGAAGATTCGATTCATGATCCACTATCATCATTTTTAAGGCTGAAAAGCATGACCCTATAGCAATATATTCCAATTGGGGTTCAAAAAGAAGTATTTTTCTCATCTTTAGGGGCCATCTTTATTTGGTTTTATCTAGATAATCCATCCATGAAAGAGAAGATTGCATGAGATGAGGCAATGTCCACCACCAATTCTAGTATCGAAGTGGAAATTCATCTTTTGGACATGCCTTATTTAGATCCCTAAAATTGATGCATTTGCAAATTTAGCCATTCTTTTTTTAACTATGACCACACTAGCCAACTAGATAGGGTATCTTTCTTTTTAGATGAAACCAATATCGATCAATTTCTTGACTTCAAAAATGACCTATTATTCAATGTCTAATCGCATGCGTATAGAAGCTTGCTTGATAGGTTTAGTGCTAGGTTCTATTACTAGTTTATGAACTGCAACATCAGGAGATGAACCAGGCATCTCTTCAAAACTCCATGTGAAGCAGTCCTTAAACTCAGTCAATAGCTAACTAAGTCATTGGTTTCAATTTCATTCAATAAGAAATTGATGTATGTCAGACGTGGATTGTCTTCAGTCCCTAGGTTGATTTCTTTGAGCTCATCGATGGTTGACTTGATATCTTCTTTGAACTCTGGTGGAGCATCTTTGACTTTAAAATCATTTGGATCATCTAAAGTTTCTAAGCACACCTCCTCATATGAGTTAATATGATTTAAAAAGAACCTATCAGATTCCAAATGATTGGTGATGATTAAGTAGTAATCATCATCGTTGACTAGACCCACTATACTGAATCCTAGTCCTAGTCTTGATTGAGAACTTTTGCATTTGTTCTTCCGTATTCTTTCAAAATAGTCTGACTTGTGCTTTAACCAAGTATGTGGGATTAAACTTTTCTTTGCTAGATTATGAACACAAAGTGAGTATTAATCAAAAGGTAATTCTATTAAATCTTAATATGAATCATCATCAAGTTCTACATTAACTTCTTGACTTGAAGATGATGCTCCCAGAAAGAACTTCTGAGTCTTCACATTAGTGGATGACTTGGGGACTTCCTTAACTACCAAACCTTCAACTTTTTGAGAGAAAAGTTGGGTTAGAGCTAAGGTTCCCAACTGATGTTTGACTGTTTAACATATAGACTTGGATACACTTATGCTTTGCTTTGGAGCCTGGTCTTCAATGCTATCTACTTCAAGTGTCACCTCCAAGGGAATCTGCTACTGAGAAAAGCTGACTTGAGTTCTAACCATATAAGACTCATCCTTTAAACTAGATTCTAAGTTTATATGGAGTCGTGTACTATTGGTATGACATATCTCCTGTGGCCATAAGAAGGTTTTCCACCCCAGACTACCTCTAAACCTCCTTCCTCTGGTGGAGGTCGCAATCTACCCATATGTTCGAATGGAGCAATGAACTATGGATGGAATCTAATGTCAGGCACCACTTCCTCCTCCAAGTCTATTTCTCGCTCCCTTTTATTTTCTTTTTCATTTTCCTTTTTCTTATCTTTTTTCTATTTATTTTTCTTTTTCTTTTACTTTTGAACTTTGGCCAAGTTTGTGAGAATAGACTTGTTGATTTTGAAGGAGGTAGTAAGCCACATCCTCGTATATGTCGACCTCATGAACTGCAAATGGCTTGAGGTCACCTTAGACACAGTAGACAATCTCACCACTCACAAACATCATACACTGATGTAGAGAGGATGGAACCATATTGTTGTAATGTATCCATGGTCTGCCAAGAAAATCATTGAAAGATGTATATGAGTCTATAATGAAACTTGGCTTCGCCTTAATCATCTATCTCCAAGTGGCAACACTATAGAGCAAGGCTCTTGCCTTGTTCATTGAATGCTCAACATCATCCTTTCTTTATAGTTTGAGATGTTGATCCTCAAGTAAAGGGTTCCTAAACTTAATGTTGACCATGCACCGGTCAACCAAAACTCGATATCAGCCAACATCCACTATAATGTAAAGAGGATGGTTGTGCTCAGTCGTCCCTAAAAGTGAGTCTTCATCACTGAATGTAACTCCTAAGATGTCCTTCGAGTGGCATGCCTTCTCTTCAAGCGGTTAGTTGAGCTATATCTTTGGATCAACTAAGGCCTTGATTAGAGATTTTATCATCTCTTTGGAAAAGACAAGGGCATCGTATATGCTTAACTTAGCTAGCAACTTTCTAAGATGAGCTAGGATGTTTTAATTGACTTTGGATTAGTCCTCCATAAGCATATCCATAGGTAGAGCATTCTGTGGAGGGGATATCTGCTCACTAAAACCAATAATTTGTTTACCCTTATCCTGAGATGCTACCCTAGGAGATAGAACTTTGCCACTACATAGGTTAAGTTTGGTGAATTCAAGTGTCAGGTTGGTGGAAAGTTTTACCTAGTCATCGTGTATACCTACAGCTTCTCCTATGGGACCCTCAGAGTTGGATGACTCCAACTCAATCTCAATGGGTGAACCCAATTGATTTAGAAAAGAAAAGTCCAATTCTAAATCAGAAGAGAAAGGATCAAAATTGTTAAAGTTTTATTATTATTTAGACTTGGAGAGCTTTCTTTAAGAATATACTCAAAAAGATCACCAAACATGGCATAGATGTAAGTATACTCAAAAGATAGATTTACACCATCTGAGAATGTTATCACTGGGACCTTGGGCTTTTGCTTCACAATGAGGTCACGATCCCTCCAACAAATCTTTTGATAAAGTTTCTCCAACTTAGCAAAAGTCTTCACCGAGGCATACCAATCAAATGCAACACCTGATAGACTACTAATGAAAAGATAGAAGAGGAGCACATCACTGCCACCGCGTTGCAACAGCAGGCTCTGAAATGTGCCATATGTTGATGTGGGTTCCCACTCCCATCGAAACTCTTGAAGGATGGTAAACCCTTGAGGTATTAAACTACATAATTCCTCCTAAAGTCTACTTTGAATGGATGAGCTTGGCTTCGCCAATACTTTTACATGTTGCTCCACCATCATCTTGATGTCCTTCTCATACATGGAGGTATTGTCTATGACCTTTGTTGATCTCATTTTTAGAATGAGCTCTCAACCCCTCCATCTTAGGCTTAAGACTTCTCTTAGAATCTAAGATTTTCTTAGTCTTAAGACACATCTACTGATTAGGTGGACACTCAACCTAGCCCTAGAAGACTTAGAGGTTAGCCTTAGGAATAGGTCATGCCTTAGGGGTGTTAGGAAAACTCTCCTACCATTAGCTTAAACCATTCCTCACTTTCCTTCTTTCAAGTCAAACTCCAAATAAATTCTATTTGATTTTCTCCAAACTCAAATCAATTCCATGATTCAATTCCATGATTGAAATCCATGATTGAAATCTATGATTGAAACCCATGATCAAAATCCATCAAAAATTCTTAAGTTCAAATTTTGTCTAAGTCCTTAAGCCTCCATTTAAGGACTTAACCAAGACAATGATCAAAACCAAATCAAATATTTGACATTTTCTCATAATTTATTTATATTCTCATTTATATTCACATATATAAATTAAATATAGATTCAAACCCATCAAATTAAACTCAAAATTCAAAATCAATTCTTGAAATTTTCCTTAAATCCCTTAATATTCCCTTTAATGGATTTAACCTAAATCTTGATAAAACCTATTCAAACCCTTGGGATTTTCTCAGAACTTATTTATATTCTTATTTATATTCTCATATATAAATGAAATATAAATATAAATCAATCAAATCCAACTCAAAAATTAAATTCCAAATTTAAAATCCTTGAAAATCTCCTTAAATCCTTTAAATTCCCTTTAATGGATTTAACATAAATATGATCAAACTTATTCAAACTCATGGGATTTTCTCAAAACTTATTTGTATTCTCATTTATGTTCTCATATAAATGAAATATAAATATAAATCAATCAATCCAATTCAAAAATTAAATTTCAAATTTCTTAAATCCTTTAAATTCCTTTTAATGGATTTAACATAAATCATGATTAAATCTTCAAATCCTTGAAATTTTCTCATGATCCATCTATATTTTCATTTATATTCTCATATATAAATGAAATAAAAATTCAAACAATCAAAACCAATTCCAAAAATCAAACTCAAATCCATTCAAAATCCAATCTAAGCCTTTCAAGTCAAAATCTTGAACTTAGCCAAATCACTTTCAAATCAAGTAGAACCCTTGATTTTCTTTCATGGTTCAATCAACCCTACAATCATGAGCTCATATATAAATACAAACCTTAATCAAACAATCAAAACCCATATCAAAAATCAAACCCAAGACCCCTTCATATTCTTCCTTTGAATATGAAATTTTAAAATGGATCAAAACCCATTTGACTTCAAGCCACTTGTAAATAGATTTATATTTCAATCATATGTCCATATACAAGATCAACCAACTTCAAATCAAGCTTTGACCAAGCCATTTGACCCACTTAGGCTCACTTGACCCAAAGTGACCTAAAGTACCCCTATGAGACAACTTTTGATCCTAACCAAATTGGATTGAACCAAACTTATATTTTCCTTCCATCATGACCAATAATCATCATGGGATGATCAATCATTCAAATTGGGTCAAACCAAGTCAAACCTAAATTTTGACCAAGTCAACACTTAACCTAAAATGAAACCTAACATAGCCAAATTCCACCATAGGACAAATTGATTGAAACCATTGATCTAAGTTCACTCATGACCTATTTGAACTTGAACAAGCCAAAATTTGAGCCTAACCTAGCCCAATTGGCCACAAGTTGACCCATTTTGACCTAAAGGGTCAAAATGTGTCAAAACTTGATCTAAGCCAAATTGATTGAAACCAATGGGTCAAGTCATTCCAAATCACTTGTGAACTTGACCAAAGCCTCAATTGGCCAACTAGACCCCTAACCCAAGTGACGGACCCAACATGACCTAAAGGGTCATGTTGAGCATGAACTTAACCCAAATTGATTAGTAACAAAGATAACAATCCACTCCATATGACTAACCTAACATAAACCTACCCTTGACCTACCTCAAATAGGTCAAATGGGTCAAATAGGTCAACTTGACACATTTGACCTAAGTGAAGTCATATGAGCCAAAACCTAATATATACAAAATTGAACCAAACCAAAGCCACCAAAATATTTCAAATGGTCATATAAACTTAACCCAACATTCAGTTTGACCCAATTTGACCTATTGGTCAACTTCACCCAAGTTGACCCATTTTGACCTAAATGGTCAACATGAGCCAAACCATATCAAATGGATTCCAAATCCAATGAAACTTGGCCAAACCTAGTTTCTCCACATACCCAACATGTGCAACCAAAATAGCAAAATGACCATCCTACCTCTAGGCCATAGAACAAATTTTAACAACCATGGGTAATTTGGTCATACCCTCTTCACAATCACTTGAGGCTTTCCTAAAAGCTCAAGGGAACTTAGTATTGAGTGGTGCACCCAACCCACTAGGTTTGGGTCACCCAATTTGGTCCATAGACCAAAACTAACCCCCTAGCCTAAAATTGGATTTTCAAACTCCCTCCTAAGCTCAAATTAAGGCACATGGGAGGTTGGCAATCCACACCTTGGATCAAACCAACCATGTGCACACTCAAAATAGATCAAACCGACCATGTGCACAGTCAAAATAGATCAAGCAGCCCTCTCAATCTCATCAATTGGATCAAAACGGCAAGAGCATATCCATCCTTCAAGGGGAGATATACTCTAATTCATTCAAAAAAATCACATGCCTCATGAAGCCAAGGAACCCAAAGCAATCATTAGAGAGCACTCCCAAGCTTCTTAGAGAGGAGTAGAATTCTCCATTTCTTAATTTTGCACAATGCAAAAATAGGAGAGCTCAATCCTATCTAAAACACGAGAGGATCTTTAGCCGTTTGATATTTAATCGGATGGTAGAGAATTTAAGCGCACTAACCACCGCTACCACACACCGTGTCATGAGCCATGGATTAGTTAGTATTATTTAAAATGCTTAATTAATTTTTAATTAATCCATGGATCTTCAAAAATGCATAACTCTTCATAAAAAATTCAAAAAAATAATAAAATAAAAACCTATGGATAGATAATTAATCCTAGAACATTTTAAAATTAATTTTGATAGTTTTTAATTATGATTTTCTCTAAATTTGAGTTTTATTAGAAAGTGTATTTTGTTAATTACTCTTTGATAAGGCCTCTAATTAATCCCAAATTTCTTGGATAAGTTTTAGGGGATGACCTCTACCTCCCCTAATTTTCTTGGGATTTATTAAGGTTTGATTACAATAATTTCTTATAGTTTCTTTAATTAACCTTCTCATGTAATTAATCATAATTAGAATATGATTGGTGGTTTTACTCTATGATTAGGTTGATTAAGATCAGATCCAGTAAGTAGGAGGTTTATGGAATAATTTTGGAGAATTTGCCCTAAGCTATTCCCTAAACCTTTCTTCTCTCCTTAATCTCCTATTAATAAATAGTTAGTTCATTAATTATCCCCTTAATCAATTTTTAAAAATTTTAAAAAGTTCTAGAACTTAATTAATCTATCTTGGGTAGATGCTTAGGTGGTTAATATCCTAAGTTCAATTAAGAAAATCAAAACCCAATTCACATGTTTGAAAGGGTGTTTTGAAAGTACTTAAGCAAAACCCTTAGATTAATTAACTTTTAATTGTGAGCCAAATTTCATTAGGCCTTCTCATTATTAGGTGCATTGCAAATTTAAATTCCTTATGGGTTTTATGTCATCTCATTAGCTCATAATTAGTTAATTCTTCTAAGGTGGTGTAGGTAAGGGTTAATTGAGTTACCTAATTCATACCTTAACCTAATCAACACATAAAAATAGATCTAATTATCTAAAAATTAAATAAAAATACAAAACATGTGTGGGAATGGGTTAGGAACAGCAAACTTATCCAACCTTTTCAAAATTAAATCAAACTTCAAACTAAACAAAAATCACTTTGAAATTCACTTTGATTTATTCTAAATTTTCTTATTCCTTAAGAATGTCTTTAGGATTTAAGTGAAGTGAGTTTGTTTACATGCTTTCATTACTTTGGATCTTTTCCCAACATGCTAAGTTGTATTCCATGTGATTTCATGCATTCATAATTTCATGTTTCAAATTTTAAAATGAAATTGTTTACTTTATGTCAAATGTGCATGTGTTGGCTAAAGTAAAATATGAATGGCTATTATCACTACTAAATCCAAATTATTTTCAAAATACATAAATTAAATACCAAATCTAAAAGTGTGCTACTCATATCTTAATTATAAGCTTGCAAGTGATAGATTATAATGTATGCTTAGTATAGGTTTCCTTTCTTTTTATGTTAGCATAGTTTTGAATTGAGTTGGTAGATGTAGGGTCATTTGAAAAGAACCCAACACTTACTTAATTTATACCCTATTCATCCCTATGCTATCATCTAAGAAGGGTTGCCTATATTTGCATACATAAATTGCATAAACAAAAATGAATCCATTAAACAACTTTTGCATTTTCCTTTTCTATTTCATTTCATTTATATACATGTTTGTATTTAAGAAAAGTGGTATATTAGTCCGACAACTGAGGTTGTGAGATTTAAGTAGCCCCAAGTAAGTAGTACCTTACTCCTCTGGTTAACAATAGTGTTTTACTCACTTATGCCTTTCTTACTTTCATGTATGTATGTGAAAATTTAGATAAGGAAAACCTCTTCTACTAAAGAAAAATCATGCATATTCAACTTCTAAATTTCCTTAAATTGATTTCTTAGCATGCATCATAAAGTGTGTTAATACTCTCATTTGCATGTATAGATATGCTTAGGGTCCATCCATATGCATGTTATATATGTTGGGAAAGAAATGAAGTAATGTGTGTTATGTGAATTTTGATTCATTTTATTAATCTTAAAATGCCTTTCTTTTTGAATAGGTTTGTTTAGAGTTTATCTAAACTTAGATTAATCAAAATAGGTAATCAAAACATTCACCTAAATGAAGTTAAAATGTGAATCCACTTTAGAAATTACTAGGTTAGGGAAGGAAAGAGAAGTTCTCGTCTCTTTCCCTCCCTTTCTTCATAACCTAGTAATTAATTGTAGGATCAACTTAAACAAATCAAAATATGAAATAAAATTAACCCAAAGAACTAAACAACTTAGATGAAACCCTCCTCTAAGTTGAACATGCCCTTCATACTTAGAAGATTTGAACCTAAAGCCATAAGCAAAGCATACTACACAAACCTTCAAAGCAACACATTAGCTTAAGTCACCACTTCTAGCCTTAAGTTAGGTCTATGCATGGTTTGATGTTATATTTTTTTTTTGTGATAAATGTTTTAGACTGGATGTTAGGGTGCATTCTCATAGAATGAATGGTAGGGCATTCTTAGTCTAACTATTCTTAGAGATGCTTAAGGTATTATCATAAATAAAAATATAAATGTTTTTTACTTGTGGTGCTTTACCCCTAAGCAATCCAGTGTGGACTTAGTCACCATGTGTAGTGATAAGTCCAATATACATGCTTGGGATTTGTGTGGTGTGTTTTAGCTAACCTTTATTTTGGTGTTAGTTAGATTTCCACCTCTCCTTTCATGTAAAAAATTTGTATAATTAGGATTTTGGAATTATTATGGGGATTAGGATGAGCATTGGTCATAAGATCCTATCTTATGCACCATGTGAAGCTTGGAGCATACCATCCAACCATCCAAAGAAGGAAAGATGAAAAGAAGAAAGAAGAATAAAGCTTGATGACCCCCATAACAATGAATTCTTTGCTTAATTATAATCATAATAAAGGTATAGTATTCTCCACATTTGATATTTTTGGTTTGTTGGTGCCCACCACAATACCATTTATTCTTTTGCGATTAGCTTTATAAATTGATTGGTGATTTTTTAGCTTTTGCATTAAGTGGCATGATTTTTCTAGTTTCTTCCTTGCTTTATGTATGGCCTGGATGTGGATTAGGCTCTTTAGAAAAAAAATAAATCTTTTACCCAACTTAATAATTCAAATTAAACAACTCAACCTCACCTAAAGCTTAGAATTAAAATCAAAATAAAAGAATTATCAATCCCTCAACTAGATGAGCATTTATTTATAATATCATGCATAAATGCATCTTATTTCACTCTTGATTGGAGGACTTCCAAGAACTCTTGACCTTAGAGCCATGGTGAAATTCACCTCCTTCCTAATTTTGGCCAATAATCCAATTTCTCATGCATTAGTCATAAAAAAATTCTATTAGCCTGAGTCAAAAAAAATTGTCCAAAAATAAAATAAAAATAAAATTTGAATTGCATTAAATTTAGGTCATTTGAAGCATGTCCCTTTACATGATCTAGTCTCTTTAGGGAGTGAGTTTAAGGACTAAGTCTCTTTCTAAATAATAACATCCTAGCTATCTTGCATAAGCATAACGACTTGCCTACATTTATTATTTAAAATCATAGGAGGAGTTATGGCCACCCCCGGAGTAAGTCCAAGTGTCTGGTTTTGTCCTTATGGAGGCAAATCAATTACCCATTTTCGCCTAAGATTTAGGTTGTGCTTTCAGCCCTCACCAAAGCTCCCTAGATTTAGGTTCTGAGGTTACTTCTCCCCTGTGTGGGCCATAAGAATAATTCCTCATCTCTTAGGCATTTCCTTAATCTTATATTAAGGGATCTTAAGTCCTAAAATTCTAATGAAAAATGCAACTCAAATAAACTAAATCAATTTCATAAATGTAAAACCCAACTATAGGATAGTTTGAGGTGCTCGCTAGGGTTCCTAGCATCATGAGTATCTCCTACTTATTTCCCATTTTGGCTTTGATAATAACTCCCTCTTCTGATCAATCCCATTTAATCCCTCAAAAATGAACCAATCGATTGATAGTCCTTCTCAATTGAACTCTTCAAAGATAATGATCATTTACCTTAATCAAGAGTTTTCCTAAGGGATCCCATCCCTTAGGATGTAATTAACTATGGAGGCTTGTCCCTGTAGGAAACTTATTGAACCTAGTTTAAAATAAACTCTGCTTTACTTTTCCATGTAAAGTAGGGGAAGAATTTTTGGTACATATGCAGACCCATCATCCTTAGGAGTCCTTATTGAGGTGATTCATTCCATTAAAATGTAGTGATTTCTGTCTTTCAAGATAGTACACTATTCCTTGATGATGTACCCGATCACCTGAATAAGTACATCTATAGATATGTGTGGTGTCCTAAAAAGATAAATTTCTATAAGATCTCCCCTTTCTTTTCTCATCACAGATTTAAAAGGTGACTCTTATTTAGAAATTTACTAACCCACAGATTTTTTTTGGCAACTTCATTGGGGATGGTTTCTCTCTCCATCTATGGTAAATGATCATTGTCTTTGAATATCGATAGTGGATTTATACTTTGGTATGAATCCAAGACTATCCCTCTTTCCGTTAGCACTTAGCTCATTTCATTTTTTTAGTTGAGTTAGCCAACATCTTTAGGTTTTAGGACCGCATTCCTTGTTGGTCTTAAAACCCCCTTTGGGTTCTCCAATGGGTAAAATGAAAAGATCTAAATAAAAAAGAAAACATCTTTTAAAGACTTCCTCCTTATCATTTTCATGATAAGAAAAGGTTCATCCTAAAATAATAAATCCACCATAAAGAACTTTGCTTTTTCAAAAATGCACTTAATAAAATATTTTTCACAAAATTTTGTTACCTCATTTAACAATTCCCATAATTGTTACATGTAGAGAATTTCAAAAATAAAACTAATAACATTTTCCAAAAGCACAAATGAATATCTTCTTTCAATTCACTTTGATGAAGATTTCATTTTCAAAATAAAATGAAAAATCATCTTCTCCAAAAATTACAATCATAATCATAAAAGTTTTCAAAAGCACACATGAATTTTTTATTCAATGCATTCACACTTATTGAATGGAAAGTTCATTTGTAAACAAAATTAAAATTTTCAAAAAGCATGCATGAATACCTTCATTTAATATTCTTAAATTTATTAAATGAAAATTTCATTCCCAACTAAAAATAAAATATCATTTAGGAAATCCCACTTAAACATATCCCACATATTTTTTTTAAGTTGGAATTCCTCCCTTTTCAAAAAAAAAGCAACAATCACACACAAAAATTTCATACTTCAAAATTAAAAATTGATCACCATTCTACATACTTAAATTTGTTGAATGGAGGTCCTATTTTCAAAACATTAAAATCAACAATCATATTTCAAAAAAAACTTTTAAACAACATTTGGAACTTCATTTAAACATACCAAATTTGTTAAGTGAAGCCTCCAAATTTAAAATCCAAAAAATTTCTAAACACATTTGGAACCTCACTTAGCATAACCAAATTTCTAAGTGAAGTTTCCAAATCCAAAATCAAAATCAACAATCATATTTCAAAAAAATTTTAAACATACATTTGGAATTTCATTTAGCATAATCAAACTTACTAAGTGAAGTTTCCAAATCCAAAATCAAAATTAACAATCATATTTCAAAAAAATTTTAAATATACATTTGGAATTTTATTTAGCAGAATCAAATTTGCTAAGTGAAGTACCCAAATCCAAAATCAAAATCAACAATCATATCTCAAAATTTTCAAACAATAGTTAGAACTTTATTTAACATACCCAAATTTGTTAAGTAAAGTTTCCAAATCCAAAAATCAAAATTTTCAAACACCTTTTGGAACTTCTTCCCTTAACATACCAAATTTGCTAAAGAGAAGTTTCCATTTTTCAAAACCAAAAATGAAATCAAAATTCTAAACACACCATTTGGAATCTCATATTAGCATACTCAAATTTGGTAAGTAAAGAAACAACTAGGATTCACAAAACCAAGTGGGACTTCATCTTTAGTATACCAAATTTGCTAAAGTAAAGTCTCCACTTTCAAACACATCAAAAACAAAACAAACACTTAGGATTCTTAGCATACCAAATTTTCTAAGGATCCTACCCTTTTTAAAAATTTAAACATTCCAAACAAATAAAACACACTTGAATTCTTCACTTAGCATACTTAAATTTGCTAAGTAGGAATTCTTCACTTGAATTCTTCACTTTTACTTCACGTAGCATACCTAAATTTTCTAAGTAAAAAATTCCAAAACAATGAAACAAAATAAAATCCATTTTTACCCTTACTTTAACATACCTAAATTTGTTAAAGGAAAGGGTCCTCAAAACCAAATTCAAATTCAAAACATCAATGAACCTATGGAAGCATCCTATCAAAAATTTTGAATCCATATTTCAACATACTTAAATTTGTTGAAGTTTAGATTCATATTCAAATTCCTATTTCAATCAATCTTTCCAAATTTATTTGAACCCCACTTAACGCTTCCAAGTTGTTGGATGTAGGTTCAAATTTTCAAAATACAAAAATTTAAAAATCTATAGAGACAAAAAATTGATACAAGTTCATTTCTCATTGCAAATTCTTTTCAGTCAGTGCAACAAAGTTCAATGTCAATTTACTACATTGGAAATGGCAGGTTCCCAAAAATTTGTCTTTACCTTCCCCCGTGGTATGGATCTAGCTTTAGATCAGGTTGACTTCCCTCGTCTAGACCATACCCACTTAATCCACTTTGGCCAAGGATTTCAGGGGGACATGATCACTTGTGAGGGCATTCCCCTCACCACAGCAAGCAGGAAGAAGGTGACCGGGCAAAAGCCGGTCATCAGGATAGACTTACCATCTGATTTGGATGTCTCCTCACTAAAGAGGAAAGATGTGGCGCACTGTGACTTCATCTATTTCGCCCAAGATCAAAAGTACCGCTCCACTGCTCATCCTAAAGTTGCCCATGTTCCCAAGTGAGCACCTACCATTGTACCTCCAAGGGTAAGGCTCCCTGGTTTCGTGGCTACATTTGAGTATGGGTCTAATCATACTACTCTCATCTTACCCATACTAAGCATAGGAACAAGAACCGTATGATCAAATAGTTTCACACTCAGATAGCTAGAGAGCTAGAGGCAACAATAAGATCAACCATAGATGAGTCTCCCATGATCACTTCACCACTGGTTACAAAAAACTAATTTCATCCTCTCTCTAGATCAAATAGAGAGGATGCTAGGAGGATCCGTTCATCACCTTCTCCAGTGGTGCACTTACAGCCATTATTTTCTAAGAGTAAGAGGTCGTACGCACTTATCTGCCTCGCCAGGTGGAGCATCTGGATGCTCGTGAGTCCGGCACAATTTGATCTTTGATATATTATCCCCACAGTGTGGAAGGATTCATTGAGAGGGCCCGTAAGGCCATTACTAGTAGAGTGGAGGTTCGGTAGTTCTTTACTTTGGTTGATTTTAGCTCGGCGTGCTACCCATACCACCATCTTGATAGTATTCTCCTTACGGACTAGCCACCATGGGAGGCGGTTCACATTAGAGTGGTGGTGTCTCCACCCCACCACTTTACCCCATGTCATGCATACAAGATTTAGCATCTCATTCCATCTAAGGCCATGAAGGGCGCCAGAGAAATGTATTGGTGATCCTATAGCCAAGGGATCTTAACCCTCCTACACCATCCATTATGGTAGGGAGCTCTTTTTGACCTTCTAGTGGTGGTGCGAGGAGTGGCGACCTCGGAACATCATGGTCATTCCTTCACCAACTCCACCCATACAATCGGATGCAAAGATGGTGATAGTTATCACAGATATTCTAGATGATAGTTTAGTTGTAGCAATGGTAGAGGATCATCCTAGGATTATTACCCCTATTATAGCCATGAGTACAGTCTGCACAAGATTAACTCCCAAATTTAGGCAGGTCCTCTCATGCAGTGATCACATGATCACCAATTTTTGTACCGAGTTAGATCATTCCTTAGATGAGATAGTTGCACTATTTATGGAGAAGGAGATCTTAGGGTATGCAGGTGATGAAGAGAGTTAGCTTCGATCCCAATGAAGATGACTTGATGATTGGTGTATATGTGGTTAATACTAGAGGATCTCTTCTTAGCAACAGCCATGGAAGGTGATGAGGTTGATCAAGAAGATCGAGAATCAGCCCAACACCTCGACTTGATTAAGGCAAAAGGATGAGAGTAGATTGATAGGATGGCATGATGCAGGACTTGTTGCGTGTTTCAATGCTTGAAACAAGCCCCTCGGTTCATCCTAGAGTCGATGTTAGTCGGCTGAGCTAGTGCATGTCTTAGGGAGTTAAGACTCTACCTCCCATTGAGCAAGGTAGCATTGGCCTGTATAGGAAGGTAGTGGATAGTACCTCCATACAGGAAAAAGATCTAAAATCCATGGTTGAGCAACAGTTGAATTAAGCTTTGGCTCATGCATGGGGAGGATCATCAGCTCCAAAGGGTAGACCCTACTCAGAAGAATTTGATGCTATCTAGTATCCCAAGGGTTTTGTGCCTCCTTCCTTCAAAATCTTTGATGGTAGTGTGAATCTGAGGTAGCATATAACTCACTTTAGGGCGAGTTGTTTCTTTACTCTTTAGACTCTTTGTCAGTAGCCTAGCAGGTATTGTTTTTGATTGATATACTAAACTGCCCAATGGTTCATTTAAGATATTTCCTGAGTTAGAGCAACTCTTCATCAAGAGATTTGCTGAAGCTCAGCAAATGGTTATTATAGGTGATCTTGTTGTAGCCCAACAGCACTCCAGTGAGTCACTTATTGATTATATTCTTTAATGGCATAACCTGAGTATGAAGTGTGAACCGTAGCTGTCTGAACATGTCATTGAGATAATTTTGAAGAACATCTATGGCCCGTTCACCTTCATGCTTCAGGGCTTCACTATCAAGACATTTGAGAAGCTAATCAATAAGGTAGCTAGTCTACAAGGAGAGGCCAAACAGTTGCCTTTTCAGATCAATTTGCTCCCAAAAGGTTTATGAGAAGAAACCTAGAGTAAGCGTTGACAAGGGGAAGCAAGCTAGAGATCATGAGACCATGACCTAAGTAGCTCCACCTCCTTTGCCACCACAGGGGAACCATCGGCCTCCATGCAGCTCCACGCCTCACCATACCACCAGAACAATGGCATGCATATCTTGCCGTAGCTATGGTCCACCTACTCTTTTAGATAAGTTAAACAAACCTTATTCTTTTAAGAGGGATCAAGAAAATCTTTAAGAATCTCTTAAAGAAACCATTTTTTAGCTGAGAGACCGAGGAAGTAGGAAAAAATCATGATCCAAACTTTTGCCCTTACCACCGTATGCTAGGCCATATTTTGGAGGATTGCTCTACATTCAAATTGGAACGCTTTCAAGACTATGTTGTAGTTATCCCAAAGGAATACCTTATGGAACAACCTTTCAGTTCCATTAGGGTAATCCTTGGGGATACAAGTGATCCTACCAAAACCAAAGAAGGTTGGGACATTTCTTTATCTAAAACCTCTAAGAAATAATTCAAGATCAAGAAGCTTTCCTTGCAGGTGCTTAGCTCAAACCTCCAACACAAGGAAGGTTTGCAAGTTGCCAACTCTAGGAAAGTGGGAGCTCATCGTAGCGACATGTGTCAGCGGATAGCCCTTAGCATAACCACACATGTCAGCTCCACCAGTTGTAGCTTCCACACCGGTGACTTCTTCCATTTTAGCTAGCTCTTATGTTTCTTCTACTAGTAGAACTCTTGTATCAGTGGATAAGGGCATCAAATCCCTTACTCACTTACTCTACTTGACTTCTACTTTGTACCTCCAAATAATTCCAAGAAATTGAAGAATAAAGCTGATTTGAATTATGTCTGCGTCTCTTCTAATGAGTTATCTTCTTCTATTCCTAACGATAACTCTTCAAGTCTAATTAACTATAACAATTTTGATCTTCCTTCTTTTCGATTCGTTGGACTTTCAACTCAACTTACGGGTTCACCTCTTGAGATAGACTTGGAATCATCCAATTCAGAGTCCCATAGGAGAAGGCGTAGGTGAGCACGTGCGTAGAACCTTACCACTTTCCTCTGATTATCAAGTCAACCTCCATAGTGGCAAGGTTCTACCTCTAAGCAACCTCAGATGG
This sequence comes from Cymbidium sinense, assembly GCA_021442155.1. Lineage (NCBI taxonomy): Eukaryota > Viridiplantae > Streptophyta > Magnoliopsida > Asparagales > Orchidaceae > Cymbidium > Cymbidium sinense. The sequence continues at coordinate 9,198,775 of CM038217.1, forward strand.
AAACAAGTCATTGGTATTGAAGATCGAAGCCCTTCCACAAGATGCTCCACCCTTGGATATGCTTGTGGAAGACCAAAGGTGGACTACAATGTCCTTTCTCATCTAAGAAAGTTGTCATCTAAGCTAAGCATATATGATGCCCTTGTCTTATCCAAAGAGATGAGATCACTAATCAAGGCTCCTTGATCCAAGATATGCTTAGCTTTTTATAGGTGAGGAAGCACATTATGCAAAAGAAGCCCAAGGATCACCTTCATAGATGAAGACCTTCTACTGGGGGACTTGGAGCACAACCATCCCCTATACACATATGACATGGATGTTCAGACTCACGGGTTCTCTCATGGATTAAGGTGCATCGGTGAATATTATGAGTCTAAAGACCCTTTTCTATTTGAAGATTGACATCTCTACACTCCTAGGAGATAGGATGATGTTGAGAGGATTCAATGATTAGGGCTGGGCTTTAGGTTCTATAGTGTTACCTTGAGATAGGTGATTTGGAAGGCTGAAGCAAGTTCTACATCATTGATTTGAATACTTCATTCCTTTGCTTGTGGCCTTGGATACATCGAAGATCATTCCATCCTCCCTTCATCAGTGCATCAAGTTCAGAAAGGATGGAATTGAGTACCATGTCAATGAGAATGAAAAACCATTTTTAGTTAGAGAGATTGAGATCTATGAGGATGCGACCTATTATCTTCCTCAAAACACCCTTTCTCATGAACTTGGACAAAATTCAAATGCAAATGCAAAAGCAAAAGAAAAGATAAAAGAAAATGAAAAAAATGAAAGTCCAAGTGAAGAAAGGAAGAAGAAAATGATCAACATATCACATTCCACCCACAGTTCATTCCATCATATGGACATGTGGGTAGGATGGCTCAACCTCCACCGTAGGAGGCAAAGCAGAGGCGTTCAGGTGGAGACCCCTTGGTTTGCCAATAGAGGTGTTTGTTCATAGGAGTACCCTACTATTCACATAGACTTGGAATCTAGCTGAGGATGAGTCTAATGTGATTAGTATACCAACCCTCTCTGGTTCCATTGGAGGTGACTTTTGATCCAGAGAGACAAGACCAGCCTCCAAGCAAAGCAAAGTATTATGGTTTATGTGAAAAAATATTAGCGGTTGGAAACCTTAGCTTTAACCTCACTTACATCTCAGAAAGTTAAAGGTTTAGTAGTTGAGGAAGTCTCTAAGTCTTCCAATGACATGAAGCAAAAGAGGTTCTTTTTTAGGTTCATCATCCTCAAGTCTAGAGTTGATGTAGGACTTGAGGAAGATACTTTTAAAGAATTAATGGAATTACCTTTTGACTTTTACTCATCTTGTGTTCAAAATCTTATACAAAAAGGTTTAGTTCCTTACACATGGTCCAAACACAGGTTAGAATATTTTAAAAAGCTATGGAATAATACAGGCAGGGAAGCATAATCAAGAGGAGGACTAGGATTCGGTACAGTGGGTTTGGTCGATGATGAAGATTGCTGCCTAGTTGTTACCAACCAATTGGAGTTTGATAGGTTCTTCTCACACATCCCCAACTCTTATGAGAATGTGTGTTTAAAAACTTTAGATGATCCAGATGATCTCCAAGTCAAAGAGGCATGCGAATTTGAAGGAGATTCATTCAACAATGACAAGCTTAAAGAAATCAACCTGAGAAGAAAATCACCGACATACATCGGTTCATTCTTGAATGAAGAAGAAACCAATGACTTAGTTAGTCTGACGAGTTTAAAAACTACTTTGTATAGTTATGAAGAAATGCCAGATTATCTCACGTAATTAGTCCACAAGCTAGCAATAGATCCTAATTACTATTAAGCAAGCTCCTAGAGATGCGATTAGAAATTGAATAATAGGTCATTTCTAAAGTCAAGAAATTGGATGATGGTTTCATAGAAGAAAAATATCCTACACGGTTAGCTAGTGTCATACCAGTTAAGAAGAAGAATGGCCAAATTCACATTTTTGTCAATTTTAGGGACTTAAACAAGGCATGTCCTAAGGATGAGTTTCCTCTTCCTATAATAGAGTTAATGGTGGACATTGCCTCATCTCATGCAGTCTTTTCTTTCATGGATGGGTCATCTGGCTATAACCAAATCAAGATGTCTCCTGAAGATGAAAGAAACACTACTTTTTTGATCAATCTTCATTATAGGGTCATGCCTTTTGGCTTAAAATGCTTGGTGCTACATACCAACGGGCCATGACTCTTCAATGAACTCATCCATCATCGGGTTGAGTGCTATGTTGATGATCTAGTAGTCAAATCTTAGAAAAGGAAGACCACCTCTTTGACTTGAGTAGTTTTCAAGTTAAGATAATATAACCTCAAAATGAATCCCAAGTGTGCATTCAGTCTTTTAGGGAAATTCCTTGGGTTTGTATTGACACTAGGAATAGAAATAGATCCGAAAAGATTAAAGCTATCTTAGAAATGCCACCTCTAAGAGTTTAACTCAACTCGATCCTTTCAAGGATGGCATATCTAAGATGCTTTATCTCAAACCTATCAAGGAGATACAAGCCATTTTCAACACTTGTCAAAAGGATGCCAAGTTCAAGTGGGATGACAAGTGCCAACATGCTTTCAAAGATATCAAAGAGTACTTGGTGAAGCGCCCTTCTAGCACCCTATCTGGGCAAGCCATTGATCCTTACTTTGCATTGGATGACTCTCTCGATCTTTACCAACAATGAAGAAGGAAAGTGCACTCTACTACCTCATCCATCTAATTTCTCTTTGAAAACTATCCACCTATTGAGAAACATTGCTAGCTTTGATCTTTGCATCTCAAAGCTATGACACTATATGCTTTCTCATAAGGTGAGCTTGATCTCTCGAACTAATCCACTGTAGTACCTCATGACACAGCCAATGTTTTCTCAATGTTTGGCTCGTTGTTCCATGATTCTCTCATAGTTTGATATCACATTTGTACCCCTCTGTGCGGTAAAAGGATAGGCACTAGCGATTTCTTAGCAGCACACCCACTTTCTGCTGATTCTCCACTTAGTGATGATCTCCCCGATGAACAAATCATGAACTTAGGGGAGGCTACAACCGATGAGAGATGTATTTTGATGGTGGTGCTTTTCTTAAAATGAAGCACCATGATATTCTCCTAGAAAGGGTAGAATAGTTCTTTAACTCCAAACATGATGTGATGAGATTCTCATACTATCTTTCCAACCCCTGCACCAACAACGAAGCTAGTATGAGGCTTTGATTGTCGTTCTAAAGTTAGCCATCACTATCAGTGTCAAGAGCATCAACATCTTTGGGATTCTCAATTGGTCATCAAGTGCATGTACCAAGTCCTCAAACAAGCTTCATCATTACTATGAGTATACCATGAAGCTATTGGCCCAGATTCCCAAAGTCACCATCTACAAGGTTCCCGAGCAAAGAAGATGCGGTCTTGGCCAAAGAAGTTGGCATGTCCAAGATGAGTCCATTTCAATAAGGTCCAAAATAGACAAGTCCTATCCCTTATTGATTCTGAACTCATCGAGACTTTCTCTTGAAGGGAGGTTGTCATTGCCAAAATGGACAAGGAGGAGCTGGATTGGAGGCAACCGCTCATAGATTACACGGAAACTACCTCAAGAAATCACAAGCCCATCAGTGAAAGAGCTCTCTCTACACTCTTGTTGATGGCACCCTATATCACCGATCCTTTGACCAAATGTGGTTACGTTATTTAGACAAATATGAAGCCCATGGTATTGTAACCTAGGTACACTCAGGTCTATGTGGAGCACATCAGTCCGATCCGAAGATGAAGATGAAGATCAAAAGACTTGGAGACAATTGGACTTCGATGATCACAGATTGCATGGATGTAGCTAGGAGATGCCATCAGTGTTAGGTGCACGGTGTGGTCCTCCGCCAACCACCCAACATTCTACACCCTACATTGGCTTCATGGCCATTTGAGTGTTGGGGTACCGACATTGTAGGTCTGATTGATCCTTCTTCTTCCAAGGGGCATCGATTCATCTTAGCTACTACCGACTACTTTTCCAAGTGGGCCGAAGCCATCCCACTCAGAGAGGTCACAGATCACCATGTGCTTCAAGTTTTTTGTTTAAGAACCATATCGTATATAGGTTTAAGGTGCCTCGATGAATTATATTCGATAATGGTACTACATTCAAAAGCATGAAGATCAATGGCTTTTCCAGAAGACATGGTATAGATTGGAGATACTCCACCATCTACTACCCTAGAGCTAATGGTTTAGCGAAGCATTCAACAAAACTCTCATCAGATCTGAAGAAGACTCTTGATGATAATAAATGATAGTGGAGCATGGTTGGTTGAAGCCTTGTGGGCCTACCACATATGAACTCCAACTCTCATTTTCTTAGTGTATGGGTCAGCCATTCTTCCTTTAGAAGTTCAACTCCCATCACTAAGGATAGCATTGGGTAACAAGATCACTATAGAGCAGAATGCAAAGTTGCGGTTAGAAGAGCTCAAGGTTTGGAGGAGAGTCACTCTGGGTGCCAAAACCTCGAGTTGTACAAGGCCAAAATGATTCAAGCTCACAACAAGCTGGTCCCCTAGGTCTTTTTGAGTAGGAGAACTTGTGTTAGTCCTAAGGAGACCAATTATTGCCCATCGAAAGATGGGAGGCAAGTTTGAACCCACTTGGGAAGGCCCTATGTCATAGAAGGCCTACCAAGGAGGATCTTATCGACTTATTGATTGTAAAGGGAACACGATGCTTCCAATTAATGGGCTCTATCTAAGGAAATATTACCCATGAAATAAATCATGTTTGAAAGCAATTATTAATAAAAAAACAAAACATGATTCCATTCATCAAATATTTTCTTCTTTCAAAGTTGTTTGCTTGTCTTCCAAATCCATCATGACGTGTTTAGGGTAGGTGTAAGAGTCCCCAGTGGCATCCTATCCCTCTTTCACAACACAAACACAATCTCTTGATGCTTTTAGAATAGGTGTAAGAAAACCCGAGAGGCATCCTATTTTGATTAGCATAACTAAGTTAGGTGAGAGAAAACCCAAGCGGCATTTTTTCTTAGTGGGAATTCTTGTTTCCATCTGTGGCATCATTTCATAATTCCCTAGTGTATTTTAAGGTAGGTGTGAGAGTCCCCAGAGGCGTCCTATTCCTTTTAACACATGCACAACAATAAACATAAATCTTTTATCTCGAGCTATTTTGATGTGAGCAAAATGGCACTCACTCATTAGGCTCTAGGTCGGGTCTACATCTAGTATGTCACCCTGGTCATCTTGTTTGGAAGATGTGAGTCCCAGCTTTCTTCTAACTTGATCATAAACCAAAAGAGCACCTTGTTAGAATGGTATTCTTCACCCCCGGTAAGCTACCTCATGTTGACTTTTTTTAAGAAGATGTGAGTCCCTGTGCTTTCTTCTTGAACTAGCCATCATGCTCTAAATTGAGTATATTTGAGGTTTAGGATAAGTCCCAAAGGCTCCTTTCCTCTTGACTACTTTTGAGTTGATATAAGTCCCCAATGGCATTCACTCAGTCACCTAGGTCGGATAGCACTGTCGAGCTAAAGAGACTATCCAATCGATTCCACTATAGGAGGATGTGAGTCCCCAAGCTTTCTTCCTAGGATGATTGTTGCAAATCGATGGGCACCTTAGGTTGGTTGATGTTCGCTATGCTAATAGCGACTCACTTGGTGAATACACTACTATTCATAAATATGAGTCCTTGAGTTGGACACTGAATACCTATTGGATATATGACTAGCCATGTCATTTTCTTCAAGGTGTTGGATTAAGCCTTTCCTGGCCCCATCCCTTGTGGGCGCTCTATTTGGATCAAGTCCTTTGTAACCACATTTAGACACTACTCGGGTTACCTTTGGATTGGACAATTCCTCTTTCCTAGAAACCACCCTTTTGGTTGGAAAGTTTGTTCAGTGGATGTGTAGATTATCTCTTATTTCAGTAAATCTGAGAAAGGTCTAGGCTGATACAAGTTCCTTCTCAATTTGATCCCTCGCAAACCAATAGGTCCATGATAAATAAACTAAATAAAATAAATAAAATATTCACTTGTGGATTAGGAATTCAAGCCCCAAAGGGCCCCTTTTCCCAAGCAGGCATCCTATCTTTAGCTGTCGTGAGAACTCCCAGAATTGCCGAGTTGAAATAAATCCATGGATCGATACTCACTCTATAGTCGCCCTTAGGTCAGGTTCAATCTATTTTATCATAAACATGTTACCCCGGCAGTCATTCTGCCTTGAACGATATAAGACTATGATGCATTCTTTCTAGCATGATTATCATCCACGACAGTAGGTGATTGATTTGTTGCCCAAAGAAACTGATCACCCCAGTGATTTTTTATAGTGGAAGATGTGAGTCCTCGAGCTTTCTTCCCTTCAATCGATCATTGTAAATCGAAAGGAACTCCTTTGGTTGGATAGTATTTCCATCGTTCGGGAAGCTACTCCCTTTGTTTGATTAAATCTAAGATAGTTCTAGGCTTCTATAATCTCCTTCTCAGTGTGATCCATCGCAAACTGATGGAAGCCATCAAAACAAAAAAATTTAAAAATGAAATCAATCTTGACTATTCTTGAGCTAATTTAAGTCCCCCAATGGCGTTCATTCAATAATCATCCCTAGGTTATGTTTGATTTTTATTGCCAATAGATCACCCGTGGTCTTATTTTAGAAGATGTGAGTCTCTGTGCTTTCTTCCTAACTTGGCCATTGTATATCGAAAGGCATCCCTTTGGTTGGCTAGTCCTACTATGTGTTTAGTAGACTACCACTTTGGATTGGTAAATCTAAGTTAGGTCTTAGCCTCCATGGCTCCTATTCAATACAACCCATTGCAAATCAATAGGGTTCATCTAAAAATCTAAATCTAATAAAAATCAAAACAAATTTAACCCTCTTCTCTAGTGGAACAAATCAAATCTTTTTCCACTTAGTGAGATTTAGGTCAAATCAAACCTCTCATCCCTTTGTGGATGACTTGAACCTGCTTCCCTAGTGGAAGGTTCACACTCTATCCCTTAGTGGATTTCTCCCTCTCTCTTATATCTTGGACATAAGTAGAGCCACATTGCACTAAGCTCTGGATTCTTTCTTTTCCTTGGGTTAAGGATAGATTGTTCTCATTAGTGCTTGTAATCCCTTGGTGTTGTTGATCATTCAACACCAATAAGTGGTGTTCCTTGTCACACCACTATTAATTTGTTGACCTTTATTTTAGAATGAGCTCTCAACCCCTCCATCTTAGCCTTAAGACTTCTCTTAGACTTTAAGAGTCCCATGGTCTTAAGACACATCTAATGATTAGGTGGACACTCAACCTAGCCCTAGAAGACTTAGAAGGTTAGCCATAAGAATAGGTCATGCCTTAGGGGTGTTAAGAAAACTCTCATACCCTTAGCTTAAATAATTCCTCACTTTCCTTCTTTTAAGTCAAACTCCAAATCAATTCTATTTGACTTTCTCCAAACTCAGATCAATTCCATGATTCAATTCCATGATTGAAATCAATGATTGAAACCCATGATCAAAATTCATCAAAAATTCCTAATTTCAAATTTTGTCTAAGTCCTTAAGCCTCCCTTTAAGGACTTAACCAAAACTATGATCAAAACCAAATCAAATCTTTGAGATTTTCTCATAATTCATTTATATTCTCAATTATATTCACATATATAAATGAAATATAATTTCAAACCCATCAAATCAAACTCAAAATTTAAAATCAATTCATGAAATTTTCCTTAAATTCCTTAATATTCCCATTAATGGATTTAACCTAAATCTTGATCAAACCTATTCAAACCCTTGGGATTTTCTGAAAATTTATTTATATTCCCATTTATAAATGATATATAAATATAAATCAATCAAATCTAACTCAAAAATTAAATTCCAAATTTAAAATCCTTGAAAATCCTTAAATCCTTTAAATTCCCTTTAATGGATTTAACCTAAATCTTGATCAAACTTATTCAAACTCATGGGATTTTCTCAAAACTTATTTGTATTCTCATTTATGTTCTCATATATAAATGAAATATAAATATAAATCAATCCAATCCAATACAAAACTTAATTTTCAAATTAAAAATTTTCTTAAATCCTTTAAATTCCCTTTAATGGATTTAACCTAAATCATGATTATACCACTTCAAATCTTGAAATTTTTGCATGATCCATCTATATTTTCATTTATATTCACATATATAAATTAAATATAAATTCAAACAATCAAAACCAATTCAAAAATCAAACTCAAGTCCATTCAAAATCCAATCTAAGCTTTTCAAGTCAACCTTCCTATGCAAACTACCACTATCCTGATCCATGGGAGAGGTACTCTTGGGAAGATCTAAGATATGTAAGAGCTCAGTAATCGGCATCCATGGGACTGGGCTATGAAACTAGAGTTTAGTAATAAAGTGTTATACCTACTGCTAACAAATTATGAACCCTCTTCTCCATCCTATTGATCTGATTGTCCTTTGAGCTACTGGAGGAGGTGTTGGGTCAATGAGAGGTGTTGCCTTCCTTGATCACAACACCTTCCTGACTTTGATAGTCTCTATGGAGAGATCCTCAAGTATCGACCATATGGACTTATGTTGAATCCTCTAATAGGTTGTCCTCATCGGAGTCAAAATCTACTATACCCTCTTCCTAATCAGAATGATCACCCCCATCCATCTACTTGATTTTAGCAAAGTAATTATTTAAGATGTCATCTAGTGAATGACCACCTACTTTGGCTGGACTGCGATATAGACCCGTTGATGACTGGATGTAGGGCTATATTCATCTGAACCTATTTGTCATACCCTACCGATGGAGTACAATCCCTAGGGGATCAACTGCCATGGGGATGGTACTGACATCCCTTTCTTCCTCCGCTGTTGGTTGTGGTGGTGGAGTGATTGACACTTTGGTTGCCACTTTCTTACCAGGGGTGGAAGGTCGAATGGAAGAGCTCGACCTCAACTTTTGAGAGGTCCTCTCTCCAAAAGTAGACTTATGTACCTTAGCGGGGACTGTAGAAGGTGGGGACTGCGGAAGGAGGTACTTGGATAGGTGATGATGGGTGACGGGTGGACTAGTGTGATGGTGGAGACATCGATTGCCTCCCCGCCGAAGCTCTCATTCTATGGCTTGTAGTTTCTATAAGGACTATGATGTCGATACGATCAGCCCTGGTAGCTCACTGATCTAGGAAATCTACTAAAGCGAAGGCTTTCTCTATGTATCTAATCCCTAGCATTTCTAAGGATCAGAGTGCTCAAATTAAACAATACACCAGACTCTGAGCATCTATGAGCTCTACCGACCTGGCAAAGAACTAATTGTAGACCAATGTAGGGCTTCCTCCTCTCCCTAGATGATATCTCAAACTATGCTAGTGGTGGAGGCAATGCAACAATCCTCCATCCTCTCTGCTTGAAGCTAGAGGGATGAAACCTACCACTGGCCCTCCTCGATATGAGAGTCAGCCTATCCGCCTCACTGCTCATAGTTTTGCTCAACCCTTCGGTTCTCATTGTGGTGTTGTGTCTGTAAGTAGGGGTGGAGTGAGCTAGAACCTACCTCAAGGGAGACCATCTCTGGAGGCCAAGATAGCTTTCCCTTTAGAATGAAAAGTGAGGAGGTCTAGCCCTCACTAGCAGGGGCACAATAAACTAAAATGATGGGCACTGTAATAATTGGCATTGGCACTAAAATTGAAACTAGCACCAAAATAGATGGAACTAATATTGGCACTACTATGGAAACCTCAATGACCTTCCTCTTTAACAAGGGAAACTTAGAATCTAAGATGTCAAAATGAAGGAGTGGCTTCTGCCATGCCACCTCCTCTCTATCGACGAATGGTGGGTCGGCCCTCATGGTGACTCAGCCAGCCTCAGCCCAATGAATGACATGTGTGTTGGTCGATGGCTGATCCAAGGCCAAATCCACACCAGACAAGAAGAAGAAGAAGAAGAAGAAGAAGATCATCTTTTCAAGAGACAAGATGGAAGACTGACTGAAGGAGTGAGCGAAAGACTAAACTGTAATATTTGCATTTATTGAAAATAGAACTAAATCAAATTGCTTTAATAGATGCCTTCAATCATTGATTCTTGATTTTGAACCCACACTTAACAAATTTAGGTATGCTAAGTGAGGTTCATTGAATTGAAGATATTTTGAGATTTAAGGAGAGACTTTGCCATAGAATTTGATTTTGATTTGGAACCCATATCCAACAAACTTGCGTATGTTGGACAGGGTTTATTCATTTGGAGAGACTTTGGAGATGAATTTGTTATTTATCCTTTGTTTAATTATTTGATTTAGAACCTTCACTTAGCAAATTTGGGTGTACTTAGTGAGATTCAAATGTATGTTTGAAAATCTTTGAAAACATTTTGGTTGTGAGGGTTGTTGTTATATGTTTGATATGTTTGATTTGATTTGGATTTAAAATGGGATCCTTATTTAAAAAATTTAGGTATGTTAAGTAGGTTTCAAATGTGTTTGATATTTTATTTTGATTTGAAAATGAAACCCTTACTTAACAAATTTAGGTACGCTAAGTAGGGTTCAAGTGTGTTCGATATTTTGTTTTGATTTGAAAATGAAACCCATACTTAACAAATTTAGTATGCTAAGTAGGGTTCAAGTGTGTTTGATATTTTGTTTTATTTTGATTTGAAAAAGGGAAACTCTTATTTAACAAATGTGGGTATGTTAAATAGAGTTTATTTTGTTTTATGTGCTTGATGATGGAAATCTTGTTTGACAAATTTGGGTATGTGTGGTATTTATTTTTGGATGTATGGGCGGGGGGGACACCACACAGAACATAGGGATACTTATTGAACTGATTAGGTATGATATTGAGGAATGTTGTACTATCTTGAAAGATAGAGGCATCACCCTTCAATAGACCTAATCACATAATAAGTACTCCTAAGGCATGATGGGTCTTTGAATATACCAGAGATTTTTCTCGTGCTTTACATGGATAAATAAAGTAGGGTTTATATTAAACCGGTTATAAAGTTCTCTATGGTGGCATGAATCTATAGTTAATTACATCCTAAGGATGGTTAATTCCTTAAGAATACTCTTGATTAAAGTAGATAATTGGGTCTCCAAAGATTTCAATGTTAGACTATCAAAGTATTGGCTATATTTGGAAAATGAAGTTGGAAAGCTCAAGGAGAAGACTTATTTTTAGAATCCAAAGGGAGGTGAGTAAGAACTGCTCATGATACAAGGAAGCCTAGTGAGCATTCCAATATATCTTATGATTGAGCTTTATATATTTGAAATTGAAGAGAATTATATGTTCAAGTTGAATTTTATTTTATTACTAGGACTTATAATCCACCAACACTAGGTTGTGAAAATGCTTAAGAGGTGAGGATTTATGCTTGTAGCCCAAAGGAAATAGCAACCTCAGAGCCTATATCTAGGGAGCTTTAGCACAAGCTAAAGCGTGAGCTAACTCTAAGACAGGTGGACATAAAGGTTCACCTCCACAAGAGAGGATGAACCATCCGACTTCAGAACCTATAATTGTCTAGAGTGGCCGACAGCTAACCCCTCCTATGATTTTAAAACCATTTGTCTAGTCATATGAAATTGTAAGATAGTTAGGCTATTATTTATTTATAAAGAGACTAAAGTCCTAAACCCACTCACTAAGAGACTAGAGCATGAGTGGTATGAGCATATGACTTAATCTACAAATGCAAAAATCTTTTCAAATTTTTATTTCATTTTTGATAGCTCATTTTGACAAAGGCTTTAGGATTTTGATGCCTATATGCATGATGAAATAAAGTTGTTGACTAAATCAGAAAGAGGTGTTTTCCAACACATGGGATGCCTTCACAGGTCAAGCATTCCCTTATCGTGCAAGGATGAAAATCCAATATTTTCAAGAGCGAAGTAATATCAATTCATGATGTTAAGCATACAATATTTAGCTAAGGGGTTGCTAAATCTTTTAATTATCTTGACTTACATCCTAGGCTTTATGGTGAGGATATGAGTTGAAGAAAATTTTAGTTATGAGTGATTAAATGGGGTAAAAAAATTAATTTTTCTCTAAGAGCCTAATCGCATTTGGGCCACACATTAAAGCATCAACCATAAAAAATATGAAAACCATGTTATTTCTAATACACAATTTAAATAAATCATCAAACAATTTTATAACTACCGCAAAAGAATAATAGGCTGGTGCAGTCGGCTCTGTCATACAACCTAAAAAAAAAGATGGGTAGCCGAGCTCTACCCTAATACAACCTGATATATGAAAGAATAATTATAATTATAAATGAATACATGCTATGGGTGTCTTCATTCTTCATATCTCCTTTCTTCTTTCTCTTGATTTGTATGTGCTTGCTTTAAAGACATCACAAGACACCCCAAGACAAAGTCTTCTAGCCACTGCTCATCCTAATCCCCCATAGCACCAATCTTAATTCCTATTATAAAATTACATTCATATAGAAAGAAGTAAATCTAACTACACCTGCAAAATAGAGGTTAACTAAACATACATATAATCCCAAGTAGTTATATTCATAAGTTGGACTTAGCACCTAGCATATGGGTAACCAAGCCCACATGTCCTAACATGGATTATTAAGGGCTTAAGTAACCTGCAAACAAAGCATTTATATTTATTTTTAAGCAACCCCTTAAGCAGAATCCCCTGCATAAAATATGATTAGGCTAAGAATGGCCTAACATCCAGTCTATGAAATATACACCCTAAAATCTAGTCTAAAATAATACATCATAAAATAAAATATCACATCATACACTGCCCTAACATAGAGCTAGAAGTGATAACTTGATTCTAATATGTGTGTTAAGGCTTGGTGCGGTATGTCTTACTAAGCATTAGTGTTATGGTTTTCTAAGTTTGGAAAGGTTTAATTTAACATGAAAGGTTGGTTTCACTTGAAGTTGTTTAATTGATTTGAGAATTTTAATTTGTGTTTTCTTTTGTTTCATGTGACACTTAGCAACTAAGTGTTATGAAGAGAAGAAAGGGGATCATTCCCTTTCATCCCTACCTTAAGTCATTTTCTAAAGTATATTGATTTGATTTAGTTCTCTTTGGTGAATAGCTTACTACACATTTTAAATTAATCCTAAGTTTAGGTTCACTTTAAATAACCACATTCAATACAAAAGGCATCTTAAGAATAATTTGTTTGAATTACTATCACATGACATATATCAATCATTCCTTTCCATCACATATAACATGCATATGATTTTAGCACACTTAAATGATGAATATGGATATACTTGAAATTTATATTTTCCATTTTTGATTGAATTATTTAATCATATTAATTTAAAGCTCTATCCAAATTTCTATAAAAAAATACATGGAGATGAAATTAAATTGGTACTTGTCATTGTTAACTAGGGAAGTGAGGTAATCAAATGACCTCCAAACTATATACCCATTTGCATTCAAACATATGTAGATTTATATACATGAACATAAGAAAGGAAGCTCCAAATCATATGTCTAATTTTTTTAATCACTTAGTCAATTATGAATGCATGAATCCTTGATAAAAGAAAAGGGGTTCTAATTCCATAATTAAATACACACACACACACACACACACACACACACAAATATATATATATATATATATATATAAGAGAGAGAGAGAGAGAGAGAGAGAGAGAGAGAGACATAAGCTAGTACATGCCATTGTTAAACAGGGAAGTGATATAATCAAAATGTCCTCCTTGGGGCTAGCTAAAGCCTTATTCTGGATATCTAGACTAAACACTTGCTTTTTTTCAAATACATATGGATGTATACATAAATAAGAAAGAAAAACATGCAAAGATTTTACTTTTAATTAATTGAAACACTTATGCATGTAGATTAAAGTCTTATCCAAGTTCTAATGTAGAAACATGTGTAAATGAAATCAAATAAGTATGTGTCACTGTTAACCAGGGAAGTAAGCTAATCAAATGACCTCCTTGGGGCTACCTGAAACCTCATATTCCTGTAATGTTTGGACTATATATTTATCAACATTCAAATACATGTAAAATCACATATGAATTAAGGAAAAGAAAGCTTTACTCCACATATCTAAGTTATAAACACATACAAACCTATATGTATCCATAACTACTATCACTCTAATCAAAGTAATTGATTTATAGACTTTTAAAAGTAATTTGAATTTATTAGTGATAATAGCCACACATATTACAAATTAATCCAACACATGCAAGCTTACATAAAAGAAAACCATTTGATTTAATTAATTTCAAAAAGATGAATGCATGATTTCAAATGACATACAACATTTAACATGATTGAAAATAAATAAATAAACATAAACACATAATTTAATTCAATTAAATTAATTCTAAGACAATCATATCAAATAAAACCATTAAAAGCAAACCAAAGCTTCTTTGATGTCATTTTTAATTTCATATTTTGATTTGATTTAAGGATGTAGAAAAAGGTTTGTTGGTCCTAACCCATTCCATGTTTGTTCATTCATTTGGTTTAATGAAATGTGATTAGGTTGATTAGGTTGTAATATGCATTAAATCCATTAACCAAATAATTATGAGCCAACATGATATGCATAGAAAATAAATTTGCAATGATTCTAAGAAATAAAGGGGCCTAATACAATTGGCTCACAATTAATGGTTAATTAAATTAAGGGACTTAATTAATTACTCTTGGTTTTCCCACGCACGTGGACTAACCAAAATTTCATTAAATTTCTTTAGATTTTTAAACACCTAAAGATATGCCCATGAATTAATTAATTAAGTTTTGATGTGATTTTGATTTTAATTTAATTAATTAAGCCATTTAATTAATTAATTATATCTTAATTGATTTGATTTTAATTAATGGAGTGAACGTAGGGGAAAGAGGCTAAGAAAGAGGTCTTAACCTCACCCCTTAGTTCATTCACTATTGAATAATGATTAACAAACTTAATTAACCAATTTATTACTATTCATGGGATTAATAAATCATTAATTAACTTAAAAGAATAATTAAGGTTTAATTAGTCAATTTTAATAATTAAGTGAGCAATAAATCCAAAGAAAATCATGGGAGGCAGAGGTCATCCCACTAAATTAACCCACAAATTTGAGATTAATTTCTTAAGTAATTAAGGAGTAATTAAGCTAATTAATTTTATAATTAATCCTTAATAATACCTTAATTACTATCCAAAATTAATTAAAAATATTTTTAATAAATTCTCCTCTCAAATACCTTTAAAATGAGTATTTATTTATGTTTATCAATTTTTTTACAATTATTGTGATTTTTACAAATTTTAAAAAAATAAATTAATTAAGCCTAATTAACACATAATCCCATCGACTATGCATGACGTGCTAACGTGGTGCACTTTTCATGTGGCCATGAGATTGGTTAATAAAAATAACCATAGTCAGTGCTTGCATGGTGGAGGCGAATGAGGTTTCTTATGTGCCGTCCGATGACGGCCACGATTAATCCCACAACTTAATAGGATTAAATTGGATCGATTTATCGAATCTAATCACAACCATCCATTTTGATCATGTGAAATGAATGGTGTGATCTATCATTACACGAGCGAGGTAAAATAGTCTATCAGCCATTGCGATGTCATTTGAATGAAAAATAAATCACTAAGTCATTTGAATCTAAACCATCCAATGGTAAAATGGAACAAACTCTGAATTCAAATCAAACTTCAAAATGAAACAAAGCTTAGAAGAGACTTGCCACAAGCCTTCTTTTCACACACTAGAATACTAAGTCACCACTTCTAACTTTTGGTTAGGATGGTGTATGTAATGATATTATGTTTTGTTTTGTGATGTAATATTTTACTGGATGTTAGGAATGTTGATCATAGACTGGATGTTAGGTTGTTAGTAGTCTAACATTATTTTCCACAGGGGGTTGTGCTTAAGAGGCCACTATAAGAAAATAAATATAAATGTTTTTCTTGGAGGTCGCTTATTCCCCTAAGCATAATCCAAGTTAGGATATGTGGGCTTTGTTACTCATGTGTAGGGTGATAAGTCTAAATTATGATATAATTGGTTGGGATTGAATATATGTTTAGCTAACCTCTATTTTACAAGTGTAGTTAGATTTACTTTTCATAAAATATAATTTTATAATAGAAATTACGATTAGTGTTGTGAGGGATTAGGATGAGTAGTGGCCAGGAGGCTTAGTCCGTGGGGTGCCCTGTGATGCATTTGGAGCAAATCAAATTAAAAGGAAGAGAAGGAATATATGAAGAAACGAAGAAAAGAAGACACTCATATCATATATTTCTTTGTAACACGGGTTGTATAAGGGTAGAGCTCGGCCATCCATCTTTTCTCTTTTTAGGGTGCATGGTGGAACCCAACAACACCGATATTTTATTCTTTTATACAATTTATACATGTTTGATTGATGTATATTTAGATTGTGCATTAGAATTGTATATTCTTTATAGTTTCTTAATGTTTGATGTTTGAATGTGTGGCCTGGATGTGGTAGGCTCTTAGAATAAAAATAAATTTTCTACCCAACTAATCACTCATAATTAAGTTTTAAATAATTCATAACCTTACCATAAAGCTTAAACTCTAAGTAAGATAATTGAAAGATTTAGAAACCCCTTTAGTTGTATGTTGTATGTCTCACATCATGCATATCATATTCCTTCTTCCTTGAATATGGGGGATCTCCATCCTTGCATAATTGGGGAATTCTTGACTGTGAGGGCATCTCTTGTCATGGAGAACACCCCCACCTTGATAATTTAGCCAATAATTCTATTTCAATCATACATTTAGGCATAAAAATCCTAAGCCCTTGTCCAAATGATTATGTCAAAAAAATGAAATAAAATTTGAAAAGATTTTTTATTTGTAGATTAAGTCATATGCTCATGTCACTCGCTCTAATCTCTTAGTGAGTGGGTTTAGTACTTAGTTTATTTCCAATTAAATAACTATCCTAGCTATCATGCAATTCATAAGACCAACTACATGGTTTTAAAATGGTAGGGGAGTTACCTAGTGGCCACTCCATGCGGTTATAAGTCTAGAAGCGGACGATCTCTCTTGTGGAGGTAAACCATTAGTCCAATTGTCGCATAAATTTAGGTTGTGTTTTATCTCTTACTAAAGCTCTCTAGATTTAGGATCTGAGGTAGCTATTTTCTTCAGGTTTATAAGCATAAATCTTCACCTCTTAGAATTTTACAACCTTGTGTTGGTGGATTATAAACTCTAGCAATCTAATAAAATTTAACTCAAATAAATAAATCTCCTCACTTTCAAATATATAAAGCCCAATTATATGATAGATTGGAATCCTTAGTAGGCTTCCTAGTATCATGAGCATTTCTTACTTCCTCCCTTTGGATTCAAAATAAGTCTTCTTGAACTTTCCCAATTTATTTTTACTCATAACCAACCCTTTGATAATATAACCTTGAAATCTTTGTAGATGATCTTATCTACTTTAATCGAGAATATTTTTAAGGAATATCATTCCCTAAGATGTAATTAACTATGGAGGCTTACCTCCATAGAGAACTTTAGAACTTGATTTAATATAAACCCTATTTTATTCATTCATGTAAAGCAAGAGAAAAATCTCTATATATTTGAAGACCCATCATGCCTTATGAGTCCTTATTAGGTGATTAGATCCATTAAAGAGTGATGCCTCTATCTTTTGAGATAGCATATCATACCTCAATGTCTTATCACTTCATCCTCAATATCCCCCACACATCAATAAACATCCATCCTCATCACTCATGTGTAAAGGCATGGTTCAAAAGTGTGTGTGTGTGTGTGTGTGTGTGTGTGTGTGTGTGTGTGTGTGTGTGTGTGTGTGTGTGTGTGTGTGTGTGCATATAAATGATGCATGAATTTTATAGCAAAGGATTTTATTTTATACTCATATACATACATGTGTATATAAGAAACTACATAAGTTTGTGCCTTTATTGAACCAATAAAGTTGGGCAATCAAATGGTCCCATTGGGACTACTTAAAGTTTCTCATATTCTAGGGTGTCTAGACTATATATTTGTTGATTCATATACATACATATACATATAAACAAAGATTAAATTTGGAAAGTGAGACTTAAATGTTTTCATATATATTCTTCATTTGCATAAGAGAAAATTAATGTCATTTCTACATACTTATATTGTTTAAAATGAATTTAATAAATCTAAAACTTTGGATTTAAGTAATAAATATCAAATATATATAAATAATTTGGAAAAAAATAATTTTGAGATTTATTAGTGATAATAGCCACATTTATTCCTTTAATACAACAATCATGCAATTAAATGCAATATTTTACTTTTAGAATTTCAAACATGAATAAAGTAATGTGTGATGCAAATAACATGCCAAATTTATAATAATTGAAGCGAAGAAATTAAATATCACTAAATGATTCATTTGGCTTTATTGAAATCTAAAGATAATCATAATAAATAAACAACCTTAAGTCAAATCAAATTCTTTAATATTAAATTTCAAATTTCAAGTTATTTAACCCTAAAGAGGAGGACAAATGATTAATGATCAGCACACACTTATCTCTATTCATTAAGTGGTTTAACATTATCTCAAGTGATTCTTTATGATTTAATTAAGTTAATTAAGCTCTAAATCTAATTAATCCCAAAAGAGGAATATGCATTAATTAACCCTTAGATATCAGCCTAAAATGATAAAATAAAGAAACAAGCATAAACATAAAATAAATGTTGTAAAGTTTCTAATGCAATTAGGCTCATAATTAAGGCTTAATCAAATAAATAAGAAGAAAACCCAAAAGATAATTAATCAATTACTTTGAAAATTCCTTAAATTATTGAAGAATTTTGATTTCATCAAATTATCCTTTGCTTGCTAAGCACAAGGGAGTTTAATTAAGATTATGATCATTAATGAATTTTTATTATGAAAATTTTGAACTTTTTTAATTAATTGAGAGATTAATTAATTAATCAAGGGTTCTTTAAGGTGGATTAGGGAGGATAATTTAAACTAGAAGTCCAAAATATTTTTCTCTAATCACCCTTATTATTCACATGATTAATTGATTGTTCTCAATTAGTTTCATATTTTTATAATTTTTAATAACTATTAAATACACAAAAGATGTAATTAGACTTTAAAAATTAAATTCCCAAACAACTAAATAAATGAACTTGAGAAAACTATGAGAGGCAAAGGTTATCCCATGGACCAATCAGTCTAAATTTCAAGTCATTTGGCCAAGTAATTATGTCTTAATTAAGCTAATTACCTAAAATATCAAGCCCTATTTATTCACTTTCCATGAAATAAATTTGAGGATTTTTTTTCTTGATTCTCCACTGTCTAAACTTTCCAAAATGGGTTTATTTGCATTTTTAAAATTTTTCTATAATTAGTTATAATTTTTTGAAGTTATAAACTAAAAAATACATTTTAAATCCTAATTAATCCATTTACACAGTTAGTGCCACGTGATAGTTGATGTAATAATACTTTTCACATGGCATCACGGGATTGGCTACTTAAATCATTTGATGCGACTGCTGACTCAGTGATGACGGACACACATTCATCTCGGTCATTCGATCCATCATGGATCGAATGGTTGAGATTATTACTATAGTTTTAAAGGAGAATAATTGAAAAATCTAATGTGATTAATCAGCCGTCCATTCTAATTACGCAGAATAGATAGCTGATGATTTGTCATCCCCCGAGCGGTGAGAGATGAAAACCATCTACCTTTAGCAACTCGATCCAAGCTCGTTAGAGCTTGTTTGATGGAATATTTGATTTTAAATTAATAAAAGGTGATTCTAAGGAGATCCTATAGTGGAATTTGCATGAAATAACAATTTCTTTCATAAAAGATTAAAAATCCTAAGGTTTTCTATGGTTGGCTAGTGATTATCTCATTGGAGCTCAAGCCCAGCGATTCGTTGATTGAGGCAGCCTGTGAGTTGCCTCCTTGCCATTTCCTCTATGGACCAAATATCGCGGTAAAGCTCGCTGGATTTGGTCTTTGGGATGCCTTATGGTGCTTAAATAGATCAAGAATCGATTCATTTTGCCTCGTTGGAGCTAGGGTAAGGGGTGGGAAGAAGTGATTTGAGGTTGGTGGATATTTACTGAGTTGGGATGGAAGGGAACTCAATTTGTCCATGGAGTTGGTCTCACCGATGGGGTGCACGAGGAGCTCTAAGGAAGCTTCGAGACTGCTTGGGATGCTCTAATGAAGGTGACTGCTAGTTTTGACTGAAAGAAGAGGTATATACCTTCTTCCCCATATGAACCAACAAAAATAGTTGGTTCAAATAAGGGCAGTCAGTCGACCAATGAGGGTGGCCAAAATGGCATTGGATTGATGGTGTAGAGGTCCTCTAGTGGCTCAGCAAGTTTGGTGGATCCCCATGAAGTGGACATCTCATGGGGTGTGAACCAAGATTTGACCCAAGTGAGGGAGACCTCTCCTTGCCCAAAGGTTAAGCCCATAAGCTTTAGGTTAGGTTTAGTCAGCATGGCAGAGCTCAAGGCATGCTAAAATGGCATCCCCATGTAAAGGGAGGGGTTGGACCTTCCTATTTTAGGTTTTTTTATCCTATTTGGAACCCTTGGTTCACTTAGTTTTGGCTAAATTGGGCCCAACATGGGTCAAGTTGACTTGGGAAAGTCAATGGGGACCTAAGAATAAATCATACCAAATTTGGTTGGGTTTGAACTTAGTTTGATTGTGTTTGGCTTAATTTAGCCCATCCAGGTCAATTTGGGTTAAAATGGGCTAGATTGATCAAAATTGACTCAAGGGGACACTTGGGTTATGTTCAATTGATCATTTGTAATGCATTGTTGCAATTAGTTTGATCCAATTTAGAGTGTGTTTGAATTTGGATCATAGGGGTTTATTTAGGATAAATGGGTCAAGTTGATCAATTTGATCAAATTAGTCATATTCAGTTGATTGAAAGGTTGATGTATGTTTGATTGATCATTTGTGATTGATTATAGGTGTTGGTTTAAATTGATTTATATTAGAATGATCATTTGTAATGCATTTTTGCTATTAGTTTGATCCAATTTAGAGTGTGTTTGAATTTGGATCATAGGGGTTCATTTAGGATAAATGGATCAAGTTGACCAATTTGATCAAATTGGTCATATTCAGTTGATTGAAAGGTTGATGCATATTTGATTGATCATTTATGATTGATTGTAGGTGTTGGTTTAAATTGATTTATATTAGAATGAGTTTTAGTTCAATTTGACCCTTTAGGTCAAATGGGTCACTTGGGTTGGTTTGATTAAATTGGCTTCCATTGGTGATTCAAGTGTGTTCAATACTTAATTGGTGATTTATTAGAGCTATTGGTTATAGTCAATTTGAAGAGGAATGAGATTTGGCCCAATTTGGTCTTTAGGTCCAATTGGGATCAACTTAGTTAATTAGTCAAATTAGCTTGGTTTGGCTCATTTGATTGCAATTTGATGGTCAATGATGAATGATAATCACTTTGGAATGGATTGAGTGAATTGATTTGATCCAATTTGCATTGAATTAGTATTTGACTCAATTTGATCATTTAGGCTAAATTAGGTCATTTGTGGACCAATTGGATTGATTGGATCCAATTGGCGGTATATGAAGCTTTGAACCCTTTAGGTCAAGTGGGTCAACTTGAGTTAATTGAGTTGATTAGGTTGATTGAATGGTTTGGAATGAATTATAGCATATAATTGAGCACTTGGGACAATCATGAGGCTGAATTAAGTTGAAAATTAAATAGGATTTTGGCTTTGTAGGGTTCAAATGGATTGAGTTAGGTCCACTTAGCCTCTTTGAACCAAATTAAACCAAGATGAGTCACATTGTGCCCAGGTTAAGATGGCATTTGGTTTGGAGCTTGGTCTATAATCATTGTGTTTAGGTTTGAGTAATTGAGTAGTATGGGATTTGGTTGGACCTTAGAGTAGGTGAGGTTCTACTTATCCTAAGATAAGCTCTAACCCTAGGGTTGCATCCTATGAGTCTCTGAGTTTGGATTTGGTGTCCTCTTAGTCACTAGAAGTGTCCTAACACTAAGAAAGTCTTGTTGTCTAGAATAATCCTAGGACTAAGATGAGGGTATTCAATCTCACTCTAAAAGTGAGATCAACAAGCCCATGATTGGGTTAAGTTAGCTTTGTTGGGTTGAGATGGACTAGTTGATTTATGTTAATAATGAGCTAAACCCCTTGTGTCAAGCTTATTTTTGGATTAGGTGGAGTTGGGTTAGTATTTTTCTCACTTTTGGAGTGAGCTCTCAACTTTAACATCATAGATCTGGGACTCTTGTAGACACTAAGAGCTCCTTAATCTTAAGACACTTCTAATGATTAGGTGAACACTTAACCTAAGCTTAGAGACTTAGAAGGATTAGCCATGGGAATATGTCATGCCAAAGGGATTTAGGAAGACTTAGTTACCCCTATAGCCTTAATCCCAATCCTTGCTTCCTTCCTTAAACCAAAATCTCAAATTCAAATCCAAGTTCATAAATCCAATCCCAAATCAAATGATTGAAACCCATGATTAAATTCAAATTCCAAATCACTTCTTAAGCCCTTTATTTTTATCTTATGGACTTAGCCTTAACCAAATTCAAACCAACCCAATTCAATTGATTTTCTCCAAATTCCAAATCAAATCCAACTAAAAATGATTGAAACCCATGATTGAATTCAAACTCCAAAACCCTTTCCTAAGCCATATGAACCACCTTCATATGCTTGGCCAAAACTCCATTCAAACCAAATCAAATTTGGTCAATTCTTTATAAATCAATCATTCCTTCATTTATATTCACAAATATAAATGAAATCTAAATTCAAACTATTCAAATCAAATCAAACCAAATCAATTCCCTACTTAAGGCCTTTTGACCTACATCCCTCAACTTGGTCAAATTTGCTTTCAAATCACTCCAAACCCAAGTGATTTTCTCGTGAATCATTTATATCTTTATTTATATTCATAAATATAAATGAAATATAATCCAAGTCAAAGCCAAACTCAAATCAAATCAAATTCCCAATTTTAGCCTTTTTTGCTAAATTCTTGAACTTGGCTAAATGATACCCAAATCAATTCAAAACCCATGGATTTTCTTATGATTCAATCTTTCCTTCAATCATTGTTCCAAATATAAATATAAACTATAATTATCAGACCAAGTCCAAGTCAACCCAAGTCATGCTCATGTTGACCCCTTTTGACTTGAAATTATCATATGAACCAAAATCCATTTGACTCTAAACCAATTGCAATTGGATTTATATTTTCATCATAAATCCATATGTGGTCTCATCTAAACTTAAAATGGGCCAAAACCAAACCAATTGACCCATTTAGGTCCACTTGACCCAAAGTGACCTAAAAGTCCTTTTTGAGCCAAGTTCTAATCCGACCCAAATTGGATTGAACTAAGCCATCTAAACCTCATATCATGATCAATAATAACCCTAAGGTGATCAACTACCTTGAATTGGGTCAAACCACGTCAACTTGGTCCTTTGACCAAGTCAACCTTTAGTCCAAATGAAACCTAAACAAGCCAAAACCTACCATATGCCAAATTGATTGAAACCATTGACTCAAACCCACTCATGATCAATGATTGAACATGACCAAATCATCAATTAAGCCAAATCAAGTCCAATTGGCCATTTGACCTAAGTTGATCCAAATTGGCATAAAAAGTCAAAATAGGTCAAATCATGATTTGATCCAAATTGATTGTAATCAATGGCTCAAGTTCATTCCAAATCACTTATTGAACTTGACTAAAGCCATGATTGAGCCTAAATTGACCAACCCAACCAAGCCCAAATTGGCTTAAAGGGTCAAATTGGCCAAAATTCAAATTAAATCCAAATTAAATTAAACTAAAGCTTACAATTACTTTCAGTCAACCAATTAAACTTGACTCAACACCTAACCCAACCCAATTTGGTCAAACTGGTCCACTTGACCCATTTGACTCTTTTGAATCCAAATAAGTCAAATTCAAACCTAAGTCAAATTAATCAAAACCAATTTAACCAAAACATCCCAAATCATCATATGAACTAACCCAAGCTTTGGTTTGACCCAATTTGACCAATTGGTCAACCCAAACCAACCTAACCCAAAATGACCCCATTTTTGACCAAATGAAGCCAAAACCAACCTATGGAACCTTGGTGGCAAACCTAACTCAACCCAAACTGATCCTAAGTCATCCCTAAGCCAACCCAAATCCAAGTGGGACCCAATCCAAGGGAATTAACCAATGTGCAAAACTCTTTGCATAGGATTCTTGCCATAAGTGGCAAAGTCCACTTTGTCTTTCCCATAGCGTCCCTCCACTTGCCAAATGAGGCATTCCTAAGACACCTTAGCCCAACCTTAGTCACCTAGCACTTTCCATGGACCAAGGTAATCCCTCATTTCCCCCTCTCATGCCCAAACACACCATGGACACAAGGAAGGCTACCCAAATTCTCCCTTCGGTGGCCTGACATAGCTTCGACCACTCATGGCGAGCCATGTGGCACTAATGGAGACCCCTCTGGTAGGCTGGCGGCGATGAACTGGCCAAAATCAAGGGACAGATCCCATCCATCCATCAAATGTAATTGAGGGGTATACCCCCTCAATTCAAGTGGAAAATGGCACATTTCACACGTGAAGAGTTCCCCAAGTGATTTTGAAACTCCTCAGAGTGCTCTAAGTCCTCCCAAAGCCTCCAGAGCTTGGATTTCCTTCTCCTGTGTGCAGCCAAAATAGGACACCACCTTCCCATGCAATACTCCTCCACTTGATCAAATACCAATTCATCGCACCAACACCATTCTCATACTTTGTGGAAGCCAACCGAATCATCTTCGAGCCTTCCAGACCACCAGAGAATGGAGTTCGATCGAAGGCGAGGCTCTTATGCACGTGGATTGGTCGACTGAGCAATCTACACCAAATCAAACCTGAATCTTCTCAACGGGGCTTCATCTCTACTAGACGAAGCTCCCACCACCATACATTAGCTCCTGTGAGGTAATTCTACAAAATAGAGCTCCCTAGTGAAAATTGAGCATTTGAGCGAATCTTAGCTGTTGGATGTGTGTGTCTCCCTTCCCCGAAGGGGTGGGATGATTTTGGAGGCAATCCGAGCTCGGATCGAACGGGGAAAGACAGACGACATCCATCTTTCACTGCTCGTGAAGGAGGAAGATCATGGACCATCCATTCTATGGGATCAGAATGGACGGTCGTGATCAAATTACACATTATATCCATTGATTTCCCTCCTTTACTGTAGATCAAATCATGGCCATCCAATCTTAGATCGGATGGTCCATAGGGATAGCGTGTCCGCCGCAATCCGAAGCCGATGGATGTGATAACTTAAGTGGCCAATCACATCTTACGACATGGAAACCGTGCCGCATTAGTGTGTGGTGTCACTTTCGCGATTACGATTGTATGCCAGCTACTAATTTATTTTTAAGGTTTTAAGTGAAACTTCTAAAAATCATAACTAATCCTAGAAAAATCCAAAAAATACAAATGAGGGCTCATTTTGAAGATATTTTAGAGTAGAATCCACTAAAATTATGATTAATTAATTTATAATAATTATTTTACTTAATTAAGGTTTAATTAAAAACTTAATTAGCCTAATTACTATGATTAGTTTTCCAATTAATTTCAAATTTTTCAAAGATATTTAGGAGATGACCTCTGCCTCTCCAATTTTTCTTGGAATTTATTAGATAGTTAGTTAGGAAATCAATGGATTAATCCTTAATTAGTCTTTAACCTTAATTAGTGATAATTAAGCAAATTAACATTAGTTTAATTAATTAATTGAGCTCATTATCCTCTGTTAATAGTGGGAAACCTTAGGGAAGTGGTTTGAGTTCATTCCTTATAATAATTTCATTAAGCATTTTTATTCATTTCAAGTTAATTTAAAAATCTTAAATAATTAATTAGCCATTCAATTAACCAATTAAAATAAGAGAGAACCTAATTATTTTAGAGCCTAATTGAGTGTTTGAAATGACTTAGTGATTAGGATTGAGGCATTTTCCTTGATCCCTTTCCCAAATTAGTTTCACCATTCTAATTAAAACATAATCAAATTATTTAATCAATTAATCAAAGGCTTAATGAAATTAATTTATAATCCATTCATTTTGAGCCTAACTTTGTTTGATCAATCTTGGGTAGCTCTTTGGGTGTTCAATAGCCTAAAAAGAGAGCTAATGAAATTATGGTTAGCTCAAATTTGTGAGAAAATTACAAAAGTAGTTAAGTGAGCTCCTTAGGCTTAATTAACTATTAATTATGAGCCAATTGCATTAGGACCCTTTCATGTCTTAGGAGCATTGTCAATTTACTTTTATGTGGTTGCATCTCATATTGGGTCATCATTATTTAGTTAATTAGCTTAAGGTGATGTAGGTAAGGGTTAATTAATGGACTTAATTCATACCTCAATCTAATTAAGACATAAAATCAACTTAATTTCTCTTCATTAAACCAAATTAACTTACACATGGGGCATGGGATTAGGATTAGCAAGCCTGTTTCATATTCCTTAACTCAAACCAAACATAAAGATTAAAAATGGCTTTAAGAAACTTTGGTTCATCTCAAATGAGTTTGTTTAGTATGATTGTCCTTAGGACTTAGTTGGATTAAATGAAATCACATACTTGTGTTATTTTAATTCCTTCCATTCATGCTAAAAATATTGTATGCTTCTTTTACTCATACATTCATGTCTTTAAAATTAATAAAACAAAAAAATAATTTTCTTTATGTTAATTTGCATGTGTTGACTTAATTAAAAATATGTGTGGCTAGTATCACGCTTAAACCTCAAATATATTTTCAAAAATTTATTAATGAATGAATATACATATATATTGCAACTTTAGTTATATATACATAGAAAATGCAACTGAATATAAATTTACAAGAGCTCGTGGCTTTAAGTAGCGCTAAGGAGTTTCCTACGTCATTCCCTTTATGCGAAATAATGGTGACGTACCTGCTTGATTTCATTCTTATGCATTTGGACATCAGAATTTAGATAGAGATTTAATTCATTTACACAAAATAAATCAATCAAATCAAAATATATTTTTTCCATGGCTTTCTATTCTTATAGTTGTTTATACATCCATATGTGTCTAAGGATAGTGGGTATATTATTCTGGACATCCCAGGGATGCGCAGCTTTATGTAGCTTTAAGAAGGTTCCTACATCATTCCCTTCATGTAGAATAATGGTGACGTACTTTCTTAAAACTTTTATACATATGAATGTGTACTTATCTAATGAATGAAAACCTCCCTTCTTATATTAGAAAAAGACATGCATTCATATTTTGTTTAATTGGTTGAGTTGATTAGTCATGTGATTTAAGGTTCTTTCCTTATGCTTTTGTGTAAGAATTTAGATAGAGCTTTAAATTAATATGACAAAATCATTCAACCAAATGAAACATTAATCCCAAATACATTTACTCACATTCATCATTTTAAGTGTGCTAAGATATAAATTATATGTATAGCTTAGGATTTAATCATATGCATGATATATATAATGGAAAGAAATAAAAAAACATGTGTTATATGATAGTAATTTATTCTATCTATTCTTAAGATGCCTTTCTTATTGAATGAGTTTATTTAAAGTGAACCCAAACATTAGTACTAATTAAAATATATAATAAATCATTCACTAAAAGGAATTGATTAACTAATTTACTTTAGATGTGACTTAAGGTAGGGATAAAAGAGAGTGATCCTTTTTTTTCTCTCCATAACACTTAGTTGTTAAGTGTATATCAAGTGAAATAAAAGAAAATATTAAGTAAAATTTGCAAATTAATTAAACCATTTAAAGTGAAACCACCCTTCATAATTAAATGTCCTTCATACTTAGAAAATCTTAACTCTAAATCCTAACTAGAAATACCACACAAGCCCTAACATACATATTAGATTATGTTACCACTTCTAGCTTTATGTTAGGGTAGTGTATGGTTTAATGCTTGTTTGTGATATACTATTGTAGATGTTATGTGTATATTTTGTAGGATGTTAGGTTTAGTAATCTTATTTTCTGCATGAGATTATGCTTGATGGGCACTTAAAATAAATATAAATGCTCTCTTTCATAGATTTTTTAACTCCTAAGCATAATTTATATTAAAGGCATAGTTAGTTACCCATGTGCAAGGTGCTAAGTTTAAATTAATCATATAACTATTTGGGTTTTATGGTGTGTTTATCTAACACTTGTTTTACATGTGCAGTTAGATTTACTTTTCCATTCTTTTAATGTAATTGTGCATTAGGAATTTGGTTAAGTGTTATAGGGGTTAAGGATGAACATTGGCTAGAGGGTTTGATCCTGGGGTGCCATGTGATGCCTAGAAGCCTACCAAATCAAATGGAGCAAATCAAATGAAGAAATGGAGGGACCATGAAGACTTGAAGATCCCCAATAACACTTATCATTTATAATTTGTAATTATTCTTTCATATGCCGAGTTGTATAAGGGTAGAGCTCGACTACCCATTTCTTTTTTTCGGTTATGCTGTGGTACCCATCGGCTGTTATTTTTTTGAGGTTATAAATTGTTTGATAATTTATTTACATTGTGCAATAGAAATGGCATGTATTTTTTTCTAGTTTCTTCATGTATGATAATTTAATGTGTGGCTTGGATACATTTAGGCTCTTAGGGAAAAATAAATTTTCTACCTTAACTACAACTCATAACTAAATTTTCTAAAATAACTCATAACCTCACATAAAGCTTAGGCATTAAATCAAGATAATAAAATATTTAGCAACCCCTTAGCTAGATATTGTATGCTTAATATCATGCATGTCATTTTATTTCACTCTTATTAAGAGAGGATTTCCATCTTTGCCAGATAGGAAATAGGCTTGACCTTTGAGAGCCTATGATGAAAAACACCTCTTTCTCTTTTGATTTAGCATGTAACTCATTTCATCATGCATTTAGGCATATAAATTCCTATAGCCTATGTCAAAATAAAGAATCCAAAATCAAATATAATTTGATAACATTTGCATTAGACTAAGTCATTATTCATACCACTCATGCACTAGTCTCTTAAGGGGTGGGTTTAAGGACTTCAGTTTCTTTCTGACTAATAACAACCTAGCCATTTTGCAAAATATATGACTTGGCCACATGATTTTAAAACATAGGAGGAGTTAGCTGGCTTTCACTCCAGGCAGTTATAAGTCCAACAGTCAAGTAGTTTACGCTCTCTTGTGGAGGTAAACAATATACCCACTTTTGCCTTAGATATAAATCATGCTTTGGCCTTTGCTAAAGCACCCTAGATTTAGGATATGAGGTTGTTGTTTTCCTTTAGGGATACAAGCATAAATCCTCACCTCTTAGGTATTTTCATAATCTTGTATTGTGGAATTATAAGTCCTAGATTTCTAATAAAATTTCAACTCAAATATATAATTCTCCTCAATTTTAAACATATAAAGCTGGACTATAGGATAGTTTGCAATGCTCACTAGGCTTTCTAGTATCATGAGTATCTCTTACTCATCTCCTTTTGGTCTCGATAATAAATCTCTCCTTTTGATCTATCCCATCTGATTTTCCAAATATAGCCAATTTATTGATAGTCCAATCTTTGAATTCTTTGGAGACAATAATTTCCTACTTTACTTGAGAGTATTCCTAAAGAACTCACCTTCCTTAAGAAGTAATTAACTATGGGGGCTTGCCCCCACAGGGAACTTTAGAACTCGATTTAAAAAAAACCCTACTTTCTTCATCCATGTAAAGTAGGAGAAAAATCTCTAGTACATTCGAAGACCCATCATGCCTTAGGAGTTCTTATTAGGTGATTAGGTCCATCATAGGGTAGTGATTTCTATCTTTCAAGATGGTTGTTGACCTCATTTTTGAATGAGTTCTCAACCCCTCCACTTTAGGCTTAGGACTTCTCTTAGACTTTAAGAGATCCTTAATCTTAAGACACATCTACTTATTAGGTGGACACTCAAACCTAGCCCTAGAGACTTAGAAGTGTTAGCTATAGGAATAGGTCATGCCTTAGGGGTGTTAGGAAAATTTTCCTACCCTTAACTTAAACCATTCCTCATTTTCCTTCCTTCAAGTCAAACTCCAAATCAATTTTAATTGATTTTCTCCAAACTCAAATCAACTCCATATGAGTAAAATCCATGATTGAAATCTATGATTGAAACCCATGATCAAAATCCATCAAAAATTCTTAAGTCCAAATTTTGCCTAAGTCCTTAATCTACCCTTAAGGACTTAACCAAAATCATGGTCTAAACTAATTCAAATCTTTAATATTTTTTCAGAACTCATTTATATTCTCATTTATATTCACATATATAAATGAAATATAAATACAAACCCATCAAATCAAACTTAAAATTCCAAGTCAATTTATGAAAGTTTTTTAAGTTCTTTAAGTTCTCCCTTAAAGACTTAGCCTCTTTCATGATCTAAATCAATTCAAATTCTTGGAATTTCTTTCAAAACTCATTTATATTCTCATTTATAATCACATATTTAAATGAAATATAAAAATATCAATCAATCAAATCAAATGCAAAATTAAATTCCCAATTTAAAATTTTCATTAGTCCTTAATTTCCCATTAATGGACTTAGCCTAAACCTTGATCAAATCAAGTCAAACTCATGAGATTATCTCAAAACTCATTTATATTCTCATTTATATTCACATATATAAATGAAATATAAATATCAATCAATCAAATCAAATCCAAGAATTAAATTCCAAATCTAAAATCTCTCCTAAGTCATTAATTCTCCATTAATGGACTTAGCCTAAATCTTGATCAAACCATTTCAAAGTCATGGGATTTTCTCAAAATTATTTTATATTCTCATTTATATTCACATATATATATGAAATATAAATATAAATCAATCAAACCAAATTTAAAAATTCAAACTCTAAACTCCAAAATTTTCTTAAGTCCCTTAAATCCTTCTTAATGGACTTAGCCCAAATCATGATTAAACCACTTCAAATCCTTGAAATTTTCTCATGATCAATCTATATTCTCATTTATATTCACATATATAAATGAAATATAAATTTAAACAAACAAAACCAATTTCAAAAATCAAACTCAAATCAACTGGAAATCTAATCTAAGCCTTTAAAGTCAAAATCTTGAACTTAGCCAAATCATTTTCAAATCAAGCCAAACTCATGATTTTCTCTAATGGTTCAATCAAACCTACAATCATGAGTCCAAACATAAATCCAAACTCCAATCAAACAATCAAAACCTATTTCCAAAATCAAACCCAAAACCCTTTCATATTCTTCCTTTGAATATGAAATTGTCAGATGGATCAAAACCCATTTTGCTTCAAACCACTTGTAAATGGATTTATATTTCAATCATAAGTCCATATACAAGATCAATCAAACTTAAATCAAGCTTTGACCAACACCCATAGGCTCACTTGACCCAAAGTGACCTAAAGTACCCTTATGAGCCAAATTTTAATCTTAATCGAATTAGATTGAACCAAACTCATATCTCCCTCTCATCATGATCAACAATAATCATGGGATGATCAATCAATCAGAATTGGTCAAACCAGAGTCAAACTGGGGTTGACCAAGTCAACACTTAACCCAAAATGAAACCTAACATAGGCCAAATTCATTGACTCCATTGATCTAGGTTCACTCATGATCTATATTTGAACTTGACCAAGCCAACATTTGAGCCTAACCTAGCCCAATTGGCCACTTGACCAAAGTTGAACCATTTTGGCTTAAACGGTCAAAATGTGTCAAAACTTGATCAAGCCAAGTTGATCTAAACTAATGGGTCAATTTCTTTCCAAATCACTTGTTGAACTTGACCAAAGCCTCAATTGGCCAACTAGACTCAACCTAGCCCAATTGATCATAGACACAACATAACCTAAAGGGGTCATGTTGAGCCAACATTGAACTTAGCCCAAATTGGTTAGAAATAAAGATACAAATCCACTCCATATGACTAACCTAACCAAAACCTACCCTTGACCTACCTCAAATAGGCCAAATGGGTCAAATAGGTCAACTTGACCCATTTGACCTAAATGAAGTCATATGAGCCAAATTCAAAACTATACCAAAATGAATCAAACCAAAGCCACCAAAATATTTCAAATGGTCATATAAACTTGACCCAACCATTGGTTTTACCCAATTTGACCTATTGGTCAACTTGACCCAAGTTGACCCATTTTGACCTAAATGGGTCAACATGAGCCAAACCCTATCAAATGAATTCCAAATCTCATGAAACTTGGCCAAACCTAGTTTCTCCACATACCCAAAATATCCAAAGTGGATAAATAGCAAAATTACCATCCTACCCCTAGGCCATAGAATAAATTTTGGCTTAATCCATGCGTAATTTGGCCATACCCTCTTCATATTCACTTGAGGCTTTCCTAAAAGCTCAAGGGGACCTAGGGGAGAGTGGTGCACCCAACCTAATGGGTTTAGGTCAGCCCATTTGGTCCCTATACCAAACCCAACCCCATGGGTCAAAATTGAAAATTTAAAACCCCTCTCCCACTCATATTCAAGCACATGGGAGGTTGGCAATTCACTCCCTGGCTCTAATTAACGATGTGTACACTCCTAACTGATCAAAAAACCCATAAACTAAGCTCAATTGGATCAAAA
Organism: Cymbidium sinense; assembly: GCA_021442155.1. NCBI lineage: Eukaryota > Viridiplantae > Streptophyta > Magnoliopsida > Asparagales > Orchidaceae > Cymbidium > Cymbidium sinense. The sequence continues at coordinate 9,231,700 of CM038217.1, forward strand.
TGTTATGTGCATTGTTGGTCATCCGATCCTTCAAAGGGGAGATATACTCCCCTAATTCAATTTAATTCTCACTTCCCCTCTGTCGATTGAAGCTAAGGAACTCAGCAATCATGAGAGAGCACTCTCAAGCTTCTTAGGGAGGATTTGAAAAAGTCATTTCTCAATTTTCAAACAGTGAAAATAGGGGAGCTCAATCCATTCTCCAACTTTTTCCACACTCAAACTCCACTCAATTCCCTCTTCAAGCTACATCAGAGGACTAAGTCAAGTGCACCCAAGCTCTCTTCCAAGTTCTTAAAGCAAGGGGAGATTGAATTGGATCAAAGCCGAGCTCAAGCTAAAGAGGAGGTGACCCATAGGAAGATCCACTCAACCTTAAGTGCTCAAAACTTCAGCAAGGTTTCATCTCAACCAAACGAAGCTTCTCCAAGGGAATCGAGCGTCGGTGATCACCTCTAGCGAGGTATAAGATTTTTCAACCTTTAAACTCAATGTGGTGTGGAGCTTTGTATAAGAAATTTTCACCTCATAGATTTTTTTACTGTTGGATTTGACGCTCTCTTGCTTTAGATGGTGTGGGTTGAGTTTGATTTGAATCCATGCTAGATCGAGCTTGGATCTTCTCCTTGATCATGGACGTTCTCTGTTGATCAAGGGGAAGAACTTGGAAGATCTCATCCATCCATTTGGGAATTTTAGATGGACAGTTAAGATAATTTTGCACATTTAGATTTCCTCTTAACCATTTTAAACAACAAGGAGATCTCTGGCCATCCAATCTTTGATTGAGCGAGGATCAAAGCTATCACCACATGATTTGATGTTTAAGTAATCCCTCACGGCACGACATTGTAAACCATGCGACCACCAATCATGATGAGCGGGGATTAGTTAGAGTTAATTAAAATGCCTTAATTAATTTCTATTACTTTAAGGATCTTCTAAAATTCATAACTCCCTCTAGAAAATTCAAAAAAATGTGAAATAAAATCCTATGGAAAGATAATTAAACTTAGAATATTTTAAAATTAATTTTAATGGGTTTTGAGTTGTTATCTTCTTTGAATTTGGGTTTTATTGGAGAGTTTATTTTAATTAGGCCTCTGATTATTCCCAAATTTGTTGGGTATGTTTTAGGGGATGACTTCTGCCTCCCATAATTTTCTTGGGATTTATTGAGGGTTTGATTAGAAGAATCGCATATGAATTTCTTAATTACCCTCCTTATCTAATTAACCATAATTATGGTATGATTAGTGATTTTAACTTATGATCAGGTTGATCAGATCCAATAAGTAGGAGGTTTATGGAATATTTTTGAGGCATTTTCCCTAAGCTATTCCCTAAACCCCTTATTCTCTCTTTAATCTCCTCTTAATTAAGGTTAATTCATTAATTATCCCTTTATTTAATTTCTAAAAATTCTAAAAAGTTCCATAACTTAATTAATCTACTTTGGGTAGATACTTAGGTGTTCAATAGCCTAAGTTCAATTAAAAAATCAAAACCCAATTCACATGTGTGAAAGGGTGTTTTGGAATTACTTAAGTTAAACCCCTAAGCTTAATTAACTTTTAATTATGAGCCAAATTGCATTAGGTCTCTTTCTTATTAGGTGCAATGTAAATTTAAATTTCTTGTGGGTTTTATGTCATCTAATTGGCTCATAATTACTTGGTTAATTAGTCTAAGGTGTTAAGGGTTAATTAAATAATTCATACCTTAACATAATTAATGCATAAAAATGGATATAATTATCTAAAAATTAAACCAAAATATCAAACACATGTGGGAATGGGTTAGAAATAGCAAACTCATCTCACCTTTTTAAAATTAAATCAAACTTCAAACAAAACAAAATCACTTTGAATTCACTTTGATTTATTTTAAACTTTCTTATTCTATAAGAATGCCTTTAGGATTTAAGTGAAGTGAACTTGTTTACGTACTTTCATTAATTTGAATCTTTCCCCCAACATGTTAAATTTGTATGTCAAGTGGTTTCATGCATTAATATTTTTTAAATTCAAATTTTAAAAATGAAATTGTTTACTTTATGTCAAATTTGCATGTGTTGGCTAAAGTAAAAAATATGAATGACTATTATCACTACTAAATCCAAATTATTTTCAAAACATATAAATCAAATACAAAATCTGAAAGTATACTATTTATACTTTAATTATGAGTTTGTATGTGAAATAAAATAAAGGTTGGCTTAGCATAGGTTTCCTTTCTTTCTTATGTTGGTATAGTTTTGAATAGGAATTTGGTGAGGTGTATGGTTCATTTGAAAAGAACCTAACACTCACCTAATTCTAAATTTTATTCAACTCTATGCTACCACTTAAAAAGGGTTACCTATACTAGCATAGATAAATTACATAAATAAAAATGAATCCATTAATTCAACTTTTGCATTCTCCTTTTCTACTCATTTCTTTTATACACATGTTTGAATTTAAGAAAAGTGGTATATTAGTCTAGACAACCCCGAGATTGCGAGGCTTTAAGTAACCTTAAGTAGGTCTTGTACCTTACACCTCTGGTTAACAATGGCACTATACTCACTTATGCCTTTCTTACTTTCATGTGTGTATGTGAAAATTTGGATAAGGAAAACCCTTTCTACCCAAGAAAAATCATGCATAGAAAACATCTAAATTTTCTTAGATGGATTACTTAGCATGCATCATAAAAGTGTTAAAAACTCTCATTTGTATGTATAGATTTGCTAAGGGTCCATCCATATGCATGTTATATATGTTGAAAAAGAAATGAAGTAATGTGTGTGATGTGAATTTTGGTTCATTTTATTTAATCTTGAAATGCCATTCTTTTTAATAGGTTTGTTTAGAGTTTACCTAAACATAGGATTAATTAAAATATGTAATCAAAACATTCACCTAAATGAAACTAAAAGGTGAATCTACTTTAGAAATTACTTAGGTTAGGGAAGGAAAGAGAAGTTCTCATCTCTTTTCCTCTCTTCATAACTTAGTAATTAATTGTAGGATTCACTTGAACCAAAGCAAAACATAAAATAAAATCAACCCAAAACAATTAAACAACTTAAATGAAACCCTCCTCTAAGTTGAACATGTTCTTCACACTTAGAAATTTGAACCTAAAATCATAACTAAGCATACCACACAAACCTTCAAAGCACAGACATTAGCTTAAGTCACAACTTCTAGCTTTAGGGTAAGTCGGTGCATGGTTTAATGTTTATTTTATTTTATGATATATGTTTTAGACTAGATGTTAGGGTGTATGCTTATAGAATGAATGGTAGGACGTTATTAGTCTAACTATTCTTTTCTGCAGGGGATTGTGCTTAAGGGGTGCTATCATAAATAAAAATATAAATGCATTTTCTTGCAGGTGCTTCATACCCCTAAGCATAATCCATGGGCTAGGTGAACTTAGTCACCCATGTATGGGGAGATAAGCCCAATATACATGCTTAGGATTTGTGTGGTTTATTTTAACTAACCTTTATTTTGAAGATGTTAGTACTTTTCATGTAAATTTGTATGCAATTAGGATTTTGGAATGATTCTTATGGGGATTAGGATGAAAATTGGACATAAGATCCTACCTTATGCATCATGTGAAGCCTTGGAGCATCTACTCCCTAACCATCCAAAAGATGGAACCAAAGAAGAAAGAAGATAAGAACAAAAGAAGATAAGAAGAAAGAAGAATGAACCTTGAAAACCCCCCATAATAATAAATTCCTTGCTTAATTATAATTTAATTCATTTGTAATCTGAGTTATATAAGAGTAAAGCTCAGCTACCCACATTTGATATTTTTGAGTTTGTGTGGTGATGCCAAACCACAATGGCCTTTTTATTCTTTTTTGCGATTAGCTTTATAAATTGGTTGATGATTTGTTTAACTTTTACATTAAGTGGCATGATTTTCCTAGTTTCTTCCTTGCTTTATGTATGGACTGGATGTGGATTAGGCTCTTTAGGGAAAAATAAATCTTTTACCTAACTTAACTCAAATAAAAATTAAACAACTCATAACCTCACCTAAAGCATAGGTTTAAAATTAAGATAAAATAATTAGCAACCCCTTAGCTAGATGAGCATTTTTTTGTAATATCATGCAAAAATGCATCTTATTTCACTCTTGATTGCAGAGTTTTCACCTTTGCTAGAGAAACTTGGCTTGACCTTTGAGATCCATGGTGGGAACTCACCTCCTCCCTTCTCACTCATTTTGGCCAATAACTTTTTTTCTCATGCATTAGTCATATGAATCCAATTAGCCTAAGTTAAAAATAATTGTCTAAAATGAAATGAAATGAAATCTGAATCGCATTATATTTAGATCATTTGAAGCATGCCCTTTACATGATCTAGTCTCTTTAAGGAGTGAGTTTAAGGACTTAGTTTCTTTCTAAATAAATAACAACCTAGCTATCTTGCATAAGCATAAATATTTTCTACATGTATTTAAAATTGTAGGAGGAGTTAGTTGGCGACCACCCCCAGGTAGTTGGAAGTCCAAGATGTTGGGTGTGGTTTGTCCTCTCTTATGGAGGTAAACTAATTACCCATTTTTTTCCTTAGATTTAGGTTGTGCTTTCATCCCTCCCCAAAGCTCCCTAGATTTAGGTTCTGAGGTTGCTTCTCTCCTTGGTGGGCCATAAGCATAATTCTTCACCTCTTAGGCATTTCCTTAATCTTATGTTAATAAATCATAAGTCCTAAATTTCTAATAAAAAATGCAACTCAAACAAACTAAATCAATTTCAAAAATGTAAGGCCCAACTATAGGATAGTTTGAGATGCTCGCTAGGTTTCCTAGCATCATGAGCATCTCCTACTTATTTTCATTTTGGTTTTGATAATAACTCCCTCTTTTGATCAATCCCTTTTGATCTTCAAAATAAAACCAATTGATTGATAGTCCTTTCCTATTGAGATCTTCAAAGACGATAATCATTTACCTTAATCGAGAGTTTTCCTAAGGGACCCCATCCCTTAGGATGTAATTAACTATGGGGGCTTGCCCCTGTAGGGAACTTAACAAACCAAGTTTAAAATAAACCTTGCTTTACTTTTCCATGCAAAGTAAGGGAAGAATCTTTGGTTCATATGCAAACCCATCGTACTTATGAGTCCTTATTGAGGTGATTATGTCCATTAAAGAGTAGTGGCTTCTATCTCTCAAAAAGTACACTATTTCCTTGATAACGTACATGATTACCTAAATAAGTACATCTGTGGATCTACGTGGATCTCCATTCTACATACTTAGATTTATTGAATGGAAGTCCTCTTTTTAAAACATTAAAACTTTAACAATCATATTTCAAAAAATTTCAAAAAACATTTTGGAATTTCACTTAACATACCCAAATTTGCTAAGTGAAGTTTCCAAATCCAAAATCAAAATCAACAATCATATTTCAAAATTTTGAAAACAAATTTTGGAATTTCACTTAATATACTCAAATTTGTTAAGTGAAGTTTCCCAATTTCAAAATTCATAATTTTCAAAAACACATTTGGAATTTCACTTAATATACCCAAATTTGCTAAGTGAAGTTTCCAAATCCAAAATCAAGGATCAACAATCACATTTTATAATTTCAAAACACATTTGGAATTTCACTTAACATACCTAAATTTGCTAAGTGAAGTTTCCAAATCCAAAATCAAGAATCAACAATCACAGTTCAAAATTTTCAAAACATATTTACAATTTCACTTAACATACTCAAATTTGTTAAGTGAAGTCTCCAAATCCAAAATTCAAAATTTTTAAACACATTTGGAACTTCATTTAACATACCCAAATTTATTAAGTAAAGTCTCCAAATTCAAAATCCAACAAAATTTTTCAAGCATACATTTGGAACTTCATTTAGCATAATCAAATTTGCTAATTGAAGTTTCCAAATCCAGAAATCCAAAATCAATAATAATATTTTAAAATTTTCAAACAACTTTTTGGAACTTTATTTAACATACCTAAATTTTTTAAGTAAAGTTTCCAAATCCAAAATCAAAATTTTTCAAACAACACATTTGAAACTTCATTTAACATACCCAAATTTGTTAAGTGAAGTCTCCAAATTCCAAAATTAAAATTTTCAGACACATTTTTGGAACTTCATTTAGCATTCTCAAATTTGCTAAGTGAAGTTTCCAAATCCAAAATCAAACATTTTCAAAACATATCTTAGAACCTCACCTAGCATACTCAAATTTGCTAAGTGAAGTTTCCAAAGTCTAAACAAAATTTTTCAAACACCTTTTGAAACTCCCTTCCTTAGCATACCAAATTTTCTAAAGATAAATTTCCATTTTCAAAACCAAAACAAATCAAAAAAATTTTGGACACACCATTTGGAATTTCATTTACCATACTCAAATTTGCTAAGTGAAATTTTCAATTCACAAAACCAAGTGGGACTTCATCTTTAGAATACCAAATTTGCTAAAGTAAAGTCTCCACTTTCAATCACATCAAAACAAAATAAAAAACTTAGGATTCCCTTAGCATACCAAATTTCCTAAGGATCCTACCCTTTTCAAAAATCAAAATATCAAAACAAAAATGAAACTCTTATGATATCCTTAGCATCCTAAATTTGCTAAGGATCCTATTTTCAAAAATCAAACAAAACACAATTGGGTTCTTCACTTAGCATACCTAAATTTGCTAAGTAAGAATTCCAATTTTTTCCAAAATCAAAATAAAACAAAATTCACAAAAAGAAGCAATCACTTTTACTTCACTTAGCATACCTAAATTTGCCAAGTGAGATTCTAAAATAATCAATTAAAAATAAAATCAATTTGACCCTTACTTTAACATACCTAAATTTGTTAAAGGAAAGGGACCTCAAATCAAAAATTCAAATTCAAACAAACTATGAACCTATGGAAGCATCCTTATCAAAAATTTTGAATCCATATTTCAACATACTTAAATTTGTTGGAGTTGGATTCATATTCAAATTTCTCTTTCAATCAATCTTCTCAAATCCATTTGAACCCCACTTAACACTTCCAAGTTGTTGGATGTGGGTTTAAATTTTTAAAATTCAAAAATTCAAAATCTATAGAGATAGAAATATGATACAAGTTCATTTCTCATTGCAAATTCTTTACATTCAGTCAATGCAGTTCAGTTTCAGTCTATTACAGTCAGTGAAATGGTCGGTTCTTAGAAGTTTGTCTTCACCTTCCCCCACGGTATGGATCTAGCTTTAGATCAAGCAAACTTCCCCTGACTGGACCATACCCACCTAATTCACTTTGATCGGGGATTTGAGGGAGCCAGGATCACTTGTGAGGGCATTCCCTTCACTACAGTCAACAGGACCAAGGTGACTGGGTAGAAGATAGTCATTAGGATAGACTTACCTTCTTATTCTGATATCTCCTCACTGAAGAGGAAAGTTATGGTAATACCACAGACTATAGTTATTATAGTGCCAATAGTACTAGTAGTACCAACTCCAATTGTAGTTCATCCTAGAGTTGCTCATGTTGCCCCAGTGAGGGCTAGTACCCTATCATCTGTACCCTCTAAGGGTAAGGTTCCCCTGGTCTCAGGGCTTGCCTCCCCTACATTTGAGTATAGGTCTAGCTCGCACTCCTCCCATCCTACCGTACCCACTGTAAGAACAAGAACCACATGATCAAGTGGTTTCACTCAGATAGCTAGAGCTAGAGGTAGCAGCTCGATCAGCCATGGAAGAGTCTCCCATTATCACTTCACCACTGGTAATAGAAAATTAATTCCATCTTCTCTCTGGATCAGACAGATAGGATGCCAGGAGGATCCATTCATCACCTCCTCCAGTGGTGCAATTTTATACCCGCTTAGGAGTAGGAGGTCTACACCCGACCTCGTCATCTTACGCCAGTGGGGTGGAGCATACGTCCACTCAGAGTCCGGGACACAGTTTGATCTTCGATCTATTATCCCCCACAGTGTGGGGAGACATATTCGCTAGGAGAGGGACCGTGAGGCTATGGTGTTTATTTTTGGGGTGTGGGACACCACGCAAATCTTAGGGGGTACTTATTGAAGTGATTGGGTATAACATTAAGGAATGATGTACTATCTCAAAAGATAGAAATCACCACCACATAATGGACTAATCACTAATAAGGACTCCCCAAGGCATGATGGGTCATTGAATATATGAGATCTTTCTCTAATTTACATGGAAGAGTAAAGTTGGGTTTATTTTAAGTCAGGTTCGTTAAGTTCCCTATGGAGGCAAGCCCCCAAAGTTAATTACATCCTAAGGAATAAGAATTTCTTAAGAATACTCTTGATTAAAGTAGACAATTAGGATCTCTATAGATTTTAAGGTTAAAACTATCAAAGGATTGGCTATTTTAGGAAATCATATGGGATAGATCAAGGAGAAGACTAATTTTTGGAATCCAAAGGAGAAAGTAGGAAATGCTCATGATACTAGGAAGCCTAGTGAGCATTCCAATCTATCCTATAATTGGGCTTTATATTTTTGAAATTGAAAAAAGTTACTTATTTGAGTTGACATTTTATTAGATTGCAAGGCTTATAATTCTAGAGCATAAGATTGTGGAAATGCCTAAGAGGTGAGAATTTATACTTGTAGCCTAAAGGAAATAGCTATCTCAAATTCCTAAACTAAGGAGCCTTGGTATAAAATAAAGGCACGACCTAAATCTAAGGCAAAAATGGGTATATGGTTTACCTCCACAAGAGATAATAAATCACCAGACTGCTGGACTTATTATCGCTTGGAGTGGCAGCCAGCTAACTCCTCCTATGCTTTAAATCCATATAGACGAGTCTTATGCTTTGCAAGATGGCTAGGCTTTTGTTCATTTAGAAAGAAAAGTAAGTCCTTAGACTCACTCCCTAAGAGACTAGAGCATGAATGGTATGAATCCATGACTTAATCTAATGCAAATTTTATCAAATTTATTTGATTCTTTTGGACTTTTAGTTTGACACGGCTATGGGATTTTGTATGCCTAAATGCATGAGAATTTGATTATAGGCCAAATCAAGAGAGAAAGGGTGTCTTCCACCAAAGGCTCTCATAGGTTAAGCCTTGATTCTCTGGAAAAGATGGAAGCTCCCTCTTAACAAGAGTGAAAGAATATGACATGCATGATATTATACATTCATCCATCCAGCTAAGGGGTTACTAAAAATTTTATTATCTTGATTTAATTCTTAGGCTTTTATGTGAGGTTATGAGTTATTTTAAAATTTTAGTTATGAGTTGTTAATTGGGATAGAAAAATTAATTTTATCCTAAGAGCCTACTACATCCAGGCCACACATTAAAACATCAATCATAAAGAAACTATGAAAAGCATGATGTTCCAATGTGCAATCTAAACACAACATCAAACAATTTTATAAATTATCATAAAAAGAATAAAAGGTCAGTGCGGTCGGGTTCTGCTGTACACCCCAAAAAGAGAAAAAGAATGGGTAGCCGAGCTCTACCCTTTTACAACCTGGATTACAAAAATAATATATATGCTATGGGGGTCTTCTTTTCTTCATTTCTTAATTTCTTTCTTTTGATTTGATTTGCTCCAAAGGAATCACGGCACCCGACTAAACCTTACATTACTCATCTAATCCCCATAACACTAATCTTAATTCCTAATGTAAATTTACATCAAAAATAGGAAAAGTTAATCTAGCTACACCTACAAAATAAATGTTAGCTAAACACACCATACAACCCAAGCAGTTATATAAATAATTTGGACTTAGCACTCACACATGGGTAACCAAGCCCACCTGTCCTAACATGGGTTACACTTAGGGGCTAAGCAACCTGCACAGCAAAAACATTTATATTTTTATTATAGTGGCCCTTTAAGCACAACCCCCTATAGAAAATATGATTAATCTAATAACGGCCTAACATCCTGTCTACGAGACATACACCCTAACATCCAGTCTAAAACATTACATCACAAAAACAAAACACAACATCATACATACAACGCCCTAACTTAGCATTAGAAGTGGAGACTTAGTATTCTAATGTGTGTGCTTAAGGCTTGTGTAGCAAGACTTTACTAGGCTTCTTTAGTTTAAGTTCCAATTTGGAGTTTGAATTTACTTAAATTTTACCCTTGGGTGATTTTAATTTAAATGATTTAATGATTTATTTTTCATTTTTTATTTCAATTTTATTTGGTTGAAATGATGTTTAAGTTCTTAAGAATGAAGAGTAGAATGAATTCCATTTGTAGATGGAACTCATCATACTCTACATCCTAACTCCTGAAGAGTATAACTAAGATCCTTAAGTATCTTAATTAGCCCATTTGAATTTAAGTGATTTATTTGATTTGATTTATTTGATTTTATTTAGAGCTTAGAATTTAAGTTTGTTTAATTATTTGATTGATTGATTTTGGATTAGATATTTTAGTGAATTGCATCTTGATAACTCAATATCCTTAATATCTAATGAAGTTTAAGTTTGTTTAAGTTCATGTGTTTTGGTTGATTGATTTTAGATTAAATGTTTTCATTTAATTAAATCTTAATAATTCAATATCCTTTTAGATTAATATCTAATTCTTTTCTTTGATTATGGTTATATGATTTAACTTTAATTTAAATCTCTGATAATTTCAACTTAATCTGACTTATATTTTTGGTTTAATTAATGAAATATGATTTTCACTAAAACTCAAATTAAGCTCACAATACTCAGGGAAATTTGGTGATTTTTGGTATGTTGGATTCCTCTTAGAAGGATGAATCCAACGAGCCATTGTTTGTAATTTTTGGTTAAATATTTTATTTTCTGTAAATTTTTGAAGTTTCAGGTGATTTAAATTATTATTTTTTTTTTATAAAGAAGGAAATACGCGCGGTTTGGACGGGAAGAGAAAGCGACCCATGGGTCCCTCTGGGCCATCCGATTGCAGATCATACGATCATCGTGCGATCCGAAGGCAGATAGTGCAATCGGTGCGATATCCATCGATGTGATCGTAGCGATCGATCCGTCCGTCCGTGAGCGTTCAATCGGATGGTCTAGATAACGGTGTCAAGGCGATCGGATCGCTCAAATCACATGATCTAAGCCATCCGATCACGTGAACCATGCAATCGGATGGTCTAGATTGCATCACGCGATCTGAAGGCCCGGATTGCGCAATCCACATGCGATCCGAGCCATCCAATCCCGCGAACCACAGGATCGGACGGTGGCTTTGAGCCGCTGATGATGAATAGTGTTTTCAAGGATATTTTTGGAAAATAATGAGAGTTTCTAAGCTAAAACTTGTCCAAATGGACCCATTTTCACGCTGATTCGCACCTAAAAAATTATATTTATTGATCGGGTGATTTAAAGTAAAAATGCTAGATTATCTAAGGGAGCTCCTAAAACCACGAGAAATTTAATAAAAAAAATATGCAAAATCCTAAGGCCATCTATGGTTTGATGAAATTTACCTCACCAGGGATGATTTTCGGTGGCGGTGAAGATCCGAACGAGCTCCTAGGTATGTGAGGAAGCTTTGGAGTAATCTTTAGCCCTTACCTTCCTTCGGAGCATCGCCTTCTCTGATGTCTACCGTTGCCTTGTCGGAAGAGTACTTACTTGTGTTTTTGAGCTTAAAATGCTTCAAAGAGGTGGGGGATGGGTTCCTTTATACTTTGAGAAGCTTTTGAGAGCTGAATGGTGGTGGGAGGAAGAGGTGGGGGATGGGTTCCTTTATACTTTGAGAAGATTTTGGGGGCTAAATGGTGGTGGGAGGAAGAGATTTCAAGCCTCATCTCCCCCTCCTTTTTTAGTGGCCGAAAATATAAGTTTTTTTGAATTATTTTGGCTCCAAATTGATTGCCATCTTGTTGGGGTGGTTGGGATGGATCTAGATTGATTGAGGACTTTAGATTTTTGCTCCAAAGTCCTCTCTTTCTACCATATGATTAGATTTATTCAATTGAAATATTGGGGACATGTGATGGGGGGTTAAGTGCATGTGATGGGCGAATTAAATGAAGTTGGGTAGAATCCTATGTGGGGGAGAATCAATGAGGGATTTAAATGGGTTGGGTTTATTTTGGGCTAACCCTAAATGGGTTTGGGTTGGGTTTTATCAACCCCCAATTGATTTTTGCTTGGTTTCAAGAGATTTGGCCCAATTTGGGTCATATGGGTCATTTTGGGTCAAATTGATCCATTTGACCAAAATTAGCCAAATTAGCTTGGGATATGGGTTGATTCATGTTCAATTGGCTAATTGAAGATGAATGTGGTCTTTGGTTTGAATTTATTTGGATTTAATTTTGATTTAGGCTAAATTGACCCTTTAGGCCAATTTGGGCTAAGTTGGGTCAAGTTAACCAATTGGGCTCGATTGATCAAATAGAGTTTAATTATGGCTTTGGTCAAGTTTAATAATCAATTTGGAATGAGCTTGAGCCATTGGTTGCAATAAATTTGAGTAAGATCATGATTTGACTTGATTTAGTCCTTTAGGCAAATTTAGGTCAATTTGGATCAAATGGCCAATTGGGCTTGGTTTGGCCCAATTGATTGTAACTGATCATCCTAGGGTGATCAACAATAATGGTGGAAGATTTTGGCGAGCTTGGTTCAATCTAATTTGGGTTGGATTAGAAGTTGGCTCAAATGGGTCCTTTAGGTCACTTTAGATCAAGTGCACCTAAGTGGGTCAATTGGTTTGATTTTGGTTTGATTTGAATTTAGTTAAACTTATATATGAGCCCTATATTGGAATATAAACTCAATGGCAATCAATTTAGAGTCTAAGGGGTTTTAGCTCATTTAAAATTTTCAAGTCAAAAGGACTAAGTTGGGTTTGACTTGGGTTGGTTTTGATTTGATTTGATGATTGTAGGTTTCATTATATTTGGGTAGATAATTGAATGAATGATTGATTCAAGAGAAAATTCATTGGTTTTGACTTGATCTAGATAGAATTTGGCTAAGTCTAAAGAATTGGCTTAAGGGTTTAGATTAAGTTTGGATTAGATTTTTTATATAGTTTTGGTCATTTGAATTTGGATTTCATTTATATTTGTGTAAATGAATGAATAATGAATTATAAAGAGATCAATTGAGTTTGATTTAATTTAAGGGGAGTTTTGGCTAAGCTTATGAATGTGATTCATATGGTTTAGGAAGGGGTTTTAGGATTTGAATTTGATTTTTTGTTTCAATCATTTGGAGTCAAATTTTAAAGTTATAATTAGAATTTGAATTTGAATTTGTAATTTAGTTTGAGAATTAAGTCGGGTTTGATTTGAGAAAGTGTGTCTAGATTAGGTTTAGGCTATGGGATAGGTAATTTCCTTAAACCCTAAGGCATAGCCTAATCTTATGATTAACACTTCTAAGTCTTTGGGCTTAGGTTAGGTGTTCACCTAATCACTAGATGTGTCTTATGACTAAGGAAATCTTAGTGTCTAGAAGAGTCCTAAGTCTAAGAAGAGGAGGTTAAGAGCTCACTCTAAAAATGAGGTCAATAGAGGCCCATACATCAAATGTTACTAGCGAGTGGCGGGGTTTAGCCAATCTGCTTTTTAATTAATTTTCTAAGTGCTTGCCGCTAGCCATACTGATAGTACTCTTCTCATTGGGACCAGCCACCATAAGAGGGTAGTTCTTGTGCATAGAGAATCGGTGGTGTCTCCACCCCACCTCTACCCTCATGCCATCTAGAGTTCTGACATCTCCCATTCCATCTAAGGCCATGAAGGCCACATCGGAGAAAAGCACACCTGTTGGTGATTATGACCAAATTCTACCCTTCACCACTCATGGTAGGGAGCTCTCTACTTGACCTTCCTGATGGTGTGCGGATGGAGTGGCGACCACGAGCATCATGGTGTTCCTTCACTAACTTACATACGATTGAGATGGTGATAGTTATTATAAATATTACAAATGATAGTTCAGCTGTGCTAGTAGTAAAGGAACATCCTAGGATTGTTACCCCTCTTATAGCCAGTAGTAGTCAGGAGTGTCATTCATCCAGTGAGTACAGTCCACACAGGATTGACTCTCCAATGATAGGCGAGGTCCGATATCTCTCAATGCACGATAATGATCGCACTGGTCAGCCTAAACTATTTATACCTACTGAGTTGGATTGTTCCTTAGATGAGATAGCTGCACATTATTTCATGGAGAAGAAAGAGATCTTGGGGTACGCCTAGTCTGATGAAGAGAGAGTCAACTTTAATCCCAATAAAGATGACTTGATGGGGGATTCATTTGGAGTATGCACGGTTGACACTAAAGGATCTCTTCTTTGAGAATAACAAGCTATGAAAGGTGATGAGGTTGATCAAGAAGACACCACAGAATTAGCCCAACACCTCTGATAGTAGTTGAGGCAGAAGGATGAACAAATTGATAGGATGGCATAATAGTTACAGGACTTGTTGGCAGTAGTGTCATTGCTTCAGAAATAAGCCTCTTTAGTTTATCCTATTACAGTTGATATCAGCCAGCCTGAGTTAGTGCATGTCTTGGACCCAGCCAAGACTCTACTTCTCGTTGAGCAATGTAGCATTAGCCTGTATAGAAAGGTAGTGGAAAGTACCTCTATACAAGGAATGGATATAAAATCCATGGTTGAGCAACAGGTGACGGAAGCTTTGGTTCAAGCCCTGGGAGGATCATTTGTTCGAAAGGATAGACCCTACCCAGAGGAATTTGATGTTATCCAATATCTCAAGGGTTTCGTGCCTCCTTCCTTCAAAAGCTTTGATGGCAGTGGAAACCCAAGGTAGCACATAACTCACTTGAGGGCCGTTGTTGCAGTGGTATGATACTTTACTTTTGACTTTTGTCGGTAGCCTAGTGGGTATTACTTTTGATTGGTATCTTGAGCCGCCCAACATTGTAAAGACATTGTTGAGAGCAACTCTTCATCAGAGATTTGCTTGGATCTCAAAGGGTTATAGGTGATCTCGTTGTGCACACCCTGAGTCCCTTGATCTCTTATAACTTTTATATAAAAAAGTAAATTATATTGACATGCATTTGATCTCTTAAAGAATATCCATGGCCAGCCTTCATGCTTAAGGGTTTCACTATCAAGACATTTGAGAAGCTAATCAACAAGGCGACTAGTCTATAAGGAGAATAATTAGTTACCTTTTCAAGATCAGTTACTCAAGAGGTATAGAAGGTTTATAAAAGAAGCCGAGGTTGACAAGGGAAATAGCCATCTAGAGATCGGTCAGAGACACGACCTCTGACCTCCACCTCCTTTGCCACCAGAGAGATAGCCATGGCCTCCATCAACCTCGGCCATAGCCACCTCACCATACCACCACCACCATACATATCACTTGTAGCTATGGTCCATCTACTCTTTTAGATAAGTTAAATAAACCTTATTCTTTTAAGAGAGAGGTAATCAGGAAAATCTTTAAGAATCTCTTAAAGAAACTTGATTTTCAGCTACCTGAACTTAGGAGACTGGAGGAAGTAGGCAAAAGTCATGATCCAAAATTTTTCCCTTACCACTGTATGCTAGGCCAAGTTTTGGAGGATTTCTTTACATTCAAGGACAAGCTTGAACACAGTTCCATGATCGGTGTTGTAGTTATCCCAAAGGAATACTTTGTGGCTCAACCTTCTAGTTTCATTAGGGTAATCCTTGGTGATACAAGTGATCCTACCAAAACCAAAGAAGGTTGGGACATTTCTTTGTCTAAAACCTCTAAGAAAATAATTCAGAAGATCAAAAAGCTTTCCTTGCGGTGCAGTCACTCAAACCTCCAACATCAAGGAAGGTTGCAAGTTTCCAAGTGCCTCTAGAAAAGTGAGCTAGCGGTGAGCGGTAACATGTGTTAGCAGGGATAACCCTTTAAGCGACCGACCATGTCCACCTCCGACCATTCGACTTCAGGTGACTTCTTCCATTTCAACTAGTTCTTCTGTTTCTTTTACTAGTATAACTCTTGTATCGATAAGGGCATCAAATCCCTTACTCACTTGACTTCTACTTTGTACTTCCAAATAATTCCAAGAAATTTAAGAAAAAAGCTAGTTTGAATTATATTTGTGTCACTTCTGATGGGTTGTCTTCTTCTATTTCTATCGATAACTCTTCAAGTATGATTAACTATAATAATTCTGATCTTCCTCTTTTTGATTCAGAGTTAGACTTTCTAACTCTGAATACTATGGGTTCACTGCTTGAGATAGACTTAGAATCATCTGATTCTGAGAGACCCATAGGAAAAGCTCTAGGTGAGCCTAAAGTGCAGGTAGAACCTTCAATCACCTTGCCTCAAGAGATCACCGAAGTCAACCTCTATAGTGGCAAGGTTCTACCTCCTAGGACAGCACCTCTAGATAGAGAAAAATAAGTCATTGGTACTAAAGATCGAGAAGCCCTTCCACAAGATGCTCCACCCTTGGATATGCTTGTGGAAGACCAGCCGAAGGTGGACTACAATGTCCTTTCTCATCTAAAGAAATTGTCATCTAAGCTAAGTATATATGATGCCCTTGTCTTATCCAAAGAGATGAGGGAATCACTAATCAAGGCTCTCCTTGATCCTAGAATTTGCTTAGCTCAACGGCCATAGGTGAGGAAGCACATTATGCAAAAGAAGCCCAAGGGATCACCTTCATGAAGACCTTCTTACGGGGACTTGGAACTTCGTCCCTACATCATAGACGACATGGATAGGTTCAGACTTGCCAGGGTTCTCGTGGATTCAGGTGCATCAATGAACATTATGAGTCTAAAGACCCTTGCCTATTTGAATATTGACATTTCTACACTTCAAAAAAGATAGGATGATGTTGAGAGGATTCAATGATCAAGGTGAGCGGGCCATAGGTTCTACAATGTTACCTTTGGAGATAGGGAACTGGAAGACTGAAGCCAAGTTCTACATCATTGATTCGAATAATTCATTCACTTCTTTGCTTGGTAGGCCTTGGATACATCAGAACAAGATCGTTCCATCCTCCCTTCATTAGTGTATCAAGTTCAGAAAAGATGAAACTGAATACTGTATCAATGGGGATGAATAGTCAATTTCAGTTAGAGAGGTTGAGATTTATAAGGATGCGACCTACTATCTTCCTCAAAACACCCTTTCTTGTGAACTTGGAAAAAATTTAAATACAAATACAAAAGCAAAAAAAAAAGATAAAAGAAAATAAAAGGAAAAAAGAAAGTCCAAGTACACAAGAAAGAGGGACTGAAGCCAAGTTCTACATCATTGATTCAAATAATTCATTCACTATTTTTCTTGGTAGGCCTTGGATACATCGACTCCATCCTCCTTCATCTGCATCAAGTTCGGAAAGATAGGAATTGAATCTGTCAACGGGATGAAAAACCATTTTCGCTAGAGGTTGAGATTTATGAGGATGAGACCTAGTTTCTTCCTCAAAACTCCCTTTCTTGTGAACTTGGACAAAATTCAAATGCAAATACAAAAGAAAAGAAAAGATAAAAGAAAATGAAAAGAAAAAGGTAAGTCCAAGTACACAAGAAAGAGGAATTAAAGAAGAAGTAGATTTGCATATCACATTCCACCCACAGTACATTCTATCATATGGACATGTGGGTGGATGACTCAATCTCCACCATGCGAGGCGAGGCGAGAGGCGGTTCAGAGTGGGAGACCTCTAAGATAGAGGTCATTCAGTTCATAGGAGTACCCTATTCACATAGACTTAGAATCCACATAGGATGAGTCTAATGTGATTAGTATATCACCCCTCGGTTTCATTGGAGGTGACTTTTGATCCAACCAGAGATGAAGATCGAGCCTCCAAGCAAAGAAAAGTATTTGAATCTTGTTTATGTGAAACTATTAGGCAGCAGTTGGGAACCTTAGCTTTTACCTCACTTACATCTCAAAAAGTGGAAGGTTTAGTAATTAAGAAAGTCCCTAAATCTTTCAGTGACATGAAGTAGAAGAAGTTCTTTTCGGGATCATCCTCCTCCAGTGCTGAAGTTGATGTAGATCTTGAGGAAGATTCTTTTAAAGAATTAATGGAATTACCTTTTGACTTTTACCCGCCTTGTATTCAAAATCTTATACAGAAAGGTTTAGTTCACCACACATGGTCCAAGCACATATCAGAATACTTTGAAAATCTATGGAACAATACAGGCAAGGAAGCACAATCAAGAGTAGGACTAAGTTTCGATACAGTGGGTTCAGTCGATGATGAAGATTGTTGCCTAGTTGTTACCAACCATTTGGAGTCTAATAAGTTCTTCTCACACATCCCCAACTCTTATGAGAATGTGTGTTTAGAAACCTCAGATGATCCAGATGATCTCCAAGTCAAAGAGGCATCACCAGAATTTGAAAACGAGATTCATTCGACAATAGACAAACTTAAAGAAATCAACCATGGGACAGAAGAAAATCCTCGCCTGACATACACCAATTTATTATTGAATGAAGAAGAAACCAATGACATAGTTTGGCTATTGACTGAGTTTACAGACTGCTTTGCATTGAGTTATGAAGAAATGCCCAGATTATCTTCTGATGTAGCAATCCATAAGCTAGCAATAGATCCTAATGTTACCCCTATTAAGCAAGCTTCTAGACGTATACAATTAGAAATTGAACAACAGGTCATTTTTGAAGTCAAGAAATTGATGCGTCGACTTCATCGGAAGAAAAATATTCTACCTAGTTAGTTAGTGTCATACCAGTTAAGAAGAAGAATGGTAAATTCATATATGCATCAATTTTAGGGACTTAAACAAGACATGTCCTAAGGATGAGTTTCCTCTTCCTATACCAGAATTAATGGTGGACATTGCCTCATCTCATGCAGTCTTCTTTTTCATGGATGGGTCATCTGGCTATAACCAAATTAACATGTCTTCTGAAGATGAAAGAAACACTACTTTTTGAACCTGATCGAAATCTTGTATTATAGGGTCATGCCTTTTGGCCTTAAAAATTCTAGTGCTACATACCAATAGGCCATGACTCAGATCTTCAATGAACTTATCCATCATCAAGTTGAGTGCTATGTTGATGATCTAGTAGTCAAAAGTTTAGAAAAGGAAGACCATATCTTTGAATTGAGAGTAGTTTTCGAATGGTGAAGATAATATAACCTCAAAATGAATCCCCTAAAGTGTGCATTCAAAGTTGTTTCAGGAAAATTCCTTTGGTTTGTTGTTGGCATTGGGGAATAGAAATAGATCCTGAAAAGATCAAAGCTATCTTAGAAATACCACCTCCTAAGAGTTTAACTCAACTCAGATCCTTTCAAGGATGGTTGGCATATCTAAGATGCTTTATCCCAAACCTGTCAGGGAGATGCAAAATATTCTCAGCACTTGTCAAAAAGGATGTCAAGTTCAAGTGGGATGACAAGTGTCAGCATGCCTTTGAAGACATCAAAGAGTACTTGGTGAAGCCACTAGTTCTAGTAGCCCTATCCCGGGCAGGCCACTCATCCTTTATACTGCTACATTGGATGACTCTCTCGGTGCTCTATTGGCCAAAGCCAACAACGAAGGAAGGAGAGCGCACTCTACTGCCTCAGTCATCGTTTGATTCCTATTGAAGCAAATAATCCTCCTATTGAGGAACATTGCTTAGCTTTGATCTTTGCATCTTAGAAGCTACGACACTATATGCTTTCTCATAAGGTGAACTTGATCTCCTGAACCAATCCACTGTAGTATCTCATTACATGGCCAATGCTTTCTGGATGTTTGGCTCATTGGTCCATGATTCTCTCGCAGTTCAATATCACATTTGTACCCCTCCGTGCGGTAAAAGGAAAGGCACTAGCAGATTTTTTAGCAGCACACCCACTTCCTGCTATTTCTTCGCTTGGTGATGATCTCCCAAATGAATAAATCATCAACTTAGGGGAGGCTGGCAACCTCCGATGGGAGATGTACTTTGATGGTGCTGCTTCTTTTCTTAAAGGTCAAGCACCATGATCTATCCTCGGGAAAGTAAGGGAATAGTTCTTCTAACTCCAAACAGTGATGTGATAAGATTCTCATAATATATTTCCAACCCTTGCACCAACAAGAAAGTTAAGTATGAGGCTTTGATTGTCGATCTGGGGTTAGCCATCACTATCAGTGTCAAGAGCATCAACACATCTTTGGGGATTCTCAATTGGTCATCAACCAGATTATTGGGTCCTACCAGGTCCTCAAGCCCAAGCTTTGATCATTATTACGAGTATACCATGAAGCAGTTGGCTCAAATTCCCAAAGTTACCATCTACAAGGTTCCCCGAGCAGAGAATGTGATTGCAGATGCCTTGGCCAAACTTGCCAAAGAGTTGGCATGTCCAGAAGATGAGTCCATTCCAATAATGGTCCAAAATAGGCATGTCCTATCCCTTATTGATGTTAAATCCATCGAGAGACTTTCTCTTGAAGGGGAGGTTATCGTTGCCAAAATGGACAAGGAGATAGATTGGAGGCAACCGTTCATAGATTACTTGAACACCGGCAAACTACCTTAAGAAAAGTCACAAGCCCATCAGGTGAAATAGAGAGCTCTCTCCTATGCTCTTGTTGATAGCAACCTATACCATCGGTCCTTTAACCAGATGTGGTTACATTGTTTAGATAAACATGAAGCCCATGGCATTATAACTGAGGTACACTCAGGTCTATGTGGAGCAGATCAATCCAGTCCGAAGATGAAGATGAAGATCAAAAGACTTGGATACTATTAGACCTCTGAATGAAGAAAGGCATCTCACATCGGACCCTTTTCTAAAGTGTGGCAAGCAATGAGCTCTTTAGAAAAGTAGTGACATTATACAGGAAGTTACCATGAGTAAGGTAGATCAGAAAGATGACATGAAGATGATCACGGATGAATGCATGCTACTGGCCTTCGATGATTACAGATTGCATGGATGTAGCTAGAAGATGCCATCAGTGTCAGGTGCATGGTGTGGTCTTCCACCAACCATCCTATATTGGCCTCATGGACATTTGAGTGTTGGGTGTACCGACATTGTAAGTCTGATCGATCCTCCTTCTTCCAAGAGGCATCGATTCATCTTAGCTACCACCGACTACTTTTCAAAGTGGGCGGAAGCCATCCCACTCAGAGAGGTCATAGCTCACCATGTGCTTCAATTTTTCAGGAATCATATTATATATAGGTTTGGGGTGCCTCGATGAATTATATATGATAATAGTACTATATTCAAAAGCACAAAGATCAACAGCTTCACCATGAGACACGGTATATATTAGAGATACTCCACCATCTACTACCCTAGAGCAAATGGCTTAGTGAAGCATTTAACAAAAAACTCTCATCCGTGATAACAAGAAGACTCTTGATGACAATAAACGATAGTGGAATGAGCAGTTAGTTGAAGCCTTGTGGGCCTACACCACATACCGAACTCTAACTCAATCTATCCTATTTTCTTTAGTGTATGGGTTGAAAGTCATTCTTCCTTTAGACGTTCTACTCCCATCACTAAGGATAGCATTGGATAATAATATCACTACAAAGTAGAATGCAAAGTTGTTGTTAGAAGAGCTCGAAGATTTGAAGGAGAGTCACCTACAGGTGTGCCAAAACCTCGAGTTGTATAAAGCCAAAATGATTCAAGCTCACAACAAGTTGGTCCGCCCTAGGTCTTTTGAGTAGGAGAACTTGTGTTAGTCCTAAGGAGACCAATTATTGCTCATTGAAAGATGGGAGGCAAGTTTGAACCTACTTGGGAAGGCTCTTATGTCATAGAGAAGGCCTACCAAGTAGGATCTTATCAGCTTATTGATTGTAAAGGGGAATACCCGATGCTTCTAATTAATGGGCTCTATCTAAAGAAATATTATTCATGAAATAAAATATGTTTGAAAATAATCATTAATAAAGAGAACAAAATTTGATTTCATTCATCAAATCTTCTCTTCTTTCAAAGTGTTGTTTGCTTGTCTTATGAATCCTCCATAATGTGTCTAGGGTAGGTGTAAGTGTCCCCCAGTGGCATCCTATCCCTCTTTCACAACACAAACACAATCTCCTAACACTTTTAGAATAGGTGTAAGAGAACCCAAGAGGCATCCTATTTTGATTAGCATAACTAAGATAGGTGTGAGAGAACCCAAGCGGCATCCTTTCTTAGTGGGAACCCTTTTGCCATTCATGGCACCTTTTCATCAAACCCTTAATGTGTTTAAGGTAGGTGTAAAAGTCCTCTAGAGGCATCTTATTCTTTTTAACACATGCACAACAACGAACACAAATCTTTTATCTCAAGCTACTTGGTGTGGGAGCAAGCTATGGCACTCACTCATTTAGCTGCACTAGGTTAGGTCTACATGCTACCTCACTAGTATGTCACCCCAATGGTCGCTTGTTTGGTGGATGTGAGTCCCCACACTTTCTTCCTAACTTGACCATTGCAAACCAATGAGGGCCTTGTTAGTATGGTAGGCTTCACTGTCTAGCTAGTAAGCTACACTATGTTGACTTTATTTAAGAAGATGTGAGTCTATATTTTCTTCTTGAACTAGCCATCATGTTCTAACTAGGTCAAGTATATTTGAGGTTTAGGATAAGTCCCCCAGAGGCTCCTTTCCTCTTGACATAATTTAAGCTGATACAAGTCCCCTAGTGGCATTCACTCAAGTTTTCCTAGGTTGGATAGCACCGCTGTCAAGATAACTATCCCAGTAATTCTACATAAGAAGATGTGAGTCCCCAGCTTTCTTCCTGTCGATTGTAAAACAAAGGGCACCTTAGGTTGGTTGATGTTCTTATGTCGACAATGACTCACCTGGTGAGTACACCACTCTTGGCAGATATGAGTCACGGAGCTTTCTCCTTGAGTTGGACATCGAATACCTATTGGATATATGATTAGCCATGTCATTTTCTCTAGGGTGTTGGATTAAGCCCTTACTGGCCCCATCCTCTATGGGCACTCTATTTGGATCAAGTCCTTTGTGACCCCATTTAAACACTACCAGGGTTATTTTTTGATTAGATAGTTCTCCTTTCCTAGTAGCCACCCCTATGGTTGGAGAATTTGTTTAGCGGATGCGCAGATTCTCCTTTGGTTCAGTAAATTTGAGATAGGTCTAGGCTGATATAAGCTTCATCTCTATTTCCCTCGCAAACTAATAGGGTTCACAATAAAATAAGCTAAACAAACAAAACAAGCAAAATTAATTTCCTTGTGGATTAGGAATTCAAGCCCCCAAAGGGCCACTTTTCTCAAGTAGGCATTCTATCTTTAGAGCAGTGTTAACAAAACTCCTTATAGGAATTGCTGACTACCTGAGTTGAGATAAGTCCCCAGGTCGGTACTCACTCCGTAGTCACCCTTAGGTTGGGTTCAATCTATTTTTCCATAAGCAGGTCACTCCAATAGTGATTATGCTTTGAAAGATGTAAGACTATGATGCATTCTTTCTAGCATGATTGTCGTAAACCAATGGGCAGCCTTAGGTTAAGTTTGATTTGTTACCCAAAGCAACCAATCACCCCAGTGGTCTTTTTTAGTGGAAGATGTGAGTCCCCAAGCTTTCTTTCCTTGAATTAATCATTACAAACTGAAAGCCACTCCGTTGGTTGGATAGTTCTCCCATCTATGGGAAGCTAATCCCTTTGGTTCAAGAAATCTGAGATAGGTCTAGTTTCTATAAGCTCTTCTTAGTGATCCATCGCATCCATCATAAATCCATCAAAATAAATATATTTAAAAATGAAATTAATCTTGACTATTCTTGAGTTGACCTAAGTCCCCTAGTGTCATTCACTCAATAGTCATCCTTAGGTTGGGTTCAATCTGTTGCCTTGCCAACTGATCAACCCAGTGGCTCTTATTTTGAAAGATGTGAGTCCCCGTGCTTTCTTCCTAACTTGGTCATTACATACCAAAATACATTTTCCCTTTGGTTGGCTAGTCCTGCTATGTGTTTAGTATACTACCACTTTGGATTAGTAAATCTGAGTTAGGTCTTAGCCTTCATGGCTCCTTCTCAGTGCATTCCATTGCAAACCAATTGGGTTCATCTCAAAATCCAAACTTAACAAAATTATAACAAATTCAACCCTCTCTCCCAGTAGAGATCTCTCCTCAGTGAGATTCAAATCAAATCAAACTTTTCATCCCCTTGTGGATGACTTGAACCTGCTTCCCTAGTGGAACATTCACACTCTATCCCTTTGTGGATCTTTCCCTCTCTCTTATGTCTTGGACATAAGTAAAGCCACACTGCACAAAGTTATAGATTCTTTCTTTTCCTTGAGTTAGGGATAGATTGTTTATGTTAGTGCTTGTGATCTTTTGGTGTTGTTGATCATTTCGGTCTACACCAATATGTGTGGTCTTCCTTGTCGTCACACCACACCTATTGGGCGTCATTTGTTGACCTCATTTTTAGAAAGAGTTCTTAACCCCTCCATCTTAGGCTTAGGACTTTTCTTAGACTTTAAGAGTTCTTTAATCTTAAGACACATCTACTGATTAGGTGGACAATCAAACCTATCCCAAGATACTTTGAAGAGTTAGGTATAGGAATAGGTCATGCCTTAGGGGTGTTAGGAAAATTTTCCTACCCTTAGCTTAAACCATTCTTCACTTTCCTTCCTTTAAGTCAAAATCCAAATCAATTCTAATTGATTTTCTCCAAACTCAAATCAACTCCATATGATTGAAATCCATGATTGAAATCTATGATTAAAACCCATGATCAAAATCCATCAAAAATTCTTAAGTCCAAATTTTGCCTAAGTCCTTCTTCTATCCTTAAGGACTGAACCAAAATCATGATCTAAACTAATTCAAATATTTGAGATTTTCTCATAACTCATTTATATTCACATATATAAATGAAATATAACTACAAACCCATCAAATCAAACTTAAAATTTCAAGTCAATTTATGAAATTTTCTTAAGTTCTTTAAGTTCTCCCTTAAAGACTTAGCCTCATCATGATCTAAATCAATTCAAATCAAAAACTTCTCATTTATATTCACATATATAAATGAAATATAACTATCAATCAATCAAATCAAATGCAAAAATTAAATTCCCAATTTATAATTTTCATTAGTCCTTAATTTCCCATTAATGGACTTAGCCTAAACCTTGATCAAATCAATTCAAACTCATGAGATTTTCTCAAAACTCATTTATATTCTCATTTATACTCACATATATAAATAAAATATAAATATCAATCAATCAAATCTCAAATTAAATTCCTAAATCTCCTAATTCTCATTAATGGACTTAACCTAAATCTTGATAAAACCATTTCAAAGTCATGGGATTTTCTCATAATTCTTTTATATTCTTATTTATATTCACATATATAAATAAAATATAAATATAAATCAATCAAATAAAATTCAAAAATTCAAACTCTAAACTCCAAAATTTTCTAAGTCCCTTAAATCCTTTTAATGGACTTAAAATCATGATTAAACCACTTCAAATCCTTGAAATTTTCTCATGATCAACCGATATTCTCATTTATATTCACATATATAAATGAAATATAAATTCAAACAATCAAAACCAATTCCAAAATCAAACTCAAATCAGCTCAAAATCTAATCTAAGCCTTTTAAGTCAAAATCTTGAACTTAGCTAAATCATTTTTAAATCAAGCCAAACTTTGATTTTTCTCTCATGGCTCAATCAAACCTACAATCATTAGTCCAAACATAAATCCAAACTCCAATCAAACAATCAAAACCTAGTTCCAAAATCTAACCCAAAACCCTTTCATATTCTTCCTTTGAATATGAAATTGTCAAATAGATCAAAACTCATTTGGCTTCAAACCACTTGTAAATGGATTTATATTTCAATCATAAGTTCATATACAAGATCAATCAAACTCAAATCAAGCTTTGACCAAGCCATTTGACCCACTTAGGCTCACTTGACCCAAAGTGACCTAAAGTGTCCTTATGAGCCAAATTCTAATCTTAACCAAATTGGATTGAACCAAACTCAAATTTCTCTCTCATCATGGGATGATCAATCAATTAAATTGTGTCAAACCAAGTCAAACCTGAGGGATGACCAAGTCAAAAGCCTAACATAGCCAAATTCCACCATAGGATAAATTGATTGAAACCATTGATCTAAGTTCACTCATGACCTATGTTTGAACTTGACCAAGCCAACATTTGAGCCTAACCTAGCCCAATTGGCCACTTGACCCAAGTTGACCCATTTTGACCTAAAGGGTCAAAATGTATCAAAACTGATCTAAGCCAAATTGATCCAACCAATGGGTTAAGTTCATTCCAAATCACTTTTTGAACTTTACCAAAGCCTCAATTGGCCAACTAGACCCAACCTAGCCTAATTGACCTTAGACCCAACATGACCTAAAGGGGTCATGTCGAGCCAAAATGGAACTTAACCCAAATTGATTGGAAATAAAGATACCAATCCACTCCATATGATTAACCTATCCTAAACCTGCCTTGACCTACCACAAATAGGTCAAATGGGTCAAATAGGTCAACTTGACCCATTTGACCTAAATGAAGTCATATGAGCCAAATTCAAAACTGTACCAAATTGAATCAAACCAATGCCACCAAAATATTTCAAATAGTCATATGAACTTGACCAACCCTTGGTTTGACCCAATTTGACATATTGGTCAACTTGACCCAAGTTGACCCATTATGACCTAAATGGGTCAACATGAGCCAAACACTATCAAATGAATTCCAAATCTCATGAAACTTGGCCAAACCTAGTTTCTCCACATACCCAACATATCCAAAGTGGAAAAATAGCAAAATGACCATCCTACTCCTAGTACATAGAACAAATTTTGGCTTAATCCATGGGTAATTTGGTCATACCCTCTTCACATTCACTTGAGGCTTTCCTAAAAGCTCAAGGGGACCTAGGGGAGAGTGGTGCACCCAACCCAATGGTTTGGGTTAGCCCATTTGGTCCCTAGACCAAACCCAGCCCCATGAGTCAAAATTGAAAATTCAAAACCCCTCTCCCACTCAAATTCAAGCACATGGGAGGTTTACAATCCACTCCTTGGCTCAAACTGATCATGTGCACACTCCTAACTGATCAAACAACCCACAGCCTAAGCTCAATTGGATCAAAATGGCATGTGCATTGTTGGTCGTCTGATCTTTCAAGGGGGATATATACTCCCCCTAATTCAATTCAATTCTCAGTTCTTATCTATCGATTGAAGCTAAGGAGCTCAGAGAAATCATCAAAGGGCACTCCCAAGCTTCTTAGAGAGGATTTGAAAAGGCCATTTCTCAATTTTCAAACAGTGAGAATAAGGGAGCTCAATCCATTCTCCAATTTTCTCCACACTCAAACTCCACTCAATTCCCTCTTCAAGCTTCATCAGAGGACCAAGTCGAGTGCACCCAAGCTCTTCCAAGTTCTTGAAGCAAGGGGATTGAATTGGATCAAAGCAGCTCAACCTAAGGAGGAGGTGACCCATAGGAAGATCCACTCAACCTCTTCAAGAAGGCTTCGTCTCAACCAGATGAAGCTTCTCTAAGGGAATTGAGCATTGGTGAGGTATGGGATTTTTTTTACCATTAAACTCAATGTGGTGTGGAGCTTTGTGAAAGAAATTTTCACCCCATGGATTTTTGACCGTTGGATTTTCTGCTCTCTTGCTTTTGATGGTGTTGGTTGAGTTTGATTTGAATCCATGTTAGATCGAGCTTGGATCTTCCCCTTGATCATGGACAGTCTTTGTTGATCAAGGGGATGAACTTGGAAGATCTCAGTCATCCATCTACGCATTTTAAATGGACGGTGGAGATAATTCTACACGTTTAGATTTCCTTTATCCAAAACGGGAGATCCGCCGATCTCGATCTAACAAAGAGGATCAAACCGCATCCACGCCATCTAGGATTTGACATTTAAGTAATCCCTCACGATGCGTAAAGCACCGACCACGCCTCCATGCCGTCAAGCGTGGATTAGTTAGAGTTAATTAAAATGCCTTGATTAATTTCTATTAATTTAGAGATCTTCTAAAATTCATAACTCCCTCTAGAAAATTCAAAAAAAATATGAATAAAAATTCTATGGAAAGATAATTAAACCTAGAACATTTTAAAATTAATTTTAATGGGTTTTAAATTGTGCTTTTATGAATTTGGGTTTTATTGAAAGTTTATTTTGCTAATTACTTTTTAATTCTCCTCTGATTAATCCCAAATTTCTTGGGTATGTTTTAGGGGATGACTTCTGCCTCCCCTAATTTTCTTGGGACTTATTGAAGGATTGATTAGATGAATTGCATTTGAATTTCTTAATTACCCTCCTTATGTAATTAAGCATAATTAGGGTATGATTAGTGATTTTAACGTATGATTAGGGATTACGGCCATATCCAGTAAGTTGGAGATTTATGGGATATTTTTAGGGAATTTCCCCTAAGCTATTCTCTAAACCCCCACTTCTCACCTTAATCTCCTCTTTATTAAAGGTTAATTCATTAATTATACCCTTAATTAATTTCTAAAAATTTTAAAAAGGTTCAGTACGTAATTAGTCTACTTTGGGTAGATGCTTAAGTGTTTAATAGCCTAAATTCAATTAAGGAAATCAAAACCCAATTCACATGTGTGAAAGGGTGTTTTGAAATTACTTAAGTTAAACCCCTTAGCTTAATAAACTTTTAATTGTGAGCCAAATTGCATTAGGCCTCTTTCTTATTAGATGCATTGCAAATTTAAATTCCTTATGGATTTTATGTCATCTCATTAGCTCATAATTACTTGGTTAATTATTCTAAGGTGGTGTAGGTAAGGGTTAATTAAGTTACTTAATTCATACCTTGACCTAATTAATGCATAAATATATATCTAATTATCTAAAAATTAAACCAAAATATCAAACACATGTGGGAATGGGTTAGGAATGGCAAACTCATCTCACATTTTTAAAATTAAATCAAACTTCAAACTAAACAAAATCACTTTGAATTCACTTTGATTTATTTTATACTTTCTTATTCTATAAGAATGTCTTTAGGATTTAAGTGAAGTGAACTTATTTACATGCTTTCATTACTTTGAATCTTTCCCCAACATGTTAAATTTGTATGTCATGTGGTTTCATGCATTCATATTTTTCAAATTCAAAATTTAAAAATGAAATTGTTTACTTTATGTCAAATTTGCATGTATTGGCTAAAGTAAAAATATGAATGGCTATTATCACTACTAAATCCAAATTATTTTCAAAATATATAAATCAAATACAAAATCTGAAAGTATGCTATTTATACTTTAATTATGAGTTTGTATGTGAAAGAATATAAAGGTATGCTTAGCATAGATTTCCTTTATTTCTTATGTTGGTATAGTTTTGAATAGAATTTGGTGAGGTGTCATTTGAAAAGAACCTAACACTCACCTAATTCCATATCCTATTCATCTCTATCCTACCACTTAAGAAGGGTTACATACACTAGCATACATAAATTGCATAAATAAAAATGAATCCATTAATTCAACTTTTGCATTCTTCTTTTCTACTTCATTTCTTTTATACACATGTTTGTATTTAAAGAAAGTGGTATATTAGTCTGGACAATCCTGAGGTTGTGAGGCTTTAAGTAGCCTAAGTATTTCTTGTACCTTACACCTCGTTAACAATGTTACTCACTTATGTCTTTCTTACTTTCATGTGTGTATGCGAAAACTTGGATAAGTAAAACCCTTTCTACCTAAGAAAAATCATGCATAGCAAACTTCTAAATTTTCTTAGATGGATTACTTAGCATGCATCATAAAGTGTGTTAATACTCTCATTTGTATGTATAGATATGCTTAGGGTCCATCCATATGCATGTTATATATGTTGGGAAAGAAATGAAGTAATGTGTGTGATGTGAGTTTTGGTTCATTTTTATTTAATCTTGAAATGCCTTTCTTTTTGAATAAGTTTGTTTGGAGTTTATCTAAACTTAGGATTAATTAAAAGATGTAATCAAAATATTCACCTAAATGAAACTAAAATGTGAATCTACCTTAAAAATTACTTATTAGGGAAGGAAAGAGAAGTTCTCTTCTCTTTTCCTCTCTTCATAACTTAGTAATTAATTGTAGGATTCACTTGAACAAAAGAAAAATATGAAATAAAATCAACCCAAAACTAATTAAACAACTTAAATAAAATCCTCCTCTAAGTTGAACATGTTCTTCACACTTAGAAAATTTAAACCTAAAGTCATAACTAAGCATACCACAAACCTTCAAAGCACATTAGCCTAAGTCACCACTTCTAGCTTTAGGTTAGGTTGGTGCATGGTTTTAATGTTTGTTTTATTTTATGATATATGTTTTAGACTGGATGTTAGGGTGTATGCTCATAGAATGAATGGTAGGGGCGTTATTAGTCTATTCTTTTTAGGATTGTGCTTAAGAGCTATCATAAATAAAATATAAATGCTTTTGCTTGCAGGTGCTTTATACCCCTAAGCATAATCCATAGGCCAGATGGACTTAGTTACCCATGTGTGGGGTGATAAGTCCAATATACATGCTTGGGATTTGTGTGATTTATTTTAACTAACTTTTGTTTTGCAAGTGTTAGTTAGATTTTGACTTTTTCTTTTCATGTAAATTTGTGCAATTAGGATTTTAGAATGATTGTTATGGGGATTAGGATGAACATTGGTCATAAAATCTTACCTTATCACCATGTGAAGTCTTGGAGCATCTACCTTTCAACCATCCAAAAGAAAGAACCAAGAAGAAAGAAGAAAAGAAAATAAGAAAGAAGAGAAGAAGAAAGAAGAATGAAGCTTGAAGACCCCATAACAATAAATTTCTTACTTAATTGTAATTTAATTCATTTGTAATCTAAGTTGTATAAGGGTAAAGCTCGGCTACCCACATTTGATATTTTTGAGTTTGTGCGGTGGTGCCCGACCATAATGACCTTTTATTCTTTTTTTCTGATTAGCTTTACAAATTAGTTGATGATTTGTTTAACTTTTGCATTAAGTGGCATGATTTTCCTAGTTTCTTCCTTCCTTTATGTATGGCCTAGATGTGGATTAGGCTCTTTAGGGAAAAATAAATCTTTTATCCAACCTAACAACTCAAATAAAAATTAAATAACTCATAACCTCACCTAAAGCTTAGGTTTAAAATCAAGATAAAATAATTAGCAACCTCTTAGCTGGATGAGCATTTCTTTTGTAATATCATGCATAAATGCATCTTATTTCACTCTTGATTAGAGGGCATCCATTTTTTCCAGAGAAACTTGGCTTGACCTTTGAGAGCCATTGTGGAAACTCACCTCCTCCCTTCTCACTGATTTTGGCAAATAACCTTCTTTCTCATGCATTAGTTATATGAATCCTATTAGCTTGAGTCAAAAATAATTGTCCAAAATGAAATAAAATGAAATTTGAATCATATTAGATTTAGGTCATTTGAAGCATGCCCTTTACATGATCTAGTCTCTTTAGGGAGTGAGTTTAAGGACTTAGTCTCTTTCTAAACAAATAACATCATAGATATCTTGCATAAGCATAAATACTTGCCTACATGTATTTAAAATCATAGGAGGGAGTTGGTTGGGTAATTGTAAGTTGTCCAGATGGTTTGTCCTCTCTTGTAGGCAAACTAATTACCATTTTTTAGCCTTAGATTTAGGTTATGCTTTTTTCGCCCTCAAAGCTCCTTAGATTTAAGTTCTGAGGTTGCTTCTCTTCTTTGTGAGTCATAAGCATAATTCCTCACCTCTTAGGCATTTCCTTAACATTGTGTTAAGGAATCATAAATCCTAAATTTCTAATGAAAAATGCAACTCAAATAAACTAAATCAATTTCAAAAATGTAAAGTCCAACTATATGATAGTTTGAGATGTTCGTTAGGTTTCCTAGCATCATGAGCATCTCCTAGTTATCTTCCATTTTGGCTTCGATAATAACTCCCTCTTTTAATTAATCCCTTTTGATCTTCAAAATAAAATCAATCGATTGATAGTCCTTTCCTATTGAGATCTTCAAAAACAATGATCATTTACCTTAATCGAGAGTTTTCTAAGGAATCCTCATTCCTTAGGATGTAATTAACTACAGGGGCTTGCCCTTATAGGGAACTCAACGAACCTGATTTAAAATAAACTCTGATTTACTTTTTCATATAAAGTAGGGAAGAATCTCATATATGTGACCCATCATCCTTAGAGTCTTATTGAGGTTATTTGGTCCATTAAAGGGTAGTGGCTTCTATCTTTAAGACAACCTTGTTTCCTTGATGGCGTCACTTTGATCTGAATCTACATGGACGTCTAAAAGATGAATTTCTATTGGTGTCCTCTTTCATTTCTCCCAACATATTTGAATGGCGACTCTCCTCATAGGAATTTTTTTTTCACAATGGTGCATTATTTCTTGATGTCGTACTCGATCACCTCAATAAGTACACCCTCAGATATATATGGTCACATAACCAAAAATAAACACCACAGTTAGGCATGAAGAACCTAACTATGTTTGATTGGGTAAAGCTAGGTGGATGAACTTGAGGAGAAAAAATATTGATCAGAATGAATGTTTGAATTCAAGGTTTTGTAATTCAAATTCAATTTCAAGTTTAAATAGATGATAAATTTGGGGATTTTTGTTGAGGATATTATAGAGGAAACTATGAGGGATATTATTAAGAGAATTTTAGGGAATATTATTGTGGTAATTATAAGAGATATTGTTGAAGTGTTGATGGAGTTGTTGCTTACAAGAAGGGGGTAAGAAAGCATAGGATAGTTGCAATCAAATTTTAAATTTAATTTGAATTTGAAATCTAGACGTTCAACTCTTATTTTTTAAAAATTTAGTTCTAAAACATATTTTTATATATATATGAATTTAAAATTATTGAAAACTTTGAATTTTCACCTTTCCCTTCTTATTTTTTTTATAGGTATTTGTTGCAATAGACCCAATACTAGTGGAAAGATGATTTAGCTATTAGAGAGCATTTGATGCAATAATGATGAAAAAATAAAAAATGATAAAACTATAAAAAAATGAAGTACTATAGGTCTCTTTGGTTGCATGTTTTTAGAATGCATGTATTTCATTAAATGTGAGATAGTGAGTAATTTATTTGCTTTATTTGATGTAAAACAAAAATCAAAAAAAAAAATTTCTTGCAAAGTATTGAATATGAAAGAAAATAATGATAGTTCTACAAAAAAAATAAAATTTTGTAACCAACTTGATTAGGATAATGACATCCTCTTTCTTTATTCTTTTTTTTTAACATCTATGGAGGTTTGTAAGTTTATTTATTTATTTAAAAGTTTTTGTAAGTTTTTATAAGAATGATTGGTGAGGAAAACTTGTTTTGGGGATAGCAAGTCTTATTTGTCCTTAAATGTGATTTGCACATTTGATCTTTTAGCTTGAATCCAATTTAATATGGGTAAATAATGTGCAATTTTGAGTTGAGATTTGAGTTGATTTGAGCTATCCTTTTATCTTAAAAGTATTCAATAAATTCAAATGTAGCTAATATATGTATGTATATGTATTAAATAATACAAAAATCACTATATAAATAAATATGTAAGATGTATATATATTTCTCAACAAACATAGCCACTTTTTTTTGTGTATGCATGCACTTATATGTGCTGCAACATATTATTTTATTTAATAATCATAGTCCAATTATTGTCTTTAACCTTAATATATAGCTACACATCCTACTAGATTTTGTTTTGAAAAAATGAATGATCACATTACTATGATAATTTAAAACAAAAAAAAAACATAAATGAAAAAGAGAAAGCAATTAAAAGGTGCTACAATACTATAGCATTATGATATGACAAATTATTCATGTTTGTTCTACATGATTCCTTTTAACATACCAAGTATCTTGCTATAGAGAGTTTGAATAGAATCTATCATGCCTCAAAAATTTAGGTCTTTTGCTATAGTTTGAAATTGGTGAATTGTTGGGAAAATGTCCCAAGCAGATGAGATGAATGGAAATCCATGTTGAGTATGAAATAATGAAGATTTCAACTTCTTGTTTAGAGAGAGATGGAGTGAATAAAAAACACCATCTCTAGTACATTCATAATTTATTATACAATCTTTCGAAATAATCAAGCACATTTAAATTTATGATTTTTATTCTAGAATAAACCAAATTACATTGGTTGTCTACTTAGGTAGTCACCGGTGTAATACGTGCACCATTATGGCTATAAATGAACTTAGCCAAGTCAGCATGTTTGTTGAGCTCCTACCAATAACCCAAAGCTTGAGCTTGATTCAAGCTTTCAATGGTGTTCATGATTAATTTAAAGAGTTTCATTCATTTTATGATTAACATTAGCATGAATTGTTAATAAAAGAGTTTAATATGCTTTAGTTTAATAAAATAAATAAACATAAATTTATTGAACAATTAATTGTGAATTTTATTTTAAACAATATTTGAATATAAATGAACCAAACAAACTATTCAAGCTTATTCATTTAGAATCGTTAATGAAAGTTTTAAGCTCTTTGATTAGTTAATCAAATGATCATAAGCAAGCTCTAATTTTGTCATGAGTAGCTTATCAAATTTTCATTTGCATCCCTATGCATTGCACTGCATGTGTTGTTTTGAAAATTTTGATTTGGCTATGTTTTGAAAAATTTGTGACAGAAAAATTATGTTTTTCAACTTAACCTAGTAGAGTGCAATAGTTGTTAGAAAACTATGATCTAATATTTTAAAAAAATTATAATAACACTGAATTTACAAAGATCTCACAATTGTATTTTTATATTGTGCATAAATAATTTATTCTCAAGCAACACATACTTGGTGCATTGTTGGATAAATGGAGATGGAGATCTATTCAGCTTTTCTAATTTGTTTTAGCTATTGGATTAATGTGTAGGCTTTAACAACTACATTTTTATTCTAGATTTAAGGTTAATTTTTTCTTCATGGAGGGGATGGTTGAGAGGGGAGGGGAGTGGTGGAGAGAGAAAGACTTGTCTTCGGTGAAGGGAGTGTGTTTTATCAATCATGTGGTAGTTTCAATTTTTTATTTATTAAGCGTAGGGGTGAGATAGTTAGAGTTAGGATAGGGGAGTTAAGACTTTGCAAACATTGGAGAGTCTTGAAAAGAGAATACATTCATTTTGGCAACTTATCTTAATAATGGAAAACCGGTAACACAAACTATTAGAATTGGGGATTTACTCATGTACCACTAATTTTATATATTTACATATCTAACACCAATATATATATATATATATATATATATATATATATATATATATATATATATATATATATATATATATATATATATATATTCTACCAAAAAGGAAATTTACATACATAGAACGCAATTCTTATGCATTTACATATCTAACACTTAAAATTTGATATTTACAAACACAACACCTTTCTATGCTTCAAAAGATGAATTTTACTTCAAAAAATTAAAAAAAAGAGCTATTTTTGTTGTAATAATAAAGATTTAGATACTATATATATAAATATTTATGTTTAGGTGTTAGATATATAAATATATAAGAATTGTGTGCTATATATGTAAATGACCCAAAAAAAAAATTGTTCTAGCTAATGTTGATTCCTAGGATAAAGTTAAAGTTGCAATAAAATATATGAATCAAGTAAGAAGGAAGTAGGAAAAATATGGAACTTTTTAAGAGGTAGAAACCATTCAACACATCATTTCATTCAATAATCATAGTTTAATTATTGTTTGAGTTTTAATACTTATTTATAATTGGTCCTACAATATAATAGTAAATAATAAATTTATCCTTTAGGCAATAAGGATCAAATTGCCTATGATGATTAAAATAAAGGTGAATAAATTCTAAACATGAGCTTAAAAAGAAAGTGCAATAATATTCAAATGTTATGACACTGGCATAACAATTATAATTGATCATCATCATATAGACATACAATCACATGTATTTGTGCATATGTATATACATATCAAATTGATTTGTGTATGTGTGTGTGCATGCATGTAAAATTAATTTGAGCTAATCAAATTAATTTGAAGAAATCCACCCTCAAGTAGAAGTAAATTAATTTCTATTCAATTCATATAAAATTCAAACAATTGTTGAGCTACTCTTGGTAGAATAATATTATTAGCGCTCACTTCTACTATGTAGAATCATCAACACATTATTTTACCACAATTAAATACATCAACACATTGTTGATCCTTCAATCTCTACTAAGTTGAACTTGCCTCATGTCTTTATGAAAAAAGAGCATTTAACCAGACCAGTATTTGAAATAGCGCACTTCATCACAGGAAAAATGGCACATCTTGTGACAATTTTAATTTTTTTTGCACGTAAACTAGTATGCATGGGATCTATTGCCACTAACCCAATTGATAATCTTCAGTGAACTGAACCTCAACTCCATCTCGATGCATAATCGTTAATTTTTTTTAAAATAAAATACAGGTCAAGTAGGTGATGCAAGAGGTAAGTCTAAGCAGAGCAGAAGTGAAAAACAATAGCAGAAAAGCCATTCTGAAGCTTGGAATGAAACCAGTCACTGGTGTTAGCCGTGTTACAATAAAGAAAAGCAAGAACGTAAGCTCACCCTACCCCACCCCTCCCATTCTTCTCATCATTTGATTCCTCGTCTAATTATACACTTCCTTTCAGATACTCTTCGTCATTTCGAAGCCAGATATATTCAAAAGCCAAAATTCAGACGCCTACGTCATATTTGGCGAAGCGAAGATCGAAGATCTAGCTCGCAATTGCAAACCCAGGCTGCTGAACAGTTCAAGGCCCTGATCTGAGCCATGTGATAAGCAAGCCCGAGACATCTTCCATCGCTCAAGACGACGAAGAAGTCGATGATACCGGTGTAGAGCCAAAGGATATTGAGCTTGTAATGACTCAGGCTGTTGTTTCGATGGCAAAGGCTGTGAAGGCGCTTAAAGCAGCTGATGGTGATATTGTTACTGCTATTATGGAGTTAACCAATTAAATCTGAATTGAAAATCTGGATTTGGTTTTTGTTTTATTGTTGATGCATTGGCGTGTCCTCTTTATTATGGATTTCTTCCTCAACGATAACTATTACATTCAATGTTTTCCACTTTTCTGTCATAAACTTTGATGGTATGTTACTCATCTTCCCTAAGCTACCCTTAGTTGCATGGTTTTTGGAGAATTTTCAGATTTAAACTGCTTTGTGACATGTTTTCTTGTTGCAGAATAAAAAAGTCTTTCATATGCTCAAACTTGGAAGAATATTTGACGTATTTATTTTCATAAAAGGTTGAAAATTCATAGTACATGAAAACTGATTAATAGTGAGCATGAAATAATGCACATATGTTATTCTCCTGTCAGATTTGTTTGACAATTCAAGCGAAAATTTTAAAACGGTTTGCTTTTTCATAGAACCGAACTAATTCACTCTCTGGAGTTGGGCTCGTCTGTATTATTTTCAATTCGTTTTATGATCCTAATTTGGAGCTTAAATTTATTAGATTTTCTGAGATAATTGTACCAATTCCATCATCATTGTGAGAGACATCCCTTTCAATTCAAACCTTTGTATACTTTCCTCCACCAGTTATGGAGAAGGGTGGATCTTTATAGTCTTTAACATGTATAATCGAACTAGTTTAATTGGGTTGAGCCCTATCTTTTTATTTTATAGATTTTTACATAAAAAATCTTTCATCACATATGCAGTGGGTTATTTATATGTGTGCATGAATGTAGAGTAGTGTTAACATAATAAAATCTATCACCATTGCCATAAATATTCACTCAACGTTGTGTTACACAAGAATGCTACTAACATTGAGCTCTTATCCCCAAATCATTTTAAAAAATGTTGAATTATATCTATAAGGGAATTTTAAAATTGAAATTTTCCATTTTGTTCAAATGGAGTAACTAATTTACTAGTTCCCCACTTCAATAAATATTTTCATTTTATGTTTAAATAAAGTGATTTTCTTAGGAATAAGAAATTATGCAACCATAAAAATTATAAAGGGTGTTTGAATGATAATGGCAGAGTTTATATACAAATAAATGACTTCTTAGTGTTTGAGAGCAATCATGGGGGCACAACTTGAGGATGTTAAGTAGGAGTTCTAGGTGGTATTAGGAGAAAAATTGATCTCTCATTTAAGGATACATGAACTTATTATATAAGGAAATGATGAAGTCAAAGAGGGACAACAAATGACTCTCAAAGATGAGTGGTAAATTGGGCGAATGATAGCAGAGGTGGTTCATCAGTTATGATGTTACTAATAAGGAAGTGTAGTTCTGTAAGGGCAACTTATAGGATTTAGTGCTTGTGTTTTGTGATTATATTGATCTCTATGATGGGTGCAAAATTGGGTATGGAAAGTTATAGTTGTGTGGAGACACCTAGGATTAAGTGTTTCAATATATGAAAATAATTTTATGTTTACATCAATTAAAAGCTTTTATTTAGAGGGAGCACTTTCAGCAAGACAAACATCCTAATAAAAAAAATCAGAGTGGGTATTTGGTGTGTGAGTAGTTCTGTCTTTAGGCAGTATGAAAATATTACTAGATGCTTCAACCCTGAGCAACTATCGAAGATAGAGGAGGAAGCTTTATAGTATGCTAAAGGGATCATTGTCAAAATGTGTTGCCCTTCCAAGCAGTAGTAGAGAACACATAGCAAGAGTGTAAAAAGAAATAGTGACTGCAATCTATTTGACTGTTAATGACTAAGGATTCATATTCAAGGAAATGGAGGTGGTTTGGACTTTGAATGGCTTGGTTCATTTTTAGGAAAACATGGGCAACTAAGCCCTCAACCAGGCAAACAACAAGGCTTAAAAACATTACTTATACATGTGAGATTTATCTCTAAGGGATCATTTTGTTTGTTAAAAAGGGAATATAAAGCAAATGAAATATAGAGTAACAAAATGTATTGTATATGAAATAATGGAGTGTTATTTTGGTAAGTGGAAAAATAAATGAATGATATTATTTTTTTGTATTTGATTTGAAAAATAATAAATTTAATGTAAAGCATGATAACAATAATTTGAGGTAATGGATAATCAATGAATTTAAAAATAAGTCAAATCATTCAATTGTAAAGTACACCAAAAATAAACTAGAAGATGAAGTCAAAACCTATTAATCAAATATTTTCCTTTTGAAACACACTCTACCAAACAACTAAATTTTTAAAACACATGCATTTAATTTATTTACATCAATAATACAACAAACTAAATAGCCTCTAAATTAACTTGAGTTTTGAAATCTTAAAACAACTAACACTGAAATGCTCCATTCTCTGAAAAAGGTTTCTTGATTTTTTTTATTTACGTGCATTTCTATTTCTTACCTTTTTTCCGGATATGAAATTCACTTATAAGATTATTAAAATTAATTTAATATTATATGACTCAAAATGACTATATATAAAATATATATTATATACTAAATGTATAGTATAATATATCACTAAAATTTTAATAAAATTAATTTAGAGATGGCAAGAGTGCTGACGTTTTCAAAAATCCCAATCCGACTTCCTCGTGAATTTCGAAAGAAGTATTTAAAAAATACCCGCCGTAATTTTCGTATGCCAGATTACCTCATTTTGAGGACTTTAGATCTAGATCTATAGGCACAAGCACCTATAGTTAATTACCCATTTCAATGCTGAGAGAGAATTTTCGATTAAGGCTAGTCATTAGATCGCTAAATGCATAGCATATAGGCAATGTGGAGTTTTAGAATTTAGATTTAGAATTTATGAAATTCATCATTAGCTTAAAGGATGTTGGGAATGATGATTCGAATCTCATATCTCATCTGGGTGTGGTCCCTAGTCTACTTAGTTAGAGGAGGTAATCGACAAGACCGGATCTTATCAAACAACACATGGGTTAGAAAATTCTTGCACTGGGGTGGTGTTTGTCAAGGAGACATATCTTATCTAATACAAGATTTTTTGTCCTATCAGGTGTACCATATGATTCACAACTAAAAGGATATAATCATTGGGAGCATACTGAAGCCGTGATCATATATAATGGTTTCATTTAGGTAACCACCCATCGGAGGCTCATAACCGCATCATATGTGAGCTCTGCCAAATCAAATAAAAGGACACGCCACGCCCCTGGTGTGAGATTGATTGAGTGAACATAGAATGCTTGATTTGACTTTCCTGAGCTAGAGTTTTCTTAATTTGTTACATTTAACAAACAGTTGAGGAAGGTGGACTGGGTTTTAGTTTTAAGTATTGAATATTGAATTTCACTTTGATATTTAGCACTTAGTGATTTGCATGATTTCATGTTTGAATTGATATTTGAATTTGATTAATTTGATTTGAGCTTGTGAGCATATTTTGATGATAATTATCCCTCTGATTGAAATCACCATTCAACACAGTCATCATCAGGGTTTTTGAGTTTGCTTGATCCCGTCGACTCTATTAGTTTATTAATATAGGATCATATCTACTGTCACATTACAGAATTAGCTTCTCAGATATTTTATAAGTAGAAATTTTTATAATAATTGGATTTTTTAAGGTTTTGTTAACCCGAACCTGATCATAAGACCAAACCGGGAAGCAACCAGATCCTCCTCAAACTAACTTAAGCATTCAAAGAGGTCTCTTATATGTAAGAATTCTTGCATAATTTTAAGGCATTGAATTTGAATCGCCTTATAATGCATACAAGAGTTCAATTTTAATTAACGCTTCTTTATTATTCTAATTCAAAATATTGCGCCTTCATTTATATCTAATTTGATAAAAATTAAAATGGCTATTTAGCTTATGCACATTGATAAGATTTTACATCTTTGCTAATTATCATGTTCAACTTTCATTTTCACCCATAAACAAGCTATTATATCTTTTTCAACTTAGCTTATTAAATATAAGCCTTGTTGCTTAATTCATGCTTGAATTACATTTGTGTTTGAATGCTATCTCTCAAGCTTAATATAAGTGTCTTGTAATTTTGATTATAAATCCAATTAGATTATCTTTTGGATCATTTAAAGTGACACATTATAAGAATTATATTCATGGTTATTGACTATGTATCAAATTCTTTATGTGTCTCACTTAAACTTTCTTGATACTTCTCAACTTGTTTAGTGTGAATTAAATCATAATTCATTTGTTAATCAAGCATCTTTGTAATGTTTGTTATTGTTCACTGATATTTGGAATTATCAGTGATAAATGTTGTTTATGTTAGCTGGTGAAATATCAAAATCCACATTTGCTCGCAGGTAAGTTATTGAATTTCATATTCATTCTCCAAGCTTAATTGTGTTCAATTTAAACCACTTTTAATAAGTTATACTAATTCAGTGTTTATTATTTTAATCATATTCATATTTATTAGCTCACATCGTAGTCACATCCATATTTATATAAGTGCTATTAAATCCAATCTGGATTTTTTCTTCACTCTATATCAATTTTCATATTTATTTAAAAGACACTAAACTTCAGATTTATCATGAGTCTCTTGTGAGTTTACTATCAGCCTCCTCAAGCTTCACTTGCATTTGACTTGAATATCCTCATTTATTTCAACATATAATGCAACATGTTCAAGCATTCATTTGGTGGTAAACTAAGTGAATGGAATTCATTTTTACTTGATTCACTCTTGTATGATATTAGTATTGATTAAACTCCTTCAAATTTAATTATTAATTTATCATTTTAAGACTTTATATTTTATATTTAACTTAATATTAAGTCTTTTTTTTTTTTTTTTATCAAGTCCTAAAAATTTAGCAAAATTTTGGCTGATTTCAACATTGATCTAACAATTTGAGCTTTCAACGATGAGCTGATGAGTTCTTCAAACCTGCAAAAAGATAAATACATATGCATATATATATATACTCATTTCCACACGTTCATTTCTATACATCCAAACTCCTTTCATTATTATTATTATTATTATTATTTGTAACGAATAACACAGCAATCAACAAGCATAGGTAAAGTAGAAGGAATGATGGAAATGTCGGAAATCTAGAGAAGAACCCGTCGATGGTGTTTCTTTCTCGTCACTGAGGAAGGAAAGAAAGTTTGGCTAGAATGATGGAAATGTCAAAAACCTAGAGAAAAATCTGCCCGATGATGGTGTTCTTTCTCGGTTTCCGTCGCTTGTAAGGAAGGAAAGAGAGGTTGTTTGGTTGTAGGATTTGAGCAGGATTTAAGCCAGATTCAACATAAATCCAACCAATTTTGGATGTAATCCCGTAAACACCGCCTTTCAAGTTAAATCTAGATTTGCCAAATTTTGTTAGTAGGCGGATTTACGGGATTTAGAGAAGCAGAATCGTGCAAAGGAGGGTGGGAGGAGGAGGAAATCAAAATGAAGTGTAGTAAGCTCAT
The DNA here is from genome assembly GCA_021442155.1 of Cymbidium sinense. NCBI lineage: Eukaryota > Viridiplantae > Streptophyta > Magnoliopsida > Asparagales > Orchidaceae > Cymbidium > Cymbidium sinense. The sequence goes on from CM038217.1 coordinate 9,274,141, forward strand.
CACTCTGAAGAAATGAGGGAAGGATTCGGTTGTTGTTCCAACGAACAAACGAGAGATGCCGGCATTAAGGTTGGCACTGGCTCAATTAAGAGGGGTGACTCGCTCATTCTTCCAATAGGGAACCGAAGAGGACTCATCGCATGGGAAACCGAAGGGAAGAGAGGGAGAATGGCGTGTGGCTTTTTGGAGCGTGAACGAGATGAGGGATCGAAGAAAGAGGCTTTGGATCGAGCGTTCGGTTTCAAGGAATCATACGAACGAGTGAAGGCATGCTTGCGGCTCGAAGGAAAGCGAACGAGGGTGAGTACCTTGCGGATGAGGGAGTCTGAATCGAACAAGTGGGGCTTGGTTCCTTCGAATCGAGGGAAATCAGAAGGTTGCGGCATGCGAGTGGGGTTTCGAACGAGTGAGGAATGTTTGTGGCTTCTTGAGATTTTCTGCGTCGATTTTGAAAAGGCAAATTGAAGAGGGAGGGAACGTTTGAGTGCTTGCAGTTCCTCAACCGAATGAACGAGAGAGGGACCGGTTGCTCATCTGGGAGGAGGTGCGAGCAATTTCGGCTTTGGTGGAGATGAACCGCGGGTCAACAAAGAGGTCAATTTTTAATATACTAGAAATTAAGTGATTTTCAACTTACATATATAATGAAATTTGGGGATTAATATGCATATGATAACTTTGATATTTATTAATGTAACATTTTAGCATCTCAATTATACTAAAATATATTTGATAATAATAATTATATTTAAAAATATTCAAAATATTAAATATTTATTCTGAATATTTTAAAAAATAATATTATTTATTATTAAAATTTAAAAATAAAAATATACGAAATATATATTAAATAAATATATTTTTAAAAATAGCATAAGAAAATAAAAAAATACAAAAACTCTTAATATTTTATTTAACTTTATTAAGTAATTCATGTCGACTTGTGCTTGTCCTTTCAGTCCGTTGGACTTAATTTTCTTTTTGTTACATTCCATCATATTTTTATGCTTTTATTTATATATCATACATCTAAACTATTATTAATATTAATTGATTTAAAATAATTTTTTTTTTACAAATCACACTAATGCTAACATCTTCTCATTGCCTTTAAGATTAAACATGATGAATGATTTAGTATAAATATACTTATTTTATTTAGTATTTTTTTTATCACACACACACACACACACACACACACACACACACACATATATATATATATATATAGATCATTAAATTTGAAGATGACAAGATCCAATTCATATTATGTTAATTAATATTTAGCTATCTTAACATACATAATAAATGACCATGAAACAACTATATTATTTATTGAATAAGAAAATGAATCTATAAAATCAAATTTAACTAATAAGATGGTTTAGGATTAATTGTGATCAGATTTTTTTTTTTTTTTTTTTTGTAAATGAACAGATTCAGTAACATGCATATTTTATATCTATGATTAAGAAATCATTTTATTAAATCTTCATTAAATATTTAAAATCTTTCATAGTTATGAAAAAGGTCACAGCACTCCAACAGAAATAAGATATCTTAATACAAAACTCTTTATATATAACATAAACATTTAAATAAATTTAATAATTTCAAATTATGATAATATAAATTATACAAGAATATTCTAATATATATATATATATATATATATATTATATATATATTTATATTTATATTTATATGCTACAAGAACAGAAGAAGGTGATATTCAAGTAAGTTATTTAGGCAGTTGAAAATAACTATCTAACTGCATTTCGTTGGCATTTGTTATTGCTTAGCTAGTTTTCTAATGGATGGTTAATGTGCATGTTTTTTGTGGAGTTAAAGGCAAGGGCGTACATGGCGTTCATAAGTGAAAATCAGCTAAGGAAAAATTCTATTCATGATCAGCAAAAAACGAGACATTTTTTTTTTTTATAAAGTGTCACATGAAATCATACAAATAAGAGATTACGAATAACAAATAATGAATGAAAATAAAATCTAATTAGACCTCAAGAAACTGTATAGACTCAAAATTATTTAACAAACAAATGCACTCGTTAATATATAGAAGTTGCTTCATATATTTGTTGTTTCCAGTGTCCCGAGAAGAACCGAGAAAATGGGAACAAAATCAAAAGAGCAAAAAAAATAAAAAAAAATAAAAAAAAAACACTAGAATTTTCCTGAAAAACTCACAAACTTGAAATATAATGGAGTCATACAATACTAAGAAATCCACAACGAAGAAAATTAAGAGAATTATACAAATCTCTCTTTATTCAAGCTTCTCTAATAGTCTAGAAACATCATTCACTTAGAGCACATATTTTACATACATTTTGGCAATAATAAAAAAAAACCTATAAAACTATGAAAAATTGCTTAAAAACTAACTCTGCCTCATCCTAGTACCTCGACATTGTGAAAGTAGCATCTAGACGCTGACTTCTCTGTTAATCTGTCTTCTTTACATGAGTTGTAATATCGCGGTGCTACCCCACAATGCTAAAGTGCTGCTCTTTTATCTTTCTAGCAAAATCTTATGAATCCAAATGACAAGGCATTGAGCTCTATCAACGAGGTGCCGGCTTCTCTATATTTAAAGCAACTCCTTAATTTCTCACTATCAAGGTACTGCAAATGCACTGATTCTATACATAAGAAAAAAAAAATTTCGAAGACTTCGCTCTCAAACATCTAGCTACATCCTACCTAAAGCTTCATTATGTTTTTTAAGTATCAGATATCAATATGTATCAGATTTTTTATTATGCTTACTTCCCTGAAAAAAAGGCACTATATAATATAATTTAGAAACGTAAAAGGTAGTTAAAGTTAAAGTCAAGGAGAAAATATATAGTACATTAAAGTCTTGTTAATTTCTCAAATAAATTTAGCAAAGTCACGGTCTCTACAACTGGAGAAATTTTTTATGTGAGGAATTCAGGGCATCTAATTGTTGTTTTAATCCTACAATTGAGAGTTCAAAGCAAAATCTTGGTTCAAATAGGCCTGAATGAATCTTTTTGAAGGGGACTACAGAGCTTTCTAAGACGAATCGTCACCTGCATAAGAAACATAGATTTGCCTTTACAAATTGATTTCTTCTCAGGCAGTTGAATCTATCTTAGAACCCCCAAACTTTTTCATATGGTATAGTCTCCACAATGTTCGAAGGGTGATCAAAGTTTTATCCCCTCACCCTTTGAACTTTTCATCACTCTTAGTTTTGAACCGATAATAAACCATCGGTGATCCTCAGAGATCTTGAACTGTCTCGGCTAAAGCTCATTCTTTAATTGCCAAATGCTACTGTTTATGGATTGAATATCACTCTGAATATTCAGTGTATAATTATCTTATTTTTCTAATCCTCTAAAATAAGATAATCATTTATGTAACATTATTTAGTTTCCTATTCTTCAAACAAGCCATTTATTTAGAATAATTTTATTTCCTTTTCTTTCGATTTCATATATATATATATATATATATTACCTCTATATATATGCAACAATTAACATATGCTTTTGAAATTCAAATTCATTATGTTATTAAAGCAGTTGGCTTGCCTATAGCACAGCATAATTTTTTTTCTTCTATCATTTTTCCTTCACCATATATAGTTTATAGAACAATAACCACAAACATATACTCGGTCTAGGAGCAGAAGAAGGTGCACATCTTACGTTGCAGTTTTCTCTTTCCAAAAGCTTCATATTCGTATTTTCAATTATATTTTTTTCCTATGAAGAAAGCATTATATAATGTATCAAATTAGAATATTTTATGATTAATTAAGTTTGAAATATAAAGAAAATTAATTTTGATATTTATGATAGAATAATACCTCAAAGCTTTTGCTCTTGTATTGCACTTTTTAAAGAATTTCTGATATGTAGGAGCTGTCAACCTCTTCTTCTTGATCCGATATGAATTGGAGTAGTCGTCAAATTCACTCATTTCTGTCTTGAAACTCCCAACGCTGCTTTGATCAGAGTTTATTTCTGTGCAGTAATTTTTATCACGATCATGTCATAATAATATCATACAAATAGCAATTTATAAAAAAAATTAAATATAATTAATTACCAAAAAAATCAGTTGAATAAAAAAATCTTTTTTACAGGTGAATCTCTCCTTATTTTCTTTTTCTGAAATTTGAAGCAATCAAAATTTGTGATTATGTCAAATCAAGCTCATGGCTTTTTTTTTAAATTAGAACAAGCAGTATCCTCAAGCTCCTCATCAGAAGTGCTGTATATGATAATTTTGGATGTTTTTGTCACCTCTTTGGATCCCATTAATTTGATCAGATCACTTATCACTGTCACAAATTTAGATTAAGTTAAAGCAATTATATATATAGTTTAAATGTGGCTAAAATATAAGCATGTTATGAAAAAAAACAAAATTAAAATAAAAGAATACAAAAATAATCTTTATCAATCTAAAATATAAATAAATAAATAAATAATTTCAGGAAATTTAATGCCATAAAAATTATTATTTTTAGATTTGTTCTTTAATTATTTCAATTAATATAAGTACAGATCAAAATAACTTAGATTGAAATATTCATCATTAAAGCTTAAAATAAAAAAAAATCATTTTTCATTATTAATATTGAGTTAACTAAAATCATTAATAAATATATTAAGAAAGTATTCTTTGTCTCAACTCGATGGATGAGTTATTTTGTTATTGAAGAATTCGATTGAAATCTGGTGGAATTGATCATTAAAATAGCTCAAATATTTTTAAATAAAAAAAAATAAGTACATAGATCATAGAAGTTTTAAAATTTTAAGATATATATATATATATATATATATATATATATATATATATATAAAGTACACGCAAATTTAAAAAAAAAAATCTGCTGAAAGTCTACTAAGCTTTCAAAATTTTAAAAATAAAGTTAATAAAAAGAAATTCTTTTCTGAGACCCTGCACCACTTCCCATTTTTGGATCCCGCCAACTCTGTGCTTCTCGAAGACCACACAGCTAATGCAGACGAAAAAAAAAATGTCTAAAAGAAAAAGAGGATAATAATAGCAGCCCTTCCACTCTCTTCCCATTTCTATTCATTCACGCCTCTCCACCCAAACAGGTAAATCCCGCTACTATTCACCCCGTCCTTTTTTTTCCTCTAATTTTCCTTGCAGATCTCCGCCCTCTTCATTTGCTTGTGCGAACCCAGTGCCGACGATCCCTCCAACCTGGCTACCAACGAGCTTCCTTCCAGCACCTCCTCACCTCAAGAACAGAAGAAGGTGGGCTGGATTCAAATCTTAGAAAGACTGGTTTGTTTGATTTAGCCAGTTTATTTTTGAGCTTTTAGAATGCTAGAGAATCTGTATTAGATTTCTGAAAAGATGCTAAAGTGGAAGATCCAACTATAGAAGTATTGAATTGTAGAAAAGTATTACTAGAGAGTCCTTTATTTATAAGGTGATCTGAGAACTTTAACCATCTTCAAGAACTGAGGTTGCTGTTTGTTTCTTTATTTTGTTTGAAGTTATTCTAAGGGGGTGTTTGGCAACGGATTGGATTTATTTCAAGTAGGATTTAATAAATCCAGTATATCTGGATTTAGTAAATCCTGAGATGTTAAATCCTGAAAAGTGTTTGGTAACAGATTTATTAAATCGCTAAATCCAGAAAGATGTTTGGTAAGTTATATGAGGATTTAAATCAATAATTAAATAATAATATTTGTATCATATAAAATAAATAATTTAAAAATAAAATATTAAAATTTAAATTCATTATTTAACAAAGATATCGTGTTCATTCTGAAATATAAATAAACATTCATTATTTGGATCTAAGAAATCTTTCTGCTGATAATACAATTGAATGTTTGAACTCTTTCGAAATGTCACACGTTCGATATTTCCCGATTCACGTATATGCAAAAAAATTGTATTAAATTATATAATCAAATGTTATATTTTCTTATAAAACTTTCTTACCGCTCTTTCCATATTGTAGTGGTATTACAGTATCTCACCATCTCCTCGAACTCTTTCGCCAATAATACTTGAAACTCTCAAAAACTCCTATTTTTTTTAATTAAAAAACCACCATAAGGTTGATTAAATTCTTTTGGCCAAATTTATTGATAATATAGTCATATTTTTATGACTATATTTTTCTTTATAATCTTATCATACTCTTTTAATTACATTTCTCTTTTGTATTTTGATCAAATCTATCCTCAATTTGATCACACGCTATTGAATAGGCATACATTTAACCCAACCATGCCCTTTAACTAAATTTCTCCCCAATAAGGCTATGTTTTTTTTTTTTTATTTTATTTTTGACTTCATAGTGTAACATAAATCTAATTTGCACACATTATTTTTCTAGATCCGCATGAATTCATTCTCCATAATTACATCCTTAAAATCCATTTTTCTAAGATTAATGTGTCCAGTACTTTTGCTCATCTCTGTGGTCACGCGGCCGAGATCGCGTGTCTCGCCTCCGTCTTCCCCGCTGCCGTCGATCCTGTCTCGTCAAACTCTTTATCTTCGACGCACTACCCTTCGGCGCTGCTTAGCGCATGCGCGGATGGCGTGCTTTGCGTCTGGAGCCCGGCTGCTCGCGAAGAAGAAGTGGCGATCCTGAAGAAATACCGGTAGGTAGAAGTTAGAAATTCCGCTATGCCAGTTTGCCATCCGTAGAATCCGTTAAATCCGAATTTATAATCGAAAATCCATTTACGGATTTACCAGCTAAAGGATTTAGTAAATCATAGCGTGTTTGGCGATTTACGATTTAAAATTTATTGATAAATCCGTTGCCAAACACCCCCTAAATCTCTCATTGCACTGGCTTGCTTAGTTGTAAGCCCTGTAATATACTCGATCTAAGAGTAGAAGAAGGTCACATCCTACGTTGCAGTTTCCTCTTCCCAAAAGCTTTTTATCAAATTTTCAATTCTGCTTATTTCCTATGAAGAAAGCATTATATAATGTATCAAATATGGATCTTTTTGATTAATTAAGTTCGAAGCACAAAGAAAATTAATTCTAATATTTATTGTAAAATAATACTTGAAGTTTTTGCTCTTATATTGCATTTTTTGAGAAACTTCGAATAAACAGAAGCTGTCAACCTCTTCTTCTTGTTATAGTATGAATTGGAATCGTCATCAGATTCAGTTAATTCTGGCTTAGAACTCCCAACGTTATTTTGATTAGAGTTTATTTCTGTGCAGCAATTTTTTTTCTCATGTCACAATAATATCATATAAATAACAATTTATAAAAAATTAAATATAATTAATTACCAAAAAGTTAAATTGAATGAAAAAAATTTACAGATGAATCTCTCCTTATATTCTTTTCCTAAAATCTCGAAGCAATCAAAATTTGTGATTCTATCAAATCAGGCTCATAGCATTTTTAAAATTGGAACAAATAGTGTCCTCGAGCTCTTCGTTAGAAGTGATATGTATGATAATTTCGGATGATTTTGCCTCCTCATGTTCCTCGCCAGAAGTGTTGTATATGATAATTTCAAATGATGTTGCCACTTCTTTGGATCCTATTAATTTGATCAGATCATATAGGAATTTTATTTAAAACATCGTGCAGATGTTGGGGCACTTATTTAAGTAACTAAATATGTTATTATGGGATAAATATATTATCTCAAAAGATAAAAATATTACTCTATAATGGATTGATTACTAATGTCTCAAGATAATGATGTCTTTTATCTTTGAACTACATGGAGAGGTAGAACAGAGTTTATTTTATTATAGGGTTCACAATTTTCTATAAGGGCAAGCCTCTATAGTTAATTACATCTTGGAAGAAATGAAATTTCTTCTAAGATTACTCTCGATTGAAGAAATCTTTCATATCTATGATTTTAAAGCTTATCTTAAAATGATGGTTAATTTAGAAATTTAAAAGGGAACGCTTTAAGAAAGTTTTTTTTTGGAATCCAAATGAGAATAAGTAGGGAATGCTTTTAGATACTGGAAGCCCAGTAAGCATTCTAACTATTAAGCTATTAGGGTTTATATTTTTGAAATTGATATTATTGAAATTTTGAGTTGACATTTTATTAGAAATTTAGGATTTAGATTCTGACAGCACATGATTGTAGAAATGTCTAGTAGTTGAAGACTTATTCTAATAGGATACTTCAGAACCTAAGTATAAAAATACTTCTGATATAAATCAGAGGCTCAAGTTATTCTAAATTTTGAGAATTATTGAGTCATCTTCTTAGTTAAGAAAATGAAACTATCACAGACTTTTTTAGACTTACTTCTCGCCTGAAAGAGGTTGTTAGCTAACACTACCTAAATGATTTTAAAACTATCAGTTTAATCTTTGCTATGTAAGATGGATGGGCAATTACATTTAGGGAAAGAAGCTAAAAAACCCTAAACTAACTATTTAACCCTCAGAGAATGATTGATATGTTATGCATCCAACAAATGCAATAATTTTTTTATTTCTATCTATTTTGACTCATAATTTTATTTAAAGGCTTTGGGTATGCAATTCATGCTTAAGATGAGATGCAGTTGGTAAATAATTATGGGTCAAATCAATAAGAGAAGACACTTCCTCAGGAAGGGTGGTCATCCTCATAGGTTAGATACCCGCTTATGTGTAGTGAGTGAAGTGCCCAATTCAAGGATTATGGACAATATGCTCGCATGGTTCATAATATATAATTGTTCCTAGTAACTTTTAAGTTATGCTTAGAGATTTATTTAAGTGAGGTTATGAGTTTCTTTATTTTATGTTTAAGTTGTTATATTTAAGTTGGGTAGCAAATTTTAATTTTTCCAATGAGCCTAACATTCCATGCACTCATCAGAAACATAGCACATAAAGAAACCTATGAAAAATATGCAATTGTATTGCACACCCCAAAATAAATCAAGTCAAATTCAAATTAAATTAAATAGGCAAGTGAGGTGTTCTATACACTCCGGAAAAAGAAAAATGGGCAGTCGAGCTCTGCCCTTACATAGCCTAGCTTAAAACTAAAAGTTTAATCTATGAGATTTTAATTAACTTCAGGACCGTCGCCTTCTTCAAGGACCTCCTTAGGTTCCATCAAGAACCATCAAATAGGCATAGTCAACTCTTATTAATCCTAAACCCCATAGATCCTAATTCTAGGCTTAAATTACATTTCAAAATTCTAAACCCTGTAGAACAAATGTTAGGAAGAACATACAGCACACTAGCAGTTTATATTTCAAACATATGGGCTTAGTATTAATGATTTCCAAGCTCACATGTCTTATTGGCTATGCTTAAGTACTTAAGTAGCACCTATAAGTAAACATCATTTTTTTTATAACAACAATCCCTTTTAAATAGAGCTTCCTATAGAAAATAATGTTAGCCTAAAAAGAACGTCCTAACATCCAGGCTAGGGAACAAATAATTATAGCCATCCAGCCTAAAATAATACACCATAAAATAAGAAAAAATATCACATCACAACCAATACATCGGTCTAACCTAATTCTAAGGTCGGTGACCTAGTATTCTAGTGTGTGAAAAGATGGTTTATGCGGTATGGTTGCACTAGGCTTTGTTTTAGTTTAAGTTTAATTCAAATCAGGATTTCATTCAATTCACCATTGTGTGATTTCACTTTAAGTGATTTAATTAATTTTAAATTTTATTTTTTGTGTTTAAGTCAAATATATGTTTCAAAGAGTGAAGAATAAAATGAACTCTGCTTAGAGCTTCTCCATTCTATCCAATCCTAGTAGGATGAAATCTCCACCCTGAGGTGAAGATTCATTCTTGGGGTTAAACTAAGAACTTATATATCTTAATTAACCCATTTGAATTTATCAGAATGTTTTATTGAATTAAATTTGATTTGATTAAAGTTTATTTGATTTAGTTTGGATTTTTGAAGTTTGAGTTTGTTTAATTTCATATATTTTGATTGTTGATATTGATTTTAGATTTATTAGGTTTTAGTTTGATATAATTAAAATTTGATAATTTAATATCCTTTCAATTAATATCTAATTCCTTTCTTTTGGTTTCAATTTGAAATTTTAATTTTAAATGATTAACATTGATTAGATTATTTTAATGTTGTTTAAATTTATTGGATTTTATTTTCTCATTTGAACTTGGTTAGGATCTGTGATAATATTTCAATTTAACTTGTGATTTAATTGAAATTTAATCTGATTTTCATTTGGATTCCAATTAAGAGTTTAATCATTTATTAAGTTTAATAATTTGATTATCCATTGATTATTTTAGTTTAGTTTGATCTTCATTTAGTTGATTTGATTGATTTAATTTGTTTAACTAGCTTGATTTGTTTAAGTTTTATGATAATTGATTTACTTTGATATTGTTTGGAATTGATAGTAATTGGATATGATTTAATAACTTCAAAGTTTATGCTTATTTGATTCAATTAGTGTTTATTTGTTTATTATTTTGATTAGATTAAGTAAATTAAATATTTTCTTTGATTTCAATTAAGTTTAATTATTTAATTAAAGTTTCATTTAATCATCTATTATGTTTATTAAAGTTAAATTAATGTTTTAATTAAGAGTTCATATTTTAATTTGATTATTAGATTTATATATTTAATGGTTCATTAGTTCATCTTATTCAAATAGGTTGAATTAAATTTAACTTGATTATGTATTGAACTAATTAAAACAAATATTAATAGGTTGAATTAAATCTAACTTGATTATGTATTGAACTAATTAAAACAATTTTAATTTCATTTGATCTGATTGGTTGATGTTAAATGATTAATTAATATGAGTCCAATTTATGATTATTTTAATTTGAAGTTCAATGATTAAAAAGGGCTCAATTTAGTTTGTTGATTATAAAATTCAAGTGGTTCATATGATTGAAGTTCAATGCTTAATCTAGGTTTGATTAGGTTGACTGTGTTATTTTTTTATTAAATTAACTAAAAATTTAATTTGATTTAGATTAATTAGTCATTGAAATTTTTAATTTAGTTTAATGTGTTTAAATATTAATGGTGTAGTTAATGATTGAATGATTTAGATTTGCTTGATTAAATTTAATTGAGAATTTAGTTGGTATTTAATTGGGTTATATATAATTTTTAATTAAAGGTTTATGTTTGATTAGGTTTTGCTTCATTTGGTTTAGTTTTGATTGGGGATTAGATGATATTCCCTTTATTCGATTTAAGCTTTGGTTACTATAAGTATTATTTTATTCATGAATTTTGTTTAAATAATAAAATTGAGCTTGACATTTAATTTGTTGGAATTTGGTTTTAATAAATTCAAATAATTTTGAGTTAATGATTTATTAAACCCCAATTTTAAGTGATTTCTAAATTTTTATAACTTCAGATGATTATATTATTTTCTTAAGGTTCTTTGATGTTAATTAAAGTGATTTAGACCATTCTAATTATTTTTATAATTTACTAAACTTTAAATTAATTATTTCATGAAATTAAGGATTTAGACTTTGAAATTTGATAACAATTAAATCATTTTTTTATTTTGACTAGAGATTTTCAAGGTAGGTGTGTTTTAACCTCAATTTCAATCTATAAAAAATTTAAGTCAATTTGATTAATATTTTTATTTAATTAAATAAATTTGATTTTTCTTCAAACCTCATAGATTCCTTTCAAAAAGACGAATCCAACGAGCCCTTATTTGTAATTTTTAGTTGAATATTTTATTTTATATAAATTTTCAAAGTTTCAAGTAATTTTATAATTTTTAAAACCCAAAAATTTCTAATTTTCTACTTATCCACATCATCCGGTGATGAAGCGAGCTCTTTCTGCGTTTCATCCCACAATTGGTCCACGATGGATCCACCTCAGCCAACGATAGGGATGCAGCCATGATTGGGGTCATCCATTTCAATAGGTCTCAAACTCGCTTCATCCTCGATCAAGATTTGGCATTAACCCAGGGCCGTCCATTCCAAATAATAGAAACATACGACCTTGATTAGGTCCCTGTTCTTGCCAGCATTAACCCAGGGTCGTTTGCCTAAAGATGATAAAATTTGGAAATATAGGCTACAATTTTGCGTGATTTTGATTTTAAAATGATGAAGACTCACCATACAACATATCCATAAGGTTGGATCTAAAAATAAATAAATTTCTTTCATAAATGACCAAATCACATAAGATGGGTGGCATTTTGGAGTGATACCTTATCGACATTAATCCTCGGCATCCACAACTCTTCGAGCACCTTCACCATGTCAATGCAAAATTATAGATGTAGTTTGGCTCCTTTCCTCCCTCTGGATCGGTGTGGAGGCCGATCGGTGTGGAGGCCGAGCTCCACCACATTGCCATCGATCGTGGTGATTCTCCAGCTCGCCGGCGACGGGAGACTCAGGGAAGAGTTCATTTGGGTTAGCCTCCTTCCAATGAAGGTATAGGGAAGGTCAATTGAGGGAAAGGAGCAATCCTTCCCCGTTTCCATGTTTGGCCATAAGCCATGCTATTGGCTTTTGTTGGATTTGGGCTCGCCAATGGTGAGAGACTCAGGGAAGAGTTCATTTGTGTTTGCCTGCATCCAATGAAGGTATAAGGAAGGTCAATTGAGAGAAAGGAGCAATCCTTTCCCGTTTCCATGTTTCGTCGTCGACCATGCTATTGGGTTTTGTTGGATTTGGGCTCGCCGACAGTCGGGAGCTCGTTGAAGGACCTAACTCTTCATTTCTCTCCTTCAGGAATGTATTAGTGAGATTGGAACGAAGAAGGGAGGTCTCTCCTCTTCTCTCCATGCTTGGCCGAGAGCCTTGCTATGGAAAAGCTTTTGGATGGCTAGAATTTGGCTATCGTCGATGATAGGCTTTAGGGAGGAACCTAATTCTGTCCTCTCACTCTATGGTTGGTGTGTGGATGGTTGGAATCTCCTCTAGGCTCTCTCTTTCCCCTCTTTTTCTTCCTTTAGCCATGAGCTTCATCATGAAAAAAATAAAAAATAAAAATTTTGGCTAAGGGGAAGGTCCACAATGGTTGGCCATCCATTGGTAAATGAGGAACTTGTCCTCTTGCTCCCAAAGTCCACTCTCTTGACTGTAGGATCAGCTCCATTCAATGGAGGAGTGGGGAGGAGTTGGTTTTGTTGACCTTATGCATGGGTGTTTGGAATATTCCTCTTTGATGATTATCACCTCATCTCCCATGGCAACTCCACCTCACATGGATCTCATTGCACATGATTGTGAGATGCTGCCATTTACTTAGATTGAGCCCAAGATGGGTTAGAGATTATGGGGAGTTCACTTGATTTGATTTTAAGTTGTTTATAGTTTTATTTTAATCTAACTTGCTTTGAATTGGTTTGGATTTTGGGTTAGTTTGTGTTGATTTTTTTTATTAATTAACATCGAGATCTTGGCTTGAAATTAATATTATTCCTTTCGGATGATTAGTAAACCAATTGGCTAATGTTTTGTGCAACTTTGGCATGGTTTAAGTCTTTAAGTTTGATCCTTTTGATTATCTTTTACCCTAGAATTGATTTTAATTAGTTAATTTCATTTGAGTGATTAGATTTATTGTTAGGTTGTAATTATGCCTAATTTCCCATTGGAAGGCTTTGAGACCAATTGCTCCAAAGTTTATTTAGGTTTAATGTGGTTTAGCCAAACATTGACCTAAATTAACCGAATTGACCTAAATAGCCTAATTGGTGATTTTGAATTTATTTTAGGGTTTATTTGTGTTTGATGGATCATTTATGATGTTTAGATTTGATTAATTTCATTTCGTTTGACTTAAAAATATTCATTTTGCTCAAATTGGATCAAATTGTATTTACTTGAGTTGAATGATTCAATTTGTCAAATCAAAGTTTGTTTGAGCTTCAATTATGATTGGTAAAGCATTTAGAATGATTTAAGTTTGATTAATTCTGTTTAATTTAAATTTCATTTTAAAGTTGACCAATGTTGACCAAAATTTGACTTAATAGGTTCACTTAGGTCAAATGATCAAATTGATCAAATTAAGCCTAAATAATTATTGAATTATATTCATTTTTGATTTTAAAATATTTTGAAGTATTTAATTTGAATTATTTTTTAACTTAATTTGGATTTAACTTCAATAAGATTCATTCAAGTTTATTCGAGTCAAATTACTCAATTAACCTATTCTAGGCCCTCTTGGATTTAGATTTGTTTAGTTTTAGACTTATTTAATGTTTGATTCAATTTATTATTTTATTTTGGTTTGTTTACCTAGCCACTAAGCATAATGTCCCAAGTGCTTGATTAGGGAACTCCTAATCTAAGATTATGAGACCTAATTGCTTAGATTATGAATGATGGTAATCTCATCCAAAAATGAGGTCAACATATCATTATTACAAATTTAGCCTCATTTCACTAATGAAGTATTTTACATAAAATAACTAAATAATATTCAACTTAAGACTAATTGACATTACATATGCTATTAATTTCTTTTATTGATAAATCTATTGGAATAAGAACACTTATAGAATTAATAGAAGATTAAAAAGAAATGAGAAATTAATTAATGGGCCATTGTTGACCTCACTTCTAGTGAGGATAACATATACTCTTCCTATAATCATTAGGATCATATCTTAACAATAGAACTCCTTTGCATTGGACTTTATGACACTCATAGTGACTAAGGGGATAATAAATCCAAGACCAAACCAAATAAGATTAAATTGTGAGGCTTAGTTATATTAGGCTAATTTTCTTTATCTAGATCCTTATACCCCAAGCAAACTTAGGCATTCTCAAACCAAAATTAAATTGAACCAAAGCTTACTCAATTGGTCTCCAACTAAGCAACTTAAAACCACTTAGCATAGTTGGCCCATTTAAATCACCCCGATCCAAACTCAAATCAAATCAAAATTAATTTAAACTAATCAATCCCAAAACTTCTGAATCACCAATCCCAAATAGTTAAAGCCCAATTTAGTTAATTAGCTTACTTAGCCTAACTTAATATAATTGGTTGTGAGCTCCAAAAATTCGTCATCGACATCTCTACAAAGAGAGTTTGATTATGTGTCAGCCAAAATTTTAGAAGGCAAATGAAACAAAGATAAAACACTACCCATAGATTTCATCCTTATTTTGTGAGGACTTTAGATGTAGTTTTAGATTTTTTATATCCGCAAGCACCTATAGTTAAATACCCCTCCCAATTCTGAGAGAGAACTTTCAATTAAGGTTAGTCGATAAGTCGCTAAATGCGTAGCGTATAATAACAAATAGTGGGGTTTAAAGTATTTATGGTATTCATCATTGTTAGCTTAAAGTGGATGGTTGAGAGAATAATGATGTGTCTGCTCAAGATCGAATGGTTTTGTCATCTTGTCTATCTCTACCTACTTAAATGAGGATGTAGTCTACCAAACTTGACCAAATGATCATTGTCAGCAGTCATAAGTTGCGTCATCTAAGGAGACCTTATAGACTTTGAATTGTGTTTGTATAAGGAAATAAGCTTAAATCCACACTGGCTGATAAAAAGTTTTTTGCTTTATCAGGTACATCATATGATTCACGTCTTAAGGAGCAAAGTCATTGGAGAATATATACAAGAATGAATTATAATATAATTGTGTTACGAACCACACGGTCATAATTGCATCATATATGGAGCCTACTAACAAAATCACATGAACGGTAGACACGGGCCACATCCTTACTTGCATGAGATTGATTGAGAGTGAACATAGTAGAACACTTGACTTGATATTAACTCCTTTGTGAGATTGAATTTTCTAAATTTATCACCTCTAACAAACAATTGTGGATGATGAATGGATTATTTGCTTTAATTTTTTAAATATAAATTTTATTTTGATATTTTATGCCTAGTAATTTATCATATTTATCATTTATATTGATACTTAAAGTTAAACTGATTTAATTTGAAACTGAAAATATATTTTGATGATAATATTCTCACCGATTGAAATCTTCATTCAATATATATTCCCATTGTAATAATTTTGAACATCAATACTGTTTTGAGATACATGCATACCTCGATTCTTTAAGTCGTTCAGATATATATTGATGTGAGAGATCTAAATATTCAACTGTCTCAAGAAGTTTGTATTGAGATACATATATATATATATATCTATATATATAAACTATTAGCACATATCTCAGTATCATATTCTTAAACATACGACCATCTTGTAGTAAAAACAAAAGATTCATTATAATGTTTATTAAATTTCAAAACATCTGGCTTGAATCGTGAGTCCCTTCATGATGCTTTAACCTTAATGAGTTGTCATTAATATCCTCATTTACATCCATTGTGATCATTAAACATTACTTAATGTGGTCATTGAATATCATTCAATGTAGTGAACTTCATGAGGGACCCTCTTCAAATATAAATAAGGGGTAGAATAGCCTATTCCTATCACCTCTTTTCATTTAAATCTTCAAGTAGTTCACTAAAACTAGGATTTATTTTCAGTTAATATGTCCTAGAAGTAAGAATATTCATATTTAACTTATTTTTTCATGCAATTTATCTTAGCTT
This sequence comes from Cymbidium sinense, assembly GCA_021442155.1. Taxonomy (NCBI): domain Eukaryota; kingdom Viridiplantae; phylum Streptophyta; class Magnoliopsida; order Asparagales; family Orchidaceae; genus Cymbidium; species Cymbidium sinense. The sequence continues at coordinate 9,290,720 of CM038217.1, forward strand.
GCTTAATGATTGTTTATATTTTTATTATTAATCAATTTGTGTTCATTTTGAATGTTTTAAATTTTAAAGGTTGTTTAAATATGATTCCTTATAATCAATTTAATTTAATGTGATCTCTGCATCTTTGTATAGAGAATATCAAAGTCTTAAGACATTATCATCACGCTTATAAAAAGTGCACATAATAGATGTCTTGTGACATCATGATTAGAGAATTTTTGCACCTATGATGTTTATGAAAAACATCACATAGATCATCAAAATTTATATAAAATCAAATAACATTTTACATTCACGGATTTTTATATACATATTTGTAATATGTATTTTTATTTTTATAAAATAAAACATTTTACTCAGTTCGCACGGAGCGAGAGAGAAGAGAGACACGTAAAGGATCGAGCCGCACTACTGCTCTGGGTTGAATACGAGTGGAAGAGGGCTGGTTCAAGGAGTTTGAGTTGATGAGCATGCTGGCCAGAACGAAGCAGAGAGGAGAACCGACCTGGAGTGCTTCAGTGAGGGCTTCAAGCTGAGGAGAGTAGAAAGGGTGATGGATCCAGAGAAGGAAAAGAAGGGCTTGCGTGACTGCGAGGAGAAAATATTACATGATCAGGACTCCAATTAAAGTTAAACAGGTGGTATTAAATAATTTTTTATATTAAATTTAATATAAATTAAAGAAACGAAGCAGAGATATAGAATATGATTAGAATGCTAATGAAAATTACATCTAGACTCCGCGTATAATATTTTCTCGACTGCGAGATGGGTTCGGCGTGAATCCGGATGGAAGAGTGAGGCTTGCTGTTTGCTAGGCTGTCAGCAGTGTGATGGGGTTTGGGAGTGGACGAGGGTGAGTTTTGCACCTCAAGCGGGATAGGAGAGGAGAGAAAGGCCGGCTATGAGATCGGGTGGCTGGTATTCGACCAGGCAGAGAAAGTAAGAAGTGGGGAAACGAGGATGCCAGATAGTCTGGATATTGAGGTGAGGAGGTGCTGGAAGGAAGCTCGTCGGTAGCCAGGTTGGAGGGATCGTCGGCACTGGGTTCGCACAAGTAAACGAAGAGGGCGGAAATATTGAAGGAAAATTAGAAAAAAAAAAAGGGATGGGGTGAATAGTAGCGGGATTTACCTGTTTGCGTGGAGAGGCCTGAATGAATAGAAATGGGAAGAGTGGAAGGGGAAGGGCTGCTATTATTATCCTCTTTTTCTTTTAGACATTTTTTAAAAAAAATTTTATCGTCTGCATTAGCTGGGTGGTCTTCGAGAGGCAGAGAGTTGGCAGGATCCAAAAATGGGAAGTGGTGCAGGGTCTCAGAAAAGAATTTCTTTTTATTAACTTTATTTTTAAAATTTTGAAAGCTGATTACTCTTTTAACCTGATTTGAGTAGACCTGCAGCAGATTTTTTATTTTTTATGTTTTTAATTTGCGCGTACTTAATATATATATCTTAAATTTTTAAAACTTCTACTCTCCTTTTTAGGTACAAAGGATCCTATGTATTTGATGTTATTTTTTTTTATTTGAGAATATTTGAGTTATTTTAATGATCAATTTTTGAAGATTTAAACTCGAATTCTCCAAAAATAAAATAACTCATCCAATTAGTTGAGACAAAGAATACCTTTTTAACATATTTATTAATGATTTTAGTTAACTCAATATTAATAATAAAAAATGAAAATTTTTGTTTTAAGCTCTAATGATGAATATTTCAATCTAAGTTATTTTGATCTGAACTTATATTAATTGAAATAATTAAAGAACAAATCTAAAAATAATAATTTTTATGGCATTAAATTTCCTGAAATTATTTATTTATTTTTTTAAGATTTTAGATTGATAAAGATTGTTTTTGTATTATTTTATTTTATTTTATTTTTTTCATAACATGCTTATATTTAGCCACCTTTAAACTATATATATATATATATATATAATTGCTTTAGCTTAATCTAAATTTGTGACTGTGATCAGTGATCTGATCAAATTAATGGGATCCAAAGAGGTGACAAAACATCCAAAATTATCATATATAACACTTCTGACGAGGAGCTTGAGTATACCGATTGTTCTAATTTTAAAAAATGCCATGAGCCTGATTTGACAGAATCATAAATTTTGATTGCTTCAAGATTTCATAAAAAGCAAATAAGGAGAGATTCACTGTAAAAAAGATATTTCATTCAACTAAAGTTTTTGATAATTAATTATATATAATTTTTATAAATTGTTATTTATATGATATTATTATGACATGATGATGAAAAAAAATTACTGCACAAAAATAACTCTGATCAAAGCAGCATTGGGAGTTCCAAGCCAGAAATGAATAACTCTGACGGGAGAGTTTGCGAATAACTTGTATTGGTTTTTGGCTTTAGTAGGGCGATGTCGTCTGCTGGGATTTTGGCTCTAGGGTTTTCCTCCTCCCATCGACGCTGATGGCTCTTTGGTTTGATTTCTCACCTTCTTTCTCGAATCGGCATTTTGTTCTGGTGGTTTGCCTTGTTTGCTTAAGGTTTCCCGTCTCCGGCTTTGGCCGAAGGCCCTATTTTGAGCATTGTTTGTCCTAGGGGCTTTCTGTGTTTTTTTTTGTTGTTGTTGGGTGTCCTCGTTTTGGTCATGGACATTGCTTCCACCTCCTCTTTCCCACATTTCCCCTTCTCAGGGTTCGAGTTCCAGAGCCAGTCCGCTCGTTTAGCCGCAACCGACCGTCCCCTTTGCGTGCAACTGGAAAGCTTTGCTTAGCTCTCACCAGGAAAATTCTAACAATGTCACTTTAGCCTATATTCCCTCTTCGGATCCTGAAATTTCCTTCTCTGAGGCTGAACTTGCTGAAGGTCAGAAAGATTGGGAGCTCTCGCTTGTCGGGCATGCGATTGGTAAACGTCACCTCTATAGTTCTCTCTTAGCTGCAATTAAAAGGAGGTAGTCTTTTAAAGGACATCTAGACTTACTTTTGGAGGTGGATTTCTTTCTTTTCCGATTCTCTTGTAAGGAGGACTTCAATCTAGTGTAGAATAGCGGACCTTGTTTTCTCAATGGAAGACCATTTATTTTCAAGAAATGGTCTTGGGACTTCAGACCAATCAAAGAAAATTTTTCAGAAATCCCATTGTGGATCAAGCTTCCAAATTTTCTATTATGCTACTGGAATGATATTCTCCAAAGTTGTTAGCAAAGTAGGGATCCCTCTTGCGGTGGATAACCTCACAGCCTCCAAATCCAGACTAACTTTTGCACGTATCTGCGTTCAGGTTTGCCCTTCCTCAATGCTTCCGATTTTGTGATGTTGAATCTAAATGAAGTGAAGTATGAACAACCTGTTGTCTATGATTGAAAACCTAGTGCTTGCCCTAAGTGCTCTACTTTTTCCCATGACCCTATGAGTTGCCCTCTAAACCCTCCATCCCGTCCTCCTGCAAGGGGGCACAGTAGAAGTTGGAGGCCTCAAACTTTTCCACCCATACTACCTATGGGTGATGCTCCTATAATTCCCATTGTTGCTACTACGCCTCCACTAGCCCAATCCGTTCATAATGAGGAACCTTCTTCTTTGTTGGTTGAGGAAGCTCCCCCTGAGACCTTACCTCCTCATATACAAACATCATTAAATGACCTTAAACAACTCCCGGCTCAATCGCCCATACATTAGATTTAGATGAGCCCGACTCTACCTTAAATGAGGAGATGACTGAACCTCATACCTCATCTATCCTTAACTCCGCTTATACCATTGCTACCCGTTCGACAGCTGCCTCCCCCCCCCCCCTTAAAAAAATCTTCATCCACCAGATCTCAAGATATTATCCCTAAAACTCTAGGGAAGATTCCCTTGGAGAAAGATACTATAATGCCTCCTTCCTTTTCCAAAAGACAAAGAATAAATGTTAAAATCATTAAATGGTTTCCATGTCCCTCCCCAAATTTGGAAGCTGGAATGTGAGGGGTTTGTTGGTGGAAGGCTGGATTTGTGATTATGCCCATATTGTCAAGGAATTCCACCTTGATATGTTTTTTCTCTTGGAAACCAAGATAAATTTAGATTCCCTTATTAATCCTATAGTTATGAAGAAACTTACCTTGTTCTCTTCAAAAGACAGCTATGACAACTTCAATCAGTCTTCTGGTGGTCGAATTTGATTAAAATGGAACCCAGATGTTCTCTCCTTTACCCCATCATCATCAACTCTCAACTCATTCATGAAAAAGTAAGTCTTCCCTCCAACCGAAATCTCTTTGTTTCATGGATTTATTCTCATAATGCAGCCAATGAAAGACTTGAACTCTGGACAACCCTTCGCCAAATTTCTATTACTATGAATGATCCTTGGCTGATTCTTGGGGACTTCAACTGTATTTTTTATTCTCATGAGAAGATGGGAGGGAATCCTACTCCCCCTAGCCGGTTATCTGATTTTAAAGATTGTGTTAATAATACTGGGTTAATGGACCTTACTAGCTTTGGGTTTTTCTTCATATGGTCTAATCTTCGGGTGGATAACCCTATTAAGTCAAGGATTGATAGAGTAATGTGTAACTCCTTCTGGTTGGACATTTATCCTACCTCCTCTTTCAAGATGCCTCCTCCCTTATCCTCGAATCATTCTCCGCTGATCATATCTCTAAACAATCAGTACCCTAGGAAACACCGTTTTATCTTTCGAAATTATTGGGTCCAACTCCCAAATTTTTAAACTTTGGTCAAGGCGACTTGGTCAAAATATATCTATGGGGACCCTATTATGATTCTTCTCAAAAAGTTACAATTAGTTAAAGAGGTCTTAAAACATCAAATGATGGATCCCTCCCCTCTTGAGTAGTAAATCTTGAATCTTAAAATAGATCAGGAGAAGTATCTGAAGTTACTAGAAAGGGAGCCCACCAATGTCCACTATACCCAAAGCTTGAATAATATAAATTCTAAATATCAGGAGGCTGTTAGAATGGAAAGCCTTTGGGTGAAGCAGAGAGCTAAAATATCATGGCTTTTCCATGCTGATGATGATCTCAAGTTCCTTTACTGCTCTATAAAGGAAAGGAGAAATAGCAATCAGATCAACTCTCTCCTTGTGGAAAGGGGTACTATTACATCGCCTTCTGAAATGACTACTGAAATTTGTCTCTACTATTTAAGTTTGTTCAATAAAAATTATCCTAATGATTTATCTTATTTAGACATCCCGGTTGGCTCCACTACAAATCCTTCCCTTCTGAAGGAAACTGGTGATCATATCATTAACATGGAGATTATTAAGGCTCTTCACAGTATAAATGAAGATAAAATCCCTGAGCCTGATGGTTTTACTTCCAAGTTCTTCACTCAGTGTTGGGATATTATTGGAAAACAATTCCTTTTAGCTGCTCACCACTTCTTCAGTACTCGAAAACTGCCTAAGGCTTTCAAGCATATCGCTATCACCTTAATCCCAAAAATAAAACATTCAAATATACTGGCTGACTATAGACCAATCTCTCTTTACAACACATTCTACAAAGTGATTGCCAAAGTCATTGCTAACAGGCTTAAGCCTTTCCTCCCCTCTATTATTCATCCTGCCCAGTCTGCTTTCATTAAAGGAAGAGACGTAGCTGAAAATATTGCGATGACCCATGAAATTTACTCTGAATTTGATAGTAGACGGTCTCACAATCATTTATGTGCTAAGATTGACCTTCATAAGGCTTTTGATAGTGTTAATAGAAGAATTGTCATCCAGAGGCTGCTTCAAATAAGTTTTCCCAAGGTTTTTGTGGAATGGATTGATGGTTGTATTTCTGATATTCCTTTTTCTATAATCTTGAATGGTCATTTGGAGGGATTCTTTAAATCTTTTAATAGTTTAAGGCAGGGCTGCCCTCTTTCCCCTTTCCTCTTTGTCATCGTTATGGATATCTTCTCCTATCTTCTTGAGAGGAAAGTGACTGAATCTTCCTTCAAGTCGATTGCAGCAGGTAACTGTCTCATCTCCCATCTCCTTTTTGTTGATGATATTTTAGTTGTGGGTGAAGCTGATCCTTCCTCTATTGAGGCACTCAATGAAGTCTTGGGGTATCTTTCTTCCCTAATGGGTCTTAAGGTGAACCACGTTAAATCTCTATTATGCTTTCCCACTTCCCATGGAATCGCTAATGATATGTGTAATATCTTGAACATGTAGGTGGGGGAATTCCCCCTTAAATACCTTGGTCTCCCCCTAGTGGTGGGTCCCCTCAAATCTATTCACTTCTCTGCTCTTCTTGATAAGCTATCAAATTGGCTTGCTGGTTGGAAATCTAAATGACTCTCTTATGGGGGTAGACTTCAACTTATTTGCTCCTCCATTAATAACTATCTCACCTACTGGCTTTGGGCTCTAGTGATTCCTAAATGCATCCTCAAAAAAATTACTCCCTGACTGTCAAATTCTTTTATCATGGGGACGTGGTTAGAAAGTTGCATCCCATCTCGTGGTACAGGATTACTTTACCTAGATATAAGGATGGCACCGGGTTGGTTTCTATCAATACCCTTAATGTTTTATGCAAAACAAAGATCTTGTGGAAACTCCTTCATCACTCCTCTTCCTTAGCCGATTAGTGCAGGAACAAATACAGATTCATTTGGGAGAAAATTCAGCGCTCCTCTACACTTTGGAGAGAGCTTCATCTGTGTGCCACCAGATTTAGAGGGGAGTTTTTTTACTCTGTTGGAGATGGCAGTCATTCCTCTCTCTTTTTTGATCCATGGTGCAAAAGTAAATCTATATTCGAGTTATGTGGGACTGAATGTTTCTCCCTGATCAACCTCCCTAAGGACTCACCTCTATGTGGGCTTATTAAGAATTGTGCTTGGGTAATACCTGACTTATTCTGTAGGAGATTCCCAAATTGTGCAAATATCATTAGGCAGGTTGCCTTACACTCTAGGCAAGACACTATTAGTTGGAATGGTGAGACTGGTTTTGGGAATAAATATGTCTTGAAGATTATTTATGGTTCTCAGCTGTCAGTGGATTAATCAAACGACATTTAGTTTAAAAGCTTTGCTATAAACTTTGCTGTTTTTTGCTGGATGACCATTCTGAATGGGCTCAAAACTTTTGATGTGCTAAATCGAAGAGGCCTTGGCTCTATCTTGGATTGCACTCTGTGCAACGTTGAAAAAGAATCACACGTTCACCTCTTTTTTGGTTGTCCCTACTCTTTAAGCATTATCAGGTCTCTATTGCCTAATGGTAATTTCTTCTTCTTCCATCCGACTCTTCATTATGTTCTATCAGCTGCTTCCCTAATGAATCATACAGTCTTGAAGAGGCTATACTTGCTAATTATGGCGGTATCGGTCTACTCTATTTGGTGTGAGAGGAATAAAAGAATATTTGCCAATCAAAGTTGTTCGCTTACTACCATCTCCCTTGCAATTAAATCTAGGGGGATTTACATACATACCACACAATTCTTATGAATTTACGTATTTCACACCCAAACTTTAATTTTTACTTAAATAGCACCTAAATCTTTATTATTACATCAAAAATACCACCCTTGTTATTTTTTTCAAGTGAAATGCACTTTTTTGAGTATAGGGAAAGTGCTAGTTTTGTAAATATTCAAGTTTGGATGTGAAATATGTAAATGCAGAAGAATTGCGTGGTATGTATGTAAATTTCCCTTAAATCTAAAGTGGAAGCAAAAATTCGTCGTTAGCCTGTTAATGACTCTTGGCCTCTTGAGGTTAGAAGACTTCTGGATAAATAGACAAATTTTGGGAATTCAGTTTCCCTTGATCTACCCCCATAGTGGGGGAGTAAACTGTTGTTTTTTTTCCCTTCCTTATTTCTATTTTCTATTGATGATATCTGGGGCTTTGTCGGGTTTTGTGCTATGCGCTGCTGTTGGTGTTTTTTCTGTTTTCTTGCTGCACTGGTTGGTCGGGTTGGTCCTCGTTCATGCCGCTGGGTTGCTCCGGGAGTGTTTGGTGGGTTTGTGGTGTCTTGTTGTTTGGTTGGGGCTTACTCTTAGTTCCTGCTGTTTTCTCTGTTATGTTGTGCTGGGTGGTTCTGCTTGGCTTCCACAGGATGTTTTTTCTGTTTCTGCATCTGCTAGGATGTTGTTTCTGCTTCGCAAATGTTGGATCGATGCTGCCTTGGACATTTTTACTATCTTCTGCTATTTTGTCCTGTTATTATTGATCGGGTATGGTGGGTACTTGCGGGTTTCTGTGATGCTGGGCATTTTTTTGAATGGACGATGATGAGATGGTTGTTGCTTGGTACTATACCTTGGCCTTTAGCAACGTTTTGGATGCTCCCCACTGGATGGACCGCATCTGTAACCTGGAACAACATTCTCTACCCTACGGGGTTTCTTTCTTTTCAGTATGGATCTAGTTCCATTGGCGAGCAGATGTTGTCAACCGTCGGTAGCTCTTTTGGGGTTAAATTGATTTGTGTCTTCTGATGTTTAGTTAAGTTTTGGTCTCTGAGTCCATTGAGTTGTTGCTCTGATTTTTTTCTATTGTTTCTTTGTTAACTTGGTATAGGTTTCCTTATGACTCCTAGTTTAACACATACTTGTAATTTGTTACCTTACACTTTGGAATGAAATTGGGCTTTGCCCTCAAATTTTCCAAAAAAAAAAAAAAAACTCTGACGACGACTCCAATTCATACCAGATCAAGAAGAACTGGTTGAACAGCTCCAGCTTATCGAAATTCCTTAAAAAAGTGTAATACAAGATAAAAGCTTTGAGGTATTATTTTATCATAAATATTGAAATTAACTTTCTTTGTGCTTCGAACTTAGTTAATCATAAAAGATTCTTATTAGATTTGTTGCATTCCTTGTGTGCTTTTCTTCTATTATTAAATGAATTTTGTGTGGTTTCATGCAATATAAATAAATTGTTTTAGTAATTTTTTCTGATGAGGGATAGAATGATTCTCAGATTAATTTCATATTAAAGAATTCACAACTTGACATTATTATTCTAACATTTGACTTTGTGTCGGCCTTCAAGAATACCACATGCAACATTTCCTTATAACTTAATGTTCACTAGTTTTCAATGGCACTTTCCAGCAATATTGAATGCGATGATTGGTTGGAATAGCTTTTGTATTGACTGATTGAATCAAGATAGTAGCAGTCATGGCTTGGGATGTTCAAGAGGCTTGGCTTGAAGGAGGCTGTGATGTCATGGTGTCAGTAGCAGAGACAAGCATCAATAATGGTGAAGAAAAAAGATGGCAGAGGAAAAAAATTATGTTGTGCTATAGGTTAGCCAACTGCTTTAATACCATACTTAATTTGATTTCAAAAGCTTACGTTAATTGTTTCGTATATAGAGGTAAAAAATATATACATATAGGAAATCAAAAGAAAAGAAAATAAAATTATTTTAAATAAATGGCTAATTTGAATAATAGGAAACTAAACAATGTTATATAAATGATCATCCTATTTTAGAGGATTAGGAAAATAAGATAGTTATACACTGAATATTCGGATTGATATTCGGTCCATAAACAGTAGCATTTGACAATTAAGGGATGAGCTCCAACCGAGACAATTCAAAGTCTTAGAGGATCACTAATGGTCTGTTATCGATTCAAAATTAGGAGCGATAAAAAGATCAAAGGATGAGGAGGATAAGAACCTTTGATCACGCTTCTAACATTGTGGAGACTATATCATATGAAAAGGTTTGGGGTTTCTAACATAGATTCAACTGCCTAGGAAGAAATCAATTTGTAAAGGCGAATCTATGTTTCCTATGCAAGTGAGGATTCGTCTTAGAAAGGTCTGTAGGCCCCTTGAAAGTGATTCATTCAGGCCTATTTGACCCGAGATTTCACTTTGAACTCTCAATTGTAGGAGAAATTAAAACAACAATTAGGATGCCCTGAATTCCTCACATAATAATTTCTCCAGTCGCAGAGACCGAGACTTTGCTAGATTTATTTGAGAAATTAACAAGACATTAATGTACGATATATTTTGTCCTTGACTTTAGCTTTAACTACCTTTTACACTTCTAAATTATATTATATAGTGCCTTTTTTTTCAAGGAAGTAAGCATGATAAAAAATATGATATATATTGATATCTGATACTTAAAAAGCATAATGAAGCTTTTAGGTAGGATGTAGCTAGATGTTTGAGAGCAAAGCCTTAAAAAAACAAAAAAATTATATAGAATCATTGCATTTGCAGCACCTCCGTAGTGAGAAATTAAGGAGTTGCTTCAAATATACAGAAACCGCCACCTCCCTGATAGAGCTCAATGCCTTGGCATTTGGATTCATAAGATTTTGCTAGAAAGATAAAAGAGCAGCACTTTAGCATTGTGGGGTAGCACTGCAACATTATAACTCATTTAAAGAAGACAGATTAACAAAGAAATCAGCGCCTAGATGCTACTTTCACAATGTCGAGGTGCTACAATGAGGCAGAGTTAGTTTTAAAGCAATTTTTCATAGTTTTATGAGTTTTTTTTCATTATTATCAAAATGTATGAAAATATGTGCTCTAGAGTGAATGATGTTCCAAGACTATTAGAGATGCTTGAATGAAGAGAGATTTGTATAATTCTTCTAAATTTTCTTCGTAGTAGATTTCTTAGTATTGTGTGACTCCATTATATTTTAAGTTTTGAGTTTTTCACAAAAATTCTAATGTTTATTTATTTATTTTTGCTCTTTTGATTTTATTTATTTTATTTTGATTTTGCTCCCACTTTCTCTGTTCTTATCGCGACACTAGAAACAACAAATATTTGAAACAACTCCTATATATTAACGAGTGTATTTGTTTGTTAAATAATTTTGAATCTATACAGTTTCTTGAGGTCTAATTAGATTTTATTTTCATTCATTATTTGTTAGTTGTAATCTCTTATTTGTATGATTTCATGTGGCACTTTATAAAAAAAAATTGTCTCGTTTTTCTGATCATGAATAGAATTTTTCCTTAGCTGATTTTCACTTGTGAACGCCATGTACGTCCTTGCCTTTAACTCCACAAAAAATATGCACATAAACCATCCATTAGTCCTCTACTATGAGACTGTTTGGTTAGTTGTAGAAGGAAAATAGTGTAAAAAGGATACAATATAAAAAGATTACTTTACAGTTGTTTGATTAAGAGTTTTACAATTGACTTTTTTCTGTTTGGCAAAAAAATATAATGTAAAGTATTTTGAAGGTTTTGATGTCCGGTGACAATTGTGACGGCGACAGCGGCGGCGGCGGTGACGGCGCAACGATGCGCGACTTTCGTTATAGGTGTATTTGAAATTCAAATCGGTTCAAATACATCAAAAAAGATCTATGTAATGTATTTGGAATACATTACATTACTTTGAAAATTTTCTTTACTTCAAGCTAAATACAAAAAAAAATTAAAATTCCTACATTTACTTTATACTGTATTTCAAATTCTTCCAACCAAATTGCCCCTATATAAGTCTCTATTCTTTAACAACAAAACTAGCTATGCAATAACAAACGCCAACGAAATGCAGTTAGATAGTTATTTTCACTGCCTAAATTACTTACTTGAATATCACCTTCTTCTGTTCTTGATAGCATATAAAATATTTATGTTATATATTAAGAGTTCTATATTAAGATATCCTATTTCTGTTGGAGTGCTGTGACCTTTTTCATAACTATGAAAGATTTTAAATATTCAATGAAGATTTAATAAAATATGCATATTACTGAATTTCATTAAAAGAAATAAAAAACTGATCACAATTAATCCTAAACCATCTTATTAGTTAAATTTGATTTTATAAATTCATTTTCTTATTCAATAAATAATATAGTTGTTTCATGGTCATGCATTATGTATGTTATGATAGCTAAATATTAATTAATATAATATAAATTGGATCTTGTCATCTTCAAATTTAAAGATAGTGATATATAATATATATATATATATATATATATATATATATATATATATATATATATATATATATATATATATATATATATATATGTGTGTGTGTGTGTGTGTGTTAAGGGTGTGAAGTTTGGTTGATAAAAATTATTTGCTAATATTTTATTATATAATGAATAATAATATTAATTTATATTTATAATTCTTACTATAAGCCTATAATATATAAATTAATAATATCGTATATCATATAATTACTTTGGTTTATTTGATTCAATCCAAAAATTTTATTTAACAAATCGATCCAAAAATCAAAAATCAAAGTTTTCATTAATTAAAACCAAAATCTAAAATATTAAGTTCAAAATCGAACAAAAGTACTCAAAAATTTCGGTTCAGTTTAATTTTTTGATTAAAACCAAATAATACACGCCCGTAGTTTGTGTGAGAGAGAGAGATAAAAAAAAACTAAATAAAATAAATTTATTTATTGCAAATCATTCATCATGTTTATTTTTGAAGGCAATGAGAAGAAGTTAACATTAGTGTGATTTGTAAAAAGAAATTTATATTAAATCAATTAATATTAATAATAATTTTGATGTGTGATATATAAATAAAAACATAAAATATGATGGAATGTAACAAAAAGAAAATTAAGTCCAACAGATTGAAAGGACAAGCACAAGTCGACATTAATTACTTAATAAAGTTAAATAAAATGTTAAGGGCTTTTGTATTTTTTTTATTCTTATTTTTATGTATTTTTATAATATGTTTATTTAGTATACTTTTTAGTGTTTTTTATTTTAAATTTTTTAATAATAAATAATATTATTTTTAAAAATATTCAAAATAAATATTTGATGTTTTGAATATATTTAAAAGTAGTTGTTATCATCAAATATATTTTATTTTGAATTAAAATATAAATAAAATAAAATAAAATTTTAGATTAAATATCATTATTAAATTATATATTATATTCATCTCAAAATAAATTTAGTAAAAGATATAAATATAAAGTGTTAAAAATTTTGAATTAAAACATCCCGCAGTGATCTATTACACGAACATTTTAACATAAAGCATGAGATGATAGTTTAATTCACACGGATCATTTTTAATCATTAATTTTAGCATAATTTGGTCATATTTTACCAATTATATTTTACAGACATTTTTTTTTAAATCGCAATTGTAGCATGATGGTCCCTTTGAACGGGAATATAGTTGTTTTACCAATTAACTATTTTCCCTGTTAATTGTTTTAAGATTTCAAAAACTCAAATTAATTTAGAGGCTATTTAGTTTGTTGTATTATTGATATAATGTAAATTAAATGCATGTGTTTTAAAATTTTAGTTGTTTGATAGAGTTTGTTTCAAATGAAAAATATTTAATTAATATATTTTGACTTCATCTTCTAGTTTTTTTTTTTTTGAAAGTATTCACCCAACACCCATCTTGCGGATGTCATATTAAATCCTCATACAAGATCATCACCCACGATATCATTGATATCAAAGCATCCTCGCTCAAGAAATCAACGCGATCGATATTCCGAACCGCCACCAACCGAGCTAAAAGACGTGGTTAAAAATATTTTGACTTCATCTTCTAGTTTAGTGTACTTAAAAATTGAATTATTTGACTTGTTTTTAAATTCACTGTGAAGTTTCTACCATCTCACCAACGCCTACCGCCATCACTGCCGCCTATCCATTACCCTCGCCAACTACTGTTACAGGCTTAGCAGAGATTAAAAGAGCTACTTATCAAAATGTAGGCGCTCAAACAGAATAGATTGAACAATTTAATTTTTCACTTGATTCTTCCTTCTAAAAAATATACCATAAAAACTCTTTCGGTGGATTTTAAATAAGCTTAAAATGTCTTCAGAACATTTTTATATATATTTAAAAGAATTCTCTTCAAATGACGATTAAAAAGATGTTTATAAATCCTAAAAAATAGTCATTCATCTGAATGTCTCGAAAACTAGCTGCTACACGCGATGTATCTATTATTGGGGAAAGTTCTGCAAGTTATATTACAGTCAATGTTCCCTTGACGTCCCCCATGCCAGAGAAGAGAGGTCGACAGCACCTGCTTATTTCACCATTCAGGCGCATGTCTTGCAGAATTAAGATTGCCAAAGACTATTCTCATAAATAATTATGAATGAAACTCTTTCAATCAACTAAATTTATAGTTAATTTACTCAAGCTTCACCTGCCTACTAAGAAACCTTTAACCTTACCATCCAAAATGTTCAAGACTACAGGTAAGTTTTACTGATCACAACAATTATTTGAAAATCGAAGTGCACTTTCCCATTCACTCTATGAAATATAGCGAACAAATGCCACCAAAAGATATGATAGTTATTTTCCTTCCGCGTGCTAAGTTAACCTGAGTATGAATAACACATACCATCATCGATGGAAGGATGGAAGGATGGAAGGAATAAATCTCCATCCACAGCAGCGTTAAGTACGCACGAGAATGGAGTGCTTGAATCTGATATTCTGATTACAGATTGGACTGCTTAGATTCATGCAAAATCTCTCTGTGCTTCAGAATAATATGATATCTTTCTCTTCAACTAGGAATGAAGGCAAAGACTGGAAATTTAATGTTTCCTGAAACTAAGCTTAATTTAGTATTCCAGATGGAATTTGTAGATAAAAGAAATTCTTGGAACAATTTTTCCATGCGTATATATTTGTTGTTTTGCGTAAACAAGTTTTGTTAGTTGTTCATGTTGTGGAGTCTGACAAAAAATCCTATTTTAAGAAGATGGCCAAATGGGTAACTGAGTAGAAATATTGAAAAAGAGAAACAAGATAAAGTCAGATAAAATAGGCCAAAAGAGCTGGCTTAGCTTGAAATACCTGAATAGTTTGATCATTCCATAGCTCGGTACAACTCAGCCAACATTAAATCTGAAGAATGCCTCATGGTAACAAAAATGGTTGATGTTGCAGTTTGCACAATGTCTTGCAAAGCTTGCAGACTCGGCCCAACTCAATGAAGATCAAGAACTAGAACACCGAAAGTTAGATGGCACAGTGAGAGAGAGAGAGAGAGAGAGAGAGAGAGAGAGAGCAAATGAATCATATAAGAGATAAGACGCTTGCTTTTTTTAGTTTGAAATCTCATATTTGGATAACTTTAAATTTGTGTCAGGTGATATGGATTTGAAATTATCTTGAAACCAAACTTCAGAAAAACTGAGCTGGAACTTAAAGGTGAGGCCTTAAACACAGAAGCTCCAATGAGCGATATAACAGATACATAATGGTAAATACTAAACGATATTCACCTTAGCTTTCACTCGAAATAAAAGGTTTGCAGTCAATTCCATGGCAAATAGCGAAAATTTCTGCCGAAATAATGCAATAATAAACTAAAGTTGACTTCAAAGAAGAGCAAAAACAATGCCCAAACACCTATTTGATTGAAATCAATTTGAATAATTTAAAGGCTGATCATCTGCAGCGTTCAGAGATTCTCAAAGTTACTGATGTAAAGCTTCTCAAGTGAGTATTATTCATCACCTTCATTTTTCCTCTTCTTCTTCTTCCCTTCGGTGGCTATTTCTATATCACCAATAGTTGCCTCTTCCCGGTTTTTCTTTTTCTTCTTAGCAGTTCCATTTTTATCAGTATCATCAAAACTTGCCCCATTCACTGCTACTGCAGCCTCTAACTCTACATCCTTGTGCTTCTTCTTCTTCTTTTTCTCTTTTCCTTGCTCAGCAGAAGTATATCCATCCACCACATTAGAAGGCTTGGCCTCTTCCATTGGCTCCACTTCCTGGACCTCGTTGGATTTATTCTTCTTTCTTTTCTTTGCAGATGGTTCCTCTGCATCTTCCTTTTCACCGCCTAATTTGAAGGACAACTTAAAAGGTGATAAACATGATAGAAAAAATAATTAAGAAAACCGGGGAGTGCCACTATATATATAACTAAAAATAGATAAAACAACTGAAAGGAACATAACAACTCATCCAGCAGTGACATGAGCTGCAGAACAAAATCAATCACATTAAGAGCTGAGATTTTAGCTTGAAGATCAAAGATCAAATGTTAAATGAATTAATTTTGGGCTAGGTTTAAAAGTAACCTAATGCTCTTGCTGCCATTACTCTCAAATTTCTCATCCATACCTATCTATATATGAATATCAATAACCTTTTTTGATTAATTGTTTCTCATATTGTTAAGTTTGCATGATTTTATATGAATCATATATTATTGAATTTACCAAAATGAGTTAAGTATACCTACAAATTGATCGATTCACTCTCAATTTGATACCAAATGCCTCAACATAGGCTCATCTCACTCCAAATCAAATTAAGTCAATTTAGTACTATGCTAATTGGTTAATGACAAGCTAAACAATGGAAACTACATATAACTGTACATGCACTTTGAAATGCAAAAATAAATAAATTATATGAAACTTCCATAATTGGTAAATAATAACCTTCCTCAATTTCTGTATTGTATGAATGGCAGCTTTCATGACATCAACATTCTTGCGAGGTGCAATTCCCTTATCATAGAAGTCCAGTCTCTCTTCAACTTGTTCTCGAAGTTTTTCTCCAAAAATGGTGGTATTCATATCTGGAAAAATTAGATATAATTGTCAATAAGGGAAATACAGCCTAAATATACAAATACACAAAAAAATAAATGTTATATTCAATGGGGATTTGCTTGCCTGAAAAACAGTCAATACGTGATGCAATTGAACACTTGTTTGCAAGGTATCGAGCTAATCGTCCTTTGTTGCGAGCAGAAGCACGCCCGATGAAAGAAGAATGGAAGATTAAACCATATTTTGGAGTATTTCCTTTTGTTTTTAATGCTCTACAAGACCAAAAACGTAGACATAGATCATTGATAATAAGCAATACAAAATAGATAGTAAGACTAAAAGGCATTAGCGATGACGTTTGCTCTTTATAGTCAAAATCTTTCACAAATAGCATATATACTATGATAATAGGAACAAACATATGAAAAAAACATGATTAAATAATTAATTGCATCAATGCATCAAATTTCATAACTGTAATATGAAAGAATACCATTGTAAAACAATCCAATAAATAAGCATTTTCTAGAGATTAGTTCTATCAAAAACAACTACAATAGAGACGAAAGTTTTCAAAAAGTAACCTGAAAAGCGCCTTCTCAGCGCCAAGTATCTGAAGGGTCGAAGATGGGCACTTAGCTAGATTTGAGAGACTTCCAGCATGAGAAATAAGTCGTGCTCCGACAATTTCACCAATTAAAGAAGTCAAATTTGGCGCAATGTCATTCATCTTTGTGACTAGATACTCATATAACTTCTTCCTATATTCAGCCAAATCCATAACCCTCTGTGCAAACTGCTGGACATTAATCAAATCAATTGGAGACAGATCCTGGCCTGTAAATACATAAAACGTGAAGAATAAACTCAGTGGTTTTAAACATAAAAAGGAATTTTTTCCAAGTTCTTACCCATGGATGCTTTAGCAGCCGCTACAATTTCCTTCGCCTTCTCCTCATCACCAACAATATCAGCCAACTGTGGAACATGATCCTCAGACAAATTTGATTTGTCTTCCACAAACTTTGCAATTTTGGCATATATATAGTTATCATTTACGATTTTAACAAGTTCTGGAAAATGCCACGAATACCACTCCCTAAACAAAACAATTAGATGTATAAAAACACGAAGGACAACAACAAGAATATTTCAAATCACTGCACCATCAAAATCTAACAAACCTCACTCTCATGGAGAAAGTGTTGATATCTTTGTCAAGAGTATCGAGGAGAAAAATTGCCTGAATAACCATGTTATCCACCCTGTTGACATTGAACTTGACCTTCGCCCTGCTATAACTGTGACCCAAACCAAGTTGGGCTTTTTCCAGGTCGTTTGGCTACCAAATAACACAAAAAAAGAAACTTAAGCAGTCATTACACAACCTTCAAATGCATATCAACACAAACCACCAGCCCTAATAAGAACCAACCTTTAAATCTTTGATTAACCTATCAAAGTGCAGCCGGACACCACGGAGAAGCTCCAGGACGAAGTCGTTGCTCTGGCACGGGATCTTCGTCACCTCCAAGATCTGCGACCCGACCTTCGGCTCGGCAACCCCGAGGCTGAACTTGGACTTCTTCCCTTCCTTGGCCTTAGGGAGGTTGAGCTCTAAGAAATTCCTCAACTCATCGGTCATGATACCTGCATCATCAAACCATTGGTCTCGAAACATCCTACATGAAAGGAAAAGCAACGGCTAGGACTAGAGCTAAGGCTGAATACCTTCGGACACAGCGTTGCACTGGTTAAGAGCATCGACTGCAGATGAGAAGGGGTTGAAAGCTACAAGCTTGACTACCTTGCCGAAGCGACTAAGGTCGAGAACCGATTCGCGGATGGCATCCACGCTCTGGCCAATCTCGTCGAGACCATGCGCGAGGAATAGAGAGTACCCGGAGGCCGATTCGAAGAGGAGGTAAAGTGCCATCGGCACGCACAGAGAGAAATATGGCGCACACACACTCCCTCTTTCTGTATGCGCTGTGGTCGTACTTGTCTCGGGGTCGGAATACGGCAGCAGAAACAGAGATAATTCGTGAGGGTTTTTGGAGGAGAAGCATAGCTAGGGTTTTGCGAGACTTTTGGCCTTTGGGTCGGGTCCGCCCTTCCATTCTTGGTTTGGTTTGATTAGGGCTGAAAAATTTGATCGAGGATAGTTAATTGTTCAAAAATTGGCTCATATTTTAGCTCGAATCGAGTTTGAATCGAGCTAAATGAGCCAATGTATGAGCTAAATTGTTGATTCGGTTTTAAGTTCGAGCTGATTTCTATCCGTACTTAAATCGACTTGTTCAATTTTTTGAACGGATCAAATACAACTCGATGCGCATTTTCACAACTCACGAGCGAATGATGATTCTCCTTCTCTGCCTCTCTGGACCATGAGATCAAAGATGAACGTTGGATATCTAGCTTATAAGTTATAATGAAGGTTTCACCGTTTCAAATTTCAGCCTTCGACGTTTCGTAAATCCGTGACTTCTTTAAGTTCTTTCTTTGTTTCTTATCTTTGTGGTTGCGCTAGGGCTTGAGATGAGAAGTGAGAATGATCCTCTATAGTCTATTCTTCGCCTCTTCGGTTCTCACTGATCTCCTTAGGCTTCCTCACTTCATGAATCGTGTTTTATTTCTTAGCCCTCTCTGAGTCGCGGACTCGCAGTGTCTGCAGTGTCTCCGTTTTTTCTCTATGATAGATTCATTGTTACATTCGCAATTTTGCTCAACCGCTCGATTTGTTTCTTTGCCCCAGACTTATTTTTACGGCACAGACAGTAGCAATATTGATTAAATTTATTGGTTAGTTTATACTATATCTTGATTCTTGATATATAATATTTATATAATATATCAATGACAAATCAACTTTAAGGGTGTTCATTTAAGTTTTATTATTATAAAAATTTTTACTATTGAAAATATCAATTTGTATCAATATTTAGAGCTCTTGTGTCACAATCTTGATATCTGAGCTTTTAAGTCTTCACGTCTTCCTATTAATCTTGTTTCTTTTCTTGGATGCTCTGTTTGCTAAGTTGCTCTTCTTTTATAATGCATTTATAAAGCCCTATGATTCCGCACATCCAACTTGGAAGCTTCCATTTGTGAATTAAACTATTATGGCGTGTTTGGATGATTGAATTGAATGCTCTTGTCATTTAAGTATGCATTTATTTCTTGAACATTCAGGTTTACATAAACTTTTTCAACCCTAGGTTAGGGTGATAATTTCAAAAATTTTGATGTAGAAATCTGATACATGTGCCATTTAATTTTTTTAACTTAAGCAATGTTTCACTATTTTCAGCCATATGCTAGGGTGATAAATGTTTTACTATGTTCATCGTGGAAAATGATTTTTGCAGTAGATATCTGATAAAATTGGACGATTATGATCCATAATAGATCATAGTTAAAGTTTACTTAAACCTTTTCACAATCATTTTGGTTTTTTTGTTTAAAATCATTTATTCACATATAAATTACAATTATTTGCTGAATTGCATGCGAGTCTATAATTGGATCATATTATATTTGTATAGATATAATGGAAAGTCACTCTCATAGCAAATCAAATAGTTCCTCAACTCAATCTCAAGCTGAAAATACAAAAAATGATATTGAAAGTGTGGATGAAATTATTTCTATAGATGATAGAAAGGGTAAAAGTTAACGTTCTGAAGTTTGACAACATTTTACTGAAATATCAGTCTCAGAAAAAGGAAAAATCATATAAAAGTACAAATGCAACTATTGTGTTAAGTCTTATGTTAAACAAAAAACTGGTACTACATCTTAATTGAGCACACATTACAAAATGAATCACTATAGCAGAAATAATGTTAGAGAAAAGAGACAAAAGTTTTTTGATCCTATAACTGAGGACATTGAAGAAACTGATTCAATTTTTAGTTTGTGTGTTTAAACTGCTTATGATCATAACATAATTAAAAATATTATTTCTAATATGATCATTGTTCATGAATATCCCTTTATGACAGTTGAACATTTATGGTTTAATATTTTGATGAAATCTATGAATCCAAACTACTATAAAATTTTTAGATTTGGTGTCAAAGAAGAGTGCATGAAGTGGAAAAAGAAAAACTTAAGAATTAGAGCGAGGCTTTCCCTAGTGATTCGGACATCAAGCCAAACAAGTTATATGTGTCTCCACGATTGCATTATATTAGTTCCGATTGAAAATTGCAGTCCAAGATAATCAGTTTTAGTGATTTAGATCCTCCTCACAGTGGAGCTATGATATATGAAGTCATTTCTAAAATTTTATTGCAATGGGGTATTCAAAATAAAATCAGCACTATAACTTTGGATAATGCATCATCAAATGATGTGACAGCTAGAAACTTGAAAGCATTATTTACTAGAAGGTCTAGATTTATGGTAATGGGGATTTCTTTCATGTTCATTGTGCTGCTCATATTTTAAATCTAATGGTGCAAGATGGCTTGAAAGAAATTGGCAATATAATTGAAAAGGTAAGAGAATCAATTTTATTTGTAAAGTGATCTCCTAGTCACTTACACAAATTTGGTGAGATTGTTATACAAATTGGCTTATCAACAATAAAGTCACTATACATTGATGTTCCTACACGTTGGAACTCAACATACAAAAATATTGGAGTCTGCATTTTACTACAAGACTATTTTTTAAGAATATGCTTTGCGAGATCTTAATTGCATATGGTTACCTTCTGAGAAAGATTGGAATCAGTTTGATAAGGTTAGAGAGTTTCTTCATATTTTTTATTGAATAATTGAAATTTTTTTTGGATCTAACTATCCTACTGCAAATAGGCTTCTTCCAAATCTAATATTAATTAAGAAAATCTTGGATAGAGAATATTTATCTGATAGTCTTTTCATTTCTAATATGTCAAGCACTATGAAGGCAAATTTTGATAAGTACTGGGCAGATTGTTCATTATTATTCTCAATTGCATGCATTCTAGATCCAAGAATGAAATTATTTTCCATTAATTATTACCATCCACAAATTTATGATAATGATATTGTTGATGAGAAAAAGGACAAAGTGAAACAAAAATTATTTGAGCTCTACTCTTTCTATGATGTTGACAAACAACATACAACTAAAGAAAATATAGAGCAGCACCTACTATACAAGCGTTGAATCAACATCTACAATAGAAAGGAAGTCATCAATTTATGCGATGATTTGGGTGGGTTTGTATTTTATAGACTCTCGGCCTTTTAGTTCCACAATGACTTAGAAATATACTTAGATGAAGCTTGTGTTAAATGTCCTGATTCATAATTTGACAATTTAGATTGGTGGAAAATGTCTGTCATGAAGTACAAGACATTATCAAAGATGGCAAAAGATATTTTTACAATCCCAATAACTCTGATTGAGTCGACCTTTAGTGCGGTGGTGGTGCTTAGTGATTATAAAGTTCTATTTCACCAAAACATTGGATGCCTTAATATGCAGTGGAAATTGGATTCTTGCAGCGTACAAAAATTTGAAAGAGCCTATGGTAATGTTTTCATCATTCTATTTTTTATAGTGAAATTACTTTCCATTTAATTTTTTCAATAAAGATAACTCCTTCTTTACATTTCCAGTTTGATATCTTAGCTGAAGAAAACTTAGCTATATCTATGCTTGAAAGCTTGAGTGTGGATTCACAAATTTGAAATTCATGAGGGTAACATTGTTTTGTGGGCTTTATAATATGCTTTTGTAAGTTGTAAGTTATAACTACTGTTTTATGTATTGTAGACTTTAACAATTAATATTTATGTTTAATTTTGGATGCACAATGATAAAATTATACTGAGATGACTATTGAGAAAATCAATGATTTTTAGGCTTACAATATGGTGAATTTTGGTTTTTTAATATATTGGTTTGGTCAATTAAAAAATTTGAGACCATTTAGGGCGACAAAATACTTTTTAGTTTTCTGCTCTGAAATTGTGGCTTACCTTCTCAAATTGCAATGTTTAAAATTTGGCCTTTTAAAAATTGTGGCTTACTTTCTCAAAATTTGTAGTTGCTATTTCTACATTTCAATTGTAGTTTTTTCAATCATGAAAATGGAAGGTTGGAAGACTTGTTTCAACTATGTTATAATGCTATCGATATTTTAATAGTTGTAATATTGATGGTTTCTTGAGCTTTTGAAATCATTTTGCATTTTCATATAATTGAAGTTGATGCTTTTGAATGTCTTATATCACCCTAAAAAATATCAATCATCTCAATATTTTGAGGGAAAAAAAAAAAAAAAAACATAATCAGTTCTTGGGGTTTAGTTATGCTCTCATGTATAAACATTGTAGTTTAGTTTAGACTTGATCTTTGTTGTACTTTCTTTAAAGGCGCGTGGACCTCTATTTAACTTTTCAATTCATCTTGTCGTGTTGAACGCAAAGCTAAACATTGGTCCTTAGCATGTTAATGATTATTATGAGGTATTTTTTAATCTCATTTTTTTTGGGCCGTTGGCTCTGTTGTGATCATAAGCAGTTGAAATATTTTTAACCAAAATCAGTTAATGATTATTATGAGATATTTTTGTGTTGTTGACAATGTTAAGTAACCTGTGCGGCTGTGTTATCAAATTTGAAGCTGCGACCCGTACTTTGTAGGCTTGCACGTCTTATGCTTATCTCGTAGGGTCATGTAGTAACTTGTAACCAGGCTTTATGTTGTCTCCTGAGGTTGTCTTTGTTACAATCATTTTATATGTAATTTCTTAAACTCGTAAGCAGTAAACTCAACTCATCATTAGTAATTCCATTGCATGCATCATTAGTAATTCCATTCGCATGCATCATTAGTAATTCCATTCTATCTTCTTTGTAAACTGTAAATTCTGTAAAAGTCATGTGTGTGTTATGCGGTTGTTCAAGTTCTATGCTACTATAACTTCCTTCAGTCGGCCACAAGCTGTTGGAGGCTTGGAGCTTAAGGTATTTGTTTTAATTCATAATTTTTGATATTTTGTTACTTCAGTAATTTCAGTTGGAGCCTGGAAGATGAGGTATTTATTTTATTTTACAATTTGAGTTTTCCATTTATTTTATGTTTTCCAATTCCTGTCTTCTGATTTCCTATTATCTTGTGGGCTGCAGATGTATTTGATTTTTTTATTCGAGAATCGAGAGTTTCTGGACTATGATGAGAAGAGCATAACATTGCAATTTCAATTTCTTCCAACAAAAATTTCTGATCCACATTGGTCACTCTCATTGGATGGCCAGACAACCTCGCCAATCTATTTTGGGGCTTTCTTTATTTTAACGGCGCTATCGGATGGCCTCGGCAACCTGGAGTCTACAAGTGGAATATAAAAATTTATATAGATTGCAAATACTTGAAGATGATTATAACTCTCTCTGAGTCCCGATAGTCAATTTAAATATGTGCTATTGATATTGTCTTTTATTTATATTTTTTTAAATTTGATTTTTTGTATTGGCTAAACACAATTAAATATGTACAATGAAAATTAAATTGTAAAAATTTCAGTTTATCTGTTTAATAAAATGTACAACATTATTATCTTTAATAGATTTTAAAATTTTAATTATTATATTGATTTAAATTTCAATTTTACACAGTTAATTCAAGCAAATTTTAGTTTATGTGATTTTTTTTTGTACTGCTGTGCATTAAGTTTGAGCTACTTAAAATCAAAATGAGCCAGCTCGTTCTTATTTTTGAGCAAAAAAAGTACAAAATCGAGCTAAACAATCCTAAACTATCAAAAATGAGCCAAACAATTGCTTTTGGATCGAGCTTGATTCATTCGATCCGGGCTCGAAAGCAATGTCTCAGCTATGATCCAATTCAGCGATTTCAAAGTCTGGATCGGCTCAAAATCGGATCGTTCACAGCCCTAGTTTCGGTGCAAATAGTCCGAGCCATATATAGTAAAGAGAAATAAATGTAGCTAAGCCTGCTCCACTTGGGTGGAGTTCATACCATCACTGACCGCATAAAACAAGATTATCCAAAAGAAAAACAAATTTGATACTTTTTGCTTCTCGAAGAAGTGGTCCAATTTGAACAAGGCGGTTATAAGAATATAAGCCCTCCAACTTAGGATGATTTTTGATAGTTCAACATAATAGATGAATATGATTATCAACTATTTGCGTGATAATTTTTTAGCTTATGTTGAAGTATGCCTTACTAATAATTTATTAAAATATTAGTTATTGAATAATATGAATCATTTAGTCTTTTGATCTTGATGATTGAATTATAGTTATTTGTATGCCTAAAATGAATGCACACTAATAAAAATTATGGGTGGATAATTTGAAGTTATTTGCTGATCATAAATTTCAGGTAAATATTTTCCTTGACTCAATTAATCTCATCAAATTAATAATAAGGTGAATTCAATCCAAAGGACAATCAAACTACGTATCCCTAAAGGATTAATTATTAAGTTGGTCGAATATAAAAGAAGTGATTGTTCTCGATCAATACTATTAACAAATGCAAATGACCATCCATCAAAAATGCAACAGTTCAACTCAAACCTATTTTAAAATGGTTATAGCACATTAACAAAGAATACATAAGGCTAAATTAGGCGAAGCTCAAAGAGTTAAAAAATGATGCTCAAATACTATTCCAAACAAAATGAGTAGGCAAAGTTAAGAGATATCATGATGGTAATATTATAGACTTCACAGTTGCCATCTAATTGGTCACTCAATTCACATAATCCTTAACTTAATTTTAGAGGTGGAATAGTTTTGAAGGAGGAGAAGATAGGAAAAGGGTCGAATGAATTATGGTTTGCAAAAACTATATCGAGTTTAAACTTTAATAGGTCTACTAAATTGATTGTTAAACCATCTGTAAGAAAAGCCAAGAGAAAGAAGTTCTAAAGGATCGTGAGTGAAATATGTAATTATTTAAGTTAATGAATTTAAAATAAAAGGTTATGAGTGGTGATATGTCATTGAAAAATCTCTAGTTGAAGCATGAATCTTGATGTATGTGTTATTGAACAACACTTAGAATCAAAATCTTAATCTTTCTAACTCTCTTTTGATCATCCTAGAGCTGATATAAAACACATTGATTAGATCAAAAGCAATCTGATTCTACTTCCAGACTAGCCCAGATCAAGCACTTAAAATATAATCTAAAACTTTGGAATATCAGTCAGATCCCTAAATAGCTTCTAAATATGGAATTTTATAGTCAAATCAACATCTTAATGAGCCAAATCTAACAAGCCTAAGATTTCTTATTCGACTTTATTTGAGCATTCAAATACTTAAAATACATTAGATGATTAAATAGATCATTTTGAACAGTATGATAGAGTGGTTTGAATTTTGCCTGTATTTATTAAATGTCACTCCCAAAATCTATAAATAACCTCTTATTCTTCACATGAGGGGACTTAGGCTAAAGAGGAGAGGGAGCTCTGATACTTGAAGAATCTTGAAGCATAATCGAGCCAACCTGATGTTTGGGATTAGCCACCATCTTGTTGGTCACCGTCACGCAGGTCACCACCGCTAGACCTTCGTTGGATCACCCTCGACCACCACTGTTGATCACCGTTGGCTGCTACCACCTCTGGTCAACACCAACTACTATCATCTGATCATCATTAGATCCTAGCCACCACTTGTTGGTCATGGTATTTGTCCGTCACACCACCAGTATCGATCCACCTAACTATCATTTCAATCGTGTCATCAAATCATCAAGCTACCGCCTCGAGCGAAGCCTTTTTCCCTGATCAAGTGCTGCTTCTCACAAAACCTACTCTTAGAAGCTATCCTCCTCCAACTTTAGAGATAGGATAATAATTATAATAAATACTGTTATAATGAAATTATTTCTAAATGGGTTAGGCCCCGTGGTTTTTCTCTTTTTGGGTTTTCCACATAAAAATCTTGATGTCTCTCAAACTCTTCTACTGTGTGCAAAACTTTTGTGCAATGCTAAGACATCTAATTTTTCTACTCTATTGAATTGAATTTTCCACGCGTAATTTGACACCGTTTGTGGGAAGGGGAATCCCATAGTCGCAATCTCTATGAACATTGCACTATGGCCAATTAGGGAAATACTCGCAACAACGAAGCATCCCGCTCCAACTCCCATCATTCCCGAAACCAATCCTTAGACCAAGGATGCTAAGCTTCTGTCTCATTTTCCCCAGATACCTGTTACCCTATTGGTGAAGGTGTGCATGAACCTCTTTAGAAGATCATATTCATCGAATGAAAGAGTCTTAAAATGAGATAACTCAACTTTTATGAGAAACTACAACAGCCACTATTGCAACAAACATATTTCCCCTAAGATCCATCATTAGCCAGGGGATGTTAAATGCTTGCATAAGGCCTTCTTTCCATGAGGTTGAAGTTCCTACTTCCAGATCATGATGCTAATCTCCTTAACACTGCTGGTTCTACTCACTCATCACTTGTGGCTCAACCGATTGCTAACCCACCAATTAGCGATGATGGCTTAACACGTTCTTACTTGGTTGATTCCACCTATCATGTTATACCTATGGAATTACAACATTTAATGCTAGAAGAATTTCACCTTAAAGATATAAATCATCTTCTCTCTCATCATGGTTATCAAGCTTTCACCTTTAGCTGAAGCTATCTTTCAACATCTATTATAGTAGGTTTAAAGCTTCCAAGCATCAACTCCCATGATGGGACAGTCGACCCATATGAACACATCGATCATTACAAAACCATCATGCACATCTAATGAGCTCTTGACACACTACTTTGTTAGGTCTTCATAGGTTAGGCTCACACTTAGTTCTACTCTCTTCCAAGGAGATTTATCCATATTTGATGAACTCGCTAAGATTTTTGTAGAATAGTTTATTGTGAATTGAAAGATCATTAAAGATTTCTCTCATCTCTCAAGCATTCATCAAAATGAAGGTGAATCACTTAAGGAGTACTTCCAGATATTTTTTTTAGAAGCACGCTAAATACTCGGGATAGACCAAATTATTAAGATGAGTTTTCTTTGGAGGGCTTCGTCATGGGCTTTTCTACTCATCACTAATGCGTGATATGGTTCGATCGTATGCCAACTTGGCTCATCATGTAAAAGCACAAATTTCTACTGATGAAGCTATTAATGCCCATCAAAAATAATTTAACAGTCCATAGGAAAACATAAGAGTACTTTAGGGAACACCGATCAACAATCCTATCGAAAGAAGCAACAAGGCAGTCATGATCTCCCTCCATGACCCACACACCAATGACGTGAACCATGACCAGAAAAAGAATACACACCACTGAACACATCTCGTGTTAACATCTTGATGATCATTCAAGATGAAGAGACCATTAAGTGGCCATATATACTAAAACCAAATTCAAGAAATCAAGAGCAATATTGTCACTTTGTGGTGAAAAATTTCTATAGGAAGAGGAGCCACCTTCAAATATGTTGGTTAGAAATGAAGAGGCAAGCATATAAATTTGTCTTTTTGGGACACCACGCAGATCCGCAGATGTACTTATTCAAGTGATCAAGTACGTCATCAAGAAAATAGTGTACTATCTCAAAAGATAGAAGTCACTACCCTTTAATAGACCTAATCAACTCAATAAGGACTCCTAAGGACAATGGGTCTGCATATGTACCAAAGATTCTTCCCCTACTTTACATGAAAAAGTAAAGCATGATTTATTTTAAATTGGGTTTGTTAAGTTCCCTACAATGGCAAGGCCCGATAGTTAATTACATCCTAAGGAATGGAGATCCCTTAAACTCTTGATTAAGGTAAATGATCATTGTCTTTAAAGAATTCAATAGGAAAGGACTATCAATTGATTGGTTTATTTTTGAAGATCAAATGGGATTAATTAAGGGGAGGGAGTTATTATCAAAGCCAAAATGAAAGATAAGTAGGAGATGCTCACAATGCTAAGAAACTAGTGAGCATCTCAAACTATCATATAATTAGGCTTTACACTTTTGAAATTGATTTAGTTTGTTTGAATTTTTCATTAGAAATTTAGGACTTATGATTCATTAGCACAAGATTAAAGAAATTCCTAAGAGGTGAGAAATTATGCTTATGACCCACAAAGGAGAGAAGCAATCTCAGAATTTAAATCTAGGGAGCTTTGACGAGGGCCAAAAGCATAACCTAAATCTAAGGTGAAAAATGGGCACCACAAGAAAGGACAAACCACCCGACAACTTGGACTTACAACCGCCTGGAGGTGGCCACCAACTAACTCCTCCTATGATTTTAAATACATGTAGGCAAGTCATTATGCTTATGCAAGATAGTTGGGCTATTATTTATTTAGAAAGAGACTAAGTCCTTAAACTCACTCCCTAAAGAGACTAAATCATATAGGGACATACTTCAAATGACCTAAATCTAATGAAATTCAAATTTTATTTTATTTTTATTTTTGGATAATTATTTTGACCCAAGCTAATAGGATTCATATGCCTAATGTATGAGAAATAAAGTTATTGGCCAAAATCATGAGAAGGGAGAAAGTGAGTTTCCACCATGGCTCTCAAGGCAAGCCAAGTTTCTCTGGCAAGGGTGGAAGCCCTCCAATCAAGAGTGAAATAAGATACATTTGTGCATGATATTGTAAAAGAAATACTCATCCAGCTAAGAGGTTGCTAAATCTTTTATCTTGATTTTAAACTTAAGCTTTAGGTGAGGTTATGAGCTCTTTATTTTTAATTTTGAGTTGTTAAGTTTGGTAAAAGATTTATTTTTTCCTAAAGAGCCTAATCCACATCTAAGCCATACATAAAGCAAGGAAGAAACTAGTAAATCATGCCACTTAATGCAAAAGATAAACAAATAATCAATCAGTTTATAAAGTCTAATCGTAAAAAGAATAAAAAGTCATTGTGGTCAGGCACCACCTCACAAACCCAAAAGATAAATGTGGGTAGCCGAGCTCTACCCTTATACAACCTGAATTACAAATGAATTAAATTATAATTAAGCAAGGAATTGATTGTTATGAGGTCTTCAAGCTTTGTTTCTTCTTTCTTCTTTCTTCTTCCTTCATTCTTTTCTTTCTTTGGTTCCTTCTTTTGGATGGTTGGAAGGTGGATGCTTATTGACCTCATTTTTTGAATGAGCTCTCAACACCTCCATCTTAGACATAGGACTTCTATTAGACTTTAAGAGTTCCTTAGTCTTAAGACACATCTAGTGATTAGGTGAACACCCCCCTAGCCCTAGAAGACTTAGAAGAGTTAGCCATAGGAATAAGTTATGCCTTAGGGGTGTTAGGAATGTTCCCTACCCTTAGCTTAAACCTTTTCTCACTGTCCCTCCTTCAAGTCAAACTCCAAATCAATTCTATTTGATTTTCTCCAAAACTCAAATCAATTCAATTCCATGATAGAAATCCATGATTGAAATCCATGATTGAAATCTAGATTGAAGCCCATGATAAAAATCCATCAAAATTTCCTAAGTTCAAATTTCCTAAGTCCTTAACCCTTTCTTAAGGACTTAGCCAGCATCATGATTCAAACCTATTCAAAGCTTTGAGATTTTCTCATAATCATTTATATTCTCATTTATATTCACATATATAAATGAAATATAAATCCAAATCTATCAAATAAAATTCAAAATTTCAAATCAATTAATGAAAATTTTCTTAAGTCCCTTTAATTTTCCATTAAAGGACTTAGCCAAAATCAATCCTAAATCATAATCAATCTCATTCAAACTCATGAGATTTTCTCAAAAATTATTTATATTCTCATTTATATTTACATATATAAATGAAATATAAATATAAATCAATCCAATCAAAGGAAAAAAATTAAATTCCAAATTTAAAATGCTTGAAATTCCCTTAAATCCCTTAATTCTCCATTAATGGATTAAACCTAAAACTTGATCAAACTTATTCAAACTCATGAGATTTTCTCAAAACTTATTTGTATTCTCATTTATATTCTCATATATAAATGAAATATAAATATAAATCAATCAAATCAATTCAAAAATTAAATTTCAAATAAAAAGAATTACTTTAAATCCTTTAAATTCCCTTTAATGGATTTAACCCAAATCATGATTAAACTCTTTCAAATCCTTGAAATTTTCTCATGATCAATTTATATTCTCATTTATATTCACATATATAAATGAAATATAAATTCAAACAATCAAAACCAATTCCAAAAATCAAACTCAAATCCACTCAAAATCAATCTAAGCCTTTCAAGTCAAAATCTTGAACTTAGCCAAATCACTTTCAAATCAAGCCAAATTCTTGATTTTCTCTCATGGTTCAATCAAACCTACAATTATGAGCTCATATATAAATACACACTTCAATAACTCAATCAAAACCCAAATAAAAAATCAAACCCAAGACCCCTTCATATTCTTCCTTTGAATATGAAATTTTCAAATGGATCAAAATCCATTTGACTTCAAACCTCTTGTAAATGGATTTATATTTCAATCAGAAGTCTATATACAAGATCAATGAACTTCAAATCAAGCTTTGACCAAGCCATTTGACCTACTTAGGCTCACTTGACCCAAAGTGACCTAAAGTACTTATGAGCCAACTTTTGATGATAATCAAATTAGATTGAACCAAACTCATATTTCTCTCTCATTATGATCAACAATCATCATGGGATGATCAATCAATCAAATTGGGTCAAACCAAGTAAAACTTAAGGGTTGACCAAGTCAACACTTAACCTAAAATGAAACCTTACATAGCCAAATTCCACCATAGGCCAAATTGATTGAATCCATTGATCTAAGTTCACTCATGACCTATGTTTGAACTTGACCAAGTCAACATTTGAGCCTAACCTAGCCCAATTGGCCCACTTGACCCAAGTTGACCAATTTTGACCTAAAGGACCAAAATGTGTCAAAACTTGATCTAAGCCAAATTGATCCAAACCAATGGGTCAAGTTCATTCCAAATCACTTGTTGAACTTGACCAAAGCCTCAAGTGGCTAAGCCCCCAGCCAATTGACCTTAGACATGACCTAAAGAGGTCATGTTGAGCCAAAATTGAACTTAACCCAATTTGATTGGAAACAAAGATACCAATCCACTCCATATGACTAACCTAACCTAAACATACCATTGACCTACCATAAATAGTTCAAATGGGTTAAATAGGTCAACTTGACCCATTTGACCTAAATGAAGTCATATGAGCCAAAATCAAATATATACCAAATTGAACAAAAAAAAAGCCACCAAAATATTTTAAATGGCCATATGAACTTGACCCAACCCTTGGTTTGACCCCATTTGACCTATTGGTCAACTTGACCCATTTTGACCTAAATGGGTCAACATGAGCCAAACCCTGTTAAATGGATTCCAAATCCAATGAAACTTGGCCAAACCTAGTTTCTCCACATACCTAACATGCACAAAGTGGAAAAATAGCAAAATGACCATTTTACCCCTAGGCCATAGAACAAATTTTTGCCTAGCCCATGAGTATTTTGGTCATACCCTCTTCACAATCACTTGAGGCTTTCCTAAAAGCTCAAGGGACTTAGTGATGAGTGGTGCACCCAAGCCAATGGTGTGAGTCAGTTCATTTGGCCCATAGACCAAACTTATAGCTTGAAATTGAGTTTTCAAATTCCCACATAAACTCAATTTATGAAAACTCAATTTCAGCACATGAGAAGTTGGTAATCCACTCAATTGATCAAACCAACCATGTGAACACTCAAAGCCATCAAAACAACCTCTCTGGTCAATTAGATCAAAAATAGCAAGCCTATGCTCGTCCGTCCGATTGTCATAGGGGGAGATATACTCCCCCTAATTCAATGAAATTTCACTTGACTCATTGTCGATTGGAGCCTAGAAACCCAGAGCAACCATCTTAGAGCCTTCATAAGCTTCTTAGATAGGATTTGAATTCCCTAATTCTCAATTTTTCATAGTGCAAAATAGGGGAGATCAATCCATTAGCCAAGTTCCTCTATACTTGATCTTAATCCAATTCCTCTTGCACACTCCATCAGAGGGTCAAGTCAAACTTGTCCAAGCTCTGATTGAAGTTCCCACAGCAAGGAAGAGTTCAATTGGATCAAAGTAGGAGCCAAAGTGAAGTGGTGTTGGTCTACCCATTAATCCACTCAACCCCAAGGCATAGGAATTTCAACAGGGCTTCATCTCCACCAGATGAAGCTACCTCATTGAGCTTGAGTGTCGGTGATTACCTCCGATGAGGTATGTATTTTTTGACCACTTAGCTTGATAGGCGTTGGTCCTTTGTGAAAGAAATGTTCATGGCATGAGAAATCAACCATTGGATAGGTTGGGAATTATGCCTAGTGATGTGGGTTAAATTTTGTATGATTCTATGCTAGGTCAGGCTCGGATCTCCCCTTGGATCATGGACGGTCTCCATTGATCCTCAAGAAAGAACTTGGCTCATCTCATCCATCCATCCGTGCATTTTAGATGGATGACTGAGATTATTTAACATGTTTTAAAATCATTCCCCTTTTAAAACTGCGAGTGAATCCTTAGCCATCCGATCTTTGATCGGAGGACTGAGGATATTAGCTTGTGCGCCACCGCCACCACTTGGAATGTGACATTTAAGTCACACCCTCTTGGCACGACGTGTGTAAAGTGCACTGATCGCCGCCACCATGCATCGAGCCGTGAGCTGAGGATTAAGTAAGGATTAGTTAAGCCATTAATTAATTCCTAATTAATTTATAAAACTTCTAAAAATCATAACTCTTCATAGAAAAATAAAAAAATATAAAGGAAAAATGCTATAGAAAGATAATTTCATCTAAAATATTTTAAAAATAGTTTTAATGGATTTTGAATTACTATTTTCTCTAAATTTGGATATCCTTGGGAATCTTAATTAGTTAATTATCCTTTAATTAATTCATCAATTAATCTCAAACTTCTAGGGATCATTTTGGGGATGACTCACCTCCCTAATTTTCTTGAGATTTATTGAGGGCTCAATTGGGAAATTGCTAATTCATTCCCTAATTACCCCTTTCATGTAATTAAGAGTAATTAAGGTGTGCTTAGTGGCTTTACCTTATGATTAAGTTTGATTAAGATTAGGTCTAGTGAGTAAGGGTTTATGGAATAATTTTGGGGCGTTTCCCCTAAGCTATTCCCTAAGCCCTCTTTTCTCTCCTTAATCCTCTGTTAATTAAGGGTTAACTCATTAATCACCCCCTTAATCAATTTTCAAAAATTATGAAAAGTTCTAGAACTTAATTAATCTTGCTTGGGTAGATACTTAGGTGTTCAATAGCCTAAGTTTAATTAAGGAACTTAAAACCCAATTCACAAGTGTGAAAGGGTGTTTTAAAAGTACTTAAGCTAAACCCCTTAGCTTAATTAACTTTTAATTGTGAGCCAAATTGCATTATGCCTTTTCATTATTAGGTGCATTACAAATTTAAATTCTTGTGGGTTTTATCTCATCTCATTGGCTCATAATTACTTAGTTAATTTTTCAAATGTGGTGTAGGTAAAGGTTAATTAAGCTACTTAATTCATACCCTAACCTAATCAACACTTAAAATGAATTTAATTATCTAAAAATTCAAAAAAATACAAAAAAAAATGTGGGAATGGGTTAGGAACAGCAAACTCATCTCATCTTTTTAAAATTAAATCATACTTCAAACTAAAGAAAAATAATTTTGAAATTCACTTTGATTTATTCTAAATTTTCTTATTCTTTAAGAATGTCTTTAGGATTTAAGTAAAGTGAGTTTGTTTACATGCTTTCATTGCTTTGGATCTTTCCCAACATGTTAAGTTGTATGTCATGTGATTCATGCATTTATAATTTCATGTTTCAAATTTTAAAATAAAATTGTTTACTTTATGTCAAATGTGCATGTGTTGGCTAAAGTAAAATATGAGTGGCTATTATCACTATTAAATCTAAATTATTTTCAAAACTTATAACTGAAATATCAAATATGAAAGTGTGCTATTCATATTTTAATTATAAGCTTGCATGTGGAATCTTATAAAGTATGCTTAGTATAGGTTTCCTTTCTTTCATATGTTGGTATAGTTTTGAATAGAATTTTGGTGAGACATAAGGTTCATTTGAAAAGGATCTAATGCTCACTAATTTCATCCTATTCATTCTACTATCTAAGAAGGGTTACTTACTTACATACATAAATTGCATAAACAAAACAAATCTATTAAACAACTTTTGCATATTCCTTTTTCCATTTCATTTCTTTTTTATACATGTTTGTACTTAAGGAAAGTGGTATATTAGTCAACGGGTTGTGAGGCTTTAAGTAGCCTAAGTAGGTCTTGTACCTTACACCTCGTTAACAATGGCTTGTACTCACTTATGCCTTTCTTACTTTCATGTATGTATGTGAAATTTTGGATAAGGAAAACCTTTTCTACTTATAAAAAAGAAATCACGCATATTCAACTTCTAAATTTTCTTAAGAGAATTACTTAGCATGCATCATAAAGTGTGTTAACTATTCTCATTTGCATGTATAGATATGCTTAGGGTCCATCCATATGCATGTTATATATTTTGGGAAAGAAATGAAGTAATGTGTGTTATGTGAATTTTGATTCATTTTATTTAATCTTAAAATGCTTTTCTTTTTGAATAAGTTTGTTTAGAGTTTGTTTAAACTTAGGATTGATTAAAAGATGTAATTAAAACATTCACCTAAATGAAACTAAAATATGAACCTACTTTTAGAAAATTACTTAAGGTTAGGGAAGGAAAGTTCTCTTCTTTTTCCTCTCTTCATAACTTAATTAATTATAGGTTTCACTTAAACCAAATAAAAACATGAAATAAAAATAACCCAAAACACTTAAACAACTTAAATGAAACCCTCATCTAAGTTGAACATGTTCTTCACACTTAGAAAATTTAAATCTAAAGCCCTAAGCTAAGCATACCACATAAACCTTCAAAGCACACACATTAGTCTAAGTCACCACTTCTAGCCTTAAGTTAGGTCAGTGCATGGTTTGATGTTATATCTTATTTTATGATATATGTTTTAGACTAGATATTAGGGTGTATGCTCATAGAATGAATGGTAGGATGTGTTTAGTCTAACTATTCTTTTATGCAGGGGATTGTGCTTAAGGGGCGCTATCATAAATAAAAATATAAATGCTTCTTGCTTGCAAGTGCTTTATACCCCTAAGCATAATCCATAGGCCAGATGGACTTAGTCACCCATGTGTGGGGTGATAAGTCCAATATACATGCTTGGGATGTGTGTGGTGTGATTTAGCTAACATTTATTTTGCAGGTGTTAGTTAGATTTATACTTTTCCTTTTCAAGTAAAAATTTGCATAATTAGAATTTTGGAATGATTTATTATGGGATTAGGATAAGCATTGATCATAAGATCTTATCTTATGCACCATGTGAAGCCTTGGAGCATCCACCTTCCAACCATCCAAAGGAGAAACCAAGAAGAAAGAAAAGAAGAAAAAAGAAGAAAATGAAGCAAAAGAAAAGTCCAAGTGTGCAAGAAAGGGGAATTGAAGAAGAAGTTGATCCATATCACATTCCACCCACAGTTCATTCCATAATATGGATATGTGGGTAGGATGGCCCAACCTCCACCAGGTAAAGGCATAAGTAGAAACAAAGGCAGTTCTAGAGGTGGGAGACCTCCTAGTTGTCCTTCAGCCAATAGAGGTTGTGTTCCAGTTCATAGTACCCTTATTCACATGACTTGAAATCCACGAAGGATGAGTCCAATGTGATTAGTATACTAGCCAACCTCTTGGTTCCATTGGAGGTGACTTTTATCGATAAGACCAACCATCCAAGCAAAGCAAAGTATTTGAATTTGGTTTATGTGAAACTATTCAGAAACAGTTGGGAACCTTAGCTCTTACCTCACATACATATCAGAAAGTTGAAGGTTTAATAGTTAAGAAAGTCCCTAAGTCTTCCAATGACACAAAGCAGAATAGGTTCTTTTTGGGTTCATTATCCTCAAGTCTGGAGCTTGATGTAGGACTTGAGGAAGATACTTTTAAGGAATTAATGGAATAATCTTTTGACTTTTACTCACCATATGTTCAAAATCTTATAAAAAAGGTTTAGTTCCTCACACTTGGTCCAAGTACAGGTCAGAATATTTTGAAATTCTATGGAATAATACGTGGGAAGCACTGTCGAGGCAATAGGATTCGATCTGATGAGTTTGGTTGATGGCAAAGATTATTGTAGTTATTGTAACCATTTGGAATCGATAGGTTCTTCTCACATCCACAACTCTTATGAGAATGTGTGTTTAGAAACTTCAAATGATCCGAGATGATCTCCAGTCAAAGAGACCGCCGAGTTTGAAGATGAGATTCATTCAACAATCGACAAGCTTAAAGAAATCAACCTCGAGATAGAAGAAAATTCTCGCCCGACATACATCAGTTCATTGCTGAATGAGGAAGAAACCAATGACTTAGTTAGTCTATTGACTAAGTTTAAAGACTGCTTCACATGGAGTTATATAGAAATGCTTGTGTTATCTCCTGACATTGTAGTCCATAAGCTAGTAATAGACCATAATGTTATCTCTATTAAGCAAGCTCCTAAACACATGTGATTAGAAATTGAACAACAGGTCATTTCTGAAGTCAAGAAATTGATTGATGCTGGTTTCATCAGGAAAGAAAAATATCCTACCTGGTTAGCTAATGTCGTCCCAATTAAGAAGAAGAATGGCCAAATTCGCATTTGCATCAATTTTAGGGACTTAAATAAGGCATGTCCTAAGGATGAGTTTTCTCTTCCTATACCAGAGTTAATGGCGGATATTGCCTCATCTCATGCAGTCTTCTCTTTCATGGATGGGTCATCTAGCTATAACTAAATCAAGATGTCTCCTGAAGATGAACTTTTCAAACCCGATCGAATCTTCTATTATAGGGTCATGCCTTTCGCCTTAAAATGTTGGTGCTACATACCAATGGGCCATGACTCATCTTCAATGAACTCATCAATCAAGGTTGAGTGCTATGTTGATGATAGTAGTCAAAAGTAGAGAAAAGGAAGACCACCTCTTTGACTTGAGAGTAATTTTTGAACGGTTAAGATAATATAATCTCAAGATGAATCCCTTGAAGTGTGCATTTGGAGTAGCTTCAGGAAAATTCCTTGGGTTTGTTGTTTGACACCAATGAATAGAAATAGATCCTGAAATGATTAAAGCTATCTTCAAAATGCACCTCCTAAGAGTTTAACTCAACTCAGATCTATCTCAAACTTATTAGGGAGATGCAAGCCATTCTAAGCACTTGTCAAAAAGGATGCCAAGTTCAAGTGGGATGATAAGTGCCAGCATGCATTCGAAGACATCAAAGAGTACTTGGTGAAACTGCCAGTTCTAGCATCCCCTATCTTGTGCAGGCCGTTGATCCTTTACACTACTACATTAGATGACTCTCTTAGCGCTCCGTTGGCCTAAGCTAATGATGAAGGGAAGGAGAGTGCACTATACTACCTCTATCCGATCCCTATGAAATCCACTTATTGAGAAACATTACCTAGCTTTGATCTTTGCATCTTAGAAGCTATGACACTACATGATTTCTCATAAGGTGAACTTGATCTCAAGAACCAATCCACTGTAGTACCATGACATGGCCAACGCTTTCTGGAAGTTTGGCTCATTGGTCCATGATACTCTTGCAGTTTGATATCACATTTGTACCCTTCCGTGCAATAAAAGGACATACACTAGCAGATTTCTTAGCAGCACACCCACTTCCTGCTGATTCTCTGCTTAGTGATGATCTCCTCGATGAACAAATCATGAACTTAGGGAGGCAGAAACCATCGATGGAGATGTATTTGATGGTACTTCTTTTCTTAAAGGTGATCATCTATTCTCCTTGGAAAGGTAGAATAGTTATTATCTCCACTAACTGATGTGATTAGATTCTCATACTATCATTCCAACTCTTGCACCAATAATGAAGATGAGTATGAGATTTTGATTACTTATTTGGAGTTAGCCATCACTATCATCAAGAGCATCAACATCTTTAGGGATTCTTAGTTGGTCATCAACTAGATTTCCTGGTCATACCAGGTCCTCAAAC
This sequence comes from Cymbidium sinense, assembly GCA_021442155.1. NCBI lineage: Eukaryota > Viridiplantae > Streptophyta > Magnoliopsida > Asparagales > Orchidaceae > Cymbidium > Cymbidium sinense. The sequence goes on from CM038217.1 coordinate 9,329,375, forward strand.
CCAAGCTTTATCATTACTATGAGTATACCATGAAGTCAATTCCCAGTCACCATCCACAGTTCCTCAGTAGAACGAGAGATGCCTTGGCAAAACTTGCCAAAGAGTTAGCACGTTCAGAAGATGAGCCTATTTCAATAAGGGTCCAAAATAGACAAGTCTTGTCCCTTATCAATCCGGAACTCATCGAGAGACTTTCTCTTGAAGAAAAGGTTGCCATTGCCAAAATAGACAAGGAGCTGGATTGGAGGCAACCATTCAAAGATTACTTGAACACCAGCAAACTACCTCAAGAGAAATCTCAATCTCATTTGGTGAAATAGAGCTCTAACTCTTGTTGATGGCACCACGCCCTTTCCTTTGACCAAATGTTATGTTGTTTAGATGAGCCATGGCATTGTAAATCGAGATACATTCGTGCTATGGGGAGCTCATCACCGTCGATAAAAGATGAAGATCAAAAGACTTAGATATTACTGGCCTTCTATGATCACAGATTGCATGGACATAGCTAGGAGATGCCATCAGTGTTAGGTACACCGTGTGGTCCTCCACCAACCACCCAAAATTCCACACCCTACTTTGGCTTCATGGACATTTGAGTGTTGGGGTACCGACATTGTAGGTCTGATCGATCCTTCTTCTTCCAAGGGGCATCGATTCATCTTAGCTGCCACCGACTACTTTTCCAAGTGGGTGGAAGCCATCCCACTCAAAGAGGTCACAACTCACCATGTGCTTCTATTTTCGTGAACCATATCATATAGTTTGTGCCATGATGAATTATATCTAATAATGGTACTGCATTCAAAAGCATGAAGATCAACAACTTCTCTAGAAGACACGGTATAGATTGGAGATACTCCACCATATAATACCCAAGAGCTAATGATTTAGCAGAAGCATTCAACAAAACTCTCATCCAGATACTGAAGAAGACTCTTGATGATAACAAATGATAGTAGAACGAGCAGTTGGTTGAAGCCTTATGGGCCTACCACACCACATAGCAGACTCCAACTCAGTGTACCCCATTTTCCTTAGTGTATGGGTCCAAAATCATTCTCCCTTTAGAAGTTCAACTCCCATCACTATAGCATTGGGTAACAAGATCACTATAGAGCGTAATGCAAAGTTACAATTAGAAGAGCTCAAAGGTTGGGAAAAGTGGCCCACGCACGTAAAACCTCGAGTCAAGTGACCAAAATGATTCAAGCTCACAATGTCGGTCCGCCTATAGGTCTTTTGAGTAGAGAGAACTTGTGTTAGTCCTATGGAGATCAATTGTTGCCCATCAAAAGATGGGAGGTAAAGTTTGAACCCACTTGGAAGGCCCCTATGTCATAGAGAAGGCCTACCAAGGAGGATCTTATCACTATTGTGATTATAAAGGGGAACACGATGCTTCTAATTAATGGGCTCTATCTAAAGAAATATTACCCATGAAATAAATCATGTTTGAAAATATTCATTAATAAAAAGAATAAAATCTGATTCCATTCATCAAATCTTCTCTTCTTTCAAAGTATTATTTGCTTGTCTTACGAATCTGCCGTGACGTGTTTAGGGTAGGTGTAGAGTCCCCAAGTGTCATCCTATCCCTCTTTCACAACACAAACACAACCTCCCAATGCTATTAGAATAGATGTAAGAGAACTTGAGAGGCATCTTATTTTGATTAACATAACTAAATTAGGTGTGAGAGAACCCAAGCGGCATCCTTTCTTAGTGGGAATCATTCATTGGTGGCATCATTTCCCCGTGTTTTAAGGTATAGAGAGTCCCGAGGCATCATTCCTTTTAACACATGCACAAAATAAACATAAATCTTTTATCTCAAGCTATTTTGAAGTGGGAGCAAGCCCCCCATGACACTCACTCATTAGCTGCTCTAAGTCGGGTCTACATACTACCTCGCTAGTATGTCACCCCAGTGGTCACTTATTTTAAGGATGTGAGTCCCCATGCCTTCTTCCTAACATGACCATTGCAAACTAAAGAGTGCCTTGTTAGTATGGTATGCTTCAATGCCCAGCCAATAAGTTACCTCATGTTGACTTTATTTAAGAAGATGTGAGTCCCCATGCTTTCTTCTTGAACTAGCTATCATGTTCTAACTAGGTTGAGTATATTTGAGGTTCAAGGTAAGTCCCCCAGAGGCTCCTTTCCTCTTGACTACTTTTGAGTCGATATAAGTCCTTGAGTGGCATTCACTCAGTAGTCACCCTAGGTAGGATAACACCTATTGAGTCAAAGATAGACTATCCCACCAATCAGTTCTACTATAGAAGAATGTGAGTCATCGAGCTTTCTTCATAGGCTGATTATTGTAAACCAATGGGAACTTTAGGTTGAATGATGATAACTATGATGACAGTGACTCACCCGGTGAGTACACCACTCTTGGTAGATATGAGTCCCCGTGTTTTTTCCTTGAGTTGGACACCGAATACCTATTGAATATATGACTAGCTATCTAATTTTCTCCAGGGTGTTAGATTAATCCCTTACCAGCCCCATCCGATGTGGGCACTCTATTTGGATTATGTTCTTTGCGACCTTATTTAGACACTACTCGGGTCACTTTTGGATTGGACATTTCCCCTTTCCTAGTAACCACCCCTGTGGTTGGAAAATTTGTTCAGCGGATGCGCAAATTCTCCCTTAGTTCAATAAATCTAAGATAGGTCTAGGCAGATATAAGATCCTTCTCAGTTTGATCCCTCACAAACTAGAAGGGTCCACGATAAACAAAAAAACAACTAAAACAAACAAACAAAAATTAATTCACTTGTGGATTAGGATTCAAGCCCCCAAAGGGCCCCTTTTCCCAAGCATACATCCTATCTTTAGGGCAGTGTCAGTAGAACTCCTTATAGGAATTAGATGACTACCTGAGTTATGATAAATCCCTAGGTTGATACTCACTCTGTAGTCTCCCTTAGGTTGGGTTCAATCTATTTTGCCACAAGCAGGTTACCCCGACATTAATTTTGCTTTGAAAGATATAAGACTATGATGCATTCTTTCTAGCATGATTATCACAAACTGGTAGTGCTCTGGGTGGGTTGATTTCACAACTAGTCATCCCAGTGGTCTTTTCTAGTAGAAGATGTGAGTCCCGAGCTTTCATCCCTTAAATTGATCATTATAAACCAAAAGACACTCCTTTGGTTGGATAGTTCTTCCATCGGCCGGGAAGTTACTCCCTTTGGTTCAGTAAACCAGAGATAGGTTTAGGTTTCTATAAGCTCCTTCTCAGTTTGATCCATCAAAAACCAATGAAATCCATAAAAATAAACAAAAAATAAAAATAAAATTAATCTTTGATTATTTTTGAGCTGATCTAAGTCCCCCAGTGGCATTCACTCAATATTCAGCCCTAGGTCAAGTCTGATCTGTTGCCCAAAGCAACCAATCACCCCAGTGGTTCCTTATTTCTAGAAGATGTGAGTCTTCATGCTTTCTTTTTAAGACTTGATCATTGTATACCAAAAGGCATTTCTTCTTGGTTGGATAGTCCTACATTATGGTTGGTAGACTACTCCCTTTGAATTGATAAATCTAAGTTAGGTCTAGGCTTTCATGGCCCCTACTCAGTGCAGTTCATCACAAACTTATGGGATCCATCATAAACAAACAAACCAAATTTAAAAAAAGAAATGAAAATTAATCTTTGACTATTCTTGAGTTGATCTAAGTCATCCAATGACATTCACTCAATAGTCGACCCTAGGTTGGGTTCAATCTGTTGCCTTGCCAATAGATTACCCCGAATGGTCCACTTACTTGGAGGATGTGCCACACTTTCTTCCTAAGACTGCCCATACCAAAGAACATTGCTTGGTTAGTCCTACTATGTGTTTAGTAGACTACTCCTTTGGATTGGTAAATCTGAGTTAGGTCTTAGCCTCCATTCCTCGTATTCAATACAACCCATTGCAAACCAACATGGTTCATCTAAAAATCTAAACTTAATAAAATTAAAATAAATTCAACCCTCTCCCCCAGTGGAGATCTCTCCCTAGTGAAATTCATATCAAATCAAACCTCTCATCTCCTTGTAGATGACTTGAACCTGCTTCCCAATGGAAGGTTCACACTATATCCCTTAGTGGATTTCTTCCCTCTCTCTTATGTCTTGGACATTAGTAGAGCCACATTGCACTAAGCTCGAGATTCTTTCTTTTCTTGAGTCAGGGATAGATAGTTTCTGTTAGTGCTTGTGATCTTTCAGAGTTGTTGATCATTTTGGTCAACACCAATACATGCAGTGTTGCTTGTCAGTCACATCACACCTATTGGGTGACCTTTATTTACCTCGTTTTTAGAATGAGCTCTCTACACCTTCATCTTAGACATAGCACTTCTCTTAGAATTTAAGAGTTCCTTAGTCTTAAGTCACATCTAGTGGTTAGGTGGACACTCCCCTAGCCCTAGAAGACTTAGAAGAGTTAACCATAGGAATAGGTTATGCCTTAGGGGTGTTTGGAAAATTCCATACCCTTAGCCTAAACCTTTCCTCACTTTCCCTCCTTCAAGTCAAACTCCAAATCAATTCTATTTAATTTTCTCCAAAACTCAAATCAATTCCATGATTGAAATCCATGAACAAAATATAATTGAAACTCATGATCAAAATCCATCAAAAATTCCTAAGTTCAAATTTCCTAAGTCCTTAACCCTCTCTTAAGGACTTCACCAAAATCATGATTCAAACATATTCAAAGCTTTGAGATGTTCTCATAATCTATTTATATTCTCATTTATATTCACATATATAATTGAAATATAAATTCAAATCCATCAAATCAAATTCAAACTTCCAAATCAATTCATGAAAATTTTTTTAAGTCCCTTTAATTTTCCATTAAAGGACTTAGCCAAAATCAATCCTAAATCATGATCAAACTCATTCAAACTCATGATATTTTCTCAAAACTTATTTATATTCTCATTCAAATTCACATATATAAATGAAATATAAATATAAATCAATCCAATCAAAGGCAAAAATTAAATTCCAAATTTAAAATGCTTGAAATTCCTTTAAATCCCTTAATTTTTTATTAATGGATTTAACCTAAAGCTTGATCAAACTTATTCAAACTCATGGGATTTTCTCAAAACTTATTTGTATTCTCATTTATAGTCTCATATATAAATGAAATATAAATATAAATCAATCAAATCCAATTCAAAAATTAAATTTCAAATTAGAAATTATTTAAAATCCTTTAAATTGCCTTTCATGGATTTATCCCGAATCATGATTAAACTCATTCAAATCCTTGAAATTTTCTCATGACCAATTTATATTCTCATTTATATTCACATATATATAAATTCAAACAATCAAAACCATTTCCAAAAATCAAACTCAAATCCATTCACAATCCTATCTAAGTCTTTCAAGTCAAAATCTTGAACATAGCCAAGTCACTTTCAAATCAAGCCAAACTTTTGATTTTCTCTCATGGTTCAATCAAACCTACAATCATGAGTTCATATATAAAACAAACTTCAATCACTCAATCAAAACCCAAATCAAAAATCAAACACAAGACCCCTTCATATTCTCCCTTTGAATTTGAAATTTTCAAATGGATCAAAATCCATTTGACTTCAAACCTCTTGTAAATGGATTTATATTTCAATTATAAATCCATATACAAGATCAATCAACTTCAAATCAAGCTTTGACCAAGCCATTTGACCCACTTAGGCTCACTTGACCCAAAGTGACCTAAAGTACCCTTATGAGCCAACTTTTATCCTAACCAAATTGGATTGAACCAAACTCATATTTCCCTCTCATCATGATCAACAATCATCATGGGATGATCAATCAATCAAATTGGTCAAACCAAGTCAAACCTAAGGGTTGACCAAGTCAACACTTAACCTAAAATGAAACCTTACATAGCCAAATTCCACCATAGGCTAAATTGATTGAAACCATTGATCTAAGTTCACTCATGACCAATGTTTGAAAGTGAGTAAGCCAACATTTGAGCATAACCTAGCCAAATTGGCCCACTTGACCTAAGTTGACCCATTTTGACCTAAAGGGCCAAAATGTGTCAAAACTTGATCTAAGATAAATTGATCCAAACTAATGGGTCAAGTTCATTCCAAATCATTTGTTAAACTTGACCAAAGCTCAATTGGCTAACTAGACCCAACCTAGCCCAATTGACCTTAGACCCAACATGACCTAAAGGGTCATGTTGAGCCAAAATTGACCTTAACCCAAATTGATTGGAAACAAAGATACCAATTTACTCCATATGACTAACCTAACCTAAACATACCCTTGACCTACCCCAAATAGGTCAAATGGGTCAAATAGGTCAACTTTACCCATTTGACCTAAATGAAGTCATATGAGCCAAAACCAAATATATACCAAATTGAACCAAAACAAAGCCGCCAAAGCATTTCAAATGGTCATATGAACTTGACCCAACCCTTGGTTTAACCCAATTTGACCTATTGGTTGACTTGACCCAAGTTGACCCATTTTGACCTAAATGGGTTAACATGAGCCAAACCCTATCAAATGGATTCCAAATCTAATGAAACTTGGCCAAACCTAGTTTCTCCACATATCTAACATGTCCAAAGTGAAAAAAAATAACAAAATGTCTATTTTAACCCTAGGCCATAGAACAAATTTTGGCCTAGCCCATGGGTATTTTGGTCATACTCTCTTCACAATCACTTGAGGCTTTCCTAAAAGCTCAAGGGGACTTAGTGATGAGTGGTTCACTAAACCCAATGGGTTTGGGTCAGCCCATTTGGCCCATAGACTAAACTCGACATAATAGCTTGAAATTGAGTTTTCAAATTCCCCCCTAAACTCAATTTCAACACATGAAAGTTGGCAATCCACTCAAGGGATCAAACCGACCATGTGCACACTCAAAACCATTAAAACAACCTCTCCAATCAAATTGGATCAAAATGGTGTTTATCGACAAGAGGGAGATATACTCCCCTAATTCAATAAATTTTACTTCTGTTATCGATTGGAGCCTAGGAACCCAGAGAAACCATCTTAGAGCCTTCCTAAGCTTCTTAGATAGGATTTGAATTCCATAATTCTCGATTTTGCACAGTGCAAAGTAGGGGAGATCAATCCATTAGCCAACTTTCTCTATACTTGATCTTAATCCAATTCCTCTTACACACTCCATCAGAGGGTCAAGTCAAACTTGTCCAAGCTTTGATTGAAGTTCCTAAAGGAAGGAAGAGTTCAATTGGATCAAAGCTGAAAGTGGAGTTGGTCTACCCATTGATCGACTTAACCCTAAGGCCTAGGAATTTCAACAGGGCTTCATCTCCACCAAAAGCTACCTCATCGAGCTTGAGTGCTGGTGAGGTATGTATTTTTCTGACCACTTAGCTTGATAGGTGTTGGTCCTTTGTGAAAGAAATGTTCATGGCATAAGAAATCAACCGTTGAATAGGTTGGTCCTTTGTGAAAGAAATGTATTTTTTTGCACATTTTAGATGGACGACTGAGGATATTTAACACATTTTATAAATTCATCCCACTTTTAAAACTGCGAGTGAATCCTTAACCATCCAATCTTTGATCGGACGATCGAGGATATTGGCGCATGCACCACGATCTCCACTTGGGATGTGACATTTAAGTCACACCCTCATGATGCGATGCGCGTAAAGCACACTGACCACCACCACCACGCATCACGCTATGAGCTGAGGATTAAGTAGGGATTAGTTAAGCCATTAATTAATTCCTAATTAATTCATAGAACTTCTAAATATCATAACTCTTCATAGAAATATTAGAAAAAAAAGGAAAAATGCTATGGAAAGATAATTTCATCTAGAATATTTTAAAAATGGTTTTAATGGATTTTGAATTACCCTTTCCTTTGAATTTAGGTTTTTTAGGAATCTTAATTAGCTAATTATCCTTTAATTTGTTTATCAATTAATCTCAAACTTCTAGGGTTCATTTTAGGGGATGACCTCTGCCTCCCCTAATTTTCTTGAGATTTATTGAGGCTCAATTGGATAAATTGCTATTTCATTCCCTAATTATCCCTTTCTTGTCATTAAGGATAATTAAGATTAATGGCTTTACTCTATGATTAAGTTTGATTAAGGTCAAGTCCAGTGAGTAAGGAGTTTATGGAATAATTTTGGGGCATTTCCCCTAAGCTATTCCCTAAACCCCCTTTTCTCTCCTTAATCTACTCTTAATTAAGGGTTAACTCATTAATCACCCCCTTAATCAAAATTCAAAAAGTTTAGAACTTAATTAATCTTCCTTGGTAGATACTTATAATAGCCTAAGTTTAATTAAGAAAATTAAAACCCAATTCACATGTGTGAAAGGGTGTTTTAAAAGTACTTAAGCTAAACCTCTTAACTTAATTAACTTTTAATTATGAGCCAAATTGCATTAGGCTTTTTCATTATTAGCTGCATTGCAAATTTAAATTTCTTGTGGGTTTTATGTCATCTCATTGGCTCATAATTACTTAGTTAATTTTTCAAAGGTGGTGTAGGTAAGGGTTAATTAAGCTACTTAATTCATATCCTAACCTAATCAACACTTAAAATGGATTTAATTATCTTAATATTAAACAAAAATACAAGACACATGTGGGAATGGGTTAGGAACAACAAACGTATCTCACCTTTTCAAAATTAAATCAAACTTCAAACAAAACAAACATTATTTTAAATTCACTTTGATTTATTCAAAATTTTCTTATTCCTTAAGAATGTCTTTAGGACTTAAGTAAAGTTAGTTTGTTTACATGCTTTCATTGCTTTGGATCTTTCCCAACATGTTAAGTTGTATGTCATGTGATTCATGCATTCATAATTTGATGTTTCAAATTTTAAAATAAAAATTGTTTACTTTATTTCAAATGTGCTTGTGTTGGCTAAAGTAAAATATGAGTGATTATTATAACTACTAAATCCTAAATTATTTTCAAAACTTATAAATGAAATATCAAATCTAAAAGTGTGTTATTCATATTTTAATTATAAGCTTGCATGTGGAATCTTATAAAGGTATGCTTAGTATAGGTTTTCTTTCTTTCATGTGTTGGTATTATATTGAATAGGAATTTTGGTGAGACATGAGGTTCATTTGAAAAGGATCTAATGCTCACCTAATTTCACATTCTATTCATTCCTATGCTACCATCTAAGAAGGGCTGCCTACACTTACATACATAAATTGCATAAACAAAACAAATCTATTAAACAACTTTTGCATATTCCTTCTCCATTTCATTTCTTTTATATACATGTTTATACTTAAGGAAAGTGGTAAATTAGTCTAGACAAAAGGCTTTTAAGTAGCCCTAAGTAGGTCTTGTACCTTACACCTCTAGTTAACAATGTATGCACTACTTAATGCCTTTCTTACTTTCATGTATATATGTGAAATTTTGGATAAGGAAAACCTTTTCTACTTAAGAAAAATCATGCATATTAACCTTCTCAATTTTCTTAAGAGAATTATTTAGCATGCATCATAAAGTGTGTTAACTATTCTCATTTGCATGTATAGATATGCTTAGGGTGCATCAATATGCATGTTATATATGTTGGGAAAGAAATGAAGTAATGTGTGTTATGTAAATTTTGATTCATTTTATTTAATCTTAAATGCCTTTCTTTTTGAATAGGTTTGTTTAGAGTTTGTCTAAACTTAGGATTGATTAAAAGATGTAATCAAAATATTCACCTAAATGAAACTAAAACATGAACCTACTTTAAAAAATTACTTAAGGTTAGGGAAGGAAAGAGAAGTTCTCTTCTCTTTCCCTCTCTTCATTGCTTAGTAATTAATTATAGGTTTCACTTAAAATAAATTAAAACATAAAATAAAAATAACCCAAAATACTTAAACAACTTAAATGAAACCCTCCTCTAAGTTGAACATGTTCTTCACGCTTAGAAAATTTAAACCTAAATTCCTAAGCTAAGCATACTACACAAACCTTCAAAACACACACATTAGTCTAAGTCACCACTTCTAGCTTTAAGTTAGGTCGGTGCATGGTTTGATGTTATGTCTTGTTTTGTGATATCTATTTTAGACTGGATGTTAGGGTGTATGCTCGTAGAATAAATGTTAGGATGTGCTTAGTTTAATTATTCTTTTATGTAGGGGATTGTGCTTAAGGGGAACTATCATAAATAAATATATAAATGCTTCTTGCTTATAGGTGCTTTATACCCCTAAGCATAATCCATAGGCTAGGTGAACTTAGTCACCCATGTGTGGGACTATAAGTCTAATATACATGCTTGGGATGTGTGTGGTGTGATTTAACTAACCTTTATTTTGTAGGTGTTAGTTAGATTTATTCTTTTCCTTTTATGTAAAAAATTTGTATAATTAGGATTTTTGAATGATTTGTTATGGGGATTAGGATAAGCATTGGCCATAAGATCCTATCTTATACACCATGTGAAGCCTTGGAGCATCCACCTTCCAACCATCCAAAGGAGAAACCAAAAGAAGAAAGAATAAAAGAAAAAGAAAGAAGAATAAAGCCCCATAATAATGAATTCCTTTGTTTAAATTATAATTTAATTCATTTGTAATCACAAGGGTTGAGCTGCCCACATTTGATATTTTGGTTTGCCACCACAAATAACCATTTATTTTTTTTACGATTAGCTTTATAAATTGTTTGATGATTTGTTTAGCTTTTGCATTAAGTGGTATGATTTTCCTAGTTTCTTCCTTGCTTTATGTATGGCCTGGATGTGGATTAGGCTCTTTAGGGAAAAATAAAGCTTTTAACCAACTTAACAACTCAAAATAAAATTAAATAACTCATAACCTCACCTAAAGCATAAGATTAAAATCAAGATAAATGAATTAGCAACCCCTTGAGCATTATTTCTTTATAATATCATGCATGCATCTTATTTCACTATTGAGGGCTTTTGAGAACCCGCTTTACCTTTAAGGGTTGTGGTGGAAACTCACCTCCTCCCTTCTCGCTAATTTTGGCCAACAATCTGATTTCTCATGCATTGGTCATATAAATCCTATTAGCCTGAGTCAAAATAATTGTCCAAAATGAAAAATAAAATGAAATTTGAATTGCATTAGATTTAAGTCATTTGAAGCATTCCCTTTACATGATCTAGTCTCTTTAGGGAGTGAGTTTAAGAACTTAGTCTCTTTCTAAATAAATAACAACCTAGTTATCTTGCATAAGCATAAAGATTTGCCTACATGCATTTAAAATCGTAGGATGAGTTAGCTGGCCACCCTGCAAGTAAGTTGTCGTGGTTTGTCCTCTCTTATGGAGGCAAACCAGCTACCCATTTTTTGCCTTAGATCAGCTTTTCAAGCTCCTGATTTAGATTTAGGGTCTTGCTTCTCCCCCTGCCATAATAGGTATTCCTTAATCTTGTGTTAAGGAATCTTAAGTCCTAAAATTCTAATGAAAAATATAACTCAAATAAATTAAATTAATTTCTAAAAAGTGAAGCCCAATTATAAGATAGTTTGAGATGCTCATTAGGTTTCCTAGTATCATGGGCATCACCGCTTATTTTCCATTTTGGCTTAGATAATAACTCCCTCTTTTGATCAATCCCATTTGATCTTAAAACCCAAACCAATCGATTGATAATCCTTTCATACTGACATCTTCAGAGACAACGATCATTTACCTTAATCGAGAGTTTTCCTAAGGGATCCAACCCCTTAGGATGTAATTATCTGGGGCTTCCCCTTGTGAACTTTTTTAAAATAAACCCCTTTTACTTTTCCATGTAAAGTAGGGGAAGAATCTCGTACATATGCACTCCATTGGGGAGCCTTATTGAGGTGATTGATTCCATTAAGGGGTAGTGACTTCTATCTTTCGAGATAGTACAATATTTCCTTGATGACATATCTGATCACATGAATAAGTACATCTACGGATCTACGTGACATCTTACCAAGATGAATTTTTGGGACGGTTCCTCTTTCTTTTTTCCCCACATATTTGAAAGGTGACTCCCTTATAGATATTTTTCACCAAATGTTTCTGGCGACTCCGCTGGGATGGTTCCTCTCTCTATATTTGGTAAATAATCATTGTCTTTGAGTATCAATAATGGATTTGTACTTTGGTATGAATTCAAGACTATCCTTCTTTCCATTGGCACTTTGCTCATTTCATTCTAAAGTTAAGTTTGCCAACATCTTTAGGTTTTAGAACCGCATTCCTTGTTGGTCTTAAAACCCCCATTGGTTTCTCCAATGGGTAAAATAAAAAAGAAAACTTTTTTTTTAAAAAAAACTTCCTCCTTATCATTTTCATGATAAGGAACGGTTCATCCTAGAATAATAAATCTTCCACAAAGATTTTGCTTTTCAAAAGCACCTTTTCAAAAGTGCACTTAATAAAATATTTTTCACAAGATTTTGTCACCTTCATTTAACAATTCACATAATTGTTACATGTAGGGATTTTCAAAAATAAAACTAATACTATTTTCCAAAAGCACAAATGAATATCTTCTTTCAATTCACTTTGATAAAGATTTCATTTTTGATAAAATGAACAATCATGTTTTCCAAAAAATCATAATCATAAAAATTTCAAAAGCACATGATTTCTTCTATTCAATATATTCACACTTATTGAATGAAAAGTTCATTTGTAAACAAAATTAAATTCAAAAAAAAGCACATATGAATATCTTCATTTAATATACTTAAATTTATTAAGTGAAGATTTTATTCCTAACTAAAAATAAAATATCATTTAGGAAATTCTACTTAAACATATCCCACATATGTTTTAAATTGGAATTCCTCCCTTTCAAAAGAGCAACAATCACACACAAAAATATCACATTTAAAAAATAAAAATTGATCTCCTTTCTACATATCTAAATTAGTTGAATGGAGGTCCCCTCTTTCAAAAAATTGAAATTCCAACAATCATATTTCAAAAAAAATTTCAAACATATATTTGGAATCTCACTTAGCATTTTCTAAGTGAAGTTTCCAAATCCAAAGATTCAAAATCAACAATCACATTTGGAACCTCACTTATCATACCCAAATTTGTTAAGTGAAGTTTCCAAATCCCAAAATTTAAATTTTTTTAAAACATACATTTGGAACTTCATTTAACATACCTAAATTTGTTAAGTAAAGTTTCAAAATCCAAAATAAAATTTCAAAAATTTTCAAACACATTTGGAACTTCATTTAACTTACCTAAATTTGTTAAGTAAAGTTTCCAAATCTAAAATCAAAATTTCAAAAACTGTTCAAACACATTTGGAACTTCATTTAACATATCTAAATTTATTAAGTGAAGTCTCCAAATTCAAAATTCAAAAGTTTTCTAAACACATTTGGAACCTCCCTTAACATACCCAAATTTGTTAAGTGAAGTTTCCAAATCCAAAATAAAAAATAAAAAAAATTATATTTCAAAATTTTCAAACACATTTGGAACTTAATTTAACATACCCAAATTTTTAAAGTAAAGTTTCCAAATTCAAAATTTTCAAACAATATTTGGAACTTTACTTAACATACCCAAATTTGTTAAATAAAGTTTCCAAATCCAAAAATAAAAAATTTTCAAAAACACATTTTGGAACCTTACTTAACATACCCAAATTTGTTAAGTGAAGTCTCCAAATCCAAAAATCAAAATTTTTAAACACCTTTTGGAACTTCTCCCCTTAGCATACCAAATTTGCTAAGGAGAAGTTTTCATTTTCTCAAAACCAAAATAAATCAAAATTTCAAATACACCATTTGGAATTTCATTTAGCATACTCAAATTTGATAAGTGAAAATTCCATTTCACAAAACTAAGTGGGATTTCATCTTTAGCATACCAAATTTGCTAAAGTTGAATCTCCACTTTCAATCACCTCAAAAATAAAATAAAACACTTAGGATTTCCTCAGCATACCAAATCTGCTAAAGATCCTACCCTTTTCAAAAATCAAAACATTTCAAACAAATGAAACACTTAGGATTTTCTTAGCATACCTAAATTTGCCAAGAATTCTATTTTCAAAATTAAACAAAATACACTTGGATTCTTTACTAAGCATTAAATTTTCTAAGTAAGAATTCAAAAATTTTCAAAAAATCAAAACAAAACAAAATTCATAAAAAGGAACAATCACTTTCACTTCTCTTAGCATATCTAAATTTATTAAATAAGTGAAATTCCAAAAACATTCAAACTAAATAAAACCAACTTCACCCTTACTTTAACATACCCAAGTTTGTTAAAGGAAAGGGTCCTCCAAATCATAAAAATTCAAATTCAAAACACAATGAACCTATGGAAGCATCCTTAAAATTTTGAATCCATATTTCAACATACCTAAATTTGTTGAAGTTTGGATTCATATTCAAATTCCTCTTTCAATCAATCTTTCCAAATTCATTTGAACCCCACTTAACACTTCCAAGTTGTTGGATGTGGGTTCAAAAAAATTCAAAATTCAAAATCTAGAAAAAATTGATGCAAGTTCATTTCTCATTGTAGATTCTTTTCGCTAGTAATGCAGTGCTTACTATAGTCATGGCAGTAATGTTCTGAGAAATTTGTCTTTACTTTCCCTCACGACATATATCTAGCCTTAGATTAGACTGACTTCCCTCATTTGGACCATACCCACCTGATCCACTCCGGCCATGGATTTGAGGGGGCTAGGATCACTTGTTAGGGCATTCCCCTCACCACAGAAGAAGGTGGTCGCGTAAGCGATCATCGTGACTTACCCTCGATTCATATCTCCTCATTGAAGAGGAAAGTTGTGGCGCATATGACTCTGGTTTCGATCAATACTATAGTTCCTATTCTTGCAGTTCATCCTAGAGTTCCACATGTTGCCCTAGTGTGTCCTAACAACCTACCATCTGTACTCTCCAAGGGTAAGGCTCCCCTGGTTTCAGGGTTTGCCTCCCCCATATTTGAGTACGGGTCTAGCTCACAGTCCTCTCTTCCTACTCGTACCTAGCATAAGAATAAGAACTGTATGGTCAAATGGTTCCATACTCGGATAGCCATAGAGCTTGAGGAAGCCAGATTAGCCATGGATGAGTCTCCCATGATCACCTCATCACTGGTTACAGAAAACCAATTTTATTCTCTCTCGAGATGAGATAGAGAGGATGCAAGGAGGATTTGTTCATTGCCTCCTATAGTGGTGCACTTACATTCAGCTTTCTAGAGTAGAAGGTGTGCGCGCCTCAAGAGCCTTGGTGGAGCATACATACGCTTAGAGTCTGATACCTAGTTTGATCTTTGATCTGTTATCCCCCATAGTGTAGGGAGGTAGATCTGTCAGGAGAGGGCTTGTGAGGCCCATACATCATACATTATCAGCAGTGAGCGACAGAGGTTCAGCCGTCAGTCAACTGCTTTTGCTTTGATTAGTTTTCTAGCTCGGCGTGCTACCCACATCGACCATACTGATAGTATTCTCCTCACGGGGACCAGCCACCATAGGAGGCCAGTTCATGTACACAGAGAGTCGGTGGTGTCTCCACCCCACCGCTCTACCCCATGTCTCCATCGCTAGTGTAGGTTTAGCATCACCACATTCCATCTAAGGCCATGAAAGCCGCATCCGGGGAAAACATACCCTATTGGTGATCCGATTACAGCCAAGGGATCCTACTCCTCCTACACCACCCATTGTTAGTGAGCTCGCTTGACCTTCCTGTAGTGGTGCGAAGGAGTGGAGACGAGCTGTGGTCATTCCTTCACCAACTCCACCCATACAGCCAGATGCGGAGATGGTGATGACTAGTAGATATATTCCAAATGATAGTTCAATTGAAGCAATGGTAGATGATCATCCTAGGATTGTTACCTCTATTACAACTAGCATCAGTCAGGAGTATCATTCTTCTAGATTGACTCCCCCGTTATAGGTAAGGTCTTGTGCCTCTCAGTGCATGATAGCAATCACACTGGTCTGCCCAAGCTGTTTGTACCTATTGAGTTAGATCAATCCTTAGATGAGATAGTTGCACACTATTTAATGGAGAAAAAAAAGGAGATCTTAGGGTACACATGGTTTGATGAAGAAAGAGCCAGCTTTGATCCCTGTGGTGAATAAATTCCTATTGGGGAGTTGCCTTTCAAATCTGTGGAGAAAAGAAAGAAGAGACCTTATAGAAATTTATCTTGGTAAGATGCCACACAGATCCGCAGATGTACTTATTCAGGTGATTGGATATGTCATCAAGGTATAATGTACCATCTCGAAAGACAGAAGTCACTACTTTAATGGAACCAATCACCTCAATAAGGACTCCTAAGGATGATGGGTCTGCATATATACCTGAGATTCTTCCATAAAAAAAAAGTAAAGGTGGTTTATTTTAAACCGGGTTTGTTAAGTTCTCTACAAGAGCAATCCATAGTTAATTACATCCTAAATGAGATCCTTTAGGAAAACTCTTAAGGTAAATGATCATTATCTCTAAGATTTCAATAGGAAGGACTATCAATAAATTGGTTTATATTATTTAAGATCAAATGAGATTGATCGAAAGAGGGAGTTATTATCGAAGCCAAAATGGGAATAAGTAGGAGATGCTAACAATGCTAGAAAACCTAGTGAGCATCTCAAACTATCCAATAGTTGGGCTTTACATTTTAGAAAATGATTTAGTTTGCTTGAGTTGTATTTTTTACATTAGAATTTTAGGACTTAAGATTCCTTAATACAAGATTTAAGGAAATGCCTAAGCAATGAGGAATTATGTGCTTATGGCCCACACATGAAGCAACCTCAAAACCTAAATCTAGGGGCGGAGGCCTACATACAACTTAAATCTAAGAAAAATGGGTAATTGGTTTACCTCCACAAGAGAGGACAAACCATCCGACATCTTGGACTTACAACTACTTGGGGGTGGCCACCAACTAACTCCTCCTACGATTTTAAATACATGTAGGCAAGTCTTTATGCTTATGCAAGATTGCTAAACTATTTTTGTTTAGAAAGAAGCTAAATCCTTAAACTCATTCCCTAAAGGAGACTAGATTATGTAAATGGATATGCTTTAATGAACTAAATCTAATGCATTTCATATTTATATTTATTTTTATTTTTGGACAATCAATTTGACTCAGGCTAATAGGAAATTTATGACTAATGCATGAAAAAGTAGATTGTTGGCCAAAATCAACTAGAAGTTTAGGAGGTGAGTTTCCACCATGGCCCTCATAGGTCAAATTGGGTTCTCTGGCAAAGGTGGAAGCCCTCCAATCAAGAGTGAAATAAGATGTCATTATGTATGCTATTATAAAGAAAGAACTCATCCAGCTAAGGGGTTTCTAATTCTTTTATCTTGATTTTTAGTCTTAAGCTTTAGGTGATGTTATGAGTTGTTTAGTTTTAGTTTCAAGTTATTAAGTTGGGAAAAATATTTATTTTTTCCTAAAGAGCCTAATTCTCATCCAGGCCATACATAAAGCAAGGAATAAACTAGAAAAAGTATGCCACTTAATGCACAAGTTAAACAAACATCAATCAATTTATAAAACTAATGCAAACTAATAAATGATCTTTTGTGGTCGGGCACCACCGCACAAACCCAAAAATATCAAATTGGGTAGCTGAGCTCTACCCTTATACAACTCAGATTACAAATGAATGAAATTACATTTAAGCAAAAGGAATTCATTGTTATGGGGCATCTTCAAGCTTTTCTTCTTCTTCTTCTTTCTTCTTTGCTTTTCTTCTTTTCTTCTTTGGATCTTCCTTTTGGGTGGTTGAATGGTAGATTGCTCCAAAGCTTCACATGGTGCATAAGGTGGAGCCTTATGACCAATGTTCACCCTAATCCTTCATAACAAATCACTCCAAATCCTAAATATACAAATTTTTACATGAAAAGGGAAAAACATAAATCTAACTAACACTTGCAAAACAAAGGTTAGTCAAATCACACCACACAAATTTCAAGTATGTATATTGGACTTATCACCCCACACATGGGTGACTAAGTCCACCTGGCCTATGGATTATGCTAAAGGGGTATAAGCACCTGCAAGCAAGAAGCATTTATATTTTTATTTATGATAGCACCCCTTTAGCACAGTCCCCTGCAGAAAAGAATGGTTAGACTAAGCATGTCCTACCAATCATTCTACGAGCATACACCCTAACATCCAGTCTAAAACATTCATCATAAAACAAAACATAACATCAAGCCATACACTAACCTAATCTAAAGCTAGAAGTAGTGACTTAGGCTAATGTGTGTGCTTTGAAGGTTTGTGTGGCATGCTTAGCTTAGGACTTTAGGTTTAAATTTTCTAAATGTGAATGACATATTCAACTTAGAGGAGGGTTTCATTTAAGTTGTTTAGTGACTTTGAGTTATTTTTAATCCATGTTTTAATTTGGTTTAAGTGAATCTAAGAATTAATTACTAAGTTATAAAGAGAGGGAAAGAGAAGATAACTTCTCTTTCCTTCCCTAATCCTTAAGTAAATTCTAAGGTAAGTTCACATTTTAATTTCATTTAGGTGAATATTTTAATTATATCTTTTAATTAATCCTAAGTTTAGATCAATTCTAAACAAACCTATTCAAAAAGAAATGCATTTTAAGATTAAGAAAGATGAATCAAAAATTAACATAACATACATTACCTTAATTCTTTCCCAACATATATATCATGCATATGGATGGACCCTAAGCATATCTATACATATCAATGAGATAATTAACACACTTAATGATGCATACTAAGTAATTCATTTGAGAAAATTTCACATACATACATGAAAGTAAGAAAGGCATAAGTGAATGCCATTGTTAACTAGAGATGTAAGGTCAAGACCTACTTAGGGCTACTTAAAGCCTCGCAACCTTGGGATTTTCTAGACTAATATACCACTTTCCTTAAGTACTAACATGCATATAAAAGAAATAAATGGAAAAAGAATATGCAAAAGTTTACTTTATCGTTTCATTTAGGTTTATGCAATTTATTCATGCAAGTGTAAGCACTCTTTCTTAAGTGAGAGAATAGGGAAGAATAGGGTTTGAAATCAAATAAGTGTTGGGTTCTTTTCAAATGAACCCTACATCTTACTAACCCATGTTCAAAGCTATGCTAACATAAAGAAGGAAAGAAAGGCTACACTACACATGCTTTATAATCTACCACATGCAAGCTTATAATTAAATCATAAGAATAGTACACTTTCAGATTTTATGTTTCATTTATAGATTTTCAAAATACTTTGGATTTAATAGTGATAATAACCACTCATATTTTTACTTTAGCCAACACATGCACACTTGACATAAAGTAAACAATTTCTTTTTAAAATTTTGAAAACATGAAATTGTGGATGCATAAGTCATATGGCATACAATTTAACATGTTGAGAAAGATCAAGGCAATATAATCATATGAACAAACTCACTTTACTTAGTTCCTAAAGACATTCTTAAAGAATAAGAAAACTTAGAATAAATCAAAGTGAATTTCAAAATGATTTTTGTTTGATTAAAGTTTGATTTAATTTTAAAAAGGTAAGATTAGTTTATTGTTCCTAACCCATTCCCACATGTGTTTTCTATTTTAGTTTAATTTTTAGATAATTAGATCTATTTTAAGTGTTGATTAGGTTAAGATGTGTATGAAGTGATTTAATTAACCCTTACTTACACTACCTTAGGAAAATTAACTAATTAATTATGAGCCAATGAGATGACATAAAACCCACAAGGTATGTAAATTTGCAATGACCTAGTAATGAAAGGCCTAATGCAATTTGGCTCACAAAGTAAATTTTGGGGTTTTAGCTCAAGTACTTTTAAAACACCCTTTCACACTTATGAAAGGGGGTTTAATTTCTTAATTCAACTTAGGCTATTGAACACCTATGTATCTACCCAAGGTAGATTAATTAAGTACTAGAGATGTTTAGAATTTTTGAAAATCATTTAAAGGTGTAATTAATGGATTATCCCTTAATTAAGAAGGGGATTAAGGAAAGAAAAGGGGGTTTAGGGAATAGCTTAGGGGAAATGCCCCAAAATTATTTCTTAAAACTTTTATTCACTGATATAACCTTAATCCAACTTAAACATGGGAAAAATCCACTAATTATATCTTAATTACCTTAATTATATGAAGAGGATAATTAGGGAATGAGCTAGCAATTTCTCTAATCAAGGCCTCAATAAATCTCAAGAAAATTAGGGGAGGTAGAGGTCATCCCCTAAAATGAACACTAGAAGTTTGAGATTAATTGATGGCTTAATTAGAAAGTAATTAGCTAATTACCATTTCTAAAGAAACTCAAATTCAGAGAAAAAGGGAAACTAAAATGCATTGAAAATAATTTTAGAATACTATAGATAAAATTATCTATCTAAGCAATTTTTTCTTTTCTTTTTTTGAATTTTTTATGGAGAGTTATGATTTTCAGAAGCCATAAGGATTAATTAGAGAATTAATTTGTTAATTAACTAACCCCCTTTAATCCCCCACCCTCAGTGCGATGCATGGCGGTCAGTACGCTTTACATGCATTGCACATGAGCTATACTTAATCTCAAATGGGAAAAGGCGGTGCTGCGTCTTTACCCCAGCCTGATCAAAGATCGGGGTAGAGGTAAATATTTAAAGGAAAAGAATTCTAAAATGTGGGGATTAATCTCAGCCATCCATCTAAATATGCGTGGATGGATAGCAGAGATTGACTGAGTTCTTCCCTAAGGAGGAATGTGGACCGTTCACAATCCAAGGGAAGATCCGAGCCCGATCCTTCAAGATTCAAATAAAATTCAACACACACCAACAGGGGATCAAAGCGGCCTATCCAATGGCTAAGATTCTATGATATGAAAATCCACTTCACAAATGACCAACACACCTTAGCCTAAGTGGTCAGAAATTCATTAACCTCAAGGTAATCAGCTTCATCGATGAGGTAGCTTCGTCTAGTGGAGACAAAGCCTGTTGAGGTTCTAGCTCTTGAGATTAAGTGGATGAGTGGGTGGACCAACTCCCCTTAGCTCCCATTGTGGCTTTGATCGAATTGATTCCTTCCTTGATGTGGGAACTCAATTGGAAGCTTCCTCAATGGATTCCATGATGGGTGTAGGAAACATTTGGATGAAATTCAGTGTGGAGGAAGTTTGTTCTTTGATGTATCTCCTCTATTTTAACAATTTGAAAATCAAGAAATGGGAGAATGGAATGAGCTCTAGGATGCTTGGGGGAGCTCTGTGAAGGTTGTTAACTCTCCTTAGGTCCCAATTGATTGTGTGTGTGTGTGCTTTGATTTTAGTGAATTAGGGGGAGTATATCTCCCCCTATGATAATCAGATGATCGAGCCTTTGCATGCCATTTTGATCCAATTGTCACAATGGAATGGGTTGTTTGATCAGTTGGGAGTGTGCACATGGTCGGTTTGGCCAGAGGAGTGGATGCTAGCTCCCATGTGCAATCAAATGTGGTTTGAGGGGAGCTTGAAAATTTAATTTGGTGCCTATGGGTCGGGTTTGGTCCATAGGCCAAATGGGTTGACCCAAACCCATTGGGTTGGGTGCATCACTCATCACTAGGTCCCCTTGATGTTTTAGGAAGCTTCGAGTGTTTGTGATGAGTGCATGACCAGAATACCCATGGGCTAGGCCAAAATTTGTTCTATGGTGTAGGGGTAAAATGGTCATTTTTCTATTTTTTTTTCAATTTGGTTATGTTTGGTATGTTGAAAAAATAGGTTGGGCCAAGTTTCAATGAATTTGTAATCCATTTGATAGCGTTTGGCTCATGTTGACCCATTTAGGTCAATATGGGTCAACTTGACCAATAGGTCAAATTGGGTCAAACCAAGGGTTGGGTCAAGTTCATATGACCATTTGAAATATTTTGGTGCCTTTGGTTTGGTTCGTATAGGTTAGGTTTTGACTCATATGACCCATTTATGTCAAATGGGTCAAGTTGACCTATTTGACCCATTTGACCTATTTGGGTTAGGTCAATGGTAGGTTTAGATTAGGTTGGTCATATGAAGTGGATTGGTATCATTGTTTCAAATTAATTGGAGTTAGGTTCAATTTTGTCTCAACATGACCCCTTTAGGTCATGTTGGATCTAAGGTCAATTGAGCTAGGTTGGGTCTAGTTGGCCACTTGAGGCTTTGGTCAAGTAGCACAAATTATTTGGGATGTACTTGACCATTGGTTCTAATCAATTTGGCTTATATCAAGTTTTGACACATTTTGACCCTGTAGGTCAAAATAGGTCAACTTGGGTCAAGTGGGCCAAATGGGCTAGGTTAGGCTCAAAGGTTGACTTGGTCAAGTTCAAACATAGGTCATGAGTGAACTTGGTTTCAATTAATTTAGCCTATAGTAGATTTTGGTCATATTAGATTTCATTTTAGGTTAAGTGTTGACCTGGTCGACCATTAGGTTTGACTTGGTTTGACCTAATTTGATTGATTAATCATCCCATGATGAGAGGCAAATATGAGGTTAGTTCAATCCAATTTGGTTAGGATCAAAAGTTGGCTTATAAGGGTACTTTAGGTCACTTTGGGTCAAGTGAGCCTAAGTGGGTCAAATGGCTTGGTCAAAGCTTGATTTGAAGTTGATTGATCTTGCATATGGACTTATGATTGAAATATAAATCCATTTACAAGTGGTTTGAAGTCAAATGGATTTTGATCCATTTGAAAATCTCATATTGAAAGGAAGAATATGAAGGAGTTTTGGGTTTCATTTTTGATTTGGGTTTTGATTGAATGATTGAGGTTGGATTTATATATGAGCTCATGGTTGTAGGATTGATTGAATCATGAGAGAAAATCAAGAGTTTGGCTTGATTTGAATTGATTTTAGCTAAGTTCAAGATTTTGAAAATTTTGATTTATTTGATACAAAAGTGATAAATAAGGTTGAAAAATTTAATTTTGAGTTTTAATTTGAATTTGAATTTTTGAGTTAGATTTTGATTAATGCATATTTATATTTCATTTATATATAAGAACATAAATGAAAATACAAATATACCTTGAGAAATCCTATGAGTTCGAAGTGGTTTGATCAAAGTTTAGATTAAATCCATTAATGAAGAATTAAGGAATTTAAGGGATTTTTAAGCATTTTTAGTTTGAAATTTAATTTTTGGGTTTAACTGAAATGAGTTATATTTATATTTCATTTATATATGAGAATATAAATGAGGATATATATAATAAATGAGAAAATCCTAAGGTTTTTTGTAAGTTTGATCAAGGTTTTGGAGTTGATTTTGGCTAAGTCCTTAATGAAAAATTAAAAGAATTTAGAAAAATTTCATGAATTATTTTGGAATTTTGAATCTGATTTGATGGATTTGAATTTATATTTCATTTATATATGTGAATATAAATGAGAATATAAATGGATCATGAGAAAATCTCAAAAGTTTTGAATAGGTCTAGGTCATAATTTGGGCTAAGTTTTTAAGGAAGGGTTAAGGACTTAGAAAATTTTGACTTAGGGATTTTGATGAAATTTTGATTAGGTTTTCAATCATGGATTTCAATAAAGGATTACAATTATGGAATTGAATCATGGAATTTATTTTACTTTGATAAAATCAAATAGAATTGATTTGAAGTTTGACTTGAAAGAAGGAAAGTGAGGAAAGGTTCAAGCTAAAGGGTAGGAGATTTTCTTAACACCCCTAAAGCATGACCTATTCCTATGGATAACTCCTCAAAGTCTTCTAAGGCTAGGGTTGAGTGTCTACCTAATCACTAGATGTGTCTTAATACTAAGGAACTCCTAAAGTCTAAGATGAATCCTAAGCCTAAGATGAGGTGTTGAGAACTCATTCTAAAAATGAGGTCGACAATCCCAACAAAGATGACTTGATGGGGGATTTAGTTGGCATAAAGATGAACAAATTGATAGGATGGCATAGCAGTCGCATGACTTGTTAGCAACAATGTCAATGCTTTAGAAATAAGCCCCTCTAGTTCATGTTAGTACATTTAATGCCAGTCAACCTAAGCTAGTGCATGTCTTAGATTCAGTTAAGACTCTACCTCTCATTGAGCAAAGTAGCTCTAACATGTATAAGAAGGTAGTGGAAAGTACCTCCATACATGAAAAGATAAAATCCATGGTTGGCGAGGTGCTTTGGCTCAAGCCCGGGGAGGATCATTGGTTCCAAAGGGTAGACCCTACCCAGAGGAATTCGATGCTATCCAGTATCCCAAGGGTTTCATGTCTCCTTCCTTCGAAAGCTTCGATGGTAGTGGGAATCTGAGGCAGCATATAGCTCACTTCAGGGCCAGTTGTTGCAACACAGGTGGCAGTGATACTTTACTCTTTAGACTCTTTATGAGTAGCCTAGAGGGTATTACTTTTGATTGGTATGTTGAACTGCCCAATGGTTCAATAAAGATGTTTGCTGAGTTAGAGCAACTCTTCATCAAGAGATTTACTAGAGCTCAGCAAAGGGTTACTATAAGTGATATCGTTGTAGCCCAACAACACTCTGGTCAGTCACTTGTTGATTATATTCTCGATGGCGTAACTTAAGTATGAAGTGTGCACCATAGTTGTCTGAACAACATGCCATTGAGATTCTTTGAAGAATATCCATGGCCTATTCACCTTCATGCTTAAGGGATTAACCATAAAGACATTTGAGAAGCTAATCAACAAGGCAACTAGTCTACAAGGAGAGGCCAAATAATTTCCTTTTCTAGATCATTTCACCAAGCAAGAATCCTAAAAGGTTTATGAAAAGAAACACGGAGCGAGTGATTGACAAGAGGATCGTAGCTAGAGATCGGTCGAGACCATGACCTCAGCACACTCCACCTCCTTTGCCACCACCGAGGTAGCCATACCGGCCTCCACCATAGCCTCCATGGCCAGCATAACCACCACCCCAGCCATAACACCAGCAGTAGTGACATGCATACCCACCGCCAGGTAGCTATGGTCCACCTACTCTTTTTGATAAGTTGAACAAACCTTATTCTTTTAAGAGGGATGTAATCAGGAAAATCTTTAAGAATCACTTAAAGAAATTTAATTTTTAGCTACCTGAGCTTAGGAAATCGGAGGAAGTAGGCAAAAGTCATGATCCAAACTTTTCCCTTACCACCGTATGCTAGGTCATATTTTGGAGGATTGCTTTACATTCAAGGACTGACTTGAACACAGTTTTAACACTGCTGCTGTTGTTATCCCAAAGGAATATCTTGTGGAACAACCTTCTAGTTCCATTAGGGTAATCCTTAGGGATACAAGTAATCCTACCAAAACCAAAGAAAGTTGGGACATCTCTTCGTCTAAAACCTCTAAGAAAATAATTCAAAAGATCAAGAAGCTTTCATTGTAGGTGCCTGAGTTAGCTCAAACCTCCAACACCAAGGAAGGTTTGTAAGTTGCCAGTGCCAACTCTAGAAAAGTGGGAGCTCAAAGTAGCGACAACAACACATGTGTCAGATAGCCCTTACGACCAAATGCAGACTCAACCTTTTGCGACTTCCACAGTGACTTCTACCATTTAAGCTATCTCTTCTGTTTCTTCTACTAGTAGAACTCTTGTATCAGCGGATAAGGGCATCAAATCCCTTACTCTACTCACTTTACTTGACTTCTACTTTGTACCCCCAATACTTCCAAGAAATTGAAGAATAAAGCTGATTGAATTACATTTGTGTCTCTTTTGATGAGTTGCCTTCTTCTATTCGTAATGATAACTCTTCAAGTCAAATTAATTATAACAATTCTAATATTCCTCTTTCTAATTCAGAGTTGGACTTTCCAACCTGAATACTATGGGTTCACCTCTTGAGATAGACTTGGAATCATCCGATTTTGAGAGTCCCATAGGAGAAGCTGTAGGTGAGCCTGAAGTGCAGGAAGAACTTGCCACGACCTTACCTCCAGAGATTACCAAAGTCAACTTTCATAGTGGCAAGGTTCTACCTCCTAGGACAGCACCTCTAGATAGAGGGAAATAAGTCATTGGTACTAAAGATTAATAAGCCCTTCCATAGGATGCTCCACCCTTGGATATGCTTGTGGAAGACCAATTGAAGGTGGACTACAACATCCATTCTCATCTAAAAAGTTATCATCTAAGCTAAGCATATATGATGTCATTGCCTTATCCAAAGATGAGGGATCACTAATCAAGGCCCTCCTTGATCCTAAAATATACTTAGCTCCACTGACTGCTATAGGTGAGGAATCACATTATGCCAAAGAAGCCCAAAGGATCACCTTCACAGATGAAGACCTTCTGCTAGGGGACTTGGAGCACAACCATCCTCTATACATTATAGTCAACATAGATAGGTTCAGACTCACCAGGGTTCTTATGGATTTAGGTGCATCAGTAAGCATTATGAGTCTAAAGACCCTTGCCTATTTGAAGATTGACATCTCTACTCTCTGAGGAGATAGGATGATGTTGAGAGGGTTCAATGATCAAGGTGAGTCAACTTTAGGTTCTATAATGTTGCCATTAGATATCGGTGACTGGAAGATTGAAGCCAAGTTCTACATCATTGATTTGAATACTTCATTCACTGCTTTGCTTGGCAGGCCTTGGATACATCAGAACAAGATCATTTCATCCTTCCTTCATCAGTGCATCAAGTTCAGAAAAGATGGAATTAAGTATTATGTCAACGTGGACGAAAAGCCATTTTCAGTTAGAGAGGTTGAGATTTATGAGGATGCGACTTACTATCTTCCTCAAAACTCTCTTTCTCATGAACTTGGACAAAATTCAAATGCAAATGCAAAAGCAAAAGAAAAAGAAGCAAAAGAAAAGATAAAAGAAAATGAAAAGAAAAAGAAAAGTCCAAGTGAGCAAGAAAGGGGAATTGAAGAAGAAGTGGATCCACATATCACATTCCACCCACAGTTCATTCCATCATATGGATATATGGGTAGGATGGCTCAACCTCCACCACAGTAGAGGTAAAAACAGAGTCAGTTCCAGAGGTGGGAGACCTCCTAGTTGGCCTTCAACCAATAGAGCTCATGTTCTGGTTCATAGGAGCACCCCTACTATTCACATAGACTTGGAATCCAACTCTAAGGATGAGTCCAATGTGATTAGTATACCAACCAACCTCCCGTTCCATTAGAGGTGACTTTTGATCCAGAGACAAAGACCAGCCTCCAAGCAAAGTAAGTATTCAAATCTATGTGAAACTATTCGGTAGTAGTTGGGAACCTTAGCTCTTACCTCACTTACATCTTAGAAAGTTGAAGGTTTAGTAGTTAAGGAAGTCCCTAAGTCTTCCAATGATACAAAGTAGAAGATGTTCTTTTTGGGTTCATCATCATCAAGTCCAGAGCTTGATGTAGGAATTGAGAAAGATACTTTTAAGGAATTAATGGAATTATCTTTTGACTTTTACTCGCCTTGTGTTCAAATTCTTATACAGAAAGGTTTAGTTCTCACACTTGGTCCAAGTACAGGTCAGAATATTTTGAAAAGTTATGGAACAATATAGGCAGGGAAGCACAATCGAGAGCAGGGCTAGGATTTGGTACAGTGGGTTCGGTCGATGATGAAGATTATTGCCTAGTTGTTACCAACCATTTGAAATCTGATAGGTTCTTCTCACACATCCCCAACTCTTATGAGAATGTGTGTTTAGAAACTTCAGATGATCCAGATGATCTCCAAGTCAAAGAGGCATGGCCAGAGTTTGAAGAGGAGATTCATTCAACAATCAACAAGCTTAAAGAAATCAACCTCAGAATAAAAGAAAATCCTCGCCCGATATACATCAGTTCAATGCGGAATGAAGAAGAAACCAATGACTTAGTTAGGCTATTGACTGAGTTTAAAGACTGCTTCGTATAGAGTTATGAAGAAATGCCCTGATTATCTCCTGACGTTACAGTCCACAAGCTAGCAATAGATCCTAACATTACCCCTATTATGCAAGCTCCTAGATGCATGCGATTAAAAATTGAACAACAAGTCATTTCTAAAGTCCAAAAATTGATCGATGCTGGTTTCATCAGGGAAGAAAAATATCCTACCCGGTTAACTAGTGTCATCCCAGTTAAGAAGAAGAATGACCAAATTTACATTTGCATCAATTTTAGGGACTTAAGCAAGGCATGTCCTGAGGATGAGTTTCTCTTCCTATACCATAGTTAATGGTGGACATTGTCTCATCTCATGTAGTCTTCTCTTTCATGGATGGGTCATCTGGCTATAACTAAATCAAGATGTTTCCTGAAGATGAAAGAAACACCTTCCAAACCGATCATCTTCTTTATAGGGTCATACCTTTGACCTTAAAATATGGTGCTACATACCAACGGGCCATGACTCAATCTTCAATGAACTCATCCATCATCGTTGAGTGTTATGTTGATGATCTAGTAGTCAAGTAGAAAAGGAAGACCACTCTTGACTTGAGAGTAGTTTTCAAATGGTTAAGATAATATAACCTCAAGATGAATCCCCAAGTGTGCATTGAGTAGCTTCGTGGAAATTCCTTGGGTTTATTGTTCGACACCGGGGAATAGAAATAGATCTTGAAAAGATTAAAATTATCTTAAAAATGCCACCTCTTAAGAGTTTAACTTGACTCAGATCCTTTCAAAGATGGCTGGCATATCTAGGATGCTTTATCTCAAACTTATTAGGGAGATGCAATCTATTCTCAGCACTTGTCAAAAAGGATGCCACATTTAAGTGGGATGACTAGTGCTAGCATGCATTTGAAGACATCAAAGAGTACTTAGTGAAGCCTCCAGTTCTAGCAGCCCCTATCATGGGCAGACCGTTGATCATTTACACTACTGCATTAGATGACTCTCTTGGTGCTCTGTTGGCCTAAGCCAATGATGAAGGGAAGGAAGCGCTTTACTTCCTCGTATTCGATCCTGAAACAACTATCCACTTTTTGAGAAACATTACCTATCTTTGATCTTTGCATCTCATAAGTTATGGTATTACATGCTTTCTCATAAGGTGAACTTGATCTCAAGAACCAATCCAATGCAGTACCTCATGACACGGCCAACACTTATTGGACATTTGGCTTGTTGGTCCATGATACTCTTGCAGTTTGATATTACATTTGTACCCTTGCGATAAAGGTCGCACAGAATTTTTTAGCGGACACTCACTTCCTGTTGATTCTCCGCTTAGTGATCTCCGATGAATAAATCATGAACTTAGGGAGGCGACAACCAATGGGAGATGTATTTTGATGGTCGCTTATTTTCTTAAAGGTGAAGCACCATGATTTATTCTCCCAAGGTAGGGGTAGGAATAGTTCTTCTAACTAAATCCAATGTGATGAGATTCTCATACTATCTTTCCAACCCTTGCACCAACAATGAAGCTGAGTATGAGGCTTTGATTGCCAGTTTGGAGTTAACCATCACTATCAATGTTAAGAGCATCAACATCTTTGGGGATTCTCAGTTGGTCATAAACCAGATTGTCAGGTCCTACCGGTCCTCAAACCCAAGCTTTGTCATTACTACGAGTATACCATGAAACTGTTGGCCCAGATTCTCGAAGTCACCATCTACAAGGTTCCCTGAGTAGAAAACACAATAGTAGATGCTTTGTCAAAACTTGCCAAAGAGTTGGCATGTTTGGAAGATGAGTCCATTTCAATAAGGGTCCAAAATAGACAAGTCCTACCCCTTATCGATCCAAAACTCATCGAGAGACTTTCTCTTGAAGGGGAGGTTACCGTTGCCAAAATGGACAAGGAGCTGGGTTGGAGGCAACCATTCATAGATTACTTAAACATTGATCAACTACCTCAAGAGAAATCTCAAGCCCATCAGGTGAAACATAGAGCTCTCTCCTATGCTCGTGTTGATGGCACCCTATACCGCCAGGCCTTTGACCAAATGTGGTTATGTTGTTTAGACAAACATGAAGCCCATGGCATTATAACTGAGGTACATTCAGGTTTATGTGGAGCTCATCAATCTGGTTTGAAGATGAAGACAAAGATCAAAAGACTTGAATATTATTGGCCTTCTATGATCACAAATTGCATGGATGTAGCTATGAGATGCCATCAGTGTCAGGTACACGGTGTGGTCCTCCACCAACCACCCAACATTCTACACCCTACTTTGGCTTCATGGCCATTTGAGTGTTGGGGTATCGACATTGTAGGTCCGATCGATCCTCCTTCTTCCAAGGGGCATCGATTCATGTTAGCTGCCACCAACTGCTTTTCCAAGTGGGTGAAAGTTATCCCACTCAAAGAGGTCACAGCTCACCATGTGCTTCAGTTTTTTAGGAACCATATTGTATATAGGTTTAGGGTGCCCCGATGAATTATATCTGATAATGGTACTGTATTCAAAAGCATAAAGATCAATAACTTTGCCATAAGACACAATATAGATTGGAGATACTCCACCATCTACTACCCTAGAGCTAATGGTTTAGCAGAAGCATTCAACAAAACTCTCATCCAGATACTAAAGAAGACTCTTGATGATAACAAGAGTGGAATGGCGGTTGTTGAAGCCAGTGCTACCGCACTCTAGACTCAACTCAATCTACCCCATTTTCCTTAGTGTATGGGTCTGAAGTCATTCTTCCTTTAGAAGTTCAACTCCAATCACTAAGGATAGCATTGGGTAATAAGATCACTATAGAGCATAATGAAAAGTTTCAGTTAGAAGAGCTCGAAGGTTTGGAGGAAAGTCGCCAATGGCGTGCCAAAATGTCAAGTTCTACAAGGCCAAAATGATTCAAGCTAACAACATGCTGGTCCACCCTAGGTCTTTCTAGGTAGGAGGACTTGTGTTAGTCCTAAAGATACCAATTGTTATCCATCGAAAGATGGGAGGCAAGTTTGAACCCAATTCGGAAGGCCCCTATGTCATTGAGAAGGCCTGCTAGGGAGGATCTTATCAGCTTATTGATTGTAAATGGGAACACCCGATGCTTCAAATTAATGGGATCTATCTAAAGAAATATTACCCATGAAAAAATCATGGTTGAAAATAATCATTAATAAAAGAACAAAATATTCCATTCATCAAATCTTCTCTTCTTTCAAAGTGTTTTTTTTTATCTTTGAATGACATGTTAGGGGTGTAAGAGTGCGCCAGTGGCATCTTATCCCTCTTTCACAACACAAATACAACCTCCCAACACTATTAGAATAGGTGTAAGAGAACCTGAGAGGCATCCTATTTTAATTAGCATAACTAAGTTAGGTGTGAGAGAACCCAAGCAATATCCTTTCTTAGTGAGAATTCTTGTTGTCATCCATGGCATCATTTCATAATTCCCTGAAGGGTTTTAAGGTAGGTATAAGAGTCCCCCATAGGCATCCTATTTCTGTTAACACATGCACAAAATAAACACAAATCTTATCTCAAGATATTTTGATGTGGGAGCAAGTCCCCTCGTGACACTCACTCATTAGCTGCTCTAAGTTAGGTCTATATGTTACCTCGCTAGTATGTCACCCAGTGGTCACTTGTTCGGAGGATGTGAGTCCCCAAGCTTTCTTTCTAACTTGACCATTGCAAACCAAAGAGCACCTTGTTAGTATGGTATGCTTCACTGCCCAGCTAAGCTACCTCATGTTGACTTTGTTTAAGAAGATGTGAGTCTCTGTGAATTCTTCTAGAACTAGCCATCATGTTCTAACTAGGTTGAGTATATTTGAGGTTCAGGGTAAGTCCCTGAGAGATTTCAATCCTCTTGACTACTTTTGAGTCAATATAAGTCCCCCACTAGCATTCACTCAATAGTCGCCCTAGGTCGGATACTGTCGGCGAAATAGCGATCAGTTTCACTATAAGAGGATGTGAGTCCCAAGCTTTCTTCCAGGCGATTGTTGCAAACCAACGAACCTTAGGTTGGTTGATGTTCGCTATGCTGATAGCGACTCACATATTGAGTACACCACTCTTGGCAAATATGAGTCCCCGTGCTTTCTCCTTGAGTTAGACACCGAATACCTATTGAATATATGACTAGCCATGTCATTTTCTCTAGGGTGTTGGATTAATCCCTTATAGGAGCCATCCCTTATGGTCACTCTATTTGGATCATGTCCTTTGTGACCCCATTTAGACACTACCTGGGTTACTTTTGGATTGGACAGTTCTCCTTTAACCTTGTGGTTGGAAAATTTATTCAGTGGATGCACAAATTCTCCCTTGGTTCAGTAAATCTGAGATAAGTCTAGGCTGATATAAGCTCATTCTCAGTTTAATCTCTCACAAACTAATAGGGTCCATGATAAATAAATAAATAACTAAAATAAACAAACAAAATTAATTCACTTGTGGATTAGGATTCAAGCCCCCAAAGGGCCCCTTTTCCCAAGCAGGCATCTTATATTTAGGGCAGTGTTAGCAGAACTCTCTATAGGAATTGCCTGATTACCTGAGTTGAGATAAATCCCCGGGTCGGTACTCACTCTGTAGTCGCCCTTGGGTTGGGTTCAATCTATTTTTCCACAACCAGGTTACCGTAGCAGTCATTTTTCTTTGAAAGATATAAGACTATGATGCATTCTTTCTAACATGATTATCGCAAACCGACGGGCAGCCTTAGGTCAGGTTTGATTTATTTCCCAAAGCAACCGATCACCCAAATGGTCTTTTCTAGTGGAATATGTGAGTCCCTGAGCTTTCTTCCCTTAAATTGATCATTGCAAACTAAAAGGCACTCCTTTGGTCGGATAGTTCTCCCATCGGCCAGAAAGCTACTCCTTTTGGTTCAATAAACTGAGATAGGTCTAGGCTTCTATAAGCTCCTTCTCAATTTGATCCATTATAAACCAATGGAATCCATCAAAATAAACAAAATTAAAATGAAATTAATCTTTGACTATTCTTGAGCTGATCTAAGTCCCCTAGTGGCATTCACTCAATAGTCAACCCTAGGTCGGGTCTAATCTATTGCCCAAAGCAACCAATCACCCCAGTGGTTCTTTGTTTCTAGAAGATGTGAGTCCCCGTGCTTTCTTCTTAAGACTTGACCATTGTATACCAAAAGGTATTTTTCCTTGGTTGGATAGTCCTACCTTGTGGTTGGTTGACTACTCCCTTTGAATTAGTAAATTTGAGTTAGGTCTAGGCTTTCATGGCCCCTACTCAGTGCAGTTCATCGCAAACCTATGGGATCCATCATAAACAAACAAACTAAATTTTAAAAAAAATGAAAATTAATCTTTGAATTTTCTTGAGTTGATCTAAGTCCTCCAATGGCATTCACTCAATAGTCAGCCCTAGGTTGGGTTCAATCTGTTGCCTTGCCAATAGATTACCCCAGCAACTGGCCCTTACTTGGAAGATGTAAGTCTACTACACTTTCTTCCTAGTACAACTGCTTCATACCAAAAGGCATCCCTTTGGTTGGTTAGTCCTACTATGTGTTTAATAGACTACCCCTTTGGATTGGTAAATCTAAGTTAGGTCTTAGCATCCATGGCTCCTATTTAGTACAACCCATCGCAAACCAATAGGGTTCATCTATAAATGTAAGCCCAATAAAATTAAAATAAATTCAACCCTCTCCTGTAGTGGAGGTCTCCCCCTAGTGAGATTCATATCAAATCAA
Source organism: Cymbidium sinense (assembly GCA_021442155.1). NCBI lineage: Eukaryota > Viridiplantae > Streptophyta > Magnoliopsida > Asparagales > Orchidaceae > Cymbidium > Cymbidium sinense. The sequence continues at coordinate 9,362,976 of CM038217.1, forward strand.
ACCTCTCATCTCCTTGTAGATGACTTGAACCTGCTTCCCTAGTGGAAGATTCACACTCTATCCTTTAGTGGATTTCTTCCCTCTCTCTTATGTCTTGGACATAAGTAGAGCCACATTGCACTAAGCTCAGGATTCTTTCTTTTTCTTAGGTCAAGGATAGATAGTTTCAATTAGTGCTTATGATCTTTCAGCGTTGTTGATCATTTTGGTTAGCACCAATACGTGCGGTGTTCCATGTCAATCACATCACACCTATTGGGCGCCCTTTGTTGACCTCATTTTTAGAATGAGCTCTCAACACCTCCATCTTAGACATATGACTTCTCTTTGACTTTAAGAGTTCCTTAGTCTTAAGACACATCTAGTGATTAGGTGGATACTCCCAGACCTAGAAGACTTAGAAGAGTTAGCCATAGGAATATGTTATGCCTTAGGGGTGTTAGGAAAATTCCCTTCCCATAGCTTAAACCTTTCCTCACTTTCCCTCCTTCAAGTCAAATTCCAAATAAATTCTATTTGATTTTCTCCAAAACTAAAATCAATTCAATTCCATGATTGAAATCCACGATTGAATCTATGATTGAAACCCATGATCAAAATCCATCAAAAATTCCTAAGTTCAAATTTCCTAAGTCCTTAACCCTTTCTTAAGGACTTAGCCAAAATCATCATTCAAACCTATTCAAAGTTTTGAGATATTCTCATAATCCATTTATATTCTCATTTATATTCACATATATAAATAAAATATAAATTCAAATCCATTAAATCAAATTCAAAATTTCAAATCAATTCATGAAAATTTTCTTAAGTCCTTTAATTTTCCATTAAATGGCTTAGCAAAAATCAATCCTAAATCATGATCAAACTCATTCAAACTCATGATATTTTCTCAAAAATTATTTATATTCTCATTTATATTCACATATATAAATGAAATATAAATATAAATCAATCCAATCAAAGGCAAAAATTAAATTCCAAATTTAAAATGCTTGAAATTCCCTTAATTTTCCATTAATGGATTTAACTTAAACCTTTATCAAACTTATTCAAACTCATGGGATTTTCTCAAAACTTATTTATATTCTCATTTATATTCTTATATAAATGAAATATAAATATAAATCAATCAAATCCAATTCAAAAATTAAATTTTAAATTCAAAAAATTGCTTTAATCGTTTAAATTCCATTTAATGGATTTAACCCAAATCATGATTAAACTCTTTCAAATCCTTGAAAGTTTCTCATGACCAATTTATATTCTCATTTATATTCACATATATAAATGAAATATAAATTCAAACAATCAAAACAATTCCAAAAATCAAACTCAAATCCATTCAAAAATCCAATCTAAGTCTTTCAAGTCGAAATCTTGAACTTAGCCAAATCACTTTCAAATCAAGCCAAACTCTTGATTTTCTCTCATAGTTCAATCAAACCTACAATCATGAGTTCATATATAAATACAAACTTCAATCACTCAATCAAAACCCAAATCAAAAATCAAACCCAAGACCCCTTCATTTTCTTCCTTTGAATATGAAATTTTCAAATGGATCAAAATCCATTTGACTTCAAACCTCTTGTAAATGGATTTATTTTTCAATCATAAGTCCATATACAAGATCAATCAACTTCAAATCAAGCTTTGACCAAGCCATTTGACCCACTTAGGCTCACTTGACCCAAAGTGACCTAAAGTACCCTTATGAGCCAACTTTTGATCCTAACCAAATTGGATTGAACCAAACTCATATTTCCCTCTCATCATGATCAATAATCATCATGGGATGATCAATCAATCAAATTAGGTCAAACTAAGTCAAACTTAAGGGTTGACCAAGTCAACACTTAATCTAAAATGAAACCTTGTATAGCCAAATCCCACCACAAGCCAAATTGATTGAAACCATTGATCTAAGTTCCCTCATGACTTATGTTTGAACTTGACCTAGCCAATATTTGAGCCTAACCTAGCCCAATTGTATTGACCCAGACCCATTTTGACCTAAAGGGCCAAAATGTGTCAAAACTTGATCTAAGCCAAATTGATCCAAACCAATGGGTCAAGTTCATTCCAAATCACTTGTTGAACTTGACCAAAACCTCAATTAACTAGACCAAACCCAATTGACCTTAGACATGACATAAAGGGGTCATGTTGAGCCAAAATTGAACTTAACCCAAAATGATTGGAAACAAAGATAACAATCCTCCATATGACCTAACCTAAACCTACACTTTGACCCCAGGTCAAATGGGTCAAATAGGTCAACTTGACCCATTTGACCTAAATGTAGTCATATGAGCCAAAACTAAATATATATCAAATTGAATAAAAAAAAGCCACCAAAACATTTCAAATGGTCATATGAACTTGAACCAACCCTTGGTTTGACCCAATTTGACCTATTGATCAACTTGACCCAAGTTGACCCATTTTGACTTAAATGGGTCAACATGAGCCAAACCCTATCAATTGGATTCCAAATCCAATGAAACTTGGTCAAACCTAGTTTCTCACATACCTATATGTCCAAAGTGGAAAAATAGCAAAATGACCATTTTAAGGCCATAGAATATTTTGGCATGGGTATTTTAGTCATACCCTCTTCACAATCTTGAGGCTTTCCTAAAGCTTTGGGGACTTAGTGATGAGTGGAGCACCCAACCCAATGGGTTTGGGTTATCCCATTTGGCCCATAGACCAAACCCGACCTCATAGCTTGAAATTGAGTTTTCAAATTTGCCCCTAAGCTCAATTTCAACACATGGGAAGTTGGCTATCCACTCAAGGGATCAAACCGACCATGTGCACACTCAAAACCATAAAAAAACCACTCCAATCTGGTCAATTGGATCAAAATGGTAAGCCTATACTTGACCATCCGATTGCCATAGGGGGAGATATACTCCCCATAATTCAATGAAATTTCACTTGACTCATTATCGATTGGAGCATAGGAACCCAGAGCAACCATCTTAGAGCCTTCCTAAGCTTCTTAGATAGGATTTGAATTCCCTAATTCTCAATTTTACATAGTGCAAAATAGGGGAGATCAATCCATTAGCCAACTTCTATACTTGATCTTAATCCAATTCCTCTTGCACACTCATCGAGGGTCAAGTCAAACTTACTGCTTCATTGAAGTTCCCATGGCAAGAAGAGTTCAATCGATCAAAGTCAAAACCCAAGTGAAGTGGTGTTTGTCTACCCATTGATCCACTCAACCCCAAGTCCTAGGAATTTCAACAAGGCTTCATCTCCACCACAAAGCTACCTCATCGAGCTCGAGCACTGGTGATCATCTCCAGTGAGGTATGTATTTTTCGACCACTTAGCTTGATAGGTGTTGTTCCTTTGTGAAAGAAATGTTCATGGCATGAGAAATCAACCATTAGATTAGTTGGTAATTATGCCTAGATGGTGTGGGTTAAGTTTTGCATGATTCCATGCTAGATCAGGCTCGGATCTCCCCTTGGATCATGGACGATCTCCATTGATCCTTAGGGAAGAACTTGGCTCATCTCAGCATCCATTCCCACATTTTAGATGGACGGTTGAGATTATTTAACACATTTTAGAAATCCATCCCCCTTTTAAAACTGTGGGTGAATCCTTAGCCGTTCGATCTTTGATAGGATGGCCAAGGATATTAGCGTGTATGTCGACACCACCACTTGGGTTGTGACATTTAAGTCACACCCTCACGGCGTGACGTGTTTAAAGTGCAGACTACCACCACCACACATCGCGCCGTGAGCTAAGGATTAAGTAGGGATTAGTTAAGCCATTAATTAATTCTTAATTAATTCATAGAACTTCTAAAAATCATAACTCTTCATAGAAACATTAGAAAAATAAAAGAAAAAAATGCTATGGAAAGATAATTTTATCTAGAATATTTTAAAAATGGTTTTAATGGATTTCAAATTTTCTTTGAATTTGGGTTTCTTTGAGAATCTTAGTTAGCTAATTATAATTTAATTAGTTCATCAATTAATCTACCTCCTCTAACTTTCTTGAGATTTATTGAGGCTCAATTGGGGAAATTACTATTTCATTCCTTAATTACCCATTTCATATAATTAAGGATAATTAAGGTGAGATTAGTGGCTTTATCCTATGATTAAGTTTGATTAAGGTCAGATCCAGCGAGTAAGAGGTTTATGGAATAATTTTGGGCATTTCCCCTAAGCTATTCCCTAAACCCCATTTTCACTCCTTAATCCTCTCTTAATTAAGGGTTAACTCATTAATCACCCCTTTAATCAATTTTCAAAAATTCTAAAAAGTTCCAGAACTTAATTAATCTACCTTGGGTAGATACTTAGGTGTTCAATAGCCTAAGTTTAATTAAGAAAATTAAGACCCAATTCACATGCGTGAAAGAGTGTTTTAAAAGTACTTAAGCTAAACCCCTTAGCTTAATTAACTTTTAATTGTGAGCTAAATTACATTAGGCCTTTTCATTGTTAGGTGCTTTACAAATTTAAATTCCTTGTGGGTTTTATGTCATCTCATTGGCTCATAATTACTTAGTTAATTTTTCTAAGGTGGTGTAGGTAAGGGTTAATTAAGCTACTTAATTCATACCTAACCTAATCAACACTAAAAATGGATTTAATTATTTGAAAATTAAACAAAAATACAAAACATATGTGGGAATGGGTTAGGAACAAAAAACTCATCTTGCCTTTTCAAAATTAAATCAAATTCAAACTAAATAAAAATTATTTTGAAATTCACTTTGGTTTATTCTAAATTTTCTTATTCCTTAAGAATGTCTTTAGGATTTAAGTAAAGTGAGTTTGTTTACATGATTTCATTGCTTTGGATCTTTCCCAACATGTTAAGTTTTATGTCATGTTATTCATACATTCATAATTTCATGTTTCAAATTTTAAAATGAAAATTGTTTACTTTATGTCAAATGTGCATGTGTTGGCTAAAGTAAATTATGAGTGGTTATTATCACTACTAAATCATAAATTATTTTCAAAACTTATAAATGAAATATCAAATCTAGAAGTGTGCTATTCATATTTTAATTATAAGCTTGCATGTGGAATCTTATAAAGGTATGCTTAGTATAGGTTTCCTTTCTTTCATATGTTGGTATAGTTTTGAATAGGAATTTTGGTGAGACATAAGGTTCATTTGAAAAGGATCTAATGCTCACCTAATTTCACATCCTATTCATTCATATGTTACCATCTAAGAAGGGTTACCTATACTTACATACATAAATTGCATAAACAAAACAAATCTATTAAACAACTTTTGCATATTCCTTCTCCATTTCATTTCTTTTATATACATGTTTGTACTTAAGGAAAGTGGTATATTAGTCTGGACAACCTTGAGGTTGCAAGGCTTTAAGCAGCCCTAAGTACATCTTGTACCTTACACCTCTGGTTAACAATAGCGTTGTACTCACTTATGTCTTTCTTACTTTCATATATGTATGTGAAATTTTGGATAAGGAAAACCTTTTCTACTTAAGAAAAATCATGCATATTCAACTTCTAAATTTTCTTAAGAGAATTACTTAGCATGCATCATAAAGTGTGTTAACTATTCTCATTTGCATGTATAGATATGCTTAGGGTCCATCCATATGCATTATAAAATGTCTTTCTTTTTGAATAGGTTTGTTTAGAGTTTGTCTAAACTTAGGATTGATTAAAAGATGTAATCAAAACATTCACCTAAATAAAACTAAAACATGAACCTACTTTAGAAAATTACTTAAGGTTAGTGAAGGAAAGAGAAGTTATCTTCTCCTTCCCTCTCTTCATAACTTAATAATTAATTATAAGTTTCACTTAAACCAAATTAAAACATGAAATAAAAATAACACAAAATACTTAAACAACTTAAATGAAACCCTCCTCTAAGTTGAACATGTTCTTCACACTTAGAAAATTTAAACCTAAAGCCTTAAGCTAAGCATACCACACAAGCCTTCAAAGCACACACATTAGTCTAAGTCACCACTTCTAGCCTTAAGTTAGGTCGGTGTATGGTTTGATGTTATGTCTTATTTTGTGATATATGTTTTAGACTAGATGTTAGGGTGTACACTCGTAGAATGAATGGTAGAATGTTCTTAGTCTAACTATTCTTTTCTGTAGGGGATTGTACTTAAGGGGCGCCATCATAAATAAAAATATAAATGCTTCTTTCTTGCAAGTGCTTTATACCCCTAAGCATAATCCATAGGCCAGGTGGACTTAGTCACCCATATGTGGGGTGATAAGTCCAATATACATGCTTGGGATGTGTGTGGTGTGATTTAACTAACCTTTGTTTTGCAGGAGTTAGTTAGATTTATAGTTTTCTTTTTCATGTAAAAATTTGTATAATTAGGATTTTGGAATGATTTATTATGTAGATTAGGATAAGCATTGGTCATTGAATCCTATCTCATTAGATCCTATCTTATACATCCACCTTCAACCATCCAAAGGAGGAACCAAAAGAAGAAAGAAGAAAAGAAGAAAAAAAGAAGAAAGAAGAAAGAAGAATAAAGCTTGAAGACCCCCATAACAAAGAATTTCTTTGCTTAAATTGTAATTTAATTCATTTGTTGTAACGGGTTGTATAAGGGTAGAGCTTCATACCACATTTGATATTTTTAGGTTTGTGCGGTGGTGCCCGACAACAAATGACTATTTATTCTTTTTTTACTATTAGCTTTATAAATTATTTGATGATTTGTTTAGCTTTTGCATTAAGTGACATGATTTTCCTAGTTTCTTCCTTGCATTATGTATGGCTTGGATGTGGATTAGGCTCTTTAGTAAAAAATAAATCTTTTACCCAACTTAACAACTCAAAATAAAATTAAATAACTTATAACCTCAAGTAAAACTTAGGATTAAAATCAAGATAAAAGAATTAACAACCCCTTAGCTAGTTGAGCATTTCTTTATAATATCATGCACAAATGCATCTTATTTCACTCTTGATTGGAGGCTTCTTTGCTAGAGACTTGACCTTTGAGGGCCGTGGTGGAAACTCACCTCCTCCCTTCTCGCTGATTTTGGCCAACAATCTGATTTCTCATGAATTAGTCATATGAATCCTATTAGTCCGAGTCAAAATAATTACCCAAAATGAAAAATAAAATGAAATTTGAATTACATTAGATTTATGTCATTTGAAGCAAGCCCTTTACATGATCTAGTCTCTTTAAGGAGTGAGTTTAAAGACTTAGTCTCTTTCTAAATTAATAACAACCTAGATATCTAGCATAAGCATAAAGACTTTGCCGACATGTATTTAAAATTGTAGGAGGAGTTAGTTGGTGGCCATCCCTAGGTGGCTGTAAGTCCAAGCTATTGGGTGGTTTGTCCTCTCTTGTGGAGGCAAACCAATTACCCATTTTTGTCTTAGATTTAAGTTGTGTTTTCGGCCCTCATCGAAGCTTCCTAGATTTAGGTTCTGAGGTTGCTTCTCCCCTCTGTGGGCCATAAGCATAATTTCTCAACTCTTAGGCATTTCCTTAATCTTGTGTTAAGGAATCTTAAGTCATAAAATTATAATGAAAAATATAACTCAAACAAATTAAATCAATTTTTAAAAAGTAAAGACCAATTATAGGATAGTTTGAGATGCTCGTTAGGTTTCCTTGCATCATGGGCATGTCCTGCTTATTTTCCATTTTGGCTTCAATAATAACTCCCTCTTTTCATCAATCCCATTTGATCTTCCAACACCAACCAATAGGATCCCTCCCTTAGGATCCTTAATGTTTTATGGGGCTATAGGAAACAACAAACTCAATTTAAAATAAACCCTACTTTACCTTTTCATATAAAGTAGGGGAAGAATCTCTCGTATATATGCAGACCTATCATCCTTAAAAGTCCTTATTGAGGTGATTGGTTCCATTAAAGGGTAGTGACTTCTGTCTTTTGAGATAGAACACTAATTTCTTGATGAAGTATCCGATCACCTCAATAAGTGCATCTGCGGATCTACGTGGCATCTTTCCAAGATGAATTTTTTTAAGGGTTCCTCTTTATTTTCTCCCCATAGATTTTTCTAGCGACTCCGCTGGGGATGATTCCTCTCTCCATCTTTGGTAAATGATCGTTGTCTTTGAGTATCGATAGTGGATTTATACTTTGGTATGAATCAAAGACTATCCTTCTTTCCATTGGTACTTAGCTCATTTCATTCTTGAGTTGAGTTAGCCAACATCTTTAGGTTTTAAAAAAAAACTTCCTCCTTATCATTTTCATGATAAGGAAAGGTTCATTCTAAAATAATAAATCTTCCACAAAAAAATTTACTTTTTAAAAGCACATTTTCAAAAGTGCACTTAATAAAATATTTTCCACAAGATTTTGTCACCTTCATTTAACAATTCACATAAATTTTAAATGTGGGGATTTTCAAAAATAAAGCTAATACCATTTTCCAAAAGCACAAATGAATATCTTCTTTCAATTCACTTTGATGAAGATTTCATTTTTGATAAAATGAACAATCATGTTTTCCAAAAAAATCACAATCAAAATCATTAAAATTTCAAAAGCACTTGAATTCTTCTATTCAATACATTCACACTTATTGAATGAAAGTTCATTTTAAGCAAAATTAAAATTTTCTAAAAAAAAGCACATATGAATATCTTCATTTAATATACTTAAATTTATTAAATGAAGATTTCATTCCTAACTAAAAATAAAATATCATTTAGGAAATTCTACTTAAACATATCCCACATATGTTTTAAATTGGAATTCCTCCCATCCAAAAAAGCAACAATCACACACAAAAATTTCACATTTCAAAAATAAAAATTGATCTCCATTCTACATATCTAAATTAGTTGAAATTCTAACAATCATATTTTAAAAAAAGTTTCAAACATATATTTGGAACCTCACTTAGCATTTTCTAAGTGAACTTTCCAAATCCAAAGATTCAAAATCAACAATCACATTTGGAACCTCACTTAACATACCCAAATTAACTGAAGTCTCCAATGTAGGTAAACACATTCACTTTAATTTAATCCTAAAACATTCTTTTGGAATAAGATAGTTTAAAATAAATGAAAGTGAATTCAATGTGATTTTTGTTTAGTTTTAAGTTTGAATTAATTTTGAAAAGGTGTGTTGAGTTTGGTATTCCTAACCCATTCCCACATGTGTTTGATTTTTTTGTTTAATTTTTAGATGATTAGATTCATTTTTATGTATTAATTAGGTTAAGGTATGAATTAAGCAAATTAATTAACCCTTACCTACACCACCTTAACATAATTAACCAAATAATTATGAGCCAATGAGATGACATAAAAGCTCACAAGGAATTTAAAATTTGCAATGCAACTAATAAGAAAAAAAGGCCTAATACAATTTGGCTCATGATTAATAGTTAATTAAGCTGAGGAGTTTAGCTTAAGTAATTTCAAAACACCCCTTCATACATATGAAGTTGGGTTTTGATTTTCTTAAATTAACTTAGGCTATTAAACAACTAAGCATCTACCCAAAGTAGATTAATTAAGTTCTAGAAATTTTTAGAAATTAATTAAGGGGATAATTAATGAATTAACCCTTAATTAAGAGAAGATTAAGGAACGAAAAAGGGATTTAGGGAATAGCTTAGAGGAAATGCCCAAAATTATTCCCTAAATCTCCTATCTACTAGATCTGACCTTAATCAACCCCAATCATGGATTAAAATTACTAATCACACCTTAATTATCCTTAATTAGGTTAAGAGAATAATTAGGAAACCCATATGCAATTCTCCTAATTAAGCCTTCAATAAATCCCAAGAAAATTAGGGGTGGCAAAGTCATCCCCAATAATATACCCAAGAAGTTTGGGATTTATCAGAGGTTTAATTGAGAGGTAATTAGCAAAATGGGATTTCCAATAAAACCTAAAATCAAAGAAAAGCATAATTCCAAACCCATTGAAATAATTTTTAAAATATTCTAGGTTGAATTATCTTTCCATATAAATTTATTTCATATTTTTCTAAATTTTGTTGAGAGAGGTGTGATTTTTAGAAGATCTATAGATTAATTAGAATTAATTAAGCATCCTAACTAATCCCTCAGCCGCACACATGGCGTGGCCAACGCTTTACATCATATGGTGAGCATCCCACTTAAACATCACATCTAAAAGGTGGCGTGGCAGTGGGATGCGCTTTGATCTCTGCCATCCAATCAAAGATCGGATGGCCAGGGATCTCCCCCTGATTTTAAAAGGGATAAATCATTTTCTAAACGTGGGAATAATCTCAGCCGTTCATCCAAAATTCGTGGATGGATGGCCAAGATCTCCCCAGTTCTTCCCCTATGCTCAATAGAGACCGTCCAACACATTTTGGATTGAAACAAAACTTAACCCTCACCATCTAAAGTCAATAAGCGGCACATCCAACAGTTTAATTTGCATGAATTGAAAATTCCTTTCACAAAAGACCAACACCTCCTATGCTAGGTGGTCAAAAATTTCATACCTGCGAGGTGATCACTGCTAGATCGATGAGGTAGCTTCATCTAGTGGAGAAAGCCTTGGAAATTCTTAGGCCTGGGTTGAGTGGTTTGCTTTATGGACCAACACCACTTGATGTCTCTTGTAGCTTTGATGCAATTGCTTCTCTCCTTGCTATGGGAACTCAATTGGATGCTTGAGTGTGCTCGGATTGATCCTTAGAGGAGGTGTGCAAGAGGAATTGGAGTGGTTTTTAGTGTGGACAAAGTTGGAAGTTCAAATGAGCTCCCCTATTTTCCAATTGAGAAAATTGAGAAATCTCAAATTTAAATCCCTTTAGAATGCTTAGAAGGCTCTATAATCTTTCCAATCACTCTCTAGGGCTTGATTGAATTGAGGAATGATAGTTTTGAATTGAATTAGGGGGAGTATATCTCCCCCTTGAAGGATCATAGTCAGTCGCAAGCTTCTTTGATATTTTGATCAAATTGACCATAATGGGAAGGTTGTTTGATCCATTTTAGTTGGCACATGGTTGGTTTGAGGCCTTGAGTGGATTTCCAACCTCCCATGTGCTTGAAATTGAGTGGAAGGAGGATTTGAAATGAGCCAATTTGACCCATAAGGTCGGGATTGGCCTTAGGTCCATTTGGGCTAACCCAAACCCATTGGGTTGGGTGGTGCACCACTCTTCATTAGGTCCCTTTGAGGTATTAGGAAGGTATCAAGTGGATATGAAGAGGGCATGACCAAAATACCATGGATTAGGCCAAAATTTGTTCTATGGCCTAGAGGTAGAATGTTCATTTTGCTGATTTTTTAATTTTGATATGTTGGGTAAATTGAGAAACTAGGTTTGCCTAAGTTTCATGAGATTTGGAATTCATTTGATAGGTTTTAGCTCATGTTGACCAATTTAGGTCAAAATGGGTCAACTTGGGTCAAGTTGACCAATTGGTAAAATTGGGTCAAACCGGGTTGTTCATATGACCATTTGAAATGTTTTGGTTGCTTTGGTTTGATTCAATTTGGATTACTTTTGAATTTGGCTCATATGACTCATTTAGGTCAAATGGGTCAAGTTGACCTATTTGACCCATTTGACCTATTTGAGGTAGGTCAAGGGTAGGTTTAGGTTTGGTTAGTCATGGAGGATTGGTATCTTTATTTCCAATCAATTTTGGTTAAGTTCAATTTGGCTCAACATGACCCCTTTAGGTCAAGTTGGGTTTAAGGTCTGGGCTAGGTTAGGTCTAAGCCAAATGAACTTGACCCAAGTTCAATTTTTTGACACATTTTTGAAGGAAAGTAGGTCAACTTGGGTCAAGTGGCCAATTGGGCTAAGTTAGGCTCAAATGTTGACTTGGTAAAGTTCAAACATAGTTCATGAATGAACTTAGATCAATGATTTCAATCAATTTGGCCTATGGTGAATTTTGGCTATGCTAGGTTTCATTTTGGGCTAAGTGTTGACTTGGTCAACCCTTAGGTTTGACTTGGTTTGACCCAATTTGATTGATTGATCATCCCATGATGATTTTTGATCATGATGAGGGGCATAGATGAGTTTGGTTCAATCCAATTTGATTAGGATTAGAATTTGGCTCATAAGGGTACTTTAGGTCACTTTGGGTCAAGTGAGCCTAAGTGGGTAAAATGGCTTAGTCAAAATTTGATTTGAACTTGATTGATCTTGTATATAGACTTATGATTGAAATATAAATCCATTTGCAAGTGGTTTGAAGTCAAATGGGTTTTGATTCATTTGACAATTTCATATTCAACGGGTGGACATAAAAGGATTTAGGGTTTGATTTTGGAATTGATTTTGATTTATTGATTGAGTTTGTATTTATATTTGAATTCATGATTGTAGGGTTAATTGAATCATGAATGAAAATCAAGAGTTTGGCTTGATTTGAAATTGATTTGGCAAAGTTCAAGATTTTGACTTGAATGGCTTAGGTTGGATTTTGAGTGGATTTGAGTTTAATTTTTGGAATTGGTTTTGATTGTTTGAATTTATATTTCATTTATATATGTGAATATAAATGAGAAGATAAATGGATCATGAGAAAATTTCAAGGATTTGAAATGATTTGATCATGATTTGCCATTAAGAATGATTTAAAGAACTCAAGAAATTTTTGGAGTTTGTAGTTTGAATTTTTGAATTTGGTTTGATTGATTTATATTTATATTTCATTTATATATGTGAATATAAATGAGAATATAAATGAATTATGAGAAAATTCCTATGAATTTGAATTGATTCTATCATGATTTAGGCTAAGTCTATTAATGGAAAATTAAGGACTTAAGAAAATTTCATGAATTGATTTAGAATTTTGAGTTTAATTTGATTAGTTTGAATTTATATTTCATTTATATATGTGAATATAAATTAAAATATAAATGAATTATGAGAAGATCTCATGAGTTTGATTGGTTTAGATCAAGATTTTGGCTAAGTCCTTAAGAGAAGATTAAGGACTTAGGAAAATTTGGGCTTAGGAATTTTCATGGATTTTGATCATGGGTTTCAATCATAGATTTCAATCATGGATTTCAATCATGGATTTCAATCATGGATTTCAATCATGGATTTTGATCATATGGAGCTGATTTGAGTTTGGAGAAAATCAATTAAGATTGATTTGGAGTTTGACTTGAAAGAAGGAAAGTGAGGAATGTTTTAAGCTAAGGGTAGGAAATTTTCCTAATACCCCTAAGGAATGACCTATTCCTATGGCTAACTCTTCTAAGTATTCTAGGGATAGGTTGAGTGTCCACCTAATCACTAGATGTGTCTTAAGACTAAGGAACTCTTAATGCCTAAGAGGGGTCCTATGTCTAAGATGGAGGGGTTGAGAGCTCATTCTAAAAATGAGGTCAACAAAGCGCCACAGGTGTGGTGTGACCGACAAGGAACACCAAGATTTATTGGTGTTGACCGAAACGATCAACAATACTGAGAGATCACAAGCACTAACAGAAAAAAAATCTATCCTTAACCTAAGAAAAAGAAAGAATCTAGAGCTTAGTGCAATGTGTCTCTACTTATGTGCAAGACATAAGAGAGAGGGAAGAATCCACTAAAGGATAGAATGTGAACCTTCCATTAGGGAAGCAGGTTCAAGTCCTCCACAAGGGGATGAAAGGTTTGATTTGATTTGAGTCTCTCTGAGGAGAAAATTATTTGATTAAGTTTCACTGGGGAAGAGGGTTGAATTTGTTTTAATTTTGTTAGGTTTGAATTTTGAGATGGACCCTGTTGGTTTGCGATGGGTTGCACTGAGTAGGAGCCATGGAGGCTAATGCCTAACTTAGATTTACCAATCCAAAGGGGTAATCTACTAAGCACATAGTAGGGCTAGCCAACCAAAGGGATAGCAATACGCAACTGAACGATAAGACAATGATTGAACCCAATAAAGTGATTGAGTGAATTCTATGGGGACTTATCACTCAAAGATAGTTAAGATTAATTTCATTTTTAGATTTATTTATTTTGATTATGATGGATCCCATGGTTTGATGAACTACATTTGAATTGAGGCCTAGACCTTATTACCATTCAAAGGAATAGTCTACCAACCACAGGTAGGATTATCCACCAAGGAAATGCTTTTGGTATACAATGGTCAAGTCTTAAGAAAGCATGAACTCACATCTTCTAGAAAGGAACCATTGGGGTGTTTTGCTTTGGGACTTAACCCATAGGGCTTACTATTGAGTGAATGCCACTGGGAGACTTAAATCATCTCACAGATAATCAAGATTGATTTCATTTTAAAATTTATTTTGATGGAATCCATTGGTTTGTAATGTATCATACTGAGAAGGAGCTTATATGAGCCTAACCTAGATTAAAATAAAGGGTAGCTTCCCACTGGGAGAGCTATAAAGCAAGGATGTCTTTTTGTAATGATCAATTGAAGGGAAGAAAGCTCATGGATTCACATCTTCCACTAGAAAATATCACTGGGGTGATTGGTTGCTCTGGGCAACAAATGAACATAGGGTTACTTTGTTGGTTTAGACAATTATGCTAATGTGTTATGTCTTACATCTTAAGAATGGCTGGCTAACCATGGAAAAATTGAATCCAACTAAGCTTATGAGTAATTGACTTATCTCACTATGTCAGTAATTTTATAGGGAGTTTCTAAAGATGATGCCAACTGAGAAAATGGGGAAAATTTAATTCTAAACAAATTAATTTTTATTTATTTAATTTATTTTATTGTGGACCTTGTTAGTTTGATCAAAGAAGAGCTTATATCAAGACCTATCTCATTTGAACTAAAGCATTCTATGGGAGCTATCCACCAAAGAAGTGTTTGATTTGTAATGATCAATTAAAGGGAAGAAAGCTAGGACTCCATCTTCCACAGAAAAGATCCTGGGTGATGGCTTTGCAAATGAATGAGGGAATCAATTTAATGATAATAAACTAGAAGAATGCATTATAGTCTTACATCTTTCAAAGAAGAATGATTCCAGGTAACTTCTTTGTTTGAAGATGTTGGTAGAAAAATTTCTATAGATTTGTTCAAATCTGGGGAGAAATGAAACCTACAAAATTCATCTTGGTAAGATGCCACATGATCCAGATGTGCTTATTGTGATGGAGATGTCATCAAGGATAGTGTATTATCTCAAAGATAGAAGTCACTACCTTTAATGGACAATCACTCAATGAAGACTCTAAGGATGTGAGTGCATATGTACAGAGATTCTTCCTACTTTACATGAAAAAGTAAGTAGTTTATTTTAAATTGGTTCATTAAGTTCCCTAGAAGCCATAGTTAATTACATCTAAGGATGGATCCTTAGGAAAACTCTCGATTAAGATAAATGATCATTGTCTCTAAAGATTTCAATAGGAAAAGGACTATCAATCGATTAGTTTATTTTTGAAGATCAAATGAGATTGATCAAAAGAGGGAGTTATTTTCGAAGCCAAAATGGAAGATAGGTAGGAGTTGTCCACGATGCTAGGAAACCTAGTGAGCATCTCAAACTATCCTGAAATTGGGCTTTATATTTTGTAAATTGATTTTGTTTGTTTGAGTTGCATTTTTCATTAGAATTTTAGGACTTAAGATTCATTAACACAGGATTAAAGAAATGCCTAAGAGCTAAGGAATTTTGCTTATGACCTAGGAGAAGCAACCTAACCTAAATCTAGAGAGCTTTGGTGAGGAAGCAACCTAAATCTAATAAAATGTTGGTTTGCCTCAAGAGAGGACAAACCACCAAATGGACTTACTTGGGGTGGTTGCCAACTAACTCCTCTATAATTTTAAATACATGTAGGCAAGTCTTTATGCTTATGCAAGATAGCTAGGCTGTTATTATTTAGAAAGAAGCTAAGTCCTTAAACTCACTCCTTAAAGAAACTAGATCATGTAAAGGGACATGCTTCAAATGACCTAAATCTAATGTAATTCAAATTTCATTTTATTTTCATTTTGGATAATATTTTGACTCAGGCTAATAGGATTTTTATGACTAATGCATGAGAAATCAGTTATTGGCCAATGAAGGTGGGAGGTGAGTTTCCACCACTCTCAAAGGTCAAAATTCTCTAACAAAGGTGAAAGCCCTCAATCAAGTGAAATAAGATGCATTTGTGCATGATATTATAAAGAAATGCTCATCCTAAGGGTTGCTAATTCTTTTATCTTGATTTTAAACTAGCTTTAGGTGAGGTTATGAGTTATTTAATTTTTATTTGAGTTGTTAAGTTGGGTAAAAGATTTATTTTTCCCTAAAGAGCCTAATCCACATTGAGGCCATACATAAAGCAAGGAAGAAACTAGAAAAACCATGCCACTTAATGCACAAGCTAAACAAATCATCAATCAATTCATAAAGCTAATCGTAAAAAAAAATAAATGGTCATTTGTGGTCGGGCACCACCGCACAAACTCAAAAATATCAAAAATGGGTAGCCGAGCTCTACCCATATACAACTTGAATTACAAAATAATATTAGAATTAAGCACAGGAATTCATTGTTATCGGGGTCTTCAAGCTTTATTTCTTCTTCTTTCTTCTTTCTTATTTTCTTTCTTTGGTTCCACATTTGGATGGTTGGATGGTAGATGCTCCAAGGCTTCACATGGTGCATAAGATAGGATCTTATGACCAATGTTCATCCTAATCCCCATAACAAATCATTCCAAAATCTAATTATACAATTTTTACATGAAATGGAAAAGAAATCTAGCTAACATTTAAAAACAAGGTTAGCTAAATCACACACAAATCCCAAGCATGTATATTGGACTTATCACCCCACATGGGTGACTAAGTCCACCTGACCTATGGATTGTTCTTAGGGGTATAAAGCACCTGGAAGTAAAAGCATTTATATTTTTATTTATGATAGCGCCCCTTAAGCACAATCCCCTGCAGAAAAAAATAGCTAGACTAAGAATGTCCTACCATTCATTCTATGAGCATACACCCTAACATCTAGTCTAAAACATATATCACAAAACAAAACATAACATCAAACCATGTAATGACCTAACCTAAGGCTAGAAGTGGTGACTTAGGCTAATGTGTGTGCTTTGAAGGCTTGTGTGGTATGCTTAGCTTAGGACTTTAGGTTAAAATTTTCTAAGTGTGAAGAATATGTTCAACTTAGAGGAGGGTTTCATTTAAGTTGTTTAAGTGTTTTGGGTTGGTTTTATTTCATTTTTTTTAGTTTGGTTTAAGTGAAACCTATAATTAATTACTAAATTATGAAGAGGGGAAGAGAGAGAACTTCTCTTAACAAGTAATTTTCTAAAGTAGTTTCATGTTTTGATTACATCTTTTAATCAATCCTAAGTGTAGACAAACTCTAAACAAACCTATTCAAAAAGAAAGGCATTTTAATACTAAATAAAATGAATCAAAATTCACATAACACACATTACTTTATTTCTTTCCTAACATATATAACATTTCTATGGATGGACCCAAGCATATCTATACATGCAAATGAGTATTAACACACTTTACATGATGCTAAGTAATCCATTTAAGAAAATTTAGAAATTGAATGTGCATGATTTATCTTAAGTAGAAAATATTTTCATTATCTAAATTTTCACATACATACATGAAAGTATGAAAGGCATAAGTGAGTACAATGCCATTGTTAACCAGAGGTGTAAGGTACAAGACCTACTTAGGACTACTTAAAGCCTTGCAACCTAGGGTTGTCTAGACTAATATACCACTTTCCTTATTATTATTATTATTTTTTTTTGTTAAATACAAATATGCATATAAAATAAATGAAATAGAAAAGGAATGCAAAAGCTGTTTAATAGATTCATTTTTGTTTATGCAATTTATTCATGCAAGTATAGGCAATCCTTTTTAGATGATAGCATAGGGATGAATAGGGTATATAATTAAGTAAGTGTTGGGTTCTTTTCAAATGAACCCACATCTTACAACTCTATTCAAAACTATGCTAACATATGAAAGAAAGGAAAGGCTACACTAAACATTACTTTATAATCCATCACATGCAAGCTTATAATTAAAGTATAAGAATAGCACACTTTCAGATTTGATATTTTATTTATAAGTTTTGAAAATAATTTGGATTTAGTAGTGTCAATAGCCACTCATATTTTACTTTAGCCAACACATGCACATTTGACATAAAGTAAACAATTTCATTTTAAAATTTGAAACATGAAATTATGAATGCATGAAATCACATGGCATACAACTTAACATGTTGGGAAAAATTCAAAGCAATGAAAGCATGTAAACAAACTCACTTTACTTATATCCTAAAGACATTCTTATAGAATAAGAAACTTTTAGAATAAATCAAAGTGAATTTCAAAATGATTTTTGTTCAGTTTGAAGTTTGATTTAATTTTGAAAAGGTGAGATGAGTTTGCTATTCCTAACTCTTTCCCACATGTATTTGATATTTTTGTTTAATTTTAGATAACTAGATTTATTTTTATGTATTGATTAGGTTAAGGTATGAATTAAGTGACTTAATTAACACTTACCTACACCACTATAGAAGAATTAACTAAATAATTATGAGCCAATGAGATGACATAAAACCCACAAGGTATTTAAATTAGTAATACACATAATAATGAAAAGGCCTAATGCAATTTGGCTCATAGTTAAAAGTTAATTCAACTAAGGGGTTTAGCTTAAGTACTTTCAAAACACCCTTTCACACATGTGAATTGGGTTTTAATTTTCTTAATTAAACTTAGGCTATTAAACACCTAAGCATATACTCAAGGTAGATTAATTAGGTTATGAAACTTTTTAGAACTTTTGAAAATTGATTAAGGGGATAATTAATGAATTAACCCTTAATTAAATTGAGATTAAAGAGAGAAGAGGGGGTTTAGGGAATAGCTTAGGAAATGCCCCAAAATTATTTATAAAACCTCTACTGGATCACCTTGTCACTAATCATAGGGTTAAACTAATCATACCCTAATGCTTAATTACATGAAAGGTAATTGAATGGAATAGAAATTTCTAATTAGCCTCAATAAATCTCAAGAAAATTAGGGGAGGTAAATCCCCTAAAATGAACCCTAGAAATTTGAGATTAATTGGACTAATTAAATTATAATTTATAGATTCTAAAGAAACTTAAATTTAGAAAGTAATTCAAAATTTGTGAAATTATTTTAAAATAATTTAGATTAAATTATCTTTCCATAGCATTTTTTATTTTATTTTTTTGATTTTTCTAGAGGGAAATATAAATTTTAGAAAACTAAGAATTAATTAGGTATTTTAATTAACCCCAACTAATCCTGAGCTCACATGACGCATGGCGGTGGCAGTCAGCGCGCTTTACACACATCACACCATGAGGGGGAGACTTAAACATCACATCCAAAATGGCGGGGCACACTTATATCTCGTTGATCAAAAGATGGACTAGATTCACTGTTGTTTAAAATAGATAAATGGATTTACTAAATGTGCTAAATAATCTCCGCCATCTATCTAAAATGCATGGATGGACAGCTGAGATGAGCCAAGTTCTTCTCTGAGGATGAGTGGGGACTGTCCATGATCTAGGGGATCGAAACTCAAGCTTGGAATGAGTACCCACACCATCTAAGCACAATTATAAACCTATCCAGCGATTGGATTTCATCCATGAACATTTCTTTTCAAGGACTAACACCTCTAATCTAAGTGGTCATAAAATTTAATACCTCGGAGGTGACACTCTCGATCATGGGGTAGGTCGGTGGAGGAAGCCTTGTTGAAATTTCTAAGCCTTAAGATTGAGTGCATCAATGGATGGACCAACACCACTTCACTTGGGTTTCAACTTTGATTAAATTGATCCTCTCCTTGCTATGGGAACTCCAATGTGAGTTTGAGTGAGCTCGGATTGGTCCCTAGAAGAAGTGTGTAGGAGGAATTTGGGAAAAATCAAGTGTAGAGGAAGTTGGCAATCACTCGACCTCCCTTTTTTTTGCACTGTGCAAAATCGAGAAAGAAGAATTCTAATCCTCTCTAAGGACCTTGGGAATGCTCTTTAATGATTGCTAAGGGTTCCTAGGCTTCAATCGATAGAGAGTGAATTATAATTTCATTGAATTACGGGAAGTATATCTCCCCAATAGTAATGGGGACACCTCCTTTGCCATTTTGATCCAATTGATGATTGGAGAGTTGTTTAGGTAGATCTTTACATAGTCGGTTTGAGGCCAGTGGATTGCCAACCTCCCATGTGCATCAAATTGAGCTTAGGAGGGAATTTGAAAACTCAATTTTGCTTTAGGTGGTCAGGTTTGGTCTAGGGGACAAATGAGCTGACCCAAACCCATTGGGTTGGGTGCACCACTCATCACTAAGTCCCCTTGAGCTTTTAGGAAAGCCTCAAGTGATGATTGTGAAGAGGGTATGACCAAATACCCATGGTATGCCAAAATTTGTTCTATGGCCTAGGGTAGAAATGTCCATTTTCTATTTTTACTTTGGATATGTTGGGTATGTGGAGAAACTAGGTTTGGCCAAGTTTCATTGGATTTGGAATCCATTTGATAGGGTTTGGCTCATGTTGACCCATTTAGGTCAAAATGGGTCAACTTAGGTCAAGTTGACCAATAGGTCAAATTGGGTCAAACCAAGGGTTGGGTCAAGTTCATATGACCATTTGAAATATTTTGGTGCCTTTGTTTTGGCTCAATTTGGTATACATTTGGTTTTGGCTTATATGACTTCATTTAGGTCAAATGGGTAAAGTTGACCCATTTAACCCATTTGACCTATTTGAGGTAGGTCAAGGATAGGTTAGGTTAGGTTAGTCATATGGAGTGGATTGGTATCTTTGTTTCCAATCAATTTGGGTTAAGTTCAATTTTGGCTCAACATGAACCTTTTAGGTCATGTTGGGTCTAAGTCAATTGGGCTAGGTTGGGTTTAGTTGGCCAATTGAGACTTTGGTCAAGTTCCACAAGTGATTTGGGATGAACTTGACCCATTGGTTTCAATCAATTTGGCTTAGATCAAGTTTTGATACATTTTGGCCCTTTAGGTCAAAATGGGTCAACTTGGGTTAAGTGGGCCAATTGGACTAGGTTATGCTCAAATGTTGGCTTGGTCAGGTTCAAACATAGGTCATGAGTGAACTTAGATCAATGGTTTCAATCAATTTGGCCTATGGTGGAATTTGGCTATGTAAGGTTTCATTTTAGGTTAAGTGTTGACTTGGTCAACCCTTAGGTTTGACTTGGTTTGACCCAATTTGATTGATTGATCATCCCATGATGATTGTTGTATCATGATGAGAGGGATATATGAGTTTGGTTCAATCTAATTTGATTAAGATCAAAAATTGGCTCATAAATGTACTTTAGGTTACTTTGGGTCAAGTGAGCCTAAGTGGGTCAAATAGCTTGGTCAAAGCTTGATTTGAAGTTGGTTGATCTTGTATATGGACTTATGATCAAAATATAAATCCATTTAAAAGTGGTTTGAGGTTAAATGGATTTTAATCCAGTTGAAAATTTCATATTCAAAGGAAGAATATGAAGGAGTTTTGGATTTGATTTTTGATTTGGGTTTTGATTGAATGATTAAGTTTGGATTTATATATGAGCTCATGATTGTAGGGTTGATTGAACCATGAGAGAAAATCAAGTGTTTGGCTTATTTGAAAGTGATTTGGCTAAGATCAAGATTTTGGCTTGTAAGACTTAGATGGATTTTGAATGGATTTGAGTTTGATTTTTGAAATTGGTTTTGATTGTTTGAATTTATATTTCATTAATATATGTGAATATAAATGAGAATATAAATGGATCATGAGAAAATTTCAAGGATTTGAAGTGGTTTAATCATGATTTAGGTTAAATCCATGAAACGGGATTTAAAGAATTTAAGAGAATTTTTTAATTTGAAATTTATTTTTTGAATTGTATTGGATTGATTTATATTTATATTTAATTTATATAGAAAAATATAAATGAGAATACAAATAAGTTTTGAGAAAATCCCATGAGTTTGAATAGGTTTGATCAGGTTTAGGTTAAATCCATTAATGGAAAATTAAGGGATTTATGGGAATTTCAAGGATTTTAAATTTGGAATTTAATTTGAGGGTTTGATTTGATTGATTTCTATTTATATTTCATTTATATATGAATATATAAATGAGAATATAAATATATTTTGAGAAAATCTCATAATTTTGAATTGATTTGATCAAGGTTTATAGTTGATTTTGGCTAAGTCCTTTAATGGAAAATTAAAGGGACTTAAGAAAATTTTCATGAATTGATTTGGAATTTTGAATTTGATTTGTTGGATTTGAATTTAAATTTCATTTATAAATGTGAATATAAATGAGAATATAAATGGATCATAAGAAAATCTCAAAGATTTGAATAGGTTTGAATCATGATTTTGGTTAAGTCCTTAAGGGAAGCTTAAAGACTTAGGCAAAATTTGGACTTAGGAATTTTTGGTGGATTTTGATCATGGGTTTCAATCATGGATTTTGATCATAGAATTGATTTGAGTTTGGAGAAAATGTAATTGATTTGGAGTTTGACTTGAAAAAAGGAAAGAGAGGAAAGGTCTAAGCTAAGGGTAGGAAATTTTCCTAACACCCACAAGGCATAACCCATTCATATGGCTAACTCTTCTAAGTCTTCGGGAGTGTCCTAATCACTAGATGTGTCTTAAGGCTGGGAACTCTTAAAGTCTAAGAGATCCTATGTCTAAGATGGAGGGTTTAGAGCTCATTCAAAAATGAGGTCAACACCACTTGGGAAAACTAGGGAGTGAGTGGAAGGTGGATTTATCTCAACTTAGGTGAATGCAATTCCATGGGGAGTTACTATACTACCCTAAAGATAGGATGCCTACTCGGGAAAAGGGGCCCTTTGGGGGCTTGAATTCCTAATCCATAAGCAAATTAGTTTTGTTTATTTATTTAATTTGTTTTATCTTGGACCCTGTTAGTTTTTGAGGGATCAAACTGAGAAGAAGCTTATATCAGCCTAGACCTATCTTATTTTAAACCAAGGAGAATCTGCATCCCGAACAAATTCTCCAACCACAAGGGTGGTTACTAGGAAAGGGATACTATCCAATCCAGAAGTAACTTGGCTAGTATCTAAATGGGGCCGCAAGGACTTGATCCAAGTAGAGAGCCCACAGGGGATGGGGTCTAGGGCTTAATCCAACACCTTGGAGAAAATGACATGGCTAGTCATATATCTAATAGGTATTCGGTGGCCAACTCAAGGAGAAAGCATGGGGACTCATATCTGCCAAGAGTGGTGTACTCCTTTGGGTGAGTCCTATCGACATATAGAACATCAACCAACTAAAGTGCAGTCAATTTGCAAATGTCCTAGAAAGAAAGGTCGGGGACACATCTATTGGGAGATAGGAATCTCTTGACTCGATAGGTGTTATTTGACCTAGGGTGACTATTGAGTGAATGCCACTAGGGGACTTATATAAACTCAAGAGTAGCCAAGAGGGAAGGAGCCTCTAGGGGACTTATCCTAAACCTTAAATATACTCGACCTTGTTAGAGCATGATGGCTAGTTCAGAAGAAAGTACAGGGACTCACATCTTCTTAAACAAAGTCAACATGAGGTAGCTTACTGGCTGAGCAGTAAAGACTACCATACTAATAAGGTGCTTATTGGTTTTCAATGGTCAAGTTAGGAAGAAAGCTGGGGGACTCACATCCTCCAACAAATGACCATTGGGGTGACATACTAGCGAGCTAGCATGTAGACTTGACCTAGAGCATCTAATGAGTGAGTGCCACAGGGGGATTGCTCCCACTTCAAAATAGCCTAAGACAAAAGATTTGTGTTTGTTGTTGTGCATGCGTTAAAAGGAATAGGATGCCTCTGGGGGACACTTACACCTACCTTAAACACATTAGGGGTTGATGAAATGATGCCATGAATGGAAAAAAAGATTCCCACTAAGAAAGGATGTCACTTGGGTTGTCTCACACCTAATTTAGTTATGCTAATCAAAATAGGATGCCTCTCAGGTTCTCTTACACCTATTCTAATAGCATCGAGAGATTGTGTTTGTGTTGTGAAAGAGGGATAAGATGCCACTTAGGGACTCTTACACCTACCACAGTGGATTTTGAATAAGCAAACAACACTTCAAAAGAAGAGAGGATTTGATGAATGGAATCTGATTTTGTTCTTTTCATTAATGATTGTTTTCAAACATGACTTGTTTCATAGGTAATATTTCTTTAGATAGAGCTCATTAATTGGAAGCATCGGGTGTTCCCCTTTACAATCAATAAGTTGATAAGATCCTCCCTAGTAGGCCTTCTCTATGCCAGGGGCCTTCCCTGGGTTCAAACTTGCCTCCCATCTTTTGACAACAATTGGTCTTACTAACACAAGTTCTCCTAGAAAGACCTGAGGACGACTTGTTGTTATGAATCATTTTGGCCTTGTACAACTCGAGATTTTGGCACACCCGTAGGTGACTTTCCTCCAAATCTTTGAGCTCTTCTAACCATAACTTTTCATTCTGCTCAATAGTGATCTTGTTACCCAGTGCTATCCTTAGTGATGGGAGTTAAACTTCCAATGGTAGAACAACTTCAGATCTATACACTAAGGAAAATGGGGTAGACTGAGTTGGAGTTTGGTATGTGATGCGATAGGCCCACAAGGCTTCAACCAACTACTCATTCCACTATCATTTGTTGTCATCAAGAGTCTTCTTCAGTATCTGGATGAGAGTTTTGTTGAATGCTTCCGCTAAGACATTTGCTCTGGGTTAGTAGATGGTGGAGTATCTCCAATCTATACATGTCTTAAATGATCTTCATGCTTTTGAATGCATACCATTATCGAATATAATTCATGAGGCAAATCTATATGATATGGTTCTAAAAATTGAAGCACATTTGACTATGACCTCTCGAGTGGGATGGCTTCCACTTGGAAAAGTAGTCGGTGGCAGCTAAGATGAATCGATGCCCCTTGGAAGAATGAGGATTGATCGGACCTACAATGTCGGTACCCCAACACTCAAATGGCCATGAAGCCAATGTAGGGCATAGAATGTTGGGTGGTTGGTGGAGAACCACACCATGTACCTGACACTGATGGCATCTCCTAGCTACATCCATGTAGTTTGTAATCATCGAAGGCCAGTAGTATCCTAGTCTCTTGATTTTCATCTTCATCTTTGGACCAAATTGATGTGCTCCACATAGACCTGAGTGTACCTCGATTATAATGCCATGGGCTTCATGTTTATCTAAACAACATAACCATATTTGGTCAAAGGTTGGCAGTACAGGGTGCCATCAATAAGAGCATAGGAGAGAGCTCTCTATTTCACTTGATGGGCTTGTGATTTCTCTTGAGGTAGTTTACCGATGTTCAAGTAATCTATGAATGGTTTTCAATCCACTCCTTATCCATTTTGGCAATGACCTCCCCTTCAAGAGAAAGTCTCTGATGAGTTCAAAATCAATAAGGGATAGAAATTATCTATTTTGGACCCTTATTGAAATGGACTCATCTTGGACATGTTTTTTGGCAAGTTTTGGCCAAGCATCTCTACTGCGTTCTCTTGGGGAACCTTGCGGATGGTGACTTTGAATCTAGGCCAACAACTTCATGGTATACTCGTAGTGATGAAGCTTGGAAACTGGTAGGACCCAACAATCGGTTGATGACCAAGCGAGAATCCCCAAATATGTTGATGCTCTTGACACTTAATTATGATGGTAACTCGGACCACAATCAAAGCCTCACTCGACTTCATTGTTGGTGCGGGTTGGAAAGATAGTATGAGAATCTCATCACATTGCGGTTTGGAGTTAGAATATTCTACCACCCTTTCACGGAGAATAGATCGTGGTGCTTCATTTTTAAGAAAAGAAGCAGCACCATCAAAATATGTCTCCCATTGGTGGTTGTTGGCCTCCCCTAAGTTCATGATTTGTTCATCAAGGAGATCGTCACTAAGTGGAGAATCAACATGAAGTGGGTATGCTGCTAAGAAATTTGTTTCTATCCTTTTATTGCATGGAGGGGTACGAATGTGATATCAAACTGTGAGAGAAAATGGACCAATGAGCCAAATGTCTAGATAGCATTGGCCGTGTCATGATATATTATAGTGGATTGGTTTAAGAAATCAAGTTTACCTTATGAGAAAACATGTAGTGTCATAGCTTCTGAGATGTAAAGATCAAAGCTAGGCAATGTTTCTCAATAAGTGGATAGTTTACTTCAGTAGGAATTAGATTATGATTAAGGTAGTAGAGAGGGCTTTCCTTCTTCATTATTGGGCCACAGAGGAGAGAGTCATCCAATGCAGCGGTGTAGAGGATGAGTGGCACGCTAGGATAGGGGCTATAGCTTCACCAAGTACTTTTGATATCTTCAAAGGCATGGACACTTGTCATCCCACTTGAACTTGGCATCCTTTTGACCAAAATGGCATCTCTCAATAAGTTGGAGATAAAGCATCTTAGATATGCTCCATCCTTGAAAGGATTGAGTTGAGTTAAACTCTTAGGAGGTGGCATTTCTAAGATAGATCTTTTCAAGATCTATTTCTATTCCCAGTGAACAATAAACCCAAAATTTCTGAAGCTACTCAATGCACACTTTGATTCATTTTGAGGTTATATTATTTTAACCATTTGAAAACTACTCTCAAGTCAAAGAGGTGGTCTTCCTTTCTATACTCTTGACTAGTAGATCATCAACGTAGCACTCACGATGATGGATGAGTTCATTGAAGATCAGTCATACGTTGGTATATAGCACCATTTTAAGGAAAGGCATGACCCTATATAAGATTTTGATCGGGTTGAGAAGTAGTGTTTTTTTATCTTCATGAGACATCTTGATTTGGTTATAGCGGATGATCCATGAAGAGAAGACGAGATGAGGTGATGTCCACCATTAATTTTGGTATAGGAAACTCATCCTTAGGACATGCCTTGTTTAAGTCCTAAAATCACATATATATAAATTTGGCCATTCTTCTTCTTGGGATGACACTAGCTAACCGGGTAGGATATTTTTTTCTTCCACGATGAAACCATCTTTCTTGACTTCAAAATGACTTTGTTCAATTTTGTCGCATGCGTAGGAGCTTGCTTAATAGAGGTAGCATTAGGATCTATTGCTAGCTTGTGGACTAAGTCGAGATAATCTAGGCATTTCTTCATAACTCCATGTGAAGCGGTCTTTAAACTTCGGTCAATAGCCTACTAAGTCATTGGTTTCTTCTTCATTCGATGTATGTGGGCGATTTTCTTTTATCCTGAGGTTGATTTCTTTAAGTTTGTCAATTGTTGAATGAATCTCCTCTTTGAATTATGGCGATGCCTCTTTGATTTAGAGATCATCCGGATCATTTGAAGTTTCTAAACACACCTTCTCATAAGAGTTGGTGTTGTGTGAGAAGAAACTATTAGACTCCAAATGATTGGTAATAACTAGGCAATAATCTTCATCATCATCCAGACTCTTGTCATCTTGTCTGCTCATGATTGTGCTTCCTCACATATTATTCCATAGTTTTTGAAATATTCGACTATGCTTGGACCATGTGTGAGGAACTAAACCTTTTTTGTATAAGATTTTGAACACAAGGCAGTAAAAGTCAAAAGGTAATTCATTAATTCTTTAAAAGTATCCTCCTCAAGCTCTACATCAACTTCAAGGCTTAGGATGATGATCCCAAAAAAGAACTTCTCTTCTTCATGTCACGGAAGACTTAGGGACTTCATTAACTAAACCTTCAACTTTCGATGTAAGTGAGGTAAGCTAAGGTTCCCAACTGCTGCCTAATAGTTTTGCATAAACCAAATTGAATACTTTGCTTTGCTTGGAGGCCTAGTCTTCATCTCTGTCTAGATCAAAAGTCACCTCCAATGGAACCTACTGAGAGGGGTTGGCTGGTATACTAATCACATTAGGCTCATTCTTACGAGCTAGATTCCAAGTCTATGTGAATAGTAGGGTACTCCTATGAACTGGAACACGACCTCTGTTGGTGAAGGCCAACTAGAGGGTCTCCTACCTCTGTAACCACCTCTATTTCTACCTCTTCCTGGTGGAGGTTGAGCCATCCTACCCACATACCCATATGATCAGATGAACTGTGGGTGGAATATGATATGTAGATCTATTTCTTCTTCAATTCCCCTTTCTTGTTCACTTGGACTTTTCTTTTATTTTATCTTTTTCTTTTATCTTTTCTTTAACTTCATTTTCTTTTCTTTTAGTTTTGCATTTGAATTTTGTCCAAGTTCATGAGAAAGGGTGTTTTGAAGAAGATAGTAGGTCGCATCCTCTCTAACTGAAAATGGCATTTCATCTCTATTGACATGGTATTCAATCTCATCTTTTTTGAACTTGATGCATTGATGAAGGGAGGATGGAACAACCTTATTTTGATGTATCCAAAGCCTACCAAGCAAAGTAGTGAATGAAGTATTTGAATCAATGATGTAGAACTTGGCTTCATTATTTCAGTCACCGATCTCCAAAGGTAACACTATAGAAACTAATGTCCGTTCACCTTGATCATTGAATCCTCTCAACATCATCTCCTCGAGTGTGGAGATGTCGATCTTCAAATAGGCAGGGTCTTTAGACTCATAATGTTCACCAATGCACACAATCATGAGAACACGAGTCTAAACATTGTGTGACTCGATGTAGGGGATGATTGTGCTCCAAGTCCCCCAAAAGAAGGTCTTCATCTATGAAAGTGATCCCTTGGCCTTCTTTTGCATAATGTGCTTCCTCACTATGGATCTAAGCTAAGAATATTCTGATCAAGGAGCCTTGATTAGTGATTCCCTCATCTCTTTGGATAAGAATAGGGCATCATATATGCTTAGCTTAGATGACTTTCTTAGATGAGAAGACATTGTAGTCCACCTTGTTGATCTTCCAAGCATATCCAGGGTGGAGCATCCTATGGAAGGGCTTCTCGATCTTCAATACCAATGACTTGTTTCTCTATCTTGAGGTCTTTGCTCAGGTAGAACCCCTCACAGGAGGTTGACTTAGTGATCTCTTGTGGCAGGTGTGGAAGGTTCTATCGCATGCTCACCTACAACTTCTCCTATGGGACCCTCAATGGATGATTCCAAGTCTATCTCAAGTGAACCCTAGTATTGAGTTGGAAAGTCCAACTCGAATTAGAAAAGGAAGATCATAATTATTATAGTTAGACTTGAAGAGTTATCATTAGGAATAGAGAAGACAACCCATTAAGTGACACATATATAATTCAAACTAGCTTTATTCTTTAATTTCTTGGAATTATTTGGAGGTACAAAGTAGAAATCAAGTAAAGTGAGTGGAGTAAGGGATTTGATGCCCTTATCCAATACTGAGTTTCTAGTAAAAGAAATAGAAGAGCTAACTAAAATGGAAGAAGTTAGGATGGAAACTAGGGGAAATTTGGACCCGGTTGGTGGTTGTGCTAGAGGGTTATCCGGACACATCTTTATTCTTTGAGCTCCCCTTTCCTAGAGTTTGGCAAACTTGCAAACCTTCCTTGGTATTGGAGGTTTGAGCTAACTCTGCAAGGAAAGCTTCTTGATCTTAATGATCTTCTTAGAGGTTTTGGATAAGAAATATCCCAACCTTCTTTAGTTTTGGTAGGATCACATGTATCCCCAAGGATTACCTAATGGAACTAGAAGGTTGTTCCACAAGGTATTCCTTTGGGATAACTTCACCGGTCTTGAAACTATGTTCAAGCCGGTCCTTGAATGAAGCAATCCTCCAAAATGTGGCTAGCATATGGTAGGGAAAAGTTTGGATCATGATTTTTACTACTTCCTCCATCTTTTAGGCTCGGGTATAAAATCAAGTTTTTTAAGAGATTCTTTGATCCTAATTACCTCCCTCTTAAAGAATAAGGTTTGTTTAACTTATCTAAAGAGTAGGTGGACCATAGCTACATATGCATACATACTTGTGGTATGGTGAAGCGGTGTGTCAGCCATGGAGCTGGTGGAGGGGTATACTGGTGGTGGCAAGGAGGTGGAGGCTGCGAGGTTGTGTCTCTGATCTCTAATTGCTTCCCCTTATCAATCACTACTCTTTGGCTTCTTTTCATAGACCTTGTACTTGGCAAATCTTGAAAGGCAATTTGGCCTCTCCTTGTAGACTACCTTGTTGATTAGATTCTCAAATGTCTTGATAGTGAAGCCCTTAAGCATGAAGGTGACCGGGCCATGGATATTCTTCAAGATAATCTCAATGGCATATTGTTCATACATCTTTGATTTGCACTTCATACTTAGGTTATGCCATCAAAGAATATAATCAACAAGGGACTCACCAGGGTGTTGTTGTGCTACAATGAGATCACCTATAGTAACCCTTTGCGGAGCTCCAACAAATCTCTTGATGAAGAGTTGCTCTAACTCAACAAATGTCTTTACTGAACCATTAGGCAGTTCAACATATCAATCAAAAGCAATACCTCTCTTGTAAAGAAAAAGTGTTCTGCATTAAAAAACTAGCCACGAAATGTCTATGTGTGCCTTGGGTTTCCACTACCATCAAAGCTTTTGAAGGAAGGGCATGAAACCCTTGGGATATTGGATAAAAATTCCTCTGGTAGGGTCTACCCTTTGAAATCGATGATCCTCCCCGGCCTTGAGCCAAAGCTTCCTTCACCTACTACTCAACCATGGATTTTATGTATTTTTCTTGTATGGAGGTACTTTCCACTACCTTTATATACAGGCTAGTGCTACCTTGCTCAACGGGAGGTAGAGTCTTGGCTGGGTCTAAGACATGCACTAACTTCCGTGACTAATGTGTGTAATAAGATGAATGGGGCTTATTTTAAAACACTCTAACAAGTCCTCTAACTATTGTGCCATCCCATCTGCTCATCTTTCTCCTCAAGATGTCGGAGGTGTTGAGATGATTCTGGTGTCTTCTTGATCAACCTCATCACCTTCCATTTTATTAGAAGAGATCCTCTAGTGTCGACCATGAGACTCTGAGTCTCCCAACAAGTCATCTTCATTGGGATGATGACTTTCTCTTCACCAGTCATACCAAGATCTCCTCTTCTCCATGAAATGTACAACTATCTCATTTAAAGAGTGATCCATCTAGCGGTACAAATATCTAGGTGAGTGTGATCATTATGCATTGAGAGGAGCGGACCTCGTCTTGAGTCTTGTGGGTGTACTCCGATGAATGACTCACGTGCTATAGATGAGAGGGGTAACAATCCTAGGATTTTCCATTACCATTGGTGTAGCTTGTCATCGCCATGTAAATAACTCATCCACTCTTCATATGGGTGGAGTTGGTGAAGGACACGACCGATGCTTGGGTGACTCTACACCACCATACTTGGAAGCAGGGAGCCCTACCACAATAATGGTGGGAAGGGGTAGGATCCCTTGGTTAGCGATCACCATGGGGTGCTTTGATATGGCCTTCATGGCCTTTCTGGAATATGTTGTAACTAACTGGTGATGGCGGACAAGGGGTAGAGCGGTAGGGTGGAGACCACACTGACTCTCTATGCATAGGAACAACCCTCTTGTGGTGACTATTGTGGAAGATCTATCGGTATGGTCTGGGTAGCATCGGAGAAAATTAATATGAGATGTTATGAGGTGAACCTCCATCTCTCCCTACTGGTAATATGTTGTATGGGCCTCACAGCCTCTCTGATGATATGCTTCCCCTGTGGGGATGATAAATTAAAGATCAAGAATTGACTCGGTGACTATGCACCACATAGTGTAAGATAGAGGCTCTGACCTCTACTCTTGGGTGGCTATAATGCACCGGAGAGGTAATGAGGATCCTAACATCCTCTATACAGAGAGGATGAACTAGTTTTCTAACCTGGTGAAGTAACACAGAAACTCATCCATGAATGGGATCTGCCTTTGCATCCCAGCAATCAGTGTGGTATCGCTTGATCATGCGGTTCTTATTCCTATGTTGTATTTGGGTAGGATGGGAAGAGTGTGAGCTAGACCCATACTCAAATGTAGGGAAGGGAAGTTCTATGACCAGGGGAGCCTTACCCTTGGAGGATACATATGAGATGGTGTTAGCCCTCACTAGGGTAACATAAGAAACCATGGGGGCATACTGGAGGTGATTGTGACACTATTCTACTATATTAAGCATGGGACTTTCCTCTTTGGTGAGGACAAGAGAGTCAGAAGTCAATCTTGATGAGACTTGTCACCATGGTCTAATTGTAGTGAGGGGTGCCCTCACAAGTAATCAGCTCCCACAATCTTTACAAATGTGAATTAGATGTGTATTGTCTAGTGGGAAGTGCAGATCAGATCCATACCATGGGGAAGGTAAAATGAACTATGTGACCAACCATTTTCAACTATAAAATGAAAAATCTTTGTACTATATAATCTACAATGAGAAATGAGTTGTATCATTTCTATCTTTATAGATTTTGAATTTTGAATTTGAAAATTTGAACCACATCCAACAACTTGGAAGTGTTAAGTGGGGTTCAAATGGATTTGAAAGATTGATTGAAGAGGAATTTTGAACATGAATCCAACTTCAGCAAATTTAGGTATGTCGAAAGATGGATTCAAATATTTTGATAAGGATGCTTCCATATGTTCATGTTTGTCTGAATTTTTTATTTTCTTTTGATTTAAGGACCTTTCCTTTAACAAATTTGAGTATGTTAAAGTAAGGGTCAAATTAATTTTATTTATTTTTGATGATTTTGGAACTTCACTTAGCAAATTTGGGTATGCTAAGTGAAGTGTTTTGAAAAAGTGATTGTTTCTTTTTAGTGAATTTTTGTTTTGATTTTGGAAATTTGGAATTCCCACTTAGCAAATTTAGGTATGCTAAGTGAAGAACCCAAGTGTATTTTGTTTGATTTTTTAAAATAGGATCTTAGCAAATTTAGGTATGCTAAGGAAATCTAAGTGTTTCATTTTTTTTGTTTGATATTTTGATTTTTTGAAAAGGATCCTTAGCAAATTTGGTATGCTAGGAAATCCTAAGTGTTTCATTTTTATTTGTTTTGAAAGTGGAGACTTAAATTTAGCAAATTTGGTATGCTAAGGATGAAGTCCACTTAGTTTTGAAATGGAAATTTCACTTAGCAAAGTATGCTAAATGAATTCCAAAGATGTATTCAAAATTTTGATTTGTTTGATTTTGAAAATGGAAACTTCTCTTAGAAAATTTGGTATGCTAAGGAAGTTCAAAGGTGTTTGAAATTTTGGTTTTGATTTGGAGACTTCACTTAGCAAATTTAAGTATGCTAGGTGAAGTTCCAAAGATTTGTTTGAAAATGTTTGGTTTCAGATTTGGAAACTTCACTTATCACATTTGGGTATGCTAAATGAAGTTCTAATGTGTGTTTTGAATAATTTTGGATTTTTTATTTGGAGACCTCACTTAGAAAATTTGAGTATGCTAAATGAAGTTCCAAAATGTGATTTGAAATTTTTTGATTTTGGGTTTGGAGACTTCACTTAGCAAATTTGAGTATGCTAAATGAAGTTCCAAAATGTGTTTTTGAAAATTTTTGATTTTGGGTTTGGAGACTTCACTTAGCAAATTTGAGTATGTTAAATGAAGTTCCAAAATGTGTTTTGAAATTTTTTTGATTTTGAATTTGGAGACTTCATTTAACAAATTTGGGTATGTTAAATGAAGTTCCAAGTGTGTTTAGAAAATTTTTGGATTTTGGGTTTTGAATTTGGAGACTTCACTTAACAAATTTGGGTATGTTAAATGAAGTTCCAAAATGTGTTTGAAAATTTTGAATTTTGAATTTGGACTTTCTTAACAAATTTGGGTATGTTAAATGAAGTTCCAAATGTGTGTTTAAATATGATTGTTTAAGTTTTAAGATTATTGTTGATACTAAGATTATCAATGTTAAAGTGTTATGCTCTCAAGTAGGTTTGAATGTAAGCTCAAAGAAAATTTTGGAATGAATTAGAGGATTAATACAAAAGATACCTCTTGAAGAAAAAAAGTATTTATTGGAGGAGATTTAAATGGACATGTTGGTAGAGTGGTAGAAGATTTTCAAAGTGACTAATGAAGAAGGTAGGACTATATTAGATTTTGCCTTAGTTTATGATTTTGTAGTTACTAATACTTTATTTAAGAAATGAGATGAACATATTATTACTTATAAAAATAGATCTAGTAAAACACTGATTGATTATTTTATAAGAAAAATAGATCTTTAGATTGTAAAGTAAGGTCATTCAAGTGAAAATTTAAGTACCCATATATTAGTTTTAGATTTTAAGATGAAAGGTTGTAAAAGGAAAAATAAATCAAATTATTGTCCGAGGATTAGATGGGGACACTTAAAAAACATAAATAAAAATATTTTTAAGAGCAAGCTACAAGAGATTAGAATTTGGGATGTTCATAAGAAGCTAATGTTATGTGGGAAAAAGTAGCAAGTGAAATTAAGCAAGTTGCTAAAGATGTGCTTGGTGAATCAAAAGGAAAAACTTCTTTTAATAAGAATAACTGGTGGTGGAGTCGAGTGTGAAAAGATAAGAAATAAGAAGAATTGTTATAAAACTTGGTTTAGATGTAAAACTTCGAGAATTGGGAAAGATATAAAGTGGCTGTAGAGATTCTAAGAAAGCAATATATGATGCAAAAAAATTTAGCTTTTAGTGATTTATACAATAGATTAGATACCAAAGAAGGTGAAAGATGTATGTATAAGTTAGCCAACCAAAGAGATAGGAGAAGTAAAGACATAGTTCAAGTGAAGTGTATTAAGGATGAAAATAATAAAGTGCTTTTCTTAGAAAAGGATATTGAAAATAGGTGGATGAGGTATTTTGATAAACTTTTCAATGAAGGATCTAAAGTATGATTGATTTTAGCAACCTTAATACCCTAAACAAAAATAAAGAATTTCATTTTTATCATCATATTAGTAAATCTGAGTTAAAGAAGCTTTAAAGAAAATGAAATGTGAAAAAATAGTACGACCTGATAATATTCCAATAGAAGTGTGGAAATGTTTATGAGATCAAAGAATTTATTGGCTTACAAATCTTTTTAATGTTATTTTAAAGACTAAAAATATGCGAGATGAGTGGAGAAAGAGTTTGTTGGTTCCTATATTTAAGAATAAAGGTGATGCACAAGAGTGTGCAAATTATAAAGGAATTAAGTTAATGTGTCATACATTAAAATTATGGGAGAGAGTAATTGAGCATAGGTTACTATGTGATACAAAAGTTTCTCACAATCAGTTTGGTTTCATGCGAGGTAGATCTACTATGGATGCTATACATTTGTTAAGAGGTTTGATGGAGAAGCATAGAGAAAGTAAGGAGGATCTACATATGATATTTATTGATTTAGAGAAAGCTTATGATAAAGTTTCAAGAGATGTTCTTTGGAGAGTTCTAGAATAGAAAGGATTAATATTTGTTATATTCAAGTCATTAAGGATATGTATACTAGAGCATTACTTGTGTTCAAACACAAGGAGGATTGACAAAATATTTTCTATGGTTGGATTACATCAAGGATCAACTTTAAGCCCTTATCTTTTTTACTTTAGTTATGGATGTTCTTACTAGGCATTTACAGAAGATGTACCTTGGTGTATGCTTTTTTTGATGACATTCTTCTTGTTGATAAGACTAGAGAGGAGTCCAAGAAACTTGAATTATGGAGGTCAACTTTAGAGTCTAAAGGTTTTCATTTAAGTAGATCTAAAACTGAATATATGGAGTGTAATTTTAGTTGTAGAAGTTATAGTGGTAGTGTTGTGACATTAGGTGAACAAGTCATTAATAAGAGTGAGTGATTTAGATATTTAGGCTCTATTGTTCAAAATGATGGTGAAATAGATGGAGATGTTATTAGTAGAATTCAAGTTGGATGGTTGAAGTGGAGGAATGCATCTGGCTTATTGTGTGATAGAAAAGTTCCACTTAAACTTAAGGGAAAATTTTATAAGATGGTGGTAAGACCTGCAATGACTTATGGTGTAGAATGTTTAATAAAGAAGCATAAGACTAAGTTAAGTGTATTCTGAGATGAGGATGCTTAGGTGGATGAGTGGCTTTACTCTTAGAGATAGAATGCAAAATAGGTATGTTGGAAAAAGTTGGAATGCTTCAGTGGCGAATATTAGAGAGTTAGCCTTAGATGGTTTGGCCACATAAAGCGTCGGTCAGATGAACGATTAGGAGAGTAGATGCATTAGATTTGCCTTATGTTAGAAAGGTAGAGGTAGACCTAAAAGACTTGGTTAAGATGTAAAATGAAATGATACTTGAATTAAATGAGAATTTGACACATAATAGGACACAATGGAGATGAATGATTCATGTAGCCGACCCCACTTAGTGGGATTAAGGCTTGTTGTTGTTGTTGTTGTTGGTGGTGGTGGTGTTGATTGTTTAAGTTTTAATTTTTGAAAGAGAGATTTCCATTCAACAAATTTGGGTATGTAGAATGTGAAATTGTGTTTTGTGTGTGATTAATGCATTTTTGAAAGAGAGGAATTCCAACTTTAACATGTGGGATATGTTTAAATGGGATTTCCAAATGATATTTATTTTTAATTGGGAATGAAATCTTATTTAATAAATTTGAGTATATTAAATGAAGATGTTCATATATGCTTTTGAAAATTTAATTTTATTTGAAATTGAAACTTTCATTCAATAGGTATGAGTGTATTGAATGGAAAAGGTTCATGGGTACTTTTTGAAAATTTTATTTTTGGTTTTGATTTTAATTTTTAGAAAAATGATTGTTCATTTTATTTTGAAAATGACTTCATCAAAATGGATTGAAGGAAGATGTTCATTTTTGCTTTTGGAAAATTTAGATTTATTTGAAAATGGAACTTCCATTCAATAGGTGTGAATATATTGAATGGAAAGATTCATGCATGCTTTCTGAAAACTTTATTTTTTGATTGTGATTTTTGGGCAAATGATTGTTCATTTTATTTTGAAAATGAAATCTTCATCAAAATGAATTGAAAGAAGATGTTCATTTATGCTTTTGGAAAAGATTGTTAGTTTTAATTTTGAAAATTCCTACATATAAAAATTATGAGAATTGTTAAATGAAGGTGATAAAATTTTTGTGAAAAATATTTTATTAGGTGCATTTTTTGAAAAGGTGCTTTTTGAAAAGCAAAGTTCTTGGAAAATTTTATTTTGTCTTTATTATTTAGAATGAACCTTTCCTTATCATTAAAATGATAAGGGGAAGTTTTAAATATTTTCTTTTTTATTTTGATCTTTTCAATTTTTCCCATTGGAGAACCCAACTAGGGTTTTAAGACCAACAATGAATGCGGTGCTAAAACTTAAAGATGTTGGCTAACTAAACTTAAGAATGAAATAAGCTAAGTGCCAATGGAAAGAAAGATTATCTTGGATTCATACCAAAGTACAAACCCACTATCGATACTCAAAGACAATGACCATTTACCTAAGATGGATAGAGGAACCATCCTCATGGAGTCGCCAGAAAAATCTGTGGTGAAAATTTTCTATATGAAGAGGAGTCGCCTTCAAGTCTATTAGTTAAAAATTAAGAGCCACGCATATAAAAATTCTTCTTCATAGGATGGTCCATAGATCTGTAGATGTACTTATTCAGGTGATCGAGTACGTTATCAATAAAATAGTGTGTAATCTCAAAAGATAGAAGTCACTACCCTTTAATGGACCTATTCACCTCAATAAGGAGTCCTAAGGACAATGGGTCTGCATATGTACCAGAGATTCTTCCCCTACTTTACATGAAAAGTAAAGTAGGGTTTATTTTAAATCGGGTTCATTAAGTTCCCTATAGGGCAAACCCCCATAGTTAATTACATCCTAAGGAATGGAGATCCCCTTGGAAAACTCTCGATTAAGGTAAATGATTATTGTCTTCAAAGATTTCAATAAGAAAGGACTATCAAATGATTGGTTTATTTTTGAAGATCAAATGGAAT
Source organism: Cymbidium sinense (assembly GCA_021442155.1). NCBI lineage: Eukaryota > Viridiplantae > Streptophyta > Magnoliopsida > Asparagales > Orchidaceae > Cymbidium > Cymbidium sinense. Next base: position 9,400,968 of record CM038217.1, read on the forward strand.
TGATCAAGAGGGAGTTATTATTGAAGCCAAAATGGAAGATAAGTAGAGATGCCCATGATGCTAGGAAAACCTAGCGAGCATCTCAAACTATCTTATAGTTGGGCTTTATCTTTTTGAAATTGATTTAGTTTATTTGAGTTGCATTTTTCATTAGAAATTTAGGACTTATGATTCGTTAACACAAGATTAAGGAAATGCTTAAGAGGTGAGGAATTATGCTTATGGCCCACAAAGGGGAGAAGCAACCTCAGAACGTAAATCTAGGGTGCTTTGGCGAGGGATGAAAGCACAACCTAAATCTAAGGTGAAAAATGGGCAATTGGTTTGCCTCCATAAGAGAAGACAAACCACTCGACAGCTTGGACTTACAACCGCCTGGAGTTGGCCACCAACTAACTCCTCCTACGATTTTATATACATGTAGGCAAGTCATTATGCTTATGTAGGATAGCTAGGCTGTTATTTATTTAGAAAAAGACTATGTCCTTAAACTCACTCCCTAAAAGACTAGATCATGTAGTGACATGCTTCAAATGACCTAAATCTAATGCAATTTAAATTTCATTTTTATTTTTATTTTTGGACAATTATTTTGACTTAGGCTAATAGGATTCATAGGCCTAATGCATGAGAAATAAAGTTATTGGCCAAAATCAGTGAGAAGGGAGGAGGTGAGTTTCCAACATGGCTCTCAAAGGTCAAGCCAAGTTTCTCTGGAAAAGGTGAAAGCCTCCAATCAAGAGTAAAATAAGATGCATATGTGCATGATATTGTAAAAGAAATACTTATCCAACTAAGGGGTTTCTAAATCTTTTATCTTGATTTTAAACCTAAGCTTTAGGTGAGGTTATGAGTTCTTTATTTTTAATTTTGAGTTATTAAGTTTGGTAAAAGATTTATTTTTTTCCTAAAGAGCCTAATCCACATCCATGCCATACATAAAGCAAGGAAGAAACTAGGAAAACATGTCACTTAATGTAAAAGCTAAACAAATCATCAATCAATTTATAAAGCTAATCGCAAAAAGAATAAAAGACCATTGTGGTCGGGCACCACCACACAAACTCGAAAAGACAAATGGGGGTAGACGAGCTCTACCCTTATACAGCCTGGATTACAAATGAATTAAATTACAATTAAGCATGGAATTCATTGTTATGGGGGTCTTCAAGATTTATTTCTTCTTTCTTCTTTTCTTCTTTCTTCTTCTTTTCTTCTTTTCTTTCTTTGGTTCTTCTTTGGATGCTTGGAAGGTGGATGCTCCAAGGCTTCACATGGTCCATAAGATAGGATCTTATGACCAATGCTCATCCTAATCCATAATAATCAATCCAAAATCCTAATTGCATAAATTTACATGAAAAGGAAAAGAATGGAAATCTAATTAACACCTACAAAATAAAGGTTAGTTAAAACAAACCACACAAATCCCAAGCATGTATATTGGACTTATCACCCCACACATGGGTGACTAAGTACCCGACCTATGATTATGCTCGGTATAAAGCACAAAGAAAAGCATTTATATTTTTATTTATGATAGCACCCCTTAAGCACAACCCGCTGCAGAAAATAATGATTAGGCTAAGATAGTCCTACCATTCATTTTATGAGCATGCACTTTAACATCTAGTCTAAAACATATATCACCAAATAAAATAAAATAGTAAACCATGCAACATTCTAACCTAAAGCTAGAAGTGTACTTAGGCTAATGTCTGTGCTTTGATGGTTTGTGTGGTATGCTTAGCTATGGCTTTAGGTTCAAATTTTTTTAAGTGTGAAAACATGTTCAAATTAGAGGAGGGTTTTATTTAAGTTGTTTAATTATATTGGATTAATTTTATTTCATATTTTGATTTGGTTCAAGTGAATCCTACAATTAATTACTAAGTTGTAAAGAGAGAGAAAGAGAAGGGAACTTCTCTTTCCTTCCCTAACCTAAGTAATTTCTAAAGTAGATTCACATTTTAGTTTTATTTAGGTGAATGTTTTGATTAAATATTTTAATTAATCTTAAGTTTAGATGAACTCTAAACAAACCTATTCAAAAAGAAAGGCATTTTAAGATTAAATAAAATGAATTTTATCCACATAACACACATTACTTCATTTCTTTCCCAACATATATAACATGCATATGAATGAATCCTAAGCATATCTATACATAAAAATGAGGATATTTAACACACTTTATGATGCATGCTAAGTAATCCATTTAGGAAAATTTGGAAGTTGAATATGCATGATTTTTCTTAAGTAAAAAGGGTTTCTTTATCCAATTTTCACACACACCTATGAAAGTAAGAAAGGAATAAGTGAGTACATGATTGTTAACTGTGAGGTGTAAGGTACAAGACCTACTTAGGGCTACTTAAAGCCTCACAACCATGGGGTTGTCCAGACTAATATACCATTTTCCTTAAATACAAACATATGTATAAAAGAAATGAAATGGAAAGAGAGAATGCAAAAGTTGTATTAGTTGATTCATTTTTGTTTATGTAATTTATGTGTGTAAGTATAGGTAATCCTTCTTAAGTGAGAGCATAAGAATGAATAGGGTATGGAATTAGGTAAGTGTTAGGCTCCTGTCAAATGAACCATACATCTTACCAACTCCTATTCAAAACTATACTAACATAAGAGAGAAAGGAAATCTATGTTTTGCACATCTTTATATTCTTTCACATGCAAGCTTATAATTAAAATATAAGTAGCATGCTTTCATATTTGATAATTGATTTATATGTTTTTGAGAATAATTTGAGTTTAGTAGTGATAATAGCCACTCATTTTTCTACTTTAGCCAACACATGAAAATTTGACATAAAGTAAACAATTTCATTTTTTTTTTTAAATTTGAATTTTGAAAAATATGAATGCATGAAACCATGTGACATACAAATTTAACATGTTAGGGAAAGAATCAGAGCAATGAAGGCATGTAAACACATTCACTTTAATTAAATCCTAAAGACATTCTTATGGAATAAGAAAGTTTAAAATAAATCAAAGTGAATTCAATGTGATTTTTGTTTAGTTTTAAGTTTGATTTAATTTTGAAAAGGTAAGTTGAGTTTGTTGTTCCTAACCCATTCCCACATGTGTTTGATATTTTTGTTTAATTTTTAGAAGATTAGATTCATTTTTATGTATTAATTAGATTAAGGTATGAATTAAGCAAATAAATTAACCCTTACCTACACCACCTTAACATGATTACCCAAATAATTATGAGCCAATGTGATGAAATAAAAACTCACAAGGAATTTAAATTAAGGCCTAATGCAATTTGGCTCATGATTAATGGTTAATTAAGCTAAGGAGTTTAGTTTAAGTAATTCAAAACACCCCTTCATACATATGAATTGGGTTTTGATTTCCTTAAATGAAATTAGGCTATTAAACACCTAAGCTTCTACCCAAAGTAGATTAATTAAGTTCTAAAAGTTTTTAGAGTTTTTAGAAATTAATTAAGCGGATAATTAATGAATGAACCCTTAATTAAGAGAAGATTAAGGAAAGAAAGGGGGTTTAGGGAATAGCTTAAGGGAAATGCCCCCAAAATTATTCTCTAAACCTCCTATCTACTAGATCTGACCTTAATCAACCCTAATCAAGGATTAAAACCACTAATCACACCTTAATTATCCTTAATTATTAAAGGAATAATTAGAAACCCATATGCAATTCTCTTAATTAAGCCTTCAATAAATCCCAAGAAAATTTATGGAGGCAGAAGTCATCCCTAAAATATACCCAAGAAGTTTGGGATTAATTAGATGTTTAATTAAGAGGTAATTAGCAAATAGAATTTCCAATAAAACCTAAAATCAGAGAAAAGCATAATTCAAAACCCATTGAAATTATTTTTCAAAATATTCTAGGTTGAATTATCTTTCCATAAAAATTTATTTCATATTTTTTGAATTTTATTGAGAGAGATATGATTTTTAGAAGATCCATAGATTAATTAGAATTAATTAAGCATCCTAACTAATCCCTCAGCTCATAGCAACACGAGGTGGTAGTGGTCAGGGTGCTTTACATGCATCGCACGGTGAGCATCCCACTTAAACATCACATCCAAAAGGTGCATGGCGGTGGGACATGCTTTGATCTCTTCCGATCAAAGATCGGATGGCTAGGGATCTCCCCGTGATTTTAAAAGGGATAAATCATTTTCTAAACATGGGAATAATCTCGATCGTCCATCCAAATTGCATGGATGGATGGCCAAGATCTCCCCAGTTCTTCCCCTAGGCACAATAGAGACTGTCCATGATCTAGGGGAAGATCCGAGCTCGATTGAGCTCGGATTGAAACAAAACTTAACCCACATCATCTAAAGCCAATAAGTAACACCTCCAATGGTGGAATTTGCATGAATTGAAAATTCCTTTCACAAAATACCAACACCTCCTATGCTAGGTGGTCAAAAATTCCATACCTCCTGAGGTGATCACATGCTCAAGATCGATGAGTAGCTTCTGGAGAAAAGCCTTGAAATTCTTGGCAGGGTTGAGTGGTTTGCTCTATGGACCAACACCACTTGATGCTCTTGCCTTTGATCCAATTTCTTCTCCTTATTGTGGGAACTCAAGTGGATGCTTGAGTGTGCTGATTGATCCTTAGAGGAAGTGTGCAAGAGAATTATGTGGTTTTGTGGAGAAAGTTGGAAGTTCAAATGAGCTCCCTTATCTTCTAATGGAGAAAAAGGCTCAAATTCAAATCCCTCTTAGAATGCTTAGGAAGGCTCTCATCTTTCTAACACTCTGGGCTTGAATGAATGAGGAATGATAGTTTTGAATTGAATTGGGGAGTATATCTCCCCTTGAAGGATCATGATCAAACTTTTTGCCATTTTGATCCAATTGACCATAATGAGAAGGTTGTTTGATCCATTCGGTGTTGGCACATGGTTGGTTTGAGGCCTTGAGTGGATTGCTAACCTCCATTTGCTTGAAATTGAGTGGAAGGAGGATTTGAAATGAGCCAATTTGACCCATGGGGTCGGGTTTGGCCTTGGGTCCATTTGGGCTAACCCAAACCCATTGGTTGAGTGCACCACTCTTCATTAGGGCCCCTTGAGGTATTAGAAAGGTATCAAGTGGATATGAAGAGGGCATGACCAAAATACCCATGGATTAGGCAAAAACTTATTCTGGGGCCTAGGGGTAGAATGGTCATTTTGTTGATTTATCAATTTGGATATGTTGGTATGTGGAGAAACTAGGTTTGGCCAAGTTTCAAGAGATTTGGAATTCATTTGATAGGGTTAGCTCATGACCCATTTAGGTCAAAATGGGTCAACTTGGGTCAAGTTGACCAATTGGTCAAATTGGGTCAAACCAAGGGTTGGGTCAAGTTCATATGACCATTTGAAATGTTTTGGTGACTTTTTTTTATTCAATTTGGATTACTTTTGAATTTGGCTCATATGACTTCATTTAGGTCAAATGGGTCAAGTTGACCTATTTGACCCATTTGACCTATTTGAGGTAGGTCAAGGGTAGATTTTGGTTTGGTTAGTCATATGGAGTGGATTGGTATCTTTGTTTCCAATCAATTTTTTAAGTTCAAATTTGTCTCAACATGATCCCTTTAGGTAAAGTTATGTCTAAGGTCAATTGGGCTAGATTAGGTCTAGTTGGCCAATTGAGGCTTTGGTCAAGTTCCACAAGTGATTTGGAATGAACTTGACCAATTGGTTTGAATCAATTTGGCTTAGATCAAGTTTTGACATATTTTGACTTTTAGGTCAACTTGGGTCAAGTGGCCAATTGGGCTAGGTTAGGCTCAAATGCTAACTTGGTCAAGTTCAAACATAATTCATGAATGAACTTAGATCAATGGTTTCAATCAATTTGGCCTATGATGGATTTTGGCAATATTAGGTTTCATTTTGGGCTAAGTGTTGACTTGGTCAACCCTTAGGTTTGACTTAGTTTGACCCAATTTGATTGATTGATCATCCCATGATGATTGTTGATCATGATGAGAGGCATAGATGAGTTTGGTTCAATCCAATTTGGTTAGGATTAAAATTTGGCTCATAAGGGTATTTTAGGTCACTTTGGGTCAAGTGAGCCTAAGTGGGTCAAATGGCTTGGTCAAAGCTTGATTTGAACTTGATTGATCTTGTATATGGACTTATGATTGAAATATAAATCCATTTGCAAGTGGTTTGAAGTCAAATGGGTTTTGATTCATTTGATCATATTCAAAGGAAGAACAAGGATTTAGGGTTTGATTTTCAATTGGATTTGGATTTATTGATTGGAGTTTGTATTTATATTTGAATTCATGATTTTATGGTTAATTGAATCGTGAAGGAAAATCAAGAGTTTGGCTTGATTTGAAATTGATTTGGCAAAGTTTAAGATTTTGACTTGAAAGGCTTAGGTTGGATTTTGAGTGGATTTGAGTTTGATTTTTGGAATTAGTTTTGATTGTTTGAATTTATATTTCATTTATATATGTGAAAATAAACGAGAATATAAATGGATCATGAGAAAATTTCAAGGATTTGAAATCATTTGATCGTGATTTGGGCTAAGTCCATTAAGAATGATTTAAAGGACTTAGGAAATTTTTGGAGATTGGAGTTTGAATTTTTGAATTTGGTTTGATTGATTTATATTTATATTTCATTTAAATATGTGAACATAAATGAGAATATAAATGAATTATGAGAAAATTCCCTTGAATTTGAATTGATTTTATCATGATTTATGCTAAGTCTATTAATGGAAAATTAAGGACTTCAGAAAATTTCATGAATTGATTTGGAATTTTGAGTTTAGTTTGATTGGTTTTAATTTATATCTAATTTATATATGTTAATATAAATGAGAATATAAATGAATTATTAGAAGATCTAATGAGTTTTATTGGTTTAGAACAAGATTTTGGCTAAGTCCTTAAGAGAAGATTAATGACTTATGAAAATTTGGGCTTAGGAATTTTCATGGATTTTGATCATGGGTTTCAATCATAAATTTCAATCATGGATTTCAATCATGGATTTTGATCATATGGAGCTGATTTGATTTGGAGAAAATCAATTAAGATTGATTGGAGTTTTACTTGAAAGAAGGAAAGTGAGGAATGATTTAAGCTAAGGGTAGGAAATTTTCCTAACACCCCTAAGGCATGACCTATTCCTATGGCTAACTCTTTTAAGTCTTCTAGGGATAGGTTGGTTGTCCACTAATCACTAGATGTATCTTAAGACTAAAGAACTCTTCAAGCCTAAGAGGAGTCCTATTTATAAGATGGAGGGGTTGAGAGCTCATCCTAAAAATGAGGTCAACACACTTCCATCGAAGTCATGGACATACTACAGAGGCATGTAAACAACTCAAAGAAGAGATCGAGAGGCTCATACAAGGATATCTAGGCCAATTTGTGCAAAACCAATCAACTCAAGCAAACATAAATCCAATTGGGGGCAACAAAGAGAATCATCAAAAAAACAATAAAATAGTTAGAGAAATTAAACCAATCGCAAGATGACCACTACTATCTAATCAAGTCTTCATCGCCACCTATGAAGAGCCAAAGTTAAAGAAATATTGTATTGATCATTCCATCACTTTTAATGACTCAGACTCAGAAGGAGTGCAAGTGTCACATCAAGATCCACTTGTCATTGATACAGAGATCGGTGACCCATGTTATGATGTTCAGAGATTTTTGATTGATAGTGGCAGTTTTATTGATATTTTGCTTTACTCCACCTTTCTTAGCAAATGCCTGGTTAGGGAAAAGCTTCAACCCGTTGCAGGACCATTATATGGGTTTGATAATCACCCTATATGAGTGGAAGGGCAATCACCCTTCTTATTGTTCTTAGAGAATTCCCTCGACAAGTGACTCATTCAATCCAATTCATAGTGATCAAGTTAGATTCAGCATACAACACCATCTTCGGAAGGCCCCTCCAATCGATCTTTGGTGTTGTTACTTTGATGCCACATCTTAAGATGAAATTTTCAACCCTAGCTGGGGTTGGAGTGGTCTACAAAAATCAACAAATAACACAATCATGTTATCTCAGATAAGCTCAACCATGCCCTTCGATGACCTTCAACATCAAAAATTAGAACTTTCTTGATGAAGAAGTACCTCAGAGAGCTTTTCCTGTAAATGACTTGCTCCCTATTTCATTATCAGATGACCAATCTCTATGAACGGTGCAAGACAGATCACTACTCACAGATGAATATAGGGTAAAATATATAGACTTCTTATGCAAGAATTAGAACATTTTTGCTTGGAGTCTGTCAGATATGCATGGGGTTGACCTTGATGTAATCATGCACTCTCAAAGATTGATCCAACATTAAAACCGATCATCCAAAAGAAGCAAAGTTTTGCACCATACCGCCTTCAAGCTCTTAGAAGTGGGATTCATACGAGAAGTATATTACCCTACATAGTTAGCAAATGTTGTCATGGTTAAGAAAGCAAATAGATGTTCGAGAATGTGTGTTGATTACACTGATCTCAATAAAGCTTGCCTGAAAGATTATTTTCCCTCCCCGAATTGATCAATTGGTTGATGCTACATCTGGGCATAAAATGCTTAGTTTTTTAGATGCTTACTCATGTTACAACCAAATAAAAATAAACCCTACAGATGAAGAAGCCACATCTTTCCAAACAAATAAAGGTTTATATTGTTATCAAGTTATATCGTTTGGGTTAAAGAACGCTAATGCTACCTATCAATGCCTCATAAATAAAGTGTTTAAAAGCCTCTTAGGACACACAATGGAGGTATATGTGGATGACATGTTAGTGAAAAGCTTGGAAGAATCATAATATATTTTGACTTAGAAATATGCTTTAGCCATCTTCGACGTTATAACATGCGACTCAACCCAACCAAGTGTGCATTTGGGGTTACGAGAAAATTTCTTGGGTTCATGGTCACCCATCATGGGATTGAAGCTAATCCAGAAAAAAATCAAAGCACTCAGAATATGGATCCTCTAAAAAATATCAAGGACGTTCAACGCTTGAATGGACCGATTGCCACCGTATCCCACTTCTTAGCTCATTCTGAGATAAATGCTCATACTTTAAGATATTAAAGGAAGCTAAAAATAATAGTTTCTAGTGGACTAATGAGTGTTAAGCTATTTTGAGCAACTAAGAAAATATTTAGCATATCCACCCTTACTATCCAAACTTATCTAGGGAGAGATATTATACTTATATCGCGCAATCTCCTCTCAAGCAATAAACTCAGTTTTAGTGTGAGAGAAAAATATTATACAATGATTAATTTATTATGTTAGCAAAATTCTCTCTGATATAAAAAGTCATTATCCATTAGCATATAAGAAGGCTTTGGATTTAGTTTTCTCAGCATGAAAATCATGCCCATACTTCCAAGCTCACATCATCAATGTTTATACCCATTTATCGTTGAGGGTCATTCTACAAAAATCAGGCATCGAAGGTTAATCAAGTGGTCCATAGAATTAAGAGAGTTTAATATTCATTTTCTACCCGAGATATAAAGTCTCAAGTACTCACAGACTTTATAGTTGAGTGCACTATCCCTACATCAAATGAGCTATCTATTACACCCCTTTCATCTCCTCGATGGACCCTCTATGTTGATGGAGCTTCAAAAAATGCTGGTGCTAGAGCAGGGATCTTGCTTATTTCCCCCCAATAGAACACCTTAGAGTATGGACTTTGCTTAAAATTCTGCAACTAATAATGTGGCTAAATATAAGGCTCATCATAGGGTTAAGGCTTTCCATCAATTGTGAAGTTCAAAACTTAATGATCTACACTGACTCTCAACTTGTTACCTCCCAAGTTGAGGGAGATTTTAATGCTCGTAATCCCCAGCTAGCACAATACCTCAACTTGGTGAGGTAGCTTCTTTCCCATATCAAGATGCATCAAATCATTCACATACTTTAAGAGAAGAACACTCAAGCTGATGCTCTCTCTAAGCTCGCTACCTCAACTACTGGAGATCTTTTTAAGAGAAGGTGCATTGTAGATATATTTTTTAATATTCAGGGGTCATGGGTAATACAATCTATTAAGGAAGGAACCTTCATGGATGGATCCCATCATATCCTTTCTACAAAAAGGACCCTTCTTGAAGACCCAACTACTACAATTCATCTTCAAAGACAAGCAACAAACTTTATTATTATCAGAGGTGAACTATACAAATGAGCTTTTTCTAGACCATACCTTAAATGCCTCTCATTATTAGAGGCCGATTACACATTAAGAGAAGTTCAATATGGAATATGTGGGGAACACCTAGAAGGAAGGGAACTAGCCCTTAAAATCATGAGGCAAGGGTTCAACTGGCCTATGATGAGGCAAGATGCCCTAGATTTTACAAAAAAAATGTACAAGCATGAGTTGCACTCTAACCTCTCTCATACACCACCTGTAGAGCTCTCATCCCATCAAAGCCCATGGCCTTTTGCTTAATGGGGAATTGATATCATGAGACCTTTTCTAGTAGCATTAGGACAATGAAAGTTTATTATTCTAGCTGTTGACTACTTCACTAAATGGGTGGCGACTGAACCACTCGCTAAAATCATGGAGGAAAATGCTAAGAATTTATTTGGAAGAATATAATATGTTGATTCGGCCTTCCTGCAAAGATCATCACCGATAATGGAACCTAATTTACTGAAAAAGTCTTTACACCTTTTTGTAAAGATCCTTGAATTCAGCTACTCCATATGGTTGTAGCCCATCTTGAAACTAATGGATAGACTAAAGTGACCAATGGACTATACTCAAAGGGTTAAAAATGTGCCTTAAGAAGGCTAGGGGGTAATGGGTGGAGGAGCACTTTAGTGTTCTTTGGGCTTACCACACTACTTCATGAACTCTAACTAGTAAGACACCATGTGATTTGTGTTTCAGCATAGAGGCTATCATTCAAGTAGATATCAAAATTCTAAGCCTAAGAGTTCAATCATTCAATCATAATAATAATGAAAAAATCGACATAACTTAGGCCTACTCCTCAAAACTCGTGACATGGCCCTACTTCAGATGGCTTCCTACCACCAAAGAGTAGCTCATCACTTCAATCAAGAGTGAAACTCATCCCATCTCTGTTGGTGACTTGGTCATATGAAGTCTTGAAGCTTCGCAAAGGCCCTTAGCGAGCTCTCACCTCTTTGGAAGGGCCCTTATGTGGTTACAGTTATGATCAAGCTAGGAACATTTAAGCTCAAAAATTTAGAGGGAAAAACCTTGCTCAAACTTGGAACACAAAAATATCTGAAAGTATTATCAGTGATTCTTGGTGCATAAATATTGCATCCTTTAGTTTGCCTTATTTTTTATTTTCTTTACACCTCATATCTTCTGTTAACTCTCATTCCTCTTATTAAGTTATCTTATGATAATATTATATCACCGACCTTATAAAAGTAATGAGCTTGTAACTTTTTCTTTCAAACTTATTGCATATAAATAATCTTCTTTATTCAATCCTCTGAAATGCACAACCCATATTGTGTCTCAGTAGGGTCATGATCAATCCCAAGGGGATTTGATCTGACCTCTTCCATATAGGTAAGATGTCAAGTAACACTTTGACTAATACTAGATAGGTTAAAAAGTCCTTGGTAGACTTCCCATGACCTCTTATGTACAGGTTAATTTCATCAAATAATATTCCGACCAATCACCTTAGATAGGTCAAAAGAAGAAGAAGAAGAAGAAGAAGAAGAAGAAGAGAGAGAGAGAGAAGAAAAAGTTCAAAAATTTTAGTTTACTAATACCACTAATAGCTCTAATATGATGATATAAGAAAGAATTAAATTTTTGAGAACAAGAGAACCAAAAAATAAAGGGGAATGAAATGCCTCATTTATTGATATATATAATACTACATGATATCAACATCCTCCTCACCGCTAGAAGATGATCCCTTAAACTCACTTTCAACCCCTTCATCTCTTGAATTTGGTAAAGAGTCTTCGATACTTAGGCTGGGAGATAAATCATCAATCCTAACCCCAATTTTATGATGTACTAAGCAATTCCTTTTTGGAATCCTCGGATAAATCCTTCCTCCAAACATTAGCACTCTAAGTTCTTCACTTTAATCAGCTCATCATGAGTACGCTCCACCTCGATCAACTCATCATGAGTATGCTTCACCTCTAACGCTAGAGAGAAAGAGAAGTTGACTTGTTCACCAGCTCAGTCCTACATCCAGTTAGTTGATCCTCTAGAGCTATCACTTCTTTGTCCTTAAACTCATTATTTCCTCATACTCACCTTGAAAGTATTTTATCTTCATAAATTCAGCATTCCACTCATCTAGAGTAACACCCAAATGAGCCATAACCCCTAATATTTAGGTTACCTACAATCAAAAAATCACAAATATTAGACTTGAAAAAAATAATAAAGGAAGAGAAAGTGAAGATAACATACTAATTCGTCTGCTCATTAATGTATTATGCATATATGCTTTAACACCTCCTTAAAAATATGCGGCTTGGAGGGATGAATACCACCATTATGAGTCAAGATAGCTAAACTCTCATAGGCCAACTGAGGGAGAACACCTTCTTCACAACCTCCACTATTGTTTGATATAATTACTCTAGCATATGTCTTTTTTTTTCTTTAGAGAGGAAGCATTATTGTCACCGTGACTTCATAATGGGTTTTTTTTGGAAGAATTTTATGAATATGAGGAGACCTTTCATCATCTTTACTTGATCTCTTTAGTGGAAGAGCATGAGACCTCCCTGCCTGAATAGAAAGGCCAATCTTGAACATTTTATCTTCAACTATATACTTGCCAATGTGACGCAACTCATGCTACAAGCTTCCTACATCAGGAACATTGAGAGTTTTTAATATTTCATTTCTCTAATCAGTAATAGATTTGGAAGGTCATTCAATCTTTCCCATCTCTCAAGGAGATGCCACTAATTTTTCATAAAGAAGAACCCATTAGACCAACTTCTAAATGGATCACATGCTAAAACTTCTATCCAAGTTTTTATACCTTGATATGAAACACATCCCTGAGCATCACATGTGAATCTACACAATATACATAAGTACTTGATGTTCAAAGTCACACCACGCTCCCTAATGAAGACTACTAAATTGATAATAATCACTAGAGCTTGAAAAAAAATTATGATAAAGCTACACCGCATATTTTAATAATTTTGATCAATTTGGGAGCCAAAGGGAATTGCAGTTCGACATGAAGAATCATCTAAAAAATAGTAATATAGTCCTTGAGGAGGAAAATGCACTGACTTTTTTTGGCAACAAAAGCCACCAGCACATTTGGAAAATGAAATTTCTTATGATGCACCATTAAACTATCAGTTGTCATAGTGGATAATATATCATCTGTAGCTATCATGTTATTAGATTTCTTCTGGCTGTCATCCTATGAAAATGCATAATAAGTATAAAATAAAAAAAAAGAGAGAGGATGTGGTGTTTATTTTTGGATGTATGAGGGGACCACCACATAGATCTTAGGGGATGCTTATTGAAGTGATAATGTATGACATTGAGGTATGATGTACTATCTCGAAAGATAGAGGCATCACCCTTCAATAGACCTAATCACCTAATAAGGGCTCTTAAGGCATGATGAGTCTTCGAATATACCATAGATGTTTCCCCTGCTTTACATGGATGAATAAAGTAGGGTTTATATTAAACTGGACTCTAAAATTTTGTATGAGGTAAGCCTCCATAGTTAATTACATCCTAGGAATGAAATTCCCTCAGAATACTCTTGATTAAAGTACATAATTATCATCTCCAAAGACTTCAAGGTTAGACTATCAAAGAATTAGTTATGTTTAGAAAATCAATTAGGAAAGTTCAAGGAGAAGACTTATTTTTAGAATCCAAAGGGAGGAAGTAGGGAATTCTCATGATATTAGAAAGCCTAGTGAACATTCCATTATATCTTATAATTGGGTTTTATATATTTGAAAGTGAAGAGATTTATTTATTTGAGTTAAATTTTATTAGATTGCTAAGGATTATAATCTATCAACACAAGGTTATGAAAATGCCTAAGAGGTGAGAATTTATGCTTGTAGCCCAAAGAAAACTCTTACCTCGGATCCTAAATCTAGGGGAGCTTTAGTAAGAGCTAAAGCATAACCTAAATCTAAGAGATAGGTGGACATAAGGGTTTACCTCCATAATAGAGGATAAACCATCCAACTTAGACTTATAACTGCCTGGAGTGGCTGCCAGCTAACTCCTTCTGATTTTAAAACCATGTAGTCCGGTCATATGAATTACAAGATAGCTAGGGTAGTTATTTAATTTGAAAGAGACTAAAGTCCTGAACCCACTCCCTAAGAGGCTAGAGCATGAGTGATATGAGCATATGACTTAATATATAAATGCAAAATAATTTTAAATTTTATTTAATTTGTTGACACATCATCTAAACAAAGGCTTTGAGATTTTTATATGTATAAATGAAGGATGAAGTGGATTATTGTCCATTCAAAAAAGAGAGGGTCAAGCTTAGTCAGTAGGGGTTGCTCTCACAGGTCAAGTGGTCCCTATGCATGTAAGAATAGAGGCCCTCATTTTATAAGAGTGTTTCAAGATGATATGTAAGATGTGAGACATACAACCATACAACTAATGGGTTACTAAATCTTTTAGTTATCTTGATTTATGTCCTAAGCTTTATGGTGAGGTTATGAGTTATTTAAAATTTAGTTATGAGTGATTAGTCGGATAAAAAATTTACTTTGTCCTAAGAACCTATGCATCTAGGCCACACATTAAGGCATCAAATATAAGAAACTATGAATAAGCATGTTGTTATAATGCACAACTTAAATAAATCATCAAATAATTTTATAACTACTGTAAATGAATAAGAGGCCGGTGTGGTTGGTTGTTGTAGTACAACTCAAAAAGAGAAAAAATGGGTAGCCAAGCTCTACCCTTATACAACCCGAAATATAAAAGAATAATTATAATTAGAAATGAATACATGCTAAGGGAGGAGAGAGGGGGGAGGGATTCTTCATTCTTCATATCTCCATTTTTGATTTGGTTTCTTCTTTGATTTGGATGGTCCTTCAAAGGCATCACCCAGACAAAATCTCGCCATCCCCTATACCCCATAGCACTAATCCTAATTCCTATTGTAAAATTACATTCATATAATAAAAAGTTAATCTAACTACACCAAAAAATAGAGGTTAGCTAAACACACATATAATCCCAAGTAGTTATATGTATAATTTGGACTTAGCACCCCGCATATGGGTAACAAAGCCCACCTGTTCTAACTTGAATTATGCTTAAGGGTTTAAGCAACCTATAAAAAGAGCATTCATATTTATTTTTAAGCATCTCTTAAGAATAATCCCCTGTAGAAAATATTATTAGGCTAATATCATCCTACAATCTAGTTTACAAAGCATACACTCTAGTCTAAAATAATACATCATAAAACAAAATATACATCACATCATACACTATCCTAACTTAGAGCTAGAAGTGATGACTTAATTCTAATGTGTGTGTTAAGGCTTTGTGTGATATGTCTTACTATGCATTAGAGTTATATTTTTCTAAGTGTAAAATCCTTTCAAGTTAACATGAAGGTTGGTTTCACTTTAAATTATTTAAGTGGTTTGTAAATTTTAGTTTATAATTTATTTCATTTCATGTAATTTACACTTAACAACTTAGTGTTGTAAAGAGAAGGAAGAGGATTACCCTCTTCCATCCTTACCTTCAGCCACTTTCTAAAGCATGTTAATTTGATTTAGTTCACTTTAATGAATGGCTTATTATACATTTTAATTAATCTTTAGTTTAGGTTCACTTTAAGTAACTCTATTTAATGTGAAAGGCATCTTAGGATTAACATGATTGAATTACTTCCACATGACAATATTTAATCATTCATTTTAATCACATACAACAAGCATATGATTTGATCCTAAGTATAGCTATACATACAACATGTTTTAGCACACTTAAATGAATGTATATTTTTGGAGTATGTGTTCCATCTAATTGAATTACTTAATACATGCTAATTAAAGCTCTATCTAAATTCTTATACAAAAACACATAGGAATGAAATTTAATGTGTGTGTGTCATTATTAACCAGGAAGTGAGGTAATAAAATGACCTCCTTAGTACTAACTAAAGCCTTTATTCCCAGGATGTCCAGACTATATACCCATTTGCATTCAAACATATATTTGCATACATGAATCATAAGAAAGAGAACTTCAAATCACATGATTAATTAATTCAATGACTTAAATAATTATGTATGGATGTAGTTTTATAGAAAAGGGGATTGTCATTCACTAATCACATATACATACACATGTATAAAGACATAAACAAGTATGTGATGTTGTTAACCAAGGAGTGAGATAATCAAATGACCTCCTTGGGGCTAGCTAAAGCCTCATATCCCTGAGATGTCCATATTCTATACTTGCTTTTCTTAAATACACATGAATGTATACATAAATAAGCAAAAGAAAACCATGCAAAGATTGTATTTTTATTTGGTTGATTCATTTATGCATGTGAATTAAAGTTCTATCCGAATCCTAATATGCAAATACATGTAAATGAAATCAACTAAGTACATGTCATTGTTAACAAGGGAAGTGAGGTAATCAAATGATCTCCTTGGAGCTAGCTAAAGCCTCATATTCTTGGGATGTATAAACTATATACTTGTTAATATTTAAATACATGTAAAACTACATATGAATCAAAGAAGAGAAAGAGCTTTACTTCACATATCTAAGCTACAAGTACATGCAAAATCTATATGTATTCATAACTACTATCACTCTAATCAATGTAATGGATTTATAAACTTTGAAAAGTAATTTGAATTTATTAGTGATAATAGTCACACATATTATACATTAATCCAACACATACAAGCTTACATAAAGGAAAAGCATTTGATTTAATTAATTTTGAAAAGCATTTTGATTTAAAATTTATTTGATTGAAAAGGAATAAATAAAAGAATTTCATATTAAATAAAGCCATTTAAAGTAAACCAAAGCTTCTCATTACCACTTTTAACTTCATATTTTAATTTGATTTAAGGAATGTGAGAAAAAGTTTGTTGATCTTAACCCATTCCCATGTTAGTGAGTTAACTTGGTTTAATGAAATGTAATTAAGTTGAATTTATGAGTTAATTAGGTTGTAGTATGCATTAAATACATTAATTAACCCTTTCCTATGTTACCTTAATATAATTATCTAAATAATTATGAGCCAACATGATATAAATATGAATTAAAAATTAAATTAGCAATGGTCCTATGAATTAAAAGGGCCTAATGCAATTAGCTCACAATTAATGATTAATTAAATTAAGAAACTTATATAAGTAGTCTTATGGTTTCCCCACACATGTGGATTAACCATAATTTTCTTAAGTGGCTTTAAGTTATTAAACTAAAGATCTACCCATGATTTAATTAATTAAGATTAGATGTGATTATGATTTTAATTTGATTAATTAACCAAATAATTAATTACAACAAATGAAGTGAACTTAGGGAAAGAGGCTAGGAAAGAGGTCCCAACCCTACTCCATTAGTCCATTCACTGTTGGACAATGATTAGTGAACTTAATTAACCAATTTATTATTGTTCATGAGATTAATTAACTATTAATTAGATTAAGGGAGTGATTAGGGTTTAATTGGTCAATTCCCCTAATTAAGCAAGAAATAAATCCAAAAAAATCATGGGAGGTAGAGGTCAACCCTCTAAACAGACCCACATAATTTGGAATTAATTACTCAAATAATTAAGGAGTAATTAAGCTAACTAATTTTATAATTAACTTTAATTAAGCCTTAATCACTATTCAAAATAAATTGGAATCATTTTTAATTAATTTACCTCTAAAATACCTTTAAAATGAGTATTTATATGTATTTTTTGAATTTTTCTACAATTTGTTATGAATTATGGAAGTTTCAGCCATTAAAAATAATTAATTAGCCCTAATCAAGCCTAATCCCATTAGGGCCACATAGGCCGCTGATGTGGCGCACTTTCCATGTGGCATCATGGGATTGGTCACTTAAACATGTCTAACTTAGTGCTGATGTGCTTGGCAGCAGATGCGCTTTCATCTCCGCCGTCCGATCTCAAATCGGATGGCTTAGATCAAACTCGCGGTTCCTTAAGGGATAAAATCAAAGAAAATCTAGTGAATAATCATGACCGTCCATTTCAATCATGCAGAACAGATGGTGCATGATCGATCATCCTCTGAGTGATGAAATACAAAGGCCATCCACCACTCCTCGTTCGATCTGAGCTCACCCGAGCTCGGATGGCATTAAAAACTAGCCCCCACCTTCGCATGAAGGATCTAAAGGGATCCAATGGCTAAGATCGTATGACATTACATTTCCCTTAAAAGAGCTCCAACTAAAATCATCCAAAGCTCAGTTTTAATGGAATTACCTTGCTGG
This sequence comes from Cymbidium sinense, assembly GCA_021442155.1. Classification (NCBI taxonomy): domain Eukaryota; kingdom Viridiplantae; phylum Streptophyta; class Magnoliopsida; order Asparagales; family Orchidaceae; genus Cymbidium; species Cymbidium sinense. The sequence continues at coordinate 9,419,499 of CM038217.1, forward strand.
AGCTCAAGACTAGTGGCAAATTCAATTGAGGAAGCTTTGTCTAGTGGAAATGAAGCCCTATTAGCAGTAATTGGATCTATTCTTCATCATTACTCTAAGGGCTATGACATTTATTTTTAGATGTATGGAGTAACACCACCTGATCATAATGGGTACTTACTGAAGTGATCAGTGACATCATTGAGGTATTATGTACTATCTTGAAAGATAGAGTCATCACCCTTCAATGGACCTAATCACCTAATAAGGACTCCTAAGGCATGATGAGTCTTTGAATATACCATATATTTTTCCCCTACTTTACATGGATGAGTAAATAAGGGTTTATATTAAACTGAGTTCTAAAGTTCTCTATGGAGGCCAGCCTCCATAGTTAATTACATCTTGGGAAGAAAAATTCTAAGAATACTATCGATTAAAGTAGACAATTATCATCTCCAAAGATTTCAAGGTTAGACTATCAAAGGATTGGTTATGTTTAAAAAATCAATTGGGAAAGTACAAGGAGAAGACTTACTTTTGAAAGTGAGGAATGCTCATGATACTAGGAAGTCTGGTAAGCATTCCAATATATCCTATGGTTAGGCTTTATATGTTTGAAAGTGAAGAGAATTATTTTATGTTTGAGTTAAAATTTATTAGATTGTTAGGGCTTATAATCCAACATCACAAGATTGTGGAAATGCCTAAGAGGTGAGGATTTATGCTTGTAGACCGAAAGAAATAGCAACCTCGGATCCTAAATCTAGGTAGCTTTAGCATAAGCTAAAGCAAGACCTAAATCTAAGCAAAGATGGGCATAAGGTTTATCTCTACAAGTGAGGATAAACCACCAGACTTCTGGACTTACAACCGCCTGGAGTGGTCGGCTAACCCTCCTAAGATTCAAATCCATGTGGTTCGATCATATGAAATTAAAAGAAAGGGGTTATTTTTTATTTAGAAAAGAGACTAATGTCCTTAAACCACTTCTAGAAGACTAGAGCATGAGTGGTATGAGTAATGACTTAATCCAATGCAAAAATCTAATGCAAAATATTTTAAAATTTTAGTTAATTTTTAACACTTCATTTGGACAATGGCTATAAGATTTTGATGCTTACATGCATAATAAAATAAAGTCATTGGTTAAATTAGTGGGAAGGGGTGTTTTCTAACACAAGGGATGCCCTCAAAGGTCAAGCATTCCCCTATTGTGTAAGGATAGAAATCCCCTATTTTCAAGAGTGAAATAATATGATATGCATGTTGTGAAACATTCAACCATTTAGCTAAGGGGTTGCTAAATCTTTTAATTATCTTATTTAAGACCTAGGCTTTATAGTGAGATTATGAGTTATTTTAAAATTTAGTTATGAGTGATTAATTGGGGTAGAAAAATTAATTTTACCCTAAGAGCCTAACATATCCAGGCCACACATTAAAGCATCATTCATTTAAGAAACTAAGAAAAGCATGTCATTTCTAGTGCTCAAACTAAACAAATCAACAAACATTTTTATAAAACTAATGTAAAAGAATAAGAGGCCGATGTGGTTGGGTACCTCCGTACAACCCAAAAAAAGATGGGTAGCTGAGCTCTACCCTTATACAACCCAAAATTACAAAATAATAATTATAATTTATAATGAATGAATTCTATGGGAGGTCTTCATTCTTCATTCTTCATGTCTTCATGTATCTTCCTTCATCTTTAATTTGGTGGACTTCAAGGCATTACATAGCACCCCAAGACAAAGCCTTCTAACAAATGCTCATCCTAATCCCTAATAGCACCAATCCTAATTCCTAATGCAAAATTATATTAAAAATAGGAAAGGTAAATCTAACTATACCTGCAAAATAGAGATTAGCTAAACATACATACATTCCTAAGCAGTTATATTTATGACTTGGACTTAGCACCCTGCACATGGGTAACCAAGCCCACCTGTCCTAACTTGGATTATGCTTAGAGGATTAAGCAACCTACAAAGAGAGCATTAATATTTATTTTTAAGCAACCCCTTTAGCATAATGCCCTGTAGAAAATAGCATTAGACTAACAACGACCTAACATCTAGTCTACGAAGCATACAACCTAACATCCAGTCTGAAATAATACATCACAAAACAAAATATTCATCACATCATGCACCATCCTAACTTAGGACTAGAAGTGGTGTCTTAATTCTAATGTGTGTGTTAAGGCTTATGTGGTATGTCTTGTTAGGCATTAGAGTTATAATTTTCTAAGTTTGGAAAGATTTAATTTAACATAAAGGGTTGGTTTCACTATAAGTTGCTTAATTGATTTGAGAATTTTAATTTATGTTTCTTTTGTTTCATATGACCTACACTTAGAAACTAAGTGTTATGAAGAGAAGAAATGGGATCATTCCCTCTTAACCCTACCTTAAGCCATTTTTTAAAGTGCATTAATTTGATTTATATCTTTAGTGAATGGCTTATTAAATGATTTAATTAATCCTAAGTTTAGGTTCACTTTAAATACTCATATTCAATATGAAAGTCAGTCTTAAGATTAACTTTATTAAACTACTACAACATGACATATATTAAATCATTCATTTCCATCACATCTAACATGCATATGATTTAATCCTAAGTGTATATATACATGCAACATATTTTAACACACTTAAATGATAAATGTATGTGTAAGTTTAGAATTTATATTTTTATTTGATTAAATTTTTTATCATATTAATTTAAAGACTTTATCCAAATTCTTATACAAAGAGACATAAGAATGAAATTAAATAGGTATGTGTCGTTGTTAAACCAGGGAAGTGAGGTAATCAAATGACCTCCTTGGGGCTAGCTAAAGCCTCATATTCCCAGGATGTCCATACTATATACCCATTTGCATTCAAACATATGTAAATTCGTATACATGAACATAAAAAGTAAACTTCAAATCATATGGCTAATTAATTCAACTATAGACAATTATTAATGCATACAATTTTAATATGAAAGGAGATTTTCATTCATTAATCACATATACATACACATGTATAAAGACATAAATAAGTACGTGTCATTGTTAAACTAGAGTATTGAGGTAATCAAATGATCTCCTTGGGGCTAACTAAAGCCTTGTATTCTCAGGATGTCTAGATTGTATACTTATTTTTCTTAAATACACATGAATGTATACATAAATGAAGGAAAGAAAACCATACAAAAATTACATTTTTATTTGATTAAAACATTTATGTGTGTGAATTAAAGCTCTATCCAAATTCTAATATTGAAATACATAAGAATGAAATCAAATTGGTATGTGCCATTGTTAAACCAAGGAAGTGAGGTAATCAAATAACCTCCTTGGGGCTAGCTAAAGCCTTGTATTCTCTGGATGTCTAGATTACCATTCTAACTTATGTAAATCAACATGTGAATAAAGTAAAGAGACTTTACTTCATACACTTTAATCTATAAGCACACATCTTACATGTATTTATAACTATCATTTCTACACATGTCATCATTCATTTATAAGCTTTTGAAAAATACATTTGGATTTAATAGTGATAATAGCCACACATATATTAAATTAATTCAATATAAGCAAGCTTTACATAAAGGAAACCCATTTTTTTACTTTACTTGATTTTGAAAAGATGGATGCATGAATTCAAATGGCATACCAAATTTAACATGATTGAAAAGAGAACAATCAAATATAAGCACGTGATTCATTCAACCAAATTAGTTTATAAGGACAGTCAAAGCAAATAAGATTATTTGAAGCAAACCAAAGCTTCTTTATTAATTAATTTTTGGATTTGATCTGATTTAAGAGGAGAACATAAATTGTCACTTGATATTTTAAACCCATTCCCACATTAGTGATTTGGTTTAGTTTAAGAAATGTAATTAAGTTTATTTTATGGGCTAATTAGGTTGAACCCTTAATTAGATCTGTTGATTACGCTTGCCTATGTCACCTTAAGCTAATTAACTAAGTAATTATGAGCCAACATGATATGCATGGAAAGTAAACTTATAATGATCCTAGAAATTAAAATGGGCTTAATGCAATTAGCTCATGATTAATAGTTAATTAGATTAATGGACTTAATTAACTGCTCTTATGGTTTTCCCACACATATGGACTAACCATAATTTCATTACTTCTTTAGGTTATGAAACACCTAAAGATCTATCCAAGAATTAATTAATTAATTGATATGATTATGATTTTAATTTAATTAATTAAACTTTAATTGATTTGATTTTTGAAAAGGAGAAAAGAACTTAGGGGAAAATGTTAAGAATGAGGTCCCAACCTTATCCCTAGTTCATTTAATGTTAAATAATGATTAACAAACTTAATTAACTAATTTATTACTATTCATGGGATTAATTAAGGTTTAATTAGTAAAATATTTTAATTAAGTGAGCAATAAATCCTAAGAAAATCATGGGAGGCAGAGGTTATCCCATTAAATTAACCCACAAAATTTGGGATTAATTGCTCAAGTAATTAAGGAGTAATTAAGCTAATAAATTTTATAATTAAACCCTAATTAATCCTTAATTACTATTCAAAATTAGTTTAAATAGTTTTCAGTTAATTCTCTTCTGAAATACCTTTAAAATGAGTATTTATTTCTATTTATTTGATTTTATTTATAATTAGTTATGATTTTTAGAAGTTTCATCCATTAAAAAGGATTAATTAAGCCTAATTACAACTAATCCCATCGGTGACGTGGCACTAATGCGGTGTGCTTTCCACATGGCGCCATGGGATTGGCTTTTTAGAACTTTTCCGACTCAATGGTTAGCATTAAGGCGGTGGCCCGCGATTTAAGCCTTAATCAAATCGGATCGATCTATCAGATCTAATCATGACCGTTCATTCCAATCACATGGAACAGATGGTGCGTGATCTATCGCCACGGGAATGAGGGAAAATGGGGTCCAACCACCATTACTCACTTGATTTGAGCTCACCCGAGCTCGGATCGACTCCAAACAGATCCCACACCTTCATGACATCGATTAGAGGGGATCCAACGGTCAAGATAACATGAGATGACCATTTCCTTCAAAAAGCTCCAACAAAATTTTCACCCAAGGTCGGTTTCAATGGCATACCTTGATAGAGCTCAAGACTGGTGGCGCAAGAAATTGAGGAAGCTTCGTCTAGTGGAGACGAAGCCCTACTGATCGACACGAGCTTTGATTTGATGTAGTTTGCTCGGAAGGCCATGAACCAAAGCTTGGGAGGTATGTTCTAATCGAAGTCACACATTTGATGGTCGATGGGATCAAGAAGTGATTCATTCTTACTCGATGGAGTGTGGGGATGGTGTGTGCAAAGTTAATTTGACTTTGGTGGAGGTTTAAGCAAGTTGAGATCGAAGGAAGGGTGCCCTATTTCAGGATGGATGAGAATGGCTTTTTCTGATTGAGGAAAGAGCTTAGGAGCTTGGGAAATGGCTCAACTTGAAATAAGCCATAAGTGGGTTGGGCTAAATTTCAAGTCATTTGGAATTGATTAGGTTCAATTTAACCCATTTATGTTAAATTGGGTCAAATCAAGTTAGGTTGACCAATTGGTCAAATTGGGTCAAACTAAGGGTTGAGTAAAGTTCATATGATCATTTGTGATGTATTGGTGTCATTGGTTTGGTTTAATTTAGCTTAGATTTTATTTTGGTTCATTTGAGTTCATTTGGGTCAAATGGGTCAAGTTGACCAACCTGACCCAATTAGCCAAATTAGCTTGAATCATGACTTGGTTTGGGTTTGGTTGATAATTTAGAGTATGTTGTAGGCTTTGGTTGAGTTTAATTTGGATTTCCTTGAGTTTTAGATTAGTTTGACCCTTTAGGTCAAGTTGGGTTCAATAGGTCATTTTAGTCTAGTGGGTCAATTGGGCTCAATTGAGGCTTTGGTCAAGTTCAACAATCAATTTGGAATGAACTTGAGCCATTGGTGCAATCAATTTAGTTTATATTTTGATTTGATCAAATTTGGTCTTTTAGGTCAATTTGGGTCAACTTGGGTCAAGAGGGCCAATTGGGCTTAGTTTGGCTCAATTGAAGGTCATGTTCAAATATTGATTTTGGGTTGCTATGAATCATTGGTTTTAAGGGATTTGTCTTAGGTTATAATTTGGCTAGTTTGGGTTCATATGGTTTATGAAGGTTGACTTGGTCAAAGGACCAAGTTGACTTGGTTTGACCTAATTTTTGGCAATTGATCAACCTAGGGTGATCAACAATCATGATGGGAGATTTTGATGCGCTTGGTTCAATCCAACTTGGGTAGGATTGGAACTTGGCTCAAATAGGTTAAATTGGCCACTTCGGATCAAGTGGACCAATTGGGTTTAGATAACTTGATTTTGGGTTGAGTTAATTTAGTTGAGTTTATATATGGATTTGGGATTGATATATAGATTCAATTGCAATTGATTTGGGTTTAGATGAGTTTTGGTTCATTTGAATATTTCAAGTCAAATAGGGTCAAGTTGGGTTTGACTTAAGTTGGTTTTGGTTTGACTTGATGATTGTAGATTTCACATATCTTTGGGATGATAATTGAAGGAATAATTGATTCATGAGAAAATCAATTGATTTTGGGTTTTGGAATGAAAGAATTTTGCTAAGTCCCTAGAGTTAGGTCATGTGGCTTAGATTTGAATTTTGATTTAGTTTGATTCGGTTTTGATGATTTAAATGTATATTTCATTTATATTTATGAAGATGATTGAAGATATGATTGATTCATGAAAAAATTAATTGAGTTTGATTGGGTTAAGATTTGACTAAGCCCATGGGATTGATTCATATGTCTTAGAAAGGGTTTTGATTTAATTTGATTTAGTTTGATTTGGTTTTGAGCATTTAAATGTAGATTTGATTTATATTTTGGAAGATGAATAAATTGATTTTGGATTGATTTGAATGGGATTTTGGCTAAGTACATGAAAGAGATTCAAAGGACTTAGGTAGGATTTGGTATGATTGTAGATTTTGGCAAATTGGATTTGGGATTGAGTTTTATTATAAGTTTGATAGATTGATTGAAGGGTTGAATTGATATGTGAGAGAATCACTTTAGTTTGACTTGATTTGAATTTGTCTAAGGCTAAGTCCATAAGATAAAATCATAGGGCTTAGGTTGATTTTGAATTTGGATTTGATCATGAGCTTCAATCATTTGGCTTGTAATTTAGATTTGGATTTGGGATTGAATTTGGTGTTTAAATTGAACTTGAGGTTTGGTTTGAGAAGGTGAACATGGATTGGATTTGGGTTATAGGGTAGGTGAATTATCCTAATCCCTAAGGCATAACCTCATCCTATGGTTAACCCTTATAAGTCACTAGGCGTTAAGTGTTTACCTAATTTCTAGAAGTGTCTTTTGACTAAGGAAGTCTAAGTGTTTAGAAGACTCCTAAGTCTAAGATGAGGAGATTCAGAACTCACTCCAAAAAGTGAGGTCAATAAAAGAGCCCCCAATAGGTGTGGTGTAACTAACAAGGCATACTGCACGTATTGGCATTGATCAAGATGATCAACAACATCTAAAGGATTGAAAACAATAACAAATATGATCTATACCTAAACCCAAAGGTAGATAGAATCATGATCTTAGTGCAATCCAACTCAACTTATGCCGAGGGCACAAGAGAGCCAAAAGGATTTGGTTGGAATTTTATGTCAAGGACATGAAGGAATATCTGCTATGAGATCACACATGCATTGGACATGACATGTGAGAGGTTTATGTTGAGGGCATAAAAGAGAGATCCATTGGGGATTGAGTATATGAACCTTTTACTAAGGAAGAAGGTTTGAGTTATCCACTTGGGATATGGATTTGATTTTGATTTTGAATATGATTTGTGGGAAGAAGATCAGCTGGGGATGAGAATCTATAATTCGCTAGGGATTAAGATCAAATTAATTTTAATTTATTTTATCTTAATTGATGTGGAAGCATATACACTAGGGATATGGGCTCGAATCCACTAAGGATTGGGAATACCACTAGGGAAGTATGTTGGGTTATCCACCGGGGATAAGAGTTTGGTTGGATTTCTTTGATTTGTTTGATTGCCTCGCTAGAGAGATGGGTTCATATTTTTTAAATTAGGCTCCACTATGAGAGTTGGTTTTGATTTGTCATGGCTCCATGGGAGGATGGTTTTGAATTGAGGGCATATCCAATTGGGATGTGAGCTCTATTAAATTTGATAGATTTAATTCAAAGACCCTATCTGTCTGCGATGGACCCACTGAGAAGGGGCTATCTTAGATTTACGAATCCAAAGGGATAGTCTGCCACCTGAAGGGAGAGACTATCCAACCTAAGGGTTGCCTTTCGGTGTGCAATGACTATGTTAGGAAGAAGGCATATCGGACTTACATCTTCCAAAGCAGGGAACAATTGTTGGGCTAACCTATTGATGGTGCAATTAATTAAACCCAAGGCTTAATTACCGAAAGTGAATGGGGGACTTACATCAAGAGTAGTCTGGATTAATTTCATTTTAATTTGATGGACCCTGTTGGTGTACAATAGATCCATTGAGTAGGGGCTATGTCAGCCTTGACTTATCTCAGGTTTACAAATCCAAAGGGATAGCCTACCGGTCGCAGGGTAGAGTTAACCAACCTAAGGGTTATCTTTCGGTGTGCAATGGCTGTGCTAGAAAGAAAGCATAGTAGACTTACATCTTCCAAAGCAAAGAATAGCCATTGGGGTGACCTGTTGGATGTGTAATAAATTAAACTCACCTAGGGTGACTATTAAGAGAGTGTCACTGGGAACTTATCTCAACTCAAGAGTAGTCATGCAATTCCTATAGGAGTTTTGTTCACACTGCTCTAAAGATGGGATGTCATCTTGAGAAAAGGAACTGTTGGGAGGTGTTCTCTTAATCCACAAATGAATATATATTTTATTTGTTTTACATGTTTGTGTGGACCCTGTTGGTGTGTGAGAGACCACACTAAGAAGGGGCTATGTCGGCCTTGACCCATCTCAGATTTATTAGACCAAGGGAGAATCTACACTTCCCCAGGATAGATTCTTCAACCACAGGGGTGGTTACTAGGAAAGGGGAATTATCTAATCTAATAGTAACATGGGTAGTGTCTAAATAAGGTCGCAAAGGATGTGATCCAAAGAGAGTGCCGACAGGGGAGGTACCGCTAGGGGTGTTTTCTGAGCCATGGAAAAGAAAGCCTATAGGTGTACAGTGGCCAACTCAAGAAGAAAGAGTAGCATACTTACATCTACCATGAGTGGTGTATCCACTGGTGGGTCACTGTCATCATAGTGAGAACTAACCAAACCTAAGGTGTTTGTCATGCAACAATCAGTCTAGGAAGAAGGTGTGTAGTCTTATATCTCCCTAAAGCAAAACCAATCATCGGGATAGTTTGTCACTAGCAAGACAAATGCTATCGACCTAGGGCTACCCATCAATGTGCAACAACTGTGCTAGGAAGAAAGCATAGTAGACTGACATCTTCCAAATCAAGGAACAACCATTGGGGTGACCCATTGTTGGCACAATAAGTCAGCCCAACCTATGGGCAACTACTAAGTAGGGAGTCACGAAGAAGGACTGGACCTAGACTTGAAGTAATCAAGAGGAAAGGAGTTACTGGGGCACTTACCCTAATCCTCAAATATACTCAACGCGGTCAATGCACGATGGCTAGTTCAAGAAGAAAGTGTAGCAGACTTACATCCTCTTAAATGAAGTCATCATGAAGTAGCTTATTGGTCGTACAGTAAGGCCTACCAAACTAACAGGGCACTCATCAATGTGCAATGGCCGAGTAAGAAAAGAAAGTGTAGCAAACTTACATCCTCCAAAATAAGAAGACTAGTGGGGTGACACACTAGCAGGGTAGTATGTCAAGATGACCTAGAGCAGCTATTGAGTGAGTGTTGTTGGGGGCGTTATCCAAACTCAAAGTAGCCCAAATAAAAGATATATGTTTATTTATGTGTTTTTGTGTAGTTTATGTTGTGTTGAGTTAAAGGAAATAGGATGTTGCTTGGGTTATCTTACACCTATCCTAAACACATTGTGGCAGATTAACAAGCAAAGATGTTTTCAATATGGAAGGGATTGAATTTGAAATGGGATTTTTATTGATTATAAAGATTTTCAAACACAAATTTAAGGATAATATTTCTTTAGGTAAAGCCTCTTGATCAGAAGCATCAGACGCTCTCTTTTATGATTAATAAGTTGATAAGATCCTCCTTTGTAGGCCTTCTCTATGACAAAAAGGCATTCCCAAGTGGGTTCAAACTTGCCTCTCATCTTGCGACAAGCAACAATTGGTCTCCTTAGAGGTAAAATAAGCTCTCCTACTTGAAAAGCTCTAGGACTGACCAACTTATTGTGAGCTTAAATCATTTTGTCTTTATATAACTCGATATTTTGGCACGCCTGTATGCGTCTCTCCTCCAAACTTTCGAGCTCTTCTAATTACAACTTGGCATTCTGCTCCATTATGATCTTGCTACCCACAGCTATCCTTAGGAACGAGAGTTGGACTTCTAATGGTAGAATGACTTCAGACCCATACATTAAGGAGAAAGGGGTATATTGAGTTGGGGTTCTATATGTGGTGTGGTAGGCCCACAAGGCTTCAACTAATTGCTCATGCCACCGCTGTCATCGAGTATCTTTTTGAGTATCTAGATGAGAGTTTTGTTGAAGGCTTCTATGAAGCTATTTGCCCTTGGGTAGAATGGTAGAATATCTCTGATCTATGCTATGTCTGGGCAAAGTTGTTGATCTTGGTGCTCTTGAATGCAATACCATTATTGAATATAATTCATCGAGGCACCTCTAACCTATATACGATATGGTTCCTAAAAAATTGGAGCACATGTTGAGTTGTGATCTCTCTGAGTGGAATTGACTCCATCATTTGGAAAAGTAATCAATAGCAGCTAGGATGAAATGATGACATTTGGAATAAGAAGGGTCAATTGGACCACTATGTCGGTCCCCAACACTCGAATGGCCATGAGGCCAATGTAGAATGTAGAATGTTGGGTGGTTGGTTTAAGACCACGCTATGTACCTGGCACTGGTGGCATCACCTAGCTACGTCCATGCAATCTGTGATCATCGATGTCTAGTAGTATCCAAGTCTCTTGATCTTGGCTTTCATCTTTGGACCAGACTAGTGAGCTCCACATAATCCTGAGTGCACCTTGGTCACAATCTTACGAGCTTCGTGTTTGTCCAAAAAGCATAACCACATATGATCAAGGACTGCCAGTACAAGGTACCATCTACGAGAGCGTAAGAAAGTGCTCTCTACTTCATTTGATAAGCTTGGGACTTCTCTTGAGGTAGTTTTCCTCTATTTAGGTAATCCATGAATGGTTCTATCCAACTCATCATCCTTTTTTGGCAACAACAACCTTCTCTTTAATAAAGTATCTTTCGATGAGTTTAATATCAATAAGGATAAGACTTATCTATTTTGGACCCATATTGGTATAGACTAATCTTCCAGACATGCCAACTCCTTGGCAAGTTTGGCTAAAGCATCTGCTAAGGCATTTTCTCCTCAAAGAATCTTGTAAATGGCAGCCTCTAGGATTTGGGCCAACAACTCCATGGCGTACTTGTGGTAGTGATGGAGCTTAGGGTTTAGAACCTTGTAGGACCCAGTGATTTGATTGATGACTAATTGAGAGTCCCGATAGATATTGATGTTTTGGATGCTTAGAGCAATGACTAATTCTGGACCGATAATCAAAGCCTCATGTTCAACTTCATTATTGGTGCAAAGATTAGATAGGTGATATGATAATCTCATCACATTGGGGTTCAGAGTTAGGAGAACTACTCTTACCCCTACCTTTCTTGAAAGAGTATATTGTGGTTCTTCTCCTATTTGAGAGGAAGTCGCACCATCAAAGTACATCTCCCAACAATGAATGTTAGTGTCTCCTAAGTTCATGATTGGTTCATAGGAGAGGTCATCACTAAGTGGAGAGTCAGCATGGAGTGGGTGAGCTGCTAAGAAATCTACTAGTGCTTGTCCTTTCACTACACAGAGAAGTATAAAAGTACTATCAAATTGCAACAAAATTAGTGACTAACATGCCAACCGTCCGGATAGCGTCGATTGTGTCATGAGATATTGCAGTGGATTGATCCATGAGATCAAGTTCACCTTATAGGAAAGCATGTAGTGTCGTAGCTTTTGGGATACAAAGATTAAAGCTAGGCAATGTTACTCAATGGGTGGATAGTTTGCCTCGGTAGGGACTAGATGATGACTGAGATAGTACAACACATTTTCTTTCCTTCATCATTGGTTTGAGCCAAAAAAGCACCAAGGGAGTTATCTAATGCAATAATGTAAAGTATGAGTAGCTTGCTTGGGATAGGTGCTGCAAGAACTAGCGATGTCATCAAGTAGTGCTTGATGTCTTCAAAGGCATGTTGACACTTATCATCCCACTTGAACTTAGCATCCTTTTTGATAAGTGCTGAGAATGGCTGGAATCTTCTTGATAGGTTGGATATAAAGCATCTTAGATATGCCAACTACTCTTGAAATGATCTGGGTTGAGTTAAACTTTTAGGGGGTGGCATTTCTAATATTTCCTTGATCTTCTCTAGATCAATTTTGATTCACAGGTGTAGAACAACAAACCCAAGAAATTTCTTGAAGCTACTCCGAATGCACACTTCAGGGAGTTCATTTTGAGGTTAAATAATCTTAACCATTCAAAAACTACTCTCAAGTCAAAGAGGCAGTCTTTCATTTCCTTACTTTTGACTACGAGATCATCGACATAGCATTCGACTTAATGATGAATGAGTTGATCGAAGATTCAGTCATGGCCCATGGGTAGGTAGCAGACATTTTTTAGGCTGAAAGGCATGACCATATAGCAATAGATTCCAATCGGGGTTCAAAAGTAGTATTTTTCTCATCTTTGAGGGCCATCTTTATTTGGTTATATCCAGATGAGCCATCCATGAAAGAGAAGACTGCATGAGATGAGGCAATATCCACCATCAGCTCTGAGATCGGTAGTGAAAATTCATCTTTTGGACATGCCTTATTTAAATCCCTAAAATTGACACATATGTGAATTTGGCCATTCTTCTTCTTAACTAGGATGACACTGGCCAACCAGGTAGGGTATTTATCTTCTGGATGAAACCAAAATTGATCAATTTCTTGCCTTCAAAAATGACCTGTTGTTCAATGTCTAATCCCATGCATCTAGGAGCTTGCTTGATAGGGTTAGTACTAGGCTCTATTGCTAGTTTGTTGATTACTACATCAAGAGAAACCAGGCATCTCTTCATAACTCCATGTGAAGTAGTTCATAAACTCAATCAATAGCCTAACTAAGTCATTGGTTTCTATTTCATTCAATAAGAAACTGATGTATGTAGGGTGTGGATCTCCTTCAGTTCTTAAATTTATTTCCTTGAGCTCATCGATGGTTGACTTGATCTCTTCTTTGAACTCTAGTAGTGCATCTTTATCTTCAAAATTATCTGGACCATCAGAAGTTTCTAAGCACACCTCCTCATATGAGATAATGTGATTTGAGAAGAACCTATCATATTTCAAATGATTGGTGATGACTAAGCAGTAGTCATCATCATCGACTGTACCCACCGTATCGAATCCTAGTCCTGGTCTTGATTAGGAGCTTTTGCATTTATTCTTCCATATTCTTTCGAAGTAGTCTGACCTGTGCTTTGACCAACTATGTGGAATTAACACTTTCTTTGTTAAATTATGAACACAAAGCGAGTACTAATCAAAAAGTAATTATATTAAATATTTATATGAGTCACCCTCAAGTTCTACATCAACTAATTGACTTGAGAATGATGCCCCCAAAAAGAACCTCTGAGTCTTCACATCTATGGATGATTTAGGGGCTTCCTTAACTACTAAACCCTCAACTTTTTATGGGGAAAGTAGGGTTAGAGCTAAGGTTCCAATATTATTTCATATATAGACTTGGATACACTTATGCTTTGCTTTAAAGGTCGGTCTTCATCTATCTAGCTCAAGTGTCACCTCCAAAGGAAATCTGCTATTGAGAAGAGTTTCTTGGTGTGCTAACCTTATAAGACTCATCCTTTGAACTTGATTCCAAGTCTATATGGATAGCAAGAATACTCCTGGTATCTGGGACATATCTTCTATTGGGTGTCCAATAAGGATATTTTCCACCCCTGGGACTACCTCTGAATTGACCTCTTCCTTACCTGGTGAAGGTCGAGTCATCCTACCCATATGTTCAAATGTCATAATGAACTGTGGGTGTAATCTAATGTCAGCTTCTCCGCCTCCAAGTCTATTTCTTGGTCCCTTTTATTTTAATTTTCATTTTCTTTTCTTTTTTTTCTTTTTTTTTTTTGAACTTTGGCAAGTTCACAAGAATAAACTTGTTGGTTTTGAGAGAGGTAGTAAGCTGCATCCTCATATATGTTGACCTTGTGAACTACAAATAACTTGAGATCTCTTTTGACATAGTAAGCGATCTCACCTCTCACAAACTTCATACACTGATGTAGAGAGGATGAAATTGTGTTATTTTCATGTATCCATGGTCTCCCAAGCAAAGCATTGAAAGATGTATCTGAGTTTATGATGTGAAACTTGGCTTCAGTCTTCCAATCATTTATCTCAAAAGGTAATACTATGGAGCCTAAGGCCCTCTCACCTTGTTCATTGAATCCTCTCAACATCATCCTCTCCTTTTGGAGTTTGTAGATGTCGATCCTCAAGTAGGCAAGGGTTTTTAGATCATAATATTGATGATTGATGCACGTCAACAAAACTCGATAACCTCATCAACATCCATTGTAATGTAAAGAGAACGGTTATGCTCGGTCATCCCTAGAAGTAAATCTTTATTATTGAATGTAACTCCTAAGATGTCCTTCGAGTGGCATGCCTCCTCTTCAATATAGATCAGCTAAGCTAAGCATATCTCAATCAAGTAAAATCTTGATTAGAGATTCCCTCATCTCTTTAGATAAGATAAGGGCATCATATATGCTTAACTTAGTTGGCAATTTTCTAACATGAGCTAGGACAATGTAATCAACTATGGTTCATCCACAAGCATATCCATAGGTGGAGCATCTTATGGAGGGGTTATCTACTCATTGGAACTAATGACTTGCTTACCCTTATCCTGAGGTGCTACCCTAAGGGGTAGAACTTTTCCACTATGTAGGTTAACTTCGATGACTCCATATGGCGGGTTGGTGGAATGCTCTACCTACTCGTCGGGTATACCTACAACTTCTTCTATGGGACCCTCAGAGTTGGGTGACTCCAAGTCAATCTCAATGGGTGAACCCAATTGATTCAAAAAAGGAAAATTTGATTCATTAGAAAGGATCAATTAAGCTATTATTATTTAGACTTGGAGAGTTTTCAATAAGAATAAAATCAGGAGCATCAAAAGTAGACAAGATATAAGTAGAATCTGCTTTCTTCATTGATTTCTTTCTAGGTGGAGGTACATGATAGAAATCAAAAAAAGAAGTAAGCAGAGTGAGGGGTTTAGCACCCTCATCTACAGATACAATACTCCTGCTGGTAAAAGAAGAGCTGGATGAAGTGGTAGTAGTTACAATAGTGGAAGGAATACTAGACTTGGATGGTGGTTGCGCTACTGGCCTATCCTAGGCAAGTACAGACTACTACTGCTATTATTGAGCTTCCCACCTTCCCCGAGCTCTCCTTGGCAACTTGCATACCCTCCTTAGTGTTGGAGGTTTGAGTTGGCTTAAGCAGCTACAAAGAAAGCTTCTTAATCTTAGAGATGATCTTTTTAGAGGTTTGGGATAAAGAAATATCCAACCTTCTTTTATCTTAAGAGGATCACAAGTATCCCCAAGGATTACTCTAACATAACTAGATGATTATTCTAACAAGTATTCCTTAATGATAACTATGGCACCCGATTTGTAGCTACGCTCAAGCTAGCCTTTAAAAGTGATGCAATCCTCTAAGACATGGCCTAATATGCGATGGTAGGGGCAAAAGTTAGGATTATCGCTCTTGCCTACTTCTTCTGGCCTCTTAGGCTCTGGTACATGAAAATCAGGTTTCTTTTAAAAAAAATTTTAAATATCTTTCTGACTACCTCCCTCTTGAATGAATAGGGCTTATTTAACTTGTCTAGAAGAGTAGGTGGATAGTAGCTACTTTGCGGTGGATATGATACCACTAAGTGTGCTGCTGTGTAGATGGTGGTGACCTTGTGGTGGTTGGTATGATGGCTGGGAGGTGAAAAGGAGGTCGAGCTCATGGTCTCTCAAACTAAACTCTTGCTTCTTCCCTCACAACTTCCTATCGACCTCTTCAAACACTTTTTGAGGCTTGGGTTTGGATGATTGGACTTGGAAGGGAAATTATTTAGCTTCCACTTGCAGAATGGTTGCATTGTTGATTAATTTCTCAAATATTTTAATTATAAATCCCTTGAGGATGAAGATGACTAGGCCATTGATATTCTTGAGAAGAATCTCAATGGCATGATGTTTGGACAGTTATGGTTCACATTTCATACTCAGGTTATGCCACCTGAGAATGTAATCAACAAGGGACTTATTAGACTTTTTATTTTGCACAATGAGGTCGCCCACAGTTACCATCTGTTGGGCTCCAGTAAATCTGTTGATAAAGAGTTTCTCCAACTTAGCAAAAGTCTTCATCGAACTATTGGGCAGTTTGGTGTACTAACCAAATGCAACACCTGACAAACTGCCAACGAAAAAGCATAAAAATTTGTTGTTGCCACCGGTGTTGCAACAACCAGCTCTAAAATGTGTCATATGTTGTCATGGGTTCCCACTGCCATCAAAACTTTTGAACGATGGTGGCATGAACCCTTGGGGATATTGGACTACAATAAATTCCACTAGGTAAGGTCTACCTTTTGGAATGGATGAGCTCCCCTGGGCTTGTGCCAATGCTTCCCTCATTTTTACTCCACCATCTACTTGATGTCTTTCTTATGTGCGGAGGTACTATTTACCACCTTCCTATGCAAACTACCATTGTCCTGATCCATGGGAGGCTTGGGAGGATCTAAGATATGTAAAGCTCGGTGATCGCTCCATGGGACTAGGTCTGGAGCTTGATTCTTAAGTGCTAGAACTACTGCTAAAAAAGTCTCAACCCTCTTCTCCATCCTATTGATCTGCTCATCCTTCTACATATGTTGCTGAAGGAGGTACTAGGTCGAATGAGAGGTGTCACCTTCCTTGATCACAACACCTTCCTGACTTTGATGGTCTTTGTGGAGGGATCCTTGAGTATCGACCATCTAAATTTCTATTGAATCCTCAAATAGATCATCCTTATCAGAGTCAAAATCTTCTCTACGCTCTTCTTGACCAGATTGATCACTCACAAGAAGTTGCTTCTTCCCAGCAAAGTAGTTTTCTAGGATATCATATAGTGAATGATCTCCTACTCTACGTGAACTAATACACACAATGGCGATGACTATAATGTGCTCATCTAAATCTATACGAATATTTTCTGATGGTGCTCTCCTAGGGGATCAAGCCCATGAGGAATGTATTCTACTTTCTTTCTTTTGCTTTGATGGTGGAGTGACTATGACACTTTTGGGTCACCACTCCCTCTTTGCCACTGTTGAAGTGGAAGGTTGAATGGGAGAGCTCAACCTCACCTCAACAGGTTGCATAGATGGAGCAGGATTCTTAGGCCATAGCAGATCACTAATGGAGATGTCCTCTCTCATGATGTTGGTCTTCGTTCTTTGCTAGGGACTGGTGACTATGGAAGGAGGGACTTCAACATGTGACAACGGGTGATGAGTGGAGTAGTGTAGTGGGGAGATTCTCCTATAGTCTTCCTCTCCACCTGAAGTCAAGAGAGAGAGTAAAATTTGCTACCACTCAAGAGTGGAGAGATCTCACTGGGAGAACTCTCATCAGTATTGTGAGAGGCCTCATCGACTTGCCCGACCTCATGCTCATAATGCCGCTTGATCTTCTTATTTTTATTGCAATTCTACGTTCTACTGAGTAGAGCAAAATGAAAGCTAGAACCTACCTCAAAGGTAGGGGAGACTATCTCGAAGGCCAAGATACCTTTCCCCTTCAGAATGGGGGAAACTAGTGAGGAGGTGCTACCCTCACTAGGACTGCAGCAAGGGTAACAACAGACAGGATGACACTATAACAATTAGCACTAGCACTGAAACCAAAATAAACAGAACTAATATTGACACTATTGTGGAAACCTCAATGACCTTCCTATTTGGCGAGGGAAAGTAAAATCTAATGGGATGTCAAAATGAAGGAATGTATTTTGCCCTGCCACCTCCTCTCTACTGACGGTCGTGAGGGTTAGCCCCTCATAGGTGACTCGGACAGCCTCAAATCCATGCCCAAATTGAATGACATGCGTGGTGGTGTTTGTGAGTGCTGATCCAAGGCCAAATCCACACCAGAGGGGAAGGAAAATATCATATTTCCAGCATACATGGTGAAAAACTAATTGAAGAAGCGAATGAAGGACTGAACTGCTATCTCTGCATTTATTGAAAATAGAACTAAATTAGACCCTTACTTTAATAGTTATCTTCAATCATTAATTCTTGATTTTGGAATTTGAACCCACACTTAACAAATTTAGGTATACTAAGTGGCGTTCATTGAATTAGAGAGATTTTGATATTTGAGGAGAGACTTTGTCATAGAATTTGATTTTGATTTGGAACCCATATCCAACATATTTGGGTATGTTGGATGGGTTCGTTCATTTGGAGAGACTTTAGAGATTTGTTTTATTTTATCCTTTGTTTGAAAATTTGATTTTGGAATCTTCACTTAGCAAATTTAGGTATGCTAAATGAGATTCAAATGTATGTTCAAAATTAATTTTTGAAAGCATTTTGTTCATGATGATGTTTGTCATATGTTTGATTTGGTTGATTTAATTTTGATTTGAAAATGGGATCCTTGCTTAACAAATATAGGTATGCTAAGTAAAGCACAAATGTGTTTAGTATTTTGTTGATTCCTTACTTAACAAATTTAGGTATGCAAGTAGGGTTCAAGTGTGTTTGATATTATTTCGATTTGAAAAAGGGAAACTCTTATTTAACAAGTGTGGGTATGTTAAATAGAGTTTAATTTGTATGTGTTGTTTGATGATGGAATTCCTATTTGACAAATTTGGGTATGTCAAATGGAATTCAAATGTATTTTGATTTTCATGATTTTGGAAAAAAGGGAACTCTACTTAACAAACATAGGTATGTTAAATAGAGTTTAATTTGTTTTGATTTTCCAAAATGGAACTTCATTTGACAATTTTGGGTATGTCAAATGGAGTTCAAATATGTTTTGATTTTGTGTGATTTTGAAAAGGGGAACTCTATTTAACAAATGTAGGTATGTTAAATAGAATTCAATTTATTTTGATTTTGAAAAATGAAACTCTCATTTGAAAATTTTGGGTATGTTAAAATGGAGTTCAAATATGTTTTGATTTTGTCTGTGATGTTGCTTTTGATAAGAGGGAACTCTCACTTAACAAATGTAGGTATGTTAAGTGAGGTTCAATGATATGTTGATTTTTTATTTTATTTTGATTTTAAAAGTGGAACTCCATTTAACAAATTTAGGTATGTTAAGTGGAGTTGGTTAATTTTTGAAAAAAGAGCTTAAAATATTTTGAAGAACACTCATTTAACAAATTTGGGTAAGTTAAATGGAATTGGTTGATTGATTAATTTTATTTTGAAAAATGTCTTTTGAAAATTCATTAAAAGGATTTTGATGATGCACATTTGAAAAGGATCCTCATTTAACAAATTTAGGTATGTTAAATGAGGCTTGATTATCTTTATTATAAAAAAGACACTTGAAAGTTTTATGTTTTACAAGCCTTATGTTATGTGAAGTGCATTTAAAAATGATTTTATTTGGAAAGAGTGATTTTTGAAAATTTTATAAAAGACTTGTTTAGTTTGAATTTTATTGAAACTTTCTTGAAGATGGGATGGACCTTGCCTCAACAAGCTAGTGGTAAAGAGGTTCTAAATTTAGTCATCTCCTTTCATTAGTTAATTTATTTTCACCTATTGGGGACCCAATAGGGGTTTCAAGATCTATATGGAGTGAGGTCCTAAAACCTAAAGGATGTTGCCTACCTTTGCTTAAGGACTAAATAAGCTAAATGCCAATGAAAAGAAAGATTGTCTTGGGCTTATATAAAATATAGGTCCACTATCGATACTTGGAGATAATAATTATCTACTAAAGATGGAGAGAGGAACCCTACCCAGAGGAGTTGCTAAAAAAATCTATGGTGTTTATTTTTAGATGTTGGGGGGACACCAGATCATAGGTGGTACTTATTTAAGTGATTATGTACGACATTGAGGTATGATGCACTATCTCAAAAGATAGAGACACCACCCTTCAATGGACCTAATCACATAATAAGGACTCCTAAGGCATGATGGGTCTTTGAATATACCAGAGATTTTTCCCCTACTTTACATGGATGAATAAAATAAAGTTTATATTAAATCGGTTCTAAAATTCCCTATGGAGGCAAGCCACCATAGTTAATTACATCTTAGGGAATGTAATTCTCTAAGAATACTCAATTAAAGTAGATAATTATCTTCTCTAAAGATTTCAAGGTTAGACTATCAAAGGATTGATTATGTTTGGAAAATCAAATTGGGAAAGTTCAAGGAGAAGACTTATTTTTGGAATATAAAGGAGGGAGTAGGAAATACTCATAATAGTAGGAAGCCTGATGAGCATTCCAATCTATCCTATGATTGGGCTTTATATATTTGAAAGTGAAGAGATTGATTTATTTGAGTTGAGCTTTATTAGATTGCAAGATCTTATAATCCATCAACACAAGGTTGTGGAGATGCCTAAGAGGTGAGGGTTTATGCTTGTAGAGAAATAGCTATCTCAGATCCTAAATCTAGGGAGCTTTAGTACAAGCTAAATCACGACCTAAATCTAAGTGAGATGTGGACATAAAGGTTCACCTTCACAAGAGAGGATGAACCGTCCGACTTAGAAATCCCCTATTTTCAAGAGCAAAATAATATGCATGTATGATGTGAAACATACAACATTCAACTAAGGGGTTGCTAAATCTTTTAATTGTCTTGATTTACATCTTAGGCTTTATGGTGAAGTTATGAGTTGTAGAAAATTTTAGTTATGAGTGATTACTTGGGTAGAAAATTTATTTTATCCTATGAGCCTAATTGCATCCAGGACACACATCAAAGTATCAATCATTTAAGAAACTAAGAAAAGCATGCCATTTTTAATGTGCAAACTAAATAAATCATCAAACATTTTATAAAATAGCATAAAAGAATAAGTGGATGGTGCAATCGGTACCACTATACAACCCTAAAAGGAAAGATGAATAGCCGAGCTCAACCCTTAAACAACCAAGAATATAAAGAATAATTACAATTTACATTAATAAATTCTATGGGGGGTCTTCATTTCCTCATTCTTCACACTTCACTTTTTTGCTTCCCTGATTTGATAAACTTCAAGAATCATGTGGCACCCCAGAATAAAGCCTTTTATCCAATGCTCATCCTAATCCCCATAGAAAATCTTAATTTCTATGCAAAATTACATTGAAAATAATAAAAGTAAATCTAATTATTATAAAACAAGCATTAGCTAAACACACATACAATCCCAAGCAGTTATATATGATTTGGACTTAGCACCCTGCACATGGGTAACCAAGCCCACTTGTCATAACTTGGATTATGCTTAGGGTTTGAACAACCTGCAAAGAAAGCATTTATATTTATTTTTAATCACCCCTTAAGCATAATACCCTACAAGAAATATGATTAGGATTATATCGGCCTACCATCCAGTCTATGAAATATACACCCTAACATCTAGTCTGAAATAATACATCATAAAACAAAACATACATCACATCACAGACCTCCTTAACATAGAGCTAGAAGTGGGACTTGATTCTAATGTGTGTGATAAGGGTTGGTGTGGTATGTCTTACTAAGCATTAGAGTTATGATTTTTTAAGTTTAGAAGGATTTAATTTTAACATAAAGGGTTGGTTTCACTTTAAGTTGTTTAATTGATTTGAGAATTTTAATTTGTGGTTTTTTTTGTTTCATACGACCTACACTTAGCAACTGAGTGTTATAAAGAGAAGAAAGGGGATCATTCCCTTTTATCCCTACCTTAAGCCACTTTCTAAAGTACATTAATCTAATTTAGTTCTTTTTAATTAATGGCTTATTAAATGATTTAATTAATCCCAAGTTTATGTTCACTTTGAATAATCCTATACAAGATGAAAGGCTTCTTAAAATTAATTTAATTGAATTACTACCACAAGACATATATTAAATAATTCCTTTCCATCACATCTAACATGCATATGATTTATTTCTAAGTGTATCTATACATGCAACATATTTTAACACATTTAAATGATGTATGTATGTGTATGTTTATAATTTACATTTTTCATTTGATTGAATTATTTAATCATATTAATTTAGGGCTCTATCCAAATTCTTATATAAAAATACATATGGATGAAATTAAATAGGTATGTGTCATTATTAACCAGGGAAGTGAGGTAATCAAATGACCTCCTTAAGCTAAAGCCTCTATTATTGAGGATGTCCAAACTATATACCCATTTCATTCTATGTAAATTTATATACATTTAATAAAGAAAGCATAAATTATATATATATATATATATATATATATATATATATATATATATATATATATATATAAAACATATATCATATAAATGATTATAGAATGCATGTATCCTTGATAAAAAAGAGGGTTGTAATTCCATAATTAAATGCACACACACATGTATAAGAGGCATAAGCAAGTACATGCCATTGTTAACTAGGGAAGTGAGGTAACCAAATGACCTCCTTGGGGCTACTTAAAGCCTCATATTCCCAGGATGTCCAAACTAAACACTTGCTTTTCTCAAATACATATGGGTGTATACATAAATAATGGAAGGAAAATCATGCAAAGATTGTATTTTTATTTGATTGAAACATTTACGCATGTCGAGTAAAGTTCTATTCAAATTCTAATATAGGAACACATGTAAATGAAATCAAATAAGTATGTGTTGCTATTAACCAGGAAGTGAGGTAATCAAATGGTCTCCTTGGGGCTAACTAAAGTCCTCATGTTCTCGAGATGTATGGACTATATACTTATTAACATTCAAGTACAAGTAAAACTACATATGAATTAAGGAAAAGAAAGCTTTAATTTACATGTTTGAGCTAGAAGCACAAGAAAACCTATATTTGTTCATAATTACTATCACTCTAATCAATGTAACTGATTTATAAGCTTTGAAAGTAATTTGAATTTATTATTGATAATAGCCACACATATTACAATTAATCCAACACATGCAAGCTTACATAAAAGAAAACCATTTGATTTAATTAATTTTGAAAAGATGAATGCATGATTTCAAATGATATACAATATTTAACATGATTGGAAAAGGAATAAATGAACATAAACACATGATTTCATTCAATCAAATTAATTTCTAAGGACAATCATATCAAATAAAACTATTTAAAGTAAACCAAAGTTTCTTTAATGTCATTTTTAATTTCATATTTTGATTTGATTTAATGATGTGAGAAAAGGTTTGTTGATCCTAACCCATTCCCATGTTTGTTAATTGATTTAGTTTAATAAAAAATAATTAAGTTTATTTTTGGGTTAATTAGGTTGTAATATGCATTAAATCAATTAATTAACCATTTCTGTGTTACCTTAACATAATTACCCAAATAATTATGGGCCAACATAATATGCACATGCATTGGAAATAAAGTTAGTAATAATCCTAAGAAAGAAAATGGGTCCAATGCAATTGGCTCAGAATTAATGATTAATTAAGGTAAAGAACTTAATTAATTACTCTTATGATTTTTCCATACATGTGGACTAATCATAATTTTATTAAACTCCTTTAGGCAATTCAACCTAAAGATTTACCCAAGATTTAATTAATCAAGTTCTGATGTGATTATGATTTTAATTTAATTGATTGAATAATTTAAGTAATTAATTACTCCTTAATTAATTTGATTTTAATTAATGGAGTGAACTTAGAGAAGGAGATTAGAAAGGAGGCCCCAACCCTATTCCATAAGTCCCCTCGCTATTAGACAATGATTAATGAGCCTAATTAATTATCCACTATTTATGTGATTAATTAACCCTTAATTAAATTAAGAAAGTAATTAGGGCTTGTTGTGTTTATTTCTCAAACTTGGAATTTGAAAAATAAATTGTATGTTGTTGGAACACCATGTAGATCCGCAGATGTACTCATTAGGGTGATCAGGTGCGATATTGAGGAATGATGTACTATCTCAAGAGACCGAAATCACCATCTTACAATGGACCTAATCACCTAATGAGGACTCTTAAGGACAATGGGTCTTCGATTGTACCATAGATCTTTCCCATACTTTACATGAAAAAGTAAAGTAGGGTTTATTTTAAATCGGGTACATTAAGTTCCCTATGGAGGCAAGCCCTCATAGTTAATTACACCTTAAGGAATGAGATTCCTTAAGAATACTCTCGATTAAGGTAAATGATTATTGCCTGCAAAGACTTCAAAGATAGGACTATCAAAAAATTGATTATTTTTTGAAAAATCAAGTGGGGTTGATCAAAAGGAGGGAGTTATTGTCGAAACCAAAGGGAGGTGAGTAGGGGATGTTCACGATGCTAGAAAACCTAGCGAACATCCCAAACTATCCTTTGTTTGGGCTTTATATTTTTGAAATTGAGGAGAATTATATGTTTAAGTTGAATTTTTTATTAGAAATCTAGGGCTTACAATTTCATAATACAAGATCATGGAAATTCTTAAGAGGTGAGGATTTATACTTGTAGCCCACAAGGAAATATCAACCTCAGATCCTAAATCTAGGGAACTTTGGCAAGGGCCAAGGCATGACCTAAATCTAAGGTGAAAAATGGGCATATGGTGTACCTCCACAAGAGAGGATAAACCACCCGACTATTGAACTTACAACCGCCTAAGGGTGGTCGCCAACTAACTCCTCCTATGATTTTAATACATATAGGCAAGTCTTATGCTTTACAAGATAGTTAGGGAGTTTATTTAGAAAGGAGACTAAATCTTTAAACACACTCCCTAAGAGACTAGATCATGAAGGGCATGAATAATGACTAAAATTTAATGCAAATTTTGTTAAGTTTTATTTTGATTTTGGACATTTTTATATGACAGGCTATGAGATTTCATATGCCTAATGTATGAGAAATTGGTTATGGGACAAAATTAGAAAGAAGAAGGTGTGTTTTTACCATGGCTCTTAAAGGTCAAGCCATTTTCTCTGACAAAGGTGGAAGCCCTCCATTAGCAAGAGTGAGATAATATGATTTATGCATGATGTAAGACATAAAATATCTAGCTAAGGGGTTGCTAAATTTTTTATTATCTTGATTTATGTCCTAGGCTTTAGTGAGGTTACGAGTTATTTTAGTTTAAATTTGAGTTGGTTAATTATATAGAAAAATTTCTTTTTCTAAGAGTCCAATAGCATCCAGGCCATTCATCAAACAATGAAGAAACTAGAAAATTCATGCCATCCTAATTGCGTAATCATAAATAAAACATCCATCAACTTATAAAATCAATGCAAGAGGATAAGAAATAGGCTAGTGTCGAGTAAACCCAAAAGAAATGTGGGTAGAATCTACCCTTATACAACTCAAGATTATAAATGAATAATTATAATTTAGAAGAATTCATGTTAGGTGGGGAGGGGTCTTCATTCTCCATTCTTCATTTCTTCATTTCTTCATTTCTACATTTCTTCATTTTGATTTTGCTCCATTTCTTTCTTTTGATTTGACTTGGGATGTAGTTTGCTCCAAGGCATCACATGATACATAAGACATGGTCTTATGAACAATGTTCACCTTAATTCCTCATAACATTCATTCAAAATCTTAATTATAAAAATTACATCAAAATGGGAAAGATAAATCTTACTAAACCTGCAAAATAGAGATTAGCTAAACATATCACACAACACAAACAGTTACATTAATAATTTGGACTTAGCAACCCACTCATGGGTAATCAAGTCCACCTATCCTAATTTGGATCATGCTTAGGGGTATAAGCAACCTGTATGAAAAATTATTTATATTTTTTTATTACAGTGCCCCTTAAGCACAATCCCCTGCAGAAAGCATGATTAGACAAATATCGCTAACATCCAATCTAAAAATATTTCATCATAAAATAAAATCGCATCAAACCATGCACCGCTCTAACATAGAGCTGGAAATTGTGACTTAGCCTAATGTGTGTACCATTTAAGGCTTGTGTGGCATGTCTTAGCTAGGCTTTAAGGTTAAAATCCTCTAAGTGTAAGGGATTCAATTTTGAGGGTGGTTTCATTTTAAGTAATTTAGTTGATTTGTCAATTTTAGTTGGTGATTTGATTTGGTTTGAATGAACCTATACTTAATTACTAAATGTTGTAAAGAGAAGAAAATAGAAGAGAACTTCTCTTTCATCCCCACCTTAAGTAATTTCTAAGGTAGATTCATTAATGATTTTTTTAGTGAATATTTTATTATGTGTTTTAATTAATCCAAGCCCTATTCAATAAGAAAGGCATCTTAAGATTAATTAAGGTTGATTACTACCACATAACACACAATAATTTATTTCTTTCCACCATGTATACCATGCATATGAATGAGCCTAAGCATAGCTATACATGCAATGTAAATTTTAGCACACTTTGATGATGAATGCTAAGAGATATGATTTGAAAATTTGGATGTTCCATTGATGCATGTTTTTATTATGTAGAAAAAAGGGGGATTTTCCATCCTTTAACATAATGCACATCCACATGTATAAAAGACATAAGTGAGTATGCCATTATTTTCTACACTAGGGGTGTAAGGTACATGACCTACTTAGGGCTACTTAATGCCTCGCAGCCCCGAGATGTCCAGACTAATATAGACCTTTTCTTTAATACATGTAAATGTACTAAAGAAATAAATGGATGAAGAATCATGCACAAGATTTTTGTATTTGATTTGGTTTTATAATTTACATGTGTAAATGTGAGGATCCTTCTTAAGTCATAACATAGAAATGCATAGGAATAGATTTAAGAAAGTGTTGTGTTCTTTTCAAATGAACTATACACTTTGCAAATCCTATTCAAATCTATGTTAAGAGAAGAGAAGAAAATAACATAAAAAAACATCGTATGCTATAATCACATGTAAACTTATAAGTATTTATAAGTAGCATCACTTCATTCATAATCTTTGATTTATAAGTTTTGAAAATAATTTTTTCTTAAATAGTGATAATAGCCACTCATATTCTTAATTTTAGCTAACACATGCAATTTGACATAAAAGGAAACATTTTATTTAATTGATTTTTTAAGAGAACTGAATGCATGATTTCATATGGAAAACAACATTTAGCATGCTTAGAAGGAAATAAAGTGATGTAAGCATATGCCTTCATTCACCCTTATTAATTCCTAAAGACAATCCTATGAAATAATATCATTTAAAGTGAATCAAAATTCTTTAAAGAGATTTTTAATTTTTGAATTTGATTTGACTTAGGAAATGTGAAAAGAGTTTGCCGATCCTAACCCATCTCCCACATGTGTGAATTGGCTTAGTTTGACTTTAGGACAATTAGGTTGATTTAATGTTTTATTTAGGTTAAGGTGTGAATTAAATCCATTAATTCCCACTTACCTACACCACTTTAGCATAATTAAACAAGTAATTATGAGCCAACATATGATATACAACCACATCAAATTTAAATCAACAATGCACCTAAGAAATAAAGGGGTCTAATGCAATTGGCTCACAATTATTGATTAATTAAGCTAAAGGATTTAATTAAGTACTTTTATAACCTTCCTACACATGTAGTTTGATTATAATTTTTTTTGAGGCCTCTTAGGTTATTGAACACCTAAGATTCTACCCAAGATTAAGATGATTAAGTTTTGGAATAATTTGGTTTTGAGTTTAGTTAATTAAGCCATTTAATGAAGTGATTAAATCATTAATCAATTTGCAAATTAATTAAGTCTTTATCCAAATGAAATAAACTTTAGGGAAAAGATTTGGAAAATAAATCCTAATCTCATTCCCTAAGTCCATTCATTGTTTCATGATGATTAGCAAGCTTAATTAATGAGTTTATCATTGTATAATAGGTTAATTAATTATTTACTTAATTAGGGAAGTGATTAGAAATGAAATAATCAATTTCCCTAATTAATCCAACAATAAATTCCAAGAAAATCATGGGAGGTAGAGGTCATCCCACTAATCCCCTTAAGAAGTTTGAAATTAATCACTGAAGTAATTAAAGAGTAATTAGCTTAAATACATTTCCAATAAAATCTAAATTGAGTGAAAGTCATTGTTCAAATCAATTGATTTTAATTTTATATTATTCCTTATCGAATAATCTTTAAAATTAAGTTGAGTTTGTATTTTTTTTAAATTTTTTTTACAATTAGTTATGAATTTTAGAAGTTCAATGATTAAAATTGGATTAATTAAGCCTAATTAATCCCCTAATCCCATCGGGCCATGTGGCGGACATAAGATGGCGATGGGTTGTTATTAAGTTTCCATAACCATCGTTGAGTCAGTAGGTGGCAAACGCGCTTTCTCCATGGGCCGTCCAATCTAAGATCAGATGGTCGCGATTAATCCCATTTTTAGGCTTAAATCAGAGGGAGATCTATTGTGATTTAATCATAACTGTCTGTTCCAATCACATGAAATGGACGGTGTGTGATTTATCTCCTCTCGAGCGGTGAGAGACTGATGTCGTCCATCGATTGTCGCTCAATCTGAGCTCACTCGAGCTCGGATGGATTTCAAACTCACCCCACACCTTTGAAGGAGCACAAGCAAGGTATCCAATGGTCAAGATTCAATTGGATTACAATTCCCTTCACAAAGGATCAAGAAATTTTTATTTTAGGATCGGTTTTGAGCAGTACCTCGTCATAGGCTATCACCGGTGCTTCCAACAGAGGAGGTAGCTTCGTCTAGTAGAGATGAACCCCTGTTGAAGATATCAAGTCTTGATTTAAAATGGATGGCTCAGTTGACTAAGCTCCCCTTCAATGGCAATCGACTTTAATCAAAGTCCTCCTTTCCATGGCTTGGTGACTTGGGAAATAACTTGATTGAGCTAGACAAGGTCCCTTGATGGTGCTTGCAAGATTAATTTTGGTTTGGTGGAGAATTGAATGAGTCAAATCTTCACTTCACCTCTCTTATTTCGGCTTTGAGCAAAATGATAAGGAGAAATTAAGGAATCTTGTAGATGGCCTTCAAAAGTTTAAGAAAACTTGGTTTCAATTTATAGAGCTCAATGGAATTTAATGCTTTTGGTTTGAGTGGGAATGAGAGGGAGTATATCTCCCCCCTCCTTGGATCGGACAGTGAAGAGCAACTTTGCCATTTTAGCTCAATTTCTTGGATTGATTGATCGATTTGGGCTGTTAGACACTCCATGTGATTCATTTTAGGTAGTGCATGGAAGGAGGGTGAGTGCCCATGTGCTAGGTGAGTGCATTGGTAGTTCTAAGTGCTCAATTTTCATTGGAGGGGTCGATTTGGCCTTGGGTTGGGTCATGGCTGACCCAAGGACATTGGGTCATGTTCACCACCCTCCTTGGTCTCCAAGTGGACCACTACAAGGATGCCAAGTGGCCTTGAGAAAAAATATGACCAAATTCCAAGTGAATTTGGTCGTAGGATACCCTTTGACCTGGGGTAAAGTGATCATTTGGCATTAATTTTGATTTGGACAGATTTGAAATGATTCAAAAATGGGTTGGGCCAAATTTCAAGTGATTTGGAGTTCATTTGATTTGAATTGGTTCAACTTGATCCATTTAGGTCAAGTTGGGTCAAATTGGGTTAAGTTGACCAATTGGTCAAATTGGGTCAAATCATGGGTTTGGTCAAGTTCAAATGATCATTTGGAGCCTATGGGTATCATTGGTTTGGTTCAATTTGGTTTAGATTTAGTTTTGGTTCATTTAGATTCATTTATGTCAAATGGGTCAAGTTGACCAATCTAACCCATTTGACCCAATTGGGTTAGGTCAAGGTTGATTTAGGCTTGGTTGATCATTTGAAATGTTTTGCAAGCTTTGGTTTCAATTAATTTTGGTTTGATTTCATTTCAAGTTGATTTGACCTTTTAGGTCAAGTTGGGTTCATGGTCAATTGGGCTAGGTTGGGTCTAGTTGGCCAATTGAAGCTTTGGTCAAGTTCAATAAGTGATTTAGGATGAATTTGATCAATTGGTTGTAGTTAATTTTGCTTAGATCAAAACTTGACCCATTCTAACTTTTTAGGTCAACTTGGGTCAACTTAAGTCAACTGCCAATTGAGCTTGGTTTGGCTCAATATCAGGCTTGGACAAGTTCAATCATCGATCATGAATTAGTTTAGATCAATGGTTTCAACCAATTTGGCTTATAGTGAATTTTGTCTTGTTTAGGTTTCATTTAGGCTAAGTGTTGACTTGGTCAAAGGATAGTTTGACTTGGTTTGACCCAATTTGAATGATTGATCATCCTAAGATGATTTTTGATCACAATGAGGCTTAGATGGGCTTTGTTCAATCTAATTTGGGTTGGATTAGAATTTGGCTCAAAAAGGTCCTTTAGGTCACTTTGAGTCAAGTGAGCCTAAGTGTGTCAATTGGCTTGATCAAGGCTTGATTCAAGTTTTATTGAACTCACATATGGACTTATGATTGAAATATAAATCCAATTACAAGTGATTTAGAGTCAAACGGCTTTTCATTCATTTCATAATTTCAAGTCAAAAGGGTGAATATGGGTTTGACTTGGGTTAGTTTGATTTTGATTTGGTGATCATAATTTATGTTTATATTTGGGCATGTGATTGAACGAATGATTGTTTGAAGAGAAAATCCAAAGGTTTGGATTGATTTGAGAATGATTTGACTAAGTTCAAGGATTTGACTTGAAAGAGTATAAGTTGGATTTAAGTTGGATTTGGATTTGAGTTTTGAATTTACTTTTGGTTATTTGAATTTATATTTCATTTATATTTATGAATATAAATGAGAATATAAAAGGTTATGAGAGAATATTTTGAGTTTGGAGTGATTTGGATTTGATTTGAGCTAAGTTCATAAGATGAAATCAAAGGGCTTAGAAAAGATTTTTAAATTTGAATTCAATCATGGGTTTCAATTATTTGATTTGGAATTGATTTATGATTTGAGATAAAAAAAAATCAATTGAGTTGGAATTGATTTAAGATTTGATTTGGAATTGGTTTGAAGGAGTGGAGCAAGGATTGGGTTTAAGCTATAAGGTAGGCAAGACTTCCTAATACCCCTAAGGCATCACCTGTTCCTATGACTAACTCTTCTAAGTCTCTCAGGTTAGGATAAGTGTTTACCTAATCACTAGAAGTGTCTTAAGACTAATAAACTCTTAGTGTTTAAAGGAGTCCTTATGCCTAGGATGAAGAAGTTGAAAGCTCACTCCAAAATTGAGGTCTTCTCTAATTAATTAACCAATAAATCCCAAGAAAATTAAGGGAGGCAAAGGTCATCCCCTTAAATAATCTCAAAAAGTTTAGGTTAATTTTATAATTAATTAGGGAGTAAATAAGCTAATTGAATTTCCAATTAAATTCTAATAAGCCCTAATTATTGTTCAAAATTAATTAAGATATTTTAAATAAATTCCTCTCTGAAATACCTTTAAATTTATTTGTATTTTTTTATTTTTCTATAATTGGTTATGTTTTTATAAGTTTTAGCCATTAAAATACATTAATTAGGCCTAATTAACCCTTAATCCCATTGGCGCCACATGCACACTGACGCATCATGCTTTCCATGTGGCGCCGTGAGATTGGTTACTTAAATATAATCCTAGTCGGCACTTGCGTGGCGACGGCGGAAGCGCTTTCTTGTGCACCGTCTGATCTAAGATCGGACAGCCATGATTAATCCCATGGCACTAAAGGATTCAATCAGATTGATCTATTAGATCTAATCACACCGTTCATTTTGATCATGCGGAACATACAGTGCATGATCTATCATCATGCAAGTGAGGGGGAACAGAGTCCGTCCACCATTGCTTGCATGATCCGAGCTCACCCGAGCTTGGATCTACTCTAAATGGATCCCACACCTTCACACGAAGGATCCAAAGGGATCCAATGGATAGGATCGAGCGGGATGAAAGTTTTCTTCAAAAGCTCCAATACATTTTTACTCTAAGGTCAGTTTCAATGGCATACCTCACCAAAGCTCAAGATCAGTGGCAAATATGATTGAGGAAGCTACTAATCAGCACGAACTCTAATTTGAGGTAGTTTGCTTGGAAGGCCAATACCCAAAGTGTTGGAGGTCAGCGTAGATCGAAATCCACCCTCTGATCATCAAGAAGCTTAGGGGGTGATTTTTTTCTTGCTCGATTACCTTTGAGGATGGTGTGTGAAAAGTTAATTGCACTTTGGTTGAGCCTTGAGCAAATAGGGAATGAATATGGATGATGCCTATTTCAGCTTGAAGGAAACTGAGAATTGGGAACTTAGGGAGGCTTGGGAACTCTCTCAGAAGCTCTTGGAGACTCGTCTTGGGTAGCTAGGGCTCTCGCTATGCTCAAGTGATAGATTTGGAATAATTGGAGGGGGGTATACCCCCTTCTTCCCTTGATCAAATGGCTTAGCTTAATTTGGCTCTTTGTGATCATCCGCCACCTCAGAGGGTCATGGGTGTCCTTGAGAGATGAGTTGGCTCGATTTAGTTGGGTGAAGGTGTGGAGGTGGCTGCCAAGGAGGGTAGTGGGTGTCCTTGGTGTTTCAATTGCTCCAATGGAGGAGGTGAGGTGATTTCACCTCCCCATGGGTTATGGCTGACCAACCACCTTTGGGTCAGGTTGGATGGTGTCATAGGGTCCTAGGTGGACCAATGGGAGAGAGCCAAGTGGTCAAGGATTGAAAATAACCACTTACATGGGTGATTTGCTCATGTAATACCCCTAGCCCAAGGGTAGTTGAATTTGATTTGGAAGATTTCATATGAGTCAAAAGTAGGTTTGGCCAAATTTCATGTCATTTGGAGTTCATTTGGTTTCATTTGGCTCAATTTGACACATTTGAGTCAATTGGGTTTGGTTAGGTCAAGTTGACCAATTGGTCAAATTGGGTCAAACCAAGGATTGGGTCAAGTTGATGATCATTTGGAGTGTATTGGTGTCATTAGTTTGGTTCAATTTGATTTAGATTTAGTTTTGGTTCATTTGAGCTCATTTGGGTCAAATGGGTCAACTTGACCAATTTGACCTAATTGACCAAATTGGCTTGGGTCATAGCTTAGTTTGGGTTTCATTGATTATTTGGAATATGTTGTAGGCTTTGGTTGAGTTTAATTTGGATTTTATTGAGTTTTAGGTTGGTTTGACCCTTTAGGTCAAGTTAGGTTCAATAGGTCATTTGGGTCTATTAGGTCAATTAGGCTCAATTGAGGCTTTGGTCAAGTTCAACAATCAATTTGGAATGAACTTGATCCATTAGTTGCAATCAATTTGATTTAAATTTTGATTTGACCCATTTTGGCCATGTAGGTCAATTTGGGTCAACTTGGGTTAGGAGGGTCAATTGGGTTAGGTTTGGCTCAATTGAAGGTCAAGTCATGTTCAAATGTTGGTTTTGGGTTGATATGAATCATTGGTTTCAAGGGATTTGATTTAGGTTGCAATTTGACTAGTTTAGATTCATATGGGTTAAGAAGGTTGACTTGGTCAAAGGACCAAGTTCACTTGGTTTGACCCAATTTATGACACTTGATCAACCTAGGGTGATCAACAATCATGATATGAGATTTGGTGGGCTTGGTTCAATCCAATTTGGGTTGGATTGGAACTTGGCTCAAATAGGTCAAATTGGCCACTTTGGGTCAAGTGGACTAATTAGTTTTAGTTGGCTTGATTTTGGGTTGAGTTTGAATTAGTTGAGTTTATATATGGATTTGGGATTGATATATAAATTCAATTGCAATTGGTTTGGATTCAAATGGGTTTGGTTCATTTAAATATTTCAAGTCAAAGGCTAAGTTGGATTTGACTTGAGTTGATTTTGGTTTTGGCTTGATAATTGCAGATTTCATTTATATTTGGAGACATGATTGAAGGAATAATTGATTTATGAGAAAATAAATTGAATTTGGGTTTTGGAGTGAAGGAATTTAGCTAAGTCCATGGCATTGTGTCCTGTGGCTTTGGTTTGATTTTGATTTAGTTTGATTTAGTTTTGATGATTTAAATGTATTTCCTTTATATTTGTGAAGATGATTGAAGATATGATTGATTCAAGAGAAAAGCATTTGAATTTGAAGTGATTTTGGGTTAATATTTGGCTAAGCTCATGGGATTGATTCATATGGCTTAGGAAGGGTTTTGATTTAATTTGATTTAGTTTCATTTAGTTTTGATCATTTGAATGTAGATTTGATTCATATTTGGGAAGATAATTGAAGATATAAATCGGTTATGAGAAAATCAATTGATTTTAGATTGATTTAGATGGGATTTTGGCTAAGTTCATGAAATTGATTCAAAGGACTTACGAAAGATTTCAAGTTTGGATTTGATCATGGGCTTCAATCATTTGGTTTTAGAATTATGCTTGATTGTAAGTTTGATAAATTGATTGAAGGGTTAAATTGATATTTGAGAAATCCAATTGAGTTTGGATTGATTTAGATGGGATTTTGGCTAAGTTCATGAAATTGATTCAAAGGACTTATGAAAGATTTCAAGTTTGAATTTGATCATGGGCTTCAATCATTTGACTTGGAATTTGGTTTTGGATTTGGACTTAGTATTTGAATTGAATTTGATGTTTGGTTTTGGCTTAAGAAGGTGAACATGTATTGGGTTTAGGCTATAGGGCAGGTGGATCTCCCTAAGTCCTAAAGCATAGCCTAATCCTATGATTAACCCTTCTAAGTCTCTAGGCTTAAGTTAAGTGCTCACCTAAGTGCTAGAAGTGTCTTATGACTGAGGAAGTCTTAGTGTCTAGAATACTCCTAAGTCTAAGATGAGGAGATTGAGAACTCATCCAAAAGTGAGGTCAACAAAAGAACCCTCAATAGGTGTGGTGTAACTGACAAGGCACACCACACATATTGGCATTGACCGAGATGATCAAAAATATCCAAAGGATTGCAAGTGTTAACAAAAACAATCTATACCTGAACCTGCAAGGTAGATAAAATCATGATCTTAGTGCAATGCAACTCAACTTATGCTGAGGGCATAAGAGAGCCAAAGGATTTGGTTGAAATTTCATGTCAAGGACATGAAGGAAGATCCGCTAGAGGATCACACATACATTGGACATGACATGTTAGAGGTCTATGGGCATAAAAGGAGGAATCGACTGGAGAATTGGGTATGTGAACCATCCACTAGGAAGGAGGTTGAGCTGTCCACTGGGAATATGGATTTGAGTTTGAGTTTTAATATGATTTGTGGGAAGAATATCCATTGGGGATAAGAATCTATAATCTGCTAGGGATCAAAATTAATTAATTTTAATTTGTTTTATCTTAATTGATATGGAGGCATATCCACTAGGGATTGAAAATATGAACCTTCCACTAGGGAAGCAGGTTTGGGTTATTTGTTGGGGATAAGGGTTTCATTTCATAGATTCATTTGGGGATGTATCCACTAGGGATAAAGTTTGGTTGGATTTGTTATGGCTCTATTGGGGAGAATAGTTTTGAATTGAGGGTACATCCACTGGGGATGTGAACTCGGTTAAATATGATGGATTTGATTCATGGACTCTTGGTGTGCGATGGAACCTAGAGAAGGGCTATGCTTTGGCCTATCTCGATTTACAAGTCCAAAGGGGTAGTCTACCGCCACAAGGTAGGACTATCTACCAAGGGATGCCTTTGGTGTAATGCTAGGAGAAAGCATAGTAGACTTACATCTTCTAAAGCAGGGGACAACCATTGGGGTGATCTATTAGTGCAATAAATCAAACCCAACCTAGGGTGACTATTGAGTGAATGTCGTTGGGGACTTATGCCAACTCAAAAGTAGTAAAGATTAATTTCATTTGATTTATTTTAAATTGATTTTTTCATTTTCATTTATTTTGATTTCATTTGATGGATCTCATTGGTGTGATAGACCGCACTGAGATGGGGCTATGTTAGTTTGGGCCTATCTCAAATTTATCGATCCAAAGGGGTAGTCTATCGACCGAAGGGTAAGTCTATCCAACCTATGGGGTGCCTTTCGGTGTGCAATGGCTATGCTAGGAGGAAAGTGTAGCAGACTTTCATCTTCCAAAGAAAATAATAATGGGTGACACTTGGTAGCACAACAATCAAACCAACTGAGGGTGTCATTGGTGCAATCATCTTTGGAAAGAATGCATAGCTTACATCTTTCAAAGCAAGGATGACCACATGGTGCGGTGGCACATAAGTCAAACTGACCTAAGGCACTGAGAGAGTGTCATTGGGGACTTATCTCAATTCAAGAGTAGTTATGATTTTAGAGTTTTTTGCTCTTGCCTAAGATAGGATACTTGGGAAAGGTGTCTTGGGTGTTCTCTAATCCAGAGAATATATATATATATATATATATATATATATATATATATATATATATATATATATATATATATATGTTATATTGTTATGTTCTCGTGGACCTTGTTGGTGTGCAAGGGACCATACTGAGAAGGGGCTATATCGGCCTTGACCTATCTCAAATTTACTGGACTAAGGGAGAATTTGCATTCGCAGAACAAAATCTCCAACCATAGGGGTGGTTATTAGGAAACTGTTCAATCCAATAGTAACCCAGGTAGTGTCTAAATGGAGTCGTAAAGGATGTGATCCAAATAGAATGCCCACAGGGTGGTGCCACTAGGAGCGTTATCCTAGACCCTGTAAATAAGAAAGCCTATAGGTGTACATTGGCCAACTCAAGGAGAAAGCATAGCAGACTTATCTACCATGAGTGGTGTATCCACTAAGTGGGTCGCTGTTAACATAGCGAACACCAATTAACCTATGGCGCCCGTCAGTGTGTGATAATCAGTCTAGGAAGAAGGTGTGTAGACTTATATCTCCTAAGGGTGCGGATAGTCTATCGTCATCGATAGGTGATATCTACCTAGTGCCTATCAGATTTTACATGCTAGAAAGAAAGCATAGCAGACTTACATCTTCAAAAGCAAGAAATAACTGTTGGGGTGTCCCATTGTTGGCACAACAAATTGACCCTACCTAAGGGTGACTACTAAGTAAAGTCACAGGGGACATGAAGTAGTCGAAGAAAGGAGTTCTACCGATGGCTAGTTCAAGAAAAAAAGTGTAATAGACTTACATCCTCTTAAATGAAGTTATCATGAGGTAGCTTATCGGCCACGTAGTAAGCCCTACCAAACTAACATAGCGCTCATCAGTGTGCAGTGGCCAAGTAAGGAAGGAAAACCTAGCAAACTTACATCCTCCAAAGCAAGAAGACCACTGGGGTGACACACTAGCAGGGTAGCACGTCAATCCGACCTAGAGCATCTACTGAGTAGGTTCCACTGGGGGCGTTATCCCAAGTTGAAGTAGCCCAAGATGAAAGATTTATGT
The DNA here is from genome assembly GCA_021442155.1 of Cymbidium sinense. NCBI lineage: Eukaryota > Viridiplantae > Streptophyta > Magnoliopsida > Asparagales > Orchidaceae > Cymbidium > Cymbidium sinense. The sequence continues at coordinate 9,457,355 of CM038217.1, forward strand.
TTATGTTTAGTTTGTGTTTGTGTTGTGTTGTGTTGAAGAAAATAGGATGTCACTTGGGTTCTCTTACACCTATCATAAACATCATGGTAGATTCGCAAACAAAGATGTTTCAAATGGAGAGAATATTTGATTTGAAGAGGAATTTTTATTGATGATAAAGATTTTCAAACATTAATGTTTGGATAATATTTCTTTAAGTAAAGCCCGTTGATCGAAAGCATCGAGCGTTCTCCTTTATTATTAATGAGTTGATAAGATCCTCCATGGCAGGCCTTCTCTATGGCAAAAGGGCCTTCCCAAGTGGGTTCAAACTTGCCTCGCATCTTGCAACGGGCAACAATTGATCTCCTTAGAACTAAAACAAGCTCTCCTACTTGAAAATCTCTAGGACTGACCAATTTGTTGTGAGCATGAATCATTTTGGCTTTGTACAACTTGAGGTTCTGGCATGCCCGTAGGTGTCTCTCCTCCAAACGTTTAAGTTCTTCTAACTACAACTTGGCATTATGCTCCATTGTGATCTTGCTACCCACAACTATCCTTAGTGATGAGTTGGACTTCTAATGGTAGAGCGCACACCATACACTAAGGATAAAGGGAGATTGAGTTAAGTTATATGTGCGGTAAGCTCACAACAACGCTCATGCCACTATCACTTGTTATCGTCGAGCATCTTCTTTAGTATTTGGTTGAGAGTTTTTTTGAAGGCTTCTGCCAAGCCATTTTCCCTTGGGTAGTAGATGGTAGAATATCTCCAATCTATATTGTGCCTCCAGGTAAAGTTATTGATCTTGGTGCTCTTGAATGCAGTACCATTATCGGATATAATTCATCGAGGCACCCCAAACCTATATATGATATGGTTCTTGAAAAATTAAAGCACATGCTGAGTTATGACCTCTCAGAGTGGAATCACCTCTGCCCACTGGGAAAAGTAGTCGGTAATAGCAAGGATGAGCTGATGACCTTTGAAAGAAGGAGGATCAATCAGACCCATTATGTCGGTACCCCAACACTTAAATGGCCATGAGGCTAATGTAGGATGTACAATATTGGGTGGTTGGTGTAGGACCACACTGTGTACCTAACACTGGTGTATCGCTTAGCTACATCCATGCAATATGTGATCATCGACGGCCAGTAGTATCCTAGTCTCTTAATTATGGCTTTCATCTTCAAACTGGATTGGTGTGCTCCACATAATCCTGAGTGTACCTTAGTCATAATCTTACGAGCTTCATGTGTTTATCCAAACAACGTAACTACATATGATAGAAGACCGTTGATACAAGATGCCATCCACGAGAGCATAGGAAAGAGCTCTTTGCTTCATCTAATGGGCTAGTGACTTCTCTTGAGGTAGTTTGCCTCTATTTAGGTAATCCATGAATGGTTGCCTCCAATCTAACTCATCATCTTTTTTAGCAATGGCAACCTCCCCTTCAAGAGAGTATTTTTTGATGAGTTCAGTATCAATAAGTGATAAGACTTGTCTATTTTGGACCTTTATTGATATGGACTCATCTTATAGACATGCCAACTCCTTGGAAAGTTTGGCTAAAGCATATGCTATGGCATTTTCTCCTCAAGGAATCTTGTAAATGGTAACCTCTGGGATTTGTGCCAACAATTCCATAGTGTACTTATGGTAGTGATCAAGTTTAGGCTTGAGGACTTTGTAAGACCCAACAATTTGGATGATGACTAACTAAGAATCCCCCAAGATATTGATGTTCTGGATGCTTAGAGTAATGGCTAACTCCAGACCGGTAATCAAAGCCTCACATTCAGCTTCATTGTTAGTGCATAGATTGCACAGGTTATATGAGAATCTCATCACATTATGATCCGGAGTTAGGAGATCTACTCCTACCCCTTTCCTGGAATAGTAGATTATGGTTCTTCTCCTCTTTGAGAGGAATTCACACCATCAAAGTACATCTCATAGTGGTGAATGCTAGTGTTTCTAATTTCATGATTTGTTCATCTGGGAGGTCATCACTAAGCAAGGAGTCAGCAGGAAGTGGGTGTGCTGCTAAGAAATCCTTTAGTGCTTGTCCTTTCACTACATAGAGGGGTACGAAAGTAATGTCAAACTATGAAAAAATCATGGACCAACATGCCAACCATCCAGATAGCGTCGACTGTGTCATGAGATATTATAGTGGATTGATCACGGAGATCAAGTTCACCTTATGAGAAAATATGCAGTGTCATAGCTTTTGGGATGCAAAGATTAGAGCTAGACAATGCATCTTAATGGGTGGATAGTTTACTTCTGTAGGGATTAGATGAAGGCTGAGGTAGTAGAATGTGTTTTCCTTCCCTTCATCATTGACTTGGGCCAACAAAGTGCCAAGGGAGTCATCTAATGTAGCAGTGTATAATATGCCTGAGATAGGGGCTGCTAGAACTGGCGGCATCATCAGGTAGTGCTTGACATCTTTGAAGGCATGCTAACACTTATCATCTCACTTGAACTTAGCATCCTTTTTGACAAGTGCTGAGGATGATTGACATCTTTCTAATTTGTTCGATATAAAGCATCTTAGATACACCAACCACCATTGGAATGATCTGAGTTGAGTTAAACTTTTAAGGGGTGGCATTTCTAATATCTCCTTGATCTTCTCTGAATCGATCTCGATTCCTTGATGTTGAACAACAAACTCAAATAATTACCCTGAAGCTACTCCGAATGGACACTTTAGGGGATTCATTTTGAGGTCAAATTATCTTAACCATTCAAAAACTACTCTCAAGTCAAAGAGGTGGTCTTCCTTTTATTTACTTTTAACTATGAGATTATCGACTAGAATTTGACTTAATGATGAATGAGTTCATCGAAGATTCGAGTCATTGCCCACTGGTAGGTAGCACCATCATTTTTAAGGCCAAAAGGCATGACCTCATAGCAATAATTGATTGGGTCAAAAGTAGTATTTCTCTCTCGGGCCATCTTTATTTGGTTATATCCATGAGCCATCCATGAAGGAGAAGACTACATGAGATGAGGCACCATACTCATTGGTAGTGAAAATTCATCTTTTGGACATGCCTTAATTAAGTCCCTAAAGTTGAATGCATATGCAAATTTGGTCATTCTTATTCTTAACTAGGATGACACTAGCCAACTAGATAGGGTATTTTTCTTCACGGATGAATCCCGCATCAATCAGTTTCTTCACTTCGGAAATGACCTATTGTTCAAAGTCTAATCGCATGCTTCTAGGAGTTTTGATAGAGTTAGCACTATGCTCTATTGCTAGTTTGTGGACTACTATGTTAGGAGATAAACCGAGCATCTCTTCATAACTCCATGCGAAGCAATCCTTAAACTTAGTCAATAGCCTAACTAAGTTATTAGTTTCAGTTTCATTCAACAAAGAACTGATGTATGTCAGGCGTGAATTATCTTCATTTCCTAAATTGATTTCCTTGAGCTCATCGAAGGTTGACTTGATCTCTTCTTCAAACTTTAACAATGCATCCTTGACTTCAAAATCATTTGGACCATCTGAAGTTTCTAAGCACACCTCCTCATATGAGTTAATGTGATTAAAAAAGAACTTATCAGATTCTAAATGATTGGTGATGCTAAGCAGTAATTGTCATCATTGACTAGACCTAATGTACCGAATCCTAGTCTCGATCTTGATTGAGAATGTATGCATTTGTTCTTCCATATTCTTTTGAAATAGCCTAATATGCTTTGACCAAGTATGTGGGATTTAACCATTTTTCTAGATTATGAACACACGGTGAGTACCAATCAAAAGGTAATTCTATTAAATATTTATATTAATTATCCTTAAGTTCTACAGCAACTTCTTGACTTGAGGATGATGCTCCAAAAAAGAACCTCTAAGTCTTCACATCTGTGGAAGATTTAGGGGCTTCCTTAACTACCAAACCCTCAACTTTTTATGCAAAAATTGAGATTAGAGCTGAGGTTCCCAATTGATCCCTAACTATTTCACATATAGACTTGGATACACTTATGCTTTGCTTTGGAGCCTAGTCTTCATCGTTATCTGGCTCAAGTGTCAACTCCAAAAGAATCACTTGAGAAGAGTGGTGTCTAAAAGACTCATCCTGAACTAGATTCTAAGTCTATATGGATAGCAGTGTACTCGGTAGGGACATATCTCTTATTGGGTGGTTTGGGGATGCCTGACTGTCCTCTTCCTCTGCCTGTTCAAGGTCAGGTTAGCTTTCTCATATGTTTAAATGAAGTAACGAATTGTGGGTGGAATCTAATGTCAGGCTCCACTTCCTCCTCTAAGTCTATTTCTCACTCCCTTTTATATTCTTTTTCATTTTCTCTTTCCTTTTCTTTTTATTTTTCTCTTTCTTTTTTTCTTTTTTATTTTTCTTTTATTTTTCAACTTTGACCAAGTTCATGATAATAGACTTGTTAATTTTGATGGAGGTAGTAGTCCCCATCTTCATATATGCTGACCTCGTGACTGAAAATGGCTTGAGATCTCCTTTGACACAGTAGGTGACCCCACCTCTCATAAACTTCATGCACTAATGTAGAGAGGATGGGGTCATGTTATGTTCATGTATCATGGTCTCCTAAGCAAAGCATTGAAATATGTATATGAGTCTATAATGTGAAACATAGCTTCAATCTTCTAATTATCTATCTTCAAGGGAAACACTATGGAGCCCACAGCCCTTTCACCTTGTTCATTGAATCCTCTCAACATATTCCTTTCTTTTTGGAGTTTGGAGATGTCAATCCTCATGTAGGCAAGGGTTCTTAGGCTCATAATATGTTGACTGATGCATCTAGGTCAACCAAAACTCTGGATAGCTTGTATCTACCAACATCCACTATAATGTAAAGAGGATGGTTATGCTATCACTAAAGTAAGTCTTCATCACTGAATGTAACTCCTAAGATGTCCTTTGAGTGGCATGCCTTCTCTTCGATAGTAATCAGCTGAGCTAAGCGTGTCTCAGGATCAAGTAAAGCCTTGATTAGAGATTCCCTCATCTATTTGGATAAAATAAAGGCATCATATATGCTTAACTTAGATGGAAACTTTCTAAGATGAGCTAGGATGTTATAATCAATTATGGCTTAGTCCTCTACAAGCATATCCATGGGTGGAGCATCTTGTGAAGAGGTTATCTACTCACTAGAACTAATGACTTGTATACCCTTATCCTATGATGCTATCCTAGGAGGTAAAACTTTGCCGCTGCATAGGTTGACTTCAATGACTTCATGGCAGTTGGTGGAAAGTTCTATCTGCTCATTGGGTATACCTTCATCTTCTTCTATGGGACCCTCAAATGTCAGTTGAATCCAAGTCAATCTCAATGGGTGAACCTGATTGATTCATAAAATGAAATTTTGATTTTGAATCATAAGAGAATGGATCAGAATTATTTATGCTATTATTATTATTTAGACTTGGAGAGCTTTCAACTAGAATGAGATCATCAAGACTATCAAAAATAGAGAAGATATAAGTGGAATCATCTTTTTTTCATTAATTTCTTTCTAGGGAAAGGTACATGATAGAAATCAAGTAAAGTAAGTGGAGCGAGGGGTTTAGTGCCCTCGTCCGTAGATACAATGTTTCTACTAGTAGAAGAAGAGCTGGATGAAGTCATAGTAGCTACAATGGTGGAAGGAATGTTGTACTGGGATGGTGGTTGCACTACTTGGCTATCTTGAGCAAGTGTGGACTGTTGCTGTTGAGCTCCCACCCTCCCGAGTTATCTTTGGCAACTTGCAAACCTTCCTCGATGTTGGAGCTTTGAGCTTCCTCAAGCACCTGCAAGGAAAGTTTTTTGATCTTTGAGATGATCTTTTTAGAGGTTCAGGATAAGGAGATATCCCAACCTTCTTTATCTTGAGAGGATCACATGTATCCCCAAGAATTACTCTAATAGAACTAGATGGTTATTCTAATAAGTATACCTCAGAGATAACAATGGCGCCTGACTTGTAGCTGCTCAAGCCAGTCTATGACGGTGATGCAATCCCCTAAGACATGGCCTAATATACAGTGGTAGGGTAAAAATTAGGATCATCACTCTTGCCCACTTCCTTCAGCCTCTTAGGCTCTCACAGCTAGAAATCAAGTTTTTTAAGAGATTCTTAAAGATCTTCTTCTACCTCCCTTTTGAATGAATATGACTTATTTAATTTGTCCAAAAGAGGTGGATAGTAGCTACCTAGTGGTTGATATGAATACCACTGTTGTGTGTACTGCTATGGAGGTGGTGGTAGAGATAATTGTGGTAGCTGTGATGGCTGATATGATGGTTAAAGTGGTAAAAGAGGAGGTGGAAAAGAAGGCTACTAAGCTCATAGTCTCTCAAACTGAACTTTGACTGGTTGCTTCCCTCTGTCCACTAACAGCACTATCCCTGGCCTCTTCTCAAACACTTTTTATAGCTTGGGTTTGGATGACTGGTCTTGGAAAGGAAATTATTTTCCTTCCTCTTGTAAGATGTCCATCTTGTTGATTAATTTCTCAAAGGTTTTGATTGTGAAGCCCTTGAGCATGAAAGCAACTGGGTCATGGATATTCTTGAGAAGAATTTCAATGGAAGCTATTCGGATAGTTATGGTTCACATTTCATACTCAGGTTACGCCACCTGAGAATGTAATTAATAAGAGACTCATTGGGATTTTGCTTCACTATAATGAGATCACTTACAGTTACCTTCTGCTAGGCTCCAATAAATCTCTTAACAAAGAGTTACTCCAACTCGAAAAATTCTTCACTAAACTATTATGCAGTTCAGCATACCAATCAAATGCAACCCCTAATAGACTACTAATGAACAAGTAGAAGAGAAGTGCATCACTGCCATCGGCATTACAACAGTTGGCTCTAAAATGTTTCATATGATGTCATGGATTCCCACTACCATCAAAACTCTTGAAGGATGGTGGCATGAACCCCTTGGGGTATTGGACTATACTGAATTCCTCTATTTAAGGTCTACCATTTGGAATGGATGAGCTCCCTCAGACTTGTGCCAATGCTTCCCTCACTTGTTGCTCCATCATCTGCTTGTTGTCTTTCTCATGCACCGAGGTATTGGCTATGACCTTCCTATGCAAACTATGAATGTCCTGATCCACGGAGAGACACTCTTGGGAGGATCTAAGACATGTAAGAGCTTGGGCCGATCGACCTCCATGAGACTAGGTTATGAAACTAGAGCTTGGTTCTAGAGTGCTAGAACTGCTACTAACAAATCCTCAACCCTCCTCTCCATTTTGTTGATCTGTTGAAGGAGGTGTTGGGTCAAATAGAGGTGTTGCCTTCCCTAATCATAGCACCTTCCTGACTTTGATGGTCTCTGTGGAGGGATCCTCGAGTATTGACCATGTGGATTTTGAATGAATACTCAAATAGATTATCCTCATTTGGGTTGAAATCTACTATACCCTCTTCTCAATGAGATCACTCCTGAGAAGTTACTTCTTCTTGCCAAAGAAGTCTTCTAAGATATCATCTAGTGAACGATCTCTACTCTGCCAGGCTGAACCGGTACAAACACTTGATAACGACTGACTGTAAGATTGTGCTCATCTGAATCTATACACCGAATATTGCTGACTGATGGAATGCTCTCTCTAGGGGGATCAACTTCATGGGGACTGCACTAGTATCCTTACTTCTTCTCACGCTATTGGTGGACTATGACACTTTGGGTCTCCACTCCTCTTAGATCCTTTGTTAAAGTGTTAGGCTGAATGAGAGAGCTTAGCCTCACCTCAATGAGTGGCATAGATGGAGCGAGATCTTTAGGTCATAGTCGGATCACCAATGGAGATGTCCTTTCTCCATATGCATCTTTTTGTACTTTGGTGGGGACTGTGGAAGGAGGGACTTGAACAAGTGATGGTGGTGACAAATGGAGTGGTGTGATGGTGGAGATCAGAGAGTAGAACGGATGACTATCTCTCTTTCGGAGCTCCCCTTCTATGGCTAGTGGTGCCTATAAGGACTATGTTGTCAGTATGATCAACTCGGGTAGCCCGCTGATCGGGAAAATCCATCAATGTCAAGGCCATCGATTATCTAGCGTACCTACTTCTCTCCTTCTTGCCCGCTTGGGCTGCAACTCTAGCCTCTAAGGCTTTCTCTCTGTGTATCTGATCCCTCACACTCCTAAGGATCAGAGTTCTTAAATCAAATGATGTACCATACTCAAGCGTCTATGGGCTCTGCCAACCTAGCATAGAACTAATCATATTCCAACGTAGGGCTTCCTCCTCTCCCCAGCTAGTACCTCAAACTATGCTGGTGGGGAGGCAATGCAGTAATTCTCCTATAGTCTTTCTCTCCGTTCAAAGCTGAGAGGGGGTGAAACCTGCTACCACTCAAAAGTGGACATATCTCATAGGAAGAACCCTTTTCAGCAACATGAGAGGCCTCATTTACCTACCTGGCCTCACACTGATAATGGAACTTGATCATCTTATTCTTATTGTGATGCTACGTCCTACTGAGTAAAGTAGAATGAGAGCTAGAACCTATCACAAAGGTAGGGGAGACTATCTTAGAGGCCAAGATAGCTTTCCCCTTTAAAATTGGGGAAACTAGTGAGAAGGTGCTTTCCCTCGCTGGGACTGCAGTGGGGGTGACAATAGACTGGATGATGAGCACTGTAACAACTGGCACTGTATGCACTAGCATTGAAACCAAAATAAATGAAATTGATACTGGAACTATCGTGGGAACCTCGATGACCTTTCTCTTCAATGAGAGAAACTCAGAATCTGATGCGATGTCAAAATGAAGGAGTGGCTTCTGCCCTGCCACCTCTTCTCTGCTGACAGTCAAGAGGGCTGGCCCCTCGTAGGTGACTTGAACAACCTCAAATCTACATCTAAATGAATGATGTGTGTGGTGGTGTTAGTGAGTATGGCCTAATCCAAGGCCAAATCCACACCATAGCGGAAGGAAAAGATCATCTTTCCAGCAGACATGGTGAAAAATTGGCTAAAGAAGTGAATGAAGGATTGAACTGCTATCTTTGCATTTGTTGAAAATAGAACTGAATCAGACCCTTGCTTTAATAGTTGCCTTCAATAATTGATTCTTGGTTTTTGAATTTGAACCCACACTTAGGTATGCTAAGTGGGGTTCATTGAATTGGAGAGTTTTTTATATTTGAGGAGAGACTTTGCCATAGAATTTGATTTTGATTTGGAACCCATGTCCAACAAATTTGGGTATATTGGATGGGGTTAATTCAATTAGAGAGACTTTGGATATTGATTTATTTTGTTTTATCCTTTGTTTAAAAATTTGATTTTTGAATCTTCACTTAGCAAATTTAGGTATACTAAATGAGGATCAAATGTATGTTCAAAATTAATTTTTGAAAGCATTTTTATTTGCGATGATGTTTGTCATATGTTTGATTTGTTTGATTTTATTTTGATTTAAAAATGGGATCCTTGCTTAACAAATTTTGGTATGCTAAGTAAAGCCCAAATGTGTTTGATATTTTGTTGATTTGAAAAATAAAACCCTTACTTAACAAATTTAGGTATGTTAGGTAGGGTTCAAGTGTGTTTAATATTTTTGTTTTGATTTGAAAAAGAGAAACTCTTATTTAACAAGTGTGGGTATGTTAAATAGAGTTTAATTTATTTTACGTGTTGTTTGAAGATGGAATTATTATTTGACAAATTTGTGTATGTCAAATGGAATTCAAATGTGTTTTGATTTTCATGATTTTGAAAAAAGTGAACTCTACTTAACAAATGTAGGTATGTTAAATAGAGTTTAATTTGTTTCAATTTTCCAAAATGGAACTCTCATTTGAACAGTTTGGGTATGTCAAATGGAGTTCAAATTTGTTTTGATTTTGTGTGATTTTGAAAAAGGGAACTCTATTTAACAAATGTAGGTATGTGAAATAGAATTCAATTTGTTTTGATTTTTAGAAATGGAACTCTCATTTGCCAAATTTGGGTATGTCAAATGGAGTTCAAATATATTTTGATTTTGTGTGTGATGTTGCTTTTGAAAAGAGGGAACTCTCACTTAACAAATGTAGGTATGTTAAGTGAGGTTCAATGATATGTTGATTTTTAATTTTATTTTGAATTTGAAAGTGGAACTTCATTTAACAAATTTAGGTATTTTAAGTGGAGTTGGTTAATTTTTGAAAAATGTGCTTGAAATATTTTAAAGAAACTTGATTGATTGATTTTATTTTAAAAATATGCTTTTGAAAATTCATTAAAAAAGGATTTTGATGATGCACACTTGAAAAGGATCCTCATTTAACAAATTTAGGTATGTTAAATGAGGCTTGATTATCTTTATTATAAAGAAGAGACTTCAAAGTTTTATGTTTTACAAGCCTTATGTTATGTGAAGTACATTTCAAAAATGATTTTACTCAGAAATAATGCTTCTGGAAAATTTTGCAAAAGACTTTACTTGTTTAGTTTGAATATGGGGTGGACCTTGCCTCACCAAGCTAGTGGTAAAGAGGTTCTAAATTTAGTCATCTCCTTTCATTAGTTAATTTAGTTTTACCTATTGGGTATCCAATAAGGGTTTCAAGACCTACATGGAGTGAGGTCCTACAACCTAAAGGATGTTAGCTACATTTGCTTAAGGATTAAATAAACTAAGTGCCAACTGAAAGAAAGATAGTCTTGGGTTTATATAAAATATAAATCCACTATCGATGCTTGGAGATAATAATTGTCTACTAAAGCTGGAGAGAGGAAACCTCCCTAGCGGAGTTGCCAGAAAAATTTGTTATGTTTATTTTTGGATGTGGAGGGGACACCACACAGATCATGGGGTTGAAGTGATCGAGTATGACATTGAGGTATAATGTACTATCTCGAAAGATAGAGACACAACCCTTCAATGGACCTAATCATCAAATAAGGACTCCTAAGGCATGATGAGTCTTCGAATATACTAGAGATTTTTCTCCTACTTTACATGGATGAATAAAGTAGGGTTTATATTAAACCGGGTTCTAAAGTTCCCTATGGAGGCAAGCCTCCATAGTTAATTACATCTTAGGGAATGTAATTCCCTAAGAATACTCTTGATTAAAGTAGAAAATTATTATAATTATCATCTCCAATGATTTCAAGGTTAGACTATCAAAGGATTGATTATGTTTGGAAAATCAAATTGGAAAAGTTCAAGGAGAAGACTTATTTTTGGAATCCGAAGGGAGGAAGTAGGAAATTCTCATGATACTAGGAAGCCTAGTGAGCATTCCAATCTATCCTATATTTGAGCTTTATATATTTAAAAGTGAAGAGATTGATTTATTTGAGTTGAATTTTATTAGATTGCTAGGGCTTATAATCCATCAACACAAGGTTGTAGAGATACCTAAGAGGTCAATTTATGCTTGTAGCATGAGAGAAATAGCTACCGCAAATCCTAAATTTAGGGAGCTTTAGTATGAGCTGAAGCATAACCTAAATCTAAGCGTCAGGTGGACATAAAGGTTCACCTCCATTAGAGAGGATGAATCGTCCGACTTCTGGACTTATAACCACCTGGAGTAGCTACCAGCTAACTCCTCCTATGATTTTATAATTGCCTGGAGTGGCTATCGGTCTTATGAAATATAAGATAGTTAGGGTAGTTATTAAATTACAAAGAGACAAAAGTATAAACCCACTTCCTAGGAGACTAGAGCATGAGTGGTATGAGCATATGACTTAATCTATAAATGCAAAATCTTTTCAAATTTTATTCCATTATAAACACATCATTTTGAAAAAGCTTTAGTATTTTGATGCTTATATGCATAATGAAATAAAGTTGTTGGCTAAATCAGTGAGAAATGGGTGTTTTCCAACACAAGGGATGCCCTCATAGGTCAAGCATTCCCCTATCATGCAAGGATGGAAATCCCCTATTTTCAAGAGTGAAATAATATGCATGCATAATGTGAAACATACAATATTCAGCTAAGGGGTTGCTAAATCTTTTAATTATCTTGATTTACATCCTAGGCTTTATGGTGAGTTTATGAGTTGTAAAAAATTTTAGTTATGAGTGATTACTTGGGTAGAAAATTTATTGTATCCTAAAAGCCTAATCTCATCTAGACCACACATTAAAATATTAATCATTTAAGAAATTAAGAAAAGCATGCTATTTCTAATGCACAAACTAAATAAATCATCAAACATTTTATAAAGTAGCATAAAAGAATAAGAGGTCGGTGCGATCGGGTACCACCGTACAACTCAAAAAGGTTAGCCGAGCTCTACCCTTATACAAGTCAGAATATAAAAGAATAATTATTACTTACAAATGAATAAATGTTATGGGGTTGTTGCCCTCATTTTTAGAATGAGCTCTCAACCCCTCCATCTTAGACATGGGACTTCTCCTAGACTTTAAGAGTTTCTTAGTCATAAGACACTTCTAGTGATTAGGTGGACACTCAACCTAACCTTAGAGACTTAGAAGAGTTAGCCATAGGAATAGGTTATGCCTTAAGGGTGTTAGAAAATTTTCCTACTCGATAGCTTGAACCAAATTCCTCACTTCCTCCCTTCCTCCCTTCAAGTCAAACTCAAGTAAATTCCAACTTGATTGATTTTCTCTAAACTCATATCAACACCAACTCTAACTCAAACCTTGAACCAATTCAATGGATTTTTTCAAATTATAAATCAAATCCAAATAATTGAAACCTATGATTGAAGCCCATGATTGGATTCCAAACTCCAAAATATTTCCTAAGTCCTTTGATTATCTTATGGACTTAGCCTAAATCAAATCTTAATCACTCAAATTCAAAGAATTTTCTCATAACCCATTTATATTATCATTTATATTCACAAATATAAATGAAATATAAATTCAAATATCCAAAATAAATTGAAAAATTAAATCCAAATTCAACCAAAATCCAACCTAAGCCTTTCAAGTCAAAATCTTGAACTTAGCCAAAACAAATTCAAATCATGTCAAACCCTTGATTTTTCTTCATGATTCAATCAATCCTACAATCATGAATCCAAATATAAACATAAACTTCAATTATCAATCCAAAAATCAATTCAAAACTTAAGCTCAAAATCAATCAAAATTCAACCAAAGCCTTTCAAGTCAAATTCTTGAACTTACCCAAATCAATTTCAAATCATGTCAAACCATTGATTTTTCTTCATGACTCAATCAATACTTCAATTAGAAATCCAAATATAAACTTAAACTCTAATCATCAAACCAAAACTAAATTCAAAAATCAAACCCAAGTCAAACTCATGTTCACCCTTTGAACTTGTAATTATCAAATGAATCAAAACCCATTTGACTTCTAACCACTTGCAAATAGATTTATATTCCAATCATAAGTCCATATGTGAGTTCAATCAAACTTGATTCAAGCTTTGACCATGCCATTTGAGCCACTTAGGCTCACTTGACCCAAAGTGACCTGAAGTACCTCTTATGAACAAAATTTTAATCCTACCCAAATTCTAATCCACTTAGGTTGAATCCTTTGAAGGAGAGCTTGGTCCATAAAAGATCCACTCAACCTCAACACCTCAAATCTTCAACAGGGCTTCATCTCCACTAGACAAAGTTACCTCAATGGATTCAAGCACCGGTGATAGCCTCCGACGAGGTACGCCTTCAACCTGAGCTTAAAATAGAGAGTGTATGGTCCTTTGTGGAAGAAAGTTTCACTCATGAGATTTTAACCATTACATCTTCTCCTCTTTACTTCTAGATAGTGTGGGTAAAGTTTGAGCTCATTTTGTGCTCAATTTAGCTTGAATCTTGCCATGGAAGGTGGATAGTTCCCCTTTCTCGCGAGCTCAGGGACGGATCATGAGCCATCCATCCGCATTTTGGATGGATGGCCATGATCAAGATGCATAGGATCCCTTGATTTCCCTTAAGAATGATGGGCTTGATCTAACATCCGATCTTAGATCAGAAGAGTGAGGAGAAAGGGCGTAGCGCCACCGCTAACGTGGCTTTATGATGTGACAACTTAAGTGACCATTCCCGTTGTGCCATGTGGAAAGCGCGCACCGCGTCAACCTCCACATGGCCCGATGAGATTAGTCATTTAATTAGCGATTTAATTATTATATAATTATGGAAACTTTATAATTACATAACTAATTCTAGAGAAATCATAAAAATACAAGGTGAAATGCACTGTAAAGATAATTCAGAGGAGAATATTCTAAAATTATTTCCAATGGGTTTTGAATAGTACAATTTCCTTAATTAAGGTTTTATTAAAAATATAATAACCTTAATTACTCCCTAATAATCTCACTAATTAATTCTAAACTTCTAATGTGCATTTAGTGGGATGACTTCTGCCTCCCCTAATTTTCTCGAGATTTATTGATGAGTTAATTTGGGAGATCAATTAATGAATCCTTAATCACTCTCTTTATGTAATTAATGGTAATTAAGCATATGAATAGTGGTTTAATCCCTTTATTAAGTTAATTAATTCTTTCTTAAGTAGAGAAGAGGTTTATAGAATAGATTTGGGGAATTTTCCCTAAGCCATTCCCTAAACCCCTTTCCTTCCTTAATCCAAACTTAATTAAGGGTTAATCCCCCAATCACTTACTTAATTAATTTGATTTTAAAATCAAAACATTCTAGAACTTAATCAATCCTTCTTGGGTAGGTTCTTAGGTGTTCAATAATCTAAGTAGCTTAAGGAAATCAAAATCCAACACACATGTATGGGAAGGGTTATGAAACAACTTAAATTAAACCTTTAGCTTAATTAATCACTAATTGTGAGCCAATTGCATTAGGCCCTTTCTTTCCTAGGTGCATTGCTGATTTAAATTCCTTGTGTGGTTTTATGTCATATCATTGGCTCATAATTATTTGATTAAGTGTGTTAAAGTCGTGTAGGTAAGAGGTATTAATACACTTAATTTACACCTTAACCTAACCAAAGCATAAAATTGATCTAATCACCTAAAAATTAAACTAAAACATTTATACATGTGGAAATGCATTAGGACCAGCAAACCTTCTCACATTTCTCAAATTAAAATCAAACTCAAAACAAAACAAAAATCTCTTTAAAATAAATTTGATTTACTTTAAATAATCTTATTCCATAGGATTGTCTTTAGAGATTAATTAGGGTGAATGAACTTACATTGCTTTCATCACTTTATTTCTTTTCTAACATGCTAAATGTGGACGTTATATAAAATTCATGCATTCATGCTTTTTGAAAATCAAATTAAAAATGAAATATCTCTTTTATGTCAAATTGCATGTTTTGGCTAAAGTATGAATATGAATGGCAATTATCACTATTAAATCTAAAATTATTTTCAAAACTTATAAACCAATTATCAAAACTGAAAGGTATGCTACTTAAAATTATTTATGAGCTTGCATATGAGTAAAAATATAAAGATGTGCATAGTGTGGCTTTCCTTCTCTTTTCTTTTAGCATAGTTTTCAATAGGATTTGACAAAGTATATAGTTCATTTGAAAAGAACACAATGCTTGCTTAAACCCATTCCTATTCATTCCTATGTTATTACTTAAGATGGACATCCACACTTACACATATAAATTGCATAAACAAATCAAACAAACAAACACAAACTTTTGCTTCTTTTTTTTCCATTCATTTCTTTTATACATGTATATATATTTAAGGAAAGTGGTATATTAGTCTGGACAACCCCGAGGTTGTGAGGCTTTAAGTAGAACTAAGTAGATCTTGTATCTTACACCTCTGGTGCTAACAATGGCACCGTACTCACTTATGCCTTTCATACATATATGTGTGCATACGAAAAATGGATAAAAGAAATCCCTCTTTTTCTACTTAACAAAATCATGCATCATAAAAACATTCAAATTTCTCAAATAAATTCTCTTAGAATTCATCATTAAAGTGTGCTAAACATTTATATTTGCATGTATAGATATGTTTAGGATTCATCCATATGCATGTTACAAATATTGGAAAAGAAATGAAGTGATGTGTGTTTTGTGATAATATTTCACTTACTTAATCTTAAAATGCCTTTCTTTGTGAATATGTTTGTTTAGGGAAAATATAAACTTAGGATTAACTAAAACACATAATAAAATATTTATTAAAAAAAATCAAATATGAATCTACCTTAGAAATTACTTAAGGTAAGGAGGAAAGAGAAATTCTCTTCTCTTTTCCTCTTTTTACAACTTAGTAATTAATTGTAGAATTCACTTAAACCAAATCAAAATACAAAATAAAATCAGCCAAAGAAACTAAATCACTTAAATAAAATAAACCCTCTAAGTTGAACATTTTCATACTTAGAAAACTTCAACCTTAAAGCCTAGCTAGCATACCACACAAACCTTAAATAGAACACACATTAGGCTAAGTCACCATTTCTAACTTTAGGTTAGGGTGGTGCATGGTTTGATGTTTGCTTTTATTTTGTGATGTTTTTTTATGTTAGATGATGCAGCTGAAGAAGATTATTTAGTTTAATCATTCTCTTCTATAAGGGATTGTGTTTAAAGGGCGCTGTAATAAAAAATATAATTGATATTATTGTGCAAGTGCTTATACCCGTGAGCATAATCGAAAATAGGCTAGGTGGACTTGGTTACCCATGTGTGAGGTGCTAAGTCCAACTTATATATATATATGCTTGATATTGTATGGTTTGTTTGGCTAATCTCTATTTTGCAGGAATTAGTTAGATTTCTTTTTTCCCATTTTCATGTACTTTTGCAATTAGGATTTTGGAATGATTATTATGGGGGATTAGGATGAGCATTAGTTATAAGATTACATCTTATGTACCATGTGAAGCCTTTGGAGCAACCACATTCTAACCATCCAAAAGAAGGAACCAAAAGAAGAAAGAAGAAAGAAGAAAAGAAGAAAAGAAGAAAGAAGAAATGAAGAATGAAGACCCCCATAACATGAATTCCTTGCTTAATTGTAATTAATTCATTTATAATCCGGGTTATATAAGGGTAGAGCTTGGCTACCCAATTTATTTTTGGGTTTGTATAGTGGAGCCTGACCACAAATGGCCTCTTATTCTTTTGTGCTAGTTTATAAATTGATTGGTGTTTGTTTAACTTGCGCATTAAGATGACATCTTTTTCTAGTTTCTTCTTTGCTTTGATGAATGGCCTGAATGACGATTAGGCTCTTAGGGAAATAAATTTTCTATCTAATTAAATAACTCAAATTAAAAATAAATAACTCATAATCTCATCTAAAGCTTAGGTTATAAAATAAGATAAAAGAATTAGCAACCCCTTAGCTGGATGTTGTCTTACTTTTCTAACATCATGCATAAAAAGCATATTATTTCACACTTGATTGGAAGGCTTCCACCTTTGCCAGAGAACTTGGCTTATGGGGATGGAAACCCACCTCCTTATCTAATTTTGGCCCATAATCTAATTTCTCATGCATTATGCATATAAATCCTAAAGCCCATGTCAAATTGATTGTCCAAAATAAAATAAAATGTAATAAAATTTACATTAAATTTAAGTCATTAAAGCATGCTTTATATGAACTAGTCTCTTAGGGAGTGTGTTTAAGGACTTAGTCTCTTTCTAAATAAATAAGAGCCTAGCTATCTTGCAAAAGCATTTGACTTGCCTATACATTTTAAAATCGTAGGAGTTAATTGGCACCACCCCCAGGTAGTTGTAAGTCCAACAGTCGGGTGGTTTATCCTCTCTTATGGAGGTAAACCAAATATCCATTTTCACCTTAGATTTAGGTTGTGCTTTTTGGCTCTTGCCAAAGCTCCCTGGATTTAGGTTTAGGGGTTGCTACTTCCCTCTGCGGGCTATAAGCATAAATCCTCACCTCTTAGGCATTTCCATAACCTTGTATCATAGAATTATAAGCCCTAGAATTCTAATTAAAATTCAACTCAAATAAATTAATTTAATTTCAAAATGTAAAGCCCAACCATAGTGTAGTTTAGGATGCTACTAGGCCTCCTAGTATCTTAAGCATCTCCTACTTATTTTCATTTGGCTTTGATAAGAACTCTCTCCTCTTGATCAATCCCACTTGACTTTGTCAAAATGAACCAATCGATTGATAGTCTTACCTTCTTGAAATCTTTAGAGACAGCGATCACTTACCTTAATCGAGAGTATTCCTAAGGAATCCTATTCTTAAGATGTAATTAACTATGGGGGCTTGCCCATGTAGGGAACTTAATGAACCCAATTTAAAATAAGCTATGCTTTACTTTTCATGTAAAGTAGAGAAAGAATCTCAAGTACATTTTGAACACCCATAATCCTTAAAAGTCCTTATCAAGGTGATTAGGTCCATTGTAGGGTGGTGACTTCTATCTCTCGAGATAATACACCATTCCTCAATGTCGTACCCGATCACCCTTTTAAGAACATCTGTGAATCTACGTCGTGTCCCAACAAAGGCGTATATTTCTGTATTCATTTATCCTCTTCAAAAAAGGATAGATAAAGGCAGAAATATTTTCACCATAGATTTTTCTGGCGACTCCGCTAGGGATGGTTCCTCTCTCCATATTTGTGAAATAATCATTGTCTCCAAGTATCAATAGTGGGTTTGTACTTTTATATGAATCTAATATTATCTTTCTTTCCATTGGCACTTAGCTTATTTTATCCTTAAGTTAAGCTAGCCAATATCTTTAGTTTTTAGGACCTCACCCCGTGTTGGTCTTAAAACCCCCGTTGGGTTCCTCAATGGGTAAAAACAAAAAACTTAATAAAAAGAGAATAATTAAAGACTTCCTCCTTACCATTTTTATGGTAAGGAAAGGTTCATTCTAAAAATAAGAAAAATAAATCCTTTATGAAAAGTCTCAATTTCCAAAAGCACTTTTTTAACATACATTTAATAAAATATTTGCACTACATCTAACAATTTTTAAAATTATTACATGTAGAAACATTTCAAAAATAAAACCAACAATCATAACTTCCGAAAGAACAAATGAACCTCTTCACTCAATTCATTTTGATGAAGACTTCATTTTTAAAACAAAAATAAAATTCCAACAATCCTAAACTTTCAAAAGCAAATAAAATTTCCATCATTCACATCCAAATGTGTTATCGATGTTACATCTTCAAGCCAAAATCACAACTTTGAAATTCCACTCAACACATTCCACATGTGTTAAGTTGGAATTCTCACCCTTTCAATATGAAACCTCTCCATTCAATATACCCACATCTATTGAATGGAGTTATTTTCAAGCAAAATCAAAAATAAATTCTCCAATAGCACATATGAAACCTCTCCATTCAATATACCCACATCTATTGAATGGAGTTTTTATTTCCAATCAAAATCAAAAATAAACTTTCAAAAAGTACATATGAACATCTCCATTCAATATACCTAAATTTATTGAATGAAGATCTCATTTCCAAATAAAATGACAATATTTTGAAATGCCACTTAACATATTCCATATATGATTAGGTTGGAATTTCCTCTTTCAAAAAGCAATAATCACACATGAAAATGCATCTTTGAAAAATAAAACATTATTGTTTTCCATCTTACATACCCAAATTTGTTAAATGAAAATCCCTCTTTTCAAAATCAACAAATCATAAAATTTTTCAAAACACATTTGGAACTACATTCTAGCATACAACATTTGCTGAGATGAAGTCTCCATTTTCAAAAAAAAAAAAAAATTTCAAAATACATTTGAAACTTCATTCTAGCATACCCCATTTGCTAAAGTGAAGTCTCTCTTTCAAAACACAAAAAAAAAAAAATTGAAACACATTTTTGGAATTTCATTTAGCATACTCAAATTTGCTAAGTGAAATCCCCATTTCACAAAATTTCAAGACACATTGAAACTTCATTCTAGCATACCACATTTGCTAAAATGAAGTCTCCATTTTCAAAAAAATAATAATAAGATTTTAAAAACACATTTGGAACTTCTTTCTAGCATACCCTGTTTGCTAAAGTAAGGTCTCCCTTTTCAAAACATAAAATTTTGAAACACATTTTTGGAATTTCATTTAGCATACTCAAATTTGATAAGTGAAATCCCCATTTCACAAAATTTCAAAACACATTGGAACTTCATTTTGACATACCACATTTGCTAAAGTGAGGTCTCCATTTTTCAAAATAAAATTTGAAACACACTTTTGGAACTTCATTTTAGCATACCACATTTGCTAAAGTGAAGTCTCCATTTTCATAACAAAATCCAAAATAAAAGAAACACATTAGGATTTCCTTAGCATACCCAAATTTTCTAAGGATCCTATTTTTCAAAATCAAAATCTCTAAAATCAAAAGAAACACATTAAGATTTTCTTAGCATACTCAAATTTGCTAAGAGTCCTATTTTCAAAAAATTTCAAAAAAAACACTTGGATTCTTCATTTTAGCATACCCAAATTTGCTAAATGAGGATTCCATTTTCAAAATCACAAATGATTCACAAAACAAAGAAAATAAAGAAAAAGAAGAACATGTTTTCAAACATCCCACTTAGCATACCCAAATTTGCTAAGTAAATAAATCCAAAAAAATCACAAATCAAAAGTAAAATCAATTGAACCTTTACTTTAACATACCTAAATTTGTTAAATAAAGGATCCTCAGAATCAAAAAGTTAAAATTCAAATATGAACCTATGGAAGCATCTCTCCAAAAATATTTGAACCCATTTTTCAACATACCCATATTTGTTGAAAGTGGATTCTACATTCAAAAATTTCTCTTTCCAATCAAATCTTAAAATCTCTTCTAAATCCATTTGAGCTCGACTTAACACTTTCAAGATGTTGATTTTGTTAGCTTCAGTCATTTTTCAGTCTTAGTTCAGTATAGTTTGATTCAATGGTAGCACAAAAGTAGGTGTTCTTGTTTCCTCATGGGATGGACTTGGCCCTTGATCAGGCCAACCTTGCCTAAAATGATTATGCCCACCTCATTCACTTTGGTCGAGGCTTTGAGGGGGCCAGGATTACATGTGAGGACACTCCCATCATGACTATTAACAGGAACACGGTGACTGGACAAAAGTCGGTCATCTAGATCGACATGTCGCCCGAATATTCCCTCACTAAGAGAAGGCGTGGCGTTCCCACACGAATATCGTGCCGATAATGTATGATGCTAGTGTTAGTATGCGTTGTTCCCCATGCCCACTAGCACCTCCAAGGGGAAGGCTCCCCTGATCCCATGGATTGTCTCTCCTACTTTTGAGGTTGGTTCTAGCTCTTACTCTACTCACCCTACCAGGACCAAGAAGAAACAAGAACCGCATGATAAAGCGGTACCACACTTGCATTCCTAGGGAGATGGAGGAAACTACCAGGTGTGAGGAGTTTCCCATGATGGTTTCCACAGTTATAGAACGTTACATCCTCTCTGGTGGGAGAGGATGTATGGCGATGCTTCACCTCCACCTTTCGTAAGCACCAGGAGAGGAGGTCATATGGCCTCTTAGTTTTTTGAGGGAGCCTATGACATGAGTCTGAGCTAAATTTGATTTGAGATTAGTCATTCCCCATAGTGTGGATAGGCAGCTTAGGCAGGAGAGGGCTAGAGAAGCATGCACATCAGTTCATGTCACTAGCCGAGAGTGTTAGAGGTATAGCCGACAGTCAGCGGCCTCCGTGCTTGTGGATTTTCTGGATCAACATGCTACCCACATCGACCATACAGATAGTATTTTACTTACGGGGACTACACATCATAAGAAAGCTCCTATCTCAAGAGAGTCGGTGGTGCCTCCACCACACCACTCTTCTCCATCCGCATCACATTGTTCTGTCCTCTTCTAGCCAAGTCCATGAAGATTGTATCGGAAGAGAATAGGACCCCTTTGGTGATCTAACTATGGTCGAGATCCCATCCCCATCTACCGCCACTCAGTGCTAGCTCCTCAACCTTCCCCCATAGTGGTGAAGAAGGAACACCTCAAGCATAGTAGTTCATCACCACCACCACTGCATAAAGATATTGAGATGGAGAGTTACAGAGGGAGACCGAATGATGATGAAAGATCCTCCTAGGAGTGCCACTCTATATAGATTCAGTGATAGCCAGGAGCATATTTCTTCCAGTGAGTATAGCCCTCATGGGGTTAACTCTCCAACAGTAGGGGAGGTCTGGTGCCTCATACACATGTGATCCTACCACGGTCGCCCAGATCCTTTATTCAGATAGATCATTCTCTAGATGATATTGTAGCCAATTATCTCATGGAGAAGAAGGAGATCTTAGGATATGATTGGTCCGATGGGAGAAAGTCAGCTTTGATCCCAATGAAGATGACCTATTGGAAGATTCAGTGGGTGATCACATGGTAGATACTCTGGGTTCTCTCCTCCGTGAGCAGTAGAATATGGAAGGTACTAAGGCTGAGCAGAAAGACAGAGCCTACTCGACCCAACACCTCCTTCAGTAGATAAAACAAAAAGATGGTCAGATAGATAGGATGGGAAAGTAGCTCGAGGACTTGTTAGCAGCAGTCTTAGCACTTCAGAAATAAGCACCAGCAATCCATCCTATTATAGCTGAGACTAGTTAGCCAGAGTTGGTGCATGTCTTGGATCCAACCAAGACTTTACCTCTAATAGAGCAAGGTAGCACCAGCATGTATAAAAAGGTAGTGGATAGTACCTCCATACAAGAAAAGGATATCAAGAGCATGGTTGAGCAGCAGGTGAGAGAAGTGTTGGCTCAAGCCCGAGAAGGATCATCAGTTTTAAAGGGTAGACCCTACCTGGAGGAATTTGTCATCCAATATCCTAGGGGTTTTTTGCCTCCTTTTTTAAATATTTTGATGGCAGTGGGAGTTCGAGGTAGCACATTGCACATTTTAGCCATTTGTTGCAATGCCAATGGTAGTAACACTTTACTCTTTCGTCTCTTTGTTAGTAGCTTAGTAGGCATAGCCTTTGATTGGTATGCTGAACTTCCCAACAGTTTAGTGAAGACTTTTGCTGAGTTGGAGCAACTCTTCATCAAGAGGTTTGTTGGAGCTCAATAAAGGGTGGTTTAGGCAATCTCATCGTGACTCAACAAAACTCCGGTAGGTTCCTCGTTGATTACATTCTCAGATGGCATAATTTGAGTATGAAATGTGAACCACTGATCAAACAATAGCACCATTGAGATCGCTTAAGAATATCCATGGCCCGGTCGCCTTCATGCTCAAAGGTTTCACCATCAAAACTTTTGAGAAATTAATCAATAAGGTGGCTACCTTACAAGGAGAAGCCAAATAGCCACCTTTTTCTAGACCAATCAATAAAGCAAAAGCCACATAAAGCTTTTGAGAAGAAGCCAAGGCAGTGATAGCTGTAAACAAGGGGAAACAGCTGGCTAGAGAGCAGTTTGAGAGACCTCATGCTCCATAGCTGTCACTTCCACCTTTTCTACCACCACTAAGGCAGCCCTACCGGCCCCCACAGCAGCCTCCATGATCTACACCACCTCCTCGCCACATGATCAAGAGTACCACATACCCCCTGCCAGGTAGCTATGGTCCACCTACTCTTTTGGATAAACTTAACAAGCCTTATTCATTTAAGAGGGAGGTAATGAGGAAAATTTTTAAGACTCTTTAAAGAAGCATGATTTTTAGCTACCCAAACTTAGGAGACTAGAGGAAGTGGGTAAAAGCAATGATCCTACCTTTTTCCCCTACCACCGTATCCTAGGTCCTATTTTGGAAGATTGCTTCATATTTAAGGATTAGCTTGAACATAGCTTCAAGACTGGTGTTATAGTCATCCCAAAGGAATACCTTGTGAAACAACCATCCAGTTCCATTAGGATAATCCTTGGGGATACTTGTGATCCTTCCAAAACCAAAGAAGGTAAGGATATCTCCTTATCCAAAACCTTTAAGAAAATTATCTCAAAATTTAAGAAATTTTCCTTGTAGCTGCTTGAGCCAGCTCAAACCTCCAACATCAAGGAAGGTTTGCAAGTTGTCAAAGCCAACTCTGGGAAAGGGAAGTTCGAGCGACATGCCGTGGATAGCCCAAGTAGCTAACCGCCGACTGATTCTAGCCTCCAATCCACCATTATAGCTACTACATCAGCAACCTCCTCTACTTTAGCTAGCTCTTCTTCTTCTTGTAGACATCTTATATCAAGGGATGAGGGCATCAATCCTTTACCCCCTCTTACTTTACTTGATTTCTACTATGTACCTCCTATAAAATACAAGAAATTGAAGAATAAAGCTAGCTTGAATTATATCATGTCACTTCTGATGGGTTATCTAAATCTATTTCTCATGATAACTTTTCAAGTCTAAACAACAACTATAATAATTTTGATCTTCCTTTCTAATTCAAAGTTAGATTTTCCTACTTTGAATACTACAGGTTTGCCTCTTAAGATAGACTTGGAATCATCCAATTCTAAGGGTCTCATAGGAGAAGTTGTAGGTGAGCCTGACGTGTAGGTAGAATTTATCATTACCCTAACCACAAGAGATCACCGAAGTCAACCTCCATAGTGGCAAGGTTCTACCTCCTAGGATAGCACCTCAAGATAGAGGGAAACAAGTCATTAGTTTAGGATCGAGAAGCCCTCCAGATGCTCCACCCTTGATATGCTTGTGGAGGATCACCCCAAGGTGGACTACAATGTCCTCTCACCAAAGAAAGTTTCCATCTAAGCATATATAATACCCAAAGAGATCATTAATCAAGGCTCTCCTTGATCTTGAGATATGCTTAGCTGATCCATTGGAGAGAGGCACATTATTCTAGAGAAGCTGGGGATCACTTTCACAAATGAAGACCTTCTCGGGTGACATGGAGCACAACCATCCCCTACATTACGGACATGGGAAGATGAGACTTTAGTTCTCATCAATTCAGGTGCATCAGTGAACATTATGTGTCTAAAGACCCTTGCCTATTTGAGGATCAACATCTCCACACTTCGAGGAGATCGGATAATATTAAGAGGATTCAATAAATAAGGCGAGAGGGCTTTAGGTTCCATAGTGTTACCTTTGGAGATAGGTCACTGGAAGACTGAAGCCAAGTTTTATATCATTGATTCGAATACCTCATTCACTACTTTGCTCGATAGGCCTTGGATATATCAGAACAAGATGATTCCATCCTCTCTCCATCAGTGCATCAAGTTCAGGAAGGATGGGATTGAGTATTGTGTTAAAGGAGATGAAAATCCATTTTCAGTTAGAGATGTTAAGATATATGAGGATCCGACCTACTATCTTCCTCAAAACACCCTTTCTCATTAACTTAGACAAAATTCAAATTCAAAAGAAAAAGAAAATGAAGAAAAAAAAGCAAAAGAAAAAGAAAAAAATGAAAATCTAAATGAACAAGAAAGGGAAATTGAAGAAGAAATAGAGTGTATCACATTCCACCCATAGTTCATTCTATCATATGGATATTAGGCTAACTTGACCTCCAAGAGGCAAAGGTAGAGTTAGAAATAGAGGCAGTTCCAGAGGTGGAAGACTCCCTAGTTGGCCATCATCCAACATGGGTTATGTTCTAGTTCATAGGAGTACCCCTACTATTCACATAGACTTGGAATCCAGCTCGGAGGATGAGTCTAATGTGATTAACATACCATCCAATCCCTCTCAAAAGGTTTCATTAGAGGTGACACTAGATCCAGACAACGATGAATATCGGGCCTCCAAACAAAGTAAAGTATTTGAATCAAATGTATGTAAAACAATCAGGCAGCAATTAGGAACCTTAGCTCGAACCTCACTTTCATTTCAAAAAGTTGAATGTTTAGTAGTTAAGGAAGCCCCTCAGTCTTCCCAAAATGTCAAGTTGAAGAGAATATTTTTGGAATCATCATCCTCAAGTCTTGAAGTTAATGTAAAACTTGAGGGTGATTCATATAAAGAATTAATGGAATTACCTTTTGATTGGTATTTGCCTTGTGTTATTAATCTTGCAAAGAATGGTTTGATTCCTTATTCATGGTCTAAGCACAGGTCGAAGTACTTTGAAAGGCTATGGATAACAGGCAAGGATGCACAATCAAGATTAGGATTAGGATTTGGAAAAGTGGGTCTAGTCAATGACGATGATTACTGCTTAGTTATCACCAACCATCTAGAGTCTAATAGGTTCTTTTCACACCAAACCAACTCTTATGAGGATGTGTGTTTAGAAACCTCAGATGATCCAGATGATCTCCAAATCAAAGATGCACCACCAAAATTTGAAGAGGAGATCCATTCAATAATTGACAAACTTAAAGAAATCAACCTCGAGATAAAAGAAAATCCACGCTTGACATACATCAGTTCATTGCTAAATGAAGAAGAAACCAATGACTTAGTTAGGCTATTGACTGAGTTTAAGGACTACTTTGCATGGAGTTATGAAGAGATGCCTAAATTCTCTCTTGACATAGTAGTCCACAACTAGAAATAGATCCTAGGGCTAACCCTATCAAGCAAGCTCCAAGATGCATGCGATTAGAAATCAAACATTAGGTCATTTCTAAAGTCAAGAAATTGATTGATGCTAGTTTCATCAGGGAAGAAAAATACCCTACCCGGTTAGCCAGTGTCATCCCTCTTAAGAAGAAGAATGGACAAATTTGCATATGTGTCAATTTTAGGGACTTAAATAAGGCATGTCATAAGGATGAGTTTCCTCTTCCTATGCCAGAACTAATGGTGGACATTGTCTCATCTCATGCAATTTTCTCCTTTATGGATGGATCATCTAGCTATAACCAAATCAAGATGGCCCCTGAGGATAAAAGAAACACTACTTTTTGAACCCCGATCAGAATCTATTATTATAAGGTCATGCCTTTCGGCCTTAAAAATATTGGTGCTACATACCAACGGGACATAACTCAGATCTTCAACGAACTCATCTATCATCAGGTTGAGTGCTACGTTGATGATCTAAGAAGTAAGAGAAAAGGAAGGCCATCTCTTTGACTTGAGAGTAGTTTTCAAATGGTTAAGATAATATAACCTCAAAATGAATCCCCTGAAGTGTGCATTCAAAGTAGCTTCAGAGAAATTCCTTAGGTTTGCTGTCCGACATTAGGGAATAGAAATAAATCTAGAAAATGTCAAAGTTATCTTAGAAATTTTACCTCCTAAAAGTTTAACTCAACTCAAATCTTTCCAAGGATGGTTGGCATATCTTAAGATGCTTTATTTCCAACCTATCGGGAGATGCCATTCTCAACACTTGTCAAAAGGATTCCATGTTCAAGTGGGATGACAAGATGCCTTTGAAGATATAGTAGCAAGTATCACTTTGCTTATACTCTGACTTGGTCCTTTTTTATTAAATGATGAATGAGTGCTACCACCTTACTCATCTCGATTCTAAGTACTATCCACCCATTTTGATCTTTGCCTTTTGATCTCAAGGCACAGAACTGATGAACTGACTAGAACCAACTTCAGTATCTTGACATGTATCTAGATGGTCATGATTCTCATAGTTTGATATCATATTTGTACCCTCCGTGGGTAAAAGGACAAGCCCAGATGGACTTTCTATTTCTCGATGACAATCTCGATGACAAATCATGAATGTTGACAACCGCCAATGGGAAATGTATTTTGATGGTGTGGCTTCTTTTCATAAAGGAGAAGCACCATGATCTACTCTTCTAGAAGTGGCAGGGGTAGGAATAGTCCTCTTAACTCGAGACCATGAAGTGATGAGATTCTCATATATCAATCCACGCACCAAAATGGTTTGAAGGCTGAGCTTCTAAAGTTAGCTATCATAGTGAGTGTCAAGATCATCAACATCTTTGGGGATTCTCAGTTGGTCTTCAATCAGATTGTCGGGTCCTACAAGGTTCTCAAACCCAAGCTTCATCATTATATTGAGTATACCATGAAGTTGTTGGCCCAAATTCATGAAGTCACCATCTACAAGGTTCCTCGAGCAGAGAACGTAGTAATAGATGCTTTGTCCAAACTTGCTAAAGAATTGGCATGTCTTGAAGATGAGTCCATTCTAATAAGATTCCAAAATAGATAAGTATTATCCCTTATTGATGATGAACACATCGAGAGACTTTCTCATAAAGGGGAGGTTGACATTGCCTATAAGGACAAGGAGCTGGATTAGAGGCAACTGTTCATAGACTATTTGAACACTAAAAAACTACCTCAAGAAAAGTCACAAGCCCATCAAGTGAAATAGAGAGCACTCTCCTATGCTCTCATTGATTACTCCTTGTACCGAAGGTCCTTTGATCAAATATGATTACGCAGATAAACACCATGGTTTGGCTACATTCAAGTATGTGGCGCATCAATCCATAGATAAGATCAGATAGGATACTATTGGCATTTGATGATTCAGTTCCATGGATAACATTGGGTCAAGTCATTCTACTTTTAAGTTCAACTCATCCTGATGAGGGTGCAAGATCACTGAGTAGAATGAAAAGTTGTTGGTTAGAAGAGCTCAGGTTTGGAGAGTCACCTAGGGTGTCTAGAACCTCATATAAGCCATGATTGAGCTCAACAAGTTAGTCTAGATCTTTCCAAATGGGAGAACTTGTGTGTCTGGAGACCTATTATTGCTCATCTCAAGATAAGTTTAACCCACTTGGAAGGATGTCAGAAGACTGGGAGGATCTTATCGACTCATTTTCATGTGTCATTTGAAGAAATATTACCCATAAAACATGTTTAAAAATAATTATCAATAAAAGAATAAAAATATGATTCCATTTCATCAAAATCTTCTCTTCTTTTGAAGCATTGTTTGGTTATCTTGGGAATCTGCCATGATGTGTTTTAGGTGTAAGAGAACCAGAGGCATCCCCTCTTTCACACAAACACAATCTTACATCTTGTATATAATAGGTGTAAGAGAAAAGAGGCATCTATTTTGACCCCTAAGTTAGGTGTGAAGGGCATGCTTTCTTAATGGGAACCTAATTTCCATCTGGCACCATTTTCATCTCAAATCCCAATGTGTTTAAGAGGCATCTATTCCCAACACAAGCACCACACATATATTTTATCTATTTTGATGTGGGAGCAAGATGGCACTCACTCATTAGTTGCTCTAGGTCGGGTCTTCATGCTACCTCACTAGCATGTCATCCCAGTGGTTCCTTATTTGGAGAATGTGAGTCCCCGTACTTTCTTTCTAACTTGACTATTGCAAACCAATGAGCTTCTTATTAGTATGGTAGACTTCACTGCCCAGCCAGTAAGTTACCTCATGTTGATTTTGTTTAAGAAGATGTGAGTCTCTGAGCTTTCTTCTTGGTATCATTAATGATCTTGGGTTGAATATATTTGAGATTTAGGATAAGAGAGGATCCTTTCATCTTGACTACATTTGAGTCGATATAAGTCCTCGATGGCATTCTCATAATGGCCTAGGTTGGATGCGTCACAATACTATCCCGGCTTCGGTTTCACTATAGGAGGATGTGAGTCCATGAACTTTCTTTCTATGTTATTCACACCTTAGATGGTTAATGTTCACTATCGCGACTCACTTCGGTGGATACACCACTCTTGGCTTGAGTCCCATTTCTATCTCCTTGAGTTGGCAGTGAATACCTATTTATGTAGCCATGTAATCTTCTCGGGTTTTGGATTAAGCCTTAGCCCTCTCCTAGGCCTATTTAGATCACGTCCTTTGCAACCCCATTTAGACTACCTAGGTTACTTTTGGTTAGGCGTCCTCTTTCCTAGTAGCCACCCACGTGGTTGGAAAACTTGTTGATGATGAGATCTCCAGTTGATAAATCAGATAGGTCTATAAATTCTTCTCCAATTTGATCCCTCTCAATCTAACAGGGTCCATGTTAAAATAAACTAAACAAAAAAACAAAATAATTTGCTTATGGATTAGGAATTCAAGCCCCCAAAGGGCCCCTTTTCCCAAGCAAACATCTATCTTTGAGGCGGTGTCAGAACTCCCATAAGAATTACATTTTTAGTGTGAGGCATTTTGGTTGTAGTCACCCAGGTGGGTTCAATATTTTTTTGCGGTTACCTCGGGTCATTCTGCTTTTGAATATGTAAGGCTATGATGTATTCTTTTTAGCATGACTATATATGGCGATGGCGCCTAGTTGTTACTTTGCCAAAAATGGTCTTTTGTAGTGGAAGAAGTCTCGCTTTCTTCCTTGAATTGATCATGAAAGAGCACTTCTTTGTTCTAATAGTTCTCCCATCGTGAGGCTACTCCTTTGGTTGATGTAGATAGGTCTAGGCTAATATAAGATCTAAGCATGATCCCCATACGAGAATCCATCAAAATAAAAAAAAACTAAAAAATAAAATTACTCTTGACTATCCTTGAGCTGATCTAACCCCCCAGTGGCATTCACTCAATAGTCAGCCCTAAGTCAGATTAGATTTGTTTCCTTGCCAATCGATCACCTTAATGGTTTCTTATTTTGGAAGATGTGAGTCCCTACGCTTTCTTCCTAACTTGAACATTGCACACCAAAAGGCATCCCTCTGGTTGGTTAGTCCTACCTTATGGTTAGTAGACTATTCCCTTTGGATTAGTAAATCAGGTCTTGAGGCCGCCATGATTCTACTCGATACCTCATCACAAACTAATGGGATAAACTAAAAAATGAAATTAATCTTGACTATCTTTGAGCTAATTGAAGTCCCCGAGGCATTCACTCAATACTTTGCCTAGGTAAGTTCTGATTGTCTTGAATAGATCACTTTTTTGGAGGATGTAGGTCTAATTTGCTTTCTTCCTAGTATAGTACTGCCCCAGTTGGCTAGTCCTACTATGTGTTTAGTAGACTACCCTTTGATTGGTAAATCTAGTTTACAGGCTCATGGCTCCTTTCATTGATCCATCATAAACCAAGGGTTCAAAATCCAAATTCTAAATAAAAAATTAATCAACCTCGGTAGTCAAATCAAAATAAACAAGACAAATTTATCAAAATAAATCCAATAAATTCTCCCCTAATGGATTCAATCAAATCAAAACAATCAAAATAAATTAAACAAATAATTTCTCCAATCATCTCATCTTGGATGATTGAACATTCCTGCATCAATGGTTTGATGAATCACATTTTCAGATGATGTTGGGTGTTGATCATTTGTTTACCAATAGTCACCACACCTATTGTGTCCTTTGTTGACATTTTTAGAAGCTCAACCCCTCCATCTTAGACATAGGGCTTTTTTAGACTTTAAGAGCCTTAGTCATAAGGTCTAGTATGGGTGAACACTCAGAGACTTAAAGAGCCATGGGATAGGTTATGCCTTATGGGGGTTAGAAAATACCGACCTCTTGAACCAAATTTCTCACTTCCTCCCTCAAATCAAACTCAAATAAATTCCAACTTGATTGATTTTCTCCAAACTCATATCAACTCCAACTAACTCAAATTTAATGGATTTTCTCAAATCATGAATCAATTCCAAATAATTGAATTGAAGCCCATGATTGATTTCCAAAATATTTCCTAAGTCCTTCGATTTTAATGTATGGACTTAGCCTAAATCAAATCTAAATCAATTCAAATTTAAGAAATTTTCTCACAACCCATTTATATTCTCATTTATATTCACATATATGAATGAAATATTCAAATCAATCAAACCAAATTCAAAATTGAAATCCAAATCAAAAATCTTTCCTAAGTCACTTTGATTCTATCTTATGGACTTAGTAAATCAAATCTAAATCAATTCAAATTCAAGGAATTTTCTCACTATTTATATTCTCATTTATCACAAATATATGAAATATAAAAAGTATCAAAATAAATTCAAAAATCCATTTACCAAAATCCAACCTAAGCCTTTCAATTCAAATCAAGTCAAACCCTTGATTTTTCTTCATAATTCAATCAATCCTACAATCATGAATCCAAATATAAACAAAACTTCAATCATCAATCCAAAAATCAATTCAAAACTCAAACTCAAACTCAATCAAAATTCAACCTAAGCCTTTTAAGTCAAATTCTTGAACTTAGCCAAATCAATTTCAAATAAAGTCAAACCGTTGATTTTTCTTCATGATTCAATCAATCCTTCAATCAAGAATACAAATATAAACATAAACTCCAGTCAACCAAAACTAAATTCAAAAATCAAACCCAAGTCAACCTCATGTTCACCCTTTGAACTTAAAATTGTCAAATGAATCAAAATTCATTTGATTTTAAACCACTTGCAAATGGATTTAGATTTCAATTACAAGTCCATATGTGAGTTCAATCAAACTTGATTCAAGCTTTGACCAAGCCATTTGACTCACTTAGGCTCACTTGACCCAAAGTGACCGAAGTCAAATTCTACCCAAATTGGATTGAACTAAGCCCAACTAAGCCTCACATTGTGAGCAACAATCATCATGAGATGATCAATCACTCAAATTTGGTCAAACCAAGTCAAACCTAAGGGTTGACCAAGTTAACATTTGACCAAAATGAAACTTAAACTAGCCAAAATCCACCATAGGCCAAATTGATTGAAACCATTGATCAAAAGTCATTCATGATCAATGTTTGAACTTGACCAAGTCATCATTTGAGCCTAACCTAGCTCAATTGGCCACTTGACCCAAGTTGACCCAACTTGACTTAAAAAATCAAAATGTGTCAAAACTTGAGTTAAGCCAAATTCATTGAAACTAATGGGTCAAGTTCATTCCAAATCACTTCTTGAACTTGACCAAAGCCTCAATTGGCCAACTAGACCCAACCTATCCCAATTGACCTTGAACCCAACTTGACCTAAAAGGTCAAATTTAGCCAAATCCAAATATAAACCAAATTAATTGGAAACAAAGATACCAATCCTTTTCAAATGATCAACCAAACATAAACCAACCAATGACCTAACCCAAATAGGTCAAATGGGTCAAATTGGTCAACTTGACCCATTTGACCTGAAATCAAATGAACCAAATCAAATATAAATCAAATTGAACCAAACCAACGATGCCAAAACATTTCAATGGTCATATGAACTTGGCCCAACCCTTGGTTTGACACAATTTGAATTGTCAACTTGACCCAAGTTGACCCATTTTGACCTAAATGGGTCAACATGAGCCAAATCATATCAAATCAACTCCAAATTCATTCAAATTTGGCCCAACCCATTTTTCAATCATACCAAACATACTCAAACTAAAATAAAAGCCAAATGACCATTTTACCCCTAGGCCATAGGATAACCTAAAATCAAAACCACTTGGAATTTGGTCAATTCCTTTTCATGAACACTTGGCATCCTCTCAGTGGACAAAATGATCACAAATGGACATGGTGCACATGACCCAATGGGTTTGGGTCAGTCCAACCCAACCTAAGGCTAAAACCCACCCTTATGGACATGAGAACATGGGAATCCTTCCTCCACTTTATTTTGCACATGGCAACTTCTCCACTACCCCCTCTGGCCAAAACCGAACAACATGCAACTCTAAATGGCCAAAATAATCCATTGACTAGGGTGTATTGGATCAAAATGGCAAAAGGAAGGTAGGCCATCCGATTCACCTAGGTGGAGATATACCCCCCCCCCCCCCTAATTTCATTTGAATTCAATAGACACACACTCGATTGAGCTAAGGGAACTTAGAGCAAGCATTTGCAAGTCTCCCCAAGCTTCCTAGAGTGAATCCCAATTCTTCATTTTTAATTTCTCTCAGATTGAAAATAGGGGAGCTCCTTCAAATTTCCAACTTACTCAATACACAAAATCAAGCCAATTCCTCTTGCAAGCTTCTTGTGAGGACTCAATCGAACTCACTCCAAGCTTCGTCCAAGTTCCAAAGGAAAGGGAGGTGGTTTCTAGACCAAGGCTGAATTCATTTGAAGGAGAGCTTGGTCCATAGAAAGATCCGCTCAACCTTAACACCTCAAATCTTTAACAGACTTTATCTCCACTGGCAAAGCTACCTGACCAAATTTGAGCACCGGTGATAGCCTTCGGTGAGGTATGCCTTCAACTTGAGCTTAAAATAGAGAGTTTCTGGTCTTTTGTAAAAGAAAGTTTCACCTCATGAGAATTTGATCATTAGATCTTCTCCTCTTTAATTCTAGATGGTGTGGGTAAAGTTTGAGCTCAATCTGAGCTCAAATGAGCTCAGATCTTGCCATGGAAGGTGGACAGTTCCCCTTTCCTGCAGGCGAGCTCAGGGACGGATCATGGGTCGTCCATCCTCACATTTTGGATGGATGGTCATGATCAAGACACGTAGGATCCCTTGATTTCACCCTTAAGAACCATGGGCTCGATCTTGGTCATCCGATCTTAGATCAGACGGGTGAGGAGAAAGCGCGTAGCACTGCCGCTGAGGCAACGGTATGATGTGACAACTTAAGTGACCATTCCTGTCATGCCACATGGAAAGTGCACGCCGTGTCAACCTCCACGTGGTGTCGATGAGATTAGTTTAGCCTATTTAATTATTGGATAATCATGGAAACTTCATAATTACATAACTAATTCTAGAAAAATCAAAAAAAAATATAAAGTAAAATGCATTGTAAAGATAATTTAGAGGAGAACATTCTAAAATTATTTCCAAAGGGTTTTGAATAGTGCATTTTCCTTAATTTAGGTTTTATTAAAAACTTAATAACTTAATAACTCCCTAATTATCCCACTAAATAATTACAAACTTCTCATGTACATTTAGGGGGATGACTTCTGCCTCCCTTAATTTTCTTGGGATTTATTGATGGGTTAATTAGGGAGATCAATTAATGAATCCTTAATTACTCTCTTTATGTAATTAAGGGTAATTAAGCATATAAATAGTGGTGTAATCCCTTTATTAAGTTAATTAAGCCTTGCTTAAGTTGAGAAGAGGTTTATCGAATGGATTTGGGGAATTTTCCCTAAGCCATTCACTAAACCACTTTCCTTCCTTAATCTAAACTTAATTAAGGGTTAATCCCCTAATCACTTGCATAATTAATTATATTTTTAAAATCAAAAAATTCCAGAACTTAATCAACCCTTCTTGGGTAGGTGCTTAGGTGTTCAATAACCTAAGTAGCTTAAGAAAATCAAAATCCAACCCACATGTGTGGGAAGGGTTATGAAAGTACTTAAATTAAACCTTTAGCTTAATTAATCACTAATTGTGAGCCAATTGCATTAGGCCCTTTCTTTCCTAGGTGCATTACTGATTTAAATTCTTTGTGTGGTTTTATGTCATATCATTGGCTCATAATTATTTGATTAAGTATGTTAAAGTGGTGTAGGTAAGGGATAATTAATACACTTAATTCACACCTTAACCTATCCAAAGCATAAAATTGATCTAATCACCTAAAAATTAAACTAAAACATCATACACATGTGGGAATGGGTTAGGACCAGCTAACCTTCTCACATTTCTCAGTTAAAATCAAACTCAAAATAAAATAGAAATCTCTTTAAAACAAATTTGATTTACTTTAAATAATCTTATTCTATAGGATTGTCTTTAGGAATTAATTAGGATGAATGAACTTACATTGCTTTCTTCACTTTTTTTTCTTTCCTAACATGCTAAATGTATATGTCCTATGAAATTCATGCATTCATGCTTTTTAAAAATCAAATTAAAAATGAAATGTCTCTTTTATGTCAAACTGCATGTTTTGGCTAAAGTAAGAATATGAATGGTTATTATCACTATTAAATCTAAAATTAGTTTATAAACTTATAAATCAATTATCAAAACTAAAGGTATGCTAACTTATAATTATTTTTGAGCTTGCATGTGGGTAAAAATATAAAGATGTGCATAGTGTGGCTTTCCTTCTCTTTTCTTTTAGCACAGTTTTGAATAGGATTTGGCAAAGTATATAGTGCATTTGAAAAGAACACAACACTTGCTTAAACCCATTCCTATGTTATTACTTAAGAAGGAAATCCACACTTACACATATAAATTGCATAAACAAATCAAACAAACAAACACAAACTTTTGCTTTTTTTTGTTTTCCATTCATTTCTTTTGTACATGTATATGTATTTAAGGAAAGTGGTATATTAGTCTGGACAACCCCGGGATTGTGAGGCTTTAAGTATCCCTAAGTAGGTCTTGTACCTTACACCCCTGATACTAACAATGGTGTCATACTCACTTATGTCTTTCATACATATATGTGTGCATATGAAAAATGGATAAAAAAAATCCCTCTTTTTCTACTTAACAAAATCATGCATCATAAAAACATTCAAATTTCTCAAACAAATTCTCTTATCATTCATCATAAAGTGTGCTAAACATTTACATTTGTATGTATAGATATGCTTAGGATTCATTCATATGCATGTTATGCATGTTGGGAAAGAAATGAAGTGATGTGTGTTTTGTGATATTGGTTCACTTTACTTAATCTTATAATGCCTTTATTTTTTAATAGGTTTGTTTTGGAAAAATATAAACTTAGGATTAATTAATACACATAATAAAATATTCACTAAACAAAATCAAATATGAATCTTCTTTAGAAATTACTTAGGGTAGGGAAAGAAAGAGAAGTTCTCTTCTTTTTTTCCCTCTCTTCAAAACTTGGTAATTAATTGTAGGATTCATTTAAACCAAACCAAAATACAAAAATAAAATTAACCCAAATCAACTAAACACTTAAATGAAACCACCCTCTAAGTTGAACATCTTCACACTTATAAAATCTAAGACTTAAAGCCATAGCTAAGCATACCACACAAACCTTTTAAAGCACACACATTAGGTTAAGTCACCACTTCTAGCTTTAGGTTAGGGAGGTGCATGGCTTGATGTTTTCTTTTGTTTTATGATGTATTATTTCTAGTCTGGATGTTAGGTGAATGTGCATATATCGAATGATAGGATGATTTAGTCTAACCATTATTTTATGCTGGGGATTGTGCTTAAGGGGCTTTATAGTAAAAATATAAATGCTTTTGTTGTGCAGGTGCTTATACCCCTAAGCATAATCCAATAGGCCAGGTGGACTTGGTTACCCATGTGTGGGGGTGCTAAGTCCAATATACATGCTTGGGACTTGTATGGTTTGTTTAGCAAATCTCTATTTTGCAGGTGTTAGTTAGATTTACTTTTCCTTTTCATATAATTCTTGCAATTAGGATTTTAGAATGAATGTTATGGGAGATTAGGATGAGCATCGATCATAAGATTACATCTTATGTACCATGTGAAGCCTTTGGAGCAACCACTTTCCAACCATCCAAAAGAAGAAAGAAAGAAGAAAGAAGAAAGAAGAAACGAAGAAATGAAGACCCCATAACCTGAATTTCCTTATTTAATTATAAGTTAATTCATTTGTAATCCGAGTTGTATGAGGGTAGATCCAATTTATTTTTTTGGGTTTGTGCAATGGTGCCCGACCACAAATGGCCTTTTATTCTTTTGCACTAGCTTTATAAAATGTATTTGATGTTTGTTTAGCTTGTGCATTAAGATGGCATGTTTTCCTAGTTTTTCTTTGCTTGATGTATGGCCTGAATGACGATTAGGCTCTTAGAAAAAAATAAATCTTCTACAAATTAAAAAACTCAAAATTAAAAATAAATAACTCATAACCTTATTTAAAGCCTAAGTTAAAAATCAAGATGAAAGAGTTAGTAACCCCTTAGTTGGATGAGTATTTCTTTTATAACATCAGCATAAAAGCATATTGTTTCACTCTCAATTGGAGGGCTTTCACCTTTTTTTGAGAACTTGGCTTGACCTTTGAGAGCCATGGTGGAAACACACCTCCCCCTTCTCATTGATTTTGGTCAATAAACTACATCTCATGCATTAGGCATATGAATCCTATATGCATGAGTCAAATGATTGTCCAAAATAAAAAAAATAAAATGTAATATATTTTGCATTAGATCTAGGTCATTTTTCATGCCCTTTCTCTTAGGGAGTGAGTTTAAGGATTTAGTCTCTTTCTAAAATAAGCAACAGCTTAGCTAGCTTGCATAAAGCATACAACTTTCCTACATGAATTTAAAATCGTAGGAGGAGTTAGTTGGCGACCACCCCCAGGAAGTTGTAAGTCCAAGCAGTCAAGTGGTTTGTCCTCTCTTGTGGAGTCAAACTAAATACCCATTTTTTCCTTAGATTTAGGTCGTGCTTTTGGCCCCCGCCAAAGCACCCTGGATTTAGGTTTTGAGGTTGTTCTCCCTTCTATGGGCCATAAGCATAAATCCTCACCTCTTAGGAATTTTCATAACCTCGTATTGTGAAATTATATGCCCTAAACTTCTAATAAAAATTTAACTCAAATAGATAATTCAATTTCAAAAATGTAAAGCCCAACTATATGATAGTTTAGATATTTACTAGGCTTCCTAGTATCTTAAACATCTCCTACTCATCTTCCTTTGGCTTTGATAATAACTCTCTCTCTTTGATCAATCCCATTTGATCTTCCAAAATAAACTAATCGATTGATAGTCCTATCTATTAAAATCTTTAGAGGCAATGATCATTTACCTTAATTGAGAGTATTCTGAAGTATATCTTTACATGCAAATGGAAATGTTTATCACACTTTAATGATGAATGCTAAAAAAATTTGTATGAAAAATTTGAATGTTTTATGATGCATGATTTTGTTAAGTAGAAAAAGAGGGATTCTTTTATCCATTTTTCATATGCACACATATATATGTATGAAAAGTATAAGTGAGTACGGTGCCATTATTAGCACCAGGGGTGTAAAATACAAAACCTACTTAGGGCTACTTAAAGTCTCACAATCCTAGGGTTATCCAGACTAATATACCACTTTCCTTAAATATATATACATGTACAAAAGAAATGAATGGAAAAAAGAAAGATGCAAAAGTTTGTGTTTGTTTGTTTGATTTATTTATATAATTTATATATGTAAGTGTAGATGTCCTTCTTAAGTAATAACATAAGAATGAATAAGAATGGATTTAAGCAAGTGTTGTATTCTTTTCAAATGAACTATACTTTGCCAAATCTATTCAAAACTATGCTAAAAGAAAAGAGAAGGAAAGCACACTATGCACATCTTTATATTTTTACTCGAAAGCTCATAAATAATTATAAGTAGCATACTTTTCAGTTTTGATAATTGATTTATAAGTTTTGAAAATAATTTTAGATTTAATAGTGATAATAGCCATTCATATTCTTACTTTAGCCAAAACATACAATTTGACATAAAAGAGACATTTCATTTTTAATTTGATTTTAAAAAATATGAATGCATGAACTTCATATGACATACACATTTAGCATGTTAGAAAAAAAAATAAAGTGATGAAAGCAATGTAAGTTCATCCACCCTAATTAATTCCTAAAGATAATCCTATGAATAAGATTATTTAAAGTAAATCAAATTTGTTTTAAAGTGATGAGTTTGATTCTTTGAGAAAGAAAGGGGCCTAATATAATTGGCTCACAATTAGTGATTAATTAAGTTAAATGATTTAATTTAAGTACTTTCATAACACTTCACACATGTATTGATTTTGATTTTCTAAAAGCAAGGTTATTGAACACCTAATCACCTACCGAAGATGAATTGATTA
Organism: Cymbidium sinense; assembly: GCA_021442155.1. NCBI lineage: Eukaryota > Viridiplantae > Streptophyta > Magnoliopsida > Asparagales > Orchidaceae > Cymbidium > Cymbidium sinense. The sequence goes on from CM038217.1 coordinate 9,496,862, forward strand.
AGTTCTAAAATATTTTGAAAATTTTATCAAGTTAATTAAGTAGGTGATTTATGGATTATCCCTTAACTAAGTTTTGATTAAGGAAGGAAAGGGGTTTAGGGAATGTCTTAGGAAAAATTCCCCAAATCAATTCCATAAACCTCTTCTTCACTAAGAGGCTTAATTAACTTAAAAGGGGTAAACCACTGATCACATGCTTAATTACCCTTAATTACGTAAAGAGGGTGATTAAAGATTCATTACATGATTTCCCTAATTAACTCATCAATAAATCCCAAGAAAATTAGGAGAGGCAGAGGTTATCCCATTAAATATACCAAAGAAATTTGAAATGAAATAATTAGGGAGTAATAAGGGTTACTAAATTTTTATTAAAACCCTAATTGAGGAAAATACACTACTCATAATCCATTGAAAACATTTTTAGATTATTCTCCTAAAACATATCTTTATAGTGCACTTTCCCATGTATTTATATGATTTTTCTATAATTAGTTATGTTATTTAAAAGTTTCCATGATTATCCATAGATTAAAAAGCCTAATTAAGTCATTATTCTCATCGGCATAATATGGAGACTGACGCAGTGCGTGCTTTTCATGTGGCATGATAGAAGAGATCACTTAAGTTGTCACATCTTAGCATCGCATCAGCGACGGTGATACGTGCTTTCTCTTTATCCATCCGATTAAGGATCAGACGGCTGAGATCAAGCCTGCAGTTCTTAAGGGATTAAATCAGGGATTCTACATGTCTTGATCATGTTTGTCCATCCAAATGCGCAAATGGACGGCCCATGATCCATCCCTGATCTCGCCTAGGGGGATGGCCACCATCCATCTTCCATGGCATGATTCAAGCTTGATTGATCTCAGATTGAGCCCAAACTCAACTGACACCATCATCATGCAAGGGAGAAGACATCCAATGGCTAGATTTACATGAAGTAAAAATTCCTTTCACAAAAGACCACACACTCTCTAGTTTAAGCTCAGTTTTGATCCATACCTCGGCTATCCATGCTTAATCGATGAGGTAGCTTGTCTAGTGGAGACGAAGCCACTTTGAAAGCCTTGGGGTTGAGTAGATCTCTCTATGGACCAAGCTCACCTTCAAATCCTTACGGCCTTGATTGAAGTCCCACTTCCCATGCCTTGAGAACTTGGATTAAGCTTTAAGAAAGTTCGATTGACTCCTTTGATGAAGCTTGCAAGAGGAATTGGCTTGATATGAGTAATGAGCAAAGTGAAAATTTCTTTAGCCTCCATTATTTTTAAGTTTGAAGGAATCCAAAAATGGAGAATTCCAAATGCTTGGGGATTTCTTGAGGGACATTGGGAAGCTTGAGGGAGGTCTCTCTCAGTCAATCGAGTGTGTGTGATGTTAGAAGTAGAATTAGGGGGAGTATATCTTCTTCTATGTGAATCAGGCGATCGTGAAGAGCTTTTCCATTTTGAACCAATTCAATCAATTTGTTAGGCTGTTAGGACTTGCACATGGTTCAGTTTTGAGTGTGGAGTGGAGTAGTGAAGCTCTCATGTGCTTTAATTGAGTGGAGGAGGGATCTCATGTGCTCAATTCCTAAGTGGTGGTCAGTTTGGCCATTAGGTTGGGTTTGGCTGACCCAAACCCAATGTGTCATGTGCACCATGTCCATTAGTGACCATTTGATCCACTAAGAGGATGCCAAGTGTCCATGAAAAGGAATTGACTAAATTCCAAGTGGTTTTGATTTTATGTTACCTATGGCCTAGGGGTAAAATGGTCGTTTGGCTTGGATTTCAATTTGAATATGTTTGGTATGATTGAAAAATGGGTAGGGCCAAGTTTAAATAAATTTGGAGTTGGTTTGATATGATTTGGCTCATGTTGACCCATTTAGGTCAAAATGGGTCAACTTGGGTCAAGTTGGCCAATTGGTCAAATTGGGTCAAACCAAGGGTTGGGTCAAGTTCATATGACCATTTGAAATGTTTTGGCACCATTGGTTTGGTTCAATTTGGTTTATATTTGGATTTGGTTCATTTGATTTCATTTAGGTCAAATGGGTCAAGTGGACCAATTTGACCCATTTGACCTATTTGGGTTAGGTCATGGGTTGGTTTATGTTTGGTTGATCATTTGAAATGGATTGGCATCTTTGTTTCTAATCAATTTGGTTTAGATCAAGTTTTGACACATTTTGACTTTTTAGGTCAAGTTGGGTCAACTTGATTCAAGTGGCTAATTTGGCTAGGTTAAGCTCAAATGATGACTTGTTCAAGTTCAAACATTGATCATGAATGAATTTTGATCAATGGTTTCAATCAATTTGGCCTATGGTGGATTTTGGCTAGTTTAGGTTTCATTTTGGCTAAGTGTTGACTTGGTCAACCCTTATGTCTAACTTGGTTTGACCCAATTTGAGTAATTGATCATCTTATGATTATTGTTGCTCACAATGTGAGGCTTAGGTGGGTTTAATTCAATCAATTTGGGTAGGATTAGAATTTGGCTCAAAAGGGGTACTTTAGGTCATTTTGGGTCAAGTGAGATTAAGTAGGTCAAATGGCTTGGTCAAAGCTTGATTTGAGTTTGGTTGAACACTTATAATTGAAATATAAATCTATTTGCAAGTGATTTGGAGTCAAATGGGTTTTGATTCATTTGATAATTTCAAGTTCAAAAGTGTGAACATGAGTTTGACTTGGGTTTGACTTTTGAATTTAGTTTTGGTGTAATGATTGGCGTTTATATTTATATTTGGATTCATGATTGAAGGATTGATTGAATCATGAAGAAAAATCAAAGGTTTGGCTTGATTTGAAATTGATTTGACTAAGTTCAAGAATTGGACTTGAAAGGCCTAGGTTGAATTTTGATTGAATTTGAGTTTGAGTTTTGAATTGATTTTTGGTTTGATGTTTAAATTTTATGTTTATATTTGGATTCATGATTGTAGTATTGATTGAATCATAAAGAAAAAATCAAGGGTTTGGCTTGATTTGAAATTGATTTGGCTAAGTTCAAAAGAAAGGCTTGTTAGGTTGAATTTTGATTGAGTTTGAGTTTTGAATTTATTTTGGTTAGATGTTTGTTTATGTTTATATTTAATTCATGATTTTGATTGATTGAATCATGAATAAAAATCAAGGGTTTGGCTTGATTTGAATTTTATTTGCTAGTTCAAGATTTTGAAAGCTTAGGTTTAATTTTGATTGAATTTGGATTTAGTTTGAATTTATTTTGATAATTGAATTTATATTTCATTTATATGAATATAAATGTGAATATAAATGGTTGTGAAAATTCTTTTTGAATTGATTTAAATTTGATTTGGGCTAAGTCCTGGGAATCAAAGTGACTTAGGAAAGATTTTTATTTGGATTTGAATTTTGAATTTGGATTGATTTGAATTTATATTTCATTTATATATGTGAATATAAATGAGAATGTAAATGGGTTGTGAGAAAATTTCTTGAATTTGAATTAATTTAGATTTTATTTGAGCTAAGTCCATGAAAGGGAATCAAAGGACTTAGGAAAGATTTTTGGAATTTGGAATATGGGCTTCAATCATAAGTTTCAATTATTTGGAATTGATTCATGATTTAAGAAAATCTATTGAATTCATTTAAGGTTTGAGTTAGAGTTAGAGTTGATATGAGTTTGGCTTGAAGGGAGGAAGTGAGGAATTTGGTTCAAGCTAGTAGGCAAATTTTCTAACACCCTAAGGCATGACATATTCTATGGCTAACTCTTCTAAGTCTCTGGTTGGGTTGAGTGTCCACCTAATCTAAAGTGTCTTGACTAAGACTCTTAGTCTCAGAAGTCCTATGTTTAAGATGGAGGGTTTGAGAGGTCATTCAAAAAATGAGATCAACAAAGGGCACCCAATAGGTGTGGTGTGACTGACAAGAAATACCGCACGTATTGGTGTTGACCAAAATGATCAACAACATCAAATAATCACAAGCACTAACAGAAACGATCTACTCCTAACCCAAGGTGTAGAAGGAATCTAGAGCTTAGTACAATGTGACTCTACATATGCCAACAACATAAGAGGGTAAAGGGGTAATCCATTATGGATAGAGTATGTGAACCTTCCACTAGGGAAACAGGTTCAAATCATCCACAAGGAGATGAGAGGTTTGATTTGAGTCTCACTGGGGAGAAATTGATTTGATTTGTTTAATTTGTTTTGATTATTTTGATTTGATTGACTGCACCGGGGGAGGTTGATTGGATTTTTTTATTGAATTTATTTTGTTTGTTGTTTGACTCCACAAAGGGAGGAGGGTTGAATTTGTTTCATATTTTTAGAACTTATATTTTGAGATGGGCTCTGTTGGTTTGTTATAGATCACACTGAGGAGGGGGCCATGGAGGCCTAGACCTAACTTAGATTTACCAATCCAAAGGGGTAGTCTACTAAACACATAGTAGGACTAGCAAACCAAAGCGATGCCTTTTGGTGTGCAGTGGTTGTACTAGGAAGAAAGCATAGTAGACTTACATCCTCCAAAGTAGGGACTAGTTGCTGGGGTGATTATTAGTAAAGCAATAGATTGAACCCAACCTAGGGATGACTATTGAGTGAATGTCTCTAGGGGACTTAAATAAGCTCAAATATTGTCAAGATTAAATTCATTTTTTAGTTTATTTTTGAATGGATTCCATCGGTTTGCAATGGTTTGCACTGAGTAGGGGCCATGGAGGCCTAGACCTAACTCAGACTTACCAATCCAAAGGGAGTATTCTACCAACCACAAGGTAGGATTATCCAACCAAAGGGATGTCTTTCAGTTTGCAATGGTCAAGTTAGTAAGAAAGTGTGGGGACTCACATCTTCCAAAATAAAGAACCACTGGGGTGATCAATTGCTTTGGGCAACAAATCGAACCCGACCTAGGGCTGACTATTGAGTGAATGCCACTGGGGACTTAAATTAGCTCAAAGATAGTCAAAGATTAGTTTCATTTTTTTTAATTTATTTATTTTGATGGATTACATTGGTTTGTGATGGATCACACTAAGAAGGCACTTATATTAGCCTAGACTATCTCATTTGACAAAGGGAGTATCTTTCCGATGGAGAACTATCAACCAAAGGAGTGTCTTTTTTGGTTTGCAATGATCAATTCAAGGGAAGAAAAGCTCATCTTCCACTATAAAGATCAGTTGCTTTGGGCGACAAATTGATCCATAGGGTTGCCCATCGTTGTTTAATCATGTTGGAAAGAATGTGTCATAGTCTTACATCTTCCAAAGAGAAATGACTATTGGGGTAATTTGTGAAAATAGAATGAAACTGGGGGTGACTAGTGAGTACCAACTCGGGATTATTACATCTATGTTCTAACACTAAAGATAAGATGTGCTTGGGAAAAGGGGCCCTTTGGGGCTTATTCAAGGAAAAAATTTTTATTTGTTTGTTTAGTTTATTTTATCATGTTGGTTTGCGGGATCAAACTAAGAAAGAGCTTATATCGACTGAATCTATCTGATTCTTGAACCAAGAAATGTATCACTAAAAAATTCTCCAACCTGGTGGCTACCGAAAGGGGACTATCAATCCAAGAGTAACCGTGTTTAAATGGGTCGGGCATGATCCAAATAAAATGCTTAGGGGAGAGTCTAAGGGCTTGATCCAAAACCATGGAGAAGATGACATGGCTAGTCATATTAAATAGGAATTGTGGCCAACTCAAGGAGAAAGTGAGGGACATCTTCCAAGAGTGGTGTATCCATTAGTCACCTGCATAAAATCCAAAGGCACCCATCAATTTGCAATAATCAACTAGAAAGCTGGGGACTCATCCTATAGAAGAACGATTTGGGATAGTCGTCTTCTCGGAGCTATCGACCTAGCGACTCTTGAGTAAATGTCACTTTGACTTACATCGACTCAATTGTAATCAAGAAGAAAGGAGCCTCTGGGGGACCATGGTAAAATTTAATAGATTTTTAAAGGATAATATACTTCCATCTTCACTCTATGCAGGATAAAATGAAGATAGAAATATACATCTCCTTTTATGCATTTTTAACACCATGTAGATCTACTGATATTCTTATTGAGGGTGATCGGATACGACATTGAGGTGAGGTGTACTATCTCAAAAGATAGAAGTCACCACCCTATAATGGACCTAATCACCTCAATAAGGACTCCTAAGGCAAGTCATATGATTTATACAAGATAGCTAGGTTGTTGTTTATTTAGAAAGAGACTAAGTCCTTAAACTCACTAAAGAGACTAGATCATGTAAGGGCATGCTTAAATGATTTAAAATCTAATGCAATCATATTACATTTTCATTTTGGACAATCATTTTCAGCTTATAGGATTCATATGCCTAATGGAGATATAAAATTATTGGCCAAAATCAGAGGAGGTGTGTTTACCATGGCTCAAAGTTAAGTCAAGTTTCTCACGGCAAGGTAGAAACCCCTCAATCAATGAAATAATATGCATTTGTGCATGATGTTATAAAATAAATATTCATCCAGCTAAGGGGTTGTTAATTCTTTTATATTGATTTGTAACCTAAGCTTTAGGTGAGGTTATGAGTTCTTTATTTTAATTTTGAATTGTTAAATTTGGTAGAAGATTTATTTTTTTAAAGGCCTAATCACATCCATCTACATCAAACAAGGAAGAAACTAGAAAAAAGAATGACATCTTAATGCACAAGCTAAATAAATCAATCAATTCATAAAACTAGAAAAATAAGAGGACATTTGTGGTGGGAACCACCTACAAACCTAAAATAAATTGGGTAGTTATCACCCTATACAATTATTATAAATGAATTAATATGCAAGAATTCATTGTTATGGGGTCTTCAACTTCATTTCTTCACTCTTCTTTCTTCTTTCTTCTTCTTTTCTTCTTTATTCTTTAGTTCTTCTTTTGGATGGTTGGAAGGTGGTTGCTCCAAGTCTTTACATGGTGCATAAGATGAGATCTTATGAATAATGTTCATCATAATCTCCCATAACAAACATTCCAAAATCCTAATTCAAATAAACATGAAAAGGAAAAGTAAATCTAGCTAACACCTACAAAATAGGGATTAGCTAAACAATTATACAAATCCCAAGCATGTATATGGACTTAGCACCCACATGGGTAACTAAGTCTCTTATTATGCTTAGGGGTATGAGCACTTATAAAATAGTTATATTTTTATTTCTTATAAGCATAATCTCTTGCATAAAATAATGATTAGACTAAATCGTTCTACCATTCATTCTATGCACATTCATCTTAACATCCAGACTAAAACATATATCACAAAATAAAAGCAAACATCAAACTATACACCACCTTAACCTAAAGCTAGAAGTGGTGACTTAGTCTAATGTGTGTGCTTTAGAAGGTTTGTGTGGTATACTTAATTATGGCTTTAAGGTTTGGATTTTCTAAGTGTGAAGATGTTCAACTTATCGGATGGTTTCATTTAAGTTATTTTACTGATTTGAGTTGATTTTATTTTGTATTTTTATTTGGTTTGAATGAATCCTACAATTAATTACTAAGTTTTAAAAGGAGGGAAAAGAGATGAGAACTTCTCTTTCCTTCCCTACTTAAGTAATTTCTAAAGTGGATTCATGTTTAGTTTTGTTTAGTGAATGTTTTATTATGTGTTTTAATTAATCCTAAGTAAAGATCAATTCTAAACATACCTATTCAAAAAGAAATACATTTTAAGATTAAGTAAAGTGAACTAAATTCACAAAGCATACATCACTTCATTCTTTCCCAACATGTATAAACATGCATATTTCCTAAAACATATATATACAAATAAGAATGTTTAACACTTTATAATGAATTAGTGGTTTACTTAAGAAAATTTGAATGTATGATGCATGATTTTATTAAGTAGAAAGGTCTTATGTAATTTTCACATGCACACATGAATGTATGAAAGGCATAAGTGAGTATGATGCCATTGTTAACTAGGGGTGTAAGGTACAAGACCTACTTATGGCTACTTAAAGCCTCACAACCCCGAGATTGTCCAGACTAATATATCACTTTCCTTAAAATAAGCATAGGTACAAAAGAGATGAATGGAAAAGGAAGGATACAAAAGTTTGTGTTCATTGATTTATTTTTGTTTATGCAATTTATATGTACAAGTGTAGGTATCCTTCTTAAGTAATAGCATAGGAATGAATATAAAATGTAATTAGGCAAATGTTAGGTTCTTTTCAAATGAACTAAACTCTTCACCAAATCATATCCAAAACTATACTTAAAGAAGGGAGAAGGAAAACTACACTAAGCACATCTTTATATTTTACTCACATGCAAGCTTATAAATAAATTATAAGTAACACACTTTCATTTTCATAATTGATTCATATATTTTAAAAATAATTTGGATTTAATAGTGATAATAGCCACTCATATTCTATTTTCATGCAATTTGACATAAAAAAAATATTTCATTTCATTTTGATTTTTAAAAAGAATGAATGCATGAAATTCATATGACATACACATTTACAATGTTGGGAAGGAACTAAAATGATGAAAGCATGTAAACACATTTACCCTAATTAATTCCTAAAGACAATGTTATTAAATAAGAAAGCTTAAAGCAAATCAAATTATTTTTAAAGAAGGTTTGGTTTTGTTTTGAGTTTAATTTAATTTAAGAAATGTGAGATTTGTTTTCTATTCTTAACTCATTCCCACATGTGTATGATATTTAAGTTCAATTTTTAGATGATTAGATCCATTTTATATTTTGATTAGGTTAAAGTATGAATTAAATGTATTAATTACCCCTATACCAAGCATATTTAACCAAATAATCATGAGCCAATGAGAAGACATAAAATCTCACAAGAAATTTAAATTTTCAATGCACCTTGGAAGAAAAATCCTAAAGCAATTTGGCTCATGATTAATGAATAATTAAACTAAGGGGTTTAACTTAAGTAATTTCATAACCTCTCTCACACAAGTGAGTTAGATTTTGATTTCCTTAATGTACTTAGGCTCTTAAACACCAAGAATCTACCAAGATATATTAATTAAGTTCTAGAAGGTTTTAGAATTTTTGAAATTAATTAAATGATTAACCCATTATGGATTAAGGAAGAAAAGTGGGTTTAGAAATATAGAAAGTATCCCAAAATTATTTCCAAAACCTCACATTCATATCAAACTTAATTGACTCAATCAGAGGGTTAAATCACTAATTATGCTTTAGCAATTACAATGAGAGTGATTAAGGAATGAACTAAAATTTCTCTAATTAAACCACCAATAAATTCCAAGAACATTAGGGGACGTATGAGTCATCCTACCAATTAAGCACAATAAGTTTGGGATTAATCAAAGGAGTAATTAAAGGGTAATTAGCAAAATAACATTCTCAATAAAATATAAATTCAAAAAAAACAAAATACTACTTAAAATCCATTAAAATTAATTTTGGAATATTCTATGTTCAATTATCTTTATATGCAATTTATTTCATATCTTTTTTTATTTTTCTACACTTAGATATGAATTTTAGAAGGTTTGGTGATTAATTAGAAATTATTTAATCCCTAATTATATTATTAATCATGTCGGCACCACGTGTGCCGCTGACACGGCATGCCCTTTACATGTGGCATGATGGGATTGGGTATTTAACCCGTCACATCGTGCATCTATGGCGGTGCGCATCTTTCTCCTCACCGTCCGATCAAGGATCGGATTGAATTAATGGATCAGAGAGGAAATTAAGATATTACACATTTTAATCTCTCATCCATCCAAAACATGCGGATGGAGCCTTCATTCATCTCTATGGTGGAGACCATCCATGTTTTATGATCCGAGCTCGATTGAGCTCAGATTGGGATGAAAATCAACCCACACCATCTAAGCATGAACATGAGAACAACTAGCGGCTAGATCAACCTAGAATTGAAGTTCACTTCACAAAGGACCAACATACATGGAACTTAAGCTTGAAAAAATGGCATACCTTGTCGGGAGATGATCGTCGGTGCTTGAATCTCTTAGAGAAGCTTCATCTGGTTGAGACAAAGCTTTGTTGAAATTTTGAGCTCTTGAAATTGAGTGGATGCTTCTATGGGTCAACTCCTCCTTGCTTGAGCTCGACCTTGATCGAATTGGATCCTCCCTTATCTTTGGAGCTTGGGAAAGAGTTTGGGAAACTTTGACTTGGTCCTCTGACAGAGCTTGAAGAAGGAATTGGGTTAAAGTTGAGTGTGGAGTGAATTCAAATTTCAATCAAGCTCCCCTATTTTTAAGTGATGAAAACCGAGAATGGATATTTCAAATCCTCTCTAGGAAGCTTGGGAAGACTCTCTTAAGGCTTTCTCTGAGTTCCTATGCTTCAATCGACTAAGGGAGTGTGAAGATTGAATTGAATTAGGGGGAGTATATCTCCCCCTTGAGCAATCAGACGACCGAGAAATATTGTGACATTCTGATCCAATTGAGCTCATTGAATGGGTTTGTTAGGCCATTTAGGCCATCCTTGAATTCAACTTTGGCCAAGGAGTGGAATGGTGAACTTCCCATGTGCTTGAATTGAGTGTAAGAAGGATTTCATGTGCTCAATTTCAAGACATGTGATCAGTTTGGCCATTGCTAAGTTGGACTGACCCAAACCCATTGGGTTGGGTGCACGACACTCCCTAGTGTTCACTTGATCCACTAAGAGGGTGCCAAGTGGTTATGGAGAGGATTTGACCAAATTCCAAGTGAAATTGGCCAAAATTTACTCTATGGCTAGGGGTAAAATGGTCATTTGACTTTGATTTCAATTTGGGTATGTTTGATATGATGAGAAAATAGGTTTGGCCAAGTTTCATTGGATTTGGAGTTGGTTTGAGGTGATTTGGCTCATATTGACCCATTTAGATCAAAATGGGTCAAGTTGACCAAATGGTCAAATTAGGTCAAACCAAGGATTGGGTCAAATTCATATGACCCTTTTAAATATTTGTTTGGCTTCGGTTTGATTCAATTTGGTTTAGGTTTGAATTTAGTTCGTATGATTTTATTTAGGTCAAATGGGTCAAGTTGACCAATTTGACCCATTTGACTTATCTGAGCTAGGTCATGGGTAGGTTTAGGATTTTTTTGGTCATATGAAAGGGATTGATATCTTTGTTTCCAATCAATTTTTTAAGTTTTAGCTCAATTTGACCCTTTAGGTCAAGTTGGGTTCATAATGGCTAGGTTGGGTCAATTAGCCAAGTGGCTTTGGTCAAGTTCAACAATCATTTTGGAATGAACTTGACCCATTTGTCAATTAATTTGCTTAGATCAAGTTTTGACACATTTTGACTTTTAGGTCAAGTTGGGTCAACTTGGGTCAAGTGGCCAATAGCTGGGTTAGGCTCAAATGTTGACTTGGTCAAGTTCAAACATTGGTCATGAATGAACTTAGATCATTGGTTTCAATCAATTTGTCATATGGTGGATTTTTGGCTATGTTGGGTTTCATTTTGGCTAAGTGTTGACTTGGTCAACCCTTAGGACTTGGTTTGACACAATTTGAGTGATTGATCATGTCATGATGATTGTTGATCATGATGAGAGGCTTATGGCTTAGTTCAATCCAATTTGGTTAGGATTAGAATTTGGCTCATAAGGTACTTTAGGTCACTTTGGGTCAAGTGAGGAGTAAATGGGTCAAATGGCTTGGTCAAAGCTTGATTTGAGTTTTATTGAACTCACATATAGACTTATGATTGAAATATAAATCCATTTGCAAGGGGTTTGAAGTCAAATGGTTCTGATTCATTTGACAATTTCAAGTTCAAACGGTGAACATGAAATGGAATTTGGCTTGATTTTTGAATTATGTTTTGGTTAAGTGATTGAAGTTTGTATTTATATTTGGATTCATGATTGAAGGATTGATTGAATAATGAAAAAAAATCAAGAGTTTGGCTTGATTTGAAGTTGATTTAGCTAAGCTCAAGAATTTGACTTGAAAGGCTTAGGTTGGATTTTGATTGAATTTGAGTTTGATTTTTGGAGTTGGTTTTGGTTGTTTGAATTTATATTTCATTTATATATGTGAATATAAATGAGACTATAAATGGTTTATGAGAAAATTTATTGAATTTGAAGTGATTTGAACATGATCTAGACTAAGTCCTTAAGAGGGAATCAAAGTGACTTAGGAAAGATTTGTGAATTTGGATTTGACTTTTGGGTTTAGTTTGATTGTTTGAATTTATATTTCATTTATATATGTGAATATAAATGAGAATATAAATGAGTTATAAGAAAATTTTATGAATTTGAATTGATTTAGATTTGATTTAGGCTAAGTCCATGAAGGAAATCAAGGACTTAGAAGGATTTTGAATTTGGAATTTGAATTTGGATTTAGTTTGATTGATTTTATATTTCATTTATGTGTCAATATAAATGAGAATATAAATAAGTTATGAAAATTTTGAATTTGAATTGATTTAAAGATGATTAGCTAAGTCCTTAATAAGGACTTAGAAATATTTATTTGGAATTTCAATCATGGGTTTGGATTTCAATCATGGGTTTCAATCATATGGTATTGATTTAAGTTTGGAGAAAATCAATTAGTGAAATTGATTTAGGTTTGATGTTGATTTGATTTATAGTTTGACTTGAAGGAAGAAGAAAGGAATATATTCAAGCTATAGATCAAATTTTCTAACACCCCAAGGCATGACCTATTCCTTTGGCTAACTCTTCTAAGTCTCTAGGGCTAGGTTGAGTGTCCACCTAATCACTAGATGTGTCTTAAGACTAAGGATCCCTTAAAATCTAAGAGAAGTCCTATGTCTAAGATGGAGGGGTTGAGAGCTCATCCTAAAAATGAGATCAATAGGGACTTATCTTAAACTTCAAATATTCTCGACCTAGTTAGATCATGATGATTAGTTCAAGAAGAAAGCTCAGGGACTCACATCTTCTTAAACAAAATCAACATGAGGTAATTTACTGGCTGTGCAGTGAAGTCTACTATACTAATAAGGTGCTCATTGGTTTGCAATGGTCAAGTTAGGAAGAAAGTGCGGAGACTCACATCTTCTAAATAAGTGACCACTGGAGTGACATACTAGCGAGGTAGTATGTAAACTTGACCTAGAGCAGCTAATGAGTGAGTGTCACAGGCTTGCTCTAACATCAAAATAGCTCGAGATAAAAGATTTGTGTTTATTTTTGTGCTTATGTTAAAGAGAATAGCACACCTCTTGGGTTCTCTCACACCTACCCTAAACACACTGGGATTTTGATGAAATGGTGCCATGAATCAAAATCGAGAATTCCCACTAGGAAAGGATGTTGCTTGGGTTATCTCACACCTAACTTAGTTGTGCTAATCAAAATAGGATGCCTCTTGGGTTCTCTCACACCTATTCTAATAGCACCAAGAGATTATGTTTGATTGTGTTTGTGTCACGAAAGAGGGATAGGATGTTGCTGGGGGACTCTTACACCTATCCTAAACACACCATGATGAATTCACAAGATAAGCAAACAACACTTGAAAGAAGAGAAGATTTTGATGAAATGGAATCAAATTTTTGTTTCTTTGATGCTAATTATTTTCAAACATATTTTATGGGTAATATTTCTTTAAATAGAGCCCATTAATTGGAAGCATCAGGTGTTCCCCTTTATAATCAATAAGCTGATAAGATCCTCCTTAGCCTTCTCTATGACATAGGGTCTTCCCAAGTGGGTTCAAACTTGCCTCCCATCTTTTGATAACAATTGGTCCTTAGACCACACAAGTTCTCCTACTTGGAAAGGCCTAGGGCAGACATCTTGTTGTGAGCTTGAATCATTTTGGCCTTGTATAAGGTTCAGCTTGCGCTAGGTGACTCTCCTCCAAACCTTTGCTCTTCGCAACTTTGCATTCTACTAGTGATCTTGCTACCCAAATTGATCCTTAGTGATGGGAGTTGAACTTCTAAAGATAGAAGAGCGGCACCCATACACTAATGAAAATGGGGTGTGAGTTTGAGTTCAGATGTGTGTGGTAGCCAAGGCTTCAACCTCCTTTCCACTATCACTTGTTGTCAAGTATCTTCTTTAGTATTTGGATGAGAGTTTTGTTGAATGCTTCTACTAATCCATTTGCTCTGAGGTAGTAGGTGGTGGAGTATCTCCAATCTATACCATGTCTTGCAGTTGATCTTGGTGCTTTTTTTAATGCGTACCATTATGGATATAATTCATGTGAGCACTCTTAACCTATATATGATATGGTTCATAAAAATTAAGCACATGCTGAGTTGTGACCTCTCTGAGTGGGATTTCCTCCACCCACATGGAAAAGTAGTCGATGGCAGCTAAGATGAATTGATAACCCTTGGAAGAAGGAGGATCAATAGGACCCCAATGTTGTATCTCAACACTCAAATGGTCATGAGGCCAATGTAGGGTGTAGAATGTTTGGTGGTTGATGTAGGACCACACTGTGAACCTGACACTGATGGCATCTCCTACCCACATCCATGCAGTTTGTAATAATCAAAAGTTAGTAGTATCCTAGTCTCTTAATCTTTGTCTTCATCTTTAGATCAAATTGATGCACTCCGCATAGACCTGAATGTACCTCAGTTACAATGCCACAGGCTTCGTGTTTATCTAAACAACATAACCACATTTGATCAAAGGACTATCAGTACAAGATGACATCAATGAGAGCATATGAGAGAGCTCTCTGTTTCACCTGATGGGCTTGTGACATTTCTTGAGGTAGTTTGTGGTATTCAAATAATCTATGAACGGTTTCCTCCAATCTAGCTTCTTTTCCTTATAGGTAATGGTAACCTCCCCTTCAAGAGAAAGTCTCTCGATGAGTTCAGCATCAATAAGAGATAGGACTTGTCTATTTATTGGAATGGACTCATCTTCTGGACATGCCAATTCTTTGGCAAGTTTGGCCAAAGCATCTCCTACCATGTTCTCTGCTCGGGGAACCTTGTAGATGGTGACTTCAGGGATTTAGGCCAACATCTTCATGGTATACTCATGGTAATGACGAAGCTTGATTTTGAGAACCTTGTAGGACCCGATAATATGATTGATGACCAACTGAGAATCCCCAAAGATTTTGATGCTCTTGACACACATTGTGATAGCTAACTCCAGACATGCAATCAAAGCCTCAAACTCAACTTTTTTTTGGTGTAGGGATTGGAAAGATAGTATATCGCATCACATAGTGGTCTGGAGTTAAGAGAACTATTCCTACCCCTGCCTTCCCTAGAAGAGTAGATTGATGCTTCCCCTTTATGAAAAGAAGCTGCACCATCAAAATACATCTCCATCGATGGTTGTCAACCTCTCCTAAGATAATGATTAGTTCATCAGGGAGATCATCACTAAGCGGAGAATCAGGAGGAAGTAGGTGTGATACTAAGAAATTCGCTAGTGCTTGTCCTTTTAGTACATGGAGGGGTACGAATATGATATCAAACTATAAAAGAATCATGGACCAACGTGTCATGAGATACTGTAGTGCATTAATTCTAGAAATCAAGTTCACCTTATGAGAATGCATATAGTGACGTAGCTTTTGGGAGGCAAAGATCAAAGCTAGGCAATGTTTCTCAATGGGTGGATAGTTTGCTTCACCAGGAATTAGATGACAGTTGAGATAGTAGAGAGCACTCTCCTTCTCTTCGTCATTGGCTTAGGCCAACAAAGCACTGAGAGAGTCATCCAATGCAGTAGTGTAGAGGATGAGTGGTCGGATAGGGCTGCTAGGGCGACTTCACCAAATATCTTGATATCTTTAAAGGCATCTTTGGCACTTATCATCCCACTTGAACTTGGTGTCCTTTTGATAAGTCGAGAATGGCTTGCATCTCCCGATAGGTTGGAAATAAAGTATCTTAGATATCAACCATCCTTGGAAGATCACGAGTTGAGTTAAACTCTTAGAGTGGCATTTCTAAGATAGCTTTGATCTTTTAGGATCTATTTCAATTCCCGGTGTCGACATAAACTGAATTTCCACGAAGCTACTCGAATGCACACTTGAGGATTCATTTTGAGGTTATATTATCTTAACCATTCAAAATACTCTCAAGTCAAAGAGGTGGTCTTCCTTTCTCGCTCTTGACTACTAGATCATCAACATAGGACTCAACCAATGATGGATGAGTTCATTGTTGAAGATCGTTATGACCCATTGGTATGTAGCACCGGCATTTTAAGGCGAAAGGCATGACCTTATAAAAATGGTGTTTCATCTTGATTTGGTTATGACCCATCCATGAAGGAGAATATTGCATGAGATAAGGCGATGCCCACCATTAATTCTAGTATAGGAAGAGGAAACTCATGCTTAGTACATGTCCTGTTTAAGTACCTAAAATTGACACATATGCAAATTTGGTCATTCTTCTTCTTAACTGGGATGACACTGGCTAACCAGGTAGGGTATTTTTTTTCCATGATGAAACAAGCATCGATCAGTTTCTTGACTTCAAAATGACTTGTTGTTCAATTTCTAATCGCATGCATCTAGGAGCTTGCTTGATAGGGTTAGCGCTAGGATCTATTGCTAGTTTGTGGGCTGTACATCCATAACTAGGTTTCTTCATTTAATAGGCGATGTATGTGGGTGAATTTTCTTTATCCCAGGATTGATTTCTTTAAGCTTGTCAATTGTTGAATGGATCTCCTCTTCAAATTTTGGCAATGCATCATTGATTTAGGGACCATAGATTATCTGAGGTTTCTAAATACACATCCTCATAAAAGTGGGTTTGGTGTGAAAAGAACCTATCAGACTCCAGATGGTTGGTGACAACTAAGCAGTAATCATTATCATCAACTAGATCCACTGTACCAAATCCCAGTCCTGATCTTGATTATGCATCCCTTCCTATGTTATTCCATAGCTTTTCAAAGTACTCTAACCTATGCTTAGACCATGAATAAGGAATCAAACCCTTCTTTGCAAGATTAATAACACAAGGTGAGTACTAATCAAAAGGTAATTCCATTAATTCTTTATATGAATCACCCTCAAGTTCTACATCAACTTTAGGACTTGAGGATGATGATCCCAAAAAGAATCTCTTTGGCATATCACAGAAGAGGAGATTCCTTAACTACTAAACCTTCAACTTTTTGAGATGAAAGTGAGGTTAGAGCTAAGGTTCCTAACTGCTGCTTGATAGTTTTACATACATTTGATTCGAATACTTTGCTTTGTCTGGAGGCCCGGTCTTCATCGTTGTCCAGCTCGAGTGTCACCTCCAATGAAACTCACTGAGAGGGGTTGGTTGGTATGCTAATCACATTAGACACATCCTCCGAGCTAGATTCCAAGTCTATGTGAATAGTAGGGGTACTCCTATGAACTGGAACATAACCCTTATTGGAGATGGCCAACCGGTCTTCACCTCTAGAACTACCTCTATTTGCCTACCTCTGCCTCACGGTGGAGGTCGAGTCATCCTACCCACATGTCCATATGATGGAATGAGTTGTGGGTGGAATGTGATATGCGACTCTATTTCTTCTTCAATTTCCTTTTCTTGTTCACTTGGATTTTCATTTTTCTTCTCTTTTTCTTTTTCTTCATTTTCTTTTTCTTTTGAATTTAAATTTTGTCCAAGTTCACAAGAAAGTGTGTTTTGAGGAAGATAGTAGGTCACATCCTCATATATCTCAACCTCTCGAACTGAAAATGGCTTTCATCTCCTTTGACATGGTACTCAATCCCATCCTTTCTGAATTTGATGTACTAATGGAGGGAGGATGGAATCATGTTGTTCTGGTGTATCGAAGGCCTATCGAGAAAAGCGGTGAATGAAGTATTCAAATTAATGATATAAAACTTGGCTTCAATCTTCCAGTCACCTATCTCCAAAGGTAACACTATGGAACCTAAAGCCCTCTCACTTTGTTCATTAATCCTCCCAACATCATTCAATCTCCTCAGAGTGTGGAGATGTCAATCCTCAAATAGGCAAGAGTCTTTAGACTCATAATATTTACCGATGCGCCTGGATCGATGAGAACTCTGGTAAGTCTAAATCTTTCCATGTCAACTGTAATGTAGAGGGGACGGTTGTGCTCCATGTCCCCAGAAGTAGGTCTTCATCTGTGAAAGTGATCTCCTGAGCTTCTCTAGAATAATGTGACTCTTCTCCAGTAGTGGTCAGCTGAGCTAAGCATATCTCAAGATCAAGGAGAGCCTTCATTAATGATTCCCTCATCTCTTTGGATAAGAAAAGGGTATCATATATGCTTAGCTTAGATGGAAACTTTCTTAGGTGAGAGAGGGCATTGTAGTCCACCTAGAGCTGATCCTCCACAAGCATATCCAAGGGTGGAGCATCATGTGGAAGGGCTACTTGATCTTCTGAAGTAATGATTCATTTCCTCTATCTTGAGGTGCTAGGAGGTAGAACCTTGCCACTATGGAGGTTGACTTCGGTGATCTCTTGTGGGAAGGCAATGGAAGATTCTACCTACACACGTCAGCTCACCTGACTTCTCCTATGGGACCTCTCGGATGATTCCAAGTCTATCTCAAGAGGCATAGAAGTAGAATAAGAAAATCAACTCATCGAAAGGAAGATCAAATTATTATAGTTATTGTTTAGACTTGAAGAGCTATCATTAGGAATAGATTTTGACAACCCATCAGAAGTGACATAGATATAATTCAAGGTAGCTTTATTCTTCAATTTCTTGGATTTGATAGGAAGTACAAAGTAGAAATCAAGTAAAGTAAGAGGGGTGAGGGATTGGATGCCCTCATCCATCGATACATCGATACAAGATGTCTACTAGAAGAAGAGCTAGCTAAAGTAGAGGAGGTCATTGATGTAGTAGCTGCGTGGGTGGAGGACTGGTCGGTGGTTGTGCTACTTGGCTATCTTAGGGCACACTTCTTCTTCTTCTTCTCGGAGCTCCATCTTTCGAGTTGGCTCACAGCAAGTTGCAAACCTTTCTTGATGGTTTGGCGGCTCAACACCTACAAGGAAAGTTTCTTGATTTTCAAGATTTTCTTAGAGGTTTTGGATAAGGAGATATCCCAACCTTCTTTGGTTTTGGAAGGATTGCAAGTATCCTCAAGGATTACCCTAATGGAACTGGATGGTTGTTCCACAAGGTATTCCATCGGGATAACTATAGCACTGCTCTTGAAACTATGTTCAAGGCAGTCTTTAAATATAAAGCAATCTTCCAAAACTTGACTTAACATATGGTGGTAGGGGAAAAAGTTAGGATCATTGCTTTTTCCCACTTCCTCGGTCTCTAGGTTAGTATGAAAATCATGCTTCTTTAAAGATTCTTAAAGATCTTCTTGATTACCTCCCTCTTAAATGAATAAGGCTTGTTAAGTTTATCCAAAGAGTAGGGAGGACCATATCTACACTGGCGGGTATGTGTACAGATGATGTGGATGAGGAGGGGAGGTGGTGCAGGCCATGGAGGCTACTTATGGTGGTAGGCTACCTGGTGGTAGAGGAGGTGAAAGTGGCGGGATGGACCGGTCTCTCAAACTATTCTCTGACTATTTCCCCTTTGTCTATTGCTATCAACGCCAGGCTTCTTCTCAAAAGCTTCTGTGCTTTTGTTGATGGTCAGAAAGGTGATTTTGGCTTCTCTTTATAAGCTAGCCGCCTTGTTGATTAATTTCACAAAAGTTTTGATGGTGAAACCTTTGAGCATGAAGGTGACCGGGCCATGGATATTCTTAAGCAGAATCTCAATGGTGTGCTATTCAGATAGCTGTGGTTCGCATTTCATACTCAAATTATGTCATCTGAGAATGTAATCAATGAGGGACTCACAGGTTTTATGTTACAATAAGATCACTGATCACCTTTTGTTGAGCTCCAAAAACCTCTTGATGAAGAGTTGCTCCAACTCAAAAGTCTTCTTGAATTGTTGGGAAGTTTAGCATACCAATCAAGGCTATGCTAAGCTGACAAAGAGAGAAGAGTAAAGCATTACCACGGTGTTGCAATAACTAGCCATAAAATGTGTAATGTCTTTTGGGTTCCTACATCAAAAGCTCTTGAAAGAAGAGGCATGAAACCCTTAGGATATTGGATGGCATCAAATTCCTTCGTAGGGTCTACCCTTTGGAACTAATGATCCTCCAGGCTTGAGCCAATGCTTCTCACTGCTCAACCATGCTCTTTTATCTTTTCTTGTATGGAGGTACTATCCACTACCTTCCTATACATACTAGTGCTACCTTGCTCTATTGGAGGTAAAGTCTTAGATTTGGGCATGCACCAACTCGGTGACTAGTCTCGATATAGTAGGATGGAATGTCGGGCTTGTTTTGAAATGCTATGACTACTGCAAAAGTCTTTACCTTTCCCATCTATCTATATCATATTTAATTTATCTACTAAGGAGGTGTTGGGTCGAGTAGGTTGTTCTTCGACCTCACACCTTCCATATGTTTGCTCATGGAGAAAATCAGTATCTACCATGTGAACCCCTGAACCTTCAAATATCTCCTCATTTGGGATCATTAGACTCATATCTTAAGATCTCCTTCTTTTCCATGAGATAATTAGCTACAATATCATCTAGAGAATGGTCTATTTTAACAAGCACAAAGGATCTAGGCTAACCAATGGTGGGATCACTACCATGTCGTGAGCACCCTCCCTCTTTGGAGAGTTAACTATGAGGCTATACCTGGAATAAATATGCTCTATCGAATCTATGGGGTGGCACTCTGGAGATCTATCATCATGGTGAAACTATCACTCTCTCCTTGACAATTACTACAACCATCTCATATCTGCTGGTGGTGGGGGCGACAACTATGATACTTGAGTCCATTCCTTCTTCTTCGGGAGAAGGTTGCAGAAGCTTCGACGCCATAGAAGGTGTAGATGGGGATCTCTGCCATAGTCGGATCACCAACGGGGTCCTCTTCTCCCCGATGTGGCCTTCATGGCCTTTTGGCTTAGATGTTGAGATATGCAGGGTGGATGGGTGAGAAAAGCGTGTGTGGAGGCACCGACTCTCTTAATAGGAGCTATTAACCTATGATGTGTAGTCCCCATAAGTAAGATACTATATGTATGGTTGGCGTGGGTAGTGTACCGATCTAGAAAATCCACAAGTGCGAGGCGCTCACTTGGGCTCCGGTGCTCCGACTAGTGACATGGTGATATGGGGCTTCTAGCCCTCTCTAAGGCTACCTACCCACACTGTGGAGAATGACTGATCTCAAATCAAACTAAGCCTTGGACTCAGATAATCCATAGGCTCTACCTACTTAACATAAAACTAAACGGAGGATATGACCTCTCCTCATTGGCTAAATTGCTGGAGGTGAAAGAAATCCTCTTGACATCCTCTCTGTCAGACCCAGAGAGAGGATGAAACTAGTTTGCTGTGACCAGTGGGGAAACCATCATGGGTAACTCCTCTACAACATAATGAGTAGTTGCCACCATCTCCCTAGAAATGCGAGTGTGGTACCGCTTTATCATGTGATTCTTATTTATTCTTTGGGTCGGGGTGAGCAAAGTGAGGAGACTAACCTCAAAAGTGGGGAGACAATCCCACGGGATTGGGAGCCTTCCCTTGGAGGTGCTAGTGAGTGGGTGTTAGCCTAATTGGGGCGCATGGGAACAATGGGGCATACTGCTGCACATCGTGAAGGTACGCCTTCCTCTTTGAGGGAATATCGAGTCGAACGGCATGTTGATCAGACCAAACCGGCTTCTACTCAGTGCTCCTACTAGTCATGAGGGAGTGCCTCACATGTATGCTATCCCTCAGCCTCAAGTGATGAGGTGGGCATAATCGGATCGAGGGAAGGCAGCGATCCGGCCAAGTCCATCCCATGAGGAAACGTGAACACATATTTTTGCACTGCCATTGAATCAAACTGTGCTGAACTAAGATTGAAAAATCAGCGACAATGTCAAAATACAAATTAGATTTCTTGCTTTGTTGATTTTGAATTTGAATTTAGAATTTGAACCCATACTCAACATCTTGAAAGTGTTAAGTCGGGCTCAAATGGATTTAGAAGAGATTTTGAGATTTGATTGGAAAGAGAAATTTTTGAATGTTGAATTCACTTTCAACAAATTTTCAAATATTTTTTGAGAGATGCTTCTATAGGTTCATATTTGAATTTTGTTTTTTGATTCTGAGGACCCTTTATTTAACAAATTTGGGTATGTTAAAGTAAAGGGTCAATTGATTTTGTTTTTGATTTGTGATTTTTTTTATTTACTTAGCAAATTTGGGTATGCTAAGTGAGGTGTTTGAAAATAATTTCTTCTTTTTCTTTGTTTGCTTTGTTTTGTGAATCATTTGTGATTTTGAAAAATGAAATCTCATTTAGCAAATTTGGATATGCTAAAATGAAATCCAATGTGTTTTTATTTTTTGAAAATTTTGAAAATAGACTCTTAGCAAATTTGGGTATGCTAAGAAAATCTAATATGTTTTTTTTTTTTTTGAAAAATAGGATTCTTAAAAAATTTGGGTATACTAAGAAAGTCTAATGTGTTTCTTTTGTTTTGGTTTTTATTTCAAAAATGGAGACTTCACTTTGGAAAATGTGGTATGCTAGAATGAAGTTCCAATGTGTTTCTTTTATTTTTGGATTTTGTTTTGAAAAATGTAGACTTCACTTTAGCAAATTTGGTATGCTAAAATGAAGTTCCAATGTGTTTTGAAATTATGTGAAATGGAGATTTCACATAGCAAATTTGAGTATGCTAAATGAAATTCCAAAAATGTGTTTCAACTTTTATTTTGGGTTTTGTTTTGAAAATGGAGACTTCACTTTTAGCAAATGTGGTATGCTAGAATGAAGTTCAAATGTGTTTTGAAAAATTTTATGTTTTGTTGATTTTGAAAAGAGGGATTTTCATTTACAAATTTGGGCATGTAAGAAGGAAATCAATTATATTTCATTTTTCAAAGATGTATTTTCATATGTGATTATTGCTTTTTTGAAAGAAGAAATTCCAACCTAATCATATATGGAATATGTTAAGTGGCATTTCAAAATAATGTCATTTTATTTGAAAATGAAATCTTCATTCAATAAATTTGGGTATATTGAATGGAGATATTCATATGTGCTTTTTGAAAGTTTATTTTTTGATTTTGATTGGAAATGAAAACTCCATTCAATAGATGTGGGTATATTGAATGGAGAGGTTTCATATGTGCTTTAGGAGAATTTATTTTTTTATTTTGATTGAAATGAAACCTCCATTCAGTAAATATGGGTATATTGAATGGAGAGGTTTCATATGTGCTATTTGAAAAGTGAGAATTCCAACTTAACACATGTGGAATGTGTCAAGTGGAATTTCAAAAGTTATGATTTTGGCTTGAATATGTAACAACTATCCAACACATTTGGATGTATTGAATGGAAAGGCCCATCTTCAAATTTTGTGCTTTTTGAAAGTTTAGGATTGTTGGAATTTTATTTTTGTTTTGAAAATGAAGTCTTCATCAAAATGAATTGAGTGAAGAAGTTCATTTGTGCTTTTGGAAGTTATGATTGTTGGTTTTATTTTTGAAATATTTCTACATGTAATAATTATACAAATTGTTAGATGTAGTGCAAATATTTTATTAAGTGTATTTTGAAAAAGTGCTTTTGGAAATTGAGACTTTTCATAAAGGATTTATTTTTCTTTATTTTTAGAATGAACCTTTCCTTACCATAAAAATGATAAGGAGGAAGTCTTTAATTATTTCTTTTATTAATTTTATTTTTTACCCATTCAATGGGGTTTTAAGACCAACACGGGCTGAGGTCCTAAAACCTAAAGATGTTGGCTAGCTTAATTTAAGTGCCAATAGAAAGAAAGATAGCCTTGGATTCATACAAAAGTACAAACCCACTATCGATACTTGGAGACAATGATCATTTACCAAAGATGGAGAGAGAAACCATCCCAGCGAGTGTAAAAAATCTATGGTGAAAATATTTATTCATCTATCCTTTTGAAGAGGATAAATGAAAATAGAAATATATGCCTTTTAGGATGCCATGGGATCAGATGATTCTGGGTGATGGGGTATGGCATTGAGGAAAGGTGTACTATCTCGAGATAGAAGTCACCACCTTACAATGGACCTAATCACCTCAATAAGGACTCCTAAGGACTATGGGTCTTCAAAATATACCAGAGATTCTTCCCCTACTTTATATAAAAAAAGTAAAGCAGGGTTTATTTTAAATCAGGTTTGTTAAGTTCCCTATAGAGGTAAGCCCCTATAGTTAATTACATCTCAAGGAACAGGATTCCTTAGGAATACTCTCGATTAAGGTAAATGATCATTATTTCCAAAGATTTCAAAAATGTAGGACTATCAATTGATTGGTTTATTTTTGGAAAGTCAAGTGGGGTCGATCAAGAGGAGGGAGTTTTTATTAAAGCCAAACGAAAATAAGTAGGGGATGCTTAAGATACTTGGAAGCCTAGTAAGCATCCCAAACTACCATATGGTTGGGCTTTACATTTTTTTTGAATTAATTTATTTGAGTTGAATTTTTTTATTGAATGTTGGGGCTTATAATTCCATGATATGGTCACAAAATGCCTAGAAATGAGGATTTATGCTCATAGCATAAGGGAAGTAGCAACCTCAACCTAAATCTAGGAGCTTTGGCAGGGCCAAAAGCGACCTAAATCTAAGGTAAAATGGGTATTTGGTTTTACCTCCATAGAGAGGATAAACCACCCTATTTGGACTTACAACGCACGGGGTGGCCAACTAACTCCTCTGATTTTAAAATATGTAAGTCAATACTTTTGTAAGATAGCTAAGCTATTTATTTAGAAGAGACTAAGTCCTTAAACACACTCCCTAAGAGACTAGATCATGTAGATGCTTTAATGACTTAAATCTAATACAAATTTTTACATTTTATTTTTATTTTGGACAATCAATTTGACTTTAGGATTTATATGCCTAATGCATGAAATTAGATTATGGGCCAAAATTAGCAAGATAAGGAGGTGTGTTTCCATGGCTCTCAGTCAAGCCAAGTTCTCCAAGGTGGAAGCCCTCAATCAAGAGTGAAACAATATACTTTTTATGCATGATGTTAGAAAAGTAAGACAACATCCAACTAAGGGGTTACTAATTCTTCTTTCTTGATTTATAACCTAAACTTTAGGTAAGGTTATGAGTTATTTATTTTTATTTTGAGTTGTTTAATTGAGTAGAAAATTTATTTTCCTAAGAGCCTAATCGTCATCCAGAACATACATCAAAATAAGGAAGAAACTAGGAAAAGATGTCATCTTAATGCAAGTTAAACAAACATCAATCAATTTATAGCATAAAAGAATAAAAGGCCATTTGTGGTCTCAAACAAAAAATTGGGTAGTTAGCTCTACCTTATACAACCTAGATTACAAATGAATTAATTACAATTAAGCAAGGAATTCATGTTATGGGGGTCTTCATTCTTCATTTCTTCTTTCTTCTTTCTTCTTTCTTCTTTCTTCTTTCTTTTTCTACTTTTGGTTGGTTGAAATGTGGTTCCTCCATAGGCTTCACATGGTACATAAGACATGATCTTAGCTCATTCTAATCCCCATAATAATCAATTCCAAAATCTTGATTGCAAAAGTACATGGAAATGGGAAAAAGGAAATCTTACTAGCACTTGTAAATTATAGATTAGCCAAACAAACCATACAATCCTAAGCATGTATATATATAAATTGGACTTAGCACCCCACACATGGGTAACCAAGTCCACCGGGCCTATTTTTGATTATGCTTAGGGGTATAAGCACCTAGCAAAAGCGGTTATATTTTTATTACATAGCCCTTAAGCACAATCCCTGAGAGATAATGATTAGACTAAGATCATCTACCTACCATTCAGTCTACATGCTAACATCCAAACTAAAAATAAACATCACAAAATAAAGCAAACATCAAACCACCTAACCTAAAGCTAGAAATGGTGACTTAGCCTAATGTGCTATTTAAGGTTTGTGTGGTATGCTTAGCTAGGCTTTAAGGTTGAAGTTTTCTAAGTATGAAATGATTAAACTTAGAGGGTTTGTTTCATGTAAGTGATTTAGTTTCTTTGGTTGATTTTATTTTGTATTTTGATTTGGTTTAAGTGAATCCATAATTACTATGTTGTAAAGAGAGGAAAAGAGAAAAGAACTTATCTTTCCTCCCTACCTTAAGTAATTTCTAAGGTACATTCATATTTGATTTTTATTTAGTGAATATTTTATTATGTGTTTTAATTAATCCTAAGTTTATAATTTTCCTAAACAAACCTATTCAAAAAGAAAGGCATTTTAACATTAAGTAAAGTGAAATACTATCAGAAAAACACACATCACTTCATTTCTTTCCCAACATGTGTAACATGCATATGGATGAGTCCTAAGCATATCTATACTTACAAATGGAAATGTTTAGCACACTTTCATGATAAATGCTAAGAGAATTTGTTTGATTTGAATGTTTTATGATGCATGATTTTGTTAAGTAGAAAAGAGGGATTCTTTTATCCATTTTCATATGCACATATATATATATATATAAGGCATAAGTGAGTACAACACCATTGTTAGCACCGGGGGTGTAAGGTACAACTTAGACTTAAAACTCGCAACCCGGGTTGTCAGACTAATATACCATTAAATACATATACATGTACAAAAGAAATGAATGAAAAAAGAAAGATGCAAAAATTTATGTTTGTTTGTTTGATTTATTTAAACAATTTATATGTGTAAGTGTGGATGTCCTTCTTAAGTAATAATATAAGAATGAATAGGAATGGATTTAAGCAAGTGTTGTGTTCTTTTCAAATGAACTATACACTTTGCCAAACCCTATTCAAAACTATGCTAAAAGAAAAGAGAAGGATAGCCACACTATGCACATCTTTATGTTTTTATTCACATGCAAGCTCATAAATAATTTTGAGTAGCATACTTTTCAGTTTTGATAATTGATTTATAAGTTTTGAAAATAATTTTAAATTTAATAGTGATAATAGCCATTCATATTCTTACTTTAGCCAAAACATACAATTTGACATAAAAGAGACATTTCATTTTTAATTTGATTTAAAAAAAATATGAATGCATGAATTTCATATGGCATTCACATTTAGCATGTTAGGAAAGAAATAAAGTGATGAAAGCAATGTAAGTTCATAAGCCATAATTAATTCCTAAAGATAATCCTATGAATAAAATTATTTAAAGTAAATCAAATTTATTTTTAAGGAGAGTTTGGATTTTGTATGAGTTTGATTTCAATTTGAGAAATGTGAGATGAGTTTGCTAGCCATAACCCATTCCCCCATGTGTGAGTTATTTAAGTTAATTTTTTAGGTGATTAGATTAATTTTATGCTTTGGTTAGGTTAAGGTGTGAATTAAGTGTATTAATTACCCCTTACCTACACCACTTTAACATATTTAATCACATAATTATGAGCCAATGTATGACATAAAACCACATAAGGAATTTAAATCAGCAATGCACCTAGGAAAGAAAGGGCCTTAATGTAATTGGCTCACAATTAGTGATTAATTAAGTTAAAGGGTTTAATTTAAGTACTTTCATAACCCTTCCCACACATGTGGGTTGGATTTTGATTTCCTTAAGCTACTTAGGTTATTGAACACCTAAGCAACCTACCCAAGATGAATTGATTAAGAATGTTTTGAAAATTTTATCAAGTTAATTAAGTAGGTGATTAGTGGGTTAGCCCTTAATTAAGTTTGGATTAAGGAAGGAAAGGGGTTTAGGGAATGGCTTAGGAAAATTCCCCAAATCCATTCCATAAACCTCTTCTTCACTTAAGCAAGGCTTAACTTAAAGGGGTAAACCATTATTCACATGCTTAATTATCCTTAATTACATAAGAGGGGATTAAGGATTCATTACATGATTTCCTAATTTATCAATAAATCCCAAGAAAATTAGGGGAGGCAAAGGTCATCCCATTAAATATACCAGAGAAATTTGAAATGAATTAATGAAATAATTAGGGAGTAATTATTACTAAATTTTTATTAAAATCATAATTAAGGAAAATACACAATTCAAAATCCATTGGAAACATTTTTAGACTCCTAAGAAATATCTTTATAGTGCACTTTACCTTGTATTTTTTATGATTTTTCTAGAATTAGTTATGTTATTTTGAAGTTTCCATGATTATTGATTAATTAAATAGCCTAATTGATTAATCATCGGCACCATTGGAGGATGCGATTCGCTTTCCATGTGGCGTGATGGGGAGGTCACTTAAGTTGTCACATTGTGGCGTGGCGTGGCTACACGTGCTTTCTCCACATCTGTCGATCATGGATCGGACAAGCTTCGGTTCTTAAGGGATTAAGGATCCTCACATCTCTTGATCATGGTCGTCCCTTAGCATGCCTATGGGAGATGGCCACCGCCCATCTTCCATGGCATGATCCTAGCTTGACTATGCTTGGATTGAGCCCAAACTCAACCCACATCATCATCATGCAAGGGAGAAGACATCTAATGGCTTGTTTTACATGAAGTGAAAATTTCTTTCACGAAAGACCACACACTCTCTATTTTAAGCTCCGTTTTGATCCATACCTCACTGGAGGCTATCGTCGGTGCTCGAATCTGATGAGATAGCTTTATCTAGTGGATGAAGCCCTGTTGAAAGTTTCAATACTTGGGGTTGAGTAGAGCTCCATATGGACCAAGCTCACCTTCAAATCCTTGTGGCCTTGATTGAAGTCCACTTCCCTTGCCTTGAGAACTTGGATTAAGCTTTAGGAAAGCTTGATTGAGTCCTCTGATGAAGCTTGTAAGAGGAATTGGTTTGATATTGAGTAATGAGCAAAGTAGAAATTGCCTTAACCTCCCCTATTTTTGGTTTGAAGGAATTCGAAAATGGAGAATTTCAAATGCTTGGGGATTTCTTGAGGGAGCTTGGGAAGCTTGAGGGAGGTCTCTCTCAGTCAATCGAGTGTGTTTGATGTTGAATGAAGTGGAATTAGAGGGAGTATATCTCCCCTAGGTGAATCAGACATGCGTGAAGAGCTTTACCATTTGATCCAATTCACCCTATTCAATCAATTTGTTAGGCTGTTAGGACTTGCACATGGTTCAATTTTGAGTGTGGAGTGGTGTAGTGAAGCTCCCATGTGCTTTAATTGAGTGGAGGAGGGATCCCATGTGCTCAATTCCTAAGTGGGTAATCGGTTTGGCCATTGGGTTGGGTTTTGTTGATCCAAACCC
This sequence comes from Cymbidium sinense, assembly GCA_021442155.1. Classification (NCBI taxonomy): domain Eukaryota; kingdom Viridiplantae; phylum Streptophyta; class Magnoliopsida; order Asparagales; family Orchidaceae; genus Cymbidium; species Cymbidium sinense. The sequence goes on from CM038217.1 coordinate 9,526,109, forward strand.
AATGGGTCATGTGCACCATGTCCATTAGTGACCATTTGGTCCACTAAGAGGATGTCAAGTATCCATGAAATGAAATTGACCAAATTCCAAGAGGTTTTGATTTTAGGTTACCCTATGGCCTATGGTAAAATGATCATTTGGTTGGATTTCAATTTGAATATGTTTGGTATGATTCAAAAATGGGTTGGGCCAAGTTTCAATGAATTTAGGTTAAAATGGTTCAACTTGGGTCAAGTTGACCCATTGGTCAAATTAGGTCAAACCAAGGGTTAGGTCACGTTCATTTGACCATTTGAAATATTTTGGCATCATTGGTTTGGTTTAATTTGGTTTATATTTGGATTTGGTTCATTTGATTTCATTTAGGTCAAATGGGTCAAGTGGACCAATTTGACCCATTTGACCTATTTAGGTTAGGTCTTGGGTTGGTTTATGTTTGGTTGATCATTTGAAATGGATTGGTATCTTTGTTTCCAATCAATTTGGTTTAGATCAAGTTTTGATACATTTTTGACTTTTTAGGTCAAGTTGGGTCAACTTAGGTCAAGTGGCCAATTGGGCTAGGTTAGGCTCAAATGATGACTTTGTCAAGTTCAAACATTGATCATGAATGAGTTTTGATCAATGGTTTCAATCAATTTGGCCTATGGTGGATTTTGGCTAGTTTAGATTTTATTTTGGCTAAGTGTTCACTTGGTCAACCCTTACCTTTGACTTGGTTTTACCCAATTTGAGTGATTGATCATCTCATGATGATTGTTTCTTATGATGTGAGGCTTAGGTGAGTTTAATTCAATCCAATTTGTGTAGGATTAGAATTTGGCTCAAAAGGGGTACTTTAGGTCATTTTGGGTCAAGTGAACCTAAGTAGGACAAATGGCTTTTTCAATGCTTGATTTGAGTTTGGTTGAACTCACATATGGACTTATGATTAAAATATAAATCTATTTGCAAGCGATTTGGATTCAAATGGGTTTTGATTCATTTAACAATTTCAAGTTCAAAGGGTGAACATGAGTTTGACTTGGGTTTGATTTTTGAATTTAGTTTTGGTTTGATGATTGGCATTTATGTTTATATTTTGATTCATAATTGAAGGATTGATTCATTAATGAAGAAAAATCAAAGGTTTGTCTTGATTTGAAATTGATTTTGCTAAGTTCAAGAATTTGACTTAAAAGGCTTAGGTTGAATTTTGATTGAATTTGAGTTTGTATTTTTAAGAGATTTTTGGTTTGATGTTTAAATTTTATGTTTATATTTGGATTCATGATTTTAGGATTGATTGAATCATAAAGAAAAAATTAAGGGTTTGGCTAGATTTGAAATTGATTTGGCTAAGTTCAAGAATTTGACTTAAAAGGCTTAGGTTGAATTTTGATTGAATTTGAGTTTGAGTTTTAAATTGAATTTTGGTTTTATATTTAAAGTTTATATTTATATTTGGATTCATGATTGTAGGATTGATTGAATCATGAAGAAAAATAAAGGGTTTGACTTGATTTGAATTTCATTTGGCTAAGTTCAAGATTTTGACTTCAAAGGCTTAGGTTGAATTTTAATAGAATTTGGATTTGATTTTTTGAATTTATTTGTGGATATTTGAATTTATATTCCATTTATAATTGTGAATATAAATTAGAATATAAGTGGGATGTGAAAAATTCGTTGAATTTGAATTGATTTAGATTTGATTTAGGCTAAGTTCATAAGATGGGAATCAAAGTGACTTAGAAAAGATTTTTTATTTAGATTTGAATTTTGAATTTGGTTTGATTGATTTGAATTTATATTTCATTTATATATGTGAATATAAATGAGAATATAAATGGGTTGTGAGAAAATTTCTTGAATTTGAATTGATTTAGATTTGATTTGAGCTAAGTCCATGAGAGGGAATCAAAGGACTTAGGAAAGATTTTTGGAATTTGGAATCCAATCGTAGGCTTCAATCATAAGTTTCAATTATTTGGAATTGTTCATGATTTGAAAAAATCCATTGAATTGGTTCAAGGTTTGAGTTAGAGTTGTAGTTGATATGAGTTTGGCTTGAAGGGAGGAAGTGAGAAATTTGGTTCAAGCTATAAGATAGGTAAATTTTTCTAACACTCCTAAGGCATGACCTATTCCTATGGCTAACTCTTCTAACTCTAGGGTTAGGTTGAGTGTCCACCTAATCACTAGAAGTGTTTTACGATTAAGGAGACTCTTAGTGTCTAAGAGAAGTCATATGTCTAAGATGGAGGGGTTGAGAGCTCATTCTAAAAATGAGGTCAACATAGCTAAAGCACAACCTAAATCTAAGTGACAGGTGGACATAAGGGTTTACCTCCACAAGAGAGGATAAACCATCTGACCTCTAGACTTATAACCACCTGGAGTGGCCGCCAGCTAACTCCTCCTATGATTTTAAAATCATGTAGTCTGGTCTTATAAATTAAAAGGTAGCTAGGGTAGCTATTTAATTTTAAAGAGACTAAAGTACTGAACCTACTCCCTAATAGACTAGAGCATGAGTGGTATGAGCATATGACTTAATCTATAAATGTAAAATCTTTTCAAATTTTATTTCATTTTTTGGCACATCATCTAGATAAAGGCTTTGGGATTTTGATATGCCTAAATGCATAATGAAGTAGATTATTGGCCAAATCAAAAGAGAGAGGGTGAAGCTCCCTCAGTAGGGGTTGCTCTCATAGGTCAAGTGGTCTCTATGCGTGTAAGAATGGAGGCCCTTATTTTGCAAGAGTAATTTAAGATGATATGTATGATGTCAGACATACAACCATACAGCTAAGGGGTTGCTAAATATTTTAGTTATCTTGATTTAAGTTCTATGCTTTATAGTGAGGTTATGAGTTATTTAAAATTTAGTTACAAGTGATTAGTTGGATCAAAAAATTATTTTATCCTACAGCCTAACGCATCCAGGCTACACATTAAGAAATTATGAAGAAGCATGTTATTCTAATTCGCAACTTAAACAACTCATCAAACAATTTTATAACTATCGCAAAAGAATAAGAGGCCAGTGTAGTAGGGTGTCACTATACAACTCGAAAAGAGAAAAGATGGGTAGTCAAGATCTACCCTTATACAACCCAAAATATGAAAGAATAATGACAATTAGAAATAAATACATGCTATTCTTCATTCTTCATATATCCATTTTTGATTTTGTTCCTTCTTTGATTTGGATGGTGCTTTCTTCAATGGCATCACAAGGCACCCCAAGACAAAGCCTTCTAGCCACTGCTCATCCTATACCCCCATAGCACTAATCCTAATTCCTACTACAAAATTGCTTTCATATAGGAAAAAGTAAATATAACTACACTTGCAAAGTAGAGGTTAGCTAAACACATAAGAGCCCAAGCAGTTATATGTATAATTTGGACTTAACACCCCATGGGTTACCAAGCCCACCTATCCTAACTTGGATTATGCTTAAGGGTTTAAGCAACCTAAAAAAAGAGCATTCATATTTATTTTTAACCATCCCTTAAGCAATCCCCTATAGAAAATATGATTCGGCTAATATCGGCCTACAATCCAGTCTATAAAACATATACCCTAACTTCTAGTCTAAAATAATACATCATAAAACAAAACATACACACATCATACACCTAATTTAGAGCTAGAAGTGGTGAGTTAATTCCAATGTGTGTGTTAAGACTTTGTGTGTGATATGTCTTACTAAGCATTAGAGTTATATTTTTCTAAGTGTAGAAAATATTTAAGTTAACATGACAGTTGGTTTCACTTTAAATTATTTAAGTGGTTTGCATATTTTAGTTTATAATTTGTTTTGTTTCATGTAATTTACACTTAACAACTAAGTGTTGTAAAGAGAAGGAAGAGGATTACTCTCTTCCATCCATACCTTAAGCCATTTTCTAAAGCATGTTAATTTGATTTAGTTCTCTTTAGTGAATAGCTTATTATATATTTTTAATTAATCCTAAGTTTAGGTTCACTTTAAGTAACTGTATTTAACATGAAAGGTATCTTAGGATTAACATGATTGACTTACAACCACATGACAATATTCATTCATTTCTTTTCATCACATACAACAAGCATATGATTTGATCCTAAGTATAGCTATACATACAACATGTTTTAGCACACTTAAATGAATGTATATCTTTAGATATTGTGTTCCATTTGATTGAATTATTTAATACATGATAATTAAAGCTCTATCTAAATTCTTATACAAAAACACATAGGGATGAAATTGAATGGGTACGTGTCATTGTTAACCAGAGAAGTGAGGTGATCAAATGACCTCTTTGGGGCTAGCTAAAGCCTCGTATTCTCGGGATGTCCAGACTATATACCCATTTGCATTCAAATATATGTAAATTTTCATACATGAATCATAAGAAAGAGAACTTCAAATCACATGATTAATTAATTCAATGACTTAAACAATTATGTATGCATGTATTTTTATAGAAAGGAGGTAGTCATTCACTAATCACTACACATGTATAAAGACATAAACAAGTACATGACATTATTAACTAGGAAAGTGAGGTAATCAAATGACCTCCTTAGGGCTAGATAAAACCTTGTATTCTCAGAATGCCCATACTATATACTTGCTTTTCTTAAATACACATGAATGTATACATTAATAAGGGGAAAAAACCATCGAAGATTGTATTTTTATTTGGTTGATTCATTTATGGATGTGAAGTAAAGTTATGTCCAAATCTTGATATGAAAATACATGTAAATGAAATCAACTAAGTATGTGTCATTGTTAACTGGAGGTGAGGTAATCAAATGATCTCCTTAGGGCAAGCTAAAGCCTCATATTCCTGAGATGTCTAGACTATATACTTGTTAATATTTAAATACATGTAAAACTACATATGAATCAGAAGAGAGAGAGCTTTACTTCACATATCAAAGCTATAAGTACATGTCAAATCTATATGTATTCATCACTACTATCACTCTAATCAATGTAATTGATTTATAAACTCTGGAAAGTAATTCGAATTTATTAGTGATAATAGTCGCACATATTATACATTAATCCAACACATACAAGCTTACATAAAGGAAAATCATTTGATTTAATTAATTTTGAAAAGTGATGAATGTGAGAAATCAAATGACATATAATATTTAACATGATTGAAAAGGAATAAATAAATATAAACACATGAATTCATTTAATTAAATTAATTTCTAAGGACAATCATATTAAATAAATCCATTTAAAGTAAACCAAAGCTTCTCATTACCACTTTTAACTTCATATTTTAATTTGATTTAAGGAATGCGAGAAAAAGTTTGTTGATCCTAGCCCATTCCCATGTTAGTGAGTTAACTTGGTTTAATGAAATGTAATTAAGTTGATTTTATGAGTTAATTAAGTTGTAGTATGCATTAAATACATTAATTAACCATTTCCTATGTTACCTTAATATAATTATCCAAATAATTATGAGCCAACGTGATATGAATATGAATTAAAAATTAAATTAGCAATGGTCCCAAGAAATAAAATGGTCTAATGAAATTGGCTCATAATTAATGATTAATTAAATTAAGAAACTTAAATAAGTAGTCTTATGGTTTCCTCGCACATGTGGATTAACCATAATTTTCCTATGTGGCTTTAGGTTATTAAACAACTAAAGATCTACCCAAGATTTAATTAATTAAGATTAGTTGTGATTATGATTTTAATTTGACTAATTAAGGCATTTAATTAACCAATTAAACCTTCATTAATTACAAATCAATTAATTTCCTTTTGACAAATGAAGCAAACTTAGGGAAAGAGGCTAGGAAAGAGGTCTCAACCCTATTCCATTAGTCCATTCACAGTTGGATAGTGATTAGTGAACTTAATTAATAAACTTGTTATTGTTCATGAGATTAATTAACCATTAATTGGATTAAGGGAGTGATTAGGGTTTAATTGGTCAATTCTCCTAATAAATCAAGCAATAAATCCCAAAAAAATCATGGGAGGTAGAGGTCAACCCTCTAAATAGACCCACATAATTTGGAATTAATTACTCAAATAATTAAGGAGTAATTAAAATAATTAATTTTGTAATTAAACTTTAATTAAGCTTTAATTACTATTCAAAATTAATTGAAATTATTTTTAATTAATTCTCCTCTAAAATACCTTTAAAATGAGTATTTATATGCATTTTTTTTATTTTTCTACAATTTATTATGAATTTTGGAAATTTCAACCATTAAAAATAATTAATTAGCCCTAATCAAGCCTAATCCCATTGGCGCCATGCGGGCCACTGACATGGCGCTTTCCATGTGACACCATGGGATTGGTCACTTAAACATCTCACGGGTGCTATTGGTCATGACGTGATCTCTCTACCACCGATCTCGAATCGACGGGCTTAGATCGAACTCATGGTTCCTTAAGGGATAAAATCAGTGAAAATTTAGTGAATAATCATGACCATCCATTTCAATCATGTAGAACACAATGCATGATCAATCATCCTTCAGTGATGAAAGATAGAGGCCATCAACCATTCCTCGCTCGATCCGAGCTCACCTAAGCTCAGATGGCCTCAAAAACCAACCCACACCTTTGCACGAAGGATCCAAAGGGATCCAATGGCTAAGATTGTATGACATTACATTCCCCTTAAAAGAGCTCCAACCAAAATCATCCAAAACTCAGTTTTAATGGAATTACCTCGATGCTCAAGACCAGTGGCGAATTCAATTGAGGAAGCTTCGTCTAGTGGAGACTAAGCCCTGTTGAGAAGCAATTGGATCTATTCTTCATCTTTTGCTCTAAGGGTTGTGATATTTATTTTTGGATGTATGGTGACACCATGCAGATCGTAGGGGGTACTTATTGAAGTGATCGGGTACGACATCGAGGTATGATGTACTATCTCGAATAGATTCATCACACTTCAATAAACCTAATCACCTAATAAGGACTCCTAAGGCATGATGGATCTTCGAATATACCATAAATTTTTTCCCTACTTTACATGGATGAATAAATAATAGTTTATATTAAATCGGGTTCTAAAGTTCTATGGAGGCAAGCCTCCATAGTTAATTACATCTTAGGAAACATATTCCCTAAGAATACTCTTGATTAAAGTAGATAATTATCATCTCCAAAGATTTCAAGATTAGACTATCAAAGGATTAGTTATGTTTGAAAAATCAATTGGGAAAGTTCAAGGAGAAGACTTATTTTTGAATCCAAGTGAGAACAAGTAAGGAATGTTCATGATACTAGGAAGTCTAGTGAGCATTCTAATATATTCTATGGTTAGGCTTTATATGTTTGAAAGTGAAGAGAATTATTTTTTGTTGAGTTGAAATTTATTAGATTGCTAGGGCTTATAATCCAACAACACAAGATTATGAAAATGCCTAAGAAGTGAGGATTTATGCTTGTAGCCCAAAGAAAATAGCAACCTCAGATCCTAAATCTAGGGAGCTTTAGCATAAGCTAAAGCATGACCTAAATCTAAGCGAAGATGGGCATAACGTTTACCTCTACAAGTGAGGGCAAACCACCAGACTTCTGGACTTACAATCGCCTGGAATTGCCACTAGCTAACCCCTCCTAAGATTCAAATCCATGTGGTCTGGTCATATGAAATTACAAGATAGTTGGGCTATTATTTATTTAGAAAAGAGATTAAAGTCCTTAAACCCACTTCTAGGAGACTAGAGCATGAGTGGTATGGGTAATGACTTAATCTAATGTAAAATATTTTTAAATTTTAGTTAATTTTTAACACTTCATTTGGACAATGGCTATAGGATTTTGATGCTTACATGCATGATGAAATAAAGTTGTTGGTTAAATCAGTGGAAAGGGGTGTTTTCAACACAAGGGATGCCCTCAAAGGTCATGCATTCCCCTATTATGCAAGGATAGAAATCCCCTATTTTCAAGAGCGAAATAATATGATATGCATGTTGTGAAACATTCAACCATTTAGCTAAGGGGTTGCTAAATCTTTTAGTTATCTTATTTAAGACCTAGGCTTTATGGTGAGATTATGAGTTATTTTAAAATTTAATTATGAGTGATTAATTGGGGTAGAAAAATTAATTTACCCAAAGAGCCTAACATATCAATGCCACACATTAAAGCATCATTCATTTAAGAAACTAAGAAAAGCATGCCATTTCTATGTGCAAACTAAACAAATCATAAAACTTTTTTATAAAACTAACATAAAAGAATAAGAGGCCGATGCGGTCGGGTACAATCGTACAACCCAAAAAAAAGATGGGTACCTAAGCTCTACCCTTATACAACCCAAAATTATAAAATAATAATTACAATTTATAAGGAATGAATTCTATGGGAGGTCTTCATTCTTCATTCTTCATTCTTCATGTCTTCATGTAACTTCCTTCCCCTTTGATTTAGTGGACTTCAAGGCATTACATGGCACCCCAGGACAAAGCTTTCTAGCAAATGCTCATCCTAATCCCCCAAAGCACCAATCCTAATTCCTAATGCAAAATTATATTAAAAATAGGAAAGGTAAATTTAACTACACCTGCAAAATAAAGATTAGCTAAACATACATACATTCCTAAGCATTTGTATTTATGACTTGGACTTAGCAGCCTACACATGGGTAACCAAGCCAACCTATCCTAACTTGGATTATGCTTAGGGGCTTAAGCAACCTTCAAAGAGAGCATTGATATTTATTTTTAAGCAACCCCTTTAGCACAATGCCCTGCAAAAAATAGCATTAGGCTAACAACGGCCTAACATCCAGTCTATGAAGCATACAACCTAACATCCAGTCTGAAATAATACATCACAAAATAAAAAATTCATCACATCATGCACCATCCTAACTTAGGACTATAAATGATGGCTTAATTCTAATGTGTGTGTTAAGGCTTGTGTGGTATGTCTTGTTAGGCATTAGAGTTATGTTTTTCTAAGTTTTGAAAGATTTAATTTAACATAAAGGGTTGGTTTCACTTTAAGTTGCTTAATTGATTTGAGAATTTTAATTTGTGTTTCTTTTGTTTCATATGGCCTACACTTAGCAACTAAGTGTTATGAAGAGATGAAAGGGGATCATTCTCTCTTATCCCTACCTTAAGCCATTTTCTAAAGTATATTAATTTGATTAAGTTATCTTTTGTGAATGGCTTATTAAATGATTTAATTAATCCTAAGTTTAGGTTCACTTTAAATACTCCTATTCAATATGAAAGGCATCTTAACATTAACTTGATTAAACTGCTACAACATGACATATATTAAATTATTCATTTCCATCACATGTAATATGCATATGATTTAATCCTAACTGTATATATACATGCAACATATTTTAACACACTTAAATGATGAATGTATGTGTATGTTTAGAATTTATATTTTTATTTGATTAAATTATTTAAACATATTAATTTAAAAACTTTATCCAAATTCTTATACAAAGAGACATAAGAACGAAATTAAATAGTATGTGCCATTATTAAACTAGGGAAGTGAGGTAATCAAATGATCTCCTTGGGGCTAACTAAAGCTTAGTATTCCTAGGATGTCCAGACTATATACCCATTTGCATTCAAACATATGTAAAGTCATATACATGAACATAGGAAGTAAACTTCAAATTATATGGCTAATTAATTCAACCATCTAGTCAATTATGAATGCATGCAATTTTAATTTGAAAGGAGATTTTCATTCATTAATCACATATACATACACATGTATAAAGACATAAACAAGTATGTGTCATTGATAAACCAGAGTAGTGAGGTAATCAAATGACCTCCTTGGGGCTAATTAAAGCCTTGTATTCTCATGATGTCTAGATTATATACTTGCTTTTCTTAAATACAAATTAATGTATACATAAATGAAGGAAAGAAAACCATGAAAAAATTACATTTTTGTTTGATTAAAACATTTATGAGTGTGAATTAAAGCTCTATCCAGATTCTAATGCTAAAATACATAAGAATGAAATCAAATAGGTATGTGTCATCATTAAACTAGGGAAGTGAGGTAATCAAATGGCCTCCTTGGGGCTAGCTAAAGCCTCATATTCTTGAGATGTCCAGATTACCATTCAAACTTATGTAAATCAACATGTGAATAAAGTAAAGAGACTTTACTTCATACACTTTAAACTATAAGCGCACACATCTTTTATGTATTAATAACTATCATTGCTACACATGTCATCATTCATTTATAAGCTTTTGAAAAATACATTTGGATTTAATAGTGATAATAGCCACACATATATTAAATTAAATCAACACATGCAAGCTTTACATAAAGGAAACCCATTTTTACTTTACATGATTTTGAAAAGATGGATGCATGAATTCAAATGACATACCAAATTTAAAATGATTGGAAAGAGAACAATAAAATATAAGCATGTGATTCATTCAACCAAATTAGTTCCTAAGGTCAACCAAATCAAATAAGATTATTTGAAGCAAACCAAGGCTTCTTTATTAATTAATTTTTGGATTTGATTTGATTTAAAGAAGAGTAGAGAAATTATCATGTGATATTTTAAACCCATTCCCACATTAGTGATTTGGTTTAGTTTAAGGAAATGTAATTAAGTTGATTTTATGGGCTAATTAGGTTGAACTCTTAATTAAATCAATTGATTACCCTTGCCTATGTCACCTTAAGGTAATTAACTAAATAATTATGAGCCAACATGATATGCATGAAAAGTAAACTTACAATGATCCTAGAAAATAAAAGGGGCCTAATACAATTAGCTCATCATTAATAGTTAATTACATTAATGGGCTTAATTAACTACTCTTATGGTTTTCCCACACATATGGACTAGCCATAATTTCATTAAACTCATTTAGGTTATTAAACATCTAAAGATCTATCCAAGAATTAATTAATTAAGGTCTATATGATTATGATTTTAATTTAATTAATTAAACTTTAATTGATTTGATTTTGAAAAGGAGAAATGAACTTAGGGGAAAAGGTTAAGAAAGAGGTCCCAACCTTATCCCTTAGTTCATTCAATGTTGATTAATGACTAACAAACTTAATTAACCAATTTTCTACTATTCATGGGATTAATTAATCATTAAATAATTTAAAAGAGTAATTAAGGTTTAATTAGTAAACTTTTCTAATTAAGTAAGCAATAAATCTTAAGAAAATCATGGGAGGCACAGGTTATTCCATTAAATTAACCCACAAAATTTGGGATCAATTGCTCTAGTAATTAATGAGTAATTAAGATAATTAATTTTGTAATTAAGACTTAATTACTATTTAAAATTAGTTAAAATCATTTTCAGTTAATTCTCCTCTGAAATACCTTTAAAATGAGTTTTTTTTGCATTTTTCTAATTTTTTTATAATTAGTTTTGATTTTTTGGATTTATTAGGCAGTGGATTTGTTCTAGAAATCAAGTTCACCTTATGAGAAAGCATATAATGTCATAGCTTTTGGGAAGCAAAGATCAAAGCTAGGCAATGTTTCTCAATAGGTGGATAGTTCACTTCAGCAGGAATCAGATGATGGTTGAGGTAGTAGAGAGCATTCTCCTTCCCTTCGTCATTGTTTGGGCCAACAAAGCGTCGAGAGAGTCATCCAATGCAGCGATGTAGAGGATGAGTGGCTGCCCAAGATAAGGGCTGCTATAACTGGTGGCTTCACCAAATACTGCTTGATGTCTTCGAAGGCATGTTGACACTTGTCATCCCACTTGAACTTGGCATCCTTTTTGACAAGTGCTGAAAATGGATTGCATCTCCCCGATAGGTTGGAGATAAAGTGCTTAGATATGTCAGCCATCCTTGAAAGGATCTGAGTTGAGTTAAACACTTGGGAGGTGGCATTTATAAGATACCTTTGATCTTTTAGGATCTATTTCTATTCCCCGGTGTCGGACAACAAACCCAAGGAATTTCCCTGAAACTATTCCAAATGCACACTTTAGGGGATTCATTTTGAGGTTATAATCTTAACCATTCAAAAACTACTCTCAAGCCAAAGAGGTGATCTTCCTCTTCTCTGCTCTTGATTACTATATCATCAACATAGCACTCAACTTGATGATGGATGAGTTCATTAAAGATTTGATTCATGGCCCATTGGTATGTAGCACCAATATTTTTAAGGTCGGAAGGCATGACCTTATAATAGAAGATTTTGATTAGGGTTCGGAAGCAGTGTTTCTTTCATAGGAGACATCTTGATTTATTTATAGCCATATGACCCATCCATGAAAGAGAACACTGCATGAGATGAGGCGATGTCCACCATTAATTCTGGTATAGGAAGAGGAAACTCATCCTTAGGACATATTTTGTTTAAGTCCCTAAAATCGACACATATGCAAATTTGGCCATTCTTCTTCTTAACTGGGATGACACTAGCTAACCAGGTAGAATAATTTTCTTCCCTGATGAAACCAACATCGATCAGTTTCTTAACTTCAGAAATGACTTGTTGTTCAATTTCTAATCGCATGTGTCTAGGAGCTTACTTAATAGGGTAGCATTAAGATCTATTACTAGCTAGTGGACTGCTACGTCAAGAGATAATCTGAGAATCTCTTCATAATTCCATGCAATGCAGTCTTTAAACTCAGTCAATAGCCTAACTAAGTCATTAGTTTCTTCTTCATTCAGTAACGAACTGATGTATATCAGGAATGGATTTTCTTCTATCCTGAGATTGATTTCTTTAAGCTTGTCAATTATTGAATGAATCTCATCTTCAAATTTTGGTGGTGCCTCTTTGATTTCGAGATCATTTGGATCATCTAAGTTTCTAAACACACATTCTCATAAGAGTTAGGGTGTGTGAAAAGAACATATAAGACTCTAAATGATTGGTAACAATTAAGAAGTAAATATAGTTATCAACTGGACCCACTATATCAAATCCTAGTCATGCTCTTGATTGTGCTTCCTTTTTATATTGTTCCATAGCTTTTTAAAGTACTCTAACCTGTGTTTGGACCATGTATGAGAAACTAAACCTTTCTATATAAGATTATGAACATAATGCGAGTAAAAGTCAAATGGTAATTCCATCATGCTCTACATCAACTTTAGGACTTGAGGATGATGATCCCAAAAAGAACCTCTTCTTCTTCATGTCATTGGAAGACTTATTGACTTCCTTAACTACCAAACCTTCAACTTTTTGAGATGTAAGTGAGGTTAGAGCAAAAGTTCCCAACTTCTGCCTAATAGTTTCACATAAACCTAATTTGAATAATTTGCTTTGTCTGGAGGCCTGGTCTTTGTCTCTGTCTGGATCGAAAGTCACCTCCAATGGAACCCAAGAGGGGTTAGCTAGTATACTAATCACATTAGAGTCATCCTCCAAGCTGAATTTCAAGTCTATATGAATAATAGGGGTACACCTATGAACTGGAACACAACCTCTATTGGCTGATGGCCAACTAGGGGATCTTCCACCTCTGAAACTGCCTCTATTTCTACCTTTTCTTCTACCTGGTGGAGGTTTAGCCATCTTACCCACATGTCCACATGATGGAATGAACTTTGGGTGGAATGTAATATACGGATCTATTTCTTTCACATTTCTCCTTTCTTGTTCACTTGGATTTTCATTTTTCTTTTCTTTTTCTCTTAACTTTTCTTTCTCTTCATTTTCTTTTTCTTTTGTGTTTATATTTAAATTTTGTCCAAGTTCATGAGAAAGGGTGTTTTGAGGAAGATAGTAGGTCGCATCCTCATAAATCTCAACTTCTCTAACTGAAAATGGCTTTTCATCTCCATTGACATGGTATTCAATCACATATTTTTTGAACTTGATGCACTGATGGAGGGAGGATGGAATGATCTTATTCTAATGTATCCAAGGCCTATCAAGCATAGCAGTGAATGAAGTATTTGAATCAATGATGTAAAACTTGGCTTCAGTCTTTCAGTCACCTATCTCCAAAGGTAACACTATAGAACCTAAAGCCCGCTCACCTTGTTCATTGAATCCTCTCAACATCATCCAATCTCCTCGGAGTGTAGAGATGTCGATCCTCAAATCGGCAAGGGTCTTTAGACTCATAATGTTCACTGATGCACTTGGATCAACAAGAACTCTGGAAAATCTAAACTTATCCATGTCAACTATGATGTAGAGGGGACGATTGTGCTCCAAGTCCCCTAGAAGAAGGTCTTCATCTGTGAAGGTGATCCCCTGAGCTTCTTTTATATAATGTGCCTCCTCACCTATAGTCAACTGAGCTAAGCATATTTCAAGATCAAAGAGAGCCTTGATTAGTGATTCCCTCATCTCTTTGGATAAGACAAGGGCATCATATATGCTTGGCTTAGATGAAACTTTCTTAGATGAGAAAGGACATTGTAGTCCACCATGGGCTGATCTTCCACAAGCATATCCAAGAAGGGTGGAGCATCCTATGGAGGGGCTTCTCGATCATCTATACCAATGACTTGTTTCTCTTTATCTTGAGGTGTTACCATAGGAGGTAGAACATTGCCACTATAAAGGTTGACTTCTCTCTTATGGCGATAATGGAAAGGTTCTACCGCACAGCTCACCTATAGCTTCTCCTATGGAGACCCTCGTAATTATGATTCCAAGTCTATCTCAAGAAATGAACCCATAGTATTCAGAGTAGGAAAGTCCAACTCTGAATCAAAAAAGGAAGATCAAAATTGTTATAGTTATTTAAAGAGTTATCATTAGGAATAGAAGAAGATAACTCATTAGAAGCAACACAGATGTAATTCAAACTAGCTTTATTCTTTAATTTCTTAAAATTTTTTGGAGGTACAAAGTAGAAATCAAGTAAAGTGAGTGGGGTAAGGGATTTGATGCCCTTATCATCGATACAAGAGTTCTACTATTAGAAGAAGTAGAGCTAGCTGAAGTGGAAGAAGCTACTGGTGTGGAAGCTACAACCGTGGTTGAGGTCCTCGATTGGTGGTTTCTACTGGGCTATCCTGGCCGACACATGTCGCTGTCGCTACCGAGCTCCCCTTTCTCTAGTTGGCACCGGCAACTTGCAAACCTTCCTTGATGTTGAGGTTTGAGCTAACTCGTGCACCTCGCAAGGAAAGCTTGATCTTTAGAAGATCTTCTGTAGATTTTGTGGATGAAATATCTCAACCTTCTTTGGTTTTGGAAGGATCACATGCATCCCCAAGGATTACCCTAATGGAACTGGATGGTTGTTCCACAAGGTATTCCTTTGGGATAACTATAGCACTAGTCTTGAAGCTATGTTCAAGTCAGTCCTTAAATTTGAAGCAATTCTTCAAAACATGGCCTAGCATACGGTGGTAGGGGTAAAAGTTTGGATCGTGACTTTTTCCTACTTCCTCTGGTCTCCTGGGCTCGGGTAATTGAAAATTAGGCTTCTTTAAGAGATTCTTAAAGATCTTTATGATTACCTCCCTCTTAAATGAATAAGATTTGTTAAGCTTATATAAAAGAGTAGGTGGACCATATCGTAGTGGTATGTGTGTCATTCTTTGCTAGTGGTATGGTAGGTGGTGGCTAGCCATGGAGGCTATGGAGGGGTCTACCTCGATGGTGGAAAGGAGGTGGAGGTGGAGGCTGTTGAGGTCGTGGTCTCTCAGACTGATCTCTAGCTGGCTACTTCCCCTTATCTAATGCTATCACTGCCCCTAGTTTTTTCTTATAGACCTTTTGTGACTTTTCTTTAGGTAATTGATCTTTAAAAGGTAACTATTTGGCCTCTCTTTGTAGACTAGTCGCCTAGTTGATTAGCTTCTCAAATGTCTTGATAGTGAAGCCCTTAAGCATGAAGGTGATCAGGCCATGGATATTCTTCAAAAGAATCTCAATGGCATACTGCTCAGACAGTTGTGGCTTGCATTTCATACTCAGGTTATGCCATCGAAGAATATAATTAATAAGGGACTCATTGGGGTGTTGTTGTGCTACAATGAGATCACCTACAGTAACCCTTTGCTAAGCTCCAGCAAACCTCTTGATGAAGAGTTGCTCTAACTCAGCAAATATCTTTACTAAACTATTGATACATCAAAGCAATCCTTGCTATTAGACGAAAATTAAAGTGTCATTACGTTGCAACAAGCGAGTGTGCTATGTGTTGCCTTTGGTCGCCATCAAAGCATTTTAAGGAAGGTGGCATGAAACCCTTGCGATATTGGATTGAAACAAATTCCTCTAGATAGGTCTACCCTTTGGAATCGATGATCCTCCCCGAGCTTGAGCCAACGCTTCCCTCACTTGCTGCTCAACCATGGATCGGATGTCTTTTTTCTTGTATGGAGGTACTTTCCACTACCTTCCTATACATGCTAGTGCTACCTTGCTCAACGAGGTAAGTCTTTGGGTCCAAGACATGCACTAACTTCAGGTGATATCGATTGTAGTAGGATGAACGATGGGGCTTATTTAGATCAAACTATTGCTAACAAGTCTTCTAACCGTCATTCCATCCTATCTATCACATCTTTCTACCTTAATGTCGAGGTTTTGATGATTGGTGGTGCTTCTTGATCAACCTCATCATGGCTTTCTTTGCTCCTGAGATCCTCAGTATCGACCATAGACTCAACTAAGTCTCCCAACAAGTCATCTTCATTGGGGTCAAACCTGACCTTCTCCTCATCTGACCAATCATACCACAAAATCTCCTTCTTTTCCATGAAATAATGAGCCACTATCTCATCTAAAGAATGATCAATCTGAGTAGGTACAAATATCTTGGTAGTGTGGTCACTATCATGCAGAGGCATCGACCTCGCTACTGGAGATCAATCTTATGAGGACTTTACTCACTAGATGAGAGACACTATTGACTGTCACTAGCTATGAGAGGGGTGACATTCCTAGGAGGTTCCACAATCTTTGGTGTAGCTAGACTATCATTTATAACCTCTGAAATAACTGCCACCATCTCCACCTCCTACTGAACTGGCAAAGTTGGTGAAGGGATGACCACTGTGCTTCAGGGTCTCCACTCCTTCCGCACCACTACTATGGCAGAAGGTCAAGCAGGAGAGCTCGGTCTTTCCATTATAGTTAGTGTAGATGGGATAGTATCCCTTGGACATAGTCGGATCACCAACGGGGTGCACTTCTCCTCAGATATGGCCTTCATGGCCTTTGATGGAACTGGAGATGATGTGACTGGGTGATGTGATGAGGGTAGAAGCGTGTGGTGGAGACCACCTCTCTATGAGAGCTATCCTCTTGTGATGGTTGGTCCCAGTACGTAAGATGTTGTCGATATGGTTGGTGAGAGCCGGGATGGAAAATCAAAGTCGGAGAACTGGAGAACCTCCCTCTCCCTCTAAATGTGGCGATGTGGGCCTCTATGGCCCTCTCTATGGATATGTTTCCACACTATGGGGATAATGGATCTCAGATCAAATTGAGCTCCAAACTAAACTCTCAGAAGCTCTTCACGTGCAAGGCGATCGAGATCAGATGACCTCCTACTCCTTTAGCGGTGATGTTGGACCACTAGTGGAGGTGATGTGAATCCTCTAAAATCCTCTCTATCGAGAGAGAGGATGGTTTTTGTAACGGTGGTGAAGTAAAAAAATCCTCAATGGTTGAGCAGGTGCCTCCATCTCTAAATCTTAGTGTGATGCAGCTTGATCATGCAATTTTTGTTCCTCTATGTGTCTAGGAGGATGGGAGGAATGAGAGCTAGACCCATACTCCAAAGTAGGAGGCAATCCACGAGATCGGGGAGCCTTACTTAGAGGTATGAGAGGTGCTAGCCCTCATTAGGACAGCACAAAAAATCATGGGGTGCATTGAAACTAGGGTTGGCACTGCTGGTAATGTCACTATTGAAGCTAGTGGGACTATCACTGCTTTCCTCTTCAATGAGGAGATGTCAGAATCAGAAGGTAGATCAATCTAGATAACCAACTTCGTCATGGTCCTACTTGTCATGCCCTCACATGTAATCCTCCCTCCGTCAAATCCCTACCAAAGTGGATAAAATGTGTATGATCCAGTTGGGGGAAGTTTACTTGGTCCAAAGCCAAATCCATGCCATGAGGGAAAGTGAAAATAAATTTCTGTGAGCCTGCCATTTCAGATCAACTATAAAGACTAAAAAAATTGAGTTGTAGCTGTACTATAACTGACGATGAGAATCTACAATAGTAAATGAGCTTGGATCATATTTTTGTCTTTGTTGATTTTTGAATTTGAATTGAAAATTTGAACCCACATCCAACATCTTAGAAGTGCTAAGTGGGGTTCAAATAGATTTAAAAAGAATTAGAAATTTGATTGAAAGAGGAATTTTTAATATGAATCCAACCTCAACAAATTTAAGTATGTTGAAAAGTGGATTCAAATATTTTGAGAAGGATGCTTCCATAGGTTCAGGTTTGTTTGAATTTAGATTTTCTTTTGATTTGAGGACCCTTTCCTTTAACAAATTTGGGTATGTTAAAGTAAGGGTCAATTGATTTTGTTTTTGATTTGGAATTTCACTTACTTAGCAAATTTGGATATGCTAAGTGAAGTGTTTGAAAATAATTATTTCCTTTTTGGTGAATTATTATTTGATTTTGGAAATTGGAATTCCCACTTAGCAAATTTAGGTATGCTAAGTGAAGAACCCAAGTATGTTTTGTTTGATTTTTTTTTTTTTTTGAAAAATAGGATTCTTATAAAATTTGAGTATGCTAAGAAGATCCTAAGTGTTTCATTTATTTTTGGATGTTTGCTTTTTGAAAGAGTTGGATCCTTAGCAAATTTGAGTATGCTAAGAAAATCCTAATGTGTTTCATTTTTTCTTTGATTTGATTGAAAGTGGAGACTTTACTTTAGCAAATATGGTATGCTAAAGATGAAGTCCCACTTAGTTTTGTGAAATGGAAATTTCACTTAGCAAATTTGAGTATGCTAAATGAAATTCCAAAATATGTGTTCAAAATTTTTGATTTGGTTTATTTTTGAAAATGGAAACTTCTCTTTAGCAAATTTCGGTATGCTAAAGAATGAAGTTCCAAAAGTTCTTGAAGATTTTTGGTTTTGACTTTGGAGACTTCACTTAGCAAATTTGAGTATGCCAAATGAAGTTCCAAATGTGTTTGAAAATTTTTTTTATTTTGAATTTGGAGGCTTCACTTAACAAATTTGAGTATGCTAAATGAAGTTCCAAATGTGTTTGAAAATTTTTTATTTTGAATTTGGAGACTTCACTTAACAAAGTTGAGTATGCTAAATGATGTTCCAAAGTTGTTTGAAAATTTTTGATTTTGGATTTGGAGACTTCACTTAGCAAATTTGAGTATGCTAAATGAAGTTCCAAATGTGTTTGAAAATTTTTTATTTTGGATTTGGATACTTCACTTAGCAAATTTGGGTGTGCTAAATCGAGTTCCAAAATGTGTTTGAAATTTTTTTGATTTTGGATTTGGAGACTTCACTAAGCAAATTTGAGTATTCTAAATGAAGTTCAAAATGTGTTTTAAAATTTTTTATTTTGAATTTGGAGACTTTACTTAGCAAATTTGAGTATGCTAAATGAAGTTTCAAATATGTTTGAAAATTTTTAATTTTGAATTTGGAGACTTCACTTAGCAAATTTGAGTATGCTAAATGAAGTTCCAAAATGTGTTTGAATTTTTTTTTTTTTTTTTTGGATTTGAGACTTCACTTAGAAAATTTGAGCATGCTAAATGAAGTTCCAAAATGTGTTTGAAAATTTTTGATTTTGAATTTGGAGACTTTACTTAGCAAATTTGAGTATGCTAAATGAAGTTTCAAATATGCTTGAAAATTTTTTTGATTTTGAATTTGGATGCTTCACTTCAAATTTGAGTATGCTAAATGAAGTTCCAAAATGTGTTTGAATTTTGAAAATATGATTATTAAGTTTTAATTTTTTGAAAAGTGGACTTCCACCCAACAAATTTGGGTATGTAGGAATGGAGATTCTTATTTTTGAAATGTAAAAATTTTATTTTGTGTGTGATTATTGCTTTTTGAAAGAGGGAATTCTAACTTAATCATATTGGGATTTACAAATGATATCATTTTTAGTTGGGAATGAAATCTTCATTCAATAAATTTGAGTATATTAAATGAAGATGTTCATATGTGCTTTTGAAAGATTTAATTTTATTTGAAAATGAAATTTCCATTCAATAGGTGTGAGTGTATTGAATGGAAAGGTTCATGTGTGCTTTTTTGAAAGTTTTTATTTTTAATTTTGATTTTGATTTTGGAAAGATGATTGTTCATTTTATTTTGAAAATGAAATCTTCATCAAAATGGATTGAAGGAAGATGTTCATTTATGTTTTGGAAAAGATTGTTAGTTTTATTTTTGAAAATTCCTACATGTAACAATTATGAGAATTGTTAAATGAGGGTGATAAAATTTTTGTGAAAAATATTTTATTAAGTACATTTTTGAACGAGTGCTTTTTGAAAAGCAAGACTTTTATGAAAAATTTATTTTATCTTTATTATTTTTAGAATGAACCTTTCCTTATCATAAAAATGATAAGGAGGAAGTTTTAAATGTTTTCTTCTTTTTATTTAGTTCTTTTTATTTTACCCATTGGTGAACCCAACGGGGGTTTTAAGACCAACATGGGGTGAGGTCCTAAAACCTAAAGATGTTGGCTAACTCAACTTAAGAATGAAATAAGCTAAGTTCCAATGGAAAGAAAGATAGTCTCAGATTCATACCAAAGTACAAACGCACTATCGATACTTGAAGATAATGATCATTTATCAAAGATGGAGAGAGGAACCATCCCTAGTAGAGTCGCTAGAAAAAATCTGTGGGTAAAAAATTTCTATATGGTCTCCTTCATCTATGTTGAAAAGCAAGAATATAAAAGTTCATCTTTTTGGGATGCCACATAGATCCACAGATGTGCTTATTCAGGTGATCGGGTACGTCATCAAGGAATAGTGTACTATCTCGAGATAGAAGTCACTACCCTTTAATGGACCTAATCACCTCAATAAGGACTCTAAGGACAATGGGTCTACATATGTACGAGATTCTTCCTCTACATGAAAAGTAAAGCGGTTTATTTTTTAAAGGTTCAGTTAAGTTCCTAGGGGAAACCCATAGTTAATTATTACATCCTAAAGGATGGATCCCTTAGGAATACTCGATTAAGGTAAATGATTGTTGTCTTCAAAGATTTCAATAGGAAAGGACTATCAATTGGTTCATTTTTGAAGATCAAATGGGATTAATCAAAGAGAGGGAGCTATTATCAAAGCCAAAAGAAAGATAAGTATGAGATGCCCACGATGCTAGGAAACTTAGCGAGCATCTCAAACTATCCTATGATTGGGCTTTAAATTTTTAAAATTGATTTAGTTTATTTGAGTTGAATTTTCATTAGAAATTTAAGACTTATGATTCCATAGCACAAGATTAAGGAAATGCCTAAGAGGTGAGGAATTATGCTTATGGCCCACAAAGGGAGAAGCAACCTCAGAACCTAAATCTAGAGAGCTTTGGCGAGGGTTGAAAGCACAACCTAAATCTAAGGTGAAAATGGGTATTTGGTTTGACTCCATAAGAGAGGACAAACCCAACTTGGACTTACCCTGGGGTGGCCAACTAACTCCTCCTATAATTTTAAATACATATAGGTAAGTCATATGCTTATGCAAGATAGCTAGGCTATTATTTATTAGAAAGAGACTAAGTCCTTAAACTCACTTTCTAAAGAGACTAGATCATGTAAGGACATGCTTCAAATGACATAAATCTAATGCAATTACATTTTATTTTTATTTTTGGATAATTATTTTGACTTAGGCTAATAGGATTCATATGCCCAATGCATGAGAAATGAAGTTATTGGCCAAAAATCAGCAAGAAGGGAGAGGTGTGTTTCCACCATGGCTCTCAAAGGCGAGCCAAGTTTCTCTGGCAAAGGTGGAATCCCTCCAATCAAGAGTGAAGCAAGATGCATTTGTGCATGATGTTATAAGAAATACTCATCATAAGGGGTTGCTAATTCTTTTATCTTGATTTTAACCTAAGCTTTATGAGGTTATGAGTTCTTTATTTTTAGTTTAAATTGTTAAGTTTGGTAAAGATTTATTTTTCCTAAGATCCTAATCCACATCAGGCAATACATAAAGCAAGGAAGAAACTAGGAAAAGATGCCACTTAATGCAAGCTAAATAAATCATCAATCAATTTATAAAGCTAATCGAAAAGAATAAGAGGTCATTGTAGTGGTACCACCACAAACCAAAATAAATTAGTAGTTAATCTACCCTTATACAAAAATTACAAATGAATTAAATACAATTAAGCAATGAATTCATTGTTATGGTGGTCTTCAAGCTTCATTTCTTCATTCTTCGTTTCTTCTTTCTTCTTCTTTTCTTCTTTCTTCTTTGGTTCTTTCTTTTGGATGGTTGGAAGGTAGATGCTCCAAAGGCTTCACATGAAGCATAAGATGAGATCTTATGACCAATATTCATCCTAATCCCCATAATAATCATTCCAAAATCCTAATTGCAAAAATTTACATGAAAAGGAAAAGTCAACCTAGCTAACACCTGTAAAATAAAGGTTAGCTAAACCACACCAAAATCCCAAGCATGTATATTGGACTTATCTCCCCCACACATGGGTTACTAAGTTCACTTGACCTATTGGATTATGCTTAGGGGTATAAGCACCTGCATAGTAAAAGCATTTATATTTTTTATTTATTACAGCCCCCCTTAAGCACAATCCCCTCTAGAAGATAATGGTTAGACTAAGATTGCCCTACCATTCATTCTACGCACATACATCCTAACATACAGTGTCTAAAATATATATCACAAAAGCAAAATCAAACCATGCACCTAACCTAAATCTAGAAGTGGTGACTTAATGTGTGCTTTGAGGTTTGTGTGGTATGCTTAGCTATGGCTTTAAGTTAGAATTTTCTAAGTGTGAAGCATGTTCAACTTAGAGAGGGTTTCATTTAAGTGATTTAATTATTTGGTTGATTTTATTTCATGTTTTGATTAGGTTCAAGTGAATCCTACAATTAATTACTATGTTATAAAGAGACGGAAAGAGAAGAGAACCTCTCTTTTCTTCCCTAACCTAAGTAATTTCTAAAGTGGATTCACATTTTAGTTTTGTTTAGTGAATGTTTTAATTAGGTGTTTTAATTAATCCTAAGTTTAGATGAACTCTAAACAAACCATTCAAAAAGAAAGGCATTTTAAGATTAAATAAAATGAACCAAATTCACAAAACATACATCACTTCATTTCTTTCCCAACATGTATAACATGCATATGAATGAATCTAAGCATATCTATACACACAAATGAAATATTTAACACACTTTATGATGCATGCTAAGTAATTCATTTAAGAAAATTTGAAGTTTATGATGCATGATTTTCATTAAGTAGAAAGAGATTTTTATTTTCACATGCACACATGAAAGTAAGAAAGGCATAAGTGAGTATAGCATCATTGTTAACCAGAGGTGTAAGTTATAAGACCTACTTAGGGCTACTTAAATCCTCACAACCTCGGGGTTGTCCAGACTAATATACCACTTTCCTTAAATACAAATATGTGAGCAAAAGAAATGAATGGAAAGGAAAGAATACAAAAGTTGGTATTAGTTGATTGATTTTTGTTTATGCAATTTATGTGTGTAAGCATAAGTATCCTTCTTAAGTAATACTATAGGAATGAATAGGATATGGAATTAGGCAAGTGTTAGGTTCTTTTCAAATGAACCATACATCTTACCAAATCCTATTCAAAATTATACTAAAAGAGAAGAGAAGTAAAACCTATACTAAGCACATCCTTATTTCTTACTCACATGCAAGCTTATAATTAAGATATAAGTAACACACTTTCAGTTTTGATAATTAATTCATATGTTTTGAAAATAATTTGAATTTATTAGCGATAATAGCCACTCATATCCTTTACCCAACACATGCAATTTGACATAAAGTAAACATTTTCATTTTAAATTTAATTTTTGAAAAGCATGGATGCATGAAGCCACATGACATACATATTTAACATGTTGGGGAAAGAACTAAAGCAATGAAAGCATGTAAACACATTCACTTTAAGTAAATCCTAAAGACAATCTTTTGAAATAAGAAAGCTTAAAGTAAATCAAAGTTCATTTAGTATGATTTTTGTTTAAATTGGAATTTAATTTAATTTTGAAAATATGGATTTAGTTTGTTGTTTCTAACCCATTCCCACATGTGTTTGACATTTTTGTTTAATTTTTAGATGATTAGATTTATTTTAGATTTTGATTAGGTTAAGGTATGAATTAAGCATGTTAATTAACCCTTACCACCTTAGCATAGTTAACCAAGTAATTATGAGCCAATGAGATGACATAAAACTCACAAGGAATTTAAATTTGCAATGCACCTAGGAAGAAAAGGGTCTGCAATTTGGCTCATGATTAATGGTTAATTAAGCTAAGGGGTTTAACTTAAGTAATTTCAAAACACCCCTCACATATATGAGTTGGGTTTTGATTTCCTTAATTGAACTTAGGCTCTTTAACACCTAAGCATCTACCCAAAGCAGATTAATTAAGTTCTGGAAAGTTTTAGAAATTTTAAGAAATTAATTAAGAGGGTAATTAATGAATTAGCTCTTAATTAAGAGAGGATTTAGGAAAGAAAAGGGTTTAAGGAATAGCTTAGGTGAAATACCCCAAAATTATTCCCTAAGCCTCCTATTCATTGGATCAAACCTTAATCAACTTCAATAAGAGATGAAAACACTAATCAAACCCTTAATAATTATATAAAAGGGGTAATTAGAAAATGCATTTGCAATTTACCCAATTAAGCCTTCAATAAATCCCAAGAAAATTAGGGGGAGGTAGAAGTCATCCTCCAAAATATACCCAAGATGTTTGAGATTAATCAGAGGATTAATTAAAGAGTAAATTTAAAATTTCCATTAAAACAAAATCGAGAAAGATAAAATCCATTAAAACCATTTTTAAAATATTCTAGATTAAATTATCTTTCACTAGTAATTTACCTCATATTTTTTTTTATTTAGGGAGATATGAATTTTTAAAGCTTAAAGGATTAATTAGAATTAATTAAAACCTAATTAAACCCCTTTATCCACGGCGTGACACACGGTCGTGCTTTCCGCGTCGTGGTGAGTCATCACTTATCTCAGTCACGTGTGGTGCGGATGCGGTTTATAGATGTTGATCAAAGATCACGGATAATAATAATTTTAAAAGAATAAATCAAATATAAAATTTGCATTTAATCTCAGTTGTCCATCCAAAATGGATGGGCCGGGATCTATCCTCACAGTTCTGAATCATAGGAATCGTCATGATCAAACGATTGAGCTTCGATTGAGCTCGGATTGGGATAAAATTTTACACCATCACA
Source organism: Cymbidium sinense (assembly GCA_021442155.1). NCBI lineage: Eukaryota > Viridiplantae > Streptophyta > Magnoliopsida > Asparagales > Orchidaceae > Cymbidium > Cymbidium sinense. Next base: position 9,551,517 of record CM038217.1, read on the forward strand.
TGCATAGAAGATCACATGGTCAAATTCTCATGCCATTAACATTTCTTTCACAAAACCAACACACCAGTCTAAGTGGTCAAAAAATGTCCTTACCAAGGTGATCCCCTCGATTCCTTGGAGGAGCTTAGTGAGCAAGGTGAAAGAATTAGCTCAAGGTTGGGTAGTTTGCTCTATGGACCAACTCCCTTTTCTCTTGCTTTGGCCTTGATCAACTTCCTCTTTTTTTGGGAAGGCTTGGGTGCACTCACTTAGCCCCACGATGGAATGTGCAAGGGGAATTGCACTAGTTTTGAGAAGAGGAAGTTTGAATTTTGATTTTCTCCCCCATTATCCAAAAGAGAATGGGAAAATGGCTTGAGCTCTAGAGGCTTGGATCACTCTCGATGGCTCCTAACACTCTCCCTTATGTCAATGAGCATGTGTGAATTGGGTGGAATTAGGGAGTCTCTCCTATGGCGGTCAAGCTATCTTTTCATTTTGATCCAATTGCCATATGGAGAGGGTTGTTTGAGCTATTAGATGTTGACATGGCTTGAGCCAAGGAGATTGGTACCTCCCATGTGCTTCAAATGAGTGGAGTGGAGCTTTCACATTTGGCTTTGAGCCATGTGATTTGGCCTTGGGTCCATTTTGGCCATTGGGTTGGGTGCACCCACCCTCCATAGGGTCCACTTGACCTATTAGGAAGGTATCAAGTTGATATGAAGAGGGCTTGACCAAATTCCCCATGGATTTGACAATTTGTTTTATGGCCTAGGGTAGAATGGTCATTTGGTTTTTTTGGATATGTTGGGTATGTTGAGAAAATAGGTTTGGCCAAGTTTCATTGGATTTGGAGTTCATTTGATATGGTTTGGCTCATGTTGACCCATTTAGGTCAAAATGGGTCAACTTAGGTCAAGTTGACCAATTGATCAAATTGGGTCAAACCAAGGGTTGGGTCAAGTTCATATGACCATTTGAAATATTTTGGTGGCTTTGGTTTGATTCAATTTGGTTTAGTTCTGAGTTTGGCTCATATGACTTCATTTAGGTCAAATGGGTCAAGTTGACCAATTTGACCCATTAGACTTATTTGAGCTAGGTCATGGGTAGGTTTAGTTTGGTTAGTCATATGAAGTGGATTGGTATCTTTGTTTCCAATCAATTTTGGTTAAGTTTGAATTTGGCTCAACATAACCCTTTAGGTCAAGTTGGGTTCAAGGTCAATTGAGCTAGGTTAGGTCTAGTTGGCCAATTGAGGCTTTGGTCAAGTTCAACAAGTGATTTGGAATGAACTTGACCCATTGGTTTCAATCAATTTGGCTTAGATCAAGTTTTGACACATTTTGACTTTTTAGGTCAAGTTGGGTCAACTTGGGTCAAGTGGCCAATTGGGCTAGGTTAGGCTCAAATGTTGACTTGGTCAAGTTCAAACATAGTTCAATGGTTTCAATCAATTTGGCCTATGGTAGATTTTGGCTATGTTAGGTTTCATTTTGGCTAAGTGTTGACTTGGTCAACCCTTAGGTTTGACTTGGTTTGACCCAATTTGATTGATTGATCATCCCATGATGATTGTTGATCATGATGAGAGGCATAGGTGAGTTTGATTCAATCCAATTTGGTTAGGATTAAAATTTGGCTCATAAGGGTACTTTAGGTCACTTTGGGTCAAGTGAGCCTAAGTGGGTCAAATGGCTTGGGCTTGATTTGAGTTTGATTGAACTTGCATATAGACTTATGATTGAAATATAAATCCATTTGCAAGTGATTTAAAGTCAAATGGGTTTTGATTCATTTGATAATTTCATATTCAAAGGAAGAATATGAATGGATTTGAGGTTTGATTTTTGAATTGAGTTTTGGTTAAGTGATTGAAGTTTGTATTTATATATGGATTCATGATTATAGGGTTGATTGAATCATGAAAGAAAATCAAGAGTTTGGCTGGATTTGAAGTTGATTTGGCCAAGTTCAAGATTTTGTTTTGAAAGGCTTAAGTTGGATTTTGAGTGGATTTGAATTTGATTTTTGGAATTGGTTTTGATTGTTTGAATTTATACTTCATTTATATATGTGAATATAAATGAGAATATAAATGGGTCATGAGAAAATTTTAAAGATTTGAAGTGATTTGATCATGATCTATGCTAAGTCCATTAAAAAGAATTTAATGGAATTAGGAAATTTTTGGAGTTTGGAGCTTGAATTTTGGATTTAGATTTGGTTGATTTATATTTATATTTCATTTATATATGTGAATATAAATGAGAATATAAATGAGTTATGAGAAAATCTCACGAATTTGAATTGATTTGATCATGATTTAGGCTAAGTCCATGAAAGAAAACTTAAAGGATTTAGGAAAAATTTATGAATTAATTTTGAATTTTGACTTTAGTTTGATTGGTTTGAATTTATTTTTCATTTATATATGTGAATATAAATAAAAATATAAATGAATTATGAGAAAATCTCATGAGTTTGAATTGGTTTGATCATGATTTTGGCTAAGCCCTTAAGAGAAGATTAAGGACTTAAGAACGATTTGGACTTAGGAAATTAATTCATGGGTTTCAATTATGGATTTCAATCAAATGGAGTTTATTTGAATTTGGAGAAAATCAATTAGAATTGATTTGGAGTTTGACTTGAAGGAAGGAAGGTGAGGAATGGTTCAAGCTAAGGGTAGGCAAATTTTTTAACACCCCAAGGGAACTATTCCTATGGATAACTCTTCTAAGTCTGTGGGTTGAGGTTTTTCACTAGATGTGTCTTAAGGCTAAGGAATTCTTAAAGTCTAAGAGAAGTCCTATGTCTAAGATGGAGGAGTTGAGAACTCAATCTAAAAATGAGGTCAACAGCAATGTGAGAAAAAGTTTGCTAATCCTAACCCATGCCCATGTTAGTGAGTTAACTTGGTTTAATGAAATGTAATTAAGTTGATTTTATGAGTTAATTAGGTTGTAGTATGCATTAAATACATTAATTAACTTTTTCCTATGTTACCTTAATATAATTACCCAAATAATTATGAGCCAACATGATATACAAATGAATTGAAAATTAAATTAGTAATGGTCCTAAGAAATAAAAGGTCATAATGCAATTGGATCACAATTAATGGTTAATTAAATTAAGGAACTTAATTAAGTAGTCTTATGGTTTTCTCACACATGTGGATTAACCATAATTTCCTTAAGTGGCTTTAGGTTATTAAAAACCTGAAGATCTATCTATTATTTAATTAATTAAGATTAGATGTGATTATTATTTTAATTTGATTAATTAAGCTATTTAGTTAACAAATTAAACCTTTAATTAATTTCCTTTTGACAAATGAAGTGAACTTAGGGAAAGAGGCGTGGAAAGAGGTCCCAACCCTATTACATTAGTCTGTCCACTATTGGACGATGATTAGTGAACTTAATTAACCAATTTATTACTATTCATGAGATTAATTCACCATTAATTGGATTAAGGGAGTGATTAGGGTTAAATTGGTCAATTCCCCTAATTAAGCAAGCAATAAATTTTTGAAAAATCATGGGAGACAGAGGTCAACCCACTAAACTGACCTACACAATTTGGGATTAATTACTCAAGTGATTAATGAGTAATTAAGCTAATTAATTTTGTAATTAAACCCTAATTAAGCCTTAATCATTATCCAAAATTAATTGAAATTATTTTTAATTAAGTTTCCTCTGAAATACCTTTAAAATAAGTATTTATATGCATTTATTGGATTTTTCTATAATTTGTTATGAATTATGAAAGTTTCAGCCATTAAAAATGATTAATTAAGCATAATCAAGCCTAATCCCATCGGCACCACGTGGGCCGCTAATGTGGCGCACTTTCCACATGGCATCATGGGATTGGTCACTTAAATGTGTCCAACTCAGTAATGTGGTGGCGCTTTCATCTCCATGATCTGGGATCGAGATCAAACCTGTAGTTCCTTAAAGGATAAAATTAGAGAAAATCTAGCGAATAATCATGACTGTCCATTCCAATCACATGGAACGAACAATGCGTGATCGATCGTCCCCCGAGCAATGAAAAATGAAGGTCGTCCGCCATTTCTTGCTTGATCCTTGCTCACCCGAGCTCGGATGGCCTCAAAAACCAGCCCACACCTTTGTACAAAGGATTCAAAGGTATCCAATGGCTAAGATCGCACGACATTACATTTCCCTTCAAAAATCTCCAACCAAAGTTTAGTTTTAATGGAATTAACTCACCATAGCTCAAGATCGGTGGTGAATTCAATTGAATAAGCTTCATCTAGTGGAGACGAAGCCATATTAAGCAGCAATTAGATCAATTCCTCATTGTTCGCTCTATGGGCCAAGCACCATCAATTTGGAGCTCAATTCTGATCGAACTCCTACCTCTAGTGGTCGAGAAGCTTGGGAGGCAATTTGTTCTTGCTTGACGAGGTGTGAGGATAGTGTGTGTGAAGTTAATTTGGATTTGGTAAAGAAATATGGAAGTTGGATCAAGGAGGGATGTCATGTTTCATCTTGAATAAATCCAAGCCTGGGAAGCTTGGAGTGCTCTGTAGAAGCCTTGGGGTTTTGAAATGAGCTCCAAGGAGTTTTCGAGAGTGAGTGTGTGTGTGTTTTAGATCGACTTTATATCCCAACTGGTCGGACAGATGAGATCATCCCTTGATTTTGGCTGTGAGCCACCTTGAACAAGGTGTGGTGTCACCTCCACGTGGCTCGATTCAATTGGTGGAAGCTCTGGTGGGTGGCTCAAGGCAGCTGGTTTCTTCTTTGGGTCTATGGGTTTTGGCTAGTGAGGGAGGTGAGTTTACTCACCTCCCTTTGGTCCAAGGCTGACCTAGCCCACATGGGTTGGTCTAGGTGGGTAGGTTAGGCTCCATTCTTAGGTGTTTGAGGCTTCCATATGGAAAGGTGAGGGTGGACTTTGCCAATTTTGGCAAAATCTCATGTGAGGAGGAGAATCCAAGAAAAATTTGCTTTGGGTTGAGCCCAATTCAGCTTGGGCTAGTTTTGGGCTGACCTAAGGTGGGTTTGGGTCAGGTTGGATCAAGTTCTAATGGGTCTTATCTTGGTTCAAGTGGGTTTGGCTCAATTTGACCTTTATAAGTCAAATTGGGCTAAGTTGAGTTAGGTTGACCAATTGGTCAAATTGGGTCAAACCAAACTATGGGTTAAGTTCAAATGATGATTTGGAGTGTTTTAGTTCAATTGGTTTCAATCAATTTGGCTTAAATTTGATTTTGGCTCATTTGGATTCATGTAGGTCAAATTACCTTAGGTTATGGGTTGATTCATGTTCAATTGATTAATTGAAGATGATTGTAGGCTTTGGTTTGAATTAACTTAGATTTGATTTGGATTTAAACCAAATGGACCCTTTAGGTCAATTTGGGCTAAATGGGTTATGTTGACTAATTGGTCAAATTAAGTTCAATTATGGCTTTAGTCAAGTTCAATAATCAATTTGGAATGAACTTGAGCCATTGGTTGCAATCAATTTGGGGTAGATCATGATTTGACCCATTTGGTCTTTTAGGTCAAATTAGGTCAACTTGGGTAATTAGGTTGAGTTTGGCTAAATTGGTGGTCAAGTCATGTTCAATTGTTGATCATAGGTTGGTGTGAACCAATGGTTTCAATTGATTTGGTGTAGGATGAATGTTGGCTAGTTTGGGTTCATATGGGTTAGGGGGTTGACTTGGTCAAATGACCAACTTAACTTGTTTTGACCCAATTTATGACAATTGATTGGCCTAAGGTGATCATCAATCATGATAGAAGGTTTTGATGGGCTTAGTTTAATCCAATTTTGGTAGGATTGAAATTTGGCTCAAATAGGTCAAATTGATCACTTTGGGTCAAGTGGACCAATTGGGCTTAGTTGGTTTGATTTTGGGTTAATTTAGTTTAGTTTAATTTATATATGGATTTAGGATGGATTTATATATTTAATTATAATTGGTTTGGACTAAATGGGCTTTGGTTCATTTGAGAATTTCAAGTCAAATGGGCTAAGTTGGGCTTGATTGAATTGATTTGATTTGGTTGGGGTGATTGTAGGTTTCATTTATATTTATGAACATGATTAAAGGTATGATTGATCTATGAGAAAATCCATTGGATTTGGGGTTTGGATTATAGGAATTTGGCTAAGTCTATGGAGTTAGATCATGTGGCTTAGGAAGGGTTTGAGTGAGATTTTGGATTTGGGTTTAAGTTTAAGATGGTGAACATAGTTTAGGTTTAAGTCATGGGATAAGTAGATCAATATAATCCCTAAAGCATAGCCTAATCCTATGGTTAACCCTTCTAAGTCTTTAGGCTTAAGTTAAGTATTCACTTAATTACTAGAAGTATCTTATGACTAAAGAAATCTCAATATCTAGAAGACCCCTAACTCTAAGAAGGGAAGATTGAATGCTCACTCCAAAAGTGAGGTCAACAAGGGACAAAGGTCTGAGAAATGTGTAAAGTAACTCATTTATCTCAATACTAGGGCACATCTCCGACTTTATCTTTCATGAATATTTTTTGAATATAATCTTTCGTCTATGATTTGAAAAAAATATACATATATGTATGAGTTTTCAAAAGAAGCTATTTTTTGTAATAATACTCTAAAATTATCTATCATATTTTCTGAGTTTTTTTGAAGAATGGTTCCTAATCGATGCTTTCTCACCACCTTAGCAATTGTCAACTGTTGAACCATCCATTGGAGTTTCATGAAAATTAATTTCTTATAAGAAAAAGTAGAAAATATGGGCCATTATCGCCTCCAAACCCGATCAGTCCGACGAGGACAGTTGAAGCCCCCTTCGAGGGAAAACTAGAGCATCGTCATATGAACTACGAGCTTTGACCACATCCAAACCTAGTCAGTCCAACAAGGACTGTTGACACCCCATTTGAGGGAAAATTGGATCCTCACCGTATGAACTACGTGCCTTGATCTCCTCCAAACTCGGACAGTTCGACGAGGATAGTTGATGCCTCTTTCGAAGAAAAATTGAAGCCTCGCCAAATGAACTACGGGCTTGATCGCCTCCAAACCCGCTCGGTCTGACAATGATAATTGACGCCTCTTTCGAAGGAAAATCGAAGCCTCACCGTATGAACTATGGACCTTGATCACCTCCAAACCCGGTCGGTCCAACGAGGATAGTTGATGCCTCTTTCGAGAGAAAATCAAAGCCTTGCCATATGAACTACGAGCCTTAATCACCTCCAAATCATCGATCTAACGAGGATAGATGACTCCTCTTTCAAGAAAAAATTGGAGCCTTGCTGTATGAACTATGCCCTTGATCGCCTCCAAACTTGGTTGGCCTAACGAGGATAGTTGATGCCTCTTTCAAGGAAAAATTGGAGCCTCGCCGTATGAATTACATGCTTAATTTCCTTCAAACCCGGTAGGTCCAACGAGGACAGTTGATGCCTCTTTTGAGGAAAAACTGAAGCCTTGTCATATGAAATACGGGTTTTAATCACCAAAGCAAATAACCTTCTTTCTAGAAGAAAGTCAGAGCCTTGTTAACAAAAGGAAAAAAAATTATCACCCTTAGCCCCTGAACTTCTGCTAAATAATTTATCATGCGAGAACATTAGAGCATATGGAAAAAAAGCGTGCTTTGTAATTAAGTCTAAAGGTTTATAAATCCATAATAGAGGCAAAAAGGAGAAATTGTTTATAATATTTGAAAATATTTTGATAAATTTTGAAATTTTTGCCCCCATATATATTTTTCCTTTTAAAAAAAGGTAAAAATGAAAAAATCAATAAAATTGGATGAAATATCAAAACAATTAAAAATTTCTGTAGTTAGCACTCACTATCACTACAACATGTGTATTGCGGTGCAGATTACATGGGCTCGTGTATTACGGCGTGGGTGCACAGCAGCTGGTCTCGACACTCGAGGGGCCAGCGCTCTGCCACGACCACCTCATGCCATGCGCGTGCGTAGCCATACGTTCATGCACCCATAGCCCTACACCTGGCGACTACACACACAAGCGCCTACTGGCTACGACCATGCCTTCTTGCAGCCCTCGTATTACCACTGCATGTCGCAGGTCATATGGCGTCTGCGACCAGTGCATGGCCCCGACAACGCGCATTTGAGACTTCTTTTCCGTGCCCCTCTTGTGCTCATTGATCATTACCTTGGCTCTCGAAGATCTATTCTCTCAAACTCTATCGATGCAAAGGTTAATGAACCCACAAATTTCATTAACATTAAAGAAGTTATTAGCTTCACAATTTTCTTAAATTTATAATCAATTATTAAAAATTATTCATCAACTTTACATGTATTTTTTATGATAGAGATGATATCATCCAAAATAAGGAGTCAACTGATATGTCATTAAAAAATCTTTCTAGTTAAAGCACGAATCTTGATGTATGTGTTATTAAACATCACTTAAAATCAAAATCTTAATCTTTCAAACTATCTTTTGATCATCACAGAGCTGATAAAAATACATCGATTAGATCAAATGCAATCTGATTCTAAGTCTAGACTAGCCTAGATCAAGCATTTAAATATAATTAAAAACTTTGGATTATAAGTCGGATCCCTAAATAGCTTTTAAATATGGAATGTTTATAGTCAAATCGAGCATCTTGAAGAGCCCAATCTAACAATCCTAAGATATCTTAATTCTAACTTTATTTGAGCATTCAAATACTTAAAATACATCAGATGATCTAAGAGATCATTTTGAGACGTCCCATTGAGTGGTTTGGATTTAACCTATATTTACAAAAATGTCACTCTCATAATCTATAAATAATCTCTCATTCTTCAAATGAGAGAACTTAAGCTAGAGAGAGAGCTATGATACTTGAAGAATCTCGAAGGATAATAGGGCCATCACCCAACTGTTGTTGGATTACACCGGCCACCACCGCCCGACCGTCGTCGGATCACCACCGACCACCATGGTTATCACCACCACCGCCGCCACTACCATCGGCTACCACCGCCGATAATCATACCATCATACATCGCCGGTCACTATCGCTTGCTACCACCGCCCGACTTCCATTGGACCACCATCGACTTTACGCACTGACAACATCGGATCACGGCCGCCGCTTGTCAACATCAATTACTACCATCCGACCGCCATCGATCACATAATTACCATTATTGTCATCATATCGCCAAGTCACCACCACCCCGGCAAGCATCGCCACATCATCTTGTTGTCGTCGGATCATCAAACTATCACCTCGAGGGAAGCCTTCTTTGCTGATCCAGTGAATCTTCTCACAAAACCTACTCTTGTAAGCTATTCTCCTCCAACTTTAGAGACAGGATAATAATTGTAATGAATACTGATATAGTGAAATTATTTCTATATGGGTTAGGCCCCATGGTTTTTTCCTTTTTCAATTTTCCATGTAAAAATCTTGATGTCTCTCAAACTCTTCTACTATGTGTGCAGAACTTTCGTGCAACGCTAAGACATCGAATTCTCTACTCTACCGAACCGCATCTTCCTGCATGCAACAAGTGGTTATTTTTTCATTTAAATATCTAATGCATTATTCACCCAATAAGGCCTAAGTAATATAATAGAAGTGGCTAAATGCTTACTAAAATCTCAGAATTTTTCCTTTAAATTTTGGCATTGCTTGCATAAATAGTAGTCAAAAATTTACATGATATTAGAGAATTTCATTACTCTATGAATAAGTATTTGATGAACAAGAAGTAGCCTTAAGTGAATAGTTGTATTATATCCAATTATTGATGCCTTATACATAACACAAATTTTTACAAATGTTCTTAGTTTGAAAGAGTTAGATGATTCTAAGTATAAAGTGATCAATCAAAGAGTTTTTAGAAAGCTTTATTTTCAAGATAAAGATAAGGTCTATGAGAAAGTGTCTAATAACATTTTTATAATTAAGAATTCTTCTTGCTCATAAAATACTTCTAACATTCAATGAAGCTAGTGGTGGTAATAAAAATTTAGATGAGTTGTGAATTTTAGAGAGAGTTACAAAATGTGAATTGTTAATATTTTTTGTACACTAAGGCAATTGTGTGGCTTTGGATGGTCCATCAATCTTATGACTTGGAAAAGAGCAATTCAAGAATTATGTAGTCCATTCCATTTGTGTATCACGATCGGTGGATTGTGGGCTCTTTTGATGAGGGGTTTGGTTAAGAAGAGTGAATAGGAGGAGGATAGAGATTGGTAATTAATGATAACAATAATATGAGTAGAGTTAATAATTTCACATTTTCACGGAGGTCATAAGAAGCGCTCTTAAGAAAAAAAGTTATAGCTTTTTTTTTCTGCAATCTATTTGGCTTCTTTCTCGGAAGAGAAAGGTCTAGCTCCATTAAGGAATCATGGATGAGGTGTGAGCCCCCTTATCTAAGGCAATTATAAAATCCTAACTTTCATGAGTAATGCTATGTAATGATGAAAAGAAATTGACTTCTAAACATGTACCATCTTTTGTAATAATTTATTACCATTTTTGTTCAAAGATAAAGAATCTAATTGAAAAGTTGCCTTGACTAACAATCAAATTCTAGCAAAAGTTACTCTAGATTTTGAAGCAATAAAATTATCCTAAGTAATAAAAGTGCTAATTTGCTAATTGTTTTTGTGATATTCTCTTAATTCCAACAACTCATGGTAATATTTGATGATTAAACTTACGAAGGAATTTAATAAAATCATTCTTTATCTATTTAAAATATACCACCGTTTCTTCATAATATGGAGACTTATCATTAATGAACCAAGATTCTCCATGTTATACATCTTCAAAATTCATAACACAAAAGAATTACAATAAGAAATAACTTATGAAAAAAATCATGAAAATTTGTGAAGATTTGATTAGATGAGATTCATGAATGCTTATGCTAGACGAAAAAGGATGGAATTGCAGAAAGATCATAAAGTTGGGGAATTACAAAGTTGGGGGAAAAGCTCAAATAAATCTAATCTTCTCTTAGAAGAGTTTTCTAACAATTGGGATAATGGTTAAGTTCAAAAATAGATGGAGGGGTGCTTGAAGGGGTATGATAGCCACTTATAGAAGTCAAAGCCTAAAAAATCTAAAGATTAGGCCAAGAGGTTGGGAGAAGGTACCCCAATGAAGAGATGGGAGAGTAAGAGGTGGCTGAGCAAGGGAAGAAGGGTGTAAATTGAAACACTAATAGAGCCCTTGGCTCACTAAGTTGCTAACTTGTTATAATAATGAAAAAGAAATGAAGTGTCACTAACATCAAATTTCTAATATCAAATCCTAACTTATACTTATTGAGTTTCAATATAAAACAAATGAAAGAAATTACATTTTATTTTCAAATTAAGGTAAAAAATAATGTAAAACTTAAAAGCAAATAACAATAATAGTGTCAGGCAGTAGCAATAGGCGACAGGTGCTACCAGGAATGAAGTCATTGATGAGTGGCAACCAACTATCTTAGTGTGGGTTGTTATGGGTAATTGCAATTGCCACGATTTTGGTGTATTCAAAACTCAACTAAAATAATGTAAGTTTAGAATACATTAAAAATAAATTACTGAGTAAGTTTAAAATTCCTTCAAATTTTACACTTCATTCCAAATTATTCAAACTAAATATCCAAATTCTAAAATCTCCTATTAAATACATTACACCACAAACACATCCAACCAAACGACCCTTAAGCACAAATCAAATTTGTGTAAATCCTTTTTTTTATTTTTAAATCAACTAATGTCAAAGTTTTTGCTTATCCTATGGTTCAATATATATTTTTTAGCTTGTCGAACACATATGAATGATAGTTACAAATTGTGCAACAAACAAATATGTTACTTTATAAACCACGCATCAATGATTATATTTATTACTCACTTTTTGGCAACAAACCTAGAGAAGTTTTCCCAACCTTCTACAGCTCAGCATTTTATTCAAAGGTAGAAGTACAAATGTTTGGGATGGCCAGATGCTTGCCAAGGATAAGTTAATTCCTAAAATAGGTGAGCATCAAAGTAACAGGGATGATTCAGTTGTGTGCCTCTCTAATCATCGTCTCTTCTTAATCAAATTCTAAGAGGCAAAAATTTTGAGCTTTCAATGCAATTTTATTTCACTTGCATTTTCTTACAGCATCAATATACTTCAATTTGATGTTTTAATCTTTTTCATTGTGAATCTTATAAGATTAGCTCCACAAAAAGTCTCAACAGTCGCTGCTTATACATTATGATGTAAATGTCACTGCCTTATGCTTCTCTTAGAAAATTCACTGAAAGTAATTCTCGAGTATTACTCGAGGTGATGAGACCATGACTGACCCTCGTGAAAATATAAGAGCCTTAATTTTTACCAACAATCCCTGCCAAGTCAATCAAAATTATTTATAAAAATTTGTCACACAATCTAAATAAGATTTTTTCCAACTTTTCAAATAGAGGAAACCACTACTCTTTTGATTCAGAGTTTAAATTGGCAGCGTTTAGGCTGTTAATTATGAGTCTTAAACATACCAAGTCATTAGTTTGTTGTTTTAAATAAGTCCTGTTTATCTTTCAAAGCTTAAAATGGTGTCATTTAAGAAATGTCACTATTCATGATTGTTGTGCAAATAAATAAACTATAGCACCGAATCAATTGCAGCTAAATGTTTTGCGAACGGCAAGAGCTTCATGCAAAAATGTTGAAGGAATTCATATACATACCACAATTTTTATATATTTATATATCTAACTACTAAACTATAATATTTAAATTCTTAATTCTTTAATATCACATCAAAAATATCATTATAGATAATAATTTGAGATTTCAGTAATTGCATGCAAATAGGATAATACCGTCCAGAGTGGAAGAAAACATTAAAATGGATAATGGCAATAGGCATGTAAGCTAATTCAGTTAAACAAATTCAGATCAGGTGGAGTTCTTACAGTACATGGGCAACTAGGATTACTTACTGGAACTATGAGGCACCTATTGTAAGCCAAATCAATTTTACAAGTTCCCAAAGAAGTAAAAGATAGACTAACATTGTAGAATAAAAATTAATCATCTTAAAGCTTGACGATGAGAATAAAAAAATATGTAGCTTAGACTAATAAGAAACTCGGATGGAGCTGTGAAATTTTCTTGTTTAAGCATGGCAGTCGCAAATTACTAGGACCAAATGAAGCCTGATATTATGATTCTGCTACGATGCTACTGATTCTGGAAGCAATCTTAGCAGTTCTGTAGTCATCTCTAAGTTGAACAAATCTGCAAAGAAAGAATGACATTTTAAGTTATTCTTTCGATTGGACAAACAGATCTAATGAAAGACAAAGGGCATCTGTACTATTTGGGAAGAGAAGTGATACCTTAATCCATCTTTTTGTATGCCTGGGGTTCCTTCAAACAAGGAAGCAAGACTTTCAGGTGCAACAACAAACACATTAGCCATGCTGGAGCCAAAAACAAAGAAATGTTAAGTAGGATTTATCAACAGCAGCAATGACTACAACAATGATGAAAATCATAGTAATAAAATAAGTTACACCAAAGGTTAGGTGTGATGCGTACATGCCCAACAGTTCAAATTTTTCATCAATGCTTGGCGCATTGAAACGCCGGACAAATTCCCCATATTCTGTTATGTCTCGCTTAAGGCGCAAACCACCACTGCAAGAGATTTATTATACAATATTTCACAATGAAGCTGACACAAAATAATACAAAATTTCTTAACGAATTGGTCTCTATAATGGGGAGTACAGAAAAATCATATTTTTTTTCTTTTTTAGAAAATATTATATTATTTAATTGTATCGACACGAGTAAAATAAAAGCTATTCTTTTTTCCCCTCGAAGAGCATCAAAATTCAGTTAGTGGTGTAGATGCCCTAATGTCATCCATCTCTATGGGTGCCAATTAGTTTGGTGACAGGGGCCTTAGAAATTATTGCCAAGATCATGAGTTTAAATTTCGCCTATACCAAAATAAAGCTCCATCTTATCGACTTAGGTAGGTAAAATAAGAAAAATAAATAAATAAAACTTCTATATTAATATTTCAAGTAATTTAGGGAGAAAAAAACACAAGTTAAAGCAGTGTTGCACGTACAGTAATACAGATCTAATACTTAGCAGGCCAAAAAATGATCATAAGTGCATTAGCTGTACAGAAATGTAATCTTTAAGAACAGAAGATGGACTTCATAAAAAAGAATGATGTATTACCTTGGGTTGAAAGTGAACTTCTGCCAATGGAATAACAACCCTCTATGCATGCGATCCCCCTAAAAATAAAACATTCTATCATCAGTCAAGGCTAACTGTTATGAAATAAGAAAATATGCCATGCCTATAATTATCAAAAGAATAATGTACAGAACAGATGAAAGAAATGAAGACAGGAAATCACTCATATCCCAGTCAAGGCTCAATCATGCAGAGTTTGTGCACGTAACGACTAAAAAAAAGTTGTATGTGACTACAAATGTATGCATGCAATGTCTATAATATAATAATGATGACTTGATCTTATGCTCCATCAGTGAATCAATAATACCTAACCTCAATACTGGGACATCTCAAACCATCTATTAATACAGGAAATAATAACAAGGCATAATAATGACTAGAGACATATTTTGTTTCATTATTAAAGGATAAATCCAATTTTAAAAAGCATTGCACCTTTCCAACGTTATCCCTATAAATTCCATATTGCTAGATGGATAGATATCAAACCCTATGCCCTCTATGCTTCCAGGTTTTGCAAAGTTCCAACATATGTTAGCTACACTTAGCAATAAAGCTGTCAAAAATACAAAAAAAAATTTGGCTGAGATTAGAATCTTAGACCTCCATTTTGGAGATCAAAGGCAATATTACTCAACCAAGTGGCTGAGAGTTGCAAAATTCAGAATAATACAATAGTGGTCATGGAATACGAACTTTCATCCGGTAATATAAAATTTAAATTGCTTGAGTGATGTGGCCAAAATAGTAAATTCAGATATAATGATACCATTTCACAAAACTATAAGGACTTACCAACTCAGTCAAAAAAGATTGTTTGTTGAGACCTTCTAAAGCAGAGAAAGCAACCTCTAACGCTCGAGATAGGTAGCCTACAACTCTGAAGCCAACGAGAAAAATGAAAAGGCTAGCATTAGTATTTCAAATAACATATAAGATAACAATACCTCATGCATGCATTTGTTGGTCGATGATCAGGAAGATTTCCATCATCAGGTGAACGGTAATCAATTGCCTTCTGTTCAGTGGAAAGGAGTCTCTCCACCTGCATAAAAATTGGGATAAGAAAAACAGCAAAAATCAAGGATGTTTTTTTTAATGTAAAACCTGGTTAATAATGTCTTTCTTATTAGAGAAAAAAATATTAATACAAATTAATCACTGAAGCCTTAGGATACCTTTGAAAAAAAGCCTGGTGCAGGTGTAAAAATACTCTAGAAACTAGAAAATAACATAACAGTTGAAAACAGAAAATCAAGCAAAATACATTATGTTGAAGGTAAACTTCTTAGCATCAGCCTCCATATCAAGATCCTCCAAAATCTAATTATATTTTCTCCTTTTCTCGCGGATCTTTTTTTTTTTATCAAAAAAATACCTTGTTGATGATATCAAACCAACAAATTTTTCATCTCTAGAAGGATCATCGAAAGTTCTAATATTTCTTTCATTCCAAACCACCCAAAAAATCGTAAAACGATTAGTTGCATATTATAAACATCCTTATTTCATCTATATCAAACAGTTAGGGCATTATCAACAACATCATTTTGCAGGTTTGCTGTAACATCCCAATTAATTCCAACAAACTCATTTGGACTACATGCAAGAAAGTTTTCAAAGAACTCAACTACAGAGCTTTTGATAGCAACAATATCAGACAATGTGCAATTCTGCTGCTCTTAATATGTTGAGTGCTCAAAAAAGGTTTAACAAAGCAAAGTTAAAACAGCAACCATAAGGCAACTTTAGCTGGATGATAGTTAGCCTTTGATCAAATCACAAGCATCACTTCCTTTGTTTAGGTTGAATAAAATCACAGGCTCATCATAGCTAATATTGGTATATTCATATATAAGAAAAAGACATGTGCCTATGTATCATGCGAGCTATATAATAAGCATTTTGTGGTAAGAGTTCCCAAGGTACACACCTCAGCCATTACAGTGTCAATACACTGTAAGAGCCCTTTGCGCACAGCAACTTCAACATTGGATATAGCTGTCCCCATCTCTTCACAAGAAGACGCATGAGCACCATCCACAGGAAGCAAGAGGCGGGCAATACTATTTGAAAAATACTATGAAAAAGAATAGTTGTTGGCGCTGCTTTGCAACTAAAAAAGAACAACGGAGCATGCAAATGGTTACCTGCTGAAGTATAGCTATGCTACTAGCACCCCTTTGCACAGCAATCATAAAAGATTTAAAACTACTTTCACCAGCAGCAGCAGCCGCTTCTGCCTACAGAAAATTGAACTTAAATTATTAAAAACAGGTTTACTTTATAAATTAAGACAAAATGTAGCAATAACTCAGTATCAAGAAGAAATCTTTGCATTGAACACAGTGGGGCAAGGTAGTAAGGATCCATTCATTTTTATTTTTATTTTTTTCCTCCTTGAAAGTTCACACAGTTACATCATGTAAGGATAGGGAATAAAACTTTTCTAAAAACCACTAATGTCTCTGTCAAACATTTGTAGGACAATGGTGCACATAAACATGTTCTGAGACATTTTAGATCATCATCTTAAATCATCACTAGTCTTGTCCAAGTTATTTGAGGCAAGTATTATGAACCCCACCATCTTAAGATGTTGAACTTTATTTTGAACAAATCTTGAACCACTTCCAACTATGCGACTTTGGTCTGCCCCTTTCCCTTGTTCTACATTCATCTTTTCTATCCATCTTATTAGTGCATTTGTTTTACTTGTATTGTCCATACCAAATTCACCAAGTTTAGTTTTGACTGCCTTATTTCTAAAAATGTTATTCTTACCATCTCCCTAATATATTAATTTCTCAATCTATCCATCCTTGTTTTACAATGCATCCAACTTTTTATTCTTATCTCTATCACACTCAATTTGATTATAAATGGCTTCCTCGTTACCAAACATGTAGATTGATGCAGCAAAGTTGGTTTAATTATAAATTATAAAACTTCAATTGAAGTCTTTATTTTAAACATCCAATCAAATCAATATCATCATCATTCAAAGATATTTAAATCCATATCTTTAGGCAATAATAACAAACAATTATTAATTTTATGCTCACTAAAATTATATATTATATAAATAATCTTTGATCTTCTAATTCCAAGACATTTATCTTCTTAAAATTTTACATATTATTCCAACTCCAACACATGTTAAACATTTGAAAACATGCTTCGATTTTTTGGTCCAAATGGTACAGCGTGACAAAGGCAAGCTCACTAAGCTTAGTCAAGGACAAGTTCCTAATACCTCCAGGACACCAAAAGTCTATGAATTAAACTAGCACCCTGTACATATATAAGACAATTTTATAGACTACTTGATCTATAATTTAAGTGGTAAGCAAAAAACTGTTCAAACATAATTTACAGCATAAAAACTAAGTTTATATATTAAGAAATTCATGTAGTGCGTATAAGTCATGCTGTTTCCCCTCTCCACTCCCCATTGCAGTATCCATGCTTCACTTGGTTTGACACGTTATAAATACTCTGACTCCTAAAAACTAAGATTTTTTGGGTGAATTTCAAAGCCCAGGTGTATTCCTTTAGGAGATAGGGCAATTGTTTTCTTTCAGGGACGTGAAGCTTAATCATAACCCCACCATATTTATATCCAAAACATTGAATAAATACAATTAATGCTGATTTAGAATAACTGAACTTATAAGGACGACATGCACAATAACAAGAGGAGAATGTTCATACAGCAGAAGCGGCTGCTGCAGCCACTCTTCTGCTGACGCTTGCCCCAATCATGAATCTATCCCTTAATGCAGCAGCTTCATTCAAACTCTCCCGGGCCCGCTCCAGGCCATCAGTCAAATATTGGCTTACCTGTGCATACATCAGTACATAAATTAATAGAAAGATCATCAAGAGAACTCAGTCATATTGCAAAGAAGAATAAAAAACCTAATTTTAAATAAAACTCCATGCACAACTTACTTGATCCAGCAAGCAATTAAAAACAGTCTTTACTGTAGCAGCAAGAGTGGCAGGCTGTTCAACAGAAGAAGACCAAGGAATGGCATTAATGTGTAAGAAGAGTTTACAAAAAGAATCTATACAGCTTCCATTACAAAAAAGTTTACACTAACATTAGCACATTAAAATGAGCACACTAAGTCTTTCATAATCCTCTGATAAACGATATAAGAGTACATAATACCCAAATCATAGGAAGAAGGTACTCAAGAAACAAACCTAAGCCACATCACCAACTTGTCAAGATATATTAAAAATTCAGAGACATGTCTGAAAGTATAATAACAATTTGTGTATCTTAAAGAATGATAGCTATTCTAGACAGAAAGTACTGATCTCAACATCCAGGTCCCTAAATTCTGTTCCTCTCCCTGTCCATGAGATTGCACCGCTTCAAGAGTTAGTGCTACATCTTGTTTGAAAACTCACAGTATTTGTAATGCAACTGTAGATGCCATAGAACAAGGAGATTCTGCCAGTTCAAAGAGAACGACGCAAGTTGTCATGTTATACGGATCAATCTACAACTACATTCACATCTGCTAACCTTAAACTTGTCATATGCTTCTTGCTCTCTTTTTTCTCTAAGGCCAAAAAAAGCCTCTTCATAAATCAAGAAATATTATGTGCAAGCTACACAAAAACCTTTATGGCTTAAAACAAGCATCTCACTAAATGTCAACCATTTATTTGATGGGTTCATACAAAATCAAATTTTACATATTAAATGTCGACCATTATTTCAAGAAAAAGGAAAAAGAAAATACTACATTATTCTAAATATATGGGATGACATTCAAAAGATCAATAACTTAAGAAGACAACTACCACAAAAGTTTAACATGAAAATCTAGGGGTAGATAAAAAGATTCTGGATATGAAAATAGATAGCAACAATGCCACAAGTACCTTAAGTCTTTCACAATCATTGATATTGAAATTTGTTGGGCAAGTTCAAACAAAGCGCATAAGTATTGCTCATTACCTACTTCAAAATGTTTAAAGAGCAAGTATAGAAACTGAAAAGAAAAATACATGTCCAAAAACCACTTATACCTCAATTATTGAATTACTCATGTATGCAATGTTTTGCGTAAGACCAAACAATGCACAAGTAGTGGGAACACTATGTTCGACCAAGAAAAGAACAATGGGAAGCTATCAAATAGATAATATGCTATCTTTAAAGGTACCATCAAGTATTCTTCTAAGTTTAAAATGACGTGATAAAAAATTATAGGTATACATTGATTCAAATCTAAATGGAGACATAAACCAAAGAAAAGTACTAATAATTACATCTATACTCTAAATGGCACTAGAATCAATTGGGTGTCACAGCTATATAAGATAATCAAATAATTTACTACAAAAATTGAATGCGTAATTGTTGGATCACTCATCATGCAATAATTTACGTTAAGAGTAGATATTGCATAAGCAGTGAGAGCAATATCTCCAACCAAAAAAATATTAGCAATGAAAGCTATATGAGTAAATCTTACTATCTTAAAGATACACTCAATTATTCTGTGAAGAATAAAAAGGCACACTAAAGTTGCAAGGCTATATTGATAGATCTATGTCAATACTAAGACAAAAAGATGTAACACTATTACATCTAAACTTTAGGTGGCACCACAATCAATTGGGTGTCAGATCTATAGAAGAAAGTCAAGCTATATACTATAAAAGCTGAATATACAACAATCATTGAAGCCAGCAAAGAAATGATTTGGCTCAAAATTTCTTAAAAGAACTCAATAGGTAACAAGAACACAAACCTCTATCATTCATTTAACAAAGAACATTGCCTTCCACTCATAAACTAAGCACATACAACTTAAGTACTGCTGCAAGAACAACTTAGTTGAAATCAATGCCCTACAACTCACCAAGATTAAAATAGTAGAAAGCTCTGATGATATTCTTATAAAAATGGTACAACATTAAAAGAGTAAAAAGCTCTGATGATATTCTTATAAAAATGGTACGTATTGATAAGTTACAGTTTTATGAAACCTCAATTAACATTCGAGGATGACGACATAGAGATGATGCACAAAGAGATTAAAAAAATAGACCACTAAGTATATAGAAAATTCCATCTCACTATGAAAATTTGTTAAGAGGTCAATTTCCTTCTAATTTTGCTTTTGTTAAAATATTTAAAGATATCTCCCCATAATTGTAGATCTCCAATTAAACATTTGATTGATTTTAAATTAAGAATATGACAAAATATTACAAAATATTTTGGGGATTCTAGTACATCATACACATTTAGCATGCATTAGAATTTTGTTTCTTAAACCTTGTTAAACTCATACTCTATATGGGTTTAAGAGTAGGTATATGGGGAATTAACTTAAGCTTTAGGGTTTAGGGATGTTTGTTCATACTACCCCATGCTACAACCTAAGGATTAGGATTTAGGATTTAAGGTGCCCAAAACTAGTTTTATATCTTATTTAATGAACATTGGATGTTACTTATGAGATAATTTTAAAAAATGAATTTATTTGCCTTTTTTATCATTGAAGAAAAAAGATCTCGCAGCAACAAGCATTGATATTCCTCTTCAACATCTATCGTGAAGTGATATTTCAATCTTCACTGTCAAATTTGGATAGTATACTCTCTTTATGTGCCTCTCTTTAAGCTTAATGAAATCTTTGAATCTTTGTACAGAAGTATATAAAGGTGTTTTTACAAAATAACTTAAGTCTTTGTATTTGTTATTGATTTTATTTGTTGTGATAATTGTTTCTTCTTCATGTGAGTTTTTCTCAATGTTTACCACTATTTTCCTAATATTTGTTTTGTTGAATGAAAATTTGGTGATTGAGAAATTGCATTACCACAAAGTTCACCAATTTCAACTAAGGAAGACACAATTGATAGTGGCTACATCAATGGAACCATGCAAATAATGCATACACAACATCCTTCCCAGAATGACTAGAATTTGGAATTTATAGAGTAACTAAAGTAATGATTCCTTAAACAAAAATCAGCATCATATTAGCTAGTCATTAAGATAAGTCTCTCTTCAACCACACTCGAAACTCCTAGGATCCCAACCAACAACTCCAGATCAAATCTTCACATACCCCTCTAACCTTTTCAAACCTCTCTAACCCCAAAAGGCATTATTATACCCATCTTCCAATCATATATTTTAAGATTGGCCAAAATCAGCTCAAATTAGGTAGATTGATTTAGTCTTAGTATAGTCTCCATCAAACACTCTTAAACATATTGGATCTCCTTCAAAAAACTCCAAATCACATCTCTTATTATTCACATATAACTTCTAAGAAAACCTATGCCCTACCCCCTCTCTCTCTCTCTCTCTCTCTCTCTCTCTCTCTATATGTATACATATATATATAACAATCATAGCCCTAAAAGAAATTTTTAAAGGGGTAGTCGGGTCAATTTAACATAAACCCTTGACGAACCCTCTTCATTGGGCCTAATCCCCCGCACAAATTCTCCCATCCCACTCACCTAGAGGTCTTCCAAACATCCTTTACCACCTATCACAGCAATTAGAAGCTATGTATTCACACCTCCAAGGTTAAGTTAGGCCATCAATAGACAATTTTATTGACCTAGTGAAGGAGAAATGTGGTTGAAGGGAGAGAATCAACAGTTAAACTAACTTAATCTTATCTTTTATTATAACCTTATGCTGAATTCTTTTTAAAAATATTAAATAAAAGTGTCCTTATTTTACAAAATTATTAAGCATAAAAAAATGGTTCCTAGGTTTAATTAAGCTTGCCATATTTTTTTCTTGATTAAACATTCAAAGTTAAAAAGCATAATAATGCACCACATACCTGAGAATAAAATAAAGTGCATCTGGATATTGCCTCCTCATTCCAGCGAACAAACTCAGTTACTATAGTAACAGATATTTGTTGATGAGAAGATGCATTGGACCCTGACTTTGAGCGTGAGACTGTTCCCGCTGCTTCAGATTGTTGCTGAGCTTCAGCACGTAACTCTTCCACCTGAAGGATTTACTCATAAATTTGAGTGTTGCTGCTCAATAGCTATCTGATAATACTTGAAATGGAATCAATATGTCCAATAGAAGCAAAAAAAAAAAAAAAAAAACTTGGATTTTGAGTTAGCATATAAAGAACCTTCGCTTGATAAAGTTGCCTGAGAGATGCCTGCTCATGTTCGGGATAATCATCTTTGTGAACAGAAAATAGAGACTCAGTAAGACCTGCACAGCAAGAACATTATCGATAGATACCAAAGCAGAAACTAAAAAAAGATAAAATTTCTAGTGTCGAGCCCAGCTCCACAAGATCATCATCCATTCCCAAAGCATACCTTTTTTATTAAAATAAAAGTAAAGACCAAATCCCCAAACCTTCTAGAGATTCTACTTCAGTTTAATCTGGCAAAAAAGTTGAATGACGCATTCACATGCAACAAGCCAAGCAAGTTATTGCATGGAGTCAGGAGGTCATGCTACTTGCATTAATCAAATCTAATGGCAAGAATTAGTAGCAGGCATGCACGGACTAGTGAAGGAGTGATTAATAATGAAGGGATCATCACATCCCAAGCTATTTAATGTTGTGATTTTGGCATATAAGGCTGAGAAATGTGTCGCATACACAACGGAGGCACAAATTTCCTTCATAAATAAGCATATATACATATGCATAGAGAAAGGTTACCATCCTTTTAGACAAATGGATTCACTTTTCCTTGTGAATCTTTCATATAACCTGCACCTTTTTTTTAACCAGATCAGCCATGCCAACCAACAACATGGCCTTCCCACTGCCTCTCATAGCTTTTTAATCCTAACTAGGGCAAAAAAAGTGATGGAGCAACAAGTGAAATTGAAGAGCAGCTAGTGCAAGAGTGAAGGAGTGAGAATAACCTTGCTTGGAAGCATCAATCGGAGCATCAAAGTGTGGGCGAATAACTAGTCATGTGAAGGTGAGATCCCAATCTTGAAGAGGTTGTGCAGCACATGATGCAGAGCATGTGCAGTATCAAGACATTAAACCTTTGCTTCTAAGACTAAATCGAAGAGTGGGGAGAGAGAAAGAAACCACTAAAGTTTAAAATGAATTATTTTTCTTCTTTTTCCATTAATACGGCAAAAAAACTAAACTTGTCTTCTTCATTAGTTTTTCATGGTGGTTAAGATTAAGTTGTACTATGCAAAGAAATTTC
The DNA here is from genome assembly GCA_021442155.1 of Cymbidium sinense. Classification (NCBI taxonomy): domain Eukaryota; kingdom Viridiplantae; phylum Streptophyta; class Magnoliopsida; order Asparagales; family Orchidaceae; genus Cymbidium; species Cymbidium sinense. The sequence continues at coordinate 9,574,965 of CM038217.1, forward strand.
TATATAAGCTAAACCTAAAATTATAAAAATCATCTTTGATTATTCGAAGGCATAAATATAGGATTTGGACTATGTTTCTCACTTTAGATCAAGATAAATTTAATATATTCTACGAAACATGAATCTTAGAAAATTATTTAAGAATTGCATGAAACCATGATCATTGCTAATTAATATAAAAAGTATTCAATAAGTCATTCACATTTAAGACTGTTTATTAAATTTAAATAAGGGGACAATCATATAAGCTTTGCTTACAAGAATGTGCTTAATTTCTTGTTACAAATATTTAATATTTTGATGTGCAATGCATTAAATGAAATGATTAAGCAAGATTTTTTGAATCTATTGTTTATAGAGCATTATATGTTAGAGCATGAAGGACGTGTATCATGATCAAAATGTTGAAGTACTTGTGATCTTTGTCTAATAGCATACATTTACTAGATAGGAGATAAACATACTATTCCTCCTTAAGGATATATTCCTTGAAATTTGATTGTATTCTTTAATTATTGATGATATATTATGAAATATGCTAAATTTTTTCATGGTGTTTCATGTGATCATATTAATATGATGTGATAGTTTGCTTTGTCAAGTTACTTTTTACACAAATTTCCTACATAAAAAAGTTTGTTATTTTGATTATTGAGAAATAATCACTACCCTTATAAAACATAAATTATGCTGATATATAATCAAGTTTGATCATTATATATTCTTCATTAAAAACTATTATTATGATATAAAATTCATATAATATATGCTTTTGTTTATAATGCACGTATTATTGATAAAATGTTTTGATTTTTGGTTAGTCAGACCAATAGGTTCACAAAAAATCATTAGATTTTCATATACCTTTCTAGTTTCAAAGTAACATTGTAAAATTATATATATATATATATATATATATATATTAGATAAGTCATCTATATACATACAAATATAATATGCATGTAAGTGGATATTTGCATTTGAGTATAATGATCAATATTTTGTATATATTTTTTTATGAATTATATTATAATAAGCACAATTAAATCATTTTCATATTTGAAAATCTTATCTTCTGTATATTTTCTATAGTTATTATAATATAGATCCTATTGTTACTTCTACACTTTCAGTGACCAATGCTTTCTCAATTATGCTTTACTCGGTGGGTTTCACTTTCACCACTAAGTTTGCTTCTTACAAACTCACACTATTATTTATGTGACTTTCACGTTATTAGTTGTATATCAACTAAAGGAGAGTTTCTAGAGCCTCATACTTAATGTTTATCAATGAAAGGTAATCAAGATTATAAGTTATTTGGTTAATTCAAAAGTAATTTATTTATTGGATGAGTTCATGTAGCAGTAAAGGTTCATTTATATATTTGGTGAATAAATTAATAGGTGAATATTAGACTTAGATGCTTTGATGATCTTATTAGTGTATAAATAATATTAAAATCATAAGCTTTACTTCCTGTATTGTTCCTTAATTTTCAATTCATGTTAAGCATCTATGATTATCATCCAAGCTTGATGGCAAGGTGCAACATTTCACCCTCTATAAAAAATTTTTAGAATCTTGTGTAAATCTTCTTCATTCAAATTTGTTCATCATAAGTGAAAAATGTGCAAGGCAAGTAACTTTATCCTTCTAAAAGACAACTCTTGGCTACTTTTTATATTATTAATGACTTTAATTATTATAAATCTTAGACACTCTAATAAGTAACTCCATTTTATTAAACTGATGGTAATTTAACTCTCTCTCTCTCTCTCTCTATTATATAAATAAAATTAAATCCCAAAAGATCCCCTGACAATTCACGTGCTGCTAATTTAGTCACAAAATAGCACATTTCTTCAATTTAGTCCCTCAACTTTATAAAATTAATAAAAAAAAATAGTTCATCATATAAAATTGTGCATACACGTGTGCATGTCACACGCCTATGCGCGTGTGTGTGACAATTATTTATTTATTTATATAGGCAACACATTTATACATATGTTAGAGATGCTTATCATGCAAATAGAATGTAGTCAGATAAAATTGAGTTGCCCTTTACAGGCCAAACCAAGTGCATTAGGATTCCTATAAATGCAAGATCAAGGAGGGGGATATATACATAGTCTTACTCTTGCTTTACAAAGAGGCGATTTCAGTGATTCAGATATGCAACTTCTTAAGCATAAAAGAACTAACAAAATTATCGGTCTCCACTAGTGGAGAACTTGTTTTGCTAGTTTCAGACCAAAGATATGTCCAAATAAATATAATAATACATCTAATATAACTAGAAGTGTTTCATGAATGTAATACATATTATAATAATGTATAAGATAGATGAACAATAAAAGTTATCTATTCATGCCACCACCAAATTATCAGGTCTAGTCTACTCATATACAAATCCATGTGCATGTGGGAATGTGCAAGCTAGTCCCTAAAGAGAGAACATGAATTGAGCAAGACCTCTCGATGTACAACCTTGGGAACCAAAACAAAACATTAGATAGTCCAACAAAAGCAGAATACAGCATTTTATTAAATGAAGACAAAAAGGGTATAGAGTTCACTATAAGTAATTGGGATAAGCATAGCAATGAGATGAGGGATAACAGCATGCACTCTTATGACTGAGATTTAATTGCATCTCACCCATGATTCTCACAAAATGTGAAGGGAAAGATCTCAATGCCCATTTAGAGTTTGTTTGCCCCGTTATTTAGACCTTACTAGTTATATTACTTTTTGATAAAGGTACAAGGAAGATAACTATATCAACAACATACTAACTAATATGTTAATCATTTTCTAAATTCTAGACTAATTGACTTTGTTTAGCACAATTCTACAAACTCTAAACAACTTCAAACCTATCATTCTCTAGAAACAATTATGATTTATTGGCCATATGATGATGATCTCGCTTCAGAAAGAAACAAATGTACCTTCAACATCTAAATCTCCACAACCAACTGCTCGTAAATCTTTCGCCAATTCCTGTGTCTTCTCATATGTCACTGCAAGATTTCTCAAATACTGCAAATTAAATTCAAAATCACATAAGTTACCACCAAATGAACCACATGCCGTTCTATTATACTCAGCAATACGTGCAGGCAACATAATAGCTTACAATTAGCAGACCACCGTGTTCAACTGGAGGTAAGTTCACAAGGGAAGGCTTTATTAACAACTTATCAAGGATGGCTGTCACACGCTGCTCCAAAACACGCTGTTCAGAACAATAACATATTATTAGATAAAATGCTACACGTATTAATGAATTGCAAGATTTTGCACATAAAAATTCAGGAAAAAATCCCTATAAGTTACCTGCACTAGAATTGACATGACATCATTAGCAGAGGGGAACACAGCATGTATAGTTGCTGACTCTTTACGAACAGTCTCTGCAAAAGAATTGTGGCAGGTCAGATCACATATAACTAATTACTAATCACACTTGAAATTAACTCAAACGAGCACTTGTAACCTGTGATTTCTTTGTAAAGTGTAGAAAGGCCACGTGCAATGTTGCTTGGGCCTGCTTGCAGACCCTGATCACCAAGAACCATTTTTGTGTCTGTGTTCATGACTTCCACGTCAATAAACATTGGCCGAGATGCGACATAATGTTGCATGGCACTTGTACCCCTGTTAAACTGCAATCAGTAGAAGAAAGAAAAAAATATAAATAGCTGTCTACCAATTCAAAGTGAACCTATTTCTAGCCTTCCTACACTGACAGACTTAAGTTCACTTTTCACATCATTTTTGGAAAAATTTGAAACTGCTTTCAAGACTTTCCATGAAGAATCTGACACTAAACAGCATGGCTTTAGGAAGGCGTGTCAATAAATTGATTATGAGAAGAGAACGTGTATGGTAAGACAGGCACTATTAAACTGACTTGGGTTCATACTACAAAATAAAAAAAGCTATGATAATATCAAATAGTACAAATTTCAAGATGATAAAACACTGACATAATCCAGTTACAAATGAAGCAAGGAAAAACATAATAACAAGACTTACACAAGTTATTAAAGATTTTAACATGCTTTGTTCATTCTGTAATTTGATCCCAAATAATTGAAAGATGCTACACTACGATTGTATCCAGATCATAGAATTCAGCAAGGATCAAATTTCCTAGACCTGCATAAACCTATTCAAATTTTCCTTTCAGAACGATTTCAAATCCAAGCCCCAGTTAGATCTTGCGTTGTAAACATGATTTGAGTGATACCAGTTCTAATTAGACAATAGAGAAATGTTTAAGGTCCGCACCTCTCTCTCTCTCTCTCTCTCATATATATATATATATATATATATATATATATATATATGTATGTGTATGCATGTATATGTATAAGCTAAATACATATCCAATATAAACTGCCACCTAAAATGACCGCAACCTTCCACCGACAGAATCTGTAAGTCATAAAGTTTTATGTGAAGAATATGTTATCTAAAAGTCTGTGTCATTCGTAGTGCAATTCATATGAATTGCCTTTTACTTTTCGTTTCCTAGTCATTTCAAGTGTGAAAGCATGACTGATAACAACTCCTATATGAACAGAATGTGCATGGTTTCGACTCAACTCAGTGAATTCCAATCGGCACATGGAGTTCAGAATCATTATCACAATGTGAATTGCTAATGATATTCCTATTTTCCACTAATTAATGTAGCAATTTCACTATTTCATTGTTGTCCACACATTTTCATACCATTACAACTATGTTTCCTACTGTTGTACCTATGCTTCCTACTGTTGATGTCGCTGACCAATTATTTTCACTAGTTGCCCCATTTTTAAAGCATAACCTATGCTACTATAGTCTCAGGTGTAGTTTTGCTAATAATTACAAATAACTATTGATGTCCTTGCATCAGGCCTCTAAGTCTTCTTATTGTTTTTCTTTGATTATGTCGATATTCACACACAGCCTTTAGCATCCTGTGGTCACGCAAGTCCATGTCTCGTTACTGCTGCTTTGTTTTGGGTAAATAATTTCTTATTTTGACAAAATTCTCAAGCAATTCAAGAATTGAAATTTACGAGAGAATTTGTACTGCTAGAATTAATAAAGGATATATTGAAACCTGTTATTTTTAGTAGATTTTGATAAATTGTTAGTTTCTAATTTGTGGGTATTTTGTAGGCTTATAAATAAGACCCTAGAGGCATATAAAAAGCACTGGATATTGAATAGTAAAACACAATTCTACTTTTTTTTTGTTATGTGTGCTCATTAAATGTGTATTTTCCCAGTGCCTTATATACATGAATGGTTACTTTCAAGAAGGGATTCCTTGTTCGCATGTGAGGCTATATTCTTTTCTTTGGGGTAATTTTATTATTAGTCTTGCCTTATAAATTATTTCATCAATGATTTTAAAAGTGTGATTAAAAATCTATCAAGGTAAGAGATGTGCTAGATTTTCTTTTTAGTTGAATTGTCAACTCAATCATTGCTGAAATTTTATATTAATCATTACTTTCTCATTGAATTTAAGATTTTACGTAATTGCTAAATTATTAGAATTAAAACATGCTTGATATGGTTATAGATTAAAAGCAAGGCTAAAGTTAATAGTTTAGAAGCATGCAGACTGTGAATTTTATTTATATTTCATCATACACTAATCCTAGGTTACATTAGAAGCTTTAGACTTGCAATCATCTTTTAGACTTGCAATCATCTTACATTGATTTGGAATTAGAGCCTTAGGTTATATCATCGTATCAATTAAAGTAGGATATAATATTTTAGTCAATCAAAAATAATAATAAAAATAATAATGATAATAAAGGTATTTTAAGCAACATCATGCAATAAAATGTACCTATTGAGAAGATCGAAACTATATATCTAAATTTAATAAGAGACAGAACGTAGAGATATTTTTAAAATGGATTGAAGATTTAGAATAATTCTTTGAAGAATACCAATTGTTTGATTAAAAAAATTAAAATTGCTGAAACAAAATTAGTTTGACATGCTTAAACTTATTGGCATAATATTGTAAGTGAAACACAATCAACATGACCTAACATGAGATATAAACTCCAAGAATAATATATACCACACTGAAAATATCATGATCAAATGAATAATCATTGTAAGGGATACAAACAAAATAATTTTAAAGTGTTTGCATATTATGATTGATTTACAAATCTTCAAATTACAAATGATTTGCCTTGAGATTATCTCATTATTATTACATGCTTTGTTAACAATCTCATTCAAGAGTTCAAGATTATAATTTAACAAAAACCCTAAGTGAGACCTTAACCAATTCAAAATTAATGCGTATTATGAACAATATAATATCATATCACACACATAGTTAAGATAATTACATAGAAATTATTTTCTTCTCCTCTTAAACATGTCAAAGAAATAATGATAAAAATAATGGTTGATCAAACATGATCATGCCAAAGAAATAATAATTCATGAATATCCTTTTAAAGTTGAATTAGATGAAGATTGATGAATACAATTTAACTCTTTCAGGAATGTATTAAATGCAAAAAAGGATATATAATTAAAATAAGAGTCAATATATTATGATGATGAATCTAAATAAGTATATATATTAAAATTTGTTCATGAACCTACTCTTTAACATGAGCAACAGTTAACACCTAAATCAGATGTTAAAATTAGGATCAATTCTAATGAAACTAAGCATATTTCTGAACAAGAGTTTTTATGTAAACCTAAAATCAAATAAGACGGTGAGATTAATTATGAATATAAACCTCAAGTAGACAATCAATTTGAAACCAACATTGAATCTGCAATAATAATTGAATATAATTTACAATTAGAACATGAATCTAATCATGAATGTGTATCTATGCTTTTAACAGAAATTAAATTCACTTTTTATTGTGAATCAATATTTCACATAGAAACTCCTAAATATGATTATAAGCCTCTTTGTGATATTAAATCTACTATTAAATATGCAATTAAACAAACTATGTATGTTCTTGTTAGAAAGTCGATTAATCAAATTTAAGAAGTATGTCATGAATATGGCAATGAACAAAATATATACATGTTGTAATAGGTGAGTCTAGTGCGAAAATTGGTAAATTGAATCTTGAAGGTGGAAGCAAACAAATTATGCCTATCAAAAATGATAACTGCATTGAACATATTGATTTAACTCGTAAAGAAAATTCTAATAAAATTCACCTACTATCAAACTAAACTTGATTTATTTTTTATGTTAATTCCTAGGCTTGTAAAGTTGTAAACAAAAACTTAGGAAGAAAAAAATTATATCAATATTTTGATAAATTTACTAATAAGGAAAGCCAACAAAAGAAATCAATATTTTAAAACTCAAGCAAATCTAAAAGAGTGTAAATCATCTCCATTAATAAGCGAACAATTAGATTAACTTCATTTATAGAGGTTGTTTGCCTATTAAGGCATGCCATATATTATGAGTTGTCTATTTTTTTCGTTCTCCTTATCATCTAATCATATATGACTAATTATAAATCATTATAAGTATCACTTAACATGGCATCAGCATACTAGTATATTGAAGACTGTTGTTTTTTATTTCCTATAATAATAAAAAAAATCTTTTACCTTAGTTGGACATATAAACTACGAGTTATTGATGCCAGTGGTGGAAAGTATGCACTGTTGCAGCTGGCAGACATCTCAAGATGGAAAGACAACGAGTAGTACTGGAGACAGCTGTTTGATTATCAAAGTGCTTACATGGAAGCTGGGCAGCACCTGGATCAATGACTAAAGCTAGAATTATAGCAAATTTAGTGGCAACACTTGGTGTGTTGTCTATTATTTCATTTCTAGTGATTCTATCATATGTTGTTAGTAATTTTTTAATGTAATTGTTGTTATATAGTTTCTTTTCATTCTTACTAAGGTATGGTTTATTTCTTCAGTTTCTACCCACCATAAAAGTTTATAATAGCTTATATAGAGGGCCGTCCTTAAAACAAATGAAAGGTATGAAGTATTCCACTTTTCTTCCTCCCTATTTGTCTTCTACTTCTTCCTATCTCACATGGTATCGGCATTGTATAAGTGATAACCTACAATTATAAGAGGGACCTAACAGGATCTAGCAAATGAGAGAATATAAGTCAAACCATCATTACAATAATCTCAAACTTACCACTTCAAATCACTTTCTACAAGTTAAATGAGAAGAATTTCTTCTAATAATCTCGCTCAACTTGAATGGGAATCAAGAGAAGAGGAAATATTAGATACCTAAATAGTATTATCCATCAACCTAAATTTCTTTCCACCATGGAATATCACAAAGCTTTAGTTAGCATATAATCTCCATGGAAGAACAAATTGGATCCCCGTATAGTTAGTCCACAACACCGCACAAGCAATCTAGGAGAACGTCAACATGACATACTCAAATTTTACAAATTTCACATAATTGTGTGAATTATGAAGTCGAGCTAGTGAGCTTAAGCAAGGAAGATGAGTGTCAGATTACTTCACACTCTCATAAAAATTTTGCAATAACTAGATATATTCAAGCCAAATAATTGGCACAGGAAGTGTGCAGGTGAATACCTCAAACTTGTGGAGAAAGCAAGGACTTCAAATTTCTTGTAGATCTCAATAAAGAGTAGAAGTGTGTGGAAGAATCCTAGAAATTCATTCTCTTCTCAAATTTGAAGAAGCATTTGTTGAACTCAAAAAGATGAGAGCAAATGGAGAATAACACTTAGAGGTGCCCAAAACACTCATAACTAAGAAATTTCAACTTGACATCAAAAGTCCGGAACAAAACCCGAGATTGCAAAAAGATATCATCTTTAGCGCAGTGTACATAAAAAGACTAACAATACAAAATAAAATTGTTGAAACATCACAACAATTTAATAAATCAAAATAATCTTTAAAATTATTAAAAAGAAACTCCTGCTTATCAAACTAAAAGAGAGGAACTAGAGATGAAAATTTGTGAAAATTTTGGGGATATTTCCTTTAACAAAAAGCAATTGAATCTTCTATACAAATTACTTAGTCCAAGGAAAGCTACTAGCTCCTCCTATTAATCCAAAAAGAACATTTTTCTCTTGCTCTTAATTGCATTAAAGGAGGTTAACAAATCTAGATTATCAGAAGTATCAAATCACATGACATGTTCATCTATTCTCGTCTTATACTCCCACATCTGAAAACCATGAATTAAAAACATGGTAATGGACCTATATTCCCTATTTTTACAACAAGGATCGTTAGAATTAACTATAGCTTTGTCTAAATTACATGGTTTTATGTCCCAAGTCTCTCTTGCAATCTCTTATCTATAAAAAAATAACAAAATATCGCAATTATAAAATCACATTCTTCTCAAAATCTTGTGAATTGTAGGACCTAGATAGTAAAGAGGATTGGCAATGCTAATGAGGTTAGTATAAGACTTTGATGAAGATTCAAAAGAGAATAATCATACCCTTATTATCAACAAAGATCTTTCTACTCTCAAAAAAGAGAATCATATTATGTTATGGCATAAAGGTTAGGTCAGCCTAGTTTTCCTAACCTTAAAATCTTATTTCCTACTTTTTTGGTATTAAAGATATTTTTCAATGTGAAATGTGCTAGCTTACCAAACACCAAAGAGATACCCTTAAACTTAAGCCATATAAATCCACTAAACTTATTTTCACTTATGCATAATGATATCTATCATTTTGTTGGATGTGTAGTCTTTGAGTGCTTCACAAGCATCTAAGACTACTTCTAGGGGAAGACTCTTTGAACCAACATCAAATCTAGTTCTTCCCTTTGGGTAATTTCTATCCAAATTCATATATTTTAAATTATTTATTCATTGGTTTTGCATATGTGAATAAAACTTTGTCAAATAAGAAATGTGCCAAGTTTTCTTTTTAGAATAATGAACATGATTGTTGCTAGAATTTCATGTTAGTAATTGTTTTCTCATTAAATTTCATAATTTAAGCAAAGGTTAATTTATCTTCTGTAATGAATGTGTTTATCATTGTTGCATCAAAATTATTAAAATTAGGAATTTGTAGCATACTGATTATATTTTTTTTTTCATTGTGCATTACATCCTATATCATATTACAAATCTTTGATCATACATTGTCTATATTGGCCTAAAAATATATATATAAAGCAATTAAGAAATCCAAAGGCCTAAATACTCAATTTTAATAACTATCAAACACTAAATATCATGGTCAACACTCATCCATTCCCTGCACATAACATAATTAGGACACATTTCAAAAATTGATAATGCAACTCAAGACAGTTTAATGCAATAAATTCAAAATAAATGCTGCTCTCCCTTTCACAATTATTCTCTACTTTATCATCATCTCAAATTTTGTATCTTACATAATTAACATGGAAAACAGACATTCAGACATTACTCTATATATATATTGACATAAATGCCATTAGGTTTGTATATATTTAGATCCACATTACAGCCTCTCATGCACCGCTGTACCGCAATTTGGCGTATGCATTCCCCATGTCATGGCCAGATCTCATTCCAATCTACATGATTCGTCAGCAGAAGTCCACATAAAGTTACACTAAATATATCGATACTGGAAGTATCCTTCGAACACAGTATCTTATAAAAGACGATCATTGAGAAGATCATACTGTTCTTTTTTGTAAGACTACCATGTCATTAACAGCGATATGTTGTTCCATTGCATCTAAAAAAGATAGTAATATGGTATATTTAAATCCAAAAGGACAACAGATGCATATAAAATGTGATAAAGCAGACTAGAATCAAATGTCAAATTTAACTTTCCAAATAACTTACTATTCTCAAAAATTCTTCAAAACAAAATACTGACACCATATTTACTTAATCAAAGCGGTTATTATTATATTTGAAGCTGAGGTGAAATCTGTAAGTTTCACCCATGCTTCGTCCAATTATTTGTTCTACAAGTTAACCCGATTTTACCCAAATTTATCCATATTAGATAGGAAAGCCTACTTGAGATAAAATTTTTGCACATTCTGCCATGGTTGATAATTCTCTCCTCTGTGAGGCTGCATCAAACCGAGACAATAACCTATTCTCCAATTCTGCAGAAAACATATGTACAACAAAAATCCTTTAGAAAAATCAGGATTAAAAAAAAAAAGAACAGCAACAAATCTGATAGGAAGCAACTCAGACGTGCATACTACGCACCATTACAATAGTCTTGTAGATTTGCAACTGCTACTTCTAAACCTCTGCTTGCATTTGCAGCTCCTACAGTAGATGGCACATTGATACCATGCCTACCAACGTCATCTTCAGCAAATGATCCTATATGGAGTCAAGTCAAATTAGCTTCTCATAGGAGCAATGTAAAGTAGCATTTCCTTCAACTAAACCATAAAGTGATATGAAATAAAAATTGTTTTAAACCAACATCAAAAATATATATATCAAATTAGCAATATTAAAATAAATGGATACAACAACAACAACAACAAGCCTTAATCCCACTAGGTGGGGATTAAAATAAATAGATAAACAATTTAAAAATCTAATGTCGATACATACATACACACATACATATATATATGTATATATATATATATATATATATATATATATATATATATATATATATATATATATATATATATATATATATATATATGCATGTATGTATGTATATATATATATGCATGTATGTATGTATGTATGTATGTATGTATACACACACACACTGACTTCCTACTCAAAGAAATCACAGTGTTGCATCCTTGGGTCAATCCTAGAGTGATCCACACTTGAGACAAAAATGATGCAACTTGTGATCTTCAAGGCTGCAAAAAAATGCCACCAATATATATTAGCCTGACCTAAGAGCATCCCAATAACATTGTAGCATTTTTTTTGTAGCCTTGAAGATCACAAGTTGCATCATTACTGCTAGAAGTGTGGATCACTCTAGTTGACCTAAGAATGCAATGGTGCGATCACTATGAGTTGGAAGTCAGTCTCAATTCATCTCTCCTTCTCCTCTTATTTTAACTAACAAATAATTAATTATTTTAATAGTGATAAGTATTGGCTAACTAGATTGAAATTAAGTCAAAAATAATATTTATTTTTGACTTATAGATAAAATAGATAAAAGAATTCTAAAAAAAGCTTAAATTTGATAAATTCAATCCTTTAGCTGGATGCAATTAGAAAGTAACCTAGTTTTTAAACTCCAAAAACCCCTTAATGTAATGATCTTGTTTTCACATACAAAATTAGTAAAAATAACATCACTATTTTCTAAAAAAGTATGTTTTATACCTACAAGAAATAAGCCTTTTGATTGGGCTGACTGAACATCAGTTTATTAAAATTTCAATTTTAAATGAATTATACTCCAAAATAAGGATGTCTCACCAAATCATTACTAAAGGTAGTTGGCATAGAATTCATGAACTCGAGAAGAAGGTCATGACTGGGATATAGTATTGGTACTTCTCTGTACTTCGGAAAATTTTAATAAACTAACAGACTCCCATTTGAAAACATGTATGTACAAATGCATGTTTGACATGAGCTTCTCATATAATGTTTGGGCTGGACCTACAAAACGATTTAGTGGGTCTTGGACAAGCTTTGGAACCGAACACTATACCTCAAGGCAACTGATGATAGCAAGTTAAATTCGAGTGAACTCATCATCTTGACTCAATATAGAAAATTCTGATTCCTGCCTACTTGGAAATAAAAATAATTTGTGTAAAGTTAAAACCACCCAATTTTTAGTCAATTCAATGCCACCATGTGTTTTCACCAACTCAATAGGAGAGAGAATAGGCTCCTGATGTAGTTATCAGCATGAGTTTTAACTCATGGTGCCACATTCATTCATACCAAATAAATTTGTATCAAGTTCACTGGTTTCATAATAAAAACCTTATTTATCATTTAGTATGCCAATTGATTTAGATAGTCACATAGCCAGCTTATAATTGTGATATTATTATCAAAGATGTGTATATGCCTACTAAACTCATTTTAATCTCGCTGGTTGAGTTTGATGTAATTTTGGATATGAACTATCTATCTACCTATCATATTATTAATAATTTTAAAAGAAGAGTGAAATTTTATGCCTCGTATGATATTTTGTTTTAATTTTAAAAGTGCTCAGAAAGCAATTCCAAATTAGATATTTGCACTAAAAGTATGAAAAATGCTTGTGCATAGTAGGTTAGTTATTTAAAATCTTATTTTGCCTGAGTTGCCATGGGTATGATTTCTATGAATATCCAAGAATTCCTTGTAGTTTAGATATGTTTTAAAATAAATATGAATACAATGCCATCCAAAATTCCTCTCTTCATCGTCCCTCTCTTCAAGCCTCTGCAATATTGCAAGCACAGGTGAACTAATTCAGAAGCTTATGAATTTTTACATAAGGAAACAGTCTTTCTTCCAAGTTAGTTGATCGAAATATCATCATCGATCACGAAAGTAAATAAATCCAAAAAATATTTGAAATCTCTATTCCTCACATTCATAAATGTTGCAGGAACATTAATTAACCCAAAAGCACCAAAAATTCATAATAATAAGAGTAATGCCCTTATGATACTTGGGTTAAGGTAATGATGGATTGAACAAGACCAAATAGTGTCGTACAGATTCAGATTTTTTTATTGAGCTGGTTGAGGAATTCAAGTTGGATGGTTGAAGTAGAAGAATGTATTTGGCTATTGTGTGATAAAAAAGTACCGCTTAAATTTAAGGAAAAGTTTTATAAGATAGTTGTAAGAAATGCAATGATTTATGGTGCAGAATGTTGGCCAGTAAAAGAAAAGCATAAAATTAAGTGTTGTAGAGATGAGGATGCTCAGATGAGGAGCGGCTTTACTCTTAGAGATAAATGTGAAATGAATATATTTGTGAAAAGGTTGGAGTAACTCCAGTGGCAGATAAGATTAGAGAGAGTCGCCTTAGATGGTTTGATCACATAAAACGTCAGTCATCCAATGCCCTAGCTAGGAGCATAGGTATATTAGATTCGTCTTATGTTAAAAAAGATAGAGGTAGACCTAAAAAAGCTTGGTTAGGATGTATAAAAAATTACCTTAATTTATTTGAATTAAATGAGAATTTGACACTTAATAGGACACAATGGAGAAGAAATTCATGTAACCGACACCACATAGTGAGATAAAGGCTTATTTTTGTTGTTTGTTGTTGTTATTGTTGTTGTTATTGTTGTTGTTGTTATTATTGTTGTTGTTGATGATTATTTTGTCAAAGATTTTTTCAAATGATGCTTCACATTAAAGTTTAGGTTGTATTCTAATGCAATATGATTCTCTAATAATATTATATTATTTTTATTTAGAAAATGTCGAGGCATTATCTTTATATAGCTCAAAGGGAGGTTTAGGAGAAACCATTGAAGCATATATAAACTGACATGTTGACGGCAAATGCAATGGCTTGACCTATGGATAATTATGACTTTTAGAACTAATATCATCTAGCAAGATTAATGTGGTTGTAGATTCTTTTAGCAAGAAATCTTCAATTTAAGTAACTTGGATGGTCAATCGAGAACAATAAATTAATACTATAGATGGAGTGCCTTCAGCTTGAGATAATAACTCTATAAGACAATTCTATCATATCTCACATGACCATCCAGCCAATAATTTCAAATCAAATTCATACAACTCAAATGATAATGCTGAATTGAAATAAATTTAAAAATCAAATCTAAAATGGAATGAAACCCAAGTTTGATATTGACAATGAGGTACACTGAGTTTTGGAGATCGACCATGTGTTCCAAATCAAGTAGTGCTTTAATGGGAAATAGTTCATGAAGCTCATAGCACATGTTTTATGGCGAATGAGGCTAGACTTTGAATAACAAAAGCCATTCTATCAATTGAAAAGAGATTTACTTCTGAGCAAGGGAAAAAAGTGCATAAGTCTAAACTTTAATTTATCATTTCATATTCAAACAAAGAGTTAGACAAAGTGTACTATTAAGATCTTACAAAATTAGTTGAGAGCATTTGTTTAAAATTTCAGAGGTAGATATGAAAATGTTATTCTATTTGTAGGGTTTGCCTACAATAATAGCCACCGAAATGATATCAACAAAGCACCATATGAAGCACTCCTTTATGTTGTTTTGAGGTTGGTAAGAGAAAAATCTTAGGGCCTTAATTGATGGATGAGGTTATCCAAAAGATTCATTTGAATTGAGAAAGCTCATATTTAATTGAAAGCAATAAATGGGATACTTTGAGCATAAACATTAAGAGAATGAGCTTGAGATCAGAGATCATGTTTTCTCAAGATTTCACCTAAACGTTAAGTCACAAGATTCAACAAGAATGAAAAGCTTTGTTCTCAATTCATTTGCCCTTTGAAGTGAAAGAGACATAACATCATATTATTTAATATAAGCCATTACTTAATAAGATTTGAGTTATGCAGAGATACCACAACATATTCATGATCAAGTTCAAGGGCTTCATCCTCAATCTATTCCTTCATCAAAAACATAGAAAAGAAACATTTAGAACATGAAATAACTTGAGAGAAGAAGAAGAAATGATCTTGATGTATCATTAACTATTTCAAAACTAAAACATGAATTTGATAACTAAATCCTTTTAAGAAGGATAAAATGTAATAAACCCCATGTGTACAAAATAAAATAGAATAAAGCATGTGCTTGAACCAACCTTAACCCAACCTACCCCCATTACATGTGAGAATCACACCATATTGCCTTTAGGTCACAAAGAATATGAACTGAAATAAATAATTAAACACATATTTCAATTCTTCATCCGTGAGCATCTTTAAGTCCTCCCTCTAGGTTGCAATTCATCCTATACGACATCATCACTCACATCATTTCCATTGACACTCAATCTCTTGCCATTGACGCCCTCTTCTATGATCCCGTTAAGCCATCACAATTCACCATGAAGCCTTTTATCATTAGTTTTACATCCTTCATCACCATCTTCTTCCTTTATTTCCTTCAAAATGGTTGACAACAGCCTTCCTCCTTTTGAGTTCCAACCTTGGCAATAAAGCATTAAAGGCAAGCCAGCAAATCCTTTAACTATTTCAAATTAGCTTCCAGATCATAATTTTTATCTAGTAAGACCCAATTCTTTCACTATAGTTAGAATTCTTTGCCTTTGCATCAATGTTGTTCACTCTTTATCTCCCTGCTTGCTATCTTATTTCTAAGGTAATTAATTAGATTTCTTATACACACACTTAGGTTTTGTTGAACATATATTGAAAAGAGAGTGAGATGTAGTTATATAATTTTATACCAAAATTAATTAATTTAGAATCTTTAATATTTAAATTTGTCTTCAATCGGTGTTACTCCTTTGGATCTTATCTAAGGGTTGAAATTTTATACCACACCTCTCAAGGGATATGAATCATATTTATTAGGAAATAATCATATCATTTTTTGTTAGGAGCATTACCATTAATACATGTTGTGGCTTCACTTGCATACTCAATCAATTGGTAATCATGTCCTACATACTCATTCATGCCTTAACAAATTTGTCAAAATTTCTATGTTCACACCAATATATCATCTAAGGTGAAGTTTACTTAAACATATCCTTCTTTGTTAGGAGCAATATCATAATATGTGTTATAAATTCACTTGTATATTTAATCAATTGGTAATCAAGCCCTACACACTCATTCATGCCTTACAACAATTGTAACAAATTCTATGAACTCATTTCATGCCTTACAACATTTGTAAAAAATTCTATGATCACACCAATAAACCATCTAATGTGTAGTTTACTTTTCCATATTAATTACTACATCAAATTGACATCCTTTTGAAATGAACCATATGATGGCATAATCTGTTTTACATAAAAATTCATAATCTGTTTTACATAAAAATTATCTTAGATATATAAATGTAGCTGTTTGTGTATGATAGATAAAATAGGTGGTATCATTTATTG
The DNA here is from genome assembly GCA_021442155.1 of Cymbidium sinense. Lineage (NCBI taxonomy): Eukaryota > Viridiplantae > Streptophyta > Magnoliopsida > Asparagales > Orchidaceae > Cymbidium > Cymbidium sinense. Next base: position 9,592,017 of record CM038217.1, read on the forward strand.
ATATGATTGGCTAACTGGCCAATGGATCCAAAGAGTGACTACTCTAATTAGGGTTATTGTGCTCCATTAAGTTACTGAAAACCTTCCTCCTATCCAAGGTGTTACACATAGCTTGAGTATAAAAAATATAATAATAAATGACTGATGAGTCTTTTTTTATGTAAATATATGGTAAGCATACACATGGATGGTTAGTGTTTGTCATGTAGATTTAGGATGGTTTGATGTAATAGTTAAAACTATTACAACATATTGTATTGTCAAACATGTGGTTCTTATTAATCATGTTGCATATTTTATATCATGTCATTTATACTTTCATAAATATAAGTTACCTCTTGAGTTTGCCGAAAAAACAGATTCCTTGTTAATTTTTCACTTAATAAATCCTATTAAGTTGCTTGATGGATAATCATCACGGAAGCAAATTCATCGAATGTATACATTCTTTGGGTTTAATTTGTATTTCTTTAGTAGTACTTATGTGCTTAGAATCATGTTGATTTTTGGTTTAGTTTGTCATTGCAGTTGATTCTTTTATGCAAATTAGTTTGACTTTTTAGCTTTCACCTTGCTAATAGACTATTAGAATTGCCATTGATTCTATAAAGTTTTCATATCCCATTTTTTATCATTATAATTTTTAGGCTTGCATATTATATAAATATATATATGACTCATTTACTATTAAATACAAGAATGATTTAATAATCCTAGCTCTAACGATTAATCTCATGTGTTATACAGTTAAGTCCCCTCGTTATATTTTGTGTAGTGAGAGTATACCACCTATTGGAACTAAGGTGTGACACCCTTCGTAGATATAAAACTTCAAGAAAACAATATTTCCATTAAAAATATTAGTGGTAGCTAATAATCATGAGTTTTCATAAATAGAAACTCTGGAAATAGGCTGTTGCACACAAAAGATAGAAACGGAGAGAAAGCTTTTATAACCCATGCACTTCTAGTTGGATTGTTTGTGATAATCCTCCATTCAATCATATGTGTCAACATCATCTTCACTATTAATGCTACAATATATCAAGAAATGGCACCAGCACGTGCAACTAACAACAAGGGAATTCAGTTATCATTTACATAATGTGAAGAGAGCCAAAACTCCAAGAGAGAAAGAGGAAAAAATTCAACAATAATGTTTGCTAGCAAGGCCATCAAAGTGAATAAGGTTTTTTCTAAAATAGAGCAAGAGGACTTATAAATTGTATTGCAACCAAATCAATTTTTAAGAGAATCAAAGTGGAAATGTGGATCCAACAAAACAACCTAAAGGTGGTTCCACAAAATTCTACAATTATCTCATTCTATTGGCATTTTGAACACTTTGTAATGATTTATTAAAAAAAGTACCCCTATAAACAAGCTTTCTCTTAATATTTTTAGCAAGCTACACTTTTTTATATTGATATTTATCAACCTAGCCCAAAGGGAAAAAAATAGAATAAAAGACATAACATACAAGACTGAGGGTCTTTCACTTGGACTAAAGCCCCTCACTGAGCTCTAACTTGAATTAGGCTTTAGACCAAAATGAATGAGTAAATTAGAATGATTCAACATATTATTCAAATTGAACAAGGTACAAATCAGAAACGAGGGCATGCACCCCTAAGCTCATGTGTGTAAATATGATTTTGTTCAATATAAAAATCATAAATCCATTTCTATAGGTAACGAGCTATTTTAATCACTAACCAAGCTTATCTCTACCAATGTTTAAAATTGCGCAAGCGAGTATTGAGGCATTTTTCATTTGTGAGGCGAGGCCTAAGCCTTAAGGCATTTCGAAGCGTAAGCCTCATAATTAATAAATTATACAAAATAAGAAATTGTACACATATCAAAGTACAAAACAAGAAATATATTAATATCCTAACTTATTGGCATTAAAATTTAACATATAAACATCCTAATAAAGTCAAAAGTAATAAATTGTACAAAATATCAAGTAACATATTAATATATTGATATCAAATCATGAAGTAAGAAATATTATAAAAATATCAAAGTAATATAAGATATTAAAGCAAGAACTAACGATATAATAATTCAAAATAAATTGAATGTAATAAGTTTTCTCTCTCACTCTAATTATCCAATATCAAAGCAAGAACCTAAATAACGATGGTGGCGATAGCCCACGTTGTGCGAGGAACAAAAAAAGCAACAAAGGATAAGTGTTTGGGTATTGTATATAACAAGATCGGTTGCAAGTGTGTTAGGGCATGCATATTATTTAGATAATTAAAATTTATATTTATTTTTTCTAAAAACACTAAATCTAAAAAAAATACACCTCACAAAAATTAAGGTGAGGCGTGCATTACATTATGTGAGTTGTAAGCCTCACATAGCACCAATGAGGTATAATCCTCATTGCGATTTTTTCAAAAAAGTATTAAGATGGATTTTGAGATGGGTTTTTCAGTGCGCAATTTTAAACAAAGATCTCTACCTGAGATTGCATTGAAAGAGCTTTAATTCAATATTGAGTGATAGATCGGATCAAGAATGGACTGAAATAGAAGTATAAGATAATATATGGGTGCACGAAGCACAAAATAATTGTATCCAAGGTAAGGCGTTGCTACTTTAAGTACCATGGAAGTATCAAGCATACAAGGGCGCACTAATGACAACAACAAACCCTAAGAGGAGAAGTAGCATAAGTTTGAACAGAAGACATCATTTCTTCCATTATTAGAGATTTGATTTAAGGGATGATGCATAAAAAAACAAGAGAGTCAAATTTTTCACTTTGTCGATTAGCATATTTTAGATGGATAGTAGATGTATTGATGCAAGCACAAAATTGTTAGCCTCTTTCCTGTCTTCTTTTTCCTCAACTTATCTCTTCTAAATATTTAGCCACCATTCTCTCTAATAAAAGGGATGTTAAAAACAGCTAATGATAATCAATCTTCAAGAATCCTAAAGAATCTTCATGCAGTGACAATGCCACTGCCAGATTGGCTTGATCTCCCCTCCCACTGAAGCAAGCCTAGATAAGCAGTCGCATTTGTGAAAATGCAAAAAACTGCTAGTCAACAAAGTAGCTAAACACTATATGATATTGTTGCTCCTACATGAAGCATCCATCATGAAAAGATAATAAGAACTTCTAGGACAATCTTCAAGTGTAATGACCCAGAGAATTTCATGTGAAACAATTGAAAAAAGGAATAATTTGAATAATACTCCCCACCTACTTTGAGAGTGTTGGGCTTTTCTAAGTATGAACATCACAACAAAACTAATAGATCTTTAATAGAAACTGCAAGTACAACAGCCCAAAGAATTTCACAAATATAGAACTCTATAAAGATAAAATTGGTGTTTTCAGAACATCCTGAAAGCAATACATAATAAATTAGTTATTGCTGAATAAGGTAAAACAAAGAACTAACGCAATTTTTGAGCAATTGAAGCTGCCTCAGCAACACGACTATCATCAGAAAACAGAGGTGAAAGTTCCATCAGGTCACCAGGGCTACTATTGAACTCCATCAGATACTGTAATATCATGTAAAGCATAGATTGACTATTTCAAAAAGAGAATAGTAATACAGATAAAAACAAGAAGCAACCTGGAAAGGTCAATGAGTCACCTTTATAAGATCTATTGTTTGACTAGCTGTTTCTCGCTGGGAATCTGCAGTCTGACAATAAAGAAATCTAAACATTTTTTCCCTTAACAAGTGGTAGTAATCAGATATGTAATGATGGGTCATGGAAAAAACAATGAAAACTCACAATAGCTATATAAAACCAAGTTTGATAGAACCACGTTACCTGGAGATGATCTCCAATTTTTGCAGCTGTCTGCCCAACACTAGAGATTCTAGAATCCAACCGAGCAAAGCTATCAAACAAACCATCGACACCCTTCTCTAGCTGGGTAAAAAACAAATAAAAACTCAACTTATGGAGAAAAACTAATATAAATCGGATAGGACTGGCATAGAATAAAACCAATAAATAATCTTGCAAAAAAATTTATGACAATCAAATGATTTGTTTGAGGCAGCTATAACTTTTTGAAAAACTTGTAAAGTTGTGAAAGCTTTTGAAAAGTTATGATTATAAATATTAAAAAATTCAAATAATTTTATAACAACATCACATTCTAACAATTTTCAAAAGCATTTCTAACAAAATTTTAAAAGCAATTTGGTAAACATACTGGTTGCTTTCTAACCGCTCGAAAAAAACAAAGCTATCCCAAATAACCAAAATCTATCTATATACCGGACTAAGGTGTTTAGTACCATAGTCGAAAAAACGAATTGATGAAGGTTTCGAGTCTAAGAACAGTAGTGAGTATTACAATTTTTTTTATTTTAGAAAGAAATTAGATTACAACTTTCTGCCAGCCATCGCACTATGCTAGTCAACTTGAAAATTGCAATTTTTCTGCCTCAAATTGTCCAAAATGCACCAAAAAGCAATTTCCAAATGGCATCATGGTGCATTTTCGCACTGCCACTGCTTCCCCAAACGCACCCTTAATCACTCACGAGAACAATCAAAATATTAATCAAGAATGCCAAGAAAGAAATAACTAATGTCCACTCTATTTCATCATTTTATATGCATCCTTTCATCAAAATCAACATATTAATGTTTCAAAAAGAGAACTTGCATCATCATAAATTAGAGTGCAGTAGTGCACTTAGTGACAAAACTAGAATTTTAAGGGGAAGAGATTGTTTACCCAAATTTTTGAATCAAAAAGGCTTCTATAACATACATAATTGCATGAGAAGTTAAGAAAAAAAAAATTCAATTAGTATATAGCCACATAAGATTTTTTTTTTTTCAAATCTAAGGATATAAGAGCCACCCCCTTGTTCCACCATTAGTGCACTAAACTTCTTGATGCAAATGGCAAGAATTTGGCATTTTCTACTAGCACTTGCAAACAGGTAATGCATTGCTAATTATTGACAGGTCAAGTTGTGAATAGAAACATAAACATAATCATATGCAACATATGGAAAAATTTTGGCATGGTCGAGTGTACACAGAGCCCCAAAAGCTACTAATAAACATGTGCAAATGGCTCACTTGCAGCATCTGCTGTTGCAATGGCAGCTTGTCATGCCATGAGCTGCATGAACTCAAAAGAATAACAAAGATGCATATATCAAAAAGAGATGCATGCTAGCTTGGATCATTAGGATCAAGAAATTAATTTTTCCCCTTACATCAGCATACAACACAACACTTATGTGATGTGAATAGCAAAGTCTACACATGTCTAACAGAAAACAATTTCACATTATGTTAAGACTGAAAAGGTACATAATAAGCAAATGAAAATGCACATAATAAGAAATTAGCTGCCCTGTAGTTACAGCGGTTTCAAGTTGAAATTCACTGAAAGATAAGACGGTCAAAGCATGCAGTTTTCTTTTTTTCTTTTTTCCTTTTTTTTTTTATGCCCCAAAACAAAATCAAAGCTGACCTCTGAGAGAGTATTCCGGTGCTTGGAATCTTGGATGGCCACCTCCTGCTTCAAATTCTGAAGCCTGCCATCAATCTTCAAGACAAAAGAGATGCAAGCATCCATAACAAATATATATATATATATATTAACAAATCAAAGAAGTAAAGATAACCAAAATTGAGCGAAGTTTCCACTTGTTGCTGAGTACCTGCCGTTTAAGATCAACCAGCTCCTTGAAAGAATCCCTAAACAAAGCACGAAGTGCGTCAACTTCGGGAAAAAGCGGCTCTTGATCCAATTTTGAGCTGTCAGACAGCACCCTCATGTGCCCATTGGGCAGGCCGTCCTGCCCTGTGGCGCCATCAATCGAATCCGCGTCGTCGTCTTGGAAAGACGGTAGTAGTTCATTCACCAAGTTTCCAAACAGTGCATCGAATGAGAAATCACCCTGAACAGACCAAAAGCTGGAAATCAACCAGAAGAAGGAATTGGCGGAAAAATACGAGTGCCATCAGTGATTACCTTAAAATCATCGATAGTGAGAATGAGAGGAAGGGATGTAGTAGAACCGGCCCTCGAAGTAACCATGACTGTTGACTGCGGGGGGAGGGGGAATTTCCTACAAATGCTCTTATAGCGATCAGATGCCCTTCGAGAACTTCCCCCTGCAACTGTTAACAGATATCAGCAGGAGATGGCTAGGGTTTTAGATTGGCACATCTCCTGGAGCGGTAGACCAAGAAATGGGAAGCGCTGCAACAATTGGGCAGAACCCTCGATCGGGTGCAGGCGACGCGTTTGGCTTTCTGGATGAACTAACCAAAAGTGGCCGTCCTCCCATGTTGTACAGCTGTCTCCTTCCAGAGCAGTTGGCCTGATCGGAACATGACAATGAGATCCGATTTTCATTTAGGCATAAATTAAGCGGAAATTTTTAAAATAGTCATATTTTTAACTTTAATTAATAATTTAAATATCAAAAAAAAATTTTATAAAATGGTCTACGTCCGTATGACACGACAAGATACGTGGGGTGCCATCCATCAAACGGATGTAGATTTTATTTTTTTGTTTTTGCTTTCGGTAGGAGAGAGAGAGAGAGCGCGGATTTTTTTTTTATTTATTTGCTTTCGATGGGGAGAGAGAAAGAGAGAGGGGTTTTATTAATTTTTTAATTAATATAATTATTTAAAATATTTAAAATATATAATTTAAAAATATTTTTTATAAATTATTTAAAAACTAAATATTTATATTTAGTTATTAATTTATTTATTTATATATATATATAATTAAATATATATAAATTAAAAAAAATTTAATTATATATATAAATTTAGAAATTTATTTAATAATTTTTATTAATTAATATAATTATTTAAAATATATAATTTTATTAATTTTGTTAATATATAATTTAAAATATTTAAAATATATAAATAAATAATTTTAAATAAATAAAGAAAAAATAAATTATATAAATATTTAAAAATTATATAAATAAAGTAATTATATATATATTTATAAATTTATTTAGTTATTTATATATTTAAATTATATAAATATTTTAAGTTATATAAATAATTTAAAATATTTAAAATATATAAATAAATAATTAGTTATTTACATATTTATTTATATATTTAATTAGTTATTTATTTATTTAAAAATATTTATTTATTTAAAATATATAATTAGTTAAATAAATAAATAAAAAAAAAATTTAAATCATATAAATATTTAGTTATTTATATATTTATAAAATATTTAGTTATTTATATATTTATTTATTTATTATATATAAAGAATAAATTATATATAATAAATATATAAATAACTAAATATTTTATATATAATTACTTTATTTATATAATTTATAAAATATTTATAATTTATTTCTTTCTTTATTTATTTATTAAAAATTATTTATTTATATATTTTAAATATTTTAAATTATATATTAACAAAAATTAATAAATCATATATTTTAAATAATTATATTAATTAGTAAAAAATTATTAAATAAATTTCTAAATTTATATATATAATTAAAAATATTTTAAATTATATATTTAATTATATATATAAATAATTAATAACTAAATATATAAATATTTAATTATTATTAAATATTTTATAAAAATATTTTAAATTATATATTTTAAATATTTTAAATAATTATATTAATTAAAAAAACCCCCTCTCTCTCTCTACCGAAAAAAAAAAAAAAAAAAAAATCCTCTCTCTCTCTCACCGAAATCAAAAAAACAAAAAATAAAATAAAATCGACGACGACTTTAGATGCGTATTTCTCTGTTAAGTCAATTTGAATGACATATATTTTCATAAAAAAAAAAATTTTGATTTTCTAATTAAGATTAAAAATGTGTCTATTTTAAAATTTTCCCATAAATTAACTAGATGATAAAATTATTGAAATTTATTTTTATTTTTTAAATAATCAGTAATGCATTTTAAAGCATGCAATTTAAATATATGATTTTAAAAAAAATTATTTAATTATGGGGCAAAATTTAATCTTACAAAAAAATTTATCATCAAAATTGAATATCTTCTTTATTAAAATTATATTTTCATAGGGAACAACGTAGCAATTCGGAGTAAGAGACTCATGCATCCATGTAGGCGGCTCGAGATCAATCACTCATCTTACCAAAAAAAAATAATAATATTAATACGCAAGTTATAAAAAAGTTAATTATTTTCTAGATATTGAAATAAATTCGAAGTTGATTCTTAAAATTGAAGTTGATATGTCACTGAAAACTCTACTAATTAAAGTGAATCTGTGCCGAGAATCTGATTCTCGAAATACCCACATCAAGCATTTAAAATATAATTAAAAACTTTGAGCCTAAATATGCAGTGTTTATAATCAAATCGAGCGTCTTGACGAGTCGGATCTAACAAACCTAAGATATTTTAATTCTAACTTCATTTGAGCATTCAAATACTTAAAATACATCAGATGATCGTAGGAATCATTTTGAGATGTCTGATGGAGTGGTTTGGATTTTGTTTGTATTTATAAAAATGTTACTCTCATAATCTATAAATAGTCCATCATTCTTCAGATGAGAGGGACCCGAAGCTAATGAGATGAGAGAGCTCTCAAACCGAAGAATCTCAATGCATAATCCGACCACCTACCGATCATTATCGATCATCACCACCAATCCGGCAGTTAGAATTTGCATCGCCGTTTACCACGCACCACCGCCTCTTGGCCACCGCCACACACTACGATTATCGCTTTGATAGCTCGTTTGCCAGCCAGAAAGTCATCGCGCGACATCATATTTGCCGTACCATCGATTATCGCTATTTTGACATCGTTGCCGTTTGGACCCACTGCTGATCTCATGCTGCATTATCACTACCGCTGCGGGCCACCACTACCGGCTTTTGCTGCCAGCCACCACCACGCTATTATCGTACTAAATACGGATACCGCTGGCCATGCGGGCGCAATGGCTACCGCTGACGACTAATTACCGTTTTCACCACTACTGCATTATCGTTGTGTTTCACGCCACTAATCCATCGACACCGTCCGACTCCTCCTTCCACTATTTATCACCATTGCCACACCATCAATCATCATCAGGACTAAATCACTGGCTGGACAATGCGGCGCCGCTATTGATATCGCCGCCATTGTCACCGGCTGCCACCACCATCACCGAATCGGCCATACCATCATCGCTGGATTAATCATCGGATTACCAGCCTGACAATCGGACACCGTTATCAGCTGCCGCTTCAATAGCATCCACCGCCACCACACCATCTTTCAATAATTTTCATTTGGATCCGACTACACCTCGCGGCCTTCGTTGCTAATCGAATGTTTGTCACAAAACTTATTCTTGTAAGATCATTCTCCAACTTTGGAGAAATTATAATAATTATAACAAAAACAGATATAGTGAAGTTATTTCTAAGTGGGTTAGGCCCCGTGATTTTTCTCTTTTTGGGTTTTTCACATAAAAATTCTAAGGTCTCTCAAACTCTTTTGGTGTGTGTACGAAACTTTTGTGCAACACTAAGACATAGAATTCTCCTACTATACCAACCCGAATCTTCATTTACACGACAGTTTAGCGTTGTTTATGAGAAAGGAATCACACAATCACAATCTCTGTGAACATCTGCATTATGGTCAATAAGCGCAATACTCGCAACAATGAGCCTCCTGCTCCAACTCTCATCACTCTTGAAATCAATCTTAAATCAAGGATGTCAAGCTTCTGCCTCACTTCCCCCTAATAGGCGTTACCCTATTGGTGAAGGTGCAATAGAAACCTCTAAGGAGATCATTTTTGCTGAATGGAAGAGTCTCAAAAATAAGAATAATTCAAACGACAAATACTTGCAACAAATGCATCTCTCCCAAGATCAATCATTAGCCACGGGAGGTCAAAATGCTCACACAGGGCCTTCTCACCATCAGGCTGAAGTTCCTCCACTGCTAGATCATGATGATGACCTCCTTGGCACATACCCATCCATCATTTGTGTCTCAACCGATCTTTAACCCACCAATAATTGGATGGCTTGGCACATTCTTGCCTTGCTGATTCCACCCGTCATATTATAGGTGCGGAATTACAACATTTAATGAGAGAAGAATTTCACCTTAAACATATAAATCATATTCCCTCTCATCGTGGCTATTAGGAGTTTTTACCTTTAGCTAAAATAATTCTTCAACATCATATTTGGTTTCCAAGTATAACTCTATGATGGGGCAAACATATATGAACACATTATCATTATAGAACCATCATGCACATCGAACGAGCTACAGCTTTGTCGGTCTTCCCCACCCTCAGGTCACTTATTTAGTTCTACTCTCTTCCAAGGGGATATATCTATACTTTTGATGAACTCGCTAAGATTTTTGTAGAATAGTTTATTGCAAACCGAAGGATCATTAAAGATTCCTCTCATCTCTCAAAAATTCATCAAAATGAAGATGAATCACTTAAGGAGTACTTCCAGATATTCTCCTTAGAAGCTCACTAGATACTAGGGGTGGACTCTGAATTACTAAGAGGAGTTTTTCTTGGAGGACTCCGTCCTGGCCTTTCTACTCATCACTAAGAGGAGTTTTCTTGGAGGCTATCAATGCACAACAAAGTTTGAGCAATATATGGGGAACAATCATGGATTGGGGAACCCACTTGATTACCAATCTTAAGATAAACAAGTCAATATTTGGGAGCAATTCTGATTGCAACATTCAAATGATAATATTCTGACATATTAATGATTACAAAGCTCATTTATTATATCATCTAATTTTATATGTTAGATTTATGATGAGTAAGACAATATGAAGAGAGGTTTTTTACAAATATATGAGATGTTATAAGAAACTCTTTGGGAAGATTAAAATTCTTCATACAACATTCAACTAGACTTCTACTGATTGGGCAAGACTATAATTTTTATTCCAAAGTGTAGTTACGGTCTAAATACAAACCCAATTTCTATCTTCGATTCAGATACACGTGGCAATCACCTCATCCCAATTAGAGTATAATCAATTCCAAGGGGATTTGATTCGACCCCTTCCATATGTTGACCTCATTTTTAGGATGAGCTCTCAACCCCTTCATCTTAAACATAGGACTCATCTTAGATTTTAAGAGATCCTTAGTCCTAAGACACATCTAGTGATTAGGTGGACACTCAACCTAGTCCTAGATATTTAGAAGAGTTAGCCATAGGAGTAGGTCATGCCTTAAGGGTGTTAGGAAAATTTGACTACCCTATAACTTGAACCACATTCCTTACTTATTTCCTTCAAGTTAAAACTCCAAATCAAATCAACATCAAACTTAAATCAATTCCAACTTAATTGATTTTCTCCAAAACTCAAATCAATGCCACATGATTGAAATCCATGATTGAAACTTATGATTGAAGCTCATAATTGAAATTCCAAATCTTGCCTAAGTCCTTTAATCCCCTCTTAAGGACTTAGCCTAAACCAAATTCAAACCACCTTAAATTCATGAAATTTTCTCACAAACCATTTATATTCTCATTTATATTCAATATATAAAGAAATATAAATTCAAATCAATCAAATCAAAGTCCAAATTCAAATTCAAATCACAAATCTTTCCTAAGTCACTTTGGTTTTCTCTTAAGGACTTAGTCTAGATCATGTTCAAATCACTTCAAATCTTTGAATTTTACCCATAACCCATTTATATTCTCATTTATATTCATATATATAAATGAAATACAAATTCAAACAACCAAAACTAACTCCAAAAATCAAACCCAAATTCAATCAAAATCCAACATAAGCCTTTCAAGTCAAATTCTTGAGCTTAGCCAAATCAACTTCAAATCAAGTCAAACTCTTTATTTTTTTTCTTCATGATTCAATCAATCCTTCAATCATGAATTTAAATATAAATACAAACTTCAATCACTTAACCAAAACTCAATTCAAAAATTAAACCCAAGTCAAACTCATGTTCGCCCCTTTGAACTTGAAATTATCAAATGAATCAAAATCCATTTGACTTCAAATAACTTACAAATGGATTTATATTTCAATCATAAGTCGATATATGAGTTCAATCAAACTCAAATCAAGCTTTGACCAAGCTATTTGACCCACTTAGACTCACTTGACCCAAAGTGACTTAAAATACTCTTATGAGCCAAATTCTAATCTAACTAGATTGGATTGAACTAAGCCCACCTGAACCTCTCATCATGAGATGATCAATCACTCAAATTGGGTTAAACCAAGTCAACACTTAGCCAAAATGAAACCCAACATAGCCAAAATCTATTATAGGCCAAATTGATTGAAACCAATGATCTAAGTTCATTCATGATCAATGTTTGAACTTGTCCAAGTCAACATTTGAGCCTAACTTATCCAATACTTGACCCAAGTTGACCCAACTTGACCTAAAAAGTTAAAATATGTCAAAACTTGATCTAAGCCAAATTGATTGAAACTAATATATCAAGTTCATCCCAAAATGATTATTGAACTTAACCAAAGCCTCAATTGATCAACTAGACCTAACCTAGCCCAATCGACCTTAAACCCAACTTAACTTAAAGGGTCAAATTGAGCCAAATTCAAACTTAACCAAAATTGATTGGAAACAAAGATAACAATCTATTTCATATGACCAACTAAACCTAAACCAACCCATGACCTAACTCAAATTGGTCAAATTGGTCAATTTAACACATTTGACCTAAGTGAATTAAATTCAAACCTGAACTAAATTAAATCAAACCAAAGCAACCAAAATATTTTAAATGGTCATATGAACTTGACCTAACTCTTGGTTTGACCCAATTTGACTAATTGGTCAACTTGACCCAAGTTGACCCATTTTGACCTGAATGGGTCAACATGATCCAAATCATATCAAACAAACTCCAAATTCAATGAAACTTGGCCAAACCTATTTTCTCATCATATCAAACATGCCCAAACTAAAATCAAGGTCAAATGACCATTTTACCCATAGGCCATAGGGTAATCCAAAATCAAAACACTTGAAATTTGATCAATTTCTTTTTATGGACACTTGACATCCTCTTAGTGGACCAAATGGTCACTAATTGACCTAGTGCACATGATATAATGGGTTTGGGTCAGCCAAACCCAACCCAAACCCAAAAATCGACCATGTGCTTGAAAATGGCCACATGAGAATCATGCCTCCACTTGTTTCAAGCACATGGCAACCTCTTTCACTCCTTCCCTGGACAAATACGAATGCAATGACTCATCTAACATCCTAACAAACCCACTCAAGGAGCTCAATTGGATCAAAATGGCAAAGCTTTGCTCGGCCGTCCAATTGCTAAAGAGGGAGATATACTCCCCCTAATTTGATTTCATTTCAACATTCTTCAATTTGATTGAACCTAGAAAAGTTAGAGAAGCCATTCCTCAGACTTCCCAAGCTCTCCCAAGTAAGAACCAATTTCATTTTCTCGATTTCTAAAATCAAAAATAGGGGAAGAAAATGAAAATCCAATCTCACTCCACACTTCAAATGAGCCTAATTCCCTTTACAAGCACCCTTAAGGAGCTCGATCGAACTCACCCAAGTCTTCATCCAAGCTCTTGAGGCAAGGAGGATCTAGTTTAATCAAAGTGAGCTCAAGTGCAAGAGGAGTTGGCCCAATGGAGGATCTACCCAATCTTAGAGCCTACAAACTTCAAAAAAGCTTCATTTCAACTAGACGAAGCTTCTCCAAGGGAATCAAGCATCAGTGATCACCTTCAGCGAGATTAGCCATTTTTTCGAGCTTAAATTCAATGTAGTTTGGAGCTTTGTGAAAGGAATTTTAATCCCATGGAATTTAGCCATTAGATGTGCTTGTCATTGTTCCTAGATGGTGTGGGTTGAATTTCAATCCAATCCAAGCTCAATTGAGCTCAGATCATGCCCTAGAAGATAGATGGTGTCCATTCTCCACAGGGATGAATCTCTGGTCATCCATCCGCGCATTTTGGATGGATGACCGTGATTAAAACACGTAGCATCCATGGATTTATCCTTTAGAATCGCAGATTTAATCTTAGTCGTTCGATTCTTGATCGGACGGCTAAGGAGAAAGCGCGTAGCACCACCGTTGACGCGGCGCTACGATGTGATAAGTTAAAGATCCAACTCCGTCACGTCACGTAGAAAGTGCATGCCACGTCAATGGCCCACATGGCGCCAACGGGATTAAATACTTAATTAGGTTATTTAAATATTCTAATTAATTATGGAAACTTCCTAAATTCATATCTAAGCCTAGAAAATAAAAAAATATAAAATAAATTGCATCGATAGATAATTGAAAATAAAATATTCTAAAATTAATTTCAATGGATTTTGAATAGTGCTTTTCTCTGAATTTGGGTTTTATTGGGAATATTATTTTTCTAATTACCCTCTAATTACTCCACTGATTAATCCCAAATTTATTATGTTTAATTAGTGGGATGACCTCTGCCTCTCCTAATTTTCTTGAGATTTATTGGTGGCTTAATTAAAAGAATTGCTAGTTCATTCTTTAATCACTCTAATATAATTAAGCTTAATTAAAAGTATAATTAGTAGTTTAACCCCCTGATTGAGTCAATTAAGTTTTTTGATTAAGTGAATATGAGGTTTATGGAATAATTTTTGGATACTTTCCTTAAGATATTTCCTAAATCCCCTTTTCTTCCTTAATCCATCCTTAATTAAGAGTTAATTAACTAATTATCCCTTTAATTAATTTCATAAAATTCTAAAACTTTCAAGAACTCAATTAATCTATCTTAGATAGATGCTTAGGTGTTCAATAGCCTAAGTACAATTAAAAAAATTAAAATCCAACTCACATGTGTGAGGGGGGTTATGAAATTACTTAAGTTAAATTCCTTAGTTTAATTAATCATTAATCATGAGTCAAATGCATTAGACCCCTTTTCTTTCTAGGTGTATTGCTGATTTAAATTTCTTATTTTTTTGTCATCTTATTGACTCATAATTATTTGATTAACTATGCTAAAGTGGTATATGTAAGGGGTAATTAACATGCTTAATTCATACCTTAACCTAAGTAACATATACAAAAGCATGTAATCACCTAAAAATTAAACTAAAACAACCAACATATGTGAAAATGGGTTAAGAATAACAAATTGACCTCACATTTCTCAAATTAAATCAAACTCAAAATAAAATCAAACCTTCTTAAAAAAATAATTTGATTTGCTTTAACCTTTTTTATTTCAAAAGATTAGCTTTAGGAATTAATTAGGGTGGATGTGTTTACATGCTTTCATCACTTTAGTTCTTTCCTAACATGCTAAATGTGTATGTCATATGAATTTCATACATTCATGCCTTTCAAAAATCAAATTTAAAATGAAATATTTTCTTTATGTCAAATTGCATATTTTAGCTAAAGTAAAATATGAATGACTATTATCACTACTAAATCCAAAATTATGTTCAAAATCTATAAATCAAATATCTAAAACTGGAAGTGTGCTACTTATAATTATTTATAAGCTTGCATGTAGGTAAATATGAAGATGTGCATGGTATACTTTTCCTTCTCTTTTCTTTTAGCATAGTTTTGAATAGGATTTGACAAAATGTATAGTTCATTTGAAAATAACATAACACTTGCCTAACTCTATTCTCATTCATATAAATTGCATAAACAAATCAAACAAACAAATACAAAACTTTTTTGCATCCTTTCTTTTCCATTCATTTCTTTTGTACATATGCTTATATTTAAGGAAAGTTGTATATTAGTATGGATAATGCCGGGTTGTGAGGCTTTAAGTAGCCCTAAGTATGTCTTGTATCTTATACCCCTGGTGCTAACAATGACGTCATACTCACTTATGCCTTTCATACATACATGTGTGCATATAAAAAATGGATAAGAAAATCTCTTTTCTACTTAATGAAAATCATGCATTATAAAGCATTCAAATTTTCTTAAGTAACTCAGTTAGCATTCATCATAAAGTGTGCCAAACATTCTCATTTGTATGTATAGATATACTTAGGATGCATCCATATGCATGTTATACGTGTTGGGAAAGAAATGAAGTGATGTGTGTTTTGTGAATTTAGTTCACTTTACTTAATTTTAAAATACATTTCTTTTTGAATAGGTTGGTTTAAAAAAAATCTAAACTTAGGATTAATTAAAATACATAATAAAATATTCACTAAATATGAATCCACTTTAAAAATTACTTAAAGTGAGGAAGGAAAGAGAGTTCTCTTCTTATATTTCTCTTTTTAAAACTTAGTAATTAATTGTAGGATTCATTCAAACCTAAACAAAGCATCAAATAAAATCAACTCAAATTAACTAAACACTTAAATAAAACCACCCATCTATGTTGAACATCTTCACACTTAGAAAATCCAAATCTTAAAATCATAGCTAAGCATACCACACAAATCTTCTAAAGCATACACATTAGGCTAAGTCACCACTTCTAGCTTTAGGTTAGGGCGGTGCATGGCTTGATATTTGCTTTTTTATTTTGTGATGTATTGTTTCTAGTCTAGATGTTAGGGTGAATGTGCATAGAATGAATGGTAGGACGATCTTAGTCTAACTATTATTTTTTGCAGAGGATTGTGCTTAAGGGATGCTGTAATAAATAAAAATATAAATGCTTTTACTGTGTAGGTGCTTATACCTCTAAGCATAATCCAATATGCCAAGTGAACTTGGTTACCCATATGTGGGATGCTAAGTCCAATATGCATGCTTGGGATTTGTATGATGTGTTCAGCTAATCTCTATTTTATAGGTGTTAATTACATTTACTTTTCTTTTTCATATATTTTTTTGCAATTAAGATTTTGAAATGATTATTATGGGTGGATTAAGATGAGCATTGATTATAAGATCTCATCTTATGCACCATATGAAGCTTTGGGAGCATCCACATTTCAAATCATCCAAAAGAAGGAACCAAAGAAGAAAGAAGAAAAGAAGAAAGATGACCCCCATAATATGAATTTCCTCACTTAATTGTAAATTAATTTATTTGTAATATGTGTTGTATAAGGGTAGAGCTCGGCTACCCAATTTATTTTTGGGTTTGTACGGTGGTGCCTGACCACAAATGGTATTTTATTCTTTTGTGTTAGCTTTATAAAATATGTGATATTTTATTTAGCTTGTGCAATAAGACGATATATTTTTTTAGTTTCTTCCTTGCTTGATGTATGGCCCGAATGACGATTAGGCTCTTAAGAAAAAAATAAATCTTCTACCAAATTAATCATCTCAAAATTAAAAATAAATAACTCATAATCCCACTTAATGCCTAAGTTCAAATCAAGATCAAAGAATTAACAATCTCTTAGTTGGATGAGTATTTCTTTTATAACATTATGCATAAAATATCTTATTTCACTCTTGATTATAGGGCTTCCACCTTAGTCAGAGAAACTTGGCTTGACCTTTGAGAACCATGATGGAAATACACCTCCCCTTCTCGTTGATTTTGGCCCATAATCTTACTTCTCATGCATTAGGCATATGAATCCTATAAGCCTAAGTCAAATGATTATTCAAAAAAAAAAAACATGTAATATATTTTGCATTAGATCTAGGTCATTTTCAGGCCCTTACATGATCTAGTATCTTAGAGAGTGAGTTTAAGGACTTAGTCTTTTTCTAAATAAATAACATCCTAGCTATCTTGCATAAAGCATATGACTGCCCATGAATTTAAAATCGTAGGAAGAGTTAGTTGGTAGGCACCCCTGGCGGTGCAAGTCCAAACAGTCGGGTGGTTTGTCATCTTATGGAGGCAAACCAAACACACATTTTCATCTTAGGTTTAGGTTGTGCTATTGGCCCTAGCCAAAACTCTCTAGATTTAGGTTCTAAGGTTGCTTCTCCCTTCTATGGGTTATAAGCATAAATCCTCACCTCTTAGGCATTTCTATAACCTTGTATTGTGGAATTATAATTCCTAAACTTCTAATAAAAATTCAACTAAATAAATAATTAAATTTCAAAAATGTAAAGCCCAACTATAGGATAGTTTGAAATGTTCGCTAGGTTTCTTAACATCGTGAGCATCTCTTACTTATCTTTCTTCAACTTCGATAATAAATCTCTCTCTCTTGATCAATCCCATTTGATCTTCCAAAATAAATTAATTGATGGATAGCCTTACATATTGAAATCTTTGGAGACAATGATCATTTACTTTAATTGAGAGTATTCATAAGGGATCTCATTCCTTATGATGTAATTAACTATGAGGGCTTTCCCCTATAGGAAAATTAATGAACCCAGTTTAAAATAAATCTTACTTTACTTTTTCATGTAAAATAGGGGAAGAATCTTTGGTACACATGCATACCCATTGTCCTTAGGAGTCATTGTTGAGGTGATTAGGTCCATTGTAGGGTGGTGACTTCTATCTTTCGAGATAGTACACCTCTCCTCAATATCGTACCCGATCACCCTCAACAAGAACATCTGCGGATCTACGTGGTGCCAAAAATGTATAAAAATAAGAAGTATATTTCTATCTTCATTTTATCCTACATAGAGTGAAGATAGAAGTATATCCTTTTATTTTTGAAATTTTCTCATAAAAATTTCACCACAATAGGTTAATGTTATCAAGTAACACTTTAACAAATAACCTCGGCTGGGTCAAAAATTCTCGATTGATTTCTTTTGACCTATTCTATACAGGTTAACGTCATCGTAACATCATGACAAACAATCTCAGATAGGTCAAAATTATTCGATTCGATTCGACCTCTTCCATATAGGTTAATGACATCAAGTAACACTTTGACAAACAACCTTGGATGGGTCAAAAATCCTCAGTGGATTTGATTATACTCCTTCCATACAGTTAATATTATCAAGTAATACATTGACAAACAACCTCAGATGGGTCAAGAATCCTTAGCAGATTCAATTCGACCTCTTCCATACATGTTAATATCATTAAGTAATACTTTGACAAATGATCTCGGATGGGTAAAAAATTCTTAGCGGATTCAACTCGAACCCTTCCATACAGGTTAATGTCATCAAGTGACACTTTGACAAACAACCTTTGATGGGTCAAAAATCCTCAGCGGATTTGATTTTACCCCTTTCATACGGGTTCATGTCATCAAGTAAAACTTTGACAAACAATTTCGGATGGGTTAAAAATCCTCAGCGAATTTGATTCTACTACTTTCATACAAGTTAATGTCATCAAGTAATACTTTAACAAATAACCTCGGATGGGTCAAAAATCCTTGGCGGATTCAGTTCGACTCCTTCCATACAGGTTAATGTCATCAATTTACTTTTGAAAAATAACCTCGAATCGGTCAAAAATTCTTGGTGAATTTCTTTTGACATGTTTCATACAAGTTAACGTCATCAAGTAACATCATGACAAACAATCTCGGATAAGTCAAAAATTCAAGATTGATTTATTTCGGCATGATTAATATTGAGTAAATACAATAAAGAACAACCTTGGATGTGTTAAAATTATCAGTGAAAAATTGGAGCATCATCGTATGAAATACGAACCTTGATCACCTTCAACCTCGGTCTATCCGATGAGGACAATTGACGCCTCTTTCGAGGGAAAATCAAAACCTCGCCATATGAACTATGGGACTTGATCGCCTCGAAACTCGGTCGGTCCGACGGGGACAGTTGATGCCTTTTTCGAGGAAAAATCAGAGCATCGCCATATGAACTACGTGCATTGATCACCTCCAAACTCGGTCGGTCTGACGAGGACAGTTAATGCCATTTTCGAGGGAAAAATCTCCGATGAACTACGCCTTGATCACTTCAAACCCGGTCATCCGATAATGTTGACGCTCTCGAGAGAAAATCGGAGCCTCGCCGTATGAACTACGTCTTAATCAATAAAGTTAAATAACTTTCTTTTTAGAAGAAAATCAGAGCCTTTCTAACAAAAAAAAATTTTACCCTTAGCCCCTGAACTTTTGCTGGATAATTTCTCATCCAATGCATGAGAACATTAGAGCATATGAGAGAAAATTGTGTCTCCTTACTTGACCCTAAGGGGTTTTTTATAGATCCACAGTAGGGGCAAAAAGGGAATAAATTTTGGGAACAAATTTGGAAATATTTAAATAGGTTTCTAAATTTCTCCACTCAAATATATCTTTCCTTTTATAAAAGTGAAAAAATGGAAGGAAATAAGAAAAAAATTGGAGAAAATATAAAAAAAAAAAAAGAAATCCAAAATTTATGTCATTTGCTCACTTGTTTGTTTTGCACTGTGTATGTGTGCATATTGTACAATTCATGCCCGCTGTGACCACCACTCGGATACGATGGCCGTGCCCAACCATAAGATAAATTGGAGTGCTCACTAGACTTCCTAGTATCATGAGTACTCCCTACTCATCTCTCTTGATTTTGATAAGAACTCTTCCCCTCTTGATCTCCCCCACTTGATTTTCAAAAACACAACTAATCCTTTGATAGTCCTATCTTTGAATTTTTTTGGACACAACAATTGCCTACTTTAATCGTGTAGGCTCTGAAAATTTGCCACCAACCTCTCGATAATTTTCAATTGAAGAGAGTTTAACTTTAGATTAATTGATTGACTTAAATATATTTGTAAACTTTAGATCCTGTTAACTCTATTTAGCTCATAACAGAGGATCAGATCTACTGTTAGATGACAGAATTATCCTTTCAGATATTTCACTAAGTTGAAATTTATATAATAGATTTTTTGGTTTTGTTAACCCGGACCCAGTCCTAAGACTAAATCGGGAAATAACCCACGTAGCATCCTCAAACACTTGAATTTAGGCATTCGACGCAGTGTCGGGGCCCATGCGGGTGTATCTAAGAATGCCTTAATTAACATCTCCAACATCCTATGACGCAGATCTCCTCATGACGGTGTGCCATGGCACCAACGCCTGACGCTCCACATGTGCGCACTACACTGTTGGCCACCTCACGCGCCCACGCTCGTTGCCCATGCATTCGTGGCCTCATGCACTTGTGTGACTAGTCTTTTGTGCTTGCTTCCATGATCATAGTCTTGTGCACCCATGTAGATCTATTCTCAAATTATATCTGATACAAAGATTAATGAACTCACAAATTTTATTAACATTGAAGAACTTGTTATTTTCAATTATTTGTCATGTATTTTTAGATGATAGAGATGGTATCGTCCAAAAATAGGGGCAACTGATATGTCATTGAAAACTCTACTAGTTGAAGCACAAATCTTGATGTTGAAAGTAATTTGATTCTGAGAAGACTAGCCCAGATCAAGCACTTAAAATATGATTAAAAATTTTGTGATATAAATCAGATTCCTAAATATGGAGTGTTTATAGTCAAATCAAGCATCTTGATGAGCCGAATCTAACAAGCCTAAGATCTCTTAATTTTGATTTCATTTGAGCATTCAAATACTTAAAATACATGAGATGATCAAATGAATTATTTCGAGCCGTCCGATGGAGTGGTTTGAATTTTGCCTGTATTTGTAGAAGTGTCACTCCCATAATCTATAAATAGCCCCTCATTCATTACATTAGAGGGACCTGAAGCTAAAGAGAGGACAGAGCTCTGAGACTCGAAAAATCTCAATGCATAATTATTAATTGCCGGCCGCCGGATCATCGACCACTACTCGCCGGATTTGCCGTTACCACCATTGGTCAATGCCGAAAAATGCCACCGGTCACCGCCGCCAGTCATCGCCGCTGCCGTTGGCCACCACCATCGGTCATCGCCGTAGGACAATCACCGGATCACCACCGGCCAAGCCACCATCGTTGGTCGCCGTGCCGCCACCGGCCATCACTACCACCGCCATCAGCGGAATCGCCGATCACACCGCCGCTGTCACCATTGTCACCGCTACACCAATTATCTTCGATAGTTTTCGTTGGATCATCAGACTACCATCTCAAGTAAGGCCTTCGTCGCTAATTCAGCGAAGCTTGTCACAAAACTTATTCTTGTAAGCTATTATTCTCCAACTTTGGAGAAATGATAATAATTGTAACAAGCGGATATAGTGAAATTATTTCTAAAGGGCTAGCGTGGTTTTTCCCTTTTTGGTTTTCACGTAAAAATCTTGAAGTCTCACAAACTCTTTTGCTGTGTGTGCGAACTTTTATGCAACATTAATACATCGAATTCTCCTACTCTACCAACTTAAATCTTCTTGCACGCAACAGATGCTATTGCAAATTTGCTCCAAACTAATTAGATGACTAAGGAGATTATTTATGGTGGCACAGTTCTCTAAGCTATTATTTGTATTAAATTATCAATTTTAAAATTTGATATCATGATTTTTATTACATGCAATTAGTTGAGTTTGTATGGAGTGAAGTTTTGATCCTCTTTGTGAGAAGATAACTCGTGATTCTTTGTCGTGTCATTAGTAGCGAATTTCATTTTCTTTTATTGTGCTCTAATAATTTTGTGTTTTATTTGAAATAAATGAAATACAAAATAAAATTTTGAAGAATTTGAAATACTTTAAAGTCATATTTCTTTTATTTGAAATAGCTCAAATTTGATAATTTTTCAAATCATGTTGCACCTACTTGTGATTCTCACTAATTGATTGTTTGGTTAGATTATTTATGATATAAAGTAAAGTAAATACAAGATAGTTTAACTTTTTATGTGTTTGGCATGATGTAAAATAAAATTTCAAATTAATATGAAATATTTAGAATACTTTGAAATGTAAATATAGGTGTATTTTAAATTTACCAAATTTAGGCGAATTCTAAATACACTGGCCAATACAAAGTGCTACCCCCCATGCATGTACCGCCACTGGCCCACCACTTCAATGCTATTCACAATCGCTGATGGCCTCAATCCATGACTTCGCCAACCACATTATCTACCACTCACGGGCCATTACCACCACCTACTATCATCCATTACCCACCTACCATCGTCTATCACCATCATCTCCCATAACTCCAAAAATACTTTACATTACATTCATTCTACAAAACAAAAAATAATAATAGACCTATGTATTTGTAGAATTTCAACCAAATAACTTAAAAGTAATTCATATATATTACATTCACCTCACACTGCATTCTTTTTTTAAGCAACAAAATAGCTTATAAATATTATGTCACAACTAAGAGAGAGTGAATTAATTTCTTTTAAAAAAATAGTTGTAATATGTAAAAATTAAACTAAAGTGGTAGATACATAATAGTCAATTTAGGATTCAAGTATTATTAAATAGTATTATTTTGATGAAAAAAGGGTGAGTATACAATAGTAGGTTACTATAAAGAGAAGTAATATGATATTGATCAAATTTGTTAACCTTAAGAATAATATTATTGTGAAGTATGTGTTGAATAATATAATATTCTATACAAGACCACTAACTAATAACTAATAACTAATTATCATATATTAGATTGATCAAATTAACATGATTCATATAATATGAAGTGATTTATATAATACGAAATAAATTACATAATATAATTAGTGTTGAATTCTTCAATTAAGAATTTTAAATTGATTAATTTGCTCTCCAACATTTATAATTTTATTTTATATTATTGCAAAAGGAATTTCTAAAGACAATAAAGTTAAAAAAATAAAAACAAGAAATAAAGGAATTAAAAAATAACAATCAGATGAATATATACAAACAAATACACAAATAAAAAAGTACGAACACAAATCCATGATATGAAGATCTAAGCACCTATTTTTACAACATCTTATTTGGTTCTTAGAATACTAAATTTTCATAACCTAATTTTTTTTTAATGTCCTATAATGATGTTTTGTGCCAATGAACAAAACTTTCAAGTCTCCTTTGGACATATGCGATCTTTATCCAGTTGCATATTATGGCTTAAGAGAGTAACTAAATTGTTATATTCTCAATGTGAAATTTTAAAGAACTTCTCATTGATTACTGTACTTGAATATCTAAAAAGTATGTTAATTCTCCTATCATGCTCATCTTAACAGTCATCACGTAGACCATAAAACACACATCAACTAAAAAATTATAGAGAAATAATCTCAGTATGTAGAAAGTTCTATTCAACTTCCCAAAAAGTAGTGTGCACTCTACTCTTATCACTTAAAAAATATATTTTTTCTGGGATTCATCTGTACAATCAATAACTAAAACAAAATTTTAAATATACACTGCAACATATAGATACCAAGAAAATTTCAACAGGGATAGCACTCATCGCTCCAGGCCTCCATCGATTTTAAACACCTTGTACATAAATTTCCAATGCAGGTGATAATGCCAAATCCGAAGAAATTCCCCTGATATTAAAGAATTCTACACGAGCGCAAGTTTATTCATGTGTTCTCAAGGCTTCAGGGCTGGGCGCCCTCTCACATTCACTTAAGAAATCGTCTGAAATGCTCCTGGTAGGTTATTAATACTGTTCTACTGTGTTACCAGATTGAAATCCCATGACCTCCTGAGCAATGGCGCCATCAAGCCCACGAGCGTACTCGAGCATGGATGACGGAAAACGTTCGGCAGAGTTCATGGCGACTGATCCTGAAGCAGAAGAAGGCGAAGGTTCAAGGTTTCTGTTGACTCTTTTCTTTGTTCTCTTTGGTCTGGATGGCTTCTCCTCTAAAACCATGGGGGCAGCTTCATCTGCCTCCATGGCTGAACCTTCATGAGCGGAGGACTCCTGAGGATTCCATGATCTTGCAGAGGTTTGTTTATCAGAACCTGATTTCCTCTGTTGAAGAAAGGGGTTTAGAAAACAGCGAATAAAACAAAAAAGAAATAAACAGATCTTGTTGCCGATTAACCGCTAAACGAGAAAAAGGATAGTGATATTACCTTCTTGTTACTGGATTTTCCGCTCTGCTTCTCAGCAGGTTCATCATCTGCACCTCGCAATTCAGCATTTTCAAGTTCTTCTAATGATACTAATCCAGCAGCATCGACTCGTATTGCCTTGTTTCCCCGCTTCTTTTTCTGTCGATCTTTAATCTGGGAAAATGCAAATAAGTAAGTTTCACTTGGATTCAGCAGTCGAGATTAAAAACTCATCATGGTCAGTTCTAATACTATAAGGAAATTGCAGAAGAGCATCAGTCTGCAACAGCAAGAGCCATCAATTAAATTAGGGGCATTTACATACATACCACATAATTCTAATATATTTACTTACATATCTAACACTTCAAATTTGATAATTACATGCATAACACTCAAATTATTAACATCACAATAAAAATACAATTATTATTATATTTTTTGAAAGTGAAATAAACCTTTCCATACATATGAAGGATGTTGTAAATGTAAATATTAAATTTTAAGTATTAGATATGTAAATACATAAAAAATGTGTGATATATATATAAATTTTTCATTAAATTAAAGATCCATTTAAGTCAACTTTTTATAATTTTACTAACAATCATTACACTTATATTTGAATATAATTTTTTTTTTTTTGCAATATACTTTTTTAATGAGATGAAACTATGGGTGTAAATGAGTCGAGTTGAACTGCACAAGAGTCAATCCTGGCTTGAGCTTGAGCTTTTAATTAATTAATAGCTTGAGCTTTCTTCTACAAGTTTGATTGGCTCATAAACTAGCTTATTTAGCATGAAAAAGAAAAAAAAAATCTGATTTAAGCACTTATTACAATAAGATAATTAAATATTTTAAAATTATAAGAAATATAATATAAAATTACTTGATATAAGAAAATGAGATATATTTTTTAAAATAATTTTAATATACTTAAATTATTAAATTCTAATATGTTTTATATTAATATTGTTTTGGGACAGTTTTATATTAATATTTGTTAAACTACCTAACTCACAAGGCAACTAGTCAAGTCGAGATTATTGACTTGAACTTGATTTGTTAGCTCATCGAGCTCCGCTCATGAGTCTGCTTCACTCACTTTCCTAGACATAACTTTTTATTACCATATCTACTAACATGATAGTTGCAAGAAAATGATTGTTCGACCTCTCAACTGCAAACAATGGCACCGAAGTGCACTTGAAATTTCCCCAAACGGACCCAACAGTAAATAATGTCAGAAGTTATTTTCCTGAACGATGGATTAGACTACTAAGGCTAGTGCACTGACATGCATGGTTTGTAAATTCGACCGTTTTCCTTTCTCGCTTTCTTGTTATGCAGTAGGCAACTAAATACTTATAATACCATGTTAATTGGCAGCAGGAGAATGAAGACAACTGAAAAAAATCAAATTGATCCAAACCTGTAATGGAATTTCTCTGAGTTTCTGCTCCAACTGTGCATCATCAAGTAACAAGGAAACAACGTCTTCAGGCTTCAGTAGATCACCTTGAACATGACCACCTGTCATGACCAGCTGCTGTACTGCGTTTTTCTGGCTTGCTCTTTGCAAGATCTTTTCTTCAACGGTCTCTTTGCAAATCAACCGGTACACAGTCACCTTAAAGTAAAAGGAGTAAAGATATAAATAATGCAGAAGAAAGAGAAGCACGTAGCAGTTAATGTCAAATGAGCATGTAGACTTCTGATTTACTATTTATACTTGAAAATTATTAGGGCAGAAAATAGCTGATCAGGAACTATACAGTAAAACTAATGAAGCTAATACACTTTTTTTTTTCATTTTCATATAAATTTAATGCATAAATTCTACATAAACAGTTATCACTTCATTCTATTGATGATTTAGTGGCCCAGTTCAATCTTGTGATTGCATACCTCCTTAGTTTGACCTAAACGATGTGCCCTATCCATTGCCTGTAGATCTAAAGTTGGGTTCCAATCACTTTCATAAAAAATGACAGTATCAGCAGCGGTTAAATTTATTCCCAGCCCACCAGCTCTTGTGCTCAGTAAGAAAACAAAAATGTCATTTCTGCAATACACAATAAAATTATTAAGTTGCAGTAAGTTTAGGGGATGCATTAATTAAAAATTTGAAGTAGGGGCGAAACCACAAAGAGCATTGTTGAAAGAACATTTAAGATCAGCAATACAGACAAGGCTATGAATACCTGCGTTGGAAGTCTCTGACCATGTCGACGGTCCATAATAGTGGATGATCCATCTAATCTAAAATACTTATATTTTCTGTAATTCATATAATCCTACAGAACAAATAACAAACCTTTAGATCATGTGATCAACTCAAATAAGCATGGAAAAAGGTTTTATTGATGCATTTGGATAAGATTTATATCTAAACTAGAATAAATAGAAGCATGGGATTCATGGAACATGTTGGAGATGGATTTATACATAAGCTAGAATATAGAACCATAAGAGCCATAGGAGTAATGAGGTAGAAGTATAAAACCAATTCGTATACAATATACAGACATGGATGACTACTGCTTTATGGACTCGGAACCCATCAACCATCTTCAGCAAACAGGTACAAAACCCTTACTCCAACATGGACATTTTTTCTTTTTCAAATTTGAAGCCAATAAGTGCTTATTATAGAATTTAACAATGCTGACACAAGCACAAAAAAAAGGCAATACCTCAAGAATGTTCAACATTTTCGTCATTTGAGCAAACAAAAGTACGCGATGATTTTCAGTACGAAGGCGCTTCAGTAGGATGTCCAATGTTTGGAGTTTACCAGAATCCTATGATAAAAAATAGTTTCAGTGAGCTAAGTCAAAAAATTTCACCTCCCCTAGAATAAAAGCATAATGTTATGTTTAAACACCACAGCCACCAACTACCGCACATGGCTTCAGGGAAAGAACCGCAAAACATGGCCATTATCATCAATAAGGCTTTTGCATGGCAGTGAAGTTCTTCATTCATCAGATAGCCAGCAATGTGGTGCCAGTGCTCACACCAAGTATAATGCATTTAAAAGAAAATACTTGAGAGGTTGTATTTCTGTTACCGTAAGCATTTTAGCGGGATCGAAGCTCCGCATGGGCGGACTAGAACCAAAGATCCTGTTTGATAGCTCAAGAACCGGCTTGAATGAAAATTCTTTCGTATTGATCTCTTCTATCAAGTGATGAGAAATAGGCCTTCTAGGGCCATTAAACTCAGATGTGCGAGCAAACCCAATAAACAGCCTCTTTGCCCAAGGATGGTGCAACTGTTCAACAGTTTGATATGCAAAGTTTCTGTCGGAGCAATTAGCATTTATCTGTGAAGAGAACAAAGAGATAACAATAAGATATACAACATTAAGGTGAAAATAGATGGGTAGAATTTTTAATACATTATAATCTTCGTGAACAAGGATACTAGTTTTCTCTCATTTCAAAGCTTACCAGAGGAGCTCTTGCTCGAGGAATATATGCATAGGATGAACGCAAGAGCCTGATGTTTGATATGAACCTTTCCTGATGAGAAACAACTAAAGGTTCAAATGGAGCTTCTCCAGCACCTGTCGCAAATCTTCTCCTGAGCAATCTAGCCTCAGAATTTGTTGGTAACAGCAGCATCCGTGTAACAGCTCTTACTTTTCCTTTATCCAATTTATCGTATTCAAGGTCATTGCTCTCCAAATGCATAAAAGTGTCTAATATTTCATCTATAAACTGTCTATCCCACCACATTACAGAAAAGAACAACCTCTCGAGTAAAGAACACCTTGCTAGAAATGAGACTACTGAGGGAGAAAGATTTATTAAACGGGTAAAACCGAAGGTTCCAGAACTTGTGGAAGGCATATCTGAATATTTTAAAAAAGTTGATTGATGAATATTTTCAGTTGAAAATATATTAAAAAGCCTCTCAGAGATTCCTGAGGTGGAAGGCCAGAAACTGGATAAGGTGTTCCGGCACTTCTAACAATTTCTTGATAGAGAAGCTTAGGAACCTGAAAACATGAAACCACTATAAAGGTCACGTTACGAAAGAAAAAAAAAGGTCAAAAGTTCATAGTAACAAAACAATTAAAACGTTAAAAAGTACCTTGTATGATATGGGATTACAATCTCCAGAGTACCAAACGTCCTCTGATTCCCCAAAGGAAGGAGGAAGAAGGGAGTTGGGAATTTCTGCAAAGTGCAAGTATGAGCTACCTTCATTTCGCTCAAATAATTCCGGATGGTTGCAGACCTATCATTTAACAGAAAGGGACAGTACCTTAAGTCAGACTCATCACTCAACTTGGAAAAAAAAAACGAAGAAGGTTTTAAATAACAAAAAGTTGCAGATCATAGTTTCGCACCAAAAGTTTTTCAATTTCAACTCGATACCAAACGGATGAAGCAAGAGAAACAATAGCAAAAGCAAGAAACAATTTAATAGCATGATTTCTATGAATGCGCCAAAACAAAAACTTTAACTTGTCAAGAAAGAAAAAGTACCTTGCGTAATTGAATAACAATATTCATCAGATTTACAATTTTTTTATCGTTTAGATGCCCACGATGACCATCTAGAAGCTCAGACAACGAAATTTTGTTCTTTATAGCCTGATAAAAAGCTTGTTGACGTGAACTTAGTTTACAATGCAGCGTGATTTCCTTCTTCAAAGTCATTTCTGATATGACGTCTTTCTTAACTCTCCGCAACATGAATGGCTTAAGGACTGCATGCTGTCAGAAAATAAAACAAAATTCAAGCTTCATAAATAGTCAAATAAATAGTAACCTAACTTGCAAAAGAACCAGTAGATTCAGAAAACTAAAGGCAAATTTAAAGATCATTTAAAAAAGGGCACTACAAATCAGGCGAAGAAGTTGCACTAAAATATTTCCAAATAATAAAACATCTAAGAATAACCAACGAGCAGTTTCAAACAACCACCAGTAGGCTAGTGATCAGGAAAACTAAAAAAACTTGTTCCTTTTCTTCTTCATCAAATCCTCTGATCTTCCATTTTCTTTCTTTATATGATTATCATTATTATCAGAACCATCATCATCATCATTCCAATTTTTAAGGAACTACTTACTAAATCTTCATCGTTCTAACTAGTACATGTGGAGTTAGCCTAGCTCAAACAAGTCTTTTATGCCATTTATTCATAATAGACAATCAAAATGAAAAAAATAAAAATAAACAATACCAGTCTGTTAAGCTGATGCTCATTTAGAGTACCACCATGCTCTGCGTGGCTCTCAATGCTGCCAAGGTTAACCAGAGCATAAGAAAAATACAATATTTACCACCTCAGAATAAGATACAAGTAAGAAGCAATACCCCTTAGAAAACCATTCATTAAATTGCTCATGACTATCAAATAGCGTTGGCATGATGAAATGAAGAAGGGCCCATAACTCAGCCATGTTATTTTGTATAGGTGTTCCAGTCAATAGCAAGCGATTTCTACAGTTGAAGCTGAGCAATGTCTTCCAACGTATGCTGCACAAAAGAATTATGAAAGCAGAAACGCATCAAGCAAAACAGTTTCCTAGAACAAGATCTAATCTAATCATCCCTATTAGTCATCTTTCCTAATGACAATGATCAACAGGATGACAGAGAATAATCATGTTTTGCATTACAAAGAATCGTCAAGACAACAACAAAATCAGAAATGCAGCTCAGCTAACCTATTTGAGCTCTTTATGGCTTGTGCTTCATCCAAAACCATATACTGCCACTTCACCCTACGCAAATACTTCTCATCCGAAATGAGCAGCTGATAGCTCGTAATCAGTATGTGAAATCCAGCTTCCCTAAGAAGAATGAAGAAAATTTATTTAATGCAATAAATTTTCAGATACAGGAATTCCTCAGGAAATTTACCCCTGTTAGGAAAAAAAGAGAAAAAATAGTGTACCTTCTATATAGGCGCTTTGGGTTAATATTTTTCCTTAGAACCATCCTTTCAGGAAGTGCACCCCAGTATGGAAGTGTCTTCAAATCAGGACAGAAACGATTGACTTCATCAGCCCAATTATTTAAGACGGATGAAGGTGCAACAACCAAAAAAGGGCCCCATATATTTTTCTCCTGCATTGAGTTAAGAAAAAGAATAAGAATTATAATAAAACCTAAAATCTTAACAAAGGCGTATGGATAGTAGCCATTTTATCCCTGGGCATTGTAGTTATAGTACCCCTACTGCTAGTTAAACTTGTTGCTATTTACGACTTCTTTTATATTTTTTTACAAGAAAAAAAGTCAAAAAGGACCTTGATCTAATATTTTCAATTTATTCATTGGCATTTAAAAATTGACCCAAAATAGTCCCTCTGTTGAACTATTTTGAAACAATTTGAGAAGTTGAACTATTTTGGATTAAATTTAAGAGTTAAGAGACTAAATTAAAAAACGTTAGATGTCTGAGATAATAACAGCACCTTATATATAGTCCTTGGATCATTTTAACCATTTCTCATTCTTTTACTATTCAGTTATGCTAGGAGAAGTACTCTCCCACTGCAAAAATAAAATAAAAGAAATTTTTTTTTTTTACTATTCAGTTAAGCTATTTTGGAGGTTGTAGTCCTTGTACACCCCTTTCATTGATTTGGATGGGAATTCCTCTACTAAGGACTAGGCATTACACTCTATTTCTACTGGCAAACTACTTCAGAGGCAGTTAAGTTGTTACACCTCTAATTTTGTCAGTGATATTATATCATCTTTCCCTAGAACTGATACCGATTCTTACATCTATGGCTTTCTTTTGTCTTCAATGTTAAAAGCTTCCTTAGGGGCTGATACCGATTCTTACATCTATGGCTTTCTTTTGTCTTCAATGTTAAAAGCTTCCTTAGGGGGTATGCATGTTCTACTACAAAATATATGAATCATGAATAAAATCAAAGTTGAATTTGACAATTATTTGGAATTGCACTTGGATGATCTTGTGCTAATCATATCAATTAATAAAGATATAAATGTATAACTAGATGATCTATGGCATCTAATTAATAATTTTGATTGAATTTTCTTCTTTCAATTTTCAATCTTGTATTTACAAGTTGAATGTGTGAATCATTTGACTACGGCGTAAGGGTGACTACCTAATTCTTTGGGGTCATATCCTAGTATTGACATGAGGCCTAGATTTCTTACGTTATAGTATATTCTTCCATTAACCTGCTTTCTTCTACATAACATATTATGGCTTTGATAGTGTTAATGATTTTATTCAAATTTGACATTATTGGATCCTAATTGTGGTGAATAAACTGTAATTGACAACTGATTTTGCATAGTTAGAATTTCTTATTGATGCCTTTGAATTTATTCTATCATTCTACTATAACTTGGGTTCTAAATATCAAATCTTTTTTTGCACCAAAATAAAGCAAGTTTTGCATATTTAGTAGGGTTTTCGGTTTGCATATCCCAAGTTCATTTGCATAATTTATAGAATGTGCATGAGGTTGTTCGTAGAAAATTTCCTACTAAATATGAAAATAATAACCTTACTGCATATGTGAATAAAAGGTACATGAAATTTAAACATGGTGATAAGGTCATGGTGCATTTGGAAGGCTTCCATCAAGAACCATTAAGAAATAAAGTACGAGAAAAGTAGGGCCATATAACTTCTCAGAGCAATAAACTAGAGCCTACAAATTCAAAATTTTAGAAAATTCTAGTATTAATCCAAACTTCAATTTGTCTAACTTTATTTGATAAACTGTTATTAATTTCTTGAATTATTCTCTCTTTCCACCTCCTCTTTGTGAACCTGCATCCAATCCTATGTCAAATAACTAGATATAGCTTTGTTACTAAAGTTATTTTACGCAAAGAGATTAAGTCCTATTACAAATGGAGCATACTAGAGATATTTAGTATAACGGCATTATAGACCTCTTTGTAATGACTCATGTATTACTTTATAAAAGGCACAATATTTATATAAATATCAATATCAAAAGCCCAATTTGTTAGAATCAAATTTTTTCAAGTCAAGAAGATTGATGTTGGACAACAGTTGCAGCTACAATGACACCTTTGCTAACTACGCATGCCATTACTTACAGCTTCTATTACTATTCTATATAACTTTGGAGGTTATTATTAGTGTTATACTTTTTGTCGAAATAATCATGACATGAATCCTTTAAATCATTGTGTTAATATCTTTCCTAGCGGCAGTTGTATACTTGAATCTGATAAAAAAATGTAAAACGTATTGTTAAATAAGCAAGGGTTCCACATTATGGACAATAAAAGAAGTTATGAAACTAGAATTATGTTAGATCTTAATATAACTCTTACAAGTAAATTAATGGAATTAATAGATATTATAGTTAAAAAAGATAAATATTTTATGTGTTCAGAAACTAAATGAGTTGGGAGAATAAGATTGATAGTTTAATTTTAAACTTTGGTATTCAAGTAGAAATTCATAGAAATGGTGTACTGATTATAGATAAAAATTTGAAGGATAATGTTATAAATATTAATAGATGTGGAGATATAATTATACTTTAAAGATTATTGTTGATATTAAGATTATCAATGTTATAAGTGTTTACGCTCAAGTAGGTTTGGATGTAAAAAAAGAAAAATTTTATAATGAATTAGAAAGATTAAAATAAAGATCTCTCAAGAAAAGTATTTATTGAAGGAGATTTAAATATACGTGTTGGTAGAGTGGTAGAAGATTTTAAAAGTATTCATGGTGGTTATGGATTTAGGATGAAGAAGGTAGGACTATTATAAATGTTGTGTGATAGAAAAATTCCACTTAAACTTAAGGAAAAATTTTATAAGATGATGATAAGATCTGTAATGACTTATGATGCAAAATGTTGGCTAATAAAAGGGAAGCATAAGAGTAAGTTAAGTGTTACAGAGATGAGGATGCTTAGGTGGATGAGTGGCTTTACTCTTAGAGATAAAATGCAAAATGAGTATGTTGGAAAAAGTTGGAGTAATCCGGTGGCGGATAAGAATAGAGAGTCCTTAGATGGTTTGGCCACATATAAAGCGCCCGGCCGTCGATGACTGTTAGGAAGTAGATATTGCCCTTTAAGAAAGGTAGAGTGACCTAAAAGTCTTGGTTAAGATGTATAAAAAATGACCTTAGTATACTTGAATTAAATGAGAATTTGACATAATAGGATACAATGGAGACAGGATTCATGTAGCCGACCCCACTTAGTGGGATAAAGGCTTGTTGTTGTTGTTATTCAAATAATATTCTATTACTTAAGAGTCATAACTATACTATTTGCTTTTAAGGGAGGACTAATATGAGTTGTTAAGGTGTTACACCTCCATTTCTATGGTTGGTATTATATCTTATTTTCTCAGGTACTATTGCTAATTCAAACTTTTTTAGCATCCCCTATCTTTAACTTCAACCAAAGAACATACAAATTCTTCTACTACAAATAGGAGTTACGGATAAAATCAAAGTTAAAATTATTCATAATTATAAAAATTGAATTGAACGAATCTTATGTCAATCATATTTATTAACTAAAGAATGGGAGTTGATAAATAAATGATATAAAATGTAATTGATAACCTAGATCAAAGTTTAAAACCGTGAAATCATAAACTGAGATATTTTACTTTAGTAAGGCGAGGTATAAAACTTGAGATAGATCAAAGTGTAAGCTTTGAGCAAAAAAATTTTAAAAATAAAAAAAAGCCAGGCTACCATTTATCAACATTAGTTAAAATGCTAATAAAATGACAATTACAACATTTTTCCTAGAACAACTAAAGCAATAAACCAACTATGGATGGAGAGTACTTATATATTGTGTGATCCTCTTGATTCAAAATGAATCCAATAAAAACTTCACCTTATATTTAATAAATAATATTTTCGTATCCACCTCTTTTTATTTATGATTCTAGTATTGATTCATATTACTACATCAATGCAAATTCTCTTAAATTAATGTCTCATCCAATTCCTTGTTATTATTAATAATATGCAATAATTCTGAACAATTAAGTGATAAATTAATAAATATGAAAGTTCATAGTTCCTATGATTTCATCCCTTCTTTTCTCAAATATTAGAAAACATTACGATAATACTATAACACAAGAATTTGATATTAAACAAATATCAATTAAGATAATTTATAGTATTGTTAACATTCAACTATACATTTAAGTAATGTAAGATTCAATTTGGACCATCACAAAATATCTTATGATGATTAATGATGTCTTCTCACAATTTTAATCATATGCGAAATAATACTTCAATCTTCCACTCTATTCTACATTTAGCTTTAATAAACTTAAAACCTTATATCAAATTAAATTTATCATACATATGTACTTCGTAATTTAGTAAACTTGAATTAAATGAGAATTTGACACATAATAGGACACAATGGAGACGAAGGATTCATGTAGCCGACCCCACTTAGTGAAATAAAGGCTTGTTGTTGTATATGTACTTCCTAACTTATTATAAATTGCATTCAAAGTGAACCACAAAATTTATCATAAAAAATAACAAAAAAAAAAAACTTATAAAAGGCTCCTAATAACTTCTTCTGCTAGCCCTCAACTTCGTCTCTCAGACTCAACTCGATTATGAACGTGCAATAAACTCAAGATCGACATGATCTCAATCCAATCTCGCATTCGCATGAAGACTAACTCCTATCGAGCAATCGAACTCACAACCCTAAACTCTAAGGAGTCAAATGAGCTAAAAAGTTAAATGAGTTGATATGGCTATCCAAAGGGACATATTATAATATAATATAATATAATAGTTATATAAGATACATAACTATATATAGTATAGCATATATTGATATTATATTATATTATAATATAATAAATAAATAATTTTATATAAACTCATTTAAGTGTTGCCTCAACTGCCTCGAGGATATGATTCATACTTGTTGATGACAAATGATACAATATTGTGCAAAGGTCTTCATGGAGCAAGAGAAATAACTAGATATGCATCATTTTAAATATAACAAAATATTTAAAAATTATGAATGAAAATAAAAAAATATATATGAAAAACTATTAAATTGAAAGATTAAATACCATGATAATAAAAACAACAAATATAGTGCTTGAGTTCAAATACTCAACACCTCAATAACTTAAAAACTTTCACAAAATAGGTTTAACAATTCATGCAACCGTTAACATGAACAAAATGAAAGATGATAATTCATAGAGCTAACTGCAAATGATTAGAACAAGACTAATGACGATGATGATGATCATATTTAGCAATACACTTAGAATAAAGCCTCAATCAGGTTGCTTGTTGTTGATGAAGAATACTCTAACTTTAAACATCATAGTCATTTAAATATGATAAAAAATTTGAGATCACTCTAACATATGTTTATTCCAATTATAAATTAATAACACAATGATATGAAAACAAAAAAAAAATGAAGGCTAAACAGCTGTAAAAACTCAATTTTTGATAAAAGATATCTGAAATTTAATTTTCAAATTAAAAACTAAAATTTTAATCTCTAATTAAAAAAAAAAATTCTACAACCTCAGCTAAGTTTCACTTCATTTAAACTTGCAAACCAAACAAATGAAACAAATGAGATAATGGACATGGGTATGCAAATTTATTGTGATTGCTAATGCTCAAGAGAGGAACTCATTAGAATGGATAGATCGCACAAGTGAGATTGAGTGGAGCTTACTACAAAGAACCAATCGGTCAATAGAGAGCAAGGTCAAAGTTCATGAGTAATGTACAACATGAGGTGAACAATCAAACGACACAATGGTTCATTCACTAATCACCCAAGGGGACTTGTATATATATGTGTGTGTACTTTTATATATTTATAGATCTAACACCTAAATTTTAATATTCACTTATGTAACATTTGAATCTTTAATATCACATCAAAAATACTACTATTATTAATATTATTTTTTAAAAATGAAATATATATATATATATATATATGTATACATATTAAAATGTAAGCAAAAGGATGTAAATATAAAATAATTGTATGGTATGTATGTGAATTTTCATTATTTTTTCATATCAAATCTTATAATCAACTTACATCCACCATAATGTGTCATTGACCATGCATGGCACACAAATAAAGCGTGCTATTTCGGTGTGTTGTACTACCATCCAAATGGCACCGAAGCTTGAAAGTGTGCCATGCTGAGCCATCAATGGGCCATTTTGAGACATTAATATGTATGATATGCTTTGACTAAAAAAATGTAAACCTTACTAATGATAATGAGGCTTAAGCCCTGAGATATTTTTTGTACACATACAATCAAAACACACCAATAGGAGTGCACATTGAACAACTGTTTAAAACATGACTTTGATTAAAATTTCTTTCAATTTTTAATCTTGTGTGAGCAAACTAGATCTGTGATTCCTACCAATATGATATAACTACTTGTTTTCAAGAGAAGTCATCGCCTTGTAATACAATCAGGCTTGTTTTTTTTTTTACTTCAATAAATTCCTTTTTGACATAATTTCTTCCATATAATTTACTATTAATTCATTAATGTTCATAATTTTATTCAAGTTTTACACATCCAGGAAACTAATTGCGGTGAATAAATTGCAACTATTAAATGATTTTGTGTAGTTCAAATTCTCATTAATTTATTCAAAATTAAAAAAACCATTGCTCTATAATTTGGGCTCTAATTCTCATATTTTTTGTTTGCATATAAAAAATAAAAGTATTTGCATACTTAGTAGTCATTGATCCATGAATCCTAAGTTTCCTTGCATAATTTACATACTTTGTTTTATGTTAGTTGCGTTTGGAAATCCTAACCCTAATC
The DNA here is from genome assembly GCA_021442155.1 of Cymbidium sinense. Lineage (NCBI taxonomy): Eukaryota > Viridiplantae > Streptophyta > Magnoliopsida > Asparagales > Orchidaceae > Cymbidium > Cymbidium sinense. The sequence goes on from CM038217.1 coordinate 9,629,744, forward strand.
CATCCAACATCACGTACCCAACATATGAAATCCTACCAATGAAGGGTTTGGGAAGGGGTTGTTGTACATAGCTTTGCCCTAGCATTTGCAGAGAGGCTTCCAAATAAAGGCATAACCTAAGAGCTTAACAATATAATCTAAAAACATCATAAACAGTTATAAAGAATAGTAGTAAATGAAGTATCAGAAAGAATATGAAGTAATAAAACCTTATAAAAGGTTAAACATTTGAATTATTGCTTTGTAGAACAGAAAAGCCGGATAGTATTTTGAATATGATCAATACAAAAATAAGCACTTATTTCAAGCAACATAAAACAACAAACCTCAGCAAGATGCGCCAAAAATGCCATGGCCTGAATGGTCTTTCCTAACCCCATTTCATCAGCAAGGATGCCATTCAAACCCTTCATGGATAAGAATGAAAAAAATGCCAGTTAAAAATACTCACATTCTAAAGAATCTCATTAACAACGTAGCAATGCATATTTTTGACCCAAAAGATTACCTGCTCATAACAATTAACAAGCCACTGTAACCCTTTTAATTGATACTCTTTAAGAGTGCCTTTAAAGAGCTCTGGAGCTTGTACGGAAGATTTTATGGGCATTGTTGATCTGTAAATAAAAATATCCTATTTAGTTCATTAAAAGTAAAGTTCCAACAAGAAATATTGGTGGGATGGAATCATGAAGATGTGGGATTTCATTGACTGGGCGAGGTAGTGTCAAGAACAAAATAAATAACATGTTCACCCTTCATGAATAGAGTCCTTTGAACTTACGGGTGCAGAAGGTCCATGTTAGAAGATCCAGTAATCGATAATTCATTTGCTGCATCTGTGGGTTCAGCAGCTTGTCTAAGCTTCATGCATTCGCTATCAAATTCATCTGTTATCTTCCTCTGCTGTGATGCAGCATGTTGTGCTGCTTTTAGAGCTTGCTTCTTTAATTCAGCTTCTTCAGAATCCTCTTCTTCTCCAGATTTAATATCTGCACTTGATTTCCTTTCTTCATCTTCACCCTCTGCGACAGGTAAAGTTTCAGTGGGTTGTGAAGAGGCCTTGTTTTGCATAAAATGACTGTAAAGCTCAGTTTGTGATAGTAGAAAGTTGAGCCTCTGCTGCTGCCTCTTTGCTTCTCGAAGCTCTTCTTCACGCTTTAGAGCTTCAGCAGCATCTCGTTCCTCTTTTTTCCTTACCTCTGCCTGTCCACAGAGTTTTAATGTTAAAAATCATCACAAAAGGCCCGCTGTAACAAACATCAGACAGTTAAAGTGAACAAAAAATTTGCAACCAAAGTCCTTACAATTAAGGCAAACAATCCATTTTTTGCTTTAAATGTAAAAATATCTACTAAGCATCACAAACAAATAACCATCCTTGTCAAGCATTATTTTGTTATTGCAGCACAAAAAAGAATACAAATTTGATCTCCTGTCACACTAATCAGCACTTTAAAACTCAATGCAATTTGATCACAAATTTCAACAGGAATTAAATCAAATGCATAAAAAAAATGCGAGGGATGCATTCAAATTGATATCTCAACAGCACCGAAAAGCACCGAAAAGCACTGAAAAAAGGGTTCCATCGCAAAAGCAAAAGCTACTAACAGAGAATAAACTTGTAACATTATCGCATTAAATTTACTTCCCAAAGCAAGGTGCACCACAAAAGCTATTGCACCAGGAAATAAACGGAAAACTCCATAGAAAGTCAACATTTTTCTTTCCACTACAATAGGCTTTGCCACATGTTTAAGAAACATGGAAACTCCATATACGTAATGTATCCATTGCTGATATTTACTGTATTTGTATTTGTGATTACAGATTATCATCACTAGTAATAGCCTTATCATATTTATTTGGTATGGTTAATTTGTGTGATTACACCACTAATACATTTCAAATATGCCATTTGGTGTAGCCAAAGTTTGAAAAGAAAAAGTTTTAAACTATAATACGTGCCCAATTATATGACCCATATGTGGAAATTGTGCGTCAGATAAAAAACAATACATAAAGCTCATGGCATACACAAATTAATCCCTAATGGTGTGTAATGTTACTCTTTGTAGTTTACTTTGAAGTTTAATTTGTAAGCAGTTTCAATGCATCAACTGTAAAATCATGGCTGAACCAAATTAATTATTTCCTATAACCATGAGATGTTCTGTCATTTATTTTAAAATGTTCACACTTCTATTTACAAGCCGTTTCAATGCTTCAACTGTCCATATGCCTTATGATGTTTCTGAAGGCATAAGAAAAATGATTACTGTGGCGCAAGTACAAAGTAAGACATGCTAATGAGACTCAAAATTTAACTAAAACGTGGCTAACTTTTGTATATTCCACAAGAGGTATAGATACACTACCCATGATTGCACAGGATCACAAGTACTTGAGAAGAATAGGCTCATATGTTTAACAATGAATGAATAACATCAAAGAGCTTGCAAAAATCAAGTAATTAAAAATATATATATAATTTCACCTGCTCTTTATCTACTCTCTTCCACAATATCAGCATGTCTCTAGCTAGCTTCCTTGTGCGAATAGCAGCAGTTCTCATCAACTTGAGTGACCTGCTAACTTTTAGTTTTACCTGATAAAAGTAGCATGTGTTAGAAGCAAGAAGTAGTAGCAACCCATCCAAGAGATTAAAAAGGGAGAAGATTGAGATAAACCGGACAATTAACAATTGTGAGAAGGAAAAAAGAAATGACATGTGAAAAAAAACTAAACCTAAGCATTGATACCTCTTTTTGGCATGCTTCTGAACAGCGTTTGGCATCAGCTATTTGTTTACGAAACGAGTTTATTAATAACTTTTGATGTTTAGGAATATCTCGTCTTGCAATAGTAACCCAAGCTTTCCCAATTTTATCTATCTCCTCTCTTTCAATCACAGAAGGGTCTTTTTTCACTACTTGCATCTTAGGCAAACTGCGTTCAACAATCTAAACAAGTACCAAAAGTATATTACACAAAACAAATAACTAAGACAACAAAATGAACCTTTATAAAGTGACAATATCATACCTCATATGAGTCTCCTCTTTCCAATACTTTAACATAATAAAGCTGCAAGATACCAGTCTCTGACATAATTAGCCGTCGAATCCTACCAGCTGCACCTTCAGGAATTGAATGAGGATCCAAAGTAACATCAACTTTGAGAGTAAAATCTTGACTTGAGTTATTTGATGAAAGAGCCTTCAATCTGGCTTGGAGCGATTCATATTGGGGTTGAGGTTCACTCAACCTCCTCGATTTTGACTATCCTGTCTCCTATTGGAAGCAATCATAGCTGCTAGTGACCGTAAATCCAAAGTGTCTTTAAGGAAATTCTCTTCTATCTTGATTTCTGAATAACTCGGTAGCTTAAACATAGTCATAAGCTTGTCATAAGTTGGAGGGATACGATATGTAATTCCCTCCCCAATATCCAAATAAGAAGAATCCATGGTGGAAGCAAACCTATTGCTTCCCGCATATTCCGACTCAAAATCAGCTTCATAGCATTCAGGTGAGATATCCATTTCACGAAATATCTTCTCCTTTTTGACAGAAACTAAAGGTTCATTGCTCAACTTCCCGCTTTCAAGCCATGATTCCTTTTAGAAATAGGCACTGCCATACGAACAGAACCTAATGCTGAGGAAGAATCTTTAAGGTTCACTCTCCTGTACTTCTGCACATGTTCACTAAGCATTGATCGATAATGCTCATCAGAGATTCCAGTTCCATAGCCATCATCATCCTCATCATTTTCTCCATCTTCTTTCCTTATGAAAGAGTTCAAACCACCCTCAGATTCAAACATCACCTTGTTCAGCCTCCTTGTTCCGTCCGAAGGCCTGTCTATTACAGCCCCATTAGAGCGATCCAACAATGTCCCTTGTTCTGATGACCCAAACAGAAACGATCAAGAATATGCAGTCATATTAACAAAAAGGTAATTCATCACAATTTTAACGGGCACCTTAAAAATTACCAAACTCGTGTTCACATGGAAATCCAAAATAAACTAATTATTCTCGAGTATGCAACAAAACTGGGCAGGTATTGAACCAAATTTAAATTTAACAGAAAACACAAACGAGCAAATTGATATGGCTAACAAAGTATACCCGACCTTGGCTCTCATCCTGACTACTGTTGCCATAATGATTAAAATCATCATCAAGTCGTGGAAGTTGATAGTTCGTCAAAGACTGCATGGAAACCAAGAAGAAACAATAAAATTAAAACAATCAGCATATATACATAATATTTCAATGAACATGAAAACTACTCTAAGTTAAAAAAAAAAAAAAAAATACAACCGAAGACCTCCAAGCACAGAAACACATGCTCAAAACATTTGCATTACTCCTATCACAAAAAACAACAAAACTACCGTAATATCAATATATAAGAAAAAAACAATTTGACTGCTAGCACAAGGCAACGGCGGTCTAGGAATTACAATAAAAAAACAAAGGCCAAAAATTCAGGGCATCAAGGAAAAGTCCAGTGTTCCCGGTAGAGAGAGGACCCATAAACTCTCCAACCACAACGAGGCGGAAAACGGAAGCTTACCTCGAGATTGAAGAGATTCGAATATGAAAGCCCGTTCTTGTTGCCTCGCCTCGGCTCCATCCTCGGCCTCCGCTTCAATACACACGTACGGAGAACAGAGGAATAAGAACAGCCCGAATCATAGGGAAGCCCTAACCCTAGGTCGCGCTGCGTCGCCGTCTAACGACGGAAACGAGGGCGAAGAGTTAGAGGAGCACGAGGGAGATAGCACGTGACAGTAGCACGTGTGACCAGGCCAATGGAGTTGTAGGGGAAACGAGAGGAAGCTAGGGATGGAAAAAGGCATTGTGAGCGTGTGAAGAGGAGATAGAGAGAGAGTTGCGAGATTGTGGAGGTGCAGAGACAACCAGGTTAGGGAAACGAAAGATGCTATCGTGCACCGCATAGTGGGGCCCGTTATCCGGCGCCAGGGTTTCGTTTAGTCCGGTTCCGGATGATGAAGAGAGGCGAAGGGTAAAAATGGCGCGGACCGGTCGTTGGAGTTAGAATTGGCGCACTGCACCATCCAATCTGCCTTAGGTGTAACGGTGGAAAATAAGTAAATTGAACGAACATATTAATTACATTTTCATTTAGAAAATATGATCGAAATTTTATTTTAAACAGAAATATTTTTATTATAATGTCAGATATATCCCCTTAAAATTTCACGAACATGTTAATGATAAAGCTGCTATTATTAAATATCTAAACATTAATCTATGATATCAATTTTGAGCAAGTTTTCTATAATAGGGAACTATTACAAAAAAACTTGCACGAGACTACTACCACAAATTGATATCTGGAATCATTCAAAATAATTTATATGTCAACTAATATCATTTAATTTTTATATTTATTAAATTTGATAGTTATATCAACCATTTAAAATTAAGAATAAATCACTATTAAATTAAGAAAACCTGAATATATTGTATAAAGTTGTCTATCAAAATTGTGTAGAAATTGGTGGTATTTGTGTTGTATATTTATACATTAAATCTCTTGTGTGTAATTTGAACTAAATTTTAATGCCTATTTATTAACTTTAAGATAATGTTATTTTATATACATATATCTATGCATGCACGCAACACACTGTAGACACACAATACACACACACACACACACACATAATACACATATATATATATATATATATATATATATATATATATATATATATATATATATATATATATATATGAGATGCATTTTATGTATGGATGTGGATGTATCATGGATGTTGTAGGCTTTTAGCTCATCAATATAGTTTGAACTTAATAAATGTGTATGGCACACCCATAAGAGGAGTGAATTAGTGTTTGATTTTTAAAGCATTATTAAAATCTAATGGTTGATAATAAATTTTTTAAGGAAATAGAAAGCAACAAAATATTTTTATTTTCTAAAAATTGATGAGAAATTTGAATGTACAAAATAATTATTTAATAAGATTAGTAATAGTAAATTATTTCTTATCTTTTTCAACTTGATATCACTCAATATATTTGTTGACCTCACTTTTGGAGTGAGATTCAATCTTCCCATCTTAGACCTAGGAGTCTTCTTGACACTAGGATTTTCTTAGTCATATGTCACTTATAATGACAAAGTGAACACTTAACCCTAATCTAAGGACTTAGGAGGACTTGTCATAGGTTTAGGCTATGTCTTAAGATCTAAAGAAGTCTACTTATCCTATGGTCTAACTCATGACTTATGCCTATCCAATCATGCAAAACCAAACCTCAAATCAATACGATCAACCCTAATTGAATTTTATTCCATATCCAAGCTCCAAGCTAAAATGATTTAAACCTAAATTCATCTTAATCCTACAATCATTCAATCTATGGACTTAGCCAAGATTCCTTCAATCAAACTTAATTCAATTGATTATCACAAAAGCACTCCAACCATTCAAACCTTCATTCCAAACTCTACTAAAAGCTACAATCAAGACCAATTGACCAAAATCAATTCACTTAACCTAAGCCAAAATGTCCAAATGAGCCAAAATCCAATTAAACCGAAATTAATTGCAATCTAAGACATCAACAAATCTCAAATCAATTATCAAACTCAATTTAACTCAATTCAACCCAAAATCAACTCAATTGACCCATTAGGTTCACTTGACCCAAAGTGACCTAAAGGACCCTTTTGAGCCAACTCCAATCCAACCCAAATTGGGTTGAACCAACCCATTCAAACCTCCTATATTGATTATTGATCACCCTTGATTGGCAATCAATTGGGTCAAACCAAGCCAATTTGGTCACTTGATCAAGTTAACCCTATTAACCATCATGAACCAAAATGAATCAAATCCCATCCCAATTCAAATCAATTGAAACTAATAATACCTACCAATCATAAATTGATCCTTGAATATGCATTGACCATAAATTGAGCCAAACCAAGCCCAATTGACCTCTCTTGACCCAAGTTGACGTAATTTGATCTAAAAGGACAAATTGGGCCAAATCTTAATCCAAATTGATTGCAACCAATGATTCAAATACATTCCAAATTGATAATTGAACATGATCAAACTCTTGGTTGAACCTAATTTAACCAAGTCAACCCAATTGACCCATATAGCCTAAATTGACCTGAAGGGTCAATTTGGTCTAAATCATTCCTAAACCAAAATTGATTACAATCAAAGCCTATAATCATCTTCAAATGATCAATAACATAAACCAACACTTAACCCAAGCCAATTTAGTCAATTTGACCAAATTGATCAACTTATCCCATTTAACTCATATGAACCCATATAAGTCAAATTCAAATCCAATCAAAATCAAATTAAACCAATTGAACCCAAACATCCCAAATCATTATTTGAACTTGACGCAAGTCTTGGTTTGGCCCAATTTGACCAATTGGTCAAACCTAACCTAGCTCAATTTGACCTACATGAGTCAAATTGAGCCAAACCTACTCAAATCAAGCCCAAACTCATTCAAACTTGGCATGATCCATCCTTAGGTCACCATGAGTCAGCCTAAATCCAACCTAAGCTAAACTAAACCCGAATTGACCCATTACCCATTAGGTAAAGCTTTCTAAATGGGACAAAACTCATAGTTGGATGGTCAAACCTACTCTCCTACTCTTGGCTGCCTCCCTAAGCTCAAATTGGATATGAGGACCACTGGCTCCCGATCCAAAGATGGGTTAGTTAATGAGAGAGGTGAGCTAACTCACCTCCTCCCATTAGCACACCTAGGAAACCAATGACACTCCACCTTAGCCCTTGCTAGGCAACTTCTCTCACTTAGCCACTCAAACTGAGCCAGCTTAACACCTTCCCTTCCACCCACGGCCTCCTGTGCCGGCCAAACATTTGCAAATTTCAAAACAAATCCAAACCGTCTGATCCCATGGAGGAGAGGGTATACTCTCCCCATCTCGATTCAAACAGATAGAGAGAGCATTCCTAAAGTTAGAGAGAGTTGAAATAAACTCCCCTGAGCTTTCCCCACATTCCCTGAGCCTCTTATCCTCAGAGACACCAAACCCAAAACAAGATAGAGCCTATCTTCATCTAACCTCACTTAACCTCCACCATTTTTAAATTAACTTCACCCACATCTTCCCTTGCTCCGACGATCAAGAAAGAATCATTTCCCGATCAATTCAAGAACTGAGACCCAACCAAGATCAATTATGGTGAGGATTCTGATGGTGTTTGGTCCACAGAGCCACCGACGAGGAGGCAAGGAATGAGCTTCTTAGTAGGGCTTCATCTCTTTAAGATGAAGCTACCTCGGTTGACCACTAGTATTGAGCTTTGACAAGGTAAATTTCGATAAATAGTAGAAAATCCAATTTTTGTTAGGCTTTTGTGAAGAAAATTATGTTTTCATGCAAATCCACCATATGATCCCTCTAAATCCCCTCTTGAAGCTTTTGGAGTTGATCCCGACACCTCACAAGCTCCGACGAGCTCAAATCGAGCGGAGGTGGGCGGACAATGTCTTTCGTCTCTCGGGGGATGAAGGATCATCCATTGTCCATTTCGCATGATTGGAATGGACATACATGATTAATCCGATTTAATCCTTAAGAACATGGATTAATCTCGTCGATCTTAAATGGGACGGCACGCCGCGCCACACATCGGTGGTGACATTTAAGTGATCCACGACGCCACATGGAAAGCACTTCCATGTCAGCCTCTCATGTGGCGCCGATAGGATTAGGGATTAATTAAGGTTTAACATGAGATTTAATTAGCCAGAACTTAATAAAATTATAACTAATTGTAGAAAAATTCAAAAAATCCAAATAATTACATTTAGAAAGGTAAAATAGAGGAGAATTTAATAAAAATAATTTTATTATATTTTGAATAGTGATGATTAAAGCTTAATTAGGGTTTGAATGTTTCTTTAATTAGCTTAATTAAGCCAATTACTTGGGTAATTAATCTCAAATTTGGCATGTTGATTTAATGGGATGACCTCTGCCTCCTATGATTTTATTGTGATTTATTAGCTATGTAATTAAGAGAATTTTAATTACCATTTTAAATAAATTTAATGATTATTTAAAGTTCCAAATAGTAAGAATTAATTAATTTAACTTCATTAATCCTTGATTAACAGTGAGATGAGAAGGGAAAGTGATTAAGACCTCTTTCCTAATTACATTTTAAAATTCATTTCATTAAAGAGAGTTAATTAATGAGAGTTTTAATTAAGAGGTTAATTAACTAATTAATAATGAAATCAAATCAAATTAAATTGATAATCTCATCAGATAATTAACGTTCAAATAAATGGTTCCTCTTTATGTGTTCAATAACATAAAGACCTTTAAGGAAATTATGATTAGCCCATAAGTGTGGAAAAATCATAAAAATACTTAATTAGATTCTTTAAACTAATTAATCTTTAATCATGAGCCAATTGCATTAGGTCCTTTAGGGGCATTGCAATTTTATTTTTCTTATGTGCATATCATTTGTGGCTCATGATTAAATGGTTAATTAAATTAAAGAAGCATAAGAAAGGGAAATTAAATGAATTGTTTAATGATTCAACTTAATTAAATTGTAAAAATTACTTAATTATCTTTCCTTGAACAAGCTAAGATCACCAACATGAGAATGAGATTAAAAACAACAAATGATCTCTTCTCTTTAAGTCTAATCAAAATCAAAAATAAAAAACCAAATTAATAAAAAACCTTAGTTTTCTTTAAGTAATTTTATTTAATGTGATTATCCTTAGAAATTAGTATAGTTGAATGAATTATAGTTTGGCTATTACTTTTCAATCACCTTAAATGTTATATGTCATGTAATATCATGCATTCATATTTTCAAAATCAAATGAAATTTACTTATGTAAAATTGCATGTGTTGGTTTAATTTTATTATATATAATGCTATTATCACTAATAAATTCAAAATTATTTTCTAAAAGCTATAAATTGATAATAACATTTGGAGTGATAGTTGTTATGAATACTTATAAGATTTGCATGTGTTTATAGCTTAAGCATGTGAAGGTAGTGCTTTCTTTTCTATATTCAATGTATGGGTTTACATATGTTTGAATGACAATGGGTATATATACTGGATATCCCGGAAATATGAGGCTTTAAGTAGCCCCACGGAGGTCATTTGATTACCTCACTTCCATTGTTTAACAAAGGTACGTATTCATTTAATTTCATTCATATTTGTACTTACACTAGAATTTAGATAGAGCTTTACTTTACATATATAAACAATTCAACCAAAAATATAACCTTTTGCATGATTTTCATTCTTATAGTTGTATATACATTCATATATATTTAAGAAAGCAAGTATATAGTTTGGACATCCCAAGAATATGAGGCTTTAAGTAGCCCCAAGGAGGTCATTTGATTATCTCACTTTTCTAGTTTAAACAACGACACGTACTTGCTTACATCTTTTATACATGTGTGTGTGTGTATGTGTATTTGATTAAAGAATGAGAATTCTCTTCTCTACCAAATGTATGCATTCATAATCATGTAAGTATGCCACAATATGTTGCATGTATAGGTATACTAAGTGTTAAATAATATGCATATTATGGGTGATGAAAAAGAATAATTCAACATATTCTATGTGATGGTAATTCAACCACATTAATCTTAAGATACCTTTTATGTTGAATAGGATTCTTTAAGGTTAACCTAAACTTAGGATTAATAAAATATTTAATAATCTATTCACTAAAGGAAACCAAATCATAATAATATGCCTTAAAAAATAACTTAGGGTAGGGATGAAAGAAGTTAAGTCTTTTTCCTCTCTTTATAACACTTAGATGCTAAGTGAATATCAAATGAAATAAATAAAACACAAACTAAAATTTCAAGTCATCTAAACAACTTAAAGTGAAATCCTATTATGTTAAATTAAATAAATTTCCAAACTTAGAAAATTACAATTCAAAGTCTAGTTAAGATATACCACATAAAGCTTAATCACACAGTTTAGAATGCTAAGTCACGCTTCTAGCTTTATATTAGGATTGTGTATGTATGGTGATGTGTTTTATTTTGTGATGTAATATTTTAGGCTGGTTGTTAGGCCGTTGATAGTCTAATATTACTTTCTATAGGGGATTGTGCTTATGGGGCCGCCACTAAAATAAATATAAATATTTTGCTTGCGGGTTGGTTATGCCCCTAAGCATAACCCATATTAGGACGGGTGGGCTTGGTTACCCATGTGTAGTAAGTCCAAATTATGAAATATAACTGCTTGGGTTTGTATGTATGTTTAGCTAATCTTTAGATTTAATTTTTTTCATAAAATATAATTTTGCAATAGGAATTAGGATTAGTGTTATGGGGATTAGGATGAGCAGTGGCTAGAAGGCTTAGTTCCTAGGGCGCCCTGTAATGCTTTGGAGGAAATCAAATCAAGAGAAAGAAGAAATGAAGAATGAAGGCCCCCATAGCATATATTTAATTATAAATTATAGTTATTCTTTATTTAATCTAGGTTGCATAAGGGTAGAGCTCGACTACCCAACTTTTCTTTTGGGGTATACCTAGCATCCCTCTTATCACTTTACGGTAGTCTATAAAATTATTATTGTTTTGTTTAGCTTTAGGACTAGAATATCATGATTTTCCTAGTTTCTTAATGTTGATGTTTAAATGTGTGGCCGGATATGATAGGCTCTTTAGAAAAATTAAATTTCTACCCAATTAATAACTCATAACTAAAATTTAAAATAATTTCCAATCTCATTTTAAAGTGTAGGTTATAATCAAGATAACTAAAAGATTTAACAATCCCTTAGCTATATGTTGTATGTCTAACATCATCCATGTCATATTATACCACTCTTGCAAAAATGAGGGCCTCCATTTCAACATTTTAGGGACCTCTTGACCTATGAGAGCAACCCCTTATGATGGAGATTCACCCTCTTTTTCTTTTGATTTGGTCAATAATTAAATTTTATCATACATTTAGGCATAAGAAATCCCAAAGCCTTTGTCCAAAATGTTGTGTCAAAAATATATAAAACTTGTAAAATTTTGTATTTGTAGACTAAGTCGTATGCTCATGTCAATCATGCTCTAGTTTCTTTGGGAGTGAGTTTAGGACTCTAGTTTTTCTTCCCAATTAAATAACAAGCATAGTATCGTCTTGCAATTACATAATACCGACCTACATGGGTTTAAATTGTAGGAGGTTTTAGTTGGCCACTCCAGGTGGTTGTAAGTCCAGAAGAGTTGGATGGGTTTGTCCTCTTTTATGGAGGCAAGCCATTTTATCCCCTTTTCGCTTAGATTTAGGTCATGCTTTAGCTTGTGCTAAAGCTCCATATATTTAGGATCTAAGGTTGCTTGTATTCTTCTTCTTCACCTCTTAGGCATTTTCACAATCTTATGTTGATAGATTATAAGCTCTAACAATCTAATAAAATTTCAACTCAAATAAAATAAGTCCCCTCTCTTTCAAAAATATAAAGCCTCACTATAGGATATGTTAGAGTATTCACTAGGCTTCTTAGTATCATGAGTGCTTCTACTCATTTTCCTTTGGATTCTAAAATAAGTCTTCCAATTAAACAATCTTATTTGATTTACCAAAATAGCCAATTTATTGATAGTCTTAACCTTGAAATTTGGAGATAATGATTGACTACTTTAATCAAGAGTATTCTTAGAAAATCTCATTTCTTGGGATGTAATTAAATATGAAGGCTTACCGAACCTGACAGAAAATAAACCCTACTTTACTTTCCCATGTGAAGTAGGAAACATCTCTGGTATATTCGAAGACCCATCATGCCTTAGGAGTCATTGTTAGATGAACAGGTCCATTGTAGGGTGATGTTTCAATCTTTCAAGATAGTATATCACCTTAATGTCATACCCAATCACTTCAATAAGTACCCCCTAAGATTTGCGTGGTGTCCACATGATCTCCAAATTAAAACACCACAATATTCTTAAAATCGAATAAAATTTAAATAGCCATTCAAACCATTTTGCAATTTATGTAGGATATATATTAGAAAATTATTTGTTATGTCATAAAGTAACATGAGTAAGTATTGCATGAAATTAAAATAACAAAATAGTCCAAAATGTAAATAAATTTGTAATTTGGCCTCCATTGACATTTAACTTTTAAGATTTTCAATCACAATGAATGAAATCTCTCTCCTTAGTTGGTATATAAGAGTTAATACAACCTCTCTTTCATTAAAAGTGAAAAAATTGCTACTTTAGCCCAGCAATTAGTCCGCCAAAGCATACAAGAACTTTCACAAATCAAAATAATTTATATGCCAACTACTTAGAAGTGGTTAGTTAAAAAATATTATACCTCCAAATAAAATTTTCTACATAAATGATTAATATAATATAATTTTTATATTTATTAAATTTGATAGTTATATCAACCATTTAAAATTAAGAATAAATCACTATTAAATTAAGAAAACATGAATATATTGTATAAAGTTATCTATCAAAATTGTGTAGAAATTGGTGGTATTTTGTGTTGTATATTTATACATTAAATCTCTTGTGTGTAAATTTGAACTAAATTTTAATGTATATTTATTAACTTTAATTAATGTTGTTTTATATACATACATCCATGCATTAACACACACACACTACACACACACACACACACACACACACACACACACACATAATGCATTTATGTATCATCGATGATGTAGGCTCTTAGCCCATGATTTTATAGTTTGAACTTAACAAATGTGTATGACACACCCATAAGAGGAGTGAATTAGTGTTTCATTTTTAAAGCACTTAAATTTAATGGTTGATGATAATTTTTTTTTTCAAGAAATAACTAGAACAAAATATTTTTATTTTCTTAAAATTGATGAGAAATTTGAATGCACAAAATAATTCTAATTCTTTAATAACACTAATAGTTATGTATTTCTTATCTTTTTCAACTTGATATCACTCAATATATTATAAAAATTGAGTAAAATTTAAATAACCATTCAAACCATTTTGCAATTTATGTTGGATAGATATTACAAAATTCTTTGTTATGTCATAAAGTAACATGAGTAAGTATTGCAAGAAATTAAAATAACAAAATAGTGCAAAAATGTAAAAAGCTAAAGAGGAGCAAATATATTTATAGTAGTCTGGCCTCCATTGACATGCATTCACTCCTCTAGTGCTTTTAAGATTTTCACTAATCACTCTTTCAATCATCATAATGAAAGAAATCTCTCTTTGTTGGTATAGAAGAGATAATACAACCTCTCATTCATTAAAAGTGAAAAAAGTGCCACTCTATCCTAGCAAATAGTTTGCCAAAGCATATAAGAACTTTCAGAGATCAAAGGATATTTTATGAACACAAAGATATAGCTCTCACAATTGATAAGTTTTAAAAATTAAGGATTTCAAGATGTAGATAGAATGAAAACAACAATTAGTGCTCCAACATAAACAAACTCTTCTTCTAGGGTTGATAATAATTTTTTTTCAATAAATAACAAACAACAAAATATTTTTATTTTCTTAAAAATTGATGAGAAATTTGAATGTGCAAAATAATTATTTTATAAGATCACTAATAGTTAATTATTTCTTACCTTTTTAAAACTAATATCAAATGATATATTCTAAAAATTGAATAAAATTTAAATGATCATTCAAATTTTGCAATATATGTAGGATAAATATTACAAAATTCTTTATTATATCATAAGGTAACATGATTAAGTATTGCATAAAATTAAAATAAAAATAGTGCAAAAATAGTAAAAAGACAAAAGAGGTGCATATAGATTTATAGTGGTTCAACCCCCAATGACTTGCATTCACTCTATATTGCTTTCAAGATTTTCACTAATCACTCTTTTAGCCACCACAATGTAATGATATCTCTCGCCTTTGCTAGTATAGGAGAAATAATACATCCTCTCTTTCATTTTAAGTGGAAAAACTACTACTTTTTCATTTTAACCCACCAAT
Organism: Cymbidium sinense; assembly: GCA_021442155.1. Lineage (NCBI taxonomy): Eukaryota > Viridiplantae > Streptophyta > Magnoliopsida > Asparagales > Orchidaceae > Cymbidium > Cymbidium sinense. The sequence goes on from CM038217.1 coordinate 9,644,813, forward strand.
TAGTCCACCAAAGCATATAAGAACTGTCAGGGATTAGAAGATATCTTATGACCTTAAAGCTATAGTTCTCATAATTCATAAGCTTTTTAACTTGAGGATTTCAAGATGTAAAGAATGAAAACAACAATTAGTGCTCCCTAATATGAACATACTCTTCCTAAAGGGTGTATAAATCAAGGCTTGAAGACTTTATCTAAAGAAAAAACTATTCTCTACATTCTCTCATTAGTTCCCAATTTCTCACTCATTTAGGGGATGGAAAAAAATAATTATATTTTATGCATAGAACTAATTCTACAAAATTAGACAAAATATTAATTACACATATAATAATAATTTACTTCAAAAAATATAATTAGTTAAATCTGAATCATATCCATAATCCATCATAGTTACTTCTAGATAAGCTTGCTTAATATAATTTCCAAACATCATATAAGAGTCCTTAACAAAAATTAGAATCAAGTAAATATTTAAATAAACAACAAATCAAATCTAGTAGCCACAAAACATCAAAAATATCATGCTTAAATATTTGAATATAGTATGAATTCTTAAAAGATAAAAATATTTTAAATATTTAATAAAATTAAAAATGTTTGAAGTGCAAGATAAGTCAGAGTAAAGATCATCTACTCAAAAAAATAAAAAATAATATGATTTGTGTGTAGGTGTAAACTTAAAATAAAAAATATTTAATGATAAGTATAACTAAATAACATAGTAACCCAATAAAAAAAAAGTGAATGTTTATGTAAGAATTAGACAACCAAAAAAGTAAGATTAATTCCTAAAGGTTCTTAAAAGGCAAGCTCCAAAAAAGCTAATTAGATAAAAAAATTTAATTTTACCAAGAAATAATTTAGCCAAATAAATATAATTATATCAAGGGTAAGTCTTGTCAAAGAGTATGACTAGAATAAGGTATATCATTTTCAAAAAAGCAAAAGCAAAACTATATACTATAGCTAAAAGAACTTGATTATGCAAGAGATGAAATTAGATAAATGAACATGATAGATTCATGATGTTTTCTTGTGAAAAGAGGATGACTAAGAGAGTGAGTAGATTGATAGTAAAAATGGCATCACTAGACTAAGAAAATACTAGACAACATAATAATAACCACTTATTGATCACATTTTTAGAATGAGCTCTCAACCCCTCCATCTTAGACATAGAACTCCTCTTAGACTTTAAGAGTTCCTTAGTCTTAAGATACATCTAGTGATTAGGTGGACACTCAACCTAGCCCTAGAGACTTAGAAGAGTTAGCCATAGGAATATGTCATGCCTTAGGGGTGATTTCCTACCCTTAGCTTAAACCATTCCTCACTTTCCTTCTTTCAAGTCAAACTCCAAATCAATTTTATTTGATTTTCCAAGCTCAAATCAATTCCATGATTGAAATCCATGATCAAAATCTATGATTGAAACCCATGATCAAAATCCATCAAAACTTCCCAAGTCCAAATTTTGCCTAAGTCCATAATCTTCCCTTAAGGACTTAACCAAAATCATGATCTAAACTAATTCAAATCTTTGAGATTTTCTCATAACTCATTTATATTCACATATATAAATGGAATATAAATATAAATTAATCAAATCAAATACAAAAAATTAAATTCCCAATTTAAAATCTTTCTTAAGTCATTAATTCTCCATTAATGGACTTAGCCTAAATCTTGATCAAACCATCTCAAAGTCATGGGATTTTCTCATAAATCATTTATATCCTCATTTATATTCATATATATAAATGAAATATAAATATAAATCAATCAAACCAAATTTAAAATTCAAACTCTAAACTCCAAAATTTTCCTAAGTCCTTTAAATCCTTCTTAATGGACTTTGCCTAAATCATGATTAGACCACTTCAAATCCTTGAAATTTTCTCATGATCAATTTATATTATTATTTATATTCACATATATAAATGAAATATAAATTCAGACAATCAAAACTAATTCCAAAAATAAACTAAAATCCACTCAAAATCCAACCTAAGCCTTTCAAGTCAAAATCTTGAACTTAGCCAAATCAATTTCAAATTAAGCCAAACTCTTGATTTTCTCTCATGATTCAATCAACCCTACAATCATGAGCTCATATATAAATCCAAACTTCAATCAAACAATCAAAACCTAGTTCAAAAATCAAAACCAAAATCCCTTCATGTTCACCCTTTGAATATGAAATTATCAAAAGGATCAAAACTCATTTGACCTCAAACCACTTGTAAATGGATTTATATTTCAATCATGAGTCCATATACGAGATCAATCAACTTCAAATCAAGCTTTGACCAAGCCATTTGACCCACCTAGGCTCACTTGACCCAAAGTGACCTAAAGTACCCTTATGAGCCAAATTCTAATCCTAACCAAATTGGATTGAGCCAAACTCACTTATGCCTCTCATCATGATCAACAATCATCATGGGATGATCAATCAATCAAATTGGGTCAAACCAAGTCAAACCTAAGAGTTGACCAAGTCAACACTCAGCCCAAAATGAAACCTAACATAGCCAAATTCCATTATATGCCAAATTAATTGAAACCATTGATCTAAGTTCACTCATGACCTATGTTTGAACTTGACCAAGCCAACATTTGAGCCTAACCTAGCCCAATTGGCCACTTGACCCAAGTTGACCAAACTTGACCTAAAAAGCCAAAAATGTGTCAAAATTTGATCTTAGCCAAATTGATTGAAACCAATGGGTCAAGTTCATTCCAAATCACTTGTTGAACTTGACCAAAGCCTCAATTGACCAACTAGACATAACATAGCCCAATTGAACTTAGACCCAACATGACCTAAAGGCCCCATGTTGAGCCAAATTTGAACTTAACCAAAATTAATTGGAAATGAAGATACCAATCCACTCCATATGACTATCCTAACCTAAACCTATCCTTGATCAACCTCAAATAGGTCAAATAGGTCAAATAGTCAACTTGACCAATTTGACCTACATAAAGTCATTTGAGCCAAATTCAAAATTATACCAAATTGAATCAAATCAAAGCCACCAAAATATTTCAAATGATCATATGAACTTGACCCAACCCTTGGTTTGACCAAATTTGACAATTTGATCAACTTGACCTAAGTTGACCCATTTTGACCTAAATGGGTCAACATGAGCCAAACCTGCCAAAATCTCATGAGTTTCTCCACATACCCAACATATCCAAAGTGAAAATTAGCAAAATGACCATCTACCCCAGGCCATAGAATAAATTTTGGCTTAATCCATGGGTAATGTGGTCATACCCTCTTCATATCCTGATGCTTTCCCAAAGCTCAAGGGGACCTAGTGAAGAGTGTGACTAAACCCAATGGGTTTGGGTCACCCAATGATCCCTAAACCAAACCCGACCCCATGGGTCAAAACTCCAAATTCATACTCCCTCTCCCACTCAAATTCAAGCACATGGGAGGTTAACAATCCACACCATGGCTCAAACTGACCATGTGCACACTTCTAACAGATAAAACAACCCATTACTTAAGTTCAATTGATAAAAAATGGTAAGTGGATAATCATCCTTCAAGGGGAGATATACTCCCTAATTCAATAGCCACACATCAATTACAGAGAGAGTAAGGGAGAGTGATCCCTAGCTTCCTGCTCAGCCATTTATTCTCATTTTTGAATAAAAAATGAGGAAAAAAGAACTTCTTTTCTTTCCATTACCAATTTTTTGCATGCTTCATGAGCTAGCAAGTTCACACCAAGCTTCTGAGTTCCCATTGTTGAAGGATCAAAGGGAGCAAGGGAGGGAGCAATTCACATAACCTCAAGAGCTCATTCTTCCAACATAGCTTCACCCTGATTGCTTCTTCCATGGGAACCCAAACCCAATGGAGGTGTTGTGAAGAGAATTTTCAATTCCACCATTGGCCTTGGCTTTAGATGGTGTGGGTTAAGTTTGATAACTCAATCGTGGATTCCCTGATCATGATCATCACTCATCTTGGGAGATCTCCATCCATCCACATTTTGGATGGATGACCGAGATAATTCACGCTTTAGATTTCCTTTATCCATTTTGGAGAGATCTCGCCGTTGATCTTTGATGGATGTTGAGATCAAATCGCGCCCAGTTCCATTTTGGGACAACAAGTGAATCCCTATGATGTGTAAAGTGCATCACCACCACCACCATGCCGCATGAGCGATTAGTTAAAATGCTTTTTTAATTTCTCTAAATCTTATCTTCAAAATTTCAAAATTTAGAAAAATATGAATAAAATCCTATGGAAAGATAATTCCTATAATATTTTAAAATTAATTTCAATGGTTTTGAATTATAATTTTCTTTGATTTTGGGTTTTATTAGAAACTTTATTTAATTAAGCCTTTGATTAATCCAAAACCCTCATTTAGAGGATGACTTCTACCTCCCTAAGTTTCTTGGGACTTGATTAGAAGAATTGCATATGTAATTACCCCTTATGGGTATGATTATTAGTTTTAATCCATGATTAGGGTTGATTAAGGTTAGATTGAAGTAGAATAGGGAATAATTATATGCTCCCCTCCCCTCTCCTTAATCTCTCTTAAATAAGGGTTAATTCATTAATCATCTCAAAAAAAATTCTAATAAGTTCCATAATTAATCTACTTTGGGTAGATGCTTAGGTGTTAATAGACCATTTTCAAGGAAATAAAACCCAATTCATATGTGTGAAAGTGTTTTGAAATTACATAAGCTAAACTCTTGCTTAATTAATTAATTGAGCCAAATTGGATTAGGCTTTTTCTTATTAGGTTCATTGCAAATTTAAATCAGAGTTTTATGTCATCTCATTGGCTCATAATTACTTGGTTAATTATTCTAAGGTGTGTAGGTGGGTTAAGTTACTTAATTCATACCTTAACCTAATCAATACTTAAAAATGGATATAATCATCTAAAAATTGAACAAAAATATCAAACACATGTGGGAATGGGTTAAGAATAGCAAGCTCAACTCACCTTTTCAAAATTGAATCAAATTTCAAACTAAAAAAATCACATTGAATTCACTTTGATTTATTTTAAATTTTCTTATTCCATAATGTCTTTAGGATTTAATTAAAGTGAGTTTACATGTTTTCATTACTTTCTTTCCAACATGTTAAATTTGTATGTCATGTGATTTCATGCATTCATATTTTTTGAATTTAAATTTAAAAATGAAATTATTTACTTTATGTTAAATTTGCATGTATTGGCTAAAGTAGAAATATGAGTGTCTATTATCACTGTTAAATTAAAATTATTTTCAAAAAATCAAATATAAAAAAGTGTGCAAATTTTATTAATTATGTTTTATGTGATAAGGTGCTTTATTTCCTTTCTCTCTTATGGTATAGTTTTGAATAAGAATTTGGTGAGATATGGTTCATTTGAAAAGGACCCAATGACACCATATCCTATTCATTATATCATCACTTAAGGGTCACCTATATTTGCATACATAAATTGCATAAATAAAATGAATCCATTAATACAACTTTTGCATTCTTCTCTTCCATTTCATTTCTTTTATACACATGTTTGTATTTAAGGAGTGGTATTAGTCTAGACAACCCCAAGGTTGAGAGGCTTTAAGTAGCCCTAAGTAGTTCTTGTACCTTATACCTCTGATTAACAATGGCGCTGTACTCACTTATGCCTTTCTTACTTTCATGTGTGTATGTGAAAATTTGGATAACAAACCCTTTTCTACTAAAAAAAAGCATGCATATTCAACTTCTAAATTTCCTTAAATGAATTACTTAGCATGCATCATAAAGTGTGTTAAATATTTTCATTTGCATGTATAGATATGCTTAGGGTCCATCCATATGCATGTTATATATGTTGGAAAAGAAATGAAGTAATGTGTGTTATGTGAATTTTAATTCATTTTATTTAACCTTAAAATGCCTTTTTTGAATAGTTTTGTTTATAATTTATCTAAACTTAGGATTAATTAAAAGATTCAATAAAAAAATTCACCTAAACAAAACTAAAATGTGAATATACTTTAGAAATTACTTAGGTTAGGGAAGGAAAGAGAAATTCTCTTTTCTCTCCGTCTCTTCATAACTCAGTAATTAATTATAAGACCCACTTAAACTAAATTAAAACATGAAATAAAATCAACCCAAAATAATTAAACAACTTAAATGAAACCTTCCTCTAAGTTGAACATGTTCTTCACACATAGAAAAAATTAAACCTAAAGAAGCATATCACATAAGCCTTCAAAATACACACATTAGCCTAAGTCACCACTTCTAGCTTTAGGTTAGGTCGGTGCATGATTTGATGTTTATTTTATTTTGTGATATATTTTAGACTGAATATTAGGTGTATGCTCATAGAATGATGGTCTTTAGTCTAACTATTCTTTCACAGGGATTGTGCTTAAGGGGCTATCATAAATAAAAATATAAATGCTTTTGTTTGTGTACTTTATAAAGTATAATCCATAGTATGTAGTCACCCATGTGTGGGGTGATAAGTCCATTATACATGCTTAGGATTTGTGGTTTATTTAGCTAACCTTTATTTTGCAGTGTTAGTTAGATTTCGCTTTTCTTTTCATGTAAATTTGCTAGATTTTGGAATAATTGTTATGGGGATTAGGATAAGTATTGGTCATAAGATCTTATCTTATACACCATGTGAATCCTTGGAGCATCTACCATCCAACCATCCAAAAGAAGGAACCAAACTAAGAAAGAAGAAAAGAAGAAGAAAGAAGAAAAGAATAAAGAAGAAATAAAGCTTGAAGATCCCATAACAATGAATTCCTTGCTTAATTATAATTTAATTCATTTATAATCCGGGTTGTATAAGGGTATAGTTCGGCTACCTAATTTGATATTTTCGGGTTTGTGCGGTGGTGCTCGACCATAACGACCTTTTATTCTTTTTGTGATTAGCTTTATAAATTGATTAATGATTTATTTAGCTTTTGCATTAAGTGGCATAATTTTTCTAGTTTCTTCCTTGCTTTATATATGGCCTGGATGTGGATTAGGCTCTTTAGAAAAAAATAAATCTTTTACCAAACTTAATAACTCAAATTAAAAATAAAGAACTCATAACCTCACCTAAAGCCTAGGTTTAAAATCATGATAAGAGAATTAGAAACCCTTTAGCTGGATGAGTATTATTTTTATAATATCATGCACACCAATATCTTATTTCACTCTTGATTGGAGGGCTTCCACCTTTGCCAGAGAAACTTGGCTTAACCTGTGAGAGCCATGGTGGAAACTCACCTCCTCTCTTCTCACCGATTTTGGCCAATAACTTTATTTCTCATGCATTAGTCATATGAATCCTATAAGCCCGAGTCAAAATAATTATCCAAAAATGAAAATAAAATGAAATTTGAATTACATTAGATTTAGGTCATTTGAAACATTCACTTTACATGATCCAGTTTCTTTAGGGACTGAGTTTAAGGGCTTAGTCTCTATATAAATTAATAACAACCTAGCTATCTTGTATAATCATAATGACTTGCTTACATATATTTAAAATCGTAGGAGGAGTTTGTTGGTGGCCATCCTTAGGCGATTGTAAGTCCAAGTTGTCAGGTGGTTTGCCCTCTCTTATGGAGGTAAATCAATTACCATTTTGCCTTAGATTTAAGTTATGCTTGGCCAAGCTCCTAGATTTAGGTTCTGAGGTTGCTTCTCCCCTTTGTGGGCCATAAGCATAATTCTTCACCTCTTGGGAATTTCCTTAATCTTGTGTTAAGGAATCATAAGTCCTAGATTTCTAATAAAAAATCTAACTTAAACAAACTAAATCAATTTCAAAAATATAAAGCCCAATAATAGGATAGTTTGAGATGCTGAGTTTCCTAGCATCGTGGGCATCTCCTACTTATCTCTCATTTGGCTTCGATAATAAGTCTCTCTTTTGATCAATCCCTTTTGTTCTTTAAAAATAAACCAATCGATTGATAGTCCTTTCCTATTGAAATCTTCAAAGACAACGATCATTTACCTAAATCGAGAGTTTTCTTAAGGGATACCATCCCTTAGGATGTAATTGACTATGGGGGCTTGCCCCAATAGAGAACTTAACGAACCCGGTTTAAAATAAATCTTGCTTTAATTTTTCTCCACACCACTTTAAAAAATTCTCTATCAAAGTAGTGTGATTAAGAAAATAAGAAGTATAATTGAAAGAGCATGTCTATATTAAAGATAAGCTTATACGAAACTCGACTAAAAGTGTTGAGACAAGTGAGAACCTAAAGTAAATATATCAAGCTACATGTTGTATACATACAAGTGCTATAAATAGGGTATATTAAAATCTCAATAAGGATTGTGACATTTAAATATTACTTAAACTTATAAAGAGTCGGGTGTACTATTTTAAATTATTTTATTAGACATCTTAAGAATATCTAACACTTTAATGACCAATCCTCTAATAATAATATGAAGCATACTTAATCAAAAGCTTAAATGCGGGTTGAAATCAAATTTACAAAGTCAAGAGTCAGAAGTGAAGGGCATTGTATTACCCTAAAAAATTGTTTAAGTGTAAATGTTGAGTGTAAAATGCATATAAAGATGAAAAAATTTACACTATAAATATTAACCTATTTATGTTGATTATAAATCTACCTTCTTGAGCTTGACATCACACATGTGTATACAAAGTATCCTAGATAGAAAATTTGTAATGAAAAATTTATACAAAATTAAGTAAAAATTTGTTTTTAATACTTTTAAATTATTTGAGTCAATTATAAAAATTTTAATGAAATTTTTTATAAAAAATAAATAATTTGAAACTTAAAATGTTTATATAAAATATTGAAGATTATTGAAATTAAAATGTAAAGTTTTGAAAAGTCAAATTCAAGTGAATAGTCAAAGTAAAAATATAAACTTTTGTTGACCTCACTTTTGAGAGTGAGCTCTCAACTTTCTCATCATAAATCTAGGACTCTGGTAGATACTAAGAGCTCCTTAGTCTTAAGACACTTCTTGTGATTATGTGAACACTTAACCTAAGCTAGAGATTTAGAAGGGTTAGCCATAGGAAGAGGTTATGCCTTAGGGATTTAGAAAGACTTGCCTACCATATAGCCATAAACCAATCCTTGCTTCCTTATTCCAAACCAAACCTCAAATTCAAATTCAAGATCATAAATCCAATCCCAAATCAAATGATTGAAACTCATGATTAAATTCAAATTTCAAATCACTTCCTAAGCCCTTTGATTTTATCTTATGGACTTAGCCTTACCAAATTCAAATCAAATCTTAATTTAATTGATTTTCTCAAATATCAAATTCAATCTCAAATCAAATCCCAACCTAAATTCCAAATCAAATCCAAATCCAAATGATTGAAACCCATGATTAAATTCAAACTCTAAAATCCCTTCCTAAGCTATATGAACCTCTTTCATATTCTTAACCAAAACCACCTTTAAACCAAATCAAGCTTAATTGATTTCTTTATAAATCAATCATTCCTTCATTTATATTCACAAATCCAAATGAAATCTAAATTCAAACCATTCAAATCAAATTAAACTAAACAAAACCAGATCAATTCCCTACTTAAGCCCTTTTGACCTACATCCCTCAACTTGGTCAAATTTGCTTCCAAATCACTGCAAACCCAAGTAATTTTCTCATAAATCATTTATATCTTCATTTATATTCATAAATATAAATCTAAGTGGCCAAACCCAAATCAAATCAAATTCCTAATTTTTATCTTTTTAGGCAAAATATTGAACTTGGCTAAATGACACCCAAATCAATTCAAAACCCATGAATTTCTTCATGATTCAATCATTCCTTCAATTATTGTTCCATTGTTCCAAATATAAACATAAACTATAATTATCAAACCAAACCCAAGTCAACCCAAGTCAAACCCAAGCTGACCTCTTTTGACTTAAAATTATCATATGAACCAAAATTCATTTGACTCTAAACCACTTGCAATTGGATTTATATTTCCATCCTAAGTCCATATGTGAGTTCGACTAAACTTGAATCAAGCCATGATTAAGCCAATTGACCCATTTAGGTCCACTTGACCTAGAGCGACCTAAAAGGCCTTTTTGAGCTAAGTTATAATCCAACCCAAATTGGATTGAACTAAGCCCATCCAAACCCCATATCATGATCAACAATCACCTAGGGTGAGCAACTATCTTGAATTGGGTCAAACCAAGTCAACTTGGTCCTTTGACCTAGTCAATCCTTAGCCCAAATGAAACCCAAACTAGACAAACCCACCATATATACCAAATTGATTGAAACCATTGGTTCAAGGTAACTCATAATCAATGATTGAACATGACCAAACTATCAATTAAGCGTAGCCAAGTCTAATTGTCCATTTGACCTAAGTTGACTCAAATTGGTCTAAAAAGCCAAAAATGGGTCAAATCATGATTTGATCCAAATTGATTACAACCAATGACTCAAGTTCATTCCAAATCATTTATTGAACTTTAACAAAGCCATGATTGAGCCCAATTTGACCAATTGGTCAACTTGACCCAACCTAGCCCAAATTGACCTAAAGGGTCAAATTAGCCAAAATCTAAATTAATTCCAAATTAAACCAAACCAAAGCCTATAATAATTTTTAATCAACCAATTGAACTTGACTCAACAACTAACCCAACCTAATTTGGTCAAATCGGTCAAATTGGTCAACTTGACCCATTTGACCCTTTTGAATCCAAATGAGTCAAATTCAAACCTAAGTTAAATTAACCAAAACCAATTGAACTAAAACATCCTAAATCATCATATGAACCTAACCTAAGTCTTGGTTTGACCCAATTTGACCAATTGGTCAATCAACCTAACCCAAATGAGCCTATTTTGACCATATGAAGCCAAATCACTCAAAACCAACCTACGAGACCCTAGGATCTAACCTAACCCAACCCAAATAAGTCCTAACTCATTCCCAAACTAGCCCAAATGCATAGTGGGCTCCACTCAAGCAATGAGCCATTGGACAAACCTTCTTTACATTGGATCTTCAAACCAACATGCAAAGTTGACTTCCCCTTCACCATGATTGCCTCCAAGCACTCAAGTAAGGCTCAACCTGACCCACCTAGCTCACCTAATCTCCCCTAGGTTGGCCAAGGACTAATGGGAGTTCAAGTCCTCCTCACTCAAGCCAAATCGAGCACCCCATGGACAAAATAAAATGGGATCTTTGCACACCAGCCTTAGAGACTCCTCCCACAACTCACTCCACTCAAGTCAAGCCACGTGGAGTTGGACATGACCTCTTGATGGTGGGGGTGCGGCGAAATAAGACCATCCATTCATCCCCTCACATTTTGCCAATACACCCCCATTTTGAGTGGGAATGGTCACATCCGGCAGTGTGTGAGTTTGAAAAGGGATTTTGAAACTCCTTAGAGCCATTCCAAGCCTTCCTGAAGCCTCCCTCATTAGATTTGCTCTCTGTGTGTGAAGCCAAAAATAGGGCAACCTTCCTTGATCAATACTCCCTCTCCACTCAATCAAACCGTAATTCCTTTTACCCACACCTTCACTATACCCAATCAAAGAATGAATCATTTCCAAGCTTTAAAGCCGCCGAAAATAGGAGTTCGACCAAGATCGATCGCCAAATAGGAGGAGTTTGTCCTTCGAAGCAATCTACCTCAAATCAAGTTTGTGCGACTCAACAGAGCTTCATTTCGACCAAACGAAGCTTCCATAATTGTTGGAATCATTGGTCATAGGCTTCGGTGAGGTAATTTCCCAAAATTGAGCCTTGTATGGAAATTGGTTGGTACTTTTCAAAGAGAAGTTGCATTTGAACCCATCCTAGTCGTTGGATCCGTGTGGATCCTCGTGCGAAGGTGTGGGTTGAGTTAGAAGAATTAAGTGATTAAGCCTTAATTACTTTCTTAATTTAATTAGTGATAATTAGTGAATGAACATTTACTTAATTAATTATTTAAGCCAAATTACTTCTGTTGAACAATGAGAGAGCTTAGGGAATGTGATTGAGACATTTTTTCCTAATTCATTTTCTAAGTTTTCTTTACTTTTTAGAATCAAATTAATTGATGGTTAATGAAGTAATTATTTGCTTAATTAATTAATTAATCCTCAAGATAAAATCAGAGCTTGAGTGATCAAATATGGGACTTAAGGATTAAGATTAAGGCATCTTTTTGATCTCTTTCCTTAAGTTAATTCTATTTCATTAATTGAAAATGCTTAATGCTTAACCAAATGGTTTAATGAACTTAACTAACTTAATCTAAAATCCACTTCACATATAATCACCTTTAATCAATCTTGGGTAGCTCTTTTATTTGCTTAAGAGAATTTAATGAAATTATGGTTAGCTCACATGTGTGAGAAAATAATAAAAATAGTTAAACAAGATCACTTAAGCCCAATCAACTATTAATCATGAGCTAATTGCATTAGGCCCCTTTCATTTCTTAGGAGCATTATAAATTTACTTTTTCATGGGGTAAATATCATGTTGGTTCATTATTAATTAGTTAATTAACTTAAGGTGGTGTAGGTAAGGGTTAATTAATTGTGTTAATTCATACCCTAACCTAATTAAGATATAAAATCAACCTAAATATTCTTCATTAAACCAAATTAACTCACACATAAGGAATGGGATTAAGATTAACAAATCTCTTTCATTTCCTTAAATCAAATCAATCATGAAAAATGAAATGGCATTAAAGAACTTTGGTTTGTTTTAGATAATCTTATTTAGTTTTATTGTTCTTAGGACTTAGTTGGATTGAATGAAATTACATGCTTATGTTATTTTATTTCTGTCCAATAATGCTAAATATTGTATGCTACTTGTACTTATGCATTCATGTCTTTCAAATTAATCAAATAAAAATGATTTCTTTTATGTCAATTTGCATGTGTTGATTTAAATTAAAAATATGTGTGGCTAGTATCATTATTAAATCCCAAATATATTTTTAAAAAGTTTACTAATGATTGAATATACATATATATTATAAATCTAATTATATGTATACATAGGAAATGCAAGTGAATATAAATTTAGTGTATGAAATAAAATCTCTTCCTTACATTCATGTGTTGATTTGCATAAATAAGAATGTTACTAGTATGTTAGTCTGGACATCCCAGGGATGCACGGCTTTAATTAGCCCTAAGGAGGTTCCCACCTCGTTCCCTTGGTGTAAAATAATGGCAACATACCTACTTGATTTCATTCTTATGCATTTGGACATTAGAATCTAGATAGAACTTTAATTCATTTACACAAAATAAATCAATCAAATCAAAATATAATTTTTGTATGGCTTTCTATTTTTGTAGTTGTTTATACATCCACATGCATCTAATAATAGCGTTATATTTTTCTGGACAATCCAAGGATGCACGACTTTAAGTAGCCTCAAGGAGGTTCCTACCATGTTCCCTTGGTGCAGAATAATGGTGACGTACTCACTTAAAACTTTTATACATGTGGATGTGTACTTAGCTAATGAATGAAAACCCTCTTTATTAAAAGACATGCATTCATACTTTGTTTTGGTTGAGTTGATTAGTCATGTGATTTAAGGTTCTTTCCTTATGCTTTTGCATAAGAATTTAGATAGAGCTTTAAATTAATATGATAAAATCATTCGACCAAATAAAATGTCAATTCTAAATACATTTACTCATATTCATCATTTAAGTGTGCTAAGATATAAATTACATGTATAGCTATGCTTAGGATCTAATCATATACTTGATATATATGATGGAAAGAAATGAACAAACATGTGTTATATGATAGCAATTCATTTAAACTAACTTTAAGATGCCTTTCTTATTGAATAAGTTTATTTAAAGTGAACATAAACTTATAATTAATTAAAATATGTAATAAGTTATTCACTAAAGGGAATTGATTAATTAATTTGCTTTAGATGTGACTTAAGATTGGGATAAAAGAGATTGATCCTCTCATTCTTTATCTTCATAACACTTAGTTATTTTGTGTAGGTCAAATGAAATAAAAGAAAAAAAGAAAAATTTGCAAATTAATTAAACCATTTAAAGTAAAACCACCCTTGATAATTAAATATTTTTCATACTTAGGAAATCTTAACTCTAAAGCCTAGTTATGTTATACCACACAAGCCATAACACAAATATTAAATTAAGTCACAACTTCTAGCTTTATGTTAGGGCGATGTATAGTTTGATGTATATTTTATTTTGTAATGTAATATTGTAATCTGGATGTCAGGGTGTATGTGCGTAGACTGGATGTTAGGCCATGGTTAGACTAATCATATTTTATGTAGAAAATTATGCTTAAGGGGTTGTTAAAATAAATATAAATATTTTGATGTGCAGGTTTCTTAACCCCTAAGAATAATCTACATTAGTACATGTGGACTTGGTATGTCTTTGGGTCCTAAATTATTCATATAACTTGGGTATGTTTAGCTAACACTTATTTTAGGTGTAGTTAGATTTACTTTTCCATTCTTTTTTAATTGTGCATTAGGAATTTGGTTATGTGTTATGGGGGTTAAGGATGAACATTGGCCAAAAGGTTTAATCCTGGGGTGTGCCATGTGATGCCAGAAGCCTACCAAACTAAATGGAGCAAATCAAATGAAGAAATGGAGGGAGCATGAAGACTTGAAGATCCCCTATAACACTTACCATTTTGTAACTTGTAATTATTCTTGCATATAACGGGATGTATAAGGGTAGAGCTTGGCTACCCATTTCTTTTCGGGTTATACAATGGTGCCCAATCACCGACCTTTTATTCTTTCATGTTGAGGTTATAAATTGTTTGATATTTTATTTAGCTTGTGCATTAAAAAAAGTATGTCTCTTCATAATTTGTTTATGATTGGTGATTATTGTATGGTCTGGATGAGATTAGGCTCTTAGGATAAAATAAATTTTCTATCTAACTATAACTCATAACTAAACTTTTAAAATAACTCATAAGCTCACATAAAGCCTAGGCATTAAATCAAGATAATAAAATATTTAGTAACCCTTTAACTGGATGTTATATGCTTAATATCATGCATATCATTTTGTTTCACTCTTGCTAAGAGAGAGTTTCCATCTTTGCTAGATAAAATAACACTTAACCTTTGAGAGCCTATGATAGAAAAACACTTCTTTCTCTTTTGGTTTAGCCCATAATCAACTTCATCATACATTTAGGCATATAAAATTCTATAGCCCATGTCAAAATAAAGAGTCAAAAATCAAATAAAATTTAATAAGATTTGTATTAGAGTAAGTCATTATTCATACCACTCATGCTCTAATCTCTTAGGGAGTGAGTTTAAGGACTTTAATTTTCTTTTTAGAGAATAATAGCCTAATTATTGCAAATCATAAGACTTTCCTCTATGGTTTTAAAATGTAGGAGGAGTTAACTGGCTTTCACTCTAGGCAGTTATAAGTCCAACAGTCGGTGGTTTACACTCTCTTATGAAGGTAAAAAATATACCTACTTTTGCCTTAGATTTAGGTCATGCTTTGGCCCTCGCTAAAGCTCCCTAGATTTAGGATCCGAGGTTACTGTTTCCCTTTTGGGCAACAAGCATAAATCATCAGCTTTTAGGGGCAGTTTGGTTGCATGCATTTGGAGTGCACTACATTCCACATGCACGCATTTAAACTTTTTAGGCGCTTGGTTGCAAGTAAAGTAAAATTTCAACGTAATATAATGTATTCCAAGTACATTAGAAAGGCTATTTTCGGTCTATTTGGAATTTGCTCAATTTGGGTGAATTCTAAATACACATGTAAAGTGATCTTGGCGTCATACTTCCCATTTGATCATAGTCGACCGTATCGCACTTCGTCGACCACCGCCTATTGCCGTCTCCACCTTTTCGGCGTCATAATGTCACCTTCATATCTTTATATTATATTTTTCAACCAAACAGAAAAAAGCAAAGTCATGAATTTGTAAAACTCTCAACCAAATAATTGTAAAGTAATCCTTTTATGCTGAATTCATTTTACACTGCATTTCAAATGCAGGAAACCAAATAGCCCCTTAGGCATTTCCATAATCTTGTATTGTGGAATTATACATCCTAGATTTCTAATAAAATTTCAACTCAAATATATAATTCTCCTTAATTTCAAATATATAAAGCCCAACCATAGGATAGTTTGGGATACTCACTTGGTTTCTTAGTATCATGAGCATCCACTACTCATCTCCTTTTGGCTTTAATAATAAGTCTTTCCTTTTGATCTATCTCATTTGATCTTCTAAATGTAACCAATTTATTGATAGTCCTATCTTTGAATTCTTTGGAGATAATAATTGCCTACTTTAATCGAGAGTATTCTTAAGGAACTCACCTTTCTTAGGATGTAATTAACTATGGGGGCATGCCCCATAAGGAACTTTATAACCCGGTTTAAATAAACCCTACTTTATTCATCCATGTAAAGTAGGGAAAAAATTTATGGTACATTGGAAGACCCATCTTGTCTTAGGAGTCCTTATTAGGTGATTAGGTCCTTCATAAGGTAGTGATTTCTATCTTTCAAGATAGAGCACTATTCTTTAATGTCATCCCCGATCACCTCAATAAGTATATCCTCAGATCTACGTGGTGTCCCCCCTCCCCTCCATATACACACACATACACATGGAACCAAAAATAAACACCATAAATTTTTCTGGCGATTCCGCTTGGGATGGTTTCTCTTTCCATCTCTAGTAGATAATTATTATCTCCATGCATCGATAATGAACTTATATTTCATATGGGTCCAAGAATATATTTTCTTCCATTGGCACTTAGCGTATTTCATTCTTAAGCAAAGCTAGCCAACATCCTCTAGGTTTTAGGACCCCACTCCTTGTAGGTCCTGGAACCCTTATTGGGTTTCCCAATAGGTGAAAAATAAAATTAACTCATGAAAGGAAATGATAAAAATTTAGAACCTCCTTACCATTAGCTTGGTGAGGCAAGGTTCATCTTAATGATTAAGAAAATAAATTCTTTTGAAAAGTGCCACTTTCTAAAAGCACCTTTTTCAAAACTCATATAACCATCCATATCCCTATGATTATTACATGGAGTTTTTTTTTTAAAAAATCAAGATCAAAATCATCTTTTCAAAAGCATATTCTTGAAAATGACCATATTCATTCAACATACTCAAAATTGTTGAATGAGGTGCCTTTTTTCAAATAAAATCATAGCATAAAATTGAAACTTCACTTAGCATATTTCACATATGTCAGAGTAGGATTTTTCATCTTTTCAAAAGCACATTCTTGAAAATGACCATATTCATTCAACATACTCAAAATTATTGAATGAGGAGTCTATTTTCAAATAAGATCATAGCATAAAATTGAAACTTCTCTTAATATATTTCACATATATTAGAATTGAAGTTTCTCTCTAAAGTACACATGAAAGAAAGGCATATCATTGAACTCTATCTAACATACCTAAAATTGTTAAATAGATTTCCCTTCTTTCAAAAATGACATACAAATTTGACTTTCACTTAATATATCCAATTTGTTAAGTGAGGGTCTCATTTTTGAAATATGCATTTGGCTTTCACTTAATATATCCAATTTGTTAAGTGTGAGTCTCATTTTCAAGACATGAATTTGACTTTCACTTAATATATCCAATTTGTTAAGTGAGGGTCTCATTTTCAAGACATAAATTTGACTTTCACTTAACATATCCAATTTGTTAAGTGAGGATCTCGTTTTCAAAGCATACATTTGGCTTTCACTTAACATGCCCAATTTGTTAAGTGAGAGTCACATTTTCAAATCATGAATTTGACCTCCATTAACATACCAAATTTGTTAAGTGAGGGTGTCATTTTCAAAACATACATTTTGCTTTCACTTTGACATATCCAATTTATTAAGTGAGAGTCTCATTTTTAAAACATGAATTTGATCTCCACTTAACATATCCAATTTGTTAAGTGAGAGTTTCATTTTCAAAATATGAATTTGACCTCCACTTAACATACCAAATTTGTTAAGTGAGGGTCTCATTTTCAAGACATATATTTGGCTTTCACTTAACATATCCAATTTGTTAAGTGAGAGTCTTATTTTCAAGACATGAATTTGACCTCCACTTAACATACCAAATTTGTTAAGTGAGATTCTCATCTTCAAAGTATACATTTGGCTTCCACTTAACATACCAAATTTGTTAAGTGAGAATCCCATTCTAAAATCAAATCACATTTGGTTCTTACTTAACATACCAAATTTGTCAAGTAAGAATCATATTTTCAAATCATATCATATTTGGTTCTTACTTAACATACCAAATTTGTTAAGTGAAGAAACTCATTTTCAAATCAATCACACCCATAATGAATCATCATAAGCAAAGATTTTTCACAAAATTTCCAAAACATACAATTAAAATATTTCCTTAGTATACCTAAATTTGCTAAGTAAAGTCTTCCAAAATCAAAGATTTTTAAACAAGATAATAACCTAAACATCTTCAAGTATCCGAACCCCACCTAACCTACTTAAATTGGTTGAGTATGGGTTCTATATCAAAGTCAAATGGTAAAGACTCTCCTCACATATCAAAATATCTCCACTGAACCCTGCTTAACATATTTGAATTATTGAGTGTGGGTTCAGGACTCCAAATTTCTATTACCCTTTTGGGACAAGTATTAAAGCAGAGATCTAACTCAAGTTACATTTCAACACATACAGAGATACAGTGTAGACCAGTTAGTGCAGTTTATTTTTACAGACATATGGCATCCCAGAAGTTCATCTTTATCTTTTCATTCAGGATGGATTTGGCCTTGGATCTGGCCAGCCTCCCTCAGACTGACTCCACCCACTTGGTTTTCTTTTATCGAGGATTCAAGGGAGCTCACATTACCTGTGAGGGGGTGACCCTCACCACTGTTGGTCGAGATGAGGTGGTTGGGAAGAAGCCAGTCATCCACATTGACCTGCCTTCCGATATTGACTATCTTTCCTCAAAGAGGAAGGTGATCGAGGTTCCACCAGTCGGTTCAGTTCCCACACAGTTAGTTGTTCCTATAATCGCTTAGGTACATACTTGCACCTCCTCATTGGTCTCCTCTAAGGGGAAGGCTATCTTGACTTTAGAGATAGTCTCCCCTACCTTCGATGTAGGATCTAGTTCTCACACTATCCTACTTAATCACACACGCGCCGCTGCATAGATAGAAGCCGCGATCATGCGACATGCGCGGCGTGAGAGATACGCATCCCATGTTCGAGGAGGGATCTCCCCATGAGACCTCTCCATTTCTTAGTGGCAGAAGGTTTTACCCCCTCTCGGCATCAGATGGAGAGGGAGACTACAGGAGAATAGCTGCATTGCCTCCATTGCCCACATACTATGAGATTTTGTCTAGGAGGAAGTCTATCTTTGGACTGAGCACTATGTTAGGGTGTGAGCACACGGATGCAGTGCATTGATTTGAGATCGATCATCCCTAGGAGTGTTACCAGGCATATCCAAATGGATAGAACATTAGAGGCTAGCGCTTCGGTTAGGAGTATAGGCGATGGAGGTTTGCTAGAAATGTGTCTCGCTCTAGTTGATTTCCCGGTCATGGACCGGGTTGATAGGGGCCGATAGTATAGTGTTGGAGTACCACCGGTCACGAGGAAAGCCCCCGGGTGGGCGTCATCTCCACCACATCCACTCCTTGTCGCCATCACCGGTTCAGTCACCATGCCGTTCCAAAAGGCATAAAGATAGCTTCGGGAAGAAATCCCTTTGGGGATCATTCTAGAATCCTCACTCCATCTACTCCACCGATTGAGGTGAGGGTGAGTTCCCCTTCTCGACCTTCTACTTCAATCTTGGTGAAGAAGGAGTGGCAACCCCGCAGCATCGTGGTCACACCACCACCACCACCACCATCAGAGTCAATGATAGCGGCAGAGGGGGAGGGAGACAGTTCTGCAGTTCCCATGGCAGTAGACCCCCCAAAGACAATACTCCACCAATAGTGGGCAGTCAAGAGCATATATCTTCTAGCGAGTATAGTCCTCACAGGGATAACACTCCAGTGGTAGGAAGTGTTAGATGCATTTTTGTCAGTGACCATGGTCCATGGTTAGTCTTTGTTAGTGCACAAGGTAGGAGATCATTCTTTAGATGAGATAATGGCAGCTTACTTTACCAATAAAAGGAAACTCTTGGCAGTGATTGCACAGATTCAAATGATGAGAGGGTAGCATTTGATCCTGATGAGGATGACCTTCTTGAGGATTCCATCAAAGTTCACATGGTCGATACTAGGAGCTCCTTCCATAGAGACTAGTAGAGTCAGAAAGGTATTATAGTTGAAGAGGATGACATTGTCCATTCAACTTATCACCTCCTCCACTAGCTTAGATAGAGGAATGATCATATTGATAAAATGGGGAAGAAGATTGAGAAGTTGATGACAATGGTTTTAGCATTGCATAATTCAGCCCCAGTTTCACAGCCTTCTCCCATAGTAGCTGATAGAGCAGAGTTGGCACATACCTCAGTTCTCCTAGGTACATTCCTATAGAGGAAGACAATGGTAGCTTGCATAGGAAGGTAGTGGATAGCACCTCCATGCATGAGAAGGATATCAAGCAGTTGGTGGAGCAAGGGTAAGGATGTGGTATAAGCTAGGTGGCTCATCTGTTCCAAAGGGTATACCTTAGAGGAATTTGATGTCCAAGATCCTAAGCTTTGTACCTCCTTCCTTCAAAATATTTGATGGGTGAGAACCCAATGGGAACCCTGCACATTGCACATTGCACATTATTTATTAGTAGTCTAACGAGTGTTGTGTTTGACTGGTATACCAAATTGCCTAATGATTCGGTAAAATCATTTGCTGAGTTGGAGCACCTCTTCATCAAGAGGTTTGCTAGAGCTCATCAAAGGGTTACTGTAGGCGATCTTATTGTAGCGATGCAAGTTCCCAATGAGTCCCTTATTGATTACATATTCTTAGGTGGCAAAACTTGAGTATGAAATGTGAACCATAACTATCTGAACAACACACCATATAGATTCTCATGAAGAAAATCTATGGCCCGGTTGCTTTCATGCTCAAAGGTTTAACAATCAAAACCCTTAGAGAAATTAATCAACAAGGCCACTAGTCTATAAGAAGAGTCAAAATTGTTTCCTTTAGGACCCGGTCGATAAACCTCAAGGCATTTAAGAAGAAACCAGGGGTAGTCACAATACTTGACATGGGGAAGCAGCCAGCCAGGGTTCAGTCAGATAGGCCTAGAGCTCAATAGTCTCCTATACCACCTCCTCTGCCACCACCTTGGGTGTCATACCGGCCACCTCAGTTGCCACAATGGCCGCCACCATTGCCTCCTCATTAGCATCATTAGCAGTAATATTTCTACTCGCCACCAGGTAGCTATTACTTACATACTCTTGCCGACATATTGAATAAAACTTATTTATTTAAGAGGGAGGTAGTTTGGATGATATTTAAGAATCTCTTAAAGAAGCTTGATTTTTAGTTACCAGAGCCTAAGAAGCCAGAGAAAGTGGGCAAGAGTCATGATCCAAACTATTGCCCTTACCACCGCATGTTAGGCTATGTCTTAGAAGATTGCATTACCTTTAAGGGCTGGCTTGAGCGTAGCTTCAAGTCGGGTTCCATCGGCATCCCCAAGGAATGCCTATTAGAACAACCTTCTAGTTCTGTTAGGGTATTCCTTGGAGATACATGCGATCCTTTTAAGATAAAGGAAGGTTGGGATATCTCCCTATCCCGAACCTCCAAGAAAATTACTTCTAAGATCAAAAAATTACCCTTGCAGGTGCCTGAAGCAGCTTAAACCTCCAACTCTAAGGAAGGTTTGCAAGTTGCTATGGATAACTTGAGGAAGGTAGGAGCCCAACAACCGCAATGAAAACGTCCACTTGCCCAAGATAACATAGTAGCACAACCACCGACCGATTCCAACACTCCTTCCATAGCTACATTCTGGTTCCTCCAACTCTTCTTCGTAGTTGTATTATGTAGAGGGGTGCCAAATCCCTCACTCTACTTATTTTATTGGATATCAATTTTGTACCTCCATCCAAATATAAGAAATTAATGAAGTGAGCTGATTTCACTTACATTTATGTCACTTTTGATGATCTGCCTGATTTTATTCCTATAGATATCTCTCCTAGTCTAATTAATAATAACTCTAGTTCAGATCATTCTTCTTCTTATTTAGAAATGGATTTTCTATTTCTAAATCATTTGGGTTTGCCTATTAAAATTGATTTGGAGTCATCCGACTCCGATGATCCTATAGGAGAAGCTATAGGTGAACCTGATGAGCAGATAGAACTTTTCACTAAACCATCTCATGAAGTCACTGAAGTTAACCTTCATAATGACAAAGTCCTACCTCCTAGGGTAGCACCTCAAGATAAGGGTAAGAAAATCATTAGTTATAGTGATCAAGAAGCCCCTCCACAAGATGCTCTACCTACGGATATGCTTGTGGAGGACCAGCCCAGAGTAGACTACAATGTTCTCGCTCACTTGAAAAAGTTGCCAGCCAAGCTAAGCATATATGATGCCATTTTCTTATCCAAAGAGATGAGGGAGTCATTAATCAAAGCCCTTCTAGATCTAGAAATATGCTTAGCCTAGTTGACTGCTATTGGAGAGGAGACATGTTATTCAAGGGAAGCCCATGGAGTTACATTCACTGATGGAGACCTTCTTTTGGGGACAATTGAGCACAACCGTCCCCTCTACATCACAGTGGACATGGGCAGATTTAGACTATTTAGGGTGTTAGTTTATCTAGGTGCATCAGTGAACATTATGAGTCTAAAGACCCTTTCGTACTTGAGGATTGATATCTTTAAACTCCAAGGAGATCAGATGATGTTGAGAGGATTCAGTGAGCAAGGCGAGAGGGCTTTAAGCTCTATAGCGTTGCCATTAGAGATAGATGACTGGAAGACATAAGTTAAGTTATACATAATTGATTCAGATACATCTTTCATTGCTTTGATAGGTAGGCCTTGGATACATGAAAATAACACGGTTCCATCCTCTTTACATCAGTGCATCAAATTTTGAAGAGGTGGAATTGAGTATTGGTCAAAGGAGACTTGAAGCCATTTTTAGTTAGAGAGATCGAGATATATGAGGATGCAACCTACTACTTTCCTCAAAATCAAAAAGTCTATTCTTGTGAACTTGGTCAATGGTAAAAAATAAAAGAAGAAGAAATAGAAAAAGAAAAGAAAAATAAAAAAGAAAAATAAAAAGAAAATGAAAATGCAAGTGAGCGAGAATCAGACATCGAGGAAGAAGTAGAGCTTGAAGTTAGATTCCACCCACAGTTTGTTCCTCTATATAAACCCATGGGTAGGATGACTCGACCCCCTCTAGGTAGCGGCAGAGGTAGATCTAGAGGCAGTTCTAGAGGTGGAAGACCTCTTTGCTGGTGGCCAGCTAGCAGGAGCTATGTTCCAGCTCACAGGAGTACCTCTGCTATCCACATAAACTTAGAGTCCAATTGGAAGATGAGTCTCATGTGGTTAGCATGCTAACCAATCATTCTCAGTGGGTCCCTTTAGAGATGACATTTGAGATAGACAACGATGAAGACCAGGCCTCCAAGCAAAGCATGAATGTATCCAAATCATTATTATGTAGAACAGTCAGGAAGCAGTTGAGAACCTTAGCTTTAACCCCTCTTTCTTTTCAAAAAGTTGAGGGTTTGGTAGTTAAGGAGCCCCAAGTCATCCATAAATGTCAAGCAAAAGAGGTTTTTGTTGGGAGCCTCATCCTCAAGTCAAGAAGCTGATGTAGAACTTCAGGATGATTCATATAAGAATTTAATACAATTTCCTTTTGATTGGTATTCACCTTGTGTTATTAATTTAACAAAGAAGGGATTAATCCTACATACTTGACCTAAACATAGGTCAGATTACTTTGAAAGATTATGGGACAACCAAAGCAGATATTCTCAATCAAGACTAGGACTAGGATTCAGCACAGTGGGTCCAGTCGATGATGATAACCATTGCCTTATCATCACCAATCATTTAGAGTATGATAGGTTCTTTTAAAATCATGCTAACTCTTATGAGGATGTGTATTTAGAAACTTCAGATGACCCAAATGATTTTGAAGTCAAAGATGCACCGCCAGAGTTTGAAGAAGAAATCAGATCAACCATCGACGAACTCAAGGAAATCAACCTAGAAATAAAAGAAGATCCACGCCTAAAATACATAAGTTCCTTATTGAATGAAGAAGAAACTAATGACTTCGTTAGGCTATTAACTGAGTTTAAGGACTTCTTTGAATGGAGTTATGAAGAAATGCCCGATTTATATCTTGATGTAGTAGTCTACAAATAGTAATACATTCTAATGCTAACCCAATCAAGCAAGATCGTAGATGCATGCGATTAGACATTGGGCAGTAGTTCATTTCTAAAGTCAAGAAATTGGTCGATGCTCACTTTATCAGGAAAAAATATCCCACCTGGTTGGCTAGCATCATTCCAATTAAGAAAATGAATGGCCAAATTCACATATGCATCAATTTTAGGAATCTGAATTAGACATGTCCTAAAGATGAATTTCACTTCCTATACCAAAGTTGATGGTGGACATTGCCTCATCTCATGCAATATTCTCTTTCATGGATGGGCCATCTAGCTACAACCAAATTAAGATGGCTCTCGAAGATGAGAAAAGTACTACTTTTCAAACCATGATCGAGATCTATTATTATAGGGTCATGCCTTTCGGCCTTAAAAATGCTAGTGCTACATACCAGCGGGCCATGACTCGGATCTTCAATGAACTCATCCATCATCAGGTTGAATGCTACATTGATGACCTTGTAGTCAAAAATAAAGTAAAGGAAGACCATATTTTTGACTTGAGAGTAGTTTTTGAATGGTTAAGAAAATGCAACCTCAAAATGAATCTCCTAAAGTGTGCATTTGAAGTAGCTTTAGGGAAATTCCTTGGGTTTGTTGCCCGGCACCATGTAATAGAAATTGATCCAGAGAAGATCAATGCTATCTTAGAAATGTCACCCCCTAAAAGTCTAACTTAACTTAGATCATTTGAAGGGAGATTGGCGTATCTAAGATGCTTCATTTCTAACCTATCGGGAAGATGCCAGCCATTCTTAGCACTTGTCAAAATGGATGCTAAGTTCAAGTGGGATGATAAGTGCCAGCATACTTTCAAAGACATCATGCACTACCTAATGACACCTCCAGTTCTAGCAATCCCTATCCCGGGCAAGCCATTGGTATTATATACTGCTACATTAGACGATTACCTTGGTGCTTTGTTGGCTCAAACCAATGATGAAGGGAAAGAGAATGCTCTCTACTATCTCAGTCATTGTCTAATCCCTGCTAAGAAAAACTATCCACTTATTGAAAAGTACTGCCTAGCTTTCATCTTCACATCCCAAAAGCTATGACATTACATGCTTTCTCATAAGGTGAACTTGATCTCTAGGATTAATTCACTATAATATCTAATGACACGATCGACACTATCTGGATGGTTGGTGCTGGTCCATGATTTTATTGCAGTTTGATATCACATTCATACCCCTCCATATGGTGAAAGGATAGGCACTAGCGAATTTCTTAGTAGCACACCCACTTCTCGATTCCCGCTTATGATCGATGAATCATGAGCTTAGGGGACACTAGCATTCACCATTGGGAGATGTATTTTGATGGTGCATCTTCCTTTCAAAAAGGAAGAACCATGATCTACTCTTTTGAAAATGGCGGTAGGAATAGTCCTTCGAACTCCGGACCATGATGTGATGAGATTATCATATCATCTATCCAATCCATGCACCAACAATGAAGCTGAATATGAGGCTCTGATTGCTAGTTTGGAGTTAGCCTTTACATTATGTGTCCAGAGTATCAACATCTTTGAGGATTCTTAATTAATTATTAACCAAATTGCTAGGTCTTACAAAGTTTTGAAGTCTAAGCTCCATCATTACTATAAGTATACCATGGAGTTGCTAGCCTAAATTCCAGAGGTTACCATCTACAAGATTCCTTGAGGAGAAAACATAGTAGCAGATGTATTGGCCAAGCTTGCCAAAGAGCTGGCATGTCTAGAAGATGAGTCCATACCAGTAAGGGTCCAAAATAAACAAGTCTTATCCCTTATTGATGCTGAACTTATTGAGAGACTCTCTCTTGAAGGAGAGGTTGCCATTGCAAAAAAGGATGATGAGTCAGCTTGCAACCATCCAGAGATTACCTACCCCCTAGTGAGTTCTTCGTTGATTATATTCTTAGATGGAATAATTTGAGTATGAAATGCAAACCACAGCTGTTCAAATAGCACGCCATTGAAATTTTACCAAAAAATATTTATGGTTCGATCATCTTCATGCTTAAAGGTTTTACCATCAAGAAATTTGAAAAATTAACCAATAAGGCGGCTAGCTTACAAGGAGAAGCTGAACAGTTGTCTTATCTGGATCAATAAATAAAGACGAAGCCATAAAAAGCATATGAGAAGAAGCTAGGGGATAAGATAGCAGTAGACAAGGGGAAGAAGTTGACCAGAGAGTAGTATTAGAGACCTCAAGCTCCATAGCCATCACTTCCACCTCCTCTACCACCACTGAGGCCATCCTACTGGCTGCCAAAGCAGCCTCCATGATCTTCACCACCTCCTCCTCAGCCATATCCATAGCACAATGATACACATACCCATCGCCAAGTAGCTATTCATTTAAGAGGGAGGTAATCAAGAAAATATTTAAGAATCTCTTAGAGAAACTGATTTTCTACCCCGAGCCTAGAAGGGGAGGAAGTGCAGTGCAATGATCCTAACTTTTGCCCTTATCACCACATGTTAGGTCATGTTTTGGAGGATTGCTTTATATTCAAGGACTGTCTTGAGCATAGCTATAAGACAAGTGCCATAGTTATCCTGAAGGAATACCTTGTGGAACAACCATCCAGTTCCATTAGGGTAATCCTTTGGGATACCTGTGATCCTCTCAAAATTAAAGAAGGTTGGGATATCTCCTTATTCTGAACCTCTAAAAAGATTGTGTCCAAAATAAAAAAATTTTCCTTGCAGGTGCCTGAGGCAGCTCAAACCTCCAACATCAAGGAAGGTTTGCAAGTTGCTAAAGACAACTTGGGGAAAGGGGAGCGACTATCTTGGCAGGATATCCAAGTAGTGCTTTGAGCCCACCTAGTCCAATGTTACACTTCAAACACTTAGCTAGCTCTTCTTCTAGTAGACATCTTGTATCAGTGAATGAGGGTATCAAATCCCTCACACCACTTACTTTACTAGATTTCTATTATGTACCTCCTTCAAAAATAAAGAAATCAAGGAATAAAGCAAGTTTGAATTACATTTGTGTCACTTCTGATGGGTTGTCTAATTCTACTCTTACAGAAAACTCTCCAAGTGTAAACAATAATTATAACAACTCTGATCTT
Organism: Cymbidium sinense; assembly: GCA_021442155.1. Classification (NCBI taxonomy): domain Eukaryota; kingdom Viridiplantae; phylum Streptophyta; class Magnoliopsida; order Asparagales; family Orchidaceae; genus Cymbidium; species Cymbidium sinense. The sequence goes on from CM038217.1 coordinate 9,672,345, forward strand.
CCTCTTTCTGATTGAGAGTTGGAATTTCCTTCTCTGAATACTACTGGTTCACCTCTTAAGATAGACTTAGAATCATTTGATTCTGAGGGTCCTATAGGAGAAGGCGTAGGTGAGCTGATGGCGGTAGAATCTTGACTACAAGAGATCACTAAAGTCAACCTCCATAGTGGCAAGGTTCTACCTCCTAGTGTAGCACCTCAAGATAAGGGAAAATAAGTCATTGGTTCTATTGATTGAGAAGCCCCTCCACAGGATGCTCCACTCTTGGATATGCTTGTGGAGGATTAGCCCAAGGTGGATTACAATGTCCTCTCTCACCTAAGAAAGTTGTCATCTAAGTTAAGCATATATTATGCCTTTATCTTATCCAAAGAGATGAGTGAATCATTAATCAAGGCTCTTCTTGATTCAGAGATATACTTAGCTCGGCTGACCACTATTGGAGAGGAGGCACATTATTCCAGAGAAGCCCCAGGAGTCACTTTCACAGATGAAGACCTTCTTCTAGGGGACATGGAGCATAACCGTCCCCTATACATTAAAGTGGACATGGGCAGATTCAGACTTTCTAGGGTTCTTGTTGATTTAGGTGCATCGATGAACATTATGAGTCTAAAGACCCTTGCTTATTTGAGGATCGACATCTCCACACTCTGAGGAGATCAAATGATATTTAGAGGATTCAATGAATAAGGTGAGAGGGGTTTAGGTTCCATAGTGTTGCCTTTGGAGATGGGTGACTGGAAGACTGAAGCCAAGATCTAAATCATTGATTTGAATATTTCGTTCATCACTTTGCTTGGTAGGCCTTGGATACATCAGAACAAAATGATTCCATCTTCTCTTCATCAGTGCATCAAGTTTAGAAGGGATGTAATTGAATACTATGCCAAAGGAGATGAAAAGCCATTTTTAGTCAGAGAGGTTGAGATATATAAAGATGCAACCTACTATCTTCCTCAAAATACCTTTTCTCATGAACTTGATCAAAATTCAAATGCAAAAGAAAAAGAAGAAAAAGAAAAGAAAAAAGAGAAAGAAAAAGAAAAGGAAAATGAAAGTTCAAGGAAGAAGTAGAGCCACATGTCACATTCCACTCACAGTTCATTCCATCATATGGACATATGGGTAGGATGACTCGGCCTCCTCCAGGCAGAGGCATAGGCAAAGATAGAGGCAGTTCCAAAGGTGGAAGACCCCCTGGTTGGCCACCAAATAACAAGGGTTATGTTTCAGTTCATAGGAGTACCCCTGCTATTCATATAGACTTGGAATCCAGCTCGGAGGATGAGTCTAATGTGATTAGCATACTAGCCAACCCCTCTCAACGAGTTTCATTAGAGGTTACACTCAAGCTGGACAACAACAAATATCAGGTCTCCAAGCAAAGCACAAATGTATTCGAATCAAGTTTATGTGAAAGTATTAGACATCAGTTAGGAACCTTAGCTCTAACCTCACTTTTCTTTTAAAAGTTAAAGGTTTTATAGTTAAGGAAGCCCCTCAGTCTTCCAGGGATGTCAAGCATAAGAGATTTCTATTGGGATCATCATCCTCAAGTTCAGAAACTGATGTAGGACTTAAGGATAATTCATATAAAGAATTAATGAAATTACCTTTTGATTGGTACTCACCTTATGTTATTAATCTTGCAAAGAAGGATTTAATTCCTTGTACATGGTCTAAGCATAAGTCAGAGTATTTTGAGAAGTTATGAAATAATAGAGGTAGAGATGCACAATCAAGATCAGGACTAGGATTATTGCTAGATTTTTTCCAATCATCTAGAGTCTGATAGGTTCTTTTCAAACTTCACTAACTCTTATGAGGATGTGTGTTTAGAAACTTCAAATGATCTAGATGATCTCCAAATCAAAGGTGTATGGCCAGAATTTGAAGAGGAGATCCATTCGATAATTGACAAGCTTAAAGAAATCAACCTCGAGATGGAAGAAAATCCACGCTAGACATACATCAGTTCATTACTGAATGAAGATGAAACTAATGACTTAGTTAGGCTATTGATTGAGTTTAAGGACTGCTTTGCATGGAGCTATGAAGAGATGCCCAGATTATCTCCTAGCGTAGTAGTCCATAAACTAGCAATAGACCATAATGCTACCCTATCAAGCAAGCTCCTAGATGCGATTAGAATTGAACAAGGTCATTTAGTCAAGAAATTGATGATGCTAGTTTCATCGAAATAAAATATACTATTGGGTTGTAATGTCATCCCAATTAAGAAGAAGAATGGACAAATTTGCATATGCGTCGATTTCAAGGACTTAAATAAGGTATGTCCTAAGGATGAGTTTTCTCTTCCTATACCAGAATTAATGGTGGACATTGCCTCATCCATACAGTATTCTCCTTCATGAATGGGTCATCTAGCTACAACCAAATTAATATGGTCCCTGAGGATAAAAGAAACGCTACCTTTCAAACCCCGATCAAAATATATTGTTATAAGGTCATGCCTAAAAATCGGTGCTACATACCACAGACCATGACTGGATCTTCAATGAACTCATTCATCATAAAGTTGAGTGCTATGTTGATGATCTAGTAGTCAAGAGTAAAGAAAAGGAAGACCATCTCTTTGACTTCAGAGTAGTTTTTGAACAGTTAAGATAATTTAACCTTAAAATGAACCCCCTAAAGTGTGCATTCGGAGTAGCTTCAGGGAAGTTTCTTGGGTTTGTTATCTGACACCAGGGAATAGAAATAGATCTAAAAAAGATCAAAGCTATCTTAGAAATGACACATCACAAAAGTTTAACTCAACTCAGATTTTTCCAAGGGCAGTTTGTGTATCTAAGATGCTTTATCTCTAACTTATACAAAAGATGCAAGCCATTTTCTGCACTTGTCAAAAAGGATGCCAAGATCAAGTGGGAGGATAAGTGCTATCATGCATTTGAAGATATCAAGTTGTATTTGGTGAAGCTGCTAGTTCTAGCAGCCCCTATCCCCGGGTAGGCCACTCATCATCTATACTACTACATTGGATGACTCCTTCAGTGCTTTGTTTGTTCAAGCTAATGATGAAGGGAAGGAGAGTGCTCTCTACTACCTCAGCCATCATCTGATTCCTGCAGAAGTGAACTACCCACCTATTGAGAAACATTGCTTAGCTTTGATCTTTGCATCCCAAAAGCAATGACACTATAGGCTTGCTCATAAGGTGAACTTGATTTCCAAAACAAATCCACTTCAGTATCTCATGACACGACCAATGCTATCCGGACATTTGGCACATTGGTCTATGATTCTCGTGTAGTTTGATATTATATTCATACCCTTTTGTGCTATGAAAAAATAAGCATTAGCGAATTTCTTAGTAGCACACTCACTGCCTAACTTATTCCCCGCTTAGTGATGATCTCCTTGACGAGCAAATCATAAACTTAGGGGAGGTTTACAACCACCATTAGGAGATGTATTTTGTTGGTGCGACTTCCTTTCATATAGTAGAAGAACCATGATATACTCTTCCAGGAAAGGTAGAGGTAGGAATAGTTCTCTTAACTCTAAACTATGATGTGATGAGATTCTCATACTATCTTTCCAATCCCTGCACCAATAATGAAGCTGGGTATGAGGCTTTGATTGCCGATCTGGAGTTAGCCATTATAGTATGTGTCAAGAGCATCAACATTCATGGGGATTCTTAGCTGGTCATCAACCAGATTGTTGGGTCCTATAAGGTTCTAAAATCTAAGCTTCATCACTACCACAAGTATACCATTAAGCTGTTGGCCAAAATCCCTGAAGTCACCATCTACAAGGTTCCCTAAGTAGAGAACACAGCAGCAGTTGCTTTGGCCAAACTTGCCAAAGAATTGGCATGTCTGGAAGATGAGTTCATTCCATTAAGGGTCTAGAACAGACAAGTCTTATCCCTTATTGATGCTGAACTTGTAGAGAGACTTTCTCTTGAAGGGGATGTTGTCATTGCCAATAAGGACAAGGAGCTAGATTGGAGGCAATCGTTCATAGATTACTTGAACACCGGTAAACTACCTCTAGAAAAATTAGAAGCCCATGAGATGAAACATAGAGCTCTCTCCTATGCTCTCATGGATGGCACCTTATACCGACGGTCTTTCGATCAAATGTGGTTGCACTATTTGGACAAACATGAAGCCCATAGAATCATGATTGAGGTACATTTAGGTCTACATGGAGCACATCAATCCGGTCTGAAGATGAAAGAAAACATCAAGAGACTAGGATATTACTAGCCTTCGATGATTATAGATTGCATGGATTATTTAGGCGTCGTGAATGTAGTGTGGTCACCAACCACCCAACATTCTACTACATTGGCCTCATGGCCATTTGAGTGTTGGGGTACCGACATTGTGGGTCCTATCGATCCTCCTTCTTCCAAGGGTCATTAGTTTATATTATCTTCCATCGATTACTTTTCCAAGTGAGTGGAGGCAATCCCACTCAGAGAGGTCACCGCTCAGCATGTGCTCCAATTTTTTAGGAACCATATCGTATATAGGTTCGGGGTGCCTTGATGAATTATGTCCGATAATGGTACTACATTCAAGAGCACCAAGATCAACAGCTTCACCAGAAGACATAATATAGATTGGAAATACTCCATCATCTACTATCCCAACGCAAATGACATAGCAGAAACATTTAACAAAACTCTCATCTAGATATTAAAGAAGACACTTAATGATAATGAATGATAGTGGCATGAGCAGTCAGTTGAAGCATTGTGGGCCTACCACACCACATACAGAACTCCAACTCAATCTGCCCCATTCTCCTTAATGTATTGGTCTGAAGCTATTCTACCCTTAGAAGTTCAACTCCCATCACTAAGGATAGGATTGAGTAGCAAGATCACTACAGAGCAGAATGCTAAGTTGCGATTTGAAGAGCTTGAAGGTTTAGAGGTGAGACACCTGCAAGCGTGCCAAAACCTTGAGTTGTATAAGGACAAAATGATTTAAGCTCACAAAAAGCTGGTCCACCCTGGAACTTTTTAAGTAGGAAAACTTGTTCTGGTTCTAAGGAGACCAATTGTTGCCCGTCGAAAGATGGGAGGAAAGTTTGAACCCACTTGGGAAGGCTCTTTTGTCATAGAAGGGCCTACCAAGGAGGATCATATCAGCACAATGATTGTAAAGGGGAACACCCGATGCTTCCAATTAATGAGTTATATTTAAAGAAATATTACCCATAAAAAAAATGTTTGAAAATAATTATCATCAAAAGAACAAAATTTCATTCCAATTCATCAAAATCTTCTCTTCATTCGAAGTATTGTTTGCTTGTCTTGTGAATCCACCATGACGTGTTTAGGATAAGTGTAAGAGAACCCAAGAGGCATCCTATCCCACTTTTATAATATAAATACAAATCAAACATAATTCCTTGGTGCTACTAGAATAGATGTGAGAGAATGCAAGAGGTATCCTATTTTGACTAGCATAACTAAGTTAGGCATGAGAGAACCCAAGAGACATCCTTTCTTGGTGGGAATCCCAACTTCCATTCATGGCACCATTCCATTGAATTCCTTAAGCATGTTTAGGGTAGGTATGAGATAACCCAAGCAGTTTCCTATTCCCTTTAACATAAGCACAAAAATAAACACATATCTTTTATCTCGAGCTATTTTGATGTGGGAGCAAGCCCCTTATGGCATTCACTCATTAGCTACTCTAGGTCGGGCTAACATGCTACCTTACTAGTATGTCACCCCAATGTTCATTTATCTGGCAAATGTGAGTCCCCACACTTTCTTTCTGACTTGACCATTATAAACCAATGGGCACCTTGTTAGTTTGGTAGGCTTCGCTGCGTAGCCAGCAAGCCACCTCATATTAATTTTATTTAAGAAGATGTGAGTCTCCGAGCTTTCTTCTTGAACTAATTATCATGAACTAACTAGGTCGAGTATATTTGAAGATTAGGATAAGTCCCCCTAGAGGCTCCTTTCCTCTTGACTACTTTTGAGTTTATATAAATCCCTCAGTGGCATTCACTCAATAGTCTCCCTAGGTCGGATAACACCTGTCGAGCTAAAGATAGACTATCATAACAATCAGTTCTACTATAGAAGGATGTGAGTCCTCGATGCTTTCTTCCTAGGCTGGTTGTTGCAAACTAATAGGCACCTTAGGTTGATTGATGTTTGCTATATTGATAATGACTCACCTAGTGGATACACCAATCTTGGCAGATGTGAGTCCTCGCGCTTTCTCCTTGAGTTTTCCAATGAATTCCTATGCATATTATCTTCCCCAGGGTTTTTGATCAAGCCCTTAGCGACCCCTCTCCTTGTGGGCACTCTACTTGGATCACATCCTTTGCCATCCCTATTTAGACACTACCCAGGTTACTTTTGGATTGGACCGTCCCTTTCCTAGTAGCCATCCCTGTGGTTGGAGAATTTGTTCAGCGGATGTGTAGATTCTCCCTTGGTTTAATAAATCTGAGATATGTCTAGGTTGATATAAGCTCATTCTCAATATGATCCCTCACAAACTAACATGATGCATGATAAATAAACAAAATAAATAAACAAAAATATTCGCTTGTGGATTAGGAATTCAAGCCCCCAAAGGGCCCTTATTCCCAAGCAGACATTCTATCTTTAGGGCAGTGTCAACACAACTCCCTATAGGAATTACCTGACTACTTGAGTTGAGATAAGTCCCCGGGTTGGCACTCTCTTCGTAGTCACCCTTAGGTCAGGTTCAGTCTATTTTTCCATAAGCAGGTTATCCCGACAATCATTCTGCTTTGGAAGATGTAAGTCTACTATGCATTCTTTCTAGCATGACTATCATAAATCAATGTGTAGCCCTAGGTCAGGTTTGATTTGTTGTCCAAGTAATCGATCACCCCAGTGGTCATTTGTAGTGGAAGATGTGAGTCCCCGTACTTTCTTCCCCTAAATTGACCATTTCAAACTGAAAGGAACTCCTTTGGTTGGATAGTTTTCCCCTCGGTCGAAAAGCTACTCCCTTTGGTTCAGTAAATCTAAGATATATCTAGGTTGATATAAGCTCCTTCTTAGTGTGGTCTATCATAAACCAATGGAATCCATCAAAAATAATTTAAAAAAATGAAATTAATCTTGACTATCTTTGAGCTGATTTAAGTCCCCCAGCGATATTCATTCAATAGTCAGTACTAGGTTGGGTTCAATTTATTGCACAAGCAATCGATCGCCCCAGTGGTCCCTTATTTTGGATGAAGTGGGTCCCTGTGCTTTCTTCTTAAACCTGATCATTGCAAACTGAAAGGCAATCCCTGTGGTTGGATTGTCCTACTATGTGGTTGGTAGACTACCTCTTTAGATTATTAAATCTGAGTTAACCCAAGGCAAAAGTGCCCTTACTCAGTGTAGTCCATCACAAACTAATAGGATCCATAAAAAAATAATAAAAAAAATGAAATTAAACTTGGATATCTTTGAGTTGATTTAAGCCCCCCAGCAGCATTCACTCAATAGTTAGCCTAGGTTGTGTTCAATCCGTTTCCTTGTCAACTGATCATCACAGCAACTGATCCCTGCTTTGGAGGATGTAAGTTAACTACACTTTCTTCTCAGTACAACTGCTATACACTGAAAGGCAATCCCATTGGTTGGATAGTCCTACTATGTTGTTGGTAGACTACCCCTTTGGATTGACAAATTTGAGCTAGCCCAAGGCCAAAACAGCCCCTACTCAGTGCAGTCCATCACAAAATGATAGGATCCATAAAAATAACTAGGAAATGAATTAATCTTGATTATCTTTGAGCTGATTTAAGTCCCCCAACAGCATTCACTCAATAGTTAGCCTATGGTTGGGTTCAATCCGTTACATCACCAATGGATCACCCCAGTAATTGATCCCTACTTTGGAGGATGTAAGTCAATGCTTTCTTTCTTCCTAGTGCATTTGCAGAAATCCCTTTGGTTGGATAGTCCTACTATGTGGTTGGTAGTCTACTCCCTTTGTATTGGTAAATTTGAGCTAGCACAAGGCCTACATGGCTTCTACTCAGTGCGATCCATCACAAACTAACAAGGACCATCTTAAAATCCAAAAATTTAAAAATCTAAAATAAATTCAACACTCCTCCCTCAGTGGAGTCAAAATAAACAAAATAAATCCAATCAACCTCCCTCAGTGGAGTCAAATTAAATCATCAAACAATCAAAATAATCAAACTAAATTAAACAAACAAATCAAATCATCTACCTCTCCTCAGTGAGATGCAAATCTTTTCAGTTTCCCAGTGGATGCCGAATTCTAATCCTCTAGCGAATTTCATAACCTCTTCTCCCTAGTGGATGACTTGAACTTGCTCCCATGGTGGAGAGTTCACTTTTTCATCCCTAGTGGAACACTAAATTCTAAACCAACAAATCAAATAAATTTCTCCACAGTGAGACTCAAATCAAATGAAACCTCTCATCCCCTAGTGGATGACTTGAACCTCTTCCCTTAGTGGAAGGTTCACATACTCAATCCCTAATGGATTCCTCCTTCACTCTCTTATGTCTTTGACATGAGTAGATTCACATTGCACTAAGCTCTTGATTCCTTCTACACCTTCGGTTAGAAGTAGATCATTTTTGTTGGTGCTTATGATCATTCGGTGTTATTGATCATCTCAGTCAGCACTAATACGTGTGGTGTATCTTATCAATCACACCACACCTATTAGGCGCCTTTTGTTCACCTCATTTTTAGAATGAGCTTTCAACCGCTCAATATTAGACATAAGACTCCTCTTAGAAACTAAGAGTTACTTAGTCTTAAGACACTCCTAGTGATTAGGTGAACACTCAACCTAACCCTAGAGACTTAAAAGAGTTAGCCATAGGAATAGGTCATGCCTTAGGGGTATTAGAAAAATTTGCCTACCTTATAGCTTGAACCAATTCCTCACTTCCTTCCTTCAAGTAAAATTTCAAATTTCAAATCAACTCAACTCAAAACCAACTTCAAACTCAAATAAATTCCAACTTAATTAATTTTTCTCATATTCAAATCAATTCTAATATATTTTCTCAAATCATGAATAAATTTTAATGAATTTTCTCAAATCATAAATCAATTCCAAATGATTGAAATCCATGATCAAGTCCAAATCTAAAATCTTTCCTAAGTCACTTTGATTTCATCTTATGGACTTAGCTCAAATCAAATTCAAATCACTTCAAAGTCAAGAGATTTCTCATAACCCAATTATACTCTCATTTATATTTACTTCAAAATCTCTTAACCGTCCACATATCCAAAAATATAACTAGGTTATGAGAAAATCTCTTGACTTTGAAGTGATTTGAATTTGATTTGAGCTAAGTCCATAAGATGAAATCAAAATGACTTAAGAAAGATTTTAGATTTGGAATTGATCATGGATTTAAATTATTTGGACTCCTCTCAGTTATATTCAAATCACTTCAAATTCAAATCACTTCAAAATCAAATATCCAAAAATCAATTCAAAACTCAAACCTAAATCTAACCAAAATCCAACCTAAACTCTTTCAAGTCAAATTCATGAACTTAGTCAAATCAATCTTAAATCAATTCAAACCTTTGGATTTTCTCTCCAAACAATCAATCCTTCAATCACAAACCAAATTTAGTTATAAAATTCAATCATCAAACCTAAACTAAATTCAAAACTAAAATCCAAATCAAACATATGTTCATCCTTTGAACTTGAAATTGTCAAATGAATTAAAACTCTTTTGACTCCAAATCACTTGCAAATGGATTTATATTTTAATCATAAGTCCATATATGAGTTCAAGCAAACTTCAATCAAGCCTTAATCAAGTCAATTGGCCCACTTAGACTCACTTGACCCAAAGTGATCTAAAACACCTTTTTGAGCCAAATTCTAATCCCACCCAAATTGGATTGAACTAAGCCCATCTAAGCCTCACATTGTGAGCAATAATCATCATAAGATGATCAATCACTCAAATTGGGTCAAACCAAGTCAGTCAAACTTTGACCAAGTCAACTTTTGACCCAAATGAAACCTAAACAAGCCAGAATCTACTATAGGCCAAATTGATTGAAACCATTGATCAAAACCAATTCATGATCAATGATTGGACTTGACCAAGTCATCATCTGAGCCAAACCTAGCCCAATTAGCCATTTGATCCAAGTTGGCCTAAAAATTCAAAATGGGTCAAATCTTGATCTAAGCCAAATCAATTGCATCAAATGGGTCAAGTTCATTCTAAATCACTTGTTGAACTTGACCAAAGCCTCAATTGGCTAACTAGACCCAACCTAGCCCAATTGAACATGAATCCAACTTGACCTAAAAGGTCAAATCAATTAAAAATGAAACAAACTAAAATTGATTAAAACCAAAGCTTGCAAAATATTTCAAATGACCAACCAAACCTAAACCAACCCATGAATTAACCCAATTGTTGGGTCAAATTGGTCAACTTCACCCATTTGACCTAAGTGAACTCAAATGATCCAAAACCAAATACAAATTAAATTGAACCAAACCAATAATACCAAATCACTCCAAATGGTCATATGAACTTGACCCAATGCTTGGTTTGACCCAATTTGACCAATTGGTCAACTTGACCCAAGTTGACCCATTTTGACCTAAATGGGTTAACATGAGCCAAATCATATCAGATCAACACCAAATTCATTGGAAATTAACACAACCCATTTTTAAATTATTCCAAATCTGCCCAAATTGAAATTAAAGCCAAATGATCATTTTACCCCTAGGTCAAAGGGCAACCTATTGCCAATTCTACTTGAAATTTGGTCAAATCTTTTTCTTGGCCACTTGACACCCTCTTAATGGAGCAAATGGACACTAATGAGAGTGGTGCACATGACCCAATGGGTTTGGGTCAGCTAAACCCAACCCAAGGCTAAAACAGACCACCTAATGGAAAATTCTCCACATGGAATCCCTCACATCCTCATTTAACACATGGGCAACTCCTCCACTACACTCCCCTGCCAAAATTGAACCATGTGAAGCTCCTAATAGCCTAACAAACCCATTCCATCTCATCAATTGATCCAAAATGGCAAAGGAGCTCATGGCCATCGATCCAAGTAGGGGGAGATATACTCCCCCTAATTTCATTCCAATTGAAATCACTTGCTGTCGATTGAGCCTTAGAAACCTAGAGGAAGAATTGTGTAGCTCTCCTAAGCATTCCTAAGCTCGATTGAATTCTCTATTTCTCAATTTTCCTTTGCTAAAAATAGGGGAGATGAGTGAGAGTGTCAACTTGCTCAATTCTCGATAGAAGTCCAATTCCTCTTGCAAGCACCATCAAGGCATCAAGTCGAGTTCACCCAAATCAAATCCTAAGCATTCAAGCCATGAGAAGGGGGAATTAGACCAAAGCCTCAAGCCTTTGAAGAGGAGCTTGGTCAATAGGAGGATCCACTCCATCTCAAGCCTTCAAACCTTCAACTAGGCTTGATCTCCACTAGACGAAGCCACTTTAGTGGTTGGGAGCACCGGTGACAGCCTTCGGTGAGGTATGCTTCAAAATCGAGCTTAACATAGAAAATCCTTAGTCCTCTATGAAGGGAACTTTAATCCCAATTAAATTCCATAGTTGGATATAGCCTAATTATCTTGCAAATCATAAGACTTACCTACATGATTTTAAAATGTAGGAGGAGTTTGCTGGCTGCCACTCTAGGTGGTTATAAGTCCAATAGTCGATGGTTTACTCTCTCTTGTGGAGGCAAATAATATACCTACTTTCACCTTAGATTTATATCATACTTTGGCCCTCGCTAAAGCTCCCTATATTTAGGATCCGAGGTTGCTATTTCCCTTCGGGGCTACAAGCATAAATCCTCACCTCTTAGGCATTTTCACAATCTTATAGTGTGGAATTATAATTCCAAGATTTCTAATAAAATTTTAGCTCAAATATATAATTCTCCTCAATTTCAAATTTATAAAGACCAACCATAGGATAGTTTGGGATGTTCACTAGGTTTCCTAGTATCATGAGCATCCTCTACTCATCTCCTTTTAGCTTTGATAATAAGTATTTCCTTTTGATCTATTCCATTGTATCTTCTAAATATAACCAATTTATTGATAACCCTATCTTTGAATTCTTTGGAGACAATAATTGCCTTTTTTAATCGAGAGTGTTCCTAAGGAACTCACCTTCCTTAGCATGTAATTAATTATGGGGGCTTGTCCCCATAAGAAACTTTAGAACTCTGTTTAAATAAACCTAGCTTTATTCATCCATGTAAAGTAGGGAAAAAATCTCTGATTCATTCGAAGACCCATCATGTCTTAAAGTCCTTATTAGGTGATTAGGTCCATCATAGGATAGTGCACTATTCCTTGATGTCATACCCGATCACCTCAATAAGTACATTCTCAGTTCGGCATGGTGTCCCCCTCGCCCCCCATACACACACACACATACACATGGAACCAAATAAACACCATAACTTTATTAATTAAAAAATAATCGAGGAAGTTTAAAATTTGATTGTGAAAATATAGATCAGAAGTGAACTTATGATCAAATTGAGTTGGCTAAGCTTTCAAATGCTTCTAATCAAAACAAAAATGTATTTTTAAATTTTAAAGTTATTTTAGAATTTAGTTAATATTTTCATATTTATTACTCAAGGGTAAAAATAATGAAAATATTAAAAAAATAAAAAGTTAAAATAATTAGAAATATTTAATATTTGATTATTAACTTTAGAAAGTTTAAATTAATATCCAATTAATTACTTTATTAAAATTATTTATTTATTATTAAAAATAATGGATTTTAATATTAGGAATTAAATAACATGATACACATGAAATTTAAGCTTATTATCATGAATATGAAATGAATACTTCTAAATAGTTTTAGATTTTTCTAATATTATTTTGTTTTAAATAATTAAAGCAAGAATTATAATAATTAAAAATTCTCAAATAAATTTAGAAGAATCAAAATAATTTTGAGAATGTTATAAATTATTCAAGATGATGTTTTAAGTGAAACCATGTATGCATGGTGTGATGAATGCATGAAATTTGATTTTCTAAATTATAATAAAATTTTTGAAATAAGAAAAGTATGCCTTTTTTAGTTTTAAAATATGAAAGTATGTAAAAGGATATTTCAAAAACCATGTAATTGTTCATAATGGAATGGAATAGGTTTACGAGTAACCATAAAATTCTTAAGAGAATTTAAAGTATTTTTATATATGTAATTTAAATATTAAATAATTTAATAAAAAAATAAAATTAGGCTAAATAAATTTTCAAAAAAAATTTACTCATGCTTCAAATAGTTTCTCATGGTTAAGGCATGCATACTGTTTACTTCACTTTTGTAGTGAGGTTAACTACATTTATCCTAGATTTAGGACTTTTCTAGGCACTAAGAGTTTCTTAGTGATAGAACACTTCTAGTGATTAAGAGAACACCAAATCCAAGCCTAGTGACTCATAGAGTATAACCCTAGGATTAGAGCCTACCTTGGGAGAAGTGAAGCCTCACATATCCTAAGACTCAACCAAAGTCCATGATCAATCAATTAACTAAATCCAACTCAAATGAATACAAACCAATCTCCAAGCCAAATACCAATTTGATCTAGGCTCAGCTTGATCCATCTTGGTTCGACTTGGCTAAGTTTGTTCAACTTAACCTATTTGGACTCATAACGACCAAACTCAAGACCAAATCAATATTATTGGGCTCTAACAAATCCAAATTCATTTAAACTCTAATTAGATATGATTAATCCTTGACTCCAATTTAATTGAATCAAACCAAGACAGCTTAGGCTTTAACCAAAGTTGACCCACTTGAACTTGATATAGCTAAAGCCTTATCCAACTTGATTCAAGATAATTAAACCTAATCCAAGTCTCATAATTTTTTTGAATGCCAAATTGAATATGATGATCCATTCTTATTCATGCAATCAAGCCAATCAACCTAATTAACCTAATTCACCCAAGTTGACTCATTTGACCTAAATGATTCAAATGAGTAAAAACTCAACCTAACCAAAATTGATTGCAATCAAAGTTACCAATCCACTTCAAAATCATTATTAAATATATTTTAATCTTCATATACCTCTAATTGAACCCAATCAAGTCAATTGGTCCACTTGACCCAATTTGGCCTAAATGACCAAATTGAGTCAAATCCTAATTCTGCCCAAATTAGACCAAATAAATTCTTTCAATCCATTCCAAAGTGATTATTATTCACCATTGACCATCCAATTGCAATCAATTGAGCCAAACCAAGCCAGTTAACCTAATTAACCTAAGTTGACCCAATTTAGCCTGAAGGATCAAATTGGGTCAAATCTTATTCCACTTCAAATTGATGGCAATCAATGGCTCTAATAAATCACCAATTAAGTATTGAACACACTCCAATCATCAATTAAAGCTAATTTTATCAAGCAAACTCAATTGACCAAATTTAACATAAAAGGTCAAATTGAACTAAAACTCAATCTAATCTAAATCTATTCAAACCAACACATATAACAATTACAAATGATCAATAAGGCATATGCTAACCCTTCAACCAACCCAATTTGACCTATTTGGCCTTAATGCATGTATGTGAGCCAAACTCAAATCCACAAATTTGATCGAACCAATTACACCAATGCATTCCAAATATCCAATCAAACATAATCCAATAGACTTCTTGACCCAATTTCATAAATTGGTCAACCTAGCCCAAGTAAATCCAAATTGATCTATATGAGTCAACTTGAGTCAAACCCAACTAAACTAAGTCTTAACCCAACCAAACTTGACATGACTCATTCTTAGGTCCCCATTGATCTGCCCAAGTAAACCCAACCCATGGTGAACCAAATTTACATCAAATCAAGTGAACTATGGATTCCAGATAAGACAAAATCTCAATTTGGAAGGCCTACCCACCTCCTCTACCCATGATAGCCAATTTTAGCCCTCTTTGGAGATAGGTCCATTGACCCAACATAACCCAAAGATGTTGGGTGTGGCCTTTGACCAAGGGGAGACCCTTCTCCCCTTAGCCAATCATTAGTCCACCTCAAAAGAGGTATACACCCCATGGCAGGCCATTAAACTTCCTCAGCCACTCAAACACCTCTACATCACTAGTTCCATGACACCTTTAGCCACCTACACTAGCTGGACGACTATCAAATGGTGAACCAATCTCATGGCTTGATTCACTTGGGGAGGGAAGTATATCCCTTCTCTCTTATTCAAACTCAAGACATACTGTCCTCAGACAACCCTGAGTAGTTCCTAAGAATCCCTAAGCCCCTTCATGTCTTTGGTCACCGACGTGGTGTTTATTTTTGGATGTATGAGGTGACACCATGTTGATTGTATGGGGTACTTATTAAAGTGATCAGGTACGACATTGAGGTATGATGTACTATCTCAAAAGATAGAGACATCACCCTTCAATGGACCTAATCACCTAATAAGGACTCCTAAGGCATGATGGGTCTTTGAATATACTAGAGATTTTTCCCTTGCTTTACATGGATGAATAAAGTAGAGTTTAGATTAAACTGAGTTCTTAAGTTTCCTATGGAGGCAAGCCTCCATGCAAACATTCATAGTTAATTACATCTTAGGAAATGACATTTTCTAAGAATACTCTTGATTAAAGTAGACAATTATCATCTCTAAAGATTTTAAGGTTAAACTATCAAATGATTGGTTATATTTTGAAAAGTAATTGGAAAAGTTTAAGGAGAAAACTTATTCTTGGAATCCAAAGGGAGGAGGTAGGGAATGCTCGTGATACTAGAAAGCCTAGTGAGCATTCCAGTCCATCATATAATTTGGCTTTATATATTTGAAAGTGAAGAGATTTATTTATTTGAGTTGAGGTTTATTAGATTATTAGGGCTGATAATCCATAAATACAAGATTATAAAAATGCCTAAGAGGTGAGGATTTATGCTTGTAGCTTGAAAGAAATAATTACCTTGGATCCTAAATCTATGGAGCTTTAGTATGAGCTAAAGCACAACCTAAATCTAAGCGATAGGTGGACGTAAGGGTTTCCCTCCACAAGAGAGAGTAAACGTCTGACTTTTGGACTTATAACTACTTGGAGTGGTCGCCTAACTCCTATAACATGGTCATCATAGGAAATTGCAAGATAATTAAGCTATTATTTATTTAGAAAGAGATTAAAATTCTTAAACTTACTTTCTAAGAGACTAGAAGATGTGTAGTATGAATAATGACTTAGTCTATTGTAAAATATTTTTACATTTTATTTAATTTTTTTTGACACTTCATTTGGATAGAGGCTTTAGGATTTTGATGCCTATATGCATGATGAAGATAAATTATTGGCTAAATCATAAGGAAAGGGGTGTTTTTCAACACAAGGGATGCCCTCACAGGTCAAGCATTTCTCTTTCATGCAAGGATGGAAATCCCTTATTTACAAGAGCAAAATAATATGCTTGCATGATGTGTGACATACAACATTTAGCTAAACAATTATCTTGATTATTTCCTAGGCTTTATGATGAGGTCATGAGTTATTTAAAATTTTGGTTATGAGTGATTAGTTGGGGTAAAAAAATTAATTTTATCTTAAGAGCCTAATCACATCCATGCAATACTTTAAAACATCAATCATAAGAAACTATGGAAAAGTATGCCATTTCTAATGCATAATTTAAAAAAATTATCAATTAATTTTATAACTACTACAAAAGAATAAAAAGGCCGGTGCGGTTGGGCACCATCGTACAACCCGAAAAGAGAAAAGATGAGTAGCTGAGCTCTACCCATATACAACCCAGAATATGAAAGAATAATTACAATTTTATCAAATGCTATGAGGGTCTTCTTTCCTCCATTCTTTATATCTTCTTTCATCCTTCTCTTGATTTAGATGTGCTTGCTTCAAAGGCATCACAGGACACCCCAAGACAAAGCCTTCTAGCCACTACTCTTCCTAATCCACCATAACACTAATCATAATTCCTATTACAAAATTACATTAAGAATGGGAAAATTAAACCTAACTACACCTGCAAAATAAGTGTTAGCTAAACACACATGCAATCCCAAGCAATTATATGTGTAATTTAGACTTAACACCTTACACATGGGTAACCAAGCCCACCTATCCTAACTTGGATTATGCTTAAGGGTTTAAGGGTTATTAAGCTAATTAATTTTGTAATTAAACCTTAATTACTCTTCAAAATTAAGTAAGATCATTTATAATTAATTCTTCTTTGAAATACCTTTAAAATGAGTATTATTTATTTTTTTTTTGATTTTTTATGATTTATTATGAATTTTAGAAGTTTCATCCAATAAAATTAATTAATTAACCCTAATTAAAACCTAATCCCATCGACGCCATGTGGCACACTGATGCGTTCGGCTTTCCACGTGGCACCATAAGATTGGCTACTTAAAACTTATCCGACTCAGCGTTGTTGCGGCGGTGGACTTGCTTTTTCGTCCCCCGTTTGACCTAAGATTGGATGGCTATGATTAATTCTATGGAACATTAGGATAAAATTAGAATAAACTAATGGATCTAATCATGATCGTCTATTCCTATCATGTGGAATGTATGGTGCATGATCTACCGACTCATGAGCGATGAGAGACGGAGTCCATCCGCCATTCATTACCTAAGCTGATCAACTCAAAAAGGATCCCACACTGATGAGGGGATCCAACAATGAGATGAAAAGCTTAAACAAAATTTCACCAAAGGTCAATTTTAATGGCATACCTCACTGGAGCTCAAGATTGGTGGCGCAAATGATTAAGCAAGCTTCGTCTAGTAGAGATGAAGCCTACTGATCAGCACGAGCTTTCATTCCTTGCTTTTTGCTTGGAAGACCAACACCTGAAGCTTGGGAGGCCGACATTGATCGTAGTATGCCCTCTGGTGGTCAGGAAGCTCTGGAGAAGATTCATTCTTGCTCGAAGAGCCCTAGGGAAGGTGGTTGCAAAGTTAATTTGGTTTATATAGAGGTTTGAGCAAGTTGGGTCGGGAATAGGGGTGTCCTATTTTAGCTTGGGTGAAACCAATAATGGGGAGCATGGGTAAATTTGAAAAAGCTATAGGATGCTCTTCTTGGGGTGCTAGGGTTCTCATTGAGGTTTAGTGCTAGTTTGGAGTTGAAATGAGGGGGGTATACCCCCTCCTCCTCTTGATCAGACGGTTCAATTAGGTTTGGCTTCTAGTGGCTGTCCAGCTACCTTAGAGAGTTGTGGGTTGCAAGGAGTGGATGAGCTGTCTCGGTTTGAGTGGGTGAAGGTGTGGAGGTGGCTGCCAAGGGGAATAGTGACTGTTGAGGTGAGTTCACCTCCCATGGGTCATGGCTGACCCAACCACCCTTTGGGTCAGGTTGGGTAGTGTCCTAGGTGCCTAGGTGGACCATTAAGAGAGTGCCAAGTGGCAAGGAATGGAAATGACCACTTATATGAGTGATTTGTCTCATATGATACCCTTGCCTAAAGGTAGAATGGTCATTTGGCATTGTATTTGATTTGGATAGATTTAAAATGAGTCAAAAGTGGGTTAGCCCAAATTTTAAGTGATTTGGAGTTGATTTGATTAGGTTTGGCACAATTTAGCTCAAATGGCTCAAATTGGTTTAGGTTGGGTCAAGTTGACCAATTGGTCAAATTGGGTCAAACCAAGGGTTGGGTAAAGTTCATATGATCATTTGGGATGTTTTGGTTCAATTGGTTTGGTTTAGTTTGACTTAGATTTGATTTTGGCTCATTTGAGTTCATTTAGGTCAAATGGGTTCAGTTGACCAATTTGACAAAATTGGCCAAATTAGCTTAGGTTAGGTGTAGGTTTTGGGTTTAGTTGACCAATTGAAGATGATTGTAGACTTTTGTTTCAATTAATTTGAATTCGGTTTTCATTTAGGCCAACTTGGCCCTTTAGGTCAATTTGGGCTAAGATACATCAATTGGGTTCAATCATGGCTTTGGTCAAGTTCAACAATCAATTTGGAATGAACTTGAGCCATTGGTTGCAATCAATTTGGTTTATATTTTGATTTGACCCAATTTGGTCTTTTAGGCCAATTTGGGTCAACTTGGGTTAAAAGGGCCAATTGGATTTGGTTTGGCTCAATTGAAGGTCAAGTCATGTTCAAATATTAATTTTGAGTTGGTATGAATCATTAGTTTCAAGGGATTTAGCTTAGGTTGTAATTTGGCTAGTTTGGATTCATATGGGTTAAGAAGGTTGACTTGGTAAAAGGACCAAGTTGACTTGATTTGACCCAATTTATGACTATTGATCAACCTAGGATGATCAACAATCATGATAGGATATTTAGGTAGGCTTGATTCAATCCAATTTGGGTTGAATTAAAGTTTGGCTCAAATGGGTCCTTTAGGTCACTTTGGGTCAAGTAAACCTAAGTGGGTCACTTGGCTTGATTTTGGGTTGAATTGGATTTAGTTGAGTTTATATATGGGTTTAGGATTGATATATAATATCAATTGCAATTGATTTGGGTTTGGATGAGTTTTGGTTCATTTGAATATTTCAAGTCAAATGGGTTAGGTTAGGTTTGACTTGGGTTGATTTAGTTTGGCTTGATGATTGTAGATTTCATTTATATTTAAGATGATAATTAAAGAAATAATTGATTCATGAGAAAATCAATTAAATTTGGGTTTTGGAATGAGGGAATTTGGCTAAGTCCATTGAGTTGGGTCATGTGACTTAAGTTTGGATTTTTATTTAGTTTGATTTAGTTATGTTGGTTTAAATGTATATTTCATTTATATTTGTGATGATGATTGAAGATATTATTGATTTATGAGAAAATTAATTGAGTTTGAAGTGTTTTGAAGGCAAACTTGGCTAAGCTCATGAAGGTAGGTCATAGGGCTTAGATTTGGATTTGATTTGGTTTGGATTTAGTTTTGGTCATGTGATTGTAAATTTAATTTATAATTATAGAGATGATTGAAGATGCGATTGATCCATTAGAAAATTAATTGAATTTGGCTTGATTTCAATGGGATTTTGGCTAAGTTAACGAAATTGATTCAAGGGTCTTAAGAAGGATTTTAAGTTTGAATTTGATCACGGGCTTCAATCATTTGGTTTTGGAATTTGGGTTTGGATTTGGATTTGAATTTGATGTTTGAATTGAACTTCGAGTTTTGTTTGAGAGGGTGTACATGGATTAGATTTAGGTTGAAGGGT
Source organism: Cymbidium sinense (assembly GCA_021442155.1). Lineage (NCBI taxonomy): Eukaryota > Viridiplantae > Streptophyta > Magnoliopsida > Asparagales > Orchidaceae > Cymbidium > Cymbidium sinense. The sequence continues at coordinate 9,692,587 of CM038217.1, forward strand.
AAGTGGATTATCCTAATCCCTAAGGCATAAGATAATCCTATAGTTAACCCTTCTAAGTCTCTAGGCTTAGGTTAAGTGTTTACCTAATTGTTAGAAGTGCCTTATGACAAGTTAAGTCTTAGGGTCTAGAAGACTCCCAAGTCTAAAAAGGGAAGATTGAATTCTCACTCCAAAAGTGAGGTCAACAGCCGGCAAGACCAAACCCCACTTGAACCCAAGTCTCCTCTTCATCTAAAGTCACCAAACCTAAATTAATTTTCCCCACACAATTCTTTAACCTCGGTGAGCTAAAATCAATCAGTTTTTAATTGATTTGGGCACCAAAAACCACCCCAAGACCAACTCCTATGAGTTGCTACGACATTTGGTCTAGAGAGCAACCTGTACAGAAGCAACTCGCAGGCTTCTCAACAGGGCTTTGTCTCTTCAAGGCGAAGCTACCTCAATTGACGGACGACCAGTCTTGAGCTTCGGCAAGGTAAAATCTAGCAAACCATAGAAATCTCTAGGATTGTTGGCCTTTTGTGAAAGAAATCATGATTTCATGTGAATCCCACCATAGGAACCTCTTAGATTTCATTCTTGATAATTTTGGAATCATTTTTGTTGTCGAACGAGCTTGAATTGAGTGACGAAAGGTGGACGGTGTCCGTCTTCAGGCGGTCATGGGATGACGCATCATCGGTTGTCTGTTCCATGAGTTTATAATGGATGACCATGATTAATCATGTTAGATTTTTTGATTTATTTCCATTAGAATCATCGGATTAATCTCGATCGTTCGATCTAAGATTGAATGGCGGAGACAAAATTGCGTCTGCCGCAGCTGAGTCAGCTACCATGTCAGATGTTTTAAATAGCCAATCATGTGGCGCCACTCAGAAAGCGCTGCCATGTCAGTGTCTGCGTGATGTCGATTGTGTAAATTATTTAATTAGGGCTAAAATGTGAATAATTAGCTAGAACTTCAAAAATTCATAACTAATTGTAAAAAAATAAAAAATATAAATAAACCCATTATGGAAAGCTTAGACAAAGGAGAATCTAGGAAAAATAAAATTTCTAGATTTTGATCAATGAACAATGATTAATTAGAGCTTAAATTTTTTATTAATTCCTTTAATTAAACTTAATTACTTGGCTAATTAATATAAATTTTGGCATGATGTATACATGTGATGACGTTTACCTCTCATAAATTTTTTAGATTAATTTTTTTAAGTAGATTAAGGAAACCATAATTTTAATCCCTAATTACCTCTTTTAAGTAATTTAATAACTATTAAAAGTAAGAAAATTATGAAATTGATTAAGGAAGGTTATTTAATCATTATAATAGTAAAGATGATCAAGAAAAATAATTAGGACCTCCCCTCCTAATTGTTTCCTCAAAATCATCCTTAATGCCTTTAATTAAATGATTAAATAATTAAATGAAATAAAAGAGTGAAAATTAAAATAAATAAAAATTACATCATCATAATTAGTGCAACTAACAAGGTTGATTTAATTAATCCTCTTTATGTGCTTAGTTAACATAAGGATTTTAATGAAATCATGACTTTACATAGGTTTGAAAAATTATGAAAAAAATTAGCTTAATCCTCTTAATTCAATAAATTATTTCATTATGAGACTAATTGCATTAGAATCTTTAGGGAATTGCTAATTTTATTTTCAATTGCATTATCATATTTCATAGTCCCTTGCTTGATGGTTAATTAAATTAAGAGACTCTTCGGAAGGGTGACTAATTGAATTCCTAATGAGCCAAATCAAATTAAGTCATAAAATTTACTTAATTTATTTTTGAATTCATTAACTAACCAACATGGGTATGGGTTAAATAAATTGATCTTATTTATTCTCTTTAGAATTAAATAATTCAAAATACAAATTTAAATCTTAATTTTTTTTATTAGGCTTAAAGTATGTTTATTTAATATGATTGTTTTTATGCTCTAATGAAGTTAGGTATATCATTTGACGATGTTTAATTGTATTATTTCAATTTTCATAAGTTTGCATGTCATGTGTTTCATATATTCATATTTTAAATTTAAAAGAAAATGTTGCATCTAATTGCATGATATGGGAGATAAGCTATATGATATGGCTATTACCACTATATAAATCTCAAATTATTTTTCTCCTTTAGGTAAGAATTATGTTCTAACTATCAGTTATATGATTAGAAAGCGGATCTTTATATTTGTAAGTCTTATAGTAAGTAGTAAAACTCAAATAAAAATTTATTTGTTAAAATATAACAACTTACAACTTTTCATGATTTTATTTTGTATTCATATATGTATGCATGTGTATTTGAACTTACAAGTATATAGTCCAGACATCATAAGAACACAACGCTTTAAGTAGCCCCAAAGAGGTCTAAGATAATCTCACTTTCCTGATTTAACAAAGGCAGCACTTGAATAGTTTTCTTATACATACATACATACATACATATATATATATATATATATATATATATATATATATATATATATATATATATATATATATATATATATATATATATATATAGTTGGTGTTTATTTTTGGAATGTGAAACACCATGTAGATCTTAGGGGGGGTACTTATTGAAGTGATCGGGCACGACATTAAGAAATTGTGCACTATCTAGAAAGATAGAAATCATCACCCTATAGTGGACCTAATCACTTAATAAGGACTCCTAAGGCATGATGCGTCTTTGAATGTACCTAAGATTTTTTCCCTATTTTATATGGAAAAATAAAGTAGGGTTTATTTTAAACCGGGTCTGTTAAGTTCTAGATGGAAGCAACCCCCCATAGTTAATTACATCCTAAGGAATGTGATCCCTTAATAATACTCTTGTTTAAAGTAGACAATTAGGGTATTCAAAGATTTCAAGGCTAGACTATAAATAAATTGGTTATGTTTGGAAAATCAAATGGGATTGTTCAAGGAGAAGACTTATTTTAGAAGTGAAAGGGAATAAGTAGGAAATGATCATGATACTAGGAAGCCTAGTGAGCATTCTAATCTATCCTATGGTTTGGATTTATATGTTTGAAATTGAAGAGATTAATTTTATTAAAGTTGGCATTTTATTAGAAAGCTAGGACTTATAATCCCACAATACAAAGTTGTGAAAATGCCTAAGAGGTGATGATTTATGCTTGTAGCTTGAAGGAAATAGCTTTCTCGGATCCTAGATCTAGGGAGCTTTGGCATAAGCCAAAGCATGACCTAAGTCTAAGCGAAGATGGGTATATGGCTTACCTCCATAAGAGACGATAAACCACCTGACTGTTGGGCTGATAACTGCTTGGAGTGGCCGCCAGCTAACTCCTCATACACTTTAAAACTATGTAAGCAAGTCATATGATTTTACAAGATAGTTAGGTTGTTATTATTTAGAAAGAGACTAAAGTCCTTAAACCCACTCCCAAAAGAGACTAGAGCATGAGTGGTATGAGTAATAACTTAGTTTAATGTAAATCTTTTCAAAATTTACTTAGTTTTGGACACTTTATTTTGATAAAGGCCGTAGGATTTTTGTATACCTAAATGCATGTTGAAATGAGTTATTGACCAAATCCATAGAGAATAGGGTGAAGCTCCATTAGTAGGAGTTGCTCTCATAAGTCAAGCGATTCCCATGCGTGCAAGAATGGAGGCCCTCATTTTTGTAAGAGTGGTAGAAGATGCATGCATGATATTAGACATACAACCATACAACTAAGGGGTTGTTAAATATTTTAATTATCTTGATTTAATGCCTAGGCTTTATGTGAGGTTATGAGTTATTTAAAAATTTAATTATGTGTTGTAGTTGGGTAAAATATTTATTTTTCCATAAAACCCTAATCACATCCAGGCCATGCATTCAAACATCAAACATTGAAGAAACTAAGAAAAGGCATGAAATTTCTAATGCACAAGCTAAACATAACATCAAATAATTTTATAACTAGTGCAAAAAATAAAATTTGTAGGGTGGCATACAACCCAGAAAAGAAAAAGGTAGTAGCTCTACCCTTATACAACCCAAAATATAAAATAATTATTTACAATTTATAAATGAATAAGTGTTATAAAGGGTCTTCACTCTTCATGTCTTCATGTCTTTATGTATCTTCCTCCTTCTTTGATTTGGTTTGTTCTACTCTAAAGGCATCGTATGGCTAGCCAATGCTCATTCTTATCCTCCCATAACACTAATCCTAATTCCTAATGCAAAATTACATTAGAAAATAAGAAAAGTATATCTACACTATAAAATAAGGTTTAGATAACATAGTTATATTTATAATTTAAACTTAGTACCCTACACATGGGTAACCAAGCCCACCTGTCCTAGCTTGGATTATACTTAGGGGGCATAAGAAACATGCAAAGAGAGCATTTATATTTATTTTTAAGCAGCCCCTTAAGTATAATCTCCTGTAAAAAATATGATTAGAGTAATCATGGCCTAACATCCAATCTACGAAACATACACCCTAACATCCAGTCTAAAATAATAAATCACAAAACAAAACATACATTAAACCATGCATCATCCTAACATAAGGCTGGAAGTGGTGACTTAGTTTAATGTGTGTATATTAAGGTTTGTGTGGTATGTCCTAACTAGACTTTAGAGTTAATATTTTCTCAGTGTAAAAAGATTTAATTTAAAGGGTGGTTTAACTTCAAGTGCTTTAATTGATTGGCAAGTTTTAATTTGTGTTTTCTTTGGTTTTATGTGACCTACACTTAACAACTAAGTGTTATAAAGAAAAGAAACAGGATTACCCACTTTCATCCCTACCTTAAGCCACTTTCTAAAGTATGTTAATTTAATTTAGTTCTCTTTAGTGAATGGCTTGTTACAAATTTTAAATTAATCCTAAGTTTAGGTTCACCTTAAATGATTGCATTCAACATGAAAGACTTCTTAAGATTAATTTGAGTGAACTACTAACACATGACATACATCAATTTATTCCTTTCCATCACATGTAGCATGCATATGACTTAACTCTAAGTATAACTATACATACGACATATTTTAGCACACTCAAATGATGAATATAGATGTGCATATTTGAAGTTTATATTTCTTATTTGACTGAATTATTTAATCATGTTAATTTAGAACTTTATACAAATTCTTATACAAAATGACATATGAATGAAATTAAATGGGCACGTGTCATTGTTAAACCAAGGAAGTGAGGTAATCAAATGACCTCCTTGGGGCTAGTTAAAGCCTCATATTCCCGGGATGTCCAAATTATATACCCATTTGCATTCAAACATATGTAAATTTGTATGTAAGAACATAAGGAAAGAGACCCCAAATATGGCTAATTACTTTAATAATTTAGTCTATTATGAATGCATGTATTCTTAGTAGAAAAGAGGGATTTTTATCCTTTAGCCACACATACATACACATGTAAAGAGAAATAAGCGAGTACGTGCCTTTATTAAACTAGGGAAGTGAGGTAATTAAATGACCTCCTCGGGGCTAGTTAAAGCCTTGTATTCTTTGGATGTTCAGATTATATACTTTACTATCCCACTACACATGAATGTATATGTAAGTAAGAGAAAGAAAATCAGACAAAAATTACATTTTTATTTGATTAGAACATTTATGTATGTGAAATAGAATTTCATCCCAATTCTAATGTAGGAACACATGCAAATGAAATCAAATAAGTATGTGTCATTATTAAACTAGGGAAGTGAGGTAGTCAAATGATCTCCTTGAGGCTAACTAAAGCCTCGTATTCCCCAAAATGTTTAGACTATATACTTATTAACATTCAAATACATGTGAAACTACACATAGATTAAAGAAAAGAAAGCTCTATTTCACATACTTAAGCTATAAGCACATGCAAACCTATATGTAATCATAACTATTATCACTTCATAGTTTATTACTCATTTATAAGCTTTTTGAAAATATATTTGAATTTAATAGTGATAATAGCCACACATATGTTAAATTAAATCAACACATGCAAACTTGCCATAAAGGAAATTCATTTAAGTTTAAATATTTTAAAAATTTGAATGCATGGAAAAACATGACACACATCATTTAATATGATTAGAAATGAATAATAATACATAAAATACATGTTTCATTCAATCAAACTAGTTTCTAAGGACAATCATATCAAATACACTCATTTAAAGTAAGCCAAAGCTTCTTATTAAGTTATTTTTGGATGTTTGATCTGATTTAGAGAAAAGAGGAACTTCAATCATTTGTTGCTCCTAACCCATTTCCATATTGGTTAATCAATTTGGTTCAATGAAAAGAAATTAAGTTGATTTTATAGATTAATTAGGTTGCAATATGAATTAAGTCCATTAATTACCCCTTTCCTATATCACCTTAACATATTTACCCAAGTAATGGTGAGCCAACATGATATTCATATGCATTAGAAATTAAATCAACAATGATCCTAAGAAATGAAAGGGGCCTAATGCAATTGACTCACAATTAGTAGTTAATTAAGCTAAGGGTCTTAATTAAGTACTCTTATAATTCTCCGACACATATGAGCCAATTATAATTTCCTTAGGATTCTCTTAGGTTATTGAACACCTATAAGTCTACCCAAGAAAATTAATTAGATGAGATCTTGAATGATTATAATTTTAATTTAATTAATTAAGCAATTTAATTAATGAATGAAACCATTAATTAGTCCCAAATTAGTTACTTTCAAGTCAAATGAAATTAACTTATGTAAAAAAATGGGAAAGAGGTCCCAATCTCATTCCACATGCCCATTCACTGTTCTACATTGATTAGCAAGCTTAATTAATGGTTTCCTTGCTCTTTAGAATGTTAATTAATCATTTAATTAATTAAGAAAATAATTAGGGCTAAGATAAGTAATTTATCTAATTAATCATGCAATAAATCCTAAGAAAATTATGGGAGGCAAAGGTCAACCCATTAATCAACCTCAAAAAGTTTAGGATTAATTACTCCAGTAATTAGGGAGTAATTAAGCTAAGTTTTTAATTAAACTTAAATCAAGCCTTAATTATTGTTCAAAATTAATTAGAATTAATTTCAAAATAAACTCCTCTGGAATACCTTTAAAATGTGTATTTATTTGTTTTTTTTTCAATTTTTCTATGAATTTTTATAATTTTCCAAAATTTTAGCTCATTTAAATGATTTTTCATGATTTTTATAAAGTCCATTGATTTATTTTCAGTATTTGAACTTCAGAATATAATATCTTTCAATCTAGAAATCATTTTGATTATAAACTTTTATAGTGGCTACATTTTAACTTCAGTTTCAATCTCTAAAAATTTCAAATCAATCTGATGTGTATTTTTGGTTAAATTAATAAAATTTTATTTTCACTAAAATTCAAATTAAGCCCAAAATATTCAATGAAATTTAGGGGTTTTAGGTTTGTTGGATTTCTCTCTGAAAGGTGAATCCAACAAGCTATTATTTGCAATTTTAGGTAATTATTTTATTTTATTTATGAAATTTTGAAGTTTCAGGTGATTTAAATAATTTTTAAAATCAGAAAATCCTGAATTTTCTACTTAACACAGTCAGCACCATGTGGCGATGACAGGGCAACACAGTGCCATGCGGTGCCGCATGATTGGACTATGTGGTTCTATGTGGCACACAATGCCATGCAGCACCACATGATTGATAACGGTGCCATGTCGATAAGCAACGAGAATGCATGAGCGGTCGACACATTTGGATGGATGGTGAGATCGATCCGCGTGATCTGATGGGCTGAAATGGGTGAATCTAACATGAAATATTAGCTGTCTATTTCCCTGAATGTGGGATCAGACGGCTGCTATGTGCTCCCTCAAAATAGTGGCAATAGAATAAGCGAGCGAAATTGATATTTTTGAATGAAATCTCATGAATGGACTCATTTTGCATGATTTACGAAAACTTCTATTTTATATTGGGATGATATAATGAAAATGTAAATTTTTTTCCTAAGGGAATTCCTAAAATTGTGCAAAAAATTGTCACAAATAAAAGATCCTAAGACTGGCTACGGTTCTTGAAAATTATCTCACCGGGGATGATTTTCGGTGATGGTGATGATCCGAACATGCTCTTGAGTGAAAGAAGAAGCTTAGGAATGGATATAGACCTTTGCCTCCCTTTAGAATGATGTATCTACCAAGGCCACTACTTCCTTATCGAAATATGCTTGATTTTGATGGGTTTCCCTCCAAAATGAAGTGGGAAGGGTTGCTGGTTGGTTTGGGAGCTCTAGGAGAATGAAATGAGGGCAAAAGGAGGGATTTTCAGGTTTCTATTTTTTGTGTTTTTGGAATGGTCGAAAATCACCTCATTCCTTGTGATTTTGGCTTCTAGTGGATGTCCTTGGCTTGGGGGTGGTTGGGATTCTCCTTAGGTGGCTTGATTTGAGTGGCCAAGGCATGAGAGGTGGCTGCCATGAAGGACTATTATGTATCCTAGAAAGGGGAGGTGGAAGTCCTTAATGCCAAGTGTTCCAATGGGAGAGGTGAGGTGAATTTACCTCCCCATGAGTCATGGCTACCCTAACCACCTCTTGGGTCAGTTGGTCAGTGTCATTGGTGCCTATGTGGACCAATGGATGAGTGCCAAGTGGCCAAGGAAGAGAAATGACCATTTGGGCAAATGTCTTTTCTCATGGGATGCCCTTGACCCGAAGGGCAAAGTGGTTATTTAGCATTGGATTTGATTTGGGTAGATTTAAAATGAGTTAAAAATGAGTTGGACCAAATTTTATGTCATTTGGAGTTCATTTGGTTTAATTTGGATTAATTTGACCCATTTAGGCCAAATTGGGTTAAATCAAGTTTAGTTGACCAATTTATCAAATTGGGACAAACTAAGGGTTGGATCGAGTTCAAATAATCATTTGGAGTGTATTGGTGTCATTAGTTTAGTTTAATTTAGTTTAAATTTTATTTTGACTCATTTGAGTACATTTGGGTCAAATGGGTCAAGTTGACCAATTTGACCTAATTGACCAAATTGGCTTAAATCCTAACTTGGTTTGGGTTTGGTTAATCATTTGGAATATATTTTAGGCTTTAATTAAGTTCAATTTAGATTTGATTAAGTTTTAGATTGATTTAACCCTTAAGATCAAGTTGGTTTCAATGGGTATTGGGTCTGGTGAATCAATTAGGCTCAATTGGGGCTTTGGTCAACTTCAATAGTTAATTTGGAATGAAGTTGAGCAATTGGTTGCAATCAATTTTATTTAAGTTACAATTTGGCTAGTTTGGGTTCATATGGGTTAAAGGGTTGACTCGATCAATGGGCTAGGTTGACTTCATTTGACCTAATTAATGACAATTGATTAACCTAGGATGATCAACAATCATGACATGAAGTTTGGATTGGCATAATTCACTTTGATTTGGATTGAATTGATTTTGGTTCAAATATTGGCCACTTTAGGTCAAGTGAGCCAATTGATTTAGTTGGCTTGATTTTGGGTTGAATTTGATTTAGTTGAGTTTATATATGGATTTGGGATTGATTAACAATTGATTTGGATTCAAATAGGTTTTGGTTCATTGGAACATTTCAAGTCAAATGGGCTAAGTTGAGTTTGATTCAAGTTGATTTTGATTTGGCTTGATAATTGTGGAATTCATTTATATTTGGATAGATAATTGAAAGAATGACTGATTCATGAGAAAATTAATTGATTTTGGAGAGGATTTGAGTGGGATTTGATTGAGTCCAAGGAATTAGCTCAAAGAGTTCAAATTTGGGTTTTAACTTGATTTGAATTTGATTTTGGCTATTTGATTGTATATTTGATTTATATTTTGAAAGATGATTGAATATATGATTGACTCATTCAAAAATCAATTGAATTTGAATTGATTTAGAGGAAAATTTGGCCAAGCTCATGGAGATAGGCCAAAATGGTTTAAGGAAGATTTTGATTTAGTTTGATTTAGTTTTGATAATTTGAGTGTAGATTTTATTTATATTTATGAAGATGATTGAATATATGATTGATTCATGAAGAAATCAATCAAGTTTGAAGTAGATTGGATGGAAATTTGTCTAAGTCCATGGATCCAATCATAAGGCTTAAAGAGGATTTGGTCAAGGGCTTCAATCATTTGATTTAGGATTTGAATTTTGGATTTGGTATTTGGATTTGAGTTCAAATTGACTTTGAGGTTATGTTTGAAATTTGGATTTGGATTGAATTTAAGAAAGTGGACATGGATTGGGTTTAGGCTATAGGGTAGGTGATTTCCTAATCTCCAGGCATGTCTGTGGTTGAACCCTTCTAAGTCTCAGGCTTGGGTTGGGTGTTCACTAATTACTAGATGTGTCTTATGACTAAGGAAATCTTATTTTCTAAAGATTCCTATGTATAAGATAAGGAGATTGAGAACTCACTCCAAAAGTGAGGTCAATAAAAGGACCCTCAATAGGTGTAGTGTAACTGACAAGGCACATCACACATATTGGCATTGATCGAGACTATTGACCTCACTTTTGGAGTGAGCTCTCAACTTCTCCATCTTAGACATAGGACTCCTCTTAGACATTAAGTGTTCCTTATTCTTAAGAAACTCCTAGTGATTTGGTGAACACTTAACCCTAGACTTAGAAAAATTATATAGGAAGAGGTTATGCGAGGTGTTAGGAAAACTTCTACAAACTTGAACCAAATCCTTTCTTCCTTCTTTCAAGTCAAACTTCCAATTCAAATCAACTTCAAATTCAAATCAACCTCAAATTTAAATTAACCAAATCAAATTCAAATCAACCTCAAATTCAAATCAACTTCAAATTCAAATCAGTTCCAAATTAAATCTTAAATCAATTCCAACTCAATGAATTTTCTGAAACCATGAATCAATTCCAAATGATTGAAACCCATGATTGAATTCTAAATCCAAAATATTTTCTAAGCCTTTGATTTCATCATATGGACTTAGCTAAAATCAAATCCAAATCACTTAAAATTTAAAAGATTTTCTCATAACCTATTTATATTCTCATTTATATTCAAAAATATAAATGAAATATAAATTCAAATAATCAAAACTAAATTCAAAACTCAAACCCAAATCCAATCAAAATCTAGCTTAAACTCTTTCAAGCAAATTCAGATCACTTAAAATTCAAAAGATTTTCTTATAACCCAATTATATTCTCATTTATATTCACAAATATAAATGAAATATAAATTCAAATAGCCAAAACTAAATTCAAAACTTAAACCCAAATCAAACCCATGTTCATCCTTTTAACTTGAAATTATCAAATGAATCAAAATCCATTTGACTCCAAATCATTTGCAATTAGATTTATATTTTAATCATAAGTCCATATGTGAGTTCAACCAAACTTGAATCAAGTCTTGATCAAGCGAATTGACCCACTTAGGCTCACTTGAACCAAAGTGACCTAAAGCACCTTTTTTGAGCCAAATTCTAATCCTACCCAAATTGGATTGAACTAAGCCCATCTAAGCCTCACATTGTGAGAAACAATCATCATAGGATGATCAATCACTCAAATTGGGTCAAACTAAGTCAAATCTAGCCTTTGACCAAGTCAACACTCAACCCAAATAAAACTTAAACTAGCCAAAATCCACCATAGACCAAATTGATTGAAACCATTGATCTAAACTAATCCATCATCAATGATTGAACATGACCAAGCAATCAATTGAGCCAAACCTAGCCCAATTGGCCACTTGACCCAAGTTAACCCAAGTTGACCTAAAAAGTCAAAATGGGTCAAATCTTGATCTAAGCCAAATTGATTGCAACCAATGGGTCAAATTCATTCTAAATCACTTGTTGAACTTGACCAAAGCTCCAATTGACCAACTAGATCCAACCTAACCCAATTGACCATGAACCAAACAAGTCCTAAAAGGTCAAATCAACTTGAAATTAAACCAAACCAAAATTGATTGAAACCAAAGCTTGCAAAATATTTCAAATGATCAACCAACCAACCATGACTAACAATTGGGTCAAATGGGTCAAATTTGTCAACTTGACCCATTTGACCTAAGTGAACTCAAATGAACCAAAACCAAATATAAACCAAATAGAACCAAACCAATGATTCCAAAATACTTCAACTGATCAATTGAACTTGACCTAACCCATGGTTTGACCTAATTTAATCAATTGGTCAACTTGACCTAAGTTGACCCCACCCATTTTGAGCTAAATGGGTCAACTTGAGCCAAATCATATAAAATCAACTCCAAATTCTTTGAAATTTGGCCCAACCTATTTTTAAAACATATAAAATCTGCCCAAATCAAAAATAGAGACAAATGACCATTTTACCCTTGGGTCAAAGGGTAACCTATGGACAAATTCACTTGGAATTTGGCCAATTTCTTTTCATTGACACTTGGCATCCTCCTAGTGGACCACATGGACACTAAGGAGGGTGGTGAACATGACCCAATGGGTTTGGGTCATCCATGAACCAACCCAAGGGCAAACCGACCCCTCTAATCAAAATTCTCCACTTTAGATCACCTCCCACACTCATTTAACACAAGTGCACCTACTCCACTCCACTTCTCTACCAAAATCGAAGCACATGACACTCCTACAAACCAAAATAACCCATTCAATCTCATCAATTAACCCAAAATGGAAGAGTAATCCTCGATCATCCGATCCAAGTAGGGGAAGATATACTCCCCTTCATTCCCACTCAAACTAACTTCTTGCATTCGATTGAGCTCAGAGGATCAAAGGTAAGCTTCTCCAAGTTTTCCAAGCATTCTCAAGCTCATTTGAACTTCTCCTTCTCAGTTTTTCATAGCCAAATAAGAGGGAGATTTTCCAAGTTACTCAATACTCAACCAAACCTAAATTCCCATTGCAAGCACCATCAAGGAGGCAAGTCGAGCTCACCCAAAGCATTTCCCAAGCATCCAAGCCACGGGAAGGAAGACCTAGACCAAAGCTGCAAGCCATTGAAGGGAGCCTTAGTCAATTGGGAGATCTACTTCAAATTGAAGCTTGAAATCTTCAACATGGATTCATCTCAATTAGTCGAAGCTACCTCCACCATTGGAAGCACCGGTGATAGCCTCAGGCAAGGTATGACTCAAAACTGACCTTAATTTGAAAATGCTTGGTCCTTTGTGAAGGGAATTGTAATCCCATTAAAATTCAACTGTTGGATGTTCTTCCATGCTTGATGGTGTGGGTTGAATCTCCTTATCGAGCTCAAGCGAGCTCGGATCAAGCCATGGAAAATGGATGACCTCCGTCTCCCGTAGCTTATGCATGGATGAATCATGGGCTATCCATCCTGCATGTTTTGGATGGACGATCCTGATTAAATGCATTAGATCCATTGATTTAATCCTTCATAACCACAGGATTATTCCTAACCGTTTGATCCTTGATTTTGATGGCCCAGGGGAAAGTGCGTAGCTCCGTCGATCGACACGACACGTGATGTGACAACTTAAATAATCAATCCTGTCATGCCATGTGGAAATCACGTGCCTCATCAGCATTCCACATGGCATGGGAGATTAGTTAATTAGCTATTAATTACTTTAATCATAAAAACTTCATAAATTCATAATTAAATGTAAAAAAATCCAAAAAGAAAAATATAAACTCAAGTTAATTTTGAAGATAATTCAGAGGAGAATCCAATAAAATTATTTCTAATTGATTTTGAACAGTAGATTTTTCCTAATTAGGCTTTAATTAAAAATCTAATAATTTTAATTACTCCTTAACTTCATTAATTAATTTCAAATTTCTCAGACATATTTAGGGGGATGACTTCTGCCTCCCTAATTTTCTTGGAGTTTATTAATGAGTTAATTAGGGAAATCAATTAATGAATTCCTAATCATCCCCTTAATATAATTAAGAGTAATTAAGCATGTGAATAGTGGTTTAATCATTTAATTGATATAATTAAATATTATTTAAGTAAGGGGGAGGTTTATGGAATAAGTTTGGGATATTTTTTTTAAGTTATTCCCTAAACCCCCTTTATTCCTTAATCCAAACATAATTAAGATTAATCTACTAATGATCTACTTAATTAGCTTAATCAAACTTTCAAAATCAATCTCTTTCTGTGCTTAAGTGTTCAAAAGCCTAAGGTAGATTTAAGGAAATCATTTCCAATTCACATGTGTGAGAAGGTTATGAAAGTACTTAATTAAACCCTTTAGCTTAACTAATCAATAATTATGATCCAATTGCATTAGGCCCCTTTCTTTCTTAGGTGCATTGCTGATTTAAATTTTTTGTGGTTGCATATCATATGTTGGCTCATAATTGTTAGGTTAATTATATTAAAGTGGTATAGGTAAGGGGTAATTAATGTATTTAATTAACACCCTAACATAAATGAAACATAAAATCAATCTAATTATTCAAAAAATTAAACTAAATCAATTCACACATGGGGGAAATGGGTTAGGACCAACAAACTCTTTCTTTCAAATCATTTCCTAAATTAAACTCAAAAAAGAAAAAAATCTCTTTAAAGAATTTTGATTCACTTTGAATAATCTTATCTTATAAGATTGTCCTTAAGAATTAATTAGGGTGAATGAAGTTACATGCTTACATCACTTTATTTCTTTCCAAGCATGCTAAATGTTATATGCCATATGAAATCATGCATTCATATCTTTTAAAAAAATCAATTAAATGATATTTCCTTTATGTCAAATTGCATGTTTGGCTAAAGTAAGAATATGAGTGATATTATCACTATTAAAATTATTTTCAAAACTTATAAATCAAAGATTAAAAATGAAAGTATGCTACTTATAAATACTTATAAGCTTGCATGTGATTATAGCATAAAATGTGTTATGTGACTTCCTTCTCTTTTCTCAACATGGATTTGGATAAGATTTGCAAAGTGTATAGCTCATTTGAAAAGAACATAACACTTGCTTAAATCCATTTCTATTCACTTCTTTGTTATGACTTAAGAAGGATCCTCACATTACACATGTAAATGATTCAAAATCAAATAAATAAACAAAATCTTTTTTATTCTTCATCCATTTCTTTCTTTTTTGCATGCACATGTATTTAAGAAAAGTGGTATATTAGTCTGGACATCCAGGGTTGAGGCTTTAAGCCCTAAGAAAGGTCTTGTACCTTATATACTGTAGAAAATAATGGCCATACTCACTTATGTCTTTCATACATGTAAATGTGTGATTAATGGATAAAAGAATCCCTCTTTTCTACTTAACAAAATCATGCATCATGGAATATCCAAATTTTCTTAAGCAACATCTCTTAGCATTCATCATCAAGGTATGCTAATATTTGCATTTCATGTATAGATATGCTTAGGATTTATTCATATGCATGGTATACATGTTGGAAAGAAATAAATTGTTGTATTATGTGATAGTAATTCACCTTAATTAGTCCTAACTTGCCTTTCTTATTGAATAGGTTTATTTAGAGCAAATCTAAACTTAGGGTTATTTAAAATACATAATAAAACATTCACTAAAAAAATCACCAATTAATCTACCATAGAAATTACTTAAGGTAGGGAGGAATGAGAAGTTCTCTTCTCTTTTCTCTTACAACACTTAGTAATTAAATGTAGGTTCATTCAAACCAAATCAAGTCATCAAATAAAATTAACAAATCAACTATATTAGTTAAATGAAACTACCCTCTAAGTTGAACCCTTCTCACTTAAAAAAAATTCCAACCTTAAAGCTTAACTAAGATATGCCACATAAGCCTTAATTGGCAAACAAATTAGGATAAGTCACCATTTCTAGCTTTATGTTAGGGCGGTGTATGGTTTGATGCCTGATTTTATTTTATGATGTAATATTTTAGACTAGATGTTAGGGTTCATGTGCATAGATTGGATGATAGGATGATCTTAGTCTAATCATTGTCTTCTGCAGAGGATTATGCTTAAGGGGTACTATAATAAAAATATAAATGCTTTTGCTGTGTAGGTTGCTTATACCCCTAAGCATGATCCAAATTAGGACAAGTGAGCTTTGTTACCCATGTGTGGGGTGCTAAGTCCAATTTATTCCTATAACTACTTAGGATTGTGTGGTATATTTAGGTAATCTCTATTTTGCAAGTTTAGTTAGATTTATCTTTCCATTTTAATATAAATTTTTGTAATGAAGATTTGAAATGAATGTTATGGGAGATTAAGGTGAACATTGGTCATAAGACCATATTTTATGCACCATGTGAAGCCTTCGAGCAACCACATCCCAACCAACCAAAAGAAGGAAATAAAGAAGAAAGAAGAAAGAAAGAAAGAATGAAGAAAAGAAGAAAAGAAGAAAAGAAGAAATGAAGACCCTCATAACATGAATTCTTTTAAATTATAATTATTCATTTAATCCGGTTATATAAGGGTAGAGCTCGGCTACCCATATTTCTTTTGGGTTTGTGGTGGGGACCATACATTGGCCTCTTATTCTTTTGCTAGCTTTATAAAATTATTTGATGTTTGTTTAGCTTGTGCATTAAGATGGCATGATTTTCTAGTTTCTTCATTATTTGATGAATGGCGGATGGGATTAGGCTCTTAGGAAAAATAAATCATATATTCAATTAATTAACTCAAATTTAAAATTAACAACTTATAACTTAACCTAATGCCTAGGACATAAATCAAGATAATAAAAAATTTAGCAACCTTTGGATGTTGTATGTCTCACATCATGCATAAAAGCATCTTGTTTCACTCTTGCTAATGGAGGGCTTCCACCTTTTGCAGAGAACATGGCTTGACCTTTGAGAGCCATGGTGAAAACACACCACCTTCTTGCTAATTTTGGCCCATAACCAATTTCTTATGCATTAGGAATATGAATCCTATAGCCCGTGTCAAATAAATTTTCCAAAAATGAAAATAAAACTTAATAAAATTTGTATTAGATTTAAGTCATTATTCATGTCATACATGATCTAGTCTCTTAGGGAGTGTGTTTGAGGACTTAGTAGCTTTCTAAATAAATAATAACCTAGCTATCTTGAAAAGTATAAGACTTGGCTACATGTATTTAAAATCATAGGAGGAGTTAGTTGGCAGCAACCCCTAGCAGTTGTAAGTCCAATAGTCGTGTGGTTTATCCTCTCTTGTAGAGGTAAATCATATACCCATTTTCACCTTAGATTTAGGTCATGCTCTGGACCTTGCCAAAGCTCTCTAGATTTAGGTTCATTTGTTTTCCTTTGCTACAAGTAAATCCTCACCTCTTAGGCATTTCCATGATCTTGTGTTGTG
Source organism: Cymbidium sinense (assembly GCA_021442155.1). Lineage (NCBI taxonomy): Eukaryota > Viridiplantae > Streptophyta > Magnoliopsida > Asparagales > Orchidaceae > Cymbidium > Cymbidium sinense. Next base: position 9,709,886 of record CM038217.1, read on the forward strand.
GAATTATAAGCCCTAGATTTCTAATAAAATTCAACTCAAATAATAATCTCTTCAATTTTTTAAAATATAAAGCCCAACCATAGGATAGTTTGGGATGCTTACTAGGCTTCTAGTATCATGAGCATCTCTACTCATCTCTCTTTGGTTTTGATAATAACTCCCTCTTTTTGATCAATCCCACTTGATCTTTTAAAAAATAACCAATTGATTGATTATCCTATCTTTGAAATCTTTGGAGACAATGATCATTTACCTTAATCGAGTATTCTTAAGAATCTCATTCCTTAAGATGTAATTAACTATGGGGCTTGCCTCATAGGGAACTTAATGAACGTTTAAAATAAACCACTTTACTTTTCCATATAAAGTAGGGAAAGAATCTCTCAGTACATCAAGAATTGTCCTTAGGAGTCCTTATTAGGTGATTAGGTCCATTGTAGGATGATGACTTCTATCTCTTGAGATAGTACATCATTTCTGCATGCAATCACCTAATGAACATTAGATCTACGTGGTGTCCAACAAAGTGTGTATTTTTATTTTCATTTAATTTTCAAGATAGATGAAGATGAAAATATTCACCACAGAGATGATCAACAATGTCCAAAAGATTGCAAGCACTAACAAAAATAATGTAAACCTAAACCTGAAAGGTATATAGAATCACAATCTTTGTGCAATGCAACTCAACTTATATAAGGATCATAAGGGAGCAAGGAAGATATGGTTGGAATTTCATGTCAAGGACATGAAGAAATATCCACATGTGAGAGGTCTATGCCAAGGGTGTAAAAGGAGGAATCTGTTGGGGATTGGAAATGTGAACCTTTCACTAGGGAAGCTAGTTCAAGCTATCCACTGGGGATATTAATTTTTGTTTGATTATGAATATGGTTTGTTTGGGTGTCTATCCATTGAGGATAAAATCCAATCATGATCAAGAATTAATTTGATTTATTTTATCTTGTGATAGGCATATCTCAAGATATGGGCTCAAAATGTATTGAGTAACCTTATTGAAACATTTGGGTTATCCACTAGGGATAAAAGTTTAATGAGATCTCTTATGGCTCCACTGGGGATATTAATTTGATTTGTGCCTTGCTGGGGAGAAGTTTGGTTTATTTGATATGTTTTAATTTGACTCCACTGGGTAGGTTGGTTTCAAATTTAGTTTATTAAGGACCTTGTCATTATGTGATGGACCCACTGAGAAGGGGCAATGTCATTGATATCTTAGATTCCATCTAAAGGGTTATCTACATGGTACTAAACTAAATTGCCTTTCTGTTACAAGTACTTAGAAAGAAAGTGTAGTAAAACATCTTTGGATTAACTGAGGCACTATTGATAAAGCAATCTAAATCTTGTGTGATTGAAGCTAGGGACTTATATCAACTCAAAAGTAGCTATTTTAATTGAATTTGGGTTATTTTCATTTGTTTTAATTTCATTTGATGGATCCATCAGTAATGATGGGTTGCACTAAAGCTATGTAGCCATCTCATTCTTGAAAGGGGTAGTCTAAATTGATGTAGGACTATCAACCTAATGCCTTTAGTGTGAAATGGTTATCTTTGAAATTAACATGACAACTCAAAGTAAGAATGCTGAATATGAGCAAAAAAATATAACTTGATCCCCTTATATTGAACAGTATGCTAGAGATAAATAGATTTCATCTTAAAATGAGAATGACCCTACTTTGTTGATGGCGTATTAAACCATATTTGTCAAGATGTCACACTTATCTCAACTTAAAATAGTATGATTTCATAGGGAGTTTTGTTGACACTATAAAGATAAGATGCTTGCTTGAAATATATCTTAATTCCTAATTCATGAATATCTATTTTGTTTGATTATTATATGGACCTTTTTAAATCAAATGAAGTATATGTTGACATCTTTACTAGACAAGATCATTCACAAAATAAAATCTCCAACCACATATTTAAAGGGGATAATCAAAAGTAACAGATATGTTAAAATGGGTTAAATGAGATGAGCCATGTATAGTGCATGACAGTATTATCATGATAGAAAATGATACTATAGGTATTTTATCAAAGATTAGCTTATCTTGCCAAGAGTGGTATATGCAAATTAGTTTGAATAGCGAGAACCAACCAACTAAGTTATTGATGGTGTGCAACAATTGTGGAAGAATGTAGACTTATATCTCCAAAGTTGAAATGATTGCCAGATAGTTTATATAACTGATGCTTTACTTAGATTTATTGGTGTGCAATAGCTATATTAAGAAAGCGTATACACTTTAAAGTAGGGATCAATTCTTTTATTTTTTGATATAATAAGTAGGGGTCAAAGGAAGTATGACTACTTGAAGTAGTTAGGAGGAAAGGAGCCGCTCGAGGACTTACCCTAATCATCTACTTGACCAAGTCAATTCATGATAGATAATTTAAGAAGAAGGCATAGCAGACTTTTGTGGTGTTTATTTTTCATTTTGTTGTTTGTGTATGGGGACACCATGCGATCGAGTACTTGTTGAGGTGATCGGGTATGACATTGATGAATAATGTACTATCTCAAAAGATAGAAATCACTACCTATAATGGACTCACCTAATAAGGACTCTAAGGCATGATGGGTCTTTGAATATACCAAGATTTTTTCCCACTTTACATGAATGAAAAGTAGGTTTATTTAAATCGGGTTCTAAAGTTCCCTATGGGGGCAAGCCCCCATAGTTAATTACATCTTAAGGAAAGTGAATCCCTTAAGAATACTCTCGATTAAAGTAGGCGATTATTATCTCCAAAGAATTCAAAGATATGAATATCAATAAATTGGTTGTGTTTTAGAAAATTAAGTGGGATGGATCAAAAGGAGAGAGTTATTATCAAAACTAAAGAAGATGATTAGGGAGTGCTTATGATACTAGGAAGCCTAGTGAGCACTCTAATCTATCCTATGGTTGAGCTTTATATTTTTAAAATTGAAGAGATTTTATATATTTGAGTTAATATTTCATTAGAAAGCTAGGACTTATACTCTAACAACACAAGATTGTTAGGATGCCCAAAAGGTGAGAATTTATGCCTTTCGCCCAAAGGGAAATGACAACCTCAGATTCTAAATCTAGGGAGCTTTAGCGAGGGCCAAAGTAAGACCTAAATCTAAGGCAAAAGTTGGTATATAGTTTACCTCCATAAGAGAGAGTAAACCACCTGACTGCTAGACTTATTACCTCCTGGAGTGGTAGCCAGCTAACTCCTCTTATGGTTTAAATCCATGTAGGCAAGTCATATGCTTTTGCAAGATAGCTAGGTTGTTATTATTTAGAAAAGAAACTAAGTCCTTAAATCCACTCCCTAAGAGGCTAGAGTATGAGGGGTATGAATAATGACTTAATCTATTACAAATTTTTATCAAAATTTATTTAATTTAGGACTCTTTATTTTGACACAAGCTATAGGATTTTGTATGCCTAAATGCATGAGAAGTTGATTATGGGCCAAATCAAAAGGGAAAAAGGTGTTCTTCCATCATAGGCTCTCAAAGGTTAAGCCCTTATAATCTGGTAAAGATGGAAGTCCTTCCTTAACAAGAGTGAAATAAGATGATTATGCATGATATTAAACATACAACATACAGTGAAGGGGTTGCTAAATATTTTAATATCTTGATTTGATGCCTAGAGTTTTATAAGAGGTTATGAGTTTTTTAAGAGGTTTAGTTATGAATTATTAGTTTGGGTAGAAAAATTAATTTTTATCCTAGGAGGTTAATCACATCCAGGCCATACAACAATCACCAACCATAAAAAACTATGAAAAGGCATGCTTTTTATAATGCACAAGCTGAACTAAACATCAAATAATTTTATAAAGCTATCACAAAAATAATAAAAGGTCGATGTGGTCGGGTACCATCGTACAACCCAAAAAGAAATGTGGGTAGCCATGCTCTACCTTTATACAACCTGGTATTATAAGAAAATAATTACAATTACTACTGATGAATGTTATGGGGGGCCTTCATTCTTTATTCTTCATTCTTCTTCTCTTCATCTGATTTGCTCCATTTCTTTCTTCCTTTTGGCTTGATTTGGATGTGCTTGCTCCAAAGGCATCACATGGTACATAAGACTTGGCCTTATAACTAATGCTCATCATAATCCCCCATAACACTTATCCTAATACTAATATAAAATTATATTAAAAGAAGGAAAGTAAATCTAGCTATACCTCCAAAACAAATATTAGTTAAACACACCATACAACCCAAATAGTTATATGAATAATTTGGACTTAGCACCTTGCACATGGGTAACCAAGTCCACGTGCCCAATCTTGGATTATGCTTAGGTGCTAAGCAACCTATATAAAAAAAGCATTTATATTTTTATTACAATGGCTCTTTAAGCACAACCCCCTATAGAAAGCATTATTAAATTTAATATCATCCATCACTGCACACACATAACATCCTACATAATAATACATCACAAAATAAGCATCAAATCATACCACCCCTAACATAAAGCTAGAAGTGGTGACCTAGTCTAATGTGTGTGCATTAAAGCTTATGTGGTATGTCCTAACTAGGCTTTAGAGTTATAATTTTGCTAAGTGTGAAATATTTAATTTATAATGGGTTGATTTCTCTTTAAGTAATTTAATTGATTTGAAGATTTTACTTAGTATTTTCTTTTATTTTATATTGCTTACACTTAACTACTAAGTGTTATAAATAGAAGAAAGAGAGAGTACCGCTCTTTCATCCCTACCTTAAATCAATTCTAAAGCAAGTTAATCAATTCCCTTTAGTGAATAACTTATTACATATTTTAATTAACCCTAAGTTTAGGTTCACTCTAAATGACCTTATTCAACAAGAAATGCATCTTAAGATTAATTTGAATGAATTACTATCAGATTACACATGTTTATTCAATTTTTTCCATCATGTATATCATGCATATGATTAAATCCTAAGAATACCTATACATACAATGTTTGTCTTAGCACACTTAAATGTTGAATGCAAAGAAGTGTGTTTGGAATTTAAATAATTCATTTGATTAAATTATGAATGCATGCCTTTTTAATAGAAATTTTTTTTTTTTTATCCATTAGCTAAGTACATATCACATGTATAAAAGTTTTAAGTGAGTACGTTGCCATTGTTCTACACTAGGGGAATAAGGTATAAGACTTACTTAGGGCTACTTAAAGACTCACAGCCTTGGGATGTACAGACTAATATACTACTTTTACATATGGATGTATAAGTAACTATAAGAATAGGAAAACCCAAGAAAAATTTGTATTTGATCTATGATTCTTATTCATTGGTCATATCATGCATACATATGTATAAGAGTTTTAAGTGAGTATGATGTCATTGTTCTACATCTGGGGCATAAGATGTAAGACCTACTTAGGGCTACTTAAAGTCTCACAGCCCCAAGATGTCCAGACTAATATACCACTTTTCTGATATACATATGAATGTACAAAAAGAATCACAAGAATGAGAAGTCATGCAAGAAGTCATATTTAATTTGATTGTATGATTTATATATGTGATTTGAAATTCTTCCTAAGTCTTAGCATGGAATGCATAGAGTATATTTAGACAAATGTTGAGTTCTTTTCAAATGAACTATACATTTATAAATCCCATGTAAATCCATGTAAGGAAGAAAAAGAACTTCATATTACATGTCTTATATTATCAACACATGCAAACTTATAGATAGTTTAATTAACATCACTCCATATATTATAATTGATTTATGGGCTTTTGAAGATAACTTTTGATTTAATAGTAATAATAGCCACACTATTTTAATTTAAATCAACACATGCAATTTGACATAAAAGAAACCATTTTATTTAGTTAATTTTAAAAGAAATGAATGCATGATTACAAATGGCAAACAACATTTAACATGATTGGAAAGAAATAAAGGAACATAAGCACATGATCTCATTCATTCAATTAATTCTAAGGACAATCATACTAAATAAGGCTATTTAAAATAAACCAAAGTTCTTTAATGACATTTTTAATTTTGAGTTTGATTTGATTTAGAAATATGAAAGAGGTTTGCTAATCTAATCCATTCCCCATGTGTGAGTTAATTTGGTTTAATGAAGAATAATTAGTTGATTTTATATTTTTTTAGGTTAGGTATGAATTAGGAATTAATTAACTTACCTACATCACCTTAATTAACTAATTAATAATGAATATGATATGCAACCACATGAAAAGTAAATTTTGCAATGCTCCTAAGAAATGAAAGGGGCCTAATGCAATTGCTCATGATTAATAGTTAATAGGCTTAAGGGATCTCACTTAACTACTTTTATGATTTTCTCACACATATGAGCTAACCATAATTTCATTATCTCTCACTTTGAGTTATTGAACATTGAAAGAGCTACATAAGATTAATTAAAGTTTCTTAGGTATGAAGTGAATTTTAGATTGAGTTAATCAAGCTTATTAATTAATTGATTGAATTCTTTGATTATATTTTGATTAGAATGATGAAATTAATTTAGGAAAAGGGATCCAGGACAAGGCCTCAATCCTAATACCTAAGTCATTTCAAACACTCAATTAGGCTCTGATTTTTATCTTGAAGATTAATTAATTAATTAAGTAATTAATTACCTTATTAATCATTAACTAATCAAATTCCAAAAAGTGAAGAAAACTTAGAATTAGAAAATCCCCCACATTCCTAAGCTCCCTTATTCAGAGGTAATTAGGCTTAAATAATTAATTAAGTCACTATTCATTCATTAATTATCACTAATTAAATTAAAAAAGTCATTAAGACTTAATCAATTGATTTTCTAATTAAATGATCAATAAAATCTCAAAAAAATAAGGGAGGGAGGTCATCCCCAAACATCCACAAAGTTGGAAATTAATTGGGTGATTAATTAAGGTAATTAAGCTAATTAGATTTCTAATTAAACCTTAATTAAGAAAAAATCACTATTCAAAATCAATTAATAATAATTTTCTTATATTTTACTCTGGAATATCTTTAAAATGAGCCTAAGTTTATATTTTTTTAGAATTTTCTAGGATTAGTTAAGATTTTTAGAAGTTTCAAGCTTAAAAATGGATTAATTAGGCCTAATTAAAGCCTTAATCCGGTTGAGCCATGTGGCGGATGACGCGGCACGCTGATGTGGCATACTTTTCATGTGGTGTGACAGGAGTGGCTATTTAAGTTCTGCACATCGGTGGCTTGGATGGCGGAGCTTAACTCTGGACCATTCGATCAGATCGAACAACCACGATTTAATCCATGGTTTTGAAGGATTAATTTGAGGATCTAACATGATTTAGTCACATCCGTCCATTCTAATCATGTGGAACCAATGACCCATGAACTTTCTCCTTTGTGAGCGACAAATGATAGATGCCATCCATCTTTCTCCATTCGATTTGAGCTCACCCAAGCTCAGATTGGGATAAAATCGATCCCACACCTTGAGAAGAAAGAGAGGAACACATATAATGATAAAAAATGCATGACATTTAAACTTTTTTCATAAAAGACCAACCTATTTTTCATATAAGGCTCAGTTTTACAAAATTACCTCACCAAAGCTAATGTTTGGCGGATCATTGTAGCTTATTTAGTTGAAGTGAGGCCTGTTGAAGCTTTAAGCTTGATTTGGGGTAGAGTGCTTAGTCAACCAAACCATGCATGCAAAGGCTTTAGCTCTGATTGAACTCCTATCTCCGGTGCTCAGGAAGGCTTGGAGACTATTGGTTGGTTGCTTGTGGAGGATGTGTGGAAGGAATTTGTATTTGATCAAGTAGGTGAGGAGTATTGCTTGGAGAAGTGGTGTCCTATTTTAGCTTTGCTTAGAGAGGAGGAATGCCAATCGAGGAGGGCTTGGGAACACTTGGAATCACTCTGAGAGAGTTTGAAATGCCTTAGGAAACTTAGAGTGTCGATTGTGAATTTGAGGAGTATACCCCTCAATTTCCTTGATGGGATGGATGATTGCTCTAAAATTCATTATTTCAAGTCAAGTGAGGGTTGCGTTAGCTCCGTGGATTGCCCTGTAGGAAATAGTGGCGTGTGTAGGCTATATGGGGAGGTGTGTCTTTGTTCTTTTCTTCTTTGCTCATGGGGTTCAACCAGAGAGGAAATTTCTTGGCGTCACTTGGTCATATGGTAAAACTAGGGGTGTGAGTGGCTAGTGTCTTAAATTTTGGCACTTTGATGGATGCCATGGAGATGGCAAAGTGGACTTTGCCATAAAATAAATCAAAAGAGGGGTGTCCATTTGTTAATCCCAGAATGGGTCCCACATAGACTTGGGCTGGTTTGGGCTGATTCATTTGGTCATTTGGGTCAATACCAAGAAGGCCTCGTAAGGTAGTTTTGGGTGATTTGGCTTCATATGGCCAAAATAGGCTCATTTGGGTTAGGTTAGGTTGGGTTGACCAATTGGTCAAATTTGGTCAAACTTAGACTTGGGTTAGGTTTATATGATAATTTGGGATGTTTTGGTTCAAGTGGTTTTGATTAATTTGGCTTAGATTTGAATTTGACTCATTTAAATTCAAAGGGCCAAAATAAGTTGACCAATTTGACCAATTTGACCAATTTGACCAAATTGGGTTGGGTTAGGAGTTGAGTCAAGTTTAGCTGGATGATTGAAAATGATTGTAGGCTTTGATTTAGTTTTAATTGGATTTAATTTAGATTTTGTCCAACTTGACCCTTTAGGTCAATTTGGGCTAGGTTGGGTCAAGTTGACAAATTGGTCAACTTGTGCTCAATTATGTCTTTGGTCAAGTTCAATAAGTAATTTGGAATGAACTTGAGGCATTGGTTGCAATTAATTTGGATTAAATCTTTATTTGACCCATTTTGGCTTTTTAGGCCAATTTGGGCCAACTTAGGTCAAATGACCAATTAGGCTTGGTTTGGCTCAAGTGAGGGTTTGGTCATGTTCAATCATTGATTATGAGTTGGTTTGAATCAATGGTTTTAATAAATTTGGCATATGGTGGATTTTGGCTAGTTTAGGTTTCATTTAGGCTAAATGTTGACTTGGTCAAAGGCTAGGTTTGAATTAGTTTGACCCAATTCAAGGTGGTTGATCACCCTAGGATGATTGTTGGTTATGTTGTTAGGTTTAGATGGGCTTAGTTCAATCCAATTTGGGTTGGATTAATACTTAGCTCAAAACGGTTCATTTAGGCCACTTTGGGTCAAGTGAACCTAAATGGATTAATTGGCTTGATCATGGCTTGATTCAAGTTCAGTTGTACTCACACATGAGCCTAGGATTGAAATATAAATCCAATTGCAATTGGTTTGGAGCCAAATGGGGGTTGGTTCATAAGACAATTTTGAGTCAAAAGGGTCAACATGGGCTTGACTTGAGTTGACTCAGGTTTGGTTTGATAATTGTGGTTTATATTTATATTTGGGTCAATAATTGTAGGAATGATTAAATTATGAAGAAATCCATGAGTTTTGAATTGATTTGGGTATCATTTAGCCAAGTTCAAGAATTTGGCTAAAATGGCTTAAAATTGGGAGTTTGATTTAATTTGGGTTTGGTTTTGATCATTTGAATTTATATTTCATTTATATTTGTGATATAAATTAAGATATAAATGGGTTATGGGAAAATCACTTGAGTTTGGAGTGATTTGGAAGCAATTCTGACCAAATCTAAGGATGTAGGTCAAAATGGCTAACTTGGGTTTTGATTTGGTTTGAATTATTTTGATTTGATTTGAATGGTTTGAACTTGGATTTCATTTATATTTGTGAATATAAATGAAGAAATGATTGATTTATAAAAAAATCAACCAAGTTTGAGTTGGCTTAAAGGAGTTTTGATTAACATATGAAGGTGGTTCATATGGCTTAGGAAGAGATTTTGGAATTTGGACTTAATCGTGGGTTTCAATCATTTAGAGTTGATTTTGGAATTTGGATTGGGATTTGATTTGAAATTGAATTTGATAATTAGAAAAATCAATTGAATTGGGATTGATTTGAATTTGGTTAAGGATAAGTCCATAAGATAAAACCAAAGGGCTTAAGAAGGGATTTGGAATTTAAATTTAATGATAGATTTTAATCATTTGATAGTTGGATTTGATTTTGGAATTCAAATTTGAATTTGAGGTTTGGTTTGAAAGAAGGAAGCAAGGATTGGGTTTAGATGATATGGTAGACAAGTCCTATGTGGTGTTTATTTTTGATTCATTTGTATGGGGGGGGGGACCACCGCTGAGGTGTATTGAGGTGATCAGGTACGATATTGAGGAATAGTGTATTATGTTGAAAGATAGACGTCACTACCCTACAGTGGTCCTAATCACCTAATAAAGACTCTTAAGGCATGATGGGTCTTCGAATGTACCAAAGATTTTTCTCCTACTTTACATGGATGAATAAAGTGGGGTTTATTTAAATCGAGTTTTAAAATTTCCTATGGGGGCAAGCCCCTATAGTTAATTACATCTGAAGAAAAATGAATCCCATAAGAATACTCTCGATTAAAGTAGATGATTATTGTGTCCAAAGAATTCAAAGATAGGACTATCAATAAATTAGTTGTATTTGGAAAATCATGTTGGATGGATCAAAAAGAGAGTTATTATCGAAGCCAAAGGAGATGAGTAGGGAATATTCATGATACTAGAAAACATAGTGAATATTCCAAACTATCATATGATTGGGCTTTATATTTTTGAAATTGAGGAGAATTACATATTTGAGTTAAAATTTCATTAGAAATCTAGGGCTTATAATTCCATAATACAAGATTGTGGGAGCGCCTAAGAGGTGAGAATTTATGCTTGTAGCCCCAAAAGGAAACATCAATCCCAGGTCCTAAATCTAGGGAGCTTTGGCGTAGGCCAAAGCACAACCTAATTCTAAGGAGAAAGTGGGTATATGGTTTACTTCCATAAGAGAGAGTAAACTACTCAATTGCTGAACTTATAACCACCTAGTGTGGCAGCTAGCTAACTCCTCCCATGCTTTAAATCCATGTAGGCAAGTCATATGCTTTGCAAGATGGTTAGGCAATTATTTATTTAGAAGAGAAACAAAACCCTTAAACCCACTCCCTAAGAGACTAGAGCATGAGGGGTATGAATAATAACTTAAATCTAATGCAAATTTTTATTATATTTTATTTAACTTGGGACTCTTTATTTTGACACAGGCTATGAGATTTTGTATGCCTAAATGCGTGAGAAATTGATTATGGGTCAAATCAATAGGGAAAGAGGTTTTCTTCCATCATAGGCTCTTAAAGGTTAAGCCCATTTTATCTAGAAAAGATGGAAGCCCTCTCTTAGTAAAAGTGAAATAAGATGGTTATGCATGATTTTCAACATACAATAATCCAGTTAAGGGGTTGCTAAATATTTTTATTATCTTGATTTAATACTTAGAATTTTTTATGTGAGGTTATGAATTATTTTAAAATTTTAGTTATGAGTTGTTAGTGGGATAGAAAATTTATGGGAAATATGAAAAGACATACACCAACAATCGCATCCAGGCCACATAACAATCTCCAATCATAAGGGAACTATGAAATGACATGCTTATTTTAATGCATAAGCTAAACAAAATATCAAACAATTCTATAAAACTATCACAAAAGAATAAGAGGCGATCGCATGTACATATAACCCAAAAGAAATGTGGGTGAGCTCTACCCTTATACATCCTGGTATAATGAAAGAACAATTACAATTATAAAATGATAAGTGTTATGGGGGTCTTCATTCTTCACTCTTCATCTTTCATTTCTTCATTTTTTGATTTGCTCCATTTCTTTCAGCCTTTTGGCTTGATTGGGATGTTGCTTGCTCCAAAGGCATCACATGGTGTATAAGACTTGGTCTTATAACCAATGTTCATCCTAATCCCCCATAACACTTATCCTAATCCTAATACAAAATTACATTAAAAAGAAGGAAAGTAATTCTAACTACACCAAAATAAATGTTAAAAACAAACCTAGCAAGTTATATGAATAATTTGGGCTTAGCACCCACATATGAGTAACCAAGTCATAACTTGGGCTATGGGGTATGAGCAACTTTCAACAAAAACATTTATATTTTATTACATGACCCTTAAGAACAACCCCTTAAATATGATTAAATATCGACTAACATCAAGACTTTGCACATACAGCCTAACATCTTGTCTAAAATAATGCATCACAAAACCAAACATACACCAAACCATGCACCGTCCTAACATAATACTATAAACGATGACTTAATCTAATGTGTATGTGTTAAGGCTTGTGTGGTATGTCCTAACTAGGCTTTAGAGTTATGATTTGCTAAGTGTGAGGAATTTAATTTATAAAGGGTTTATTTCTCTTTAAATGATTTAATTTATTTGAAGATTTTACTTGGTGTTTTCTTTTATTTCATATAACCTACACTTAGCAACTAAGTGCTGTAAAGAGAAGAAAGAGAGGGAATCTCTCTTTTAACCCTACCTTAAGTCATTTAAGGTAAGTTAATTAATGAATTTCCTTTAATGAATGATTTATTATGTGTTTTAATTAATCCTAAGTTTAGGTTTACATTAAATATACTCATTTAATAAGCAAGGCATCTTGAGAATAATTAGAATGGATTACTATCACATAACACACATTCATTCATTTCTTTCCCTCGTGTATATTATGATGCATATGAGTAAATCTTAAGCATACCTATACATGTATATATATATATATATATATATATATATATATATTATACTTGAATGATGAATGCAAAGAAGTGTATTTGAAATTTAAATATTTCATTCTTTTTTATTGATTATGAATGCATGCCTTATTACTTAGAAAAGAGGGATTTTTCATTAGATACACATTCACATGTATAAAAGTTTTAAGTGAGTATGTCACCATTATTTTTCTACTCAGCATGAGGTAGAAGACCTACTTAGGGCTACTTAAAGTCTCATAGCCTCGGGATGTTCAGACTAATATACCACTTTTCTTATATACATGTAGATGTATAAGAAACTATAAGGGTAGAAAAACCCTTGCAAAAGTTATGTTTAATTTATTTTATTTATGATTCTTAGTCATTGGCCACATCATACATACATATGCATAAGAGTTTTAAGTGAGAACGACACCATTGGTTTCTACACACCAAGGGCATAAGGTACAAGACCTACTTAGGGCTACTTAAAGCCTCAGCTGGATGTCTAATATATATAACTTTTATCAGATGCATATGAATGTACAAAATGAACCACATGAATAAGAAATCATGCTAGAAGTCATATTTGATTTAGTTGTATGATTTACATATGTGATATGAAATTCTTTCTATGTCTTAATCATGGAGATGCATAGGGATAGATTTAGGGAAATGTTGTGTTCTTTATATAACTATACACTTACAAATCCTATGTGAATCCATATTAAGATAGGGAAAGAGAACTTCATATTGCACATCTTGTACTATATCATATGCAAGCTTAGAGATACTTCTACTTAACATTACTTCACTTATAATAATTGATTTATAGGATTTTGAAAATAGCTTTTGATGTAGTAGTAATAATAGCCACACCTATTATTAATTTAAGTAAACATATGTAACCTGAAATAAAAGAAAATATTTTATTTAATTAATTTTAGAAGAAATGAATGCGTGATTTCATGTGGCAGGAAATATTTAGCATGATTGGAAAGAAATAAAGGAATCTAAGCATATGATTTCATTCATCCCAATTAATTTCTAAGGGCAATCACATTAAATAAGGCTATTTAAAATAAACCAAAATTCTTTAAGGACATTTTTAACTTTGAGTTTGATTTGATTTAGGAAATATGAAGGAGGTTTGCTAATCCTAACCCAATTCCCTATGCATTAATTAATTTGATTTAATGAAGAATATTTAAGTTGATTTTATTTTTAATTATGTTAATATTGAATTAAATGAATTAATTAACCCTTACCTATATCACCTTAAGTAAATTAACTAATTAATAATAAGCCAATATGATATGCAACCATATGAAAAGTAAATTTGCAATGCTCATAAGAAATGAAAGGGGGCCTAATGCAATTGGCTTATGATTAGTAGTTAATTAAGATTAAGGGATCTCACTTAATTATTTTTTGATTTTCTCACACATGTGAGCCAACCATAATTTTATTATCTCCTACCTTGAGATATTGAACACCCAAGGAGCTTTCCAAGATCAATTAAAGATTGCTTAGGTGTGGACGAGTTAATTTTTTTTAAATTTTAATTCATTAAGCCTTTAATTAATTGATTAAACACTTTGGTTATGTTTGAATTTGAATGATGAAATAAACTTAGGGGAAAGGATCAAGGGCATGGCCCCAATTCTAATCCTTAAATCATTTTAAACATTCAATTAGATTATGATTTCCCTATGTTAAAGATTAATCACTTAATTAATTAATTAATCATTTCATTAAGCATTAATTAATTTGATTTTTTAAAGGTAAAGAAAACTTAGGAAATGAATTTGGAAAGGTATCCCTAATCACATCCCCTAAGTTATTTTACTATTCAAGAGATGTAATTAGGTTTAAATGATTAATCAAGTTATTCATTCATTAATTATGATTAAATAGATTAAGAGAGTGATTATGGCTTAATCAAGTGATTTCCCTAATTAAGTAATCAATAAAATCCAAAAAATAGGAGAGACAGAGGTCATCCCCCTAGGCATCCACATAAAATTTAGGATTAATTGAGTGTTTAATTAAAGTGTAATTAAACTAATTAGATTTTTGATAAAACCTTAATTAAGTCAAAATCTCTATTCAAAATAAATTAATAATAATTTTCCTAGATTTTACTATGAAATATCTTCAAAATGACTCTAGGTTTGTATTTTTTTGGATTTTTTATAATTAGTTATGATTTTAGAAAGTTTCAGGATTAAAAACTAATTAATTAGCCCTAATTAAAGCCTTAATCTCATTTGTGGCTAATGGCACATGTGCGCTTTTAATGTTGCATGATGGGATTGGCTATTTAAGTAGTCACATCCGCACGTTGACTCAGCCGGCGGTGGACGTGCTTTCTCTATGGACCATCTGATCTAAGATCAGACGACCATGATTAAATCTATAGTTTAAGAAAGGAATCAAAAGATCTAGTGCAGGATTTGATCAGAGCCATTCATTCCAATCACATGGGATGGATAGCTCATGATCTATCACATTCATGAGCGACATAAGATGGATGCCGTCCATCTTCCCTCATTCAATTCGAGCTTACCCAAGCTCAGATTATCTCCAAATTCTTCCCACACCATTGGGGAAGGGAGACACACACATCTAGCGCTCAAATTCACATGGGATTTGAATTTCCATCATAAATGACCAACCCAGGCTTAGTTTGTGAAATAACCTCATTGGAGCTAATGTCTGGTGGTGTAACACTGGAGGTAGCTTCACCTAGTTGTGGCGAGGCCTTGTTGAAGAGCTTTGAGATTGATTTGGGATAGCGCGCTCGATTGACCAATCCACATATGCAAGGGGCTTGGCTTCGATTAAACTCACTCTTTCCATGGCTTAGAAGTTTGGGAATTGGTTCAGTTAGCTTCGATAAAGTATGGGGATGATGTGGGTGCAAAGAATTTGGATTTGATTTAGTGGAGAGGGAGTATTTCTTAGATGAGTGGTGTCCTATTTTGGCTTAGCTCGGAGAAGAGGAATGCTGATCAAGGAGGGCTTGGGGATCCCTGGAAACACTCTGAGGGGCTTCAAAATTGGCTCAGGAAGGCTCATGATGCAATTGTGTGTGATTTTCCCCTCGGGTGAGGTACCTCATTACCCATTATGGGTGGACGATAGCATGCAAACAATTTGCATTAGCTCACCGCCGTCCGGCCACCGGACATGTCTCCATCAAGTCAGGGTGGCACACCAGGGATGGGAGGAGTGATGAGAGGCTTCCATGGATCCATTGTGCAAGGGTGCAAGGGCTCGGATCGAATGGGTGCTCAGTTTGGGTTGGAGGAGAGTCAACTCACCTCCCAAAGGTCCTTGGATCCATTTGGCAAGGCCCTTTTGTCATAGAAAGGCCTACCAGGGAGGATCTTATCAGTTCATTGATTGTATAGGGGAACACACAATTGTTCCAATTAATGGGCTTTATTAGAAGAAATATTACCCATAAAAAATATGTTTGAAAATAATTATCATCAAAAGAATAAAATTTCATTCCAATTCATCAAAATCTTCTCTTTATTTGAAGTGTTGTTTGCTTCTCTTACGAATCCACCATGATGTGTATAGGATAGGTGTAAGAGAACCCAAAAGGCATCCTATCCCTCTTTCACAACACAAATATAAATCAAACATAATTCCCTGATGCTACTAGAATATGTGTGAGAGAACCCAAGAGGCATCCTATTTATTTGGTACAACTAAGTGGGTGTGGAAGAACAGCGACATCCTTTCTTGGTGGGAATCCTAGGCACCATTCCATGGAATTCCCTAAGCGTGTTTAGGGTAGGTGTGAGATAACCCAAGTGGTGTCCTATTCCCTTTAACATAAGCATAAAGATAGACACAAATCTTTGTATCAATTTTATTTTGATGTGAGCCCTTGGCACTCACTCATTTTTTATTTGGTGGTAACATGTTACCTTTGTATGTCACCCTGGTCATTTTTTAGTGGATGTGAGTGCGCTTTCTTTGACTTGACCATTACCAATGGGCACCTTGTTAGTAGGCTTCTTTGAGCGGCCAGTAAGCCACCTCATATTGATTTTGTTTAAGAAGATGTGAGTCACTGAGCTTTCTTCTTGAACTAAATATCATTAGGTTGAGTATATTTGAGGATTAGGATAAGTCCCCCCAGAGGCTCCTTTCCTCTTGACTACTTTTGAGTTGATATAAGTCCCCTAATGGCATTCACTAAGTAGTCACTCTAGGTCGGATAACACTTTGGTTGAGAAGACTATCATCTGTAGTTTAGAGGGGATGTTGATGCTTTCTTTCTAGGCTAGTTGTTGCAAATCGAAGGGCACCATAGGTTGGTTGATGTTTGCTATGCTGACAGCGACTCACCCGATGGATACACCACTCTTGGTAGATGTGAGTCCCCACACTTTTTCCTTGAGTTGGCCAACAAATACCTATGCATATTATCTTCTCTAGAGTTTTGGATCAAGTCCTTAGTGGTCCCTCTCCCTGTGGGCACTCTACTTGGATCACGTCCTTTGCAACCCCATTTAGACACACCTGAGTTATTTTTGAATTAGACAGTCCCCATTTCCTAGTAGCCATACCTGTGGTTGGAGAATTTGTTCAGCGAATGCATAGATTCTTCCTTGGTTCAGTAAATCTAAGATAGGTCTAGGCTGATATAAGCTCCTTCTCAGTATGATCCCTCACAAACTAACAAGGTTCATGAAAAATAAATAAAATAAATAAACAAAAATATTTGCTTGTGGATTAGGAATTCAAGCCCCCAAAGGGCCCCTTTTCCCAAGCTAGCATCCTATCTTTAGGCGGTGTGAGAACTCCCATAGGAATTGCGACTACGAGTTGAGATAAGTCCCAAGACTTCTCATTATAGCTTAGGTTGGGTTTAATCTATTTTTTCCATGGTTGCCACGGATCATTCCACTTTGGAAGATGTAAGTTTACACATTCCTAGCATGACTATCTTTGAACCAGCAGCTAGGTCGGTTTAATTTGCTACCCAAGCAATGATCACTAGTGGTCTTTATAGTGAAAGATGTGAGTCCCCTACTTTCTTCCCAATTTGACCATTGTAAAGAAGGCACTCCTTTGGTTGGATAGTTCTCCTTTGAAGCTACTCCCTTTGGTTAAATCAGGATAGGTTAGGCTCCTTCTTAGTGTAGTCCATCACAAACCAACGGAATACATTAAAAATAATTAAAAAAATGAATTTAATTTTGACTATCTTTGAGCTGATTTAAGTCCCCTAGTGATATTCACTCAATAATTAGCCCTAGGTGAGTTCATTTATTACAAACAATACCCGGTGGCCTTATTTTGGAGAAGTGAGCTTTCTTCTTAAACTTGACCATTGCAAAGCGAAGACAATCCTTTGGTTGGATAGTCCTACTACATGGTATACTCCTTTGGATTGGTAATCCCAGCTAAGGCCAAAATGGACCCTAGTCGGTCTGATTTAAAATTGATAGGATCCATCAAAAATAATTAAAAAATGAAATTAATCTTGACTATCTTTGAGTTGATTTAAGTCCACCAGCTGCATTCACTCAATTGTAGCAGGTTGTTCAATTTGTTGTTGATCACCCGACAATGATCCCTACTTTGGAGGATGTAAGTCTACTACACTTTCTTCCCAGTACAACTACTGCACACCGAAAGGAAATCCCTTTAGTTGGATAGTCCTACTATGTGGTTGGTAGACTACCCCTTTGGATTGATAAATCTGAGCTAGCCTAAGGCCAAAATGGCCCCTACTCAGTGCAGTCCCTCACAAACCAATAAAATTCATAAAAAATAACTAAGTAATGAAATTAATCTTGACTATCTTTGAGCTGATTTATGTCCCCCAGCGACATTCTCTCAATAGTCAGCCTAAGGTTGGGCTCAATCTATTGCCTCGCCAATGGATCACCACAACAACTGATCCTTACTTTGGAGGATATAAGTCTACTTTGCTTTCTTCCTAGTACAGCTGCTGTACACTGAAAGGCAATCCTTTTAGTTGGATAGTCCTACTATGTGGTTGGTAGACTACTCCCTTTGGATTGGTAAATCTAAGCTAGCCCAAGGCCTACATGGATCCTACTTAGTGCGATCCATTGCAAACTAACAAGGTCCATCTCAAAATCCAAAAATTTAAAAATATGAAACAAATTCAACACTCCTCCCTTAGTGGAGTCAAAATAAAAAAAGCAAATCTAATCAACCTCCCTCAGTGGAGTCAAATCAAATCATCAAATAATCAAAATAATCAAACCAAATTAAACAAACAAATCAAATCATTTGCTTCTCCTCAGTGAGATGTAAGTCTTTCCAGTTACCTAGCGGATCCCAAATTCTAATCCTCTAGTGAATTGCACAACCTCTTCTCCTTAGTGGATGACTTGAACTTGCTCCCTGGTGGAGAGTCACTTTTTCATCCCTAATGGAACACCAAATTATAAACCAAAAAAATCAATTTCTTGTGAGACTCAAATCAAATCAAACTCTCATCCCCATGGATGACTTGAACCTCTCCTCCAGTGGAAGGTTCATAATCTCATGATTCCTCCTTCACTTTAAATAATCATCACTTCCTTCCTTTCGTCAAATTTCAAAATTCAAATCAACTTTCTCAAAACCAACTTCAAACTCATCCAACTTAATTTTTTTTTCTCAAATTCAAATCAATTTTAATGGATTTTCTCAAATCATGAATCAATTCCAATGGATTTTCTCACATCATGAATCAATTCCAAATGATTGAAATCCATGATCAAGTCCTAAAATCTTTCCTATGTCACTTTGATTTCATCTTATGGACTTAGCTCAAATCAAATTCAAATCACTTCAAACTCAAGAGATTTTCTCATAGCCCATTTATATTCTTATTTATATTCACAAATATAAATGAAATATAAATTCAAATATCCAAAAATAATTCTAAACTCAAACCCAAATCTAACCAAAATACAACCTAAACTCTTTCAAGTCAAATTCTTGAACTTAATCAAATCAATCTCAAATCAATTCAAACCTTTGGATTTTCTCTCCAAACAATCAATCCTTCAATAACAAACCAAATTCAATCATAAACTTCAATCATCAAACCTAAACTAAATTCAAAATTCAAACCCAAATCAAACCTATGTTCATCCTTTGAACTTGAAATTATCAAATGAATCAAAACCCATTTGGCTCCAAATCACTTGCAAATGGATTTCTATTTCAATCATAAGTCCATATGTGAGTTCAACCAAACTTGAATCATGCCTTGATCAAGTCAATTGACCCACTTAAGCTCATTTGATCCAAAGTAACCTAAAACACCTTTTTGAGCCAAATTCTAATCCTACACAAATTGGATTAAACTAAGCCCATCTAAGCCTCACATTATGAGCAAAAATTATCATAAGATGATCAATCACTCAAACTGGGTCAAACTAAGTCAAACCTAGCCTTTGACTAAGTCAACATTTGACCCAAATGAAACTTAAACTAGCCAAAATCTACCATAGGCCAAATTGATTGAAACCATTGATCAAAACCAATTCATGATCAATGATTGGACTTGACCAAGTCATCATTTGAGCCAAACCTAGCCGAATTGGCCACTTGACCCAAGTTGACCCAAGTTGACCTAAAATGTCAAATTGAGTCAAATCTTGATCTAAGCCAAATCAATTGCAACCAATGGGTCAAGTTCATTCTAAATCACTTGTTGAACTTGACCAAAGTCTCAATTGGCCAACTAGACCCAACTTAGCCCAATTGACCATGAACCCAACTTGACCTAAAAGGTCAAATCAAGCTAAAATCAAGTCAAACCAAAATTAACTGAAAGAAAAGATTACAAAACATTTCAAATGACCAACCAAACCTAAACCAACCCATGACCTAACCCAATTGGATAAAATGGGTCAAATTGGTCAACTTGACCCATTTGACCTAAGTGAACTCAAATGAACCAAAAACAAATACAAATCAAATTGAACCAAACCACTCCAAGTGTTCATATTAACTTGATCCAACCCTTGACCTTTGACCAATTGTCAACTTGACCCCAAGTTGACCCATTTTGACTAAATGGGTCAACATGAGCCAAATCATATCAAATCAACCAAATTCATTGAAATTGGCAACCAATTTTCAATTATTCCAAATCTGTCAAATTGAAATCAAAGCCAAATGACCATTTTACCCTAGGTCAAGGGTAACTATGGCCAATTCCACTTGGAATTTGGTCACATCCTTTTCATGGCCACTTGACACCCTCTTAATGGACTAAATGGACACTAATGAGAGTGGTGCACATGACCCAATGGGTTTGAGTCAGCCAAACTCAACCTTAAGGCAAAAATAGACCACCCAATGGAAAATTCTCCACTTGGAATCCCTCACATCCTCATTTAACTCATGGGCAACTCCTCACTACACTCCCCCGCCAAAACCATGTGAAGCTCAATAACCTAACAAACCCATTCCATCTCATTTGATCAAAATGGCAAAAGCTCATGATGCATCCAAGTAGGGAGATATACTCCCCTAATTTCATTCAATTAAGATCACTTGCACGATTGAGCTAGAAATCCAAAGGAAGCATTGCAAGCTCTCCCAAGCATTTCAGCTCTTGAATTCTCCATTCTTGATTTTCTAAGCTTAAAATAGGGAGGTGGGGAGAAATTCCACTCAATTCTCCAGAGTCCAATTCCTCTTACAAGCACTATATAGGCATCAAGTCAAGTTCACCCAAATTAAATCCCAAGCATTCAAGCAATGGGAAGGGGGAGTTAGACCAAAGCAACAAGCCTTGGAAGAGGAGCTTGGTCAATAATAAGATCCACTCCATCTCAAGCCTTCAAACCTTCAACAGTGCTTCATCTCCACTAGACGAAGTTATCTCAATGGTTGGGAGCACCGGTGAGGTATGCTTTAAAATCGAGCTTAACTTAGAAAATCCTCAGTACTTTATGAAGAAAAATTTAATCTCAATTAAATTCCACCATTGGATGTGTTTCTCCTCTTGATGGTGTGTGTTCAATCAAGCTCGAGCTTAAGTGAGCTTGGATCAAGCCATGGAGGATGGGCCGGTCTTAGCATAATCATGGATCGTCCATCCCACATGTTTTGGATGGACGGTCCTGATTAATCTGATTAGATCCAATGATTTTATCCCTTTAGATCTATGGGTTTAATCTTGATTGGATGATCTAAGGAGAAAATACGTAGCGCCACCAGCTGATGTGGCATTCAATTTATACTTAAAACAACCATCGTGCCATATGGAACATGCCGTTAGTGTCACATGGCCGTGAGATTAGTTATATAATTAGGGATTTAATTAATCATTGAAACTTTAAAAACACATAACTAAATGTAGAAAAATCAAATAATATAAATGAGGACTCATTTTAAATATAATTCAGTGAGGAATAATATAAAATTATTTCTGATTGATTTTGAACAATGAATTTTCCTTAATTAGGGTTTATTTGAAATCTTAATAACCTTAATTACTCCCTAATCATTTCATTAATTAATTCTAAACTTCTCAGGAATATTTAGTGAGATGACCTCTCCCTCCCCTAATTTTCTTGGAATTTATTAATGAGTTAATTTGGGAATTCAATTAATGAATCCCTAATCACTCTTAATATAATTAAGGGTAATTAAGCATATGAACAATGGTTTAATCTTTTAATTAAGGTAATTAAATATTGTTGAAGTGATCAGGAGGTTTATGAAATTTTTTTGGATATTTCCCTATGTTATTCCCTAAACCCCCTTCCATCCTTAATCCAAACCTAATTAAGGGTTAATCTACTAATAATCTTCTTAATTAGCTTAATCAAATTTCAAAATCAATCAACTTAATCAATCCTTTCTTGGGTAGATCCTTAGGTGTTCAAAAGCTAAGTAAATGTAAGGAAATCATCCAACCCATATGTGTGGGAAGGGTTATGAAAGTACTTAATTAAACCCTTTAGCTTAATTAATCAACGATTGTGAGCCAATTGTAATATGCCGCTTTCTTTCTTAGGGGCATTACTAATTTAAATTTAATGTGGTTGCATATCATATGTTGGCTCATAATTGTTATTTAATTATGTTAAAAAGGAGGTAAGGGTAATTAATGAACTTAATACACCTTAACCTAAACAAAACATAAAATAAAATCTAATGGCTCTAAAAATTAAACTAAAACAACACACACATGTGGGAGATGGGTTAGGACTAGCAAACCTTTTCACACTTCCTAAAATCAAATCAAACTCAAAAATTAAAATAAAATTTCTTTAAATAACTTTTGATTCACTTTAAATGATCTTATTCCATAGGATTGTCTTTAGGAATTAATTAGGGTGAATGAAATTACATGCTTACATCACTTTATTTATTTCCTAGGATGCTTATCATGCATTCATACTTTTTGAAAAATCAAATTAAAATGAAATGTTTCCTTTATGTCAAATTGCATGTTTTGGTGAAAGTAAGAATATGAATGACTATTATCACTATTAAATTCAAAATTATTTTCAAAACCTATAAATCAAAGATTACAAATGAAAGGTATGCTACTTATAATTACTTATAAGCTTGCATGTGAGTATATAAGATGTGCATTATGTGACTTTTCTTCTCTTCTCTTTTAACATAGTTTTGAATAGGATTTGCAAAGTGTATAGTTCATTTGAAAAGAACACAACACTTGCTTAAAATTCCTATTCATTCTATGTTATCATTTAAGAAGGATCTTCACATTTCACATATGTAAATTGCATAACCAAATCAAACAAAAAAAATCTTTTGCATGAATCTTTTTTTCCATTCTTCTCGTTTTGTACATGCATATGTATTTAAGAAAAGTGGTATATTAATATGGACATCCCAGGGTTGCGAGGCTTTAAGTAGCCCTAAGAAGATCTTGTACCTTATACCCATGGTGTAGAAAATAATGGCACTGTATTCACTTATGTCTTTCAGACATGTAAATGTGTATTTGATTAATGGATAAAAGAATCCCTTTCTTTTCTACTTAACAAAATCATGCATCATATAACATCCAAATTTTCTTAAGCAATATATCTTAGCATTCATCATTAAGGTGTGCTAAATATTTGCATTGCATGTATGGTATGCTTAGGATCATTCAATGTGCATGATACACATGTTGGGAAGAAATAAAGTGTGGTGTGTTTTCTGATAGTAATTCACTTTAATTAATCCTAAAATGCCTTTCTTATTTGAATAGATTTATTTAGAGCAAATCTAAACTTAAGATTAATTAAAATACATAATAAAATATTCACTAAACAAAATCACTAATGAATCTACCTTAGAAATTACTTAAGGTAGGGAGGAAAGAAGTTCTCTTCTCTTTTCCTCTCTTTACAACACTTTGTAATTAAGTGTAGGTTCATTCAAACCAAATGAAATCATTAAATTAAATTAAAATCAATCAATTAAATAATGAAACCACCCCTAAGTTGAACCCTTTCACACTTAGAAAATTCTAACCTTAAAGCCTAGCTAAGACATACCACAAGCCTTAAATAACACATTAGGCTAAGTCACCATTTCTAGTCTATGTTAGGTGCATGGTTTGATGCTTGATTTTATTTTGTGATGTGATATTTTAGTCAGATGTTAGGGTGTATATGTGGTAGAATGGTAGGTGATATTAGTCTAATCATTTATCTTAGGGGATTATGCTTAAGGGCTAATAAAATATAAATGCTTTTTTTTGCGGTTGCTTATATCCCTAAGCATAATCCAAAATAGGCAGTGGACTTGGCTACCCATGTGTGGGGTGCTGAGTCCAATTTATTTATATACATGCTTGAGATTGTGTGGTTTGTTTGGCTAATCTCTATTTTGTAGTTTTTAGTTAGATTTATTTTTCCCATTTTCTTGTAATTATTGTAATTAAGATTTGAGATGAATTTTATGGGAGATTAGGATGAACATTGGTCATAAGACTATGTCTTATGCACCATGTGAAGCTTTGGATCAACCATGTTCCAACCAAGCAAAAGAAAAAATAAGAAAGAAGAAAGAAGAAAAAAGAAAGAAGAAAGAAGATGAAGAAGAAGAAATGAAGAATGAGGACCCCCATAACATGAATTCCTTTTTATTATAATTTATTCATTTTGTAATCTGGGTTGTATAAGGGTAGAGCTCAACTATCCAATTTCTTTTCAGGTTTGTGTGGTGGAGCCCGACCACAAAGTCCTTTTATTCTTTTGTGCTAGCTTTATAAATTGTTTGATGTTTGTTTAGCTTGTGCATTAAGATGTCATCTTTTTCTTAATTTCTTCCTTGATGATGAATGGATGCGATTAGGCTCTTAGAAAAATAAATTTTCTATTCAATTAATCAACTCAAAACTAAAAATTAATAACTCATAACCTCACCTAAAGCCTAGGTTATAAATCAAGATAAAAGATTTAGCAACCCCTTAGCTGGATGTTGTATGTTTTCACATCATGCATAGAAAAACATCTTGCTTCACTCTTGCTTATGGAGGGCTTCCACCTTTCCTAGGAAACTTGGTTTGACCTTTGAGAGCCATGGTGGAAATACACCTCCTTCTTGTTGATTTTGGCCCATAATCAAATTTCTCATTCATTAGGCATATGAATCCCATAGGGAGTGTCAAATCAATTGTCCAAAAATAAAAATAAAACATAACAAAATTTGCATTAGATTTAAGTCATTAATCATGCCCTACATGATCTAGTCTCTTAGGGTGTGTTTGAGGACTTAGTCTCTTTCTAAATAAAAATAGCCTAGCTATCTTGCAAAAGAATATGACTTGCCTACATGTATTTAAAATCATAGAAGGAAGTAGTTGGCGGCCACACCCATGCGGTTGTAAGTCCAATAGTCGGGTGGTTTATCTTCTCTTGTGGAGATAAACTAAATACCCATTTTTTTCTTAGATTTAGGTCTTGCCTTGGCTCTCACCAAAGCTCCTTAGATTTAGGTTCAGAGGTTGCTACTTGCCTTTGTGGGCTACAAGCATAAATCCTCACCTCTTAGGTATTTTCATGATCTTGTGTTGTGGAATTGCAAGTCCTAAATTTCTAATAAAAAGTCAACTCAAATAAATAAATCATTTTAATTTCAAAATATAAAGCCCAACCATGGGATAGTTTGGGATGCTTACTAGGCTTCCTAGTATCATAAGCATTCCCTACTTTATCTTCCTTTGGTTTTGATAATAACTCCTTACTTTTGATCAGTCCCACTTTATCTTCTAAAAATAAATGAATCGATTGATTGTCCTATCTTTGAAATCTTTGGAGACAATAATCATTTATCTTAATCGAGAGTATTCTTAAGGAATCTCCTTAGGATGTAATTAACTATGGGGCTTGCCTCCAACTCTTAACGATTTAAAATAAACCCTACTTTACTTTTCCATGTAAAGTAGGGGAAGAATATCTAGTACATATGAAGACCCATAGTCCTTAGGAGTCCTTTTTAAGGTGATTATAGGATGACGACTTCTATCTCTCGAGATAATACATCATTCCTCAATGTCATACTCGATCACCCTAATAAGAACATTTGTAGATCTACATGGTATCTAACACAAGAGTTATTATTTTTGTTCTTCATTTATTTTTCTCAAAAAGATAGATGAAGGATAAAAATTTTCACCATAGATTTTTCTGGCGACTCCACTGGGGATGATTCTTCTCTCCATCTTTGGTAAATGATCATTGTCTCCAAGTATCGATAGTGGATTTGTACTTTGTATAAGTTTGAGACTATTTTTCTTTTATGTTGGCACTTAGTTTATTTCATCCTTAAGCTAAGCTAGCCAACATCCTTTAGTTTGTAGGACTTCACTCAGTGAAGGTCTTAAAACCCTATTAAGTTTGCCAATAGGTGAAAAACAAATTTCACAAAAATAAATAATTAAAGACTTCCTCCTTACCATTTTTATGATAAGGAAAAGTTCATTCAAAAATAAAGAAAAAAAATAAATCCTTTATAAAACAATAATTTCCAAAAGCAATTTTCAAAATGCACATAATAAAATGTTTGCACAAAATTTTCATAAATCAACCTCATCAAACAATCTTCATGATTGTTATATGTAGGATCTTTTAAAAAAAAAAAAAAAATCCAAAATCATATTTTCAAAAAACACAAATGAACATTTTCACTCAATTTACTTGGATGAAGATTTCATTTTCAAAAACAAAATCAGCAATCTTATTTTCCAAAAGCATAAATGAATATCCCCATTCGATTTATTGAATGAAGATTTCATTTTAAAAATAAAATCAACAATCATATTTTTGAAAATAAAATCCAAAATCATATTTTCAAAAAGCACAAATGAACATCTTCACTCAATTTATTTTGATGAAGATTTCATTTTCAAAAAAAAAAAAAATCAACAATCATATTTTCAAAAAGTACAAATGAACATATTCACTCAATTTATTTTAATGAAGATTTCATTTTCAAAAACAAAATCAACAATCATATTTTCCAAAAGCACAGATGAATATCCTCATTCAATTTATTGAATGAGGATTTCATTTTCAAAACAAAATCAACAATCATCCTTTCAAAGATAAAATCCAAAATCATATTTTCAAAAAGCATAAATGAACATCTTCACTCAATTTATTTTTATGAAGATTTCATTTTCAAAAATAAAATCAACAATCATATTTTCAAAAGCACAAATGAACATTCTCATTCAATTTATTGAATGAAGATTTTATTTTCAAAATAAAATCAATAATCATCTTTTCAGAAATAAAATCAACAATCATCTTTTCAAAAATAAAATCAACAATTATCTTTTCAAAAATAAAATCAACAATCATCTTTTCAAAAATAAAATCAACAATCATCTTTTAAAAAATAAAATCAACAATCATCTTTCAAAAAAATTAAAACACATTTGGATCCCTCATTTAGCATACCCAAATTTGCTAAATGAACTTCCTCTTTCAAAATAAAAAATTAAACAACATTTGGATCTTTATTTAGCATACCTAAATTTGTTAAGTAAAGAATTCTCTTTTCAATAATCAAAACAAAACACATTTGGATTTCTTTAGCATACCTAAATTTGCTAAGAATCTTCTTTTCTAAAATCATCAAAAAAAATCAAAACACACATGGATCTTTTATTTAGCATACCCAAATTGCTCAAAAAAAGTGTCTTCAAAATCAAAATCAAAACATTTTAGATTTCTCTAGCCCATTTGCTAAGAATATTCTTTTCAAAATCTTTCAAAATCACATTTGATCTTTTATTTAGCATACCTAAATTTGCTAAGTAAAGAATCCTCTCTTCAAAATCAAAACAAAATCATTTTAGTTTCTTTAGCATACCTAAATTTGCTAAGAATCCTCTTTTCAAATCATCAAAAAAATCAAAACACATGGATCTTTTATTTAGCATACTAAATTTGGTAAGTAAAAAAATTCCTTTAAAATCATCAAAATAAAACACATGATTCTTTAGCATATGTAAATTTGAAATCCTCTTTCAAAATCATCAAAAAAAACAAAATATATTAATTCTTTATTTAGTATACCCAAATTTGGTAAGTAAAGATCCTCTTTTCAAAAATAATAAAATATTTGGATTCTTCATTTAGGATACCCAAATTTGCTAAGTAAAGATTTCATTTTCAAGTTCACACATAATTCACAAACAAGCAAACAAAAGAAGAAATTTATTTTCAAACACCTTACTTAGCATACTCAAATTTGCTAAGTGAGTATATTTCAAACAAATCAAAACAAAATCTATTGACCCTTTACTTTAACATACTCAAATTTGTTAAATAAAGGGTCCTCAAATACAATAAAAAATCAATTTCAAATATGAACCTATGGAAGCATCAATCTCTCTAAAAATATTTGAACCCATTTTCAACATACACAAATTTGTTGAAAATGGACTCATTCAAAATCTCCTTTCCAATCAATTGAAAATCCTTCAAATCAAAGAGCCCCACTTAACATATCAAATTGTTGAGTGTGGGTCCAAATTCTCAAATTAAAGCAAAATGTAGATTTGTCTTCAACATTTTGAACTTTCGGCTTTTCAATTAGTTTTAGTTAAATTCAATCAGTAGAGAAGTATGTGTTCATTTCCTTGGGATGGATTTGGCCTTGGATTCACCTCCGATTTTTCACCCACCTCATTCATTTTTGGAGGGTTTGGGGGCTAGGATCACTTGTGGGGGACCACCCTCAGTCGGTGAGTGTGGTGGCCGGCCATCATCGGTTGAATATCATTCGAGTTTCCTCACTAAAGAGGAAGGCTATGGCGATTTCCTGATATAGTAGTTCTAGTGCTTGCTCAGATCCCCTTTCAATATGGCTAGCACCCACTCGTTGGCTCCTTCAGGGAAGGCTCTATCTTCAGGATAGTCTCCCCACTTGAGGTTGGGTATAGTTCCCATCGCCCCTCTTATCAGTCAACCATGGATCAAGATCAGCGGCACCACGGCATGGAGAAACTAGAGGCGCCACTATTAGAGGAGTTACGGATAGTGTCTCCTCTCATCATGAGAACAAGTTTCCTCTAGTTGATGGAGAGGAAGAAGACATTAGGAGGATTTTAGTTTCACCTCGTAGTTCATTTTGAGGCTCATTGGTGTGAGAAGGTCATATGACCAGATTAGTTGCAGGGTTAGTGAACTATCATTAGAGTCTAAGGCTCAGTTTAATTTATGTTATTTCATCCCTCACAGTGTGGGCAGACATATCAGATAGAAGAGGGCCAGGGAGGCACGTATCGATCATTACTAGCGAGAGACATGGGTACAGATGGCGACTACCTGTGGACTTTTTTTGATCGCATGCTACATGATCATCGATAGCATTCTACTAGCGGTACTACCCATCATAAGAGGAGCTCTTGCTCGGAGAGGGTGGTGCCTCCAACACACTATTCCACCACCATCTCCGGTACATGTTCCATCATCCACATTCAGAAAGCCATGAAGGGCATCAGAGAGAAGGAGCCCCATTGGTGATCCTAGGCCAATAGATCCCATTCCATCTACACATGGCGAGGTGGAGCTCTCTTTCGACTCTAGTTGTGGTGAAGAGGAATGGCGACCTCAGTATATTAATGTCCCACCACCATCGTAGTAGAGCATAGAGATAATAATAGTAGAGGGAGGAGGAGATAGTTCAGTCATCCCCATGGCCATAGATCCTCATAGGAGTATTACTCCACCAAGATCCAGTAACAGTCAGGAGCATTTATCCTCGAGCCAGCGTAGTCCTCACAAGATCAGCTCTCCAGTAGCAAGAGAGGTTAAATATCTTTATGTTGAATGTAATCCACTACTGGTCACCTTGATCTTTTTATATATGTTCAATTGGATTGATCCTTGATGACATTATATAGTTATCTAGTGGAAAGAGGAGATCAGGATATGCAGATTTATAGAATGAAAAGGTCCATTTTGATCCTAATGAAGATGATCTGTTGGAGGATTTAGTAGGACTGCACATGGTAGACAATAGGGCTTCCCTCCTCTTCCACCTCCTCTACCACCACTGAGGCCATCCTACTGGCTGCCAAAATAGCCTCCATGATCTTCGCCCCCTCCTCCTCAGCCATATCCATAGCACAATGATACACATACCCATCGCCAGGTAGCTACCATCCACTTAATCTTTTGGATAAACTAAATAAACCCTATTCATTTAAGAGGGAGGTAATTAGGAAAATCTTTAAGAATTTCTTAGAGACACCTGATTTTTAGCTACCCGAGCCTAGAAGGCCGGAGGAAGTGGGCAAGTGCAATGATCCTAACTTTTGCCCTTATCACTGCATGCTAGGTCATGTTTTGGAGGATTGCTTTACATTCAAGGACTATCTTGAGCATAGCTATAAGACAAGCGCCATAGTTATCTTGAAGGAATACCTTGTGGAACAACCATTCAATTCCATTAGGGTAATCTTTGGGGATACCTGTGATCCTCTCAAAATCAAAGAAGGTTGGGATATCTCCTTATTTTGAACCTCTAAAAAGATTGTGTCCAAAATAAAAAAATTTTCCTTGGTGCTTGAGGTGACTCAAACCTCCAACATCAAGGAAGGTTTGCAAGTTACTAGATAACTTGGGGAAAGGGGGCTCGAGGCAAGCCTATGCCCCTGGGATAGCCAAGTAGTGCAACCCTTGGCCAAGCCCTCACATTCATGTTACACTACTTTGAGAGCATTTACTTGACTAGCTCTTCTTCTAGTAGACATCTTGTATTAGTGAATGAGGGTATCAAATCCCTCACACCATTTACTTTACTAGATTTCTATTATATACCTCCTTCAAAATTAAAGAAATCAAGGAATAAAGCTAGTTTGAATTACATTTATGTCACTTCTGATGGGTTGTCTAATTCCACTCCTACAGAAAACTCTCCGAGTGTAAACAATAATTATAACAACTTTGATCTTCATCTTTTTGATTCATAGTTGGACTTTCCTTCTCTGAATACTACTGGTACCTCTTGAGATAGACTTGGAATCATCTGATTTTGAGGGTCCTATAGGAGAAGCTATAGGTGAGCTGATGGTAGAATCTTCCTAACACGCCACAAGAGATCACTAAAGTCAACCTCTATAGTGGCAAGGTTCTACCTCCTAGGGTAGCACCTCAAGATAAGGGAAAATAAGTCATTGGTTCTATTGAACAAGATGCCCTCCACAGGATGCTCCACTCTTGGATATGCTTGTGGAGGATCAGCCCAAGGTGGATTACAATGTCCTCTCTAAGAAAGTTGTCATCTAAGTTAAGCATATATGATTCCTTATCTTATCCAAAGAGATGAGGAATCATTAATCAAGGCTCTTCTTGATCTAGAGATATGCTTAGCTCATGACCACTATTGGAGGAGGCACATTATTCCAGAAGCCAGGAGTCACTTTCAAGATGAAGACCTTCTTGGGGACATGGCAATCCCCTACATTAGTGGACATGGGTAGATTTAGACTTTCTAGGATTCTTGTTGATCTAAGTGCATCGATGAACATTATGAGTCTAAAGACCCTTGCCTATTTGAGGATGACATCTCCACACTCTGGAGATCGATGATGAGAGGATTCAATGAATAAGGTGAGAGGGATTTAGGTTCCATAGTGTTGCCTTTGGAGATGGGTGACTGGAAGATTGAATCCAAGATCTATATCATTGATTTGAATACTTCGTTCATCATTTTTCTTGGTAGGCCTTGGATACATCAGAATAAAATGATTCCATCTTCTCTTCATCAGTGCATCAAGTTCAGAAGGGATGGAATTGAATACTATGTCAAAGGAGATGAAAAGCTATTTTTAGTCAGAGAGGTTGAGATATATGAAGATGTAACCTACTATCTTCCTCAAAATACCTTTTCTTGTGAACTTGGTCAAAATTCAAATGCAAAAGAAAAATAAGAAAAAGAAAAGAAAAAAGAGAAAGAAAAAGAAAAGAAAAATGAAAGTTCAAGTGAACGAGAAAAGGTTATCAAGGAAGAAGTAGAGCCACATGTCACATTCCACCCACAGTTCATTCCATCATATGGACCTATGGGTAGGATGACTCGACCACCACCAGGCAGAGGCATAGGCAAAGATAGAGGCAGTTCCAGAGGTTGAAGACCCCTTGGTTGGCCACCAAATAATAGGGGTTATGTTCCAGTTCATAGGAGTACCCCTGCTATTCATATATACTTGGAATTCAGCTCAGAGGATGAGTCTAATGTGATTAGCATACTAGCCAACCCCTCTCAGTAGGTTTCATTAGAGGTGACACTCAAGCTGGACAACGACGAAGACCAGGTCTTTAAGCAAAGCAAAGTTTATGTGAAACTATCGGGCATAGTTAGGCAGCTCTAACCTCACTTTTCTTTAGAAAGTTGAAGGTTTTGTAGTTAAGAAAGCCCCTCAGTCTTCTAGGGATGTCAAGCAGAAGATATTTCTATTGGGATCATCATCCTCAAGTCCAGAAACTGATGTAGGGCTTGAGGATAATTCATATAAAGAATTAATGAAATTACTTTTTGATTATTTCTCACCTTCTGTTCTTAATCTTGCAAAAAAGGATTTGATTCCTTGTACATGGTCTAAGCACATCAGTATTTGAGAAGATGAAAGGAGAGATGCACAACATGTGGACTAGTTATTGATTAAATTTTTTATCTTCGAGTGATGGGTTCTTTTCAAACTTTTTATCTGATAATGTGTGTTTAGAAACTTAGATGATCTAGAAGATCTCCAAATCAAAGATGTAGAATTTGAAGAGGAGATCCATTCAATAATTGAAAGCTTAAAGAAATCAACCATGGAAGAAAATCACACATGTTCATTCTTTGAATGAAGAGAAACAATGACTTAGTTAGCTATTGATTGAGTTTAAGGACTACTTTGCATGGAGCTATGAAGAGATGCTGATTATCTCCACGGTAGTCCATAAACTATAGACCATAACGCTAACTCTATCAAGCAAGCTCCTAGACACATTTAGAACAACATATTTTAAAAGAAAATTGATCGATTTCATCAGAAAAGAAAATACCCTAGGTTAGCATGTCATCCCAATTAAGAAGAATGGCCAAATTTACATATGCATCAATTTTAAGGACTTAAATAAGGCATGTCTAAGGATGAGTTTCCTCTTCCTATACGATTAATGGTGGACATTGCCTCATCTCATGTATTCTCCTTCATGGATGGGTCATCTACAATCATTAAGATGGCCCGAGGATGAAAAACTACTTTCAAAGATAAAATATTATTATAAGGTCATGCCTATTGCCATGACTTCAGATCTTCAATGAACTCATTCATCATCAAGTTGAGTCTTATGTTGATGATCTAGTAGTCAAGAAAAGGAAGACCATCTCTTTGAGAGTTTTCAAATAGTTAAGATAATTTAACCTCAAAATGAATCCCCAAGTGTGCATTGAATTTTGGAAATTCTTGGGTTTGTTGTCCAGAAATAAATCGAGAAGATCAAAGCTATCTTAGAAATGATACATCAAAGTTTAACTCAACTCGGATCTTTCAAGGGTTTGGTATCTAAGATGCTTTATCTCAACTTATCAGGAAGATGCAACATTTTTCACTTGATAAAAGGATGCCAAGTTCAAGTGGGATGATAAGTCTATCATGCCTTTGAAGATATCAAGTAATATTTGGTGAAACGGTTCTAGACCCCATCTAGGCAGCCACTCATCCTCTATACTGCATTGGATGACTCCAGTGCTTTGTTTTATCAATGAAGATGAAGGGAAGGAGAGTGCTCTCTACTACCTCAACCATCATCGATTCTGAGTGAACTACCACCTATTGAGCTTTAGCTTTGATGCATTAAAGCAATGACACTATATGCTTTCTCATAAGGTGAACTTGATTTCAAAATAAATCCACTAGTATCTCATGACATGCTATCCAAACATTTTGCATTGGTCCATGATTCTCTAGTTTGATATCACATTCATACCCCCCATGCGGTGAAAAGATAAGCTGAATTTCTTTACACCCACTTTCGATTCCGCTGATGATCTCCGACAAACAAATCATGAACTTAGGGGAGGTTGACAACCGCCGTTGGGAGATGTATTTTGATGGTGCGGCTTCCTTTCATATAGAAGAAGAACCACGATCTACTCTTCCAGGAAAGGTAGAGGTAGGAATAGTTCTCTGAACTCCAAACTACGATGTGATAAGATTCTCATACTATCTCTCCAATCCCTACACCAATAATGAAGCTAAGTATGAGGCTTTGATTGCCAGTCTGGAGTTAGCCATTATAATATGTGTCAAGAGCATCAACATCTCATGGGGATTCTTATTGGTCATCAGTTGTTGGGTCTATAAGGTTCTCAAACCTAAGCTTCATCACATCACAAGTATACCATGAAATTTATTGGCCCAAATCCGAGTCACCATACAAGGTTCCCCAAGAGAGAACATGGAATGCTTTGGCCAAACTTGCAAGGAATTGGCATGTATGGAAGATGAGTCCATTCCAATAAGGGAATAGACAATCCTTATATCATGTGAACTCATCGACTTTCTCTTGAAGGGAGGTTATTGCCAATAAGGACAAGGAGGCGATTGGAGGCAACGTTCATAAATTACTTGAACATGCAAACTACCTCAAGAAAATCAAGCCCATGAGATGAAATAGAGCTCTCTCTGCTCTCGATGGCACCTTAGACGTCTTTCGATCAAATGTGGTTCTATTTGGACAAAACATGAAGCCCATAGGATCATGATGAGTACATTTAGGTCTGTGGAGTGCATCAATTGGTCCAAAGATGAAAGCAAAGATCGAGACTAGGATATTCTCCGGATGATTCATTGTATGGATGTATCTAGGAGATGTCAGTACATAGTGTGGTCTACATCAAACCAACATTCTACATCCTACATTGGCCTCATGGCCATTTGGGGTACCACATTGTATTGTATCGATCCTCCTTCTTCCAAGGGTCATCGGTTCATCTTATACCACTTGACTACTTTTCCAAGTGGGCGAGGCAATCCCACTCAAGAGGTCACAACTTCAGCATGTGCTCAATTTTTGAACCATATGTATATAGGTTGGGGTGCCTCGATTATATCATAATGGTACTACATTCAAAAGACCAAGATCAACATCTTGCTAGAAGGATATATATTGGAGATACTCCACCATCTACTACCAGGCAAATGGCTGAAGCATTCAATAAAACTCTCATCCAAATACTAAAGATGACACTGATGATAATGAGCGAGTGGCATGAGCGTAGTTGAAGCTTGTGGGCATACGCACCATACAGAACCAACTCAATCTACCCCCATTCTCCTTAGTGTATGGGTGATTCTACCTTAGAAGTTCAACTCCATCACTAAGGATAGCATTGGGTAGCAATCACTACTCTGAGAATGCAAGTTGTTAGAAGAGCTTGAAGGTTTGGAGGAGAGACACTGGGGTGTGCCAAAACTTTAGTTGTATAAGGCAAAATGATTCAAGCTCACAACAAGTTTACACCTAGAACTTTTCAAGTAGGAAAACTTGTTTACTAAGGAGACCAATTATTTCGTCAAAGATGGGAGGCAAGTTTGAACCCACTTGGGAAGGCCCTTTTTGTCATAGAAAGTCTGAGGAGGATCTTATCACATTGATTGTAAGGGGAACACGATGCTTCCAATTAATGGGTTATTTGAAGAAATATTACCCATAAACATGTTTGAAAATAATTATCATCAAAGAACAAAATTTCATTTCAATTCATCAAAATCTTCTCTTCATTCAAGTATTGTTTGCTTGTGTGAATCCCCATGTTTAGGATAGGTGTAAGAGAACCCAAGGGCATCCTATCCCACTTTTCACAAACATCAAAACACAATTCCACGGCTACTAGAATAGGTGTGAGAGAACAAGAATCTATTTTTGACTAGCAACTAAGTTAGGTGTGAGAACCCAGCGACATCCTTTCTTGGTGGGAATCCATACCATTCATGGCACCATTTCATCAAATTCCCCCATGTTTAGGGGTAGGTGTGAGATAACCCAAGTGGTGTCTATTCCCTTTAACATAAAAGCACAAACACATATCTTTTAGCTATTTTGATATGGGAGCAAGCCCCATGTGACACTCACCCATTAGCTGCTCTAGGTCGGGCTAACATGCTACCTTGCTAGTATGTCACCCCAATGGTCATTTATCTGGAAAATGTGAGTCCCCGCGCTTTCTTTTTGACTTGACCATTGCAAACCAATGGGAACCTTGTTAGTTTGGTAGGCTTCACTGAAGTAAGCTACCTCATGTTGATTTATTAAGAAGATGTGAGTCCACGCTTTCTTCTTGAACTAATCATCATGAACTAGGTTGAGTATATTTGAGGTTTAGGATAAGTCCCCAGGCTCCTTTCCTCTTGACTACTTTTTTGATATAAGTCCCCAGTGGCATTCACTTTGTAATTATAGATGGATAACACTTGTCAAGATAAATTATCGTAATGGTTTCTATAGGAGGATGTGAGTCTCGATGCTTTCTTCTAGGCGTTGTTGCAAAACTATGGGCACCTTAGGTTGGTTGATGTTTGCTATCTTGATAACTCACCAGTGGATACACCACTCTTGGATGTGAGTCCCCCGCTTTCTCCTTGAGTTGGCCAATGAATACTATGCATATTATTATCTTCTCCAGGGGTTTTGGATCAAGCCTTAGCGACCCTCTCCTGTGGCACTCTACTTGGATCACATCCTTTTGCCACATTTAGACACTACCGGGTTACTTTTGGATTGGAATTCCCCTTTCTAGTAGCCACCACATGGTTGGAGAATTTATTAGTGGATGTAGATTCTCCTTGGTTGATAATAAATGAGATAGGTCTAGGCTGATATAAGCTCCTTCTCAGTATGATCCCTCACAAACTAACATGATGCATGATAAATAAATAAAATAAATAAACAAAAATATTCGCATATGGATTAGGAATTCAAGCCCCCAAAGGGCCTTTTCCAAGCGCATCTATCTTTAGGGTGTGTCAACTCACTCCTATAGGAATTACTACTTGAGTTGAGATAAGTCCCAGTGCACTCTCTTGTAGTCTTAGGTGGGTTCAATCTATTTTCCATAGCGAGTTACCGAGTCATTTCCTTTGAAGATGTAAGTCTACTATGCATTCTTTCTAGCATGATTATCATGCATGCGACCACAGGTGGGGTTTGATTTACAATCGATCACCAGTGGTCTTTTAGTGGAAGATGTGAGTCCCATGCTTTCTTCCCCTAATTATTATTACAAGCGAAAGGCACTCCTTTGGTTGGATAGTTCTCCCTCGATTGAAGCTACTCCCTTTGGTTGATAAAGATAGGTCTAGGCGATATAAGCTCTTCTTGGTGATCCATCAAACCATAGAATCCATCAAAAATAATTAAAAAATAAAATTAATCTTGACTATCTTTGAGCTGATTTAAGTCCTCCAGCGACATTCACTCAATAGTCAGCCCTAGGTTGGGTTTGATTTGTGCACAAGCAATCATCACCTAGTGGTTCCTTATTTTGGAAGATGTGAGTCCACACTTCTTAAACTTGACCATTTACAAACCATGAAAGGCAATCCCACTTTGGTTGGATAGGTTGGTAGACTACCCTTTGGATTGGTAAATCACTAAAGAACATGGCCCCTACCGGTGTAGTCCATAAACTATGGGATCCATCAAAAATAATAAAAAATAAAATTAATCTTGAATATCTTTGAGTTGGTTTAAGTCCCCACATTCACTCAATAGTTAGCTAGGTTGTTTGATATTTGTTGTCACCCGATCACCCTAATATTTTGGAAGATGTGAGTCACACTT
The DNA here is from genome assembly GCA_021442155.1 of Cymbidium sinense. NCBI lineage: Eukaryota > Viridiplantae > Streptophyta > Magnoliopsida > Asparagales > Orchidaceae > Cymbidium > Cymbidium sinense. Next base: position 9,747,937 of record CM038217.1, read on the forward strand.
TCTTCTTGCATTTGCGAAAAGGCAATCCCTTTGGTTGGATAGTCCTACTATGTGGTTGGTAGACTACCCCTTTGGATTAATAAATTTGAGAAAGGCCATGGCCCCTACTTGTCGATCCATCATGATAGGATCCATCAAAATAATTAAAAATGAAATTAATCTTGACTATCTTTGAGATTTAAGTCCCCACATTCACTCAATAGTTAGCCTATGGTTGGGCTCAATCCGTTACCTCACCATTGGATCACCCCAGCAATTGATCCCTACTTTGGAGGATGTAAGTCTACTACGCTTTCTTCCTAATACAGTTGCTGCACACCTAAAGGAAATCCCTTTGGTTGGATAGTCCTACTATGTGGTTGGTAGGCTACTCCCTTTGGATTGGTAAATGAGTTAGCAGGCCATGGCTCTACTCGGTCGATCCATCACAAACCAACAGGTCCATCTCAAAATCCAAAATTTAAAATCAAAATAAATTCAACCTCCTCCCTCGGTGGAGTCAAACTAAAATAAACAAAATAAATCCAATCAACCTCCCTCAGTGGAGTCAAATCAAATCATCAAAAATCAAAATAATCAAACCAAATTAAACAAAATCAAATCATCACTTCTCTTGTGAGATGCAAATCTTTTAGTTCCAGTGGATCTCAAATTCTAATCCTCGGAATTTCACAACCTCTTCTCCCCAGTGGATGACTTGAACTTGCTCCCCCTGGTGGAGAGTTCACTTTTTCATCCCATGGAGCACCAAATCTAAATCAACAAATCAAATCAATTTCTCCCCAGTGAGACTCAAATCAAATCAAACCTCTCATCCCCAGTGGATGACTTGAACCTCTTCCCCTAGTGGAAGGTTCACATACTCAATCCCTAATGGATTCCTCCTTCACTCTCTTATGTCTTTGACATGGAGTAGATTACCTAAGCTCTTGATTCCTTCTACACCTTGGGTTAGAAGTAGATCATTTCTGTTGGTGCTTGTGATTGGATTGTTGTTATTGATCATCTCGTCGGCACCATATTGGTGTCTTATGGTCACACCACACTGACCTTTGTTGACCTCATTTTAGAATGAGCTTTCAACCGCTCAATATTAGATATAAGTCTCCTCTTAGAAAAGTTCCTTGTTTTAAGACACTCCTAGTGATTAGGTGAACACTCAACCTAACCCTAGAGACTTAGAAGAGTTAGCCATACGAATAAGTCATGCCTTTGGGGTATTAGGAAAATTTTCCTACCCTATAGCTTGAACCAAATCCTCACTTTCTTCCTTCAAGTCAAATTTCAAATTTCAAATCAACTCAACTCCAAACCAAATTCAAACTCAAGTAAATTTCAGCTTAATTGATTTTTCTCATATTCAAATCAATTCTAATATATTTTCTCAAATCATGAATAAATTATAATGAATTTTCTCAAATCATAAATCAATTCCAAATGATTGAAATCCATGATCAAGTCCAAATCAAAATCTTTCCTAAGTCACTTTGATTTCATCTTATGGACTTAGCTCAAATAAAATTCAAATCACTTCAAAGTCAGAGATTTTCTCATAACCCATTATATTGTTTTATATTTACAAATATAAATGAAATATAAAAAATATCAAAAAATTCAAAACTCAAACCCAAATCTAACCAAAATCAACTAAACTCTTTGTCAAATTCTTGAACTTAGTCAAATCAATCTCAAATCAATTCAAACCTTTGGATTTTCTCTCCAAACAATCAATCCTTCAATAATAAACCAAATTTAATTATAAAATTCAATCATCAAACCTAAACTAAATTCAAAACTAAAACCCAAATCAAACCTATGTTCATCCTTTGAACTTGAAATTGTCAAATGAATCAAAACTCTTTTGACTCCAAATCACTTGCAAATGGATTTATATTTCAATCATAAGTCCATATGTGAGTTCAACCAAACTTCAATCAAGCCTTGATCAAGTCAATTGGGCCACTTAGACTCACTTGACCCAAAGTGATCTAAAACACCTTTTGAGCCAAATCCCACCCAAATTGGATTGAACTAAGCCCATCTAAGCACATTGTGAGCAATAATCATAAGATGATCAATCACTCAAATTGGGTCAAACCAAGTCAAACCTAGCCATTGACCAAGTCAACTTTTGACCCAAATGAAACCTAAGCAAGCTAAAATCTACTATAGGCCAAATTGATTGAAACTATTGATCAAAACCAATTCATGATCAATGATTGGACTTAACCAAGTCATCATCTGAGCCAAACCTAGCCCAATTGGCCATTTGACCCAAGTTGACATAAAAATTCAAAATGGGTCAAATCTTGATCTAAGCTAAATCAATTGCATCAAATGGGTCAAGTTCATTCTAAATCACTTGTTGAACTTGACCAAAGCCTCAATTGGCAAACTAGACCTTTGTGATTGAACATGAATCCAACTTGACTAAAAGGTCAAATCAATTAAAATGAAACAAACTAAAATTGAAACCAAAGCTTGCAAAATATTTCAAATGACCAACCAAACTAAACCAACCCATGACTTAACCCAATTGTTGGGTCAAATTGGTCAACTTCACCCATTTGACCTAAGTGAACTCAAATGATCCAAAACCAAATACAAATTAAATTGAACAAACCAATAATACCAAACCATTCCAAATGGTCATATGAACTTGACCCAATGCTTGGTTTGACCCAATTTGACCAATTGGTCAACTTGACCCAAGTTGACCCATTTTTAAATGGGTTAACATGAGCAAATCATATCAGATCAACACCAAATTCATTGAAAATTGACACAACCCATTTTTAAATTATTCCAAATCTGCCCAAATTGAAATCAAAGCCAAATGATCATTTTACCCCTAGGTCAAAGGGTAACCTATTGCCAATTCTACTTGGAATTTGGTCAAATCCTTTTCTTGGCCACTTGACACCCTCTTAATGGACCAAATGGACACTAATGAGAGTGGTGCACATGACCCAATGAGTTTGGGTTAGCTAAACCCAACCCAAGGCCAAAACAAACCACCTAATGGAAAATTCTCCACATGGAGTCCCTCACATCCTCATTTAACACATGGGAAACTCCTCCACTACACTCATTGCCAGACCATGTGAAGCTCTTAATAGCCTAACATCCCATTCCATCTCATCAATTGATCAAAATGGAAAGGGACCATCATCCAAGTAGGGAGATATACTCCCCTAATTTCATTCAATTCAAATCACTTGATTGAGCCCTAGGAATCTAGAGGAAGAATTGCGTCTCTCAAGCATTCTAGCTCGATTGAATTCTCATTTCTCTTTGCTAAAATAGGGGAGGTGAGTGAGAGTGTCAACTTGCTCAATTCTCCAAAGAACCAATTCCTCTTGCAAGCACCATCAAGGCATCAAGTTCAAATCAAATCCCAAGCATTCAAGCCATGAAAAGGGGGAATTAGACCAAATCCATAAGCATTTGAAGAGGAGCTTGGTCAATAGGAGGATCCACTTCATCTCAAGCTTTCAAACCTTCAACAGGGCTTGATCTCCACTAGACGAAGCCACTCTGATGGTTGGGAGCTGATAGCCTTGTGAGGTATACTTCAAATCGAGCTTAATATAGAAAATCCTTGGTCCTGTGAAGGAACTTTAATCCCTTAAATTCCATTGGATGTGTTTCTCCTTGCTCTGATGGTGTGTGTTCAATCTTAGCTCAATTCAAGCTCAGTGAGCTATCAAACCATGGAGATGGGCGGTCTCTCTCACATGGCGAGATGAATCATGGACCATCCATCCCGCGTGTCTTGGATGGACGATCTTGATTAATCCAATTAGATCTAATGATTTTATCCCTTTAGATCCATGTTTAATCATTGGGCGGTCCAAGAGAAAATGCGTAATTGCGGTGACATGGCATTAATTTGACTTAAATAACCAATCCCCATTGCGCCATGAAAGCGTGCGCGCATCGGTGGTCCATGTGGCGATGGGATTGTTATATATTAGGGATTTAATGACCTATTAATCACTAAAACTTCAAAAATACATAACTAAATGTAGAAAAACTAGAAAAATAATAATGAGGCTCATTTTAAAGATAATTCAATGAGGAATAATATAAAATTATTTCTAATAGATTTTGAATCATGAATTTTCCTTAATTAATTTGAAATATTAATAATCCTATTACTCCCTAATCATTTCATTAATTAATTCCAAACTTCTCAAGCATATTTAGTGGGATGACCTCTCCCTCCCCTAATTTTCTTGGAATTTATTAATAAGTTAATTAGGGAAATCAATTAATGAATCCCTAATCACTCTCTTAATGTAATTAAGAGTAATTAAGCATGTGAATAGTGGTTTAATCATTTAATTAAAGTAATGAAACATTGTTTAAGTGCTTAGGAGGTTTATTGAATAATTTTGGGATGTTTTCCTAAGTTATTCCCTAAACCCTCTTCCTTAATCAAACCTATAATTAATCCACTAGTAATCTTCTAATTAGCTTAATCAAATTTTCAAAATCAATCAACTTAATCAATCCTTTCTTGGGTAGATCCTTGGGTGTTCAAAAGCCTAAGGTAAATTTAAAATCATTTCCAACCCTATGTGTGGGAAGATTATGAAAGTGCTTAATTAAACCTTTTAGCTTAATTAATCAATAATTATGAGCCAATTGCATTAGGCCCCTTTCTTTCCTCAGTGCATTGTTGATTTAAATTCAATGTGATTGCATATCATATGTTGGCTCATAATTGTTAGGTTAATTATGTTAAAGAGGTGTAGGTAAGGGGTAATTAATGAACTCAATGGACACCTTAACCTAAGAAAAACATAAAATCAATCTAATGGTTCTAAAAATTAAACTAAAATAACACACACATGTGGGAGATGGGTTAGGACCAGGAAACCTTTTCACATTTCCTAAAATCAAATCAAACTCAAAATTAAAATAAAATTTCTTTAAATAACTTTTGATTCACTTTAAATGATCTAATTCAATAGGATTGTGTTTAGGAATTAATTAATGCAAATGAAATTACATGCCTACATTACTTTATTTCTTTCATAGTATGCTAATTATTGTATGTCATATGAAATCATGCATTCATACTTTTGAAAAATAAAATTAAAATTAAATGTTTCCTTTATGTCAAATTGCATGTTTTGGCTAAAGTAAGAATATGAATGGCTATTATCACTATTAAATCCAAAATTATTTTCAAAACTTATAAATCAAAGATTACAAAAGAAAGGTATGCTACTTATAATTACTTATAAGCATGCATGTGAGTATAGCATAAGATGTGCATTATATGATTTATTTTCTCTTCTCTTTTAACATAGTTTTGAATAGGATTTGAAAAGTGTATAGTTTATTTGAAAAAAACACAGCACTTGCTTGAATCTATTCCTATTCATTACTATGTTATTTGTGGTGAAAATTATTCTATACATATCCGCCTTCATCTATCTCCCTTTTTCTTTTCAGGAAAAAGAGGAGGATGAATGAAAACAGATATATATAAAATACGCCTTGCTATGATGCCACGTAGATCTGCAGATATTCTTATTAGGGTGATCGGGCATGACATTGAGGAAAGATGCACTATCCCAAGAGATAGAAGTCACCACCCTATAATGGACCTAATTACCTCAATAAGGACTCCTAAGGACTATGAGTCTTTGGGATGCACCAGAGATTCTTCCCCTACTTTACATAGAAAAGTAAAACAGGATTTATTTTAAACCGGGTTCATTAAGTTTCCTACAGGGGCAAGCCCCCAAAGTTAATTACATCCTAAGGAACATGATTCCTCAGGAATAATCTCTATTAAGGTAAATGATCGTTGTCTCCAAAGATTTTAAAAGGTAGGACTATCAATCGATTGATTTATTTTTAGAAAGGTAAGTGAGATCGATCAAGAGGAGGGAATTCTTATCGAAACCAAATGAAAACAAGTAGGGGATGCTTAAGATATTAGGAAGCTTGGTAAGCATCACAAACTATCCTATGGTTGGGTTTTACATTTTTTGAAATTGAAATAATTTGTTTTAGTTCAATTTTTATTAGAAATGTAGGGCTTATAATTCCATAATACAAGATTATGGAAACGCTAAGAGGTGAGGATTTATGCTCGTGGCCCATAAAGAGTTAGCAATCTCAGAACCTAAATCTAGGGAGCTTTGGAGGCCAAAAGCACAACCTAAATCTAAGGAAAAAATGGGTATTTGGTTTACCTCCACAAGAAAGGATAAACCACCCAACTGTTGGACTTACAACCACTTCGGGGTAGCCACCAACTAACTCCTCCTATAATTTTAAAATATGTAGGCAAGTCAAATATTTATGCAAGATAGTAAGGTTATTATTTATTTAGAAAGAGAATAAGTCCTTAAACACACTCCCAAAGAGACTAGATCATGTAGGGCATGCTTTAATGACTTAAATCTAATGCAAAATTTTTATATGTTTTATTTTCATTTTGGACAATAAATTTGACACAAGCTTTAGGGTTCTTTATGCATAATGTATGAGAAATTAGATTATGGGCCAAAATCTGCAAGATAAGGAGGTGTGTTTCCACCATGGCTCTCACAGGTCAAGCCAAGTTCTCGCAAGGTGGAAGCCCTCTAGTCAAGAATAAATAAGTTTTTATGCATGATGTTAGAAAAGAAAGTACACATCCAGCTAAGGGTTGCTAATTCTTTTATCTTGATTTTAACCTAAGCTTTAGATGAGGTTATGAGTTATTTATTTTAATTTGAATTGATTAGTTTGGTAGAAAATTTACTTTTCCTAAGAGCCTAATCATCATCCAGGCCATACATCTAAGCAAGGAAAAAACTAGAAAAAGATGCCATCTTAATGCACAAGTTAAACAGACATCAATCAATTTATAAAACTAGCGCAAAAAGAATAAAAGACTATTTGTGGTCGGGCTCCACCGCACAAATCCAAAAATAAATTGGGTAGCTGAGTTCTACCCTTATACAACCTGGACTACAAACAAATTAATTACTATCAAGCAAGGAATTCATGTTATGGGGGTCTTCATTCTTCTTTCTTCTTTTCCTCTTTCTTCTTTCTTCTTTCTTCTTTTGGTTCCTTCTTTTGGATGGTTGGAATGTGATTACTCCAAAGGTTTCACATGGTACATAAGATGTAATCTTATAACCAATGCTCATCTTAATCCCCCATAACAATCATTCTAAAATCCTAATTACAAAAGTACATGAAAATGGGAAAAAGGAAAATCTAACTAACACCTGCAAAATAGAGATTAGCCAAACGAACCACATATTCCCAAGCATGTATGAGCATATATTGGACTTAGCACCCCACACATGGGTAACCAAGTCCACCAAGCCTATTGTATTATTCTTAGGGGTATAAGCACCTACACAACAAAAAGCATTTATATTTTTTATTACAACGCCCCTTAAGCATAATCCCCTATAAAAGCTAATGATTAGACCAAATTGCCCTACCATTCAATCTATGCACATTCACCCTAATATCCAGACTAAAAAAATATCATAAAATAAAAGTGAACATCAAATCATGCATCGCCCTAACCTAAAGCTAGAAGTGGTGACTTAGCCTAATGTGTGTGCCATTTAAGGTTTGTGTGGTATGCTTAGCTAGGGCTTTAAGGTTTAGATTTCCTAAGTATGAAAATGTTCAACTTAGATGATGGTTTTAATTTAAGCTATTTACTTATTTTTTGGGTTAATTTTATTTTTTGTTTTGATTAGGTTTGAATGAATCTATAATTAATTACTAAGTTGTAAAGAGATAAAAAGAGAAGAGAACTTCTCTTTCCTCCATACCTTAAGTAATTTCTAAGGTGGATTCATATTTAATTTTTATTTAGTGAATATTTTATTATGTGTTTTAATTAATCTTAAGTTTAGATTTTTCCTTAAACAAACCTATTCAAAAAGAAAGGAATTTTAAGATTAAGTAAAGTGAAATACTATCACATAACACATGTCACCTCATTTCTTTCCCAACATGTATAACGTGCATATGAATGAATCTTAAGCATATCTATACATGCAAATGGGAATGTTTAGCACACCTTAATGATGAATGCTAAGTAGGGTTACTTAAGAAAATTTGGATGCTTTAAGATGCATGATTTTCATTAAGTAGAAAAGAAGGATTCTCTTATCCAATTTTTTTGACATGCACACTTATATGTATGAAAGGCATAAGTGAGTACAATGCCATTGTTAGCACCAGGGGTGTAAGGTACAAGACTTAGCCTTAAAACCTTACAGGGTTGTCCAAACTAATATACCACTTTCTTAAATACATAACATATACAAAAGAAATGAATGAAAAAGAAAGATGCAAAAAGTTTGTATTTATTTGTTTGTTTGTTTTGTTTATGTAATTTATATGTACAAGTGTGGATGTCCTTCTTAAGTAATATCATAGGAATGAATAGGAATGAGGTTTGGCAAGTGTTGTGTTCTTTTCAAATGAACTATACACTTTTCCAAATCCTATTCAAAATTATGCCAAAAGAAAAGAGAATGAAAGCCACACTATGCACATCTTTATATTTCTACTCACATGCAAGCTTATAAATAATCATAAGAAGCATACCTTTCAGTTTTAATAATTGATTCATAAGTTTTGAAAATAATTTTAGATTTAATAATGATAATAGCCATTCATATTCTTACTTTAGCCAAAACATGCAATTTGACATAAAAGAAATATTTCATTTTTAATTTGATTTTTGAAAAGCATGAATGCAAGATTTGTATATGGCATACACATTTAGCATGCTAAGAAAGAAATAAAGTGATGAAAGATGTAAATTTATTCACCCTAATTAATTCCTAAAGACAATCATATGAATAAGATTATTTAAAGTAAATCAAATTTATTTTAAGGGGAGTTTGAATTTTGTTTGAGTTTGATTTTAATTTGAGAAATGTGAGCTGAGTTTGCTGGTCCTAACCCATTCCCCCAATGTTTGAGTTATTTAAGTTCAATTTTTAGGTGATTAGATCAATTTTATGCTTTGGTTAGGTTAAGTTATGAATTAAGTGTGTTAATTACCCCTTACCTACACCACTTTAACATATTTAATCACATAATTATGAGCCAATGATATGACATAAAATCACACACATAATTTAAATCAGCAATGCACCTAGGAAAGAAAGGACCTAATGCAATTAGCTTATAATTAGGGATTAATTAAATTAAAGGGTTTAATTTAGGCACTTTCATAACCCTTCCCACACATGTGGGTTGGATTTTGATTCCCATAAGCCACTTGGGTTATTGAACACCCAAGCATCTACCCAAGATGAATTAGTTAAGTTAGGTGTTTTGATTTTAAAATTTTGATTAATTAAGCCATTTTATTAAATGATTAAATTATTTAATTAATTTTGCACCTTAATTAGATTTTAATCTAAATGAAATAAACTTAGGGAAAAAGATATAAAAAATCACTAATCTCATTCCCTAAGCCCACTCTTATCTAAGGTAATTAGCAAAATTAATTAGTGAATTTATCACTATTTAAAATATTAATCAATCATTTAATGGACTAAGAGAGTGATTAGGAATGAGCCAAGAAATTACCCTAATTAAAGCCATTAATAAATTCCAAGAAAATCATGGGAGGCAAAGGTCATCCCATTAATCAACCCTAGGAATTTTGGAATTAATTAATGGAATAATTATAGAGTAATTAATGTAATTACATTCCCAATAAAACCCTAATTCAAAAAATATCACTATTTAAAATCAAGTGAAATTAATTTTAGAATATTCCTCTTTGAATTACCTTTCCAATGCTTTTTATTTTGTATTTTCTATAATTAGCTATGAATATTTAAAGTTTCCATGATTATTAAATAATTAATCTCCTAATTATATTAATCCGCATCAATGCGGAGGGCGACACGCTTTCCACATGGCACGATGGGAGAGGCCACTTAAGTTATCACATCATAGCGCTGCATCAACGATGGTGCTATGCACTTTCTCCCCATCCATTTGATCTAAGATTGGAAGGTTAAGATCAAGCCTAAATTTTTTTAAGGGGGAAATCAAAGGATCCAATGTGTCTTGATCATGGTCGACCATCCAAAATGCATGGATAGACAACCCATGATCCATCACTAATCTTCCCTGTGGGAGAGGACATCCATCTATCCTTTAGGACAAGATCCAAGCTTGATTGAGCTTTTGAGCTCAAACTCAACTCACTCATCATGCTGGGACACATCCAACGCTAACTTTGCTTGAGATGAAAATCCACTTCACAAAGACCACACTTAACCTCGAAGGGCATACCTCACCAAAGGCTATCACTGCTCGATTCGAGGTAGCTTCATCTAGTGAGATGAAGCTGAAGATTTGAGAGGTTTGGTTGAGTGGATCTTCCTATGGACCAAGCTCTCCTTCAATTGAGCTCGCCTTGATCAAGAGCACTCTTCCTTGCTTGGAGAACTTGTGTGTGAGCTCGATTGAGTTCCTCAAGGTGCTTGCAAAGTGAATTGACTGAATTTTAACATTGGCAAGTTGGATTTCCTTGCTACCTCCCCTATTTTCGGTTGGAGAAACCGAGAATGGAGAAGTTGAATTAGCTCTAGAAAGCTTGGAGGAGCTTTGGGATGCTAGCTCAGACTTCCTATTACTCAATCGAATGCAAGAGACCTCAGTTGAAATGAAATTAAGGAGAGTATATCTCCCCCTTGAAGGATCGAACGGACGCAAGCTCCTTTTCCATTTTGATCCAATACACTTCTTTGAGTGGGTTTGTTAGGCCATTTAGGGTAATATTGCATTTGGTTTGGCTAGAAAGAGGTAGTGGAGGAGTGCCATGTGCTTGAAATGAGTGGAGAAATAATTCCCATGTGCCTATGTCCATGGGGTTGATTTTAGCCTTTGGGTTGTGACCCAAATCCATTGGGTCATGTGCACCATGTCCAGTGACCATTTGGTCCACTAAGAGGATGCCAAGTATCCATAAAAGGAATTGACCAAATTCAAGTTTTGATTTAAGGTTACCCATGGCTAGGGTAAAATGGTTATTTGATCTATTTTAAATATGTTTGGTATGATTGAAAAATGGGTTAGGCCAAGTTTCATTGAATTTGGAGCTGATTTTATATGATTTGGCTCATGTTGACCCATCTAGGTCAAAAATTGGTCAACTTGGGTCAAGTTGACCAATTGGTCAAATTAGATTAGATCAAACCAAGGGTTGGGTCAAGTTCATATGACCATTTGAAATGTTTTGGCATCATTGGTTTGGTTCAATTTGATTTATATTTGAATTTGGTTCATTTGATTTCATTTAGGTCAAATGAGTCAAGTTGACCAATTTGACCCATTTGACCTATTTGGGTTAGGTCATGGGTTGGTTTATGTTTGGTTGATCATTTGAAATGGATTTGTATCTTTATTTTCAATCAATTTGGCTTATATTTGATTTGGCTCAATTTAACCTTTTAGGTCAAGTTGGGTTCATGGTTAATTGGGCTAGGTTGAGTCTAGTCGGACAATTAGGACTTTGGTCAAGTTCAACAAGTGATTTGGAATGAACTTGACCCATTGGTTTCAATTAATTTATCTTAGATCAAGTTTTGACACATTTTGACTTTTTAGATCGGGTCAAGTGGCCAAGGTTAGCTCAAATGATGACTTGTCAAGTTCAAACATTGATCATGAATGAGTTTTGATCAATGGTTTCAATCAATTTGGCCTATGGTGAATTTTGGCTAGTTTAGGTTTCATTTGGCTGGTTGACTTGGTCAACTCTTGGTTTGACTTGGTTTGACCCAATTTGAGTGATTGATCATTTCATGATGATTGTTGCTCTCACAATGTGAGCTTAGTTTAGTTCAATCCAATTTGGGTAGGATTAAAATTTGGCTCAAAAGGGTACTTTAGGTCAATTTGGGTCAAGTGAGCTTAAGTGGGTCAAATGGCTTGTTCAAAGCTTGATAGTTTGATTGAACTCACATATGGACTTATGATTGAAATATAAATCCATTTGCAAGTGTTTTGAAGTGAAATGGGTTTTGATCATTTGACAATTTCAAGTTCAAGAGGGTGAACATGAGTTTGACTTGGGTTTACTTTTTGGATTTAGTATTGATTTGATGATTGGAGTTTGTATTTATATTTGGATTCATGATTGATTGAATAATAATAAAAATCAAGGGTTTGGCTTGATTTGAAATTGATTTGGCTAAGTTCAAGATTTTGACTTGAAAGGCTTAGGTTGAATTTTGATTGAATTTGAGTTTGAGTTTTGAATTAATTTTTGGATTTTTGAATTTATATTTAAGGAATATAAATGAGAAAATTTGAATTTGAATTGATTTGATTTGATTTGTCAAGATGGGAATCAAAATGACTTAGGAAAGATTTTTTTGATTTGGATTTGAATTTTCAATTTGGTTTGTTTGGTTTGAATTCATATTTCATTTATACATGTGAATATATATGAGAATATAAATGGTTTTTGAGAAAATTTCTTGAATTTGAATGAATTTAGATTTGATTTGAGATAAGTCCAAGATGAGAATCAAAATGACTTAGAAAGATTTTTTGATTTGGATTTGAATTTTAAATTTTTATTTTGTTTGAATTTATATTTCATTTATACATGTGAATATAAATAGGTAGTAAGAAAATTTCTTGAACTTGAATGGATTTAGATTTGATTTGAGCTAAGTCCATGAGAGGGAATCAAAGGACTTAGAAAATATTTTGGAGTTTGGAATCAATCATGGGCTTCAATCATAAGTTTCAATTTGAATTGATTCATGATTTGAGAAAATTGAATTTGGTTCAATTTGAGTTAGAGTTGGAGTTGATTTAAGTTTGAAGTTTGACTTGAAAGAAGGAAGTGAGGATTTGCCAAGGGTGGGAAAATTTTCCTAACACCCCTAGGCATGACCTATTCCTATGGCTAACTCTTCTAAGTCAGGGCTAGGTTGAGTGTTCACCTAATCACTAGAAATGTCTTAAGACTAAGGAACTCTTAAAGTTTAAGAGAGTCCTATGTCTAAGATGGAGGGAGAGCTCATCCTAAAAAATGAGGTCAACAAAGGGTGCCCAATAGTGTGGTGTGACCGACAAGGAAGACACATTGGTGTTGACAAATGATCAACAACATTGAACAATCACAAGCACTAACAGAATGATCTACTCCTAACCAAGGTGAAGGAATGTGAGCTGTAATATTTGTTACTTATGTCAAAGACATAAGAGTGGGAAGGAGTAATCCACTAGGGATAGAGTATGTGAACCTTCCACTAGGGAAAAAGTTCAAGTCATCTGCTGAGGGATGAGAGGTTTGATTTGATTTGAGTCTTGCTGGGGAGAGAAATTGATTTGATTTGTTTCATTTATTTTGATTATTTTTTTTGATTGACTCCACTAGGGGAGGTTGATTGGATTTATCTTGTTGAATTTATTTTGTTTGATTTTTGCTCCACTGTAGGAGGAGAGTTGAATTTGTTTCAAATTTTTTTAGATTTTGTATTTTGAGATGGGCCCTATTGTTGGTTTATGGATCGAATGAATAGGAGCCATGAGGCTAGACCTAACTCAGATTTACCAATCCAAAGGGGTAGTATACTAAACACATAGTAGGACTAGCCAACCAAAGGGATGCCTTTCGGAGTGCAGTAGTTGTATTTGGAAGAAAGCATAATAGACTTACATCCTCCAAAGTAGGGTGATCCATTGGGCAATGATTGAACCCAACTAGGTTGACTATTGAGTGAATGCCATTAGGGGACTTAGATCAACTCAAAGATAGTCAAGATTAATTTCATTTTTAATTATTTTGATGGATCCCATTGGTTTGCGATGGATTGCATTAAGTAAGAGCTATGGTGGCCTTAGGCTAACTCAGATTTACCAATCCAAAGGGAATAATCTACCAACCACAAGGTAGGACTATCCAACCAAAGGGATGCCTTTGATGTCAAGTTTGAAGAAAGTGTGGGGACTCACATCTTCCAAAATAAGAACCACTGGTGGTTACAAGGCAACAGATCAACGACCTAGGCACTATTGAGTGAATGACATTGGGGAACTTAAATCAACTCAAAGATAGTCAAAGATTAATTTCATTTTTTAGTTTATTTTGATGGATTCATTAGTTTACGATGGATCATACTGAGAAGGAGCTTATATTAGCCTAGACCTATCTCAGATTTACTGAACCAAAGGGAGTAGCTTCCCGGTCATGGGAGAACTATCTAACCAATGGAGTGCCTTTCAGTTTGCAATGGTCAATTTAGGGGAAGAAAGCTTGGGGACTCACATCTTCCACTATAAAAGACCACTGTGGTGATCGGTTGCTTTGGGCAACAAATCAAACCTGACCTAGGACTGCCCGTCTGTTTGCAAAAGTTATGCTAGAAAGAATGCATCGTAGTCTTACATCTTCTAAAGCAGAATGATTGCTGGGGTAACCTGCTTATGGCAAAATAGATTGAACCCAACCTAAAGGCGACTACAGAGTGAGTACCGACCGGATTTATCTCAACTCGTAGTCGCAATTCCTATAGGGAGTTCGACACTACCCTAAAGATAGGATGCTTGGAAAAAATTTTGGGGACTTGAATTCCTAATCCATAAGCAAATATTTTATTTATTTGTTTAGTTTATTTTAACATGGACCCTCTTGGTTTGCAAGGGATCAAACTAAGAAGGAGCTTATATCAGCCTAGACCTATCTCAGATTTACTGAACCAATGGAGAATCTGCATATCCGCAGAACAAATTCTCCAATCATAGGGGTGGCTCCTAGGAAAGGGGACTGCCCAATCCAAGAGTAACCCGGGTAGTGTCTAAATGGGGTCACAAAGGATGTGATCTAAATAGAATGCCCGTAGGAAGAGAGGATGTTAAGGGCTTGATCCAACACCCCAGAGAAGATGACATGGTTAGTAATATATCAAATAGGTATTCGCCAACTCAAAGAGGTGGGGACTCACATCGCCAAGAGTGGTGTATCCATCGGGTGAGTCAGTCGATAGAACATCAACCAACCTTAAGGTGCCCATCGGTTTGTAATAATCAGCCTAGAAGAAAGCTGGGGACTCACATCCTCCTCTAAACTGATTGTCGATAGTCTCGACTGCCATCCGACCTAGGGACTACCGAGTGAATGCCACTAGGGGACTTATATCACTCAAATGTAGTCAAGAGGAAAGGAGTCTCGGGGACTTATCCTAAACCTCAAATATACAACCTAGTTAGATCATGATGATTAGTTCAAGAAGAAAGCTCGGGACTCACATCTTCTTAAACAAAATCAACATGAGGTAGCTATGAAAGTGAAGTCTACCAAACTAACAAGATGCTCATTAGTTTGCAAAGATCAAGTTAGGAAAAAAGCATGGGGACTCACATCCTCCAACAAATGACCACCAGGGTGACATACTAGTGAGATAGCATGTAGCCCCGACCAAGAGCAGCCAAAGAGTGAGTGCCATAGGGGGCTTGCTCCCACATCAAAGTAGCCCTAGACAAAAGATTTATGTTTATTTTTATGCTTGTGTTAAAAGGAATAGGATGTCATTTGGGTTCTCTCACACCTACCCTAAACACTGGATGAAATGGTGCCACAGATAGAAACCAAGAATTCCCACTAAGAAAGGATGTCGCTCGGGTTCTCTTACATCTAACTCAGTTGTGCTAATCAAAATAGGATGCCTTTTGGGTTCTCTCACACCTATTCTAATAGCGTCAAGAGAATGTGTTTGATTGTGTTTTTGTTGTGAAAGAGGGATAGATGCCTCTAGGGGACTCTTACACCATCCCTAAACACGTCATGGTGGATTCACAAGACAAAAAATAATGCTTCAAAGAAGAGAAGATTTTGATGAAATTGAATCAAATTTTGTTCTTTTATTGATAATTATTTTCAAACATGTTTTATGGGTAATATTTCTTCAAATAGAGCCCATTAATTGGAAGCATCGGTGTTCCTTTATAATCAAGTAATAAGATCCTTCTTAGTTGGCCTTCTCTATGACATAAGAGCCTTCCCAAGTGGGTTCAAACTTGCCTCCCATCTTTTGATGAGCAACAATTGGTCTCCTTAAGACTAACACAAGTTCTCCTACTTGGAAAGACCTAGGCACCATCATCTTGTGAGCTTGAATCATTTTGGCCTTATACTCAAAGTTCTCGCGAGGCGACCTCCTCCAAACCTTGAGCTCTTCTAATCGTAACTTTGCATTTGCTCTATAGTGATCTTGCTTCCCAATGCTACCATTAGTGATGGGAGTTGAACTTTTAAAGGTTGAACAACTTCAGATCCATACACTAAGGAAAATGGGGTAGAATGAGTTGGAGTTGTATGTAGCCCAGGCTTCAACTAACCTTTCATGCCATGCCATTTATTGTCATCAAGAGTCTTCTTTAGTATTTGGATGAGAGTTTTGTTGAATGCTTCTACTAAGCCATTTGCTCTGGGTAGTAGATGGTGGAGTATCTCCAATCGACATGTCTTTTGGCAAATTGATCTTGGTGGTTTTGAATGTAGTACCATCGATATAATTTGTCGAGGCACCCCAAACCTATATACATGGTTCCTAAAAATAGAAGCGTCGAAGCTATGACTATCTCGAGTGGGATTGCCTCCACCCACTTGAAAAGTAGGTGTGGCTAAGATGAACCGATGACCCTTGAAGAAGGAGGATCGATAGGACCCACAATAGATCCCAACACTCAAATGGCCATGAAGCCAATGTAGGGTGTAGAATGTTGGGTGGTTGATGTAGGACCACACTGTGTACCTAACACTGATGACATCTCCTAGCTACATCCATATAATATGTAATTATCAAAGGCCAGTAGTATCCTAGTCTCTTGATCTTCATCTTCATCTTCGGACTGGATTGGTGCACTCCGCATAAACTTGAATGTACCTTAGTTATAATGCCACGAGCTTCATGTTTATCTAAATAGCATAACCATATTTGGATCATGATAATAGGGTGCCATCAATGAGAGCATAGGAGAGAGCTCTCTATTTCACGATGGGCTTGTGACTTTTCTTGAGGTAGTTTGTGTGTTAAAGTCTATGAATGGTTTCCAATCCCGCTCCTTGTCCTTATAGGCAATGGCAACCTCCCCTTCAAGAGAAAGTCTCGATGAGTTCAACATCAATAAGGGATAGGACTTGTCTATTTTGGACCCTTATTGGAATGGACTCATCTTCCATGCCAATTCTTTGGCAAGTTTGGCCAAAGCATCGCTACTTGCGTTCTCTTTCGGAACCTTGTAGATGGTGACTTTGGGCCAATAGCTTCATGGTATACTGGTAATGATGAAGCTTGGGTTTGAGAACCTTGTAGGACCCAATGCGGTTGATGACCAACGAGAATCCCAAAGATGTGATGCTCTTGACACACCTGATAGTAACTCTAGAGAATCAAAGCCTCATACTCGGCTTCATTGTTGGTGAGGATTGGAAAGATAGTATGAGAATCTCATCACATCAGAGTTAAGAGAACTATTATGCCTTTCTAGAAGAGTAGATGGTGCTTCCCTTTATGAAAGGAAGCACCATCAAAATACATCTCCCATCGATTGTCAACCTCCCCAAGTTCATGATTTGTTCATCGGAGATCATCTTCACAAGAATCGAGGAAGTGGGTGTCTTTAAGAAATCACTTGCTTGTCCTTTTTTGAGGTACGAATGTGATATCAAACTATGAGAGAATCATGGACCATCATACCAAATGTCTGGATAGCATTGGCCATGTCATGAGATACTTGGATTGGATTGGTTCTAAATCAAGTTCACTTATGAAAGCATATAGTGTCATAACTTTTGGGGCAAAGATCAAAGCTAGGCAATGTTTCTCAATAGGTGGATAGTTTGCTTGAGGATCAAAGATGGTTGAGGTAGTAGAGCACTCTCCTTCCCTTCATCATTGGCTTGGGCCAAAAGTAAAGAGTCAATAATATGTAGAGGATGAGTGGCACAAGGATAGAGCTAGAACTGGCGCTTCACCAAATCTTGATATCTTCAAAGGCATGCTAGCACTTATCATCCCACTTGAACTTGGCATCCTTTTGACAAGTGTGAGAATGGCTTGCATCTCCATAGGTTGGAAATAAAGCATCTTAGATACCAACCATCCTTGGAAAGATCGAGTTGAGTTAAACTCTTAGGAGGTGGCATTTCTAAGATAGCTTTGATCTTTTTTAGATCTATTTCTATTATGTTGGACAACAAACCCAAGGAATTTTTACTCAAATGCACACTTGATTCATTTTGAGGTTATATTATCTTAACCATTTTGAAAACTACTCTCAAGTCAAAGAGATGGTCTTCCTTTTCTCTCTTGACTACTAGATCATCAACATAGCACTCAACTTGATGATGGATGAGTTCATTGAAGATCGAGTCATGGCATTGGTATGTAGCACCGGTGGAAAGGCATGACCTATAATAATAGATTTTGATTGGGTTCAAAAGTAGTGTTTCTTTCATCCTGAGGCCATCTTGATTTGGTTGTAGATAGATGACCCATCCATGAAAGAAGCATGAGATGAGGTGATGTCCACCATTAATTCTGGTATAGGAAGAGGAAACTCATCCTTAGGACATGCCTTATTTAAGTCCCTGAAATCGACACAAATGCAAATTTGGCCATTCTTCTTCTTAAGCGGGATGACAGCTAACGGTAGGTATTTTTCTTCACGATGAAACCATCGATCAATTTCTTGACTTGAAATGACCTATTGTTCAATTTCTAATCTAGGAGCTTGCTTGATAGGGTTAAGCTAGGATCTATTGCTAGTTTGTGGACTACTATGTCAGATAATCGCATCTCTTCATAACTCCATGCAAAGTAGTCCTTAAACTCAATCAATAACTAGCTAAGTCATTGGTTTCTTCTTCATTCAATAACGATTGATGTATCGGGCGTGGATTTTCTTCTTGTCACGAGGTTGATTTCTTTAAGCTTGTCAATGTTGAATGGATCTCCTCTTCAAATTGGCGGTGCATCTTTGATTTGGAGATCATTTGGATCATCAGTTTCTAAACACACATCTCATAAGAGTTGGTTGTGAAAAGAACCTATCGGACTCAGATGGTTGGTAACTGACAATAATAATCATCGTCATCATTGGACCCTTTATCTTGAATCTAGTCTAATCTTGATTGTGCATCCCTGTTGTTCCATAGCTTTTTTGAAGTACTCGACGTGCTTAGACAATGAATAAGGAATCAAACCCTTCTTTGCAAGATTAAAAACACAAGGAGAGTAACAGTCAAAAGGTAATTCCATTAATTCTTTATATGAATTCTCCTCAAGTTACATCAACCGGGACTTGAGGAGGATGATCCCAAGAATCTCTGCTTCATATCACGGAAGACTTCTTCCTTAACTAAACCTTCAACTTTTTTGAGATGAAAATGAGGTTAGAGCTAAGGTTCCTAATTGTGCACGATAGTTTTACATACATTTGATTGAATACTTTGCTTTTATGAGGCTGGTCTTCATGCGGCAGAGTGTCACCTCAATGAAACCTTGAGAGGGGTTGGTATACTAATCACATTAGACTCATCCTCAGAGCTGGATTCCAAGTATGTGAATAGTAAGGGTACTCTATAACCATTGGCGTGACCAATCTTCCACCTCTAATGCCTCTTTACCTCGCCTCTCTACGGTGGAGGTCAAGTCATCTACCCACATGTCCATATGATGGAATGAACTGGGTGGAATGTGATATGCTTTATTTCTTCTTCAATTTCCTTTCTTGTTCACTTGGATTTTCATTTTTCTTTTCTTTTTTTTTTCTTTTCTTTTTTCATCTTCTTTTGAATTTGAATTTTGTCCAAGTTCATGAAGGGTGTTTTGAGGAAGATAGTAGGTTCATCCTCATATATCTCAACCTCTCTGAAAATGGCTTTTCATCTCCTTTGACTTCAATCCCATCCTTCACGAACTTGATGCATTGATGGAGGGAGGATGGAATCATCTTGTTGCATCCAAGGCCTACCGAGCAAAGCGGTGAATGAAGTATTCAAATCAATATAAAACAAGGCTTTTCACCTATCTCCAAAGGTAACACTATGGAACCTAAAGCCCGCTCACCTTATTCATTGAATCCTCTTAACATCATCCGATCTACTCGAAGTGTGGAGATTTCGATCCTCAAATAGGCAAGGGTCTTTATACTCATAATGTTCACCGATGCACCAGATCGATGAGAACTTCAAGTCACTTCATGTCCTATAATGTAGGGATGTGCTCCATGTCCCCAAGAAGGTCTTCATCGTGAAAGTGATCCCGAGCTTTTAGAATAATGCCTCCTCTCCAATGGCATTAGAGCTAAGCATATTTCAGATCAAGAGAGCCTTGATTAATGATTCCCTCATCTCTTTGGATAAGATAAGGGCATCATATATGCTTGCTTGATGGCAACTTTCTTAGGTGAGAGAGGACATTGTAGTCCACCTTGGGTTGATCCTCCACAAGCATATCCAAGGGTGGAGCATCCTGTGGAAGGGCTTCTCGATCCTCTGAACCAATGACTTGTTTCCTCTATCTTGAGGTGCTGCCCTAGGAGGTAGAACCTTGCCACTATGGAGGTTGACTTGTGATCTCTATGGTAGGTAATGGAAGATTCTACACGCTCACCTACTTCTCCTATGGGACCCTCAAATGGATGATTCCAAGTCTATCTCAAGAGAGGTGAACCCATAGTATTTTAGTAGGAAAATCCAACTCAATCAAAGAGGAAGATCAAAATTATTATAGTTGTTGTTTAGACTTGAAGAGTTATCATTAGGAATAGATTTAGACATCAAGTGACAAGATATAATTCAAGCTAGCTTTATTCTTCAATTTCTTGGATTTGATAGGAGGTACATAGTAGAAATCAAGTAAAGTAAGAGGGGTGAGGGATTTGATGCCCTCATCCACTGATACAAGATGTCTACAAAAAAGAAGAGCTAGCTAGTAGAGGTAGTCATATGATAGTACAAATGGACGGAGGCGGACTGTCGTGGTTGCACTTGGGCTATCGGCACACATCGTTGTCTTGAGCTCCCCTTTCCCTGAGTTGGCTCAGGCAACTTGCAAACCTTCCTTGATGTTGAGGTTTGGAGCTGACCCAAGGAAAGTTTCTTGATTTTGAATAATTTTTAGAGGTTTTGGATAAGGAGATATCCCAACCTTCTTTGGTTTTGGAAGGATAAGTATCCCCAAGGATTACCCTAATGGAACTGGATGGTTGTTCCATAAGGTATTCCTTGGGATAACTAACATATCTTGAAGCTATGTTCAAGCATCCTTAAATGAAGCAATCTTCCAAAACATGACCTAGCATATGGTGGTAGGGCAAAAGTTAGGATCATCATGCTTTTTCCCACTTCCTCAGTCTCTAGGTTGGGTAGTTGAAAATCAAGCTTCTTTAAGAGATTCTTAAAGATCTTCGATTACCTCCCTCTTAAATGAATAAGGCTTGTTAAGTTTATCCAAAGAGTAGGTGGACCATAGCTACTGGCGGCGGTATGTGTACCAGCCGATGATGTGGCGAGAGGAGGGAGTGCGGGTGGAGGCTATTGTGGGCTGGTAGGTGCCTCGGTTGGTAGAGGAGGTGGAAGTGGCTTGTGGAGCAGAGGTCTCTCAAACTCTCTCGGCTGGCTATTTCCTTGTCTACTACTTTCCCGTTTCTTCTCATATATGTTCTACGGCTTGCTTTTGAGATCTAGAGAAGGAAAGCTGGCTTCTCCTTGGCTAGCCACTTGTTGATTAATTTCTCAAAAGTTTTGATGGTGAAATCTTTGAGCATGAAGGTGATCGGGCCATGGATATTCTTAAGAAGAATCTTGATGGCATGTTGTTCAGATAGTTGTGGTTCACATTTCATACTCAAATTACATCATCTGAGAATGTAATCAATGAGGGACTCACTAGGATTTTGTTGAGCCATAATGAGATCATGAACAGTGACCCTTTGTTGAGCTCCAGCAAACCTCTCGATAAAGAGTTGCTCCAACTCAGCAAAAGTCTTCATATTGGGAAGTTTAGCATACAAATGCTATACACTAAGCTCGATGAAAAAAGAGTAAAGCATCACTACCACATTGCACAATAACTACGAAATGTGTATGCCTCGGGTTCACGCCATCAAAACTCTTGAAAGAAGGTGACAAACCCTTAGAATATTGGATTGCATCAAATTCCTCTAGGTAGGGTCTACCCTTTGGAACTGATGATCCTCCTCGGGCTTGAGCCAATGCTTCTCTCATCTGCTGCTCAACCATGCTCTTAATATTTTTTTCTTATATGGAGGTACTATCCACTACCTTCCTATACATGATGGTGCTACCTTGCTCTACTAGAAGTAAAGTCTTGGTTGGATCCAAGACATGCACCAACTCTGGCTAACTAGTCAGCTATAGTAGGATGGATCGGTGCTTGGTTTTGAAGTGCTAAGATAGGCTAGCAGATCTTGAGCCTCTTCTCCATCTATCTATTTTTTCATCATCCTTTCTGATAAAAAGGTGTTGGGTCAGTAGGTTGTGTGTCTTCGGCCTCAACACCTTCCATAGTCTTTGCTCTCAGGAGGGATCCCTTGCTATACCATGCCCTATTGAATCTCCCAATAAATCATCTTTTGGGATCAAAGCTCTTCTCTCATCAGTCATATCCTAGGATCTCTTTCTTCTCCATGAGATAATGGGCTACTATATCATCTAGAGAATGATCCATCTGAGCTAACACAAATGACTTTGGCTGACCGGTGGTGGGATCACTATCATGTATTGTGAGGCCGACCTCCCCTACGTTGGAGAGTTAACCTTGAGGCTATACTGATGAAGAAATATGCTCACTCATTTTGGCATGGGTGACACTCCAGGAGGATCTATCATCATAGGTGTGCTGCATCACCTTCTCCCTCACAGCTGTATCTCCATCATATGCTATGTGGTGGTGGTGGTGATGACAATGATACTTGGTCTCATTCCTTCCTCACCATGACTTGGGTGGAAGGTCAAGCGGGGAGCTCGACCTGCCATGGTGTGGTGTAGATGGATGGGATCCTTTTGGCATGGATCACCGGGTCCTCTTCTCCCGATGCGCCTTCATGGCCTTTGGGGGCGGATATCTTTGAACATGGATGGTGGTGGCGAGAGGGTAGCGGTGTGGTGGAGGCATCACCGACTCTCTCGAGATAGGAGCTCCTCTCCTATGATGTGTAGTCCACGTGAGAAGAATGTTGTCGGTATGATCGACGTGGGTAGTGCATTGATCAGGAAAATCAACAAGTGAGATGCCCTTAAGCCTGAACCTCCTCTCCGGTAATGTGAAAGTATGGGCCTCACGGCCCTCTATAATATGCTTCCCCACATGGGGATAAGATCTCAAATCAAAGAGCCCGACTTTCCTGCTCACCACTGGTGAAACAATGTGCATATGACCTCCTCCTCTCACTAGCGGTGGGAAACTTGGTGGAGGTGAAGTAAAATCCTCGACATCCTCTGTCCAGAGAGAGGATGGGCGGTTTCTTGTGGCAGGGGAAACCATAGTGGGCAACTCTCCTGATTGTGCCTCCATCTCCAGCATGCAAGTGTGGTACCACTTTATCATGCTTCTTGTTCTTCTTTGGGTGTAGGTGAGTAAGAGCTACAACCTCAAAAGTAGGGAGACAATCCGGGATCGGGAGCCTTCCCCTTTAGTGCTAGTGAGTGGGTGCTAGCCACTGGGCAGCATGGGGAACCAGCAGGCCGACGAACCCCATCCCCTCTTCATTGAGGGAATCTCAGTCGATGGCATGTCGATCTGAATGAGGCTCTGCCCGACCACTATGCTCCTTCATGAGGGAGTGCCTCACATGTAATGTAACCCCTCAAAACCTCGAAAGTGGATGAGGTGGGTCGAAAGGTGGGAAGGTGGCCGATCAAGTCCATCCATCCCATGAGAAAGTGAACACATATCTTGGCCATTGAATCAAATATTGCGAGATTGAAAAACTTGAAGCTAACTACAATGTGAAAATAAACTTGAATCAATTTTCTTGCTTTGTTGATTTTGAATTTAGAATTTGAACCCATACTCAACATCTTGAAAGTGTTAAGTCGGCTCAAATGGATTTAGAAGAGATTTTGAGATTTGATTGGAAAGAGGAATTTTTTGAATGTAGAATCCACTTTAACAAATTGCATGTTGAAAATGGGTTCAAATATTTTAAAGAGATGCTTCATAGGTTCATATTTGAAAATTTGTTTTGAGGACCATTTAACAAAGGTAAAGGGTCAATTGAATGTGATTTTTTGAATCTACTCACTTAGCAAATTTGGGTATGCTAAGTGAGGTTTTAAAACAAATTTCATTTTTTTCTTATTTTGTTTGTTTTGTGAATCATTTGTGATTTGAATGGAATTCTCATTTAGAAAATTTGGGTATGCTAAAGAATCCAAGTGTTTTGTTTTGAAAATTTTGATTTGGACTAGCAAATTTGAGTATGCTAAGAATCCACTGTTTCATTTATTTGAGATTTTGATTTTGAAAAATAGGATCCTTAGCAAATTTATGTTTGAAAATCCTAATGTGTTTTTTTTTTTTTGTTTTGATTTTGATTTGAAAATGGATTCTTAAAATTTGGGTATGCTAAGAAAATCAATGTGTTTCTTTTTTTTTTATTTATTTGAAAATAGGATCTTAGCAAATTTATGCTAAGGAAATCCTAATGTATTTTTTTTTTTTTGAGATTTTGATTTTGAAAATAGATCCTTAGCAAATTTGGGTATGCTAAGGAAATTAATGTGTTTTTTTTTTATTTTGATTTTGAAAATAGGATTCTTAGCAAAATTGGTATGAAATAAAAATGTGTTCTTTTAAATTTGTTTTTGAAAATGGAGATTCTTTAGCAAATGGTATGCTAAAATGAAGTTCCAATGTGTTTTGAAAATTTTATTTTTGATTTTGTTTTGAAAATGGAGACTTCACTTTAGCAAATGTGGTATGCTAGAATGAAGTTCCAATGTGTTTTAATTTTTTTTTTTTTTTGAAATGGACACTTCACTTAGCAAATTTGAGTATGCTAAATGAAATTCCAAAAATGTGTATCAAATTTTTGTTTTGGAAAGGGAGACTTCACTTTAGCAAATGTGGTATGCTAGAATGAAGTTCCAAATGTGTTTTTTGAAAAATTTTGTTTTTGAAAATGGAGACTTCATTTTAGCAAATGTGGTATGCTAGAATGAAGTTCCAAAAGTGTTTCTGAAAAATTTTGTGTTTTGTTGATTTTGAAAAGAGAGATTTCCATTTAACAAATTTGGGTATGTAAGATGAAATCAGTTTCATTTTCAAAGATTTGTGTGATTTTTTTTTGAAAAAATTCCAATCATATATGGAATATAATGGCATTTCAAAAAATGATTTTATTTGAATGAAATTTCATTCAATAAATTTGGTATATTGAATGGAATTTGATATTTCAAAAGTTTTATTTTTTTTATTTTTGATTTTGAAATGAAACTTCATTCAACAAATGTGGTATATTGAATGGAAATTTCATATGTGCTTTTGAATTATATTTTGATTTTGATTGAATGAAATTTCATTCAATAAATGTGGGTATATTGAATATTTCATATGTGCTTTTGAAAGTTTTGATTTTGATTGAAATGAAACTCCATTCAATAAATGTATATTGAATGGAAAGGTTTATTTTTTAAAAGTTTATTTTTTATTTTGATTGAAATGAAACTCATTCAATAAATGGGTATATTGAATGGAGGTTTCATATGTGCTTTTGAAATTTATTTTTGATTTTGATTGAATGAAACTTATTCAATAAATGTGTATATTGAATGGAGAGGTTTCATATGTGTTTTTTTGAAAGGTGAAAATTCCAACTTAACACATGTGGAAATGTGTTAAGTAGAATTTCAAAGTTGTGATTTTACTTGAAGATGTAATATCCATCCAACACATTTGAATGTATTGAATGGCAAGGCCCATCTTCAAATTTTGTGCTTTTGAAAGTTTATGATTGTTGGAATTTTATTTTTGAAAATGAAGTCTTCTTCAAAATGAATTGAGTGAAGAAGTTCATTTGTGCTTTTTGGAAGTTATGATTGTTGGTTTTATTTTTGAAATGTTTCTACATGTAACAATTATGGAAATTGTTAGATGTAGTGCAAATATTTTATTAAATGTATTTTGAAAATGTGCTTTTGAAAAGCAAGACTTTTATGAAGGATTTATTTTATCTTTATTTTTAGAATGAACCTTTCCTTACCATAAAATGGTAAGGAGGAAGTCTTTAATCATTTTATTAAATTTTTATTTTCACCCATTGGGGAACCCAATTTTTAAGACCAATGAGGTCCTAAAACCTAAAGATGTTTAGCTTAACTTAAGGATGAAATAAAAGTGCCAATGGAAAGAAAGATAGTCTTGGATTCACACAAAAGTATAAAACCCACTATCGATACTTGGAGACAATGATCATTTACCAAAGATGGAGAGAGAACCATCCCTGGAGTCACAAAAAATTGGTGAAAATATTATACATCTGCCTTCATCTATCCTTTTCTTTTGAAAAGAGAGGATAAATAAAATATATAAAATACATCTTGTTGATCACAATCCAGATGTTCTTATTAGGTGATCAGCATGGCATTGAGGAGTGTACTATCTCAAAGATAGAAGTCACCACCCCACAAATGGACCTAATCACCTCAAGGACTCTAAGGACTATGGGTCTTTAATGATGTACTAGATTCTTCCCTACTTTACATGGAAAAGTAAAGTAGGGTTTATTTTAAACCAGGGTTCATACGGGGCAAGCCCCCATAGTTAATTACATCCTAAGGAACATGATTCTTAGAATACTCATTAAGGTAAATGATCATTATCTCCAAAGATTTTGAAAGGTAGACTATCAATCGTTTATTTTTTTAGAAAGTCAAGTGGGATTGATCAAGAGGAGGGAGTTCTTAAAAGCCAAATGAAAATAAGTAGGGGGCTTAAGATACTAGAAGCCTAGTAAGCATCCCAAACTATCTATGGTTGGGCTTTACATTTTTGAAATTGAATTAATTTGTTTGAGTTGAATTTTTATTAGAAATGTAGGCTTATAATTTCATAATATAAGATTATGGAAATGCCTAAGAGGTGAGGATTTATGCTCGTGGCCCGTAAGGAGAAGTAGCAACCTCAGAACCTAAATCTAGGGAGCTTTGGTGAGGACCAAAAAGCACAACCTAAATCTAAGGTGAAAATGGATATTTGGTTTACCTCCACAAGAAAGGATAAACCACCTGACTGTTGGACTTACAGCCTCCTCGGGGTGGCCACCAACTAACTCCTCTTACGATTTTAAAATATGTAGCAAGTCAAATATTTATGCAAGATAGTAAGGTTGTTATTTATTTAGAAAGAGACTAAGTCCTTAAACACTCTACCTAAGAGACTAATGATTTAAATCTAATGCAAATTTTCATATATTTTATTTTCATTTTGGACAATCAATTTGACACAAGCTTTAGGATTCTTATGCCTAATGCATGAGAAATTAGATTATGGGCCAAAATCAGCAAGATAAGAGGTGTGTTTCCACCATGGCTCTCGGTCAAGCCAAGTTCTCTATCAAAGGTGGAAGCCTCCAATCAAGAGTGAAATAATATATTTTTATGCATGATGTTAGAAAAGAAAGTACACATCCAGCTAAGGGGTTGCTAATTCTTTTATCTTGATTTTAACCTAAGCATTAGATGAGGTTATGAGTTATTTATTTTAATTTGAATTGAATTTGGTAGAAAATTTATTTTCTAAGAGCCTAATCATCATCCGTGCCATACATCAAAGCAAGGAAGAAACTAGAAAAGATGTCATCTTAATGCACAAGTTAAAAACATCAATATTTGCAAAAGAATAAAATTATATTTCAATAAAATAAATGAATTTTGAATTAAAATTACAAAGGAATTCATTCTTCTTTCTTCTTTTCTTTCTTCTTTTCTTTCTTTTGGTTCCTTCTTTTGGATGGTTGGAATGTGGTTCTCCAAAGCTTCACATGGTACATAAGATATCTTATGAACCAATGCTCATCCTAATCCCCCATACACCAATAATCATTCCAAAATCCATAATACATACCCCCAACATGGGTAACCAAGTCCACGCCTATTAGATTATGCTTATATAAGCACAACAAAAAAGCAATATATTTTTATTACAATGCCTTAAGCACAATCCAAAAGATAATGATTAGACTAAATCATCTACCATTTATTCTACACACATTCACCCTAACATCCGTGACTAAAACAAAATATTATAAAAATAAAAGCAAACATCAAATCATCCCTAACCTAAAGTGGTGGTGACTTAGCCTAATGTGTGTATTTAAGGTTTGTGGTATGCTTTAATTTGGTTTAAGTTCTAAGTATGAAAATGTTCAACTTAGATGATGGTTTCATTTAAGTTGTTTAGTTGTTTGGGTTAATTTTATTTTGTGTTTTGATAGGTTTAAATGACATAATTAATTACTAATAAAGAGAGGAAAAGAGAAGAGAACTTCTCTTTCCTCCACTAAGTAATTTCTAAGGTAGATTCATATTTGATTTTGTTTAGTGAATATTTTATTATGTGTTTTAATTAATCCTAAGTTTAGATTTTTCCCTAAACAAACCTATTCAAAAGAAAGGCATTTTAAGATAAAATCACAAAACACACATCACTTCATTTCTTTCCCAACATGTAACATGCATATGAATGAATCCTAAGCATATTTAATGTTACAATGATGGAATACTTGAAAATTTAGATGCTTTATGATGCATGATTTTCATTAAGTAGAAAAGAGGGATTCTCTTATCCATTTTTTTCACATGCACACTTATATGTATGAAAGGCATAAGTGAGTACGACGCCATTATTAGTTGTAAGGTACAAGACCTACTTAGGGCTACTTAAAGCCTCACAATCCCGGGGTTGTCCAGACTAATATACCACTTTCCTTAAATACATATGCATGTACAAAAGAAATGAATGGAAAAAAAGATGCAAAAGTTTGTGTTTGTTTGTTTGATTTGTTTATGCAATTTATATGTGTGTGGATGTCCTTCTTAAGTAATAACATAGAATGAATAGGAAAGGATTTAAGCAAGTGGTGTTCTTTTCAAATGAACTATACTTCCAAATCTTATTCAAAACTATGCTAAAAGAAAAGAGAAGGAAAACCACACTATGCACATCTTATATTTCTACATGCAAGCTTATAAATAATTATAAGTAGCATACCTTTCAGTTTTGATTGATTTATAAGTTTTGAAAATAATTTTAGATTTAATAGTGATAATAATCATTCATATTCTTACTTTAGCCAAAACATGCAATTTGACATAAAGAAATATTTCATTTTAATTTGATTTTCAAAAGCATGAATGCATGATTTTCATATGACATACACATTTAGCATAGGAAAGAAATAAAGTGATGAAAGCATGTAAATTCATTCACCCTAATTAATTCCTAAAGACAATCTTATGAATAAGATTATTTAAAGTAAATCAAATTTATTTTAAGAGAGTTTGAATTTTGTTTGAGTTTCAATTTGAGAAATGTGAGATGAGTTTGTTGGTCCTAACCCATTCCCCATGTGTGAGTTATTTAAGTTCAATTTTTAGGTGATTAGATCAATTTTATGCTTTGGTTAGGTATGAATTAAGTGTGTTAATTACCCCTTACCTACACACTTTAACATATTTAATCACATAATTATGAGCCAATGATATGACATAAAACCACACAAGGAATTTAAATCAGCAATGCACCGAAAGAAAGGGCCTAATGCAATTGGCTCACATGATTAATTAATTAAAAAGGGTTTAATTTAAGTACTTTCATAACCCTTCCCACACATGTGGGTTGATTTTGATTTCCTTAAGACACTTTATTGAACACCCAAACATCTACCCAAGATGAATTGTTAAGTTAGTATTTTAATTTTTAAATTTTGAATTTATTTAAATGGATTAATAATTAATTTTGCACCTTAATTAGATTTTAATCTAAATGAAATAAACTTAGGGAAAATCATGGGAGGCAAAGGTCATCCCATTAATCAATCCTAGGAATTTTGGAATTAATTAGTGGAATAATTAGAGAGTAATTATTATAATTACATTCCCAATAAAACCTTAATTCAAAAAAATATCACTACTCAAAATCAAGTGAAATTAATTTTAGAATATTCCTCTTTGAATTACCTTTCCAATGCTTTTTATTTTGTATTTTTTTGATTTTTATATAATTAGTTATGAATATTTGAAGTTTCCATGATTATTAAGTAATTAATCCCTTATATGGTTACTGCCGCCATGTGGAGGTCGACACGGCTTTTCCATGGCATGATGAGAGGCCACTTAAGTTGTCACATCATAGTGCACATCGGCGCTACGCTTTCTCCCATCCGTCATCAAGATCGGTGATCAAGCTCATTCTAAGGGGAAATCAATTATCTTGATCATGGCCATCCATCCAAAATGCATGGCCCATCCATCAGATCTTCCTTGTGGGAGAGGACATCTGTCCATCCTTTAGGGCAAGATCCAAGCTGGATTGAGCTCGGATTGAGCTCAAACTCAACCCACACCATCATCATGCAAAGACACATCCAATGGCTAAATTCTTAAGGTGAAAATTTCTTTCATAAAAGACCACACTCTAGTTTCTTGCTGAGGCATACCTCACGGGCTATCACAATGCTGATTTGATGAGCTTCATAGTGGAGACAAAGCCCTGCTGAAGATTTGAGGTGGTTTGGTTGAGTGGATCTTCCTATGGACCAAGCTCCTTCAATTGGGCACCTTGATCAAGAGCACTCCCCTTGCTTGAGAACTTGTGAAGGCTTGGGTGAGCTCGATTGAGTCCCCAAGGTGAAGCAAAGTGAATTGGATAATTTAACATTGGCTGTTGGATTTTTGTTACCTCCCTATTTTGCTTGGAGAAATGAATGGAGAATGAATTGGCTCTGAGCTTGAGGAGCTTGGGATGCTGCTCTCACTTCCTATTACTCATCAATGTGTGTGAGTTGAAATGAAATTAGGGGAGTATATCTCTGAAGGATCATGACCGCAAGCTCCTTGCCATTTTGATCCCATCTCCTAATGGGTTTGTTAGAGGGGTGGCATTCATTGTTTTGGGAGAGGAAGAGGAGCATGTGCTTGAAATGGGTGGAGGAAGGATTCCCATGTGCATGTCCATGGGGTGGTCGATTTTGCCTTGGTTGGGTTGGGCTGACCCAAACCCATGGGGTCATGTGCACCATGTCCATTAGTGACCATTTGGTCCACTAAGAGGATGCCAAGTATCCATGAAAAGGAATTGACCAAATTCCAAGTGGTTTTGATTTTAGGTTACCTATGGCCTAGGGTAAAATGGTCATTTGACTTGATTTAGTTTGAATATTGGTATGATTGAAAAATGGGTTAGGCCAAGTTTCATTGAATTTGGAGTTGGTTTGATATGATTTGGCTCATGTTGACCCATTTAGGTCAAAATGGGTCAACTTGGGTCAAGTTGACCAATTGGTCAAATTGGGTCAAACCAAGGGTTGTCAAGTTCATATGACCATTTGAAATGTTTTGGCATCATTGGTTTGGTTCAATTTGATTTATATTTGAATTTGGTTCATTTGATTTCATTTAGGTCAAATGGGTCAAGTTGACCAATTTGACCCATTTGACCTATTTGTTAGGTCATGGGTTGGTTTATGTTTGTTGATCATTTGGGTATCTTTGTTTCCAATCAATTTGGTTTATATTTGATTTGGCTCAATTTGACCTTTTAGGTCAAGTTGTCATGGTCAATTGGAGCTAGGTTGGGTTTTAGGCTTTGGTCAAGTTCAACAAGTGATTTGGAATGAACTTGACCCATTGGTTTCAATCAATTTGGCTTAGATCAAGTTTTGACACATTTTGACTTTTAGGTCAAGTTGGGTCAACTTGGGTCAAGTGGCCAATTAGGTTAGGCTCAAATGATGACTTGGTCAAGTTCAAACATTGATCATGAATGAGTTTTGATCAATGGTTTCAATCAATTTGGCCTATGGTGAATTTTGGCTAGTTTAGGTTTCATTTTGGTGTTGACTTGGTCAACCCTTAGGTTTGACTTGGTTTGACCCAATTTGAGTGATTGATCATCTCATGATGATTGTTGCTCACAATGTGAGGCTTAGTTGGGCTTAGTTCAATCCAATTTGGGTAGGATTAGAATTTGGCTCAAAAGGGATACTTTAGGTCACCTTGGGGTGAGCCTAAGTTTGGCAAGCTTGATTTGAGTTTGATTGAACTCACATATGGACTTATGATTGAAATATAAATCCATTTGCAAGTGATTTGAAGTCAAATAAGTTTTGATTCATTTGACAATTTTAAGTTTAAGAGGGTGAACATGAGTTGACTTGGGTTTGATTTTTGGATTTAGTTTTGGTTTGATGATTGGAGTTTGTATTTATATTTGGATTCATGATCAAAGGATTGATTGAATCATGAAGAAAAATCAAGGGTTCGGCTTGATTTGAAATTGATTTAGCTAAGTTCAAGATTTTGACTTGAAAGGCTTAGGTTGAATTTTGATTGAATTTGAGTTTGAGTTTTAAATTTATTTTTGGAATTTTGAATTTATATTTCATTTATATTTATGAATATAAATGGGTTATGAGAAAATTCCTTGAATTTAAATTGATTTAGATTTGATTTAGGCTAAGTCCAAGATGGGAATCAAAATGACTTAGGAAAGATTTTTTTTGATTTGGATTTGAATTTTGAATTTGTTTTTTTTTTGAATTTATATTTCATTTATACATGTGAATATAAATGAGAATATAAATGGGTTGTGAGAAAATTTCTTGAGTTTGAATGGATTTAGATTTGATTTGAGGCTAAGTCTAAGATGGGAATCAAAATGACTTAGGAAAGATCTTTTGATTTGGATTTGAATTTTGACTTTGGTTTGTTTGGTTTGAATTTATATTTCATTTATACATGTGAATATAAATGAGAATATTGGGTTGTGAGAAAATTTCTTAAATTTAAATAGATTTAGATTTGATTTGAGCTAAGTCCATAAGAGGGAATCAAAAGACTTTGGAAATATTTGGAGTTTGGAATCCAATCATGGGCTTCAATCATAAGTTTCAATTATTTGGAATTGATTCATGATTCGAGAAAAAATCCATTGAATTGGTTCAAGTTTGAGTTAGAGTTGGAGTTGATATGAGTTTGAAGTTTGACTTGAAAGAAGGAAGTGAGAATTTGGTTCAAGCTATAGGGTGGAAAAATTTTCCTGACTCCCTTAAGGCATGACCTATTTCTATGGCTAACTCTTCTAAGTCTGTAGGGCTAGGCTGAGTGTTCACCTAATCACTAGAAGTGTCTTAAGACTAAGGAACTCTTAAAGTCTAAGAGAAGTCCTATGTCTAACATGAAGGGGTTGAGAGCTCATCCTAAAAATGAGGTCAACATTATCATTTAAGAAGGATCTTCACATTTACACATGTAAATTGCATAAACAAATCAGACATAAAAATCTTTTGCATGACTCTTTTATCCATTCATCTCTTTTTGTACATGCACATGTATTTAAGAAAATTGGTAAATTAGTTTGGACATCTAGGGGTTGTGAGGCCTTAAGTAGCCCTAAGAAGGTCTTATACCTTTTACCCTTGGTGTAGAAAATAATGGCATCATACTCACTTATGTCTTTCGTACATGTAAATGTGCATTTGATTAATGGATAAAAGAATCCCTTTCTTTTCTACTTAACAAAATAATGCATCATAAAACATCCAAATTTCCTTAAGCAATATCTCTTAGCATTCATCATTAAGGTGTGCTAAATATTTGCATTGCATGTATAGATATGCTTAGGATCATTTCATGTGCATGATACACATGTTGAAAATAAATAAAGTGTTGTGTGTTTTGTGATAATAATTCACTTTAATTAATCATAAAATTCCTTTCTTATTTGAATAGGTTTATTTAGAGCAAATCTAAATTTAGGATTAATTAAAACACATAATAAAACATTCACTAAATAAAAATTACTAATGAATCTACCATATAAATTACTTAAGGTAGGGAGGAAAGAGAAGTTCTCTTCTCTTTTCCTCTCTTTACAACACTTTGTAATTAAGTGTAGCTTCATTCAAACCAAATCAAATCATTAAATAAAATTAACAAATCAACTAAATCACTTAAATAAAATCACTCTCTAAGTTGAACCCTTTCACACTTAGAAAATTTTAAACTTAAAGCCTAGTTAAGACATACCACACAAGCCTTAAATGGCACACAAATTAGGCTAAGTCACCATTTCTAGCTCTATGTTAGGCTGGTGCATGGTTTGATGCTTGATTTTATTTTGTGATGTGATGTTTTAATCTAGATGTTAGGGTATGTATGCGTAGACTAAATGGTATGGTAATCTTAGTCTAATCATTGTCTTCTGCAGGGGATTGTGCTTAAGGGGTGCTATAATAAAAATATAAATGCTTTTACTGTGCAGGTTGCTTATACCCCTAAGCATAATCCAAAATAGGCCAGCTGGACTTGGCTACCCAAGTGTGGGGTGATAAGTCCAGTTTATTCATATACATGCTTGGGATTGTGTGGTTTGTTTAGCTAATCTTTATTTTGTAGGTTTTAGTTAGATTTACTTTTCCCATTTTCATGTAATTTTTTAATTAAGATTTGAGATGAATGCTATGGGGGATTAGGATGAATAGTGGTCATAAGACTATATCTTATGCACCATGTGAAGCTTTTAGAGCAACCACATTCCAACCAACCAAAAGAAGAAATAAGAAAGATGAAAGAAGAAAGAAGAAAGAAGAAAGAAGAAATGAAGAATGAAGACCACCATAACATGAATTCCTTTTTAATTGTAATTAATTCATTTTATAATCCAAGTTGTATAAGGGTAGAGTTCGGCTACCCAATTTCTT
Source organism: Cymbidium sinense (assembly GCA_021442155.1). Taxonomy (NCBI): domain Eukaryota; kingdom Viridiplantae; phylum Streptophyta; class Magnoliopsida; order Asparagales; family Orchidaceae; genus Cymbidium; species Cymbidium sinense. The sequence goes on from CM038217.1 coordinate 9,782,917, forward strand.
TTTAGGTTTGTGTGGTGGAGCCTGACACAAATGTCTTTTATTCTTTTGTGCTAGCTTTATAAATTGTTTGATGTTTGTTTAGCTTGTGCAATAAGATGACATCTTTCCCTAGTTTCTTCCTTGCTTTGATGAATGGCCTGGATGCGATCAGGCTCTTAAAAAAATTTTTTTTTATCTAATTAATCAACTCAAAACTAAAAATTAACAACTCATTACCTCACCTAAAGCCTAGGTTATAAATCAAGATAAAATATTTAGCAACCCCTTAGTTAGATGTTTTATGTTTTCACATCATGCATAAAAAGTATCTTGTTTTACTCTTGCTTATGGAGGGCTTTGACCTTCGCCAGGGAACTTGGTTTGACCTTTGAGAGCCATAGTGGAAATACACATCCTTCTTGTGATTTTGGCTCATAATCAAATTTCTCATGCATTAGGCATATGAATCCCATAGCAGGTTAAATCAATTATCAAAATGAAAATAAAATATAATAAAATTTGCATTAGATTTAAGTCATTAATCATGCCCATAATCTCTTAGGGGTATGTTTAAGGACTTAATATCTTTCTAAACAAATAACAACAGCTATCTTGCAAAAGCATATGACACTACATATATTTAAAATTAGGAAGTTGGTTCGTCCATCCCAGGCGGTTGTAAGTCCAAATGTCGGTGGTCATCCTCTCTTATGGAGGTAAATCAAATACCCATTTTCATCTTAGATTTAGCTTGTGCCCTAGCTCTCACCAAAGCTCCCTAGATTTAAGAGGTTACTATTTCCCTTTACATGCTACAAGCATAAATCTTCACCTCTTAAGCATTTCCATGATCATGTGTTGTGGAATTGTAAGTCCTAGATTTCCAATAAAAAGTCAACTCAAATAAATAAATCACTTCAATTTCAAAAATATAAAGCCTAACCATAGGATAGTTTGGGATGCTTACTAGGCTTCCTGATATCATAAGCATCCCCTAGTTTTCTTCCTTTGGTTTCGATAATAACTCCTTTCTCTTGATCAATCCCACTTGATCTTCTAAAAATAAATCAATCGATTGATAGTCCTATCTTTAAAATCTTTGGAGACAATGATCATTTATCTTAATTGAGAGTATTCTTAAGGAATCTTATTCCATAAGATGTAATTAACTATAGGGGTTTGCCTCCATAGGAAACTTAATGAACCCGATTTAAAATAAACCCTACTTTACTTTTCCATATAAAATAGGGGAATAATCTCTAATACATATGAAGACCCATTGTCCTTAGGAGTTCTTATTAAAGTGATTAGGTCCATTGTAGGATGGTGTCTTCTATCTCTTGAGATAGTACATCATTTCTCAATGCCGTACTTGATCACTCTAATAAGAATATCTGTAGATCTATGTGGTGTCCAACACAAAAAAGTTATTATTTTTGTTCTTCATTTATTTTTCTCAAAAAAATAGATGAAGGATAAAATTTTCACCACATGCCTCCTAGGCTCTGGTAACTAGAAATCGGGCTTCTTTAGAAGATTCTTAAAGATCTTCCTAACTACCTCTCTCTTGAATGAATAAGGTTTATTCAATTTATTAACAAGAGTAGGTAAATGATATCTACCTAGTGGCGGGTAAAAATACTGCTATTGATGATGCTTATGAGAATGCTGTTGAGGAGGTGGTGGTGGAGGTCACTGTCGCAACTGAGGTGGCTGGTATGATGGCCAAAGTGGTGGCATAGAAGGTGGTAGAAGAAACTGCTGAGCTCGAGACTTATCTGATTGAACCCTAGCTAGTTGCTTCCCCATGTCAACTACTGTGCCTACCCTTGGCTTCTTCTAAAATGCCTTTTGAGGTTTGGGCTTGGATGATTGGTCATGGAAAGGAAAATGTCTGGCTTCCTCTTGTAAGCTAGCTGCCTTGTTAATTAACTTCTCGAAGGTTTTAATTGTAGACCCCTTAACCATGAAAGTGACATGGCCATGGATATTCTTGAGTAGAATCTTAATGGCGTACTATTTGGATAGCTGTGGTTTGCATTTCATACTCATGTTTCACCACCTGAGAATGCAATCAACAAGGGACTCATTTGGATTTTGCTTGGTCACAATGAGGCCGCCTACATTAACCCTTTGTTGAACTCTAACAAACCTCTTGAAGAAGATGTGCTCCAACTTCAAATGTCTTTAAACCATTGGCTTGTCATACCAATCAACCGCTGCTAAGCTTGATGAATAAAGCGAAGGGCATCATACCTCCAAGCAACGTAGCCTAAAATGTGTAATGTGTTGGCAAGGGTTTCCACTACCATCAAAGATTTTGAAAGAAGGATGCATAAAACCCTTAGGATATTGGATAACATCAAATTCCTCGGGATATGGTCTACCCTTTGGAATAGATGAGCCACCTTGGGCTTGCGCCAACGCATCCCTCATCTGCTGTTCCACCATATTTTTAATGTCTTTTTCATGCATGGAGGTGGTATCCACCACCTTCCTATGCAAACTACCACTATCTTCCTTGAGAATGCAGGATGATCAAAATTGCAACTTTGCTCCCACTATAGAGAAGGTTGTGGCTGAATTTTGCAATGCTCACACCACTGCCATCAAATCCTCAATCTTCTTTCCCATCTTATCGATATGATCATCTCTCTGCCTAAGCTGCTGGAGGAGGTGCTGAGTTGAATGTATGGTGTCGTCCTCTTCAACTACAATACTTTTCTGACTATGCTGATCTCTATGGAGGGAGCCCCTAGTGTCAACCATATGGACCTCGGTCGAATCCTCAAGAAGGTCATCCTCATCAGGATGAAAGGCTACCCTCTCATTCTCAATCTGCAATCAGTTCCCTCTTTTGATAAAAGTATGCTAAATGTCATCAAGCGACTAGCGTGCATATAACACACACTCGACCGGGTGAGGACCGTGCTCCGATGGAGATTTATCCCGCCCACCAGAGTGCTAGCTCTGGGAGGGTCATGCTCATTGGAAGAGATATGCTCATGACTTCTCGACAGTGGAGTGGTGTCCCTGGGGAGATCCACTATCATGGGAATTACAAAACTATCCCCTTCCCCCTCTATAATTATCATTGTCGCTGGCTCTGATGGTGGTGGTGGTGGTGGTGGACCACGACGCTGTGGGGTCACCACTCCTGCTGAACCACAGTTGAGGTAGAGGGTCAAGCAGGGGAGTTCAATCTCACCTCTTGGGGATGGAGGGGAGATCCAGGCATGGCCGGATCACCAGAGGGGAAGGTCTCTCCCCGGATGGTGGATGTTGTGAGCTGTACGGGTGATGGTGGACGATGAGGGAAGCAGAGTGAAGGCAACACTGACTTCCCCTTAATGGGAGATCTTTGTTTGTGGAGTAGGAATAATCCCCATGATCAGTTACGGCGGTGATAATCAAGAAAATTCACAGCGAGGCTACCACGCCGACATACCTCTGCTCTCTCCGCCTGCACGAGATGCACCAGTTCTCTCTCTCTTGATGACCCCAACACTCCTGGGATCATCATAAATCAAATAAGGTATAGACTCACGCATCCAGCTCTGCCAACCTAGCGTAGGAAAGTCCTAAGTCTAGCATAGGGCATCCTGTGCTCCCTATCCGATATCTCATAGTATGCTGATGGTGGAGGAGAACCAATAATCTTCTTCTCCTAGAGGGGTAGAACTTCTGGTCATGTGGAGAGACCTGGAGAACCCTACATGGGATGCAACCTCAAGCTCTCTGGCTGCTTGTTCGTGCTCTTACTTAATCGTTTGATTTTTATTATAGCACTGAGTATGAGTGAATAAGGCAAAGTGAGAACTAGTACCTACCTCAAAAGTGGAGGAGTCTATCTCAAAGGCTAAGATATCCTTCCCCTTCGGGGTGACCAATGAGGAGGTAGTAGCTCTCACTGGAGCAAGGGTAGGAGCTGGATGGTGCTGAAATTATCAGAATGGGGCATGGGAACCTGCCTTCCTCAATGGAGGACTCGAGATGAGGGCATGTCAATGCAGGATGATTTACTGACCACCTCATCCCAGTGGTGAGGGTCACCCCCTCATAGGAAACACGTGCTCCCTCGAATCCTTGGCCGAAGAAAACTAGGTGGGTGGATTCAATCTCAAGGAGGCAGGCTCGATCCAAGGCCAAATCCATCCCGAAGGGAAAAAGTAAAGATGAACTTCTGGGAAGCCATGTGTACTGACTACAAAAACCAACTACACTGGCCGGTCTGCACTGTATCTCTACATGTGTTGAAATGTAATTTGAGTTAGATTCCTGCTTTATTATTTGTTCCCAAGAGAGTGATATATATTTGGAGTTTTGAACCCACACTCAACAATTCAAATATGTTAAGTGGGGTTCTTGGAGAGATTTTGATGTTTGGAGGAGAGTCTTTGCCATTTGATTTTATTTTAGAACCCATACTCAACCAATTTAGGTAGGTTGGGTGGGGTTCAAAATTTTGAGAGAGATTTTCTTAGAGATATTTGTATTTTGTGTATCTTGTTTGAAAATATTGATGATTTGAAAGAACCTTTACTTAAAAAATTTGAGTATGCTAAGAAGAGGTTGTGATTGTGTGTTTGAAAATTTTTTGCTTGTGATGATTGATTATGTGATAAGTTGATTTGAAAATGTGGCTTCTTACTTAACAAATTTGGTATGTTAAGTAGAGGCCACATGTGTTTGCTTTGTGTTTTAAAATGAGACTTTCACTTTAAGAAATTTGGTATGTAAAATGAAAGGTAAATGTGATTGTGAGATAAATTTGCTTTTCTTTGAAAATGGGACTCTCACTTAACAAATTTGGTATGTTAAGTGAAAGCCCAAATGTGATATGATTTGAAAAGTTGGATCCTTACTTAACAAATTTGATATGTTAAGTAGGAATCAAATGTGTATTGAAAATGAAACTCTCACTTAACAAATTGAAAGTCAAATGTGATTGATATATGTTTGAAAAATGGGACTCTCAGTTAACAAGTTTGGTATGTTAAGTGGAAGCCAAATGTGATTGATATATGTTTGAAAATGGGACTCCCATTTAACAATTTGGTATGTTATGTGGAAATCAAAATGTGTTATGATTTAAGAATGAGATTATCACTTAACAAATTTGATATGTAAAGTGGGAATCAAATATGTCATGATTATGTGATTCTTATTAAACAAATTTTGGTATGTTGAATAGAACCAAATATATGCTTTGAAGATGAGACTCTCACTTAACAAATTGGGTATGCTAAGTGAAAGCCAAATATATGTTTCGACAATGAGGCCCTCACTTAACAAATTGGGTAAGTTAAGTGAAAGCCAAATGTGTGTTTTGAAAATAAGACCCTCTCTTAACAAATTTGGTATGTTAAGTGAATGTCATATTTATGTTTTGAAAATGAGACCCTCACTTAATAACTTGGGTATGTTAAATGAAAGACAAATTTGTGTTTTGAAAATGAGACCCTCACTTAACAAATTGAATATGTTAAGTGAAAGTCAAATGTATGTTTTGAAAATGATACCCTCACTTTAAAAATTGAATATTGAAAGTCAAATGTATATTTTGAAAAAGAGACCCTCACTTAACAACTTGGACATGTTAAATGGAAGTCAAATGTATGTTTTGAAAACCCTCACTTAAAAAATTGGATATGTTAAGTGAAAGCCAAATTTATGTTTGATTTAAAAAAAGGAGATTCTCACTTAACAAATTTGGTATGTTAAGTGGGAATCAAATATGGCATGATTTGCTCTTGAAAAGAAGGAAGCTTCAATTCTAACACATGTGAAATATTTTAAGTGAAGTTTCAATTTCATGCTATGATTTTATTTGAAAATGGATTCCTCATTCAATAATTTTTTAGTATGTTGAATGGGTATGGTCATTTTCAAGAATGCGCTTTTGAAATGATGGAAACTCTAACTCTAACATATGTGAAATATGTAAAGTGAAGTTTCAATTTTATGCTATGATTTTATTTGAAAATATAATCCTCATTCAACAATTTTAAGTATGTTGAATGAATATGGTTATTTTCAAAAATGTGTTTTTTTAAAAAGAACCTCCATGTAGAAATCATAGGGATTGTTAAATGGGGTTTGATTATGTGAGTTTTGAGAAAGGTGCTCATTTTGCAAAGAGTTTCTTTTATTAAATATATGATGAACCTTGCCTCACCAAGCTAGTGGTAAGGAGGTTCTAAATCTTTATTATCTCTCCCTTCCTTTGTTTTTCACCTATTGTGGAGCCCAATAGGGGTTTCAAGATCTACACGGAGTGAGGTCCTAAAACCTAAAGGATGTTGGCTAACTTTGCTTAAGAATGAATTCAGGTAAGGGCCAATGGAAGGAAAGATAGTTGCTTACTCACATAAAATGCAAGTCCACTATCGATGCTTGGAGACAATAATTGTCTACTAGAGATGGAGGGAGGAACCATCCTAAGCGGAGTCATTAGAAAAATCTATGGTGTTTATTTTTCTTTTGTTGGTTTGGGTTTGTATATGGCAGGGGGGAGGGGGCACCACACCGATCTAAGGGTGTACTTATTGAGGTGATCGAGTATGACATTGAGGAATAGTATACTATCTCGAAAGATAAAAGTCACTATCCTATAATGGACCTAATCACCTAATAACGACTCCTAAGGCATGATGGGTCTTGAATATACAGATTTTTCCCCTACTTTACATGGATGAATAAAGTAGGGTTTATTTAAACAGGATTTTAAAGTTCCCTATGGGGAAAGCTCCCATAGTTAATAACATCTTAAGAAAGTGAATCCCTTAAGAATACTTGTTGACCTCACTTTTAGAGTGAGCTCTTAACTTCTCCATCTTAGACATAGGACTCCTCTAGACACTAAGAGTTCCTTAGTCTTAAGACACTTCTAGTGATTAGGTGAACACTTAACCTAACCCTAGAGACTTAGAAGAGTTATCCATAGGAATAGGTTATGCCTCAGGGGTATTAGGAGGACTTGCCTACCCTATAGCTTGAACCAAATCCTTGCTTCTTTCTTTCAAGTCAAACTTCAAACTCAAATCAATTCCAACTCAATTGATTTTCCCAAATCTTAAATCAATTCCAACTTAATTGATTTTCTCAAATCATCAAATCAATTCCAAAATCCAAATTATGAATCAATTCCAAATCAAATGATTGAAACCCATGATTAAATTCAAATCCCAAAATCTTTCCTAAGCCTTTGATTTCATCTTATGGGCATAGCTCAAACCAAATCCAAATTACTTCAAAATCAAAAGCTTTCTCATAACCCATTTATATTCTCATTTATATTCACAAATATAAATTCAAATAACCAAAATCAATTCAAAACTCAAATCCAAATTTAACCAAAATCCAACTTATACTCTTTCAAGTCAAATCCTTGAACTCCTTCAAACTAATCCAAATCACTCCAAACTCAAAAGATTTTCTCATAACCCATTTATATTCTCATTTATATTCATAAATATAAATGAAATATAAATTCAAATAACCAAAATCAATTCAAAATTCAAATCCAAATCTAACCAAAATCCAACTTATGCTCTTTTAAATCAAATCCTTGAACTTAGCCAAATCATTTTCAAATCAATTCAAACCCTTTGTATTTTCTCTTCAAACAATCACTCCCTCAATCACATACACAAATATAAACATAAACTACAATCACCAAACCAAAATCAAACTAACCCAAGTCAAACCCATGTTCACCCTTTTGACTTAAAATTGTCAAATGAACCAAAATCTATTTGACTCCAAATCACTTGTAATTGGATTTATATTTCCATCATAAGTCCATATATGAGTTCAACCAAACTTGAATCAAGCCGATCAATCCAATTAACCCATTTAGGCTCAATTGACCCAAAGTGACCTAAAAGACCTTTTTGAGCCAAATTCTAATCTAACCCAAATTGGAATGAACTAAGCCCATATATGCCTCACATTATGAGAAACAATTATCCTAGATGATCAATCACTCAAATTGGGTCAAAGTTAGCCTTTGACCAATTCAACATTTAGCCCAAATGAAACCTAAACAAGCAAAAATTCACTATAAGCCAAATTGATTGAAACCATTGATCTAAACCAATCTATAATCAATGATTGAACATGATCAACTCATCAATTGAGCCAAACCAAGCCTAATTGGCCACTTGACCTAAGTTGACCCAAATTGACTAAAAAGTCAAAATGGGTGAAATTTTGATCTAAGCCAAATTGATTGCAACCAATGGATCAAATTGAACCAAATAAAATCAAATGAACTCCAAATCACTTGAAATTTGGCCCAAACCATTTTTGAATCATTTCAAATCTGCCCAAATCAAAATCATGGCCAAATGACCATTTTGTCCTTAGGTCAAAGAGTATCCTATGACCAAATTCACTTGCAATTTGGTCATTTCTTTCTCAAGGCCACTTGACATCCTCCTAGTGGTCCGGTTGGACACTAAGGAGGGTGGTGAACATGACCCAATGAGCTTGGGTTGTCTATGACCTAACCCAAGGCCAAATTGACCCCTCTAGTAGAAATTGAGCACTTGGATCACCAAATGCACTCACCTAGCACATGGGCACTCACTCTTCTCCACTCTTCTACCTAAAATGACCCACATGTGTTTGTAACTCAAACCATGAACCCAATCTCACCCATTGATAAAAAATGGCAAAATTACTCATCACCGTCTGATCCAAGGAGGGGGGAGATATACTCCCCCTCATTCCCACTCAAACCACAAGCATTCATTTCCACAGAGCTAAGGAGATCAAATCAAACTCTCCCTAAGCATTTCCAAGCCATTTCAAGCTCCCCCATTTCTTCTTCTCAGTTTTCTCAAAGTTGAAATAGGGGAGGTCAATTTGATTGCCAACTCACTCAATTCTCCATCAAAATGAAATTAATGTTGCACACACCATTAGTGGGCTTCGTCAAGCTCAACCAAGTCATTTCCCAAGTCTCCAATCCACAGGAAGCATCACCTTGATCAAAGCTGGTCACCATTAAAGGGGAGCTTGATCAACTGAACCATCCACTTCAAATCAAGACCTAATAATTTTAGCAGGGCTTTGTCTTTATTAGATGAAGCTACCTCCTCCGTTGGAAGCGCCGGTGATAGCCTTCGGTGATGTGATTGCTCAAAACCGTAGCCATAGAAAAAATTGCTTGGTCCTTTTCAAGGAAAGTGCCATCCCTTGAGATCTTGACCATTGGATGTGTATCTCCCCTCTTTCCGAAGGTGTGTGATCATTTTGATCCCAATCCAAGCTCTAGTGAGCTCAAATTGAATGAGGAGAGATGAACGATGTTCGCCTATCGTCGCCAGTGAAGAAGAAGAATCACACCCGTCCATTCCGCATGATTGGAATAGATGATTATGATTAAATCACGATAGAGTCCATACAATTTAAGACTAAACCACGGGATTAATCCTGGCCATCCGATCTTAGATTGGACGAGAGAAAGCATCCTGCCGGTTGACTCCGTGATGATAACTTAAATAAGATATCCCATCATGCCATAGTAAAGCACGCTGCGTCCATGCGTGTCACAGGCGACGATTAGGGGTTAATTAGCTTAATTAATTTTAATCTGAAACTTCAAAATTCATAACTAATTATAGAAAAATCTAAAAAATACAAACTCAAGTTCATTTTAAAGATAATTCAGAGAAGAATAACAGAAAATTAAAATTAATTAATTTTGAATAATGATTTTAACTTAATTTAAGTTTTATTAGAAATGCAATTAAGCTAATTAATCTTTAATTAATCATGTAATTAACTCCAAACTTTTCTAGATTAATTAGTGGGATGACCTGCCTCGATTTTCTTGGAATTTATTGCTTGATTAATTAGGGGAATTGCTTGTTTCATCTCTAATCAATTTCTTAATTAATTAAATGATTAATTAACATGTTAAATAATAATAAATTCATTAATTAAGTTTGATAATCATCATGAAATAGTGAATGAACTTAGGGAATGAGATTAGAACTTCATTTCCAATCTTTTCCCCCTAAGTTCATTTCATTTGGAAAACATTTAATCAATTTGTAATAAATTAATGGCTTAATCACTATTAACCTCACTTTTGGAGTGAGCTCTCAACTTCCCCATCTTAGACATAGGACTCCTCTAAACACTAAGAGTTCCTTAGTCTTAAGATACTTCTAGTGATTAGGTGAACATTTAACCTAACCCTAGAGACTTAGAAGAGTTAGCCATAAGAATAGGTTATGCAATAGAGGTATTAGGAAAACTTACCTACCCTATAGCTTAAACTCAATCCTTGCTTCCCTCCTTCAAACTTCAAATTCAAATCAAATCTTAAATAAATTTCAACTCAATTGATTTTATCAAATCATGAATCAATCCCAAATCATAAATCAATTCCAACTCAATTGATTTTCTCAAATCATCAAATCAATTCCAAAATCCAAATCATGAATCAAATTCCAAATCAAATGATTGAAACCCATGATTAAATTCAAATCCTAAAATCTTTCCTAAGCCTTTGATTTCATCTTATGGACTTAGCTCAAACCAAATCCAAATTACTCCAAACTCAAAAGATTTTCTCATAACATTTTATATCCTTGTTTATATTTATAAATATAAATGAAATATAAATTCAAATAACCAAAATCAATTCAAAACCCAAATCCATATCTAACCAAAATCCAACTTATGCTCTTTCAAGTCAAATTCTTAAACTTAGCCAAATCATTCTCAATTCAATCCAAATCTTTGGATTTTCTCTTCAAACAATCATTCCTTCAATCACATGCCCAAACATAAACATAAACTACAATCACCAAACCAAAATCAAACTAACCTAAGTCAAACCCATGTTCACCCTTTTGACTTGAAATTGTCAAATGAATTGAAACCCATTTGACTGCAAATCACTTGCAATTGGATTTATATTTCCATCATAAGTCCATATGTGAGTTCAACCAAACTTGAATCAAACCTTGATCAAGTCAATTGACCCATTTAGGCTCACTTGACCCAAAGTGACCTAAAGCACCTTTTTGAGCCAAATTCTAATCCAACCAAAAATTGAATTGAACTAAGCCCATCTAAGTCTCACATTGTGAGCAACAATCATCTTAAGATGATCAATCACTCAAATTGGGTCAAACCAAGTCAAACCTAGCCTTTGACCAAGTCAACACTTAGCCCAAATGAAACCTAAACAAGCCAAAATTTGCTATAAGCTAAATTGATTGAAACCATTGATCTAAACCAATCCATAATCAATGATTGAACATGATCAGGCTATTAATTGAACCAAACTAAGCCTAATTGGCCACTTGACCTAAGTTGACCCAAATTGACCTAAAAACTCAAAATGGGTCAAATCTTGATCTAAGTCAAATTGATTGCAAATAATTGGTCAAATTCATTCCAAATCACTTGTTGAACTTGACCAAAGCTTCAATTGACCAATTGGACCCAACCTAGCCCAATTGACCATGAACCCAACTTGACCTAAAAAGTCAAATCAACTTGAAATCAAACCAAATCAAAATTGATTGAAACCAAAGCTTGCAATACATTTCAAATAATCAACCAAGCCTAAACCAGCCCAAGACCTAACCCAATTGGGTCAAATGGGTCAAATTGGTCAACTTGACCCATTTGACCTAAATGAACTCAAATGAATCAAAACCAAATCTAAACCAAATTGAACCAAACCAATGATACCCATAGGCTCCAAATGATCATTTGAACTTGACCTAACCCATGGTTTGACCCATTTGACCAATTGGTCAACCTAACCCAATTTGACCCAACTTGACCTAAATGGATCAAATTGAACCAAATCAAACCAAATGAACTCGAAATTACTTGAAATTTGGCCCAACCCATTTTTGAATCATTTCAAATCTGTACAAATCAAAATCATGGCCAAATGACCACTTTGCCCTTAGGTCAAAGGATATCTTATGGCCAAATTCACTTGAAATTTGGCCAATTCTTTCTCAAGGCCACTTGTCATCCTCCTAGTGGTGAACATGACCCAATGAGCTTGGGTCAGCCATGACCTAACCCATGGGACCCCTCCAATGGGAATTGAGCATTTGGATCGCCCAATGCACTCACCTAGCATATGGGCACTCACTCTCCTCCACTCCTCTGCCAAAAATGACTCACATGGGATGCTAAACAGCCCAAACCGATCAACCAATCTCACCCATTGATCAAAAATGACATTTCAGTCCCTTCACCATCCAATCCAAGGAAGGGGAGATATACTCCCCCTTGTTCCCACTCAAACAATAAGCACTCAATTTGAGCTCAGGGGAGATCACCAAGCTTCCCCGCCATTTCCAAGCTCCCTTGATTTCTCTTTCTCGATTTTAAAAGCCAAAATAAGGAGGTCAATCCAAAAAAATCATCCAATTCTCCATCAAAACCAAATTAACCTCACAAGCCATCAGGGACTTATCAGCTCAATCAAGTTATTTCCCAAGTCACCAAGCCATGGGACTTTGATCAGTAATCACCATTGAAGGAGCTTGGTCAGCCATCCACCCCAAATCAAGACCTGATACCATCAATAGGGCTTTGTCTCTACTAGAAGAAGCTACCTCCTCTGTTGGAAGCACTGGTGATAGCCTTCAGCGAGGTATGCCATTGGGTCCTTTTGAAGGAAAGTGTTATCCCTTGAGATCTTGACCGTTGGATATTTTGCTTGTACTTTCTTGAAGGTGTAGGGTGAGTTTGAGCTCCATCAAAGCTCAGGTAAGCTCGAATCGAGCAATGATCGACGAACGACATCCGTCTCTCACCGCTCAGGAGGAGACAGATCACACACCGTCCATTTTGCATGATTGGAACGAACGATTGAGATTAGAGTACGATAGATCTCCCTCTAATTTAAGCATAAACTACGGGATTAATCCTGGCCATCCGATCTTAAATCAGACGATCTGTGGAGAAAGTGCGCCCTCCGCTGGCTGACTCAGCGGGCGGATGTGACAACTTAAATAACCTATCCCATCACATCATGTGGAAAGTAGCATCGGCCACACGTGGCCGACGATTAAGGGTTAGTGGGATTAATTAATTTAATTTTAATGCTGAAACTTCCAAAATTCATAACTAATAGAAAATCAAAAAATACAAACTTAAGTTCATTTTAAAGATAATTCAGAGAGGAATAATAGAAAATTAAAATTAATTAATTTTGAATAGTGATTTTAAGTCAATTTAAGTTTTATTGGGAATATAATTAGGCTAATTACTCTTAATTACTTTAGAAATTAATTCTGAACTTCCTAAGGTTGATTAGTGGGGTGATCTCTGCCTCCCATGATTTTCTTGGAATTTATTGTTAGATTAATTAGGAGAATTGCTTGTTTCACTAATCACTTAATTAATTAAATGATTAATTCTATTAAACATTGATAAATTCATTAATTAAGCTTGCTAATCATCATTAAATAATGAATAGACTTAGGGAATGAGATTAGGACTTCTTTTCTAATTTTTTCCCTAAGTTTATTTCATTTGGAAAACACTTAATTAATTTGCAAGTTAATCAATGGCTTAATCACTTCATTAATTAATTCAATTAATCAAATTCAAAAACCAAATCATTCCAGAACTTAAATCACTTAATCTTGGGTAGATTCTTAGGTGTTCAATAACCTAAGAGACTTCAAAGGAAATTATAATCAAATTACATGTGTAGGATGGTTGTAGTACTTATAATTAAACCCTTTAGCTTAATTAATCAATAATTATGAGCCAATTACATTAGGCCCCTTTATTTCTTAGGTGCATTTGCTGATTAAATTCCATGTGGTTGCATATAATATGCTGGCTCATAATTATTTGGATAATTTTGTTAAAGTGGTATAAGGAAGGGGTAATTAATGGATTTAATTCATACCTTAACCAAAAAAAACATAAAATCAACCTAATTATTCTAAAATTAAACTAAACCAATTCACACATGTGGGAAATGGGTTAGGACTAGCAAACTCTTTCTCACATTCCCTAAGTCAAATCAAATTCAAAAATAAAAATCTCTTTAAACAATTTTGATTCATTTTAAATAATCCCATTTTATATGATTGTCCTTAAGAAGTGAGTGAATGAAGTGTGCTTTACATCCCTTTATTTCTTTCCAAGCATGTTGAATATTATTTGCCATATGAAATCATGCAATTATCACTTTTGAAAAATCAATTAAATAAAATATTTCCTTTATCAAATTGTATGTTTTGGCTAAAGTTAAGAATATGAGTGGCTATTATCACAATTAAATAAAATGTTTCCTTTGTTGTCACTTTTGGAGTGACCTTTCAACATCTCCATCTTAGTCATAGGACTCCTCTAGACATTAAGAGTTCCTTAGTCTTAAGACACTTCTAGTGATTAGGCAAACACTTAACCTAGCCCTAGAGACTTAGAAGAGTTAGTCATTAGTATAGGTTACACCTTAGGGTCCTACCCTATAGCTTAACCCCAATCCTTGCTTCCCTCCTTCAAATCAATTCTTAAATCAATTTCAACTCAATTGATTTTCTTAAATCATGAATCAATTCAAATCAAAACCCAAATCAATTTCAACTTAATTGATTTTCTCAAATCATCAATAAATTCCAAATCAAAACTTAAATCAATTTTGACTCAATTGATTTTCTCAAATCAACTTCAAATTCAAATCAAACCTCAAATTCAAATCAAACTTCAAATTCAAATCAAACTTCAAATTTAAACCAACTTCAAATTCAAATCAACTTCAAAACTTAAATCAATTAGCTCAATTGATTTTCTCAAACTCAAATAAATTCCAAAATCCAAATCATGAATCAATTCCGAATGATTGAAACATATGATCAATTTAAATCCAAAATCTTTCCTAAGCCTTTGATTTCATCTTATGGATTTAGCCAAATCAAATCTAAATCATTTTAAATTAAAAATATTTTCTCATAACCCATTTATGTTCTCATTTATATTCATAAATTTAAATGAAATCTAAATTCAAACAGCTAAAATCAATTAAAAACTCAAGCCCAAATCTAACCAAAATCCAACCTATGCTCTTTCAAGTCAAATTCTTGAACTTAGCCAAATCAAACTTAAATCATTCCAAACCTTTGTATTTTATCTTCAAACAATCAAATCCTTCAATCAAAACCAAATATAAACATAAACCTCAATCATCAAACCAAAATCAAACTAACCCAAATCAAACCCATGTTCATCCTTTGAACTTGAAATTGTCAAATGAATCAAAACCCATTTGACTCCAAATCACTTGTAATTGGATTTATATTTCAATCATAAGTCCATATGTGAGTTCAACCAAACTTCAATCAAGCTTTGATCAAGTCAATTGACCCACTTAGGCTCACTTGACATAAAGTGACCTAAATGATCTTTTTGAGCCAAATTCTAATCCAACCCAAATTGGATTGAACTAAGCCCATCTAAGCCTCATATTGAGAGCAACAATCATCATGGGATAATAAATCACTCAAATTAGGTCAAACCAAGTCAAACCTAGCCTTTGACCAAGTCAACACTTAGCCCAAATAAAACCCAAACTAGTCAAAATCAACATAGGCCAAATTGATTGAAACCATTGATCTAAACCAATTCATAATCAATGATTGAACATGATCAAGCCATCAATTGAGCCAAACCAAACCAAATTAGCCACTTGACCCAAGTTGACCCAAATTGACATAAAAAGTCAAAATGGCTCAAATCTTGATCCAAACCAAATTACAACCAATGGGTCAAATTCATTCTAAATCACTTGTTGAACTTGGCCAAAGCCCTCATCAAACCTAGCCCAATTGACCATGAACCCAACTTAACCTAAAAGGTCAAATCAACTTGAATTTAAATCAAACCAAAATTGATTGAAACCAAAGTTTACAAAATATTTCAAATGATCAACCAACAATCCATGACTAACTTAAATGGATCAAATTGGTCCATTTGACCTAAGTGAACTCAAATGAACCTATAAAACCAAATGATAAAAACAAAATGACCAATTGAATGACCTTTCAATTTGACCAATTGGTCAACCTACCTAAATGACCAAATCATATCAAATAAACTTCAAATTCTTTGAAATTTGGCCCAGCCTATTTTTGAAACATCTCAAATCTGCCCAAATAAAAAATCAAGGCCAAATGACCATTTTACCCATGCGTCAAAGGGTAACCTATGGCCAAATTCACATGGAATTTGGCCAATTCCTTCTCATGGCTACTTGACATCCTCCTAGTGGACCACATGGATACTAAGGAGGGTGGTGAACATGATCCAATGGGTTTGGGTCAGCCACGAGCCAAACCAAGGCCAAACTGACCCTCCAATAAAAATTCTCCACTTGGATCACCTCCCACACTCATTTAACACATGTGCACCACCTCTTCCACACCTCTGCTAAAACTGAAGCACATGGCACTCCTAACAACCTAAAATCCCATTCAATCTCATTAATTGATCCAAAATGAAAGTGCAAGCCTCAGTCATCTGATCCAAGTAGAGGGAGATATGCTCCCCCTCATTCCCACTCAAACCACCTTCTTGCATTCAAATGAGCTCAGAGTATCAAGGCAAGCTTCTCCAAGCATCTCTAAGGATTTCAAAGCTCATTTTAATTCCCATTTTTGGATTTCTTCAAAGCCGAAATAGGGGAGGTGATGGAAATTTCAAACTTACTCAATTCTCAATCAAAGTTCAATTCACTTTGCAAGCACCATCAAGGAGGCAAGTTGAGCTCACCCAAAGCTTTTCTCAAGCATCCAAGCCATGGGAAGGGAGACCTAGACCAAAGCTGCAAGCCATTGGAGGGAGCCTTGGTCAATTGGAAGATCCACTTCAAATGAAGCCTTGAAACTTTCAATAGAGCTTCATCTCCACTAGAAGAAGCTACCTCTTCCATTGAAAGCACCGGTGATAGCCTCCTGTGAGGTATTGTTCAAAATTGATCCTCATTTGAAAAATGTTTGGTCCTTTGTGAAGGGAATTATAATCCAAATAAAATTCCACCGTTGGATGTTCTTCCCTATGCTTCTTGATGGTATGGGTTGAATCTCTGCCTAATCTGAGCTAAAGCGAGCTCGGATGAAGTCATGGAGGACGGACTTCTACCGTCTCCCACAGCTTAGGCATGCATGAATTATGGGTCGTCCATCCTGCATGTTTTGGATGGATAGCCCTGATTAAACGTAGTAGATCTATTGATTTAATCCTTCATGACCATGGGCTTATTCCTGATCATTCGATCTATGATTAGATGGCCCAGGGGAAAGCGTGTTGCACCGTTGGCTAACGCGACATGCGATATGATAACTTAAATAACTAATCACGTCATGCCATGTGGAAAGCGCATGTCACGTTAGCAGTCCACGTGGCATCAATGGGATTAGTTAATTAATTAAGGCTATTTCATTACCCTTTAATCATAGAAACTTCATAAATTCATAATTAAATGTAGAAAAATCTAAAAAAAAAAAAATGCAAACTCAAGTTCATTTTAAAGATAATTCTAAGGGGGATCCAATAAAATTATTTCTAATTAATTTTGAATAATGGATTTTCTTAATTATGGTTTAATTAAAAATATAATTTCCTTAATTACTTCCTAATTACTTGATTTATTAATTCCAAATTTCATAGACATGTTTAGGGGGATGACTTCTACCTCCCCCGATTTTCTTATAATTTATTAATGAGTTAATTAGAAAATCAATTAATGAATTCCTAATCATCCCTTTAATGTAATTACGAGTAATTAAGCATGTGAAATAGTGGTTTAATCACTTAATTGAGATAATTAAACTTTGTTTAAGTAAGTAGGAGGCTTATGGAATGGGTTTGGGGTATTTTCCCTAAGTTATTCCCAAACCCTCTTCCTTCCTTCATTTAAATATAATTAAGGATTAATCCACTAATTATCTACTTAATAGCTTAATCAAACTTTCAAAATCAATATGACTTATTCAATCTCTTGTTGGATAGATCCTTAGGTGTTCAAAAGCTTAAGATAAATTTGAGTAAATCATTTCCAACCCACATGTGTGGGAAGGTTATGAAAGTACTAAATTAAACCCTTTAGCTTAATTAATCAATAATTATGATTCAATTGCATTAGGTCCCTTTCTATCTTAGGTGCATTGTTGATTTAATTTTCATGTGATTGCATATCATATGTTGGATCATAATTGTTAGGTTACTTATGTTAAAGCGGTTTAGGTAAGGGGTAATTAATGGTCTTAATTCACACCATAACCTAAATACAACATAAAATCAATCTAATTGTTCTAAAATTAAACTAAATCAATTCACACATGAGGAAATGAGTTAGGACTAGCAAACTCTTTCTTTCAAATCATTTTCAAATTAAATATGAAAATAAAATAAAATAAATATCTTTAAAGAATTTTGATTCACTTTGAATAATCTTATCTTAAAGGATTATCCTTAGGAATTAATTAGGGTGAATGAAGTTACATGCTTACATCACTTTATTTCTTTCCAAGCATGCTAAATGTTGTATGCCATATGAAATCATGCATTCATATCTTTTAAAAATTCAATTAAATGAAATATTTTCTTTATGTCAAATTGCATGTTTTGGCTAAAGTAAGAATATGAATGGCTATTATCATTACTAAATCAAAAAATTATTTTCAAAATCTATAAATCAATGATTATAAATGAATGTATGTTACTTATAAATACTTATAAGCTTGCATGTGATTATAACATAAAATGTGTTATGTGATTTTCTTCTCTTTTCTTAACATGAGTTTGTATAGGATTTACAAAGTGTATAGTTTCATTTGAAAAGAACATAACACTTGCTTAAATATATTCTATACACTCCCATGTTATGACTTAAGAAGGATCTTCACATTTATACAAATTATACCAAAATCAAACAAAAAATCTTTCCAAAAATGATTCTTCATCCATTATCTAAGATGGCAAGAAGGTGTTACATACCCCATTGTCTACTTATGTCTTTGGACGCATTTGATTAATGGATAAAAGAATCCTCTCTCAGCCCCCCCACCTCTTTTCTACTTAACAAAATTATGCATCATGGAATATCCAAATTTTCTTAAGCAACATCTGTTAGCATTCATCATCAAGGTGTGCTAATATTTGCATGTGCATGTATAGATATGCTTAGGATCATTCATATGCATGGTATACATGTTGGAAAGAAATAAATTATTGTGTGTTATGTGATAGTACTTCACCTTAATTAGTCCTAAGATGTCTTTCTTACTGAATAGGTTTATTTAGAAAAATCTAAACTTAGGGTTAATTAAAACACATAATAAAATAGTCACTAAAGATAAATCACTAATGAATTTAACTTAGAAATTACTTAAGGTAGGAGCAAAGAGAAGTTCCCTTCTCTTTTCCTCGATTTATAACACTTAGTAATTAAGTGCAAGTTGATTCAAACCAAATCAAATCATCAAATAAAATTAACAAATCAATTAAACCAATTAAACAAAACCACCTCTAAGTTGAATCCTTCACACTTAGAAAATCTTAGCCTTAAAACCTAGCTAAGACATGCCACATAAGCCTTAAATGGCACACACATTAGGCTAAGTCACCATTTCTAGCTTTATGTTAGGGCGGTGCATGATTTGATGCTTGATTTTATTTTATGATGTAATGCTTTTAGGCTATTATTGTATGTATGTATGGATGATAGGATGATCTTAGTCTAATCATTATCTTCTACAAGGGATTGTGCTTAAGGAGTGTTGTAATAAAAATATAAATGCTTTGGCTGTGCAGGTTGCTTATACCCCTAAGCATAATCTAAATTAAGAAAGGTGGGCTTGGTTACCCATGTGTGTGGTGCTATGTCCAATTTATTCCTATAATTGCTTGGGATTGTGTGGTATATTTAGCTAATCTCTATTTTGCAGGTTTAGTTAGATTTATCTTTCCCTTTTAATGTAATTTTTGCAATTATGATTTGGAATGAATGTTATGGGGATTAAGGTGAACATTGGTCATAAGACCATGTCTTATGTACCATGTGAAGCCTTTGGAGCAACCATACCTCAACCAACCAAAATAAGGAAAGAAAGAAATGAAGAAAGAGATGAAAAAAAGAAGAAAAGAAGAATGAAGAATGAAGACCCCCATAACATGAATTCTTTCTAAATTATAATTATTCATTTATAATTAGGGTTGTATAAGTGTAGAGTTCAGTTACCCATTTCTTTTTGGGTTTGTGTAGTGGAGCCCGACCACATCGACATTTTATTCTTTTTGCTAGCTTTATAAAATTATTTGATGTTTGTTTAGCTTGTGCATTAAGATGACATGATTTTCTTAGTTTCTTCCTTGCTTTGATGAATGGCCTGGATGCGATTAGGCTCTTAGGAAAAAAAATAAATTTTCTATCTTATTAATAAACTCAAAATTAAAAATTAACAACTCATAACCTCACCTAAAGCCTAAAACATAAATCAAGATAATAAAAGATTTAGTAACCCTTTAGCTGTATGTTGTATGTCTCACATCATGCATAAAAGCATCTTGCTTCACTCTTGCTTATGGAGGGTTCCACCTTTGACAGATAAAATGGCTTGAACTTTGAGAGCCATGGTGGAAACACACCTCAATCTTGCTGATTTTGGCCCATAACCACTTTCTCATGCATTAGGCATATGAATCTCATAGCCCGTGTCAAATAAATTGTCCAAAAATTAAAATAAAACTTAACAAAATTTGCATTAGATTTAAGTCATTATTCATGCCCTATATGATCTAGTCTCTTAGAGAGTGTGTTTAGGGACTTAGTCTCTATCTAAATAAACAATAACCTAGCTATCTTGCAAAAGCATAAGACTTGTCTACATGTATTTAAAATTGTAGGAGGAGTTTGTTGGCAGTCACCCCCAGGCGGTTGTAAGTCCAACAGTCGGGTGATTTATCCTCTCTTGTGGAGGTAAACCATATACCCATTCTTGCCTTAGATTTAAATCATGCTTTGGCCCTCACCAAAGCTCCCCAGATTTAGTTTAGGTTGTTTATTTTCTTTATGCAGCATAAATCCTCACCTCTTAGGCATTTTCATGATCTTGTGTTGTGGAATTGTAAGTCCTAGACTTATAATAAAAATTCAACTCAAATAATTAACTCTCTTGAAATTTCAAAAATATAAATCCCAACCATATGATAACTTGGGATATTCTCTAGGTTTCTTAGCATCATGAGCATTCCTTACATATCTCCCTTTGGTTTCGATAATAACTCCCTCTTTTTGATCAATCCCACTTGATCTTCCAAAAATAACCAATTTATTGATAGTCCTATCTTCAAAATCTTTGGATACAATGATCATTTACCTTAATTAAGAGTATTCTTAAGGAATCTCATTCCTTAAGATTAATTAACTATGGGGGCTTGCCTCCATAGGAAACTTAACGAACTCGATTTAAAATAAACCCTACTTTACTTTTCCATGTAAAGTAGGGGAAGAATCTCTAGTACATCTGAACACCCATTGTCCTTAAGAGTCCTTATTAGGTGATTAGGTCCATTGTAGGATGATAACTTTTCTCTCGAGATACTATCATTCCTATATCATATCACCCTAATAAGAATATCGTGGATCTGTGTCCCACTATGTATTTTGTATTCATTTATTTTTTTAAAGATAGATGAAGATAAAATAAAATAAAATTCACCATAGATTTTTCTGGTGACTTCATGTGAAGGTTCCTCTCTCTATCTTTGGTAAATGATCATTGTCTCCAAGTATCGATAATGGATTTGTATTTCATATGAGTCCGAGACTATCCTTCTTTTTTGTTATTAGCACTTGGTTTATTTTATCCTTAAGCTAAGCTAGTCGACATCCTTTAGGTTTTAGGACCTCACTCAATGTAGGTCTTAAAACCCCTGTTGGGTTCCCCCAATAGGTGAAAATAAAAATTTAATAAAGAGAGATTATTAATGACCTTCCTCCTTATCATTTCTATGGTAAGGAAAGGTTCATTCCAAAAATAAAGAAAAATAAATCCTTTATAAAAACATCACTTTCCAAAAAGCACTTTCCAAAAAGTTCACATAATAAAATATTTCAACCTCATCTAACAATCTTCATGATTGTTATATGTAAGATCTTTTCAAAAATAAAAATCAACAATCATCTTTTCAAAAAGTATATATGAACATCCTCATTCAATATACCCAAATTTATTGAATAAATATTTCATTTCAAAAATAAAAATCAACAATCATCTTTTCAAAAACAAAATAAACAATCATCTTTTCAAAAATAAAATCAAGAATCATCATTTTTGAAAACAAAATCAACAATCATCTTTTCAAAAAATAAAATCAACAATCATCTTTTCAAAAAATAAAATCAACAATCATCTTTTCAAAAATAAAATCAAAAATCAACTTTTCAAAGAGCACATATTTGAAAATGAACATCCTCTTTCAATATACCCAAATTTATTGAAAGAAGATTTCATTTCCAAATAAAATTATATCATAACATTGAAATTCCATTTCAACATATCTCACATATGTTGAAGTTGGAATTTCTTTCTTTTGAAAAGTACAAATTTGAAAATAAGCCTCTTCATTCAATATATCCAAATATGTTGGATGGAGGTTTTATTTTCAAATAAAATAACATCATTTGAAATTCCACTCAACACATCCCACATGTGTTAAGTTAGAATTTCTTTCTTTTCAAAAACCAATAATCACACACATAAAAATTTCATCTTTGAAAAATAAAATATAATTGACTCCCATTTGATATACCCAAATTTATCAAATGAGAGTTTCTTTTTTCAAAATAAATTTAGATCATTTATTTTGCATACCCAAATTTGTTAAGTAAAGATCCCTCTTTTCAAAAATCAAAACATCAAACCAAAACACATTTGGATCCTTTATTTAGCATACCCAAATTTGCTAAATAAAGATTCTCTTTTCAAAAATCATAAAAATCAAACACATTTGGATTCTTCATTTAGCATACCCAAATTTGCTAAATAAAGACCCTCTTTTCAAAAATAAAAACATAAAAACCAAAAACATATTTGGATCCTTTATTTAACATACCCAAATTTGCTAAATAAAGATCCTCTTTTCAAAAAATCATAAAAATCAAACACATTTAGATTCTTCATTTAGCATACCCAAATTTGCTAAATAAAGATCCTCTTTTCAAAAATTGAAACATCAAAACCAAAAATAAATTTGGATCTTTTATTTAGCATACCTAAATTTTCTAAGTAAAGATCCTCTTTATAAAAATCAAAAATCAAAACACATTTGGATTCTTCATTTAGTATACCCAAATTTGCTAAGTGAAAATCCTCTTTTCAAAATCAAAATCATAAAAATCAAATATATTTGAATCCTTTATTTAGCATACCCAAATTTGCTAAGTAAAGGTTTTATTTTTTAAAAATCAAAAATCAAACATAATTGGACTTTTATTTAGCATACCCAAATTTTCCAAGTAAAGATCCTCTTTTTAAAAATAAAAAATCAAAACACATTTGAATCCTTCATTTAGCATACCCAAATTTGCTAAGTGGAGAACCTCTTTTCAAAATAAAAATCATAAAAAATCAAATACATTTGAGTCCTTTATTTAGCGTACCCAAATTTGTTAAGTAAATATTTCATTTTTCAAAAATCAAAAATCAAACACATTTGAATCCTTTATTTAACATACCCAAATTTGCTAAGTAAAAGTTTCATTTTTCAAAAATAAAAAATTAAATACATTTGGATTCTTAATTTATCATACCCAAATTTCCTAAGTAAATGTTTCATTTTTCAAAAATAAAAAATCAAACACAATTGGACTTTATTTTAGCATACCAAAATTTGCTAAGTAAAGATCTTCTTTTCAAAAATTAAAAAAAAGAAAACATTTAGACTTTATTTAGATACACAAATTTGCTAAGTAAAGATTCCATTTTCAAACTCACACACAATTCACTCATGATTCACAAACAAGCAAAAGAAGAATAAAATAATTTTCAAATAACTCATTTAGCATACCCAAATTTGCTAAATGAGCAATTCCAAAGAAAAATTAATTGATGATTTATTTTAACATACCCAATTTGTTAATCATTCCCAAAAATCAAATTCAAATATCAATCAATGGAAGCATCAATCTCTTCAAAATATTTGAACCCATTTTCAACATACATAAATTTGTTGAAAATGAATTCTAAATTCAATAATCTCTTCTCTAATTTTAAATTCAAAATCTCTCCCCTAAATCAAAGAACCCCACTTAACATATTCAAATTATTCAGTGTGGCTTCAAATTCTAAAAACAAATTAAAGCAAAAATCTAATTTGAGTTTATTTTTTAAACTTTTGTTTTTCAGTTTGATTTTTGATTCGGTTTAAATGAAATCTTCACTTTTCCTTTTGGGATGGATTTGGCCTTAGATCAGCCGACCTCCCAGACTTTGCCCATCGATTTATTTGAGGATTGAGGGGCTAGGATCACTTATGAGGGGACCACCCTCACAACCATCAATAGGAGTGTGGTGATTAGGCAGAAGCCGATCATCCATGTTGAGATGCCATCAGATTCAGAATTTCCCTCACTGAAGAGGAAGGTTGTAGTTCTAGTAGTTACAATTTAGCCGTTCAGTTGTTCCCATTGTGCCCGATGCCAGCACCCACTCATTGGCTTCTTCCAAGGGAAGGCTCTCCTATATTCAAGAATAGTCTCCCCTACCTATGAGGTAAGGGTCTAGTTCCCGCGCTGCTCCTCCTAGTAGGACCCAGCGCCATAACAGATGTCGCAAGATCAAGCAACATCATGTGCGCATAACCAAAAAGATAGAGGCAATTTCCCATTTTGTAGTAGAGGAGTCACCCAGGATAATTTCTCCACTGATGACACAAAACAAGTTTCATCCTCTTTCTAGAACTAATGGGGAGGAAGATGTTAGGAGGATCTTAGTGTCACCTCCACCTGCAGTTCACTTTGAGGCTCCTACCAGAGATAGGAGGAGGTCATATGCGGGCCTTAGGATAGTTCTGCATTGAGTTGGTGGGGTAGGCCCAATTTGATCTATGATCACCATCATCCTCGTAGTGTAGGTGAGCACATGAGAGGGGGGGGAGGCCCGTGTATCGGTGACCAGAGAGAACAAAGGCACTAGACAAATGCCCGCTCATGGATTTAGATCGGCATATTACTCACACCATCATACATTCATTGTATTGAGTACTACCACCATAGAGAGAGCTCACAAAGAGTCGGTGCATCGCCACACCACTCTCCAAAAGTTCCATCTTCCATAGTTCCATCAAAAGCCATGAAGGCAACATCTGGGGAAAAGAGAGCCCCATTAGTGATCTGGCTACTACCAAAAGATCCTATTCCATCTACACCACAGACTGAGGTGAGACTGGGCTCTCCTGCTCGACCTCCTACTTCAATTATGGTGAAAAGGGAGTGGCAACCACGGAGCATTATAGTTGTGTCATCACCACCACCACTGCAGCAGATCATGGAGATAGCAGCAGCAGAGCAAGGAGGAGACATTTTAGTTGTCCCCATGGTCATAGATCTTCCTAGGAGTAGCACTCCACCCATGGCATGATAAGAAGAGCATGTATCATCCAAAGGAGCATTCAAAATCAGACTTCAGGAGGGGAGGAAGATATTTCTATTCATAAACATGATCCTACCATTGGTTAGCCATGATCATTTGTGCCTGCTCAGTTGGACCTCTTCCTAGATGATATTGTAGCAATATCTTAAGAAGAAGAAAGAGTCGATCTAGAGGATGATAAGGTTAGCTTTGATCTCAATAAAGATGATTTGTTGGAATATTCAGCCGAGATGCATATGGTAGACACCAAAGGCTCCCTCCTTCGGGATCTGCATGGTTTGGAAGGTGTTGTGGTTGAGCAGGATGATACAGCCTACTCGACCCAACACCTCCTTCAACAACTTAAACAAAAGGATGAACAAATTGATAAGATGGGAAAGAGGCTTGAAGATTTGCTAGCAGTAATTTTGGCACTTCAGAACCAATCCCCAGTAGTGCATCCTACTATTGTAGAGATCGGTTAGCCAGAGTTGTTGCATGTCTTGGATCAAGCCAAGACTTCACCTCCTATAACAACTAGCCAGCTTGGGAAGGGTAGTGGAAAGTACCTCCATAAAAAAAGGATATTAAACTCATGGTTGAGCAGTAAGTGAGAGAAGCATTGGCACAAGCCCGAGGAGGATCATCGCCCAAAGGGTAGACCCTACCCAGGGAATTTGATGCATCCAATATCCTAAGGGTTTTGTGCCACCTTCTTTCAAGAGCTTTGATGGCAAAAACCACACCACACATAGTGCACTTTATTAACAATTGCAATGCTGACAAATGCATTACTATTCTATTTTTTTGTCAATTTAGCAGCATAGCCTTTGATTGGTATGAACTCCCAGTTTAGTGAAGACTTTTGAGTTGGAGCAACTCTTCATTAAGAGGTTTCGAGCTCAAAGGGAGACTATGATCTCATTGTAGCATAACACCCGTGAGTCCCTCATTGATTATATTCTGGCTCAATTTGAGTATGAAATGCAACCACACCTGAATAACATGCTATTGAAATTCTACTAAAGAATATTCATGGCTCGATCGCCTTCATGCTCAAAGGTTTTACCATCAAGACATTTGAGAAGCTAATCAACAAGGCATATAGTCTACAAGGAGAGGCCAAACAATTGTCATTTCAAGATCACAAAAAAGTCCCGTAAAAGCTTATGAGAAGAAGCCAAGAGACAGGCCAAAGGGAAGCAACCGGAGATCACATGAGAGACCTCGTCTACCACCATCACTTCCACCTTCTATACCACCAGGCCATCCTACCATCTGCCACACAAACCTCCACCTTCACCACCTCCTCCCCATATAGTACACATACCCATCACCGTAGTTACCATCCACCTACTCTTTTGGATAAACTAAACAAACCTTATTCATTTAGAGGGAGGTAGTCAGAAAATCTTAAGAACCTCTTAAAGAAACTTTTTAGCTACTCAAGCCTAGAAAGAATTGGCAGAGCAATGATCCTAACTTTTTCCCCTACCACCGCTTGCTAGGTTATATTTTGGAGGATTGATTTACATTCAAGGACTGGCTTGAGCATATCAACAAGACAAGTGCCATAGTTATCTCAAAGGAATATCTAATAGAACAACCATCCAGTTATGTTAGGGTAATTCTTGGAGATACATGCGATCCTCTCAAAACCAAACAAGGTTGGGATATCTCCTTATCCTGAACCTCTAAAAAGATTATTTCAAAAATCAAGAAACTTTCTTTGTAGGTGCCTAAGGTAGATCGAACCTCCAACATCAAGGAAGGTTTGTAAGTTACCAAAGATAACTTGGAAAGTAGAGCAGCAACAAAGAAGAAGCTCATATACTTTCCCCAAGATAGCAACAACCATCGATCGAGCCCGCCTCCATTCCACCATACTACTACTTATACGCCTAGCTCTTCTTCTAGTAGACATCTTGTATCGATGGATGAGGGCATCAAATCCCTCACCCCACTTACTTTACTAAATTTCTACTATGTACCTCCTTCTAAATCCAAGAAATCGAGGAATAAAGTTAGTTTGAATTACATCTGTCACTTTTGATGGGTTGTCTAACTCTACTCTTTTAGAAAACTCTTCAAGTCTCAATAATAATTATAACAACTTTGATCAACCTCTTTTTGATTCAAAAATGGACTTTCCTTTTCTGAATACTATGGGTTCACCTCTTGAGATAGACTTGGAATCATCTGATTTCAAGGGTCCTATAGGAGAAGTTGTAGGTGAGCCTGACGAGCGAGTAGAATCTTCCACTAGCCCACCATAAGAGACCACCAAAGTTAACCTTCATAGTGGCAAGGTTCTACCTTCTAGGGCAACACCTTAAGATAAGGAAAAATAAGTCATTGGTATTAATGAGCAAGATGCTGCTCCACAAGATGGTCCACCCATGGATATGCTTATGGAGGATCAACCTAGAGTTGATTATAATGTCCTGCCACCTAAGAAAGTTCAACTAAGCATATATGATGCTCTTATCTTATCCAAAGAGATGAGGGAATCATTAATCAAGGCTCTTCTTGATCCAGAGATATTCTTAACTCAGCTTATCGCTATTGGAGAGGAGGCACATTATTCAAGAGAAGTCGAGGGAATCACTTTCACAGGTGAAGGCCTTCTACTAGGGGACATGGAGCACAACCATCCCCTTTACATCACAGTGGATATGGGAAGATTCAGACTTTCTGGTTTTAGTTGATCCAGGTGCATCAGTGAATATTATGAGTCTAAAGACCCTTGCCTACTTAAGGATTGACATCTCTACACTCCAAGGAGATCAGATGATGTTGAGAGGTTCAATGAATAGGGCGAGAGGGCTTTAAGTTCCATAGTGTTACCTTTGGAAATAGGTGACTGGAAGACTGAAGCCAAGTTCTATGTAATTAATTTGAATACATTGTTCACTGCTTTGCTCAGTAGGCCTTGGATACACCAGAACAAGATGATTCCATCCTCCCTTCATCAGTGCATCAAGTTCAGAAGGGATGGAATCAAATACTGTGTCAAAGGAGATGAAAAGCCATTTTCAGTGAGAGAGGTTGAGATATATGAAGATGTGACTTACTATCTTTCTCAAAATACCTTTTCTTGTGAACTTGGTCAAAATTCAAACACAAAAAAAAATAAAAAGAAGAAATAGAAAAAGAAAGAAAAAAAGAAAAGAAAAAGAAAAATACAAGTGAACGAGAAAAGGACATCAAGGAAGAAGTAGAGTTGCATATCACATTCCACCCACAGTTCATTCCACCAGACATATGGGATGACTTCCACCTCAAAGAGTAGTGATACAAGGTAGTTCTAGAGGTGGAAGACCCCTGTTGCTAGCCAACAAGGGTTATGTTCCACGTGAGTACCCCTACTATTCACATAGACTTGAATCTCGAGGATGAGTTTAATGTGATTAGCATACCAGCCAACCCCTCTCAGTGAGTTTCATTAGAGGTGACACTTGAGCCATAAGAAGAAGACCAAGCCTCCAAGCAAAGCATGAATGTATTCAATCAAGTTATTGTAAAGCTGAGAACTTTAGCTCTAACCTCACTTTCCTCAAAAGTTGAAGGTTTAGTAGTTAAGGAAGCCCAAGTCTTCCATTAATGTCAAGCCAAAGAGATTCCTATTGGGATCATCATCCTCAAGTCCTAGTTGATGTAGAACTTGAGGATAATTCATATAAAGAATTAATGGAATTACCTTTTGATTGGTACTCACCTTGTGTTCTTAATCTTGCAAAGAAATGTTTGATTCCTTATACATGGTCCAAGCATAGGTTAGAGTATTTTGAGAAGTTTTGGAACAATAGAGGTAGGGATGCACACTCAAGATCAGGATTAGGATTCAACACAGTGGGTCCAGTCGATGATGAAGATTATTATTTAGTTGTCACCAATCATCTAGAATCTGATAGGTTCTTCTCAAACCACACTAATTCTTATGAGAATGTGTGTTTAGAAACTTTAGATGACCCTGATGATCTTCAAATCAAAGATGCACCTCCATAATTTGAAGGAAAATCCATTCAACATTGATACAAGCTCAAAGAAATCAACCTCGAGAAGAATCCACCAACATACACGCTTCTACTAATGAAGAAGAAAATGACTTAGTTAGTTATTGATTGAGTTTAAGGATTGCTTTGCATGGAACTATGAAGAGATGCCCGAATTATCTCTTTATGTAGCAGTCCACAAACTAGCAATAGACCCTAACGCTAACCCTATCAAGCAAGCTCCTAGACACATGTGATTAGAAATCGAATAACAGGTCATTATTGAAGTCAAGAAATTGATCGATGCTAGTTTTATCAAGGAAAAAAATACCCTACCTAGTTATCCAGTGTCATGCCAGTTAAGAAAAAGAATGGCCAAATTCACATTTCGTGGACTTAAATAAGGCATGTCCTAAGGATGAATTTCCTCTTTCCTATACCGTAATTAATGGTGGACATCATCATCTCATGCAAGTATTCTCCTTCATGGATGGGTCATCTGGCAACAACCAAATCAAGATGGCCCCCGAGGATGAAAGAAACACTACTTTTCAAACCCCAAATAGAAT
Source organism: Cymbidium sinense (assembly GCA_021442155.1). Classification (NCBI taxonomy): domain Eukaryota; kingdom Viridiplantae; phylum Streptophyta; class Magnoliopsida; order Asparagales; family Orchidaceae; genus Cymbidium; species Cymbidium sinense. The sequence continues at coordinate 9,813,100 of CM038217.1, forward strand.
CTATTATTATAAGGTCATGCCTTCCAGCCTTAAAATATCGGTGCTACATACCAGCGGCCATGACTCAGATCTTCAATGAACTCATTCATCATCAAGTTGAATGCTATGTTGATGATCTAGTCAAAAGCAAAGAAAGGAAGACCATCTCTTTGACTTGAGAGTAGTTTTCAAAAAGATAATAACCTCAAAATGAACTCAAGTGTGCAGAGTAGCTTCGAAGTTCTTGGGTTTGTTCAATAAAATAGATCCTAGAAGATCAAAGCTATCTTAGAAATGCCACCCCCCAAAAGTTTAACTCAACGGATCTTTCCAGGCATTTGTATCTAAGATGCTTTATCTCCAATCTATCGAGATGCAAGCCATTTTTAGCACTTGTCAAAAGGATGCCAAGTTCAAGTGGGATGATAAGTGCCGCATGCCTTTGAAGACATCAAGAAATTTGGTGTTTAGCAGCCCCTATCCGGGCACCTTATCCTCTACTGCATTGGATGACTCCCTCACTTTGTTGGCCAGTAATGAAGGAAAGAGGAATCTCTACCTCAGCCTTCATTTGATCCTTACTGAAGCAAACTACCCACCTATTAAGAAACATTTTCTAGCTTTAATCTTTGCATCCAAAAAGATATGACATTATATGCTTTCTCATAAAATGAACTTGATTTCAAGAATCAATCCACTGCAGTACCTCATGAAATGGCCGACGTTATCTGGACGGTTGGCATGTTGGTCCATGATTCTCTCGTTTGATATCACATTCATACCCCTCATGCGGTGAAAGGACAACTAGCGATTTCTTAGCGACACACCACTTCTGATTCCACTTAGTGATGATCTCCCGATGAACAAATCATGAACTTAGGGAGGTTGACAATCATCATTGGGAGATGTATTTTGATGGTGCGGCTTCCTTTCATAGGAGAAGAACCGATCTACTCTTCGGAAAGGCGGTAGGAATAGTTCTCTTAACTCCGACGGTGATGAGATTCTCATACTATCTCTCCAATCCATGCACCAACAATGAAGTAAGTATGATTGATGCGGAGTTAGCCATTATAGTGTTATGTCAAAGCATCAACATCTAGATTCTCAGGTCATCAACCAGTTGTTGGTCCTACAAGGTTCTAAAACCTAAACATCACTATGAGTACCATGAAGCTGTTGGCCCAAATCCGAGTCACCATCTACAAGGTCTCGAGGAGAGAACATATTAGTAGATGCTTTGGCCAAACTTGCCAAGGAATTAGCATATCCAGAAGATGAGTCCTTTCCAATAAGAGTCCAAAATAGACAAGTATTATCCCTTATTGATGTTAAAATTGTCAAAAGACTTTCTCTTGAAAGGGAGGTTACCATTGCCAATAAAGACGAGGAGCTGGATTGGAGGCAACCATTCATAGATTACTTGACTAGAGGCAAAATACCTCAAGAGAAATCACAAGCCCATCAAATGAAGCAAAGAGCTCTCTCCTATGCTCTCGTGGATGGCACCTTATACTGATGGTCTTTTGATCAAATGTGGTTATGCTATTTAGACAAACACGTCAGATCATGAGGTACATTCAGTCTATGTGGAGCACATCAATCGGTCGAAGATGAAAGCAAAGATCAAGAGACTAGGATACTCGGCCTTGATGATAGATGACATGGCTAGAGATGCCATTATGTCGAACACGGTGTGGTCCTACATCAACCACCCAACATTCTACATCTACATTGGCCTCATGGCCATTTGAGTGTTGGGTGCGACATAGTGGGTCATCGATCCTCCTTCTTCAAGGGTCATCGGTTCATCTTAGCACGCCATACTTTTCCAAGTGGTGAGGCAATCCCACTCGAGGTCCGCATGGCTGCTAATTTTAGAACCATATCGTATATAGGTTGGGGTGCCTCGATGAATTATATCGATAATGATGCGCATTCAAGAGCTCCAAGATCAATATATTAGCCAAGAGACATAGTATAGATTGGAGATACTCCACCATCTACTATCCCAAGGCAAATGGCCTAGTAGAAGCATTCAACAAAACTCTCATCCAGATACTAAAGAAGACCTTGATAATAATAGCGGTGACATGAGGTTGGCTGAAGCTTTGTGGGCATACCGTACCACATACAGAACTCCAACTCAATCTACCCCCGTTCTCCTTAGTGTATGGGTCCAAAGCCATTCTACCATTAGAAGTTCAGCACCCATCACTAAGGCAATAATTAGTAAAATCCTATAGAGCAAAATGCAAGTTGCGGTTAGAAGAGCTTGAAGGTTTGGAGGAGAGAGGCCTACCATGCAGAACCTCGAGTTGTACAAGCCAAAATGATTCAGGCTCACAACAAGTTGGTCTGCCCTAGAACTTTTCAAGCAGGAGAGCTTGGTCTAGTTCTAAGGAGACCAATTGTTGCCCATTGAAAGATGGGAGGCAAGTTTGAACCCACTTGGGAAGGCCCTTTTGTCATAGAGAAGGCCTACCAAGGAGGATCTTATCAACTTATTGATTGTAAAGGGGAACACCTGATGCTTCCAATTAATGGGCTCTATTTGAAGAAATATTACCCATAAAATCATGTTTGAAAATAATTATCAACAAAAATTCTATTCCAATTCATCAAAATCTTCTCTTCATTCGAAGTGTTATTTGCTTATTTGCGAATCCCCCATGACGTGTTTAAGTTAGGTGTAAGAGAACCCAAGCGGCATCCTTTCTTAGTGGAATCTCAATTTCCATTCATGGCACCATTTCATAAATTCCCCAGCATATTTTAGGATAGGTGTAAGAGAACCTGAGAGGCATCCTATTCCTTCTAACATAAATACAAACAAAAATAAATACATATCTTTTATCTCAAGCTATTTTGATGTGGGAGCAAGCCCCCTGTGGAACTCACTCATTAGCTGCTCTAGGTCGCTAACATCTGCTACATTGCCGGTATGTCACAAGTGGTGACTTGTCATGGATGTGAGTCCCATGCTTTCTTCACGACTTGACCATTGCAAAATAATGAGTGCCTTGTTAGTTTGGTAGGCTTAGAGAGACTTTGCCCACTACCTAAACAATAAGCTACCTCATGTTGGCTCTATTTAAGAGGATGTAAGCCCTATACGCTTTCTTCTTGAACTAGCCACCATATACTAACTAGGTTGAGTATATTTGAGGCTTAGGATAAGTCCCCCAGAGGCTCCTTTCCTCTTGACTACTTTTGAGTTAATATAAGTACCCTAGTGGAATTCACTCAGTAGTCTCCCTAGGTCGGATGGCACTTGTCGGCGAAAGATGACTATCCGACAATCGGTTTATTATAGGAAGATGTGATCAAACCATCATTGGTTGATGTTCACTATGTGACAAGGACTCACCCTGGATACACACTCTTGGCGGATATGAGTCCCCATATTATCCTTGAGTTGGCCACAATACCTATAGATATTATCTTCTAGATTTTGGATAAAGCCCCAAGTGATCTCCTCTCACTCATTTGGATCACATCCTTGAGACCCTATTTAGACACTACCGGAGCTACTCTTAGATTGGAGTCCCCTTTCTAGCCACCCTGTGGTTAGAGAATTTGTTCAGCGAATGCATAGATTCTCCCTTGGTTTAGTAAATCTGAGATAGGTCTAGGCCAATATAAGCTCCTTTTCAGTATGATCCCTCACAAACTAACAAGGTCCATGATAAATAAATAAACAAATAAATAAATTAATTAATTCACTTGTGGATTAGAACCAAGCCCAAAGTCTTTTTCCCAAGTAAGCATCCTATCTTATCCAGAACTTGGGAAATACTGGTAAAGATAAGTCCCGTTGGCACTCTCTTCCCTTAGTTGAATCTATTTTGCCATAGATTGGTTACTCTGGTAGTCATTCCACTTTGGAAGATGTAATTCTACTATGCATTCTTTATAGTATGATTGTCGCAAACCGATGAGTAGCCCTAGGTTGGGTTGACATGTTACCTCGATGTCACCCACCTTCTATTCAAGAAAGATGTGAGTCCCCAAGCTTTCTTCCACAGCCGCAAACTAAAGGCACCCTTTGGATAGTTCTCTCTCGTGAACTCCCTTTGGATTGGTAAATCTAATTACGGCACTATGGCCATAAAGTCCCATCACAAACCAACTGGGATCCATAAAAAATACTAAAAAAAATGAAATTAACTGTGACTATCTTTGAGCTGATTGAAGTCCCCGATCATTCACTCTCCTAAGTCGCAACATGTTACCTTGCTAATGTGTCACCCTAGTGGTCTTATGTAGTGGAAGATGTGAGTCCCCATGCTTTCTTCCCTGAATTGGTCACTACAAATTGAAAGGCACTCCTTTGGTTGGATAGTCCTACTATGTGGTTAGTAGATTACCCCTTTGGATTTGTAAATCTGAAGTAGATCAAGGCCACCATGGCCCCTACTCAATTCATTCCATCACAAATTGATGGGATCAATCAAATATAACTAAAAAAATAAAATTAACTATGACTATCTTTGAGTTGATTTAAGTCCCCCAGCGGCATTCACTCAGTAGTCAGCCCTAGGTTGAGTTAACATGTTACTTTGCTAATGTGTCGCCCCAGTGGTCTTTTATAGTGGAAGATGTGAGTCCTTGTGCTTTCTTCCCTAAATTGGTCACTGTAAACTGAAAGGTGCCCCTTCGATTGGATAGTCCTATTATGTGGTTGGTAGACTACCCCTTTAGATTGATAAATCTGAAGTAGATCAAGGCCACCACAGCCCCTACTTAGTGCAGTCTATCATAAACCGATGGGATCCATCAAATATAATTAAAAAATAAAATCAACTTTGACTATCTTTGAGCTGATTTAAGTCCCCTAGCAATATTCACTCACTAGTCAGCCCTAGGTCAGGTTAACATATTACCTTGCTAACGTGTCACCCCAATGGTCATCTGTAGTGGAAGATGTGAGTCCCAATGCTTTCTTCCCTGAATCGGCCACTACAAACTGAAGGCACCCTTTGGTCGGATAGTTCTCACCTCGATCGGGAAGCTACTCCCTTTGGATCGATAAATTTGTATGAGGCCAAGGCACCACGATCCCTACTCAGTACAGCCCATTGTAAACCAATGGGATCCATAAAAATACTAAAAAAATGAAATTAACTGTGACTATCTTTGAGCTGATATAAGTCCTCCAATGGCATTCACTCAGTAGTCAGCCCTAGGTCGGGTTAACATGTTACCTTGCTAATGTGTTTCCCTAGTGGTCTTTTGTAGTGGAAGATGTGAGTCCCCGTTCTTTCTTCCCTGAATTGGTCACTACAAATTGAAAGGCACCCCTTTGGTTGGATAGTTCTATTATGTGGTTAGTAGACTACCCCTTTTGGATTGGTAAATCTGAAATAGATCAAAGCCACCATGGCCCCCAGTCCATTGCAAATCGATGGGATCCATCAAATACTAAAAAGATATGTTAACTGTGACTATCTTTGAGCTAATTTAAGTCCCCTAGTAGTATTCACTCAGTAATCAGCCTTAGGTCAGGTTAACATGTTACCTTACTAATGTGTTTCCCTAGTGGTCTTTTGTAGTGGAAGATGTGAGTCCCCACACTTTTTTTCCTAAATTGGTCACTGCAAACTGAAAGGTACCCCTTTGGTTGGATAATCCTACTATGTGGTTGGTAGACTACCCCTTTGGATTGGTATATCTGAATTAGGTCAAGGCCAATATAGCCCCTATTTAGTGCAGTCCATCGCAAACTAATAGAGATTTATCAAACACAACTAAAAATGAAATCAATTTTGACTATCTTTGAGCTGATTTAAGTCCCCTAGTGGCATTCACTCAATAGTCAGCCTCATGTTGGGTTTGATTCATTGTGTCACCAACTAATCACCACCAGTGACTGATCCCTACTTTGGAGGATGTATGTCTACTACGCTTTCTTCCTAGCTTTACACCAAAAGGTAACCCCTTGGTTGATAGTCCTACTGGTATACTACCCATTTGTAAACTGATAGGCCAAGACCAACATGGTCCCTACTCAGTGCGATCCATCGCAAACCAACAGGGTTCATCTCAAAAATTCAAAATTTTAAAATCTGAAACAAAATCAACCTTCCTCCCCAGTGGAGATAAAATAAATAATACAAATAAAACAAACTAGACAAATAAAACAAACCCAATCAACCTCCCTAGTGGAGTCAAGTCAAATAAAAAAAATCAAATCAATCCACTTTTCCTTAGTGAGATGCAAATCTTTTCAGTTCCCCTAGTGGAACCAACTCAATCCAACCCAACTTGCTCCCTTAGTGAAGAGTTCACATCTTCTATCCCCAGCAGATCTTGAATTCTAATCCTTCGATAGATTTCACAACCTCTCATCCCTGGTGGATGACTTGAACTTGCTCCCCTAGTGGAGAGTTCACATTTTCATCCCTAGTGGAGCACCAAATCATAAATCAACAAATCAAATTTTCTCCTAGGAGATCACCAACCTCTCATCCCCCAGTGGATGCCTTGAACCTTTTCCCCTAGTAGAAGGTTTACATATTCAATCCCTAGTGCATTCCTCCCTCACTCTCTTATGTCTTAAGCATAAGTAGAGTTGCATTGCACTAAGCTCTAGATTCTCTATACACCTCGAGTTTAGGAGTAGATCATTTTTATTAGTGCTTGATGCTCTAGCATTGTTGATCATCTTCCCCAATATGTTGGTATGCCTGTCACACCACACTATTGCCTTTGTTGACCTCATAGTGAGCTTTCAACTTCTCCATCTTAGACATAGGACTCCTCTGACATTAAGAGTTCTTTAGTCTTAAGACACTTCTAGTGATTAGAACACTTAACTAACCCACAGAAAGAGTAGCCATAGAATAGGTTTTGCCTTAGGTGTTAGAAACTTGCCTACTATAAACCCCAATCCTTGCTTCCCTCCTTCAAATCAATTCTAAATCAAATCTTAAATTAATTTTAACTCAATTTACTTTATCAAATCTTGAATCAATTCAAATCAAAATCTAAATCAATTTCAACTCAATTGATTTTCTCAAATCAATCCAAATCAAAACTTAAATCAATTTCGACTCAATTGATTTTCTCAAATCAACTTCAAATTCAAATCAACTTCAAATTCAAATCAACTTCAAATTCAAATCAAACCTCAAATTCAACTCAAACTTCAAATTCAAACCAAATTAAATTCAAATCAACTTAAAACTTAAATAATTCAGCTCATTGATTTTCAAACAAATCATAAAATTCAAATCATGAATCAATCAAATGATTAAACCCATGATCATTCTAAATCAAAATACCTAAGCTTTTGATTTCATCTTATGGACTTAGCCAAATCAAATCCAAATCATTTCAAATTCAAAATATTTTCTCATAACCCATTTATATTCTTATTTATATTCACAAATATAAATGAAATATAAATTCAAACAAACAAAATCAATTCAAAAACTCAAGCCCAAATCTAACCAAAATCCAACCTATGCTCTTTCAAGTCAAAAAAACGAAGCAAATCAAACTTCAAATCAATCCAAACCTTTGGATTTTATCTTCAAACAATCAAATCCTTCAATCAAAATCAAATATAAACATAAACCTCAATCATCAAACCAAAATCAAACTAACCAAAATCAAACCTATGTTCATCCTTTGAACTTGAAATTGTCAAATGAATCAAAACCCATTTGACTCCAAATCACTTGCAATTGGATTTATATTTGAATCATAAGTCCATATGTGAGTTCAACCAAACTTGATTCAAGCCTTGATCATGCCAATTGACCCACTTAGGCTCACTTGACCCAAAGTGACCTAAATAACTTTTTTTAGCCAAATTCTAATCCATCCCAAATTGGATTGAACTAAGCCCATCTAAGCCTCTCATTATGAGCAATAATCATCATGGGATGATCAATCACTCAAATTGGATCAAACCTAGCCTTTGACCAAGTTAACACTTAGCCCATGTGAAACCCAAACTAACCAAAATTCACCATAGGCCAAATTGATTGAAACCATTGATCTAAACTAATCATAATCAATGATTGAATATGATCAAGCCATAAATTGAGTCAAACCAAGCCAAATTGGCCACTTGACCCAAGTTGACCCAAATTGACCTAAAAAGTCAAAATGGGTCAAATCTTGATCTAAGCCAAATTTTACAACCAATGGTCAAATTCATTCTAAATCACTTATTAAACTTAACCAAAGCCTCAATTTGTTAACAAGACCCAACCTAGCCCAATTGATCATGAACTCAACTTGACCTAAAAGGTCAAATCAATTTAAATTCAAACCAAACCAAAATTGATTAAAACCAAAGCTTGCAAAACATTTCAAATGATAAACCAAGCCTAAACCAACCCATGGCCTAACCCAATAATAAAATGGGTCAAATAATCAACTTAACCATTTGACCTAAGTGAACTCAAATGAACCAAATCAAATATAAAATCAAATTGAACCAAACTAATGATACCAAACACTTCAAATGATCAAACTTGACTAACCAATGGTTTGACCTAATTTGACCAATTGGTCAACTTGACCCAAGTTGACCCATTTTGACCTAAATGTCAACTTGAGCAAATCATATCAAATCAACTCCAAATTCTTGAAATTGGCCAACCTATTTTTGAAACATCTCAAATCTGCTAAATCAAGCCAAAACCATTTTACCCTTGGGTCAGGTAACCTATGGCCAAATTCACTTGAATTTGGCCAAATTCCTTTCATGGCACTTGGCATCCTCCTAGAACCATGGACACCAAGGAGGGTGGTGAACATGAAATGGGTTTGGGTCAGCCAAACCCAACCCAAGGCCAAACCTACCCTTCAATGAAAAATTTCCCCACATCACCTCCCACTCATTTAACACATGTGCACCTCCTCCATTCCACTCCTCTTCCAAAACTGAAGCACATGGCACTCCAAACAACTTAAACAACTCATTCAATCTATCATGATCAAAATGAAGAGCAAGCCTCATTAATCAATCCAAGTTGGGGAGATATACTCCCCTCATTTCACTCAAACCACCTTCCTTGCATTGATTGAGAGGAATCAAAGGCAAGCTTCTCCAAGCTTCTCCAAGGATTTAAGCTCATTTTGAATACTTTCTCATTTCTTGATCAAATAGGGAGGTGAGAAATTTCAAACTTACTACCTCAATCAAAGTTCAATTCACTTTGCAAGCACCATCAAGGAGGCAAGTCGATCTCACCCAAAGCTTTTCCCAAGCATCCAAGCCATAGGAAGGGAGACCTAGACCAAAGTCATAAGCCATTGGAGGGAACCTTATTCAATTGAAAGATCCACTTTAAATCAAGTCTTGAAGCTTTCAATAGAGCTTCATCTCCACTAGACAAATTACCTCCTAAGCATTGATAGCCTCCGCAGGTATTGTTTAAAATGATCCTCATTTATGCTTGGTCCTTTGTGAAGATTGTAATCCCATTAAATTCAACCGTTGGATGTTCTTCTATGCCTTGATGGTGTGGGTTGAATCAACTGAGCTCAAGTGAGCGGACAAAACCATGGAGGATGGACATGCCTCCATCTCTCTTTAAGGGATGAATGGGTCGCCATCCCAGTTGGATGGATTTTAGACTAGATATCTATTTTATTGATTGGAAAATATAATGTGATAACTTAAATAACCAATCATGTTGCACCATGTGGAAAGTAAAAATGTGGTCCATGAAAAATGGATATAATTAGGGGATTTAATTACCCATTAATTATAAAAACTTCATAATTAATTAAATGTAAAAATCCAAAAAATGCAAACTCAAGTTCATTTTAAATTTAATTCAAAGGAATCCAAAAATTATTTCTAAATGATTTGAATAATGGATTTTCTTTAGTTAGGGTTTAATTGAAAATCTAATTACCATAATTACTCCCTACTTACTTGATTAATTAATTCCAAATTTCATAGACATGTTTAGGGGGATGATTTCTGCCTCCCCCAATTTTCTTAGAATTTATTAATGAGTTAATTAGGGAAATTAATTAATGAATTCTTAATCATCCCCTTAATGTAATTAAGAGTAATTAAGCATGTGAATAGTACTTTAATCACTTAATTGAGATAATTAAACTTTGTTTAAGTAAGTAGGAGGTTTATGGAATGGGTTAAAGGTATTTTCCTAAGTTATTCCCTAAACCCCCTTCCTTCCTTAATCCAAACATAATTAAGGATTAATCCACTAATGATCTACTTAATTAGCTTAGTCAAACTTTCAAAATCAATATGAACTTAATCAATCTCTTGCTGGGTAGATCCTTTGGTGTTTAAAACCCTAAAGTAAATTTGAGGAAATCATTTCCAACCCACATGTGTGGGAAGGTTATGAAAGTATTTAATTAAACTCTTTAGCTTAATTAATCAATAATTGTGAGCTAATTGCATCATTGCTAATTTAATTTCCATGTGATTGCATATCATATGCTGGCTCATAATTGTTAGGTTAATTATGTTAAAGTGGTGTAGGTAAGGGGTAATTAATGGACTTAATTCACACCATAACCTAAACAAAACATAAAATCAATCTAATTGTTCTAAAATTAAACTAAATCAATTCACACATGGGGGAAATGGGTTAGGACCAGAAAACTCTTTCTTTCAAATCATTTTCAAATCAAATCTAAAATAAAATAAAAAATCTCTTTAAAGAATTTTGATTCACTTTAATAATGATCTTATATAGGATTATCTTAGGAATTAATTAGGTGAATGAAGTTACATGCTTACATCACTTTATTTCTTTCCAAGCATGCTAAATGTTGTATGCCATATGAAATCATGCATTCATATCTTTTGAAAAATCAATTAAATGAAATGTTTTCTTTATGTCAAATTGCATGTTTTGGCTAAAGTAAGAATATGAATGGCTATTATCACTACTAAATCAAAAAATTATTTTCAAAATCTATAAATCAAAGATTATAAATGAAGGTATGCTACTTATAAATACTTATAATCTTACATGTGATTATAGCATAAAATGTGTTATGTGATTTTCTTCTCTTTTCTTAACATGAGTTTGTATAGATTTGCAAAGTATATAGTTCATTTGAAAAGAACATAACACTTGCTTAAATCATTTTATTCCATGTTATGACTTAAGAAGGATCTTCACATTTACACATGTAAATTATATAACCAAAATCAAACAAACAAACAAAAAAATCTTTTGCATGATTCTTCATCCATTTGTTTCTTTTTGTACATGCACGTGTATTTAAGAAAAGTGATATATTAGGACATCCTAGGATTGTGAGGTTTTAAGTAGCCCAAGAAGGTCTTGTACCTTATACCCCGGTGTAGAAAATAATGGCATCACTCACTTATGTCTTTCATACTTGTATGTGCATTTGATTAATGGATAATTCCCTCTTTCTACTTAACAAAATCATGCATCATGAAATATCCAAATTTTTTTAAACAACATCTCTTAGCATTCATCATCAAAGTGTGTTAATATTTGCATTTGCATGTATAGATATGCTTAGGATCATTCATATGCATGGTATACATGTTGAAAAGAAATAAATTATTGTGTATTATGTGATAGTAATTCACTTTAATTAGTCTTAAGATATATTTCTTATTGAATAAGTTTATTTAGAGCAAATCTAAACATAGGGTTAATTAAAATACATAATAAAACATTCACTAAAGAAAAATCATTAATGAATCTAGAAATTACTTAAGGTAGGGAGGAAAGAGAAGTTCTCTTCTCCTCTCTTCACAAACACTTAGTAATTAAGTGTCATTCAAACCAAATAAAATTATCAAATAAAATTAATAAATCAATTAAACCACTTAAATGAACCTCTAAGTTGAATCCTTCACACTTAGAAAATCCAAACCTTAAAGCCTAGCTAAGACATGCACACAGCCTTAAATGGCACACACATTAGCTAAGTCACCATTTCTAGCTCTATGATGGTGCATGGTTTGATGCTGATTTTATGATATAATATTTTAGACTGGATGTTAGTATGTATGTGTAGATAAATGATAGATGATCTTAGTCTAATCATTGTCTTCTCAAGATTGTTCTTAGCTTTAATAAAAATATAAATACTTTGCTAATTGCTTATACCCCTAAGCATGATCCAAATTAGGACAGGTGGGCTTGGTTACGCATGTGTGAGTCCTAAGTCTAATTTATTCCAATAACTACTTGGGATAGTGTGGTATGTTTAGCTAATCTCTATTTTGCATATTAGATAGATTTATCTTTCCTTTTCAATTTAAATTTTTGCAATTAAGATTTGGAATGAATGCTATGGGGGATTAAGGTGAACATTGGTCATAAGACCATGTCTTATGCACCATGTGTAGCCTTTGGAGAAACCATACCTTAACCAACCAAAAGAAGAAAAGAAAGAAATGAAGAAAGAGATTAAGAAAAGAAGAAATGAACCCTATAACATGAATTCTTTATAAATAGTAATTATTCTTTTGTAATTCGGGTTGTATAAGGGTAGAGCTTGGCTACCCATTTCTTTTTGGGTTTGTGCGGTGGAGCCGACCACATTAGCATTTTATTCTTTTGCGCTAACTTTATAAAATTATTTAATGTTTGTTAGCTTGTGCATTAGGATGGCATGATTTTTCTAGTTTCTTCCTTACTTTGATGAATGTCCTAGATGTGATTAGGCTCTTAAGAAAAAAATATTATATCCAATTATTCAACTCAAATTTAAAAATTAACAACTCATAACCTCACCTAAAGCCTAAGACATAAATCAAGATAAAATATTTAGCAACCCCTTAGTTGGATGTTTGTTGTCTCACATGCATAAAAAGTATCTTGCCTCACTAATGGAGGGCTTCAACCTTGCTGACTTGACCTTTGAGAGCCATGGTGAAAACACACCTCCTTCTTTCTGATTTTGGCCCATAACCAATTTCTCATGCATTAGGCATATGAATCCCATAGCATATGCTAAATAAATTTTCCAAAAATTAAAATAAAACTTAACAAAATTTGTATTATATTTAAGCCATTATTCATGCCCTACATGATCTAGCCTCTTGGGGAGTGTGTTTAAGGACTTAGTCTCTTTCTAAATAAACAACAGCCTAGCTATCTTGCAAAATATAAGACCTACATGTATTTAAAATCATAGGAGGAGTTAGTCACCCCTGTGCGTAAGTCCAATAATCGGGTGATTTATCCTCTCTTGTGGAGGTAAACCATATACCCATTTTTACCTTAGATTTAGGTCGTGCTCGCCAAAGCTCCCTAGATTTAGGTTCTAAGGTTGCTATGTCCCTTTACGGGCTACAAGCATAAATTCTCACCTCTTAGGCATTTCCATGATCTTGTGTTATTGAATTGTAAGCCCTAGATTTCTAATAAAAATTCAACTTAAATAATTAACTCTCTTCAAATTTCAAAAATATAAAGCCCAACCATAAGATAGTTTGGGATGTTCGCTAGGTTTCTTAGCATCATGAGCATCCCCTACTTATCTCCCTTTGGTTTTGATAATAATTTCCTCTTTTGATCAATCCCACTTGATCTTCCAAAATAACCAATTTGTTCATAGTCTATCTTTAAAAATCTTTGGAGACAATGATCATTTACCTTAATCGAGTATTCTTAAGGAATCTCATTCCTTAAGTTGTAATTAACTATGCTTGCCTCCATAGTGAACTTAATCGAACCCATTTAAAATAAATTGTACTTTACTTTTCCATGTAAAGATCTTAAAATCCAAGACATAAACCTAGAGTCCTTACTAGGTGATTAGGTCCATTATAAGATGATGACTTCGTCTCGAGATAGTACATCATTTCTCAATGATCTTGATCATTAATAAGAACCTAAAAATCTAATGTCCAAGGCATGTATTTTTGTCTTCATTTATTTTTTAAAGATAGATGAAGATAAAAATTAAAATTCACCACACAGATGAAATCATGCATTTATCTCTTTTAAAAAATAAATTAAATAAAATGTTTCCTTTATGTCAAATTGCATGTTTTGTCTAAAGTTAAGATGAGTGGCTATTATCAATATTAAACCAAAATTTATTTTTAAAACCTATAAATCAAATATTATGAATGAAGTGGTGCTACTTATAAGTACTTATAAGCTTGCATGTGATTATAGCATAAGATGTGTATTATGTTATTTTTTTTCCTTCTCTTAACATGAATTTGAATAGGATTTGCAAAGTGTATTGTTCATTCAAAAAGAACACAACACTTGCTTAAACATATTCCTATGCATTTGTATGTTATGACTTAAGAAGGATCTTCACATTTACACATGTAAATTATACAACAAAATCAAACATAATCTTTTACATAATTCTACATCTATTTATTTCTTTTTGTACATTTACATATATTTGAGAAATGTGGTATATTAGTCTGAACATCTCGAGGATATGAGGCTTTAAGCAGCCCTAAGTAGGTCTTGTACCTTACTCCCCTGGTGTAAAAAATAATGGCGTCATACTAACTTATGTCTTTTATACATGTGGATGTGCATTGAATTAATGGATGAGAAATCTCTCTTTTCTACATAATAAAAACATGCATTCATGGAATATTAAAATTTTCAAACCATATTGCTTTGCATTCATCATCAAGGTGTGATAAGATTTGCATTGCGTGTATAGCTATGCTTAGGATTATTCATATGCATGGTATACATGGTAGAAAGAAATAAATGGGTGTGTGTTATGTGATAATAATTCACCCTAACTAATCCTAAGAGGCCTTTCTTGTTGAATAGGACTATTTAGAGTAAATATAAACTTATGATTAATTAAAACACATAATAAAACATTTACCAAAGAAAATTCATCAATCAATCTTCCATAAAAATGTTTTAAGGTAGGGATAAAAGAGAAGTTCTCTTCTCTTTTATTCTCTTCATAACATTTAGTAACTAAGTGTAGGTTCATTCAAACTAAATCAAATCATCAATTAAAATTGACAAATCAACTAAATCACTTGAAATGAAACCACCCTCTAAATTCAATCTTTCACACTTAGAAAATTCCAACCTTAAAGCCTAGCTAAGACATGTCACACAAACCTTAAATAACACACACATTAGGCTAAGTCACCATTTCTAGTTCCTTGTTAGGGTGATGCATGGTTTGATGCCCGATTTTATTTTGTGATGTAATATTTTTAGACTGGATGTTATGATGTATGTGTGTAGACTGGATGATAGGGCGATCTTTGCCTAATCATGTCTTATACAGGGGATTATGCTTAAGTGTAATAAAATATAAATGCTTTTGGTTGCTTATACCCCTAAGAATAATCCAAATCAGGACAGGTGGGCTTGATTACCCATGTGTGGGGTACTAAGTCTAAATTATTCCTATAACTGCTTGGGTTATGTGGTATATTTAGCTAACATTTATTTTGCAAGTTTAGTTAGATTTACCTTTCCCATTTTGATGTAAATTTTATAATTAAGATTTGGAATGAATGTTATGGGGGATTTTGATGAACATTGGTTATAAGATCATGTCTTATATACAATGTAAAGCCTTGGAGTAACCATATCAATCCAAGAGTAAGAAAGAAAATGATGAAAGGAAGAAATGAAGACTAAAGAATGAAGAATGAAGAATGAAGACCCCCATAACATAAATTCCTTTTAAATTGTAATTACACATTTGTAATCCGACTTGTATAAGGGTAGAGCTCGGCTACCCATTTTTCTTTTTGTTTGGCGGGAGCCCCACCACATCATTTCTTATTCTTTTATACCAATTTTATAAATTAATTGATATTTTGTTTATGATTATATAATTAGGATGGTATGATTTATTAGTTTCTTCATTGTTTGATGAATGGCCTAGATGCGATTAAGCTCTTAGGAAAAAATAAATTTTCTATCCAATTAATCAACTCAAAATTAAATTAATTAAACAACTCATAACCTCACCTAAAGCCTATGATATAAATCAAGATAATAAAATATCTAACCCCTTAGCTGGATGTTGTGTGTCCCACATCATGCATAAAATCATATTGCTTCACTCTTGCAAATGGAGGGCTTCCACCTTTTGCTAGAGAAAATGGCTTGACCTTTGAGAGCTATTATGGAAACACACCTCCTTCTTTTTAATTTTGGCTCATAACCATCTTCTCATGTATTAGGCATATAAAATCCCATAGCCTGTGTCAAATAATAATGTCCAAAAATCAAAATAAAATATAATAAAATTTGCATTAGATTAGGTCATTATTTATGCCCTTCATGATCTAGTCTCTTAGGGAGTGTGTTTAAGCACTTAGCCTCCTTTTTAAATAAACAACAACTTAGCCATCTTGCAAAGCATAAGACTTGCCTACATGTATTTAAAATCGTAGGAGGAGTTAGTTGGCGGCCACCCCAAGCAAGTCCACCAAATGACTATTCTCATGAGGTAAACCATATACCCATTTTTTGCCTTAGATTTAGGTCATATTTTGTCCCTCACCAAAGCTCCCTAGATTTAGCATATGAGATTGTTGTTTTCTTTTGTGGGCTACAAGAATAAATCCTTATCTCTTAGGTATTTCTATAATCATGTATTGTGGAATTGTAAGCCCTAGATTTCTAATAAAAATTTAACTTAAACATATAATTCTCCTCAATTTCAAAAATATAAAGCCCAAACATATGATAGTTTGGGATGCTTATTAGGCTTCCTAGTATCATGAGCATCCCCTACTCATCCTCCTTTAGTTTTCATAAAAACTCCCTCCTTTTGCTCAAATCCCACTTGATTTTCTAAAAATAACTAATTGATTGATAGGCTTATCTTTAAAATCTTTAGAGATAATGATCATTTACCTTAATGATAGCATTCCTAAGGAATCTCATTCCTTAGGATGTAATTAACTATAGGGGCTTGCCTCCATAGGGAAATTAATGAACTCGATTTAAAATAAACCCTACTTTACTTTTCCATTTAAAGTAGATGAAAAATCTCTAGCACATTCGAAGACCCATTGTCCCTAGGAGTCCTTATTAGGTGATTAGGTCCATTGTAGAATGGTGACTTCAATCTCTTGAGATAGTACATCATTCCTCAATGTCATACCCAACCTAATGAGTACATCTGCGGATCTACGTGGTGTCCCACCTCCAACAAAATAAAACACCATAATCTCTTCATTAATTAATTTCATTAATCAAACTTAAAACCAAATCATTCTAGAATCACTTAATTCTTGGGTAGCTTCTTAGATGTTCAATAACCTAAGAGGTTTCCAAAAAAAATTATAATCAAATGACATGTATAGGAGGGTTATAAAAGTACTTAATTAAACCCTTTAGCTTAATTAACCAATAATTGTGAGTCAATTGCATTAGGCCCCTTTATTTCTTAGGTGCATTACTAATTTAATTTCCATGTGATATATCATATCATCATGTTGCTTGGTTAATTATGTTAAAGTAAGGGGTAATTAATGGATTTAATTCATACCTTAACCTAAACAAAACATAAAATCAACCTAATTGTTCTAAAATTAAACTAAGCCAATTTAGACATAGCGAAAATGGATCAGGACCAGCAAACCCTTTTCATATTTTCTAAGTCAAATTAAATCCAAAAATAAATATCTCCTTAAAGAATTTTGATTCATTTTAAATAATCCCATTTTATATGATTGTCATTAGGAAGTAATTAGGGTGAATGGAGTCATGTGCTTACATCCCTTTATTTCTTTCCAAGCATGTTAAATATTGTTTGTTATATGAAATCATGCATTCATTTCTTTTGAAAAATCAATAAAATAACATGTTTCCTTTCATGTCAAATTGCATGTTTTGGCTAAAGTTAAGGATATGACTGGCTATTATCACTATTAAACCAAAAAAAAATTCAAAATTTATAAATTAAAGATTATGAATGAAGTGATGCTACTTATAAGTACTTATAAGCTTCCATGTGATTATTGCATAAGATGTGTGTTATGTTATTTTCTTTTCTTCTCTTAACATGGATTTGAATAGGATTTGCAAAGTGTATAGTTCATTTGAAAAGAACATAATATTTACTTAAATCTATTCTATGCATTTATATGTTATGACTTATACATATAATTAAAATATACCTTGTTCTTCATATGTTTACATATATTTAGAGTATGTAACTTATTGAAGATTTTATTATTTATACCTTGATTTACTCACTTATAACTTTTATACATATGGATGTGTATTTAGATAATGGATAAAAGAGTCCCTCTTTTCTACATAATAAATACATGTATTCATGGAATATCCATTTTGTTTAAACAACATCCCTTTGCATTCATCATCAAGGTGTGCTAAGATTTGTTGCATGTTAGATTATTCATATGCATGGTATACATGGTGAAAAAAATGAATGGGTGTGTGTTATGTGATAATAATTCACCCTAAATAATCCTAAGAGTCCTTTCTTATTGAATAGGACTATTTAGATTAAATCTAAACTTAGGATTAATAAAAATACATAATAAAATATTCACTGAAGAAAATTCATTAATGAATCTATCTTAGAAATGCCTTAAGGTGGGGATGAAAGAGAGTTCTCCTCTCTTTTCTTCTCTTCGTAATATTTAGTCTCTAAGTGTAGGTTCATTTAAACAAAATCAAATCACTAAATTTAATAAATCAACTAAATCACTTAAACTAAAACCACCATCTAAATTGAATCTTTCACACTTAGAAAATTCTAACTTTAAAGCCTAGCTAAGACATGCAACACAGGCCTTAAATGGCACACACATTAGGCTAAGTCACTATTTTTAGCTCTATATTAGGGCGATGCATGGTTTGATGCCTGATTTATTTTGTGATGTAATGTTTTATACTAGATGTTAGGGTTTATGTGCGTAGACTGGATGATAGGAAGATCTTAGCTTAATCATGTCTTCTATAGGAGATTATGCTTAAGGGGCATTGTAATAAAAATATAAATGCTCTTGTTGTGTAGGCCACTTATACCCCTAAGCATAATCCAAAATAGGATAGGTGGGCATGATTACCCAAGTGTGGGGTACTAATTCCAACTTATTCATATAAATGCTTGGGTTGTGTGATATGTTTAACTAACCTTTGTTTTGCAGGTTTAGTTAAATTTACCTTTCCCATTTTGATGTGAATTTTGCAAGTAAGATTTGGAATGAATGTTATGGGGGATTAGGATGAACATTGATCATAAGACCAAGTCTTATGCACCATGTGATGTCCTTGGAGCAAACCATTCCATGTCAAACCAAAAGAAAGAAAGAAATGAAGAAAGAAGAAATGAAGAAATAAAGAATGAAGACCCCCATAGCATGAATTCCTTTTAATTGTAATTATTCATTTGTAGTATGGGTTGTATAAGGGTGGAGCACGGTTACCCATTTTCCTTTTTGGGTTTGTGCGGTGGAGCCTGACCACATTGGTCTCTTATTCTTTCACACCAATTTTATAAATTGATTGATGTTTTTTTTATGATTGCACAATTAGGATGGCATGATTCTTTCTAGTTTCTTCATTATTTGATGAATGGCCTAGATGTGAATAGGCTCTTAAGGAAAAATAAATTTTCTATCTAATTAATCAACTCAAAATTAATTAAACTACTCATAACCTCACCTAAAGCCTAGGACATAAATCAAGATAATAAAAGATTTAGCAACCCCTTAGCTAGATTTTGTATGTCTCACATCATACATGAATCATATTGCTTCACTCTTGTTAATGGAGGGCTTCCACCTTTGCCAGAGAAAATGGCTTGACCTTTGAGAGTTATGGTGGAAACACACCTCCTTCTTTATGATTTTGGTCCATAACCAATCTTCTCATGCATTAGGCATATGAAATCCCATAGCCTGTGTCAAATAACAATGTCCAAAAATCAAAATAAAACTTAGCAAAATTTGCATTAGATTAGGTCATTATTCATGCCCTTCATGATGTAGTCTCTTAGGGAGTGTGTTTAAGGACTTAGTCTCCTTTTTAAAAAAATAATAGCTTAGTCATATTGCAAAGCATAAGACTTTCCTACATGTATTTAAATCATAGGATGAGTTAGTTGGTGGCCACTCCCAGGCATTTGTAAGTCCAACAGTCGGGTAGTTTATTCTCTCTTGTAGACGTAAACCATATACCCATTTTTCTCCTTAGATTTAGGTCATGCTTTGGTCCTCGCTAAAGCTCCCTAGATTTAGGATTTGAGATTGTTATTTTTTTTTGTGGGTTACAAGCATAAATCCTCACCTCTTAGGCATTTCTACAATCTTGTATTATATAATTGTAAGCTCTAGATTTCTAAAAAATCTAACTCAAAATATATAATTCTCTTCAAATTTAAAAGATAAAGCCCAACCATAGGGTAGTTTAAGATACTCACTAGGTTTTCTAGAATTAGAGCATCTTCTACTCATCTTCCTTAGGTTTCGATAATAACTCCCTCCTTTTTCTCACTCCCACTTGATTTTCTAAAAATAACTAATTGATTGATAGTCCTATCTTTGAAATCTTTGGAGGCAATGATCATTTACCTTAATTAAGAGTATTCCTATAGAATCTCATTCCTTAGGATGTAATTAACTATGGGGGCTTGCCTCCATAGGAAATTTAATTAACCTGGTTTAAAATAAACCCTACTTTACCTTTCCATGTAAAGTAGAGAAAAGATCTATGGTACATTCGAAGACCCCTTGTCCTTAGGAATTCTTATTAAGTGATTAGGTCCATTGTAGAATGGTGACTTTTGTCTCTTGAGATAGTACATCATTCCTCAATGTCATACCCGATCACCCTAATGAGTACATCTGCGAATCTATTTGGTGTCTAACCCCTTCATCTCATAAAATAAAACACCACAATACTCTCGATTAAAGTAGGTAATTATTATCTCCCAGGAATTCAAAGATAAGACTATCAATAAATTGGTTGTGTTTTAGAAAATCAAGTGAGATGGATCAAAAGGAGAGAGTTATTATCGAAACCAAAGAAGATGAGTAGGGAGTGCTCATGATACTAGGAAGCCTAGTGAGCACTCCAATCTATCCAATGATTTTGCTTTATATTTTTAAAATTGAAGAGATTTTATATATTTGAGTTGATATTTCATTAGAAAGCTAAAACTTATACTGTAACAACACAAGATTATTAGGATGCCTAAGAGTTGAGGATTTATGCATGTAGCCCAAAGGGAAATGACAATCTCAGATCCTAAATCTAGGGAGCTTTGACGAGGGCCAAAGCATGACCTAAATCTAAGGAAAAAATGGGTATATGGTTTACCTCCACAAGAGATAGTAAACCAGCTAGACTTATTACTGAGTGGACCACTAACTCCTCCTATGATTTAAATCCATGTAGGCAAGTCATATTCTTTTGCAAGATGGCTAGGTTGTTATTATTTAGAACAAAAACTAAGTCCTTAAACCCACACCCTAAGAGACTAGAGCATGAGCGGTATGAATAATTACTTAATCTAATGTAAATTTTATCAAATTTTATTTAATTTAGGACTCTTTATTTTGACACAGGCTATAGGATTTTATATGCCTAAATGCATGAGAAGTTGATTATGGGCCGAAAGAGGTGTTCTTCCATCATAGGCTCTCAAAGGTTAAGCCATTACTATCTAGAAAAGATGGAAGGCCTCCCTTAATAAGAGTGAAATAAGATGATTATGCATGATATTAAGCATACAACATTCAGCAAAGGGTTGCTAAATATTTTATTATCTTGATTTGATGCCTAAGCTTTTATATAAAGTTATGAGTTATTTTAGAGGTTTAGTTATGAGTTGTTAGTTTGGGTAGAAAAATTAATTTTTATCCTAAGAGCCTAACCGCATCCAAGCCATACAACAATCACCAATCATAAATAAACTATGAAAAGGCATGCTTTTTCTAATGCATAAGCTAAACAAAATATTAAATAATTTATAAAGCTATCACAAAAGAGCAAAAGGCTAAAAGGCAAAATCGCCATACAACCTGAAAAGAAATGTAAGTAGTCGAGCTCTACCCTTATACAACTCGAATTATATGAGAATAATTACAATTATAAATGATGAATGTTATGGGGGTCTTCATTCTTCATCTCTCCATCTAATTTGCTCCATTTCTTTCTTCCTTTTGGCTTGATTTGGATGTGCTTCGCTCCAAAGGCACCACATGGTACATAAGACTTGGTCTTATAACCAATGCTCATCCTAATCCTCCATAACACTTATCCTAATCCTAATACAAAATTACATTAAAAGAAGGAAAGTAAATCTAGCTACACCTGCAAAATAAATGTTAGCTAAACACACCATACAACCCAAGCAGATATATGAATAATTTGGACTTAGCACCACGCATGAGTAACCAAGCCCACATGTCCTAACTTAGATTATCCTTAGGGGCTAAGCAACAAGTACAGTAAAAGCATTTATATTTTTATTACAGCGGCCTCTTAAGCACAACCCCCTATAGAAAGCATGATTAGGCTAATATCGACCTAACATCTAGACTATGCATATACACCCTAACATTCAGTCTATAATAATACATCACAAAATAAGCATACATCAAACCATACACCGCCCTAACATAAAGTTAGAAGTGGTGACTTAGTCTAATGTGTGCCTTAAAGCTTGTGTGGTATGTCCTAACTAGGCTTTTTTGCTAAGTGTGAAAGATTTAATTTATAAAGGGTTGATTTCTCTTTAAGTGATTTAATTGATTTGAAGATTTTACTTAGTGTTTTCTTTTGTTTCATATGGCTTACACTTAACAACTAAGTATTATAAAGAGAAGAAAGAGAGGGGACCTCTCTTTCATCCCTACCTCGATTCCCTTTAATGAATGCCTTATTACATGTTTTAATTAACCCTAAGTTTAGTTTCACTCTAAATGACCTTATTCAATAAGAAAGACATCTTAAGATTAATTATAATGAATTACTCTCACATAACACATGTTTATTCATTTTTTTCATCATGCATATGATTAAATTAAGCATACCTATACATATAATGTATGTC
This sequence comes from Cymbidium sinense, assembly GCA_021442155.1. Lineage (NCBI taxonomy): Eukaryota > Viridiplantae > Streptophyta > Magnoliopsida > Asparagales > Orchidaceae > Cymbidium > Cymbidium sinense. Next base: position 9,836,077 of record CM038217.1, read on the forward strand.
TTAGCACACTTAAATGATGAATGCAAAGAAGTGTGTTTGGAATTTAAATATTTTATTTGATTGAATTATGAATGCATGTCTTTTTAATAGAAAAATGGATTTTCATCCATTAAATAAGTACACATTCACATGTATAAAAGTTTTAAGTGAGTAGGTCACCATTGTTCTACACCAGGGACCTAGGGTACAAGACCTACTTAATAATACTTAAAGCCTCGCAATTCCAGGATGTCCAGACTAATATACCACTTTTCGTATATACATATGGATGTAAAAGCAACTATAAGAATACAAATAACCATGTAAAAGTTATATTTGATTTATGATTCTTATTCATTGGTCATATCATACATACATATGTATAAGTAGTTTTAAGTAAGTACGATGCCATTGTTCTACACATGAGGTGTAAGGTACAAGACCTATTTAGGCTACCTAAAGCCTCGTAGCCCCGGGATGTCTAGACTAATATACCACTTTTCTTATATATATATGAATGTACAAAAAGAACCACAAGAATAAGAAGTCATACAAGAAGTCATATTTGATTTGATTGTATGATATGTGATATGAAATTCTTCCTAAGTCTTAGCATGGAGATGCATAGGAGTATATTTAGATGAATATTGTATTCTTCTCAGATGAACTATACATTTGTAAATCCCATGTAAATCTATGTAAGGTAAGGAAAGAGAACTTTATATTACATATCTTATATTATCAACACATGCAAACCTATAGATATTTGTAATTAACATCACTCCATATATTATAATGATTTTATGGCTTTTGAAGATAACTTTTGATTTAATAGTAATAATAGCCACACCTATTTTTAATTTAAATCAACACATGTAATTTGACATAAAAGAAATAATTTCATTTAGTTAACTTTAAAAGAAATGAATGCATGATTACAAATGATAAATACATTTAACATGATTGGAAAGAAATAAAGGAATATAAGCATTCTCATTCACATTAATTCCTAAGGACAATCATACTAAATAAGGCTATTTAAAATAAAACCAAAGTTCTTAATGACATTTTTAATTTTGAGTTTGATTTGATTTAGGAAATGAAAGAAGTTTGCTAATCCTAATCTCATTCCCCATGTGTGAGTTAATTTGGTTTAATGGAGAATAATTAGGTTGATTTTATATCTTTATTAGGTTAGGATATGAATTAAGTTGATTAATTAACCCTTACCTACATCACCTTAAGTTAATTAACTAATTAATAAAGAACCAACATGATATGTAACTATATGAAAAGTAAATTAGCAATGCTCCTAAGAAATGAAAGAGGCCTAATGCAATTGGCTCATGATTAATAGTTAATTAGGCTTAAGGGATCTCACTTAACTACTTTCATGGTTTTCTCACACATGTGAGCTAACCATAATTTCATTATCTCTCACTTTAGGTTATTGAACACCCAAAGAGCTACCCAAGATTAATTAAAGGTTTCTTAGGTATGAAGTGAATTTTAAATTGAATTAATCAAGCTTATTAATTAATTGATTGAATTCTTTGATTATATTTTGATTAGAATGATGAAATTAACTTAGGGAAAGGGATTTAGGACAAGGCCTCAATCTTAACCCTTAAGTCATTTCAAACACACAATTAGGCTCTAATTTTTATCTTAGAGATTAATTAATTAATTAAGAAATTAATTACCTCATTAATCATTAACTAATCAAATTCCAACAAGTGAAGAAAACTAAGGAAATAAATTAGGAAAAGTATCCCAACCACATTCCCTACATTTCCTTATTGTTCAACAGAGGTAATTAGGCTTAAATAATTAATTAAACCATTTTTCATTCACTAATCATTACTAATTAAATTAAGAAAGTGATTAATGCTTAATCAATTAATTTTTCTAATTAGGCAACTAATAAAATCCTAAGAAAATGGAGGAGGCAGAGGTCATCCCTCCAAACATCCATAGAAAGTTGGAGATCAATTGGGTGATTAATTAAGAAATAATTAAGCTAATTAGATTTCTAATTAAATCTTAATTAAGCCAAAATCACTATTTAAAATCAAATAATAATAATTTTCCTAGATTCTACTCTAAAATATCTTTAAAATGAGCCCAAGTTTATATTTTTTTTTTTTTTAAGATTAATTATGATATTTAGAAGTTTCAAGCTTAAAAATAGATTAATTAGGCCTAATTAAAGCCTTAATCCCGTCGGGCCACGTGACGGCTGACGCGGCACGCTTTCTATGTGGCACAATGGGAGTGGATATTTAAGTTGTCACATCCAAAGGCTGACTCGGATGGCGGCGGACGTGCTAACTCTGTGGACCATCCAATCCAAGATTGCACGGCCGTGATTTGATCTATGATTTTGAAGGATTAATAAGAGGTTATAACATATTTAATCACGGCCGTCCATTCTGATCACGCTAAACGGATGACCCATGATTTTTCTCCTTTGTGAGCGATGAAAGATGGATGTCGTTCATCTTTCCCCATCCAATCCGAGCTCATCCGAGCTCAGATTGGGATAAAATCGATCCCACATCTTGAGAAGAAAGAGAAGAACACATCTAATGGTTAAAAATGCATGGCATTCAAATTTTTTTTATAAAAGACCAACCTATTTTTCATACAAGGCTCAATTTTGCAAAATTACCTCACCAAAGCTAATGTCCAATGATGGATCATTGGAGGTAGCTTCACCTAGTTGAGGCGAGGCCCTGTTGAGAAGCATTGAGCTTGATTTGGGGTAGAGTGCTTAGTCGACCAATCCATGCACACAAAGGCCTTGGCTCTGATCAAACTCCTATCTCCTATGCTTGGAAGGCTTGGAGATGATTCAGTTGGCTTCGACGGACTAGGAGGATGGTGTGGGTGTAAGGAATTTAGATTTGATCAAGTAGAAGAGAAGTATTGTTCGGAGGAGTGGTGTCCTTATTCAACTTTGCTTAGGGAAGAGGAATGATGATTGAGGAGGGCTTGGAAATACTTGGAATCACTCTGAGATAGTTCAAAATGCCGTATGAAACTCAGAGAGTGTCAATTGTGTCGAATCCCACTTGAATTGAGGGAGTATACCCCTTAATTTCCTTAGATGGATGGATGGGATGGGCTCCTAAAATTTCATCAATTGGTTGCTATTAGAGCACCGGAGGGGTCACTGTCAGCTCCACATGGCTCACCCTGGTTGGAGGAAGTGGTGGCATGAGTCTTAAGGCTTGATATGGGAGATTGTGTGTTATTGGTTCTTTGCCTTTTCCCATGAGGGGAATTCACCCAGTCCATGGAAAAGCTAGTGTGAGTGGGCTGTCTTAGGAATGCCTTTGCTTTGATGGTCCATGGAGATGGCAAAGTGGACTTGTGTCCAAGGCAAAGTGTCCATATTAATCTTAATGGGTCCCACATGGACTAATTTTGGGCTGACCTAGGGTTCATTTGGGTTGGTTATCAGCCACCAAGGCTCCACAAGGTGGTTTGGGTGATTTGGCTTCATATGGCCAAAATAGGTTCATTTGGGTTAGGTTGACCAATTGGTCAAATTGGGTCAAACCAAGACTTGGGTTAGGTTCATATGATAATTTGGGATGTTTTGGTTCAAGTGGTTTTGATTAATTTGGCTTAGATTTGAATTTGACTCATTTGGATTCAAAAGGGTCAAATGGGTCAAGTTAACCAATTTGACCAAATTGGGTTGGGTTAGGAGTTAAGTTCAATTGGTTGATGGAAAATGATTGTAGGCTTTGGTTTGGTTTAATTTGGATTTAATTTAGATTTTGGCCAATTTGACCCTTTAGGTCAATTTGGTCTAAGTTGGGTCAAATTGACCAATTGGTCAACTTGGGCTCAATTATGGCTTTGGTCAAGTTCAATTAGTGATTTGGAATGAACTTGAGCTATTGGTTGCAATAAAATTGGATCAAATCATGATTTGACCCATTTTGGCTTTTTAGGCCAATTTGGGTCAAATGGCCAATTAGGCTTGGTTTGGCTCAAGTGGGGGGGGTTTTGTCATGTTCAATCATTGATTATGAGTTGGTTTGAATTAATGGTTTTAATCAATTTAGCATATGATGGGTTTTGGCTAGTTTGGGTTTAATTTGGGCTAAATGTTGACTTGGTCAAAGGGTAGGTTTAACTTGGTTTGACCCAATTCAAGGTGGTTGATCACCTTAGATGATTGTTGGTTATGTTGTGAGGTTTAGATGGGCTTAGCTAAATCTAATTTGGGTTGATTAGAACTTGGCTCAAAAAGGTTCCTTTAGGCCACTTTAGGTCAAGTGAGCCTAAATAGGTTAATTGGCTTGATCATGGCTTGACTTAAGTTTAGTTGAACTCACACATGAGCCTAGGATTGCAATATAAATCCGATTGCAATTAGTTTGGAGCCAAATGAGTTTTGGTTCATATGAAGTCAAAAAGGTCAACATGGGCTTGACTTGAGTTGACTCAGTTTGGTTTAACAATTGTAGTTTATGTTTATATTTGGGTCAATGATTGTAGGAATGATTGAATCATGAAGAAATCCATGAGTTTTGAATTGATTTGGGTATCATTTAGCCAAGTTCAAGAATTTGGCTAAAAGTGCTTAAAATTGGGAGTTTGATTTAATTTGGGTTTGGTTTTGTCATTTGGATTTATATTTCATTTATATTTGTGAATATAAATGAAGATATAAATGAGTTATGGGAAAATCACTTGAGTTTGGAGTGATTTGGAAGCAATTTTGACCAAATCTAGGGATGTAGGTCAAAAAGGCTAACCTGGGTTTTGATTTGGTTTGATTTATTTTGATTTGATTTGAATGGTTTGAACTTGGATTTCATTTATATGTATGAATATAAATGAAGGAATGATTGATTTATAAAGAAATCAACCAAGTTTGAGTTAGTTGAAAGAGTTTTGACTAAGCATACGAAGGTGGTTCATATGGCTTAGGAAGATATTTTGGAATTGGACTTAATCATGAGTTTCAATCATTTGGAGTTGATTTGGAATTTGGATTGGGATTTAATTTGAAATTAAATTTTATAATTAAGAAAATCAATTTAATTAGGATTTATTTGAATTTTGTTAAGGCTAAGTCCATAAGATAAAATCAAAGGGCTTAGGAAGGGATTTGGAATTTGAATTTAATGATGGATTTCAATCATTGAATTTGGAATTGATTTGGAATTTGGATTGGGATTTGATTTGAGATTGAATTTGATAATTGAGAAATTAATTGGATTGGAGTTGATTTGAATTTGGTTAAAGCTAAGTCCATAAGATAAAATCATAGGGCTTGGGAAGGGATTTGGAATTTGAATTTAATGATGGATTTCAATCATTTGATAGTTGGATTTGATTTTGGAATTTGAATTTGAATTTGAGGTTTGGTTTAAAAGAAGGAAGCAAGGATTAGGTTTAGGCTATAGGGTAAGCAAGTCCCCCTAAATCTCTAAGGCACAACCTATTCATGGCTTACTCTTCTAAGTCTCTAGAGTTAGGTTAAGTGTTCACCTAATCACTAGAAGTGTCTTAAGACTAAGAAACTCTTAGTGTCTATAAGAGTACTAGATCTATGATGAGGAAGTTGAGACCTCACTCCAAAAGTGAGGTCAACAACTTACATCTTCTTAAATAAAGCTAACATGATGAAAGCTTACCGACCGTGCAGTAAGGTCTTCCATACTAACAAGGCGCTCATCGATATGCAGTGGCCAAGTAATGAAAGAAAGTGTAGTAGACTTACATCCTCCAAAATAAGAAGAACACTGGGGTGACGCACTAGTAGGGTAACATGTTAGCCTATCCTAGAGCAGCTAATGAGTGAGTGCCACAAAGGGAATTATCCCACATCAAAGTATCCCAAGACAAAAGATATGTGTTTATTTTATGTGTTGTGATGATGTGTAGTTTATGTTTGTTGTGTTGATGAAGGATAGGATGTTGATCGAGTGTTCTACACCTAATCTAAATGTGCATCATGGTGGATTCACGAATAAACAAAGATGTTTCAAATGAAGAGAAGGTTTGATTTAAAAAGAAATTTTATTGATGATGATTATTTTTACAACACAATTTAAGGATAATATTTTTTTAAGTAAACCTCATTGATTGGAAGCATCGGGCACTCTTCTCTATGGTTGATCAACTGATATGATCCTCTTTGGTAGGCCTTTTCTATAATAAAAGGGCCTTCCCAAGTGGGTTCAAACTTGCTCCTATCTTACGATGGGCAACAATTAGTCTCCTTAGAACTAAAACAAGCTCTCCTACTTGAAAAGCTCTAGGATGGACCAACTTGTTGTGAGCTTAAATCATTTTGTCTTTATACAACTCGAGATATGGCATGCTAGTAGGCATCTCTCCTCCAAACCTTCAAGAACTTCTAACCACAACCTGGCATTCTGCTCTATTGTTATCTTGCTACCCACAACTATCTTTAGTGACGAGAGTTAGACCTCTAATGGTAGAATGGACCCATACACTAAGGAAAAGAGGTAGACTGCGTTGGAGTTTTATATATGGTGTGGTAGGCCCACAAGGCTTCAACTAACTACTCATGCCACTGTCATTTATTATCATCGAGTATTTTCTTTAATATTTGGATGAGAGTTTTGTTGAAGGCTTATCAAAACATTTTTCCTCAAGTAGTAAATGGTTGAGTATCTCCAATATAAGCTATATCTCTGGGTGAAACTATTGATCTTGGTGCTCTTGAATGCAGTACCATTATCAGATATAACTCATTGAGGCACCCTGAATCTATATATGATATGTTTCTTGAAAAATTGGAGCACATGTTGAGCTGTGACCTCTCTGAGTGGAATCACCACTGCCCACTTGGAAAAGTAATCAGTGGTAGCCAGGATAAACCAATGACCCTTAGAAGAAGGAGGATCAATCGAACCCACTATGTCTATACCCCAAGACTCGAATAGCCATGAGGCCAATGTTGGATGTAGAATGTCGAGTGGTTGATGTAGGACCACACTATGCACCTGACATTGGTGGCATCTTCTAACTACATCTATGTAATATGTGATCATCAATGGCCAGTAGTATCCTAATTTTTTTTTTTGGCTTTCATCTTCATACTAGATGGATGACCTCCGCATAGACTGATTGTACCTTAATCATAATCTTACGGGCTTCATTTTTGTCTAAACAACATAACCATGTTTGATTGAAGGACCGCCGGTACAAGGTGTCATCCACGAGAGCATATGAAAGTGCTCTCTGTTTCATCTGATGGGCTTGAGACTTCTCTTGAGGTAAATTGTCTTTGTTTAGGTAATCAATGAATGGTTGCCTCCAATCTAACTCCTCATCCTTTTTGGCAATGGTAACCTTCCCTTCAAGAGAGTAGTTATTGATGAGTTCAGTATCAATAAGAGATAAGACTTGTCTATTTTGAACTCTTATTGATATGGACTCATCTTATGGACATGCCAATTTCTTGGCAAGTTTAGATAAGGCATATTGTGTTCTCACCTTGAGGAATCTTGTAAATGGTAACCTCTGGGATTTGAGCCAATAAGTCATGGTGTACTTATGGTAGTGATAGACCTTAGGCTTGAGGACTTTGTAGGAACCCAATGATCTGATTAATGATTAACTGAAAATCCCCAAAGATGTTGATACTCTGAATGCATAGTTCAATAACTAACTTCAAACCAAAAATTAGAGCCTCATATTCAGCTTTGTTGTTGATGCATGGATTGGACAGATGATATGAGAATCTTATCACATCACGGTCTGGAGTTAGGAGAACTATTCCTACCCCTACCTTCCCTGGAAGAGTAGATTGTGGTTCTTCTTCTCTTCGAGAGGAAGCTGTACCATCAAAATACATCTCCCAATGATGAATGCTAGTGTCCCCTAAGTTCATGATTTGTTCATCGGGGAGGTCATTACTAAGCGGAGAATCAGCATGAAGTGGGTATGTTGTTAAGAAATTTGCAAGTGATGTTCATTCAACCCATGGAGGGGTATGAAAGTAATATCAAATAGTGATAAAATCATGGACCAATGTGCTAACCGTTCTGATAACGTCAACCATGTCATGGGATATTATAGTGGATTGATCCAAGAGATCAAGTTCACCATATGAGAAACCATATAATGTCATAGCTTTTGGGATGCAAAGATTATAAGCAATGCAATGTTTCTCAATAGGTGAATAATTGACTTCAATTGGGATTAGATGATGGCTGAGATAGTAAAGCATGTTATCCTTCCCTTCATCATTAGTTTGGGCCAACAAAGTGTCAAGGGAGTCCAATGTGTAGCAGAGAGCATGGCTTATCCGTGATAGGGATGCTAGAATGCAAGGTCATCAAGTATTACTTGATGTCTTTAAAAGCATGCTGGTACTTATCATCCCACTTGAACTTGGCGCCTGTTTTGACAAGTGCTAAGAATGGTTGGCATCTCCTTGATAAGTTGGATATGAAGCATCTTAGATATGCCAACTGCCATTGCAAACCTTCCTTGATGTTAGAGATTTGAGCTATCTCAGGCACCTGTAAGAAAAATTTCTTGATCTTAAGAATAATTTTCTTTAAGGTTTGGGATAAAAAGATATCCCAACCTTCTTTGGTCTTAAGAGGATCACATGTATCCCTAAGAATTACTCTAATATAACTAGATAGTTGTTCTAATAAGTATTCCTTAGGGATGATAATGTCGCCTGACTTGTAGCTACACTTAAGCTAGTCCTTAAAGGTGATTCAATCCTCCAAGACATGGTCTAACATGTGGTGGTAGGAGCAAAAGTTAGGATCATCATTCTTGCCCACTTCCTCCAGCCTCTTAGACACAGTTAATTAGAAATCAGGCTTATTTAAGAGATTTTTAAAGATTTTTCTGATTACCTCCCTCTTAAATGAATATGGATTGTTGAGTTTATCAATAAGAGTAAGTGGATAATAGCTATCTAGTGGCAAATATGAGTACCATTACTATGTATGTTCTAGAGCAGGCAACGGAGGCTGATGTGGTAGCTGTGGTGGCTGATATGATGGTCGTGGTGGTGGCAAAGGAGGTGGTGGGGGTTGTTGAGCTCGTGGCCTCTCATATTAAACCTACCGCTTTCCTCGTCAACATAACTACTTTTTAAAGATCTTCTTAGGCTTGGACTTGAATGACTGATCTTGAAAAAGTAACTATTTGGCTTTCTCTTGCAAGCTAGTGGCCTTGTTGATTAACTTCACAAAGGTCTTAATTGTAAAGTCCTTGAGCATGAAAGTGATCGGGCCATGAATATTCTTGAGAAGAATTTATATGGCGTGTTGTTCGGATAGTTGTGGTTCATATTTCATACTTAGATTATGCCACCTGAGAATATAATCAATAAGGGACTTGTTGGGATTTTGTTTTGGAATAATGAGGTCGCCTACAGTTACCCTTTGATGGGCTCCAGCAAACCTCTTAATGAAGAGGTGCTCCAACTCAGCAAAAGTCTTTAATGAATTGTTGGGTAGTTCAATGTACCAATCAAATGCAACGCCTGCTAAGCTACTAATAAAGAGGCGAAAGAGAAGAGCATCACTATCGCTGGTGTTGTAATAATCAGCTCTGAAATGTGCCATATGTTGTTGTGGATTCCCACTACCATCAAATATCTGGAAGGAAGGTGGCACGAACCCCTTGGGCTATTAGACTGCATCGAATTCTTCTAGATAGGGTCTACCTTTTGGAACATATGAGCCACCTCGAGCTTGCACCAATGCTTCCCTCACTTGCTGCTCCACCATTTATTTTATGTCTTTTTCTTGCACGAATGTGCTATCTATGACATTCCTATGCAAACTGCCACTATCCTGATCCATAGGAGAGGTACTCTTTGGATGATCTAAGGTTTATAAAAGTTTAGGTCAGTCGCCCTCCATAGGAAAATGCTGTGGAACGGAGGCTTGGTTCTGTAATGTTAGGACTGTCGCTAACATATCCTTGATCCTCTTCTCCATTCTCATGATGTGCTCATTCTTTTGTCTGAGCTGCTGAAGGAGATGCTGGGTTGAGTGAGTTGTGTCATCCTCCTCAACCACAATACCTTCCTGACCTTGCTGCTATCTAAGGAGGGAACCCCAAGTATCAACCATATGGACTCCTATTAGGTACTCTAATAAATCATTTTCATCGAGATCAAAGTCTACCTTAGCATCCTCCTTGTCGAGCGCTTCCAAGAAGCTCCATTATCTCGATAAAGTACTACGCAAGAATATCATCCAATGAATGATCATCTACCTTCATTAGCATAAAGACTCGCTAACTAGTAGATGTCGACTATGCTCAATCGAGGTGATGCATCAGACACTCCCCGATGGTGGTGTACTCTTTCTAGGAGAGTCAACTGCCATATGAACTATGCTAGTGTCCCCTACTTTTTTTATCGTTATCACTACCACTGGTGGTGGTGACTATTGTGGTTGCTACGGCTGTGGTGGTGGCATGACCATGACAACTTTGGGTTGCAACTCCTTCACCACAACTGAAGTGGGAGGTCGAATGGGAGAGAGCAATACGTAACCGAGTGGTGACTATTGTTCTTCTGCGGTGTGGTGGTGGCATGACCATGATGACTTTGGGTTGCCACTCCTTCACCACAACTGAAGTGGGAGGTCGAATGGGAGAGCTCGACCTCACCTTAGTAGGTGGAGTAGATTGAGTGGGATCCTTAGGCTTGTGGTGAAAATTTTTAATTTCCTTTAGAGAATAAGATATGTACTTCCATCTCCACTCTACACGGGATAAAATGAGGATGGAAAAATACATCTTCTTTTTTTATGCATTTTTGACACCAAGTAAATTTGTATGTTCCTATTGAGGGTGATCAGGTACGGCATTGAGTAAAGGTGTACTATCTTGAAAGTTAGAAGTCACCACCCAATGGACTAATCACCTCACAAGGACTCTAAGGACAATGGGTGCATGTGCAAAGATTCTTCCCTACTTTGAATGGAAAAGTAAAGTAGGGTTTATTTTAAATCGAGTTTGTTAAGTTCCCTACAGGGGCAAACATAGTTAATTACATCCTAAGGAATGAGATCCCTTAGAAATACTCTTGATTAAGGTAAATGATCATTATCTCTAAAGATTTCAATAAGTAGGACTATCAATCGATTAGTTTATTTTGGAAGATCAAATGGGATTGATCAAAGAGAGGGAGTTATTATCGAAAAAGGAAGATGAGTAGGAGATGCCCAATGCTAGGAAACCTAGCGAGCATCTCAAACTATCTTATGATTGGGCTTTATATTTTTTTGAAATTTAATTTAATTTGTTTGAGTTGAATTTTTTATTAGAAATTTAGGGCTTATGATTCTATAACACAAGATTATGGAAATGCCTAAGAGGTGAGGATTTATGCTTATGACCCATAAAGGGGAGAATCAATCTCAGAACCTAAATAAGGAGCTTTGGCGAGGGCTAAAAGCACAACTTAAGTCTAAGGCAAAAATGGGTAATTGGTTTGCCTCCATAAGAGAAGACAAACCACCCGACTGTTTGGACTTATAATCGCCTGGGGATGGCTGCCAACTAACTCCTCCTACAATTTTAAATTCATGTAGGCAAGTCATATGCTTTATGCAAGATAGCTAGGCTGTTATTTATTTAGAAATATACAAAGTCCTTAAAGAGACTAGATCATGTAAGGGTATGTTTCAAATGACCTAAATCTAATGCAACTTAGATTACATTTTATTTTCATTTTTGGACAATCATTTTGACTCAGGCTAATAGGATTCATATGCCTAATGCATGAGAAATGAGATTATTGGCCAAAATGTGAAGGAGGAGGTGTGAAGGTCAAACCAAGTTTCTCGGCAAGGTGGAAACCCTCAATCAAGAGTGAAAATAATATGCATTTGTGCATGATGTTATAAAGAAGTACTCATCTAGCTAAGGGTTGCTAATTCTTTTATCTTGATTTTTAACCTAAGCTTTAGGTGAGGTTATGAGTTCTTTATTTTTAGTTTTTGAATTGTTAAATTTGGCAAAAAATTTATTTTTTTTTCCTAAGAGCCTAATCCACATCTAGGCCATACATAAAGTAAAGAAGAAACTAGGAAAAGGTTGTCACATAATGCTCAAGCTTAAACAAGTCATCAATCAATTTATAAAGCTACTCGCAAAAGAATAAGAGGCCATTGTGGTCAGGTACCACCACACAAACCTGAAAACAAATTGGGTAGTTGAGCTCTACCCTTATACAACCCAGATTACAAATTAATTACATGCAATTAAGCAAGGAACTCATTATAATAGGGGTCTTCAAGCTTCATTTCTTCATTCTTCTTTTTTTCTTCTTTCTTCCTTTCTTCTTTCTTCTTTGGTTCTTTCTTTTGGATGGTTGGAAGGTGATTGCTCCAAAGGCTTCACATGGTAAATAAGATGAGATCTTATGACCAATGTTCATCCTAACCCCATAATAATCATTCCAAAATCTTAATTGCAAAAATTACATGAAAAGGAAAAGCAGATCTAGCTAACACCTACAAAATAGAGATTAGCTAAACAAACCACACAAAATCTCAAGTATGTATATTGGACTTATCACACACATGGGTGACTAAGTCCACCAACTATTGGATTATGCTTAGGGGTATAAGCACTGCATAAAGCATTTATATTTTTTTATTTATTAGCCCTTAAGCACAATCCCCTACAGAAGATAATGGGTATACTAAGATACCATTCATTCTATGCACATTCACCTTAACATCCAAAATAAAACATATATTACAAAATAAAAGCAAACATCAAACCATATGCCACAACCTAAGTTAGAAGTGGTGACTTAATATGTGTGCTTTAAAGGTTTATGTGGTATGCTTAGCTATGGGTTTAAGTTAGAATTTTTTAAGTGTGGAGATTTTCAACTTAGAGGAGGGTTTCATTTAAGTGATTTAATAGTTTTGGGTTGATTTTATTTTATGTTTTGATTGGGTTCAAGTGAATCCTACAATTAATTACTAAGTTATAAAGAGAAGGAAAGAGAAGAGAACTTCTCTTTCCTTCCCTAACCTAAGTAATTTCTATAGTGGATTCATGTTTTAGTTTTTCTTAGTGAATGATTTATTATGTGTTTTAATTAATCCTAAGTTTAGATAAACTCTAAATAAACCCACTCAAAAGAAAGGCATTTTAAGATTAATTAAAAAGAACAAAATTCACAAAACATACATCACTTCATTTCATTCCCAACATGTATAACATGCATATGAATGAGTCCTAAACATATCTATACATACAAATGGGAATGTTTATCACACTTTATGATGAATGCTAAGTAATTCATTTAAGAAAATTTAAATATTTATGATGCATGATTTTCATTAAGTAGCAAAGGGATTTCTTATCAAATTTTCACATGCACACATGAATGTATGAAAGGCATAAGTGAGTACGATGTCATTGTTAACTAGGGGTGTAAAATACAAGACCTACTTAGGGAAACTTAAAGCCTCATAACCCCGAGGTTGTCCTAATATACCATTTTCCTTAAATACAAGCATGTGTCCAAAAGAAATGAATGGAAAAGAAAGAATGCAAAAGTTTATGTTGGTTGATTTATTTTTGTTTATGCAATTTATATGTCCAAGTATAGGTATCCTTCTTAATTAATAGCATAGGAATGAATATGATATAGAATTAGGTAAGTGTTAGGTTATTTTCAAATGAACTATACACTTTCCCAAATCCTATTCAAAACTATGCTAAAAGAGAGGAGAAGGAAAACCTATGAAGCACATCTTTATATTTTCTCACATGAAAAAATAAGTAAGATATAAGTAACACACTTTAAGTTTTCATAATTGATTCATATATTTTGAGAGTAATTTGAATTTAATAGTGATAATAGCCACTCATATTCTTACTTTACCCAGCACATGCAATTTGATATAAAGGAAACATTAAATTTGATTTTTGAAAAGCATGAATGTATGAAACCATATGACACACATATTTAGCATGTTGGGGAAGAACTAAAGCAATGAAAGTATGTAAACACATTCACTTTAATTAATTCCTAAAGACAATCTTATGAAATAAGAAAGCTTGAAGTAAATAAAAGTTTATTTAATATGATTTTGGTTTGATTTTAAATTTGATTTAATTTTGAAAATATGAAGTGATTTTGATGTTCCTAACCCATTCCCACATGTGTTTGATATTTTTGTTCAATTTTTAGGTGATTAGATTCATTTTATATTTTGATTAGGTTAAGGTATGAATTAAGCATGTTAATTACCCCTTACCTACACCTCCTTAGCATAGTTAATCAAATGAATATGAGCAATAAAATGACATAAAACCTCACAAAAATTTAAATTTGCAAAGCACCTAGGAAGAAAGGGGCCTAACGCAATTTGGCTCATGATTAATGATTAATTAAGCAAAGGGGTTTAACTTAAGTAATTTTAAAACACCCCTCACACATATGAGTTGAATTTTGATTTCTTAATTGAACTTAGGCTCTTGAACACCTAAGCATCTACCCCATAGATTAATTGAGTTTGGAAAATTTTAGAATTTTAAGAAATTAATTAAGGGTAATTAGTGAATCCCATTAAGAATGGATTAAGAAAGAAAAGGGGGTTTAAGGAATAGCTTAGGGGAAATGCCCCAAAATTATTCTTGAAACCTCCTTTTCACTGAAACAAACCTTAATCAACTTCAACAAAGGATTAAACTACTAATCAAATCCTTAATTACATTAAGGGTAATTAGAAATGAATTAATTTTCCTAATTAAGCCACCAATAAATCAAGAAAATTAGGGGAGGTAAGTCATCCCCAAAATACACTTAAGTTTGGGAATAATGGTGGATTAATTAAAGGGTAATTAGCAAATTAATATTCCCAATAAAACCCAAATTTAGAGAAAAGAACTATTCAAAATTAATCAAAATCAATTTTACAATATTCTATGTTCAATTATCTTTCTGATGCAATTTATTTTATATTTTTTTTTATGTTTCTAGGTTTTGATATGAATTTTAGAAGTTTAGGTAATTAATTAGAATTATTTAAACCCTAATTAAATCATTAATCTACTGTGCCATGCATGCACATGACATCCCTTTACACATCACTCGATTGGCTACTTAAACATCCCATTTAGCGCACTATGGCGGCATGTGCTTTTCCCTCAAATCGATCGAGGATCAAAATGATCATAATCGAGGGATAAAATTAAATATAAAGCAGATTTAATCTCGGTTGTCCATCCAAAACAAGTGGATGGATGGCTAGAGATCCTTCCCTAGTCTCCCCTGTAAAAAATGGGCACCATCCACTTTCAAAGAGAAGATTTGAGCTTGATCGAGCTTGGATTGGATTTAAAATCAACCCACACCATCTAAACCTAATGGCAAGCACATCTAACGGTCAAAATTCCATGGGATTAAAATTTCTTTCACAAAGCTCCACACCACATTGAGTTTAATGATCAAAAATGGCATACCTCGGAGGTCATCGCCGGTCGATTCCCTTGAGAAGCTTTGTCTAGTGAGACAAAGCTTTGGTGAAAGTTTGAGGGCGAGGTTGAGTCTTCCTATGGGCCACCTCCTAGCTTGCTCGATTTTGATTGAATTGGATCTCCCTTGCTTAAGAGAGCTTGGGTACACTCAACTTGGTCCTCGATGAAGGTTGAAGAGGGAATTAAGTTTGAGTGGAGAAAGTTTGGTGGACCTCCCTATTATCAAATGATGAAAATCAAGAAATGCCAAATTCAATCTCCCTCTAGGAAGCTTAAGATCACTTGCAAATGGATCCTATGACTCTCTAGGCTTCAATCGATAATGGCTCTGTTGGAATTGAAGTGAATTAGGGGGAGTATATCTCCCCCAATGGAAATTGGACAACTAAAGCTTCACTTGCCATTTTGGATCAATTTCCTGATTGAAAGGGTTGTTTGAGCTATTAAAGGTGCCATGTGGTGATTTTTAGGTCAAGGGGATTGGTGAAGTCCCCATGTGCATTTGAGTGGAGGCATGATTCCCATGTGCCCATTTCAATGGTGGTTTAGCTTGGGTCAAGTTGGTGACCCAAACCCATTGGGTTGGGTGCACCACCCTCCCTAGTGTTCACTTGACTAATTAAGAGAGTATCAAGTAGGTATGAAGAGGGTTTGACCAAATTCCAAGTGGAATTGGCCAAAATTTGTTCTATAGCCTAGGGGTAAATGGTCATTTGGTTTATTTTTTAATTTGGATATGTTGGGCATGTTGAGAAAATAGGTTTGGCCAAGTTTCATTGGATTTGGAGTTCATTTAGTATGGTTTGGCTCATGTTGACCCATTTATATCAAAATGGGTCAAATTGAGTCAAACCAAGGGTTGGGTCAAGTTCATATGACCATTTGAAATATTTTGGTGGCTTTGATTTGATTCAATTTGGTTCAGGTTTAAATTTGATTCATATGACTTCATTTAGGTCAAATGGGCCAAGTTGACCAAATTGATCCATTTGACCTATTTGAGTTAGGTCATGGGTATGTTTAAGTTTAGTTAGTCATATGAAGTGGATTGGTATCTTTGTTTCCAATCAATTTTGGTTAAGTTTGAATTTGGCTCAATATGACCCTTTAGGTTAAGTTGGGTTCAAGGTCAATTGGGCTAGGTTAGGTCTAGTTGTCCAATTGAGGCTTTGGTCAAGTTCAACAAGTGATTTAGAATGAACTTGGCCCATTGGTTTCAATCAATTTGGCTTAGATCAAGTTTTGACACATTTTGACTTTTTAGATCAAGTTGGGTCAACTTGGGTCAAGTAGTAGCTAGGTTAGGCTCAAATGTTGACTTGGTCAAGTTCAAACATTGATCATGTATGAACTTAGATCATTGGTTTCAATCAATTTGGCCTATGGTGAATTTTGGCTATGTTAGGTTTCATTTTGGCTAAGTGTTGACTTGGTCAACCCTTAGGTTTGACTTGGTTTGACCCAATTTGAGTGATTGATCATCTCATGATGATTGTTGATCATGTTGAGAGGCGTAGGTGAGTTTGATTCAATCCAATTTGACTAGGATTAGAATTTAGCTCATGTTTATGGCTAACTTATAAGTCTCTAGGCTGGTTGTCCACCTAATCACTAGATGTGTCTTAAGACTAAGGAACTCTTAAAGTCTAAGAGATCCTATCTAAAATGGAGGGGTTGAGCTCATCCTAAAATGAGATCAACAAAGGTTCCCAATAGGTGTGGTGTGACAAAAAGATGTGTGGATGAAATGATCAACAATCGAAAGATCACAAGCATTAGACGATCTAACCCAGGTGTAGAAGAATGAACTTAATGCAATGTGGCTCTTATGTCAAGGATATAAGAGGGAAAGAGGAATCCACTAGGGATGGAGTATGTGAACCTTCCACTAGGGAAGCAAGTTCAAGTCATCCATAAGGGGATGAGAGGTTTGATTTGATTTGAGTCTCCCTTGAGAGAAATTTTCACTGGGAAGAGGGTTGAACTTATTTCAATTATTAAATTTGGATTTTTTTAAGATAAGCCCTGTTGGTCTGCGATGGATTGCCCTGAGTAGAAGCCACAGAGGCTTAAACCTAATTCAGATTTATTAATCCAAAGGGGTAGTCTTCTAAACACGTAGTAGGACTAGCCAACCAAAGGGATTTCTTTCGGTATGTAGTAGATATACTAGGAAGAGAGAATAGTAGACTTACATCCTCCAAAGTAGAGACATTGTTAGGTAATCTATTGCAGGCAAATTGAAGACAAATGACTATTGAGTGAATGTCGTAGGGGAACTTAGATCAACTCAAAGATAGTCAAGATTAATTTCACTTTTAGATTTATTTTGATGGATTTCATTGGTTTGTGATGGATCATACTGAGAAGGAGCTTATATCAACCTAGACATATCTTAGATTTACTGAACCAAAAGGAGTAGCTTCCCGGCCGATGGGAGAACTATCTGACCAAATGAGTGCCTTTCAGTTTGTAATGATCAATTGAAGGAAAGAAAGCTCGGGGACTCACATCTTCCACTACCAAAGACCATTGGGGTGATCAATTACTTTGGGCAACAAACTAAACCTGACCTAAGGCTGCCCGTCAGTTTGTGACAATCATGCTAGAAATAATGTGTCATAGTCTTACATCTTCCAAAGCAGAATGACTGTTGGGATAACCTGCTTTTAATCAAAATAGATTGAACTTGACCTAAGGGCAACTATGGAGTGAGTGTCGACCTAGGGACTTATATCAACTAAGGTAGTCATGCAATTCCTATAGGGAGTTCCGACACTAGATAGGATGCCTTCTTGGGAAAAGGGCCATGGGGTTTGAATTTAATCCAGTGAATTTATTTGTTTGTTTAGTTTATTTTAACATGGACCCTGTTAGTTTACAAGGGATCAAATTGAGAAGGAGCTTATATCTTCCTAGACCTATCTCAAATTTACTGAACCAAAGGAGAATCTGCGGATCCGCTGAATAAATTTTTCAACCACAGGGATGGCTACTAGGAAAGGAGAATTGTCCAATCTAAGAGTAACTCGGGTAGTGTCTAAATGGGGACACAAAAGATGTGATCCAAATAGAGTGCCCGTAGATGATGGGACTGCAAAGGGCTTAATCTAGAACCCTGGAGAAGATGACATGGCTAGTCATATATCAAATTAGTGTTTGGCGTCCAACTCAAGGAGAAAGCTCAGAGACTTACATCTACCAAGAGTGGTGTACCCGGGTGAGTCCTCAGCATAGTTAACATCAACCAACCTAAGTGCTCTTTGCAATCACTAGAAGAAAGCTTGGGACTCATCCTCCTTTAGCGAGGAATTGCTCGGATAGTCTATCTTCGGCTCGATAGGTGTTATCTGACCTAGGGCGACTACTAAGTGAATGCCACTAGGGGACTTATATCAACTCAAACGTAGTCAAGAGAAAAGGTGCCTTTGGGGGACTTATCATAAACCTAAAATATACTCTACCTAGTTATATCATGATGATTAATGCAAGAAGAAAGCTCGGGGCCTCGCATCTTCTTAAACAAAATCAACACAAGGTAGCTTACTGGCTGGGCAGTGAAGTCTACCATACTAACAAGGTGCTCGTTGGTGTATAATGGTCAAGTTAGGAAGAAAGCACGGACTCACATCATCCAAATAAGTGACCACTAAAGTGACATACTAGTGAGGTAGCATATAAACCTGACCTAGAATAGTTAATGAGTGAGTGCCACGGGGGCTTGCTCCCATATCAAAATAGCTCCAGATAAAATATTTGTATTTGTGGTTGTGCATGTGTTAAAAGAAAATAGGATGCCTCTGGGTTTTCTTACACCTACATGAGGGGATTTGATGAATGCCATGGATGGCAAGGATTCCCAGAAAGGATGTTGGGTTCTCACCTATCTTAGTTGTGCTAATCAAAATAGGATGCCTCTGGGGTTCTCTTACACCTATTCTAATACCGTCGAGAGATTTTGTTCGTGTTGTGGAAGAGGGATAAGATGCCACTAGGGGACTCTAACACCTACCTTAAATACATCATGGTAGATTCGCAAGACAAGCAAATAATGCTTCGAAAGAAGGGAATGTTTGATGAATGGAACCTGATTTTGTTCATGGATAGAATTATTTTCAAACATGATTTATTTCATGGGTAATATTTCTTTAGGTAGAGCCCATTAATTGGAAGCATCGTGTGTTACCCTTTATAATTAATAAGCTGGTTAGATCCTCCTTGATAGGCCTTCTCTATGACATAGGGGCCTTCCCAAGTGGGTTCAAACTTGCCTCCCATCTTTTGATGAGCAACAATTGGTCTCCTTAGGACTAACATAAGTTCTCCTACTCGAAAAGACCTAGGGTGGACCAACTTGTTGTGAGCTTGAATCATTTTGGCCTTGTACAACTCGAGGTTCTACAGTGGGTGACTCTCCTCCAAACCTTTGAGCTCTTCAACTTTGCATTCTTCTCTGTAGTGATCTTGCTACCCAATGTTATCCTTAGTGATGGGAGTTGAACTTCTAAAGGTAGAACAGCTTGACCCATACACTAAGGAAAATGGGGTGAAGTTGAGTTGATATGTGGGCGATAAGCTCAAACTTCAACAAACGCTCATTCTTGTCATTTATCATGAGAGTCCTCTTCAAGATCTGGATGAGAGTTTTATTGAATTCTTCCGCTAAGCCATTTGCTCTGGAGCAGTAGATGGTGGAGTATCTCCAATCTATATCGCATCTTCTGGTGAAGGTGTTGATCTTCGTGCTTTTGAATGTAGTACCATTATTGAATATAATTCATCGAGGCGCATCGAACCTATATATGACATGGTTTCTGAAAAACTAAAGCACATGCTGAGCTGTGAACTTTCTAAGTGGGATTGCCTCGGTCTACTTGGAAAAGTAGTCAGTGGCAGCTAAGATGAACCAATGCCCCTTGAAGAAGAAAGATAATTGATCGAACCCACAATGTCAATACCCCAACACTCGAATGACCATGAGGCCAATGTGAGGTGTAGAATATTGGGTGGTTGGTGGAGGATCACACCGTGTACCTGACACTGATGGCATCTTCTAGCTACATCTAAGCAGTCTATAATCATCAAAGACCAGTAGTATCCTAGTCTCTTGATCTTCATCTTCATCTTCAGACCAGATTGATGTACTTCATAGACTTGAATGTACCTCAGTTACAATGCCATGGGCTTCATACTTGTCTAAATAATGTAACCACATTTTGTCAAAGGACTATCGGTACAGGGTGCCATCAACGAGAGCATAGGAGAGAGCTCTCTGTTTCACCGGATGGGCTTATGACTTTTCTTGAGGTAGTTTATTAGAGTTTAAATAATCTATGAATGGTTGCCTCCAATCCATCTCCTTATCCATTTTGGCAATGTTAGCCTCCCCTTTAAGAGAAAGTCTCTCGATGAGTTCAACATCAATAAGGGATAGGACTTGTCTGTTTTGGACTCTTATTGAAATGGACTCATCTTTCAGACATGCCAATTCTTTGGCAAGTTTGGCCAAAGCATCTCCTACTACATTCTCTTCTCGAACCTTGTAGATGGTGACTTCAGGAATTTAGGCTAACAACTTCATGGTATACTCGTGGTAGTGACAAAGCTTGGGTTTGAGAACCTTGTAGGACCCAGCAATCTGATTGATGACCAACTTAGAATCCCCAAAGATGTTGATGCTCTCGACACTAATAGTGATGGCTAACTCAAGATCGGCAATCAAAGCCTCATACTTAGCTTCATTATGGTGCAGTGGTTGGAAAGATAGTATGAGAATTTTATCACATCATCAGTTAGAGAACTATTCCTACCCCCGCCTTTTAGGAGAATAGATGTGGTGCTTCCCTTTGTGAAAAGAAGCGCACCATCAAAATACATCTCCCATTGGTGGTTGTCAACCTCCCCTAAGTTCATGATTTGTTCATCGGAGATATCACTAAGAAGAATCGGAAGTGGGTGTCTTCTAAGAAATCAGCTTATCACCACCACAGAGTATGACGATATGTCAAACTGTGAAAGTATCATGGACCATTGTGCCAAATGATCAGATAGCGTTGGCCATGTCATGAGGTACTATAGTGGATTGGTTTTAGAGATCAAGTTCACCTTATGAGAAAGCATATAATGTCGTAGCTTTTGGGAAGCAAAGATTAAAGCTAGGCAATGTTTCTCCATAGGTGGATAGTTCGCTTCAACTGGAATCATATGATGACTAATGTAAGATTCTCTTCCTTCATCGTTGGCTTAGGCAACAAATCGAGAGAGTCATCCAATGCGAGTGTAGAGGATGAGTGGCCCGGATAAATAGAACGGCTTCACCAAATACGCTTGATGTCTTCAAAGGCATCGACACTTGTCATCCCACTTGAACTTGGTATCCTTTTTGATAAGTACAAAAGCATCTCCCATAGGTTGGAGATAAAGCATCTTAGATACGATCCTTGGAAGGATCTGAGTTGAGAGGTGGCATTTCTAAGATAGCTTTGATCTTTTAGGATCTATTTCTATTCCCATGTCGGACAAACAGAAATTTCTAAAGCTACTCATGCACACTTTGGGGATTCATTTTGAGGTTATATTGTCTTCTTTGAAAACTACTCTCAAGTCAAAGAGATGGTCTTCTTTTCTCTACTCTTGACTAGATCATCAATAGCATTAACGATGATGATGGATGAGTTCATTGAAGATCGAGTCATAATTGGTATGTAGTACCAGCATTTTTAAGACCGAAAGGCATGACCCTATAACAGAAGATTTCGATTGGGGTTCAAAAAGTAGTGTTTCTTTCATCTTCATGAGACATCTTGATTTAGTTTTAGCAAGATGACCCATCCATGAAAGAGAAGACTGCATGAGATGAGGTGAAATCCACCATTAATTCTAGTGTAGGAATAGAAAACTCATCCTTAGGACATGCCTTATTTAAGTCACTAAAATCGGCATATGTTTTGGCCATTCTTCTTCTTAACCATGACACTAGCTAACCGGGTAGGATATTTTTCTTCCCGATGAAATCGCATCAATTTTTTGACTTGAAATGACCTGTTGTTCAATTTGTCGCATGCATCTAGGAGCTTGCTTAATAGGTGATGTTAGGATCTATTGCTAGCTTTGGACTACTATGGGAGATAATCCATCTCTTCATAACTCCATGTGAGTCTTTAAACTCAGTCAATAGCCCAACTAAGTCATTAGTTTCTTCTTCATTCAGTAATGAATAGATGTACATCAGGCATGGATTTTCTTATGTCCCGAGGTTGATTTCTTTAAGCTTGTTAATCATTGAATGAATCTCCTCTTCAAATTCTGGCAGTGCCTCTTTGATTTGGAGAACATTTAGATCATCTTAGGTTTCTAAACACACATTCTCATAAGAGTTCAGGGCATGTGAAAAGAACCTATCAGATTCTAAAAGATTGGTAATAAGTAAGCAGCAATGGTCATCATCGCCAGGACACACTGTACTGAATCATAGTCCTGCTCTTGATTGTGCTTCCCTACATATATTGTTCCATAGCTTTTCAAAGTACTCTAACCTGTGCCTAGACCATGTATGAGGAACTAAACCTTTCTGTATAAAATTATGAACACATGGCGAGTAAAAGTCAAATGGTAATTCCATTAATTCTTTAAATGTATCTTCCTCAAGTTCTACCTCACCTTCAAGACTTGAGGATGATAATCTCAAAAAGAATCTCTTTAGCTTCATATCACTGGAAGACTTAGGGACTTCTTTAACTACTAAACCTTCAACTTTCTGAAATGTAAGTGAGGTTAGAGCTAAGGTTCCCAATTGCTGCCTAATAGTTTCACATAAACCTGATTCAAATACTTTGCTTTTTGAGGGGTCTTCATCTATGTCGGATCGAAGTCACCTCTAATGGAACCCAGAGAGGGTTTGGTATACTAATCACATTAAACTCATCCTCCAGCGGATTCCAAGTCTATGTGAATAGTAGGGTACTCTATGAGCTGGAACATGACCTTTGTTGGTGATGGCAAATAGGGGTCTTCCACCTCTAGAATGCCTCTATTTACTCTATACCTCTCTGTAAATCTCAATCTCTCCAACTGAAAATGGCTTTTCATCTCCATTAACACGGTATTCAATCCCATCTTTTCTGAACTTGATGAACTAATGGAAGGAGGATGGAATTATCTTGTTCTGATATGTCCAAGGCCTACCAAGCAAAGTAGTGAAAAAAATATTCAAATCAATGATATAAAACTTGGCTTCAGTCTTCTAGTCACCTATCTCCAAAGGTAACACTATGAAACCTAAAGCCCGCTCACCTTGTTCATTGAATCCTCTCAACATCATCTGATCTCCTCGGAGTGTGGAGATGGCAATCCTCAAATAGGCAAGGGTCTTTAGACTCATAATGTTCACTGATGCACTTAGATCAATGAGAACTCTGTCTAAAGTCATCTCATGTGATGTAGAGGGGAGGTTATGCTCCAAGTCCCCAAGAAGGTCTTCATCATGAAAGTGATCCCGAGCTTCTTTTGTGTAATGTGCCTCCTCTATAGCGTCTGAGCTAAGCATATCTCAAGATCAAGGAGAGCCTTGATTAGTGATTCCCTCATCTCTTTGGATAAGATAAGGGCATGATATATGCTTAGCTTAGATGGAAACTTTCTTAGATGAGAGAGGACATTGTAGTCCACCTTGCTAATCCTCCAAGCATATCCATGGGTGGAGCATCTTATGGAGGGCTTCTTGATCTCAATGACTTGTTTCCTCTATCTTGAGGTTGCAGGAGGTAGAACCTTGCCACTGAGGTTGACTTGTGATCTCTTGTGGCAATGTAATGGAAGGTTCTACACATCACTCACCTACGACTTCTCCTATGGGACCCTCAATAGATGATTTCAAGTCTATCTCAAGAGGTGAACCCGTAGTATTTGAGTAGGAAATTAACTCACGAATTATAAAGGAAGATCAAAATTGTTATAATTATTTTGACTTGAAGAGTTATCATTAAGAATAAAGTAGACAACCCATCGTGACACAGATGTAATTCAAGCTAGCTTTTTCTTCAATTTCTTATTTGTTAGTTGGTACAAAGTAGAAATCAAGTAAAGTGAGTGGGTAAGGATTTGATGCCCTTATCACATACAAGTTCTTAGTAGAAGAAGAAGAAGCTAGTAGGAGGTGTGATGGTAGCTGCAATTAGATTGGAGGCTGGACTCGATTGGTGGTTGCGCTCTTGGGCTATCTGGCGACACATGTTGCTATTATGTTGCTTTCTTGAGCTCCCCTTTTCCCGAGTTGGCAGAAACCTTCTTGATGTTGGAGGTTTGAGGACTACCACAAGGAAAGTTTTTGATCTTCTAGATGATCTTTTTTTGAGGTTTTGGATAAAGAAATATCCCAACCTTCTTTGGTTTTGGAAGGATCACATGTATCCCCAAGGATTACCTAATGAACTGGATGGTTGTTCCACAAGGTATTCCTTGGGATACTGGCCTGAAGCTATGTTCAAGCCAATCCTTAAATGTGAAGCAATCCTCCAAACATGGCCCAACATGGTGGTAGGGGCAAAGTTAGGTTCATGACTTTTCTACTTCCTCCTCTAGGCTGGGGTAGAAAATCAGCTTCTTTAAGATTCTTAAAGATCTTCCTGATTTCCTCCCTCTTAAATGAATAAGGTTTGTTAAGCTTATCTAAAAGAGTAGGTGGACATAGCTACCTGGCGGTGGGTATGTGTGCCCTTCTTCTGGTGGTATGAGGTGAAGTGGCCATGGAGGCTCTGTGGAGGGTAGGCTACCTGGTGGTAAAGGAGGTAAGTGAAGGGTCATGGTCTCTGGTGATCTCTAGCTAGTTTCTTCCCTTATCTACCCTTGTCACTATTCCAGCTTCTTAGACCTTGTGGCTTTGCTTTGGCAAATCTTGAAAAGACAACTATTTGGTCTCTCCTTATATATTAGCTGCCTTGTTGATTAGCTTCGTAAATGTTTTGATAGTGAAGCCCTTAAGCGTGAAGGTGACCAAGCCATAGATATTCTTTAGAAGAATCTCAATGGCATGTTGCTCAGATAGCTATGACTCACATTTCACACTCAGGTTACATCATTGGAGAATATAGTTAACAAGGGACTCACCTGGGTGTTGTTGTGCTACAATGAGATCACCAATAGTGACCCTTTGCTGAGCTCCAGCAAACCTCTTAATAAAGAGTTGCTCCAACTCAGCAAATATCTTTA
This sequence comes from Cymbidium sinense, assembly GCA_021442155.1. Taxonomy (NCBI): domain Eukaryota; kingdom Viridiplantae; phylum Streptophyta; class Magnoliopsida; order Asparagales; family Orchidaceae; genus Cymbidium; species Cymbidium sinense. Next base: position 9,861,748 of record CM038217.1, read on the forward strand.
TTGAATTGTTGGGAAGTTCAGCATACCAATCAAAAGCTATCCCTGCCACGCTACTAACAAGAGGTGGAATAGAAGTGTCACCGCCATGTTGCAACATACGAGTGTGCAATATGCTTGGTTTCCACGCCATCAAAGCTTGAAGGAAGGTGGCACGAAACCCTTGGGATATTGGATTGCATCAAATTCCTCGGGTCTACCCAATGATCCTCCGCTTGAGCCAAGCTTCCTTCACTTCTTGGTCAACCATGGATCGATATCTTTTCTTGTATGGAGGTACTTTCCTACCTTCCTACATACATGTGCTACTTGCTCAATGAGGTAAGGTCTTGGCGGTCCAAGACATGCACTAACTCTGGACTAATCTCAGTAATATGATGAACTATTGGGCTTATTTCTAAATCTTGCTACTAACAAGTCCTCAAGTTGCCTCATCATCTATCATTTCATCTTTCTCTTTAATATCAAGGTGTTGGGCTGATTGGTTGTGTCTTCACTCAACCTCATCACCTTCCATGGCCCCTACTCCACGATCTCGATCTACCATACAGACCCTAGTTGAGTCTCCCAATAAATCATCTTTGTTGGGATCGAAGCGAACCTTCTCCTCATCTGACCAGTCATACCCCAAAATTTCTTTCTTCTCTACATGATAATGTGCTACTATCTCCTCAAAAGAATGATCTCGGCATGAATGATTTTGACAGATGATCATCATGCCGATACAGGACCTACGTTGAGAGTCAATCCTATGAGATTGTACTCACTAGAAGAGACACACTCTATCACTATCTAAGGGTGACTCCTAGGAGGTTCTATATCATGGCAGGCTATCATCTCCTCTCTACAATACGCAATCTCCATGTCTGGCGGTGGTGTTGGTGAAAATGATGACTTGTTGGGTGTAATCCCTCCACGCCACCACTTGGCGAAGTCAGCAGAGAGCTTCGCCTCCACTAGGTGGTGTGGAATAGGATCCCTGGGATCTGCGGTATGCTTCTCCCCGGATATGGCCTTCATGGCCTTTGGTGGAACAAGAGATGTTATGACGTAAATAGGTGACAGTGGACGGGGCATAGAGCAGTGTGGAGGAGACACCACTGACTCTCTATGAATAGGAGTTATCCTCTGATGATGGTCCCGATAAGCAGATGTTATCTATGGTTGGCGCGGGTAGCACGCTCGAAATGATGAGTCGAGGCTCAATGGCGAAACCTCGCCTCTCCATCTAGTGATATGAATAGATGTATGGGCCTCTCTGCCCTCTCCATCATGTTTCCCACACATGGGATGATAGATCTTAAATCAAATTGAGCTCCGGTTCCACTCAAACTCCACCATTGTGAGGGCGACATATAACTCTACAGTGGCGAGTGTGCTAAACCATGGAGGTGAAGTGCGGATCCTCATCCTCTCTAGAGAGGATGAAATTGGTTCATTTGTAACTGGTGATCAGTAGGTACCTCCTCTACAACCCGATGTAGCGGCCTCCATCTCCTAATCAGTATGATCGCTTGATGCAATTTTTCTTTCTCCTCAGTGTCGGGTAGGATGAGTAAAAGAACTAGACCCAACTCAAAGGTGGAGGAAATCTCTATCAATGGAGCCTTACCCAGGGTGCCAAGAGTGGGTGCTAGCACTACTTGGGGCACGAAACCACGCAGAGCCTTGCAATCCTTGCTAAATGGTGGGACACACTTTCCTCTTTAATGAGGGGAGAAAGGGTAATTGATGATGATCGCTTTCATCATCACATCCTTGGTTGTGAGGGAGTGCCCTCACGGTGATCTTCACTCCCTTAAATCAATGGATAAGGTGGGTATGATCACGGAGATTGGCGATCCAAGGCCAAGTCCATTAAGGAAAGTGAACACAAACTTGTGAGCTTGCCATTTCTAATCATACAAAATTGAAATCAATTGTAGCATCGTGATGTCTGAGAATCAATATAGAAATGAGCTTGGATCATTTCTATTGATTCTGAATTTGAATTTAAAATTTGAACCACATCCAACATCTTGGAGTGTTAAGTGGGGTTCAAATGGATTAGAAAGATTTAGAAATTTGATTGGAAAGAGAATTTTGAATATGAATCCAACTTCAACAAATTTGGGTATGTTGAAAAATGGATTCAAATATTTTAGAAGATGCTTCCATAGGTTCATGTTTGAAATTGATTTTATTTGACCCTTTCCTTTAACAAATTTGGGTATGTTAAAGTAAAGGTCAATTAGTTTTGTTTTTGATTTAGTATTTTGGAATTTTACTCACTTAGCAAATTTGGGTATGCTAAGTGAAGTGTTCGAAAATAATTATTTCTTTTTTGTGAATTATTGTTGATTTTTAAAAATTGGAATTCCCACTTAGCAAATTTAGGTATGCTAAGTGAGGAACCCAAGTGTGTTTTATTTTTGAAAGATTTTTAAAATAGGATTCTAGCAAATTTGAGTATGCTAAGAAAATCCTAACGTGTTTCATTTATTTTGGATATTTTGATTTTTGAAAAAGTAGGATCTTTAGCAAATTTGGGTATGCTAAGGAAATCCTAGTGTGTTTTCTTTTTGTGATTTATTTTTTATTGAAAGTGGAGATATTACTTTATCAAATATGGTATGCTAAAGATGAAGTTCCACTTAATTTTTGGGAAATGGAAATTTCACTTAGCAAATTTGAGTATCCTAAATGAAATTCCAAAAGATGTGTTTAAAAAAATTTATGTTTTTGTTTTGTTTTGAAAATGGAAACTTCTTTTTAGCAAATTTGGTATCCTAAAGAGTGCAGTTCAAAAAGTGCTTGAGATTTTTTGGTTTTGAATTTGGAGACTTCACTTAGCAAATTTGATTATGCTAAATGAGGTTCCAAATGTGTTTGAAAATTTTTGGTTTTGAATTTGGAGACTTCATTTAGCAAATTTGAGTATGCTAAATGAAGTTCCAAATATGTTTGAAAACTTTTTGGTTTTGAATTTAGAGACTTTATTTAGTAAATTTGAGTATGCTAAATGAAGTTCCAAATGTGTTTGAATTTTGAAAATATGATTGTTAAGTTTTTATTTTTGAAAATAAGACTTCCAATCAACAAATTTGGGTATGTAGGAATGGAAGTCAATCTTATTTTTACAAAATGTTAAAATTTTGTTTTGTGTGTGATTATTGCTTTTTGAAAGAGGGGATTCCAACTTAATCATATATGGGATATGTTCAAGTGAGATTTCCAAATGATGTTATTTTTATTTGGGAATGAAATCTTCATTCAATAAATTTGAGTATATTAAATGAAGATGTTCATATGTGCTTTTGAAAAATTTAGTCTTGTTTGAAATTGAAACTTTCTTTGATAAGTGTGAGTGCATTGAATAGAAAGGTTCATGTGTGCTTTTGAGAGTTTTATTTTTAATTTTGATTTTTGGAAAGATGATTTTTCATTTTATCTTTGAAAAGGAAATCTTCATCAAAATGAACTGAGGGAAGATGTTCATTTGTGCTTTTGGAAAAGATTGTTAGTTTTATTTTTGAAGATTCCTACCTGTAATAATTATGAGAATTGTTAGATGAGGGTGATTGTTGACCTCACTTTTGGAGTGAGCTCTTGACCTCCTCTTCATAGACTTAGGACTCTTCTAGACACTAAGAACTCCTTAGTCATAAGACACTTCTAGTGATTAGATGAACACTTAACCTAAGCTTAGAAACTTAGAAGTGTTAATCATAAGATTAGACTATGCCTTAGGGCTTAATGAAATTACCTATCCTATAGCCTACACCCAATCTAAATACACTTTCTCAAATCAAACCCAAATTCAATTCTCAAACCACATCTCAAATTCAAATTCAAATTTCAAATATAATTTCAAATTTGACTCCAAATGATTGAAACCCAAAATCAAATTCAAATCCTAAGACCCTTCCTAAGCCATATGCACCACATTCATAAGCGTAGCCAAAACTCCCTTTGGATCAAATCAAACTTAATTGATTTCTTTATTGATCAATTATTCTTTCATTTATATTCACAAATATAAATGAAATCCAAATTCAAATGACCAAAATAATATTGAAAATCAAATACAAACTCAATCTAAGGCGTTTAAGCCAATTCTTTGGACTTAACTAAATTTTATCCAAATCAAGTCAAAATCAATTGATTCTCTCTCGAATCAATCATTCATTCAATTATTTATCCAAATATAAATAAAACCTATAATCATCAAACCAAATCGAAGCCAACCCAAGTCAAACCCAACCTAGCCCTTTTGACTTGAAATTTTCAAATGAGCCAAAATCCCTTAGACTCCAAATTGATTGCCGTTGAATTTATATTTCAATCTATGACTCATATATAAGTTCAACTAAACTCAAATCAAACCAAAACCAAACCAATTGACCCACTTAGATCCACTTGACCCAAAGTGACCTAAAGGACCCATTTGAGCTAACTTTCAATCCAACCCAAATTGGATTGAACTAAGCTCACCAAAACCTTCCACCATGATTGATCACCCTAGAATGATCAATTGCAATCAAAGGTTAAACCAAGTCTTAGTCATTTGACCAAGTCAACCCTTAGCCCAAATGAACTAAAACTAGCCAAAACTCATCCTACACCAAATTGATTAAAACTAATGATTTGAATCAACCTAAAATTAATATGTAAATATGACTTAACCACAAATTGAGCCAAACCAAGCCCAATTGGCCATTTGATCCAAGTTAATCTAAATTGGGTCAAATCATGATCTAACCCAAATTGATTGTAAATAATGGCTCAAATTCATTCCAAATTGATTATTGAACTTGACCAAAGCCATAATTGAGCCTAATTTGACCAATTAGTCAACTTGACCTAACCTAGCCCAAATTAGCCTAAAAGATTAATTTGGCCTAAATTCAAATTAAATCCAAATTAATTCAAACCAAAGACCACATTTATCTTCAATTACCCAATTGAACATGAATCAACCCATAACCCAAGCCAATTTGGCCAATTTTGATCAAATTGGTCAACTTGACCCGATATGATCCATATGACCCAAATTGAGCCAAATCCCTTGAAACCAAGTCATGACCCATTGGAGGCTAATCAAACCCAACCAAAACTCATTTGGGATTAGCCCAAAATAAATCCAACCTATTTAAATCCCTGATGGATCCTCCCCCACATAGGATTTCACCCAACATCATTTAATTCTCCCCCATCACATGCACTTAACTCCTCCCCGACATTTGCATTGAATAGAGCTGGTCATATAGCAGTAAGAGAGAACTTTGGAGCAAAAATCCGAAGTCCTAAATCAATCCATCATCCATGCCAACCACCCCAAGCAAGATGATAATACTTTGGAGCCAAAAAATTCAAAAATGGTGGATTTTCGGCTATTATAAAAGGAGGGGGAAATGAGATTCATTCCTCTTCCTCCCACCACTATTCAGCCCCCAAGAGCTCCCCAAAGCAAAAAAGGAACCCATCCCCCACCTCTTTGAGCCATTTTTGAGCTCAAAAAGATAAATAGAAGCTTTTATGGTGAGGCAACGGTGAACATTGGAGAAGACGACGTTCTAAAAGAAGGAAAAGGTTAAAAAGCATTCCAAAGCCTCCTCACATACCTAGGAGTTCTCTCGGATCTTCACCACCACCGGAAACCATCCCGGGTGAGGTAAAATTTACCAAACCATAGCCGGCCTTAGGATTCTTTATTTATGACAATTATTTATGCAATTTTAGGAATTTATCCTAGATAATCCTGTATTTTATATTTTATATCATCCCAATAATAAAATAGATTTTTTTTTTGGTGTGAATCGATGCAAAAACGGGTCCATTTGGACAAGTTTTCACTTAGAAATCCCATTTTTCTTTTAAAAAACTACTACTGTTCCCTTCTCGTAGCCTGGCCATGTCGGATCTGTGATTAGAGATCAAATGGCTCGGATCATGCGTGGATAGTTTGATGCGATATGGATCTTCTGTGCATGGTGCGATTGAACAACTCGAGATCACGCGGCGACGGCGGTCCGGCCTCTAGATCACGATCGATTTGGGCCTGATCATGTCGACGGTCAAACCGCGGTCACCAACCGTTCATGGTCTTCTCTCTGCGACATGGCACCGTGCACGCCATCACCTGCATCAATCGCGTCGGCGTTGTTACGTCCATGATTTTTCGATTTAAAAAATTAATTTAGATCATCAAAAATTTCAAAAATTTATAGAAAATAAAATACTTACCCAAAAATTGCAAATAAGTGCTCGTTGAATTTTCCTTTCCAAGAGAAATCCAACAAACCTAAAATCCCCAAATTTCATTGAGTATTTTGAGCTTAATTTGAGTTTTAGTAAAAATCAAATTTCATTAATTAAATCAAAAATACATGTCAGAATAAGTTGAAATTTTTAAGGATTGAAACTAAAATTAAAACGCACCTACCATAAAAATCTTGAGTGAAAATGACCTCTAGATTGGGAGAAATTAAATTTTGAAGTTCACATTATCCATTTTAATAAAATAAATCAAATAAAAAATTCATTTACAAAAAATCTTTAAAATGGCTTAAATCACTTCGATTGACATCTAAGACTCTTAAGAAAATAATGTAATTTTTTGAATCTTAATGAACCCCAAACAAATACTTAAGATTAAAGTTTAATCAATTAAAGACTTAGTTAAAATATAATCTAAAAATAATTTAAATATCAAAATCAAAATGAAATAACACTTAAGCAATCATTAATCAAACCTCAAATCAAAAAAATATCATCCTCCTAAGAAATTAAATTAAATATGATTAAACCTATTTAAATCAATAAAATTCAATTAAATGATTAAATTGTAAATCAAACTTAAAATTCAACAAATCTAGGAGAGTTTAACATGGGTCAAACTAGTATAACTAAACCTACACTAAGCATGGAGTCTTAATCATATGAAACTTCTTAATGAGCATAAATAAACTGAAACTAATTAATCATTAAATAAATTAAAAATCAAATTGATTAACAAACCTATTCAACATAATCATTTTATATTAATCAAATTAAATCAAATAAAGTTAAAGTAAACTTAATTAACATATGATTAAATCACATCCATTTGAAAAAAGATAATTAATTAACCATTAATACATAAGCCTAACAACTAAATCAAATATGAATGAAATTTAATGAACATAATAAATGAAGAAAATCAAACTCTATGATTATGAATAATCAAGTTTAATTGAAATAAAATAACAATTAAGTCACTTAATCTAATCAATTAATAATAATCCTTTAATCAAATCAAACTTAAGTAAAACACTTAACTAAATCAAATCACTCACATATGGAAATTAAGTCATTAATAAATAAATCTTTGATTAATCTAATGATTCAAAAAAAGTTTAATTACCCAATCAAACTTAATTAATTAAACATTTAATTAATGCAAACTTAATGAATTAATCATCTTAATAAATTAATTTTACATTAAAAATTAAACAAATCAAAATTAATCTACTAATTAATTTAATCACCTCTTAAATAAACTAATTAAAAATTAAATTTATCATATTAAACAGCTTAATCAAACATAAAATGCAATTAAATTAATCCCTAATTTAAACTTAAATCATCAAGTCATTAATTACATCATTAACCTAAATAAATATGAAATCAAATTAAAATTAAATAAATTTTATTTAATTTAATAATTAATCACACCCCTCAAACTAATTAAGTTGATCAAATTAATCATATTAAACCTAAACATCAAACATAAATACAATTAAATCCACAAATCTAAATTAAACATAAATCATTAATCATTAATTAATCTAATAAATATAAAACAAAATTAAAAATTAAATAAATCTTATTTAATTTAATAATTAACTTAAACACACTTGTTAATTAAATTAATTTCCCTTAAGCTAATCTAACTAAATAAATACCTAATTAATGCATACTTAATGAATTAATCCATCATCTTAATAAACCAAATTAATTTTATTAATTAAATTCAAATCAAACACTTAATTAATCTACTAATTAACTTATTCACACATCTTAAATAAGCTAATTGTCAATCAAATTAATCATATTAAACTTAATCAAACATAAATATAATTAAATACTAATCAAAACCTAAATTATTAAGTCATTAATTACAACATTAATCTAAACAAATATGAAATCAAATTGAAAATTAAACAAATCTTTAAAGTTAACATGAATATACTTTTAATTAAACTAATCACATAATCACATTGAACCTAAGTAAACCCATAGACTAATAAAGCTAATCAAATCAAATTAAATCAAATTAAATTAAATTAAGAAAGTCTCTCATCAATTTAATATGTAATCAAATCAAATCTCATTCAACCTACTTAAATAAGATAAACTAGTTAACTATCCAATTATGAAATCAAAATACAAACCAAACTTTGATAAACATGATGGATGGATGAGTATAAATAAAATCCTAATTAAAAGAATCAAACTCAATTAAAATCAAAATAAAATCTCAATTAATCTAATCGATCAAACTACATAAATGAACAATCAAATCAAATAAGCATAAAATTAAGTTAGATAACCATAATCAAAAAAATAATTAAATATTAATTTAAAAGGATATTGAATTATCAAGATTTAATTAAACCAAAATATCTAATATGAAATTATTCAATTAAAAACACATGAATTTAAACAAACTTAAACTTTATTAGAGATCAAGGCTATTGAATTATCAAGATTTAATTAAACCAAAACATCTAATCTGAAATTAATCAATCAAAAATACATGAATTTAAATAAACTTAAACTTCATTAGATATTAAAGATATTGAATTATCAAGATTTAATTAAACAAAAATATCTAATCAAATTAATCAATCACACATGAATTTAAATAAACTTAAACTTCATTAGATATTAAGGATATTGAATTATCGATGTAATTAAAAACATCAAATCAATCAATCAAATCCTTAAATAAAATCAAATTCTAAATTCTAAATCAAATCAAATTCAATTACATAAATTCAAATGGGCTAATTAAGATATTTAAGGACCTTAGTTAGACTCTTTAAGAGTTAGGATGTAGAATAGGGTGAGTTTTGTCTACAAATGGAATTCATTCTACTCTTCATTCTTGAAAACTTAAACATCACTTTAACCAAATAAAAGTGAAATAAAATGAAAAGTAAATCATTAAATCATTTAAATTGAAATCACCCAAAGGTAAAATTTAAAACAAATTCAAATTGAAATTGAAACTTAAACTAAAGCTAGTAAAGTCTTGCCACACAAAGCCCGCACATTAGAATACTAAGTCACCACTTCTAGTGCTAAGTTAGGGCGTTGTATGTATGATGTTGTGTTTTATTTTATGATGTAATTTTTTAGATTGGATGTTAGGGTGTATGTTTCGTAGATTGGATGTTAAGTCATTATTAGCCTAATCATATTTTCTACAGGGGGTTGTGCTTAAGGGGTCATATAATAAAAATATAAATGCATTTTCTGTGCAAGTTATTTAGCCCCTAAGTGTAACCCATGTTAGGATAGGTGGGCTTGGTTACCCATGTGTGAGGTGCTAAGTCCAAATTATTCATATAATTACTTAGGTTGTATGGTGCGTTTAGCTAATATTTGTTTTGCAAGTGTAGGTAGATTTACTCTTTTTATTTTTAATGTAATTTTGTATTAGGAATTAGGATTAGTATTATGGGGGATTAGGATGAGCAGTGGCTAGAAGGTTTAGTCCACAGGATGCCTGTGATGCCTTTGGAGCAAATCAAATCAAAAGAAGAGAAGGAAGAAATGAAGAAAAGAAGACCCCATAGCATATATTATTTTTGTAATCCGAATTATATGGGGTAGAGCTACCCATCTTTTTTCTCTTTTCGAGGTGTACGGTGGAACCCGACCACACTGGCCTTTTATTCTTTTACGATAGTCTATAAAATTATTTGATGTTGTGTTCAGATTGCGTGTTAGAATAACATGCTTTTCATAGTTTCTTTATGATTGATGCTTGAATGTGTGGCCTAGATGCGGTAGGCTCTTGGGATAAAATTAATTTTTCTACCCCAATTAACAACGCATAACTAAAATTGAAAATAACTCATAACCTCACCATAAAGCCTAGGAATTAAATAAAGATAATAAAATTTTTAACAACCCCTTAGCTGGATGAATGAATGTATAATATCATGCATGTCATATTCTTCCTCTTGTTAAGAGGGCTTTCATCTTTGCGAGAATGAACACGGAGAGCCTTTGATGGAAGAACACCCATTTTTCTCTTGATTTGGCCCATAATCAAGTCATCATGCATTTAGGCATACAATATCCCATAGCTTGTGTCAAAATAAAGAGTCCAAAAGAACCAAATAAATTTGATAAAATTTGCATTAGATTAAGTCATGAATTTATACCACTCATGCTTTAGTCTCTTAGGGAGTGAGTTTAAGGAATTAGTCTCCCTTCTAAATAAACAACAGCCTATCCATCTTGCAAAGCATAAGACTTGTCTACATGGATTTAAAGTGTAGGACGAGTTAATTGATAGCCACTTTAGGCAGTAATAAGTCCAGTAGTCTGGTGGTTTATTCTCTCTTGTGGATGTAAACCATATATCCATTTTTGCCTTAGATTTAGGTCATGCTTTGGCCCTCTCCAAAGCTCCCTAGATTTAGGATCTAAGGTAGATGTTTCCTTTGGGCTACAAGAATAAATCCTCACCTCTTAGGCATTTCCATAATCTTATGTTATGGAATTATAAGCCCTAGCAATCTAATAAGATGTCAACTCAAATAATTAACTCTCTTTAATTTTAAAATTATAAAGCCAAATTATAAGGTAGATTGGAATGCTTACTAGGCTTCCTAGTATCATGAGCATTTCCTACTTTCTCCCTTTAGATTCCAAAAATAAGTCTTCTCCTTGATCTATCCCATTTGATTTTTTATAAAATAATCCTTTGATAGTCTTAACCTTGAAATCTTTGGAGACCCTAATTATCTACTTTAATCGAGAGTATTCTTAAAGAATTCTCATTCCTTAGGATGTAATTAATTATGGAGGCTTACCTCTATAGGAAACTTAACGAACCTGACTTAAAATAAACTCTACTTTACTTTTTCATGTAAAGTAAGGGAATGATCTCTTATATTGAGATCATGCCTTAGGAGTCCTTATTAAGTGATTAGGTCCATTATAGGCTGGTGATTTTTATCTTTTGAGATAGTACATCATTCCTTAATATCATACTCATTCACTTTAATAAGTATCCTCTAAGATCTACGTAATGTCCCACATCTCAAAAAATAAACACCACAGTGATTTAAGAAAATTTTGTGGAAAATATTTTATTATGTGCATTTTTTGAAAGAGTGCTTTTTGAAAAGAAAGATTTTTATAAAAAAATTATTTTATCTTTATTATTTTAGAATGAACCTTTCCTTATCATAAAAATGATAAGAAGGAAGTCTTTAAATGTTTTCATTTTATTTAGATCATTTTATTTTTACCCATTGGAGAACTAAATGGGAGTTTTAAGACCAACACGGTGTGAGTTCCTAAAACCTAAAGATATTGGCTAGCTTAACTTCAGAATGATAAAAGCTAAGTGCCAGCAGAATGAAAGATAATCTTGAATTGCTACCAAAGTACAAACTCACTATTGATACTTGAAGACAACGATCATTTACCAAAGATGGAGAGAGGAACCATCCCCAGCGGAGTCGCCAGAAAAATTGGTGGTAAAAATTTTTAATTTCCTTTAAAGAATAAGATATGTACTTCCATCTCCACTCTATGCGGGATAAAATGAGGATGGAAAAATACATCTTATTTTTTATGCATTTTTTACATCACGTAGATTTGTAGATGTTCCTATTGAGGGTGATCGGGTATGACATTGAGGAAAGGTGTGCTATCTCGAAAGATAGAAGTCAACACCCTACAATAGACCTAATCACCTCAACAAGAACTCCTAAGGATAATGGGTCTGCATGTGTACCAAAGATTCTTCCCCTACTTTGCATAGAAAAGTAAAGTAGGATTTATTTTAAATCGAGTTTGTTAAGTTCCCTACATAAGCCCTCATAGTTATATCCTAAGGAAGATCCCTTAGAATACTCGATTAAGGTAAATGATCATTATCTAAAGATTTCAATAGGTAAGACTATCAATCGATTAGTTTATTTTAGAAGATCAAATGGGATTGATCAAAGAGAGGGAGTTATTATCAAAACAAAAGGAAGATAGTAGGAGATGCACAATGCTGGAAACCCACGAGCATCTCAAACTATCTATGATTGGGCTTTATATTTTAAATTGATTTAATTTTGAGTTGAATTTTTTATTAGAAATTTAGCTTATGATTCCATAACACAAGATTATGGAATGCCTAAGAGGTGAGGATTTATGCTTATGGCCCACAAAGAGGAGAAGCAACCTTAGAATCTAAATCCAGGGAGCTTTGGCAAGGGCTGAAAGCACAACCTAAGTTTAAGTCAAAAATGGGTAATTGGTTTGCCACCATAAGAGAGGCAAACCACCCTATTGTTTGGACTTATAATCGCCTAAGGGTGGCTACCAACTAACTCCTCCTACAATTTTAAATTCATGTAGGTAAGTCATATGCTTTATGCAAGATAGCTAGGCTATTATTTATTTAGAAAGAGACTAAGTTCTTAAACTAACTCCCTAAAGAGACTAGATCATGTAAGGGTATACTTCAAATGACCTAAATCTAATGCAAATTCATTACATTTTATTTTCATTTTGGACAATCATTTTGACTCTAATAGATTCATATGCCTAATGCATGACAAATGAGATTATTGGCCAAAAATAGCGAGAAGGGAGGAGGTGTGTTTCCACCATGGATCTCAAAGTCAAGCCAAGTTTCTCTGGCAAAAGGTGGAAGCCGTCCAATCAAGAGTAAAAATAATATGCACTTATGGATGATGTTATAAAAGAAGTACTCATCCAGCTAAGGAGTTGCTAATTCTTTTATCTTGATTTTTAGCCTAAGCTTTAGGTGAGTTTATGAGTTCTTTATTTTTAGTTTTGAATTTTTAAATTTGGTAGAAGATTTATTTTTCTCTAAGAGCCTAATCCACATACAGCCATACATAAAGCAAGGAAGAAACTAGAAAAAGGATGCCACTTAATGCACAAGCTAAACAAATCATCAATAAATTTATAAAGCTAATTGCAAAAGAATAAGAGGCCATTGTGGTCGGGTACCATCACAAAAACTTGAAAACAAATTGGGTAGCCGAGCTCCACCCTTATACAACATTGATTACAAATGAATTACATACAATTAAGCAAGGAACTCATTGTTATGGGGGTCTTCAAGTTTTATTTCTTCATTCTTCTTTTCTTCTTTCTTCTTTGGTTCTTTCTTTTGGATGGTTGGAAGGTGATTGCTCCAAAGGCTTCACATTGTACATAAGATGAGATCTTATGGCCAATGTTTATCCTAATTTCTATAATAATCATTCTAAAATCCTAATTATAAAAATTACATGAAAAGGAAAAGTAGATCTAGCTAATACCTGCAAAATAGAGATTAACTAAACAAATCATAAAAAATCCCAAGCATGTATATTGGACTTATCACCCCACACATGGGTGACTAAGTCCACTTGGCCTATTGGATTATGCTTAGGGTATAAGCACCTGCACAATAAAAAGTATTTATATTTTTATTTATCATAGCGCCCCTTAAGCACAATCCCCTACAGAAGACAATGGTTAGACTAAGATCGCCCTACCATTCATTCTATGCACATTCATCTTAACATCCAGACTAAAACATATATCACAAAATAAAAGTAAACATCAAATCATACACCGCCCTAACCTAAAGTTAGAAGTGGTGACTTAGCCTAATGTGTGTGTTTTAGAGGTTTGTGTGGTATGCTTAGCTATGGCTTTAAGTTAGAATTTTCTAAGTGTGGAGAATTTTAAACTTAGAGGAGGGTTTCATTTAAGTGATTTAATTATTTTGGGTTGATTTTATTTTATGTTTTTATTGGGTTCAAGTGAATCCTACAATTAATTACTAAGTTATAAAGAGAAGGAAAGAGAAGAGAACTTTTCTTTTCTTCCCTAACCTAAGTAATTTCTAAAGTGGATTCAAACTTTAGTTTTGTTTAGTGAATGTTTTATTATGTGTTTTAAGTAATCCTAAGTTTAGATAAACTCTAAACAAACCCACTCAAAAGAAAGGCATTTTAAGATTAATTAAAATGAACTAAATTCACAAAACATACATCACTTCATGTCTTTCCCAACATGTATAACATGCATATGAATGAGTCCTAAACATATCTATACATACAAATGGGAATGTTTAGCACACTTTATGATGCATGGTAAGTAATTTATTTAAGAAAATTTAAATATTTATGATGCATGATTTTCATTAAGTAGCAAAGGGGTTTCTTATCCAATTTCACATGCACATGAATGTATGAAAGGCATAAGTGAGTTATTAACTGTAAGGTGTATACAAGAACTACTTAGGGCTACATAAAGCCTCATAATTTGGGTTTTCCAAACTAATATACCACTTTCCTTAAATACAAGCATGTGTACAAAAGAAATGAATGGAATAGAAAGAATGCAAAAGTTTATGTTGGTCGATTTATTTTTGTTTATACAATTTATATGTACAACTATAGGTATCCTTATTAAGTAATAGCATAGGAATGAATAGGATATAGAATTAGGCAAGTGTTAGGTTCTTTTCAAATGAACTATACACTTTACCAAATCCTATTCAAAACTATGCTAATAGAGAGGAGAAGGAAAACTTATGCTAAGCACATCTTTATATTTTTCTCACATGCAAACTTATAAGTAAGATATAAGTAACACACTTTCAATTTTGATAATTGATTCATATATTTTGAAAATAATTTGAATTTAATAGTGATAATATCCACTCATATTCTTACTTTAGCCAACACATGCAATTTGACATAAAGGAAACATTTTCATTTTAAATTTGATTTTTGAAAAGCATGAATGTATGAAACCATATGACACATTTTTAGCATGTTTGGGAAGAACTAAAGCAATGAAATCATGTAAACACATTCACTTTAATTAATTTCAAAAGATAATCTCATGAAATAAGAAAGCTTGAAGTAAATCAAAGTTTATTTAATATGATTTTGGTTTGATTTTGAATTTGATTTAATTTTAAAATATGAAGTGAGTTTATTCTATTCACATGTGTTTGATATTTTGTTCAATTTTTAGATGATTAGATTCATTTTATATTTTGATTAGGTTAAGGTATGAATTAAGCATGTTAATTACCCCTTACCTACACCACCTTAGCATAGTTAATCAAATAATTATGAGCCAATGAGATGACATAAAACCTCACAAGGAATTTAAATTTTCAATGCACCTAGGAAGAAAGGCCTAATGCAATTTGGCTCATGATTAATGATTAATTAAGCAAAGGGTTTAACTTAAGTAATTTCAAAACACCCCTCACACATATGAGTTGAATTTTGATTTCTTAATTGAACTTAGGCTCTTGAACACCTAAGCATCTACCCCAAGTAGATTAATTGAGTTATGGAAAGTTTTAGAATTTTAAGAAATTAATTAAGAGGGTAATTAGTGAATTAGCCCTTAATTAAGAGAGGATTAAGAAAGAAAAGGGGTTTAAGGAATAGCTTAGGGGAAATGCCCCAAAATTATTCTAAACCTCTATTCAATGAAACACACCTAATCAACTTCAACAAAGGATTAAACCACTAATCAAACCTTAATTAACCTTAATTACATTAAGGGGTAATTAGAAATGAATTAGCAATTTCCCAATTAAGCCACCAATAAATCCCAAGAAAATTAGGGAGAAGTCATCCCCAAAATACACTCAAGAAGTTTAGCAATACTAGTGATTAATTAAAGGGTAATTAGAAAATTAAGATTTCCAATAAAACCCAAATTCGAGAAAGAACTATTCAAAATCAATTAAATTTTAGAATATTCTATGTTCAATTATCTTTCTAATGCAATTTATTTCATATTTTTCTATTTTTAGATTGAGATATGAATTTTAGAAGTTTAGGTAATTAATTAGAATTATTTAAACCCTAATTAAATCCTTTAATCCTACACATACACATGCATAACATGACATCTTTTACATGTGGCGCTATGGCTACTTAAACATCCCATCATAGTGCCACATGGTGGTGACTTTATGCGCTTTTCCCTCAGCCATCCCATCAAGGATCGGACGGCTGAGATTAAAGCCTTGGATCAGAGGGGATAAAATTAAATATAAAGCATCTTTTAATCTCAGTTGTCCATCCAAAATGTGTGGATGGATGGCCAGAGATCCTTCCCTAATCTCCCCTATGAAAAATGGGGATCGTCCACTTTCAAAGAGAAGATCGAGCTCGATCGAGCTCGGATTGGATTGAAAATCAACCCACACCATCTAAACCTAATGACAAGCACATTTAACAGTCAAAATTCCATGGGATTAAAATTTCTTTCATGAAGTTCCACAGCACATTAAGTTTAATGGATGAAAAATGGCATACCTCACTAGAGGTGATCACCAGTGCTTGATTTCCTTGGAGAAGTTTTGTCTGGTTGAGATGAAGCTTTGGTGAAAGTTTGAAAGGCTGAGGTTGAGTGGATCTTCTTATGGGTACCTCCTCCTTAGCTTGAGCTTAGTTTTGATTGAATTGGATCTCCCCTTACTTCAAGAACTTGGAAGAGAGCTTGGGTGCACTCAACTTGGTCCTCTGATGAAGCTTGAAGAGGGAATTGAGTGGAGTTTGAGTGTGGAGAAAGTTTGCAATGCAATGGACCTCCCCCATTTTCAAATGATAAAAATTGAGAAAAGCTAAATTCAATCTCCCTATAGGAAGCTTAGGATCACTTGAAAATGGCTCCTATGACTCTCTAGGCTTCAATTGACAATGGCTCTACTAGAATTGAAGTGAATTAGGGGGAGTATATCTCCCCTAATGTCAATCAAACGGTTGAAGCTTCACTTATCATTTTGGATCAATTGCCCTAATTGAAAGGATTGTTTGAGCTGTTAGAGGTTCCATGTGATTCATTTTAGGTCAGTGGATTTTTGAAGTCCCCATGTGCTCCATTTGAGGGGAGGCATGATTCCCATGTGACCATTTCCATGCACATGGTTGGTTTGGCTCAAGTTACTAACCAAACCCATTGGGTTGGGTGCACCACTCCCTAGTGTCACTTGACTCATTAGAGAGTATCAAGTAGGTATGAAGAGGGTTTGACCAAATTCCAAGTGAATTGGCCAAAATTTTATTCTATGGCCTAGGGTAAAATGGTCATTTGCTAATTTTTGAATTTGATATGTTAGGTATGTTGAGAAAATAGGTTTGGCCAAGTTTCATTGGATTTGGAGTTCATTTGGTATGGTTTGGCTCATGTTGACCCATTTAGGTCAAAATGGGTCAACTTGGGTCAAGTTGACCAATTGACCAAATTGGGTCAAACCAAGGGTTGGGTCAAGTTCATATGACCATTTGAAATATTTTGGTGGCTTTGGTTTGATTCAATTTGGTTTAAGTTTGAATTTGGTTCATATGACTTCATTTAGGTCAAATGGGTCAAGTTGACCAATTTGACCCATTTGACCTATTTGAGCTAGGTCATGGGTAGGTTTAGGTTTGATTGGTCATATGAAGTGGATTGATATCTTTGCTTCCAATCAATTTTGGTTAAGTTTGATTTTGGCTCAATATGACCCTTTAGGTCAAGTTGGGTTCAAGGTCAATTCTAGGTTAGGTCTAGTTGGCCAATTGAGGCTTTGGTCAAGTTCAACAAGTGATTTAGAATGAACTTGACCCATTGGTTTCAATCAATTTGGCTTAGATCAAGTTTTGACATATTTTGACTTTTAGGTCAAGTTGGGTCAACTTGGGTCAAGTGGCCAATTGGGCTAGGTTAGGCTCAAATGTTGACTTGGTCAAGTTCAAACATTGGTCATGAATGAACTTAGATCATTGGTTTCAATCAATTTGGCCTATGGTGGATTTTGGCTATGTTATATTTCATTTTGGCTAAGTGTTGACTTGGTCAACCCTTAGGTTTGACTTGGTTTGACCCAATTTGAGTGATTGATCATCTCATGATGATTGTTGATCATGATGAGAGGCATAGGTGAGTTTGATTCAATCCAATTTGATTAGGATTAGAATTTGGCTCAATATGAGTACTTTAGGTCACTTTGGGTTAAGTGCCTAAGTGGGTCAAATGGCTTGATCAAAGCTTGATTTGAGTTTGATTGAACTTGTATATGGACTTATGATTGAAATATAAATCCATTTGCAAGTGGTTTGAAGTCAAATGGGTTTTGATTCATTTGAAAATTTCAAGTTCAAAGGGTGAACATGAAATGGATTTTGGCTTGATCTTTGAATTGAGTTTTGATTAAGTGATTGAAGTTTGTATTTATATTTGGATTCATGATTGAAGGATTGATTGAATCATGAAGGAAAATCAAGAGTTTAGCTTGATTTGAAGTTGATTTAGCTAAGTTCAAGATTTTGACTTGTAAGGTTTAGGTTGGATTTTGGATGAGTTTCAGTTTGATTTTTGGATTTAGTTTAATTGTTTGAATTTATATTTCATTTATAAATGTGAATATAAATGAGAATATAAATGGGTTATGAGAAAATTTTAAGGATTTGAAGTGATTTGATCATGATCTAAGCTAAGTCCTTAAGAGGAAATTTGAAGGACTTAGGAAATTTTGGAGTTTTGGACTTGAGTTTTGAGTTTAGTTTGATTGATTTGAATTTATATTTCATTTATATATATGAATATAAATGAGAATTTAAATGAGTTATGAGAAAATTTCATGATTTGAATTGATTTTTTATTTGATTTAGGCTAAGTCCTTAAGAGAAAAATTAAGGACTTAAGAATGATTTTGAATTAGGGATTTGAATTTTGGATTTAGTTTGATTGATTTAAATTTATATTTCATTTATATATGTGAATATAAATGAGAAAATAAATTATAAGAAAATTTCAAGGATTTGATTTGATTTGAAGATGATTTTGGCTAAGTCCTTAAGAGAGGATTAAGAACTTAGGAAAAATTTGGAATTTGAAATTTCATTCATGTGTTTTAATCATGATTTCAATATATGATTTAGTTTGGAGAAAATCAAATAAGATTGATTTGGAGTTTGACTTGAAGGAAGGAAGAGGAGTGGTTCAAGCTAAGTAGGCAAATTTTCTAACACCCCTAAGGCATGACTCTTTCCTGGCTATTCTAGTGAGTGTCCACAATCACTAGATGTGTCTTAAGACAAGCTCCCTTAAGAGACTAAGTCATGTCTAAGATGGAGGTTGAGAGCCCATCCCAAAAATAAGGTCAACAAGGTCGTGATCATATGGGAGCTTCCTCTGAGATCTGAACCTTGAGGAGTGGAAGGAGGGACTTGGGCTGACAATGGATGGGGGAAGTGGTGTGATGGGGGTTCTACTACCCTTAGAGCTCTCCTATTGGTGGTGTAGTATTATGCGTTTGACCCAGTGGCTGATTAAATCAACAAGGGTGGATTACTGGCGTGCCTCCATCTCTCCCTCTTTGCTGAGGATAACCTTAGTCTCGGTGGCCCTCTCTCTATGGATCTGGAAACTAATGCTCCTAGGGATCACATTCCTTGTTGAATAATGTGACTAGCATCCGTGGCTCTGACCAAGAAAAAGAAGCGTCACAGGCTTAGGTTTCCTCCTATGGTACCTCATAGTAAGATGGTGGTGGAAAGATGCAACAATCCTTGTCCTCCTCTCCATAGAGATAAAATCTACTCAACAAAGGGAGACCTCTCAGGAGAACTCCTATATGTGATCAAGTCTACCTCCCTGGCCACTCTCTCATGGTGTCGCGTGATCTTCTTATTTATGTTGCGGCATTAGGTGTGGGAGAGCGGTGTGATGTGAGAGCTGGAACCTATGGTGTTTATTTTTTATTAATGTGTGTATGGGGTGGGGGACACCAAGATCCATGTACTTATTGGTGATGAATATTGAAATAGTATATTATCTCAAAGATAGAAGTCACTACCCTACATGGACTAATCACTATAAAGACTCTAAAATGATGGGTCTTCTAATATACTATAGATTTTTTTTCCTACTTTACATGGATGAATAAAGTGGGATTTATTTAGACCAAGTTCTAAAGTTCCCTATGGGGGCAAGCCCCCATAATTAATTACATCTTAAGGAAAGTGAATCTCTTAAGAATACTCTCAATTAAAGTAGGCAATTGTTGTCTCCAAAGAATTCAAAGATAAGACTATCAACAAATTGGTTGTGTTTTAGAAAATCAAGTGGGATGGATCAAATAGGGAAGAGTTATTATCGAAACTAAAGGAGATGAGTAGGGAGCGCTCATGATAGTAGGAAGCTTAGTGAGCACTTCAATCTATCCTATGGTTGGGCTTTTTATATATTTAAAATTAATGAGATTTATTTATTTGAGTTACAATTTTATTTGCTAGAGCTTATAATCCATCAACACAAGATTATAGAAATGCCTGAGAGGTGAGGATTAATGCTTGTAGCTCGCAGGAAATAATAACCTCATATCCTAAATCTAAGGAGCTTTGGTGAGGGCCAAAGCATAACCTAAATCTAAGGCTAAAGTGGGTATATGATTTATCTCCACAAGAGAGAGTAAATCACCCGATTGTTGGACTTATTACCATCTGGAGTGACAGCTAGCTAACTCCTCCTACACTTTAAATCCATGTATGCAAGTCATATGCTTTTACAAGATGGCTAGGTTGTTATCATTTAGAAAAGAAACTAAGTCCTTAAACTCACTCCCTAAGAGACTAAAGCATGAGGGGTATGAATAATGACTTACTATAATACAAATTTTTATCAAATTTTATTTAATTTGGGACTTTTTATTTTGACAGAGACTATAGGATTTTGTATGCCTAAATGTATGAGAAGTTGATTATGGGCCAAATAAAAAGGGAAAAAGGTGTTCTTCCATCATAGACTCTCGAAGGTTAAGCCTTACTATCTAGAAGATGGAAGCCCCTCTTAACAAGTGAAATAAGATGATTATGCATGATATTAAACATACAACATCCATTAAGGGTTACTAAATATTTTGTTATCTTGATTTAATGCTAAGCATTTATATGAGGTTATGAGTTATTTTAGAGGTTTAGTTATGAGTTATTAGTTTGGGTAGAAAATTATTTTTTATCTAGAATAATCGCATCCAGCCATACAATAATCACCAATCATAAAAATAAACTATGAAAAGGTTTGCTTTTTTTAATGCACAATAAACATCAAATAATTTTATAAAGTTATTATAAAGAATAAAAGGCCTATGTTGCTACCTGACAAAAAAAAGAAATGTGGGTAGCCATCTCTACCCTTATACAACATTACAAGAGAATAATTTACAAATGATGAATGTTATAGGGGTCTTCATTCCTCATTCTTCATTATTCATCTCTTCATCTTTCATTTCTTCATATGATTTGCTTTATTTCTTTCTTCCTTTTGGCTTGACTTGGATGTGTTTGCTACAAGCATATGGTATAAGACTTGGTCTTACAACTAATGCTCATCCTAATCCCCATAACATTTATCTAATCCTAATGCAAATGATATTAAAGAAGAGAAAGTAAATCTAGCTACACCTAAAATGTATTAAACACCATACAACCCTTCTGTTATATGAATAATTTGGACTTAACACCGCACATGGGTAACCACTAACTTGGATTATGCTTAGGGGCATAAGCAACCCACAACAAAAAAATATTTATATTTTATTACAATTAAAGCACAACCCTATAAAAAACATGATTAGGCTAATATTGACCTAAATCCACTATACTACCCCACATCACATCAGTCTCTACAATACATCAAATAAGCATACATCAAACCATACCTAACATAAAGCTAGAAGCGTGACTTAATCTGTGTGTGCATTAAAGCTTGTGTGGTATGTTCTAACTAAACTTTAGAGTTATAATTTTGTTAAGTAAGGATTTAATTTATAAAGGGTTGATTTCTCTTTAAGTGATTTAATTGATTTGAATATTTTACTTAATTTTTCTTTTTTTCCATGGCCTACCAACAAAGTGTTATGAAGAGAAGAAAGAGAGGAACCTCTCTTTCATCCCTACCTTAAGTCACTATTAAAGTTAATTAATCAATTTCCTTTAGTGAATGGCTTATTACATGTTTTAATCAATCCTAAGTTTAGGTTCACTCTAAATTACCTTATTAATAAGAAAGGCATCATAAGATTAATTAGAATGAATTACTATCATATAACACATGTTTATTCATTTCTTTCCATCATATATATAATGCATATGATTAAATCTTAAGCGTACTTATATATACAATGTATGTCTTAGTACACTTAAATGATGAATGCAAATAAGTGTGTTTGGAATTTAAATATTTCATTTGATTGAATTATGAATGCATGTCCTTTTTAATAGAAAAATGAATTTTTCATCCATTAGCTAAGAACACATTCACACATATAAAATTTTTAAGTGAGTACATCGCCATTATTCTATACCAGGGGCGTAAGGTACAAGACCTACTTAGGACTACTTAAAGCCTCGCAGCCCTGGGATGTCCAAACTAATATATCACTTTTCTTATATACATATAGATGTATAAGCAACTATAAGAATAGAAAAACCCATGCAAAAGTTGTGTTTGATTTAAGATTCTTATTCATTGGTCATATCATACATACATATGTATAAGAGCTTTAAGTGAGTACGACGCCATTGTTCTACACCAGAGGCGTAAGGTATGGCTACTTAAAGCCTCACAGCCCTGGGATGTCTAGACTAATATACCACTTTTCTCATATACATGTGAATGTATAAAAAAGAACCAAGAGAGAATGCAAAGTCATATTTGATTTGATTATATGATTTACATAATATGAAATTCTTACTAAGTCTTAGCATGGAGATGGGAGTAGATTTAGAGAAAAATGTTGTATTCTTTTCAAATGAACTATACATTTATAAATCCCATGCAAATCCATATAAGATAAGGAAAGAGAGCTTCATATTGCATATCTTATATTATCACATATGCAAACTTATAGATATTTGTAATTAACATCACTCCATATATTATAATTGATTTATGGGCTTTTGAAGATAACTTTTGATTTAATAGTAATAATAGCCACACCTATTTTAAATTTAAATCAACACATGCAATTTGACATAAAAGAAACTATTTCATTTAGTTAATTTTAAAACAAATGAATGCATGATTACACATGGAAAGCAAATTAACATGATTGGAAAGAAATAAATACATAAGCACATGATCTCATTCATTCCAATTAATTCTAAGGATAATCATATACTAAATAAGACTACTTAAAATAAACCAAAGTTCTTTTAATTTTAATTTTGAGTTTGATTTGATTTAAAATTAAGAGGTTTGCTAATCTAATCTTCCCCATGTATGAGTTAATTTGGTTTAATGAAGAAGTAATAAAGTTGATTTTATGGTTTAAATAGATTAAGGTATGAATTAAGCTAATTAATTAACCCTTACCTACATCACCTTAAGTTAATTAACTAATTAATAATTATCCAATATGATATGCAACCACATGAAAAGTAAATTTGCAATGCTTTTAATAAATGAAAGTGGCCTAATGCAATTGGCTCATGATTAATAGTTAATTGGACTTAAAGGAACACTTAACTACTATTATAATTTTTTCACACATGTGAGCTAACCATAATTTCAATATCCCCCACTTTGGGTTATTAAACACCTAAAGAGCTACCCAAGATTAATTAAGGGTTGCTTAGGTGTGAAGTGAATTTTATTGAGTTAATCAAGCTTATTAATTAATTGATTAAATTCTTTGATTATATTTTGATTAGAATGATGGAATTAACTTGGAAAGGGATCAAGGACAAGAATACCCGTAAGTCACTTCAAACACTCAATTGGGCTCGATTTTTTATCTTGTAGATTAATTAATTATTAATTATCTCATTAATCATTAACTAATCAAATTCCAAAAATGAAGAAAACTTAGAAAATGAATTAGGAAAGTATCCCAACACATTCTCTAAGCTCCCTTATCAGAGGTAATTAGGCTTAAAATTTAAATCACTGTTCATTCACTAATTATCACTAACTAAATAAAGAAAGTGATTAAGGCTTAATCAATTGATTTTTTTAATTAAGAAACTAATAAAAATCCCAAAAAATGCAGAAGGCAGAGGTCATCCCCCCAAACATCCACAAAAAGCTGGAGATCAATTGGGTAATTTATTAAGAAATAATTAATGTAATTAGATTTCTAATTAAACCTTAATTAAGCCAAAATTATTATTCAAAAAAATGAGAGAGGCAGAGGTCATCCCCCCAAACATCTATAAAAAATGTATTTTTTAAATTTTTCTAGGATTAGTTATGATTTTTAGAAGTTTCAGGCTTAAAATGGATTAATTAGGCCTAATTAAAGCCTTAATCTCGTCGGGCCATGTGACATTTGATGTGGTGCACTGACGTGGTGTGCTTTCCACATTGCACGATGGGAGTGGCTATTTAAGTTGTCACATCGGTAACTTCGGATGGAGCAAGCGATAACTCCGTGACGTCGATCGATCAAGCGGCCACATGCATGATTCCAAAAGGGTAAAGAGGGGTTCTATGCGTGATCATATCAGTGCCATTCATTCTAATCACATGAAATGGACAGTCTGTGGTCTGTCTCCTCCCGAGCGGCAATCAATGGATACCGTCCATTGATTATCACTCAATCCAAGCTCACTCGAGCTCGGATGGAGATGAAATTGATCCCACACCTTCGGGAAAGCATAACAAACACATCTAACAGTGAAAATCACATGAGACACAAGTTTCCTTCATAAAGGACCAACCTATTTTGAGCTAAAGATTGATTTTAATGGCATACCTCATTAGAGCTTGTGACCAAAGGTTCCAATAATTAAGGAAGCTTCATTTGGTAGAAATAAATCCCTATTGAGCCGCACGAGCCTTGATTTGGTGTAGTTTGCTTGGAAGACCAATCCACGACATGTAAGAAATCATTCTTGATCGAACTCCACCCTCTCACCGTTAGGAAGCTTGGGAAATGATTCATTTCGGCTCGTCTATGTCTAAGGATGGTGTGTACAAAATTAATTCCACTTTGGATGCGAAATGGGGAAATGGGAATCACTGGTTTGCTCCCCTATTTTGGTTTTACATAAAACTGAAAATGGATATTTTGGGGAGCTCGAGAAATGCAAGGGGAGGCATTGGGATCTCGTTTCTTGGCTATTAGGGTTGAATCGAGTGTGTGACTATGAATTTGAGTGAGAATGAGGGGGGATACCCCCTCCTTCCTTGGCTTAGATAGTGGCGATGGTTTCAGCTTTGTGGATCAATGGCTGAGATGGGGAGCTCATTTTGGGCAGAGAATCATTCCACTTGGCCTCACATGAGTGGATGAAGGGTGGGTGGCTGCCATGGGAGTAGTGGGTGTCCTTGGTGGTTTGAAATGCTCCAATGGAAATGGGGAGGTGATTTCACCTCCCCTTGAGTCATGGCCGACCTAACCACCTTTTGGTCAGGTCAGCCATGGTCCTTGGTGCCTAAGTGGACCTATGAATGGGTGTCAAGTGGACAAGGGAGGAAATGATCAAATATGCATGTGTCTTATCTCATGGGATGCCCTAGACCTAAGGGAAAAGTGGTCATTTGGCTATAGGTTTGATTTGGGCAGATTTAGGATGGGTCAAAAGTGGGTTAGCCTAAATTTTAAGTTATTTGGAGTTTAATTGGTTCGATTTGGCTTGATTTGACCTTTTTAGGTCAAATTGGGTTAGGTTGGGTCAAGTTGACTAATTGGATAAATTGGGTCAAACCAAGGGTTGGGTTAAGTGCACATGACTATTTGGAGTATATTGGTGACATTGGCTTGGTTCAATTTGCTTTGGATTTGATTTTGGCTCATTCGGGTTCATATAGGTCAAATGGATCAAGTTGACTAATTTGGCCAATTTGACCAAATTAACTAAATTTGGTTGGGTTAGGTCTTCAGTCAAGTTCAATTGGCTAATTGAAAATGATTGTAGGCTTTGGTTTAGTTTAATTTAGATTTTTTCCAATTTGGGCTAGGTTGGGTCAAGTTGACCAATTGGTCAACTTAGGCTCAATTATGGCTTTGGTCAAGTTCAATAAGTGATTTGGAATGAACTTGATCCATTGGTTGCAATCAATTTGTATTAGATTATGATTAGACCTATTTTGAATTTTTAGGCCAATTTGGGTCAACTTGGGTCAAATGGCCAATTAGGCTTGGTTTGGCTTAAGTGAGGGTTTGGTCATGTTCAATCATTGATTATGAGTTGGTTTGAATCAATGATTTTAATCAATTTGACATATGGTGGATTTTGGCTAGTTTGGGTTTCATTTAGGCTAAATGTTGACTTGGTGAAAGGCTAGGTTTGACTTGGTTTGACCCAATTCAAGGTGATTGGTCACCCTAGGGTGATTGTTGGTTATGTTGTGAGGTTTAGATGGGCTTAGTTCAATCCAATTGTGTTAGATTGGCTCAGAAGGTCTTTAGGTCACTTTAGGTCAAGTGGACCTAAATGGGACAATTGGCTTGATCATGGCTTGATTTAAGTTTAGTTGAACTCACACATGAGCCTAGGATTGAAATATAAATCCAATTGCAATTGGTTTGGAGCCAAATGAGTTTTGGTTCATATGATAACTTCAAGCCAAAAGGGTTAACATAGACTTGACTTGGGTTAACTTGGGCTTGGTTTGATAATGGTGGTTTATGTTTATATTTGGGTCAATGATTATAGGAATGATTAAATCATGAAGGAATCCATGAGTTTTGAATTAGTTTGGGTATCATTTAGCCAAGTTCAAGAATTTGGCTAAAAGGGCTAAAATTGGGAATATGATTTAATTTGGGTTTGGTTTTGGCCATTTAAATTTATATTTCATTTATATTTATGAACATAAATGAAGATATAAATGGTTCATGAGAAAATCACTTGAGTTTAGAGTGATTTGGAAGCAAATTTGATTAAACTTATGGAGGTGGGTCCATAAGGCTTAAGAAAGGTCTTAATTTAGTTCAGTTTATTTTGATTTGATTTGGAGTGTTTAAACTTTGACTTCATTTATATTTATGAATATAAATGAAGGAATGATTGATTTACGAATAAATCAACCAAATTTGATTTGGTTTAAAGGGGATTTTTGCTAAGCATATGAAGGTGATTCATATGGCTTAAGAAGGGATTTTGAAATTTGAATTTGATTATGGGCTTCAATCACCTGGAGTTTAAAATTGATTTACGATTTAAAATTTGATTTTAGATTGAATTTGATAATTGAGAAAATCAATTGGATTGGGGTTGATTTGAAGTTGGTTAAGGCTAAGTCCATAAGATAAAATGAAAGGGCTTAGGATGGGATTTGGAGTTTGAATTTAATCATGGGTTTCAATCATTTGATTGTTAGATTTGAGTTTGGAATTTAGATTTTAATTTGAGGTTTGGTTTGGAAGAAGGAATCAAGGATTGGGTTTAGGCTATAGGGTAGGCAAGTCCTTCTAAATCCTTAAGGCATAACTTATTCCTATGGCTAACTCTTCTAAGTCTCTAAGGTTAGGTTAAGCATTCACCTAATCACTAGAAGTGTCTTAAGACTAAGGAACTCTTACTGTCTATAAGAGTCCTAGATCTATGATGAGTAGTTGAAAGCTCACTCAAAGTGAGGTCCATGGGAGACTATCTCATATGCTTGAGACTTTTCTCTTTAAGGGAGGAGGAGGTAACGGCTGCTGAAACACTGTATATTGAATTTGCACTTCTGGTGGGACCACCGTCTTCCCTTTAGAGAAGGAAACTTGGGGTCGAACTCAACTTCAAAGTGGAGGAGTGGCTTCTGCCCTGCCTCCTCCTCCCTGCTGACAGTTGTGAGGGCTGCCCCCTCATAGGTAATCCTAACCCCCTCGAAGCCATGGCCAAAGTAAATCAGGTGGGTGGCCTCAGTTGTGGCGAGATTGGCCTGATCCAAGGCCAAGTCTACAGGAGGAAAGAAAATAAACTTGCTAGGAGCCATAGCAAGTATAGCGGAGGCTGACTACTCGATATCTCTACATGTGAAAATATAACTGAATCAGACTTTGACCTTCATATTTTTCTTCAATCACTATTTCTGATTTGAACCCACACTCAATAAATTTAGGTATACTAAGTGGGGTTTATTTATTTGGAGAGATTTAGAATTTTGAAGAGAGACTTTGCCATAAGAATTGGTTTGTTGATTTTGGAACCTTCATCCAATAAATTAGGATATGTTGAATGAGGCTCCTCCATTTGGAGAGAATTTTGGAGATGATTTTGTTTTTCTAATCCTTTGTTTTGAGATTTTGATTTTGGAGCTTTCACTTAATAAATTTGGGTATGCTAAGAGAGATCCAAGTGCATGTTTGAAAATGTTTTTAAAAATATCTTTGTTGTTTTCGATGATTGTTTGTCATGTATTTGATTTATTTTGATTGACAATAGGATCTTTACTTAGCAAATTTAGGTATACTAAGTGAAACCTAATGTGTTTAATGTATTTTGATTTTATTTTGAAAAATGAAACCCTTACTTAACAAATTTGGTATGTTAAGTAGGGATCAAGTGTGTTTAATATTTTTGAAAGTGAGATTATTTCCTAACAAATGTGGTATGTTAAGTAAGATCCAAAATATTTGATGTTTTATTTTGTTTTGAAAAGTGAAACCCTTACTTAACAAATTTATTATGTTAAGCAGGGGCTCTTACTTAACAAATGTAGTATGTTGAGTAAGGTCCAAAAATGTGTTTGAGTTTAATTCCAAAGTGGGATTCTTACCTAACAAATATGGTATGTTAAGTAAGTGTGACTTGGTATTTGTTTTATTTTGAAAGACGTGAACTCTCATTTAACAAATTTGGTATGTTAAATGGAGTTCAATTTGATTTTCATGAAGATGACTGGTTTTATAAAAAGGAAATTTTCATTCAAAAAATTTGTGTATGTCAAATGGAATTCAATTGTGTTTAATTTGTTTGTATTTGAAAAAGAGAACTCCACTTAGCAAATGTGGGTATGTTAAGCAGAGTCCAATTTGTTTTGATTTTTTTAAAAAAAAGGAGAATTCTCATTTGATAAGTTTAGGTGTGTCAAACGAAATTTAAATGTGCGTTGATTTTTCATAATTTTGAAAGATGGTACTCTACTTAGCAAATGTGCGTATGCTAAGTAGGATCCAATATGTTTCGGTTTTTAAAAATGGAAACTATACTTAGCAATTTTAAGTATACTAAATGAAGTTCAATTATTTGTGTGCGGTTGCTTGTCAAAAAAGAACTCTCATTTGGCAATTTTGGGTATACCAAATGAGATTCAAAATATATATCTTGATTTTGTGTGTAATATTGCTTTTCAAAAGAGGAGAACTTTTACTTAACAAATTTGGATATGTTAAGTAAGGTTCAATTATATGTTAATTTTTATTTTATTTTTATTTTAAAAATGGAACTCCATTTAACAAATTTGGGTATGTTAAATGGAGTTGGTTAATTGATTTTATTTTAAGAAATGTGCTTTTTGAAAATCTTTGAAAGGGATTTTGATGATTGTAAATTTGATTTTGATTTTTGAAAGAGGACCCTCATTTAACAAATTTAGGTATGTTAAATGAGGTTTGATTGTATTTTATTATAAAGAGATTTGAAAATTTTTATGTTTGTTCAAACTTCATGTGGAGTGAATGAATTTAAAAATGATTTTGTTTAGGA
Source organism: Cymbidium sinense (assembly GCA_021442155.1). NCBI lineage: Eukaryota > Viridiplantae > Streptophyta > Magnoliopsida > Asparagales > Orchidaceae > Cymbidium > Cymbidium sinense. The sequence goes on from CM038217.1 coordinate 9,891,630, forward strand.
AAAGTGCTTTTGAAAATATTTTGCAAAAGACTTTATTTATTTTAGTTTAAGTTTTCTTAAATGTGGGATAAACCTTACCTCACCAAGCTAGTGGTAAAGAGGTTCAAAATTTTGTATTTTGTTATTTCCTTTATTTAGTTAATTTATTTTTATCTATTAGGGGACCCAATAGAGATTTTAAGACCTAAACAGAGTGAGGTCCTAAAACCTAAAGGATGTTGGCTAGCTTTGCTTAAGGATGAAATAAGCCAAGTGCCAACCAGAAAGAAAGATAATCTTGGGCTTATATAAAATATAAGTCCACTATCGATACTTGGAAATAATAATTGTCTACTAAACATGGAGAGAGGAACTATCCCCAAGTCACTAAAAAAGGCATGGTGTTTATTTTTGGAATATGGGACACCACGCAGATCTTAAGGGGTACTTATTGAAGTGGTCGGGTACAACATTAAAGAATGGTGCGCTATCTTGAAATATAGAAATCATCATCCTATAATGGACCTAATCATCTAATAAGGACTCCTAAGGCATGATGGGTCTTCGACTGTACTAGAGATTTTTTCCCAATTTTATATGGAAATATAAAGCAGAGTTTATGTTAAATCGAGTCCATTAAGTTTCCTATGGAGGTAAGCCCCCTTAGTTAATTACATCCTAAGGAATGGGATCCCAAATGAATAATCTTGATTAAAGTAGACAATTAGGGCCTCCAAAGATTTCAAGGTTAGACTATCAATAAATTAGTTATGTTTGGAAAATCAAATGGGATTGTTCAAGGAGAATACTTATTTTAGAAGCCAAAGGCAATAAATAGGGAATGCTCATGATACTAGGAAGCTTAGTGAGCATTCTAATATATCTTATGGTTAGACTTTATATGTTTGAAATTGAAGAGATTGATTTTATTAAAGTTGACATTTTATCAGAAAGCTAGGACTTATAATCCCACAACACAAGGTTGAGAAAATGCCTAAGAGGTGTGGATTTACACTTGTAACCCAAAGGAAATAGCTACCTCGGATCCTAGATCTAGGGAGCATTAACATAAACCAAAGCACGACCTAAGTCTAAGCGAAGATGGGTATATAGTTTACCTCCATAAGAGAAGATAAACCACCTGACTATTGGGCTTACAACCACCTGGAGTGGCCATCAGCTAACTCCTACACTTTAAAACCATGTAAGCATGTCATATGATTTTGAAAGATAGTAGGTTGTTATTATTTAGAAAGAGACTAAAGTCCATAAACCTAGTCCCTAAAGAGGCTAGAGAATGAGTGGTATGAGTAATGACTTAGTTTAATACAAATCTTTTCAAAATTTATTTGTTTTTGTACACTTCATTTTGATAAAGGTCGTAGGATTTTTGTATGCCTAAATGCATGTTGAAATGAGTTATCGGCCAAATCAAGAGAGAAGAGGGTGAAGCTCCATCAGTAGGAGTTGCTCTCATAGGTCAAGCAATTCCATGCATGCAAGTGTGGAGGCTGTCATTTTTGCAAGAGTGGTAGAATATGCATTCATGATATTAGACATACAACCATACAACTAATGGGTTGCTAAATCTTTTAATTATCTTGATTTAATGCATAAGCTTTTTGTGAGGTTATAAGTTATTTAGAAATTTAATTATGAGTTGTATTTGGGTAAAAGATTTATTTTTTTCTAAGAGCCTAATCGCATCCAGGCCACACATTCGAACATCAAACATTGAAAAAACTAAGAAAAGGCATGTAATTTTTAATGCATGAGCTAAACATAACATCAGGCAATTTTATAACTAGCATAAAAGAATAAAAGGTCGGGTGGGTGTATACAAGAAAAATGTAGGTAGCTCTACCCTTATACAACCCAGAATATAAAAGAATAATTTACAATTTATAAATGAATAAATGTTATGAGGGGTCTTCACTCTCCATGTCTTCATGTATTTATGTATCATCCTTCTTCTTCGATTTGGTTTGTTCCACTCCGAAGGCATCACATTAAGACAAAGCCTTCTAATTCATCATTATCCTCCCATACACTAATCCTAATTCTAATGCAAAATTATATTAAAAATAGAAAAGTAAATCTAATTACACACATGGTGTTAGGTAGACATCATACAATCCAAGCTTATATTTATAATTTGGACTTAGCACTTATGGGTAACCAATCTCCTAACTTGGATTATGCTTAGGGGCAACAACCTAAGAGAGCATTTATATTTATTTTTAAGTGGCCCCTTAAGCATAATCTCTTATAGAAAATATAATTAGGCTAATCATATCCTACATCTATAACATACTAACATCCAATCTACATCCTAACATCTATAAAATAATACATTATAAAATAAAATACATCACAAAATAAAACATACATCAAACCATGCCGTCTAACATAAGGCTAGAAGTGGTGACTTAATCTAATGTGTGTATTAAGGCTTGTGTGGTATGTCCTAACTAGGCTTTAGAGTTAAGATTTTCTAAGTGTAGAAAGATTCAATTTAAAGGGTAGTTTCACTTCAAGTGCTTTAATTGATTGGCAGGTTTTAATTTGTGTTTTATTTGGTTTTATGTGACCTATACTTATTAACTAAGTGTTATAAAGAGAAGAAAGAGGATTTCTCTCTTTCATCCCTACCTTAAGCTACTTTCTAAAATATGTTAATTTAATTTAGTTTTCTTTAGTGAATGGCTTGTTACACATTTTAAATTAATCATAAGTTTAGGTTCACCTTAAATGATTGCATTCACCATGAAAGGCTTCTTAAGATTAATTTGAGTGAACTACTAACACATGCCATACATCAATTTATTCCTTTACATCACATGTAGCATGCATATGATTAACTCTAAGTATGACTATACATACAACATAGTTTAGCACACTCAAATGATGAATATAGATGTGCATATTTGAGGTTTATATTTTTTATTTGATTGAATTATTTAATCATGTTAATTTAGAGCTTTATCCAAAATCTTATATGAAAAGACATAAGAATGAAATTAAATAGGCACGTGTCATTGTTAAACCAAGAAAGTGAGGTAATCAAATGACCTCCTTGGGGCTAGCTAAAGCCTCGTATTCCCAAGATGTCCAAACTATATACCCATTTGCATTTAAACATATATAAATTTGAATGTAAGAACATAAGTAAAGAGACCTAAAATCATATGACTAATTACCTTAATCATTTAGTCTATTATGAATGCATGTATTCTTAGTAGAAAAGAGGGATTTTCATCCTTTAGCCACACAAACATACACATGTAAAGATAAATAAGCAAGTATGTGCCTTTGTTAAATCACGAAAGTGAGGTAATCAAATGACCTCATTGGGGCAAGTTAAAGCCTCATATTCTAGAGATTTCTAGACTACATATTTTGTGATCCCACTACACATGAATGTATATGTAAGTAAGAGAAAGAAAATCATGCAAAAATTATATTTTTATTTGATTAGAACATTTATGTATGTGATAAATTTCATCCCAATTCTAATGTAGAACATGTAAATGAAATCAAATAAGTATGTGTCATTGTTAAACCAGGAAATGAGGTAATCAAATGACCTCTTTGGGCTAACTAAAGCCTCGTATTCTGGATGTCTAGACTATATATATTAACATTCAAATACATTTGAAACTACATATAGATTAAAGAAAAGAAAGCTCTATTTCACATGCTTAAGCTATAAGCACATGCAAAACTATATTTAATCATAACTACTATCACTTCATATATTATTACTCATTTATAAGCTTTTCAAAAATACACTTGAATTTAATAGTGATAATAGTCACACATATATTAAATTAAATTAACACATGCAAGCTTGGCATAAAGGAAATTCATTTAAGTTTAAATATTTTAAAAACCTGAATGCATGAAACCACATTACACACATCATTTAATATGATTGAAAAGAAATAATAAGACATAAAATACATGTTTCATTCAATCAAACTAGTTCCTAAGGGCAATCATATCAAATACACTCATTTAAAGTAAACCAAAGCTTCTTATTAAGTTATTTTTTTGAATTTTTGAATTGATTTAGAGAAAAGAGGAGATTCAATTATTTGTTTCTCCTAACCAATTTCCATATTGGTTAATCAATTTGGTTCATTGAAAATAAATTAAGTTGATTTTATAGATTAATTAGGCTACAATATGAGTTAAGTCCATTAATTATCCCTTTCCTATATCACCTTAACATATTTACCCAAGTAATAGTGAGCCAACATGATATGAATATGCATTAGAAATTAAATCAACAATGATCCTAAGAAATGAAAGGGGCCTAATGCAATGGGCTCACAATTAATGATTAATTAAGCTAAGGGACTGAATTAAGAACTCTTATTATTCTCTCACACATATGGGCTAATTATAATTTCTTTAAGATTCTCTTAAGTTATTTAACACCTAAGAGTCTACCCAAGAAACTTAATTAGATGAGATCAGGAATTATTATGATTTTAATTTATTTAATTATTCCATTTAATTCATAAATTAAACCATTAATTAGTCCCAAATTAATTAGTTTCAAGTCAAGAGAAATGAACTTAGGGAAAAGTATGAGAAAGAGGTCCAAATCTCATCCCATACCCTTCCTTTGTTCACAATGATTAGTGATTTTTTCTTTGTTAAAAATGTCAATTAATCATCTAATTAATTAAGAAAATAATTAGGGCTAAGACAAAAAATTTCCCTAATTAACCAAGCAATAAATCCCAAGAAAATTATGGGAGGCAAAGATCATCCCATTAATTAACCTTAGAAAGTTTAGGATTAATTACTTGGGTAATTATGGAGTAATTAAGCTAATTAAGTTTCAATTAATCCCAAATTAAGTCTTAATTACTATTTCAAATTAATTATAAATAATTTTAAATTAATCTCCTTTGAAATACCTTCAAAATGTGTATTTATTTATATTTTTTAGATTTTTCTATGATTTATTATAATTTTCCAAAGTTTCAGCTGATTTAAATGATTTTTCATGATTTTTATAAAGTCCAATAATTTATTTTTGCTATTTGAACTTCAGAATGTAATATCTTCCAATCCAAAAATTCTTTTGACTTAAAATTTTTATGGTATGTACATCTTAACTTCAGTTTCAATCCCTAAAATTTCAAATTAATCCGATGTGTATTTTTAGTTTAATTAATAAATTTTGATTTTTATGAAAACTCAAATTAAGCCCAAAATATTCAGTAAAATTTAGGGATTTTAGGTTTGTTGGAGTCCTTTTGGAAAGATGAATCCAACGAGCCATGGTTCCAATTTTTAGATAAATATTTTATTTTTTATGAATTTTTGAAGTTTTAGGCGATTTAAATAATTTTTAAAATAAAAATAATCCAGAATTTCCTACTTACACAATCACCACTGTGCCACACTGATGGGGCAACGCAGTGTCATGCGATTGAACCATTACGTGGCCTGAGTGATTGGATGGTGCGGTGTCGCGAGCGAATGGCGAGCGAGCATGAATAGGGATCACGATGCGCAGTTCGGATCGAACCATCTGATCGATCCATGTGATATGACTGGCCGAAATGGGTGGCTCTAGCGTGAAATCTCAGCTATCCGTTTCCCTGAATGTGGGATCGGGATGGCTAATGTGCGCTCCCTTCCGAAAATAATGAAAGCGACGGGTGGAGCATAGTAAACCGAATGTAAACGAGATTTTTTTGCAAAATCTCGTTTGAATGGACTCTTTTTCACTTTGATTCACAACAAAAAACTTCTATTTTTATATTGGGATTAAATACAATAAAAATGCAAGTTTTTTTCTAGTAAAATTCTTAAAGTTGTGCAAAAAAATTGTCACAAGCAAAAGCTCTTAAAGCCGGCTACAGTTCCTGAAAATTACCTCACCAGAGATGCTTTTGGGTGGCGATGATGATCCGAGCATGCTCCTGAGTGCAAGAAGAAACTTTGGAATGGATATAGACCTTTGCCTCCCTTTGGAATGATGTATCCACCAATGGCTATCACTTCCTCACCGGAATCTACTTAATTTTGATGGTTTTCACTCCAAAATAAAGTGATAAGGGTTGCTGGTTGGTTTGGGAGCTCTAGGAGAATAAAATGAGGGAAAGATGAGAGAATTTCAGGTTTCTATTTTCTATGCTTTTGGAATGGTCAAAAATCACCTCATTCCTTGTGACTTTGGCTCCTAGTGATGTCCTTGGCTTAGGGTGGTCGGGATTCTCCTTAGGTGGCTTAATTGGAGTTGATAAGGCATGGGAGATGTCTCCCATAAAAGACTAATGGGTGTCCTAGCAAGGGAAGGTATAAGTCTTTCATGCCAAGTGTTCTAATGGGAGAGGTGAGGTGAATTCACCTCCCATGAGTCATGGCTACCTCAACCATCTCTTGGGTCAGGTTGGTCAGTGTCCTTGGTGCCTATGTGCACCAATGGATGAGTGCCAAGTGACCAAGGAAGAGAAATGATCATTTAGGATGCCCGTGACCTAAGGGCAAAGTGGCCATTTAGCAATGAATTTAATTTGGGCACATTTGAAATGAGTCAAAAATGAGTTAGACCAAATTTCATGTTATTTGGAGTTCATTTGGTTTAATTTGGGTCAATTTGACCCATTTGGGCCAAATTGGGTTAAATTGGGTTAAGTTGACCAATTGGTCAAATTAAGTCAAACTAAGGGTTGGATTGAGTTCAAATGATCATTTGGAGTGTATTGCTGTCATTGGTTTGGTTCAATTTGATTTAGATTTGATTTTGGCTCATTTGAGTTCATTTGGGTCAAATGGGTCAAGTTGACCAATTTAACCCAATTGACCAAATTGGCTTGAATCATGGCTTGGTTTGGGTTTGGTTGATCATTTGGCATATATTGTAGGCTTTGGTTAAGTATAATTTGGATTTGATTCGATTTTAGGTTGATTTGACCCTTAAGGTCAAGTTAGGTTCAATGCATTTTGGGTCTAGTGAGTCAATTAGATTCAATTGAGACTTTGGTCAAGTTTAATAGTCAATTTGGAATGAACTTGAGCCATTGGTTGCAATCAATTTAGTTTCATTGCAATTTGGCTAGTTTGGGTTCATATGGGTTAAAGGGTTGACTTGGTCAATGAGCTAGATTGACTTGGTTTGACTCAATTCATGATAATTAATTAACCTAGGATGATCAATAATCACGACATGAAGTTTGGATTGGCTTAATTTACTTTGATTTGGATTGAATAAGATTTTGGTTCAAATAGGCCAAATTGGCCACTTTGGGTCAAGTGAGCCAATTAGATTTAGTTGGCTTGATTTTGGGTTGAATTTGATTTAATTGAGTTTATATATGGATTTTGGATTGATATCTAAATCCAATTGCAATTGATTTGGATTCCAATGGGTTTTGGTTCATTAAAATATTTCAAGTCAAATAGGCTAAGTTGGGTTTGATTCGAGTTGATTTTGATTTGGCTTGATGACTGTAGATTTCATTTATATTTGGGTAGATAATTGAAAGAATGATTTATTTATGAGAAAATCAATTGATTTTGGAGAGGATTTGAGTGAGATTTGATTGAGTCAAAGGAATTAGCTCAAAGAGTTCAAATTTGGGTTCTGACTTGATTTAAATTTCATTTTGGCTATTTGAATGTATATTTGATTTATATTTGGGAAGATGAATGAATATATGATTGACTCATAAAAAATCAATTGAATTTGAATTGATTTGGAGGAAAATTTGGCCAAGCTCATGGTGATATGAACAAATGGCTTAAGGAAGATTTTAATTTAGTTTGATTTAGTTTTGATGATTTGAGTGTAGATTTCATTTATATTTATGAAGATGATTGAAGATATGATTGATTCATGAAGAAATAAATCAAGTTTCAAGTGGATTGGATGGAAATTTGGCTAAGTCCATGGGATCCAATTATAAGGCTTAAGGAGGATTTTATCAAAGGCTTCAATCATTTGATTTGGGATTTGGATTTTGTATTTGGTATTTGTATTTGAGTTTGAATTGAATTTGAGGTTATGTTTGAAATTTATATTTGGATTGAATTTAAAAAGGTGTACAAGGATTGGGTTTAGGGTGTAGGGTAGGTGATCTCCCTAATCCCTAAGGCATGCCTAATCCTATGGTTGAACCCTTCTAAGTATATAGGCTTAGGTTAGGTGTTCACCTAATTACTAGATGTGTCTTATAACTAAGAAAATCTTAGTGTCTAAAGATTCTTATGTCTGAGGTAAGGAGATTGAAAACTCACTCCAAAAGTGAGGTCAACAATATATATATATATATATATATATTTGTGTGTGTGTGTGTGTGTGTGTTTGGATATGGAGTGAAATTCCTTTTCGTTATAAAATTCATGCATATCCGTATATAAGTATGCTACAATATGTATAATATGTATGTACATGTATTAAATTGAAGTGAAGTAAAATGAAATGAGATTGTAATGTTATTGATAATGAGACTAAAATGATAAAACATTATATATTTGATGCTGGCTTGGCTTCATTAATCTTAAGATGCCTTTCATATTTAAATAAAATTCATTAAGTCAAATCCAAGCATAAGATTGATTGAAATTCATGATTCATTAAGAAAATTTATAAATCAAAAAATTCATCTCTTAGAATCAACTTAAGGTAGGGATTAAAGGGTCAACTCTATTTCTTCTCTTTACAATGATAAACTATAAGTAAAATATTATATATATATATATATATATATATATATATATATATATATATATATATATATATATGATTTAAAATCTAATTGAAATCCTAAACTAATTGAAGTGCAACTATCCTTAACAAGGGACTTAAATATTCAAACATTAAAAAATCTTAATCTTAATACGTGAAACATACCATACTTTGGCAATAGCACACACATTAGAATACTAAGTCATTGATCTCAGTATTAGGTTAGGCAAGTGATTGTTGTGGTAATATATTTTATTTTAGATTGAATGTTAGGATTGCTTATGTGTAGATTAGATGTTTGGCCATTATTAGTCTAATGATATTTTTTTACAAGTGATTGTGTTTAAGGAGTCATTATAATAATAAAATATAAATATTCCTTTTGTTTGTAGATGATGCTTAAGTACTTAAGCATAATCCAATTAGGATAGGTAGACTTGGTTACTCAATTGCATGGTGCTAAGTCTAAATATGTGAAATATAAATTGGTTGGCTTGTATGTTTGTTTAGCTAACAAATATTTTGCTGGTGTAGTTAGAGTTAATTTTCTTATGAAAATATAATTTTGTAATAGGATTAGGAATAGTGCTATGGAGTTTAAGATGAGAAGTGGTCAGAATGCAAAGACTTGGGAGGCCTTGTGAAGCTTGGAGTAAGCTAATCTAAAGATAGAAAAATAACAAGAATTGAAGATCCCCATGACACTTATTTCATTTGTCAAATTTAATTATAATATGGGCTATATAAAGGTAGAGTTCAGCAACCCAATTTCTTTTTTTCCCGGGTGTACGGTGGTACTCGACCACACCAGCCTTTTATTCTTTTAAGAAATTCAAATGTTTGATTATTGCGTTTACATTGCTTAATAGAAATGACATGATTTTCATAGGTTTCTTAAGGTGTAATGATTTGATGTGTGGCTTGGATACGATAGGCTCTTTAGAATATAATTAATTTTTCTACCCTCACTAATAACTCATAACTAAAACTTTAATCAACTCATAGTCTCACTTTAAAGTCTAGACTTATAATCAAGATAAGTAAAATATTTAGTAACCTCTTAGCTCAATGTTGTATATTATTACACCATGCATATCATATTGCCTCACTCTTCAAGATAAGGGATCTCCACTCTTGCACGATAAGGGACATGCTTGCCCTATGAGGGCAGTCATTTATAGTGGAAAACACTCATTCTATTTGATTTAGTTCATAATCTACTTTCATCATACATTTAGGCATAAATTCTTCCAAGCTTGAGTCTAAAATGATGAGTCAAAAATAAAATAAAAATATATAAATTTTATTGCATTAGTTTAGGTCATAATTTACACACCGATCATGATCTAATCTTTTAGGGAGTAAGTTTAGGGCTATAGATTACTTCTTAATTAATAATAACCTGACCATCTTACGTTTACATATAACTAGCCTACATGATTTTAAAACGTTGGAGGTGTTAGATGATAGCCACTCCAGACGATTGTAAGTCCAGAAGAGTCATGATCGGTTTATTCTCTCTTATGGAAGTGAACCATCATATCCCATTTTCCTCGAATAGATTCATGTTGGGCTCTTAGCTTGTGCTAGAGCACTCTAAATCTAGGTTTTGAGGAGGCTTTTTTTCTTTTGCTATGAGTTTAAGTCCTCACCTCTTAGATAATTACATAATCTTATGCTATTGGAATATGAGCCCTAGCTTTCTAATAAAATTTTAACTCAAATGAAAATAAATTCTCTCTTTCAAAAATGTAAAGCCTCATCATAGGGTAGACTAAAGCATTCACTAAGCTTCATAGTATCTTGAATACTTCCTACTTATTCTTCTTTGAAATCCATGAAAAAGTCTTCTTATTCAAATAATCTCATTTAATTCCCAATAATAACCAATCCTTTGATAGTCTAGCTTCGTAATCTTTGGAGATATTAGCTGATTACTTTAATCAAGAGTATTCTTAGGAAATTCTTATCTCCTATGATGTAATTAACTATGGAAGCTTGCTTCTATAAGAAACTAGAGAATCCCATATAAAATAAATCTTACTTTACTTATCCATGTAAAGTAGGGAAAGATTTTGGTATATATGTAAACTCATCTCCCTTAGGAGTCCTTATTAGGCGATTAAGTTTATTATAGGGTGATGTTTTTATCTTTTTATATAGTATATCATACCTAAATGTTACACTCGGTCACTTCAATAAATGCCACCTAAAATCTACGTGGTGTCCCTATGACTCAAAACTAAAACACCACATATACCATGTTTATGGGCCCATTCAAGGGAAAAATAGTAATTTCAGAGGACAATTTTCACCTAAAAATATGTCTATATAAACAAGCATGTAAAATTTTAAAATTTAGGTGTATTTAAACTAATATAAAACCTCTCTAAATTTTATTATTTTTTTGGAATATTTAATATATTTAATGTTAAAATATTAAACATGTGATTTTTTTTATTAAACATATGAAACTATTTTCAAATATCTTGAAATGCTTTAGGGGCACGTAAACATATGTTAGGAACCCACCCATGTTTTTAAACATTTTAATTATAATTAACTTTTAACAATAAAGTATGCATTTAAAAGTGTACTATTTGTAACCTAAAACTTTCTATGACTTAAAAAATATATCAATGGTTTAACTAAGCATTTGAGCTATCACAAAAGTTTGAGATCTTTCAAAAACTTCTAAGTCATTAAATAATTTATTTTAGATATTATTTAACTTTTTAAATTAGAAAATATAGAGAAAATACCAAGAATTGTTTTCATCTCATTCCCCATATTAAGATCTAACTCTAATAAAAAATGTCCTTTAAATTAGTCTCTCTTGGGTTGATCACAACAAAGTTATTATAAAAATAACCCAAACTCTTCTATTTTGTCATCATCCTCCTTGCACCGAGCTAAGAACTAGAGTTTTGGATTAATTCAGTTGGCTTGACTCAATATTAACCTACATTAAATACTTATCCTATATATGGTTTCATGAAAATCCCTTACTAGACAGTTTGAGGTGGCTAAGGGCTTTTAGAATTAGTTTTGGTTTTATCTATTTTGACATAGGTCACTACACATGCTTGAGATCTTTACCTTAGTGTCTATTTTGTACCTCAAGTTTTGAGGCCCTTACCTCTGGAAAGATAAAATGAAGCAAACTATCTTCCAAAATTTCTTAAGGTGGTTTGGATTGTGTTGGGGACCAAATTATGAGTTCAAATAGAACTTCAATGGTGCATAGTGATATTATGACTAGCTAAAAAGGCTAAAAAACTTTGAGATGCTTATTGAATCCTATGAAAAGTAGGGTGAAGATTTTTGTAATTAGGGTACACGATTTGGTTAATTAGCTTTAATTGAGGACATAATCCTTTAAAATCATGATTAAGCCAAATTGTCATTTTCCATGAGGAGACAATTTTCTTTAAGGACAATAGTGGCTAAACCCTATTGGTTTCTTTGAAGCCATGTTAATTTTGATTTAACTTATCTTAATCTTGATTGATTTACTCAAATTGGGCTAAGCTTGCTATAATATCTAGGTTAAAGTGTTAAGCAAATAAAGAGTTAGTTTGGCTAATCCAATTTGACCATCATTTAAGCTTATGATAGCTTAAATGGATCAAGTTGATCAATTTGACCAATATTTATCAAACCCATAAATGAAATGGGTCAACCAAAGTTTGGTTAAATCATTATCATTTTATGTGTGGTCCTTGATCAAAAGGTTAAACCATTTCAACCATTACAATGAATTAAACTCATTTGGACATATAGGTTCAAATGAGTTAAGTTGACTCATTTGATTGACATTGATCAAGCTAATGGTCAAATAAATATGCTTTACCTATGAAAATTTTATGGTAATCCTAATATCTTAGAAGATTTGTGTTGACCTCATTTTTAGAATGAGCTCTCAACCCCTCCATCTTAGACATAGGACTTCTCTTAGACTTTAAGAGTTCCTTAGTCTTATGATACATATAGTAATTAGGTGGACACTAAACCTAGCCCTAGAGACTTAGAAGAGTTAGCCATAGGAATAGGTCATGCCTTAGGGGTGTTAGGAAAATTTTCCTACCCATAGCTTGAACCACTCCTCACCTTCCTTCCTTCAAGTCAAACTCCAAATCAATCCTAATCGATTTTCCCCAAATTCAAATCAACTCCATATGATTTAAATCCATGATTGAAACCAAATTCAAAATTTCAAACTCCAAACTCAAAATCTTTTCTAAGTCTTTAATTTCCTTCTTAAGGACTTAGCCAAAATAACATTCAAACCAATTCAAATTCATGAGATTTTCTTAGAATTTATTTATATTCACATATATAAATGAAATATAAATTCAAACCAATCAAACTAAACTCAAAATTCAAAATCAATTCATAAAATTTCCTAAGTCCTTTAACCTTTCCTAAAGGACTTAGCCTAAATCATATTCAAACCAATTCAAACTCATGATATTTTCTCATAACTCATTTATATACACATTTATATTCACATATATAAATGAAATATAAATACAAATCAATCAAATCAAATCCAAAAATTAAATTCCAAATTTAAAATCCTTCTTAAGTCCTTAATTTCCTCTTAAGGACTTAGCCTAAATCATATTCAAACTAATTCAAACTCATGATATTTTCTCATAACTCATTTATGTTCTCATTTATATTCACATATATAAATGAAATATAAATACAAATCAATCAAATCAAATCCAAAACTCCAAAATTTCCTAAGTCCTTTTAAATTTTCTCTTAAAAGACTTAGCCTAAATCATGATCAAATCACTTCAAATCCATGAGATTTTTCATAACTAATTTATATTCTCATTTATATTCACTTATATAAATGAAATATAAATTCAAATAAATCAAATTAAATTCAAAATTCAGGCTCCAAAAATTCCAAATCTTTTCTAAGTCCTTCAAAATTTCCTCTTAAAGACTTTGCCAAAACAAATCTAAATCAATTCAAACTCATGATATTTTCTCATAACTCATTTATATTCTCATTTATATTCACATATATAAATGAAAAATAAATACAAATCAATCAAATCAAATCTAAAAATTAAATTTCAAATTTAAAATCTTTCTTAAGCCCTTAATTTCCCTCTTAAGGACTTAGCCTAAATCATGTTCAAATCAATGCAAATTCATGATATTTTCTTATAACTCATTCATATTCTCATTTATAAAATCTAAATTCAAACAATCAAACCACTCCAAAAAAAAAAAAATCAAACTCAAATCCACTCAAAATCCAACCTAAGCCTTTCAAGTCAAAATCTTGAACTTAGCCAAATCAACTTCAAATCAAGCCAAACTCTTAATTTTCCTTCATGATTCAATCAACCCTACAATCATTAATCCAAATATAAATACAAGCTCCAATCACTTAACCAAAATCTAATTCAAAAATCAAACCCCAAATCTATTCATGTTCCTCCTTTGAATATGAAATTATCAAATCAAAACCCATTTAACTTTAAACCACTTGCAAATGGATTTATATTTTTAATGAGTCCATATACAAGTTCAATCAAACTCAAATCAAGCTTTGACCAAACAAGTTGACCCAACTTGATCTAAAAGTCAAAATGTGTCAAAACTTGATCTAAAAAATTGATTGAAACCAATGGGTTAAGTTCATTCAAATCACTTGTTGAACTTGACAAAGCCTCAATTGGCTAACTAGACCTAACCTAGCCTAATTGACCTTGAACCCAACTTAACCAAAAGGGTCATGTTGAGCCAAACTCAAACTTAACAAAATTAATTAGAAATAAAGATACCAATCCACTTCATATAACTAACAAACTTAAACATACCCATGACCTAGCTCAAAAAGGTCAAATGGGTCAAATTGGTCAACTTGACCCATTTGACCTAAATGAAGTCATATGAGCCAAACTCAAAACTAAACAAATTGAATCAAACCAAAGCCACCAAAATATTTCAAATGGTTATATAAACTTGACCCAACCCTTAGTTTGACCCAATTTGACCAATTGGTCAACTTGACTCAAGTTGACCCATTTTGACCTAAATGGGTCAACATGAGCCAAACCATATCAAATGAACTCCAAATCCAATGAAACTTGGCCAAACCTATTTTCTCAACATACCCAACATATCCAAATTCAAAATATAGACAAATAATCATTCTACCCCTAGGTCATAAAACAAATTTTGGTCAAATCCATGGGGAATTTGGTCAAGTCCTCTTCATACCAACTTGATACCTTCCTAATAGGTCAAGTAGACCCTATGGAGGGTGGTGCAACCAACCAAATGGGTTTGGGTTAGCCCAAATTGACCCAAGGCCAAAATCGAGCACATGGCTCAAATTGGTCATATGGAAAACTTCCCTCCACTTGTTTTGAAGCACATGGGAGGTTACCACTCCACTCCTTGCCCAAATCACCATGTGCAAACTTCAGCGACAATAGCCCTTTTAATGTAATTGGTCAAAATGGAAAACATAGCTTTGGTCATCCATTGTCATGGGGAGATATACTCCCCATAATTCACTTCAATTCTCACTTCCTCATTTGATTGGTAAGAGAGAGTCATAGGAACCATTCTTGAGTGATCCTAAGCTCTTTAAAGGGATTTGAAATTCTCGATTTTCCTTAAGCAAAGGGGACCTCCATTGATTGGCAACTTCCCCACACTCAAACTCACCAAATTCTTTTCACTCCACCAGAGGGCCAAGTTGAGCTTTCCTAAGCACTCTCTCAAGTTCCAAAGGCAATGGGAGGTCTAATTTCATCAAATCCACAAGGGAACTAAGGAGGGGTTGTTCCATAGAGCAATATACTCAACCTCGGGAGCTAATACTTTCACCATAGCTTCGTCTCAACTAGACAAAGCTCCTCCAAGGGAATCGAGTGTCGGTGATCACCTCTGGCAAGGTTAGACATTTTTTGACCACTAAACTCAATCTGTGTTGGTCCTTTGTGAAAGAAATTTTATGAAATTTCAACCGTTAGATGTGATTGCCATTAGGGTTAGATGGTGTGCAAAGTTTTATCCCAATCCAGCTCGATCTGATCTTCCCTTTGAAAGTGGACGGTCTCCATTATTCCTCAGGGAAGAACAGGGATGATCTCTGGTCGTCCATCTGCACATTTTGGATGGATGGACAAGATTAAATAGATGCTTAGATATGATTTAATCCCTTTGGAATGGCGACTTTAATCACCATCGATCCTTGATTGGATGATAAAGTGTCATTATACGCACTTGATGTGACTTTAAGTCACCACTCGTCTTCGCATGGAAGCGCATCGACTTGTTGCATGGTGCCATTAGATTAAGGGATTAATTAATGTTTAATTCTAATTAATCCTCTAAAATTTAAAAATTCATATCTCTCTAAAGAAAAATCAGAAAAATATGAGGTAAATTACCACTCAAAGATAATTCAATCTAAAATATTTTAAAATTAGTTTTAATAGATTTTAAATTATATCTTTCTTTGACTTTGGGTGTTATTGGAAATATTAATATATTAATTACTCCCTAATTAATTCACTGATTAATCTCAAACTTCTTGAGTATGTTTTAGGGGATGACTTCTACCTCCCCTAATTTTCTTAGGATTTATTCGTAGCTTAATTAGGCAAATTGCTAATTCATTTCCTAATTATCCCCTTTATGTAATTAAGGATAATTAAGAATTTGATTAGTATTTTAATCCCTTATTGAAGTTGATTAAGGCATGATCAAGTCAATAAAAGGTTTGGGGAATAATTTTGGGATATTTTTTCTAAGCTATTCCTTAAACCCCCTTTTTCTTTCTTAATCCTCTCTTAATTAAGGGCTAATTCACTAATTACCCTCTTAATCAATTTCTAAAAATTCTAAAACTTTCTAGAACTTAATTAATCTACTTTGGGTAGATGCTTAGGTGTTCAGGAGCCTAAGTTCAATTAAGGAAATCAAAACTCAACTCATATGTGTGAGGGGTGTTTTGAAATTACTTAAGTTAAACCCCTTAGCTTAATTAATCACTAATCATGAGCCAAATTGCATTAGGCCCTTTTCTTCCTAGGTACATTACAAATTTAAATTCCTTGTGAGATTTTATGTCATCTCATTGGCTCATAATTATTTGATTAACTATGCTAAGGTGGTGTAGGTAAGGGTTAATTAACATGTTTAATTCATACCTTAACCTAATCAAAATCTAAAATGAATCTAATCATCTAAAAATTAAATAAAAATATCAAACACATGTGATAATGGGTTAGGAACATCAAACGCAATTCACATTTTTAAAATTAAATCAAACAAAAATCATACTAAATGAACTTTGATTTACTTTAAGCTTTCTTATTTCATAATATTGTCTTTAGAATTTAATTAAAATGAATGTGTTTACATGTTTTCATTGCTTTAGTTCCCCAATATATTAAATATGTATGTCATGTGGTTTCATGCATCCATGCTTTTTAAAAATCAAATTTAAAATAAAAATATTTCTTTATGTCAAAATTGCATGTGTTAGCTAAAGTAAGAATATGAGTGGCTATTATCACTATTAAATTCAAATTATTTTCAAAATATATGAATAAATTATCAAAACTAAAAGTGTGTTACTTATATTTTACTTATAATCTTGCATGTGAGTAAAATGTAAGGATGTGTGCTTAGTGTAGGTCTTCCTCTCCTCTCTTTTAGCATAGTTTTGAATAGATTTGGTGTATGATTCATTTGAAAAGAACTTAACACTTGCCTAATTCCATATCCTATTCATTCATATGCTATTACTTAAGAAGGATACCTATGCATGCACATGTAAATTGCATAAACAAAATAAATCAACCAATACAAATTTTTGCATTTTTTTTCCTTCCATTCATTTCTTTTATACACATGCTTATATTTAAGTAAAGTGGTATATTAGTCTGGATAACCCCGAGATTGCAAGGCTTTAAATAGCCCTAAGTAGGTCTTGTACCTTACACCTTTGGTTAATAATGGCATCGTACTCACTTATATCTTTCATACATTCATATGTGCATGTGAAAGTTGGATAAGAAATCCCTTTGTTACTTAATGAAAATCATGCATCATAAACTTTCAAATTTTCATAAATGAATTACTTAACATGCATCATAAAGTGTGTTAAACATTCTCATTTGTGTATAGATATGTTTAGGACTCATTCATATGCATTTTACACATGTTAGGAAAGAAGTGAAGGGATGTATATTTTATGAATTTAGTTCATTTTATTTAATCTTAAAATGCTTTTCTTTTTAAATGGGTTTGTTTAGAGTTCATCTAAACTTAGGATTAATTAAAATACTTAATCAAAACATTCACTAAATAAAACTAAAATATGAATCCACTTTAGAAATTACTTAGGTTAGGGAAGGAAAGAGAAGTTCTCTTCTCTTTTCCTCTCTTTATAACTTAGTAATTAATTGTATGATTCATTTGAACCTAATCAAAATATAAAATAAAATAAATCCAAAATAATTAAATCACTTAAATGAAACCCTCCTCTAAGTTGAACATGCTTCACACTTAGAAAATTATAACTTAAAGCCATAGCTAAGTATACCACACAAACCTCTAAAGCACATACATTATGCTAAGTTACAACTTATAGCTTTAGGTTAGAGCGATGCATGGTTTGATGCTTGCTTTTAATTTTTGATATATGTTTTAGTCTGGATGTTAGGATATGTGTGTGTAGAATGAATGGTAGGGCGATCTTAGTCTGACCATTGTCTTCTGTAGGGGATAATGCTTAAGGAGCGTTATAATAAATAAAAATACAAATGTTTTTGCTATGCGGGTGCTTATACCCCTAAGCATAATCCAACAGGCCAGGTGGACTTAGTCATCCATGTGTGGGGTGATAAGTCCAATATATATGCTTGGTATTTGGTGGTTTGTTTAGCCAACCTTTATTTTGGAGGTGTTAGCTAGATTTACTTTTTTTTCTTTTCATGTAAATTTTATAATTAGGATTTTGGAATGATTGTTATGGGGATTAGGATAAGCATTGGTCATAAGATCTTATCTTATGCACTATGTGAAGCCTTTGGAGCATCCACCTTCCAACCATTCAAAAGGAGGAACCAAAGAAGAAAGAAAAAAAGAAGAATGAAGAAATGAAGCTTGAAGACCCCCATAATAATGAATTTCTCGCTTAATTGTATTTAATTCATTTCTAATCCGAGTTGTATAAGGGTAGAGCTCGGCTACCCAATTTATTTTTGGATTTGTGCGGTGGTACCCGACCATAATGACCTCTTATTCTCTTACGATTAGCTTTATAAATTGATTGATGATTTATTTAGCTTGTGCATTAAGTGACATCCTTTTTTTAGTTTCTTCCTTACTTTATGTATGGCCTGGATGTGGATTAGGCTCTTAGAGAAAAATAAATCTTTTATCAAATTTAACAACTCAAAAATAAAAATAAAAAACTCATAACCTCACCTAAAGCTTAGGCTAAAATCAAGATAAAAGAATTAGTAACCCCTTAGCTGGATGAGTACTTCTTTTATAACATCATGCACAAATGCATATTATTTTCACTCTTGATTGGGGGGCTTCCACCTTTTTTAGAGAAACTTGGCTTGACCTTTAAGAGCCATGGTGGAAACACACCTCATCCTTTCTCATTGATTTTGGTCAATAATCTCATTTCTCATGCATTAGGCATATGAATCCTATTAGCTTGAGTCAAAATAATTATCCAAAAATGAAAATAAAATGAAATCTGAATTGCATTAGATTTAGGTCATTTGAAGAAGCATGTCCTTACATGATCTAGTCTCTTTAGGGAGTGAGTTTAAGGACTTAGTCTCTTTCTAAATAAATAACAGTATAGTTATCTTGCATAAAGCATATAACTTGCCTACATGAATTAAAAATTATAGGAGGAGTTAGTTAGCTGCCACCCCCAGGCGAGTGTAAGTCCAAGTAGTCGGGTGATTTATCCTCTCTTACGGAGGCAAACCAAATACCCATTTTTGCCTTAAATTTAGGTTGTGCTTTCGTCCCTCGCCAAAGCTCCCTAAATTTAGGTTATGAGATTGCTTTACCCCTTTGTGATCCATAAGCATAAATCCTCACCTATTAGGCATTTCCTTAATCTCGTGTCATGGAATCATAAGTCCTAAATTTCTAATGAAAAATTAAACTCAAACAAATTAAATCAATTTCAAAAATATAAAGCTCAACCATAGGATAGTTTGAGATGCTCGCTAGTTTCTAGCATCGTGGCATCTCCTACTTATCTTTTCTTATAATAACTCCCTCTCTTTGATCAATCTCATTTAATCTTCCAAAATAAAATAATCGATTGATAGTCTTGCCTATTGAAATCTTTGAAGAAAATGATCATTTATCTTAATCGAGAGTATTCCTAAATGATCTCATCCCTTAGGATGTAATTAATTATGGGGGCTTGCCCGTGTAGGGAACTTAACGAACCCAGTTTAAAATAAATCTTTATTTTTTCATGTAAAGTAGGGGAATAATCTTTGGTACATATATGGACCCATTATACTTAGGAGTCCTTATTGAGGTGATTAGGTATATTGTAGGATGGTGACTTCTATATTTTGAGATAGTATACCTCTCTTCAATGTCGTACTTGATCACTTTCAATAAGAACATATGCGGATCTACGTGGTGTCCCAACAAGGCATATTTTTATATATTTATGTTTTCATTCATCCTCTTTTCCGAAAGGAGGGGATAGATAAAGGCAAGAAATGTATAAGAATATTTTCACCACAATTTGCTAATTTAAATATTTCATGTGATAGTATTCAACTAAACCCATAAGGGTTTAATTGGGTCCTTATCAAGTTTAATTGAATTAAATTTAGTTTTAGTGACCTAATTGACTAATTAATGGACTTAATTAGGACTTAAATGTCTTAAATAACCTATAAAAAGTTTAGAAAAACTTTAGGGTTCATTAATTTATTTAGTTGAAGGTCTTAAGTCCAATTGTGTTCAAAGATTTCTAAATAGACTAAATTTGACCTTTCTTAGTAAAAGAGTTGACCAGGATAAAGCCAAGGGGTCCTAATGGTTAAATCATAGAAAAAAAAACAAAGGATCTGTTTGCAGCTTTAGCTTTTTGTAAAGCTGATTGTAAAGTTGTTGTGAAGAAGTAGCTATTTGAAAAGGAGGGGATAGATGAAGGCAAGAAATGTATAAGAATATTTTCACCATAATTTGCTAATTTAAATATTTCTTGTGATCATATTCAACTAAACCCATAAGGGTTTAATTGGGTCCTTATGAGTTTAATTGAATTAAATTTAGATTTAATGACCTAATTGACTAATTAATGGACTTAATTAGGACTTAAATGTCTTAAATAACTTATAAAAAGTTTAGAAAAGCTTTAGGGTCCATTAGTTTAGTTAGTTGAAGGTCTTAAGTCCAATTGTGTTCAAAGATTTCTAAATAGACTAAATTTGGCCTTTCTTAGTAAAAGAGTTGACCAAGATAAAGCCAAGGAGTCATAATGGTTAAATCATAGAAAAAAAAAACTAAGGATCTATTTGCAAGCTGGTTGTAAAGTTGCTGTGAAGAAGTAGCTATTTGAAAAGTTGTTTGTGGGTGTTAGAAATATTTTTAAAATAAAAATAAAAACATCAACTTTCTGATAGCCACCACACTCTAAGAACTCTAGTTCTCAAAAGAAGCTTTTTTATCATAATTTTTTTTTAGAAGCAACCAAAAAGCTAATAGTCAAATGCGATTGTGGCTATTTTTGAAAAGTGAGACAACTAGAAAACTATCCCAAGAGCACCCTATGAGATAATGTTCAATTTAAATTAATGGCACCAATGTAGTCAAATTATTTCGAAAGTTCTAAATAAACTAAAAGACTCAAGTGCATTGGGACATTATGGATGACATGGTTTAATTTGACTAATTGGGTAAAATTAAGGGTTAATTAGCATAATTAGAGTTTATCTAGATGATCTAAAGTGATAGGTTCTTTCAAATTGATCAAATGATGTTAACTTAATAAATATGATATGCAATCCTTATAAGGTCAATTTGGCTAAGTTGGGTCAATCGTGGTTAATTAACATAAACAAGAGATGAATTTGAATTATCTATGGAGAGTTCAATAAAGTTACTTGAAATGATTTATTATAATGAGACCTAAAATTTAGTTTATGTAACCAACTAAATTAAGAATATATGAATATATTTGCGGTGCTTGATCTCATCTAATTCATCCTAGTCTTTATTTAATCAACAATGATATAAATTTTAGCTCAAGTCATACTTTGTCCTAGTAAAATCAACACTTAAAATCAATATTTGTATTTACATAATTTAATATCAATCTTGTTCTCTGAAAGAATATGCAATATAGTTCCAAGTTATTGCCATGTTGCTTATATTTTAAAGTAAATAAAAATATCATCAATAAAGTATATTTTCTAGAAGAATATTTATCGTAATTCTGAGATATTGAGTATGATCTTTTACATTTAGAGTGAATCAAAATATTATTAATATATATAATAACGAGATCTAAAATAACATTTTAAAAAATCTATTCATAAGATATATAAAAGTAGAAGGGCATTAGCTAACCCAAATGATATCACTAAAAATTTATAATGATCATATCAATATCAAAAAGAGATTTAGGCACATCATTACTGTAATAATCATAACTACAATTCTATTTTACAAAATATTTCATAAAGAAAGTGATTTGATTTTTCTTAAAATATTATCAAAAAGAAATCACATATAATATACAATTTTTTTTGCTAAATTCATTTTAGGTCTGAACTTCAAATCATCTTTACTACATTATAGGACAATTGCCACTATATTTTTTAAATATTTTCTCTAATATTTATGAGCAATGCATATATGAAAATAAGAAGTCGGTTAGTTGATTTGAGCATTTTAAAAAAGTTGCATGTATTCATACGAGCGAGTTTTCTAGGGAAATTTGACATACGTTTCACAAACTTTTTACAAAATATTCTAGACATGCTTTTTAATATTCACTAAATATTTTTTATAATTTTTTAAATTATGAATTTCAAGAAAATAAATGAGTTTATATTAAGGGTTATATTAATACTAAAATAATTACAATAATTATCTTTATATCCTTTT
Source organism: Cymbidium sinense (assembly GCA_021442155.1). Lineage (NCBI taxonomy): Eukaryota > Viridiplantae > Streptophyta > Magnoliopsida > Asparagales > Orchidaceae > Cymbidium > Cymbidium sinense. The sequence continues at coordinate 9,914,482 of CM038217.1, forward strand.
TATATTAATTAAAAAAATAATATTTTATTATAAATATGTTTCCCACCACCTTAAGATCCCATTTTCCCATGTTTGGCCATGAGGTTAGAGAGAGATAGGGAGAAAAAAAAAGAGGGAGAGAGAGAGAAAAAGCTAGGTTTGAAGATATTAGAGCCAATTTTTTCATCGGGTTAGTTGAGAAAATTGATCATCTCAAGAAAAGCTATCATTATCTTATTTAAATTTTAGATATTTTACTTTTTTTAGTTTTTTTAACAAGTTTTTGTAATTTGTTTGTACAAATTTTGTGTAATTTGAGATATATCGGTATCCATAAAACTTCACTATTTAACTTTTAGTATGTTGCTACTTTAGTTATTCTACACAAATCGATATAATTATTTTATATTTTTCACAGCATATTTTAGTTTTTGTTATTTTGAATATTTTGGCAAACTTTTAAAAAATTATAAGATTTATTTTTTTTTGTTTGTCAAAACTATCCTCTTGGCATTATAAAAGTTATTTGTAGTAGTATTTTATGATTTATGCATATTGAATTTAGCATATTGCTAAATCCTGCAAATTTTATTGTTATTTTACATTTACAAATTTCTTATATACAACAAATTACTCTTATTTATTAAAATATTGATTTATTGGTATTAATGCATTGCAAATATCTGTGTAAATATGTGGCTTAATTTACAAATAAATTGTGAATTTTACGTGTGAAATATATTGGGAGGCATAAACATTACTGATAAAGAGGTATAAGGATCTGAATAAAATTATTTGTGTTATGCGGAGGGAGGCATAAAGAGATGGTGGTATTAATGCATTGCAAATATCTGTGTAAATATGTGGCTTAATTTACAAATAAATTGTGAATTTTACGTGTGAAATATATTGGGAGGCATAAACATTACTGATAAAGAGGTATAAGGATCTGAATAAAATTATTTGTGTTATGCGAAGGGAGGCATAAAGAGATGGTGATGATATATATATATATATATATATATATATATATATATATATATATATATATATATATATATGTATATGTATATATATGATGGAAGGTATAGGGCACAGATGATATGAAGTGTTTGAAAATATTATTTATGTCAATATTTTTTTGTGATTCAAATATAATGTTGTTGACCTCACTTTTGGAGTGATGATTTACTCATCCTTCCATAGACTTAAGAATCTTCTAGACACTTAGATTTCTCTAGTCATAGGACACCTCTAGTGATTAAGGGACCACTAAACCCAAACCTCGAGACTTAAGAAGACATACCCCGAGCTTAGGTCATACCCTAGGGTAAATAGGTCCTACATATCCTATGGCCTAAACCAAACTTATGTCCATCCACTCATGCAAATCCAACCTCATATCAATACAATCAAACCCAATTGAATTCTATTTCACATCTAAGCTCCAAGATCAAATTAACCTTTAACCAAAATCAATCCCACCATCATCCTATGACAAACCTTTTTAATTGAAACCAAATCCAATTGCTCTTCATCAAAGCATTCTAACAAATCAAATCTCTACTTCAAACTCTTCTCATTCCTATAATCAAATCAATTAAGCCAAATCAATTCAATCAACCCAAGTTGACCCATTTGAAAAGGATCTAAATGAGTAAAAATCTAATTAAATTCAAATCAATTCCAATCAAAACCATCAATCAATCATAAATCAATCATCAAACTCAACCCAACCTAATTCAACTCAATTAACTCATTTGGTTCAATTGACCTGACCTAAAGGACCAATTTTATCCAAACATCAATCCATCCCAAATTGGATTTAATCAACCCATCCAATCCATTCTACAATGATTGTTGATAACCCTTGATTGTCTAATTACAATCAATTGGGTCAAACCAAGCTAATTAGATCATTTAACCCAAGTTGACCCAATTTGACCTAAAGGGCCAAATTGGGCTAAATCAAATTGGTTGAAACCAATGACTCAAATCCATCACAAATTGATTATTAAACATGATTCAATCCTCAATTAGACCCAGTTTGAACAAACCAACCCAATTGACCCATTTAGCCCAAATTGACCTAAAGGGTTTGATTGAACCAAATCATTCTCAAATCCAAAATTAACTCAAACCAATTTGTCTTATATAAAACAACCATACATGAACCCATATGAGTCAAAACCAAATCCACTTCAAATTAAACCAAATCGATTAAACCAAAATATTTCAAATCATCATTTAAACTTAACCCAACCATCAATTTAACCCAATTTAACCAATTGGTCAACCTAACCCAAATGAACTTAATTTGACCTACATGGGCCAAATTGAGCCAACCCATTCAAACCAAGTCCAAACTCAACTAAACTTGGCATGACCATCATTGGGTCATTGTGGGTCAACCAAATGAGCCTAACCCATGGTTGGCTTGAATTAGGGCAAAACAATTGGAAAAACTCATCCAAATGGGACAATGGGACCACTGACTAACCTTGGCAGCCACTTTTAACCCATTTTGGATATGTAGACCACTAGCTAACCTGACCCAAAGCTAATTAGGCTAGCCATGGGTCAAGAGAGGGTGAGCTTACCTAAGCCTTCCATTGGAACACTTGAAGGAGAGGGTACACACATGTCCAGCCCACTCTCTGCCTTCAACCACTCAAGAGCATCCACCTCAGCCCTCACTGCCACCCCCGACCACTTGCGCCGATCGGACGACTGCCAAAAGTCAAATTGATCCAAACCGTTGGATCAATTGGGGAGGAGGGTATACTCCTCCCCATTGAATTCAAACCACACAAAGAGCTTCTATGAGTTGAGATGAGCATCCCATAGTTTTCTCAATCCCCCTTGAGCTCCCTATCCTCGGTGAGACCAAACCCGAGTGAAACTGAGACCTCTGTCCATCTAACCCCATTCAAACTCCACCAAACTTCAATTAACTTCTCCCACTTCATCCCAAGCGGTGAGGTGAAACAATTGATTCTTGATCAATTCGAGCACCGAGATCACTCTTAAACCAACTCCAATGACTATTATGATGGCATTTGGTCCACAAAGCCACCAACGAGGAGGCAACTTGCAAGCTTCTCAATAGGGTTTTGTCTCATCAAGATGAAGCTACCTTAGTTGGACCACCGACCTTGAGCTCTGACGAGGTATTTTTCTGGTAAGCCATAGAAATCCTCTTAGGTGTTGGTGTTTTATGAAAGAAATTATGATTTTGTGCATTTTTCACCATAGGATCTCCTTAGATCTCTTCCATGAATGTTTTGGAGTCTCCGATGCCTCACGAGCTCTGATGAGCTCGGATCGAGTGGAGGAGGGCAGACGGTGTTTGTCTTTCGGCGCTTGGGGGACAAGGATCATCTGTCATCCATTCCACGTGATTAGAATCGCATTATTAATCCCCATCGTTTGATCCGAGATCGGACGACGGGAGCCGTCTCGGCTAGCGCATGCCATGTCAAACGATTTAAGTGGCATATCTTGTAGCGCCACGTGGAAAGTGACACCATGTCAGCTCTCGCATGGCAGTGGGATTATGTGTTAATTAAGTTTAAAAATGCCATTAATTGGCAAAGCTTTAAAAATTCATAACTAATTGTAGAAATATCTTAAAAATATGAATGAACCCATTTTGGAAAGGATAAATAGAAGATTTTAATAAAAATAAAATCTATAATGTTTGAATAGTGAACAATGTTTAATTAGTGTTTGAAATTTTTTCTAATTACTATAGATAATTAGGGGAATTTTAAATTGTAATCTTAATTATCTTCATTAAGTGATTTAATTATTATTAAAATAACCAAATATTAAAATTAATTAATTAAACTTGATTAAGCATTGTTAACTATAGAAATATTATGGGGAATGATTAGGACATCTTTCCTAATTATTTTCCTAAATCCATTTCATTTAAGAGGAATAATTAACTTATGATTTAATTAAGGAATGATTAAGCAATTAATGATGAAATTAAATCAAATTGAAATGATAATTAGATCAGATAATTTGATTTGAATTTGTGGGTTCCTCTTTATATATTTAATATCGTAAAGACCCTTAAGGAACATATGGTTAACCCATGGGTGTGCAAAATCAATAAGTACTTAATTAAATATTTCTTTGATTTAATTAATGTTTAATTATGAGCTTCATTACATTAGGTCCTTAAGTGCTTTATAATTTTAATTTTTTATTTGCATATCATTGGAGGCTCATAATTAAGTGATTAATCAAATTAAAGAAACATAAGAAATAGAAAATAAGTCATTTTCTTAATGTTCAAACTTGATTAATCCATAAAATTTACTTAATTATGTTTTCTTTAAAACATTAAATCACTCACATGGGATGGGGCAAAACTACAAACATTATTTCTCCAGTTTGAGTTCAATAACTTTAATTCAAAGATTAAATTTAATAACAACTTTGGATGATCTTAAATAATTTTATTTAATGTGATTGTTCTTAGGAATTAATGTAGTTGAATGAATTATGTGAAAGTTTTCAATAATTCCTTTCAATCATCATAAATTTTGTATGACATTTGTATCATGTAATCATGTTTTCAAATTAAGTAATCAAATGAATATACTTATGTATGTAAAGTTGCATGTGTTGAATTAATCCTATTATATGGAGTGACTATTATCACTAATAAATTTTAAATTATTTTTCAAAATTATAAACCAATAATGAAAAGTTAAGTTGATATTATCTATGAATATTATGGGAATCACATGTGCTTATAACTTAAATATGTTAAGTATTATTTTATGTTTATGACTCATGTATGTGTTTATATATGTTTGAATATAAATAAATATATGGATATCCTAGAAATATGAGGCTTTAAGTAGCCCCACTGAGATCTTAGATTACCTCACTTCCTTGGTTAACAAAGATACATACTTATTTAATTTCATTCCTATGTGTACTAGTACTAGAATTTGGATAGAACTTTACATGTGTAAATAATTCACTAAAATACAATCTTTTACATGATTTTCATCCTCATGGTTGTATGTACATTCATATATATTTAAGATAGCAAGTATATAGTCTAGACATCCCAGATACGAGACTTTAAGTAGCCCCAAGGAGGTCTTAGATTACTTACTTCCCTGGTTCAAACAACGATGCGTACTTGCTTACATCTTTAAAACATATGTGTGTGTACTTAGCTAAGGAATGAAATTCCTCTTTTCTATCAAATTACATGCATTCATAATCATTTAAGTGTACCAAAAATACATTGCATGTGTAAGTATGCTAAATTCAAAATCATATGCATGTTATTGATGATGAAAACGAATGGTGCAACATTATCTATGTGATGGCAATTCAATTTCATTAACCTTAAGATGTCTTTCATGTTGGATATGGTTCTTTAAGATTGACCCAAACTTAGGATTAATAAAATATTTAATAAAACATTCACTAAAAGAAATTAATTCATAATAATATGTCTTTAGAAAATAATTTAGTGTAGATGACAAAAGAGATTAAGCCTTCTTCCTCTCTTTATAATCATTAGATGTTATGTAAATATCAAGTGAAATTAAATAAAATACAAATTAAAATTCATAAATCCTTTTAATGACTTAAAATGAAACCACTCTTTATGGTTAAATTGAATAATTTTAAACTTAGATAATTAGAATTTAAAAGCTTAGTTAAGATAGACCACATCGAGCCTTAGCACACACATTAGAATATTAAGTCATCACTTGTAGCTCTAAGTTAGGATGGTGTATGCTATGATGTTATATTTTATTTTGTGATGTAATATTTTATTGGATGTTAGGATTCTAGTATGTTGATTGGATGTTAGACCGTTATTAGCCTAATGATATTTTATATAGGGGATTGTGCTAAAGGGGCCGCTATAATAATAAATATAAATGCTTTTACTTGCAGGTTGCTTAGCCCCTTTGCATATTCCACATTAAAATAGGTGGGCTTGGTTACCAATATGCAGAGTGTTAAGTCCAAATTATGAAATATAATTTCTTGGAGATGTATATGTGTTTTGCTAATATTTGCTTTGTAGGTGTAGTTAAAATTTACTTTTTCATAAATATGTAATTTTGCAATAGGAATTAAGATTAGTATTATGGGATTTAAGATGAGCAGTGGCTAGAAGATATAGTCCTGGGAGGCTCTGTGAAGCCTTGGAGAAAAATCAAATCAAATAGAGAAAGAAGAATAAGAATGAAGACCCCCATAACATCTAATTCAATTATAATTATAATATTTTATTATAATCCAGATTGTATAATGGTAGAACTCAGCTACCCAATTTCTCTTTTTGGGGTGTACGGTGGTACCCAACCGCACTGGCCTTTTATTCTTTCACGATAATCTAAAAATTATGTAATAAAAATTGCATCTTCTTCATAGATTTTTCAAAGCTTGATGTTTTAATGTGTGTCTTGGATGCGGTAGGCTCTTAGGATAAAATTAATTTTTCTATCATAATTAATAAATCATAATTAAATTTTAAAACAACTCACAACCTCATTTTAAAGCTTATGTCATAATTAGGATAATTAAAAGATTTAGCAAACTCTTAACTGAATGTCAAATGTTCTAACATCATGCATAATATATTATTTCACTCTTGAATAGGGAGGGTCTCCACTCTTACATGATAGAGAATGCTTGACTTGTGAGGGCATCCCTTGTAGTGGAGAACACCTCCACCCACTAATTTAGCCAACAATCAAATTTCATCATGCATTTAGGCATAACTTATCCCAAACCTTTCTCCAAAATATGGTGTCAAAATGATATAAGCATTTATAAAATTTGCATTTAGTCTAAGTCATATACTAATGCAGTCATGATCTAGTCTCTTAGGAGTGAGTTTACAACTCTAGTCTCCTTTCTAAATTAAATAATAGCTTAGCTCTCTTGCACTAACATGAGACTAGCCTATATGGTTTTGAAGCGTATGAGGTGTTAGTTGGTGGCCACTCTAAGCGGTTGTAAGTCTAGAAGAAGTCGGGATGGGTTTACCTCTCTTGTGGAGGTAAACTATTATATCCCTTTTTGTGCTTAGATTTAGGTCATGCTTTTAGCTTGTGTTAAAAGCATCCTAGATTTAGGATCCGATGTTGCTTATTTCTTTTAGGCTACGAGTATAAATCTTCACATCTTAGGTATTTTCACAATCTTATGTTGATAGACTATAAGCCTTACCATTCTAATAAAAATTTAACTCAAACGAAAATAAATTATCTCTTTCAAATATATAAAGCCTCATCATAGGCTAGATTATAGTGCTTACTAGGCTTCCTAGTATCATGAGTGCTCTACTCATCTTCCTTTGAAATCCAAAAATAAGCCTTTCCAAATTGAATATTTTCACTTGATTTTCCAAAATATCTAATCTTTGATAGTCTAACATTGAAATCTTTGGAGATAATTGATTGACTACTTTAATCGAAATTATTCTTAGAAAATCTCCATTTCTAAGATGTAATTACTTATGGAAGCTTGCTTCCATAGGAAACTAAAGAACCCGACATAAAATAAACTCTACTTTACTTTTTCATATAAAGTAAAAGATCTCTGGTATATACGAAGACCCATTTTCCTTAGGAGTCCTTATTAGGTGATTATGTCCATTGTAGGTGATGTTTCATCTTTTAAGATGGTACATCATACCTTAATGTTATACCCGATCACTTCAATAAGTATCCCCTAAGATCTGCGTGGTGTCCCTATTACTCCAAATTAAAACACCACAAATGTCTAACATGAATTATATACTGCATTTTTTGACATATACTTTAATACAAGAATTGGTATGACATATTGAAATCGATATGAATTGTGATAGATCTATTAATTCATTATAATTGAAAGTAATCATTATTTTATTATTGTATATTACAATTTTAGAGTAGGTTTTGTGTAACTTACTGAGTATATAAATGCATTCCTATTTTACCTGCATATGTAAATTTCAGGAAAGGAAAAGACTAAGGAGCAAGTTGATTAGAAAAAAGATTGAAGGTATGTCTTTTGCTATAATGTAGTTATTCATTTTACAATCATGGTGGTTTGATGAATATAAATATATATTGATTATTTTATATATAATGATTTTTTTATTATATATTGTTTTTTATTGATAATTAATGATATGAAATATATTTTTATTATATTTATGAATGAATGAAAAAAGAAGAATATATTTCTTCTAAATAGATATTGAGTAGTGTTTATTATGCATCCGACATGATGTGACTCACCTCAATTTAAGGGTTATATTAGTTTGGGCCGTGATAATTATTATCCATCTCATGATAATTGAACCAAAGGTCAATCCTAAAAAAAAAAGCACATTTTAATTAATTAAACAAATATCTTGTTAATAAATGATTTTTTCTTTTCATAGGCATATTATTTAACTCTTTATAATCAATGCATAACTTTATACTTCCATCATTTCTCTTTGTGAATAGCATTAGTGCTCTTAAGGTAAAATATTAGGTTTTATACTTTTTTTTATTAGACAATTCTCATAACCAAATCTTAAGATTTTAGAGTTTCATAATTCTCCCACGATAAGATATTTTATAATTTTTATTGGTACTTAGAATCTATGATAATATTAATATCTTAATTAGGTGGTAAGCCATGTACATCATTGGAAAACACATCAAAATAGTCATTCACTATGAGTACATTATTTAAACAAGCACTTATTTGGATAAGATATATTATACGAGTACTAAAACTAACACACATTCATGAAAATGTATCTTTTAAAATTTAAGTGTTAAATAATTAATAAATATTACTTCATTAAAACTCTTAAAACTATAAGATAGTACACTAAATATACAAAAGTTTACTCTCCTTTTATCATAGCCAACAATAATATGGTGTCTAGTTAGCTAACCAATCTGTAATGTCAAATTAAACTCAATTAACATGAATAAAATGAGTTAGTAGGGTGTATGAAAATCATTAATAATAATGCTACAATCAGGATCACATTGAGTTACTATAATGCACAAATCATAAGTCTCAATAATTAATATGTGTAATAGTGGTTGAGAAGTTAAAATGCTTGATAAAATTTTTTCAGTTATAAATGAATGTGATCCTTAGAGCTAAATAAAACACTCGATTGTTGATTAAGAGTATATTATACTTGTCACTATATTAGATTATTGTGGATTGATACTAAAGACATGAGATAGAATCATTTGTTGAAACTACTTGAAAGTCTAAGCTAACTATAACTAATGATGTTATATCAGTTATTTATGTTTATTTAGTGTTGGAGGTTGTTGCATGTACAAATAAATGTGAAGGAATTTTGATATGATTAAAGTATAAGAAATTATTATTATTACTAGTGCTATACCTTTGATGTAAGCCTTTATGAGAACTTTGCCATTTATATCTTATATTAATATCATCATGAATTTTCTTCTAATGAAGCTATCAAAGTGCATCTCTCCTTCCTCTTGAAAAGACAATCCTAAATTTTATGATTGATATCATGAGAACTAAAATACTTGACAATAATTAAATTAGAAGGTCTCAAGTGTCATTTGCCACATTAAAGACTAGGATAATTTCTCTTGGGCTTCTACCCTTGAAGATTAAGATGATGTTTTTTTAGGAAAGTTTGGTTGCTTGAGTGTTCGTATTATCCTGCTTTCATTGTTATTTCTTTACAAACATTATACTATAGTTCAGCATATATAACAAGCTTCCTAAAATAATGCATTGAATAATTGAAAAGAACTTATCGATATTCTACAGCTGTGTGTAAAATTATAAGCCTCTGTAGGTTTTCGAGTTTTCATTTTGCTTTGGCGCTTGGCAGAATTTAGATTAAAATCATGTTCAATCAAACAGTCCTGTTGACTCTAAATCCGTACATGTGATCTGATTGGGATCGGCCCCTACCGATCCGAATCCTATTCGTTTGCAAGCTCAGTTTTGGCCAACTAGTACTGAGAGCCGAATGAATGGCAAAGGCGGAGGAACAGAAGCCCCAGCGGCTAGAAAGTCCAGGCTTATCGTTCGTCTAGGTTCCTTCCTGGTATCTCACAGCGCCTTCGTCAGGTTTGGTCTTTCATGCCACCGTTCCGTCTACTACTTGCATCTTTTGTTTATTGGTTGATGAGCGGAATTCTTTATTAATTTGTGTTCTACGGTAATGAATGTCTCAGTGTAATCTGTTGTGTCGCTGGGTGCATCGCCCTCCTCCTGCTTCCAGTCCTAGCAAAGAACACCTATGTCTCGGAGAATGCTCTCATGCCTGGTATCTTTAGTTTCTTGTGACTTTGCTAGTGAATTGATTTCTTCTGTTAACATAATTTTGCAAATATTGAGACTAGCCTTAGAAGTTATCCCGGCCTGTATCAGTTGTCTCCAGGAGTTCTGAGTTTGTGGATTAAGACGGTTGCACACAAAACTATATTGCAGGAAGCCATTGATTAACATCTTATCACTTGTCGTTTTACATTTGTGGTCTAATTGAAAGATAATGCTACTGTTGTAACCTCATGGATTGTTTAAAAGGCATACATGTTTCATCTTAGTGAGGTTTTGGAGAATAAGAACTTCACAAAACAACTTATACAAAAATTGTCTTCTGTTCGTGTTATATGCTAAAGTTGAAGTATTCTTGAACTTATTTTGTAACATTAAAATCAACCAAATAAGGGATGCTCTGCCTTACAAAAGTCATGTATTTATTTTCATAAGAAAATCAGATTCACAGTAGAGGCAGTGTTGGATATTTTTACTAGAGAGAAATCATATGACACACATCTATGATATTAAAATTACTTTTAAATGTGACCTTATGCAATCTTTTTTGTTTGAGTATGTTTTAAATGAAATGGGGCTAGATTTTTTTTTTTTTTTTTTTTTTTGCATTTTTTGTGCATTTTTTGTGATAATTAATCTTTTGGCAACTACAAAACTATAATTTGTTACTAAGACAGTGGAAATTCAAAAAATTATTATGAGCTTAAACTAATATAAATGAACTCATTAAGATACTGTTTTTAGAACTAGTGATTGTTTAAACATTCTCATTTTCTTAATTAAATGACAACCTTCATCTTCTTAATTGACCCCAAATTATTGGGATAAGCCTAATGATGATGATGGTGGTGACTAGTTGTTCTTGTAGCCTCTATTTCTATGTTGTTCTATTGTGAACCATATTAATCCAATTTCAACTCAAGTTTATTATTATTATATTAAAAAACTAATCATAGATGTTTATAGACATATGTGAGGTTGCTAACTATGCTATTATGTGTATAGAGCTTGACAAGTTTATTTTTATTAATTTTTCAACTAAATGAAACTTAAATGTTACATCAACTTTATTCATTTCTAAGCCATGAAAAGTGTACAAAAAATTTCATAAACTTTACAAGTAATGTATCCTTATATGCATGCTTCTATAAATTAGTTGATGGTTCTAAAAATCATGGTTTATAGGAATTTAGAACAAATGTAAAATTGGCTCATAGTTTATGACATTTATATATATTGTATCTTTTTAATTTCTTATGATGAATGAAGTTCAACTAATTTTATGAAGGTTGTAATTCATGATCCATTTCTTCATGTGATGCGCAATCATAATCACAAAACTGATCAAAGTTTGTCTATGAGTAGTTGTAATACTAAAAGTTATGGTTGATGGATTGATCCTATATTTGCATATGCTAAAAGCAAAATACAAATTACTTAGAGATGTGCTATGATTAATACAAAAGGGTAGTATATTGTATTTTTTTTAGAGGTGGACTTTCTACCCTTTTATGTGAATGGATCAATTCCTTACACAAATATGTCTTATATATTTTGCCATAATATAACATTCTAATGTAGCGTGTCAAGTGTGTTATGGTCATTAAACTTTTAAGATTTCAAAAGAAAATCCATGCATGCTTGAATGATAACTTCAATATTGTAAATTTTGTTTCATTATTGTAATTTTATATTCAATCGACATTTTGTTTTCAAAGAACATTATATTATTGTAATATTAGAAGGATTTGTGAAAGAAGAAGAAGGTTTTTGCAAGTTGACCATGCATGACTTATGGGTTGACCTCATTATGACAAGCTACAACACAAGCTACAAATTTCAAGCCCAAGTCAAGTGGTCGACAAAATTGAAAATAATGAATCAAAGTCTTTTTCACATTTTTAGGAGTCAAAGTCAATGGGTCAAAGTCATAGTGACATTTCATGGAGTCAAGTTCAAGTGGTCAAAAGTCATCCTCCACATTTTAAGAAGTCAACTCCATAATGGCTGACGACCTTCATTGCCATTTCAAAACCACGAACTGCAAACCACTGCCAAGCTTAATTTGAAATTTATTTGATTGTTGTGTTGTAATTTCATCTCTACTATTTTTTTTTTTTGATCGTGAACATCCCCTCTTGCATAAATAGTGAAGTAATCAATGAAAAACATATGTGCATCCTTCCACCTTGAAGTTTGAAGGTCATTAATGAAGAATTGGCATCTCCATAGTCATGGATTGAAAACCTTCCATGGCTACATTTCACACCCTCATCTCCAGTCCACTTCCATTTTAACTACTCACACAGAATCCATCTTCATCCCTACATGACAATATAAAAAAATACAAAACATTTCCTAAGGGCTATGGGTTCCTTCCTTATAACTCATACCTTATCCTCATGATCACCCTTCTCAAGTGAAGCATGGTTTCTCATCACCTCTTCAACCTTCATCACTTAACTCCACTCCACATGTTATCAAACCCTAATATTTCTTCTTCTTCTCAACTTAGACCCTTAGAAGTCAAAATTAAGCAATATCCACCCTCCCCATTCATCAAATTATTCCCCTTTACCTACTTGGACCCCTTTTGGTTTTCACCTCCCTTTGTCTTCCACAAGTTTTCCACCACTACAATATTCTTCTCTCGTTGCTCCTTACATCATCAACATATCCTTACCATTCCTTCATCTAAGCTTCACCTCTTCTTCCACTTGGCCGAGCCCCTCCATCTACTAAATAATTATTTCTCCAATTGATAGCTCTTGGTCAACCTTGACGACCTAGATTTCCTTAGCTACTAGCAACCCACATCCACCTCATTAGTCGTTTCCTATAATCCTCATACCACTACCATCAAGCAGGCCTGTGCACTTCACTTCAACCCCACCTTCTGAGTCATAACTTCAACTACATTGAAAAAAAAAAAAAGCATTTGGCTACTCAATAAAATTATTAGGATACCTAGATTCCTAAACTTTTCCACTTATCTACTCATGTAGTAAAGACATCTGAAGCTTATAAGCCATGAGCATTAGTGTATTATTCTTAATTCAAATGTTCTTTATGTCATGTATGCTACAATTATAATCATAATAGCAATATCAGCCAAAGGCACTACTCGTTTGCAAGCTTCATATCATTTTGACTAGTCACAATCAAAAAATGGAACACCCCAATATATATATACCTTCATGATGTTTGCTCCTAATATAGTAGGTTGTGTGCAATGACAACTGATTTGAGCAAAATCTTGTTGGAAGTTGTGTGCTTGTTGAACTGATTGGTGCAACCTTCTTGCATATACAAATATCTAACTATTTTTTTCATGACCTGCTTTTGATAATAGTTGGTTCACTTTTTCTCAACATTGTACTTCGCTACTCCTTAAGGTTTTTCTATTTAATTTTTTTTCCAATAAAAACCTTTGAAGAAATTAATATCATCAATTCAATAGCTACATTCAACAATTGGAATTTTTAATTTTAATTGTGTTTAATGTCATATTTATTTTGTTCCTAAATGTTATACTAATATAGAACTTAAATATTTTTTATACGATTTTATTATATGAATTTAGCTTCCAACATCAAATTGATGTGCATTGTTCCAATTTATTTTACAAGTCCTTCAATGCATGACATAATTTACTCAACTGCAACTATATAACGTGTTAGCATCAATGCTTTATGGGGACTATTTTATATTGTTTTTGAACAAATTATTTGGTATAAGTATTCATTAGCATCATCATCATTAGTTTTATTTCAACTATTTCTGTCTTTTGATTCTGATATGGAATAAAAATTCCCTTTATGATAATTTTAAACTAGAATTGTGATTTAATCAGTACTAGTGTAAATCCAAATAGTTGATGGTTATACTGGTTTCTATAATTTATAGTTTAATAGAAATCATCTCAAAAGAATCAAAGTCATAATGTCAACAATTGAAACTGCTGATACCATCAAAATCAACAGCTGAATCAAAACTAAAACAGTGGTTTGAGCTGCAATTATAATATGTGAGGCAATTTAAATGATTCTGATTTTCAATAAATAAAAACTATTACTTCCAAATGAACATCAGTGTATCTTGTCAATTCTTGACCCTTTTGACTAGTGATTATGCTATGATTAATATATTAAAAGTGAATCTATATTCACTGTTAAATATTTGCATCAATACACAGAATTTTGATCTTGTATAAATATGATATGATGAAAAGTTTATGAGGCTGACAAGTGGTTTTATTCGAACATATTTTATTACCCTTTTGTTGTATAGATGCGGTGGATAATTTTACTAGCATGTGTGCTCTTTCACACTAATTTTTAAGTTTAAGACTAAAAAGGCAAAAACACGATCAAGATTTTACAAACTCTTGGCAACTATTAAAGTTAGTTGTATTTATGATTCACTTCAGTTTTACTACCGCTACTGTTTGAACATGCATCGTGTACATCAAATGTTGCTATAATGATTGGCTTGAATTTATATATATATATATATATATATATATATATATATATATATATATATATATATATATATATATATTTGTTGAGGACTAAAACAAGAATAATTTTGCATCATAATTTCTACATGAGGGATTATTGTGGATCTATTTTGCATGATGTATTCACAAATCATCTTTAGTGGAACTTCTTGTAATGATTTTGGTGTTGTAAAAGAAATGAATGTAATTGCTCTTGCATTTTAACGCTTGTATATCAACATAGAGGCGAATGACTGTTCTCCCATAGAGGATAAAAGAATGATCTCACATATATTTATCAATGGTTTGTGCTCAAGTATCTGAAGTAGTTTGCCATCATGTGAATTAGCTGTTAGTTCGACTTATCAAATGAAATACCCATATATATTATCACCTTCAATACTTGCATGCAGAAGATCCCTTAGTGGTATATTATCTGGTTCTCAGATTAGAGGTCAAAGTTTTAATCCCATGGCTACTTGCAAGAAATTCAATCTATGACTGGCCTTTTACTTATATGTAACTGACATAGTGCCGTGCCCTTTTATATGCAATTGACTTTGTGCCCTACTTTCAATGAATTAATATAAAATAAATCTTCTATACTTCCACAATTATGAGCAAGATCCTTTAAAAGTTGTATCAATTTTTTCCTTGATGAAATTTGTGGATGTTTCTAATTAAATGTAAAATAGAATTAACCACTAAATTTTGTTTTTACTTTTTTTCTCATTGGGATATTCGTGGAGATTTTCTTGACCTGATCTGATTTTTTAGCAATGTATAATTTTTGTAATGCAATGATGTTGTTCTGTTTCATGAAATTTTGATACCTCTCAGGATTCTTTTTGCTTTATGTTATTTATACCTGGATCTGTTAATGTAATCTTGTTTTGTTAGTCAATTAGTAATTTTTATCATGCAGATTTGCTAAGTTATCGTTCTTTTAACAGGTTCAGCAAATCCTATGTTTTCCAATCAAGATGTACTGGAAGCAAATGTATTTGTTAAAGATATTTATGAAAAGAGAAGCTTGGAAGATAGTTCAGGAATGTATGCGTTATTCATAAATCTAGCTTTTGTTAACTTTGGAATGTCAGTCTCACGCTAGCATGTTTCTTGTCACTATTAATTTAATTTTTAATATTGCATGGTTTGTTTTATTTGGATTTATCTGTTTTGCCTGGTTTGTTGATGCAATCAATTCTCGATTAAGGCTTCAATAGTGGGTAAGAATTATCACACATGATCTTTATATATATATTTATTTATTTATTTATTTATTTTCTTAAGCATGCATATATTTCGATTTGCTTCATTACCTAAGTTTTCTCAATAATGCTTGAGCCTTTGAGATATTTATCACAAACAGTTGCACATGATTTTTTTTTAATTTTTTACAATATATCCTGATCTTTTCATGTAAGATGAGGTATCACTGTCCACAAACAATTGTTAGATGTTTACATATGCAAAACTTTGAGATATTTATGCACACTATGTTACAAAACTAACTTTAATTTCATTTGTCTTACCATTAAACTTGTGTATTTGCAAGTGCCATGTTCAAAACATTGAGAATTTGACAAAAGTGAAAAATGCATGTGTTTGTGTTTTTTTGTGAATTTTGATATTTGAGTGATAATTTAAAACTGGAGATAGGAGGATATTAGTTTTATAAATAGTTATGATTTAGATGTTATGTATTAAATTTCCCCAAGAAATTTTCTTACTATCCTTTCTATTTACAAAATCGTAGTAAAGTGTACAAAAGGAGGATGAATGTAAAACAAACTTGCTAAGCCATTGTAGGACTATTGGTAGATGAATTGTGTATGCTGTATTTCTTCATTACATATACCAAATATTCAACCCTCCACCTCAACATGTGCACATCATAGTGATGCTTTAACACTAATGTCATCAGAGCTCAAATGTAGATTATCAGAAAGATTTTGAACCAATTTCTTCTAAGCAATATGTGCATGTCAACAAATTAAGCTTATTGTTTTATCCTTTATATCATAAAGGAGTGCTTAGTGCTGTGCAACCTTATATTAGTTGGATCACAAATTAAGCTTATTGTTTTATCTTTTATATCATAAAGGAGTGCTTTGTGCTGTGCAACCTTATATTAGTTGGATCACAAATTAAGCTTATATGTTTTACCTTATATTAGTTGTATTAGTTGGAACACAAATTACGTCGCTTAAATCTTAGAACTTTGTTTAAAAAAAAAGATATCTTATATTTGCATGATAATGTTAAACTAAAGTAACATGCAAGGCTTAGTGATGAAGTTGAACAGAATCATATTGGGATAAGGCTAATGATGATTAGCAATAAAAAATAGAAATATCTCAAAAATCTTAGAAAAGAAACCCAATATCTACTTTTGCAATTTTTGGTCAAGTATGATTAACCATTTTATTAAAATTTGACCACTTAGAAGGGTTGTGTTGTTCATTGCAAATGTGTTAAAGATCCATCAAAGAGATATCTAAATTAGTCTCTTAAAGTCATTGTAATTAGATAGCATATGCAGCTAATTGTTTTTGGATTATAATTTCAAAATCGAGGGCCATATCCACAAGTCACAAGAAAATTTCATACATGCTAAAGACTAAACTACAAACATGGTGCATTTATAGATATTAAAGAAGTTATTAATTTTTTTAAAAAATATACTATTGATCATTGAATTCAAAACTCATGTTCGATAACTTGTATTTTTGATGGTTCTTTATATTTATGATGATCTTAAGACTGACATAAGACTTGAAATAAATGCATAAATAATCCATGTATATTTTTAAGAACTTGAGTTTATCTGTTCATGACATAATTGGGCTCAATGAAGAAGCATGATTTCTAAATTGTTCGGGTTTTTATGTTAAAAATAAGCTTTTGTTCTTATGAGCTTTATTTCAGTGCATCCACATCGAATTTGTTGAAGAAAACAGTAGACTTAGTCATCTATTTGACGAGAGTTCTTCATATTTGTGTTTGATTGGTATGATCTTGAGAGGCCGATAAGGTAACTTTCATGAGCATATTTTTGTTGATTGTTAGGAGAAAGGATGGTTGAAGAGATTATCTATACTTGTTAATAGCAAATAACACATCAATCATAACATTAAGGTCTCCATGATGTCGTAGAGCATAGCACATTGTGCGACACTGTATTAAATATAGTATAAAATATTAAAAAAGTATAATTAAAGATGTAGGTAAATATGAACGAGCACTGGATTGTAAAAAATATCGATACTTAGTTTCATGTGTTTAATACCTCCATCTATAAATCAAATTGATGACACAAATAAACACCTTATAGTTATTAAAATTTTTTGGTAAGTACATGCTCAACATCAAATAGTATCATTCAATTTTTGAATCATTTAGCACCACAAAGTCATTAGAAAATTTGATACCTAATAATTCTTGTAGTAATTTATCCTAGTTTCGAGAAAATAATATCAAATTCTATGGCCATTATTTTATGAAAAAAAAAAGAAATAAAAAAAACTTGCACAAGATTTTGTAAGTAAATCAATAAAATAAAATTAAACCCTAAATCCTAATTAAAATAAATAAATAAATAATGAATGCATAATATTAAAATTAATTTTAGGCTCTAATTGAAATAGCTCACACTATAGGGACAACATACTGTTGTCTATGAACAATGCTAATATCATGTGCCATTTTAGCCCTTCGTGTCATGTCATGCAAATGGCCTCGGTGGTGTGTCACGCCGTGCCATTTAGTGTTATTGACATGTATGTATAAGACAATATTGAGAATTCAAGTATCTTCTCAAGGTAATTATCGGCAACTAATGATAGATTTTACCTTATGTTGTGCCGTTGTTATAGATTTTACTTTAGAAGTCTCAAACATTTGTATCTATTCATAAGTTAGTGTAGAGTTAGGGAAATTTTTAGCCATCTCTACCTAACCCAAAATTAAATCTTTATCTTAGAGGCATGTAGCCCTCTATTGTACATTGGGTTAAGGAGGTGCGTCACCCTTTTGAGTCGCATGAGCTTCTATTTATCAAATAATAATTTTTTGTAATTGTCATTTTATATTAGATTAGGTCAAATAAAAGCTTAGATATATCACAATCAATGGGAATTACGTTTTTGTATGTTATATGTTTACTTTTAGTATGAATTTAGTGAGATTCAACATTATTGTGTTAGAGGGAGAGTTCTAATGAGAACAAGCATGTAGAGATGAGAGTGCTTGGTGAATGTAAGGGGAGTTAAATATAAAATTGATGTGTTAAATTAGGTGATTATTAACTATGATAATTTATATTAGACAATAAAATGATGTTTCTATTATGCATAGACATTTACTCACGATACAAATATGATATGAAAATCATAAATAAATAAAAAATATTGGAAAAAATGTTGGATACAACATGCATATGGTTCATCTGGGTTGTGATTAATAACTATATATATAATATACATAAAAAAGTAGATCTAATATCTGTGACTATATTGTTGATCACAAGACTTAGGATTAATTCTAGTGAAAAATAATGTTATGGTATATTGACAGAGAAGAAAATGAGGATGCCAGTCTATAATAAGAATGATTTAGCATGTAATCATGTTACAGCTTTATAATTGTAATTATGTTCAACATATAATCCCATCGTGCCTAAGTAGTGTTGGTGTTTTTATTAATAAAAAGGAGAGAATACTCTTGATATAATTTTTAAAAACACCTTAGTGTTCGATACGTTCTTTAAAATGACATGACAAGTGCCTATACTTATAAAATGTATTTAAAAGAAAAGATGTGGTTGCATGTCATACAATTTTAGAGTGAATGGTTGTAATGAGAAAAGGTGCAACTTGTTTGCAAGTTTGAGCTCCTTGAACATGCTATAATGAAGGTGACAAAAGACATGGTGTGAAAGCACCAATTCAGATCAAGAACAATGTGCTTGAAATGATTATAAAAGAGAAAGAGAAAACACAATTAGAGAAGTGTAAATTTATGTGGTTTGACTTCAACCAATGCTACATATACAAGAGAGGAGAGATTATTCAACCCACTAGCAAATAAGTCACAATCATGGTCTACAAAATAAAAAATATATTCTTGTGTCTTAATGCTTATAATATTTAGGATTGGGATTTGTGGCAATTCAGACAATAATGTGTTTGGGATTTTGAAGATCTCTTGGTTTAGATTCAAGTTTCTATTTGTGCAAGTATGCACACGTCTTTTTTCATGATTCATGCTCTTTGTGGATACCCTAAGGACATGCATATTGGTTGTTATAGTTAGTGGATTGGAGGTGTCTCAATTTTGTTTTGGGGGTGGTTGATTGCCATATTATGGTGATACATGATCTAGTATTTTGTAAGCATGCAATTCATTGATTTCTCTTGTTTTCTTACACGCTCTGTTAGATCTAAGGTGGCTTCGTTGTATTTGAGATTTACGAAGTGTTGGTGCGTGATCTTATTTTGTACACAATAATTGTGGCTTCATTGTCGGTGGGTTAGATCATCAAAGGACATAGGCTTGGTTGAAGCCAAACCACTCCAATCTTGGTGTTTCTTTAGCAGCATTTTTTCTCTTTCCTGATTTTTTTTTCCATGCACATCATTCTCAATCTTGATTGCTTCTTCCACAGTCATGCATGTTTGAACTATCTTTTATTGCACATGTTAAGAAAGCCTCTTGTTTGATAGTTTAAGGAGAGACATTCATCTTTTTCTTTTAAATCTTCTTCTATGCAATGCCTGCAAAAAATACCTTTTGAGGACATGCTTTGAAAACTAAGGCGTTCTCTGAAGACATGAACACTTCTGGTTGGATTATCCGCTGATACGGAAAATGTCATCTTCTGCAAGGGAACAGATTTAAGAGCCCAAGAAATTATATGGGTCATAGTGATCGAGAAGGAAGATTGTAATAGGTGTGGTTCAAATGGATTAAATTAATCTTGAAAAATTGGTAAGGTATATCACAAAAGATTAGTGGGTATATAATACTGGTCACCAATTGTTAGCATGGATGGACCAGGTTCATGAGGTATCTTTGGCATCCTAATCTTCATATGAATTAGCCAAAGTCGTTAACTACGGTAGTGATGGTCATGGTGTCAATGAACATTGGTTTATACTTGGAATTGAATTTTTTTTTTTTAAAAAACAATTCTAATGTTGATTTCATTTGTCAGGCTCCTTTTTTGCATTACTTAATTAATACAACTGAGGACAATTTTTTTTTTCTTTTAGAAAATCACCTAATCTTCCATCAAGGGGAAAACCAATTTCCTCGTTTCACGCATTAAATATCAAAACTGAAAAACTAATCAGAATTTGTCCATTTTTTATGGTTATGATATTAAATTCATTCAAATGATTATCATCATCATCATTGTCTCATCCACTTATGGCCAACTTTATAGATGCTCCTGCATTATTTATGTCTAGTTAAAAAAGTGGTATCAAATCTAGTTTACACAAGTTTTACTTTTCATATTTATTCTATTTGTTCTTATTGTTGTTGCATTTTCTGCTGTTTATTGTATATGCCCAAATAATCTAAGGTGAATTATTAATAAGTGCTATTCCTCTCAAATATAATCAGTTCTGCCTTTATGTTTCTATATAACAGGTATTCGAACTAAAATATGTGCTTGCTGCCTCTATTTTTTGGGATTATTTAATTTTTTAGCTGTTAAAAAAATAATGAATTGCATGCTATATTTGTATGTGTTCATTAAATTCTGCCGAGTGTTATTTTTGCTGTCAATTAAATTTTTTTTGTTAGGTTTTTATTAGGGTTAATATAATTAATATAATTGAAAAGACTCTTAAAGCTCAGATTTTTATGCTAGTTGAATTGTGCAAGGTGTGCTTTCTGTTAACCAGTTAATCTTTAATCACATATTGTATCCAAAATTTAAATTAATTTTTTTTCTTGCAGGCATAATTTATGTTCTGATTTTAGCTTATCTGTGTCAGGGAGATTGCAAGATTGATAGGGAAGCGAATGGAAGACGTGGGTGCTGAGGTTTTTTTTCATAAATTCAAATTTCGTAATATTCAGTTTCATCCTCTGTGTTTCTTCTCTTCTGCCCCTCCCACCGTGGCAGAGCAAAATAGCAGCAGTTGTACTTTAAATGGTGTCAGTCCTGTGGGTATTATAAGAGCTCCTCGTGGTGATGGAAAAGAATCAATTGTATTAGTTACTCCATATAATTCAGAAAATATCAAATTGAATGAAGCCTTATCACTAGGTCTTGCCTATTCAGTCTTTTCTCTTCTTAGCCGAGTTGTATGGCTGGCAAAAGATATTGTCTGGCTAGCCGCAGATTCACGGTATGGCGAGTATACATCAGTTGCTTCATGGCTTAACGATTACCATAATCCTGTTTTCTCCAGTGATTCAAAGAAAGTTAGTAGTCAGATGTGTTTTGAAAAAAAGGAAAATCATGGGGATGCAGAAACTTCATTTGATGGAGCAGCCTATGATGATTTTAGACGTGCTGGAACTATGGCCGCTGCTCTTGTTGTTAAAGTCATGGATAAGGAGAGAAGTGAGAGGGACAGACTTGATATATATGCAGAGGCATCAAATGGACAGATGCCAAATCTTGACCTGATAAATATTGTTCATTACTTGGCTGTTCATAGACAGGGTTTGCATGTGAAGGTTGGGACATTTGGCTTTTTACTTAATTCTGCATTGCTTAAGTATCTTGGTGAAACATTGCAGCGACTGACCAGGCTAGCCCAAAGTTTAAATCCTGGTTGGAAAGTCGGTGTTAAGTCTGCTGATTTTATTGAAGGTGCAGCGACTCTTGCAAGTTCGATGTATTACCAGGTAATTTTAACTCTAGTTTCCTTGTTCTACTTGTCATGTTTGGATCAAAATGCTTATCACCTTTCTTTTACTATTTTAGGCACTTGGGGTTCCCACTGGGCCTCATGGTGCTTTCCGAGATTTTCAAATTGATGCGATTACCATGGAGCTGTCACCCAGGACTGCTCTAACTAATGAAAATGGCGTATCTTCTTTTCTATTGAGAAGTGGCAGGTTGGTATGAATGAATAAATCTTTTCTCACATTGCAAAGGGTTCCTCCTATATTTTTTTATGGTTGTTTGTATGGAACTGTGGGCATGTAAAAGAGTCTCATTTGATGGCAGTAAAAATTTAGTGATTATCGACTAGGTTATTCTATAAGCCATGAGAAACAATGGAAGATAAATTGGCATAAATCAAATATTTCTCTTCATTGATTGGTGAAATCAGTCAGTATTTATTTGATCCAGAGGATTGAGATTTCTCATAGAATTTTAACTCCTGTTTTAATTATATTTCTGAGCATTTGAGAACACTCTCTACTAAGAAATCTTTGATACTTGAAAAATGATAACAAAGATAAAAAAATAAGAAAACTAGTATCTATAAATATCATGGATGATAAGAACAAAAATAGAGCCACTAATAAAATTAATTAAAGCTTGTTCATAATATGAATTAGAATCCAAATATTCATGAAGGGAACTTGGATTTAAGCTAAAGATTTGGGGTCTTATTTCATAGCAACAAGATATAAATGCCTAGGCTTGACTCATAAAATTCAATTTATGTATCTGCCTTGTAAGGGAATTCAGGTTCTAAACTAAGTTATTAGAGTCTTGTAACTCTGGATCCCCAAATTAGACTCATAATATTATTGAGAATTGCTGCCTTGGGACAATTAGAGGACTTATAGTATACAAGCTTAAATGTTTTAGTCATAAAACTCAACAGGTTAGATGCTTGGAGAATCAAAAAGAAAAGTTTTTTTTAATAAAAATAGTTGGTGGTGGAGTCAGAATGTGCAAAAAAATATAAGAAATAAGAAGTATTGTTATAAAATTTGGTTTAGATGTAAAAACTCAAAGAATTGAGAAAGATATAAAGTAGCCTATAGAGATTTTAAGAAAGCAATATATGATGCAAAAAATTTAGCTTTTAGTGATTTATATAATAAATTAGATACCAAAGAGGGTAAAAGATGGATGAAAGTCAAAGAGATGGGAGAAGTAAATATCTAGTTCAAGTGAGACGTATTAAGGATGAAAATCATAAAGTGCTTTTCTTAGAAAAGGATATTGAAAATAGGTGGATGAGGTATTTTGATAAACTTTTCAATGAATGATCTGAAAATACGATTGATTTTAGCAACCTTAATATCCAAACAAAAATAGAGGATTTTATTTTTATCGTCGTATTAGTAAATTTGAAGTTACAGAAGCTTTAAAGAAAATGAAACGTAGAAAAACAGTAGGGCTTGATGATATTCCAATAGAAGTGTGGAAATGTTTAGGAGATCAAGGAATTTCTTGGCGTACAAATCTTTTTAATGTTATTTTAAAGATTTAAAAGATGCCATATGAGTGGAGAAAGAGTTTATTGGTTCCCATATTTAAGAATAAAGGTGATGCACAAGAGTGTACAAATTATAGAGGAATTAAGTTAATGTGTCATACATTAAAATTATGGGAGAGAGTAATTGAGCATAGGTTATGATGTGATACATAAGTTTCTCACAATCAGTTTGGTTTCATGCTAGGTAGATTTTCTATGGATGTTATACATTTATTAAGAGGTTTGATGGAGAAGTATGGAGAAAGTATGGAGAAAGTACGGAGGATCTACATATGATATTTATTGATTTAGAGAAAGCTTATGATAAAGTTTCAAGAGATGTTCTTTGGAGAGTTTTAGAAAAGAAGGGATTTAATATTGGTTATATTCAAGTCATTAAGGATATGTATACTAGAGCTGTTACTTGTGTCCAAACACAAGGATGATTGACAAAATATTTTCCTATTTTAGTTAGATTACATCAAGGATCAACTTTAAGCCCTTATCTTTTTGCTTTAGTTATGGATGTTCTTACTAGGCATTTATAGGAAAATGTACCTTGGTGTATGCTTTTTGTTGATGACATTCTTCTTATTGATAAGACTAGAGAGGGAGTCCAAGAAAAACTTGAATTATGGAGGCCAACCTTAGAGTCTAAAGGTTTTCATTTAAGTAAATCTAAAACTGAATATATGGAGTGTAATTTTAGTTGTAGAAGTTCTAGTTGTATTGTTGTGACATTAGGTGAACAAGTCATTAAAAAGAGTGAACGATTAAGATATTTATGCTCTATTGTTCAAAATAATGGTGAAATAGATGGAGATGTTACTAGTTGAATTCAAGTTGGATGGTTGAAGTGGAGGAATGCATTTGACATGTGTGATAGAAAAGTACCGCTTAAACTTAAGAGAAAATTTGAAGATGGTGGTAAGATCTGCAATGATTTATGTTGCAGAATATTGGCCAATAAAAGAGAAACATAAGACTAAGTGTTGCAGTGATGATGATGCTTTGGTGGATGAGTGGTTTTACTCTTAGAGATAAAATGCGAAATGAGTATGTTCGCGGAAAAGTTGGGAGTAGCTGTAGTGGTAGCTAAGATTAGAGAGTCGCCTTAGATGGTTTGGCCACATAAAGTGTCAGCCGTCCGATGACCTTAGGAGAGTAGATGCCTTAGATTTGTTTTATGTTAAGAAAGGTAGAGGTAGACTTAAAAAGACTTGATTAAGATGTATAAAAAATGACCTTAGTGTACTTGAATTAAATGAGAATTTGACACATAATAGGACACAATGGAGACAAAGGATTCATGTAGCCGATCCCACTTAGTGGGATAAAGGCTTGTTATTGTTATTGTTGTTAATTATCTAATGTGCATCACAACATATGTCGTTTAGTGATATTGAAGTTCATGGAACTCTAGTGAACCTAGGCTTATAGTTTTAGATGGCTTGAATATTTGACAATTTCATAATACAAGTTATTAATTCTAGTGGATCTTACAATCTTATTCTACAGACAAGATTGCCAAGTGCTTGCATGTTGATTTTTTTGGATTTCTTGGATTCAAAAGCTAATTACATAATTTGCTTAAAAAAATTATCTAGACCATTACATGCTAACTAATAGGCTATGTTGTAAATTGACGTGATTTTGTCAATTAATATTGTAGCTAGTCTCTAGACATACAATCTACATTGGCGTACCAAACCTAACAATTAGCTTTGATTAGGAGTGTAAACGAGTCGAGTCGAGCTTAAGTAGCTAACTCGAGCTCAACTCATTGGGCAAAAATGCAGCTCGAACTTGAGCTCAAGCTTGAGTTGAGCTCATGGCATGAGCTTGAGTTGAGCTGATGGCATGAGCTCGAGTTTGGCTCATCCGTATCAATAAATTCAAAAAAAAGATTAGTTGTTGGCAAGAGGAGTTAGGGAGACCAGTAAATGTTAAGTTGGGAGATGAAGAATCAATATTAAAAAAATAGGAGCAATTAATGAGGATTTAATAAAAGGGAAAAAAGTTGTTTTGTAAGCACGATATTCCAAAAAAATGGAAGCTGGACTGATAGCTTTGTTTATAGGGAGAACTGCAACTTTATTTATAAGCAGAACCTACAGCTTTTTTATAGTGAACATACATTTTTTACTTTTTAATGCTAACTATATAATAAAATAAATTTTTATATATACAAAATTATATATATATCTCGAGCTTGTGCTCGTGGCTCGATAAGTTCGACTCACGAACTCATTTTGCTCGTCTCACTTACACCCCTAGCCTTGATAGTTGTATCTATGTAATTTTTTTTTAGAAGAGAAATAGAAAAGTTAATTTTAAAGTTAGTAAAAAACATATTTTGATGAGACATAATGGGTTTGAAAATTAATATAATTTAGGTAGAAATTTAATTTACCTAATCATTTTTTTTAATTCAAAGCAATACATCTTCTTTGACAATATGGTAAATAGTACATCGTTACATAATACCATGAGTTTGTAAGTGTGTGAACACATAATGGAAGTAATTGCATGATTCAAAATATGGAATTAGCTATGTTTTATGTGATATCACAATACATAATATTTTTGTTAAATATTATCATATATTATGCATATTACTATATATGAACACAAAGTGTTATAATTGTGAATGATGGTGTATATCTCTGAAAGCACAAATGCGTCAAAGCATGTGTACAGTGTGTGACATTAACTAAGCATTACATGTGCCAATACAAGTTTTATATTCATATGCAGTCATGCCTTTGAAGTATGATCTAGAGTGCGTGCATGTTAGGCGTGATGAATGTGCATTGTTCACTTAGAGTCTAACTAGTCCATGCTTGAGTTTAATAAGCTATCCTAACTTCTAGGTTGTTCATGTTGTCTAGGTTTTTGCCTAGTTCTAGTTCTAAGTCTAGGTTGTTTTAAGTGATTAGCGTGCACCTAAATGTCACTAAGGATTACCCCAGAGTCTAATGCCACCAAATTATTACTTGGGCTAACCTTGAGGTTTAAATGTTGCTTAAAGTCAATGTGGATGATGTTATAGTCTAAATATTGTGGTCACTAGATTGATCTTAAAGTTTAGATGTTACTCATGATCACCTAAAAGAGTTAAGGACCAAGTTGGTCCCCAACTGTTTATAGAGGACCAAAATAGTTCCATAGACTAAATAAAAGTGCCAATTTAGTTCTTTGATTATTTGAACATGGATCAATTTTGTTCTACCATTCAAATTAATGATTTTGGATGTTAAATATAGGAGTATTTTTGAAATATTATATATTTTTAGATTGAGTTATGACTAATATATTAATTTAGGAGTTTAATTTGAATTGCTAAAATATTTTGGAATATTAAATCTGGTCAAATATAATTATTGGAATATTAATTTTGGTAAAAAAATATTCTGTGAATAAAATAAATTTTGTCAATTGCCAAAATTTGCTAAACCAAACTCTTAATTTAAGTCTTCTAGTTGAATCATGGCATAAATTAAAATCATTATGAAATTATTACATTTAGTTCTTAGAATTATTTCCTTAAAATATTTTATCTCATTAGAATTATTTCAATAGCTACAATCATACAATATTTTCTTAATTTATTAGAATTATATCTTAGAATAAATTATTTTTAAACATTTAATGATATCTATTAATTTAGGAGATGAAGAGTCTATTAATATATGTTCTAAGGCATATAATTAATTGACTCGAATAAAAATTTGCTTTTCAAATTTCAAAATTGTAAGTT
Source organism: Cymbidium sinense (assembly GCA_021442155.1). Lineage (NCBI taxonomy): Eukaryota > Viridiplantae > Streptophyta > Magnoliopsida > Asparagales > Orchidaceae > Cymbidium > Cymbidium sinense. The sequence goes on from CM038217.1 coordinate 9,942,452, forward strand.
CAAATTAATTTTGTGATCCCTTCATTGTTATAAAATATCTGAATTTAATTTCCAAAATCGTTCTTGTTAAACAATGCTAGCTCCATAATGAGAAAAAATCCTTCTACTTTTTCTGCACAAGTGCTATGGGATAATGTTCTAATAATACAACTACTTGATAATGATTAGATTCTCAATAAACATAAGCATGACCTCAACTTCAAAAATTTTCATTTTAAGAACAATAACAGGGTGAAGATTTAGCAGAACTCTAGACGTTCAGCATAGCCAATAAGTACATTAAACTAATGAGAAATGCCAACCTAATGTTAAAGAAAGGATTTGCTTGAAACAAAAATAATAGTAACATTAGCAACTTAACATAAATTTTCATAGACACCATTCTTTCATAAACAATGATTTCAACGAGCAACAGTAACATCTCTTCACAAGCAAAATAGTTTACATTATAATATTTTAGCATTACATGAAATAGAAATTGAAGTGAATCAAAAAAATGACTGTTAAATATTGTCATTCAAGTAGTTGTGATCTAAATCATGTCATTCAATTAGTCTTCTTTCCTTTTGAACTGTATATCTGCAGAACAATTAATGCCAAAATAAATTCACAAATGAACATATAGTATGTATTTTATAAATCAAAATAATGAACTCACTATCAATCTCTTATTAGTAGATATTTGTGTATATGTTTGCATTATTGTTTCAACTTGTGAATATTTTTGAAAAAAATATTGTACAAAAATAAATTTGTGATGCCCTGAATGAATTATGAAATTTTTTATAATTGTATCAGTCTCCATATCATCCATAAAAGCATATGTTTGTCCTTCCTATCTTTAACTTGTGATTGACTCCCCATATGAAATTGTGAGTAACTTTGAAGAAAAAGCAATTCATAAAAAATATATATGCAGTACACTTATTTAAATTATGAAATTTTTTATAGTTATTTTACTTATCATGTCATCTATAGAAGTAGATGTTTGTGGCACTGGCTGCAAAGTTCTCTTCTTACCATATGTGCTGATGTTATGTCCACTTTTCTTGCATGTACTATAGTATGGTATAATTGTAGCTCTACTCAATTTTTTTATTGAGATTTTTCATCATCATTGGGAGCTTTTCTTTGCTTCATTGTTGGCCTGCTCCTTTTAGACTCATCATATATTGGAGACAAGGTGAAATTTTATTACCCTTGGGCCATTCTTCAGGGCTATTTAAAGGCATGGTATTACACTTATAAAATTTCTTGTATGTTTCTATAGACTAACAATAATCAACTAATCCTTATAATGACCCATATTCATATGAATTACAACACAAGTATGCACATAAGGTATTCCAATCAATTCTCATTTTTTATAGCGGTATGATTTGGATTCTAAATTCACAATATATTGAGTCTCATACATGGTGCTAATCTCATAGTAGTTGTCATCAGATTTTACATAAATACATGTTTATGCTTTATGAATATTTTTCGCAAGCACTTCTCTAATCTTTGGGCATAGTTTTCCAACCCATTTAAAAGCATTCTCTTTATTCTTCATTATTCTTATCATCATTGTTAATCTAATACTTTTAAGCATGAAAACAATAGGTAACTTTCTTACATCAATAATAAAGACATTAAAGCACTCTCACATGTTATTCAATAAAGTGTCACATATTTGGCCAACATTGAAATGTGATCTAGTCCACTCGCCATATAGCTTTTTCAACCATATAAATGTTTCAACATGTAGCTTTTTAACTCTTGCATTCTATCTATAAATTGATTAACTATGGTTGCATTTGTTCCTGCCCATAATGCATTCTTCAAAGTTGTTCTTATAAATTTAATAAGCTTACAATTTTGATATAAATGCTTGACACAAAATCTGTATGTGATATTAGCCAGTACATATATAAATTATAGAAATTAACCTTTTTTTTTCTTATCTAAAATGAAAGTAATTTTTTTTAATTTTCAAATATACCTAAGTCTCTTTCAAATAAATCCAAAAATCACTCCCAATTGCTCTTGTTGTTTGCCTTTACCACCACTCATGCAATTAAAAATATGCTATTATTTTCAATGAGTGTAACAATTGTTAAAACTTGACCCCTTTGCCACGCTTTTAAAAAACAACCATCAACACTAATTATGGGTTTGCATCCAACTAGAAAACCCTTCTTGCAAGCATCAAGATAAACATAAAATCTTGAAAATGTTTTCATACTTTGCAATTTTGAATATTCACTTATATGCACATAAATAATAGACCCCGAATTGGTGTTTGTAATTTTCAAATAATAATGTCAAATTTTTTTAAATTGATCTTATTCTTTCATATGGAGTAGTTTGCATGCCTTTTTCAAAAGCCTTTTAAGCTTTTACTTTGGACACATGCAACTTCAAATTTATTAATCACTTCCTATCTAAAAATATTACATTTTATTTGTTGATTGATCTTAATTTTATTCATATATTTCTTTGCAATTATTGATGAATTTAAAGTTTTGTAGTGGTAATTCTATGAATATGTTTGCTTTTGAAATGATTTAATTCGCCATAAGTTACTCTCCTTATGCTTTGAAATATATATTATAAATGGATAATTAGGTCTTTTACAAGTCACCCTACATCTTCTTTTATCATTTTTTAAATATTTAACTATTTTCTCTATATGAATTGATATCTTCTGTATAGCTTCTTTAAACTCCTCATTATTATTAGATAACATACCAACTTCAAATTTATTCCTATCATGATTAGCTCTAGGATTAAAAGTTGGTCATTTAACAATATTACTTTTATTACTGACATTAACACTATCATCATCTTTAGAATTCATGCAATTGATATCACAAATTTTTTCTTTAATAATTTTATATGAATAATCATCATCAAAATTAATGAGCTGCTTTCATTTATCACAAGTACCATCAAACTCAATAGAATGATGTACATTTTTTTCAAACAAAACATTATCATTTTGCATATCATAATCACTATCATAAATTTCTTCATAGTCATTTGATTTATTATATGAATAATCCCTAATATCATTGCCTTCATTACCATAATAGTTATTTCCTTCTACGTTTCCATTATCACTTTTTCCAATTGACACATTGACCCCACTCAAATTATAAGATAATTGTGAAAATGTTAAATCATTAAGCTAGTTAGATACAATGTCAACAATTTATCTAGCATTTGTGATATCTTCTACTTCATTTTGAAATAATCAGCAATAATTGATACATAATAAAAATTTTTCATTTAGAACACCAAAATTTTCTCATAAGGAAAAATAATTAGAAAGCATAGCCTAATGGATGATAAAATACCACAATCAATTCCTCGTGTATTAGACACATTTAGCTAGTTTATTCTTGTTTAAATTTTAAGAATATATTGAAAAATAAAAAATTTGAACGAAATATTAGCTATCGTGCTCGCCTCACCTCTAATACCTTATTGTAACCTAGTGTGCACGCATTTAGTGCGCATACCGTCCACGCACAAGGCTTTATCACACAAGCCGTTAGTGTGTAGGCCTTTATTATGTTGGTTGTTAGCGTGTAAGCTCTTTACTGTGTCTGCTAGGTGTCTTTCTCTAACGTTTGAGCCCTTTGTTGCCATCGCATAAGGCGAGCTTTTTCTGTAAGAGTCCGCGCTATCTCTGTGTGAATTGAAAAACACCGCATACCTCACTAATCGCCTGAAATACATCTTCGTGCGATATCTTCATCATAGCGTGAGTGCTTCTCTATGTATGCGAAGAAGTAAATGAAATTTGGTTCGATTTACTCTATTATGTTAACTTAATTTGTAATGTTGATATTTTCCATCTTCATTACATGTCTGCAAATCTCTATCTAAATTAAAATGGTAGGACCAAATTGGTCTCTTTTTAAATAGTTAAAGGAATAAAGTGGTTCTTTTATTTAGTCTAAGATTATTTTTGCCCTCCATAAATGGTTGGATGACCAATTTGGTTTTTAACTCTCACCTAAAATGCCTTAGGTTAACTATCATAATGCATTGACTATTATACAAATTTCTTAAATATATGAAATTAATATAAAATAAATAAAATAAGAATTAATAAGGTAATAATATTTTAAAACTATTTATAGAAAATTTAATAAAGTGGATAATATATATGTATAACACTACATTTTAGAAACTATAGTGTATTATGTATAAATCATGAAATAAGATATTATGGATAAGGTGTCATTCCCTTTAGCACTTGCTTTCCAAAAATTTATGAAGGATGTAATAGAGATAGGTATGATTCAGATGATTGAATTCATTTCCAACACTCATTCTATTATTCTTCTCACTAGAATTGTGTGGGTGATAAACTCAATTATTAGAATGCATTCGAGCCTACATTTGATATTTGTTTATCTTGTACACAGCTTCAATAAAATTTAAGCCAGCAGAAGTAAGTAAAAGTATTTCATTTATATATATCTATAGAGCATCTAATACTCTTAATATTGATATTTGAAATATTAAATTTTATTGGATACATATCTTAGTAGTGATTGTATTTTATATTAACTACCTATTAGCATGATAGTAAAATTTAGTCTTATTGTTATTTAGCTTTAACTTTTTCTTCTTTTTTTCTTGAAAATTACAGTAATCATCAAGTGAGTTGCTACATAATTCAAATTATTATGACCAATAAGCAACATATATGCTAATCATAATTGGACATGATCACATATTGTAATATTGAACATTAAATAATGGTTGCGAGATTTAACATTTATTTAGCAATAAAGAATTGTATGTTAAATGTAAATTTTCTGTATGATGCCAATCAAGGATATGAATGTTTACATATTAATTTGCTTGCATCAAATCATTTATTTTCCCATTTATTTTTATCACATTATATTTTTTCACTTTAGCCTTAAAATGTGTCATGTACTCATTAGGTTTATTGATCATAATAAGATATTGAGCAGTAGACCGCATCTATATATTATAAAGTTCAATAAATCTTATAGGTGAAACTTAATATTATCGATTGAACTTCATTGAGAACTCTTTTGTCTACATAGGGGCCCCTTTTACTCCATCTGGGATTCTTTTGCCCCACTTGTATAGGTATCATAAACATATAATTGCCAACCTATCTTCTTATAATGACATTTATTACACTCAATATATTTTCATTCTTGTATATTTAAATAAACATATGCTTCATTTTTAGAATATGTTGATCAATTGTATACATAAATTGGATAATTTACATATATCAGATGCATTCTTTTTAAAATATTATCAATTGATAAAATATTTATGTAATCATGATACATTTAATTATAAGTTAATATTATTGAAATATATGTGTGATCGTTTGAATATAAATAATAACTTGTAACCATGCATTCTTCAATATGAAGAATTTCTAATATATTTCACCTATAAATATAATTTACCTTTTAATGCACTTATAAAAAGGCTAAAAGACATTTGCTTCTTGAATTAGAAGTTGTATCTTATCTGGCGTACCAATCTCCTCGAATTGCTCATCCCATAATTTCTTTCTTTTGAAAATAATTTAAAATAATTAAATTTCTCATTTTAAGTTATATTTTCAATTATCAACTCAATTATCTTAATTTAATTTTAAAATAATATTTTACATGAAAATAGTTTCTCCTCATATAAGTTTCATTACTTATCTACTTCAATTCAACCTCGATCTAAGAAAAAGACATAAAAATAGAATTTCTATCTTCAAATTTAACTTAATTTGTGAAAGAAAATGAAAAATCGAATTTCTTACATCGATTCCTAATTTTTCTCTTTTCCTCCTTTCCTCCTATTTTTCTTACTTTAATCTCTTCTTCTTTTCTTCTTCTCCTCCTTCCTTTATTCTTCTTTCCTCATTTTTTTTCTTTGTTACCAAACCCTCATATCTTACCTAACTAGCGATCATCATCCATAATTTTTCTAAACAATCTAAAATTATAAAATTTTATTTTAAATCATATTCTTAATTTTAACTCAATATAATATTTTACCTCAAAATAATTCTCTTCTTATAAGTCTCATTGCTTATCTACTCAAATTCAATCTCGATCTAAGAAAAAGTCATAAAAATAAAATTTATATTTTCAAATATAATTTAATTTGTGAAATAAAGTTGAAAAATTAGATTTTTCTTACCTTAATTCCTTATTTTCCTCTTTTTCTTTCATCTTTTTTCTTCTTTCTCTCCTTCTCCTCCACCTTTTCTTTCTTTCTCATCCATCCTCCTCCTTCCTTCTTTTCTTTCCTCATTTTTCTTCTTTGTTACCAAACCTTCATATCTTATCTAACTGGCGGTTGATCTCCTCGAGTTGGTCATCCCATAATTTCTTTCTTTTGTAACCATTCTAAAATAATTGAATTTCTCATTTTAAATCATATTCTTAATTTTCAAGTCAATTATCTTTAGTTAACTTCAAAATAATTTCTTCTCGTATAAGTCTTATTGCTTATCTATTCAAATTCAATTTGATCCAAGAAAAAGGCATAAAAATATAATTTCTATCTTCAAATCTAATTAAATATATGAAATAAAGATAAAAATTTGAATTTCTTACCTTGATTCCTATTTTTATCTTTTCCTCATTTTTTTTTCTTTTTTTCTTTCTTTCTTCTCTTCTCTCCTTTTTGTTCTTCTTCTTCTTTCTCCTCCTTCCTTTCTTCTCTTAACCCGAGGCCCCTGTCACCCCCTCCCTCTTTTATTACGTTTCACGAGATAGCAGCTAGAAGAGAAACCCAGGGAATTAAATGGATAAGCTTAGAATGAAATTTTTTAGAAATTATAAAGCATAGGGAAGAGAGAAAGGGTAGATTGCAAATTTTAGGAAAGAGCATTTATTAAGTTGTTTATGATTATTATTAATAAATAATAATAATGATAATAATAATATGCATTATGTAATATATTACATATGTATATGAAGCATATATATTATCTATATGTTTGTATTATATCATAATATATACCAGATGATTCAAACATAATATATATGTATAAATATTTTTGGTATATATAAGATTAGAGAGTCATTAGATGGTCACATAAAGCAAGCGTCACTCCCTGAGGAGAGTGGATCATTAGATTTTCCATGTTAAGAAAGGTAGAAAGACCTAAAAGACTCGGTTAAGATGTATAAAAAATGACTTTAATTAAATGAGAGTTTGACACATAATAGGATACAATGGAGATGAAGGATTCATGTAGCCGACCCCACTTAGTGGGTAAAGGCTTATTATTGTTATTGTATATATTTTTAGTATATGAAAATATAAGATTTTAAAGTAATATCTTCATGTATTTTATGATCATTTGAAATTTGATTTTAGCGTAGCTAGGCCTACTTGAAATATTTTGACATTTTGGATGCACTGGTATGGCATGTTTGTCAAAATAAGTGATAAGTTTTAAAAAAAAAATATTTGAGTGCAATATTAATGCATGAAATATGTGGACTTTATTTTATGGATTCACATCAATTTCCCATCATTGTAGTTATGGGAGACATTGTCATTGACAACACCATGACATATGCCATGAAACTCATTACTGACATCATTAGATTAGGGGTGACATGTCTCTAATGTTGAGATTTCTATCAGATATCCAGAATTAGGCTCAAGCCAATATAGGATTAGTGGGTTTCTTAAGGTCTTTAGGAGTAGTGGCACTACCTATATAAACTTAGTTCTGAGTCATAATAGGATGTCCACAAAGTTCAACAAATTTACTCTTAATATGTGTGCATACTTTTTAAAAGAAGTGGAACATTGTAGATAAGTAGGTAATAGAGATAGTAACCAAATTCCTAACCATCGAGGAAAAATGGGCAAAAATAAAATAAGCAAGTTTTAAAAAACAAAGATAATAAAAGTGCAATAATGAAAATTAATTTAGCCTTCAACCACAAAATTTAAAAAAAAAAACTAAAATTTTCAGTACGAATGTCAAAAGAACTAATAAAAAGGTTTGTAAATATTTAGAATTCAATTGAAATAATAAAGATAATTGATTTGGATTCTTTGGATATGAAGGTTAAAAGGATTAATAAACAAGTTCTTAGTGCCATGACCTGCCTCTGGAGCATTACGTACTTAGATAGGAGTGGTGGGTTGGACGAATATTTAAAATATTTTTACATTAGAAAAAGTGCCGATTAAACTATCATTTTAATTGTAAACATTTCATTTTTATACAATCCACATATATTATTTAAATATTAATTACAATATCTAGTTTCCTCAAGAAAATCTTTACCAAAACACACCCTCATTTTTCATCTATTTATGTTATTGGGATTTCTCTGAAAAATGATCATCAACTGAGAAAAGTTAAACAATTGAATGGATAAATCTCTAAGTTATAATAATTCAAAAATTAATAAATAGTATGAATGCCAATTTTTATTGTTAAATCAATATTATCTCTCATCTATTAAATAGTTAGAAAATATCTTCATAAAAAAGTACTATTCAATTTTTTTTATCTTAATTTTTATTTTATTTTATAATACACCTGTTACAGGAATCACCTTCAAATTGTGTATCTAAAAAGTATACCGTCATATAACTTTTACCAAATTAATTGCATAGGGAAGGTAACTTTTACCAAATTTGATCTAGATAACTTTTATCAAATTTGACCGAGAAGGGTTGATATCCTTTGTCTTTTTTATTTACGTGTATGAGTATATTGCGTTTCTAATTAGTATCATAAAGGGCTTAACTCCATCAGCTAATATGCACAAGTAATTACTTTATAATATGATCATTTTTTTGTCTTTCATTATGTATTTGAATAGCATATTTAACTTATCATTAGAGAGATCAATTAAGATTTAATAATAAATGACTATCACATCAATATGAGGAGTCCATTGAGAGGGGGAAAAGAAAAGCATTTTGTTATAATAATTTGATGCCAAATGAAAACTTTATTTTATGCACATAAGGAATCATAAAAGCACTTGCAATATAATTTGGACATTCACATTCATGTCATACGAAGTAATTAATGTATTTTGAAAGGAAAGGAAATAAATAATATAAATTAGAAAATTTAATTATCTACCTTTAATGTGCTTCGATTGTTCTTTTCTTTTTAATTTAATTCCTCTCATTGTGAAACTTATAATTGTGTATAAATAACATTATCATCATTATTACTATCTTCATGACTTTTATTATTATTGCTATTGTTACTACTATTATCATCATCATCATCTATGCTTATTATTATTATATTATTATTGTACTATTTTCTTATATTATGATTTTTATTACATTATTTGTATATTATTATATTAATATTATTGCTAATAATATTATTAATATGTTTATTTTATACCATTATATTATTATTATTATTATTTACTAATGAATTTCTAAATCCTATCCTCTATTCCTCATTTTTCATCTCAATGTTTGGTCAGAGCATGAGCTTTGCTCAGCATTGGTTGTGCATGCTTTGCGCTCAGCTTTGGCTTCTTCGCCTTTGCCCCTTCCTTGCTTGGATTACAAGATAGTTTGCATGCTCAACCTAGTATGCTCTTGTAGGTTTCCTCTCTTCCTCCTCTCTCTCTCTCTCTCTCTCTCTCTCTCTCTCTCTCTCTCAATTTGGCCAATGTCCCCTCTCCCGTGGGCTTATTATGATAGGGAGGAAAGGCAGTGGGTACTAGGGTAGAATCGTGAGACTTAATTTGCAATTCATATCAAGGCTATTATTGACCTTATCAACATATTTACGAATTTCTCCCTCCTTTTTTATTATTCGGTTATTACACAGACATTAATATCCTAATATAATTAATAAATGAAACGGACTGAAACTTTTTGAATGCTAAGTTTTGTAGAACTAATAAAAGTTTCTAAGGAATTAAGAATCCTAATGAAATATAAGGAGAACTAATTAGAACTCTCATGCATTAGCTCAGAAGAAAAAAAAGATTCTTAAACATTATGAGGTTGTTTGGAATCACTTTTATTTTTTTGATTTTTTATTTTATTTTATTTTGTTATGCTTTTATTTGAAATGAAACATAAATGGTTATGAAACTATGTTTTTTTTTTTTATTGAATGCTGAATAAATTAATTTATATGATGTTGTTAACGATATTGTGGAGAGTAGTGTTGGTAGCCTTGACATGACGGCAGGTGGCCGGCGGTGGGGGTCAATGACAACAAATGTTTGCTAAAGGTGGTAGTCAATGATCGACGATGGTGGTTGTTGAACGGTAGCAATTTTGTAGTGGTGATAATTATTTTTAAAAATATCTAAAATATTTAAAAGTTGTTTCAATTTTTTTAAAAGTTTATTTATTTTATAAATAAATAAATAGGTGCATTTAATACATAGCACACAATTCTTATATATTTATATAGATAACAGCTAAATTTTTATATTTACACAATTATCACCTAAATCCTTAATATTATATTAAAAATAACACCACCATTAATTTTTTAAAGTGGAGTACATTCTTTTATGCATAGAAAAAAAATATTATATTTGTAAATATTAAATTTTAGGTGTTATATATATATAGGTATGGAAGAATTATGTGCTAGGTAGATAAATTTTCCAAAAAAGATCATAAATCCATTAAATGAATATGTTTTGAATAAAAGAAAAACTAAAAAAAATTTTGATTCCAAATAGGCTCTAAGAATACAAATCATATGATAACGAGAATGACTAAAACTCATCGGATATTATGGTCAAAAGAACTAATAAATAGTTTTTAAGGCAATAATAGTCTCAATTAGGTAGTAAAGAGAATTGGTTAAAGTCCTTTGGGTACTATCATCAAAAGATCTATTAAAGAAATTCTAAGACATTGAAGGGCATTGTGGTAGTCAGATTTAACCAGGATTTACACAAAATTTATCTTGAACTATACCAAATGGTTGAGAGTGGCAAAATAAATCCTATGGATTTACCATTATTTTGGCTTAAATCTAGGAGTTCGATGGATTTATGAGGTTTAGTGAACAAAAATGCATGGGGGTTTCAATGTAACTTCCTTGCTTTTTTTTCGTTGATAGCTTTGATTTATCTTTTTTCATCGAGGAATTTGGGTAATAGTGTAAGTGGTGAAAGACCACTGTGATCCCCTTGTGGCCTTCGCCTAGAATCTCGTGTTGTGATTGATATGCTTCCTTCTTGTTGAGGTTTCAGGATGGAGAGGAAGATGATGGTTTTGATTAATATGTGTGTAAGTTTTAACCTAATTTTTTTAATTACTTTTATAATTAATATTAATATATTAAAAAGATATTATATAAATTAATTTTATTTATGATTAAATAGAAATTATTATTATTAATTAAATTTATAAGTTTTAATCAAGGATTAATTAAAGTATTATGTTATTGATTTATTAGTAAATTAATGTAAAGTATAATAATAAATAATTAAATCAACTTAAATTAGTCTTAATAATTATATTGCCAATAATTAATATTGCAATCTTATTTTAACTAATATACTTGAATCTTACAATAAGTAGCCAAACAATTCATCATAACTTAATCGTATTTAACCTCTATCATGCCAAATAGTTTTGAGGATTTAACACAATCACGATTTACTAAATTTGAATTTACAGAATTCTCTAAATCCTACTTGAGTTAAATCCTTCTTGTAGCCAAACAACTCCTAAGAATATAAGGAATTAAATAAAGCTCTTTGAATATTACAATCAAATAAATGACTAAACATCTTAGGATGCAATTATTAAAAGAATGAATAAAGAGATTTTTAGATAAAACCTAATCAGATAATATGAGTCATGGAATCAATTTAAAATGTTTGAATCAAACAGAAGAGATTTTAATAGAAAAGATAAAATTTAATGAGTGGTGGAGAATTTGACAATACATGAATTTTGAATTAACATCTATATCCAAAGCCAATTAAGGCAAGAAAAATAAATATGGTAAAGTAATTCTTCATCCATAAATTCATTGAATCAACAACATATTTGGATATTGACATCCAACAATTTAAGATTCACAAGACTATTATTGAGAAAAATGTATACAATTGTTTTATAGTGTAACACATTTTATTACAATATTATTATAAAATGATACAATTATAGAATCTTTGAGTGAATTATGAAATAGATAAACATTTAGGTTTTATGAAACTAGGCAAAGCTCAACTATAAAAGGAGCTAAACTTGGGGATTATTCCTTAGGTATAGCTGTTCGTAAGATTTCTCCCATTGATAAGAGATATTTGTTATTGGCTTCCCAATTAATGAACTTGTAAATTTTAAAGATTACTTCGAAAGACCTTTCTAATTAGATTCAAACTTGACGTTTCAATGGTGAGAGTTGATAGATCATGCCAACTTGAGAATTAAGATTCCAACTTTGAAATCTCTTGGCCAAATTAATTTATCATGGGCTTGAGTTATGCAATTTTTACAAAGTTCAAGATTTTATTGTGCTTTGAAAGGTAACTCATATAAACTATTTAGTTCCCCAAGCCTATGTGAGTATTATGTTCTCCTGTTAACTATTGGTTGATTGCCATATGCAATGAAGGAAGCTTAACCCATAAAGAAAGTATAGCCTTAATTCCAAAGAATAAATTATAAAGAGTGGTTGCCCCTCTCTTATTTGTAGAGACATTTTCTTAATAAAGTTAATTAAACTTTTATTGAAGGCATTAACTAATTACTCTTGAGTAATAAATAGTGAAATAACTACAACCAATGTTATGGTTTTGGGCTAATGTTGAATTTAGTACTTTTAAAAAGTTGTATCATTATTTGAAATGATTCTTTGCGATACATCAAAGCAATCAATAATGTTATCTTTAAATAATTTAAGCACATTGCCTATTTTGATTTCTCTTAATGCTCAATATGAGAAGAAATCATTGGCATATGAGATAGGCCTATGCCCCATAGGTGAAGGATGGCCTATCAAACCAATGATATTTGTATTCGAACTCTCAAAAGATCATGAATTTATAGTGTAGTGAATGGGATTATGAGGTTATTAAATCACAATGATATGAATCTAACATTGGTGACACCTCTTAGCATAATGTATACAATTCCTTACATGGTAGGGTAATAGTAACCTATCTTTTTTATTTTTTTTATTTTTGGGTTTTACTAATGAGACTAGAATTAAGATAAGAATTTAGAATGTAGGTATTCTTACATATAAATTAATGGAATTAATAGATATTAGGTTTATATGAAGATAAATATCATGTGTATTCAAGAAACTAAATGGTTTGGGGAGTAGGTCATTGAGATTGATAATTTAGGTTCTAAATTTTAGTATTCAAGTAGAAGTCGTACTAGAATGATATATGTTTGATTATAGATAAGAGTTTAAAGGGTAATGTTGCGTAAATTAATAGAATTAGAGATAGAATTATAATTTAAAAAATTATTGTTAATAGTATGATTATTAATATTATAAGTGTTTATGCCCCTTAAGTAGGTTTGGATGTATATTCAAAAAAAATTTAGGAATGATAAAAAATGTTTCTTGAAGAAAGAGTATTTATTAGAGGAGATTTAAGTGGACATGTTATAGAGTGGTAGAAGATTTTAAAAGCATTTATGGTGATTACAAATTTGGAGCGACTAATGAAGAAGGTAGGATCATATTAGATTTTGTTTAGCTTAAGATTTTATAATTATTAATATTTTATTTAAAAAAGAGATGAGCATATTATCATTTATAAGAATGGACATTGTAAAGCATAGATTGATTATTTTTGGATAAGAAAAATATATTGTTTAAATTGTAAGGTCATTCCGGTTGAAAGTTTAAATACCTAATAATATCGACTAGTGATTTTGGATTTTAAGAAGAAGAGTTGGAAGATAAAAAATAAATTGAGATATTATCTTAAGATTATATAAGAGTACTTTAAGAGTGCTAATAAAAATATTTTTTAGGAGTAAGCTATAAGATTGTAGAATTTGAGATGTTCATGAGAAAATTAATGTTATGTAGGAAAAAAGTAATAAGTGAGATTAAGCATATTGCAAAAAATGTGCTAGGAGAATCAAATGAAAAAAATATATATTAAAAATAGTAGGTGGTGGAGTTAAATATGTAAGAAAAGATAAAATTAAGAAATCAAAATCAAGGGAAGGTTATCTTTAAGAAGACTCCTCTTATTTAGGAGCTATAATTAGATAATTAGTTGAATTGTAGATAAATTGGTGACATGACATGTCTTTTCTGGACATTAATTGCAATTTTTTGGCAAGCTTGTTGAGTGCATTTACCTTACCATTATCATGATTCAAAGTGACATTGAGAATGTTCTATAATAAATCCATCACTCATTGTTGATAAAGAAGTTTAGGCTTTAGAATTTTAAAGACTTCAATTACTTGATTTATTATAACGAAAAAAATCTCTCTATCAATACTTCATACTTTACTTCATTATTTATATAGGATTCGAACAAACCATAAGAAGCGAAGAATGCCATCGCTAGACTTACCCAATTCTTGATTGGCTTTGTAATGTTGATATACATTTAATATTTTCATGGAGGTTGTTCCATCAAAACACATTTATCAAGTAGAGCATCCTAAAGCTTCTACATTCACGAGTTAGTTGTCTTACAAATCATCATTAAATAGAGAATTAACAAGAAGAGGGTGAATAATTAAAATATTAGCAAGAGCTTTTTTCTTTGATGACTTTATAAGAGACAAATGTAAAGTTCGAGCAAAATCATATCATCTTGCCAAACATCTAGATAAAGGCTGGTGATTAGATATGTTTAAGAGTTTACTTCAAAAATTTGATTAATTTTGTGTGCGAGCATGTAATTTATTAATTTGTGCACTACACATATCAATTCTAAAAAAGGAAATGTTTTTTAAAATAAGGTACTTTAGCAATAATAAATTGCTCGCTAAAGTAGTGCATGCTGTTTTCTCGTATCTCTTCCTTATTTTTGGCCAATATAGTATTGAGGGATTTGTTTATTGTTGCTATATACAAGACAAGTGGCTTGCCAAATATAGAGGCTTCAAGGATGGGTGGTTTCATCAAGTAATGCTTGATATTTTCAAATGTCTAAGGAAAGTTCTTATTCTATTTATATTGCATATTCTTCTTGCATAATGTAGTGAAGGTTTGGCATAAACTAGAGAAGTTTAAGATGAATTGCCTCAAGAGAACAATTTTAATCTTGGGTAACTCTTTGAAGGTTATACTTCTAAATTTGCTTTAATCTTAAAAAGGTGTCGCTCAATGCCTAATAAAAAACCTTAAATTTTTTTTTGAATTGCACTAAAGGTAAATTTTAAATGATTCATTTTAAAGTAGTAGCTGCATAAATGTTTAAGGAGAATCATAAGACAATGCATATTTTAGAGAAAATTTGTCTTTTGATGAAAATATTTCTCGTAATTTAATAGTTTAAGACAACATTTTTGATATTAGGGTACTCTATTTATAAAGAAGGATTTATTAAAAAAAGTTTGATATTGTACATATTTAGATCAAATGTTATTTGATTTTATTAAAGACATACGCATCAATGAAAAGTTTAAAAATATTATTTTAATAAATTATTAAATGTGAGTTTTAATGTAGAATTAAAAAGAAACAAAATCATGAATATTTTGATTTGATTTTGAGTTTGGCTTAGATTGATTGAATTTTATTATATATTAGAGTCAACTCAAATTATGACTCAAAATATATTGAGTTTTTCTCTTTCTATGAGGAGATCCATGATTTTTTTTTTTTTTTTTTAAGTTTTGATGTCATGGCTTTCAAATTTAAGATAAAAAACTTTAATTTTCTTTGGCATCATTTAAGCTAAATAGCGTACATAATTCTAAGAACTTTAAAGAGTATTTGATCAATTGGATGCATTAAAAGTTTCTCAATTGATAACTCTCATTGCATAAGAAGATATAATTTGTTGAAATTTGAAATTATTTGGAATTAAATACATGTGTTTTTTATGATATCTGGAATATATTTGATAGCTTTAATTGGTTAAATCTATGCCTAAAGTTATACTATTAAATGGGTTTCTCTATGCTATATGATGATCCTTTTTTTCTAACTAGATTGATAAATGGTTCGCTTGGTGTGAAATAATATAGGAAATGTAAGTTTTAATGTAGAATTAAAAGTAACAAAATCATGAATATTTTGATTTGATTTTGAGTTTGGCTTAGATTGATTGAATTTTATTATATATTAGAGTTAACTCAAATTATGACTCAAAATATATTGAGTTTTTCTCTTTCTATGAGGAGATCTATGATTCTTTTTATTTTTTTTTAAAGTTTTGATGTTATGGCTTTCAAGTTTAAGATAATTAACTTTAATTTTCTTTGGCATCATTTAAGCTAAATAGCGTACATAATTCCAAGAACTTTAAAGATTATTTGATCAATTGGATGCATTAAAAATTTCTCAATTGATAACTCTCATTGCATGAGAAGATATAATTTGTTGAAAATTTGAAATCATTTGGAATTAAATACATGTGTTTTTTATGATATCTGGAATATATTTGATGGCTTGAATTGGTTAAATCCTTGCCTAAAGTTATACTATTAAATTGGTTTCTCTATGCTATATGATGATCCTTTTTTTTTAACTGGATTGATAAATTGTCGCTTGGTATGTAATATAGGAAATGTGAGTTTTAATGTAGAATTAAAAAGAAACAAAATCATGAATATTTTGATTTGATTTTGAGTTTGGCTTAGATTGATTGAATTTTATTATATATTAGAGTAAACTCAAATTATGACTCAAAATATATTTTGTTTTTCTCTTTCTATGAGATCTATGATTCTTTTTTTTTTTTTTTTTTAAGTTTTGATGTTATGGCTTTCAAATTTAAGATAAAAAACTTTAAGTTTCTTTGGCATCTTTTAAGCTAAATAGCGTACATAATTCCAAGAACTTTAATGATTGTTTAATTGGATGCATTAAAGTTTTCTCAATTGATAACTCTTATTGCATGAGAAGATATAATTTGTTGAAAATTTGAAATCATTTGGAATTAAATACATGTATTTTTTATGATATCTGGAATATATTTGATGGCTTTAATTGGTTAAATTTATACTTACAGTTAAATGGGTTTCTCTATGCTATATGATGATCCTTTTTTTTAACTGGATTGATAAATGGTTCGCTTGGTATGAAATATAGGAAATGTGAGTTTTAATGTAGAATTAAAAAGTAACAAAATCATGAATATTTTGATTTGATTTCGAGTTTGGCTTAGATTGATTGAATTTTATTATATATTAGAGTCAACTCAAATTATGACTCAAAATATATTGAGTTTTTCTCTTTCTATGAGAATATCCATGATTCTTTTTTTTTTTTAGTTTTGATGTTATGGCTTTCAAATTTAAGAGAAAAAACTTTAATTTTCTTTGGCATCATTTAAGCTAAATAGCGTACATAATTCCAAGAACTTTAAAGTTTATTGATCAATTGGATGCGTTAAAATTTTCTCAATTGATAACTCTCATTGCATGAGAAGATATAATTTGTTGAAAATTTGAAATCATTTGGAATTAAATACATGTGTTTTTTATGATATTTGGAATATATTTGATGGCTTTAATTGGTTAAATCCATGCCTAAAGTTATACTATTAAATGGGTTTCTCTATGCTATATGATAATCCTTTTTTTCTAACTAGATTGATAAATGGTTCGCTTGGTGTGAAATATAGGAAATGTAAGTTTTAATGTAGAATTAAAAAGTAACAAAATCATGAATATTTTGATTTGATTTTGAGTTTGGCTTAGATTGATTGAATTTTATTATATATTAGAGTCAACTCAAATTATGACTCAAAATATATTGAGTTTTTCATGATTCTTTTTTTTTTTTTTTTTAAAGTTTTGATGTTATGGCTTTCAAATTTAAGATAAAAAACTTTAATTTAGTTTGGCATCATTTAAGCTAAATAGCGTATATAATTCCAAGAACTTTAAAGATTATTTGATCAATTGGATGCATTAAAATTTACTCAATTGATAACTCTCATTGCATGAGAAGATATAATTTGTTGAAAATTTGAAATCATTTGGAATTAAATACATATGTTTTTTATGATATCTGGAATATATTTGATTGGTTTAATTGGTTAAATCCATGCCTAAAGTTATACTATTAAATGGGTTTCTCTATGCTATATGATGATCCTTTTTTTTTAACTGGATTGATAAATGTTTTGCTTGATATGAAATTTAGGAAACTTGATCCATTATAATTTTCTTGTTGGAGATTATAATCATTGTTGACCTTTAGTTTTAAAAACTTACAAAGTGATAGACATGTAAGTTAAAACTTAGGAGGAGAATGATCATTCTCCTGTTAGAATGATTGATGATAATAGTATATATATATATATATATTTTATATTTAAATATCAAAATCATGATTTCAAGTTAAATAGTCAAAAACTGCTAATATATCAATGAGAAGTGTGGGTCAGCTATGCCTAAATTTTTTAAACTCTTCGTTGTTTCCCTTATTTTTTTAGGACAAAAGTAAGCCTGTTAAAATTTTCTAGACTTGAAAAATTCCATTCTTTTCTTCTGCTCAGTAACGTTGTTAAGGCATTCCATTTTACTTAGCTTAATATAACTCTATCGGCATTTGTAAGGAATTTCAGGCAGTAACTACCATCTTTAGGTACTATTGAAAGCACACATTCAATGGCTAGTAGTGTGGCACTGCTATGTTCATTGTTAGCGATGATTTCATTTGCCAGATGAAGAAGAGGCCAATATGAATGGTTTGAAATTTTGTTGATTCCATTTTCATTTCATTAACTTTTGTTGGTTATGATTTTGAACGGTGCCAGTGATCGTTTTATATTCTTGGTATCAAATTTGTACCAAGGCATTTTGACTTTTGAGGCTTGATTTCTCTGTTGTTTGTGTCATCCTTATTGGTGTACCGAAGGAATACCAAATAGTTCTCATGTGTCAGTGAGAGAATTAGATGAGAACAATGAACGTTAAGAATGGCAGTTTACAAACGTGCCTTAATTTTTGCCTGGATTGATTGTTTTAAATTAGATGTCTCTTTGTTCATAGTGGTGGATGAGCATCTTTTGATACAATAAGAATTCAATAAGTCAAGAAGGTTATCATTGGCTGTAGAAGAATTTTGATAATTTATGCCATATGGGAGTTGGGTAATAATTCGTGGTGATTCGTTCTAGAAACTACGCCTGACTAAGTAGCGTTGTGTTGTTCAGCAAAGCAGATTGCTGTTTTTAAATTTATTTTCAGGGCTGCTAAGTTAACGTTAGAGATTATCCTGTTTGGTAAATACTTCGTAGAAATTTTTTGATTATTGTGTTGATGTGAATGCTTAATGGCAAATATAAAAGTGTGCGAGTATTCCATACAGACATGCATGTTAATGTAGAGTACGATAATAAGAAAAATCATTTAATGTGGGTTATTTTTCACGCTGAAGATATTTTTGTGCGCATGCTTTTGTGACTTTGTGTGCAAGTCCGTATGCCCATTTTCTGCACCGTTTGCTCACGAGCACTCGTGACCTTATCCACTTTTGGTTTATTTTTCCACAATTGAATAACTTGTAACCTCTGTGTGCATGTAATGTACTTATGCTTAAATATCTCTATATCTCATAAATATTATAAACTCCTGGTACTTATCATGAACATAGAAAATTACTTATACTGTTTACAGCATGTTTATATGGTATCATCAATTTCTTTGCTTGAACGTGATTTTTGCTTCATCTGTTACCTTTCTTTTTAATGTTTTTATTATCACTTTCATGACCTTGTACTCCTTTAAATACCCAGCTCTTGTCATTTTATTGTTATGTCATGTGGCAACCCTTACACGACTCTTCATCCTCTTTGTGAAACTTACTGGAAACAATTGATGCAGGCTGGTTGAAGGAGTCATTCGGTCAGTTAATAACCTCCTCGAGAAGTTCCACCAATCTTTTTTTCTATACTTTTTAACAGCTCCTAATAAGTTTGTCTCGGTTGGCGTCTACATGATTGCATTTGCACTGCTTGTGGCTCCTCTTCCCATAGTTGCTGCTGCTCTCTTTTCCAGTACTGCAACCGCAAAACCTTTGACCGCCGCGTCCAACAGTAAGCTGACTAATTCCGAGCGCGTAGCATTGTCTGGATCATGGAACTGGCTCCATTCAGCAAATTTGGTGCTCCTTGTCCACTTATGGGCACTTATTGTCTCTTTACTTCCGTACTTCATCTCCCAAATTCCCCACACTAACTCGACGATGAGCATGCTTTCTTGGGCTCTTTCCTCTCTTTTAATAATCTATCCGCTCATGGGTTTCGTGAATTCATACGTTGAGCCTCACAGATGGGAAGTTCTGAAGTCGGTTATGATCGCCAGTTCGATAGGCCTAAGCCTGATGTCAATCATCAATTTCTCAACTGCTCAGGTTGGATCAATGCTTCTCGTTCCAATGTGTCTTATGGTCCGGCCTCTGAAGAAACCAATGCAGGTATCTTTGTTTCTGAGAGCGTTGCTCACTGTTCTGAATATATTGCTTGCAATAGTGGCTTTCCCTCCAGCTTCATTGGCGATATTGAAAGGATTTTTCATGGATTCGAGAGCATTAAGATTGGCGATTTTTGGGAATGGGCTGAATTCCTATGGGTTTGGAACAGTGCCACCTATTTATACGTAACTCTGGTGCATCTTCCCTGCTGGTATTTATGCGTGCATATTTTGCTTCATAATTGAGAGCCTACTAAATTTTCTATGCGAGATTTCTTTTTCTCAAGGGAGTTGGTAGCGTTTGTTGAAGGGGATCTTAATGGGTCACTGTTTTAGTAATCTGAGGGAAGCAAAGATTTTAATTTCCTGTGGACATAACAGCATTCCAGTTTGTTTGCCATCCGCAGTTGTATTGGATTCTTGGAACATTCCTGATTTATTAACTTATAGTTTGTCTGGATGAGTAATCCTTTATATTGTGCTTATTATGTTATACTTGCACATCCTGCTTTATACTCACCCTTTATATGTTTGTTTGGTGACACTTAAGGATTGGTTCACTTGATAGCAAGTTTGTGCATCATCTATATTAACCTTATTTATTGAATGATATTATATTAGCTTATCATATATGGAACTCATCTTATACACTTATTATGACATCCCTAATCCAAAGAGGGGCAGGATGGTGAGTGATTGCTGAGATTGAGACTTAGGCTTCGTTTGGGAGGTTTTTTTAGTGCGTTTTGCTTTTGAGAGCGTGAATTTTTAATTTTGATATCCGTTTGAATAGTGTGCTTTTTGAAACTGCGTTTTAAAATTCCCATCTCATTGAAAGTTCGTTTTACAGACATAAATTGCTTTTCGGAAATACTTTTAAGCTGCAATCTTAAAAATTTTTGACATGGAGTGACTCATGGTAGACTTATAGGATGACTAATTTTTAAGAGAGAAATGGGGCATAAACGAACTCAATTCTACTTTAAGGCTGAGGAAAGAATATGGAGCTATATAATAAAGAATTAGGTTATAATGTATAGTGTGTTTTTTTGGTACAATGATTATATTTATTTTAGAAAAATTATAGTTAAGTGTCTGCATAGCAGATCACTCACGGAATGGGTTACCTTTGAAGAAGTTATATTAAAGAGAATAAAATAATGAGATTTAACCTAATATGGTATTGGTCATGCATAATATGAAATAAAGTGTTATATTAATCTTAAAGCTTGAAATTCTCTAGTATGATTTGTGATTCACTATTAAAATTATAAGTGAAAAGCCGTATTATGTAGCAGCGGTTTTGAAATTGTTGTTTATTTTGGGTATAATAGCAGTTTAAATTACAGCAATAAACTTAGCAAGCAGTGGATCTCGAAGAAAAGGGTGTCTTGATTGATGGATTGATGATAAATTTTAAAACCGATGGCTGGATTCTAAAAATATCAACCAAACCGACCAAATAAGCGAAACTAAACAAACCTAATATTAATTGGTATATTTTGGTTTTTTGATAAACCGAAGTTATATTTAAAATTATTTCAGATAATTTTTTTGTATAATGAATGAAGAAAAATAATATAAATATAATAAAAAAAATTAACTACTTTCGCAAAACAAATATTTAAAACTAATTTTACTTACCTTAATGAGTTTTCAACTTAATTTTAAATATATTATCATATTAATAAAATTAAAATTTGATAATAAAAAGATACCAACTATTAAATAAATAAATAAAATAAATGTATAATATATGCTATTACACATAAATTAATAACCGTGATTACATATAAAACAAACCGATCCAAAACCAAAACCAAAATTTTCAATACCAAAATCCAAATTACTAAGTTCAAAATCAAACCAAATTACAAAAAACTTTGGCTATTTTGGTTAAAACCAAATAACGACACCCTCGTCGGCTACTACTTCTCTATCCGATTTTAAGTATGTTTTTTAAATTTTTTTAATTAGATTTCTTATTCTAAGTTAGAGTATTATTAATTTCTTGTTAAATGTCATTATTCTAAAATCGTGCTTAAAGATTTACACATTTTATTGAATGTTAAATATTTTTTATATGTTAAGATCTTAATCTATTTTTTTTTATTGAATCTTGCATATAAGATTAACAGTAGGTTTTAGATAGAATAATTAAAATGTATAAAGTAAAAAAATAATGCTCATAAAATTATATTTTTAGAATATATATGATTTAAAATAGTATATTATAATGATTTTAAAATCTATATTTTTTAAATATTTAATAAATTATAAGAAGAGAATATAATAATTTATGAAATCAGTAATATTAAATTATTAAATGTATATGTATATATATAATGATTTAAAAATGTTAATATTAAATAATGAAGGCGTCGTAGGGGACGCACAACTTAATAATTAAGCTTCGTAAATTACCAAATGTTAGCTTCTCGTAGGCTAGCACTATTATATTTATTGCTAATGCATGAATTCAAATAATTTGTAAATGGAAAAAAAAAATTGCAAATGCGAACTTGTTAATATGAAAATTATGAAAATTTGAATTTAAGATAAAGTATAAGATTTTGCTAGTTAAAATAGATAAATTAGGATAGTATAATTTCATATTGTTGTTAACTTCAGCTTATTTTGTTATTTTTGTCATATTATGGATATTATGTATTTTCTTGGAATGTATTTTATTATGTTATAGATATTTTGTTATCTCTTAATAGGATGAACTATTATGATGTTGGAATAAAAAAACATATATTTTGGTTGAATCAAAATTTATATAATTCAATGTTCAAAATATCTACATGCATTAGTTTATTCGAGATTGTCACATATCATCAACCTACAAAACTCATAGATTCTCATTGAACTAAATGTTTAAATTAGGCATAATGAATTTCATAATTATTTCATAGTTCATTGGATATTGAGAATTGAAATATATAAAGATGAATATTTTGTGAAGTTTTCCTTTTTTAAATAATCTCATTAAACACTATAATCAAATAATTTTTATTTTAAGCAAAATACAAACAAAATAAAATAAAAACACAAAATAAAAAATAAAAAATAAAAGTGATCCCAAACAACTCCTAAATAAATAAGATTACTATTAAGATCAATATTAGTGATCAAATTAATAAATGTGATTAATATTTATACTTGATAAGTTGAGTTCAAAATATAATTTTAAAAGTTACATCTGAAAATATATGAATGAACTAATATAATACATACTGAAAAAAAAAAAATTACTGAAGACGATTTAAATATATATTTTAATAGGACAATTTTGGATAAGTATAATGATAATATTTTTTGAATGTGATTTATTTTAATACTTTCTAAGTTGAGTAACCTGATGCAAGTACATTTTTATTTAAGTAATATAATGATAAATAGAGTATCATTCTCACGAGAATCTTTTTTAAAAATTTTAATTAAATTAATTACTAATCTTTCACTAACCTAATTTTTATCTAACATAGTTAAGTTTGCAAAAAAAATTTAAAAGAGCTTAAAAGCCATAAAGTTAATTTTGAAATTAGGGTTTTCTTAATTTTTATAGAACAAATTCTGAATTTATGAAAATTTTAGTTAATTTTATGTACTACTAAGTGAATGAGAATTTAAAATTTAGGAACATTAATATCATTTATGCCTAGATCAATATAACTTAATAATTTTAACTAATTATCTATATGGTTATATTCTAATTAAAATAAGCTATTACATTAAAATTATCTCTTTTATATAATTGCAAATCCTATATATTATATTCCCATGTATATTTAAAATATTTATTTGCTTTTCTTATTTGTTTCACTAAGACTCTTCTGATATCTTTAGATCACACTAAATGTTAACATTGCAATTAGCAAGTTCATAAGTAAAAAAGAAGCATGAGAAAAGCAAACAACAAAAATATTAAAAATAAATATATAAAGGATATATATATATATATATATATATATATATATATATATATATATATATATATATATATATATATATCAATAATACTACATAAATCAACATAAGATAATCATAAACCTAAAACATTAAAAATTTAGTTACTCGTTATATATAGTAGAGATAATATTGATATGACAAAAATGTATGAGAACATTTGAGAAATATCAAAAGAAAAAAATAGAAGATCCGAGTACATTCTTCTAAGTTTCTCTTAATCTAAATCTTCCGCCTTTCAGTATGGATTTTTCTTTTAACGGATCTCTTCTCTCTTTAGTATTCAACACGAACACTAGACTACGTATGTAAGACTAGGATTTTCACTCTCCAAGTGAGACAACAAACTACACTCTTACTAGTACATGACACTGCACATTTTACCAAAACTTAGTCATTAAGCAAGTCGACCCTTTCTATAGCTTTTTGTGTCTCATAGCAGTTTTACTGACATCATGTCAAGTAATTCTTTTGAATAGCTCCAAAAATTGCTTGAACTGTCCTCTAAAACTACTTAAACTAAATCTATCGAGCTGTTGTGCAGCACCAAGATGCTCTCCTTACTATCTTGCTCCTTAATTTGAGGTATTTTAAAACTATGATGCTGCCTCTTCAGTGCTATGCACTCTTCTCATTGTCTTCAACAATTTTATATTGAATTTTTCGCTAAGTCCCTACAGCTGTGATATTGAATTTCTAGCAATGAGACATTGAGCTTTTTATCTCTAGGATGAATTTCTGAAGAAATATGACGCCATGGTACTGGTTTCCCAGCACCTATCTTTGAACAAAATTAAGGCTCTTTGGGGATCTTTCCAGTGCTTTAGGGCTGCAAATGCAACGCTTTGGTGCCAGACTCTGTCTAATAGTCCAAATTTCTCTTATTGCAGTGCTACGGTGCTAGTTTTCCTTGCGCGCTTTGGTACTGCCCATCCTATCTCAATAGCTCATTTTCCCTATTTACATCACTATAACATTGCCTTCTGTAGCATCCAGGAGTGTAGTCTTCAAATTTATCATTTTTTTTTCTTTTCATTTCAGTTAGAAATTCCCCAAAAATTAACTAAAAATAATACATTCTAATATTATTTAAGCACAAAATACACATTTAAGCATACCAATTTCACTAACATTTTTTATTCCAATTATTGAGTTAAATATAGTTAAAAAAGTTAATTTTGAAAAGATATGAATGAAATAATACAACATATACTTGGAAAAAAATTATTGAAGGTGATTTAAAAATATG
The DNA here is from genome assembly GCA_021442155.1 of Cymbidium sinense. Taxonomy (NCBI): domain Eukaryota; kingdom Viridiplantae; phylum Streptophyta; class Magnoliopsida; order Asparagales; family Orchidaceae; genus Cymbidium; species Cymbidium sinense. The sequence goes on from CM038217.1 coordinate 9,968,235, forward strand.
TTTTAATAGGACAAGTTATGAGAGAATTCATTATTTATATAATATATGAGATAGAAATATAAGTAGAGAAACTATATTTAATTTTATAATAGCAAATATTCTTACTATAACAAATGAAAAAAAAGAGGATAAAGAATACTAAGATATTTGTAATAGTGGAACCACCAAATTATAAATAGTATTATTACTACTTCATATAAAATGATTCCATCAATTGACCACATATAATTGTCACAAAAATATATCTTATGAGTAGCCAATTTGCCGCAACGCTCAACTATGAAAGTAAATTAAGTTGATTCATCATTAAGGGCCCGTTTGGGGCACCGTTTTATCCCCGATGTGCCACCAACCGCACCGCTTGTCCTTTTGTTTGAGATATGGGAAGGGAAGCAAATGGGATCAAGGGATGTGGTCGAGCGAGTCTCCTTGACAAGAACCTCTCCGTGCGTGTCTTTCTGCTCTCTACAGATCTCGGCTTCGATCTCCTCCTTCTCTTTACCAGGGCATCGACGGATCTGAGAGTCCAGAAGGGTCGTCTACTTTTCATATGTTTAAAATAGTTATTTTATTGTTGTTGTAATTATTTATGCTAAAAGTAATAATCATCAATAGTACTCTTGGATTATAATTATTATGTTTTTTTTTTGCTTTTTCACTATGTTATAAAATTTTTAATTTTATTCAACGCTGAAATTTTTATATGCTATTGTGATGAGAGCAATAGAAGTTCATATGCAGTTTGCATGTTAAAAGGTTTGATATTATCAACAGCTATTGTGATAAGAGCTACTGCAATAGAAGTATTAGTAAGGAGAGCTTCTTTGTCCCTCCTAGGAGCTAAGGCTAGTTCAGCCCTGTCTATATGTTTCTTGATGGCTATTTTATTGTGAGAAATTATTTATTATGTATAATAACTTTTATTTACTTTGAAGCTAAGCATCCTACCGATCGATGATTACGATGACTTTAACCTTAATTTAACAATTTTTTTTTGAACTAATGTTTTAAGAAGAAACACAATGTCCTGAAGAGGGAAGTTAATACCATTAGCTATGTGTAAGACGGTTTTTTCTAAATATTTCTGTCTTATGTTAATATTCTTTATATTGAGGATGTACATCAATGAGTTGTTAATTTGTTTTATAATATGAAAGATTGAAGAGATTATAAGATCTTCATACGCGCATCAACAAGTTGTTAGTTTTTTAAAAAAAGTGGTAATATTATTTGCAAACATGCCACCTCATATGAAATAAAAATTAATTTCAATTTATGTTTTTAGTGAAATATTAGATTACTGGTAAATTAAATAGTAGCTAGCATAAGTATTATAATTTTAAATCACAGCATCGATGTTAGAGAAATCAAATTCTTTTAAGAGGATTTTTACCCTCGTCATTTTATATGCAAAATGAGTCAACGCCTTACATTCTTGCTATGCATTTGATTTAGTTTTAAGATACATATCTGTTGGTTACTTGATCATTTCTTCATCATAATAAATAACAAGTAAATATATAGCTTCACATTTTTGAAAGCAAAACATAAATTTGGTCATGTTATATTTATAAAAAAAAAACACTGTATCAACTTAAGAACTGTATTTGTTTAGCATCAAGATTTTAGAACCTTTTTTGGTTGTAAAATCAAAAGAAGATTAGCATGTTCGAATGGTTCTCCTCCTTGTTCTTTCAATTTCTCTTTAGTTTATTATATGATTCCTATTTGCTTCTTTTTACTTAGGCTATTTGCGTTTAGCGGAATGTGAAGATAAAAGGAATTCAAAGTAAAAGGATTTTATAGTTGTTTGGTTGAGAGTTTTACAAATTTATAACTTTATTTTTTTTGTTAAAAAAATATAATTTAAAGTATTCTGAAGGTTTTGCGATGTATGACAAAGAACGACGACAGCGGCAGTGTGGTCGGCGGTGGTGGTGAGGGGACGGCGGCAAGCGAGGGTGTCGATGGCCAGGCTGGCAGAGGGCGGCGGGCCAGACGTGAGCGCTGGCGACCACATCACTTTAGATTGATTGTATTTTGAATTAATAAATACACCAAAAATGACATTTCTAATATATTTGAAATACATTACATTACATTGAAAATTTACTTTACTTCCAACCAAACACTAAAAAAGTTAAAATGCATGCATTTGGTTTACACTGCACTCCAAATGCAGGCAACCAAACAGCCCCTTACATAAAGGCATGTTCGAATGGTTTGATTTAATAAAGTATTAAACATTAAATAAGAATAATCAAAATCAAGATTTAATACATTGTATCTTTCTACATGGTTTATCTCAAGCTTTGATTTTACTTTCATCAGATCTAGAATCTTATTTTAAGTGAAAATATGTATTGTTTCATATTTTCGTGATAGTTATATGATAAGATATTAGGAACTTGAAAAAAGATTATGAAAAAAAACTAAGATACTTTGTTACGACACATACTACAATTCGATAAAAATTGCATTGACTTAGTACACATGCAATATGATGTTGATCAGTTTTAAAGAAGCCATGGTTTATTCGCTATAAGTTATGTTATATGTTTAACATTGCCTAAATAAATTAAATAATTGCAATCCTCTGTTGTTTGATTCATCCGGGTTTCATCGCTTGTATGATAATGATAGAGCTTAAAATGAGAAACCCAAGGGAAGGTGGAGCCGATGCTACTTGGGAGAGAGATGTGAAAATAATATTTTGTGATCTTTGTTTGAAGGAGATAGACTTGGGTTATAAACCGATGACCTATTTTAATAAAGAGGGTTGAAATAATTTAACCAAAAATTTTAAAGAGAGAACTGGAAGGGAGTATAACATGACACAACTTAAAAATAAATGAGATCAGTTGAAGATGAATTAGAAATTGTTGAAAACAATTGGTTTGGGATGGGATCCAACAAAGAACATTAGGCAGACGGTGGGAGAAAAGATACTGGTAAATTTCATATATATACTTATCCATTCTAATAACTCCACAAAGAGTTCATATGAACATAACATATGAACATAATTGCATGTGTTCTTGCAGATATTACCAAAGAAATTTAGATATTGCAATTTAGACCTTGAAATTGAAGAGAAATTAGATCTCAGTGTTTGCCTATTCTTGGACACCAAATCAAGAAGCTGACGATATTGTGCAAGGACAAAATTATTCTGAGCAAATGTATGGTTCTAATGATTCAGACAATGAATTGTTACATGCCACAAATTCCCACATCGAATCTAGTCATTCTAGGAGTTCACCATCTCTACCCAGAAGGGAAAAAAAAAAGAGAGTTTGGATTCCTCGACATCGATATCGAGTTAGTGCATACACTTCCGGAGAGAATAAGGCAATTGCATCGCCATCACTATCTGAGGTGATCACTAGTTTAGATAAAATCACTAAATTTTTTAATGATATTCCACTTTATCTGCATTCAACGAGGTTGCTTGAAAATGTAAACAAGCGAGAGATCTTTGTGGCTATGCTATCATTTTGAAACATGTGATGTTTAGCTAAGTTACCTTTAGTAAAAGATGTTTTCTGATCTATCAAAATTAAAACTTCTCAGTGATCTGGTAGTAGAGAGTTTGCTTTTTTTTACTTGATGTACTTATTTCTGTTATATATTGAACTTCTTCATAAATTATATGATAGCGGTACCTGATATATCATATGTTACTACAGAAATTTTGTTTAGTACCTTAATTTGTAATGGCCAATATAGTGACATATTTTTTGAATAAAATTTTCAGTTATGGATAGTGATGATGACGATCAATATATGACTGCGATTGTTACTGCAGTATGCTTAATACATAAGTACTATAAGACTTATGTTTGCAAGACTCCATATATGACTTCCAGATTTATTGGTGAAAAATGGATCACTAAGTTACTAGCATGGCCCCCAAGAAGATTTCATAATATGTTTCACATGTCACAAGTTATTTTCACTGACCTGCTGCACGAATTAAAAAATTTACATGAACTTTGTGGATCTTCTAGAACTACAACTAGAGAAGCCTTGGCCATAAAACTATATATTTTATCGCATAATGAATCTATCAAAGGCAGTTAGCGAGCGTTTTCAGCACTCATCTGAAACCATAAGGAGATACTTCTCTATTAGTCTTGATGTTTTGGTACGTTTATCAACTAAAGTTATAAGCTGATATATTCAACTTTCCAAAATATACTTGCTGAGATTCTACATAATTGTCGATACATACCATATTTCAAAGTATACTTCATTTATAAGTTTATTTGAAAATGATCATTTCTGATTATCACCTAAGTTCACAATAAATTTTATTGTAGGATTGTATTGGAGCAATTGACGGAATACATCTTGATGCTCATGTGCCATCAACTGAAAATGTCACTTACATAGATCGATGTGGCGCACCTACACAGAATGTGATGGTAGTATGTGATTTTAATCGTGCTTCATTTTTTTAATGGCTGGATGGGAAGAAAGTGCACATGATAGTCGAATATTCAATAATGTTGTACGGCGTAGAGAAAATAACTTCCCATTGCCTCCTCCAGGTATTACTGAAACGAATCATCCAGTGAGTACAAAGAATATGATATTTTTTACAGCTTCTAATTATAAATGTAAACAGGAAAATATTACGTTGTTGCAACGAGGGTTCCTGAAGCATTTTCTGAAAATAAAATATCATATTCCTGATTTTGAAAGGAGTAGCCAAGTCACGAGGGGACTGAAAGAATTATTTAATAAAGGGTACTCATCGTTGCGTGGTGTAATTGAGCGAGTGTGGAAGAAGAAATGAGTTATTCTATGTGATATGCCTACGTACTCATTCAAGAAGCAGGTTAAAATAGTTGCAGCTATAATATTTTTGCATAATTATATACATCATCACCCATCACATCATGACGTTGAATTCAACATTGTCGACAACGACCAATCATTTGTTCCACTTGAAGCATTTGAACATCGGTTGGGCTACTTAATGATAGAAATGAGTCAACATACCACGTAATTGGACACATGGGAGCGAGAGATGAAAGAGTGAGCAAATTATGAGCCTTAGATACTGTTATATTTAAACATTTGTAAAGTATTTGTTTGCTTTTACAGACCAACTTTGGCCTGTTTCTTTTCTAGCTCAATGCTCATTCCTTTTAAAGACATTGTTTTGTCCAATTTTGTTATCATTAACGAAAGAACATTTTATCGAAATTGATTCTCTCCATATTGGTATTTTGTGTAAATATGAAGATATTGCTTATTTAGGAAAATAATTTAAAAAAAGAGTGAGGATAAAAAAAAACTCAAAAAGAAAACAAAGTTTCAAGCCTGTACAAAGAGACTCACCACAATTAATCTTTAACACTTGTGAAGTACTCAAATTTAACATATCCAATTAACATAGACAAAATTGAAAAGAAAAAAAATATCTCTCATTTTGTATACTTCCTAACCAAATCTTTTTTTGTCTACCTCTACCTCAGCATGACCTACAAAAGAGTAAAAATAAGAAATTTCTCTAAATTTATCATAGTCAAATGCTACATATTTCCATTCATCTTTCATGACTCTCTGCTCTCTGTTTAATCTAGTCTTAATCTATAACTATGGCAGAAGATAGACATAAAGCATAGTTATGGCATCAAAGAAGTTCAGAACTAGTCTGAACTATCCCAAAAATAAACTGAATGTAAAGCCTCTTATCAGATTACAATATGCAGCGCATGAAGTAGTGATTGAGCACTTCGTTCATTCTTTCAAATTATGGTTCTAAGACTTGGGAGCCAGAATCCTCTAAAAAGGTCACCACAAGAGAGATAGAATTTACTCAAGAATGGTGTTTGAACCAGCAACCAAGAAAGGCTCTGTAAAGTCTGCTTCATTGATGCTCAACGATTCCTTCAGTTCTTCCTTTTTATTTTTTCTGCAAATATTTCTGCTTGAAGAGATTCTTCTAACGAACCCCTCATGCCTGCATTTCTCCCTATTGCTGTTTTTCAATTGTCTTAGGAAACGGAGCTGCAAAAATTTTATCTGCTTCATGGACATTATTTCAACTACACCTACTTGCACATGTTATTTCTTCTTTCCTCTTCTTCTTCTTATTGGACTGACTGTCTTCTTCTTTTCCAAATCAAATCCACAGAAAGAATCATAGTCTCTATGAGCTTTAATTGCAGTTTCTGCCATGCATAAAATACATAGCGTTGGTATGGTCTCACTTGAAGAAAAGGTGGCGATGAGGTTTTACCTTAACCAATGGAGTATTTGATGTGGTGGTGGGAATATAGTATTGTTTTTAAATGTTAGTGCTGATTTGATGAACCATACAATGTTGACAAAGCCACAGCTTGTACTCTATTTTGCCATGATTGTCGAAGCAAGTAAATAGCTCCTCCTCCTACATAATGTAAGCTTAGAATGGTGCTTCTTGATCTTTCAATGTTGAGAAGTCTTAGCAATATTATTGATAATGACCAATCATTTGTTCCTTAATCTCATCAGTAAAAGCAGAAGTATTAGCTGCTTTCTTCAATTTTGAATCCATACCATCTGAGTGTATCAAAACCTTCGCCTTGACCATCCATAAATCGTGAGTTACCATCATTATTGTCTCTAAAGCCATTGAAAGATCTACCATGAGCCCTCTCAATTTTTTCTAGCTTCTGGAAAAATGAACTAGTATCTGCATTGTTACCCGTGTTACCAAATAAACGATGCTCAAAATCACTCCACTCTCAAAAGAATTACCATTACTGTTGTTTCTGCCACCAGCTTCTTTAAGCGAGATCACAAAGGAACACATTATAACTTCAAATATGTTAAAAGGAGTCATGAAACAAAACAATAGTATGCAAAAACTAATCAAAGTACAAATACAATGAAGAAGGAAACAATCAATTCTGATTCTTGTTTGATTCCATCCACCAGTATAATGAACACAAAGGATCTATACTACAATTTGAGTTCTAATTGATATTTCAAAGATGGAAACAAAACTACCCGTTGAAGATATGGCCAATGCAAGTGAAATCATACTAGACCATGACACAAAATAGAAATGCTTCTTTCTTTCAAAAGTCATTGAAATAGCATCTGATTCCATGTGCAAGGTTTTCAACATGAACTCCTAGAACTTCAAAATATTTCACTATTGACAAATATCTTGTATAAAAAGCTTGCAATGTTCAGCTAAATAGCTGATTCAAGCAATGGTGACCTAGGTCACTAAATTCAATGCATAGAAGTTATAGGCGAAGTACCCAATTTTACGATTGATTAACATTCTCGCAGCTAGTGGACTTAACAGAATGAGAGGCCATGATTGTTGAAACAAACTGCATCTTTTGCTTATGATAAGCCCAAGAGTGTTGTTATCAAAACACGTTACAAGTTGATTGATAGGAAAAATAATATTGCTAAATTAGAGAGGCATTAAAATCTCTGAATGAGAAGATAATAGTTTACCCAGGAGATAAATGGTCTTTCATCTGGATTGAGATGCTAAATTAGAGAGGCATTTAGCTCCATTCTATCATAATAAAACAGCCATCATTGAGCTCCATTCTGGCATCATTAACTTCCTTGAAACTGCTTCTACATCTTCTGCTATCTCCAACATAATCCGCATGTTCATCTTCAGTGGTTTGAAGCCATAATCTCCACTGCCATGAGGAAGAAATCTGCAGAAGAGAAACAGCTTATCAACTCAAACTTCACTCTGCTCACATCGCAGCTTCTCGTTCTCTTCGCCTTATGCGCTGGAGGTTCCTCTGATCCCACGGTACAGTCTTCTATCCCCCAAATTCTGCACTTGTTTGTATCATATATAGATCTTGTGCTTGAACATTGATTTGTTGAGATTCAGATGAGCCTTGAAATAATTAAAGTAATTGTGTATAAACATTTTGAAGGAGTAATAGGAGCGATGTCTTCAAATTCTATCTTCTACTAATATTGACATGATGATGAACTAGTCCACACCTTATCAAGTAGATAAATAATGTTCATTTTTGGTAGTACTCTGGCCACACATAGCTTACAAAGATGAGCAGTAACATTTGCTTGTAACTATTTATTAAATATATAGATCCTAAGAAGTATGCAATGGATTAGTTAAAATAATGTAATTCGAGTTGACGGAAAGCCACCCATACATGGGTGAATGGTGATAGGTGATTCCTTGGAATCGTTAAAATAGGGAGATCACCTTAGCACTATAGTGGGGTCATAGGCCTCGCCAAAATTGGTTCTTCTTCAGTTTTTCCCTTCACCGTGACAAATAAGGCATCCTCCAGGCACTAGAATTCACAAAAAAGGGGCAGGGTTACTTGGATAAATTTGCTATATTGAATTATAACTATCATCTTTACTCTCCATTCATTGCTCCTCATTGTACATAAAAATGGCAACAAAGACCTTGACGGTCTAAAGAAATTCTGCTGTCCTATGATGAATGATGTACCATTGTGATGATAAAGATGGGAATTCCCGTGTAGGCTTAACATATGTAGCCCTCTTCTTTTCTACAATCTCATGTAAGTGGTCATATATGAGCCTATTCTTTTATCCTTTCTGGAGACTCATAAGTATACTTTGTTGTACTCCAAATTTTGAATTATAATATTTATTTCTTGAATATTATAAATAATCGATGCTCCAAAAAATAATTGTGAGTGCTATTCTTGATATATGATAACAGTTGCTTAAATGTCTATTTTTTGTACCATAAAAATTGGTTTTCTTTATTGTAGAAAACTCTGTTGTGGAGCTTTGAATCTGCAACAACTTCAGTAATTAAGTTGATTGATTTCTCTCTTTTTTGTTCACTATTCCTTCTTAAACGATTACTAGGGAATACTGTAGAAATTGATTTCAAGTTATTTGAATTACTTGGTTAAGATGTATATATGGATTGTTGATTGATTAACAAGTTATCATTAGTCGGTTCTTGATCAGGAATCTATCCTCTTGACTATCTTTGCACATGTTTTCTTCAGTTTTCATGTTTAGATATTGGTTTAATTATGCATTGTGAGCTTATTTAGGCAATATGGTAGGGTTTCTTGCAATGAATGCTATTATATTATTTTGTGGTGTTAGTTTTCTATTTTTTAATCAAGCTGTAACAGATCTATAGCGGCTCACCTGCTTTATTTGGTGAACTTGTAAACTTTTGAGCTCTTATTTAATCTCAATCAGTTTAGTTGATTGTGAGATCTCTTAAATTTGATTTTTTTTTTGTCGGTATGATAAATCAAATTTAAGACTTTTAATTTTAAAATTTGGTGTTATTTCTCATGAGCATTGTTTTTAAATTAGGGGAAATTATGTACATAGCACACAATACTTATATATATAATTGCATTCAAACTTTTAAAAATAGTATGCTGGTAGGAATCTTCTATTAAATAGTATTAAAATAGTATCAAATTTTTTTATATTACATTAAAAATAGTATCATCATTATTTCTGCATAGGGTGCTGATAGAAATCTTCTAAAGAGAGCAATGAATACACGGTTAAATTAACAAAATCAATAGGTAAAGGGCATATGAAAATTAATGTTAACTCACTTTAGAAAGTGATTATAATAACAACAAATAGATATTCATACAGAACTTCTACAAAGATGTGCTAATACAAATCTTTGTAATGTCACTCAATTTCGTGTCAGACATGTAAAAAATAGAATCAAATATTTTGTAATATCACTTATCCTTATATTAATATTTTTATTGTTAATCCAAATTTTTTATCAGGAACTATGAAGGATCTCTCAGGGAAATATGTATTACATGATTTATGATATATATTCACTTACATGAAAGGAAATTATGGGAGAAAATTTATCGTGCCCAAGAAATAAAATAGGAGATGATCAGAACTATTTGTATTGATTGACGAGGCGAAATAAAAAAAACAACGATCGCTAAGAGAAGAATTAAAAAAAAATTTCAAAAAATTTAATTAATAGGATATTAGACTTAATATTATGATCGCACTAGTTGTTCTACTTGTACTTTTAATATTAATATTATTAATTAGATAGTATTATTTATTAAATGATATTAATCTGTCAATGTAATTTATTAAATTTATTATATATAGTTTAGTTATCATATTTCGTTCATTCGCTTTAAATTTATTCAAATTTCAGAGGGACATTTCAATCATTTTTACAAACAAATGCTGACGCGATTCAATTAATTTTCAAACATAATCACAAGAATAATGCCACTGCCACTGCTTTTCTATAGCTTCAGCTACTCAAAAAAACTGCAGCTGCCTCAAACGGACCCTAAATCAATGTAACAATTTACCTCAACATCCTTCATTTTTCCAATTACTTTCTAAAGCCGCTTGAAGTATTTCACATTAGAAATTCAATGGCAGAAGCTATTTGTCATTAACATGAAAACTGATTAAAGGTACCATCTTGGTGTTCAAATTACACGAAAGCAGGATTCTATCAAACAGTTCATACTACATTTTTTTGGGCGGTTACGAATGCGGATTGCCGCTGCGCCAACTCCCTCTTTCACCATAACCCTCTCTTCCTCTCCTTCCCTCGTCTCCAAATCCTGTTCCCCTTCTTCTCTCGCTTCTTCGTCGTTCTCTTCTATCATCGATTGATTCACTGCAAGCTGTGGCGGAAACAGGTAGAAATATCATTGAGGCATTTCGTCGAACACATGAAGGGTTTAGTAGGATTCAGATTCACCTCTTCGAGGAACTTCTCATCGAGCTTGTTGCCGATTCGGATGGAAACCAAGATGGTGCCGATGAGGAGGGAGAGGGGAAGAACGAAGACGAGGAAGAGAGTGGATGAGCTCGGACGGCCGGCGCGCACCACCGCCTGCTCTCCCTGACGTGGACGCCCGCGATGGAGGTGACGGGTGATCTCTGAAGGGGATCTTAGGGTTTGGAAGGAAGAGAGGAAGGTGGTGGTGGAGATAGGAAAGGTACCGCTTGGGCGACGGGTAAGGAGACTGGGAGGTGAGAACGGTAGCTTCGAGAGAGGGATGAGACTCGCTGCCATTAGGAACGCTGTAAGATCTAGATATGTTTTGGCTTTCAATTTTCTTTTCTTGTGGTTATTATTAATATTTTCATTGTTTTTAACTAAATAAATTGCATATTAATATGCAACTCAATCAAATATAAGAATTTGATGAAAGTAAAAAAAATAATTTAAATTTATGATAAATTATAATATCTGAATGAAAATTTAAATAATGATAGGAGAATATTAGATTTGTATGGATGTTATCCATATAAATATGAAATGCTATTTAAAAATATAGTTAAAATTTAAGAAGATTTACATACATATCACACAATTTTATGCATTTATATATCTAACACCTAAAGTTAGATATTTAGTTATCTAACACTTTTCTATGCTTAAAAGGTGCACTTTTAAAGTGAGTGAAAATTCTGATGATGATATTAAAGAGTGTTATATATATTAAAATTAAAATTTAGATGTTAAATATATAAATACATAAGAATTGTGTGGTATGTATGTAAATTCTCTTAAAATTTATGATTTGTAGAGTTGAATCAATGTAGATTTATCACTATACTAAACCAAATAAAATAAGCCATATTATTGATAGCACAAGATCAAATTTGATCTAGTGGAGCTTGGCTTGAACTTAAATTTTTTTTTCATTGATGTTGAAAACCATGCAATTCAAACTTAAGTGTTCTTAAATTAGTAAAATTATGAGGGATATATTGGTCTAGGTAAAATTGGTTAACATGACCTTCCCTATTTCATGCATGCGACCAAAATGGCATAAGCCAACCTTTAAAAAAAAAAAAAATTGAGGGCTTGTAGTCCAATTATATTCCAAAAAGGAGTGTTACAAAAAAAAAGAAGAGTAATTCCATGAGGGACTGAAAAAATGGAAAGAAAAATAAGAACATTAATAAGAAGTGTAACTGGGCAGCAATAAGCTACACTCGACCAAAATACAAAAGAAAAACAAAGCAAACAGACTCGGAGAAGGCAAAACTCATCAAGGAGTTGATGAAATGACAAACACAGATACTACTGCATCATCCAGAACTAGAAGAAGTGTCAGACGAGAACTGGAAGAACCACTCATGGTTATTAAAGCTGACATTCGAGGGAACCCCATAGAGACCTTTCAAAAGCCGATAAGTAATCCATTCAAGGAGGAGGGACCCCTGGTTACAAAGATGATCATCCAAGTTAGGGTTGCTAGATGCAAAGAGCCTATCTATGAAATGAGACTTCTATAGTAAATCTCATCATTGTCTGGATGGAAAAATTGACACCTAAAATTGGGAGAAATTCTAGCAAAAGCACACGAAGCATAGTCAACAGTCCCAAAATTCCTCCAAGCATTCAAAATAGAAAGAATATGAGGAGGCCATGTCTATTTGAGTTTCCAACTTTTAAGATTAAAAGCGACTAGAAGTTTAATTTGAGCTTCCAGATTGATCATAGAGTTCGCTACCTGATAATGAAACCTTCTATTCCTTTCCTTCAAGATTATATAAACAGTGATTGCTATGATCAGGAGACTAAGTCTTTTGATAGCATTATGATCAAAACAAATAGTAGCATCGAGAACTTGAGGCATAGTAGTATGCTTAAGAAAGAATTTTCTATTAGGCAGAAGATTCCTAATTATTCTCATTGATTTAGAACATTCAAAGAAGAGGTGTGAATGTGATTAAAAAATTGTAGAGAAAGCAAACAAGAGTAGATACAATACCTCTTGAATGAAAAAGATCCGATATTTTCAGGTTCCTTTGAACAACCATCCAACAAAATAGAGCATAATTGATAGCATGCCCCTTAAACTAGATATCTTTTGACCAGGGCTTGGGGGTAATGCTCAAAAATGGATCCTTGAATTAGCTTTGACGAGATACATTTATGTCTATTCCAGAGAACAAAATCAAGGCCTTGAGAAAGCCTTAGTTTTAGAATGCTATTGTAACATGCATGATTAGCTAATTTTAAAGCATTTGGTATGTCCTAGCGCCATTTGTTGATGATAGAGTCCAGAGGAGCCTTAGGAGATTTTCCATATAGAGAGAAACATGACGATCCAATAAGTTCAAAGATGGATGACCCCGCGCACCATGGATCAAAGAAGAGGGAGATAGAGGAACCAAAGCCTGTAGAGAAGGAAGTTTTCTCTCAAAAATGCATTGAACAAGTTTTGAGTTCTCTCCAAAGAGCTAAAGAGCGTAGAGAGAATTTGTTCCAAAGAGACCCATATTTGTTTGAACACCACTTCGCCCAAAGAGAAGCCTTGTTTAATAATTTTCACATGACTTTTAATTTGTAGATCAAATTCAAAGTGGAAACAAAGAAGAATCTTGTACCTCCCTTGTCCCTAGATAGAGTGGTTTAGCCTAAGATATCAAATGCAACTTTCTTGACTCTCCACTATGGTAGAAAAAGTTAATAGTAAACAAGGAAATCATTTTAAGTACACCTTGGGACATAAATAGATCTGAACTAGTATGATAAATAATTATTAAAAGAATATCGAATGAGTTGGAATTGTCCACCATAAGAAAGGTATTTGCATTTCCAACCCACCAGCCAGCCAAATAATTTATCAAATAGAGAATTGAAGTGTATTAATTTGAGAGGACTTGGAATCGGGGATTCCAAGATACTTGAAAGGGAAATTACTTTTTTGACATCAAGAATCCTGCAAAATGATTGATACTTCTAGCATTTTTGGAGAAGCAGATGAGGGATTTATCACTGTTCACCTGTAAGCCTGAATAACTAGCCAATTTTTCTAAAGTGGATTAAGAGAACAAGTTGTAGTGTTATTTGTAAAACCCATGAACATGAGACCATTCACAAATAGGAGATGAGAAACATTGCAGTTGCCTGAGCAAAAGGGGTTATATCTCGACAAGCTCACCTCTTGATCTAAAAGACATGAAAAAGTATCGATAACAATAATGAAGAGGAAAGGAGAGAGAGTGGACAATTTTGCCTCAGTCCATTTATGGAAAAGAAGTACCCTCTGATTTCTCCATTGAGTACTAAAGAGAAAGGCGCATAGGGATACAAGTCTCAATCCAGCTTACAAAGAAAGGGGGGAACCCTTTAAGTGAGAGTCTATGCAAAAGAGACTACCGGTTAATCATATCAAATGCATTCTTCAAATCAAATTTGTCTATGAACTTCTCCAAGGCAGAAGAAGAAAAAAGACCATGGCAAAGCTCATGAGCTAAAACAATATTATTAGAGATATTTTTGTCCTTTATAGAACCAGATTAAGCAGAGAGTATGATAAATGACAGAATGACCTTCATCTTATTTCAAGAACGTTTGCCAACACTTGTAGAAAGTATTGCACATGGAAATATATCTGTAGTCCACTAGAGAATTATAATGTTTAATCTTGGGAATAAGAGTGATGTTGCTGTGTCTGGAAAAGGCTAGGAAGCCTTTTAGTTTTGAAGAGATAATAAGTAGCTAAAAGGAATTGTTTTCCTATGATATTCCAACAAGATAAGAAAATTTTAGAGTTGAACCCTTCCAGATCTAGTGATTTATTCTCATTGATATTTTGAAGAGCACAAAGGATTTCTTGATTGTGAAGGAGAGAGAATTTTGCCCACGGGAATATCATGGATGTTGAGAGAGGTAAAATATCCACTATTGAAAAGCAAAGAATAATAGTCACATATTTCCTCAGAGATAGTTGCAGGGCCAGTAATAGTACATTGTGATGTTAGGAGACTTCTGATCCGATCGGAACTTCATTTCTCTTTAATAATACAATAAAGGAATTTAAATAATCATCAAATTGAGTAAGCTAGTGAGCTTTAGCTCTCTTTCTAGCTTATATAGTTCTTGCTTATTCAAATCATAATATCTTGAGTTAATCTCCTTAGCTTCACAAACAAAGACTGGATTCCTAAGCTCCTTTTCAAGACAAGAGAGGATGTTCTCTTACAGTCTTACTCTTTTTTAAGAGAAGAAATAAGATAGCTGAGAGAAAAGTGATCCCAAACTTGACTCTTCAGAGCATCTCTCATTAGCTTAATTTTTTTGAAAGCACAAATAATGGGTCACCAGGAATGTAGTGAAGCCAAACCTATAACCTCCTCATAGCTAGTATAGGTGGCCCAATAGTTTCAAAACATAAATCTGTAGGAAGGAGGGGGCTAATTCTGCATAAAGGTGATTAAGGGAGAGTGATCCGAAGATAAGGGAGTAGAAACTCTATTAAGGGAAGCAAGAAAGGAGTCCAGTCAATTAAGATTGCAAAGCACTCTATTAATCCTAGATTGTATAGGATTATCTAGTGTTGGTTGGACCAGGTAAAAGAGAGACCTGTGCTGGGAAGATCTATATGCTCACAATCATGAATGCAATCCCTAAAATTCAAAGTCCGTGAAATATGAATGGGGGTTTCTACCATGCTTTTCTTTGCTTAAAAGTACACAATTAAAATCGTCCATGAGAATCCATGGGGAGTTCATTGTAGAATCAATATTTCGAAGGGAATTCCAAAGAGAGATTCTTTCATGAGCCTCATAATGATCATAAATATAGGTAAGGAAGAAGGAGCAAGAGCTAATAACGATTACAAGACCATGAATTAACTAGGGAGTCTTCAGAACAAGGATGAAGGAAACATGGTTGGGGTTCCATTTGATCCATATTCTACCTCCTGTACAACAATTAAAGTTATTAACAATGTCTTCATGCTAAAATAGCTTGAGCTTATTGTAGAGGGAATGATTGTCATGGGAGTCCGAGGACAATTTAGTCTCTAATAAGCAGAGAACATCAAGCTTATGTTCCTTAATAATTCTCGAACAGTCATTAATTTTGCCTTTTGCCATGAGGTCATGAACATTCCAACATCCAATTATTGGTGGAGTCATAAGAAAATGATAGATAGGGGGTAAGAAAAGGGGTGATAGGAGGATGTTCAAGGGGGGTTATTTACTCCCTTTTTTTGTTGTAGGTCTTTGAGGTGGCCATTTGAATAGAAGAGGCCTTAGTAAAGTCAATATCAGAGTCTTTCTTAGGAGACTTGGAGAATAACACTTGAGACTTGTTAATGATAGATTGAGTAGGTGAGACAGCAGTAGAATGGGTAACCAGTCCATAAGAAGTAGTTGAGCTAAGGAATTGTCGAGAGTGGAGTCGAATTAAGGATGGAACCATTAATAGCATCGGAAAATCCTCTTGAGGAGCTGAGAGCGTTGAGGGGTGATTTAGGTCATTTATTCTAGTGGCATTGAGAGAGACATCATGATCCTTAGGAGGAAGGAGAGATACAGTTTGAGGCAAAGATGCATGTAGTGTACTAGCTGATGGTGGATGGATGGTAGTTTTCTTAGCCAAATTATCCTCCAGAGGGGGCTTTCTCAAGTTGTGTCCCCTTGATACTGGTCTTTGCGAAGGGAGCTGAGGGCAAGAGGTATCATCATGGGAGAAGGAAGAGTATCTCAAATAGGCTTTTGGTTTCCAATCATATATAATGTTTTGTTGAAATTTGACTCCATTAAAGTTAATTGGGACCGAATCAGGTAGCAGGGAAGAGGGATTGATCTAAATGCATATTTTGGAGAAAGTAATTTGGAGTTGGAGGCAATTAGATTGTCAACTGCAAGCGGAACACCAACCATACTAACCACTTTTGAGAACTTGTACTCATTCCAACAGAGGGAAATTTGGGAACTTAATCCAGATCGGGATCTCGAAGATATTTTCCTTGGATAGCCTGAAATTCCAAGTTCACTTTTGGAAAAAAAAGGGCCTACCATTAAGAAAACAATGGCGTTATCCCAGGCTATGTCATAGTCATCTTGACAGAAAAATTTGAACAAGAAGAGTCTCTGTCTAACAATAGTAACACTAGACTCCCTTTGAATTTCCTCTAAAATGGTCGTTTCCCTAGAGCGTGTCCAATGAGGGAAATGTTCCATTCCTTTGGGCCTTCCTTCAATTCTTCCTCAGTAAAGCTTAGGGGTGTGCATTCGGTCGGATTGGACGGATCATTTTTTAATTTGCTAATCCGTTCGGTTTGAAATTCATAATCGAAAATCCAATCCGTATAAGATTTAATATAATCCAACCAATCCAATCAAAAAAGTTCGATTTTCGTTCGCTTTTAAAACCGAAAATAATTAAAATAAAAAAATGTTATTTAATTAAAATGATATATTTGATATTTCAGAATTCGTTTTATCGTTTATGATTTATATTTTTTGAAATAGAAATACTCATATTTTTTTAAAAAGGTTTATTTTTTTGAATTATGATTTGAAAGACTTTGTCACTTTGTATTTAATAAAAAAATAAATATTAAATTTATTACTTAAAATGCACTAATTAACTCACACAACACCTATAATGTAATAAAATATATTTCTTAAAGAAACTGTTTCTTCAAATATCTTTTTCTTTCACACCATTTTTAATAGCATAATACATTTTCCATTAAACCAATAAAATTTATATGCTAAAAAAAAGAAAATTTTCAATTGCAATATTAGTATATTACAAACATTCATAAACATTCCACATTTAAAAGAATTATAATTACATATCTAATAAACATTCATAAACATAAAACATTCATAAATATTTTCAATTTCTCTAATAGACTAATTCTCTTCCACATTTACAAAGGAAGCATGATCAAGATTGCGCATTCGATGAAAGAGTTTCATTTTAACCTTTGCATATTTTTTTTTCAGCTAAAATGATAATCTACAAAACACAGATATAAGTAGTTATTAAATTTTGATAAGCAATAATATTAAAAGATTTAAAGATCTAATCATCTGGCTAAAAGAGGTGGAAAGCAACAAATATAACATATACATAAATATAAGAACTTTTAAGAAAAACTGACCAAGTTTACGAGGTAAATGGCAATGCTCATAGATTAATGGCTTGAAATATTAAACTGATGAGCTAACTCTACTAATATTCTTTATGGCAATTGGAATAGGGTGACATATTTTATTATGATTAGAAATAGGAGATTAAACAAAAGAGAGATTAAAAAATGAAAATAAAATTCAAAAGAAAATAAAGGCTCAGGCTGTTAAGTCAAAAAATTACTAAGAGCAACGGAATATGTGAGCATCCAAACTCATTGGAGGTTACAATCACATACAATGCTACCAGTAGTAATCGAAATATAACATTAAAGCCATCATTTTAAATCGCCGCCAAACATTCCCAACCAGACATAAAACTTGCCTCTGGATTAGTAAACATTAAACAACTCCACCAGATCCAGCATAACAAATTACAAAATAATTCAGTACTCCATTCACTTTCAGATTTCAGCCGATAACAAAATGGAATTGCATGTCAATAGATAACAGGATAAGTGATAAGTCGGAGCAGAGCAATCCATGCTCACATTCAGATTTCAGCAAATAACATCAAAACCATCATCTTTTATAAACACTAAACAGTAAACAGGTTCATTTATCAAAAGGGAAACAGACAACACCCAACAGCTAACACCCAACAAAGAGAGGAAACAGGAAAGCCAAATCTATAGGGAAGCAGCCAACACCCAACAGCCAGCATCCAGAAATAACCATCAAAGGCTCAAAGCCACCGGCCCACCACCAATGTAACAGGAAAAAAACTAGTAGAATATAAGCAGTTGTTAATAAATTAAAATGAAAACACCAAGATCACTTTTGTATGTCTCTGTTCTCACCTAAACATTGGTATTACATATTATGTTAATTTACCTTCCCAAAGGCATAACATCGACAGCAGCCCAAGGCCCCAAAGGCAAAATCTCCACCCAAAATCCCAAATAGGCTAAATGGCTAATAGCAAAGCTGCAAAATAGTAGAATATAAGCAGCAACAACCAACACCCAACAGAGAGAGGAAACAGGAAAGCTGAAACCGAAAGCCATAGGGAGACCAAGAGGGCATCCAGAAATAACCATCAAAGCCACCACCAATGCAGGCTATGCAGCAGCCAGCAGGAAAAAACACCACATCCAGCACCACCGAGTCACCGACCAAGATGGCAAGAAGCAAATACCAGGAAACACCGAAACAGCCAACATTGTTAACATGGTGGAAGATGACTTTAACATTCAATACAAATAGCAAAATAAGTAAGACTATAAGAGGGATTCAATACCAATAGCCAATGTAGAATAGTAGAAGCATCAAACATCCAAGGCAAGATAACAACCAATCCCAAGTCACCAAGCCATGGAGACTGAGAGAGCCACAACCAGCCGAAACCAGGAAAAGGAAAACAACCAAACAAAATTGAAAAAAACCAAAGCTAAGCAAATCCTTAAGAGTTAAGAGGCCATTAAGTTTAGGGAAAATAGCAACAACAATAAGCTAACCTATATTCAGATTCAGATTCAGATGATCAGTATCATTTCAATTCTTTACCAAAAGGTTGGATCATCTATAACCTTTGATAGATCTCAAAAGAAAAAAGAATTAATGCATAATATAGTATGGTAGTGATGTATGGCGAAAAAAAAGTGTTGTAAGTAATTGGAAAAGTCTAAAATATATAACAATACCTTCATCAAATTTATCAATGTCACGAATGTTCTCCTCAACATTGACTAGCTCATTTGTCCACTTTGCTCTCATACAATCTTGGACCCAAATAAGAGCTTGCACTATTTTAGGAGATAAAGAGCTCCTAAAAGCATCTAACACGCCACCGACTAAAAGTAGACTCGAACTACAGGTTGATATAGAAGACCAAAATATCTCTAGCCATTTGAGATAAGATGAGAAACCTTGGAGCATTAACCTTCCACCATGTTAAAATATTAAAGTCATCTTGCATAATTTCAGAGTCTTCAGCCAAGTATTTATCTAAGTCTGTTTTACTCTCAAGATCATCTCTCCCATAATTATGCCTCTTAAACTTCTCAACCATCATGTACTTTCTCCCCCCATCCCTTAGATCATGATGGCTTAATTGGCTTTCAACAATATTTTGTCTTATCTTAGGAGCAATTTCATCTCTATTCCTGTTAACTAACTTCATCTTATAATCATAGAACATATCGTAGCAGCTAGACCTTATTGCTCGTGCCAAATTAGCCCCCTCCAAGCCAGGATACATATCCACTACAACAAATTCAATATATCTAAGTTTGAACCTAGGATCAAGTACAACCAAAGATAAATATTCATATTCATTTTATCAACACAACCCCAAGATACTTATCAAACTTTACTTTCATTTTCTTTGCCATGGTACTAACTTTAATATCATTATGTGATTCTCAACTTTGAAGCACACATTGGACCTCCAATCTCATGAAAGAAAGTGTTTGAAGTAACATATAAGAACCATAAATGCAGAGTTAGCTCATAAATTCTTTCTAAGAATGTTACAAGCCTTCTTGCATTCTCCCAATCACCATCACATGGAACTCCACCTCCACCATCCACTTCCTTCTCCAACTCTATTCTAAATTGAGGATCAACCTCTTCATATCCCTCAAAAGATTTTGAAATGGCTGAGAATTTAACATCGATATGTAGAATTCCACCTTGTAGGTACATCCAAACACAACAAGCTTTTGCTTTGTATTTTTCAATTTCAATGCATTCTTTGAATTTTTTAAGTCTTGATGGAGACGCCTAATGTGCCTCACTGCTGCTCTTACATAGTGTACAGATCTACCAACCTCCTTAATAACATCTTGAACAATAAGATTTATAATATGTGCAACACATCTCATGTGTAAGAACTTACAATTAAGAACACTTCCCTCCCGTTTAGAAAATTTCTTCGCAAATGATTGATAATAACATTATTGGAGCTAGCATTATCATCGTATTGTAAATAATTGCATTGATCTAATCAATCAAATATCTCTACTCCCCCCAACAATCTCCCTCTATGACTATATGGGGACAAAATTAATGACTCTCTTATTTAACTTCCAATCTTCATCAATATAGTGCACGGTTAGACACATGTAATTAATTCTCTGAATTGATATCCATGTGTCGGTTGTCAAGCAAACCCTTGTAGTTGAATCTCGTAATATTTTTTTCAAAGCATTCTTCTCATCTAAGTAAAATTTAAAGCGCAGTGAGTGTCCAACGGAAGGTATTTTAAACATTGGGCAACATTGAATCATAAAATATTTAAACCCATATCCTTCAACATGTTTGAATGGTAATTCATCCATAATAACCATGGTAAAGCTTTTCTAAGTTTTGATCAAACTTCCAAGCTTTGAGACTTCCAGTTATTTGTTCACCTTTATCACTAGGTTGCAATACTAGTAGAGTTTGATTTTTTTCCATGTTATGAGGATTCTTCTGACATACAGAAAGATGTGTCCGTAAAGTTGTAGTACCATTAAGCTTTGTATCACTATGATAAGTCTTCCCACAATAGTTACATTTACTCATCTTTTCTCCAATAGAACTATTAAATTTAGTAAAATGATCCCAGACATCTGATCTTGGTTGGACTGTCTTTCTTGTTCTCTTTTCAAAAGATGACTTGCTACTTGAAGCACTTGCAATACAATGGATATTATCTTGATTGATAGGTGTTTGATTTTGTGAAGAACCAATCATGCTAGAACTCTCTCCACAATGAGACATCTAATCAAAGTGTAAAGAGATCAAGTAAGAATAAGCCAAATGGGAGTACAAAAACTAGAAATTATATATGATACACCCGATCTTGATTTCTTAAAGGAGCAAAGTGTAAAGAGATCTAATCAAAGTGTAAAGAGATCAAGTAAGAATAAACCACTGTAGTAACTTTGGATGTATAGTCAAATTTTCTCCGCATATATGCCTTCTTCGTCATGTTTTCTTCTTGCAAGACAAAATTATAATATTCCAATTTTTTAAACCCTAATTCGATGAAAAATATTACCAAACAAAGCATTCCATAATCCCAATGCTTAGGACTAATTTTTTGAACAAGGAAAATATTCTAACAAGACGTACTACTAGATTTCTTTGACAAATAACAAGAAAAGGTTATTAAATTTAACCCAACTATATTTTAGATTAAAATTCAGAATAACACACATAAACTACAATTATACTACAATAATATGTTCTTAATTGCAATTCAAATCTTCTGAACTTTGCCTTTTTTTGCCTTATCCATAATTAACCAAGAGATTTCAATGCAGAGAAATTCTGCTAGATCTCAGTTTGAGATCCATTTGCATGTATATAAAAAAGTAAAAACTACAAGTCTACAAGCTTCATCCGAGTATTGAAAGGAAGAGACGGGGCATTTCTATGTCTAACATTTCACAGAGAATTTCTATGTCTAGCATTTCACATACATTTCTAAATAGAAATATTGAAGACATTTTATCAGCTGATTAAGACAAATCATCTTTATTCTATCAAATATATAAGAGAGATGCTGATCTTGATCTTTCACACACATGCTCAAAGTAATCCTCTTCCAAATACAAATTACAACTTCATCAGAAATGACAAAAAAAAATTATAATAAATTAAAACCACCATTTATTTTGCTAATGTAAAATTCGGTAAGGTTTAATTTAAATATGCAGGTCTCAAGTGGCACCAAATCTAATTCACTTCTTTTAAAAATAAATCTGGGAGAGTGGTTTACACGCGCCACTAAAAGAGTAAAAGTAACCTTCATGTACTTCAAAACTTATGCCATTTTCCAATAAATAAATAATATGAAAAGATCGAAATATTTCATGCATCATGAGGTAACATCAATGCTTCAGCCTTCAAGCCTTAACATTCACATAAATCACATTTATAATGCATTTTCTAAAATATAGAGAAACATGCTTTAAGAAAACAAAAGTTCAAACTGAATTTATAACAAAAGTCAGAACAAATCACCAAAGAAACATAACAAAATAATCCATTACTCCATTCATTGTCTAGATAAGAAATACCACAGAACCTCGCCTCCTCCCGAATCAATTCAATGGTAAACAATTCCAACTCCAACTCTCCAAGTCTCCAAACTTCCAAAGCAGAAGCCACAAACAAGACACTAAACAAGTAAACAGAATAAAAAGAATCCATGAGTATCGAGACAAAACCTGTTGCATTGCTGAATTTGAGAAGAAGAGAGAACCAGGCTAGCAGCGCCCTTGCGCAGTTGCGCGAAACGACGAGAGGCGAGATTCGAGAAGGGAGAAGTCGAGAAGAGAGCAGAAAACAGATGAACAGAACAAAAATGTCCACTTGATCTACAACGAATAATGAATGTAATGTAAGTCAAAGAGGCGAGAATTAGAGAAGTAGCAGTAGAGATAAGACCATAAGACTGATAAGAGAACCAGCGCTCGACCGTGATCGCAGGGAATGCCGGAATGGGGATTGGTGATTGCCATTTTGCCGATTGCCTTTGCCCTTTGCCTTAGGAGTTTGGAGTTTGGCTTTTGCCCTTTCGCCTCCCTAGGTCACTAATCGTTTTACACGCACGAGCAAGACGAGCACGAACGCCAAGAGATGGCTAAGTTAAGACCTCCGACTATCAGTTCATTGGTTAATTTGGATTTTCGATTTTTTGATATTATAAATTTTTAAATCCAATCCATAATCCAAAAACTGAAATTAGCTAAAATTAAATCCAAAATCCAAAATAAAATAAAAAAATCGATCTAATTTAAAAATTTTGGTTCCATTTTAAACGGATTTTCAGTTTAAACCGAATTATGCACAACCATAGTAAAGCTAACCACATTAAAGTTAGAGAGGACGAAAGACTGCGAAAGAGATCTGATGTTATCATTTTGGGAGAAAAGCAGGTCTTTCTAGTTGTGTGTCAAAGAGGGTGAGAGACGAGCAGGGGGGAGCAAGGGTTAATATATGAGAGCTCAGTGGGGTAGACTCCAAGATAGAGCAGGAGGGGAGAGAGGAGTGAAGGCGAGGGAAGTTAGAATCGAATGATTAATCGAGATTCATGATAAAAGAAACACAAGAGGTGGTCCACTGAAAGAATTGGAAAAAAATCTAGCCCTTGGCTTTAGGTTGGAGGCCTAAACAAAGAAAAAAAAATGCTAGGCCACAAAGAGAAGGGAGCAACAATACCTGAAAGAATGGAGAAGAAAGGGAGCGCCACCAATGCAGGATGGAATGCAGAGGAGAGCATAATCCTAATTTTTTTTACTTTACCTTTTGCATAGGCCAACCTTCCCTATCATGCGTTTGAAGGTGACATAAGGTATATATAGGCTATTATGGCCATGATGTCATTGTCACCATTGATAGCCTAAAGGATGGAGTAGCTGCTGGCCCATTGATTCGTGTCCTCCATGAGATCCACTATACACGATTGTATGAACAACAATAAATTTCAATTAGATTAAATCAAAATAGCAAAAAAAAAATCCATTAAAAAATCAATCGAACTTAATCTAAAAATGTTATGTTTGTTATTATTAAGTGTTCTGCTAGTTCATCCCAACCACTTGATGACCTTAAGAATTCAAAGATTGCAACTCGAAGATTCAAAATGATAGCAGTTGTTGAAGAAATTTTAAGCACTAAGACTACTCCCCATGTTAATTACAGGAGCTACTAGAGAGAGCCTCAGACCTTATAGTGAGAGTGAAATGTCATCGTTGGCTGATCTCTTTGTGTGATACTCGCAAGTAATGAAGATAGTATTCATCGTGAGCCTCGGACATCACCGTGGAAATGAAAAATAGTACTAGTCAGAAGTGGAGAGAGTTTTGGACCTCACTGTGAAAACGAATAGTCTCGGGCAACATTGTCTCAGATGGAATAGTGTGGAAGCAAACTGCAATTGCTCTACTGATGTGAGCAACACTGACTTGGCGGGAATAATGTAGCAATGAGATAATCTCGGTGAAAAACAAGGTAGGAGTTGGGAAAATTTTCACAAAAGTCCTGTTTAATAATTTAATTAACTAATTAGGCAGCTTAAAAAAATTGAAAATAGAATAGGCCAGGGCGATCGGTGTGACTACGCTAGCCGATCCCGTCACGACCGGTGATCGCTCAAATTTTTTTAAAAAAATTAAATTAGCAATCCCCGTTTTTTGGCCATATCAGGCTCATTAGGTGTTAGATTTTAGCGTACTTGATATCGTTGGAAAGATAATAAAAAAATTTACAACTTTCTTGTTAACAACTTTCAACGAATCTTGCCCGGTGAACCGCAATTTTTGCAAATGTGTGACTTCTGAAGTTGAAAAAAATAAAGATATTGATGCATCCCTTATTTTTTGGTCAAATCAGGCTTATCAGATGTTGGATTTCAGCGTGCTTAGTATCGTTGGAAAGATAATAAAAAATTCTACAACTTTTATGTTGATAGATTTCAATGAATATTGCTTGGTGAGTTGCAGTTTTTGCAAATGTGTGACTCTTAGCTATTTTTTATACAGTAGACGACATGTACTCTTGGCTATTTTTTATTTGTAAATGTCGGATAGGTCATCTTTAGTCATTCATGTACTCTTGGTTATTTTTTATATGGTAGACGATATGCACTCTTGGCACTTTTTTATTTGTTATCTTTAGACATTCATGTGCTCCTGATTGTATAATCCCAGTGTAGTTTATTATTTGTTTGTTTTGATTAATTCAAATGCGAGGAGAAAAGATTCAACTGGGAATTACATAAAGATTCAAACTCAATTTATATATAGAATATAATGAGAGTGTTTGATATTACCAAAAAATCATATATATTCAATAATCCTTGTATTATGGCCAAAAAAAAAGGGATTGTTTCAATATATTTAATTTTTGCAACTTCAGAAGTCACACATTTGCAAAAATTGTAGCTTGCTGGGCTAGATTCGTCAAAAATTGTCAACATAAAAGTTGTAGAATTTTTTATTATCTTTCCAACGATACCAAGCACGCCAAAATATGACACCTGATGAGCCTGATATGGCCAAAAAGCGAGGGCTGCATTAATATCTTTATTTTTTGCAACTTCAGAAGTCACACATTTGCAAAACCTGCGGCTCACCGGGTGAGATTCATCGAAAGTTGTATAATTTTTCATTATCTTTCCAACGATACCAGGTATGCTAAAATCTGACACCTAATGAGCCTGATATGGCCAAAAAATGAGGACTGCCAATTTAATTTTTTTAAAAATAGTCAGAGTTGAGGCCGATCGCCGATCGATGCTAGACAGATGTCGAGGGTGACTAGGCCTATTTTTAAATTTTTTTTAAGCTGTCTAATTTGCTAATTAAATTACTAAACAGATCTATTATGAAAATTTTGCACCGGAGATTTCACAGCGCACACAGAGTTAACGGAGAGTGGTGGTTCGTGGGAAAAGAGAGTTTCAGGTGCTTTATTTGTAAAATTAAAGTATTAGGTGTTTCATACGTAAATACATTAGTTCGGAGTACTAAATATGTAAAAACCTCTAAAATTATATATCATAAACTTAATTTTATTCTACTAATTCTAATTCTGTATCAATAAAAATTATATAAAAAATTCTTCTTTTCTCCATACACTTCTCCGTTATTTTGTTTTAACATATTTTATATATCAAACTTCATAACATGAAATTAAATTGATTCATCAAAAGGGATTATTTTTAAAATAGACTTAATGTTAATCTTAATTAGGTGTTTAGGCACAAAAAAAATTTTATTTAGTAAATAGGCCTACCAGATAATGGACGACCGGGCATGGGAAGCACGCCGTTCCAATGAATGGGCACGCAGATTTTTTTTTTTTTTTGCTTTTCGCTTGAAGAGAGAGAGAGAGAGAGAGAGAGAGAGAGAGAGAGAGAGAGGGGGTGGCGCATTTTTTTTTGTTTTTTTGATTTCGATCTTTCTGCAAAGATCATCACTAACAATGTAAGCCAATTTACTGGAAAAATCTTTACGTCCTTTTGCAAAGATCTTCACATTCAAATGATACCTTGTAGCACATCCTCAAACTATCGCAGATCAAGCTACCAACGTGACTATACTCAAAGGACTAAAAACACATCTTGAGAAGGCTGGGGGACAATGAGTTGATGAGCTTTCTAATGTTCTTTGAGCTTACCGCACTACATTAGGAACCCCGATTTGTGAGACACCATATAACTTGTGTTTCGACACAGAAGCTATTATACCAGTAGATATCAGAGTTCCAAGTCCAAGAGTTCAATTATTAGATCATGATGGTAATGCGGAAAAACTCTGACAGCACTTGGACTTACTCCCCGAAACTCATGACATGGCCCTACTTGACCGCTCTATCACTGGGTAGCTCATCACTTCAAATGAAGAGTAAAACCCCATCTCATATCATGACTTGGTCTGCTGGCATCGTTGAGGCATAACCCTCAACTAAATAAACTCACCTCTTTGGGATGGCTATATGTGGTTATTGCTGGTAAAGCCAAGAACATTCAAGCTCAAGGATCCGTGAGGGAAAAACTTTACCTCGAACTTGGAACACTGAGAATCTCCAAAAATATTATTAGTAATTCTTACTGCATAATTATTGCAACTTTTATTTTGTCTCATTTGTCATTTCCTCTTCATGTAGCTGACCCCACTCAGTGGGATAAAGACTTATTGTTGTTATTATTGTTGCCATTTCCTCTTGAAACTCATATCCATATTAAAATCATCTTATGATTGTATCACCGAACTTATCAGAATAATGAATTTATAGCTTTTTGTTTCAAGCTTGTTGCATACGAACAATCTCTTTCATTTAATCCTCCCACTTGAGAAAATGTGCAACTCACATTGTATCTCAGTTGGGGCATGATCAATCCAGGGACTTGATCGACCTCTTCCATATAGGTAAGTCAGTAATGCTTTGGCTAATACCCAGGATAGGTTAAAAGGTCCTTGGTGGACATCTGCCTCTTCCATAGGTAAAAGTCAAGTAACACTTTGGCTAATACCTGGATATAGGGTGGACATCCCTGGCCTCTTCCATACATGTAAGATGTCAAATAATGTTTTGACTAATACTTAAGATAGGCCAAAAGGTCATTGGTGGACTTCCCACAGCCTCATCCGTGCAGGTTAACGTCGTTGAATACTATTCTGACCAATCACCCCGGATGGGTAAAACAAAACAAGAGTATATCACTTAAAAAAATTGATAATATTAACATGATGACATAAGAGAGAATCAAAATTCTGATACTCAATAATAACAATACATAGATAAAAAAAGGCCATCCTCAAGTGACGCTACATCATATCTGTTGGTGATATCAACGCCTCCTCACCACTGGAGATGCTCCTTGACTCACTCTCAACTCCTTCATCTCCTCGAATTAAAGAGTCTTCGATACTTATCGGGAGATAATCCTCAATACTAGCTCGGCCTTATGATGCACTGCGATTCCTTTTGGAACCCTGATGAAGCCCTCCTCTAAACATTGATGCTCCAAGTCCTTCACTTCAACATCAAGAATATGATTATGAGCTTCCTAGACATGGTCTTGATACATGACAAGCTCTTAAAGTCTTCCACTACCTTCAAGGAGATTTCATTTGCTTTCGCCTCTGACATTATATGCTCCTTCTCAAAAAGATGATTTTGTAATGCTTTCTTCTCTCAAGAGCTCTCTTCTCCGCAAGTGCTCAGTCTTTTCTCTTTTCTCGACAAGTCTGCCCTCACCTCAATCAACTCATCACGAGTGTGCTCACCTCGACACTAAAGAGAAAGAGAGTTGACATGTTCGCTAGCTTCGCACTTGACCGATCCTCCAAACTCCCCCTTCTTTGGCCTTAACACTCATCTTTCGCTCATACTCACCTTGCATATATTTTATCTTACAAATTCAATATTCTACTCATCTAAACTGACACCCAAATGAGCCATCTGCCATAATGTTTGAGTTACCTATAAAAAAACCAAAAAAAAACCATCACAAATATTACACAAAGAAAAAACAAGAAGAAGGAGGAGAAGACAATGTACCAATTCATCTGCTCATTGATGTCTAGTGCATATGTGATTTAACACCTCTTCAGGAATGTGGGGCTTCGAGAAATGAACTCCCCCATCATGAGTTGAAACAGCTAAATTCTCAAAGGTCAACTGGGGGTGGGAAGATATCTGACGTAGTCACTGATGCCTTCTTTTTTTCTATAAAGATGAAACATTGCTACCAGTGATTCTCAGACTTCTTGAGAGAACCCTCCAGTATGAGGAGACCTTTCATCACCTTTACTTGACCTCTTCAGTGGAAGAGCATGAGATCTTCTTGCCTGGATGGAAAGGCCAACCTTGAACATCTTATCTTCAACTATATATTTGCCAAGCGTGAACTCATGTTGCAAGCTACATCGAATATTAAGAGTTGCCAGGATCTCATTCTCTGCCATTAACAATGGATCTGGAAGGTCATTCAATCTTTCCCATCTCTCAGGGTGGCCCCACACATTTTTCACAAAAAGGAATCCATTAGACCTATTTTTAGGGATCCTGCTAAAAAATTCTATCCATTTTTTTATACCGATAAGAAACATGTCCTCGAGCATCACATGTGAATCCACATTCAACACAAGTATTTGATGTTCAAAGTAACACCATGCTTTTGAAGAAGATATAAAGGATGATCACTAAAGCAAATAAAAAATTATGAAAGCTACACCACATATTTTGAAGATCTCAATCAGCTCAGGAGCCAAAGGGAATCACAGTCCAGGTCGAAGAATCATCTCAGAAATAGTGAAGTATCTTGACGGAGGTGAATGAGCTTGATCAGACCTTTTGGCAACAATAGCCACCAACTCATTAGGGAAATGAAATTTCCTACGGACCACCATTAAACTATCTTCTATGACAAGGGATGATATATCGTCAGCTGCCACGCTGGGTTTTCTACTAGGCCACCCCGCGGAAAATACATAATGAATAAGTAAAGAGGGGAATATATGACAAAAATCTGAGAATTTTATGAAGCTACTCACTCACCCCAATACTTGGGCATACTCTTTTCTGACTCTGCCGCTCATGGACAGCTTGGGATAGAATTTTTTGCCTACGATCTGACAAAAATGATATGCATACATGTGAGATCGAAAAAAAAGAAAGAAAGAGAAACTATTCCTCCCCAATGATGCTATGAAATTACCTGCCAAACTTTTCGAGTCATTCAAATGATGACTCTAATTATCGCTTCCCCGCCATCTTGGCAATTATCAGCCATTGAACCATCCATTGAAGTTTCAAGAAATCCAATTTCTCACTACGAGTCTTGATCCCCTCCAAATCTGGTCGGTTCGATGAGGTCAGTTGATACCTCTTTCGAGGGAAAACTGGAGCTTTGTCATATGAACTACGGGTCTTGATCACCTCCAAACCTCGCGGTACAAGGTCTGACACCTTTTCGAGGGAAAACGGAGCCTTGATGAACTACGTCTTGATCGCCCAAACCCGAGTCCGATGAGGTCATGACACCTATTTGAGGGAAAACTGAGCAATGAATTATGTGATCGCCCAAATCGTCGACGAGGTCACTGACACCTCTTTTGAGGGAAAATCGAGCCTCCGTATGAACCACTCTTGATCGCCTCAACTGGGTCCCGACGAGGTCTGACACCTCTTCTAGAAAATTGAGCCTTGCCATATGAACTCTTCGCCCTTGATCGCCTCAACGACCTTCACTCAAGAAGAAGAGAAGCACTAGAGCACATGAGAAGCGTGCCTTCTCACTTGGTCCTAGGGGGGGTTTTTATAGACCCCTTATAGGGGCAAAAAGGTCATAAATTCAAGAAAAATAGCTTAAAATCGCTTAAAACTGAAGAAAATCTTGGAAAATAGACAAAAACGGATGAAAATACCCACATCGGTGTGATTTGCATGATGAGCAAGATCGGGCGATCCACGAAGTCTGGCATACGGCAGATTACTCGCGTAAGAAGAAGACTGGTAATGCAAGGCTTCGCTGTCATGCCGGCGGCTCGTTGTCATCCATTTCACACCATGCCAGTTCATTTTCATGGGCGTTCTCTGCTGGCTTCATTTCATGAAGCCGCTTTTGCTGTTCGCTCATCGCGCTTCATTAGCGCTCGCTTCACAAGATTCGGCATTCACCCACAGCTCGCCAGACGCCATACGCTGCCTCGCTGGCTCACGCCAGGTTCAGATAACTTACAGTACTTCTCTTCGGCCAGCGTTTGATTTGGCTTCAGCAGGTTCGGCATATACTTCGCCGGCCACGCGTCTGCTGAGCTCACCGCTGACGCGCAGCGCTCGGTGGGCGCCAAGCATATGGATGCTTAGCACTGTGCGCCGATGGATCCATAACCCCAAAATCTTGTGTCCGTGCATACCCGCACACATCCGCGACCCTGCACCCGCTTCTGCGATCATAATATTGTACTCACATGAAGATCTGCTCTCTCAAAATGTATGGTTAATGAACCCGCAAATTTCATTGAAGAATTTGCTATTTTCAAGTATATGGCATAAATATTTATGGATGATTGAGATAATATCATCCAAAAATAGGGGGCAACTGATATGACACTGAAAATTCTACTAGTCGAAGCACAATTCTTGATGTCAAAAGTAAGTTGATCCTCAGTAGAAACTAGTCGAGATCAAACACTTAAAATATCATTTGAAACTTTGGGATATCAGTTAAATCCACAAATAACTCTTAAGCATGGAGTGTTTATAGTCAAATCGAGCGTCTTGATGAGCTGAATCTAACAAGCCCAAGATCTCATAATTTCGACTTCGTTTGAGCATTCAATTACTTAAAATACATCAAATGATCAAAGGAATCATTCTGAGCCGTCCGATGAAGTGGTTTAGATTTTACATGTATTTACAGAGACGCCACTCCTCCAATCTATAAATAGCCCCTCATTCCTCATATGAAGGGGGCCCAAGCAAGAGAGAGGAGAGAGCTCTAAAGCTTGAAAATCCTCCAGGCACAATCGTCCACCACGGTTGTCAACCACCGCCCGATCACACCGATCCTTACCGTCACAATCTCCATCGGTCACCATCATGACAACCTTCATCGCCGGGCCATCGATCCCCACTTGTTCATCATCATCGCTACCACTAACAACTTATAACTGAACGTGACTATATGGATGTTATCGATGATTCTTATCTCTTCTCATGTACAATTTTGTAATCCCATTATCGGGAAATTTTGTACTCTGAAATAAATACATAGTGGAAGATTCTTACTGGGCTAGGCCCCATGGTTTTCCCTCTTTTCGAGATTTTTTCATGTAAAAATTTCTGGAGTTTTCTTGTTTACTCTTTAAATACCTGTGTGTGTGTGTGCTGGATTTCATAACAAGGCTAAGGCGTAAACTTTCACTCTACCACAACTAGTTTTCTAGCACGTAATAATATAGATTATTAAAATTTAATATTCACGTGTACATTTAATTAATATTATAATGTTTGAATTTAATTTTTTAGGATGCGTAGAACATTCATGTCCAATTTTTTTTATTTTTTATTTAATTTGGATATGTCACATGTGTTTCAACATGTGTCGAATGCATGTCGCACGTCTATCTTTATTCAAAGCGTGTTGAACATTGCATATCCTTTTCTAATGAATTGTTAGTGAATCACATCATCAAATTATATTTAATCTAAAATTATATCTTTAAATTCTCTTACAATAATATTTATTATTAAATTTAACTCCAATAATTTTCACTCTCATTTTACATCTAAATTCTTCCAGGTTGTATTGAAGGTACGGAGATTGAGAAGAAGTATACTTTGTGTAATCATAGACCAAGAATAGTAACTCCAATAAAGATTGTCATACTTAGACCTAGACTAATCATAATACTGAAATTATGGAAAGTCCGACTCCATGATGTGCTTTCTCACAAACCACCAGTAGTTGGAATATTCCTCCACACACCATCAACTAATCACATCAATAACTCTCTAACAACCTTTGAAAGTCTGTAGCAGAAAAGGACAACACCCGACTATAAATACACCCTACAATTCTAAGTAAAAGGATCAACCAAGAAATATTCTACTTAGTTGAGTCTTCTCAACCTGTATTCCATTCTCTTTTCTCTTTTTTTTTTGGAAAAATTAAGGGCTTAGCTTAATTTCATTCGAAAGAGAGAAATAAGATACAACATGGAATACCATATAGACTGAAAAAAAAGAGATACCATAAAGTAGATTGAGATAGCCTCCATCGATTACCTTCCATGCCATCTAAGAGATTGAGATAAATTGCTATAGAAGGGGTAATCTACAAGGTTGTAGAGGAGGTTATCTAAGGCAGAGGCCTGGACAGGCTTCTGAAAAACACAATGGTTAATAAAAAAAAAGGCTTACAACACCAAAAGTTCATCATCGTCCATTCAGCCCCCAGTAACATAAGAATTCCCAAAACAAAATAATAATAAAAAAAATCAGAGTGAATCATGTCAATAGAACAATCCATAGTAATAAGTCTAACTACAAAAAAATTCCAATTTGCTCTATGAATTCAGCAGACTAGTAACATGAGCTGGCCAATGATCATTGTCCATTCCACCTCCAATAACATAAGAATTCCCAAAAAAAATAATAATAATAAAAAACCAGAGTGAATCATGTCAACAGAATAGTCCATAGTAATAAGTCTAACTACAAAAAATTCCAATTTGCTCTATGAATTCAGCAGACTAGTAACATGAGCTGGCCAATGATCTTTAAGTTTCCATCAAGAGAGTTTAAGCACCACTTGAATCCTCACTTGAGAGGTAAGAAGGAAAGGGGAAGAGAACTCTTGGGAGTGTAATATAAGGTTTTTCTCTTGCAATAGAATATAAACTATAACCAATTAGGAGTAAAATCTTTTGATAACCTTGTGAGTGGAATTATCAGCATAACTAAGAACCTGCAGTAGGGTAGCTTGCAGAAGGAAGATTTTTCTAGACGAGAGCAGGTTCCTAAGCAGCCACATTGAGAAGGGACACTTGGAGAAAAGATGAGAGTGAGATTCAAAAGAGCCCTTACAGAAGTAGCATGTGAGGATTGGACCCAAACCTCTATGATTCAAGACATCTGAAGTTTTGAGACCCCCTATATATGCCATCTAGCAAGAGAGCATAGTTTAAAGTATGTCCCTTCAACTAAATTTCACTAGAACATTCCATAGAGGGAAAAGGCTAAAAAATGGCTAATTTAATATCCTATTTGCAAGCTTCTTGTTACCCCACCAAGAGATTGAATCCATTCCATTGGTTAGAGGAGTACTTTGAATGAGTTGAAAGCACAGGGGATTCCTCACATTTAGGCCCTTGGGGGGCCACTAGTGACCATCTACCAGAATAGTTGAGTTTAGCATAGGGAGGTAGACTAATAATCGAGAAGCAATTGGGGCTAAGCAATTCAAAGAGGGAGTTTCCATCACACCAAGGGTCGAAATATAGTGAGATAGAGTATCCATATCCAATGTGATAAATAAGTTTCTATCTAAACCTAGAGGCATATGATTTAAGTTCCTTCCAGAGGGGATACACTTTTAAGGGGTGTTTATGCCAAATAGATCCATACTTGTTAGAACACCACATGGCTAAAGGAGAGGAATGATTTAGGACATTCCATAATGTCTTGATCTTGTATAGAAGGTTAAGAGAGAAAGAAAAAAGTAAAATTATACCCCCTTATCTCCAGGTGGTGTGACTTTAGCCCAAGAAATAAGGTGCATTTTCTTGAGTTCTCCACTATGAAAAAAGAACTTTGAGATAAAGTAGGAGATGCATTTCATAATGCCCTTTTGCATTGCCACGAATCTGAACCAGTAAGTCAGATAATTATTGATAGAGGAACGAAGAAGCTGATAATGACCCATAAAAGAGAGGAATTTGCATTTTCATTATGCTAATTAAGAAAATAATTTACCAAAAAGAGTATTAAAATGTATAGATTTGAGAGAACCTGCTACCAGAGGAAGCCCCAAATACTTAAGTGGGAAAGTAGCCTGCTTCACATTTAGAGTCCTACCAAAAAGCATAAGCTCTTCAAGTTCCTTTGAAAAAATAGATAATCGACTTATCTGTGTTCATCTTTAACCCCATATAGTTAGCTAGAATTTCAAGATCTTATTTTAGGGATCTTGTAGTGGAGAGATTATCTTCCCCCACTGCTAAAAGATGATATGTGAATAGTAAATGAGATAATTATAACTCCATAAGGAGAAGGGTTTGTATCTCGAAAGGTTCACTTCTTTTTCTAGGAGGCAAGAAAAGGTATCCATAGCCAAATGTAAAAGGAGATAGATGCCTTGCCTCAAACCATTTAAGAAAAAGAAAATCCCCTTTATCTCCCCATTAAATAGAATGAAAGGCACATTAAAAATACAATCTTCAATCCATTTAGTGAAAAAAGAAGGGAACCCTTTATATAATAATGGAGAAGAGAGTTACTATTAATCATATCAAAGGCCTTCAAAGATCAAATTTGGTAAAGAACACTTCCTTCTTGTTAGTTGCAAAGAACTCATTACATATCTCATGAGCAAGGGCAATGTTATCGCAATATTTTGCCTGAAATAAAAGTAGATTGAGTAGAATTAACTATGAAAAGATGACCTTTTTTAATTATACTTTCCAAGACCTTAACTTGGACCTTGTAGAAGGTATTGCACAATGATATAGGTCTAAAGTTGACAATAGAGCTAGAATGCTTCACTTTCGCATAAGAGTGATGAGACTATGCTTGAATAAATTTGGTAGTCATTGGGTCTTGAATAAATGGTGGGAAACTAAGAGGAATTACCTACCTGTGATGTCCCAAGACTGAATGAATAATTTTGAATTAAACCCATCAGGACTAGGAGACTTGTTCTTATTAATATAATGTAGAGCAGTAAGGATTTCTTTATCACTAACTCCCATTTCTAACTCAATAGCAAGCTCAAAAGGAAGAGAGTTTCCAATAGGGATATCATGAGTGTGTAAGGTTGCTTCACTAGGGGTTAAAAAAAGAAAAAAAATACTTACATACTTCCTCTACAATAGAGATAGGATCATAAATAATTCCTTGAGTTGTATGGAGTTCTCGAATGAGATTTGATTTTTTCCTTTCTTTGATGGAGTTATAGAGAAATTTTAGTCTGTCATTAATATCCTTTGCATCGCATGCTAGTGTGTAATTACCCGGATCATATTCCAGCTTCGATAAGATCATCCTTGATCCTTCATGAGAGAGGCTATTTGACTGCTTAAGGAGAGGGAGTCCCAATTATGCTTCCTAAGGGCTTCTCTGGTGTATTTATTTTCTTGGAGAAAACAAAGAGTGGATCTTTAGCTACAAAAGAATGATAAACCCCATGTGTGACTTCTAGAAAATTAGAGAAGGTAGTCCAATAAATTCTAAACATAAATCGGTGCGAGGTATGAGGTTGAATGTTCAGAAGGTAAGAAGAGGGGGAGTGGTTAGAAGAGAGAGGCGATACTCTATAAAAGAATGAACGAAACTATTCAACCACTTATGATTGTAGAGAACCCGATTAAGCTTAGAGTGAATAGGGTTATGTGTCTGTTTATTAGACCAAGTATAAAAGAGCAAGTGCTTGGAAGTTCCATTAACTCACAATCATTAACACACTCCATGAAGTCCTGGGTCCTATGTATAGGGATGGGGTTGCCCCACTTGTTTTCATTGTTGAAGAGAATGCAATTGAAGTCATCCATAGATTGAGCTGCATCTCTCAAGGAACTCCAAAGGGAAGATCTCTCATGAACTTTATTATGAGCATAAATGCAGGTAAGGAGAAAGGAGCAAGAACCAAAATAGGTAACTTTCCCATGAATAAACTGAGATGATATCATAATGGCTCAATCTTTATGTGGTCAGCATTCCATTTGATCCAAATACAACCACCAGTAAAAAATATCAAAATTAAAGATACTATCTTCAGAGGTAAAAAGAGTGAGCTTGCTTAGAAGAGAACTATCATTCTAGCGATCCAAATGTAACTTGGTTTCCAAAAAATAAAAGATGTCAATATGGAAATCCTTAATTAATCTTAAGCAATCGTGCTTTCTACCCTAAGCTAGGAAATCTTAGACATTCCAACATCCCAATGTAGGCATTGACCTCATTTTTGGATGAGGTTAACATCATTCAAAAACAGGTCCCTAATCTTAGATTAGACCTTAGTTAGGCATTTGGACATTATGCTTCTAAACAAATCAATAAAAAGAACAAATTGAATCAAACTATAAAACTTAAAACTAAAATCAAATTTGAAATCAATCAAACTCAATATGCTAAAGTGAGGCTAGTCGTTGATAGATTCTTTTAGGACGATCCAATCGTGATCGATGGACATAGATTAAACCCAAATTTAATGAAACTCAGAAATCTAAATCAAATATATTTGAATTAAAACCTAAATTCAATTGAGCCTGGGTTGAGGTAATTAGATTATTAACTCAATTAACCCTTTTAATCTCAAAATCACCTAAGTCCAAATAAAACTAAAATCAAATTTGAAATCGAATCAAACTCAATATGCTAAAGTGAAAGGCTAGGTCATCTTGATAGATTCTTTTTAGGACCTGTCCTATCCAATCAGATCAGATGGACATAGATTAAACCCAAATTTAATGAAACTCAATAGAAATCTAAATCAAATATATTTGAATTAAAATCTAAATTCAATTGAGCCTGGGTTGAGGTAATTAGATTATTAACTCAATTAACCCTTTTAATCTCAAAATCACCTAAGTCCAAATAAAATAAAATTAAATAAAAATTAAACCAAATTAAATCGAACCAAAAGCACACAATCAATGAACTCAAAAATAAATCCAAATGAGGTTTAAAGTGGCAAATAGGTCATTTGACTTAGAGTTGATCCATGTGGGCCCCATTAAGTCAAAAGTCAACAAACCAAAATTTGGCCAAATTGAATCACTCTAAAGGCTCAAAATCGTCAAATGAACATGCTTAAACATAAAACTAAATTAATCTAAATCTAATAAGATATCAAATGGGTTAATTGGATCATTTAACCCATTAAGCCCAATTTAGGTTAAAATGGATTAAAATTAAAATTAACATTAAATCAAATGAAATCAATTATTTTAAATCATCATGACCACTTCATCAAACATGATTAGATCTTTAACACATCTTGGTTAAGTCAAACAAGGTATTTGACTCAATTGAATCCAATTTATCCCATTTGATTCAAAATGGGTTAATCTGAGTTGAAATAAAAACTTAATCCAAATTAAATGAAACCAACTGAACACAAATATTACAAATAATCAATAAAATAAAATTAAAATAAAATATAAATTATCAAGTGAGTAATCATGCTAGAGAAATCAATTTGACTTATTTGAATTAAATAGATTAATCTAGCATAAACTAAATCAAAACCCCATAAAATTTGAATCAATTGGCCTCCAAATCATTTATTGAACAATCAACTTTAATCAAAATTCAAATCTAATTGTTAATTAATCAAATGAATTTAATATAAAATAACCTAAATCAATCCAAAGTGAATTGAGATGAAGTGAAATGAATCATACTCAAACCAATTTTAAATGAAATAGAAAAAAATCAATTGAACATAACCTATTCTCTAATCCATGTTGGGCTCAATTTAAATAGATGGAATCAAACTAGAAGTTGGAAAAGTGAATTAAAAGATGGTGTGAAAGCCATGTGAAAGGGTAAGAAATGTAAAAAACCCATGCATGAAGACAACCAAACCCATCTACTCCCCACTCCCTCATTAAATGAGGCTAATCTCACAACTAAAAAGAGGACAAGCATATCAATCACCATGGCTAACAATAAATTGACTTCCCATGGTATAGATCTCGGCTAAGAGAAAAGGTAGAAGAGGAAGGAAAATGAGAGTGGCTCTCCTCATTCCAAGAACTCACAATCATTCCAGAGGCAAAAGGGAGCGGAGCCCAACTAATCCTTCCCCAGATTCTCTACCTTCGGTGAGCTGGAGATCAGCCAAAATCGGCTATGGGTCGGCCAACCATGAAAATAGGTGAGGAGCTTTCCTCTCCCAAGGAGAAGTATCCATAAACCTTCATCAACAAGAGAGTCGAATCAAACCATTTCCTAATCCTCCCGACCCGTCTAACACTAAGAAAAGTCAAGCTTCGATGAAGGGCGATAGCAATTGATGTTCCCGATAATGGGAGAGGAGGCAAGCGGGCATCTTTGTCGTAGAGCTTCGTCTCACACCCAGGAACATTTTTGAAATGTAAACGCCACTGGACATGGCTCCAACAAGGTAACCACCAACTCTCACCACCGATTTTCATGCTTTGGTAGTTTGTGAAGTGAAGTCATGCAAAATTTGGATTTAAACCCATAGCTATATTTCATTTGCAAGATACAATATTTTGGAATCAATAATAGGTGAATTCCGTCGAGAATCACTGGAAATCGGAGCTTGGAGGAGTTTCAATGGCATTTTCATCTAAGAGGATGAGTACCCATGATCCTTAAAAGATAGACGGTTGTGATTAAACATAAGACAGACTTAATTTCAACCATTAGATCGCAGGATTTAATCTAGACCGTCTGATCTTTGATCGGACGATCAGATCTATCCTTGCTATTTTCTCGCCAATCCATTGGATTCCACATAGACCAACCCATGGTTGCCACATGTAACGACCCATCAGCACCACGTGATGCTAACTAGTTTAAGTAAGAAAATGAGGATTTTCAAAATTAAATAAATGCTAAAAAAGGCTTGAAACTTTAAAAATCATAAAAAATAAAATAATCAATGAAAACAAATAAGGGCTCTTGAATTCATCCTTTCAGAAAAATCTAATAAACCTAAAATACCTAATTTTTATTAGGTATTTTGAGCTTAATTTAGGTTTTAGTGAAAACCATAAGTTTTAGTGAAAATTGAATTTTATTAAATAATCCAAAAATATTAATCAGATTGATTTGAAACTTTTAGGGATTGAAATTGAGGTTAAAATACACATACTATAAAAATTTCAAATCAAAATGATGAATGGATTAGGAGGTATTGAATTTCAAAGTTCAAATGCTTAATTTCATAAAATAACTAATTTAAAAATCTAGAAAATTAGAAAAATCATCAAAATGGCTTAAAACACTTTAATTAACATCAAAGAACCTTAAAAAAATAATATAATCCTTTGAATTAAAAAAATCATTCAAAATAAGGGTTTAATAAATCATTAAAATTAACATTAATTAAATTTATCAAAGGTAGACTATAATAAATTAAAATAATCAAGCTAAAATCATAAATGCCACACTCTAAATTAAATCAAGTAAATATCACACAACCTTTAATTGAAACTAAACTAAACCTAAGCTTAATCAAACATAAATTTGAACCTAATTAAATCTCAATTAAGTATCAATTATATCCTAAATTAAACCAACTTGGTAAATCTAAATCATCAAATCATTAATTACATCATTAATCTAAACAAACATGAAATCAAATTAAAAGTTTCAACAAATAAATAACCTAAATCAAATCAAACTCTACTCAACTTGATAAAAAGACTAATCAACCTATGGTTAAACCTTAATTAAGCCAATCAAATAAATTAAATTAGTCAAATCAACTAAATAAAAATCAAATTAAAATGGTCAACATATAAATTAAATACACTCTAAGAAAATTAAACATAATTGATCAAATCAAGTCAAATCATAATTGATTCAGTTATTCAATCAAATTAAAACTCATTTAAGGAATTTGACCTAAATAAACTAAATCAATCAAATGCTTAATCAAGTGAAACTTAAGTTACAATGAATCAATTTAGATGGAATAATTAATCAAGCTTCTATTAGCAAATCAAATAAACTATGAACATCCAATAATATTTAATTACACCATTAATCAAAGCAAACACACAATTTAGTTAATCAAAATGACAAAGAATTATAACTAAATTTTAATTTGATCAACCATATAAATCAAAATTTAAGCAAACAAATAAAATAAACAAGCCAACTTTAAACTATCCAATCAGCTTAGTTAGCTATATGAGCAAACCAATCTAATTAAATCCTAATTGCATTAAATCTCAATCATATGAAATCACTAAAATTCAATAAACAACAAAACTAAATTGAGCCCTAATTAATCATCAAACCCTAAATCAAATAGATCAAAACTCATAATCAAATCAAATTAAATGAAACTAAAGTAAACCTTAATCAATTCAATATCTAATCAAGATAAGTTCAATTCAATCTATTTGAATTAAATGAATTAAATAATAATTAAACATGCAAGTTTAATAATCAAATTAAACATAAACTATCATTGAAAGACATTAACCAAATTCCAATAAATGAATCAAATTAAATGAAACTCTAAATGTGAACAATCAAATTTAATTGAACCCTAAATAAATATTTAATTCACTTAATCTAAGAAAATCTATAAATTAATAAAACTTAACAAATAAAATCAATTAAGTCAAATCCAAAAGATTAAATTAAATCAAACAATCTTTAAACCCAAAACCAATATATAAATCAAATCACCAAATTGAATAAACCAAATGGTTAAAATCGTAACTAGAATCCAAATAAGAAGTTGTTTTGAACCTTGATCAAATAAGAAGTTAATTAAAATAAAGTATTTTAACTAAATCAAATCAAGATTAAATGAAAAGATGAAATCATTAAATTTAAATAACATTAAAATAATCTAATCAATATCATATAAAGTTAAAATCTTAAATTGAAACCCAAAAGAAAGGGATTAGATATTAATTTAAAGGATATTGAATTATCAAAATTTAATCAAATCAAACTAAAATCTAATGAATATAGAATTATTCAATCAAAATACATGAAGTTAAACAAACTTAAACTTTAAATATAAATCAAATCAATTTAGTTGAATCATTTACATAAATTAAAATAGGCTAATTAAGATACTTAGGTTCTTAGTTCGACCCTTAGAATAAATTTTCATCTCAGGATGAAAGTTTCATTCTATTAGGATTAGGATGTTGAATGAAATGGATTATGTTCTAAGCAGAATTTATCTTATTCTTCATTCTTTAAAACCTAAATTCAACTTAAACATAAGAGTGAACTTAAAATTGAAACGAAAAAAAAATCAATTATTTAAATCGAAACCATCCAATGGTAAAACTAAACAAACTTTGAATTCAAATCAAACTTAAATTGAAAAGGCCTAGAACATACTTGCCACACGCGCCTTCTTTTCACACACTATAATACTTGGTCACTGACCCTAGAATTAGGTTAAGTCGATTTGTTGATTGTGATGTGATGCTGTTTCTTATTTTGTGGTGTACTATTTTAGACAGATGGTTAGGATTATTTATCGAATAAATGTTTTTTTTAACACTATTTTTGCGTGGGGTTGTTCTTAAAGGATCTACTGTAATAAATATAAAATAAATGTTATTTGCTTGTAGGTGCTATTTAAGTCCCTAAGCATAACCTAAGAGGACATGTGGCTTGGCAATCATTGATGCTAAGCCCATATGTTTGAAATATAAATTGAGTATGGTGTATGTTTTTCTTAACATCTGTTCTGCAGGATTTAGAATTTTATTTTGGAATTTTAAAATATAATTTGAGTAGAAATAGGTTAGGATATATGTGGTTTAGGGTTAGCAGGAGCTAACTGTACCCATCTGGTGGTTTCAGTGGAGCCTAAGGAGGTTCCTAAAGAAGGCGACAATCTTGAAGTTAATAAAACCCCATAGATCAAACTTTTAGTTCTAGGTCGGGCTATATAAGGGTAGAACTTGACTGCCCACTTTTCTTTTTCTAGGGTGTATAGTAGTACCCGGCTGCACCGACCTATTTTATTTATTTAAATTTAGTTTGATTTATTTTGGGGTGTGCAATAGAACTGCATGCTTTTCATAGGTTTATTTATGTGATTGTTGTATTTTTACAATAAAGCCTGGATGCGTTAGGCTCTTAGGAAAAGTAAATTTTCTACTCCAATTAATAACTTTAATTAAATTTGAATCTAACTCATAACTTCACTCTAATGCTTATGATATTAATCAAGAAATAAAAGATTTAGTATTCCCTTAGCTGAATGGTTAAATGTTTCAACATCATGCATACGTATTATTTCACTCTTGCAAATAGCGGGTCTCCATTTTGCATGATAAGGGATAGTCTTGACTTGTGAGAGTAGTTCCTTGTAGTGGAGAACACCTCTTCTCTCTGATTTAGCCCATAATCAATTTTCATCTTGCATTTAGGCATAAATCTTCCCAAGCTTGAATCCAAAAATGATGAGTCAAAATAAATAAAAAGTTATAAATTTTATTACATCAGTCCAAGTCATGGAATGCATATGATCTAATTTCTTAGAGAGTGAGTTTAAGCTCTTAACGTTCTTTCCTAAACATAATAGCCATGCCATCTTGCATTTGCATAAGGCTAGATTACATGATTTCAAATTATTTAGGTGGTGTTAGCTGACAACCCCTTCCAAACAGGAAGTAAGTCTAGATGAGTCGGGATAGGTTTATTTTCTTAAGTGAGAAAAAGAATTGATAATTCCCTAATTTATATAAAAAAAAGTAGACTAGGTCAAACCTCTGGCTTAAGTTAGAAGTATTTTTAGACTCAAGTTCTGAAGCATTCAACTGGAATAAGTCTTCAAATTTTAGGTGTTTATATAGTATTGTGCTGTTAGACTCTATGTCTTACATTTCTATTAAAATGCCAAATCAAAATTCTAAATAATCTCAATTTCAAAAAATATAAGGCCCAAAATAGGATAGTTGGAATACTTACTGGGTTTCTTAGTATTCAAAGCATTTCTTATTCAATTCCATTTGGCTTCTAAAATAACTCTTCCTTCTTAGAACGTTCCCTTTCAAATTTCTAAATTAACCATCCTTTTATTATATACTTTGAAATCCATAGAGATAAAAGTCAATTTCTTTAATTGAGAGTATTCTTAGGAGGAATTCTTTTCCTTTTAAGATGTAATTAACTATAGAGGTTTGCCCTTATAGGAAACTATGACCTTGCAATAAAATAAACCCTGATTTGCCTCTCCATGTAGTTCAAGGAAGAATATCTAGCACATTGAAGACCCATCGACTTTAGAGTTTTTATCAACTAATCAAATCCATTACATGGTAATATATTTATCTTTTGAGATAATAAATTTCTCCCTTACTGAAATATTTGATTACCTACATAAGTACACCCCCCAAGATCTGTGTTGTGTTCCAAATAAAATTCCCACATTAGAGAACACATTATTAAGAGGAAGAATTAGAGGGCTTTTTACCTTTCTTCTTGGCTTTTTGAGTTGTAGGGGTCTAGTTAGAGATGGATTTTGATTTGGAGGCTTTAGTCTCAAGAGACCTCTTCCTTGGAGTTTTAAGAAAGCTATCAAGGGATTTAAAGGCTTAGGATCGGGTAGGAGAGAAAGTGATAGAGAATAGTAACTCCAATGGTGGAAGAATTTGTGATAACTATGATAATTTTATTTAGAATACCACGTAGAGCTTGGGGGTACTTATTTAGGAAATCAAATACATCATTGAGGGATAAATATATTATCTCAAAATATAAACATATTATTCTATAATGGATTTGATTACTCAATAATGATTCCTAAGATTGATGGGTCTTCGAT
Organism: Cymbidium sinense; assembly: GCA_021442155.1. NCBI lineage: Eukaryota > Viridiplantae > Streptophyta > Magnoliopsida > Asparagales > Orchidaceae > Cymbidium > Cymbidium sinense. Next base: position 10,012,831 of record CM038217.1, read on the forward strand.
ATACTAGAGATTTTTCTCCAACTTCATATGGATGGAGTAAAGTAGAGTTTATTTTAAACTAGGTTATTAAGTTACCTATAGAGGCAAGCCTCTATAGTTAATTACATCTTGGGAAGTATGAATCTCCTAAGAATACTCTTTATTAAAATGATAGTCTAACATCTCTATAGATTTTAAAGCTTTGTTTCAAAATTTTAGTAATTTTTAGAATCGAGTGGAAGGACTCAATTTGGAAGAATTCTTAGCAAAATCCAATCATGAATAAGAAGAGAATGTCTTTAGATATTGGAAAAATCTAGTAAGAATTTCAACTATCTTATTATTTAGCTTCATATTTATGGTGTTTATTTTAGATGTGTAGGGGGTACACCATGCAAATCGTAGGGGGTACTTATTGAGGTGATCAGATATGACATTACGGTATGATGTACTATCTCAAAAGATAGAGGCATCACCATACAATGGACATAATCACCTAATAAGAACTCCTAAGGCATGATGGCCCTTCGAATGTACCATAGATTTTTTCCTTTGCTTTACATAGATGAATAAAGCAGGGTTTATATTAAATTGGGTTCTAAAGTTCCCTATGGAGGCATGCCTCCATAGTTAATTACATCTTAGAGAATGAAATTATTTAAGAATATTCTCGATTAAAGTATATCATCTCTAAAGATTTCAAGGTTAGATTATCAAAGGAATGATTATATTTGAAAAAATCAATTGAAAAGTTTAAGGAGAAGACTTATTTTTGGAATCCAAAGGAGGAAGTAGGGAGTGCTCATGATACTAGGAAGCTTAGTGAATATTCCAATCTATCATATAATTAGGCTTTATATATTTGAAAGTAAAGAAATTTATTTATTTGAGTTGAATTTTATTAGATTGGTAGGGCTTATAATCCACAAACACAATGTTGTGAAAATACCTAAGAGGTGAGGATTTATGCTTGTAGCCCAAAGGAAATAATAACCTCAGATTCTAAATCTAGGGAGCTTTAGCATAAGCTAAAGCATGACCTAAATCTAAGCGACAGGTGGTGTGATATTTATTTTCAGATGTGGGGGGACACCACATATCATAGGGATACTTAATGAACTGATCGGGTATGATATTGAGGTATGGAATACTATCTCGAAAGATAGAGACATTACCCTTCAATGGACCTAATCACATAATAAGTACTCCTAAGGCATGATGGGTCTTCAAATATACCAGAGATTTTTTTTCTGCTTTACATGGATAAATAAAGCAGAGTTTATATTAAACTGGATTCTTAAGGAGGATGAATTTTTTATGAATACTCTTGATTAAAGTAAGCAATTATTGTCTCCAAAGATTTCAAGGATAAATTATCAATAAATTGGCTATGTTGGAAAATCAAGTGGGAAAGATCAAGGAGAAGACTTATTTTTGAATACCAAAGAAAATGAGTAAAAAATTCCCATGATACTAGGAAGCTTAGTGAGCATTCCAATCTATCATATGGTTGGACTTTATAATTTTGAAACTGAGAGGAATTATTATTGTTAGAGTTGAAATTTTATTACATTGCTAGGGATTATAATCCATCAACACAAGGTTATGAAAATGCCTAAAAGGTGAGAATTTATGCTTGTAGCCTGAAGAAAATATCTGCCTCAGATCCTAAATCTAGGGAGCTTTAGGAAGAGCTAAAGCATGACCTAAATCTAAGTGAAGATGGGCATAAAGTTTACCTCCACAAGAGAGGATAAACCACCCAACTGTTGAGCTTACAACTGCGTGGAGTGGCCGCCAGCTAACTCCTCCTATGCTTTAGATCCATGTAGACAAATCTAATGAAATTTCAAGATAGTTAGGTTGTTATTAATTTAGAAAGAGACTAAAGTCCTTAAACCCACTCCCTAAGAAACTAGAGCATGAGTGGTATGAGTAATGACTTAATCTACAAATGTAAATCTTTTCAAATTTTACTTAATTTTTGACACTTTATTTTGATAAAGGATTTGGGATTTCTTATGCCTAAATTCATGATGAAAATGGATTATGGGCTAAATAAGAGAGAAAGAGGTGTTCTCCAACATAGAGGAGGCCCTCAAAGGTCAAGCCTTCCCATATCGTGCAAGGAAAGAAATCTCTATTAGAGTGGAATAATATGATATGCATGTTGTGAAACATTTAATCATATAACTAAGGGATTACTAAATCTTTTAATTATTTTATTTATCCTTTAGCTTTAATTTGAGGTTTTGAGTTATAAAAAATTTTAGTTATGAGTTATTAATTGGGGTAAAAAATTAAATTTTTTCTAAGAGCCTAATCACATCCAGGCCACATATTAAAACATCAATCATTTAAGAAACTAGGAAGAACATGCTATTTCTATTATGCAAGTTAAACAAAACATCAAACTATTTTATAACTAACACAAAAGAATAAAAGGTCGGTCTTTCACCCAACTCAAAAGAGAAAAAAATGGCGTGCTCTATCCTTATACAACCAAGAATATAAAAGAATAATTATAATTTATAAATAAATAAATGCTATAGGGGATCTTCAAGTCTTCATGTCTTCATGTCCTCTTCATTTCTTCTTTTCCCTTTGATTTGGTGGACTTCAAGGCATCACATGGAACCCCTAGAACAAAGCCTTCTAGCTAATGCTCATCCTAATCCCCCATAATACTAAACCTAATTTATAATGCAAAATTACATTAGAAATAGGAAAAAATAAATCTAACTACACATACAAAATAGAGGTTAGTTAAATATACATACAATCTCAAGCAGTTATATCATAATTTGGACTTAACACCCCGCACATGGATAATCATGCCCACCTATCTTAACTTGGATTATGCTTAGGGGCTTGAACAACCTACAAAGAGAGCATTTATATTTATTTTTAAGTGATGCCTTTAGCATAATCCTCTGTAGAAAATATGATTAAGCTAATCATGGCCTACCATATAGTCTATGAAGCATACACCATAACATCCAATCTATAATAATATATCACAAAATAAAATATACATCATACCAAGCACTGCCCTAACATAAAGCTAGAAGTAGTGACTTAATTCTAATGTGTGTGTTAAGGCTTGTGTGGTATATCTTGTTAAGCATTAAATTTGCAATATTCTAAGTGTAAAAGGATTTAATTTAACATAAAGAGTTGGTTTCACTTTAAGTTGTTTAATTGATTTGAGGATTTTAATTTGTGTTTTCTTCTGTTTCATATGATTATACTTATCAACTAAGTATTATGAAGAGAGAGGAAATTTCCCTCTTTCATCCCTATCTTAAGCCACTTTCTAAAGCATGTTAATTTGATTTAGTTCTCTTTAGTGAATGGCTTATTAAATGATTTAATTACTCCTAAATTTAGGTTCACCTTAAATAACTCTATCCAATATTAAAGGCATCTTAAGATTAATTTAATTGAATTACTATCACATGATATATGTTAAATCATTCCTTCCATCACATGTAACATGCATATGATTTAATCTTAAATGTATCTATACACGCAACATATTTTTAGTACACTTAAACGATGAATGTATCTGTATGCAAGGTTATATCATTTTATGTGATTGAATTATTTAATCATATTAGTTTAAAGATCTATCTAAATTCTTATACAAAAATACATAGTGATGAAATTAAATAGGTATGTGTCATTGTTAACCAAGGAAGTGAGGTAATCAAATGACCTCCTTTGGGTTAACTAAAGCCTCATATTCCCGGGATGTCCAAACTATATACCCACTTGCATTCAAACATATATAAATTTGCATACATGAATATAAGAAAGAGAGCTCCCAATCACATGATTAATTAATCCAATAACTTAATCATTCATGAATGCATGGATTTTTTATAAAAGAAAGAGGAGTTTTAATTTCATAATTAAATACACACACACATGTATAAGAGACATAAGCTAGTACATGTCATTATTAATTAGGAAAGTGAGGTAATTAAATAACCTCTTTTGGGCTAACTAAAGCCTCATATTCTTGGGATGTCCAGACTAAACACATGTTTTTTTTTTTCTGAAATACATATGCATGTATACATAAATAAAGGAAGAAAAATCATGTAAAGATTGCATTTTTTTATTTAATTGAAGCATTTATGCATATGGATTAAAGTTCTATCCAAATTCTAATGTATAAATACATGTTAATGAAATCAAATAAGTACATCTCATTATTAACTAGGAAAGTGAGGTAATCAAATGACCTCCTTAGGGATAACTAAAGCCTCGTGTTCCTGGGATGTCCGGACTATATACTTATTAACATTCAAATACATGTAAAATAACACATGAATTAAAGAAAAGAAAGCTTCATTCCATATACTTAAGGTATAATCACATACATCTCTTATGTATTTATAACTAGCAACAAACATAGGTTATTACACATTTATAAGCTTTTTTTAAAATATATTTGGATTTAATAGTCATAATAGCCACACATTATTGAATTAAATCAACACATGCAAGATTAACATAAAGGAAAACCATTTGATTTAATTAATTTTGAAAAGATGAATATATGATTCAAGTGACATACAATATTTAACATGATCAGAAAAGAATAAATAAACATAAACACATGATTTCATTCAATCAAATTAATTCCTAAAGACGATCATGTCAAATAACACCAGTTGAAATAAACCAAAGATTTTTATGTATCATTTTTGAATTCATGTTTGACTTGATTTAAGGATGTGAAAATATATTTGCTGATCCTAACCCATTCCCATGTTTTGAATTAATTTGGTTTAATAAAATGTGTTTAAGTTGATTTTATGGATTAATTAAGTTATAATATACACTAAATCCATTAATTAACTCTTGCCTATGTTGCCTTAAAGTAATTAACTAAATAATTATGAGCCAATATGATACACAAATGAATGAAAAATAAATTTGCAATGATCCTAAGAAATAAAAGGGGCCTAATGCAATTAGCTCATGATTAATAGTTAATTAAGTTAAGGAACTTAATTAAGTACTCTTATAATTCTCCCACACATATGAGCTAATTATAATTTCTTAGGATTTCTTAGGTTGTTGAACACCTAAGGGTCTACACAAGACTTCATTAATTGAGATTCCATGTGATTATAATTTCAGTTTGATTAATTAAGCAATTTGATTAATTGATTAAGCCTTGATTAATTTAATTAATGAAATAAACTTAGGAAAATGGATTAGGAAGGAGGACCTAATATTATCCCATGGGCTCATTCATTATTAATCAATAATTAACCACTTAATTAATTAATTTATTACAATTCATGGGATTAATTAATTATTAATTAATTTAAAAGAGTAATTAGAGCTTAATTAGCTTATTTCTCTAATTAATTAAACAATAAGTCCCAATAAACATTATGAGAGGTAAAGGTCAACCCATTGAATTAACACACAAAGTTTGGGGTTAATTACTTAAGTACTTAAAGAGTAATTAAGTTAATTAATTTTATAATTAAATCTTAATTAAGCCATAATTACTATTCAATTAAGAACATTTTAAATAAATTCTCCTCTAAAATACATTCAAAATGAATGTTTATTTTTATTTTTATGATTTTTCTATAATTTTTTATGATTTTATAAATTTTCAGTTGATTTAAATGATTTTTCAAGATTTTTATAAAGTTTATTAATTTATTTTTACTAAAATAGACTATTTGAGCTTCAAAATACAATATCTCCCAATCTAGAAATCATTTTTACTTGAAATTTTTTTGGTAGGTGTATTTTAACTTTCAATCCTTGAAAAATTTTAAATCAATCTAATATATATTTTTGGTTTAATTAATAAAATTTGATTTTCACTAAAACCTAAATTAAGCTTAGAATAATTAGTAAAAATTAGGTATTTTAAATTTCTTAGATTCCTCTTGAAAGGATGAATCCAACGAGTGCTCACTTGCAATTTGAAGTTTCACGTGATTAGAATAATTTCTAAAAGTCAAAATATCCTAATTTCTTACCTAACACAGGACCACGCGGTGCCACGCAACACCATGTGATTGGGCTGCATAGTTTTGTGTGGCAGCACGTGATTGGGCGTGCCTCATGGAAAGCAAGAAAGCAGTTCCTCTACCATCGATGGTAGGATGGTTCAAATCAGAGCCATGATCTTATGGACAAAATTGGGTGAATCTGGCATTTAATCATAGCTGTCCATCCCTATTAAAGTGGGAATGGATGGCTACTACTTCATCTACTTCCCAACGATGAAAGCAATATGTAAATAGTAAAATCAAGAGGGAAATTGTAAAACTGAATGAAAAAAGGTCCGTCCAGGCTTGATTTCATAGTGATTCTTGCCGAAGAACTTCTATTTTTGCATTAGGATTATGTGAAATGAAGAATGCAAGGGTTTTATAATAGAAATTCCTAAAATTGAGCAAACATCATCACAAACAAGAGATCCTATGGCCGACTATAGGATTTGAAAAATATCTCATCGGGGATGGTTTTTGATGGCTGTGTTGATCCAAGCACACTCTTGAATGCGAGATATAGACTCGGGATGAACCTAGACCCTTGCATTCACTTGTAATATTGTATCCACCAATGGTTGCTGCCTCCTTGCAGGAATCCGCTCAGTTTGGTGTTATTCTAGCCCAAAGGAAGTGGGAAAAGGGGTCTTGTTGCTTAGAGGAGCTCCTAGAGTGTGTGTAATGGTAGAATAATTTCTAATGAGGCATCTCTTCCTTTGTGGCTGAAAATCACCACTAATGGTGATTTGTGGCTCCTAGTGGATGTCCTATGGTCTTGGGGTGGTTGGGAATAGTAGGGAATCATCTTAGGTGGCTTGGTTTGGTTGGCCAAGGCTTGGGAGGTGGCTGTCAAGAGGGATTAGTAGGTGTCCTATGGGTTTCAAATAGGGGAGGTGGGTGAGTTCACCTCCCCATGAGTCATGGCTAACCCAACCACCTATTGGGTCAGGTTGGGTAGTGTCTTAGATGCCTAGGTGGACCAATGGAAGAGTGCCAAGTGGCCAAGGAATGAAAATGACCACTCCCTAAGTGATTTGTCTCATATGATACCCTTGGCCCAAGGATAGAATGGTCATTTGGCATTTGATTTGATTTGGGCCTATTTGAAATGAGTCAAAAGTGAGTTGGGCCAAATTTCATGTCATTTGGAGTTCATTAGGTTAGGTCTGGCTCAATTTGACCCATTTGGGTCAAATAAGGTTAAAATAGGTTAGGGACAATTGGTCAAATTAGGATCAAACCAAGGATTGAGTCAAGTTTATATGACCATTTGGAGTGTGTTGGTGTCATTGGTTTGGTTTAGTTTAGTTTAGATTTGATTTTGATTATCTTGAATTCATTTCGATCAAATGGGTCAAGTTGACCAATTTGACCCAATTGACCAAATTGGCTTAAGTCATGGCTTGGTTTGGGGTTGGTTAATCATTTGGAATATGTTGTGAGCTTTGGTTGAATTCAATTTGAATTTTATTAGGTTTTAGGTTGGTTTGATCCCTTAGGTCAAGTTGGGTTCAATAGGTCATTTAGGCCTAGTAAGTCAATCAGGCTAGGTTTGGCTCAATTAAAGGTCAAGTCATGTTCAAGTGTTGATTTTGGGTTGGATGAATCATTGGTATTATAAGATTTATCTTAGGTTGACAATTTGGCTAGTGTGGGTTCATATGGGTTAAAGGGTTGACTTGGTCAAAGGGCTAGGTTGACTTTGTTTGACCTAATTTATGATAATTGATCAACCTAGGATGATCAACAATCATGTCATGAAGTTTGGATTGGCTTAATTCACTTTGATTTGGATTGAATTGGATTTTGGTTAATGTAGGTCAAATTAGCCACTTTGGATCAAGTGAACCAATTGGGTTTAGTTGGCTTGATTTTGGGTTGAGTTTGATTTAGTTGAGTGTATATATGGATTTGGGATTGATATATAAATTCAATTATAATTGGTTTGGGTTCAAATGAATTTTGGTTCATTTGAATATTTCAAGTCAAATGGGCTAAGTTAGATTTGACTTGGGTTGATTTTGATTTGGCTTGATGATTGTAGATTTCATTTATATTTGAAATGGTGATTGAAGGTATAATAAATTTATGAGAAAATCAATAAATTTGGGTTTTGGAATGACGAATTTAGCTAAGTTTATAAAATTGATTCAAAGACTTAGGAAGGATTTTGATTTAATTTGATTTAGTTTAATTTAGTTTTGATCATTTGAATGTAGATTTGATTTATATTTATGGAGATAATCAAAGTTATAAATTGATTACGAGAAAATCATCTGATTTTGGATTGATTTGATTTGGATTTTGGCTATGTTCATGAAGGTTGATTCACATGGCTTAGATTTAGATTTGATCATGGTCTTCAATCATTTGGCTTGAAATTTGAATTTGGATTTGAAATTGAGTTTTATTGTAGGTTTGATAGGGTGAATCTAGATTAGATTTGGGTTTAGGCTACAGGGTAGGTGAATTTTCTCTAAGTCTCGAGGCATAGCCTAATCTTATGATTAATCCTTCTAAGTCTCTAAGTTTAGGTTAAGTGTTCACCTAATCACTAGAAGTGTTTTATGATTAAGAAAGTCTTAGTGTCTAAAAGACTCCTAAGTCTAAGATGAGGAGATTGAGAACTCACTCCAAAAGTGAGGTCAACAAGTGGACATAATGGTTTACATCCACAAGAGAGGATAAACTGTCTGATTCTGGGCTTACAACTGCTTGGATTGATCACCAGCTAACTCCTCTAATTTTAAAACCATGTAGTCCGGTCTTATGAATTGTAAGATAGTTAGGGTAGTTGTTTAAATGAAAAATGACTAAATTCTAGAGCATGAGTGCTATGAGCATATGACTTAATATAATGCAAAATATTTTAAAAATTTTATTTAATTTTTGACATATCATTTTGACAAAGACTTTTGGATTTATATGCCTAAATGTATGATAAAATGGATTATTGTCCAAATCAAAAGAGAAAGAGGGTGAAGCTCCATCAATAGGGGTTGCTCTCATGGGTCATGTGGTCCCTATGAGTGTAAGGATGGAGGCCCTCATTTTGCAAGAGTAATTTAAGATGCATGCATGGTGTGAGACATACAATATTCAGATAAGTGGTTACTAAATCTTTTAATTATCTTATTTAATGCCTAAACTTTATGGTGAGATTATGAGTTATTTAGAATTTAGTTATGATTGGTTAGTTGGGGTAGAAAAATTAATTTTACCCTAAGAGCCTCATTGCATCCACGCCACACATTAAAACATCAATCACAAAAAACTATGAAAAGCATGCCATCCTAATACACAATTTAAATATAACATCAATTAATTTTATAAACTATTATAAAAGAATAAAATGCTGATGCGTCGGGCTCCATCGTACAACCCAAAAAGAAAAGATGGGTAGCTGGGCTTTACCATTAAATAACCCGAAATATGAAAGAATAATTATAATTTTGTTAAATGATATGCGGGTATTCATTCTTCATTCTTCCATTTCCTTGATTTGATTCTTCCTTCTTTGATGTGCTTGCTTTAAAGGCCTCACAAGGCACAACAGAACAAAGCCTTCTAGCCACTACTTATCCTAATCCCCCATAGCACTAATCCTAATTCATAATGCAAAATTATATTGAAAATAGGTAAAGTAAATTTAACTGCTCCTGTAAAATAGTATGTTAGCTAAACAAACATACAATCCCAAGCAGTTATATATATAAGTTTTGGACTTAGCACCTTACACATGGGTAACCAAGCCCACCTGTCCTAGCTTGGATTATGTTAAGAGTTTGAGCAACTTGTAAAAAGAGCATTTATATTTATTTTTAAGCATCCTTTAAACATAATCTCCTACAAAAAATATGATTAGGTTAATATCAGCCTACCATCTAGTTTACAGAACATACACCCTAACATCTAGTCTAAAATATTACATCATAAAATAAAACATGCATCACATCATACACTGCCCTAACTTAAGATTAGAAGTGGTGACTTAATTCTATTGTGTGTGTTAAGGCTTGTGTGGTATATCTTGCTAGGCATTAGAGTTATAGTTTTTTAAGTATGGAAAGATTTAATTTAGTATGAAAGGTGGGTTCCACTTCAAGTGGTTTAATGGATTTGAGAATTTTAATTTGTATTTTCTTTTGTTTCATATGACCTACACTTAGCAACTAAGTGTTATAAAGAGAAAAAAAATGGATCATTCTTTTCATCCCTACCTTAAGCCAATTTCTAAAGTATATTGATTTGATTTAGTTCTCTTTAGTGAATGGCTTATTACACATTTTAAAATTAATCTTAAGTTTAGGCTCACTTTAAATAACTTTATTCAATGTGAAAGACATCTTAAGATTAATCTAATTGAATTACTATCACATGACACATATTAAATCATTCTTTTCCATCACATGTAACATGCATATGATTTAATACTATGTATCTATACATGCAACATATTTTAGCATACTTATATGATGAATGTAGATATGTATTTAAAGTTTATATTTTTATTTTATTGATTGAATTATTTAATTATATTAATTTAAAGCTCTATCTAAATTATTATACAAAAATACATATGTATGTGTCATTGTTAACCAGGGAACTGAGGTAATCAAATGACCTCCTTGGGGCTAACTAAAGCTTCGTATTTGCAGGATGTCCAAACTATATACCCATTTGTATTCAAACATATGTAAATTTGCATACATGAACATAAGAAAGAGAGCTCCAAATCATATGATTAATTAATTTAATAATTTAAACAATTAAGAATGCATGTATTCTCAATAAAAAAGAGGATTATCATTCTCTAATTAAATATACACATACATGTATAAAAGAAATAAGTAATTACACGCTTTGTTAACCAGGAAAGTGAGGTAATCAAATAACCTCCTTAGGGCTAAGTAAAGCCTTGTATTCTCGGGATGTCCAAACTATATACCAATTTGTCTTAAATACATATAGATGTACTCATAATTGAGAGGATGAAAATCATGCAAAGATTGTTTTTTCTTTAATTAATTAAAATATTTATATATGTGAAACAAAGTTTCATTCAAATTCTAATGTAGAAATACATGTAAATGAAATCAAATAAGTATGTGTCATTATTATCCAGGGAAGTGAGGTAATCAAATGACCTCCTAGCTAAAGCCTCAGATTCTCGGGATGTCTGACTATATACTTATTAACATTCAAATACATGTAAAACTACATATGAATTAAGGAAAAGAAAGCTTTACTTCACATACCTAAGTTATAAGCATATTAAAACCTATATGTATTCATAACTACTATCATGACACATATTATTATTTATTTATAAGCTTTTGAAAAATACATTTGGATTTAAGAGTGATAATAGCCACACATATATTAAATTAAATCAAACACATGCAAGCTTACATAAAGAAAACTCATTTTTGCTTTACTTGATTTTCAAAAGATGGATGGATGAATTCAAATGACATACAAAATTTAACATGATTGGAAAGGAATAAATAAACATAAACACATGATTTCATTCAATTAAATTAATTTCTAAGGACAATCATATTAAATAAAGCCATTAAAAGTAAACCAAAGCTTTCTTAGTATCATTTTTTAAGTTTCATGTTTTGATTTGATTTAAGGATGTGAGAAAGAGATTTGCTAATCCTAACCTATTCTCATGTTTGTTGATTAATTTGGTTTAATGAAATGTAATTAAATTGATTTTATGAGTTAATTAAGTTATGGTATGCATTAAATACATTAATTAACACTTTCTTATGTCACCTTTAAATAATTAACCAAATAATTATGAGCCAATATGATATGCATGGAAAATAAATTTGTAATGATCCTAGGAAATAAAAGGGACCTAATGCAATTGGCTCATGATTAATAGTTAGTTAGATTAAAGGACTTTGATTTTAATTGATGAAATGAACTTAGGGAAAGAGGCTAAGAAAGAGGTCTCAATCTTATTCCATTAGTCCATTTACTATTGAACAATGATTAATAAACTTCATTAACCAATTTGTTACTGTTCATGGGATTAATTAACCATTAAATGGATTAAGAGAGTAATTAGGGCCTAATTAGTCAATTTTCCTAATTAAGTGAGCAATAAATACCAAGAAAATCATGAGAGGCAGAGGTAATTTTATTAAATTAATCCAAAAAATTTGGGGTTAATTGCTCAAATGATTAAGGAGTAATTAAGCTAATTAAATTTGGAATTAAACCATAACTAAGCATTAATTACTATTCAAAATTAATTAGAATTATTTTTAATTAATTCTTCTCTAAAATACCTTTAAAATAAATATTTATTTGCATTTTTATGATTTTTCTATGATTTATTATAATTTTCAGAAGTTTCAACCATTAAAAAGGATTAATTAAGCAAAATTAAAGCCTAATCCCATTGGCACCACGTGGGGCGCTAACGTTGTGCGCTTTCCACGTGGCATCATGGGATTGGTTATTTAAAACTTATTTGACTCAGCAACTTTGTGGTGGCGGAGGACGTGCTTTCTCACAATTAATCCCATGGATAAAGGGATTAAATCAGATTAATCTAACAGATCTAATCATGACCATCCATTTTGTTCATGCAAAATGGACAATGCATGATTTATCGTCACACGAGCGAGGGAGAATAGAGTTCATCTTTCATTGCTCGCTTGATCTGAGCTTACCCGAGCTCTGATTGAGTCCAAAAGGATCCCACACCTTCATGACATCGATCGGAGGGGATCCAACAGTCAAGATCACACCGGATGAACATTTTTTCAAAAGCTTTGACTCATTTTCACCCAAAGCTTAGTTTTAATGACATACCTCTTTGGAACTCAAAATCAATGGAAAATCTGATTGAGGAAGCTTCATCTAGTGGAGACTAAGCTCATTGATCAACAAGAGCCTTGATTTGATGTAGTTTGCTCAAAAGACCAATAGTCAAAGCTTGGGAGACATTGATCAAGTTCGTCCTTGGAGGCTGGAAGTGATTCTGCTCTCAGTGAGTGTGGGATGGTGTGCAAAGTTAATTTGATTTCTATGGAGGTTTGAACATATTGGGATCGAAGGAGGGATGCCCTATTTTGGGTGAACCGACAATGGGAGCAATGCTGGTGGTGTGTCCCCTAAGGCATGATGGGTCTTCAAATATACTATAGATTTTTTCTCTACTTTACATGAAAAAGTAAAGTAGGGTTTATTTAAATCGAGTTTGTTAAGTTCCCTATAGAGGCAAGCCTAAAGTTAATTACATCTTAAGGAAAGTGAATTCCTTAAGAATACTCTCGATTAAAGTAGGCAATTATTGTCTCCAAAGAATTCAAAGATAGGACTATCAAAGAATTGGTTATATTTTGGAAGATCAAGTGGGATGGATCAAAGGAGAGAGTTAGCAATGCCAAATGAGATAAGTAAGAAATGATCATGATACTAGGAAACTTAGTGAGCACTCCAATATATCCTACGATTGAGCTTTATATGTTTGAAATTGAGGAGATTTATTTATTTGAGTTGAAATTTTATTAGAAATTTAGGCTTACAATCCATCAACACAAGATTATGGAAATGCCTAAGAGGTAAGGATTTATGCTTGTAGCCCCAAAGGAAAACATCAACCTCAGATCCTAACTCTATGGAGCTTTGGCGAGGGCCAAAGCATGACCAAAATCTAAAGTGAAAGTGGGTATATAGTTTACCTCCATAAGAGAGAGTAAATCACCCGACTGCAACTCATTACTACATGGAGTGACAGCCAGCTAACTCCTCCTATGCTTTAAATCCATGTAGGCAAGTCATATGCTTTGCAAGATGGCTAGGCTATTATTTATTTAGAAAGGAGACTAAGTCCTTAAACTCACTTCCTAAGAGACTAGAGCATGAGTGGTATGAATTCATGACTTAATTTAATGCAAATTTTATCAAATTTATTTGATTCTTTTGAACTCTTTGAATTGACATAAGTTATGGAATTTTGTATGCCTAAATGTATGAGAACTTAATTATGGGCCAAATTAAGAGAGAAAGAGTTGTGTTCTTCCATCAAAGGCTATCACAAGTTAAGCCTTTATTTTTTGGCACAGATGGAAGCCCCCTCTTAACAAGAGTGGAAGAATATGACATGCATGATGTTATACATACAATCATCCAGCTAAGGGGTTGCTAAATATTTTATTATCTTGATTTAATTCCTAGGCTTTTATGAGAGATTATGAATTATTTTAAAATTTTAATTATAAGATGTTAATTGGGTAAACAAATTAATTTCATCCTAAGAGCCTATTGCATCCAGGCCACACATTTAAACATCAAACATGAAGAAACTATGAAAAATATGCAATTCTAGTGCGCAATCTAAATATGACATCAAACAATTTTATAGACTTGTAAAAGAATAAAATGCCAGTGTGGTCGGGTTCCACCATACACCCCAAAAAGAGAAAAAATGATGAGTAGCCGAGCTCTACCCTTGTATAAATCAGATTACAAAAATAATACATGCTATGAGGGTATTCTTTTCTTCATTTCATTCTTATCTTTCTTTTGATTTAATTTGCTCTAAAGGCATCATAAGACACCCCAAGCATTAAGCTTTCTGGTCACTGCTCATCCTAATCCCTCATAACACTAATTTTAATTCCTAATACAAAATTACATTAAAAATAAGAAAAATAAATCTAGCTACACATGCAAAACAAATGTTAGCTAAACACACCATACAACTCAAGTAGTTATATGAATAATTTGGACCACCACACATGGGTAACCAAGCCACCTATTATGCTTAGGGGCTAAGCAACTTGCACAACAAAAGCTTATATATTTTTATTATAGCGGCCCCTTAAGCACAACCCCTTGTAGAAAATATGATTAGGCTAGTAACGACTAACATCCAGTCTACGAAACATATGCCCTAACATCCAATCTAAAACATTACATCACAAAACAAACGCAACATCATACATATAATCAATACATCGACCTAGCCTAATTTTAGGGTTGGTGACCTACTATTCTAGTGTGTGAAAAGAAGGCTTATGTAGCAAGACTTTACTAGGCTTCTTTAGTTTAAGTTTCAATTTGGAGTTTGAATTTGTTTAAATTTTACCTTTAGGTGATTTTAATTTAAATGATTTAATGATTTATTTTTTATTTTTATTTCACTTTTATTTGGTTAAAGTGATGTTTAAGTTTTCAATAATGAAGATTAGAATGAATTCCATTTGTAGATGGAACTCACCTATTTTACATCCTAACTCCTAAAGAGTCTAACTAAGGTCCTTAAGTATCTTAATTAGCCCATTTGAATTTGTGTAATTTATTTGATTTGATTTATATTTTAGAATTTGAGTTTGTTTAATCTTCATGTATTTGATTGATTAATTTTGGATTAAATGTGTTGATTTAATTAAATTTTGATATTTGAATATCCTTTAATTCAATCTATAGTTTCTTTCCCTTGGATTTTAATTTAACTCCTTAATTTCATATGATTGATATCATTTTGATGTTGTTTAAATTCATTGATTTCATTATTGCATTTAAGTTGATTTATATTGGTGAATGTATTTTAATTTACTTATGATTTATTTGAAGTTTAATGTATTCTTTTATCTAAATTTCAATTAAGGGTTTAACTTATTGAATTTAACTATTTAGTTTATGTATAGATTATCTCTTCAGTTTAATGATTAATATCTTATCTTAATTCAATAGGTTTGTTTTATTTGAGTTTTATTTTTGTTTGACTTATTTTGATATTATTTGAAATTAAGAGTAATTGTATGATTTAATAACTTTAGAGTTTATATTTAATTTTATGTTTATTTGGTTTGATTATGGTTTTTTTATTTATAGTTTGATTCGATAAAATGAATTGAAAGTTTGCTTTGATTTAATTGAATTTGATTATTTATGATTAGAATTTCATTTTAATTTCATTCATTTATCATATTTATAGATTTTAGTTTATGTTTTGATTTTACACATTTTAATAATGCATTAGTTTATCTTATTTAGGTAGGTTGAATTAGATTTAATTTGATCATGCATTAAATTGATGAGAGCCTTTTTTTATTTAATTAATTTGATTTGATTAGCTTTATTAATCTATGGGTTTGCTTAAGTTCAATGTGATTATATAATTAGTTTAATTAAGAAGTGTGTTTAGGTTAATTTTTAAATTAAATAAAAAAAATTGTTTACTTTTAATTTGGTTTATATTTATTTAGGTTAATGATGCTATTAATGACCTAATGATTTAGTTTTAATTTAGGATTTGATAGGCATTTAATTGCATTTTAATTATGTTTAAATTTATGTTTGCTTAAGCTTAAGTTTAATGTGATTACTTTAATTAACTTAATTGGTTTATTTTAAGATGTGTGGTTAAATTAATCAGTGGAGTAATTAAAGATTTGATTTTAGTTTGATTTAAGAATTAATTTTAATGTGATTTATTTAAATCAATTTGGTTCATTAAGATTATGGATTAATTCATTATGTTCGCATTAATTAGATGTTTAATTAATTAAGTTTGATTAAGGGTAATTGAATTTTGAATTATTAGATTTATTAAAGATTTGTTTAATTATAAATTAATGACTTAATTGCCCACATGTGAATGACTTGATTTAATAAGTTTAATTAAGTGTTTTACTTAAATTTTATTTAATTAAGTGGTTGATTAGATTAAGTGAGTTAATTGTTTTTTTATTTCAATTAAACTTAATTATTCATAATTATAGTTAAGTTTGATTTCATTCATTATGTTCATTAAATTTCATTTAACACTTTAATTATGAATTTATATTTGATTTAATTGTTAGGTTTATCTATTAATGGCTAATTAATTATCTTATTCCAAATGGATGTGATTTAATTATATGTTAATTAAGTTTACTTTAACTTTATTTGGTTTAATTTGATCAATATTAAATGATTATATTGAATTGGTTTAATAATAAATTTGATTTTTAGTTTATTTAATGATTAATTAATGTTCAATTTGTTTTTAATTTGTTAAGTAGTTTCATATAATTAAGATTCAATACTCGGTGTTGGTTTAACAAGATTAGTTTGATTTTCTATTAAAATTTCATTGATTTATTTAATTACGAGTTTAAATTAAAAATTTAATCATTCAATTGAATTTCATTAACTCAATTAGGTTCAATTATGTTTAAATTTAACTATCATTTGAGGGATACATGATACTTCTCTGATTTAAGGTTTGATTAACAATCATTTGGGTATTACATCATTTCTAATTTTGATTTGGTATTCAAAATAATTTTAGATTATATTTTAATTAATTTCTTAATTGATTAAACTTTAATCTTAAGTGTTTGTTTGGGGTTCATTAAGATTCAAAAATATCACATTATTTTCTTAAGAGTCTTAGATGTCAACTAAAGTGATTTAAGTTATTTTGAAGATTTTTATAAATTTCTGAATTTTTATTTGATTTTTTTATTAAATTAGACAATTTCAACTTCAAAATTTAATTTCTCTTGTTCCCAAAATCCTTTTTACTTGAGATTTTTATGATAGATGTTTTTAACTTTAGTTTTAATTCTTGAAAATTTTAACTCAATCTGACTTGTATTTTTAGACTAATTAATGAAATTTAATTTTCACGAAAACCTAAATTAAGCCCAAACCATTCATTTTAATTCAGGATTTTTGGCTCTTTGAATTTCTCTCGAAAAGATGAATCTAAATTTTTTGATTTTTTTAAGTATTAAATAATTTTGAAAATATGCTTTTCCCTGCGCTGCCGATGGGGTAATGCCGTTTCCACGCGGCTGGTGTACGTATGGCGCACCGGAGATTAGCTAGCGTGGTGAAACCAACCGTGCGTAAAAGTTCGCGTGGGATAACGACATGTGGATTGGATCCGACCATCTGATCAAGGATCAGACGGTCTAGATCTGATCCGCAGATCCGAAGGGTGAAGCATGTGGATTGGATTTGATGGGAGAAATGCGCAGATCAGATTCAACATGATTTGGGGGTCGAAACTGTGCAGATCAAAGCGCTGATTGCAGCGTCCATTTCTCTAAACTGGAGATGGGACGAATGCTGCTCTTCCTAGGCAAAATCGATGAAACATGGTATTTGAGCTCTAAAACCACCCATTTGGGCAGTTTCAGGCTTAATTTTTAGTGACCTTTGCTGGAAAACATTCCAAATTGTATTGGGATAGTGTAAAATGAAAAATTCAAGGGTAATCTTTGGGAAATTCCTATAATCAAGCATAAATTTGTGCAAATGAAAGATCAAGGCTAGCTCTGGTTTGATGAAGTTACCTCTCCGCGGATGGTTTTGGTGGTGATGATCTGAGCATGCTCTTGAGTGGAAGAAGAAGCTTTGGAACGAGCCTAGACCTTTGCCTTCACTTCAGAATGATATATCTTTTAGTGCTTTCCATTTTCTCACTAGGATCCACTCAATTTTGATGTTTTTATTTTAAGAAAAGTGGGGAAGTGGTTGCTGATGGCTTTGGGGTTTCAAGAGAGTGAAATGAGGAGAATATGCTCAGCTTTTAACCCCTCAAGTGGATGGATGAAAATCCATCATTAAGTGTGATGGGGGAGATGGTTGGGAGGTAATGGCTGATTGGGGACTTTGGATTTAGCTCCCAAAGTCTTCATTTTCTACCATTGGATGAGCTCAATTGAATGCAAGTGGTGGGGAGGTTTGAATGGAAGTGATGGGGGAGAATTGAATGAGATTAGGTGGAATTCTATGTGGGGGAGGCTCCATGAGGGATTTGATTGGGTTGGACAAATCTTGGGCTAATCTCAAGTGGGTTTAGGATGGGTTGGATCAGATTGCAATGGGTTTTGACTTGATTCAAATGGGTTTAGCTCAATTTGGGTCATATTGGGTCAAGTTGGGTTAGGTTGACCAATTGGTCAAATTGGGTCAAACCAAAGCTTAGGTTCAAATGATGAATTGAAGAGTTTTGGTATGATCAATTTGATTTAATTTGGCTAATAATTAATTTCGGTTCATTTGGAATCAAATGGGTCAAGTTTACCAATTTGATTAAAATTTTCCAAATTGGCTTGGGTTATGGGTTGATTCATGTTCAATTGCCTAATTGAAGATGAATGTAGTCTTTGATTTGAATCAATTTAGATTTAATTTGGATTTAGGCCAAATTGCCCTTTAGGACAATTTGGGCTAAATGGCTCAATTGGGCTCGATTGATCAAATTGGGTTCAATTATGATTTTGGTCAAGTTTAATAATCAATTTGGAATAAAATTGAGCCACTGGTTGCAATCAATTTGGGTTAGATCATGATTTGACCCATTTTGGTCCTTTAAATTAATTTGAGTCAACTTGATTGAAATGTCCAATTGGACTTGGTTAAGCTCAATTGGTGGTTAAGTCATATTTAAATTTTAATTTTGGGTTGATTTAAATCATTATTTTCAATCAATTTGATGTAGATGAGTTTTGACTAGTTTTGGTTCATTTGGGCAAAGGGTTGACTTGGTCAAATGACTAAGTTGACTTGGTTTGACCCAATTGATTACAATTGATCATCTTAGGGTGATCAACAATCATGGTGGAAGGTTTTGGTGAGCTTGGTTCAATCCTAGTTGGATTAAGTTGGCTTAAATGGGTCCTTTAGGTCACTTTGGGTCAAGTGGACCTAAGTGGGTCAATTAGTTTGGTTTTGGTTTGATTCAAATTTAGTTGAACTTATATATGAGCTCTAGATTGAAATATAAATTCAACGTTAATCAATTAGAAGCCTAAGGGATTTTGGCTCATTTAAAAATTTTAAGTCAAAAGGGCTAGGTTGGGTTTGACTTGGGTTGGCTTCAATTTGATTTTATGATTGTAGGTTTCATTTATATTTAGGTAGATAATTGAATGAATGATTGATTCAAGAGAAAATCCATTGATTTTGAGTTGATTTGGTTAAGTCTAAGAAATTAGCTTAAAGGGTATAAATTGGATTTCAGTTTAATGTTAGATTTGGTCTTGGCCATTTGGATTTATATTTCATTTATATTTATGAATATAAATGAAGATCAAAATGATTCATGAGAAAATCACTTGAGTTTGGAGTAATTTGGAAGCAAGTTTGACCAAGTCCATGGATGTAGGTTAAAAAGGCTTAGAGGGCAATCAATTTAGTTTGATTCATTTTTAGCCATTAAAAGGTGGGTTTCATTTATATTTGTCAATATGAATAAAGGAATAATTGATTTATAAAGAAATCAATTGAATTTGATTTGATCTAAAAGGAGTTTTGGCTAAGCTTATGAAGGTGATTCATATGGCTTAGGAAGGGTCTTGGGATTTGAATTTGAATTTGAGTTTCAATCATTTAGAGTCAAATTTGGGATATGGATTTGGAATTTGGATTTGAATTTGAGGTTTGGTTTGAGATTTGAATCTGGGTTTGATTTGAGAAAGTGTATCTAGATTGGGTTTAGGCTATAGGACAGGTGATTTCCTTAAGCCCTGGGCATGGCCTAATCCTATGATTAACCCTTCTAAGTCTCTAGGCTTAGGTTAAGTGTTCACTTAATCACTAGAAGTGTCTTATGACTAAGGAACTTTTAGTTTCTAAAGAGTCCTAAGATTAAGAGGAAGAGGTTGGGAGCTCACTCCAAAAGTGAGGTCAACAGATGGTCACCTTGGGGTGTTAGGGTTCTCTAAATGCTCAACTGCTCGACATGAAATGAATTGGGGGGGGGGTATACCCCTCCTTCCCTTGATCGGATGATCTGATTAGATTTGGCTCCTAGTGGCCGTCTGACCACCTCAGAGGGTCGTGAGTGGCAAGGAGTGGATGAGGTGGCTTAATTCGGTTTGCCAAGGTATGAAGGTGGCTACCAAGGAGGGATAGTGGGTGTCCTATGGGTTTCAAGTGCACCAATGGGGAGGATAAGGTGATTTCACTTCCCATGGGTCATGGATGACCCAACCACCCCTTAGTGTGCAGTGTCTTAAGTGCTATGTGGACTAATGAGGGAGTGTTAAGTGGCCAAGGAGTGGAAATGACCTCTTACATGGGTGGTTTGTCTCATGTGATACACTTGACCCAAGGTAAAATAGTCATTTGACATTGGATTTTATTTGGGTAGATTTGAAATGAGTCAAAAGTGGGTTAGCCCAAATTTCAGGTTATTTGGAGTTCATTTGGTTTGATTTGGCTCAATTTGACTTAAATAGGTCAAATTGGGTTAGGTTGGGCTAAGTTGACCAATTGGTCAAATTGAGTCAAACTAAGGGTTGGGTCAAGTTCATTTGATCATTTGGGATGTGTTGGTGTCATTTATTAGGTTTGATTTGGCTTAGATTTGATTCATCTGAGTTCACATGGGTTAAGTTGACCAATTTGACCAGATTGGCCAAATTGGCTTGGGTTAGGTGTTGGTTTGGGTTTGGTTGACCAATTAAATATGATTGTAGGTTTTGGTTTTAATCAATTTGGGTTTAGTTTTGATTTAGATCAATTTGGGCTAAGTGGGTCAATTGGGTCAAATCATGACTTTGGTCAAGTTCAACAATCAATTTGGTATAAACTTAAGCCATTGGTTGCAATCAATTTGGTTCATATTTTGATTTGACCTAATTTGGTATTTTAGGTCAATTTGGGTCAACTTGGGTCAAGAGGGCCAATTGGGTTTCGTTTGGCTCAATTGAAGGTCAAGTCATGTTCAAATATTGATATTGAGTTGGTATGAATCATTGGTTTCAAGGGATTTGGCTTTGGTTGCAATTTGGCTAGTTTAGGTTCATTTGTGTTAGGAAGGTTAACTTAGTCAAAGGACCAAGTTGACTTAGTTTGACCCAATTTATGATAATCAATCAACCTAGGGTGATCAACAATCATGATGGGAGGTCTTGGTGGGCTTGGTTCAAACCAATTAGGTAGGATTGAAATTGGCTCAAATAGGTCAAATTGGCCTCTTTGGGCTTAGTTGGCTTGATTTTGGGTTGAGTTTAATTTAGTTGAAGTTTATATATGGATTTGGGATTGATATATAAATTCAATGCAATTGATTTGGGTTTGGATGAGTTTTGGCTCATTTAGATATTTGAAGTCAAAATGGTTAAGTTGGGTTTGACTTGGGTTAATTTTGGTTTGGTTTGATGATTATAGATTTCATTTATATTTGGAGAGATGATTGAGGAATGATTGATTTATGAGAAAATCAATTGAACTTGGATTTTAGAATGAAGGAAATTGGCCAAGTCCGTAGAGTTGGGTCATGTGGCTTAAGTTTGGATTTTGATTTAGATTTAATGATTTAAATGCATATTATATTTATATTTGTGAAGATGATTGAATATATGATTGATTTATGAGAAAATAAATTGATTTGAAGTGATTTGGGTTAATATTTGGCTAAGCTCATGAAGGTAGGTCAGAGGGCTTAGATTTGGATCTTGATTTAATTTGATTTAGTTTGATTTATTTTTGATTATTTAAATGTAGATTTGATTTATATTTAGGAAGATGATTGAAGATATAAATTGATTATGAGAAAATCAATTGATTTTGGATTGATTTAGATGAAATGTTGGCTAAGTTCAAGAAAGTAGGTCACATGTTATAAGTTGGATTTGGTATGATTGTAGATTTTGGCAAATTGGATTTGAAATTGAGTTTGATTATAAGTTTGATAGATTGTTTGAAAAGTTGAATTGATATTTGAGAAAATCAATTGAGTTTGGATTGATTTGAATTTGGCTAAGGCTAAGTCAATAAGATAAAATCATAGGGCTTGGGTTTGACTTCGAATTTGGTTTTGATCATGAGCTTCAATCATTTGGCTTGGAATTTGGATTTTATTATGATTTGGAATTTGAATTGAATTTGAGGTTTGGTTATGGCTTAAGAAGGTGAACATGGATTGGGTTTAGGCTATAGGGTAGGTGGATCTCCCTAAGTCCTAAAGCATGGCCTAATCCTATGATTAACCTTTCTAAATCTCTAGGCTTAAGTTGAGTGTTCACCTAATTGCTAGAAGTGTCTTAAAACTAAGGAAGTCTTAATGTCTAGGAGACTCCTAAATCTAAGATGAGGAGATTGAGAACTCACTCCAAAAGTGAGGTCAATAAAAAGATCCCCAATAGGTGTGGTGTAACTGACAAGGCACACCGCACGTATTGGTGTTGACCGAGATGATTAACAATGTCCAAAATATTACAAGTTCTAACAGAGACCATCTAATCCTAAACGCAAAAGGTAGATAGAATTATGATCTTAGTGCAATGCAACTCAACTTATGCCAAAGGCATAAGAGAGTGAGAAGATTTGGTTAGAATTTCATGTAAAGACATGAAAGAAGATCCGCTAGGGGATCACACATGCATTGGACATGACATGTGAGGTGTTTATACCGAGGGAATAAAAGGAGGAATCCGCTGGGGATTGGGTATGTGAACCTTCCACTACGGAAGCAGGTTCGAGCTATCTACTGGGGATATGGATTTGAGTTTGATTGTGAATATGATTTATGGGAAGAAGATTCATTGTGCATAAGAATCTATAATCCATCGGGGATCAAGATCAAATTAATTTCATTTTTGTCTTAACTGATGTGGAGGCATATCCGCTAGAGATATGGGCTCGAATATGCTAGGGATTGGAAATATGAACCTTCCACTAGGGAAGCAGGTTTGAGCTATTCGCTAGGGATAAGGGTTTAATTTCAGAGATCCATTTGGGGATATATTCACTGAGGATGTGAACTCGCTTAAATTTGATAGATTTAATTTATGGACCATGTTGGTGTGCGATGAACCCACGAGAAGGGGCCATGTTGGCCTTGACCTACCTCATATTTACAAATCCAAAGGGATAGCCTATCGGCCGCAGCATAGAGCTAACCAACCTAAGGGTTGCCTTTCGGTGTGCAAAGGCTATGCTAGGAAGAAGGCATAACAGACTTACATCTTTCAAAGCAAAGAATAATCGATGGGGTGACTAGTTGGTAGCACAACAAATCAAACATAACCTAAGGAGACTACTAAGAGAGTGCTGCTGGGGATCTTACCTCAACTCAAGTGTAGTCAAACGATTTCTATAGAGAGTTTTGCTGACATTACCCTAAAGATAGGATGCCTGGTTTGGAAAATTTACCACTGGGTGTCCTCTAATCCATAAGTGAATATATATTTTGTTTTGTTTTCATATGTTTGTGTGGACCCTGTTGGTGTACGGAGGACTACACTAAGAAGAGGTTATGTCGGCCTTGACCTATCTCAGATTTACTAGACCAAGGGAGAATCTGCGCATCCGGGTAATATAATATTCAACCACTGGGGTGGTTACTAGGAAAGGGGGACTGTCTAATCTAGTAGTAACTCGGGTAGTGTCTAAATGTGTTCGCAAAGGATGTGATCCAAATAGAGTGCCCACAGGGGAGGTACCGCTAGGGGCGTTATCTTGAACCTATAAAGAAGAAAGCTTGTAGGTGTACGGTGGCCAACTAAAGGAGAAAGTGTAGTAGACTTACATTTGCCATGAGTGGTGTATCCACCAGGTGGGTCACAGTCAGCATAGCGAGAACCAACCAACCCAAGGTGCCTGTTGGTGTGTAATGATCAGTCTAGGGAAAATGCATGTAGTCTTATATCTCCCTAAAGTGGAACTGATTGTCATGATAGTCTGCCATTGGATAGGTGCTATCCGACCTAGGGCTACCCATCAGTGTGCAATGGCTATGTTGGGAAGAATGCATAGACTTATATCCTCCAAAGTAAGGGACAACTAGGGTGACCTATTGGTGCATAACCGATCAAACCCAAGCTAAGGGCGACTACTAAGTTGAGAGTCACAAAAAAGACTGGACCGAGACTCAAAGTAGTTAGGAGGAAAGAAGCTAATTTAAGAAGAAAGCATAGCAGACTTACATCCTCTTAAATAAAACCATCGATGATAGTTTACCGATCGCACAATAAGGCCTACCAGGCTAACAAGGTGCTCATCAGTGTGCAATGGTCAAGTCAAGAAGAAAGCATAAATAACTTACATCCTCCTGAACAAAGACCACTGGGGAGATGCACTAGTAGGGTAGCATGTCAGCCCAACCTAGAGCAACTACTGAGTTTGGGCCACTGGGCTGTTATCTCAACTCAAAGTAATCCGAGACAAAAGATATGTGTTTATTTTATGCGTTTGTGTGTAGTTTGTGTTTGTGTTTGTGTAAAATAAATAGGATGCCACCTGGGTTCTCTCACACCTATTCCTATGCGTGTTATGGCGGATTCACAAACAAGCAAAATGCTTCAAAGAAGAGAAGATTTGATTTGAAGAGAAATTTTTATTGATGATAAAGATTTCCAAACATGAATTTATGGATAATATTTATTTAGATAAAGCTCATTGATTGGAAGCATCGGGCGCTCTCATTTATAGTTAATAAGCTAATAAGATCCTCCTTGGTAGGCCTTTTCTATGACAAAAGGGCCTTCCCAAGTGGGTTCAAACTTGCCTCCCATCTCACAAGAGGAAATAATTGATCTCCTTAGAACTAAAATAAGCTCTCATACTTGAAAAGTTCTAGGATAGACCAACTTGTTGTGAGCTTGAATCATTTTGGCTTTCTATAACTTGAGGTTCTAGCATTCCTGTAGGCAACTCTCTTACAAACCTTAGAGCTCTTTTAACCATAACTTGGCATTTTGCTCCATTATGATCTTGCTACCCACAACATCCTTAATGATGGGAGTTGGACTTCAAATGGTAGAACGACTTCAAACCCATACACTAAGGAGAAGAGAGTAGACTGAGTCGGAGTTCTATATATGGTGCGGTAAGCTAAGGCTTTAACTAATGCTCATACCACCTTATTTTCATCAAGTGTTTTCTTCACTATTTGGATGGGAGTTTTATTGAAGGCTTCTGCCAAGCCATTTTCCTTTGGGTAGTGGATGGTAGAATATCTCCAATCTATGCTATGTCTCAAGGAAAAGTTATTGATCTTGGTGCTCTTGAATGCAGTATCATTATCAGATATAATTTATCGAGGCACCTTGAACCTATATATGATATGGTTCATGAAAAAATAGAGCACATGCTGAGCTATGACCTCTCTGAATGGAATCGCCCACCCACTTAGAAAAGTATATAGATATAATTCATGACTTTGGAAGAAGGAGGATCAATCTGACTCACTATGTCAGTATCCACAACACTTGAATGACCATGAGACCAGTGTAGGATATAGAATATTGGGTGGTTGGTGTAGGACCACATCGTGTACTCGACATTGGTGGCATCGCCTAGCTACATCCATGAAATTTGTGATCATCAACGGTAATAGTATTTTAATCTCTTGATCTTGGCTTTCATCTTTGATCGGATTGATGAATTCCATATAATCTTGAGTGTACTTTTGATCATATGGGCTTTGTGTTTGTCCAAATAACATAACCACATATGATCAAAAGATCAACGGTATAAGGTGCCATCTACGAGAGCATAGGAAAGTGTTCTCTACTTCATAAGATGTGCTAGTGACTTCTCATGAGGTAGCTTGCCTTTATTTAGGTAATCCAAGAATGGTTGCCTCAGGTCTAACTCATAATCTTTTTTGGAAATGGCAACCTCCCCTGAGAGAGTACTTTTTGATAAGTTTGGTATCAATAAGGGATAAGACATGTCAATTTTGGATCCTTATTGATATGGAATGTTCCTCCGACATGCCAACTCATTGTTTGCTAAAGTGCCTGTTATGGCACTTTCTCCTCGAGGAATCTTATAAATGGTAACCTCTAGGATTTGGGCCAATAGCTCCATTGCATACTTATCGTAGTAATGGAGCTTAGACTTGAGAATCTTGTATGACCCATTGATTTGATTGATGAATAACTAAAAATCTCCATAGATATTGATGTTGATGCTTAGAGTAATGACTAACTCCAGACCTATAATTAGAGCCTCATATTTGGCTTCATTGTTGGTGCATAGATTGATATATGATATGAGAATCTCATCACATTATGGTCTGGAGTTAGGAGAACTACTCCTACCCCTGTCTTTTTTTTGGAAGATTAGATTATGGTTCTTCTCCTTTTTGAGAGGAAGCCACACCATCAAAGTACATCTCCCAATGATGAATGCTAGTGTTCCTTAAGTTCATGATTTGTTCATCAAGAATGTCATCACTAAGCAGAGAATCAGCAGGGAGTGGGTGTGCTATTAAGAAATTCACAAGTACTTATCCTTTCATTACACGGAGGGGTATGAAGGTAATGTCAAACTGTGATAAAATTATGGACCAACGTGCCAACCATCCGGATAGTGTCGACTGTGTCATGAGATATTACAGTGGATTGATCCTAGAGATCAAGTTCACCTTATGAGAAAGTGTGTAGTGCCATATCTTTTGGGATGCAAAGATTAAAGCTAGATAATGCTTCTCAATGGGCGGATAGTTTGCTTTAGTAAGGATTTGACGACGAGGTAGTGGATCATGTTTTCCTTCCTTCGTATTGGCTTGAGCCAACAAAGCATCGAGGGAGTCATCTAATGTAGCAATGTAAAGTATGAGTGGCTTGTATAGGATAAGGTCTGCTAGAATTGGTAGCATCATCAATTAGTGCTTGATGTATTTGAAGGCATGCTGGCACTTGTCATCCCACTTGAACTTGGTGTCCTTTTTGACAAGTACTTAAAATGGCTACATCTTCCTGATAGGTTTGATATAAAGCATCTTAGATATGACAACTTCAATAAAATGATCTGATTTGAGTTAAAATCTTAGGGGGTGGCATTTCTAATATTGCTTTGATCTTCTCCGGATTGATTACGATTCCATGGTGTCAAACAACAAACCCAAGGAATTTTCCTAAAGCTCCAAATGCACACTTCAAGGGTTCATTTAAATTATCTTAATTGTTCAAAACTACTCTCAAGTCAAAGAGATGATCTTTCTTTTCTTTACTTATGACTATGAGATCATCAACATAACATTCGACTTGATGATGAATGAGTTCATCAAAGATTTGAGTCATGTCCCACTGGTAGGTAGCACTGGCATTTTAAGGTCGAAAGGCATGACCTTATAGCAATATATTTTGATCGGTTTGAAAAGTAGTATTTTTCTCATCCTCAGGGGCCATCTTTCTTTGGTTATATCTATATGAGCCATCCATGAAAGTGAAGACTACATGAGATGAGGCAATGTCCACCATCAGCTCTGGTATTGGTAATGAAAATTTATTTTTTGTACATGCCTTATTTAGATCCATAAAATTGGCGCATATGCGAATTTGCCAATTCTTCTTCTTACCTGGGATGACACTGGCCAACCAGGTAGGGTATTTTTCTTCCAGGATGAAATTAACATTGATTAGTTTCTTAACTTTAGAAATGACCTATTGTTCAATGTCAAATCGCATGCATCAAGGAGCTTGCTTGATAAGGTTAGCACTAGGCTCTATTAGTAGTTTGTAGACTGCTACATTAGGAGATAAACTGGGCATCTCTTCATAACTCCATGCAAAGTAGTCCTTAAACTCAATCAATAGCCTAACTAAGTCATTTGTTTCAGCTTGGTTCAACAAAGAACTAATGTATGTCAGGCGTGGGTCTTCTTTTGTTCTTAAGTTGATCTCTTTGAGCTCATCAATAGTTGACCTGATCTTCTCTTCAAACTCTGGTGGTACATCTTTGACTTCAAAATCATCTAGATCATCTGAAGTTTCTAAGCATACCTCCTCATATGAGTTAATGTGATTTGAAAAGAACCTATCATACTCTAAATGATTGGTGATGACTAGATAGTAATCATCATCATCGACTGGACCCACAGTACTGAATTCTAGTCCCAATCTTGATTAGATCTTTTGCATTTGTTATTCCATAGTCTTTCAAAATAATTCACATGTGCTTTGACCAAGTATGTGGGATTAACCCTTTCTTTGCTAAATTATGAACATAAGGTGAGAACCAATCAAAAGAAAATTATATTAAATCTTTATATGAATCATCCTCAAATTCTACATCAACTTCTTCACTTGAGAATGATGCTCCCAAAAGAACCTCTAAGTCTTCACATATGTGGATAACTTAGGGGCTCCTTAACTACCAAACCTTCAACTTTTTGTGAGGAAAGTGGGGGTTAGAGCTAAGGTTCCCAACTGATGTATAATTGTTTCAAATATAGACTTGGATATATTTATGCTTTAGTTTGTAGCTTGATCTTCATTAGTGTCTTGCTCAAGTGCCACCTCCAAAGTAATCTCCTACTGAGAAGAGCTGGCTGGTGTACTAACCATATAAGATTCATCTTCTAAACTAGATTTTAAGTCTATATAGATAACATGTGTACTCTTGGTGGTCGAGACATATCTCTATTGGGTGGCCAATAAGAAAGTTTTCACCCCTAAGACTACTTCTGAACTGGCCTCTTCCTCTGCCTGGTGGAGGTCGGGTCATCCTACCTATATGTTCGAATGGAGTAATGAATTATGGGTGGAATCTTATTTCAGGCTCCACTTCCTCCTCCAAGTCTATTTCTCGCTCCCTTTTATTTTCTTTTTCATTTTCTCTTTGTTTTCCTTTTTATTTTCAAACTTTGGCCAAGTTCATGAGAATAGACTTATTGATTTTGAGGGAGAAAGTAAGCCGCATCCTCATATATGCTGACCTCATGAACTATGAATGGTCTAAGATCTCCTTTAGCACAGTAGATGATCCCACCTCTCGCAACTTTATACATTAACATGGAGAGATGAAATCATCTTATTCTCGTGTATCCATAGTATCCCAAGAAAGCATTGAAAGATGTATCCGAGCCTATAATATGAAACTTAACTTCGATCTTTCAATCATTTATCTCCAATGGAAATACTATGGAGCCTAAGGCCCTCTCGCCTTGTTCATTAAATCATCTCAACATCATCCTTTCTTTTTGAAAGTTTGGAGATGTTGATCCTCATGTAGGCAAGGGTTCTTAGACTCATAATGTTGACTGATGCACCTAGGTCAACCAAAACTCTGGATAACCTGAATCTGCCAACATCCATTATAATGTAAAGAGGATGGTTGTGCTCAATCATCCTAGAAGTAGGTCTTCATCACTGAATGTAACCCTATGGTGTCCTTCGAGTAGTGTGCCTCCTCTCTAGTAGCGGTCAGTTGAGCTAAGTTGATTGGAGATTTTCTCATCTTTTAGATAAGACAAGGGTGTCATATATGCTTAACTTAGCTTACAACATTATATGATGAGCTAGATGTTGTAATCAACTCTAGCTTTGTCATCCCCAAGCATATCCATAGGTGGAGCATCTTGTGGAGGTGCTATCTACTTACTGGAACCAATGACTTGCTTACCTTTATCCTGAGGTGCTACCCTAGGAGATAGAATATTGCCATTGCATAGATTGACTTTGGTGACTTCATATGGTGGGTTGGTGGAAAGTTCTACCGTCAGCATACCTACAGCTTCTCCTATGGGATCCTCAGATTCGGATGGCTCCAAGTCAATCTCAATGGGTGAACCTGATTGATTTAAAAAAGGAAAGTTTGATTCTGAATTAGAAGAGAAATGATTATAATTATTAGAGCTATTATTATTATTTAGACTCAAAGAGCTTTCAACAGGAATAAAATCAGGAGCATCAGAGCTAGATAAAATATAAGTAGAATTTGCTTTCTTTATTGATTTCTTTTTAGGTGGAGATAAATGATAGAAATCAAGTAAAGTAAGTGGAGTAAGAGATTTGATGCCTTATATGTTGATACAATGCTCCTGCTAGAAGAAGAGGAGCTAGTAGAAGAAGAAGTAATTACAACGATGGAGAGAGTGCTGAAATCAGATGATGGTTGCGCTATTGTCTTATCCCGGGCAAGTATGTATTGTTGATGTTGAGCTCCCACCTTCCCCAAGTTATCCTTGACAACTTGCAAAACCTCCTTGGTGTTGGAGGTTTGAGCTGCCTTAGGCATCTACAATGAAAGTTTCTTGATCTTTGACATGATTTTTTAGAGGTTTGGGATAGAAAATATTACAACCTTCTTTTCTCTTAAGGGGATCACAAGTATCCCCAAGGATTACTAATAGAACTAGATGGTTATTCTAACAAGTTTTTCTTAGGGATAACTATGTCACCGACTTGTTGTTATGCTTAAGCCAATCTTTGAAAGTGATGCAATCCTCTAATACATGGCTTAACATGTTGTGGTAGGGGCAAAAGTTAGGATCATCGCTCTTTCCCACTTCCTCCAGCCTCTTAGGTTCTAGTAGCTAGAAATCATGTTTTTTTAAGAGAGTTTTAAAGTTCTTCCTAACTATCTCCCTTTGAATGAATAGGGATTATTTAATTTGTCTAGAAGAGTAGGAGGATAGTTAACTAACAGTGGATATGAATAGCTTCTGAGTGTACTACTGTGGAGGAGGTGGTGGTGGCCACTGTGGTAGCTGAGGTGGCTGGTATGATGGCTGAGGAGGTGGAATAGGAGGCTGCTGAGCTCATGGTCTCTCAAATTGAACTCTAACTGACTACTTCCCCTTATCCACTGACACCACTATCCCTGGCTTCTTTTTGAACATATTCTGCGGCTTGGGTTTAAATGATTGGTCTTGGTAGGGCAACTGGCTTCCTCTTATAGACTAGCCACCTTGTTGATTAATTTCTCAAATATTTTAATTATAAATTCCTTGAGCATAAAGGCGACCGAGTCATGGATATTCTTAAGAAAAATCTCAATGGCATGCTATTTGGATAGCTGTGGTTTGTATTTCGTAGTCAAGTTACGCCACTTGAGAATGTAATCAACAAGGGACTCATTGAGCTTTTGCTTATCCACAATGAGGTCTCCCATAGTTACCCTCAACTGGGCTCCAACAAATCTCTTGATAAAGAGTTGCTCCAACTCAGAAAAAGTCTTCACCGAACTATTGGGCCATTCAACATACCAATCAATTGTAACACCTGACATGATACTAATGAAGAGTGAGAAGAGAACCAAGTTGCTACCACCAACATCGCTACATCTGGCTCTGAAATATGCCATATGTTGCCGTGAGATCCCACTTCCATTGAAACTTTTGAAGGATGGTGGCACGAACCCCTTGGGGTATTGGACTACATCGAATTCCTCCGGATAAGGTCTACCCTTCGAAATGGATGAGCTCCTTCGGGCAAGTGTCAACACTTCTCTCACTTGTTGTTCCACCATCTGCTTAATGTCCCTCTCATGTACGGAGGTATTGTCTATGATCTTCTATGCAAACTACCACTGTCCTGATCCATGGAGAGGTACTGGGAGGATCTAAGACATGTAAGAGTTTGGGCCTATTAGCCTCCATGGGAGTAAGCTATTAAACTGGAGCTTAGTTCTGGAGTGCTAGAATTGCTGCTAACAAATCCTCAACCCTCTTCTTCATCCTGTTAATCTGCTCATCCTTATGCCTAAGCTGCTGAAGGAGGTGTTGGGTTGAATGAACTGCATCATCTTCTTCAACCACAACACCTTCCTAACTTTGATGGTCTCTATAGAGGGATCATTGAGTATCAAACATATAGATTTCTGAATCCTCTAATAGGTCATCCTCATCGGGGTCAAAATCTACTCTACCCTCTTTCTGCTCAGAATGATCACTCCCACTCATCTGCCTGATCTCAGCAAAGTAACTGTCTATGATGTCATCTAGTGAACGATCGCCTACTCTACCTAGTTGTACTGGGACAAAGACCCACTGATGATTGGCTAGAGGACTGTGCTCATCTAAACTTATATGTCTTACACTTCCTACTGGTGGAGTACCCTCTCTAGGGAGATCAACTGCCATGGGGACTGCACTAACATCCCCTTCTTCCTCTACTAGTTGCGGTGGTGGAGCGACTATGATGCTTTTGGGTCGCCACTCCCTCTTTACCATGGCTGAGGTGGAAGGTCGAATGGGAGAGCTTGACCTCACCTCAATGAGTGGAATAGGAGTGGGATCCTTAGGTCATAGCTATATAACTAATGGAGATGTCTTCTCTCCAGTGTGACTGCCTCAAGTGGACCACGGGAGGGACTTGGATAGGTGATGGAGAGCGATGAGTGGAGCGGTATGATGGTGAAGACACCAACTGCCTCTCCACTTGAGCTCTCCTCCCATGGAGGTTCCTATAAGGACTATGATGTCAGTATGATCGGTTTGGGTAGCCCCCCCCCCCGATCAGGGAAATCTATTAAAGTGGAGGTCGCCAACTATCTAGCTGCATCCTCCTCCCTTCTGCCTTGCAGCAACTCTAGCCTCAGAGGCTTTCCCTCTGAGTATCTAATCCTAACACTCCTACGTATCAGAGTCTCAAATCAAACAATGTATTGGACTCGAGCATCCATGGGCTTTACCGAACTGGCAAAGAACTGATCGTAAACCAGCGTAGGGCTTCCTCCTCTCCCTAGCTGGAACCCCAAACTATGCTGGTGGTAGAGGAAATGCAACAATCCTTCTATAGTCCTCTTCATCTAAAGCTAAGAGGGGGTGAAATCTGCTACCACTCAAGAATGGAGAGGTCTCATGAGGAGAACTCTCCTCAACGTGGGAGGCAGCGTCTATTTGTCTAGTCTCATGCTCATAATGCCGCTTGATCTTCCTATTATTATTATGGCACTGCGTGCTGGTGAGCGGGGCAGGGAGAAAATTAGAATCTATCTAAAAGGTAGGAGAGACTATCTCAGGATCCAAGATATCTTTCCCCTTCAGAATGGGGAAAACCAAGAGTAGCCCTGGGATTAGCGAGGGCACAATAACAATGACGCACCGTAATAACCGGAACCAAAATTAATGAACGACATCGTACCATCGTGGGAACTTCAATAGCCTTCTTCTTTAGTGAAGGAAACTCAGAATCTTGTGGAAGATCAAAATGAAGGAGTGTCTTCTGCCCTGCCACCTCTTCTTGTCGACGTCGAGGGTCGGCCCATCTAGGTGACAACGCCGAAGCCACACCCAAACTGAATGACATGTATGGTGGTGTTGGTGAGTATGGCCTGATCCAAGGCTAAATCCAAACTAGACGGGAAGGAGAAGATCATCTTCCAGAAGACATGATGGAAGATTGACTGAAGAAGCAAATGAAGGACTGAACTACTATCTCTGCATTTATTGAAAATAAACCGAATGAGACCCTTTCTCTAATAGCTGCCTTCAATCATTGATTCTTGATTTTGCAATTTGAATCCACACTTAACAAATTTATGAATGCTAAGCGGGGTTCATTGAATTGGAGGGATTTTAGAAAATGAGGAGAGACTTTGCCATCAAATTTGATTTAGATTTAAATCCCACAT
The DNA here is from genome assembly GCA_021442155.1 of Cymbidium sinense. Lineage (NCBI taxonomy): Eukaryota > Viridiplantae > Streptophyta > Magnoliopsida > Asparagales > Orchidaceae > Cymbidium > Cymbidium sinense. The sequence continues at coordinate 10,047,129 of CM038217.1, forward strand.
TCAACAAATTTAAGTATTTTGAGTGGGGTTCATTCATTTGGAGAGACTTTGGAGATGGATTTATTTTGTTTTATCCTTTGTTTGAAAATTTTATTTAGGAATCCTCACTTAGCAAATTTAGGTATGCCAAATGAGATTCAAATGTATGTTTGAAAATCTTTGAAAATATTTTGTTTGTGAGGTTATTGTTATATGTTTGATATGTTTTATTTGATTTGTTTAATTTGACTTAAAAATGGGATCTTTACTTAGCAAATTTAGGCATGCTAAGTAAGGCCCAAATGTGTTTAATATTCTATTTTGATTTGAAAATGAAATCTTTACTTAACAAATTTGGGTGTGTTAAGTAGGGTCCAAGTGTGTTTGATATTTTTGCTTTGATTTGAAAATGAAACACTTACTTAACAAATTTGGGTGTGTTAAGTAAGGTCCAAGTGTGTTTGTTATTTTTGTTTTATTTTGATTTGAAAAAGGGAAAACTCTTATTTAACAAATGTGGGTATGTTAATGTTGACCTCACTTTTGGAGTGAGCTCTCAACTTCCCCATCTTAGACATAGGACTCCTCTAGACACTAAGAGTTCCTTAGTCTTAAGATACTTCTAGTGATTAGGTGAACATTTAACCTAACCTTAGAGATTTAGAAGAGTTAGCCATAGGAATAGGTTATGCTTAGGGTGTTAGGAAAACTTGCCAACCTTATAGTTTGAACCAAATCTTGCTTCCTTCTTTCAAGTCAAACTTCAAATTCAAATCAAACTTCAAATCCAAATCAACTTCAAATTCAAATCAAACTTTAAATTTAAACCAACTTCAAATTCAAATCAACTTCAAATTCAAATCAATTCAAACCAAAACTTAAATCAATTTCAACTCAATTGATTTTCTCAAATCATGAATCAAATGATCGAAACCCATGATTGAATTCAAATCACAAAATCTTGCCTAAGCCATTGATTTCATCTTATGGACTTAGCTTAAACCAAATCCAAATCACTCAAATTAAAAGATTTTCTCATAACCCATTTATATTCTCATTTATATTCACAAATATAAATGAAATATAAATTCAAACAACCAAAGCCAATTCAAAACTCAAATCCAAATGTAACCAAAATCCAACCTAAACTCTTTCAAGTCAAATTCTTGAACCTAGCCAAATCATTCACAAATCAATCCAAACTCTTGATTTTCTCTTCAAATAATCAGTCCTTCAATCAGAAGCCCAATGTGAACATAAATTATAATCACCAAATGAAAATCAAACTAACCCAAATCATACCCATATTCATCCTTTGAACTTGAAATTATCAAATGAATCAAAACCCATTTGACTCCAAATCACTTATAATTTGATTTATATTTCAATCATAAGTCCTTATGTGAGTTCAACCAAACTTGAATCAAGCCTTGATCAAGCCAATTAACTCACTAAGGCTCACTTGACCCAAAGTGACCTAAAGCACATTTTTGAGCTAAATTTTAATACAACTCAAATTGGATTGAACTAAACCCATATAAGCCTCACATTGTGAGAAATAGTCATTCTAGGATGATCAATCACTAAAATTAGTTCAAACCAAGTCAAACCTAGCCTTTGACCAAATCAACACTTAACCTAAATGAAACTTAAACAAGCCAAAATCTATAAACCAAAATTGATTGAAACTAATGATCTAAACCAATCCATAATCAATGATTGAACATGATCAAGCCATCAATTGAGCCAGACCAAGCCAAATTGGCCACTTGACCCAAGTTGACCCAAATTGCCCTAAAAAGTCAAAATGAGTCAAATCTTGATCTAAGCCAAATTGATTACAACCAATGAGTCAAATTTATTCCAAATCACTTGTTGAACCTGACCAAAGCTTCAATTAGCCAACTAGACCCAACCTAGCCCAATTGACCATGAACCCAACTTGACCTAAAAGGTCAAATCAACTTGAAATCAAACCAAATCAAAATTGATTGAAACCAAAGCTTGCAATACATTTCAAATGATCAACTAAGCCTAAACCAACCCATGAACTAACCCAATTGGGTCAACTTGACCCATTTGACCTAAATGAACTCAAATGAACCAAAACCAAATATAAATCAACTTGAACCAAACCAATGATACCCATAGGCTCCAAATGGTTATTTTAACTTGACCTAACCCATGATTTGACCCAATTTGATCAATTGTCAACTTGACAAGTTGACCCATTTTGACCCAAATGGGTCAACTTGAACTAAATCATATCAAATCAACTCCAAATTCATTGAAAATTGTCACAACCCAATTCTGAATCATTTTAAATCTACCCAAATCAAAATCAAGGTGAAATGACCATTTTTCCTTGGGTCATAGGGTAACCTATGCCCAAATTCACTTGGAATTTAGCTAATTCTTTCTCATGACTACTTGACATCTTCCTAGTGGTCCATTTGGACACCAAGGGAGGTGGTGAACATGACTCAATGGGTTTGGGTCAGTCATGACCCAACCCAAGGCCAAACTGACCCCTCTAATGGGAATTCTCCACTTGGATCACCCCATACACCCACCTAGCACATCTACACTCCCTCTCCTCCACTCCTTTGCAAAAAAATGAAGCACATGGTGTCTCATAGCCTAATCAACCCAATCAATCCAAGCAATTGAAGGAAAATGACAAGTTGGCTCTCGATCATTTGATCCAAGTAGGGGAAGATATACTCCCCCTCATTCCAACATAAAGCACACACACTGAATTTGATTGAGCCCTTGAAACTAAAACCAAGCTTCTCCAAGCCTTGGCAAGCATTCCCAAGCTCATTTGAATTTCTCCTTCTCAATTTTCTTCAAAGCCAAATAAGGGAGGCCTAAGGAAATTCCAACTTACTCAATTCTCCACCAAACCTAAATTCACTTTGCAAGCACCATCAAGGGAGTTAGTCGAGTTCACCTAAAGTGTTTCCCAAGTCACCAAGCCACGGGAAGGGGGATTTCGATTAAAGCTGCAAGCCATTGAAGGGGAGCTTGGTCAATTGAGCAAAAATACTTCAAATCAAGACTTGAAACTCAACAGGGCTTCGTCTCTATTAGACGAAGCTACCTCCTCCATTGAAAGCACCGGTGATAGCCTCCGGTAAGGTATTGCTCAAAATCGATCCAAAATTAAAAAATTCTTCAGCTTTTGTGAAGGGAATTGTAATCCCATTAGATCCTAGTTGTTGGATGTTCTTCCCTACACCTCTTGATGGAGTGGCATAAATCCTAGCCTACTGAGCTTTGGTGAGCTCGGATCAAATCATGGAGGACATATAGCCTCTATCTCTCGCAGCTCATGTAGGGATGAATCATGGGCCATCCATCTCACGTGTTTTGGATGGATGTCCCTGATTAAATCTCGTTAGATCTCTAATTTAAATCCTTTAAAACCATGGGATTAATCGGCAGTCCGATCCTTGATCTGACGCCCGTGAGAAAGCGCCACCGCCAATACGAGCATGATATGGAAACAAATAACTAATCGTCACAATGGAAAGCATAATGCGCCGCCACAATGTCGATGGGTTTAGTTAATTAATCGGGCTATTTAATTATCCATTAATCATAAAAACTTTATAAAATCATAATTAAATGTATAAAAATTCAAAATATATAATTGAGAGCTCATTTTAAAGATATTTTAGAGGGGAATCAAATAAAATTATTTCTAATTGATTTTGAAGTGAATTTTCCTTAATTAAGGTTTAATTAAAAATTGAATAACCTTAATTACTCCCTAATTACTTCATTAATTAATTCCAAATTTCTCAGACATGTTTAGTGGGATGACTTCTACCTCCCTCAATTTTTTTAGAATTTATTAATGAGTTAATAATTAGTAATAGAATTTTAGTTTTGGGCTGTTTATTCCCAGATAAACAAGTGATTAATCCAGGATCTACCAAGTTAGTCTAATCAAACTTTGAAAATCAATTAATTAATTCTCTTTCAAAAGTTTGTAAGGAGGAAATCAATTCTGTATGAAGAAGGCTTATGAAAAGAAATCAAGCAATTTATAGCTTCTTTATGCTTAGGTGCATGATTGATTTAATTCCATGTTGTTGTATATCATATGTTGGCTCATAATTTTTAGGTTAATTATGTTAAAGTGGTGTAGGTAAGGGATAATTGATGGATTTAATTCACACCTTAACCTAAACAAAACATAAAATCAACCTAATTATTCTAAAAATTAAACTAAACTAATTCACACATGGGGGAAGTGGGTTAGGACCAACAAACTCTTTCTCACAAATCATTTTTCAAATCAAACTCAAAAATAAAAATCCCTTTGAAGAATTTTGATTCACTTTGAATAATCTTATCTTATATGATTGTCCTTAGGAATTAATTAGGGTGAATGAAGTCATATGATTACATCACTTTTTATCTTTCCAAGTATGCTAAATGTTGTTTTCCATTTGAAGTCATGCATTCATCACTTTTGAAAAATCAATTAAATAAAATGTTTCCTTTATGTCAAATTGCATGTTTTGGCTAAAGTTAAGAATATGAGTGGTTATTATCACTAATAAACTAAAAAAAAAGTACTTTCAAAATAAATATTATAAATGAGGTGATGCTACTTATAACCATTTATAAGCTTGCATGTGATTATAACATAAAATGTGTATTATGTGATTTTCCTCTCATCTCTTAACATGAATTTGAATAGGATTTGCAAAGTGTATAGTTCATTTGAAAAAAATATAACACTTGCTTAAATCTATTTCTATACACTTCAATGTTATGACTTAAGAAGTATCCTCTCATTACACATGTAAATTATACAACCAAAATCAAACATAAATCTTTTGCATGATTTTTCATCCATTTGCTTCTTTTTATACATACACATGTATTTAAGAAAAGTGGTATATTAGTATAGACAACCTAAGGTTGCGAGGCTTTAAGTAGCCCCACATTGGTCTTGTACCTTACACCCCTGGTGTAGAAAATAATGGCACCGTACTCACTTATGTATTTTGTACATGTGGATGTGTATTTGATTAATGGATAAAAGAGTCCCTCTTTTCTACTTAATAAAAACATGCATTAATGGAATATCCAAATTTTCTTAATCAACATCTCTTTGCATTCATCATTAAAGTGTGCTAAGATTTTCATTGTATGTATATATATGCTTAGGATTATTCATATGGATGATATACATGTTGGAAAGAAATAAATGATTGTGTGTTATGCGATAATTATTCACCTTAACTAATCTTAAGATGCCTTTCTTATTGAATAGGTTTATTTAGAGTAAATCTAAACTTAGGATTAATTAAAACACATAATAAAACATTCACTAAAGAAAACTCATTAATGAATCTACCTTAGAAATTACATAAGGTATGGATGAAAGAGAAGTTCTCCTCTCTTTTCTTCCCTTTACAACATTTAGTAACTAAATGTAGGTTCATTCAAACCAAATTAAAACATCAAATAAAATTAATAAATCAACTAAATCACTTAAAATGAAACTACCCTTCTAAATTGAATCTCTCACACTTAAAAAATTCCAACCTTAAAGCCTAGCTAAGACATGCCATATAAGCCTTAAATGGCACACACATTAGGCTAAGTCACTATTTCTAGTTCTATGTTAGGGTGATGCATGGTTTGATGCCTGATTTTATTTTATGATGTAATGTTTTAGACTGGATGTTAAGGTGTATGTGCGTAGACTGGATGGTAGGGTGATCTTAGCCTAATCATGTCTTCTTCAGGGGATTGTGTTTAAGGGGCACTGTAATAAAAATATAAATACTTTTGCTGTGCAGGTTGCTTATACCCCTAAGCTTGATCCAAATTAGGACATGTGTACTTGGTTACCCATGTGTGGAGTGCTAATTCCAAATTATTCCTATAACTATGTGGAATTGTGTGGTATGTCAGTTAATCTTGGTTTTGCAGGTTTATTAGATTTATCTTTTCCATTTTGATGTAATTTTTGTAATTAAGATTTGAATGAATGTTATGGGAGATTAGGATGAACATTAGTCATAAGACCAAGTCTTATGTACCATGTGAAGCCTCAGAGGAAACTACATCCCAACCAAACAAAAGAAAGAAAGAAGTGAAGAAAAGAAAGAAAGAAATGAAGAAATGATAAAAGAAGAATAAAGAATGAAGACCCCCATAACATGAATTCATTTTAATTATAATCATTCATTTGTAATCCGGGTTGTATAAGGGTAGAGCTTGGCTACCCATTTTTCTTTTCAAGTATGGCAGTAAAGCCCGACCACATCGGTCTTTTATTCTTTTGTGCTAACTTTATAAAATTGTTTGGTGTTTGTTCAGCTTGTGCATTATGAAGGCATGATTTTTCTACTTTCTTCATTGATTGATGAATGACCTGGATGCGATTAGGCTCTTAGGAAAAAAATAAATTTTCTATCAAATTAATCAACTCAAAATTAAAATTAAATAACTCATAACCTCACCTAAATTGTAGGATATAAATCAAGACAATAAAATATTTAACAACCCCTTAGTTGGATGTTGTATGTCTCACATCATGTATAAAAATTAACTTGCTTCACTCTTGCTAATGGAGGGCTTCCACATTTGTCAGAGAAAATGGCTTGACCTTTGAGAGCCATGGTGGATACACACCTCATTCTTTCTGATTTTGGTCCATAACCAATTTCTCATGCATTAGGCATATGAATCCCATAGCCTATGTCAAATAAAAATGTCCAAAGATAAAATAAAACTTAACAAAATTTGCATTAGATTAAGTCATTATTCATGCCACTCATGATCTAGTCTCTTAGGGAGTGTGTTTAAGAATTTAGTCTCCTTTCTAAATAAGTAATAGTAACTATATTACAAAGCACAAAGACTTACCTACATGTATTTAAAATTGTATGAGGAGTTAGTTGGCGGCCACCCCCAGGCGATTTTAAGTCCAACAATCAAACGGTTTATCCTCTCTTGTGGAGGTAAACCATATACCATTTCACCTTAGATTTAGGTCATGCCTAGGCCCTCACCAAAGCTCCCTAGATTTAGGATCTGAGGTCATTGTTTCTCTTTGCGGGCTACAAGCATAATTCCTAGCCTTTTAGGAATTTTCATGATATTTTGTTGTGGAATTGTAAGCCCTAGATTTGTAATAAAAATTCAACTTAAACATATAAATCACCTTAATTTCAAAAATATAAAGCCCAATCATATGATAGTTTGTGGTGCTTACTAGGTTTTCTAGTATCATGAGCATCTCCTACTCATCTCCTTTTGGTTCTGATAATAACTCCCTCCTTTTGACCAATCCCACTTGATTTTTCAAAAATAACCAATTTGTTGATAGTCCTATCTTTGAAATCTTTGGAGACAATGATCCTTTATCTTAATCGAGAGTATTCTTAAGAAATCTCACTCCTTAAGATATAGTTAACTATGGGGGCTCGCCTCCATAAGGAACTTAACGAACCTAGTGTAAAATAAATCTTACTTTACTTTTCCATATAAAGTAGAGGAAGAATCTCTAGTATATTTGAAGAGCCACTATCCTTAGGAGTCTTTATTAGGTGATTAGGTCTATTGTAGGATGGTGGCTTATGGCTCTCGAGATAGTATATCATTCCTCAATGTTGTACCCGATCACTCTAATAAGTACATCTGCAAATCTGCGTGGTGCCCAAATAGCATATTTTTGTTTTCATTTACTCAAAGATGAAAATAAAAAAACACCACAATTAAATAGAGCTTAATTTATTTTATGCATGTTGTTTTATGATGGAATTCTCATTTGACAATTTTGGGTATGTCAAATGGATTTCAAATGTATATTGATTTTCATGATTTTGGAAAAGGGAAACCTATTTAACAAATTTAGGTATGTTAAATAGAGTTCAATTTATTTTTAATTTCAAAAATGAAACTCTCAATTAAAAATTTGGGTATGTCAAATGAATTCAAATATGTTTTGATTTTGTGTGATTTTGAAAAGGGAACTCTATTTAAAAATATAGGTATGTTAAATAGAATTCAATTTGTTTTGAATTAAAAAAATTGAACTCTCATTTGACAAATTTGGGTAGGTCAAATGGAGTTTAAATGTGTTTTGGTTTTATGTTTGATGTTGCTTTTGAAAAGAGGGAACTCTCACTTAACAAATTTAGGTATGTTAAGTGAAGTTCAATGATATGTTGACTTTTTTTATTTTGTTTTAATTTTAAAAAGGGAACTACATTTAACAAATTTAGGTATGTTAAGCAGAGTTGGTTAATTTTTTGAATAATGTGTTTAAAATATTTTGAAGAACTCTCATTTAACAAATTTGGGTATGTAAAAGGAGTTGGTTGATTGATTGATTTCATTTTGAAAAATGTGCTTTTGAAAAATTCATTGAAAAGATTTTAATGATGCATATTTGATTTTGATTTTTGAAAAGGATCCTCATTTAACAAATTTAAGTATGTTAAATGAGGTTTGATTGTCTTTATTAATTGAAAAGAAATTTGAAAATATTATATTTTGCAAAATTTTATGTTATGTAAAGTGCATTCCAAAATAATTTTATTTAGAAAAAGTGCTTTTGGAAAATTTTGCAAAAGACTTTACTTGTTTGGTTTGAATTTTATTGAAATTTTCTTGAATATGGGATGAACCTTGCCTCACCAAGCTAGTGGTAAAGAAGTTTTAAATTTATTGTTTAGTCATCTCCTTTATTTAGTTAATTTATTTTTACCTATTTGGGGACCCAATAGGAGTTTTAAGACCTACATTGAGTGAGGCCCTAAAACCTAAAGGATGTTGGCTAGCTTTGCTTAAGATTGAAATAAGTTAAGTGCAAATAGAAAGAAAGATAGTCTTAGGCATATATAAATTATAAGTCCACTATCGATGTTTGGAGATAATAATTGTCTACTAAAGATTGAGAGAGGAACCATCCCTGGCGGAGTTGCTAGAAAAATTTATGGTATATTTTGGATGTGTAGGGGGACACCATGCAGATCATAGGGGGTACTTATTTAGGTGATCAGGTATGGCATTGAGGCATGATGTACTATCTCAAAAGATAGAGACATCACCCCTTGGTGTTTATTTTTAGATGTTATGGGGACACCACATAAATCGCATGGGGGTACTTATTGAAGTGATCAGGTACAATATTAAGGTATGATGTACTATCTTGAAATATAGAGGCATAACCCTTCAATAGACCAACTCACCTAATAAGGACTCCTAAGGCATGATGGTTCTTTGAATATACTAGAGAATTTCCCCTACTTTACATGGATGAATAAAGCAGGGTTTATATTAAATTGTGTTCTAAAGTTCCCTATGGAGGCAAGCCTCGCTAGTTAATTACATCCTAAGGAAGGTGTATTTCTTAGTAATACTCTTGATTAAAGTAGACAATTAGGGTATCCAAAGATTTCACGGTTAGACTATCAAAGGGTTGGTTGTATTTAGAAAATCAATTGGGAAAGTTCAAAGAGAAGACTTATTTTAGAAGCTAAAGAGAATGAGTTGAAAATGCTCATCAAACTAGAAGCAAAGTGAGCATTCCAATCTATTCTATAGTTGGGCTTTATATATTTGAAATTGAAGAGAATTATATGTTTGAGTTGAAATTTTATTAGATTTCTAGGGCTTATAATCCAACAACACAAGATTGTAAAAATGTCTAAAAGGTGAGAATTTATGTTTATAGCCCGAAGGAAATAGCAACCTCGGATCCTAAATCTAGGGAGCTTTAGCATAAGATAAAGCACAACCTAAATCAAAGCAAGATGAGCATAAGGTTTACCTCCATAAGAGAGGATAAACTACCCGATTGCTGGGCTTATAATCACCTAGAGTGGCCGGTAGATAACTCCTAAGATTTTAAAACCATGTAGTCTGATCTTATGAAATTGCAAGATAGTTGGGCTATTATTAATTTAGAAAGAGACTAAAGTCCTTAAACCTACTCCTAAGAGACTAGAGCAAGAGTGACATGAATAATAACTTAATATAATGCAAAATCTTTTCAAATTTTATTTCAATTTTGACACTTCATTTTGACAAAGGATTTATGATTTTGATACCTATATGCATGATAAAAGTAGATTATTGGCTAAATCGGCAAGAAGGGGTGTTTTCCACCATAGGGATGCCCTCATGGGTCAAGTATTCTTATATCGTACAAAGATGAAAATCCCCTATTTTCAAGAATGAAATAATATGATATGCATGCTATAAAATATTCAACCATTCAAATAAGGGGTTCCTAAATCTTTTAATTATCTTATTTAATGCCTAGGCTTTATGGTAAGGTTATGAATTATTTGAAATTTAGTTATGAGATGTAGTTGGGTAGAAAATTTATATTATTCTAAGAGCCTAATCGCATCCAGGCCACACATTAAAGCATCAATCATAAGAAATTATGAAAATCATGTTATTTCTAATGCACAATTTAAACATAACATCAAACAATTTTATAGCTACCATAAAAGAATAACATGCCAGTGCAATCAGGTGCCACCGTACAACCGAAAAGAAAAGATGGGTAGCTGATCTCTACCCTTATACAACTTGAAATATGAAAGAATAATTACAATTTTATTAAATGCTATAAAGGTCTTCTTTCCTAAATTTCTTCATCTTTGTCTTCCTTCTTCTTTGATTTGGATGTGCTTACTTCAAAGGCATAATAGAGCCTCCCAAGATAAAGCCTTCTAGCCACTGCTCATCCTAATCCCCCATAGCACTAATCCTAATTCCTAATGCAAAATTATATTGAAAGTAAGAAAAGTAAATCTAACTACACTTACAAAACATAGGTTAATTAAACATACATACATTTCCAAGCAGTTATTTTTATAATTTGGACTTAGCACCCTGAACATGGGTAACCAAGCCCACCTATCCACACCTGCATTATGCTTATGGGTTTAAGAAACCAACAAAGAGAGAATTTACATTTATTTTTAAGCATCCTCTTTAACATAATCCTCTATAGAAAATGTGATTAGGCTAAGAACGACCTAACATCCAATCTATGAAATATACACCCTAACATCCAATATAAAATAATACATCATAAACAACATGTACATCACACCATGCACCATCCTAGATTAAAACTAAAAGTGGTGACTTAATTCTAATGTGTGTTTTAAGGCTTGTGTGGTATGCTTAACTATGAATTACAGTTATAGTTTTTTAAGTGTAGAATGATTCAATCTAACATAAAGGGTTAATTTCATTTTAAATTATTTAATTTATTTGATAATTTTTAATTTGTGTTTTCTTTTATTTCATATGATTACACTTAACAAATAAGTGTTGTAAAGAGAAGGAAAGAGGATTACCTTTTTTCATCCCTACCTTAAGCCACTTTAAAGTACATTAATTTGATTTAGTTCTCTTTAGTGAATAGTTTATTACAAATTTTAAAAATAATCCTATATTTAGGTTCACTTTAAATACTCCTATTCAATATGAAAGTCATATTAAGATTAACTTGATTGAACTACTACCACATGACATATATTAAATCATTCCTTTCCATCATATATAACATGCATATGATTTTATCCTAAGTGTATCTATATATGCAACATGTTTTAACATACTTAAATGATGAACATATGTGTATGTGAAGTTTATATCATTTTGTATGATTGAATTATTTAATCATATTAATTTAAAGCTCTATCTAAATTATTACACAAAAATACATAATGATGAAATTAAATAGGTATGTGTCATTATTAACCAGGAAAGTGAGATAATCAAATGATCTTCTTGAGGCTAACTAAAGTTTTGTATTCTCGAGATATCCAAACTATATCATTTGTATTTAGACATATGTAAATTTGTATGCATGAATGTAAGAAAAAAAGCTCCAAATCTCATGACCAAGTAATTCAATCACTTAGTCAATTATGAATGTATGTATCCTTGATAAAAGAAAAGGGGCTCTAATTCCATAATTAAACACACACACACATGTATAACAAACATAAGCTAGTACATGTCATTATTAACCAGGGAAGTGATGTAATCAAATGACCTCCTTGGGGCTACTTAAAGTCTCATATTCTCGAGATGTCCAGACTAAATACTTACTTTTCTCAAATACATATGGATGTATACCTAAAGGAAGGAAAACCATGCAAATGTTGTATTTTTATTTGATTGAAACATTTATGCATATGGAGTAAAGTTCTATCCACATTCTATTATAGGAACACATATAAAAGAAATCAAATAAGTATATGTCACTGTTAACTAGTAAAGTGACAATCAAATGACCTCTTGGGGTTAACTAAAGCCTCGTGTTCTCGGATGTCTGGACTATATACTTATTAACATTCAAAAACATGTAAAACTACATATGAATTAAGGAAAAGAAAGCTTTACTTCACATGTCTAAGCTATAAGCACATGCGAACATATATATATGTTTGTTGACCTCACTTTTGGAGTGAGCTTTCAACTTCTCCATCCTAGACATAAGGACTCCTCAAAACACTAAGAGTTCCTTAGTCTTTAGACACTTTTAGTGGTTAGGTGAACACTTAACAACCCAGAGACTTAGAAGAGTTAGCCATGGAATAGGTTATGCCTAGGGGTATTAGGAAGATTTTCCTAGCCAATAGCTTAAACCCAATCCTTGCTTCCTTCTTTCAAATCAAACTTCAAATTCAAATCTCAAATCAATTCCAACTCAATTAAGACATAAGACCTCACTTTTGGTAGTGAGCTTTAAACTTCTACATCCTATACATAAGGACTCCTCTAAACTCTAAGAGTTCTTTAGTCTTAAGACACTTTTAGTGATTAGGTGAACACTTAACCTAACCCTCGAGACTTAAAAGAATTAGCCATAGGAATAGGTTATGCCTTAGGGGTATTAGTAAGATTTTCCTACCATATAGCTTAAACCCAAACCTTGCTTACTTCTTTCAAACCAAACTTTAAATTCAAATCTCCAATGGTTCCAACTCAATTAATTTTTTCAAATCATGAATCAATTTGAAATCAAATCATTGAAACCCATGATCAATTCCAAATCCAAAATTTTGTCGAAGCCCTTTTGATTTTATCTTATGGACTAAGCTCAAATCAAATCCAAATCACTACAAACTCAAAATATTTTCTCATAACCCATTTATATTCTCATTTATATTCATAAATATAAATGAAATATATATTCAAATAACCAAAACTAAATTCAAAACCAAGCCCAAATCCAACTTAAATCCAAATTATACTCTTTCAAGTCAAATCCTTGAACTTAGCCAAACCATTCTCAAATCAATCCAAATCCTTGGATTTTCTCTTGAAAAAATCATTCCTTCAATCACATGCCCAAATATAAACATAAACTACAATCATTAAACAAAAATCAAATTAACCCAATTCAAACCCAGGTTCATTCTTTGAACTTGAAATTATCAAATGAACCAAAACTCATTTGACTCCAAATCACTTGTAATTGGATTTATATTTCAATCATAAGTCCATGTGTGAGTTCAACCAAACTTGAATCAAGCCTTGATCAAGACAATTGACCCATTTGGGCTCACTTGACCCAAAGTGACCTAAAGCACCTTTTTGAGCTAAATTCTAATCCAACCCAAATTGGATTGAACTAAGCCCATCTAAGTCTCACATCATGATCAAAAATTCATCATGGGGTGATCAACCACCTTGAATTGGGTCAAACCAAGTCAAACCTATCCTTTGACCAAGTCAACACTTAGCCCAAATCTTAATTAAGCCATTTGACCTAAGTTGACCCAAATTGGCCTAAAAGTGGTAAAATGGGTCAAATCATGATTTGATCCAAATTAATTGCAACCAATGACTCAAGTTCATTCCAAATAACTAATTGAACTTGACCAAAGCCATAATTTAGCCTAAGTTGACTAAATTGGTTAACTTGACCCAACCTAGCCTAAATTGACCTAAAAGGTCAAATTGGCCAAAATTCAAATTAATTCTAAGTTAAACCAAACCAAAGCCTACAATCACTTTCAATTAATCAATTGAACTTGACTCAATACCTAACTCAACCTAATTTAGTTAAATTAGTCAAATTGGTCAACTTGAATAATTTGACCCTTTTGAACCTAAGTGAGTCAAACCCAAACCAACATAACCAAAATGAAACCCATTTGACTGTCCAAAATTATTTGAAAATGATAATTGAACATAATCCAATTCCCCATTGGATATAATTTGGTCATATGGGTCATTTGACCCAATTAAATTCAAACATAACCCATTAACCCTAACTTGGGTCAAATGGGTTTAAGCCAAAATAAAATTTGAAATGAGTTAACTTAGTGCAATTCAAATTGTCAAAATTAACCATATTAAAGATGAAATATCACTTAATTAAGTCAATCAAGTCATTTCACTTAACCAAAAATCCAAATCAAAATATATAAAGCCAAATGGATCAACATACCCAATGCACTTTAAAAATAAAAAATTAATAATTTCTAACACATGGAGAATTATTAATGATTAAGCACATAAACATTAAACACTAAATTGAACATTAATCAAAGGATTAAATTATGCTAAAAACAATTATCCAAGGGTTAGTCAAATGCACTAATTCCAACCAAATCACATGGGATGGGGATAAGGCTTCCTTAAACCTTTCTAATGAAGGTTAACATCCCTAATCAAACCATTTAAACTTCTCTTGCTTTATCACACTAAATTCCAAATGGTTAAATGAGGAGGGAAGGGGAGAAAGTCAAAGGTATCTTCTCATTTGCTAAGCCCATTCCTTATCACCCACTAGGGAGAAGGCTACCTTTAAGTGAAGGCAGCAAAGCTAGCTAAGTTCCATGCTTTTCATTCCCCCCTCCATTTAAGAAAAATGTAATTAAAAAGGCAAGAGGTGGTTAGCCAAAGGAGAAATTCACATACACTTCTCCTCAAGACAAATTAAAGCTTCCATCACCTTCACCATCAAAAACCAAAGCAAAATGAACCCTCCCCCATTCCTAGAGCTTCCCGCAAGGGGGAGAACCACTAAAACCAAAAAAGGAGAGCCAAGGCTTGGTCTACGGAGCAATTCACAAGGAGGGAGCTTGATTCCTTTGTCAAGCAAGCTCATTCAAGGTTTTAAAGCTATTGGAGTTGAAACTAAAGCCAAACGAGCAAGGGATCAAAGTATGCCATTAACACCCCCTCTCTTTCCTTTGAAGCTTTCGACATTGGTCAAATATGTAGGAAACTTGATCTCAAGTGAGATCATGCCGTATAGATTGATCAGATTTCATTTAGTAAGCATTTTGCAATTAAAATTGACTAATTTCGTTGCCTAGATCAAAATATTTAGCAAAACAAAATGGACGGATCTCGGCTCCCGCAGAGTTCGGAGGAGATAAAATCGGGACCATCCGATCCTTTTAGAAGGAACAAACAATCCAAATCTAGGAAGATTGGTTCAATTTTCACTCTTAGAACGGTCGATCGAAACATCGATCTTGACGGACGGTCGATCGTTTGCATAACCATGTAATGACGCGATGCTACGTATTCCACATGAACCATCATGCCATGTGGCACGATGCCATGCGATGATGTCGGCCGATACGCCACTTAAAATTGGTTAAAAAATGTTATCTAACGGTGTAAAAACCATTACAAATAACATAAACTTCTAAAATTACTAGGAAATTAAAGAAAAATTAGAAAATGCAAATGAGGGCTCTATGGATTCGTCTATATGAGAGGAATCCACAAAAATTAAAATTCTCAATTTTTATTGGGTATTTTCCCCTTAATTTGGGTTTAATTGAAATACATTAAACCTTAGTCTCAAACCATTAAGCCAATTAAAATGAAAATTTGGGGAAATGAAATTAATCCTAAAACACACCCCAAGAAATTTTTTTAGGATTTAATTCACTGAATTCAATGGAATTTATAATTTCATATGCTTAATTAAAAATTAATTAAATTAATTAATTTTTAATGAAATAATTAGGGAAATTAAATCAAAAAACCTTAAATCAACTTGATAAACTTTAGTGAACACTAAAACACCTCTAAAACTCAATTAAGTTAAGAATAATCTATGAACAAACTTAAGTAAAAAAAATACTAAATCATATTAATGAACTTAAACCTTAAGCTTACAAATCCATAATTAAATAACTTAAATTAAAACAAATGATTAATGAACCTTAACACTTGTAATTAATCTAATCTAAGAATAAATATAAACCTTAACCTAAGCACATTAGGTTAACATAAGCTGAATTAAATCAACCAATAACTTAATCTAAAAAGATTACATTAACCAAATAAACAAAACAAATGAATTTAAGTAAATTAATCCAAATGAAATTATACATAATCAATATAATATTATGTTAAGATTTAAACCAAATCAACATTACTTTAAGATTTGAAATTAATAAACATATGATTAGGTTCCAAACAAAATTAATTAATAAATAACTTAAGCTTAAGCTAAATCAAATGAAAATCTAATTAAACCTTAGGACAAAATGAACTCATAATCAAGCTAATTAAATCAAACATAAGTAAAAAAGAATAAAATAATTCAACTTAAATGAAATAAAAAAAATAACATAAAAATTGAATAAACACAAATGAAAAAAATATAATAACATACATAAGAATTAATGAACTTAATACAACAATTTGAATTAAGATAAATCAATAAAACATAAGTCAAACCTTAACTCAAACATTTTCAAGTAAACATAAATCAAATTAAATGAAATTAACATAACTAAACTTAATGCAAAGTTAAAACAAAAGTCAAATAAAAGAAATGAACTAACCTAAACAAAATAAAGCTAACATAAATTAAATTGAATCAATCAAAATAAAAATGAACCAACCAAAATGAAATAAAACCAACATAAAATAAATTAAACAAGTCAAAGTAAACATGAAACAACTTAAAGAAACAAAATGAAACAATTTGAACTAAAACTTTAATTAAACTCTAAGCTAATAAAATAATAACTAAAATAAATGAAATAAAACATCATTAAAGAAAAGAAAATGTCAAATACCTTAAGTTAAATAACTTAAAGGTTAATAAAAAAGTTAAGAATAATTCAACTTTAACTTTGTAAACTCATTAAGGATAATTGGAATCAAATCAATTAAAGCAAAACAAAGTCAACATAAACCTAAATAAAAGTAAACCAAATCAAATGAAATAAAATGAATCATATCGAGCGAACAAACTAAATGAATCAAATCCAACTTAACTAAAGAAAATAAAAGAAATATCAAAACCAATCCAAACATAAGTGACATAAAAAAAGATTAATTAAGATACTTAAGGATCTTAATTAGACTTTTGGAAACTCCATTAGGATTTAGGATGTGGAATAAAATGAGTTTCACTTAAAAATGAAATCCATTATATTTCTAATTTTTGAAAACCTAAATGCTACTTTAACCAAATAAAATGAACATAAAAATGAGAATTAACTCACTAAACCATTTGAATTGAAATCAACCAAAGGCAAACATTTAAACAAATTCAAACTTCATATAAAAACTTGAACTTAAAGGAGCCTAGCAAAGCCTAACCACACAAACCTCTCCTTTCACACATTACAATACTAGGTCACCGACCCTAGAACTAGGTTAGGTTGATGTGCTATGATGTATTGTGTTGTGTTTTATTTTGTAATATAATGTTTTAGACTGGATGTTAGGGTGCATGTGTGTAGTTTGGATGTTAGGCTGTTATTAGCCAATCATATTTTCTGCAAGGGGTTGTGCTTAAGGGGCATTGTAATAAAAATATAAATGCTTTTGCTATACTGGTTGCTTATATCCCTAAGCATAACCCAAATTAGTACAGGTGGACTTGGTTACCCATGTGCAGGGTGTTAAGTCCAAACTATTCATATAACTACTTGGGTTGTATGGTGTGTTTAGCTAACACTTATTTTACTGGTGTAGTTAGATTTACTTTCCTTTTTAATGTAATTTTGCATTAGGAGTTATGATTAGTGTTATGAGAGATTAAGATGAACGGTGGATAGAAGGTTTTATCTTGGGAGGCCCCCGTGATGCCTTTGAAGCAAGCACATTCACATCATGTCAAAAAGAAGAAAGAAATGAAGAATGGAGAATGAAGACCCCCATAATATGAATTCCTTCTAAATTATAATTATTCAGCTATAATCCAGGTTATATAAGGGTACAACTCGACGACCCATTTTCCTTTTTAGGTTTGTGCGGTGGAGCCCAACCACATCAGCCTCTTATTCTTTTGCACTAATTTTATAAATTGATTGATATTTTGTTTATAATTGCGCAATTAGGATGGCAAGATTTTTTAGCTTCTTAATTGCTTGATGGTTGTTGAATGACTTGGATGCGATTAGATTCTTAGGGAAAAATAAATTTTCTATCTAATTAATCAACTCATAACCTCACCTAAAGCCTAGAACATAAATCAAGATAATAAAAGATTTAGCAACACCTTAGCTAGATGTTGTATGTCTCACATCAAGCATAAAAATTATATTGCTTCACTCTTGCTAATGGAGGGCTTCCACCTTTTCTAGAGAAAATGGCTTGACCTTTGAGAGCCATGGTGGAAACACACATTCTTCTTTTTGATTTTGTCCCCTAACCAATTTCGCATGCATTAGGCATATAAAATCCCATAGCCTGTGTCAAATAAAAATGTAAAAAAATGGAAATAAAACTTAAGAAAATTTGCATTAGATTAAGTCATTTATTCATGCCCTTCATGATCTAGTCTTTAGGGAGTGTGTTTAAGGGCTTAGTCTCCTTTCTAATTAAACAACATCCTAGCTATCTTGCAAAGCATAAAGACTTTCCTACATGTATTTAAAATCATAGGAGGAGTTAGTTGGCAGCCACCCCCAGACAATTGTAAGTCCAATAATTGTGTGGCTTATCGTCTCTTGCGGAGGTAAACCATATACCCATTTTTACCTTAAATTTAGGTTGTGCCTTGGCCCTCGCCAAGGCTCCCTAGATTTAGGATCCAAGGTTGTTGTTTCCCCTTTATAGGCTATAAGCATATATCCTCATCTCTTAGGCATTTTTATGATCTTGTGTTGTGGAATTGTAAGCTCTAGATTTCTAATAAAAATTCAACTCAAAATAATTAACTCTCTTTAAATTTCAAAAATATAAAGCTCAACCACAAGATATTTTGGAATGCTTACTTAGTTTCCTAGTATCATGAGCATTCCCCTACTCATCTCCTTTTGATTTTGATAATAACTCCTTTTTGATCAATCCCACTTGATTTTTCAAAAATAACTATTTTGTTGATAGTCCTATCTTTGAAATCTTAGGAGACAATGATCATTTACCTTAATCAAGAGTATTCTTAAGGAATCTCATTCCTTAAGATGTAATTAACTATGAGAGCTTGCCTCCATAGGGAACTTAACAAACCCGATTTAAAATAAACCCTACTTTACTTTTTCATGTAAAGTAGGGGAAGAATCTTTGGTACATCAAAAGACCCATTATCCTTAGGAGTCCTTATTAGTTGATTAGGTCCATTATAGGATGATGACTTCTATCTTTGGAGATAGTACATCATTCCTTAATGTCATACCCGATCACCCTAATAAGTACATCTATGGATCTACGTGGTGTCCAACTAGTGTATTTTATTTTCATTTATTTTTAAGATTGATGAAGATAAACATATTCACCACAGATTTTTCTGGAAACTCTGCTGGGGATGGTTCATCTCTCCATCTCAAGTAGATAATTATTATCTCCAAGCATTGATAGTGGACTTATATTTTATATAAGCCCAAGACTATCTTTCTTTTCATTGGCACTTAGCTTATTTAAGCAAAGCTAGCTAACATCCTTTAGGTTTTAGGACCTCACTCAGTATAGGTCTTAAAATCCCTATTGGGTCCCCCAATATGCAAAGATAAATTAACTAAAGAAAGGAAAATTAATAAAACATAAAATTTTGAACTGCTTACCACTAGCTTGGTGAAGTAAGGTTCATCTCATGCTTAACAAAATTTTAATAAAATCCAAAGTAAAATAAAAACATCTTTTACAAAAATTTTCAAAAGTCTTTTCAAAATAAAAATCATATGAATCCCATTTGACATAATCCAATTTGTTAAATGGAGATTCTCTCTTTAAAATCAAAATTAAACAAAGACAAAAATCATTTCTCCAAAAATTTTTAAATCCCTTTCAAAATAAAATCAATTGAACCCCACTTCGCATACTCAAATTTGTAAAGTGAAGGTTCATTTTCAAAATCAAAATTAAATCAAATAAAACCTATTATTCAAAAATAAATGTAAAAACCCTTTTTTTTAAACAAAATTAACCAATTTCATTTAACATACCTAAATTTGTTAAATGATGATTCTCTTTCAAAATAAAAAAATAAATAATAATAATTCTAAATTTTTGAACCTACCATCATTTGAAAAGTAAGGTTCCAAAATTTCTTAAGTCACAGTCAAAGAGTTCTAAACCTATAGTCATATCAACATTTGACTAGTGAGGTTCCAAAGAAATTCTTTTCAAAATCTCTCCAAATCAAGATCTAATTATTCGAACCCCTTTATCATATTCAAATTTGATGAGTGTGGGTCCAAATTCTTTAAATCTATCAAGAATTTCTGAATCAAATTTGACATAGAGCTTGAAAACCTTAAGATGACTTATGATAATGCAGTATTCACTATTATTGGTCATAAGTTATGGTTAATAAAAACTTTTATGATGGAATTCAATTTAAAACCAAGATGTGGATTTTCACCCTAAAGGAGAAAGACCATAGAGATTTCTTCATCGCCAAAATGAAGTTAACAAGGATTTTGAGTATATCTTATATATTTTAGATAAGTATGACTCAAAAGACTTGAATTCAAATTCCCAAAAGTAGACAACTCTCAAAATAATGATTGTAATCCATAAAGCAGCAGTACCGATGGACTTGATGTCTTTAATGATTCCAACTCGGGTAGAGATACCCCCATTCTAAGATTTCATGGTGTCACTATCGACAAAGAGTTATAATCATCAAATTTTAAGGATCTAATGGAAACAATTTTGGGCACCAAAAAGAGTAGGTAGACATCAATTCTACCTCTCTTTCAAGATACCACAGAAGTCAATTGTTGCAGTGGCAGGGTCCTACCCCTTTGATCAACACCATAGGAAGAAGCAAACCAGTTGTTGGAAATAATCAAATTTTAAATCCTTCTTAAGATACACCTCACAATCCAAAATAAGGGGATCAAATTATTCTGAAGGTTAATTTTAAGGTCCTAAAATATCTTGGGAGGTTACCACTGAGCTAAGTAAAAAGTGCACTCTTACATTCTCTAAAGAGATAGAAAAGTATTTGATTCTTCCTTGCTCAATTAGCGGCAGGAAACCTCCTCAAGTCATATTTAACATTAAATATCATATGGAAAAGAAATACAAGCAATCTCCTCTAGAGAACACAATATAAAAAAAGACTCAAAAAATAAAAGCAAAAAAAAAAAGAGAAAAAGAAAAAGGGGAAAAGTAAAGCACCAATAATACACATTGATTTAGAATCCAAAAGATAAATCATGTGTATGAGGTGTAAATTCAAGAAAAGAGAGAGAAAAGAATATATGAAATAAATTTTGACAAGCCTCTGGAGTTAGATGGCAAAAATAAAAAAATGTTCTAAAAGGATGATTCATGTATGATATGATTAGAAACTTAGTAAGTATGCGAGCTCATTGACTCCAATTCTACTATCTCATGATATTATTATAGGATTGAAAGTTAAGAATTGCTCCTAACCTCTAGCAAAAAATATATTATGAGATTTCAAATTTTGCACTTCATATCTCTTTCTTAAAGCTTGAAAGAGGATTTAATAGTTATAGATAGACCTTCAAATGAAGTAATAAAATCATCTTTTCCTAATCTGCCTACTTTGCTCAAAGAATTTTGAAGACTTCCAAGAAGAGAATGCACTCCTTGAAGTTTCAAGAAATTAACCTTAGAAGATAAAGAGAGTCCACCCACCCTGCCAACATCCATATATGATAAGTTAGAAGGAAAATGCCAATGACTTGGTTAGGTTACTTTTGTAGTTTAAAGACTACTTTACCTATGACCATTATAAAGTGCCAAATACATCTCCAAAGGTAGTAGTCTATAAACTTATAATTGAACCTACTAATATTCCTATTTTTGAAAATTTTGATGCGAAGAAGAGGATTAAAGTTTGAAGTTAATCTTATTGAAGAAGAAAGATACTACCATGATTTCCCAACATTATTCCCAATCAAAAAGAAGAACATTCAAATCCGCACATTTGTTAATTTTGAAGATCTAAGATGCCTCTTTGCATGCAGTCTCCTCATTCAAGGATGGGTCAAATGATGCCAGAGGATGAGAGGTCGTTTGCATTTATAATTTCTATCAGAATTTACTGCTATAAGATCATGCCTTTTAGCCTTAAAAATACTGACATCACATACCAGCTGACCATGACTCGAATCTTTGATGAACTCATTCATCACCAAGTCGAATGCTATATTGACGATCTTGTGGTCAAAAGTAAAGAAAAGAAAGACCATCTTTACGATATGAGTAGTTATCTTTGATTAATTATGATATTACAACCTAAAGATGATTCTCCTAAAGTATACAATTAGGAAGGCTTTAGAGAAGTTTCTAGGGCTTGTAAAGCATCATGGGATAACAAAAATTGATCTAAAAGAGATTAAAGTGATATTAAAGATGCAACCCAAAAAAAATGAAAAGAAAGAAAAAAAGGAGGGGCTCAACACAATTAAAATTATTTCAAGGAAGGTTGTCATTTCTAAGATACTTAATCATCTTTTTGGTAGGTGTCAATCATTCACTACTTTGACAAAAAAAGTAGATCAAGTTCTAAAGAATGATAAGTTTTAATACTCATTCAAAAGCATAAGGTAATATTTTATGACACCTCTATGCACCTTTGGCCACTAGTTTAAGGCTACTCCATTTAGGATACAACTCTTCTTATTAAAATTTATCATAAATAATCAAATTACAAAACTCTATGCATCGATTGAAAAGCTTGAAGGTCTTGCAAAAAAAAGAGAGACCTCAATTAGCTTTGAATATAGATGGTTTAAATTCTTTCAAAATTAGTCTATCTTGAAACTCTCTAAATCAAGATTTTGCTTTTAATCATTAAAATACCTACTTTGGTGCTTCGAAGGATGGAAAGTAGTTTAAACCACTATGATAGGAGAGTGTCTTGTATTTTTATGTCAACAAACACTACTTTAAAAGTCATTACACTTAAAATCAAATTCAAATTTGGAGAATAATTCAAGTAGTTGGAATGAAGAATTTCTTTCATTCAAATGCAAATTATAGCATAATACTTAAGAAGCCTTTTTGAATTTCTTTCACTATGGATGATCAATTACCTTTACTGGGTCTCAAGGATTTTGGAGAAAGAACACTACTCTTAGTTATTCTTGTTCCATTTGCACACACTAAAGAAAGTTTAAAAAAAAATCAATCAATTCCTTAATGAAGTTATATTTTCACATTTACATTGATTGAGTTTCAAAAAAAAAATAAATAAAATAAAATAAATCAATCTATAATCACCCTTCAAAATTCCTCATCAATCTAAACATTCCTTCAAACTTACATCAACAACATAATATTTATCTCTAGTGTTATTAAGATAGGTGTAAGAGAACCCAAGAGGCATACTATTTTGACTAGCACAACTAAGTTAGGTGTAAGAGAACCAAAGAAACATTCTTTCTTGGAGGA
The DNA here is from genome assembly GCA_021442155.1 of Cymbidium sinense. Classification (NCBI taxonomy): domain Eukaryota; kingdom Viridiplantae; phylum Streptophyta; class Magnoliopsida; order Asparagales; family Orchidaceae; genus Cymbidium; species Cymbidium sinense. The sequence continues at coordinate 10,070,925 of CM038217.1, forward strand.
GTCACGTTCCTATGTGGTTAGGGTAGGTGTAAGAGAACCCAAGCAGCATCCTATTCCTTCTTTCACAACATAAAATACATTCAATCCTCCAGTGCTATTAAGATAGGTGTAAGAGAACCCAAGAGGCATCCTATTTCAACCAGCGTAACTAAGTTAGGTGTAAGAGAACCCAAGTGACATCCTTTCTTGATGGAGTCACATATACAGGTGTAAGAGAACTGATATTATTCCTTCTTTCACAACACAAACTACATTCAATCCTCCAAAGGGATAGGTGTAAGAGAACCCAAGAGGCATCCTATCACTGCTGGGAACTGTTAAGAGAACCCAAGTTTACATCCTTTCTTAGTGAGTCAGTCATGTGCATAGAATAGGTGTAAGAGAACCCAAGAGGCATCCTACCCCTTCACAACACAAATAAACACATATCCTTAATCTTGAGCTACTTTGATGTGGGAGCCCCTGGTGGCACTCCACTCATTATTGCTCTAAGTGTATATACACTCCAAGTATGTCACCCAGGTCACTTGTCTGAGGATGTGAGTCCCGTGCTTTGACCACTATAAACAAATGAGCCCTTATTAGTCCAGTCTTGTAATACTGACAATACGATTGACTTTATTTAAAGGATATAAGCACACATGATTTCTTCTTGAACCATCATGCACTAACTAAGTCTGGTTTTGAGGTTTAGGTAAGTCCCAATGGCTCCATTCTGTTGACTACTTAAGACTAGTCCCACACAGACTTCCAGTGGATAATCGTCGAGCCAAAGATAAACTATTTCGACAATCAATTCCACCTTTGGAAGATATAAACCTACATGCCTTCTTCCTTGACTGATTGTTGCAAACCAACGAGCACCTTAGGTTCATTGGTTATCACCATGCTGATGGTGACCCACCCAGTGGATACACCACCTTTGGCAGATCTGAGTCCCTGTGCTTTCTCCTTGAGTTGGGCCACCGAATACCTATATGCTTTCTTTTAGTTTTAGATAAATCCCCTAGTGGCACCTCCCTTGTGGGCACTCTATTTGGATCATGTCCTTAGCGACCCCATTTAGATAATACCCGGGTTACTCTTGGATTGGACCATCCTTTGTTTGGAGAATTTGCATTTTCTCCTTGGTCCAATATGGGATGATATAAGCTCCTTCTCAGTGTGGTCTCTCACAAACCAACACGGTCCATGCATAAAATAAACAAAATATATGTCTTAGCTTGTGGATTAGGAATTCAAGCCCTCAGTGGCCCATTTCCCAAGCAAAATCCTATCTTTAGGGCAGTGTGAGCAAAACTCCCTATAGGAATTGCCTGACTATACTTGAGTTAAGATAGATCCCTGGGTCGGTACTCTCTCTATAGTCGCCCATGGGTTGGGTTCAATCTATTTTTTCATAAATATATTGCACTAACAATCATTTTTCTTTGAAAGATGTAAGTTTACAACACATTCTTTCTAGCATGATTATTGCAAAGGTGGAGGTTCGCATGTGACCTTGCTAATATGTCACTTCAGTGGGTTTTCATTCAAGAAAGATGTGAGTCCTCATGCTTTCTTCCCTGAATTAGTCACTAAAGTGAAAGGCACCCCTTCGGTTGGATAGTTCTCCCCTCAGTCAGAAATCTACTCCATTTGGTTCGATAAATCTAAAGGAGATCAAGGCATGGCCCCACAGTCATCCATCCTGGCCATAGATCCATCAAATATAATTAAAATTGAAATTAATTTTGACTATTTTGAGTTGATTTAAATCCCCCAACATTCACTCAGAGTACTAAGGTTGGGTTCGACCGTTGCACCAATCACCCCTAATCCCTACTAGGATATGTCTACTACGCTTTCTTCAGTACAATTGCTTTGCGAAGGCAACCCTTTAGTTGGATAGCCTTGCCATGTGATTGGTAGATTATCCCTTTGGACTAATAAATTTGAAGTAGGCCAAGACCAACATGACCCCTACTTAGTGCGGTCCATCGCAAATCGATAGGGTCCATCTAAAAATTCAAAATTTAAAATTTGAAACAAAATCAACCAACCTCCCCCAATGGAGTCAAATTAAACAATCAAATCAATCAGCTTCTCGTCAGCGAGATGCAAAATCAAACCTCCCCTAGTAGAGTCAAACCAAACAAATCAAATTAATCATCTTCTCCTCAGTGTGATGCAAATCTTTCCAATCTCTCTGGAGTCAATTTAATCAACCCAACCGTTCTCTTTTGGAAGGTTCACATCTTTTATCCCGTTTCCTCTCATCCTCCAGTGCATGACTTGAACCTACTTCCCTAGTGGAAGGTTCACATACTCAATCCCTAGTGGATTCCCCCTTTGCTCTCTTATGTTTCTAACATAAGTAAAGTTGCATTGCATTAAGATTTTGATTCCTTCTACACTTTGAGTTTAGGATTAGATTATTTCTGTTAGTGCTTGTGATCGTTTGACATTGTTGATAGTCTCGGTCAATACCAATACGTGTGGTATGCTTTGTTAGTCACCCCATACATATTGGGCACCCTTTGTTGACCTCACTTTTGGAGTGAGCTTTCAACTTCTCCATCCTAGACATAAGGACTCCTCCAAACACTAAGAGTTCCTTAGTCTTAAGACACTTCTAGTGATTAGGTGAACCTAACCTAACCAAGAGACTTAGAAGAGTTAGCCATAGAGTAGTATTAGAAAGATTTACCTACCTTATAACTTAAACCCAATCTTTGCTTCTTTCTTTAAAACCAAACTTTATATTCAAATCTCAAATCAATTCCAACTCAATTAATTTTCTTAAATCATGAATTAATTCCAAATCAAATAATTGAAACCTATGATCAATTCCAAATCCAAAATCTTGCTTAAGCCCTTTTGATTTCACTTAGCTCTCAAATCCAAATCCAATCACTCCAAACTCAAAATATTTTATAACCTATTTATATTCTCATTTTCAAATATAAATGCAATATAAATATAAATCAAAACTAAATTCAAAACTCAAGTCAAAATCTAACTTAAATCCAACTTATACTCTTTCAAGTCAAATCCTTGAACTTAACAAAATCATTCTCAAATCAATCAAAATCCTTGTATTTTATCTTCAAACAATCATTCCTTAAATCACATGCTTGAATATAAACATAAACTACAATCATCAAACCAAAATCAAACTAACCCAAATCAAACCCATGTTCATCCTTTGAACTTAAAATTGTCAAATGAACCAAAACCCATTTGACTCCAAATCACTTGCAATTGATTTATATTTCAATCATAAGTCCATGTGTGAGTTCAATCAAACTTGAATCAATCCTTGATTAATCCAATTGATCCATTTAGGCTCACTTGACCCAAAGTGACCTAAAGTGTCATTTTGAGCCAAATTCTAATCCAACCCAAATTGGATTGAACTAAACCCATCTAAGCCTCACATCATGATCAACAATCATTATGGGGTGATCAACAACTTTGAATTGGGTCAAACTAGTCAAACCTAGCCTTTGACCAACTCAACAGTTAGCCTAAATCTTGATTAAGCCATTTTACCTAAGTTGACCCAAATTAGCCTAAAAGTGGTAAAATGGGTCAAATCATGATTTGATCCACATTGATTGCAACCAATGGCTCAAGTTCACTCCAAATCACTTATTGAATTTGACCAAAGCCATAATTGAGCCTAAGTTGACCAAATTGGTCAACTTGACCCAACCAAGCTCAAATTGGCCAAAATTCAAATTAATTCTAAGTTAAACCAAACCAAAGCCTAAAATCACTTTCAATAAACCAAGAACTTGACTCAACACCTAACCCAACCTAATTTGGTCAAATTGGTCAAATTGATCAACTTGACCAATTTGACCCTTTTGAACCTAAGTGAGTCAAACACAACCCAACCTAACCCAAATGGAACTTAATTGACCAAATAAACTCAATTTGATTATCCAAAATCATTTAGAAATGATAATTGAACATAATCCAGACATAACCCATTAACCCTAACTTGGGTCAAATGGGTTTAAGCTAAAACAAAATTTGAAATGAGTTAAATTTGTGCAATTCAAATTGTCTAGATTAATCATATTAATGGTGAAATATCACTTAATTAAGTCAATCTAGTCATTTCACTTAACCAATAATCCAATTCAAAATACATAAAGCCAAATGGATCAACATACCCAATGCACTTTGAAAATTAAAAATTAATAATTTTGACATATGGAGAATTATTAATGATTAAGAACATAAACATTAAACACTAAATTGAACATTAATCAAAGGATGAAATTATGCTAAAACCAATTATCCAAGGGTTAGTCAAATGCACTAATTCCAACCAAATCACATGGGATGGGGATGAGGCTTCCTTGAACCTTTCTAATGAAGGTTAACATCCCTAATCAAACCATTTAAACTTCTCTTACTTTATTACACTAAAGTCCAAATGGTTAAATGAGGAGGGAAATGGAGAAAGTCAAACGTTTCTTTCCATTTGCTAAGCACATTCCTCATCATCCATTAGGGAGAAGGTTGCCATCAAGTGAAGGCTGCAAAGCTAGCTAAGTTCCAACTTTCCATTCCCCCCTCCATTCAAGAAAAATGGAAATAAAAAGGCGATAGCGGGTCATGAGAGATTTACATACACTTCTCCTCAAGCCAAATTAAAGCTTCCATCACCTTCACCATCAAAACCCAAAGTAAAATGAACCCTTCCCCATTCCTAGAGCTTCCCACAAGGGGGAGAACAACCAAAACTGAAAAAGGAGAGCCAAGTCTTGGTCTAAGGAGCAATTCACATGAGGGAGATTGATTCCTTTGGGAAGCAAGCTCATTCCAGGTTCTGATGCTATTGGAATTGAAACTGAAGCCAAATGAGCAAGGGATCAAGGTACGCCATTAACACCCCCTCTCTTTCCTTTGAAGCTTTTGGCCATAGTCAAATATGTAGAAAACTTGATCTCAAGTGTGATCAATCCAAATAGATTGAAAGGATTTTATTCACCGAGCATTTTGTGAAATCAAGTGATTTCATTGCCTAGATAAGAAGATATTAACAAAACAAAATGAATGGCTCTTGGCTCCCACAGAGGTTTGGAAAGATGAAATCAGGACCGTCCATTCCTTTTAGAATGGACGATCCAGATCTAGGCGGATCGGTTTAATTTTTACCCTTAGGAACCGTGGGGTCGGTCTAGACCATCTGATCTTCGATCGGACGGTCCAAGATCATCCCATGTAACCGCAAGGGATAATGCGGATGCCACACAGCTCTGCGTGGACCAATCCACGCGTATGTGTGGAAAAGCGCCATGTAGTGATGCGGCCGCGCCGCATTAACCATTACCATCTTTAAACATTATAAAAATACTTCATAGAAATTAAAAAATTAAAAAAAAATACAAATGAGGGCCTTATGGATTCGTCTGGATGAGGGGAATCCATAAAAATCAAAATCCTCAATTTTTATTAGGTATTTTTCTCTTAATTTAGGTTTAATTGAAATACATTAAACCTAATTACTCTCAAACCATTAGTCCAATTAAAATGAAAAATTGGGGAAATGTATTTAACCCTAAAACTTGCTTTAGGAATATTTTTCAGGATTTAATTCACTAAATTCAATGAAAATTATAATTTCATATGTTTCATTCATAAATTAATTAAATTAATTAATTTTTAATGAAATAATTAGGGAATTTTAATCAAACAACCTTAAATCAACTTGATAAACTTCAATGAACACTAGAACACCACTAAAACTCTATTAAACCTAATAATCCTTAAATTGACTTACTTAAGCAATTAAATGAATTAAGTAATTCAATTAAATAACTTGAACTTAATTAAATCAAAATAAATCAGCCAATAATTCAAAAATTATGAACAAACTCTCATTGAAAACATATTTCAGTGAGAAATCTATGAAAAATATAATCCTTAACTGAATCTCATTGAATTTGGCTTAATTTAAGTTTTAATGAAATAATAAAAACCCTAATTACTCCCCAATTACAAATCTAATCAAAATGAAACTTTGAACACATGAAATTGGCATGTAACCCCACTTGCCAGAAAATTTTCAAAGCCAAATGATCTCTAGATTCGGTGCTGTTAAATTTCTAAATCTTTATATCAATGTGAAACAATAATGGATTATGGAAATTCATTAACCCATTAAATCACATAATAATAAGGAACCAACTTTAATCAAATGTCAGAAATACTAAGGGTAGTTCATCTAAACATCCTAAGTCAATTGAAGTGATCAAACTCAATCTTAAGTTAATAAAATAAAACCTTAGGTGAACAAAATTATTAATTTACTTAAACATTAAACTTTGAATAAGTAAAATTTAATGGAATCACTCATCTCTAATTAATCTAACAATAAATCTTAGGTTAATTAAATCAGATCAAATGAGATTTATAATTAACCTAAGTACTTTAAGTTAAGAATAATTTACTAAATCATATTAATGAACTTAAACCTTAAGCTTAAAAATCCATAATTAAATAACTTAAATTAAAACAAATTATTAATGAACCTTAACACTTGTAATTAATCTAATCTAAGAATAAATATAAACCTTAACCTAAGCACATTAGGTTAACATAAGCTGAATTAAATTAATTTAATAACTTGATCTAAAAGGATAACATAAACCTTTAACATAAACCAAAAAAATAAACCAAATTAATTTAATTAAATTAATCCAAATGAAACTGTACATAATCAACATAATATTATGTTAAGAATCAAAGCAAATCAACATTAGCTTAATATTTGAAATTAATAAACATAGGATTAGGTTCCAAACAAAATTAATTAATAAATAACTTAAGCTTAAGCTAAATCAAATGAAAATAAAATTAAAACTTAGGACAAAATGAACTCATAATCAAACTAATTAAATCAAACATAAGTAAAAGGAATAAAATAATTCAACTTAAAGGAAATAAACAAATATGAACAATTAAACATAGAACTTAAACTAAATTAAATGGAAATAACATAAAAATTGAATAAACACAAATGAAAAAAATATAATCACATACATAAGAATTAATGAACTTAATACAACAATTTGAATTAAGATAAATCAATAAAACATAAGTCAAACCTTAACTCAAACACATTTTAAACATAAAAATCAAATTAAATGAAATTAACATAACTAAACTTAATGCAAAGTTAAAATAAAAGTCAAATAAAAGAAATGAACTAACCTAAACAAAACAAAGCTAACATAAATTAAATTGAATCAATCAAAATAAAAATGAACCAACCTTAATGAAGTAAAACCAACATAAAATAAATTAAACTAATCAAAGTAAACATGAAAGAACTTAAAGGAAGGAAATGAAACAATTTGAACTAAAACTTTAATTAAACTCTAAACTAATAAAATTATAACTAAAATAAATGAAATAAAACATCATTAAAGAAAAGAAAATTGTTAAATACCTTAAGTTAAAGAACTTAAAGGTTAATAAAATGTTAAGAATAATTCAACTTTAACTTTGTAAACTCATTAAAGATAATTGGAATCAAATCAATTAAAGTAAAATAAAGTAAACATAAACCTAAATTAAAGTAAACCAAATCAAATGAAATAAAATGAATCATATCAAGAGAACAAACTAAATGAATCAAATCCAACTTAACTAAAGAAAAGAAAAGAAATATCAAAACCAATCCAAACATAAGTAACATAAAAAAGATTAATTAAGATACTTAAGGATCTTAGTTATACTTTTGGAAACTCCATTAGGATTTAGGATGAGGAATTAAGTGAGTTTCACCTAAAAATAAAATTCATTCTATTTCTAATTCTTGAAAACCTAAACACTACTTTAACCAAGTAAAATGAACATAAAAATGAGAATTAACTCAATAAACCATTTGAATTGAAATCAACCAAAGTAAAAGTTTAAACAAATTCAAACTTCATATAAAAACTTGAACTTAAAGGAGCCTAGCAAAGCCTAGCCACACAAACCCCTCCTTTCACACATTACAATACTAGGTCACCGACCCTAGAACTAGGTTAGGTCGATGTGCTGTGATGTATTATGTTGTGTTTTATTTTGTGATGTAATATTTTAGACTGGATGTTAGGGTGCATGTGTGTAGTCTGGATGTTAGGCTGTTATTAGCTAATCATACTTTCTGCAAGGGGTTGTGCTTAAGGGGCATTGTAATAAAAATATAAATACTTTTGCTGTGCAGGTTGCTTATACCCCTAAGCATAACCCAGTTTAGGATAGGTGGAATTAGTTACCCAAGTGTAGGGTGTTAAGTCAAAATTATTCATATAACTACTTGCGTTGTATGGTGTGTTTAGTTAACACTTATTTTGTAGGTGTAGTTAGATTTACTTTCCTTTTTTAATGTAATTTTATATTAGGAGTTAGTATTAGTGTTATGGGGGATTAGGATGAATGGTGGCTAGAAGGTTTGGTCCTAGGAGGCCCCTATAATGCCTTTGAAGCAAGCACATTCAAATCATGTCAACATGAAGAAAGAAATGAAGAATGGAGAATGAAGATCCCCATAACATGCATTCCTTCTAAATTATAATTATTCATCTGTAATTCGGGTTGTATAAGGGTAGAGATCGGATACCCATTTTCCATTTCGGGTTTGTACGGTGGAGCCTGACCACATCAACCTCTTATTATTTTGCGCTAATTTTATAAATTGATTGATATTTTATTTATGATTGTGCAATTAGGATGGCATGATTTTCCTAATTTCTTAATTGCTTTGTAGTTGTTGAATGGCCTGGATGCGATTAGACTCTTAGAAAAAAATAAATTTTCTATCCAATTAATCAACTCAAAATTAAATTAAATAACTCATAATCTTACTTAAAGCCTAGGATATAAATCAAGATAATAAAAGATTTAGCAACCCTTTATCTGGATGTTGTATGCCTCACATCATGCATAAAACTCATATTGCTTCACTCTTGTTAATGGAGGGCTTCCACCGTTGCTAGAGAAAATGGCTTGACCTTTGAGAGCCATGGTGGAAACACACCTTCTTCTTTCTGATTTTGTCCTATAATCAATTTCTCATGCATTATGCATATGAAATCCCATAGCCCGTGTCAAATAAAAATGTCCAAAAATGAAAATAAAACTTTATAAAATTTGCATTAGATTAAGTCATTTATTCCTGCCATTCATGATCTAGTCTTTTAGGAAGTGTGTTTAAGGACTTAGTCTCTTTTCTAAATAAACAACACCCTAGCTATCTTGAAAATCATAAAGACTTGCCTCCATGTATTTAAAATTGTAAGAGGAGTTAGTTGGCAGCCACTCCTAGGCGACTGTAAGTCCAACAGTCGGGTGGTTTATCCTCTCTTGTGGAGGTAATCCATATACTCATTTTAGCCTTAGATTTAAGCAGTACCTTGGCCCCACCAAGGCTCCTTAGATTTAGAATTGAGGTTCCTGTTTCCCTTTTGAAGGCTACAAGCATAAATCCTCACCTCTTAGGCATTTCCATGATCTTGTGTTGTGGAATTTTAAGCCCTAGATTTCTAATAAAAATTCAAATAAAAATAATTAACTCTCTTCAAATTTTAAAAATATAAAGCCTAACTATATGATAGTTTGGGATGCTTACTAGGTTTCCTAGTATCATGAGCATCCCCTACTCATCTACTTTTGGTTTCGATAATAACTCCCTCTTTTTAATTAATCCCACTTAATTTTCCAAAAAATAACCAATTTGTTGATAGTCTTATCTTTGAAATCTTTGGAGACAATGATCATTTACCTTAATCGATAATATTCTTAAGCAATCTCATTCCTTAAGATGTAATTAACTATGGGGGCATGCCTCCATACGAAACTTAATGAACCTGGTTTAAAATAAATCCTACTTTACTTTTCCATGTAAAGTAGGGGAAAGATCTCTGGTACATTTGAAGACCCATTGTCCTTAGGAGTTCTTATTAGGTTATTATGTCCATTATAGGATTGTGACTTTTTCTCTCAAGATAGTACATCATTCCTCAATATCATACCCGATCACTCTAATAAGTATATCTACAGATCTACGTGGTGTCCCAACAAGTACAACAATAATATTTTTAATTTTCAAATTCCCCAAGAGTTTGAGAGATATAAATAAACACCACAATGTTCATAATTACTATCACTCTAATCAATGTAATTGATTCATAAACTTTGGAAAAATAATTTGAATTTACTAGTGATTATAACCACACATAGTTTAAATTAACCCAACACATGCAATCTTACATAAAGAAAACCATTTGATTCAATGAACTTTGGAAATATGAAATGATTTCAAATGACATACATAAATTAACATGATTGGAAAGAGAATAATCAAATATAAGCATGTGGTTTCATTCAATCAAATTAATTCCTAAGGAAAATCATATTAAAAAAACTACTTAAAGCAAACCAAAGCATCTTTAATGTTATTTTTAGCTTCATATTTGATTTGAGTTAAGGGATGTGAAAAGAAATTTGCTGATCATAACCCATTCTCATGTTTGTAAATTAATTTAGTTTAATGAAATGTGATTAAGTTAATTTTATGGATTAATTAGGTTATGATATGCATTAAATCCATTAATTAACCCTTACCTATGTTGCCTTTAACATAATTATCCAAATAATTAGGGGCCCAAATGAATTGAAAGCTAAATTAGTAATGGTCCTTGGAATGAAAGGGCTTAATGTAATTAGCTCACAATTAATTGTTAATTAGATTAAGAAACTTAATTAAGTATTCTTATGGTTTTCCCACATGTGGGTTAACCATAATTTCCTTGATTTCCTTTAGGTTATTAAACTCCTAAAGATTTACCCCTCAATTAATAATTAAGATATGGTGTGGTTTAAATTTTAATTTAACTAGTTAAGTAATTAATTAACCAATTAATCTCTAATTAATTTTTCTTGAAAAGTGAAAAGAACTTAGGGAAAGGGATTAAGAAAGAGGTCTTAATCCTTTTCCATAAGTCCCCACACTATCAAACAATGATTAGTGAGCCCAATTAATTAATTAGTCAATGTTCATGTGATTAATTAATCCTTAATTAAATTAAGAAAGTAATTAGGGCTTAATTAACTAATTTCTCTAATTAATTAACCAATAAATTCCAAGAAAATTAGGGGAGCTAGAGGTCATCCCCTTAAACAATCTCAGAAAGTTAGGTGATAAATAAATAATTAATTAGGGAATAATTAAGTTAATTATATATTCAGTTAAACCCTAATTAATCCCTAATTATTTTTTAAATTTAATTAAGGATATTTTTAAAAAATTCCTTTATGAAATACCTTTAAAATAAGCATTTATTTGTATTTTTGGATTTTTCTATGATTTGTTATAATTATTTGAAGTTTGAAAATTAATATTGATTATTTAAGCCTAATTAAGCCTAACCCGAGTCACGCCACATGGTACCCTAATGTGGCATGCTTTTCATGGTGTCGCAGGATTGGCTATTAAAGCGCTTAGAATTATTGAGGTGGCGGCGCGCACGATCTCCATCCGATCTGGAATGGATAGTGTAGTTGATCCCATGGTTAATAAAGAATTAAAATGGTTCTATCTAACAGGTTTAATCATGACCATCTACCCTGATCATGCAGAAAGGATGGCACATGATCTGTAATTCCACAGGCGATGAAGTATTGAAGCTGTTTTCCATTGCTCGCATAATCCAAGCTCACCTGAGCTCGGATCCACTCTAAATGGATCCCACACCTTCATGACAACGATTAGAGTGGATCTAATGGTCAAGATCATGCGACATTCAACTTTCCTTCAAAAGATCCAAAAAAAATTTCAAGAAAGCTTAGTTTCAATGGCATACCTTGTCAGAGCTAATGAACGGTGTTTTGCATGCTTGAGGAAGATTCATCTGGTGGAGACGAAGCCTGTTGGGCTGTAATTGGGTTGATTCCTTGTGGTTCCCTCGAAGATTAAGTTTTATCCTTTGGAGGCTAGACTTTGATCGAAATGCTACCTTGGTGAGCTTGGAGCTTGGAGGAAGGTTCGTTCATGCTCAACAGAGATGCGAGCATGTGGATAAGAGGAATTTGATTTTTAAGAAATGGAGAGCTAGGATCGAAGGGGATGTGTCCTATTTTGGGTGCTCTAAGGAATAGGGAATTATGGCGAGGGAGCTCTCGAGGAAGGTCGGTAACTCACTAGGGGACTCATAATTGCCTTAGGATGCTCACACGAATCAAATGATTGCTTGTGTTGTGAGAATTGAGAGGGGGTATACCCCTTTTCCTTATGAAGGACAGATGGATTGAGCTCCAGATTTTTGATCAGCTAGCCACTGCAAGGGTGCCGGAGGGGTCACAATCATCTCCACATGGCACATGAGTGGAGGAAGGTATGACATGGAGCTCAAGGCATGGGATGGCTCCTTGGAATCCAATGGTTTCGGGTAATGAGGGATGTGAGTTTGCTCACCTCTGTTTGGTCCATGGCAAGCCTAGCTCACTTAGAGTGGGCTAGGTGGGCAGGTGAGACCCCATTTAGGGTGAGTGATGACTGCCAAGGAGAGAGGGAAAGTGGAATTTTCCAAATTTGGCAAAGATCCCATGTGGGAGACAAATCCAAGGGGATTGCCTTGGTTTGACTCCATTTTAGTTTGGGCTAGTTTTGGGCTAATCCCAAGTGGGTTTGGGTCAGGTTAGGTCATCTCCCAAGGTGTCATGGGTTGGTTCAAGGGATTTGGCTCAATTTGGGTCATATGTGTCACTTTGGGTCATGTTGGGATAGGTTGACCAATTGGTCAAATTGGGTCAAACCAAGGCTTCGGTTAGGCTCAAATGATGATTTGAAGTATTTTGGTTGAAGTAGTTTCAATCAATTTTCCTAGGTTTGATTTTGGCTCATTTGGAATCAAATGGGTCAAATGGGTCAAGTTGACCATTTTGACCAAATTGGTCAAATTGGCTTAGGTGTTGGTTCAAGTTTAATTGATCAATTGGATGGGATTATAGGCTTTGGTTTGAATTAATTTGAATTTAATTTAGATTTAGGCCTTGGACTAAGTGGGTAAATTAGGTCTAGTTGGTCAAACTAGGCTTGAATAGGGCTTTGGTCAAGTTCAATAATCAATTTGGAATGAACTTGAGCAATTGGTTGCAATCAATTTGGGTTGGATCATGATTTAACCTATTTTAGCCTTTTAGGTCATTTGGGTCAACTTGGGTCAAAGGGACAATTAGGTTTGGTTTGGCTGGGTGGTTATCAAATCATGTTCAATAATTGATCATAGGTTTTTGTAAATCAATTATTTTAATTAATTTGGTGTAGGATGAGTTTTGGCTAGTTTAGGTTCATGTGGGCTAAAGGGTTGACTTGGTCAAATGATCAAGTTGACTTGGTTTGACCCAATTTATGGCAATTTGTCACTCTAGGGTGGTTATTAATCATGATGGAGGGCTTTGGTTGGCTTAGTTCAATCCAATTTGGGTTAGATTAGAACTTGGCTCAAATGGGTTCTTTAGGTCACTTTGGGTCAAGTGAGCCTAAGTGAGCCAATTGGCTTAATTTTGGCTTGATTTAGGCTTAGTTAGATTTACATATGAACTTAGGATTGAAATATAAATCCAACTACAATTAATTTGGGCTTCAATAGGTTCTCGTTCATTTGAAATTTTCAAGTCAAAAGGGCTTGACCTGGGTTGATCTTATTTTGGTTTGATGATTGTAGGATTCATTTATATTTGGATAGGTGGTTGAAGGAACGATTGATTCAAGAGAAAATCTATTAGTTTTGGCTTGATTTAGATAGATTGGCTAAGTCCAAGGAATTGGCTCAAAGGGTTTAGATTGGGGTTTGATTTGATTTTGGAATTAGTTTTGGCTACTTGAATGTAGATTTGATTTATATTTGGGAAGATAATTGATGAAATAATTAATTTATAAGAAAATTATTTGAGTCGAACTGATTTGAAGGAAAATTTGGCTAAGCTCATGAAGGTAGGTCAAAAGGGCTTAAAAGGGAATTTAATTTAGTTTGATTTATTTTTTATCTTGAGAGTATGATTGATGGAATAATTAATTCATGAAAAAAATCAATTGATTTTGAGTTGATTTGGGTTAAGAATTGGCTAAGCTCATGGGATTGATTCATATGGCTTAGGAAGGGTTTTGGCTTAATTTGATTTAGTTTTTATCATTTGAATGTATATTTCATTTATATTTGGGAAGATAATTGACAGAATAATTGATCCATAAGAGGATCAATTGAGTTTGACTTGATTTGAATGAGATTTTTGGCTAAGCTCATGAAAGTATATTACATGGCTTAAATAGGATTTGACATGATTGTGGGTTTTGGCAAATTGGATTTGGAATTGGTTTGGTTGTAAGTTTGATAGAGTGAATGAAAAGTTGAATTGAAATTTGGGAAAATCAATTGAGTTTGGATTGATTTGAATTTTGTTAGGGTTAAATCCATGGGATTCAATCATAAGACTTAAGAAGAATTTTGAGCTTGGATTTGAGGTTGAGATTGATTGTAAATTTTGGAATTTGAATTTGAACTTAGATTTGAATTTGGGGTTTGGTTTGAAAAGATGAACATGGATTTGATTTAGGCGGGTAGGTCAGTCTCCCTAAGTCCCTAAGGCATGACCTACTCTTATGACTAACCCTTCTAAGTCTCAAGACTTAGGTTAAGTGTTTACCTAATCACTATAAGTGTCTTAAGATTAGGGAGCTCTTAGTGTTTAAAAGAGTCCTAGATCTATGATGAGGAGATTGAGAACTCACTCCAAAAGTGAGGTCAACAAAAGGACCCCTAATAGTTGTGGTGTAACAGGCACACGCACGTGCATTGGAGATGATCAACAACGTCGAAGATCGCCACAAATGATCTATACCTAAACCTGAGAGATAGATAGAATCACAATCTTAGTGCAATGTGACTCAACTTATGCCAATGGCATAAGAGAGGTAGGAGGAATCTGGGGATTGAGTGTATGAACCTTCCACTAGAAGAAAGTTTTAGCTATCCGCTAGGGATATGGATTTAAGTTTGATTATGACTATGATTTATGGGAAGGAGATCGAGGATAAGAATCTGGTTGGATTTCATTGATTTGTTTGATTAGCTCTTCTAGGGAGGGATGGGTTTGGATTGTTTCAATTTAGACTCCACTGGGGGAGTTGGTTTAATTTGTTATGGCTCCACTAGGGTGGATGGTTTTGAATTGAGGGCATATCCACTGGGGATGTGAACTCGATTAAATTTGATGGGTTTTAATTTTGATTTGTCTTATGGACCCAGTCAGTGTGTGATGGACCCACTAAGGAGGGGCCTAGGCCTACCTTAGAATTACAAGTCCAAAGGGGCAATCTACTAGTCACAAGGTAGGACTATCCAACATAAGGGTTGTCTTTCGGTGTGCAATGGGTGTACGAGGGAGAAGGGGTAGCAATTACATCTTTTAAGTAAGATAATTGTTGGGGTGACTTGTTGAATGCACAATAAATTGAGACCTACCAAGGGCGACTACTTGGTGAATGACACTGGGGACTTACGCCAGCTCAAAAATAGTCAAGGTTGATTTCATTTGATTAATCCCATCGGTGTGTGATGGACCGCACTGAGAAGGGGTCATGTCGGCCTGGGCCTATCTCAGATTTATCAGCCCAAAGGGGTAATCTACCGGTCGAAGGGTAAGACTATCCAACCTAAGGGGTACCTTTCGGTGTGCAACATCTATGTTAGAAAGAAGGTGAAGCAGACTTAAATCTCCCAAAGCAAAGAATAGCCACTAGGATGACCTGTTGGTAGCACAATAAATCGAACCTGACCTAGGGCTGCCCATCGATGTGCAACAGTCGTGCTTGAAAGAATGCATATTAGACTTACATCTTCCAAACTAAGGATGACCGTCGGGGTAACCTGTTGGTGGCACAACAAGTCAAACCCAACCTAAGGATGATTATTGAGAAAGTGCCGCTGGGGACTTATCTCAACTCAAAAGTAGTCAGGCGATTCTTATAAGCTATTTTGCTGACACTGCCTTAAAAATAGGATGCCTGCTTGGGAAAGGTTCCACTGGGGTGTTCTTCTAATCCACAAGTGATTATATATTTTGTTTATATGTTTGTGTGGACCCTGTCGGTGTGTGAGGGACTATGCTAAGAAGGGGCAATGTCAACTTTGACATATCTCATTTACTAGACCAAGGGAGATTTTGCGCATCCATGGAATAGAATCTCCAACCATAGTGGTGGTTACCAGGAAAGGGGGACTGTCCAATCCAAGAGTAACCTAGCTAGTGTCTAAATGGGGTCACAAAGAATGTGATCCAAGTAGAGTGCCCATAGGGGAGGTGCCACTAGGGGCGCTATCATGATCCCTGAAGAAAATATTTCTTGTAGGCATACAATGGCCAACTCAAAGAGAAAGCATAACAGACTTACATCTGCCATGAGTGGTGTATCCACCGGGGGGCACTGTCAGCATAGCGAACATCAACCAACTTAAGGTGGCCATCAGTGTGCAATGAATAGTCTAGGAAGAAGGTGTGTAGACTTATATCTCCCTAAAGAGGAACTAATCAGCTGGATAGTCTATCATTGGCTTGACATGTGCTATCCGACTTAGGGCTTCCCGTCAGTGTGCAACGACTGTGCTAGGAAGAAAGCATAACACTTACATCTTCCAAAGTGAGGAACAACCATCGGGATGACCCATTCTTAGCACAATAGATCGACCCAATCTAAGGGCGAATACTAAATAGGGAGTCACAAAGAAGAGCTGGACCTAGACTTGAAGTAGTCAGGAGGAAAGGAGCCTCTGGGGGACTTACCCTGAACCTCAAATATACTTAACCTACTCAGTGCATGAAGGCTAGTTCAAGAAGAAAGCATAGCAGACTTATATCTTCTTAAACAAAGCCAATATGAGGTAGCTTACTGACAACATAGTAAGGCCTACCAAACTAATAAGGCGCTCGTCGGTGTGTAGTGGCCAAGTAAGGAAGGAAAGCATAATAGACTTACATCCTCCAAAAAAAAAGACCATCGGGTGACTATTGACCTCACTTTTGGAGTGACTTCTCATCCCCTTCTTCTTAGACTTAGGAGTCTTCTAGACACTAAGACTCTCCCGTCATAAGACACTTCTAGCAATTAGGTAAGCACTTAATATAAGCCTAGAGACATTTGCGAATTAACCACATGATTAAGCTATGCCTTAGGACTTAGAGATCCATCTACCCTATAGCTTAAACTCAATCCATGTTCACCTTCTTAAGCCAAAACCAAACTCAAATTCATTTCAATTCCAAATTCAAATCCAAATTCAAATTTAAACTCCAAGCTAAATGATTGAAGCACATGATCAAATCCAAATTCAAAATCAATCTAAGCCCTATGATTTTATCTTATGGACTTAGCCTAGCCAAATTCAAATTGATCCAAATTCAATTGATTTTCTCAAATACTAATATAACCCTTCAATCAATCTATCAAACTTATAATCAAATCCAAACTAAGATCCAAATAAAATCCAAGCCTAAGTCCCATGAATCAACCTTCATGAGCTTAGCCAATGTTCGATTCAAATCAATCCAAAATCAATTGTTCTCATAATCAATCATATCTTCAATCATCTTTATAAATATAAATAAAATATACATTTAAATGATCAAAACAAATCAAACTAAATCAAAATCAAAATCTAAACCCTTTAAGGGAACTTCATGGACTTAGCCAAATTCCATTCAAATTTAAACCAAAATGAAATGATTTTCTAATAACTCAATTATACCTTTAATTAACATCCCAAATATAAATGAAATCTACAATCATCAAGCCAAATCAAAATCTACCCAAGTCAAACCCAACTTAGCCCATTTG
Organism: Cymbidium sinense; assembly: GCA_021442155.1. NCBI lineage: Eukaryota > Viridiplantae > Streptophyta > Magnoliopsida > Asparagales > Orchidaceae > Cymbidium > Cymbidium sinense. The sequence goes on from CM038217.1 coordinate 10,088,806, forward strand.
ACTTGAAATATTCAAATGAACCAAAACTCATTTGAATTGAAACCAACTGTAATTGAATTTATATATCACTCCCAAATCCATATATAAACTCAACCAAATCAAACTCAACTCAAAATCAAGTCAACTAAACCCAATTGGCTCACTGGACCCAAAGTGACCAATTTGACATATTTGAACCAATATCCAATTCAGTCCAAATCAAAGTGAATTAAGCCAATCCAAACTTCATAACATGATTGTTGGTTATCCTAGGTTATTCAATTATCATAAATTGGATCAAACTAAGTCAACATAGCCCTTTGAACAAGTCAATCTGGCCCTTTGACCAAGTCAATCTGGTCCTTTGATCAAGTCAACCTTCTTAACCCATATGAACATAAACTAGCCAAATTGCAACCTAAGCCAAATCCCTTGAAACCAATGATTCATACCAACTCAAAATCAATACTTGAACATGACTTGACCTTCAATTGAGCCAAACCTAACCCAATTAGCCCTCTTGACCCAAGTTGACCCAATTTGACTTAAATAACCAAAATAGGTCAAATCAAAGGCTAAATGCAACCAATGGCTCAAGTTCATTCCAAATTAATTATTGAACTTGACCAAATTCTCAATTGAGCCCAATTAATCCACTATACCCAAATGACCTATTGAACCCAACTTGGCCTAAAGGGTCAAACCAACCTAAGACCCTTTTAAATCCAAATTAAACTCAACCAAAGCTCACAACATATTCCAATTGATCAATCAAACCCAAGCCAAGACATGACCCAGCCAATTTGGTCAATTGGGTCAAATTGGTCAACTTGACCCATTTGACCCAAATGAACTCAAATGAACCAAAATCAAATTTAAACCAAGTTGAACCAAACTAATGATAACAATACACTCTAAATGATCATATGACTTGACCCAATTTGATCAATCGGTCAATTTAACCTAATTTGAACTAAATGGGTCAAACTGAGCCAAATTGAACCCAACGAACTCCAAATGACATAAAATTTGGCCCAACCACTTTTGACTCATTTTGAATCTCCCCAAATCAAATATAATGCCAAATGAGCATCCTACCTTTGGGCTAGGGGTATCACATTAGGAAAATCACCCATGTAAGTGGTCATTTCCATTCCTTGACCATTGACACTCTCCCATTGGTCCACTTAGGCTCCTAAGACACTACCTAACCTAACCAAGGGTGGTTGGGTCGACCATGACTCATGGGGAAGCAAAATCACCTCTCATTCCCCATTAGAGTATTTGAAACTGCCAAGGACATCCACTACCATCCTTGGCAGCCACCTCCACACCCTCAACCAACCAAACCAAGCTACCTCATCCACTCAAGGACCTCAACAACCCTCTGAGGTGGTCGGATGCTCACATAGAGCCAAATCAAGCCCATCTATTCGATACAAGGGAGGGGGTGATATACATGCCCGCATTTCCACTCAAGCTCACACACTCGCATTCCTTAGAGCCTTAGCTACCCAAGATGAGCTGCTAGAGACCTTCCCTAAGCTCCCAAGCTCATTTCACAATCCCCACTCTTGGTTGACATTCTTCCATTGATCCTCATATGCTCAAGGCTCAACCAAAGTGCAATTAACTTTACAGACACCATCCTTGGAGGTAGTCAAGTAAGAATGAATCGCCACTTGAGCCCTCTGACCACCGGACGACCGACTTTGATCAAAATTAACCACCTATGCTTTGGGTGTTGGCCTTTCGAGCTATCCACCTCAAATTGGAGCTTGTACTGATCAGTAGGGCCTCGTCTCTACTAGATGATGCTTCTAATCAGATTTGGCACCGGTCTTGAGCTACGATGAGGTATGCCATTGAAACCGATCCTTGTATGAAAATTCATTGGAGCTTTTCGAAGAAAACTTCCACCCCGTGCGATCTTAGCCGTTGGATCCCCTTTGATCCTTCGCTCAAAGGTGTGGGATCCATTTGGAGTTGATCCGAGCTTGGGTTAGGTTGGATCACGTGAGAAATGGAAGACAGACTTCGTTCCCTCTTACTCGCATGATGATAGATCATGTACCATCCATTTCACATGATCAAAATGGACTACCACGAGTAGATTCATTAGGATTATCCATTTTTAATTCTTTAGTACCATGAGATTAATCGTGGCCATTCGATCTTAGATTGATGGCAAACATCCACCCTCAAGCTGGCCAGGTTAAGTTTAAGTAACCAATCCCTTGGCGCCACGTGAAAATCATGTCGTGTCAGTGCGTCACATGGCATTGATGGGATTAAAGGTTAATTAGGCCTGATTAATGTATTTTAATGGCTAGAACTTGTAAAAATCATAACTAATTATAGAAAAAACTTAAAAACATAAATAAATGCTCATTTTAAAGGTATTTCAGAGGTTAATTTATTAGTAATATTCTTAATTAATTTTGAATTATAATTAGTTCTTAACATTTAATTAAGAAATTAATTAGTTTAATTACTCTTTAATTGCTTAAGTAATTAATTTTGAACTTTGTGGGTCAATTTAATGGGATGACCTTTACCTCCCATAATTTTCTTGAGATTTGTTGCTTAATTAATTGAGGAAATTGACTAATTAAGCTTTAATTACCCTCTTAAGTTAATTAATCATTATTTAATCACATGAATAATAAAATGTCAATTAATTAAGTGGTTAATCACCATCCAATAGGGAATGGACTATTGGAATGGGATTGAGGCCTCCTCCCTAATCTATTTCCCTAAGTTCATTTCATTAATGAAACTAATCAAGGCTTAATTAACTAATTAAATTTCTTAATTAATTAAATTAAAATCATAATCATATCAAAACTTAATTAATGAGATCTTGGGAGTTATAATTAGCCCACATGTGTGGGGGAGTTATAAAAGTACTTGATCAAGGTCCTTAACTTAATTAACCATTAATTGTGAACCAATTGCATTAGATCCCTTTCACTTCTTAAGTTCATCACTAATTTAATTTCCAAAATATGTGCATATCATGTTGGCTCATACTTATTTGAGTAACCATGATAAGGTAACATAGGGAAGGGTTAATTAATGAATTTAATGCATATTACAACCCAATTAACTTATAAAATCAATTTATTCATATTTTATTAAACCAAATTAATTAAAAAACCTTTTCTCACATCTTTAAATCAAACAAATACATGAAATTAAAAATGAAATTAAGAAAGCTTTGGTTTACCTTAAATGATTTTATTTGATATGATTATCCTTAAAAATTAATTTGATTGAGTGAGACCATGTGTTTATGTTTATTTATTTCTTTCTAATCATGTTAAATGTTGTATACCATTTGAAATCATGCATTCATCCTTTCAAAGTTAATTGAATCAAATGGTTTTCTTTTATGTAAGCTTGCATGTGATGGATTAATTTATGTTATGTGTGGCTACTATCACTAATAAATTCAAATTACTTTCTAAAGTTTATAAATTGGTTACATTAATTAAAATGATGGTAGTTATGCACATATATAGGTTTGCATGTTCTTATAGCTTAGACATTTGAAGTAAAGATTTATTTTCCTTAATTCATATGTAGTTTTACATGTATTTGAATGTTAATAAGTACATAGTCCGAATATCTTGAGAACACGAGGCTTTAGTTAGCCCCAAGGAGATCATTTGATTACCTCACTTCCCTAGTTAATATGACATACTTATTTGATTTCATTTACATGCGTTCTTACATTAGGATTTTGATTAAACTTTAATCCACATGCATAAACTCTTCAATCAAATAAAAATATAATCTTTCCATAGTTTTCCTTCCTTTACTTATGTATACATCCATATGTATTTGAGAAAAGCAAGTGTTTAGTTTGGACATCCCTGGAATACAAGGATTTAAGTAGCCCTAAGTGATCATTTGATTACCTCACTTTCTGGTTAACAATGACATGTACTAGCTTATAACTTTTATACATATGTGTGTGTACTTAATAATGGAATTATAACCCCTTTTCTTTTATAAAGGATACATTCATTCATAATTGACTAAGTGATTGAATTAGTTGGTCATGTAATTTGGGGCTTTCTTTCTTATATTCATGCATATGATTTTACATATGTTTGAATGCAAATGGGTATATAGTTTGGACATCTTGGGAATACAAGGCTTTTGTTTGCCCCAAGGAGGTCATTTGATTACCTCACTTCCCTGGTTAATAATGACATACCTATTTAATTTCATCCCTATGTATCTTTGTATAAGAATTTAGATAGATCTTTAAACTAAAATGATTAAATAATTCAATCACATAAAATGATATAAACTCCAAATAAATATCTACATGCATCATAGAAGTGTGCTAAAACATATTGTATGTATAGATACACTTAGAATTAAATCATATGCATGTTACATGTGATGGAAAATAATGATTAACATGTGTCATGTGATAGTAATTCAATTAGATTAATCTTAAGATGCCTTTCACATTGGATAGAATTATTTAAAGTGAAACTAAACTTTAGATTAATTTAAAATGTGTAATAATTCATTCATTAAAGAGAACTAAATCAAATTAACATACCTTAGAAAGTGGCTTAAGATAGGGATGAAAGAGGGCAATCCTCTTTCTTCTCTTTATAACACTTAGTTGCTAAGTGCAATCATATGAAACAAAAGAAAAGTATAGATTAAAATTTCAAATCAATTAAATAACTTAAAGTGAAATCAATCTCTCATGTTCAATTAAATCTTCTAACACTTAGAAAAATATAATACTAATGCATTAGTTGAGACATACCACGCAAGCCTTAACACATATAGAATTAAGTCCTCACTTCTAGTCCTATGTTAAGATGACATATGTATGGTGTATGTTTTGTTTTGTAAAGTAATGTTTTAGACTGGATGGTAGGGTGTATATTTTGTAGACTTGATGTTAGGTTGATGGTTAACGTAATTATATTTTATGCAGGGGATTATGCTTAAGGGGATGCTTAAAATAAATGTAAATACCCTCTTTGTAGGTTGCTTAAACCCCTAAGCATAATCCAAGTTAGTATAGATGGGCATGGTAACCAATGTGTAGGGTGCTAAGATAAATTATGTATATTACTACTTGGGATTGTATGTGTGTTTAGCTAACCTCTGTTTTACAGGTGTAGTTAGATTTCCTTTTCCTATTTTTAATGTAATTTTGCATTAGGAATTAGGATTAGTGCTATGGGGATTAGAATGAGCAGTGGCTAGAAGGCTTTGTCCTAGGAGACCAAGTGATGCTTTTGTAGCAAGCACATCCAAATCAAGAGGCGTGAAGAATGAAGAATGAAGACCCCATAGCATTTATAAAATTGTAATTATTCTTTCATATATCGGGTTGTATAAGGGTAGAGCTTGGCTACATATCTTTTCTCTTTTCGAGTTGTATGATGTCACCCATGGCCCATTATTCTTTTGCGATAGTTATAAAATTTATTGATGTTATGTTTAAATTGTGCATTAGAAATGACATGCTTTTTATAGTTTCTTATGATTGATACTTTAATGTGTATCCTAGATGCGATTAGGCTCTTAGGATAAAATAAATTTTCTACCCAACTACAACTTATAACTAAAGTTTTAAATAATTCATAACCTCACCATAAAGCCTAGGCATTAAATAAGATAATTAAAAGATTTAGCAACCCCTTAGTTGAATGGTTGAATGTTTCACAACATGCATATCATATTATTTCACTCTTGAAAATAGGGATTTTCATCCTTGCATGATAGGTAATGCTTGACCTGTGAGGGCATCCCTTGTGGTGGAAAACACCCCTTTATCGTTGATTTAGCCAACAACTTTATTTCATCATGCATATAGGCATCAAAATCCTAAAGCCATTATCAAAATGAAGTGTAAAATTTAAAAAGATTTAGCATTAGACTAAGTCATTATTCATACCTCTCATGCTCTAGTCTCTTAGGGACTGGGTTTAAGTACTCCAGTCTCTTTTCTAAATAAATAACTACCCAACTATCTTGCAATTTCATAAGATCAGACTCCATGGTTTTAAAATCATAGAGGAGTTAGTTGGCGGCCACTCCATGTGGTTATAAGTCTAGAAGTCAAATGATTTATTCTTTCTTGTGAAGATAAACCACTATGTCCACCTGTCGCTTAGATTTAGGTAGTTCTTTAGCTCATGCTAAAGTTCCTTAGATTTAAAATCCGAGGTAGCTATTTCTTTCGGGCTACAAGCATAAATCTTGACCTCTTAGGTTTTCCACAACCTTGTGTTGGTGGATTATAAGCTCTAGCAATCTAATAAAATTTTAACTCAAAACATATAAATCTCTTCAACTTCAAAATTATAAAGCCCAATAGATAGATTGGATTACTTACTAGGCTTCCTAGTGTCATGAGCATCTCCTACTTCCTCCCTTTGGTTTCCAAAAATAGGTCTTCTCTTTGAACTTTCCCAATTGATTTTCTAAACATAACCAATCCTTTGATAATCTAACCTTGAAATCTTTAGAGATAATAATTATCTACTTTAATCAAGAGTATTCTTAGGGAATTTCATTCTTTAAGATGTAATTAATTATGGAGGCTTGCCTCCATAGGGAACTTTAGAACCTAATTTTATATAAACCCTACTTTATTCATCCATGTAAAGAAGGAGAAAAATCTCTGGTATATTTGAAGACCCATCAAGCCTTAGGAGTCCTTATTAGATGATTAGGTCCATTGAAGGGTGACATCTCTATCTTTCGAGATAGTATATATTACCTCAATTTTGTACCCAATCACTTCAATAAGTACACCCTACAACTATGTAGTGTCCTCCCACACTTCCAAAAATAAATGCCACAGTGACACACAAGTAGGGTATCGCGACTAGCGACCCTGCGAGGTCACGGGGCATTATCTCACATCAAAGTAGCTCAAGGCAAAAGATGTGTATTTGTTTGATGTGTTTATTATTTTGTGTTTGTGTTGTGTTGATGAGGAAATGATGCCACTTGGGTTCTCTTACACCTACCTTAAACATGTCATGGAAAATTCGTGAACAAAAAATGTTTTCAGTTTGGAGAGATTGAATTTGAAATAGAATTTTGTTGATGATAATTATTTTCAAACATAATCTCATGGATAATATTTCATTAATAAAGCTTATTTATTGGAAACATCGAGCGCTCTCCTTTATGGTTGATAATTTCAAATGATTCTCTTTGGTAGACCTTTTCTATAACAAAAGGGCTTTCCCAAGTGGGTTCAAACTTGCCTCTCATCTTGACGGGCAACAATTAGTCCCCTTAGAACTAAAACAAACTCTCCTACCTAAAAAGCTTTAGCATGAACCAATTTATTATGAGCTTGAATCATTTTGGATTTGTACAACTCGAGGTTCTAGCATGCCCATAGGCATCTCTCCTCTAAACCTTTGAGCTCTTCTACCCGCCACTTGGCATTCTGCTCAGATGTGATCATGCTACCCACATTTATCCTTAATGATGGGAGTTGGACTTTTAATATTAGAACCACTTCAGACCCACACACTAGGGAGAAAAGAGTAGATTGAGTTGGAGTTCTGTATGTGGTATGGTAGGCCCACAAGGTTTCAACTAACTGCTCATGCCATTGTCGCTTGTTGTCATCGAGTGTTTTCTTCAATATTTGGATGAGAGTTTTGTTGAAAGCTTCTGCCAAGCTATTTTCCTTTGGGTAGTAGATGGTAGAGTATCTCAAATTTATGATATATCTCTGGGCAAACTTATTGATCTTGGTGCTCTTGAATGCAGTACTATTATCAAAATAATTTGTCGATGTACCCCGAACCTATATATGATATGGTTCCTAAAAGACTAGAGCACATGCTGAACTATGACCTTTCTGAGTGGGATCACCTCTACCCATTTGGAAAAATAGTAGGTAGCAGCTGGGATAAACGATGACCCTTAGAAAAAATAAGGTCAATCAGACCCACTATGTTAGTATCCCAACACTTGAATGGCCATGAAGCCAATGTAGGATGTAGGACATTGGGTGTGGTTGGTGTAAGAAAAAATCATGTATCGACATTGGTGGCATCGCCTAGCTACATCCATGCAATATGTGATCATCGACGGCCAGTAATATCTGAGTCACTTGATCATTGATTTCATTTTCAGACCAGATTGGTGCACTCCACAAAATCCTAAGTGTAACTTGGCATGATTTTATGGGATTTGTGTTTGTCTAAACAGATAACCACATATGATTGAAAGATCACCGGTATAAGGTTCCATCCACGAGAGCGTAGGAAAGGGCTCTCTACTTCACTTGATGTGCCAGTGACTTATCTTGAGGTAGTTTTCCTCTATTTAGGCAATCCATTAATGGTTTCCTCCAATCTAACTCATTATCCTTTTGGAACGACAATCTCCCTTTCAAAAGAGTATTTCACGATGAGTTTAGTATCAATAAGGAATAAGGCTTGTCTATTTTTGACCCTTATCGATATGGACTCATCTTTCAGACATGTCAACTCCTTGGCAAGTTTTGCTAAACCATCTTCAAGGTATTTTCTCTCTTGAGGAATCTTATAAATGGTAACCTCTGAGATTTGGGCCAATAACTCCATAGTGTACTTGTAGTAGTAGTGGTGGAGCTTAGGCTTTAGAACATTGTAGGACCCAGCGATTTGATTGATGACTAATTGAGAATCATCAAAGATGTTGATATTCTGGATGCTTGAGTAACGACTAACTCCAGATCGTCAATCAAAGCCTCATATGTGACTTTATTATTGGTGTAACGATGGACAGGTGATAAGAGAATCTCATCATATTGTGGTCCAAAGTTAGAAGAACTATTCCTACCCCTGCTTTCCTTGGGATGGTAGATCGTGGTTCTTCTCCTCTTTGAGATGAAGTAGCACCATCAAAGTACATCTCCCAGCATCAAATGCTAGTGTACCCTAAATTCATGATTTGTTCATCGAGGAGGTCATCACTAAGCAGAGAGTCAGCAGGGAGTGGGTGTGCTGCTAAGAAATCTACGAGTGATTGTCCTTTCACTACACGAGGGTACAAAGTAATTTCAAACTATGATAAAATCATGGACCAACGTGCCAACTATCCAGATAGCCTCGGTTGTGTCATGTGATATTACAGTGGATTGATCCTAGAGATTACGTTCACCTTATGAGAAAGTATGTCATACCATAGCTTTTGGGATGCAAAGATTAAAGCTAAGCAATGCTTTTCAATGGGTGGATAATTTGCTTCAGCAGGGATTAGATGATGGCTGAGGTACTAGACCATGTTTTCCTTCCCCTCATCATTGGCTTGGGCTAACAAGGCACCAAGGGAGTTATCTAATGCAATAGTGTAGAGGATGAGCGGTCTGCCTAGGATAAGGGATGATAGAACTTATGGAGTCATTAGGTAGTGCTTGATATCATCAAAGGCATGCTGACACTTGTCATCCCACTTGAACATGGCATCCTTTTTTGATAAGCCCTGAAAATGGTTAGCACCTTCCTGATAGGTTGGATTTAAAGCATCTTAGATATTCCAACCACCCTTGAAATGGTATGAGTTGAGTTAATCTTTTAGGAGGTCACTTTAATCTTCTCTCCGGGTCGATTTCTATTCTGAGGTGTCAGATAACAAACCCAAGGAATTTCCCTGAAGTTACTCTAAATGCACACTTAAGGGGGTTCATTTTGAGGTTAAATTGTCTTAACCATTTGAAAACTACTTTCCAGTCAAAGAGGTGGTCTTCCTTTACTTTTTTGACCTGAGATCATCGACGTAACATTTGGATGATGAATGAGTTCATCAAGATTCAAGTCATGGCCGGTAAAGCACACATTTTGAAGTGAAAAGGCATGACCCTATAATAATAGATTCTGATCGGGGTTCAAAAAGCAGTATTTTTCTCATCTTCAGGGGCCATCTTTATTTGGTTGTATCCATATAAGCCATCCATGAAGGAGAAGATTGCATGAGATGAGGAAATGTTCACCATCAGTTAAGGTATTGGTAGTGGAAATTCATCTTTTGAACATTATTGACCTCACTTTTGGAGTGAGTTCTCAATCTCCTCATCTTAGACTTAGAAGTCTTCTAGACACTAAGACTTTCTTAGTCATAAGACATTTCTAGTGATTAGGTGAAAACTTAACCTAAACCTAGAGAGTTAGAAGGGTTAATCATAGATTAGACTATGCCTTAGGGATTAAGTAGACTTACCTCCTCTATAGCCTAAATATGACCTATGTTCACCCACTCAGAACCAAACCTCAAATTCAATTCAAACATTCAATTCCAAATCTAAATTCATATTCAAATTCCAAATCAAATAATTGAAATCTATAACCAACTCCAAATCAAATCAAATAAACCTAAGCCTTATAATGTTATCCTATGGACTTAGCCAAATTCCATTTAATTCCAAAACCCAAAATCAATTGATTTTATCATAAATAAATTTTTCCTTCAATCACGATCCTAAATATAAATGAAACCTACAATCATCAAGCCAAATCAATATCAACCCAAGTCAAACCCAACCTAGCCCTTTTGACTTAAGATTTTCAAATGAACCAAGACTCATTTGAACTCAAGCCAATTACAATTAGATTTATATATCAATCTCAAATCCATATATAAACTCAACTAAATCAAACTCAACTTGAAATCAAGCCAACTATATCCAACTAGCTCACTTGACCCAAAGTAATCAGTTTGACCTGCATGAACTAAAATCCAATTCAATCCAAATTCAAAGTGAATTAAGCCAATCCAAACTTTATGACATGATTATTGATGATCCTAGTTTGATCAATTATCATAAATTAGGTCAAGCCAAGTCAACCTAGCCCTTTGACCAAGTCAACCCTTTAACCCATATGAACTTAAACTAGCCAAATTGCAACCTAAGCGAGATCTATTAAAATGCATGATTCATACCAACCTAAAATCAACACTTGAACATGACTTGACCTTCAATTGAGCCAAACCTAACCTAATTGGCCCTCTTGACCCAACTTGACCTGAAGGGTTAAACCAACCTAAAACTCAATCAATTCCAAATTGAACTCAACCAAAGCCTACAACACATTCCAAATGATCAACCAAACCCAAGCCAAGCCATGACTCAAGCCAATTTGGCCAATTTGGTCAAATTGGTCAACTTGATCCATTTGACCCAAATGAATTCAAATGAACCAAAATTAAATTTAAACCAAATTAAACCAAACCAATGAAACCAATACACTCCAAATTTAACCCTATTTGGCCTAAATAGGTCAAATTGAGCCAAATCAAATCAAATGAACTCCAAATCACTTAAAATTTGGCCCAACTCACTTTTGACTCATTTCAAATCTACCTAAATAAAATCTAATGCCAAATGACCATTCTACCCTTGGGTCATGGGTATCACATGAGATAAATCACCTATGTAAGTGGTCATTTCCATTCTTTGGCCACTTGACATCCTCCCAATGGTCCACCTAGGCACCTAGGACACTGCCCAACCTGACCCAAGAGGTGGTTGGATTGGTCCATGACTCATGGGGTGGTTAATTCACCTCACCTCCCCATTAGAGCATTTCAAACCCATATGACACCCACTAATCCCTCTTGGAAGCTACCTCCCAAGCCTTAGCCAACCAAACCAAGAAACTTAGGATGATTCCTTGCCATTCCCAACCACCACCAGCCATAGGACACCCACAGGAGCCAAAAAATTACCATTAGTGATGATTTTTGGCCGCCATTAAGCATAAAGAAAGAGAGGCCTCCAAAGCACTTCTTCTGCCATTGCACACACTCTAAAAGCTCCTCCAAGCAACATGACCCATTTTCCCCACTTCCTTTGGGCTAGAAGAACACCAAAACTGAGCAAATTTTGGTAAGAAGTTGGCAGCCATTGGTGGATACAACATTCTAAGAGGAGGCAAGGGTGTAGAGTCATCCCAAGGCTTTATATCGCATCCAGGAGTGTGCTTAGATCAATAAGTTTCCATAAATCATCCCCGGTAATTTTCAAATCCTTTAGCTGGTCATAGGTTCCTTTATTTGTGATGATGTTTGCTTGATTTTAAGATTTTCCATTAGATATTCCTTGCATCTTTCATTTATATGACCCCAATGCAAAAATAAAGTTTTTTGGCAAGAATCGTTGTGAAATCGAGATGAAATGGACCCCATTCCATCCATTTTCATGAATTTTAGGCTCAATTTTATCGCCAGGGAAGATGGTATAGTAGCCATCTGTTCTCACTTAATAGGGACATATGGCTGCAATTGGAAGGAAATCTATCCTGATTTGGTCCCATAGAACACACGATTCAATCTAGACCATCCGATCAATGATCGAATGAACCAATCAAACCTCAGGCCATTTCCTGCTTAAAGGCCATGTAGCACCGCGCACCCAATCAAATGCTACCATGCGAGCGTGCCATGAATCACGCCCCATCCGTGGCATGGAAATGCTGGGTCAACGATTATGGCGAGTAGGTTAAGTAGGAAAATCAGTATTTTTCTCATTTTAAAATTATTTAAGTTGCCGAAACTTCCAAAATTTATAATAAACAAAATACTCAATGAAAAATTATAAATAAGGGACTCTATTAGATATCTTGAGCTTAATTTAGGTTTTAGTGAAAATTAAATTTATTAATTAAACCAAAACTACACATCAGATTGATTTGAAATTTTTGGGATTGGAACTGAAGTTAAAATACAGCTACCATAAAAATTTCAAGTTAAGATAACTTCTAAATTGGGAGATATTAAATTTTGAAGCTTAAATAGTCTGTTTTAGTAGAATAAATTAATAAACTTTATCAAAATTATGAAAAATTATAAAAAATCATAGAAAAATCATAAAAATACAAATAATTATTTATTTTGAAGGTATTTTAGAGAAGAATTTATTAAAAAAAATTTTAATTAATTTTGAACAATAATTAGGGCTTAATTAAAGTTTAATTATAAAAATTAATTAACTTAATTACTCTTAAATTACTTCAGTAATTAACTCCAAACTTTGTGTGTTAATTCAATGGGATGACCTCTGCCTCAATAATTTATTTGAGATTTATTGCTTAATTAATTAGGGAAATTAACTAATTAAGCTCTAATTACTCTTTTGAATTAATTAATAATTAATTGATCCCATGAACAGTAATAAATCAATTAATTAAGTGGTTAATTATTGATTAACATTGAATAAACCTATGGGTTAAGATTAGGGCCTCCTTCCTAATCCATTTCCCTAAGTTTATTTCATTAATTGAATTAATCAAGGCTTAATCAATTAATTAATTACTTAATTAATCAAATTGAAATTATAATCACATAAAATCTTAATTAATGAAGTCTTAAGTAGACCCTTAAGTGTTCAACAACCTCAGGAAATCCTAAGGAAATTATAGTTAGCCCACTTATGTGGGGAATTATAAGTTTACTTAATTAAGTTCCTTAACTTAATTAATCATTAATTATGAGCCAATTACATTAGGCCCTTTCATTTCTTAGGATCATTGTTGATTTAATTTCCAATGTATGTTCATATCATATTTGCTCATTATTATTTGAGTAATTATGTTAAGGTAACATAAGAAATGGTTAATTAATGGATTTAATGCATATTACAACCTAATTAACTCATAAAATCAACCTAATCTTATTTTATTAAATCAATTTAATTAATAAATATAAGAATGGGTTAGGATCAGCATATCTCCTCTCACATCCTTAAATTAAATCAAAACATGAGATTAAAAATGACATTAAAGAAGCTTTGGTTTATCTTAAATGATTATTTGATATGATTGCTCTTTGGAATTAATTTAATTGAATGAAATCATATGTTTATGTTTATTTATTTATTTCTATTTATGTTAAATGTTGTCTGTCATTTGAAATCATGCATTCATCTTTTCAAAGTTAAATTAAATCAAATGATTTTTATTTATGTAAAGCTTTCATGTATTGATTTAATTTAATATTTATGTGGCTATTATCACTATTAAATCTAAATGTATTTTTCAAAAGCTAATAAATGAATGATGACATGTGTAGTAATGATAGTTATAAATACATAAGAGATGTATGTGCTTATAGTTTAAAGTGTATAAAGCAAAACCTCTTTCCTTTATTCACATGTTGATTTACATAAGTTTTGAGGGTAATGAGTATATAGTATGGACATCCTGGGAATACGAGGCTTTAAGTAACCCCAAAGAGGTCATTTGATTACCTCACTTCCCTGGTTTAACAATGGCACATACCCATTTGATTTCATTCTTATGTATTTTAACATTAGAATTTAAATAGGGCTTTAATTCATATACATAAATAATTCAATTAAACAAAATACAAGTTTTGCATGATTTTCATTCTCTTGGTTATTTATACATTCATATGTATCACACAAATAAGTATATAGTAGACATCCTGGATGAGGATTTAGCTAGCCTCAAGGAGGTCATTTGATTACCTCACTTCCCTGGTTTAACAATGACATGTACTTGTTCATGTTTTCATACATCTGTATGTATATGTGATTGAAGAATGAGAACCCCTCTTTTATATTAAAAATGCATGCATCCATAATTGTTCAAATGATTGAATTATTTAATTATGTGATTTGGAGTTCTCCTTCTCATGTTCATGTTGACCTACAACTATGTGTCATTTAAAATTAAGTAAATGACATAGAGGTTAAATGCCCTAATCACAATCAAAATCAATTAAATTCAATTCAATTTGAAAATTTGACTTCATAATGCGCCGAAAAGCATCAAAATTAATTAATTAGAAAATATCAAATCAATTAAGGATTGATAATTAAAATTAAATTCATGAAATTGTGAGCATATCAAGTCGAAGCCGATGATGTCTAAATGACCTCGTTCACAAAATAAATCGCATCATCTAAAAGCTTCAACCATCAAACTACACATTTAAAAGTATATCGGTTTAAGTGACGGCGCAATTTAGACTTGAATACTTTGACCGTCAGACATTATTTAAGCGACTCGATCATAAATTCGCGATTGCGTTAGCTAAATACCTAAATTTTTATATTGCTAGTTTGTCAAAGTAACAAATCTGAAATATTTTTAATAAATTAAACGATAAACAGCAATCACTATTACCTCTTCAAATTAATTCCCATAGCTTTCCTTCAATCGGAGGAGACCACAAAAGCGATCGTTGACCAAAAGTTCCTCTCTCATGATCCCTCTCTCGTTCTCTTTCTCTGAGCTCACGATCTCTGTTCTCCTCTCGCTTTTCACCAGTTCTCCTCCTGGTGATCTCCCTCTCTTAGCTCTCGTTTCTGTCGCTCTCTCTCTCGGCGATTTCTCTGTGTTGTAAAGCTCTGGGACTTACTCCCTTTCGACTCCTTCCTTCTTTTCTGCTCTCGGTAAGAAGACTGCGATTTTCTCCCTCTCGTCGTCAGGTCCCGTGAGTTCTAGCCAAGTTTTAAGGGATCGACCAGCTCAAGCAAACTTATCTCTTCCTTTCCCTTTCTAAAAATTCTAGGTTATTTCTCTAACCTAAGCTGTTCTTATGCATTTGGTTTCTTTGGAAGTTAGGGTTTTGCTAAATATGCCATATCTTATGCTTGGGATTATGCTAAGAGTTTCCTTTAGGGATTTGGGATGATGTATGGCCCAAATCATTTCTTATTGCCTTTATTCACTTATGTGATGCTTAGCCTACTAAAATTGCTTTGGGATGATGTATGGCCCAATGGTGTGTTGCATGCTATCTTTGGGGTAGTTATGATGTTATTTTGCTTGGTTATACCTAAGGAAATCAAATCGATTTGCTTCTGGTAAATGTGATGTTTCTAAATCATTTCTATGAGAGGAAACAATTAATTTGTTATTTGAAGTATGCTATTTGCTGAAATGTTGTGTTTGCAAAGGGGGAAATTGTTGAATTCATGTCTACAAGATGGGGAAAGCTATTAATTTGTTATCTATGCATTTATCTTGCTGAAAATTTCTTTTATTTGAGCCAGAAGTTTGAAAATTTGATAAGGAAGGATGTATGGCTTAAATATCATATTATTTTCTATTCTCCTATGAATTTCATGCTTCTACTTTGCTTCAATTGATTTCCTATGAAGTGAATTATATATATATCACCTCTTTCATATGCAAGTTGAAATCGAAATTAACAGAAAGGGATTTGGTTATACCACTTGCTATTATCTATGAGTTTCATTCTTGCATACTTGCATATGTGATATCATATTCAATGCTAGCTATCAAAGTTTCATTGTCTCGACACCACTGCACGCCTTTTCTTGGCGTGGTGGAATTTCTCATGGCAACCTGGGAGCAGGCAAACTTTGATAAGCATAAGGTTAAAATTCATCTTTATACTCTTGCATATGTGATATCTTCTTACAGAAATCTTGCTATCAAAGTTTGATGTCTCAAAACCACCCATGCCTTTCTTGGCGTGGTAACTCATCTCTTAACCCAAAGGAGAGCTAGGCTTGTAAACTTTGATAAGCACAAGATAAGGGTTGGTAAAATTCATCTTTTACTCTTGATGTGATATCTTCTTAACAAGAAATCTTTTATCAGTTTCACCCATGTGTCTCACGACACCACCCATGCCTCTTTCTTGGCATGGTGGCGCTACTCATGGCAATGGGGAGAGATTTGTTGTAAACTGATAAAGCAGGAGATAAGGATTGTAAAATTCATCTTCATACTCTTGCATATATGATATCTTCTTAAGGAAATCTTGTATTTATCAAAATTGTCTCACACCACCATGCACTTTCTTGGCGTGGTGAACTGATCTCTCATGGCAACCCAGTGGAGAGGCGTAAACTTTGATAAGCGAATAAGTTGTAAACCTATATTATGCTAACCCCATCTTTCTTGGCTGGTGCAAATAAACTTTTGATGTCTCACGACACCATGTGCTTTCTTCGTGGTGGGCTTAGTCACTTATATATGTCCTTGAAAATTTTAAGGAAAGGTAAAAAAAATGCTTAAATATTTTTTTATTGCATATGCTTATGTGTTTCTAACTCACTTTTCATGTCATATGACACCTGCAACAACTATTCATGCTTAGTTTGATGAATGTTGAATCTTTCTAGTCCCCTACATGCTTAACATGTGTATGAAGTGTGGCAAAAGGATACAAATGGATGCTTATGCTTGTGACATGTATTTGTTGATCTTTGGTTCTAATACCCTAGCTTGATATGCTATTAGACATGCTTAGAACACATGCTTAAATACATGTTTAACATGTTATCTTTTACTCCATATGTCCATTTTCACATTGATCTACACATGATTATAGAAACATGGCAAAAGGGATAAGGGGAAGACATACATGAAATGAAATATTTTGACATGACATAAAATACCTGACATATGCTCAAACATAAGTTTCTCCCCTACTTTACTTGTCATTTCCACCATGATTTATATACATACATGAGACATAGGGAAGACTTGAAGCAAACACATATGAAATGAATCAAATCTATCATATGACATGACATCCATCATAAAAATACCAAAAAATGGAAAATTGCTAAAGGAAGGGAGAAGGGTAAAAACTTACAAGTCTTTATGACACAACTTAGCTCTCTTACAAGCTTGAGAGAACTCAAACTTGTGAAATCAAGGGAGAGAAGGAAAGAAATGAGAGTAGGAAGTGTGTGAGGATTTTATGAGAAGGAATTCTCCTCTTATTTAGATTTTCTAGCCTCCTCTTTTCTCATCTATGGCTATCATCTTGACACATATGGTGCCTTGTCATAAAATGCATGCAAGGAGGTCCTCTATGTTAATGCCATTTGTCATAACCTTATGCACATGCATGGACATGTGGCATGCCCTCATACACTCTCAAAATAATTGCCCAAATTCATTTTTTTTTTAGGCTCACCCACTTATGATCATATGGGCCTCCAAATCAATTATTTTCAGCCCCTTATGTTTGCTGATTTTGTTACATAAGGAGGTGATCTTGGGCTCAAAACAGATACTACATATCCCGGTTTGGTCTTCGGACTGGGTCTGGGTTAACAAAACCTAAAAATCCTATTAAAACTCATGCTTGCATTACAATATAAATACAAGAACAGTTTATACTTCTGGTCTTGGACGTCTCAACAAAACCCAAAAATGTCATATTGAAATCCAAACTTGCAAATTGCACTTACATTTCAACTAGACATTCAATGTAACATTCTAAAAAACAGATACTCATTATACGTTAGTGTTCAAACATTAGTAATCAAGTAAGACAAATACAACTGTTCGCTTCCGGTTTGGTCTTTCCGGGTATTAAAAACAAAATGTTATATTAAAACCTAAACTTGCAAGTTAAACCTACATTTCAACTAGACATTTAATGTCCATACTTTTAAAAGAACAAATACTTATGTATGTTGAAGTGTTCAAACAATAGGGACACATTAAGTTAAGTATAAAATAAAAAGAATCTACATCTTCCGGTTTGGTCTTCCTTAACTCAAAAATAAAATTTGACATCGCTTCAACATTAGACATCTTAATGTCCATGCAATTTTCAAAGAACGATATCCATATGCATGTTGGGTAAATACTAAGTCAAATACAAAAAAGACAGATCTACATAATCGGTTTGATCTTGGATGTTATAACAAAACCTAAAAAAAATTTTGATATTATAAGAATTGCAAATAAATAATATCGAGAAGCTAATTAATATAATACAAGACATGATCTAACATAGAAATTCAAATTCTTAGAAGAAAAGTCCCAAAGATCTCATGTTCAAACTAGAGTAGAAGATTTTGAAGGATTATACTTTTGATGGTAATCCTCTGTAGAAAATTGGGCCAGTAGACAAGATCTATCAATGATATTAACCCTAGATCGAGAAGGGTGATTATAATTAAGATTTCAATGATAAATGATCATATATTCAAATCAAAATCAATCATAAAATGATCAAAATTCAAAGAAAATAATCTAAAATAAATGAAATTAATTATTTAAATTAAAACTAAAATAAATAAAATCAATCAATTCATCATTTGTTTGTCTTTGGGTGACAAATTAATAAAACTTTTGCTCACAAAGAATGTCAAATTAAATACATAACTATTTTCCTCAAATATTAAAGCCCATGGGGATTTGTCCTATGGTTTTCTGATATGGCACCACATAAATGGCTTAAGAGCCCTCCGGTGTTCGATATGACACCAAATTACGGTGATTATGAAGTATGTTCCCAATAGCTTTGCTCTTTGGTGTGAAATGTAGAATATTTGGTTGGGCAAAAACTTGTTAGCTAAGGTTGACTTGTATTTGTCCTTAGACAAACTCCCCAGTCTACACCACGGCGTAACCCATGTGTTTTGACAAGGATCCTTCGGGTTGTACTACCTCCTCATTGCGGACCAGGATTGCTAGATATAACCATGGGATCTTGATCGCGTCATCGTTCCCCACAAAAGTTTTAAGTTAAAATAATAAATTTCATAAGTTCTAAACTCACTCGCAATTATATATTCATTATTTAATGATTTATTCTAATTAATCGAAAGTGCTCTCGGTATTGGGAGGGTAATTAACTATGGGCTTGCTTTATAAACAAACCAGATATAAAAGTTCTCACCAAATGAGAACGAAATCTCTCTGAGTAGTGTCTTACTACTATTCATCTACCTTACAAATTATCAGACATACAACTCTTTCTTTTTTCCGAAAGATGTCGGTGGCGAATTTTCGGATCCCACATTTCATATGTACAAACTTACATATATTTAAATGCAAATTGGTATATAGTCTGGACATCCCAGGAATATGAAGATTTAGCTGGCCCCAAGGAGGTCATTTGATTAGCTCACTTCCCAAGTTTAACAATGGAACATACCTATTTAACTTCATCCCTATGTATCTTTGTATAATAATTTTGAAAGAGCTTTAAATTAATATGATTAAATAATTTAATCAAATGAAAGAATATAACCTTTAAATATACATATCTACATTCATCATAGAAGTGTGCCAAAATGGGATGCATGTATAGATATACTTAGGATTAAATCATATGCATGTTACATGTGATGGAAAAGAATGATTTAATATACGTCATATGGTAGTAGTTCAATCAAGTTAATCTTAAGATGCCTTTCAAATTGAATATGATCTTCTAAGGTGAACCTAAACTTAGGATTAGTTAAATCATTTAATAAGCCATTAACTAAAGAGAACTAAATCAAATTAACATGCTTTAGAAAGTGGCTTAAGGTAAGGAAGAAAGAGGGCAGTCCTCTTTCTTCTCTTTATAACACTTAGTTGCTAAGTGTAATCATATGACACAAAAAAACACAAAGTAAAATCCTCAAATTAATTAAACAACTTCAAGAGAAACCAACCTTTCATGTTAAATTGAACCTTTCCAAACTTAGAAAATATAACTCTAATGCTTAGTAAGACACACCACACAAGCCTTAAGACACACACATTAGAATTAAGTCACCACTTATAGCTCTATGTAAGGGCAGTGTATGGTGTGAGGTATGTTTTATTTTATGATGTATTACTTTAGACTGGATGTTAGAGTGAATGCCTCATAGACTAGATGTTAGGCCAATATTAGCCTAATCATATCTTCTAGAGAGGATTATACTTAAGGGGGTGCTTAAAATAAATATGAATGCTCTCTTTGCAGGCTACTTAAACCCCTAATCATAATCCAAGTTAGGATAGGTGGGATTGGTTACCCAGGTGCTAAGTCCAAATCATAAATATAATAGCTTAGGAATGTATGTATGTTTAGCTAACCTCTATTTTGTAAGTATAGTTAGATGTACTTTTCCTATTTTAAATGTAATTTTGTATTAGGAATTAAGATTGGTTCTATAGGGGCTTAGGATGAGCATTGGCCAGAAGGCTTTGTCCTGAGGTGCCATGTAATGCCTTGAAACCTGCCAAATCAAAGAAGCAAGGAGGAAAGAAATGAAGACATAAAGAATGAAGAATGAAGAACCCCCATAACATTCGTTAATTATAGATTAAAATTATTAATTTTTAATTCCAAGTTATATAAGGGTAGAGCTCGGCTACCCATTTTCTCTTTCGGGTTATGCTGATTTTGGCGACCTCTTATTTTTTTGTGGTAGCTATAAAATTGTTTGGCGCTATGTTTATATTGTGCCTTAGAAACAACATGCTTTTCATAGTTTCTTATGATTGATGCTTTAATGTGTTCCTGGATGTGATTAGGCTCTTAAGATAAAGTAATTTTTTATCCCAACTAATCACTCATAATTAAAAATTAAGCAACTCATAACCTCACAATAAAGCTTAGGCATTAAATCAAGATAATTAAAAGATTTAGTAACCCCTTAGCTGAATGTTGTATGTTTCACATCATGCATGCATCTTGAATCACTCTTACAAAATGAGGGCCTCCATCCTTACATGCATAGGGACCGCTTGACATGTGAGAGAAACCCCTACTGACGGAGCATCACCTCTTCTCTTTTGATTTTGCCCATGACTCATTTAATCATGCATTTAGACATATAAAAATCCCAAAGCCTTTGTCAAAATGAATAGTCAAAATCAAATAAAATTTGAAAAGATTTTGCATTAGAATAAGCCATTCTTAATATCACCCATGCTCTAGTCTCTTAGGTAGTGGGTTTAAGGACTTTAGTCTCTCTCAAAATAAATAACTACCCTAGCTATCTTGCAATTCATATGATCAGACCACATGGTTTTATAATCGTCGGAGGAATTAGCTAGCTGCCACTCTAGGCAATTATAAGTCTAGCTGTTGGGTGGTTTACTCTCTCTTGTGGAGGTAAACCTTATACCTATATCCGCTTAGATTTAGGTCGTGCTTTAGCTTGTGCTAAAGCTCCTTAGATTTAAGATCCGAGATAGCTATTCCCTTCAGGCTACAAGCATAAATCTTCACCTCTTAGGCATTTCCACAACCTTGTGTTGATGGATTATAAGCCCTAGAATTCTAATAAAATTCAACTCAAACAAAATAAATCTCTTCAACTTCAAATATGTAAAGCCCAATTATAGATAGATTGGAATGCTCATTAGGCTTCCTAGTATTATGAGCATTCCCTACTCATCCCCTTTGGCTTCCAAAAATAAGTCTTCTTCTTGATCTTTCCCATTTGATTTTTTAAACATAACCAATCTTTTGATAGTCTTAACTTTGAAATCTTTGGAGACAACATATGCATATTTTAATCGAGAGTATTCTTAAGAAATTCACCTTCCTTAGGACATAATTAACTATGGAGGCTTGCCTTATATGAAACTTTAGAACCCAATTTAATATAAACCCTACTTTATTTATCCATGTAAAGTAAGGAGAAAATCTCTGGTACATTTGAAGACCCATCATGCCTTAGGAGTCCTCATTAGGTGATTAGATCCATTGAAGGGTGATGCCTCTATTTTTTGAGATAGTATATCATACCTCAATGTCATACTCGATCACTTCAATAAGTACCCCCTATGATCTGCATGGTGTCCCCCAGATACATCCAAAAATAATAAACACCATAAACATGCTTTATTTAAGTCCCTATAATCGACGCATATGCAAATTTCACCATTCTTCTTCTTGACTTTAGAAATGACCTATTGGGCAATGTCTAATCGTCTAGGAGCTTGCTGATATGGTTAGTACTAAGCTCTATTATTAGTTTATGGACTGCTACATCAGAAGATAAACTAGGCATCTCTTCATAACTCCATGCAAAGCATTCCTTAAACTCAATCAATAACCTAACTAAGTCATTAGTTTTAGTTTCAATCAACAAAAAACTCATGTATGTTGGGTGTGGATTATCTTCAATCCCTAAGTAGATTTTTTTGAGCTCATCGATGGTTGACTTGATCTCTTCTTTGAACTCTGGCAATGCATCTTTGACTTCAAAATCATCAGGACCATTTGAAGTTTCCAAGCACACCTCCTCATATGAGTTAATGTGATTTGAAAAGAACCTATCAAATTTCAAATGTTTGGTAATGATTAAGCGTCATCATTTAATCCAGTCTTGATTGAGAACTTTTGCATTTGTTCTTCCACATTCTTTCAAAATTGTCTGACCATTGCTTTAACCAAGTATGTGGGATTAACCCTTTCTTTGCTAGATTATGAACACACACTGAGTACCAATCAAAAGGTAATTATATTAAATCTTTATATAAATCCTTAAGTTCTACATCAACTTCTTGACTTGAGGATGATGGTTCCAGAAAGAACATCTGAGTCTTCATATTTGTGGATGACTTAGGGGCTTCCTTAACTACTAAACCCTCAACTTTTTGTGAGAAAAGTGGGGTTAGAACTAAGGTTTCCAACTGATGCCTAATTGTTTTACATATAGATTTGGATACACTTATGCTTTGCTTTGGAGCCCTGACTTCATCATTATCTGGCTCGAGTGTCACCTCCAAAGGAATCTGCAGCTAAGAAGAGTCGGCTGGCGTGCTAACCATATAAGACTTATCCTCTAAACTAGATTCTAAGTCTATATGGATAACAGGTGTACTCCTAGTGGCTGGGACATATCCCTTATTGGGTGGACAATAAGGAGGTTTTCCACCCCTAGGGCTGCCACTAAACTGGCCTCTACCTATGCCTGGTGGAGGTCGGATCATTCTACCCATATGTCCAAATAGAGTAACGAACTATGAGTGGAATCTAATGTCGGGCTTCCTCCTCCAAGTCTATTTCTCACTCCCTTTTATTTTCTTTTTCTTTTCCTCTTTCTTTTTCTTTCTCTTTTTCTTTATCTTATATTTTTGAACTTTGGCTAAGTTTGTGAAAATAGACTTATTGATTTTGAGGGAGTTAGTAGGCTGCATCCTCATATATGTCGATCTTGTAAACTGAAAATGGCTTGAGATATCTTTTGACACAGTAGGCGATCCCACCTCTCACAAACTTCATACACTGATGCAGAGAGGATGGAACCATGTTGTTTGCATGTATCCACTATCTCCCAATCAAAGCATTGAAAGATGTATTTGACTATATGATGTGAAACTTGGCTTCAATCTTCCAATCATCTATCTCCAAAGGCAACACTATGGAACCTAAGGCCCTCTTGGCTTGTTCATTGAATCCCCTCAATATCATCTTTTCTTTTTGGAGCTTGGATATGTCAATCCTCAAGTAGGTAAGGGTTCTTAGACTCATAATATTGACTGATGCACTTGGATCAACCAACACTCTTGATAGCATGTACCTACCAACATCCACTATAATGTAAAGAGGATGGTTGTACTCGATGATCCTTAGAAGTAAGTCTTCTTCGTTAAAGTAACTCCCAAGGTGTCCTTCGAGTGGCATGACTCCTCTTCAATAGCAGTCAGCTGAGCCAAAAATATCTCTAGATCAAGTAAGGTATTGATTAAAGATTCCCTCATCTCTTTAGATAAGACAAGAGCATCATATATGTTTAACTTTGCTGACAGCTTTCTAAGGTGAGCTAGGATGTTATAATCAACTCTAGTTTGGTTCTTCATAAGCATATCCATAAGTGGAACATCCTGTGGAGGGGCTATTTGCTCACTTGAACTAATGACTTTCTTACCCTTATCCTGAGGTGCTACCCTAGGAGGTAAAACTTTGTCAATGCGTAGGTTGACTTCAATGACTTCATGTGGCGGGTTGGTGGAAAGTTCTACCGGCTCAACGGGCATACCTTCAGCTTCTCTTATGGGACCCTCGGAGTTAGTTGACTCCAATTCAATCTCAATGGGTGAACCCGATTGATTCATAAATGAAAAATCAAATTCTAAATCAGAAGAGAAAGGATCAAAATTACCAGATCTATTATTATTATTTAGACTTGGAGAGTTTTCAACAGGAATAAAATCAAGAACATCAGAAGTGGACAAGATGTAAATAGAATTTGATTTCTTTATTGATTTCTTTTTGGGTGGAGGTATATAATAGAAATCAAGTAAAGTAAGCGGGGTAAGGGATTTAGTGCCCTTATTCATTGATACAACACTCCTATCGGTAGAAGAGGAGCTAGTGAAAGAAGTGGTAGCTACAATGGTAGAAGGAATGTTGGACTTGGATGGTGGTTGCGCTACTGGACTATCCAGGGCAAGTGTGTACTGCTGCTACTGCTGTTGTTGAGCTTCCACCTTCCTCGAGTTGTCTTTAGCAACTTGTAAACCTTCCTTGATGTTGGAGGTTTGAGCTGCCTTAAGCACCTATAAGGAGAGTTTCTTAATCTTAGAAATAATATTTTTAGAGGTTCAGGATTAGAAAATATCCTAACCTTCTTTTATCTTAAGAGGATCACAAGTATCCTCAAGGATTACCTTAATAGAACTAGATTATTGTTCTAATAAGTATTCCTTAGGGATAACTATGGTGCTTGACTTGTAGTGCTCAAGCAAGTCCTTGAAGATGATACAATCCTCTAACAAATGGCCTAACATGCGGTGGTAGGGACAATAGCTAGGATCATCGCTCTTGTCCACTTCCTTCAGCCTCCTAGGCTCTAGCAACTAGAAATCAGGTTTCTTTAAAAGATTCTTAAAGATTTTCCTGACAACCTCCCACTTAAACTAGTAGGGCTTGTTTAGTTTGTCCGAAAGAGTATGTGGGTAATAGCTACTTGGCGATGTATATGAGTACCGCTATTGAGTGTACTACTGAGGAGGTGGTGGCAATGGTCATTGAACCAATTGTGGTGGTCAGTATGATGGTCGAGGTGGCAGTAAAGGAGATGGTACTGGAGGCTGTTGAGCTCGAGGTCTCTCAAACTGGACTCTAGCTCGCTGCTTCCCCTTGTCTACTGACACCACTACCCCTAGCTTCTTTTTAAATATTTTCTGTGGCTTGGGCTTGGACTACTACTCTTAGAAAGGTAACTATTTGGATTCCTCTTGCAGACTAGCTGCCTTGTTGAATAATTTTTCAAAGGTTTTGATTATAAAGCCCTTAAGCCTGAAAGCAACTGGACCATAGATATTCTTAACAAGAATATCTATGGCATGTTGTTCAAACTATGGTTCATATTTCATACTCAGGTTACCCCACTTGAGAATGTAATCAACAAGGAACTCATTGTGATTTTGTTTTTCTATAATGAGGTCACCCACAGTTACCCTCTACTAGGCTCAAGCAAACCTCTTGATAAAGAGTTGCTCCAACTCAACAAATGTCTTCACCGAACTATTAGGCAATTTGGCATACTAGTTAAATGCAACACGACACTCGACAAAAGCAAAAAAGAAGCGCGCTCGCTACCGGCATTGCAAGCGACCAACTCAAGTGTGCCATGTGTTGTTGTGGGTTCCCGCTGCCATCAAAAATCTTGAAGGAAGGTGGTATGAACCCATTGGGATACTGGACTACATCAAATTTCTCTAGGTAAGGCCTACCCTTTGGAACGGACAAACTAACCCGTGCTTATGCCAATGCTTCCCTCACATGTTGTTCCACCATCTACTTGATGTCTTTTCATGCACAGTCGCCTGACCTTCCTATGTGCCTACTATCTGATCCATGGGAGAGGTACTCTTGGGAGGTTCCAAGACATGCAAAAGCTCAGGCAACTCAGCCTCCATAGGACTAGGCTGTGATTCTGGAGTTTAGTATTGAAGTGTTAGAACTGCTGCTAATAAATCTTCAATGCTCTTCTCCATCCTATGGATATGATCATCATTCTTTTGATCGAAGGAGGTGTTGGCTTGAATGAATGACATCATCTTCTTCAACCACAACACCTTCCTAACTCTGATGTTTTCGATGGAGGGATCCTCAGGTATCTACCATATGGACTTCTGTTGAGTCCTCTAATAGGTCAACCTCATCGAGGTCAAAAGCTACCTTAACCTCTTCTTAGTCTGAATGATCACTCCCAAGAAGTTGCTTCTTCTCGATAAAGTAGCCTTCTAAGATATCATCGAATGAATGATCTCTTACTCTACCTAGTTGAACTGGTACAAATACCAGTCAGCGACTGACCGTAGGACTATGCTCATCTGAACCTATAAATTGGATACTACCTAGTGATGGGATGCTCTCACTAGGAGGATAAACTGCCATGGGCACTGCACTAGTATCCCCTCCTTCTTCTGCTACTGTTGATGGCTGTGGTGGTCGCACGACCATGACACTTTTGGGTCGCCACTCCCTCTTTACCAAGGCTGAAGTGGGAGGTTGAATGGGAGAGCTTGACCTCACCTCAACTGGTTGAATAGATGGAGTGGGATCCTTAGGTCATAACTGGATCACCAATTGAGATGTCCTCTCCCTGGATGCAGACTTTTAGACTTTCGTAGGGACTTTAGATGGAGGGACTTGGATGGGTGATGGTAGGTGAGGAATGGAGCGGTGTGGCTGTGGAGACACTGACTGTCCTCCCACCGAATTCTCCTCCTATGGCTGGTGGTGCCTATCAATACTATGCTATCAGTGTGATCAGATTTGGTAGCCCGTCGATCCCGAAAATCCATAAGAACGGAGGTCATCAACTGCTTAGCATACCTACTTCTCTCCCTCTTACTCGTTTGTGCTGCAACTTGAGCCTCAATGGCTCTCTCCTTATGGATTGGATCACTGACATGCCTGGGGATCAAGGACCTTAAATCAAATAATGTGCCAGACTCTGAGTGTCCGTGGGCTCTGCCAACCTATCGAAGAATAGTCCTAAGATTAGCTTAGGGCTTCCTCATCTCCCTAGTTGATACCTCAAACTGAGCTGGTGGTGGAGGAAATGCAGCAATCCTCTTATAGTCCTCCTCTCCATCTGAGGCTGAGAGGGGTGAAACCTGCTACCACTCAAGAGTGGAGAGGTCTCACAAGGAGAACCCTCTTCAGTGACATGAGAGGCATCATCAATCTCCTTGGCTGCTTGCTCATGGTGCTGCTTGATCTTTCCTTTCTTATTGCGATGTTGAGTGCGGATGAGCAATGTAGAGTGAGAACTAGAACCTTCCTCAAAGGTAGGGGAGACTATCTTAGAGGCCAAGATAGCCTTCCCCTTCATGGGGACCAAAGAGGAGGTAATAGCCCTCACTGGAACTATGGCGGGGCAACTGACTAACCTTGCAAGGGAACCACTAGACATACTAGAAGCTGGGCTGGTTGAACTTCCGAACTATGGGAATAGCCTTCCTCTTGAGAGGAAAACTCAGACTCATACTACATGTCGAAATGGAGGAGTGGCTTCTATCCGCCACCTCCTCTCCTAGCCATGAGGGATGGCCCTCAAGTAACTCGATGGCCAAACCATGGCCAAACCATCGGTGAGTGTGGTTGTGGTGTGTATGGCCTGATCCAAGGATAGATCCACACCTGATGATAAAGAGAAGATGAACTTGTCGGGAAAGGGCTAACTATGTTGATATCTCTACATTTATTGAAACATAACTGAGTCAAACCCTTGCTTTGATTTTTGTCTTCAAATATTAACTTTTGATATCGATTTGAATTTTTAAACCCACACTTAACAAATTTAAGTATGCTAGGTTCATTGGAGAGATTTTAGAATATGAGGAGAGGCTTTGCCATAGAATTATATGATTTTGATTTGGAACCCACACTCAACAAATTTAGATATGTTGAATGGGGTTCATTAGTTTTGGAGAGACTTTTTTAGAGGTGTATTTGTTTATCCATTATTTTTTATTTTTTATTTTCTTTGGGATCTTCACTTAGCAAATTTTAAGTAAGTCAAGTGAGATTCAAATGTGTGTTTGAAAACTTTTGTGAAAATGGATGTCATGTGTGTGATTTTCTTTTAATGGGATCCTTAACAAATTTAGGTATGTCAAGTAAGGTCCAAAATGGAGTTTGATTTTGTTTTGTTATTTTGGAGGTGGGACCTTCACTTAACCAATTTGGGTATGTTAAGTTGGGTTCAAATATATTTAATTTTGATTTGAAAATTTGTTTTAGTTTGATTTGATTTTGAAAAAGAGAAATCTTATCCAACAGATGTTGGTATGTTGAATAGAGTTCAATGTGTTTTGATTTATGTTTGAAAGTGGAACTCTCAATTGGCAATTTTAAGTATGCCAAATGAAGTTCAAATATGTTTTGATTTTTGATGATTTTTGTAAGGGGAATTCCACTTAACAAATTTGGGCATGGTAAAATGGAATTCAATTATATATATACTTTTTTTTTTATTTTCTAAAATGGAATATTTGTGTGTGATATTCCTCTCGAAAAGGGGAACTCCAACTTAGCACATGTGGAATATGCTAAGTGAAATTTCAAATTTATGTCATGATTTCATTGGAAAATAGAATCTTCATTCACTAAACTTAGGTATGTTGAATGGAGTTAACTATTTTGAAAATTATACTTTCGAAAAAAGTTTAAAATTTTTTATTTTAATTTTGAAAGGAACCTACATATAATAATCGTTGGTATTTTTAAATGAGGTTTGGTTATCTTTATACCATTTGAAAACTTCTTATGAATTTTGTGCAAATCTTTTTCCATGTAATTTTTTAATTAATTTTGAAAAGTGCTTTAAAGTAGTATTTTGCAAAGGATTTATTTTCTTAAGTATGGGATGAACCTTGCTTCACCAAGAGTATGGTAAAGTGGTTCTGAATTTTGTCAACTACTTTCATTAGTTAATTTATTTTCACCTATTGGGGGACCCAATAGAGGTTTCAAGACCTACATGGAATGAAGACCGAAAACCTAAAGGATGTTGGCAAACTTTGCTTAAAAATGAAATAAGCTAAGTGCCAATGAAAAGAAAGATAGACTTGAGCTTATATAAAATATAAGTCCACTATCAATACTTGGAGACAATAATTATCTACTAAAGATGTGGAGAGGAACCATTCCTAGTGGAGTGGCTACAAAAATCTGTGGTGTTTATTTTTGGATGTGTATGGGGGGACACCACATAGATCGTAGGGGTACTTATTGAAGTGATCGGGTATGACATTGAGGTATGATGTACAATCTCAAAAGAAACAAGCGTCACCCTTCAATGGACCTAGTCACCTAATAAGGACTCCTAAGGCATGATGGGTCTTCGAATGTACTAGAGATTTTTCCTCTGCTTTACATGGATGAATAAAGCATGGTTTATATTAAATGGATTCTAAAGTTCCCTATGGAGGAAAACCTCCCTAATTAATTACATCCTAAGGAAGGTGAATTCCTTAGGAATACTCTTGATTAAAGTAGACAATAAGGATCTCCAAAGATTTCAAGGTTAGACTATCAAAGGGTTGGTTGTATTTGAAAAATCAATTGGGAAAGTTCAAGGAGAAGGCATACTTCGGAAGCCAAAGGAAATGAGTAGCAAATGCTCATGACACTTGAAAGCCAAGTGAGCATTCCAATCTATCCAATAGTTGGGCTTTATATATTTAAAATTGAAGAGATATATGTTCGAGTTGAAATTTTACTATATTGCTAGGGCTTATAATCCAACAACACAAGATTGTCAAAATGCCTAAGAGGTGAGAATTTACACTTGTAGCCCAAAGGAAACAGCAACCTCGGATCCTAAATCCAGGGAGCTTTAGCATAAGCTAAAGCACGCCTAAATCTAAGTGAAGATGAGCATATGGTTTACCTCCACAAGAAAGGATAAACTGTCCGACTGCTAGGCTTATAACCACCTGGAGTGGCCACTAGATAACTCCTCCTATGATTTTAAAACTATCTAGTTCAGTCTTATGAAATTACAAGATAGTTGGGCTATTATTAATCTAGAAAGAGACTAAAGTCCTTAAACCCACTCCTTAAGAGACTAGAGCATGAGTGGTATAAATAATGACTTAATCTAATGCAAAGTATTTTCAAATTTTATTTCAATTTTGACACTACATTTTGACAAAGGCTTTAGAATTTTGATGCCTATATGCATGATGAAAGTAGATTATTGGTTAAATCAGGAAGAAGGGGTGTTTTTCATCACAAGGGATACCCTCGTAGGTCAAGCATTCCCCTATCGTGCAAGGATGGAAATCTCATATTTTCAAGAGCAAAATAATACGATAGGCATGTTGTGAAACATTCAACAATTTAGCTAAGGGGTTGATAAATCTTTTAATTATCTTATTTAATGCCTTGGTTTTATGTTGAGGTTATGAATTGTTTGAAATTTCATTATGAGTTGTAGTTGGGTAGAAAATTAATTTTATCTTAGGAGCCTAATCATATCCAGGCCACACATTAAAGCATCAATCATAAGAAATAATAAAAAGCATGTTGTTTCTAATGCACAATTTAAACATAGCATCAAATAATTTTATAGCTATCACAAAAAATAGCATGATGGTGCAGTCGGGTACCACCATACAACCCGAAAAGAAAAGATGGGTAGCCGAGCTCTACCCTTATATAACCCGAAATATGAAAGAATAATTACAATTTTTTGAAATGCTATGAGAGTCTTGTTTCCTTCATTTCTTCATATCTTTTTTTCTTCCTTCTTCTTTGATTTGGATGTGTTTGCTTCAAAGGCATCACAGGGCCTCCCAAGAGAAAGCCTTCTGGCCATTGTTCATCCTAATCCCTCATAGCACTAATCCTAATTCTTAATATAAAATTACATTGAAAGTAGATATAGTAAATCTAACTACACATGCAAAAAAGAGGTTAGCTAAACATATATATATATTCCTAAGCAGTTATATTTATAATTTGGACTTAGCACCCTGCACATTGGAAACCAATCCCACCTATCCTAACTTGGATTATGCTTAGGGGTTTAAGCAACCTACAAAGAGAGCATTTACAATTATTTTTAAGTATCCCTTTTAGCATAATCCCCTATAGAAAATGTGATTAGGCTAAGAACGGTCTAACATCCAGTCTACAAAACATACACCCTAACATCCAATATAAAATAATATATCGCAAAACAAAACATACATCACACCATGCACCGTCCTAGCTTAGGACTAAAAGTAGTGACTTAATTCTAATGCGTCTATTAAGGCTTGTGTGGTGTGTCTTAAATATGCATTAGTGTTATAATTTTCTAATTATAGAACGATTCAATCTAAAATAAAATGTTAATTTCATTTGGAATTATTTAATTGATTAGAGAATTTTTAATTTGTGTTTTATTTTGTTTCATATGATTACACTTAACAACTAAGCATTGTAAAGAGAAGAAAAGATGATTGCCTTCTTTTATCCCTACCTTAAGCCACTTCTACAATACATTAATTTGATTTAGTTCTCTTTAGTGAATAGCTTATAACATATTTTTAAATCAATCCTAAGTTTATGTTCACTTTAAATACTCCTATTCAATATGAAGGTTAACTTGATTGAACTACTACCACAAGACATATATTAAATCAATCCTTTCCATCATATAACATGCATATGATCTTATCCTAAGTGTATCTATACATGCAACATGTTGAACATACTTAAATGATGAACGTATGTGTATGTGAAGTTTATATCATTTTATGTGTGATTGAATTATTTAATCATATTAATTTAAAGCTCTATCTAAATTCTTAGACAAAAATACATAGGGATGAAATTAAATAGGTACATGTCATTGTTAACAGGAGGTGAGATAATCAAATGATCTCCTTGGGGCTAACTAATGCCTCATATTCTTATGATGTCCAAACTATATACCCATTTTCATTCAAACATATGTAAAGGCATGAATGTAAGAAAGAAAGCTCCAAATCTCATGACCAACTAATTCAATCACTTAGTCAATTATTAATGCATGTATCATTGATAAAAGATTAAATATACACACACATGTATATGAGACATAAGATTGTACATGCCATTGTTAACCAGGGAAGTGAGATATCAAATGACCTCCTTTGGGATACTTTAAGCCTTGTATTCCCAGGATGTCCATACTAAACACTTGCTTTTCTCAAATACAGATGGATGTATACATAAATAAAGGAAGGAAAACCTTGCAAAGGTTGTATTATTATTTGATTGAAACATTTATGCATATGGAGTAAAGTTCTATCCAAATTCTAATGTAAGAACACATGTAAATGAAATCAAATAAGTATGTGTCCTTTAACCGGAAGTGAGATAATTGACCTCCTTGGAGCTAACTAAAGCCTCGTGTTCTCGGGATGTTCAGACTATATACTTATTAATATTCAAATACATATAAAACTACATATGAATTAAGGAAAAGAAAGCTTTACTTCACATGTCTAAGCTATAAGTACATGCAAACCTATGTATATGTTCATTATTACTATCACTCTAATCAATGTAATTGATTCATAAAGTTTAGAAAAATAAATTGAATTTACTAGCAATAATAGCCACACATAGTGTAAATTAATCCAACACATGCAAGCTTACATAAAGAAAAACCATTTGATTCAATTAACTTTGAAAAGATGAATGCATGATTTCAAATGATATACAACATTTAACATGATTAGAAAGAGAACAATCAAATATAAACATGTGGTTTCATTCAATCAAATTAATTTCTAAGGATAATCATATTAAATAAAACCATTTAAAGCAAATCAAAGCTTCTTTAATGTTATTTAAGCTTCATATTTGATTGAGTTAAGGGATGTGAGAAGAAATTTGTTGATCCTAACCCATTCCCATATTTGTAAATTAATTTCATTTAATAAAATGTGATTAAGTTAATTTTATGGATTAACTAGGTTATTATATGTATTAAATCAATTAATTAACCAATACATATGTTACCTTAACATAATTATCCAAATAATTATGAGCCAACATGATATGCAAATGAATTGAAAAGTAAATTAACAATGGTACTAGGAAATTAAAGGGCCTAATGCAATTAGATCACAATTAATAGTTAGTTAGATTAAGGAACTTAATTAAGTACTCTTATGGTTTTCCCACACATGTGGGTTAACCATAATTTTCTTAATTTTCTTTAGGTTATTAAACACCTAAAGATTTATACCTCAATTAATTAATTAAGATCTGGCATGATTTAAATTTTCATTTAATTAATTAAGTAATTAATTAACCAATTAATCCCAAATTAATTTTTCTTCAAAGTGAAAAGAACTTAGGGAAAGGGATTAGGAAAGATGTCTCAATCCTTTTGCCATATGTCCCCTCACGTTAGACAATGATTAGTGAGCCCAATTATTTAATTAGTCACTATTCATGTGATTAACTAACTCTTAATTAAATTAATAAAGTAATTAGACCAATTAACTAATTTTCCTAATTAATTAACCAATAAATCCCAATAAAATTAGGGGAGGGAGGTCATCCCTAATTAATTAACCCCAAACAACCTCAAAATTTGGGGATAATTAATTATTTAATTAAGTAGTAATTAAGCTAATTAATTATTTAATTAAACCCTAATTAATCCTTATTACTATTAAAATTAATTAAAGATATTTTTAATGAATTCCTTTCTAAAATACCTTTAAAAGAAGCATTTATTTGTATTTTTTAGACTTTTATATGATTTGTTATAATTATTTGAAGTTTTAGCCATTAATATTGATTCTTTAAGCCTAATTAAGCCTAATCCCATCGGCACCATGTGGCGCACTGACATGGTGCGCTTTCCATATGGCATCATGGGATTAAAACATTAAAGTCAAGTCGGCATGGTGGATGATGGATGCACTTTTGATCTCCACAGTATGATCTTGGATCGGATGGCGCAGATTTATCCCATGATTAATAAAGGATTAAAATGGCTTGATCTAATGGATCTTATCACCGTTGTTCATTTTGATCACGCAGAATGTACGGCATGTGATCTGTCATTCCATCATGATGAAGGACAGAAGCCATCCGCCATTGCTCGCACAATACATGCTCACCTTAGGTCGAATCCACTCCAAATGGATCCCACACCTTCACGATACATGCGACATTCAACTTTCCTTCAAAAGCTTCAAAAATTTTAAGAATGCATGGTCTCAATGGCATACCTCAAGCAAATGGCTGATGGTTTTCATGCTTAAGGAAGCTTCATCGGTGGAGATGAAGCTCTGTTGAGCTTCAATTGGGTTGTTTACTCATGGTTCACTCAGAAGATCAAGTTTTGTCCTTTGGAGGCTCGACTTTGATCAAAATTCTACCTCGGTGCGCTTCAAGCTCGAGGGAAGGTTCGTTCGTGCTCGACAAGATGGGGGGAGCCTGTGGGTAAGAGGAATTTGATTTTGGTTGAGAAATGGGAGAGCTAGGATTAGAGGGGATGTGTCCTATTTTGGGTGCATTCAGGAAGGGGGAATTCTAGTGAGGGAAGTCTTGGGGAAGGTCGAGAACTCACTGAGGGACTCAGAATTACCTTAAGAAGCTCACACGAATCGAATGTGTGCTTGTGCAGTAAGAATTGAGGGGGGTATACCCCTTTTTCATTATGATGGATGGATGGATCAAGCTTCAAATTTTTAGTTAGCCAGCCACCGCCAGAATGCTAGAAGGGTCCAATCAACTCCACGTGGCATGACATGAGTAGAGGAAGGAGGATGGTAGGGAGCTCAAGGCATGGGATGGCTCCTTGTTGTTCAATGGTCTCGGGTAATAAAAGAGGTTAGTTAACTTACCTCCCGTTGGTCCATGGAAAGCCTAGCTCACTTAGAGTGGGCTAGGTGGGCAAGTGAGACCCCATTTGGGGTGAGTGATGGCGACCAAGGGGAGAGCGAAAGTGGACTTTGCTAAATTTGGCAAAGATCCCATGTGGGAGGCAAATACAAGGGGGGTTTCCTTGTGTTTGACTCCATTTTGGTTTAGGCTATTTTTAGGCTGATCCTAAGTGAGTTTCAGTCTGGTTAGGTCAGCTCCCAAGGTGTCATGGGTAGGTTTCAAGGGATTTGGCTCAATTTGGGTCATATGGGTCACTTTGGGTCATGTTGGGATAGGTTGACCAATTTGTCAAATTGGGTTAAACCAAGGCTTGGATTACATTCAAATGATGATTTTAAGTGTTTTGTTCAAGTGGTTTCAATCAATTTGTCCTAGGTTTGATTTTGGCTCATTTGGAACCAAATGGATCAAATGGGTCAAGTTAACCAATTTGACCAAATTGGCCAAATTAGCTTGGGTTAGGTGTTGGTTCAAGTTCAATTGGATGGGATTGTAGGTTTTGGTTTGAATTAATTTGAATTTAGGACAAATTAACCCTTTAGGTCAATTTTGGCTAAATGGGTCAATTGGGTCAAATTGGTCAAACTGGGCTCGATTATAGCTTTGGTCAACTTCAATAATCAATTTGGAATAAGCTTGAGCCATTGGTTACAATCAATTTAGGTTGGATCATGATTTCACCTATTTTGGCCTATCAGGTCAATTTAGGTCAACTTGGGTCAAAGGCCAATTGGGTTTGGTTTAGCTCAATTTTTGATCAAGTTATGTTCAATCATTGATCATGTGTTGGTGTGAATCAATGGTTTCAATTAATATGGTGTAGGATGAGTTTTGGCTAGTTTGGGTTCATGTGGGCTAAAGGGTTGACTTGGTCAAATGACCAAGTTGACTTGGTTTGACCCAATTTATCATAATTGGTCACTCTAAGGTGATTATTAATCATGACAGAGGGCTTAGGTTAGCTTAGTTCAATCCAATTTGGGCTGGATTAGAACTTCACTCAAATGGGTTCTTTAGGTCACTTTGGGTCAAGTGATCCAAGTGGGTCAATTGGCTTAATTTTCTTTTAATTTAGGCTTAGTTAGATTTATATATGAACTTAGGATTGAAATATAAATCCAGCTACAATTAATCTGAGCTTCAATAGGTTTTGGTTCATTTGAAATTTTCAAGTCAAAAGGGCTAAGTTGGGCTTGACCTGGGTTGATCTTGCTTTGGTTTGATGATTGCAGGTTTCATTTTTATTTGGATAGGTGGTTGAAGGAATGATTGATTCAAGAGAAAATCCATTAGTTTTGGCTTAATTTTGATAGGATTTGGCTAAGTCAAATGAATTAGCTCAAAGGATTTAGATTGGGATTTGATTTAATTTTGGATTTACTTTTGGCTACTTGAATGTAGATTTAATTTATATTTAGGAAGATAATTGATGGAATAAATTATTTATAATAAAATCAGTTGAGTTTGACGTGATTTGAAGGCAAATTTGGCTAAGCTCATGAAGGTAGGTCAAAAGGGCTTAGAATGGAGTTTGATTTAGTTTGATTTAATTTTTATCATGAGACTGTAGATTTCATTTATATTTGTGAACATGATTGATGGAATAATTGATTCATGAGAAAAATCAATTGATTTTGGGTTGATTTGGGTTAAGATTTGGCTAAGCTCATGGGATATATTCATATAACTTAGGAAGGGTTTTGACTTAATTTGATTTAGTTTTTATCATTTGAATGTATATTTCATTTATATTTGGGAAGATAATTGATGGAATAATTGATCCATAAGAGGATCAATTGAGTTTGACTTGATTTGAATGAGATTTTTGTCTAAGCTCATGAAAGTGGATTACATGGCTTAAATAGGATTTGACATGATTGTAGGTTTTAGTAAATTGGATTTGGAATTGGTTTGGTTGTAAGTTTGATAGAGTTATCAAAAAGTTCAATTGATATTTCAGAAAATCAATTGAGTTTGGATTGATTTAAATTTGGTCAGGGCTAAATCCATGGGATTCAATCATAAGACTTAGAAAGGATTTTGAGCTTGGATTTGAGGTTGAGATTGAATGTAAATTTTGGAATTTGAATTTGAACTCAGATTTGAATTTGGGGTTTGGTTTGAGAAGGTGAACATGGATTATGTTTAGGCCATTGGGTAGGTCAGTCTTCCTAAGTCCCTAAGGCATAGCCTACTCCTATGACTAACCCTTCTAAGTCTCCAAGCATAGGTTAAGTGTTCACCTAATCAGAAGTGTCTAGAAGAGTCCTAGATCTACGATGAGGAGATTGAGAACTCACTCCGAAAGTGAGGCCAACAACATTTTTTTGAGGTAGAAAATTATGATCGTTTAAGTTGACATCTTATTAGAAAGCTAAGGTTTTACACTCATAATAAAAAAGAATCGAGTTGCTTCTGAACCTATGTCTAAAGTGCTTTTTCATAAGCTAATAGTTCGACCTAAATTTGCATAAAGAAAATTAGATAAGTTGGTTCATTTCCACTAGAGAGAATGAGCCAATCCAAACTCTTCTAGACTTACAACTATCTGGAGTGACTGCCAGCTAACTCCTATGATTTAAAACCATGTGGTCTAGTCTTATGTAAATGCAAGATGGTTTGGCTATTGTTAATTAGTAAAGAATCTAAGATTATAAACTCACTCCTTAAGAGACTAGATCATGATGGGTCTGCAAATTATGACCTAAACTAATGCCATAAAATTTACATATTTTATTTCATTTTGACTCATCATTTTGGAATCGGGCTTGGGAGAGTTTATATCTACATGCATGATGAAAAAATGGTTACGGGCTAAATCAAAGATAAAGGGTGTTCTCCACTACAAAGGACTGCTCTTACAGGTCACTCATGTCCCCAATCATGCAAGAGTGGAGATCCCTTATTTGCAAGAGTGATATAATATGTATGCAAGCTATTGTAATATACAACCTTACAACTCATGGGTTACTAAATCTTTTATTCTCTTGACTAACTTCCTAGGCTTTAAGATGAAGTTGTGAATTGAATAAATTTATAGTTATAATTATAAAATTGGGGTAAAAAATTTAATGTTTTCTAAAGAACCTATAGTATCCAAGCCACATAGCAAACAATCACACTTTAAGAAACTTATAAAAAATATGCCATTTATATAGAACAATCAATGTAAACACAATAATTAAATATTAATCACGTGAATGAGTAAAAGGCATGTGTGGCCGGGTACTGCCATACACCCAGGAAAAAATAAAAATTGGATAGCCAAGCTCTACCTTTATATAGCCCATATTACAATTCATAATGAAAATAAAGTTATGAGGGTCTTCAATCCTAGTCTTCATCTTCACTTCCATGGATTGAGCACTCAAAGCAGTGCAGTGCCTCCCTAGTTTAAGTTTTCTAGTCACTACTCATCCTAAACCCCATAGCTATAATCCTAATTCTATTAGAAAAAAATTACATTTTTATTAAATAAAAATCCAACTTCACATACAAAATAGGGATTAGCATGACACACATACAAACCAAGCAGTTATGTCTCACACATTTAGGCTTAGCACCCTACCTTAGATCATCAAGCCCATCTAGTTTAATGCATTATGCTTAAGGACTTTAAGCATCACTTGCAAGTAAAGGCATTTATAATTTTATTATTACAATAGTCCCTTAAGCACAATCTCCTATAAAAATATCATTAGTCTAACAAATAAGCCCCAACCATCTAGACTAATATAAAAACAAACCTAACATCTAATCTAAAATATTATATCACAAAACAAAAAAATCAATAGACCACAACAACACATCAACCTAGCTTAAATCTAGGATTGGTGGCTTAACATTCTAGTGTGTGAGAGAAGAGGGGCCTGTGTGGCATGACGTACTAGGCTTTCTTAAGTATAGGTTTTGATTTCATTTTAAGATTTATTTAATTTATGATTGGGTGGTTTCACTTTAAATGGTTTAGTTAGTTTATGATTTAATTTTAATTTTGAGGCTTATTTTATCATTAAAGTTGAATTTGGATTTTAAGATTGAGAATAAAATAAATTCTACTTTAGGCAGAACCTTTTCTATTCAACATCCTAATCCTAGTTGCATGAAATTTTCCACCATGAGGAGAAAATTCATTCTAAGGGTCAAACTAAGAACTTACATATCTTAATTAATCCATCTAAATTTATTTAAATGATTTAATTGAATTTATTTTTTTTATTAATGTTTGCCTAATTTTTTAAAATTTTAAAGTTTGTGTTTGTATAACTTCATGTATTTTTTGATTGATTGATTTTGGATTTATTAGGTCTTAATTAAATTTTGATAATTCAATATCCTTTGAATTTATAAATAATTCTTTTCTCTTAGGTTTCAATTATATATAATTAGTATTGATTAGATTATTTTAATATTATTTGAATTTATTAATTTTATCATTTTATTTGGACTCGATTTGGATTAATGAACATACCTCAATTTAATTAACTTGTAACTTGATTGGAGTTTAATGTGATCTTTTATTAGGAGTTTAATCATTTAGTTTATTGAATTTAGCTATTTGACTTGTATATTAATTTTAGTTAGATGATTATTTGATTTAATTTTAATTAATTTAAATTACTTGTGTTTTATGTTGATTAATTTATTCTATGTTATTTGGAATTGATGTGATTTAATAGCTTTTATATTCAATTTTATACTTGATTTGATCAAGGTTTAGAATAAATTCATTATGATTACTTGATTTCATGTGTTTAGAATGATTGTTACATTTATTCTTTCTACTAAATTTAATTTGAGTATTTATTAGATTTAAATACTTTAAGTTGATTGGTTTAGTTTACTTATTTATTGTTTAAATACTTTAAGTTGATTGAGTGAATTAAAGGCTTACTTTGATTTCAATTAACTTTATTTATTTATAATTTCATTTAACCTCATTCATTTATTATGTTTATCATACTTCGATTAATGTTTTAATCTAGAGTTCATGTTTTAATTTGATTATTACATTTATATGTTTTATGGTTAATTAATTCTTCTTATTCAAATAAGTTAAATTAGATCTATCTTGATTATTTATTGAATTGATTAAATCCAATCTTAATTATATTTAATTTGATTTGGTTGATGTTCAATGATCAATTAAAATGAGTTAGATTTATGATCTAATTAATTTAAAGTTTAATGGCCTATCAAGATTTGATTTAGTTTGGTTTATTGAATTTAAGTTATTACTATTATTATTATTATTATTATTATTATTATTATTATTATTATTTATTTTGTAGAGATTCAATGCTTAATTAGATTGATATAAAAAATTGATTATATGACTTGTGGTTGACTTGATTATTTTATTCATTTATCTGAGGTTTAGTTTAAGTTATTGATCTAATTAAATTTTAGTCATGACTCCTTGCCATTTTGATTAATTAGATTAAGTATCTATTTTAATTAAAAGATTAATTAATTTTCAATTAAGTTTAAGTGACCAATTTAAATATGGTTTAATAATTAGTTAGGGTATGTTTAGTTGGTTATTTAATTAATTTGAATAGCCAAACTAATAATTGATCAGTGCTTAATTGAATCATCTTAGTGACTATTGACCTCACTTTTGGAGTGAGGATCCAATCTTCTCATCATAGATTTAGGGGTCTTCTAGACACTAAGATCTCCTTGGTCATAAGACACTCTATGGCTAAGTAAACACTTAACCTAAACCTAAAGACTTAAGAGGATTTGCCATAGGGTTTAGACCATGCCCTAGGACTAAGGTAACCTACCTATCCTATAGCCTAAACCAAATCTATGCCTATCTCCTTAGCCAAAACCTAACATCAAATCCACCCAACCAATCTCAATTAAATTCTAATTCATACCAAAATTCTAAAGCGAATGATTGAAACCAAAATCAAATCCATGATCTAAACCTAAGCATTATGACTTAGTCCTATAGACTTAGCCAAAATCCCTTCAATCCCAAACTTAGCTCAATTGATTTTCTCATTACTCAATCAAACCTTCAATCATCATTCCAAACTCTATCAAAATCTACCAAACCCCAAAATCAATTCAATCAACCTAACCTAACCCATTTGACCTAAAGGGTCTAAATGAGCCAAAATCCAATTAAACCCAAACCAATTGCTATCAAAGCAACCAACCAATTCCAAATCAACTATAAAGCTCAATTTAACCCAAATCAAACCTAATCCAACTCAATTATCCCAATTGATCCACTTGACCCAAAGTGACCAATTTGACCAAAGTTAACCAAATTCCAATCCAACCTAAATTAGATAGGATCAACCCTTCAAATATTCCCGATGATAATTGTTGATCATCTTGGGTAGCATAATTACACTCAATTAAATCATATCAAGCTAATTTACCAACTTAAGTTCACTTGACCCAAAATGAACTAAAGGAACTATTTGAACCAAATCTCAATCCAACACAAATTAAATTGAACCAAATCACTCAAAACCTTCTATAATGATTATTGATCATTTTGGATTGATCAATTGCAATCAATTGGGTCCAACCAAGCCAATTTGTTCAACTGGCCCATTTAACCCAATTAACCTACATGAGCCAAATGAACAAAATCTCATCATATTTTAATTTAATTGAAATCAATGATTCATATCAAATTAGTCATTGAACATGACTTGCCATCAATTAAGTCAAACCAAACCCAATTGGCTCTTTGACCCAAGTTGATCCAATTTGACCTAAAAGGCCAAATTGGGTCAAATCAAAATCAAATCCAAATTGATTGCAACCAATGACTCAAATCCATTCCAAATTGATTATTGAACTTGATCAAAACCTTGATTGAACCCGATTGACCCATTTAACCCAAGTTGGTCTAAAAGGTCAATTTGGCCTAAATCATCCCAAATACAAATTCATTGAAACCAAAGCCTACGATAATCATCAAATAATCAATTGAACATAAACCAACACCTAACCCAAGCCAATTTGACCAATTTGGACAAATTGGCCAACTTAGTCCATTTGATCCATATGAACCCAAATGGGTCAAAATCAAATCCAAGCCAAACCAATTAAACCAAAACATTCCAAATACTCACTTGAACTTAACTCAAGCCTTGGTTTGACCCAATTTGACCAATTGGTCAACTTGGCCCAACCTAGCCCAATTTGACCTACATGGGTCAAATTGAGCCAAACCCATTCAAACAAAGCCCAAACTATTGAAACTTGACATGAACCACCATTGGGTCACCTTGGATCAACCCAAATCTAGCCCAACCCAATTTAAACCTGAATTGACCCATTACCCAATGGGTAAAGCCTCCTAGATGAGACAAAACCTAATTTTGGATGGTCAAACTCACTCTCCTCCCCATGGCAACCACCTTAAGCTCCAAATAGACAAAGGACCACTGGCTCACCTGACCCAAAGCTATTTGAGTTAGCCATGAGCCAAGTGAGATGTGTTAACCCATGAAGCCCCATTAAAATACTTGGAAAGCCAAACCGAGCCACCTTAGCGAAGGATAACCACCTCTCCTCCCTTGGCCACTCAAACTGAGCCACCTCAGCTCCCTCCTACCACCCACGGTCGCTTGAGGTGGCTGGATGCCTACAAATGGTAGAAAAGATCATGTCCATCAAATTTGTGGAGGGGAGGGGTATACTCCCTCATTCTCATTTGAATAGAGACATTGGAAATCCTTAGAGCTTTGGCAGCTAGAGATGAACTCCCCAAAGAATTTCTAAAGCTTCCAAAGCCTCCCCATCATCGGCGATAATGAAATCGAGCATACCCTAAATAGGACAAGGCTTAACTCCATGCAACTCCACCAAACCTTAATGATTTTTAAATTACTTCACCCACACATTCACCAAGCTTCGACGAGGCAAAATGAATCTTCTCTCGAGCGATTCGAGCCCCAGAGACCACTCCAAGCCTAACTCTGATGACTTTTGGTGACGGTTGATCTACAGATCCATCGGCGAGGAGGCAAGACACCATCTTTTTAGCATGGCTTCATCTCTTCAAGATGAAGCTACCTCGGTCGGTTAGCTACCAGTCCTGAGCTCAGGCGAGATAAATTTTGACAAACTAACATTTTTTCAATTTTTATTTACCTTCTAGAAGAAAAGTAAAATGTCATGTGAAATACATCGTTAGATCCTTCTAAATCTTCCTTGTGAATGCTTTGGATCGATCCAGAGCCTCCACAAGCTCCGACGTGCTCAGATCGAGTGAGGGAGGGTGAACGGTGTTCATCTTCTTTTGCTCGGGGGCAATGGATCATCCACCATCCTTTTCGCATGATCAAAATGGATGGCTGTGATTATTCACTAGATTAAATCTGATTTACTTCCCTGGAACCGTAAGTTTGATCTCCATCATCTGATCTTAAATCAAACGACGGGATGACAGTGCGTCTGCCGCCGCCATGTCAGTGCCATGTCGGATAAGTATAAGTGGCCAATCCCACAGTGCCACATGGAAAGCACTGCCATGTCAACGACCCGCATGGCGTCAGTAGGATTAGAGGTTAATTAGGCTTAATGATTCATTTTAATCACTAAAATTTCATAAAATTATAACTAATTATACAAAAATCTAAAAAATACAAGTAAATAAACATTAGAAAGGTAAAATAGATGAGATTTTATTAAAAATATTTTCATTTGATTTTGAATAGTAATTAGGGCTTAATAAGGGTTTGAATGTTTACTTAATTAGCTTAATTAAGCACTAATTACTTGAACAATTAATTCCAAATGTTGTATGTTGATT
This sequence comes from Cymbidium sinense, assembly GCA_021442155.1. NCBI lineage: Eukaryota > Viridiplantae > Streptophyta > Magnoliopsida > Asparagales > Orchidaceae > Cymbidium > Cymbidium sinense. Next base: position 10,133,147 of record CM038217.1, read on the forward strand.
TAATAATTAATTAAAATTTTAAATAGTAGAAATTAACTAATTTAGCTTTATTAATCACTAATTAATATTGAAGTGATAAGGAAGAGTGATTAGGACCTCTTTCTAAATTACTTTTCCAAATTCATTTCATTAAAGAGAGTTAATTAATGTGAAATTTAATTAAGGAGTTAATTAATCAATTAAATGACTATATTAAATCAAATTGAAATATTAATCACATCATATAATCAACAATTAAACTAAGGGTTCTTCTTTACGTGTGTTTAATAACATAAAGACCCTTAAAGAAATTATGATTAACCCATAAGTGTGAGAAATCATAAAAGTACTTAATTAGATTCTTTAGCTTAATTAATATTTAAGTGAGATAATCAAATTACCTCATCTTAGACTTATGAGTCTTCTAGACATTAAGACTTTGTTAGTTATAAGACACTTCTAGCAATTAGGTGAACACTTAGCCTAATCCTAGAGACTTAGAAGAGTTAACCATAGGATTAGGCCATGCCTTAAGGTTTAGGGAGATCCACCTACCTTATATCCTAAACCTAATCCATGTTCACCTTCTTAAACAAAATCACAAATTCAATTCAAATACCAAATCCAAATACAAATCCAAACTCCAAGCCAAATGATTGAAACCCATGATCAAATCCAAATTCAAAATCAACCTAAGATTTATGATTTTATCTTATGGACTTAGCCTTAGCCAAATTCAAATTAATTCAAACTCTATCGATTTTCTCAAATACCAATTCAACCCTTCAATCAATCTATCAAACTTACAATCAAATCCAAACTAAGACCTACAATCATACCAAAAAATCCTTCTTAAGTCCTTTGAATCAATTTCATGAACTTAGCCAAAATCCCATTCAAACCAATTCAAAAGTAATTGATTTTCTCATAACCAATTTATATCTTCAATTATCTTCCCCAAATATAAATCAAATATACATTAAAATGGTCAAAACTAATTCAAACTAAATCAAATTAAATTAAAACCATTCCTAAACCATATAAGTCAACCTTCATGAGCTTTGCCAAACCTTAACCCAAATCACTTCCAATTCAATTGATTTTCTCATGAATCAATCATATCTTCAATCATATTCACAAATATAAATAAAATATACATTTAAATCATCAAAACCAATTCAAACTAAATCAAAATCCAAATCTAAACCATTTCAGCCAACTTCCTGGACCTAGCCAAATTCCATTCAAATTCAAACCAAATCTAATTGATTTTCTCATAAATAAATTATACCTTCACTCACCATTTTAGATATAAATGAAACCTACAATTATCAAGCCAAATAAAATCAACCCAAGTCAAACCCAACCTAACCCATTTGATTAGAAATTTTCAAGTGAACCAAAACCCATTTGAACTCAAACCAATTACCATTGAATTTATATATCAATCACAAATCCATAAATAAACTCAACTAAATCAAATTCAACCCAAACTCAAGCCAACTAAACCCAATTGGCTCACTTGACCTAAAGCGACAAATTTGACCTATATGAACTAAAATCTAATTCAATCCAACCAAAATAAATTAAGCCAATCCAAACTTCATGACATGATTGTTGATCATCCTAGGTTAATCAATTATCATAAATTGGGTCAAACCAAGTCAACCTAGCCCTTTTTCCATGTCAACCCTTTAACTCATATGAACCTAAACTAGCCAAATTGCAACCTTAGCCAAATCTCTTGAAACTAATGATTCATACCAAACCAAAATCAATATTTGAACATTACTTGACCTTCAATTGAGCCAAACCAAATCCAATTGGCTCTCCTAACCCAAGTTGACCCAAATTGACCTGAATGGCCAAAATGGGTCAAATCTAAATCTAAATCAAATTGATTGCAACCAATGACTCAAGTTCATTTCAAATTGATCATTGAACTTGACAAAAGCCTCAATTGAGCTGAATTGACTCACAAGACCCAAATGACATATTAAACCCAACTTAACTTAAAGGGTAAAAACAACCTAAAACCCAATCAAATCTAAACTCAACCAAAGCCTACAACATACTCCAAATGATAAACCGAATCCAAACCAAGTCATGACCCAAGCCAATTCGGTCAATTGGGTCAAATTGGTCAACTTGACCCCCCAAATGAACTCACATGAACCAAAATCAAATCTAAATCAAATTGAAAAAAAAAACAATAACACCAATACACTCCAATTTATCATATGAACTTGACTCAACCCTTGGTTTGACCTAATTTGAGCAATTGGTCAACCTAACCTATTTTGACCCAATTTGACCCAAATCGGGCCAAATTGAGCCAAACCTAACCAAATGAACTCCAAATCACATGAAATTTGGGCTAACCCACTTTTGACTCATTTCAAATCTTCCCAAATCAAATCCAATGGCAAAGAACTAAGATACCCTTGGGCTAAGGGTGTTACATGAGATCAATCACCCATTTAAGTAATCATTTCTATTTCTTGACTATTTGGCAATCTCCCATTGGTCCACCTAGGCTCTAGGACACTGATTAACCTGACCCAAAGGTGGTTGGGTTTGCCATGACCCAAGGGGAAGTGAAATCACCTCACCTCCCCATTGGAGCATTTGTAATCACAAAGGATACCCACTACCCTCTTGAAGCCACCTCCCATGCCTTGGCCACTCAAATTGAGCCACCTAAGGAGAATCTCTGCCCTTCCTAACCACCACCAATGGCCAAGCATCCACAAGAAGCCAAACTTGCCCGAGTCATCTGATCTAAGGGAAGGGGTGTATACACCCCCTCATTTTCACTCAATCCCACACTCTTGCATTCCTTAGAGACCTAGCTACCCAAGACGAGCTGCCGAGACATTCCCCAAGCTCCCAAGCTCATCCAACATTCCCCACTCTAGGATTTCTTCAAGCCAAAATAAGGGAGCCATTCTCTTGATCCCATTTGCTAAAGGCTTGACAAATTGCAATTAACTTGGCACACAACATCCTTTGAGGTAGTTGAGCAAGAATGAATCGCCTCCTGAGCATCCCGACAGATGTAGGGTGGACTTCCATCAACACTGACCACCTATGTCTAGTGTGTTGGCCTTCTAAATGATCTACCTCAAATTGGAGCATGTGTTGATCAGTAGAGTTTCATCTCCACTAGATGAAGCTTCCTCAATTGGATTCGGCACCGGTCTTGAGCTCCGATGAGGTATGCCATTGAAACAGATCCTTCTATGAAAATGCGTTGGACCATTTCGAACAAAACTTTCACCCCTCGCAATCTTGGCCGTTGGATCCCTTCGGATCCTCCTTGCGAAGTAGTGGGATCTATTTGAGATCGATATGAGCTCAGGTGAGCTCGAATCGATCAAAAGAAGGTGGACAATGTCTGTCTTCCGTCGATCGATAGATGAGGGATCACACACCGTCTGTTCCATGTGATAGGAACAGACGATCCTGATTAAATTTGATAAAATTATCCATTTTAATCCTTTAGCATCGCGGGATTAATCATGGCATTCCTATCTTAGATCGAGCAGTGCACGAGAAAGCGCATTTCGCCATTGCCACACAAGTGCTGACTAGGATAAGTTTAAATAACCAATCTCAAGGTGCCATGTGAAAAGTGTGCCTCGTCAATGCGCCACATGGCACTGATGAGATTAAAGGTTAATTAGGCCTAATTAATGTATTTTAATGGATAAAAATTTCTAAAATTATAACTAATTATAGAGAAATCATAAAAATACAAATAAATACTCATTTTTTCACAAGATAATTTATTAAAAATATTCTTATTTAATTTTAAATATTAATTAGATCTTAATTAAGATTTAATTAAAAAATTAATTAGCTTAATTACTCATTAATTAATTAAGTGATTAATACCAAACTTTGTGGGTTAATTTAATGGGATAACCTCTACCACCCATAAATTTCTTGGGGTTTATTACTTGATTAATTAGCAAAATTAACTAATTAAGCTTTAATTATCCTCTTAGGTTAATTAGTCATTAATTAATCACATGAATAGTAGAATGTCAATTAATTAAGTGGGTAATCACCATCCAATAGTGAATGAGCCTATGGGAATGGGATTGAGTCCATCTCCCAATTTATTTCCCTAAGTTGATTTCATTAGTCAAACTAATCAAGGCTTAATTAACTAATTAAATTACTTAATTAATTAAATTGAAATCATATTCATACCATAACTTAATTGATGAGATCTTGGATAGACCCTTAGGTGTTCAACAACCTAAGGAAATACAAAGGAAATTAAAATTAGCCCACATGTGTGGGGGAGTTATAAAAATGCTTAATCAAGTTTCTTAACTTAATTAACCATTAATTGTGAGCCAATTGCATTAGAACCCTTCCATTTTTTAGGGTCATTGCTAATTTAATTTCCATTATATGTGCATATCATGTTGGCTCATAATTATTTGAGTAATTATGTTAAGGTAACATAGGGAAGGGTTAATTAATGGATTTAATGCATATTACAATCTAATTAGCTCATAAAATAAAATTAATCATATTTCACTAAACCAAATTAATTAACAAATATGTGAATGGGATAGGATCAGCAAACCTTTTCTCACATTTTTAACTCAAATCAAAACATGAAATTAAAAATGTAAGGAAACTTTGGTTTAACTTAAATGATTTTATTTGATATGATTGTCCTTAGAAATTAATTTGTTTGAATGAAATCATGTGTTCATGTTTAGTTATTCATATCCAATCATGTCAAATGTTGTATGTCATTTGAAATCATGCATTCATCTTTTCAAAGTTAATTTAATCAAATGGTTTTCTTTTATGTAAGCTTCCATGTTTTGGATTAATTTATAATATATGTGGCTATTATCACCAATAAATTTAAATTACTTTCTAAAGTTTATAAATCAATTACATTGATTAGAATGATAGTACTTATGAACATATATAGGTTTCCATGTGCTTATAGTTTAGACATGCGAGCTAAGGCTTTCTTTTCCTTAATTTATATGTAGTTTCACATGTATTTGAATATTAATAAGTATATAGTCCAGACATCCCAGGAACACGAGGCTTTAGTTAGCCCTGAGGAGGTCATTTGATTACCTGACTTCCCTGGTTAACAGCAACACATACTTATTTGATTTCATTTACATGTGTTCCTCCATTAGAATTTGGATAGAACCTTAATTCATATGTATAAATGCTTTAATCAAATAAAAATATAATCTTTACATGGTTTTCATTATTTTTTTATGTATACATCCATAGGTATTTTGGAAAAGCAAGTATTTAGTTTGGACATCCCGGGAATACGAGGCTTTAAGTAGCCCCAAGGAGGTCATTTGATTACCTCACTTTTCTGGTTAACAATGGCATGTACTAGCTTATGTCTCTTATATATGTGAGTGTGTACTTAATCATGGAATTAGAACCACTTTTCTTTTATCAAGGATACATGCATTCATAATTGACTAAGTGATTGAATTAGTTGGTCATGTAATTTGGAGATTTCTTTCTCACATTCATGCATACAAATCTACATGTGTTTGAATGCAAATGGGCATATAGTTTGGACATCCCGGAAATATGAGGCTTTAGTTATCCCCAACAAGGTCATTTGATTTCCTCACTTCCCTAGTTAACAATGACACATACCTATTTAATTTTATCCCTATGTATTTTTGTATAAGAATTTAGATAGAGATTTAAACTAAAATGATTAAATAATTTAACCATATAAAATGATATAAGCTTTAAATATACATATCTACATTCATCATATAAATGTGCTAAAATATGTTGCATGTATAAATACACTTAGGATTTAATCACATACATGTTATGTGTGATGGAAAGGAATGGTTTAATGTATGTCATGGGGTAGTAGTTCAATCAAGTTAATCGTAAGTTTCCTTTCACATTGAATAGGATCATTTAAGGTGATCCTAAACATAAGATTAATTAAATTATGTAATAAGCCATTCACTAAAGAGGACTAAATCAAATTAATATACAATAGAAAGTGGCTTAAGGTTGGGATGAAATAGGGTAATCCTCTTCCTTCTCTTTATAACACTTTGTTGTTAAGTGTTTATCATATGAAACATAGAAAACATAAATTAAGAATTTCAAATCAATTAAATAACTTGAAGTGAAACCAACCTTTCATGTTAAATTAAATCTCCACACACTTAGAGAATACAACACTAATGCTTAGTTGAAACATACCACACAAGCCTTAACACACACATTAGAATTAAGTCACCACTTCTAGTTCGAAGTTAGGATGATGTATGTATGGTGTATGTATTATTTTGTGATGTAAAGTTTTAGACTAGATGTTAGGGTGTATGCTTCGTAGACTGGATGATAGGCCAATATTATCCTGATCTTATTTTCTACAGGGGATTATGCCTAAGGGATGCTAAAAATAATTATAAATGCTCTATTTGCAGGTTACTTAAGCACCTAGCATAATCTAAGTTAAGACAGGTGGGTTTGGTTACCCATGTGCGGATGTTAAGTCCAAATCATACATATAATTACTTATGATTGTATGTGTGTGCTTATTTTGTAGGGGTAGTTAGATTTACTCTTCTTATTTTTAATGTAATTTTATATTAGGAATTAAGATTAGTGTTATGGGGGACTAGGATGAGCAGTGGCTAGAAGGCTTTGTCCTGTGAGGCCCTATGATGCCTTTGAAGTAAGCACCATCCAAATCAAGAGAAGGAAGAAGGAGGAAAGGAAGAAATGAAGGAAAGAAGACCCCATAGCATTTTATAAATTGTAATTATTATTTGGTAATTTTGGGTTATAAAATGGTAGAACTCAACTACCATCTTTTCTTTTTGGGTTGTACTGTGGTACCTAATCACACCGGCCTCTTATTCTTTTACAATAGTTATAAAATTGATTGATGATTTGTTTAAATTATGCACCAGAAATGGCATGCTTTTCTTAGTTTCTTAAATGAATGATGCTTTAATGTATGGCATGTATACGATTAGGCTTTTAGGAAAAATTAATCTTTCTACCCAATTATAACTCATAACTAAAGTTTAAATAATTCATAGTCTCACCATAAAGCTTAGGCTATAATAAAGATAATTAAAATATTTAGCAACCCCTTGGCTGAATTTTGTAAGTTTCACATCATGCATGCATATTATTTCACTCTTGAAAATAGGGGATTTCCATCATTGCACGATAAAGGAATGCTTGACCTTTGAGGGCATCCCTTGTGTTGGAAAACACCCCTTCTAGATGATTAAGCCAATAATCCATTTCATCATGCATTTTAGTGAATAAAAATCATAAAGCCTTTGTCTGAATGAAATGTCAAAAATGAAATAAAATTTGAAAAGATCTTGCATTAGATTAAGTTATTACTCAGACCACTTATGCCCTAGTCTCTTCAAAAGTAGGTTTAAGGACTTTTAGTCTCTTTCTCAATTAATAATAGCCCAACTATCTTGAAAATGCATAAGACTTGCCTACATGGATTTAATGCATAGGATGAGTTAGCTAGTGGCCACTCTAGGTGGTTATGAGTCCAGCAGTCGAATGATTTACCCTCTCTTATGGAGGTAAACCTTATGCCCATCTTCGCTTAGATTTAGGTCATGCTTTAGATTATGTTAAAGCTCCCTAGATTTAGGATCTGAGGTTATTATTTTCTTCATGCTACAAGCATAAATTATCACCTCTTAGGCATTTTCACAACCTTGTGTTGGTGGAACATAAGCCTTATCAATCTAATTAATTTCAACTCAAACAAAAATAATTCTCTTCACTTTCAAACATATAAAGCCTAATTATAGATATATTGGAATGCTCACTAAGCTTCCTAGTATAATGGCCATTTCCTACCTATTCCCTTTAGCTTCCATAAATAAGTCTTCTCCTAGAACATTCCCATTTGATTTTCTAAGTATAACCAATTTATTGATAGTATAGCCTTGAAATCTTTGGAGATGATAATTGTCTATTTTAATTGAGAGTATTCTTAGGGAATTTCATTCCCTAAGATGTAATTAACTATGGATGCTTTCATCCATAGAGAACTTTAGAACCTGATTTATTATAAAATCTACTTTATTCATCCATATAAAGTAGACAAAAAAAATCTCTGGTACATTCGAAGACCCATCCTGCCCTAGGAGTCCTTATTAGGTGCTTAGGTCCATTGAAGGGTGATGCCTCTATCTTTCAAGATAGTACATCATACCTCAATACTACACCTGATCACTTCAGTAAGTACACCTTACGATCTGCGTGGTGTCCCCCCATACATCCAGAAATAAACACCACAGGCACGTACTTAATTAATTTCATTCCAATGTATTTTGGTATTAGAATTTGAATAGAGCTTTAACTCATGCATAAATAATTTAATTAAATAAAATATAATCTTTGCATGGTTTTCATCCCTATAATTACGTATACATTCATATATATTTAAGATAATAAGTATATAGTCTGGACATCCCAGAATACAAGGCTTTAAGTAGCCCCAAGGAGGTCATCTGATTACCTCACTTCCTTGGTTAATAATGACACATACTTACTTATATCTTTTATACATATGTATGTATATATAATTAAGGAATAAAAATCCTCTCTTTTATTAAAAATACATGCATTCATAATTACTCAAGTCAGCAAAATGTATAACATTTGAAGGCAAAGCCTTCTTCCTATGTTCGTGTCTACATATGTTTAAATAATAATAAGTATATAGTCGACATCCCAGGAACACGAGGCTTTAAGTAGTCCCAAGGAGGTCATTTGATTATCTCACTTCCCTGGTTAACAAAGGCACATACTTATTTCATTCTTATGTATATTTGTATTAAAATTTGGATAGTGCTTTAATTTACATGTATAAATAATTCAACTAAATAAAATACAATCTTTGCATTATTTTCATCCTTATAATTGTATATGCATTCATATGTATTTAAGATAGCAAATATAAAGTCTGTGCATCCCGAGAATATGAGGCTTTAAGTATCCCCAAGGAGGTCATTTGATTATCTGAGTTCCCTTGTTAACAGTGACACATATTTGCTCATATTTTTATACATATGTATGTGCATTTGATTAGAGAATAAAAATCTCCCTTTGTCATTAAGTATGCATGGATTCATGATCATTTGAGTTTGCCAAAATGTATCGTATGTATATATATACTAAGTGTCAAACCATATGCATGTTATGGGTGATGAGAAGCAATGACTTAGCATATTCTATGTGATAGTAATTCAACTATATTAATCTTAAGATGTCTTTCATATTGAATGTGATCTTTTAAGGTTAACCCAAACTTAGAATTAATAAAATATTTAATAAACCATTCACTAAGAAATACCAAATGATAATAATGTGCTTTAGAAAGTGGTTTAAGGTAAGGATAAAAGAGAATAAATCTCTTTTCTTCTCTTTATAACACTTAGATGCAAAGTGGAAATCAAATAAAATAAAATAAATACAAATTAAAATTCACAAATCAACTAAACAACTTGAATTAAAACCCACAATTTTGTTAACTTAAATAACTTCCAAATTTAGAGAATTATAACTCTAACACTTAGCTAAGACATACCACACAAAGCCTTAGCACACACATTAGAATTAAGCCACCACTACTAGTCCTAAGTTAGGACGGTGTATGTGTGATGTTGTATTTTATTTTATAACGTAATATTTTAGACTGGATGTCAGGGTGCATGAATCATAGATTGGATGTTAGATCGCTGATAGTCTAATACTTATTATTTATAGGGGATTGTGCTTAAGGGGTAACTTAAAATAAATATAAATGTTCTCCTTACAGGTTGCTTAAGTCCCCTAAGCATAATCCAAGTTAGGAGAAAGATTATTATATGCTTAAAATAAATATAAATGTTCTCCTTACAGGTTGCTTATAAATCATAAATGTTCTCTAGTACATCTACCATCATGCCTTGAGTCCTTGTGGGTGAAGGTCCATTGTAGGGTGATGTTTCTATCTTTGGAGATAGTACATCATACCTCAATGTCGCACATGATCACTTCAATAAGTACCCTCTACGATCTGCATGGTTTCCACATGGAAGCATGCAAAAATAAACACCACAGTGACATAATTATCTTAGTTAAGATTAGGAGAAAGATTATTATATGCTATCAGTTAAGTTCTTAGAATTATTTAAAGCTTACTTAATTAGATTAAATGATTAATTTAACTAGGGTTTAGTTCCTAATGATTCAAATTTGTTATAACCCACATGATTAGGATGTTCATAATTGTCTTTTTTTAGTTAGTTTAGATAAACAAAGTTTGGTTAGGGGCTAACTTAATTCATTCTATTTAAATTTGTTTATTCAAGTTGAGTTTAACTTAGTTAAGTATTTTATTGTCCTACTCCAATTAAGGGCAATTTAAGTTTAACATAATTAATTTATTTTAATGATTAATTTGTTTAAATTATTCAATTAATTTGTTTAAAGAGTTTAATTTATTTGATTAAATAGCTTAGTTAGATTTATTTAATGAGTTTAATTGATTTAATTAAAGATTTTAATTAATTTGTTCATTGAGTTTAATTAATTCGGTTAAAAAGTTTAATTAGATTTGTTTGAAGAGTTTAATAGATTTGATTAAAGAGATTAATTAATTTATTCATAGAGTTTAATTAATTTAATTAAAGAGTTTAATTTATTTATTTATAGAATTTAATTAATTTGATTAAAACGTCTAATTAGATTTGTTTAAAGAGTTTAATTAATTTGATTAAATAATTTAATTAGATTTGCTTAAAGAGTTTAATTGAATTGATTAAAGAGTTTAATTAATTTATTTAAGGTAGGTTTAATCAAAGTTTAATTATAAGTTGGTCATAGTCTTTTACCAATTTAATTAGAGTTTGATTAATTGTTGGAGCTTTTAATTTGGCTGTATGTATTCAGATTATTGATGTAATTAATATTTTAATCATTTAGGTTCATTCATTCAAAATTAAATGTGAAATTTAATCAATGTTTAGTTGAGCTTCATTAGCTAACTTAATTAAGTTCAAGTTTATGTTGGGTTTAAGTTAAATTTAGTTTAAATGGAAGATTATGTGATATTTGTTTGATTTAATTTAAGATTTAGTTAATAAGGGTTTAAGTGTTATTTTATTCAAAAAGTTGGCATCATATTTAATTTTTTTTATAATTTAGTTTTGATATATTCAATTAATGTTGATTAATTAAAACCCTAATTATAAATAATATTTAGGTTTATCAAGATTCAAAGAATTACCTTATTTTCTTAAGGTTCTTTGATGTTAATTAAAGTGATTTAACCTAATTTAATGATTTCTATTATTTTCTTGACTTTTAGATTAATTATTTCATGAAATTAGATATTTGAACTTTGAAATCTGATAACTTTTAACATGTTCATCATTTAGGCTTGAAATATTTATGGTACATAGGGTTCTAATCCAAATTCATCTCCTTAAAATTTCATCATGATCAGAGATGTAATTTGAGGTTTATTAAGGTTTTGATGTTTCCAATAAAACTCAAATTAAACCCAAGATGTTAGAAACTAATTAGGGCTTTTAATTTTCCTTGATTTCTCTCTTAAAGACAAATTCAAAGAGGGTTTATTTAGAGTTTTTAGAGTTTTAGTTTATTTATTATGATTTTTAAAGTTTAGGTTAATTAATTGATTTATTTAATTCAATTAATCCTTTAATTAGGTCATTTTTGGGGTTTAGTTAGTTTCAGGGCTTTTAATATTTTTGTAAGGCCCATTAGAGTCATTTATGATGGCTTGAGCTGTTTTGATTAGTTTTCTTAATTTCTTTGGATTTCAATTAATTATTTTACACAAATGGGCATTTAAACTTTAAAATATAATAACTCTTGGTACACTCATCATTTGGACTTGAATTTTTTATGATAAATGTGTTTTGACTTCAGTTAAATCCCTTAAAAATTTTATATCAATTTAATCATTATTCTAGGATTAATTAAAAAACTTTAATTTTCACTAATACCTATATTAAGCCCAAAATACCAAATAAAAATTAGGACTTTTGGGTTCATTGGACTCCTCTCAAAAAGATTAATCCAACAAGCCCCCATTTGTGATTTTGTGACAAGTATTTTTTTATGAATTTTTGAAGTTTCAGGTGCTTTTAAGGAATTTTTAAATCCATAATATCTTTTATTTTTTTGTTTAACCTAGTTAACGTTGAGTCAACATTGATTGGGCGACCATTTGCTATCAAATTTAAGAAGGTGCTAACTTCGGCATTTGGGCGAGTTACATGGACATATCTAGCATTTCAAATGGTACATATTGAATCTGCTGATCCAAGGGTCCAAAATTGATCTAGATAGCTTCTAATCACATCTGTCTATCTCTATTAAGAGGGGATTAGATGGTGTCGACATTTATTCCTCGCCAATGAACCGAGCTCAGGTATATGGGATTTTTTTCCCCTGGGAGAACGGTTCAACCTTGATTCCCCGATGATCTCGTCAAAAATTGGGTCATTTAGCACCATGGGGTTAAGAGAAGATAAATGCAAGAGGAATTTAATAGATATTGTTTAGAATTTCATGATTATTCACATAAATAAAGAACCTATTAGTTTTCTAAGATTTTAAAGAAATTACCTTAGTTATGTCACATGGATTTTTGATCGAATACAATAAGCAGCTCCAAAGGAATCACTCACCTCCTCGCCGATCACCTTCTCTTCCAATGGTCATTTCCCCTCACTAAAATTTGACTGGAATTCCTTAGTTTATAAGTGGAAATTGAGGAGGATGGTATCATTTTGATAAGAGGAGCTCCAAGAGTTGTCCAAAGCCAACCAAGAGAAAAAGTGGGCTCCCTATTCCCCTCCTTTTAATGGTGGCTAAAAATTACCATTAATGGTGGTTGGGGAGGAGATGACCAATTGAGAGGAGGCCTAGAGAAGTCAAATTTGATGGTTTAGCTACTATAGAGCTTGTTAGATGTCAGCCAAGTGGAGAAATGACTTGTGTTTAAATGGATCTTGGATTTTGGCCTTTGTTATTAACTCTCCTCTCTCCTATGGCCTCTATTGTTTACTTGAAGCTCCACTCCACATGAGCTAAAGTGTTATCCTCCATGTGGTAGGTTTTGTGTGTGGCTTGAGTCCATTTAGGTTGGATTGACTTAGTTTGAACATATCTTGATCCATTTGAGTCAAGTGAATCAAGTTAGATTCAATGCATCAAATTAGCTCAATTGGGTTTAGATTGGGCTATAATTATATTTAATTGAGTATTTGTAATGATCTATAGCAATTGATTTTGATTGATATGAAGTTGGTTTTGACTTGAATCAAATTTGACCCAAATTGAGTTGAATGAGTCGGATTGAGTTCATTCGAATCAAATGATCGATATGACTCAAATTGAAATATTTTTAAGAATTAATTATATCTGATTAAGTATTTGAAGTGATTTAAATAAATTTATTTTAATTAATTTAGATTTAATTTATATTTAGACACATTTTGGCTTAAATTAGGCTTAAGGGTTGAATTGGGACAAGTAGCCAATTCGACCAAATCGAACTTAAGTAATAGTCAAATTATTTTCAAATATGATTTTAAACCATTTTAGAATGTTTCTTTTAAATTAATTTTGATTTATTTTGAGTCTAGGTTCAATAAGTTTGTTTCGGTTCGCTTAAACTAGGTGACCCGATTAGGCTATTTGAGTGATCATTGGCTCCAGACTTATTTAGTTTCATGTTGTATCATGTTAATTTAATGAATAGCTTTTAAAATTAATTAAATTGACCAAATTTTGATTAGTTTGACTCTTGATTTAGTGGAGCCCATATGGGTCAACTCTAGGCAGACGACCTGATTGACCACTTTGAATCCCATCTGGATTTATTTGTGGGTCCATTTATACTTATGTATTGATTATGTGCTTTTGGTTTGGTTTGATTTGATTTAGTTTTGATTTTATAGGATTTTTTTGAATTTAGATGATTTTGAGGCCAATTTGGTTAATTGAGTTAATCAAACTCAATTACCTTAATTTGTGTTCAGTTGAATTCATATTTTATTTTAATTTATAATTTTCATTTTCACTTTAGGATTAAAAGCTCAAGAATTATCTTCATATGAGAAGGAGCATGTTTTTGGTCTCCAATCGTAAACAATATCTTGCTAAAATTTTACCCCATTATGATTGATAGTCACAGAGTGGGGAAGGGGAAGAGGAGTTGACTTGGACGCAGACTCTAGCAAAGGTGATTCTTGATTTTGAGGCAGTCAAAGTGTCTGCTGCAAGAGGAACTCTGATCAAACTTGCTTTGAGAAAATCTGCTTCATTCTAATAGCAAAGGGGAAAATTGGGGAGTTTGATCCAAAGAGGAATCACATAAATATTTTCTTTAATAGGTGTGAAATTCCACTTCCATTTCTGAAAAAATGAAGGGTCGACCATGTTGACCTCACTTTTGGAGTGAGGACTCATCCTTCTCATCTTCGACGTAGGAACCATCTAGGCACTTGGATTTCCCTAGTCATAGGACACTTCTAGTAATTAAGGGAACACTAAACCCAAGCCTAGAGAATTAGGAAGCCATACCATAAGCTTAGGTTATACCCTAGGGTAAATAGGTACTACCGATCCTATGGTCAAGCAAAACCCATGCTTGTCAACTCATCCAAGACCAACCTCAGCCTAACACAACCAACCCCAATTAGATTTTATTTTCTATCTAAGCTCCAAGCCAAATTAGCTTAGCCCCTAACCTAAGTTAATTCCACCATGATCCTATGGATCCAACCCAAAACCCATTCAAACAGATCTAACCCAAATGGTTTCTCACAAAAGCACTCCAACCATTCAATAGATCATTTCAAATCCCTCCAACACTTACAATCAAACCAATTGAATCAAATGAATTCAATCAACCCAAGATAACCCATTTGACCCAAAAGGTCCAAATGAGCTAAAATCCAATCAAACCCAAATCAATTGCAATCAAAGTGACCAATCAACCCTATGTCCATCATTGAACTCTTCTCAACACCCAATTCAATTCAATTCAACCCAATCAACCCAATTGATCCACTTGACCCAAAGAGGCCTAAATGACCAAGTTGACTCATATCTCAATCCAACCCAAACTGGATTAAGTCAACCTATCCAATCTCCTCTATAATGATTGTTAATCATCCTTGATAATCCAAATGTAATCAATTTGGTCAAACCAAACCAATTTTATCACTAGATCTATGTTGACCCAATTAACCCATATGGATCAAAATGAACCAAATCTCATTCCAACCTTAATTAATTGAAATCAATGACTCCCATCAATCATAAATTGAGTATTAAACATGACTCAACCATAAATTGGTCCTAACTAAGCCAATTTGGTCTCTTGACCCAAGTTGGCCCAATTTGACCAAATGGGACAAATTAAGTCAAATCAAATTCTAAATCCAATTGATTGAAACAAATGCCTCTAATCAATCATAAACTGACTATTGAACCAAACTTGGTCAACTTAACCCAATTGACCCCTTTAGCCCAAATTGAACTAAATGGTCGAATTGAACCAAATCATTCCCAAATCCAAATTGATTCAAACCAACACATTATTCTCAAAATATTAATTGAACATATACCAACCTTCCACCCAAGCCAATTTGACCAAATTGATAAAATTCCCCATTTGATCCATATGGGTCAAATTTAGCCAAACCATGTCAAACCAAGTCCAAACCCAACCAAACTTTGCATGACTCATCCTTGGATCACCATGGACCATGCCAAGTAGACCCAATCCATGATGAATCTGGTTTGGGTCAAAACCCTTGAACCAAACCACTGAAATAGAACAAATTCCACATTTGGATGGGTTCACCCACTCCCTAAGGCTTGGCAGCCACCCTTAGCTCTTCTTGAACACTTGGACCACTGACTCAACCTGACCCAAGGCTGTTGGGTTCATCCTTTGGCCATGAGAGGGTGAACTCACCCATGGTTCTACATTGGTTCACTTGGAGGAGGTACAGATGTCGCCATGCCTCACCTCTCAGCACCTCCATTCAATAGTCTGTCCTAGCCACCTACCCATGGATGACTACCAATACCCTTGGTTCATGTTGACCTTACTTTTGGAGTGAGGATTCCATCTTCCCACCAAAGGTCTAGGGGACTTCTAGACACTGAGAGCTCCTTAGGCTTAAGATACTTCTAGCAATTAAGTGAACACTTAACCTAAGCCTAGAGACTTAGAAGGGTTAATCATAGGATTAGAAAAACTTAGCCTAGCCTAACCAAATCCTTACTTATCTTCTTAAATGAAACTAAACCCCCAACCAAAATCAAATTCACAATCAAATTCAAATCAAGTGAATCAAATCAAATTAACCTAAACTTAAGCCTTATGACTCAATCTCATGGACTTAGCCAAATTCCTCCAATCTAAACCAAATTCAATTGATTTTTCCCAAATAAATTAAATTCTTCAATCATCATCCCAAAATCCAAATCAAATTCATAATTGAAATTCATATCAACCAAACCAAATCAAATCAAATCAATCCTTCCTAAGCCACATGATTTAATCCCATGAACTTAGACAAAATTTCCTTTAATCCAAATCAAACTCAATTGGTTTTCTTATGAATTAATTATTGTCCTAATCATCATCCCAAATATAAATGAAATCTATAATCAAACCACAAAGCAAAAATCAATTCAATCAAACCTAACCCATTTGACTTGAAATATTCAAATAAGCCAAAAGCCATTTGAACCCAAATAAATTTCAATCAAAACTATAAATCAATCCTAAATCTATATATAAACTCAACTAATCTCAATTCAACCCAAATTCGATTCAACTAGCCCAATTGGTCCACTTGACCCAAAGTGACCAATTTGATCGAACTTCAATCCAACCCAAATTGAATTGATCTATACTTACCGAAACCTCCTATGATGATTATCAATCATCATTGATTGGTCAATTATCATCAATTGGGTCAAACCAAGTCAACTTGGTCATTTGACCAAGTCAACTAACTTAACTTACATGAACCAATGCCTAATCTAAACCAATTTGACCAATTTGGTCAAATTAATCAACTTGACCCATTTGACTCATTTGAACTCAAATAAGTCAAATCTAAATCTAAGCCAAATTGAATCAAACCAATTGATTAAAATACTCCAAATACTCATTTGAACTTGACTGGACCCTTGATTGGACACAATTTGACAAATTTATCAACTTGACCCAACCTAGCCCAATTTGATCTACATGGGTCAAATTGAGCTAAACTCACTCAAACCAAGCCCAACCCCAATAAAATTTGGTTTGACCCATCCATGGCCCTCCTTGGGTATGCCCAAAACCAACCCAATCCAATTTGAACCCAATTTGACCCATTACCCATTAGATAAACCCCTCCACATGGGATCAAACCCATTTTTAGGTGGTCAACACCCCCTCTTTGCATTTGGCAACCACCAAACACCTAAAATAGGACCCTACCTAAGTGGCTAACCCAGCCCACATGGGATAGGTCTGTAATGGACCAAGGGGAGGTGAGTTAACTCACCTCACCTCATTGACCGAACCTAGGATGATGGAGACTGCCTTGAGCCACCAACTATAGCACTTGGCCAACCAAATCGAGCCACCTTAGCCTAGTTCTATCCCCTCAGACCACCTACAGTGGCTAAAAATGGTAGAGTAAATCTCCACCATTCGATTTAAGGGAGGAGGGGTGTACACCCCTCCATTCGGTTCTATTTGAAGAGACTCACCCTCATAGAGCTTCTAAGGTCAGTTTCATAATCTCTAGAACAATTTTTGAGCTCCCCAAGCCTTCTCATCACCAAAGACATCAACCAAAAATAGGGTAAGCCACCCCTCCATCTAACTCCACCAATACTCAACCTATTCAAATTAACTTCACCCACACGTTCACCCTTCTCTTGTGAGGTGAAAGATCTTCTCCCGAGCTCTCCACCATCGTACCTCTTGATCGACATCGACAAGTGTGGTGCTTGGTCCATAGAGAAAATGGAGAGGAGACACCACACGAGCTCCTCAATAGGCCAAGCTATCTCAAGCATTACGCCGCCGATCATGAGCTCTGACGAGGTATATTCCTTTAAACTATGCATTTGGCAAATTTTTTGGGCCTTTTGAAGAGAATGTGAATGTCATGCAAATCTAACCGAGATCCCTTGGGATCCTCCTAGTAAAGTTGTGGGATCAATCCTGAGCTAATCCAAGCTCCAGTGAGCTTGAATTGGATGAAGGAAGATGGATGATGTCTGTCTCCATCGCATGGGGGATAATAGATCACCCGTTATCTATTCTGTGATTGTAATGGATGACTATGATTAATCCTCTAGATTTGATCAGATTTAATCCTTAAGAATCATAGGTTTAATCTTGTCATCCGATCTTAGATCGCGGACAAATTGTCGCCCAACCAACTAACTCGAACGTGTTTAAGTAGCCAATCTCATAATGTCATGTGGAAAGTGTACCATGTTAGTGATCCGCATGGCACCGATAGGATTAGGCTTAATTAGGCTTAATTAATGGGTTTTAATTACTAAAATTTTGAAAAATCATAACTAATTATAGAAAAATAGAAAAATACAAATAAATACTCATTTTAAACGTAATTCATAGGAGAATTAATTAAAATTAATTCTAATGAATTTTGAATAGTAATTAAGGGTTAATTAGGGTTAAATTATAAACTTAATTAGCTTAATTAAGTTCTAATTACTTGAGCAATTAATTCTAAACTTTTTCTATTGATTTAATGGGATGATCCCTGCCTCCCATGATTTTTTTTAAAATTTATTGTTGGTTAATTAGATAAATTGATCATTTGAACCCTAATAACTTCTTTAATCAATTTTATGATTAATTAACACCCCAAATAGCAATAAATTAATTAAATAAACTTATTAATCACTATTTGACAATGGATGGAAGAAGAAGAAGGCATTAGGACCTCTTTTCTAATTTCTTTTCTAAATCTATTTCATTTTAAAGAGGGTTAATTAATATGGAAGTTAATTAAGGGTTTAATTAATTGATTAAGTGACTTAATTAATCAAAATGAAATTATAATCATATCAGATACTTAACAATGAGATTAAGGGTTCCTCTTTATGTGTTCAATAACATAAAGACCCTTAAGGAAATCATGATTAGCCCATAAGTGTGGGAGAATCATGAAAGTACTTAATTAGGTTCTTTAACTTAATTAACCTTTAATTATGATCCATTTGCATTAGGTCCTTTTAGGAGCATTGCAATTTTACTTTCTCATATGTTCATGCCATTTTTGGCTCATAATTAAGTGGTTAATCAAATTAAAGAAGCATAAGTAAGGGCAATTAATTGATTTAATTAAGGATCCAACTTAATTAATTTATAAAATCCACTTAATTACCATTTTCTTAAACCAATTAAGTTCACCGACATAGGAATGGGATTAAAACAACAAGAAAATCTCCTCCTTTTTAAATTAATCAAAATCCTAAATCATAAATTAATAAGGAGCTTTGGTTTTCTTTAAATAGTTTTATTTAATGTGATTGTCCTAAGGAATTAATTTTGTTGAATTAACCATGTGTTTATGCTTAGTTATACTTTCCAATCACTTCTAAATGTTGTATGCCATATGAATCCATGCATTCATGTTTTCAAATATAAATGAATCAAATAGATTTATTTATGTAAACTTGCATGTGTTGACTTAATTTAATTATATGTGTGGATATTATCACTAATAAATTCAAATCTATTTTTCAAAGCTCATAAATTGATAATAATGTGGAATGATGATATTTATGAATACATATAGGATTTGCATGTGTTCACAAGTTAAATATGTGAATGTAAAGCTCTCTTTCCTTTATTCATATATAGATTTACATAAGTTTAAATAATAATGGGTAAATAGTTTGGACTTCCCAAGAATATGAGGCTTTAAGTAGCCCCAAGGAGGTCATTTGATTACCTCACTTCCCTGGTTAACAAATAAACGTACTTATTTGATTTCATTCTTATACATTTTGGTAGTAGAATTTGGATAAAGCTTTAATTCATATGCATAAATAATTCAACTAAAGAAAATACAACCTTTGCATAATTTTCATCTGTATAATTATGTATACTTTTATATGTATTTAAGATAGAAAGTGTATAATCTAGACATCCCAGGAATACGAGGTTTAAGTAGCCCCAAGGAGGTCTTTTGATTACCTCACTTCCCTGGTTAACAATGACATGTAGTTGCTTACATCTTTCATACATGTGTATGTGTGCTTAATTAAAAGATGAAAATCTCCTTTTATTATTTAAAAATACATCCATCCATAATCATCTAAATCATTAGCATATATTACATGTAAGTTAGTGCTCTCTTTCTTATGATTCACATTTAGATTTATATAGGTTTGAATATTAATAAGTATATAGTCTAGATATTTCAAGAATATGAGGCCTTAACCAGCCCCAAGGAGGTCATTTGATTACCTCACTTCCTTGGTTAACAATGACACGTACTTATTCAATTTCATCCTTATGTATTTTAGTATTATAATTTGGATAGAGTTTTAACCTACATGTATATATAATTCAATTGACTAAAAATATAAATTCCAAACATATGAATTCATCACCATTTAAGTGTGCCAAAATACATTGTATCTATATGTATATGCTAAGTGTTAAAGTCATATGCATGTTACATGTGATGGAAATGAATGATTTGATATATGACATGTGATAGTAATTCAATTATATTAATCCTAAGATGCCTTTCAGATTGAATAGAATTATTTAAGGTTGACCTAAACTTAAGATTAATAAAAACATTTAATAAGTCATTCACTAAAGAAAAATAAACCATAAAAATGTGCTTTAGAAAGTGGCTTAAGGTAGGGATGAAGGATGTTAACCCTCTTTCCTCTCTTTATAACACTTAGATGCTAAAGGTATATCAAATGAAACAAAACAAAACATGAATTAAAATTCACAAATTAATTATACAACTTGAAATGAAATCAACCTTTATGTTAAATTAAATCTTTTCACACTTAGAAAATCATAACTTTAATGCTTAGTTAAGGCATACTACACAAAACTTTTGAACACACATTCAAATTAATTCACCACTTCTAGTATTAAGCTATGACAGTGTATGTGTGATGTACATTTTATTTTGGGATGTGATATTTTAGACTGGATGTTAGGGTGTATGTTTCATAGACCGGATGTTCTATTTATATTTTGCATTAGAAATTGCATGCTTTTCATAGTTTCTTTATGATTGATGCTTTAATGTGTGGCCTGGACGCAATAGGCTCTTAAGATAAAATTAAGTTTCTACCCAACTAACAACTCATAACTAAAATTTTAAATAACTCACAACCTCATCATAAACCCTATGCTATAATCAAGATAATTAAAAGATTTAGCAACCCCTTAGCTGTATGTTGTATGTCTCACATCATGCATGCATTTTCTATCACTCTTGCTAAAAATGAGGGCCTCCATCCTCACACAATAGGGACTGCTTGAACAATGAGAGCAACCTATGATGACAGAGCTTCACCCTATTTCTCTTTTGATTTTTCCACTAATCAATTTTCATCATGCATTTAGACATACAAAAAATCCCAAAGCCTTTGTTCAAATGAATTAGTCAAAATAAAATAAAATTTGTAAGATTTTGCATTTGTAGATTAAGTCATGTGCTCATACCACTCATTCTCTAGTCTCTTAAGAAGTGGGTTTATGACTTTAGTTTCTTTCAAATTAAATAACTATCATAGCTATCTTGCAATTCATAAGACTGGACTACATGGTTTTAAAATGTAGGAGGAGTTAGCTGGCTGCCACTCCAGCAATTATAAGTCCAAAATTCGAACATGTTTATCCTCTCTTGTGGAGATAATCCCTCATGTTCATCCTTCACTTCTTTAGTCGTTTCTTAAATTTTAGCTAAAGCTCCGAGATTCGTGATATGTGGTAAATTTCCTTTGGGCTACAAGCATAACCTTCATTCACAATCTTGTGTTGATGTATTATAAGCCCTAGCAATCTAATAAAATTTCAATTCAAATAAAAAAATCTCTTCACTTTCAAACATTTAAAGCCCAACCATAGGATAGATTAGAATGGTCATTAGGCTTCCTGGTATCATCAGTATTCCCTACTTAATTCCATTGGATTCCAAAAACAAGTATTCTCCGTAAACTTTCCCAAATGATCTTTTAAAATAGCCCAATCCTTTGATAGTCTAACCTTAAAATCTTTAGAGATAATAATTGTCTACTTTAATCGAGAGTATTCTTAAGAAATCTCATTTCCTAAGATGTAATTAACTGTAAAGGCTTGCCTCAATAAAGAACTTAAGAACCCGACATAATATAAACCTTGTAATATATTTTTATGTAAAGTAGGAGAAAAATCTCTGGTATATTCAAGACCCATCATAACTTAGAGCTTATTAGAACAGTCCATTGTTGTTCTCTATATTTTAAGATCATCACGCCAATGTCATACATCACTTCTTAAGTATCACAATACGATCTTTATGTCCATAAACTATGATTCTCAAAGTTCCTTAGTCTTAAGACATTTCTAGTGATTAGAAACCCAAATCAACCAACTCATGGTCAAATGATACCATGCCTTAGATTTAGGAAGACTGTACCCTAAAGCCTTAAACTCAATCCTGCTTCTTTCCTCAAACCAAACCTCAAATTCAAACCCAAATTAAATCCAATTTCAAATCCATTATTGAAGCCCAATCAATTCAAACCCAAATCAATTGACCCATTTAGGTCCACTTGATCCAAAGTGACCTAAAGACCCTTTTTGAGCCAAGTTCTAATCCAACCCAAATTAGAATGAATTAAGCCCATCCAAATCTCATATCATGATCAACAATCATCCTAGGGTGATCAACTACCTTGAATTGGGTCAAACCAAGTCAACTTTGTCCTTTGACCAAGTCAATCTTTAGCCCAAATGAAACCAAAACTTGGCCAAAACCCACCATATACCAAATGGATTGAAACCATTGATTCAAACCAATTCATAATCAATAATTGAACATGACTAAACCCTCAATTAAGTCAAACTAGTTCCAATTGACCATTTTACCTAATTTGATCTAAATTGGCCTAAAAAGCCAAAATGAGTCAAATCATGATTTAACCCAAATTGATTGCAACCAATGGCTCAAGGTCATTCCAAATCTTTTGAACTGAACTTAAAATACAATTGATTTAATTTGACCAATTGGTCAACTTGACCCAACCTAGCCCAAATTGACATAAAAGGTCAAATTGGCCAAAATCCAAATTAAACCCAAATCAAACCAACCAAAGCCTACAATCATTTTCAATTAACCAATTGAACATGAACCAACACCTAATCCAACCCAATTTGGTCAAATTGGTCAAATTGGTCAACTTAGCCCATTTGACCTATTTGAATCCAAATGAGCCTAAATCAAACCTAAGCCAAATTAATCAAAACTACTTAAGCCAAAACTCTTCAAAACATCATTTGAATCTAACCCAAGCCTTGGTTTGACCAAACCAATTGGTCAACCCAACCCAACTTAACCCATTAGAACCCATTTGGTCATATGAAGTCAAATCACCCCAAACCAACCATGGGACCCTAGGAGCTAGCCAAACCTGAAACTAGCCCTAGATCATTCCCAAACCAGCCCAAATCCAAGTGGGATCCAACCCAAGAGAATTATCCATTAGACAAGCTCATTTACATTGGATTCTTGCCATAAAAGGCAAGGTCCACTCTCCTATCACCATGGTAGCCATCCAAGTGCCAAATGGGGTGCACCTAAGCTTCCTAGCCCACCCTAGAATAGCTAGGATCAGCCATGGACCAAGGGGAGTTCACCACCTCCCCTCTCAAGCCAAAACTGAGCACCCAAAGGACCAACCCAACTTAATCCTCCCATATCTTGCCTTGAGCTCCCTTCCATAGCTTCCCCCACTCATGGAAAGCCATGTGGAGCTGACGCTGACCCCTCTGATGTCTCGACGGTGGCGAATCGACAAAATTTTAGGGATGGATCTTGTCCGTCCATCACACTCTATTTTGGGGTATACTCCCCCGATTTGAGTGGCAATTGTCACCATTCGCATTCTCTGAGTCCCTTGAGTGATTTTGAAATTCCTTGAGCCTCCTAGAGCACCCAAGCCTCCCTTGATCAACTATCATTCTCTAAATATGAAACTAAAATAGGGGAGACCTCTCTTGATTCAAACCCACCCATTTCTCAACCAACCTCCAAATAAACTTACACACACCTTCACCACACCTAATCAAAGCCAAGAAAATCATCCCTTGAGTTCAAAAGCCACCGAAGCCATACTTTGATCAAGATCGAATGCTCAAAGGAAGGAACTTGGCCTTGGGAGCAATCTACCTCAAATTAAAGTTCGTGCAGCTCAACAGAGCTTCATTTTTACCAAAAGAAGCTTCCCAATCGATCCCACCGCCAGACATTAGCTTCGATGAGGTAATTCTTCAAAACTGTCAGTTTAGGAAAAATGTGTTGGTCCTTTTCAAAATGAACTTGCATTTAAGCCCATCTTAGCCATTGGATCTATGTGGATCCTTCGAAGGTGTGGGTTGAGTTTGGAGTGGATCCGAGCTAAGAACTCGAATCGAGCGATCCATGGCGGACAAGCTCCGTCGTTCATCGCTCGTAGGAAGATGGATTATGGGACGTCCGTTCTGCATGATTGGAACGAACGGCCATGATCAAATTGCATTAAATCTCTCTATGTTTCCTCCTTAACCGTGGGTTCTGATCATGGCCATCTGATCTTAGATCGGACGATCCACGGGAAAGCACGTCCGCCGCAATCTGTGTTCACTTCCCTATTTAACAACTTAAATACTCTATCCCATCATACCACATGGAAAGCATGGACCGCATCAGCAGCCACATTTCGCCGACAGGATTATGGGTTAATTAGGGATGTTTTAATTAATTTTTAAGGTTAAAATTTCCTAAAATTGAAACTAATCCTAGAAAAATCCAAAAATTATAAATGAGGGCTCATTTTAAAGGTATTTCAAACAAGAATCCAAGAAAATTATTATTATTAATTAATTTTGAATAGTAATTTCTATTTAATTAAGGTTTAATTAAATTTTTAATTAGCTTAATTACTCTCTTATTAATTATCCATTTAATTTCAAACTTTCTAGAAATCTTTGGGGGATGACCTCTGCCTCCCCTATTTTTTTTGGAATTTATTGGATAGGTACTTAAGAAATTTTATTGATTAAGCCTTAATTACTCTCTTAGCTTAATTAGTGATAACTAATCAAATGAAAAGTGAATTGATCCATCAATTGAGTTCATTAGCTTCTGTTAATAGTGGAGAAACTTAGAAAATATGGTTGGGACCCCTCTTCCAATATTTTCCTTGAGTCTTCTTCATTCCATCTTTAAAATTAATTAATCAAGACTCATTAATTAATTAATTAATCAAATCAATCAAAACCCAAACTATATCTGAACTTTAATTAACTAATTGGAAATAATTAGGGATTGAGACTTAGGCTTCCTTCTTGGTCTCTTTCCCTAAGTCCATTTCACATTGTTGATTAAGGATGATTGATGAACTTAATTAACTTGTTTAAACCTACCTTCCTTAATTGACTCTTGGGTAGCTCTTTGGGTGGTCAATAACCTAAATAGAGAGTTAAAGAAATTATGGTTGGCTCACATGTGTCAGAAAACCATAAAAGTAATTAAGTGAGTCCCTTAAGCTTAATTAACTATTAATTATGAACCAACTGCATTAGGCTCCTATCATCTTACGAGCATTGCCAATTTACTTTTCAAGTGGTTGCATCTCATGTTGGCTCATCATTATTTAGTTAATTAGCTTAAAGTGATGTAGGTAAGGGTTTATTTAATTCATTTAATTCATACCTCAACCTAATTAAGCCATAAAATCAATTTAATTGCTTTCAATTAAATTAAATTAACTCACACATATGGGGAATGGGATTAGGATTAGCAAACTTCTTTCACATTTCCTAAATTAATCAAACATAAGATCAAAAATGGCTTTAAGAAACTTTAGTTTATTTTGAATAACCTATTTAATAAGATTGTCCTTAGGAATTAATTGGATTGAACAAAATTATATGCTTGTGTTTTTTTATTTCTTTCTAATTATGTTAAAATGTTGTATGCCACTTGTATTCATGCATTCATTTCTTTCAAGTTAATCAAATGAAAATGATTTTCTTTATGTCAATTTGCATGTGTTGACTTAATTAGAAATATGTGTGATATTATCACTATTAAATCTCAAATGTATTTTCAAAAGCTTATTAATGAAGGGTAATATATATATTGTGACTTTAGTTTCACATACATAGGGGATGCATGTGAATATAGGCGTGTATGAAGTGAAGTCTCTTTCTTACATTGATATGTTGATTTGCATAAGTTTGAATGTTAATGGGTACATTAGTCTAGACATCCCGAGGATGCACAAATTTAAGTAGTTCCAAGGAGGTTCCTACCTCACTCCCCTGGTGTCGAACAATGGCGACGTACCTGTTTGATTTCATCCTTATGTATTTTGACATTAAAATTGGGATAGAGCTTTGATTCACTTAGATAAATAAATTAAATAAACCAAATTCTAGTTTTACATGATTTTCATTCTTATAATTGTTTATACATCCATATGTATTTAAGAGTAGCAGGTATATTAGTTTGGACATTCTGGGGATGCACACCTTTAAGCAGCCCCAAGGAGGTTCCTTCCTCACTCCTCTGGTGCAGAATAATGGCGTGTACTTTCTTAAAACTTTTATACATTTGAATGTCAATTTAGCTAATGAATTAAAACCCTATTTTTCTACTAAAAAAGACATGCATTCATATTTTTGTTCAAGTTGTTGGGTTGATTAGTCATATGATTTATAGTTCTTTTCTTACATTTTGTATAAGAATTTAGATAGAACTTTAAATTAATATGACAAAAAATGATTCAACCAAATGAAACATCACTTCCAAATACATTTGCTTACATTCTTCATTTAAATGTGATAAGATATATATTGCATGTATAGGTATGTTTAGAACTTAATCATATGCATGCTATATATGATGAAAAGAAATGAACAAACTTGTACCATGTGATGGTAGTTCATTCTAATTAATCTTAAGATGCTTTTCTTATTGAATGAGTTTATTTAAAGTAAACTTAAACTTAGGATTAATTAAAATATATAATAAACCATTCACTAAAGATAATTGATTAATTAATTTACTTTAGATATGACTTAAGGTAGGGATAAAAGAGAGTGATCCTCTCTTTCTTTCTCTTTATAACACTTAGTTGTTTTCTGTAGGTTAAATGAAATGAAAGAAAACATTAAGTAAAATTTACAAATCAACTTAGCCACTTAAAGTGAAACCATCCTTAAAATTAAATCTCTCCATACTTAGAAAATCTTAACTCTAAAGCCTAGTTAGGACATACTACACAAGCCTTAATACACACACATTATATTAGGTCACCATTTCTAGATTTATGTTAGGGTGGTGCATGATTTGATGTATGTTTATTTTGTGATGTATTATTGTAGACTTGATGTTAGGTGTATACTTCATAGATTGGATGTTAGGCCATGATTAGCCTAATCATATTTTTTGTAGGAGACTATGCTTAAGGGGTGCTTAAAATAAATATAAATGCTCTCTTCTGCAAGTTGCTTAACCCCTAAGCATAATCTAAATTAGGATAGGTTGACTTGACTACCCATATGCAAGGTGCTAAGTCCAAGTTATACATATAACTGTTTGGGTTGTACGGTGTGTTTAGCTAACACTTATTTAGTAGGTGTAATTAGATTTTCTTTTCCTATTTTTGATGTAATTATGCATTTGGAATTTGGTTAAGTGTTATGGGGGTTAAGAATGAACATTGGCCAAAAAGTTTAATCTTGGAGTGCCATGTGATGCCTAGTAGCCTACCAAATCAAATGAAATAAACCAAATGAAGAAATGGAGCAAAGAAATGGAGATATGAAGATATGAAGACATGAAGACCCCCATAACACTTATCATTTATAATTTATAATTATTCTTTCATATACCAGGTTGTATAAGGGTAGAGCTCGGCTACCCATTTTCTTCTTGTCAGGTACCGACCAACACCTGTTATTCTTTTATGTTGGTTTATAAATTGTTTGATGATTTGTTTACATTATGCAATAAAAATTGCATGTATTTTCCTAGTTTCTTCATGTATGTTGATTTAATATATGGTTTGGATCCATTTAGGCTCTTAGGAAAAAAATTAATCTTTTACCCCAATCACAACTCATAATCTAATTTTCTAAATAATTCATTACTTCATTTAAAGCCTAGGTATTAAATCAAGATAATTAAAAGATTTAGCAACCTCTTATCAGAATGTTGTATGCTTAACATCATGCATATCATATTATTTCACTCTTCCTAAGAGAGGGTTTCCATCCTTGAACGATAGGGGAAGACTTGACAAGGGTCTCCCTTGTGGTGAAAAACACCTCTTTCTCTTTGATTTAGCCAATAAATCTATTTCATCATGCATTTAAGCATATAAAATCATATAGCCTTGCAAAGTGAAGAGTCCAAAAATTAAATAAAATTTGATAAAATTTGCATTAGACTAAGTCATTTATTCATACCACTCATGCTCTAGTCTCTTAGGGAGTGAGTTTAAGGACTTTAGTTTCCTTCTAAGTAATAATAGCCTAACCATCTTACAAAACATATGACTTCACTACATGGTTTTAAAATGTAGGAGGAGTTAGCTAGTTGCCACTCCAGGCAGTTATAAGTCTAGCAGTTGGGTGACTTACTCTCTCTTATGGAGGTAAACAATATACCCATTTTCTCTTAGATTTAGGTCATACTTTGGCCCTCGCTAAAGCTCTCTAAATTTAGGATCTGAGATTTCTATTTTCCCTCGGGCTACAAGCATAAATCCTCACCTCTTAGGCATTTTCACAATCTTGGGTTGTGGAATCACAAGTCTAATTTTTAATAAATTTTAACTTAAATACATAATTCCCCTCAATTTCAAATATATAAAGCCCAACCATTGGATAGTTTGAAATGCTCACTTGGTGTCCTAGTATCATGAGCATTTCCTACTCATCTCTCTTTGGCTTTGATAATAAGTCTCCTTTTTTATCTATCTAGATTGATTTTCCAAACATAGCCAATTTATTGATAGTCCTATCTTTGAAATCTTTGGAGATAATAATTGTGTACTTTAATCGAGAGTATTCTTAAGAAAATCACCTTCCTTAGGAAGTAATCAACTATGGGGGCTTGCCCCCATAGAGAACTTTAGAACTCAGTTTAAATAAACCCGGATGTATTCATCCATGTAAAGCAGAGGAAAAATCTTAGGCATAGTCGAAGACCCGTCATGCATTAGGAGTCCTTATTAGGTGATTAGGTCCATCGTAGGGTGGTGATTTCTATCTTTTGAGATAGTGCACCATTCTTTGATGTCATACCTGATCACCTCAATAAGTTCACCCTCAGATCTGCGTGATGTCCCCCATACATATAATATAAAATAAGCACCACAGATTTTTCTCGTGACTCCGTTGGGGATGGTTCCTCTCTCCATCTCTAGCAGACAATTATTTTCTCCAAGCATTAATAGTGGACTTGTATTTCATATAAGTCTAAGACTATCTCTCTTTCCATTGGCACTTAGCTTATTTCATTCTTAAGCAAAGCTAGCCAACATCCTGTAGGTTTTAGGATCTCCCTTGTCAGTCTTAGAACCCCTATTGGGTTTCACAATGGGTGAAAAATAAAATTAACTAATGAAAAGGAGATGATGAAAATTTAGAACATTCTTACCACTAGCTTGGTGAGGCAAGGTTCATTCTAATATTTAAGAAAATAAACTCTTTTGCAAAATGCCACTTTCCAAAAGCACCTTTTCTAAACTCACATCATAAATAATTTTGCACAAAATTTTAAAAAGCACAAAACTCATATAACCAAACCTCATCTAATAATCCCCATGATTGTTACATGGAGGTTCTTTTCAAAATCAAGATCAAACTCATTTTTCAAAAGCACGCCTTTGGAAATGACCACCTTCATTCAACATACCCAAATTTGTTGAATAAAGATTCTATTTTTAAATAAAATCATAGTATAAAATAGAAAGTCCACTTAACATATTTCACATATGCTAAAGTTGGAGTTTCCCTTTTTCAAAAGCACACTTTTGTAAATGACTATCTCCATTCAACATGCTCAAACTTGTTGAATGAAGATTCTATTTTCAAATAAAATTATTGCGTAAAATTGAAATTTCACTTAACAAACTTCACATATGCTAGAGTTGAAGTTTCTCTCTTTTCAAAAGCAAGAAATCACACATGAAAGCAAGACATATCATTGAACTCTATTTAACATACCTAAATCTGTTAAATAGATTTCCCTAAAAAAAATCATATCACATTTGATTCATACTTAACATACCAAATTTTCAAGTAAGAATCTCATTTTCAAAAATCATCACATTTGACTTCCACTTAACATACTAAATTTGTTAAGTGAGAGTTGGCTTTCACTTAACATACCAAATTTTTTAAGTGAGAGTCTTATTTTTAAAACATAAATCATATCATATTTGGCTCCCACTTAGCATACCAAATTTGTTAAGTGAGAGCAAGATCATATCACAATTGATTTCCACTTAACATACAAAATTTGTTAACTAAGAGTCTCATTTTCAAAATGTAAATCATATCACATTTGGCTTTCACTTAACATACCAAATTTCTTAAGTGAGAGTCTCACTTTCAAAAAAGCAAGATCATATCACATTTGACTTTCACTTCAAACCAAATATATTAAGTGAGAGTCTTATTTTATAAACACAAATCATATCACATTTGGTACCAACTTAGCATACCAAAACTTCCACTTAACATACCAAATTTGTTAAGAGAGAGTCCCATTTTCCAACACAAATCAAATCACATTTGGTTCTTACTAAACATACCAAATTTGTTAAGTAGAGAGCCTCATTTTGAAATTAAGCAAATACATATCAATCACATTTGGTTCTTAGTTAACATACTGTTGACCTCACTTTTAGGAGTGAGCTCTCAACTTCCTTATCATAGATCTAGGACTCTTGTAGACACTAAGAGCTCCATATGATGATCAACAATCATCCTAGGTTAATCAATTATCTTAAGTTGGGTCAAACCAAGTCAACTTAGCCCATTGACCAAGTCAACCTTTAGCCCAAATGAAACCCAAACTAGCCAAAACCCACCATATATCGAATTGATTGAAACCATTGACACAAACCCACTCATAATCAATGATTAAACATGACCAAGCCCTCACTTGAGCCAAATCAAGTCCAATTGTCCATTTGACCTAAGTTGACCCAAATTAGCTTAAAAAGTTAAAATGGGGCAAATCAAGATTTGATCCAAATTAATTGCAACCAATGGCTCAAGTTCATTCTAAATCAATTATTGAACTTGACCAAAGCCATTATTGAACCCAATTTGATCAATTGGTCAACTTGACCCAACCTAGCCCAAATTAACCTAAAGGGTCAAATTGGCCAAAATCTAAATTAAACTAAACCAAAGCCTACAATCATTATCAATTAAGCAATTGAACTTGACTCAACACCTAACCCAACCTAATTTGGTCAAATTGTTAACTTGTCAACTTAGCCCAGTTGACATATTTGAATCCAAATGAGCCAAAATCAAACCTAAGCCAAATTAATCAAAACTAATTGAACCAAAACATCCCAAATCATAATATGAACCTAACCAAATTCTTAGTTTGAGCCAATTTGATCAACCAAACTCAACCTAGGCCAAATGAGCATATTTTGACCATATGAAGCCAAATCACCCAAAAACCACTTTATGGAACCTTGGTGGTCAACCGAACCTGACCAAAATGGACCGTAGGTTAGCTCCAAACTAGCCCAAGTCCATGTGAGACCCAACCCAAGGGGATTAACCAATGGACACCCTCACTTTACATTGGATTCTTATCTTAAATAGCAAAGTCAACTATACCTCTCCATGGCAGCCATCAAAGTGCCAAATAAGGTATTCCTAAGACACCTTAGCCCAACCTAAGCCACCAAGCATCTGCCATGGACCAATGGAAATAAATCAAGCCACTCCCTCTCATGGCCGAACACCACATGGGAAAAGGTAAAATCAACCCCACACAATCTCCCCATATTAAGCCTTGAGACTCCTACCACCACTTCCACTACTCTTGATGAGCCACGTTGAGTTGACGGTGACCCCTCTGACTACTCGACGGTGGCCAATCAATGAATTTTTAGGGATCATGCTCACCCATCAAGTGTAATTGTGGGGTATACACCCTCGATTCAAGCGGCAAACAATGCCAATTGCTTTGTGTGAGTTTCCTAAGTGATTTTGAAACCCTTTAGAGCTTCTTAGAGCATCCCAAGCCTTACACGATCGGCATTCCTCCTCCTTGAGCAAAGCCCAAATAAGACACCACCTTCCCGATTAATACTCCTCCTATACTTGATCAAATACAAATTTCTTGCACCCACACCATCCTCTTACTCTGTCAAAGCCAACCGAATCATCTCCAAGCCTTCCCGAGCACTAGAGATTGGAGTTCGATTAGAACTGAAGCCTATACGTGCATGGATTAGTTGCTCGAGAGCTCTACATCAATTACCCAAGCTTCTCAACAGGCCTTGCCTTAACTAGGCAAAGCTACCTCCGTCGATCTACCACCGGACATTAGCTCCTATGAGGTAATTTTTCAAAATTGAGCCTTGTATGGAAAATTACTTGGTCTTTTTTGATGTAAATTCGAATGTCATGTGTTTTTAGCTTTGGATGTGTGCGACTCCCCTCCCCGAAGGTGTGGGATGAATTTGGAGGCAAACCGAGCTCGAGTGAGCTCTGATCGAATGGGGAAAGATGGACGGCATCCGTCTTTCACTGCTCACGAATGGTATAGATCATGAGCCGTCCATTCCATGTGGTTGGAACGAATGGCTCTGATTAGATCCCGTGTTAGATCCCTTGATTCCTTTCTTAAATCGCAGATCTGATCGTGGTCATCCAATCCTAGATCAGACAGTCCACAAAGTTAGTGCATCCATCGTAATCTGAGTCAGTGGCGCATATGATAACTTAAATAGCCAATCACATCGCACCATATCAGCTGCCACATGGCATGATGGGATTAAGCCTTTAATTAGGCCTAATTAATTCATTTTTAAGGTTGAAATTTTCTAAAATCATGACTGGTCCTAAAAAAATAAAAAAAATACAAACTTGGGTTCATTTTAAAGATATTTCATAGCAAAATTTAGGAAAATTGCTATTAATTAATTTTGAATAGTGATTTTGGCTTAATTAAGGTTTAATTATAAATCAAATTAGCTTAATTATTTTTTAATTAATCGCCCAATTAATCTCAAATTTTTTTGGATGTTTAAGGGGATGACCTCTGCCTCCCCCTTTTTTGGATTTTATTGGTTGCTTAATTAGAGAAATCAATTGATTAAGCCTTAATCACTTTTTTAATTTAATTAATGATAATTAGTGAATGAACAGTGACTCAATTACTTATTTAAGCCTAATTGCCTCTATTGAACAGTAAGGGAGCTTAGGTAATGTAATTTGGATATTTTTTCTAATTCATTTCCAAAGTTTTCTTCACTTTAAGAATTTGATTAGTTAATGATTAATGAGGTAATTAATTGCTTAATTAATTAATTAATCCTCAAGATAAAACCAGAGCCTAAGTGATCAAAAATGGGACTTGGGTATTGAGATTAGGCCTCTTTCTTGATCTCTTTCCTTAAGTTAATTCCATTTTATTAATTGAAAATGCTTAATACATAACCAAATGGATTAATGAGCTTAAATAACTCAATATAAAATCCACTTTACATCTAATCACCTTTAATCTATCTTGGGTAGCTCTTTGGGTGTTCAATAACCTAACGAGAGAGCTAATGAAATTATGGTTAAGTCACATGTGTGAGAAAATCATAAAAATAGTTAAGTGAGATCTCTTAAGCCTAATTAATTATTAATCATGAGCCAATTGCATTAGGCCCCTTTCATTTGCTAGGAGCATTGCAAATTTACTTTTCATGTGATTGCATATCATATTGGCTTACTATTAATTAATTTATTAACTAAAGGTCATATAGGTAAGGGTTAATTAATTGACTTAATTCATACCCTAACCTAATTAAGACTTAAAATCAACCTAATTACCCTTCATTAAATCAAATTAACTCACACATGGGGGATGGGATTAGGATTAGCAAACCTCTTTCATTTCCTTAAATCAAATCAAACATGAAAATGAAATGACATCAAAGAACTTTGCTTTATTTTAAATAATCTTATTTAGTTTAATTGTCCTTAGGACTTAGTTGGATTGAATGAAATCATATGCTTATATTGTTTTATTTCTTTCCAATCATGCTAAATATTTTATGCCACTTGTACTCATACATTCATGTCTTTAAAATTAATTATATAAAAAATGATTTCTTTATGTCAAATTGCATGTGTTGATTTAAATTAAAAATATGTGTGGCTAGTATCGCTATTAAATCTCAAATATATTTTTAAAAGTTTATCAACAAATGAATACACATATATATTATAAATTTAATTATATATACATAGGGAATGCAAGTGAATATAAATTTAGTGTATGAAATAAAGTCTCTTCCTTACATTCATGTGTTGATTTGCATAAGTAAGAATGTTAGCATATTAGTCAGATATCCTGGGACGCTGTTTATGTAGCCCCAAGGAGGTTCCTACTATGTTCCCTTGGTGTAGAACAATGGTGACGTACCTACCTAATTTCATTCTTATGCATTTGGACATTAAAATTTAGATAAAGCTTTAATTCATTTACACAAAAAAATCAATCAAATCAAAATACAATTTTTACGTGGTTCTCTATTCTTGTAGTTGTTTATACATCCACATTATCTAAGAATAGTGGTATATTAGTCTGGACATTCCAAGGACATGGCTTAAAGTAGCCCCAAGGAAGTTCCTGCCTCGTTCCCTTGATTTAGAATAATGGTGACGTACTCACTTAAAACTTCTATACATGTGGATGTGTACTTAGCTAATGATTGAAAACTCTCTTTTTCTATTAAAAATACATGCATTCATCCTTTGTTTATTTGGTTGAGTTGATTAGTCATGTGATTTAAGGTTCTTTCCTTATGCTTTTGCATAAGAACTTAGATAGAGCTTTAAATTAATATGACAAAATTATTCAACCAAATGGAATGTCAATTCCAAATATATTTACTCACATTCATCATTTGAGTGTGCTAAGATATAAATTGCATGTATAGCTATGTTTAGGCTTTAATCATATGCATGATATACATGATAGAATGAAATGAATAAACATGTGTTATGTGATAGTAATTCATTCCAACTAACCTTAAAATGCCTTTCTTATTGAATGAGTCTATTTAAAGTGAACCTAAACTTAGGATTAATTAAAATCTATAATAAGTCATTCACTAAAGGGAATAGATTAATTAATTTTCTTTAGAAGTGACTTAAGATAGGGATAAAAGAGAGTGACCCTCTCTTTTCTTTCTCTTTATAATATTTAATTGTTATATAGGTCAAATGAAACAAAAGAAAATATTAAGTAAAATTTGTAAATCAATTAAAACATTTAAAGTGAAACCACACTTGATAGTAAAATGTCTTTCATACTTAGGAAATCTTAACTCTAAAGCCTAGTTAGGACATACCACACATTCCTTAACACACACATTAGATTAAGGCACCACTTCTAGCTTTATGTTAAGGTGGTGTATGATTTGATGTATATTTTGTTTTGTGATGTAATGTCATAGACTGGATATTATGGTGTATATGCGTAGATTGGATGTTAGGCTGTGATTAGCCTAATCATATTTTTTGTAAGAGATTATCCTTAAGGGGTGCTTAAAGTAAATATAAATATTTTGTTATGCAGGTTGCTTAACCCTTAAGCATAATCTACATTAGGACAGGTGGACTTGGCTACCCATGTGCAGGGTGCTAAGTCTAAATTATTCATATAACTATTTGGGTTGTATTGTGTATTTAGCTAACACTTATTTTACAAGTCTAGTTAGATTTACTTTTCCTATTTTTAATATAATTTGGCATTAGGAATTAGGATTAGTGTTGTGGGGGTTTAGGATAAATGTTGGTTACAAGACCAAGCCTTATGTATCATGTGATCCTATGGAGCTTGCCCAACCAAATGAAGGAAGAAATGAAGGAAAGAAGGAGCTTTGAAGATTTGAAGACCCCCCATAGCTCACATTCATTTGTTGTAATTAAATTGTAATTATTCTTTCATTATATCGGGTTGTATAAGGGTAGAGCTCGGCTACCCATTTATTTTTCGGGTTGTACGGCAATACCCGACCGCACCGGTCTCTTATTCTTTTGTGTTAGCTTTATAAAATTATTTGATATTTTGTTTAGCCTGTGCATTGGAAAAAACATGTCTCTTCATAGTTTATTTATGATTGGTGATTGTTGTAGCCGGATGCGATTAGGCTCCAAGGATAAAAAATAAATTTTCTACTCTAATTACAACTCATAACTAAACTTTTATAATAATTCATAACCTCACATAAAGCTTAGGCATTAAATCAAGATAATAAAATATTTAGCAACCCCTTAGTTGGATGTTGTATGCTTCATGCAAATCATTTTATTTCACTCTTGTTAAGAGAAGGCTTCCATTTTTCCAGATAGAAAAAGGCTTAACCTTTGAGAGCCTATGATGGAAAAACACCTCTTTAGCCCATAATCAACTTCATCATGCATTTAAGCATATAAAATCCTATAGCCTGTGTCAAAATAAAGAGTCAAAAAACTAAGTAAAATTTGATAAAATTTGTATTAGACTAAGTCATTATTCATACCACTCATGCTCTAGTCTGTTAGGAGTGGGTTTAAGGACTTTAGTTTCTTTTCTAAATAATAATAGCCTAACTATCTTACAAAAATATAAGACTTGACAACATAGTTTTAAAATATAGAATGAGTTAGTTAGCTGCCACTCCACATAATTATAAGTCCAATGAGGTTTACGGGTAAATAATATACCCACTTTCGCCTTAGATTTAGGTCATGCTTTGGCCCTCACTAAAGCTCCCTAGATTTAGGATATGAGGTTATTGTTTCTCTTTGGGGCTACAAGCATAAATTCTCACTTCTTAGGCATTTCCATAATCTTGTATTGTGGAATTAAAAATCCAAAATTTCTAATACAATTTCAACTCAAAAATATAATTCCTCAATTTTAAATTTATAAATCCTAATCATATGATAGTTTGGGATGCTCACTAAGTTTCCTAGGGTCATAATCATCCCCTACTCATATCCTCTTTACTTTGATAATAAGTTTTTCTTTTCGATCTATGCAATTTGATCTTCCAAATATAGCCAATTTATTGATAGTCCTATCTTTGAATTATTTGGACACAATAATTACCTACTTTAATCAAGAATATTCCAAAGGAATTCACCATCCTTAGGATGTAATTAAATATGGGGGCTTGCCCCCATAGAGAACTTTAGAACCTAGTTTAAATAAACCTTACTTTATTCATTCAGGTAAAGTAGGGAAAAAATCACTAATACATTTGAAGACCCATCATTCCTTAGGAGTCCTTATTAGGTGATTAGGTCCATCGTAGGATAGTGATTTCTATCTTTTGAGATAGTGCACTATTCCTTGATGTCGTACCTGATCATCTCAATAAGTACATCCTCATATACGTGGTGTTCTACCCTACCTCCATGCACACACAGATACATATGAACCAAAAATAAACAACACACATACCAAATTTGTTAAATAAGAAGCCCCACCTCAAATCAAATCAACATATATCACACACATAATCAATTAACACAAGCAAAGTTTTTTTACAAAATTTCTAAACATACAATCACAACATTTCCTTAGCATACCTAAATTTGCTAAGTAAAGTTTTTCAAAATCAAAATTTTCAAACAAGATAACAATACAAATATCTTCAAAGGTCTCTCCAAATATCTGAACCCCACCCAACCTACTTAAATTGGCCGAGCATGGGTTCTAAATCAAAATCATATGGCAAAGACTCTCCTCACATATTAAACATCTCTCTAATGAGCCCCACTTAACATATTAAATTTGTTGAGTGGAGTTCAAATTTCCAAATCAAGTCTAAAAATTATTTCTAAAGTTGAATACTAAGGCAAAAGGGACTGATTCAATTGTGTTTTCAATAAATGCAAAGTTTCAATTCAGTTAGTACATATGGCTCCTAGAAAGTTTGTGTTCTCCTTCCCGCTTGGTGTTGACTTGGCTGATCGGCCAAGCTCACCTCCCCACTCATTTGATTTGGGTTTGGTCCGATTCAAGGTTGTGAGTTACTGAGGGAAAGTCCTCACGACAGTCAGAAGGGATGAGGTGGTGAGATAGATGCCACTTATTCTCTTTGACATGTCTTCTGACTCAGAGTTCCCTCCACTGAACAGGAAGGTAGTAGAGGTCCCCAGAGCGAGAGTAGTAGCTTTAGTACAATCAGTATCAATGGTAGCACTAGTAGTGTCAGTGGTTCCCCTATCTGTTCCATCAGTTGTTCATCCTATTGCCCACGAGGGTTGACACCTCCTCATTGGTCCCCTCAAAGGGGAAGGCTATCTTGGCCTCCGAGATAGTCTCCCTGCCTTGGAGGTACGTTCTAGCTTCTGCCCTACTCACCTCACCTGCACTTAGGGCCATAACAAGATCCGAAAGGTTAAGCGACATCACAAGCGAGCAGCTGCAAAGGTAGAGGTAGCATCTCATGTTGCAATGGAGGGTTCACCCTCTCCCCTTTACTTAGTGGCAATAAGTTATATCCCCTCTCAGGCTCAAATGGAGAGGGCCATTATAAGAGGATTGCAGCATTGCCTCCACCACTATATTATTATGAGCCACTAGCTAGGGAGAGGAGGAGGCCCTACACTTGATTACGTTCAGTTATTCTCCAAATAGGCAGAGCCCATAGATGCTCGGAGTCAGTGCATTGTTCAACTTGAGGTCTTTGATCCCTAGGAGCATCAAGGATCAAGCAGCGAGGGAAAATGGGGCAGCAGAGGAAGAGAGGGTATCGGCAATCATAGCTTTTGGCGGAGCCCGCCCCTCTTTTCCAACCGCTCATTCCCATATGTTCATTCGTGTTACGGCAACGGTATGAGAGAAGAATGGGTGACATTCTAGGTCCCATTCCATCTACTCCACCCGCTGAGGTCTCCTTCCACTTCCTATGGTGAACAAAGAATGGTGACAAGAGAATCTAGTCATTCCACCACCTCCACCAAGCATGGCTGTAGGGAGAGGGTGATAGTTCCCGCCCCATGGCAAGAGATCCCCAAAGACGTGCTCCACCCAGAGTCCCACAAGAATGTATCTTCTAGAGCATAGTCCTCCCAGAAATAGCACTCCATTGGTAGGCAGTGTTAGATGCATTTCTATTAGTGAGCATAGCCTTACTACCGGTCACCAGTGAGTGTTTGTACTAGCACACTTAGACCACTCCTTAGATGACATTCAAGCATAGTATTATGCGGAGAAGAGAGAAATCTTAGGAATTGATCAGTCTGATTATGAGGAGGGAAAGGTCAGTTTTGACCCCAATGAGGATGACCTATTGGAGGACTTAGCCAAGGTCCATATGGTCAATACTAGGAGCTCCCTCCATAGAGACCAGAGTCAAGAAGGTATTATGGTTAAAGAGGATGACATCGTCCATTCAACTCAGCACCTCCTCCATCAACTTAGGTAGAGAGATGATCACATTGAGAAGATGGGGAAGAAAATTAAGCAGTTGATGGTAGTAGTTTCAGCATTGTAGAACTCAGCCCCAATTTCACAGCCTTCTCATATAGTACCCAATAGAGTAGAGTTAGCACATACCTCAGATCATCCTAGATGCATTCTCGTAGAGGAAGATAGTGGTAGCTTGCATAGGAAGGTGGTGGATAGTACCTCCATGCATGAGAAATATATCAAACACATAGTGGAACAACATATGAGGGAAGAGCTGGCACAAGCCCAAGGTGGCTCATCTTTTCCAAAGGGTAGACCCTAACCGGAGGAATTTGATGCAGCCTAATATCATAAGGGTTTCGTGCCTCCTTCTTTCAAAATCTTTGATGGCAGTGAGAACCTTCGCCAATATATTTCACATTTCAAGGCCGGCTGTTGCAACATCGGAGGTAGCGATGCCCTTCTCTTTAAATTATTTGTTAGCAGTTTAGCGGGTGTTGGGCTTGATTGGTATGTCGAATTGCCCAATAGTTCAGTAAAGATATTTGCTGAGTTGGAGCACCTCTTCATCAAGAGGTTTGTTGAAGCTCATCAAAGGGTTACTGTAGATGATCTTGTTGTAGTGACACAAGTTTCCAAATGAGTCTATTGATTATATTCTCAAGTGGCAAACTTGAGTATGAAATGTGAACCATAGCTGTCAGAATAGCATGCCATAGAGATTCTCCTGAAGAACATCCATGGCTCAGTTTCTTTCATACTCAATGGTTTTACAATCAAAACTTTTGAGAAGCTAATCAACAAGGCGGCTAGTCTACAAGAGAAAGCCAAATAATTGCCTTTCAAGGACTAATCAGCCAAGCCCAGACCTTAGAGGGCATTTGAGAAGAAACTAGGGGTAGTCAACAGTTGATAAGGGAAGTGCTGTTCAATAGGCCTCGAGCTCAACAGCCTCCTCTACTACCTCCTCTGCCACCACCTCGATTGTCATACCGCCACCTCAATTACCACAGCGGCCACCACCTTTGCCTCCTCATCAGCATCCTCAGCGGCAGTATTCCTACTCGCAACCAGGTAGCTCTTACTTACCCACTCTTGTCAATAGATTGAACAAGTCTTATTCATTCAAGAGGAAGGTAGTTAGGAAAATCTTTAAGAATCTCCTAAAGAAGCCTGATTTCCTACTACTAGAGCCTAAGAGGCCAGAGAAAGTGGGCAAGTGTCATGATCCAAATTATTGCCCTTACCACCACATGTTTGGCCATGTCTTAGAAGATTGCATTACTTTTAAGGACTGGCTTAAGTGTAGCTACAAGTTGGGTGCCATCATCATCCCCAAAAAACACCTATTAGAACAAACTTCTAGTTCTGTTAGAGTAATCTTTGGGGATACATGTGATCCTCTTAAGAAAAAGGAAGGTTGGGATATCTCCCTATCCCAAACCTCTAAGAAAATCATTTCTAAGATCAAGAAACTACCCTTGTAGGTGCCTAAGGTAGCTCAAACCTCCAACTCCAAGGAAGGTTTGCAAGTTGCTAAGGATAACTTGAGGGAGGTAGGAGCCCATCAGCAGCAGCGACAACATCCATTTCTCTGGGATAGTATAGTCGAGCAACCACCAATCGCCCCAAAGACTCTTTCCATAGTTGCATACGTTCCTCCAGTAGCTCTTCTTCTAGCATATTGTATTGTGGAGGGGTGCCAAATCCTCACTGCTTACTCTTGATTTCTACTTTGTACCTCCATCCAAATCTAAAAAATTAATGAAGAAAGGATTCCACTTACATTTGTATTACTTATGATGATCTGTCTGAGTTTATTCCTATAGAAAGCTCTCCCAGCCTAATTAATAATAACTCTAGTTCGGATCATTTTTCTTCTGATTTAGAAATGGATTATCCATTCCTGAATCACTTGGGTTCAACCATTGAGATTGATTTGGAGTCATCTGACTCCGATGATCCGATAGGAGAAGTTGTAGGTGAACTTGATGGGCAGGTAGAACTTTCTACTAAATCATCTCATGAACTCACTGAAGTCAACCTCCATAGTGGCAAAGTTCTACTTCCTAAGGTAGCACCTCAGGATAAGGGTAAGCAAGTCATTGGTTCTAGATCAAGCCCTCCACGATGCTCCTTATGGATATGCTTGTGGAGGAGCAGAGTTGACTATAATGTCTTCGCTCTCCTAAGAAACTTTCCAGCAAAGCTAAGCATATATCATGCCCTCGTCCTTTCCAAAGAGATGAGGGATCCATTGATCAATGCCTTCTTCATCGTGAAATATGCTTAGCTCAGCTGAATGTTGTTGGAGAGAAGGCATGTTATTCAAGAAGATCATTGAGTTACATTCACCAATGAAGACCTTCTTTTATTGGACAATCAATCATAACCATCCCCTCTACATTATAGTGGATATGGGCAGATTCAGATGCTCTAGGGTGTTAGTTGATCCAGGTGCATTAGTAAACATTATGAGCCTAAAGACCCTTGCCTACCTGAGGATTGACATCTCCAAACTCTGAGGAGATCGGATGATGTTGAGAGTATTCAATGACCAAGGTGAGAGGGCTTTAGGCTCCATAATATTGCCATTAGAGATAGATGG
The DNA here is from genome assembly GCA_021442155.1 of Cymbidium sinense. NCBI lineage: Eukaryota > Viridiplantae > Streptophyta > Magnoliopsida > Asparagales > Orchidaceae > Cymbidium > Cymbidium sinense. The sequence continues at coordinate 10,175,738 of CM038217.1, forward strand.
ATCGAAGACAAAGGTCAAGTTCTATATAATTGATTCGGATACATCTTTCACTACTTTGCTCGGTAGGCCTTGGATACATGAGAACTTCCATCCTCTACATCAATGCATCAAATATTAAAGAGGTGGAATAGAATACTATGTTAAAGGAGACTTGAAGCCATTTTTAGTTAGAGAAGTCATGATATATGAGGACACAACCTACTATCTTCCTCAAAATCAGAAAGTTTATTCTCGCAAACTTGGTCAAATTTCAAAAACGAAAGAAAAAAATGAAAATGCAAGTGAGCAAGAATTAGACATTGAGGAAGAAGTAGAGCCTAAAGTTAGATTTCACCCACAGTCCATTCCTCCATACGAGCACATGGGTAGGATGACTCGACCCCTACTATGTAGAGGAAGAGGTAGATCCACAGGCAATTCCAGAGGTGGAAGACCTCCTTGTTGGTGGCCAGCTAGAATGAGCTATATTCTAGCTCATAGAAGTACCCCTGCTATCCATATAGACTTGGAATCCAGTTTAGAGGATGAGTCTCATGTGATTAGCACGCTAATTAACCCTGCTCAATGGGTCTCATTAGAGCTGACATTCGAGCTAGATAGTGATGAAGATAAGGCCTCCAAGCAAAGCATGAATGTATCCAAGTTAGTATTATGTAGAACAGTCAAGCAGCAGTTGGGAACCTTAGCTCTAACCCCACTTTTCTCTTAGAAAATTAAGAGTTTGGTAGTTAAAGAGGCCCCCAACTCATCTACAGATGTCAAGCCAAAGAGGTTCTTGTTGGGAGCATCATCCTCAAGTCAGGAAGCTAATGTAGAACTTGAGGATGATTCATATAAAGATCTAATATAATTGCCTTTTTTATTGGTATTCGCCTTATGTTCTTAATTTGGAAAAGAAGGGCTTAATCCCACATACTTGGTCCAATCATAAGTTGGATTACTTTGAAAGGTTATGGGATAACCAAAGCAGATATTCTTAATCAAAACTAGGACTAAGGATTAACACAGTGGGTCCAATCGATGATGATAACCATTGCCTAGTCATCACCAATCATTTGGAGTCTGATAGGTTCTTTTCAAATCATGCTAACTCATATGAGTAGGTGTGTTTAGAAACTTCAGGCAATCCAAATGATCTTGAAGTCAGAGATGCACCGCCAAAGTTTGAAGAAGAGATCAGATCAACCATCAATGAACTCAAAGAAATCAACTTGGGAAATAATGATAATCCACACCCAACATACAATAGTTCCTTATTGAATGAAGAAGAAACCAATGACTTAGTTAGGCTATTGATTGAGTTTAAGGACTGCTTTGCATGAAGTTATGAAGAAATGCCTAGTTTATCTCCTGATGTAGTAGCCCACAAACTAGCAATATATCCTAATGCTAACCATATCAAGTAGACTCCTAGACGCATGCGATTAGATATTGAGCAGCAGGTCATTTTGAAATCAAGAAAATGATCGATGCTAGTTTTATCAGGGAAGAAAAATATCCTACGTGGTTGGCCAATGTCATTCCAGTTAAAAAAAATGGCCAAATTCACATATGCATCGATTTTAGGGATCTAAATAAGGCATACCCAAAGATGAATTTTCACTACCAATCCTAGAATTGATGGTGGACATTGCCTCATCTCATTTAGTCTTCTCTTTCATGGATGGGTCATCTGGCTACAACCAAATTAAGATGGCCCCTGAGGATGAGAAAAATATTACTTTTCGAACCCGATTGAATCTATTCTTACAAGATCATGCCTTTCAGCCTTAAAAATGTCTGTGGTATATACTAGCGGGCCATGACTCAGATCTTCAATGAACTTATTCATCATCAAGTTGAAAGCTATGTTGATGATCTTGTAGTCAAAAGTAAAGAAAAGAAAGACCATCTCTTTGACTTGAGAGGAGTTTTCGAATGGTTAAGACAATTTTACCTCAAAATGAATCGTGCATTCTGAAAATTTCAAAATAATTGGGTTTTCCGACACCATGGAATAGAAATCGATCTAAAGAATATCAATGCTATCTTAGAAATTCCTCCCTCTAAAGTCTAACTCAACTCAGATCATTTCAAGGGCAGTTGGTGTATCTAATAAGACACTTGATTTCCAACCTATCAAAGATGTTCATTCTTAGCACTTGACAAAAAGGATGCAAAGTTAAAGTGGGATGATAAATGTCAGCATGATTTTGAAGACCTCAAGCACTACCTAATGATACTGCCATTTCTAGCATCCCCTATATCGAGCAAGCCATTAATACTATATATTGTTGCATTATATGACTCCCTTGGTGCTTTGTTGGCCCAAACCAATGACAAAGGGAAAGAGAATGCACTCCACTATCTCAATCGTCATCAAATCCTTGTTGAGGTAAACCACCCACCTATTGAAAAGTACTACCTAACTTTAATCTTTGCATCCCAAAAGCTACGGCATTATATGCTTTCTCATAAGGTGAATTCGATCTCCAGGATCAATCCATTGCAATATCTCATGACACGGCCGATGTTATCCAGAAGGTTGGCATGTTGGTCCATGATTTTGTCAGTTTGACATCACTTTCATACCCTCTATGTAGTAAAAGGATAAGCACTGACAAATTTCTTAGCATCACACTCACTTCCTACTGATTCCCCACTTAGTGATGACCTCTGTGATGATCAAATCATGGACTTATGGGACACTAGCATACGCCACTGTGAGATGTATCTTGATGGTGTGGCTTCCTTTCAAAAAGGAGAAGAACCACGATCCACTCTTCCAGGAAGGGCAGGGGTAGGAATAATTCTCCTAACTTCGTACTGCGATGTGATGAGATTCTCATATCATCTGTCCAATCCATGCACCAACAATGAAGTCTATTATGAGACTTTGATTGCTGGCCTGGAGTTAGCCAATACACTATGCATCCAAAGAATCAACATCTTGAGGATTCTCAATTAGTTATCAGCCAAATTGCTGGGTCTTACAAAGTCCTAAAGCCTAAGATCCATCATTACCATAAGTATACTATGGCATTATTGGCCCAAATCCAATCGGTTGCCATCTACAAGATCCCTCAAGGAGAAAACACAGTAGCAGATATATTGGCCAAGCTTGCCAAAGAGTTGGCATGTCCAAAAGATGATTCCATACCAATAAGAGTTCAAAATAGGCAAGTCTTATCCCTTGTTGATGCTAAACTCACTGAGAGACTCTCTCTTGAAGGAGGTTGTCATTGCCAAAAAGGATGATGAGTCAAATTAGAGGCACCCATTCATGGATTATCTAAATGTAGGCAAACTATCTCAAGAGAAGTCATTAGCACATCAGGTGAAGTAGACCTTTCTCATATGCTCTTATAGATGGCACCTTATACTGACAGACCTTCGATCATATGTGGTTACATTGTATGGACAAACACGAAGTGCATAGGATCGTGATCGAGGTACACTCAGGTTTATGTGGAGCGCATCAGTTCGGCCCGAAGATGAAAGCCAAGATCATGAGACTATGATACTACTGGCCCTCGATGATCATAGACTGCATGGATCAGGTGCATGGTGTGGTCTTACACAAGAAACCCAACATTTTACATCCTATAGTGGCCTCATGGCCATTTGAGTGTTGGGGTATCGACATAGTGAGTCCGATCGATCCTCCTTCTTCCAATGATCATCGGTTCATTCTGACTGCCACTGATTACTTTTCCAAGTGGGCGGCAATCCCACTTAGAGAGGGCTCAGCATGTGCTCCAATTTTTCAAGAACCATATCATATATAGGTTCGGGATTCCTTGACAAATTATATCCGATAATGGTACTGCATTCAAGAGCAATAAAATCAACATCTTTGCCTAGAGATACATCATAGATTAGAGATATTCTACCACTATTACTCGAGGGCAAATGGCTCAGTAGAAGCTTTTAACAAAATTCTCATCCATATATTAAAGAAGACACTTAACGATAACAAATAGTAGTGGCATGAGCAGTTAGTTGAAGCCTTATAGGTTTACCACACAACATACAAGACTCCGACTGAATCTACCCCATTCTCCTTAGTGTATGGGTCTGAAGTAGTTCTACCATTAAAAGTCCAACTATGATCATTAAGGATAGTTGTGGGTAGTAAAATTATAATGGAGCAGACCGCCAAGTTTCGATTAGAAGAGCTTGAAGGAGAGACACCTCCAGGCATGCCAGAACCTCGAGTTCTATAAAGCCAAAATGATTCAAGCTCACAATAAGTTGGTCCATCCTAGAGCTTTTCAAGTAGGAGAGCTTGTTTAAGTTCTAAGGAGACCAATTGTTGCCCATCGAAAGATGGGAGGCAAGTTTGAACCCACTTGGGAAGGCCCTTTGCCATAGAGAAAGCCTACTAAGGAGGATCTTATCAGCTTATAAATTATAAGGGAGAGAGCCCAATGCTTCTAGTCAATAGGATCTAAAGAAATATTATCCATAAATTTTATTTTAAAATAATCATCAATAAAATTTCTTTCATCTCAAACTCCATCTACTCATATTAGTTAGAAATATCTTTGCTTGTGAATCTGCCATGATGTGTTTAGGTTAGGTGTAAGGAACCCAAGCGGCATCCTATCCTTTAGTGACACAACACCAACACAAACTACACACAATCAAATATAAAATAAACACATATCTTTTATCTCGGGCTATTTTGATGTGGGATAAAAACCCCTGTGGCACTCAACCATTAGTTACTCTAGGTCGAGCTGACATGCTACCCTATTAGTGTATCACCCCAGTGGTTACTTGTCTGAAAAATGTAAGTCTATAAGCTATCTTCCTAACATGACCATTGCAAACCAACGAACACCTTGTTAGTTTGGTATGCCTTACTACGTGGCCGATAAGCTAACTCGTGTTGACTTTATTTAAGATGATGTAAACCTACACACTTTCTTCTTGAACTAGCCATCATACACTGACTGGGTCGAGTATATTTGATGCGTAGGATAAGTCCCCTAGTGGATCCTTTCCTCCTGACTACTTCAAGTCTGGGTCTAGTCCTTACACGAGACTCCCCACTTAGTAGTCACCTGTCGGATAACAACTGTCGAGCTGAAGATAGACTATCCACGGCAATCAGTTCCACTTTAAGGAGATATAAGTTTACATGCCTTCTCTCTAGATTGATTATCACACACCGAGGAACCTTAGGTTGGTTGGTTATCGCCATGCTGATGGTGACCCACCCAGTCGATACACCAATCATGGTAGATGTAAGTCTACAAGCATTCTCCTAGAGTTGGCCACTGTATACCTATAGGCTTTCTTTTATTTGGTTTGGGATAAAGCCCCTAGCGGCACCTCCTTGTGGGCACTCTATTTGGATCACATCCTTAGCAGCCCCATTTAGACACTACCCCAGTTACTCTTGGATTAGATAGTCCCCCTTTCCTAGTAGCCACCCCTATGGTTGGAGAATTTATCTTGTGTATGCAGATTCTCCCTTGGTCTAGTAAGTCTGAGATAGGACTTGGCTGATATGAGCTCCTTCTCAGTGTGGTCCCTCCCACACCAACAACGTTCACACAAACATATAAACAAAATAATATATATCTTCACTTATGGATTAGGAGGAAAACCCCCAGCGATACCTTTTCCTAAGCAGGTATCCTATCTTTAGGCGTCGAAAACTCCCTATAGAATTGCGACTACTTTGAGTTGAGATAAGTCCCAGTCGCACTCTCTCATTAGTCATAGGTCGGGTTTGACTTTTTGTGCCAATGAGTCACCCGGTGGTCATCCTTTGAAAGACATAATTATATCACACATTCTTCCCAGCATGACCGTTGCACACCGATGAGCAGCCTTAGGTATGGTTTGATTTGTTGTTCTATCAACCGATCACCCCAGTGGTTCCTTGTTTAGGAAGTTGTAAGTCTACAAGCTTTCTTTCTAACTTGATCATTGCACCGAAAGGCACTCCTTAGGTTGGTCAGCTCTACCATGCGAGTAGACTATCCCTTTGGATTTGTAAATCTAAGATAGGACTAGGTTGATATTAGCCCCTTCTTAGTGGATCCATCGCACACCGATAGGTTCCTTCTTAGTGGATGCCCCACTAATTAAATCAAATCAAATTCTAATGAGGACAATCATATCCTCTCCCTGGAGCCCCATAAATCAAACTAAATCAAATCTTTATTCCAATGGATAACACCTTAGTGGAAGGTTCATGCACTCATCCCAGTATCTTTTCTCCCCAAGTCCATTATCTAAATCAAATTCATATCCCTAGTGGATAATCTAAACCTGTTTCCCTAGTGGAAGGTTCACATACTTGATCCCTCAGCAGATCCTTCCATCCTCTCTTATGCCCTTGGCATGAGTTGAGTTGCATTTCACTAAGATCTTGATTCCTTCTATATCTTGGGTTTAGAAGTAGATTGTTCCTGTTAGAGCTTGCAATACTTCGAAAGTTGTTGTTCATCTCAGTCAACACCAATATGTGTGGTGCGCCTCATCAGTTACACCACCCATATTGGGCACGCTTTTGTTGACCTCACTTTTGGAGTGAGTTATCAACTTTCTCATCATAGACCTAGGACTCTTATAGACACTACGAGTTCCTTAGTCTTAAGACACTTCTAGTGATTAGGTGAACACCTAGCCTAAGCCTAGATACTTAGAAGAGTTAGCCATAAGAATAGGTTATGCCTTAGGGATTTAAGAAAACTTGCCACAAGCCTTACCCAATCCTTGCTTCTTCACCAGAACCTCAAATTCAAACCCAAATCATAAATCCAATTTCAAATCAAATGATTGAAGCCCATGATTAAATTCAAATTTCAAAAAAAAAAACAACCCTTTGATTTTATCTTATGGACTTAACCTTAAACAAATTCCTCAACTCAACTCAATTGATTTTCTCAAATATCCATTCAATCAAATCAAATCCAATCCCAAATTCAAATCAAATGACTTAAACCCAAATCAAATTCAAATTTCAAAATCCTTCAAGCCATTATGAACCACCTTATGCTTAGCAAAACTCCCTTTAAACCAAATCAAACTTGGTTAATTTCTTTATAAATCAATCACTTCATTTATATTCAAAATATAAATGAAATCCAAATTAAAATAAACCAAATCTAAATCAAACCAAATCAAGACCTTTCTTAAGCCATATGGAACTACCTCCATAAGCTTAATGAAATCTCAACCCAAACTTAATTGATTTCTTTATAAATCAATTATTCCTTCATTTATATTCACAAATATAAATAAAACCCACCCTCTGATGACCAAAAATAAATTAAACTAAATCAATTCCCTACTTAAGCCCTTTTGATCTACATCCGTAAATTTGGTCAAATTTGCTTCCAAATCACTCCAAACTCAAGTGATTTTCTCATGAATCATTAATATCTTCATTTATATTCACAAATATAAATGAAATATAAATCAAATACCAACCAAATCAAATCAAATTCAATTTTATCCTTTTAGCCAATTTCTTGAACTTGGCTAAATGATATCAAATCAACTCAAAATGGATTTCTTCATTCAATCATATCTTCAATCATTATTCAAATATAAACATAAAATATAATTATCAAATAAACCCAAGTCAACTCAAGTCACTATGTTGACCCCACTTGAAATTGTCATATGAACCAAAATTCATTTGACTCCAAACCAATTGCAATTGGATTTATATTTTCATCCTAAATCCATGTATGAGTTCAACTGAACTTGAATCAAGCCAAAACCAAATCAGTTGACCCATTTAGGTCCACTTGACCCAAAGTGACCTAAAGACCCTTTTTGAGCCAAGTTCTAATACAACCCAAATTGGATTGAACTAAGCCATCAAACCTCATATCATGATCAACAATCATCTTAGGTGATCAACTTGAATTGGGTCAAACCAAGTCAACTTGGTCCTTTGACCAAGTCAACCTTTAGCCAAACTTAGCCAAAACCCACCATATACCAAATTGATTGAAACCATTGATTCAAACCATTCATAATCAATGATTGAACATGACCAACCCTCTAGCCAAACCAAGTCCAATTGGTCATTTGACCTAAGTTGACCCAAATTGGCCTAAAATCTAAAATGGGTCAAATCATGATTTAACCAAATTGATTGCAACCAATGGCTCAAGTTCATTCCAAATCACTTATTGAACTTGACCAAAGCCATAAAGCCAAATTTGACCAATTGGTCAACTTGACCTAGCTGATGATAAAGGTCAAATTGGCCAAAATCTAAATTAAACCCAAATCAAACCAAACCAAATCCTGCAATCAATTTCAATTAACCAATTGAACATGAACCGACACCTAATCCAACCCAGTTTAGTCAAATTAGTCAAATTAGTCAAATTGGTCATCTTAGCCCATTTGACCTATTTGAATCCAAATGAGCCAAAATAAACCTAAGCCAAATTAATCAAAACTACTTAAGCCAAAACTCTTTAAAACATCATTTGAATATAACCTAAGCCTTGATTTGACCCAATTTGACCAATTGGTCAACTTGACAACAACCCATTTGACCATATGAAGCCAAACCACTAAACCATGGAGACCCCAGGAGTTGGACCCAAACCAGCCCCAGATCATTCCCAACAAAAAAGTCCAAGTGGGACCCAAGGAATTAACCATTGGACAAGCTCATTTGCATTGGATTCTTGTCATAGAGGCAAGTCCACTCTCCATCACCATGGCGCCATCCAAGTGCCAAATGGGGTGCACCTAAGCTTCTAGCCCCACTAGAATAGCTAGGATCAGATGGACTAAGGGGCTCACCTCCTCCCCTCACCAAACCAGCACCCAAAGGACCAACCTCAATCCTCCCATATCTTTACCTTGAGCTCCCTTGCCATAGCTTCCTCCACTCCCCTGAGCCAGTGGTGACGGTGACCCCTTTGATGCCTCGACAGTGGTGAATCAGTAGAATTTCAAAGACGGATCCCGTCATCCATCACACTCAATTTCAGGATATACTCCCTCAATTTGAGCAGCAATTATCACCATTCATTCTCTGAGTCCCTTGAGTGATTTCAAAATCCCTCTAAGCCTCCTAGAGCACCCCAAGCCTCCCTTGATTAGCCATCATTCTCTGTGTGCAAAATTGAAATAGGGGAGACATCTCTTGATTCAAACCCACTCATTTCTCAACCAAACTCCAATTAAACTTGCGCACACCTTCACCACACTTAATCAAATACAAATCATCCCCCTTTAAAGCCATCAGGCCATACTTTGATCAAGGCCGAGCACTAAAGGAGGATTGGTCGAGCTCACTCAAATCAAAGCTTCTCAACTTAAGGCTTCATTTCTACCAAATGAAGCTTCTCTCGATCCCACCGCCGGACAATAGCTTTGGTGAGGTAATTCCTCAAAACCATTAGTTTAGGAAAAACATGTTGGTCCTTTTCAAAGTGAACTTGCATTTGAGCCCATCTTAGCCATTGGATCCTTGTGGATCCTTTGTGGTGTGGGTTAATTTGATGCATCCGAGCTTCGGGTGAGCTCATCGAAGCGATCCATGGAGGATTCTCATCGCTCATAGGAAGATGGATCATGGGTCATCCATTTTGAGTGACTGGAATGAATGGTCGTGATTAAATTATGCAGAATCCCTCTTTGTTTTCTCCTTAACCACGGGATCTGATCGTGGCTGCCTGATCTTAGATCAGATGGTCCATGGGAAAGCGCATCCACCGCAATTTGAGTTAGCTTCCCAATTTGACAACTTAAATACCTATCCCATCACACCATATGGAAAGTGCGCACTGCATCAGCAGCCACATGGTGTCAATAGGATTAAAGGTTAATTAGACATATTTTAATTATTTTTTAAGGCTAAAAATTCCAAAAATCATAACTAATTCTAGAAAATCTTAAAAATTATAAATGAGGGCTCATTTTAAAGGTATTTTAGAGTAGAATCCAAGAAAATTATTATAAATTAATTTTAAATAGAAATTTTTACTTAATTAATGTTTAATTAAAATTTTAATTAGCCTAATTACTCTCTGATTAATTTTCCAATTAATTTCAAATTTTTATAAATGTTTGGGGGGATGACCTATGACTCCCCAATTTTTCTTGGAATTTATTGAATAGGTAATTAGGAAATTGATTGATTAAGCCTTAATTACTCTCTTAGCTTAATTAGTGATAATTAATCAAATGAACAGTGAATTGATTATCAATTATTAATTAGCCTCATTAAGTGGAGAAACTTAGGAAATGGGTTGGGATCCTCTTCCAATCTTTCATTAAGTCTTCTTCATTTCCCTCTTTAAAATGAATTAATTAAGACTCAATAATTAATTAATTAAACAAATCAATCAAAACCCAAATTATATCGAACTTTAATTAACTAATTGAAAAGATTTAGGGATTGAGACTTAGGCTTCCTTTTTAGTCTTTTTCCCTAAGACCATTTCACATTATTGATTAAGAATAATTAGGATTTAATTAGATGATTAATGAACTTAATTAACTTGATTAAACCTACCATCCTTAATTAACTCTTGGGTAGCTCTTTGGGTGCTCAATAACCTAAAGAGAGAGATAATGAAACTATGGTTGGCTCACAAGTGTGAGAAAACCATAAAAGTAATTAAGTGAGTCCCTTAAGCTTAATTAGCTATTAATTATGAGTCAATTGCATTATGCCTCTCTCATTTCTTAGGAGCATTATCAATTTACTTTTCATATGGTTGCATCTCAGTTGGCTCATCATTATTTAGTTAATTAGCATAAGGTGATGTAAGTAAGTGTTTAATTAATTGATTTAATTCACACCTCAACCTAATTAAGCCATAAAATCAATTTAATTGCTTTTAATTAAATCAAATTAACTCACACATATGGGGAATGGGATTAAGATTAGCAAACCTCTTTCACATTTCTTAAATCAATCTAATATAAAATCAAAAATGGCTTTAAAAAACTCTGGTTTATTTTAAATAAGCTTATTTACTATGATTGTCCATAGTACTTAGTTGGATTGAATGAAATTACATGCTTGTGTTTCTTTATTTCTTTCCAATCATGTTAAAATGTTGTATGCCACTTGTATTCATGCATTCATATCTTTCGAATTAATCAAATAAAAATGATTTCCTTTATATCAATTTGAATTTGTAGACTTAATTATAAATATGTGTGGCTATTATCACTATTAAATCTCAAATATATTTTTAAAAGCTTATTAATGAATGATAATATGTATATTGTGACTTTAGTTACATACATAGGGGATGCATGTTAATATAAGCTTAGTGTATGAATGAAGTCTCTTTCTTACATTCATATGTTGATTTGCATAAGTTTGAATGTTAATGGGTATATTAGTCACATCCGAGGATGCACTTTAAGTAGGAGGTTCCTACCTCACTCCTGGATAATAATGATGTACTGTTGATTTCATTCTTATGCATTTTGATTTGAATTGATAGAGCTTTAATTCATTTAAACAAATTAAATAAATCAAATTCTACTTTTGCATGATTTTCATTTTATAGTTGTTTATACATCCATATGTATTTAAGAGTAGATATATATTCGGACAGGGATGCATGCTTTAAGTAGCCCCAAGGAGGTTCCTACCTCACTCCAGTGTTGAACAATGGCATCGTACTTGCTTAAAACTTTTATACATTTGAATGTGTATTTAGCTAATGAATGAAAACCCATTTTCTATTAAAAAGACATGCATTCATATTTTTGTTCAAGTGGTTGGGTTGATTAGTCATATGATTTAGAGTTCTTTTCTTATGCTTTTGTATAAGAATTTAGATAGAGCTTTAAATTAATATGACAAAATGATTCAACCAAATGAAACATCAATTCCAAGTATATTTGCTTACATTCATCATTTAAATGTGCTAAGATATAAATTGCATGTATAGGTATGTTTAGAACTTAATCATATGCATTCTATATATGATGGAAAGAAATGAACAAACTTGTACCTTGTGATGGTAGTTCATTCCAATTAATCTTAAGATATATTTCTTATTGAATGAGTTTATTTAAAGTAAACCTAAACTTAGGATTAATTAAAATATATAATAAACCATTCACTAAAGAGAATTGATTAATTAATTTGCTTTAGATATGACTTAAGGTAGGGATAAAAAAGAGTGATCCTCTCTTTCTTTCTCTTTATAACACTTAGTTATTTTGTATAGGTCAAATGAAATAAAAGAAAATATTAAGTAAAATTTACAAATCAACTAAGCCACTTAAAGTGAAACCATCCTTCAAATTAAATCTCTACATACTTAAAAAATATTAACTCTAAAGCTTAGTTAGGACATACCACAAGCCTTAATATACACACATTAGATTAGGTCACCATTTCTAGCTTTATATTAGGACAATGCATGATTTGATATATGTTTATTTTGTGATGTATTGTTATAGACTGGATGTTAGGGTGTATGCTTCGTAGATTAGATGTTATGGTGTGATTAACCTAATCATATTTTCTGCAGAAGATGTACTTAAGGGGTGCAAAAAATAAATATAAATGCTCTCTTTTGTAGGTTGCTTAACCCCTAAGCATAATCTAAATTGTATGGTGTGTTTATCTATGTGGACTTGATTACCCATGTGCAGGTGCTAAGTCCAAGTTATACATATAACTACTTGGATTGTATGGTGTGTTTAGCTAACACTTGTTTCACAAGTGTAGTTAGATTTTCTTTTCCTATTTTTGATGTAATTGTGCATTAGAAATTTGTTAAGAGTTATGGGGGTTAAGGATGAACATTGGCCAGAAGGTTTTATCCTGGGGTGTCATGTGATGCCTAGAAGCCTACCAAATCAAATGAAATAAACCAAATGAAGAAATGGAGAAAATACATGGAGATATGAAGATATGAAGACATGAAGATCCTCATAACACTTATCATTTATAATTTATAATTATTCTTTCATATACCGGGTTGTATAGGGTAGAGCTCGGCTACCCATTTTTCTTTTCGGGTTGTACGGCGATAACCGACCACACGGGCATGTTATTCTTTATGTTGGTTTTATAAATTGTTTGATGAATTGTTTACATTGTGTAATAGAAATAGCATGTATTTTCTAGTTTCTTCAAGTGCGATGATTTAATTTGTAGCCTGGATCTGCTTAGGCTCTTAGGAAAAAATTAATCTTTTACCCCAATCATAGCTCATAATCTAATTTTCTAAATAACTAATAACTTTATTTAAAAGCTTAGGTATTAAATCAAGATAATTAAAATATTTAGCAACCCCTCAGCTGAATGTTGTATGCTTAACATCATGCATATCATATTATTTCACTCTTGCTAAGAGAGGGTTTCCATCCTTGCATGATATGGGAAGACTTGACCTTTGAGGGTCTCCCTTGTGGTGAAAAATACCTCTTTCTCTCTGATTTAGCCAATAACTCTATTTCATCATGTATTTAGGCATATAAAATCCTATAGCCTTTGTCAAAGTGAACAATCCAAAAATTAAATAAATTTTGATAAAATTTGTATTAGACTAAGTCATTTATTTATACCACTCATGCTCTAGTCTCTTAGGGAGTGGGTTTAAAGACTTTAGTTTCCTTCTAAGTAATAATAGCCTAACCATCTTGCAAAATATATGACTTGACTACATGGTTTTAAAATATAGGAGGAATTAGTTGGCTGCCACTCCATGCGGCTATAAGTCCAATAGTTAGGTGATTTACTCTCTCTTGTGGAGGTAAAAAATATACCCATTTTTGCTTAAATTTAGGTCATGCTTTGGCCCTCACTAAAGCTCCCTAAATTTAAGATTTGAGATTGTTATTTCACCTCAACAATCATAAATCCTCACCTCTTAGGCATTTCATAATCTTGGGTTATGGAATCATAAGTCCTAATTTTCTAATAAATTTTAACTCAAATACATAATTCCCCTCAATTTCAAATATATAAAGCCCAACCATAGGATAGTTTGGAATGCACACTAGGTGTCCTAGTATCATGAGCATTCTCTACTCATCTCCCTTTAATTTTGATAATAAGTCTCTCCTTTTTTATCTATCTCGATTGATTTTCCAAACATAGTCAATTTATTGATAGTCCTATCTTTGAAATCTTTGGAGACAATAATTTTCTACTTTAATCGAGAGTATTATTAAGGAACTCACCTTCTTTAGGATGTAATTAACTATGGGGGCTTGCCCCCAAAGGAAACTTTAGAACCCGGTTTAAATAAATCCTGCTTTATTCATCCATGTAAAGTAGGGGAAAAATCTCTGGTATATTTGAAAATCCATCATGCCTTAGGAGTCCTTATTATGTGATTAGGTCCATCGTAGGGTGGTGATTTCTATCTTTCGAGATAGTGCACCATTTCTTGATGTCGTACCCAATCACCTCAATAAGTACACCTCAAATCTATGTGGTGTCCCCCATACACATAATCGAGACAACACCACAGTTCACTTAGGGAGGAGAGTATACTCCACCCTATCGATTCAAACTTCACACAAAGCTTCCTCAGAGCATTCTGAATAGTCTTAGACCCTTCCCCGAATCCCTAGTGCTCTCCATCACCAGCGAGACCAACCACCATTTAAAATTGAGAGCCCCATCATCCAACCTCACCAAAACTCCACCAATTTTAAATTAACTCTTCCCACCTTCCCCTCACTTCGGCGAGTCGAAATGAATCAATCCCCGATCAATTTAATCACCGAAAGGCACTCCAAGACCAACTCTGGCAAGTTTCACAGTGACGCTTAGTGCATAGAGGAATCGGCGGGGAGGCAGCTTGAGTTCTTCTCAATAAGGCTTCGTCTCTTCAAGACGAAGCTACCTCAGTCATCGAACCACCATTCTTTAGCTCCCGCAAGGTAAAACTCTGACAAACTATAGATTTCCACCTAGGTGTTGATCTTTTGTGTAGAAAATTATGATTGCACGTGAATTCCAACATAGGATCTCCTTAGATTTCCTCACTGCACCTTTTCGAGTTGATCATGTCATCCTACGAGCTCTGAAGAGCTCAGATCAAGCTGTGGGAGGTGGACAGTGTCCATCTTCTAGAGCTTGGGGGATGACGGAACATCGGTCATCATTTCTGCATTATTAGAATGGATGGCCATGATTTAATCTATTATATTTTTTATTTAATTCATTAGGAACCACAGGATTAATCTCTATTGTCCGATCTGAGATTGGATGGCGGGGACGAAATCACGTCCATCGCCCCTGACTCAACTACCACGTCGGATGTTTTAAATAGACAATCACGTGTGCCACATCATCTTTCGCATGGAGCTCATGGTTTAGGGGTAAATTAAGTGATTAAAATGTCATTAAATAGTCATAACTTTAAAAATTCATAACTAACTATAGAAAAAATTCAAAAAAATAAATAAACCCATTTTAGAAATGGTAAAAAGAGGATAATTTAATAAAAATAATATCCCCAATGTTTTGTTAATGAATAATGCTTAATTAGGATTTGAAGTTTAGGCTAATTATTCTAATTAAGGCTTAATTACTTGGCTAATTGATCTCAAATTTAATAGGTTGATTTTATGGGATGTTCTCTACCTCACATAATTTTCTTGGGATTTCTTGGCCATGCAATTTGGAGAATTTGAAATTTCAATCATAATTACCCTCCTTAATAAATTTAATAATTATTAAAAATACTAAATTATAAAATTTAAATAATTAATGATGATTGATCATTGTTAATAGTGGGAATGATGAATGAAATTATTAGGACATTTTTCCAAATCATTTTCCAAAGTATATTTCCATAGGAGGGTTAATTAATTCATATGTTAATTAAAGGTTAATTAAGTAAATTAATGGGATGATAAGTTAAATTAAAATGATGATTAGTTCAGATAATTCAAATTCAATTCATGGGTTCCTTTTATATGTTTAATAACATAAAGGTCATTAAGGTAATTATGATTAACCCATGGGTGTGGGAAAACATAAGAATACTTAGTTTAGATTCTTCCTTAATTTGATTAACCCTTAAGCATGAGCCTAATTGCATTAGGTTCCCATTAGAACATTGCAAATTTTAATTTTTCATATGCATGTCATTGGAGGCTCATGATTAAGTAATTAATTAAATTAAAGAGGCTTAGGGAAAGATAATTAAATTGATTTCTTAATGACATGAACTTAATCAATCCATAAAATTTACTTAATTATTCTTTTTTAAACATAATAAGTCACTAACATGGGATGGGAAAAACATCAAATATCATTTCTCCTCTTTAAGTTTTAATAATTGAAACATAAAATTCAAACTTCATAATAACTTTAGTTAATTTTAAAGAACACTTATTTGGCTTGATTGTCCTAAGAAATTAATGTTGTTGAATGCATTATGTGGCATTGTTTAATCATTCCTTTTCAATTAGTATAAATTTATATGTCATTTGTATTATATATTCATATTTTCAAATAAAAGAATTAAGTGAATATGGTTATATATGTATAAGTTGCATGTGTTGAATTAATCATATTATATGGTATGGATATTATCACTAATAAATCTCAAATTATTTTTAAAATTATAAATTAATGATGAAGATTTAAATTGATGTTGTCTATGAATATTCTATATGATTTACATTCACTTATAGTTTAAACATGTTAAAGGATTGTTCTATTTTCATGATTCATATGTATGTTTACATATGTTTGAATGTTAGTAAGTATATAATCTCGACATCTCGAGAATACAAGGCTTTAAGTAGCCTCGAAGAGGTCTTAGATTACCTCACTTCCCTGGTTTAACAATGACACGTATTTACTTAATTTCATTTATATGTGTACATGTGCTAGAATTTGGATAGAGCTTTACTTTACATGAGTAAATAATTTATTAATAAACAATCATTTGCATGATTTTTATCCCTATGTTAGTGTATACATTTATATGTATTTAGGATAGTAAGTATATAGTATGGACATCCTAAGAACACGAACCTTTATGCAGCCCCAAGGAGGTCTTAGATTACCTCACTTACCTAGTTTAACAACAGCACATACTTGCTTAAATCTCTAATACATGTGTATGCATACTTAACTAAGGAATAAAATCTCTCTTTTCTACCAAAATACATTCATTAAGACTCATCAAGTTTGCCAAAAATATAAATATATTGTATGTATAAGTAAGAATGAATGCATATACATAATATTAATGACGAAAAGGAATGATGTAACATTATCCATGTGATAGTAATTCAATCTAATTAACCTTAAGATACATTTCATGTTGAATAGGATTCTTTAGATTAATCCGAACCTAGGATTAATAAAATGTTTAATAAATCATTCACTAAAAGAAACCAAAAATTATAACAACATGCCTTTAGAAAATAACTTAGGGTTGGGATGAAGAAAGTCAAACTTCTTTCTTCTCTTTATAACAATTAGATGCTAAGTAAATATTAAATGAAACAAAAGAAAATATAAATTAAAATCCATTAATTTTTTTTAATAATTTGAAGTGAAACCTCCCCTCATGTGTAACTTAAACATTTCAAAACTTTAGACAATCATATACCTAAAGCCTAGTTAAGACATACCACACCAAACCATAGCATACACAATAGAATGCTAAGTCACTACTTCTAGCTCTAAGTTAGGATGGTGTATATTGTGATATAATATTTTAGACTAGATGTTAGAATTATTTTGTGTAGACTAGATATTAGGCTGCTATTAGCTTAATGATGTTTGATATAGGGGATTATGCTAAAGAGGACTACTATAATAATAAATATAGATGCTTTTGCTTGCAGGTTGCTTATGCCCCTTTGCATAATCCACATTATGACATGTGGGCTTGGTTATTCATGTGCAAGGTGTTAAGTCCAAATTTATAGAATATAACTGCTTGGTTTGTATATTTGTTTAGCTAACATCTATTTTGTAGATGTGTAGTTAGACTTTACTTTTTATAAATATGTAATTTTATAATAGGAACTAGGCTTAGTGCTATGGGGTTTAAGATGAGCAGTAGCTAAAAGGAAAATACTTGGGAGGCCCTGTGAAGCCTAGAGCAAAACCAAATCAAAAGGAAGAAAGAAAGATAAAGAATGAAGACCCCAATAGCATCTATTTAATTATAATTGTAATATTTTTTTAAACCAAGTTGTATAAGGGTAGAGCTCAACTATCCAATTTCTTTCTTTTTTGGGGTGTACAGCGGTACCCGGCCGCACCAACCTTTTATTCTTTTACAAAAATTTATAAATGTTTGATTGTTATGTTTAGATTGTGTAATAGAAATGGCATATTTTTCATAAGTTTCTTAAAGCTTAATGATTGAATGTGTGGTCTAAATGTGGCAGGCTCTTTAGGATAAAATTAATTTTTCTATCTTCATTAAATAACTCATAACTAAATTTTAAATAAAACTCATAATCTCATTTTAAAGCCTAAGTTTATAATCAAGATAATTAAAAGATTTAGCAACCCCTTAGGATGTTGAATATTTTAACAATCATGCATATCATCTTGTTTCGCTCTTGAATAGAGAGTGTATCCATTCTTGCACGATAAAAGAGTGCTTGACCTTTGAGGGCATCCCTTATAATGGAGAACACCTCCTCCAACTAATTTAGCCAATAATCTTATTTCATAATGCATTTAGGCATAATTATCCCAAGCCTTAGTCCAAATGATTGTGTCAAAAAATGATTTAAAAGATTGTAAACTTTACATTAGTCTAAGTCATGTCTTCATGTCAACCATGATCTAGTCTCTTAGAAAGTTAGTTTAAGACTCTAGTCTCCTTCCTAATTGAATAACAGCTTAGCTATCTTTCACTTACATAAGACTGACCCACATGATTTTAAAATCGTAGGAGGTGTTAGCTAGAGGCCACTCCGAGCGGTTGTAAGTCTAGAGTCAAGATTGGTTATACTCTCTTATGAAGGTAAACCATTATATTCTATTTTTTGATTAGACATAGGTCGTGCTATTAGCAGGTGCTAAAGCATCCTAGATTTATGATCCAAGACTACTTATTTTCTTGAGCAACGAGTATAAGTCCTCACCTCTTAGGCATTTCCACAATCTTATGTTGATGGACTATAAGCCCTAGCATTCTAATAAAATTTCAACTTGAAGAAAAATAAACTTTCTCTTTCAAACATATAAAGTCTCACTATAGGGAAGACTGGAGTACTCACTAGGCTTCCAAGTATCATGAGTGTTCCCTATCTATCTTCCTTTGGAATCCGAAAATAAGTCTTTCAAATTGAACTTTCAGCTTGATTTCCAAATATCCCAATCCTTTGATATTAACTTTGAAATATTTGGAGATATTTATTGATTACTTTAATCGAGAGTTTTCTTAAAAAATTTCTCTTCCCTATGATGTAATTAACTATGGGAGCTAGAGTCCATAGGGATTTAAAGAACCCGGCATAAAATAAACCCTGCTTTACTTTTTATGTAAAATAGGGGAAAGATCTATGATATATATGAGGACTCATCTATCTTAGGAGTCTTTATTAGGTGATTAGGTTATTGTAGGGTGATGTCTCCATCTTCGAGATGGTACATCATTCCTTATTATCGATCATTCAATAAGCACCCTCTAAGATCTATGTGGTGTCTAAATGACTCCAAATTAAAACACCACATACCATTTAGAAAGCATGGGACATTATCCCAGACCATATCAAAATCATCATGGCAAGAGAATTTGAATAAGAAGAAGTATCCTTCTAGAGTAAGAAGTTCAAGGTTTCCTTTAAATGACCACTTTTTTTATTGTTAGAAGGAGGGACCCGTAGAAAGGTCTCTTGCCAATAGCATGCCTAACTAGGGATAGTACTCACTCTCTTTGGCCATCATTGAGCTCCTCTTCTGAGAAAGTCACTTCATTTGACTCAAAATGAATAAATGAGAGGGAAAATGATTTGCTTTTCTTGTTTTGGGATTATAAAAGGTCTTTCAAATTATAGGAACAAAGGGCGTTGGAAGGAGGAGCCCTAGAATTGATTTGGAGGGTAGTGAAGAGGAGAGAGAGGGGAAGTTGGAGTTGTATGAGTGGTCGGGGAGCATAGTGACCAAAATAAAATAGAGGAGGAGTAAAGGGAAAAGAGGGGAAAAAAGGAAGGGCAGGGAGAATGACCTCTGGCATAGAGTCGAAGGTCAAAGAGTGGGGAGGACGAGGGGGGAGGCAATGGAAGGGGAGCAGAGACCGATACCTAGAGGGAAGGAAGTCTTGAGAAGAGATGTTGCCTTTGTTGCAAGATGGAGGCATATAACCCTAACTCGAGAAACACTGCTTCTTCTATTTTCTATTCACTATCCACTAATGTGACTTTGCTTTCACTTTCTTCTTTTTCTTTTCTCATTCATTTGGAGCCTATAAGTTGACAGTTAAACTAAAAAAAAATGTAGTGGAGCCTATAAGTTGACAGTTAGACTAAAAATAATGTAGTAAGAAGCTGAATTGAGAGCAATAGGTTAGATAATATTGATCAAAAAGATTTTAATTGATGAAAATTTATTTATTGTTTATTTTTATCAGAGTAATTCACATTGAATTTGATAAATTTTTTTTTTCTTTTCAACATCCTACATATTTATCTTTTTGTTCTGTTAATTTGTCATCAGCCTCGACATTCTTAGATTGACGCATAGAAAATGAAGCTAAATTTTAATTTTGGATAAACTCATTTATTTTATTAAATTTATAGTTATCTTTCTTATTGTTTGATTTTTTACATTTTAATTATAATTTTTTTTTCTTTTTTTTTCTTTTTTTTGAAATCATACCTATCATCTTATTATTAGATATTGTATGAAATATTAACTCGAATTCATTAACCTAGATCATAAGAAATAAGGAAAAAGTTTAAAAAAAAATTCAAGGGAGATACGAGCAATTTGGATTTTATATAGAGTAAGTTAGTGTAATTAAACCTTTATTTTTTTATAGAGTTCAAGCTGTTCAAAAATAACTGATGTTTCAAAATCTTGATCAATGTTATTTTTAAAGTGATAATTAAGTCTAATTTGATTCTAATGATTTAAACATATATTTTTTATTTTTATTTATTTTTTATTTTTTTATGATTTAAACATATATATAAGCTTATTGATGGATATAATTGAATTTATAAATTTTAAGTAAAATTATCATAACTAAATAAGTATTATTAATGTTGTTTGATGTAGTTGGAATGCTCATATGATATTCGTATATTTTTAAAAATGTAGACATTTATTATTATTTTCAAATTTATTATACTTTTCAATATATATATATATATATATATATATATATAAGACGAACTGGTTTTTTATATCTCAACTAAAAAAATTATTTCCTCACTCGGTTTCTCTATCAAACCACTACATGAGAATTAATTATAATTATTTTTCTGTCAATTAATTCAAACAGAACAGCCTATATAAATTTTGTCTCATGCACGGTGCGACAAAGGTCCCGTTACACGGTCACGTCTTTATATAAAAATATAAGTTTATAACAGCTAGCCTGCATGGAAGTAAGGGTAGTAAAAGCATTGAGACATCAGATGCTCATGATGCAAGGCATTTTAGTTTTTTTTTTTTTTGGAATAGGTATTCACCCAAATCCCATCTTAGAGAATGTCAATAATTTCACCTGAAGCCACATTCATCACCCACAATCCACTTAATTTCGATGCATAGGCTCTGGAGAGATCAACTCGACCGTTCTAGACGCCCACCAACCGAGCTAAGAGACGGTGGCAATATTTAGTTATGACATAACTTTCAAAGAGTTTAGTCTCAGCACGTTGTGTATAAATTTGTGATTAAATTCGCTCAAATATTCCAAAAAACAAAAAAAAATCAGATGCTCATGCACAGCTTTTGGTTTATTAATTAAATTTTAAGGGGATTTATTTATTTATTTTAAATTTTAATTGGGATAAACTACACTACATTCGTTTTAGCACATTTTTTGTCGAGCTTCAAGCTCATTTTTTAAATTAGTTTTAAATTTAGTACGGATTTAAAAAAACTGTTAAAATTTGTTCTGCGTATATAAAGTAAAAGATTAAGTGATTATTAGTAAATAAATAGTTTATTTATAAGAACTTAATAGTTCTAACTATGTATTTTATAATATGAGGTGTCCACGAAGAGAAAATCTGCCTAAAAATTATAATAAATTAGTGAAAAATATAGGCATATCAACTATTTTTTATATATCTATAAATTCAATATAATTTTTTTAGAAATATTTAATATATGTATTCGACTCTATTATAAGTAATTCATTAGAAATTTAGTAAAAATGAAAATTGTTGATTGAGATTTTATCATGACTTATATTCAAGTAATAATTTAATTTTTAAGTAAAAAAATAATAATTTTTATAAATAAATAATAATTATATGATATGTATATAATTATTCATAAAATTTATATACATATCATATAATTTTTATATATTTATATATCTATTACTTAAAATTAAATATTTATTTATTTAATATTTTTTATGTTTAAAAATGCCTTTTAAATAAAATTAGAGTGTTTAAGCACATCTGATTATGATTAACCCGTTAAGATCATTATAGGATCGGATTGTGTCAGAGACAGACACGCTATCACACTGGAAAAGGCACGGGCAAAAAAAATATAAAATATAAAATATAAAATATAAAATATAAAAAATAAAAAAAATAGGGAAGGGGGCCCAGCCTCGGAGACTGGCAACGCGACAGCTAGGTTATTAGCTAGCGCGATCAGAATCGCCCTTCTGTGTTGACTGCTCATTGGCTATTGTGCCCTCGTCAGTAACCACGTGCAGTGTAGGGCCATCTAACTTTGGAATTTTCTAAGCTTTTTTTGAAAGAAAAATAAGAAATTCAATCATTTTTGTCAATTTTATATGTTTAGAGGCAATTTGATTTTAAGAATATAAGTTTGGCAGTAAAATATTATATATATATATAGAGAAGTTTTAAAAATATCATATATGGAGAAAAATAAAATATTTAAAAATTCAACTTTTACTTTATTTTCTTGTATATTTAAAAATAGATTAATTTTATTTAATTTTAAATATATCGCAAGTCATTGTCATAAATTATCACTAATAGCTTGCTAAATTACAATTTTAATTATTATCGCATGACACAGATATTATTCTATTATTGTCCCTGCTTATTATCATTATGAATTATTTTTATTTAAATTAAATGAAAACTGATCTCCTTTGTTTATTTTATACTAAATTAAACATCAATGAAATATTTTAAATACATTATATTATATTTTGAAAGCTTCTAAATTTTAAATACTTAACAATCAAAACGGTCACATGTTAAAGTGATTGGTTGTTCTTACATGGGTGGTTAATAATGAATGGATGGTTAGATGTTGATTTTGAATTTAATTAAATTTACTCTAAAATAAAATATTACTTAATTTGTAGAGGCCTTTTTTTAATTAAAATTTTAATAATTAGATCTAATATTGAATCCAATTAGGGGGTTAGAAATTCCAAATTTTAAGCAGGTTAAATTGGTGGTTTGCATATAGGGTTAAGTTATGATGATATGATAACTATAAATATATACTAATTATTATATAAAATTTTTTATAGCAATAGTTTAGGGACTGTTTCAATTCACTTATATATATATTAATTTTATTTTGTTTACAATCTGTATCAAAATAAAGTATGCTTTTTGATATATATCTTATTTTTACAATCTGTTTCAAAATAAAGTATGCTTTTGTTCATTGATATCTCTCAAAATACCAAAAAATCTTGATGTTGAAAGCGATATGATTTTGAGTCGAAAAATCGAGATCAACTTAAAATATCATTAGAATCTTGGACATCAATTAAATCCCAAAAGCTCTCAAATGTAGAGTGTTTATAGTCAAATCGAAGCGTCTCGTGGATCTAATGAGCCTAAGATCTCATAATTCCTTCATTTGGGCATCCAAATGCTCAAAATACATCAAATGATCGAAGGAGTCATTCGCGTCCGTCGAGGGAGTGGTCTGACGCCATGAGTTACTAGAATACCTCCTCCCATCTATAAATGCCTCACTCCTCACATGGGGGCCTAAGCTAAGTGAAGTGAAGCAGTGAAGAAGAAGGCAAGGGAAGAAGAACAAAAAGAAGGAAGAAGAAGAAGCAAGTGAAGAAGAAGGAAGCTAAAAAGGAAGAAAGGAAGAAGAAGAAAAGTCAAGAGTAGAAGAAGCAAGGAAGAAAGGAAGAAGAAGAAGAGTCAAACAAGAAGAAGGAAGAGCAAGGAAGAAGGAAGAGGAAGAGTCAGATCGAGGAAGAAGAGGAAAAAAGTGAGGAGGAAGAAGAAAGCTCTAAAGCTTGAAGATCCCCAGACAAGATCGCACTGGTAATCATCGTTAATTATACCCATTTCCAGAATCAACATCACTATTATAAAGCGATCGTTGTTACAGTGTTGTCCCTTTCTCAAATAGAATTCGTAATCCAGATTCGGGAAGATTTTGTACTCTGAAAAGGATACATAGTGGAATCTTTTCTTGGGCTAGGCCAGTGGTTTTCCCTCTTTTTAGGTTTTCCGTTAAAAAGGTCTCATGTTAGTTCTTTAATTACTGTATTGTGTGTTTTCAACAAGGCTAAGGCATAAATTTTACTCTCATGGTTTTCCCGCATGATTTGGCAGTGGGAAGTAAAACCCTTCAACCTCAATTCGTGAACATCCGTTATGGCCAATAGGCCTGACACTCGTCATAATGGAACCTCTCCGACTCCGTCATTCTCCCATCCCACCAAGGGCGCCATGTTGAGGCGGGCAGGAATCTCTTTGGAAGATGTGTGTCGAATGGAGGAGTCTCAAAATAAGATGATCCGGCTTTTGCAAGGATACAACCCGCACTACGACATATCTCCCCAAGATCGGTCATTGCGGGAGGTCAAAGCTAATCCTCCCGACAGGTTCCTCGCATGGAGGCGTAGCGATCTCCTTGACTGCTAGTTCCACTCATCCATCGTCTCAAGGTTACTAATCCCGTCGTTGTTGATAGCTTCACACATCATCTCATTAATCCACATCATGACATTGCGAAGTCTGACGCTTAATACAAGATGAATTTCACCTTCAAGATAGAAATCATCTTCACCCCATGAGGAGTCCTCACCTTTAGGCTGAAGCCATTCTTGACATCAATTCCGTGGGTTTCAAGCTTAGAGCATTGATTCTATGATGGGTGACCCGAACACATCGACCATTGGGACTATCATGCATATCCAGCGAGCTCGACACCTTTGCTTTGTCGGTCTTTCTGTTACCCTCAGGGCAAGCTCTTGGTTCTATTCTCTTCGAGGGGATCCATCCATACCTTTAACGAACTTCGCCGGGTTCTTTGTGGAGCAGTTCATTGCAAATCGAGAATCATTAAAGATTCCTCCCATCTTTCATTATTCGAGCGAGGGTGAATCACTCAAAGAATACTTCCGGAGGTTCTCTTTAGAAGCTTCGCCAAAAATACAGGGTAGAACGAACTATTAAGAGGAGTTTTCCTTGGAGGACTCGTCGCCCGTCATTAATGGGACGGTCCGTATCTTACTTAGTTCATCGTGTAGAAGCACAAATCTCCATGCTATTAATGCTCATGACAATTTGAACAATATCTCGCGAAGCACCCGAAATGTGGACGGGCCCATCAAAAGAAGCGACAAGGTAGTCATGATCTCCCTCCACGACCCCATATCAACAAGCGTGAACCTAGGAAAAGACATACACACCGCGAACACATCTCGTGTTAACCTCACGATGGCTATTAGATGAAGAACATATCAAGTGGCATCCATTGAAAAATTGAGGAAATCGAGCAATATTGTCATTTTCATGGACATACTCTTGAGCGATGTATACAACTCAAGGAAGAAATCGAGAGACTCATTCAACAAGGATACCTACGTCGTTTTATGAAGAATCAACCACCTCAAACAAACACACCTCCGTTTGGGGGGCAACCAGGACAAACATCACAAAAACAACCAAATAATCATCAAATAATTGGAGAAATCGAAACAATCGCAGGAGGATCGATACTACATAATCAAGTTCTCGTTACTGCCTCCAAAGAACCAGAGTTGAAGAAGTCTCGTATTGATCATTCCATCACTTTCACTTAGAAATATCCTCATCAAGATCCACTTGTCATCGGTAGCGGATCGGTGATCCTTTATAACGTTAAAAGAATTTTGATCGATAATGGGAGTTACATTGCGTCTTATTTTACTCAACTTTTCTTAACATGGGCTAGCTAGGCAAAAGCTCCAACCATTTCTTTGGACCTATATGGGTTTGATAATCACCCGATGCAGGCGAGAAGGGACAATCACTCTTCTGTTACCCGGAGAATTCCCTCGACAAGTGACTCATTTAATACAATTCATGGTGGTGAAGTCGGTCGCATAATGCAATCTTGAGGCCCCTCAATCAATTTTTGGTCTTATCACTTGATTATCATCGAAGATAAAATTTCCCCGGTGGAGTTGGGGTGGTTTGTGGAAATCAACGGCTGATCAATGTTATCTCGGACAAGCTCAGCGCCCTTCACCTTGAAGATCTTAACTTTCGAGATGAAAGAGTACCTCAAAAGCTTCCACTGTAGAAGATTTACTCTCGATAGCATTATCGGATGACCAACCATGAGCGGTCAAGTGGGATCTTTACTCTCGGAAGAACAAGGAAAATTATATAAATTTCTTACGAGGAATCAAGACATATTTGCTTGGAGTCGAGATATCGGGTCGATGTAATCACGCACTCCTCAAAATTAATCCAACGCGTTCAAACCAATCATCCAAAAGAAGCGGAGTTTTGCACCATTGTGAGCAAGAAGTTAACAAGCTCATAGCGGGATTCATACGAAGTGCATTACCCACATATGTTGTCATGGTTAAAAAAACAAATGGAACATGGAGGATGTGTGTTGATTATCTTGATCTTAATAAGGCGCCCAGGATAGTTTTCCTCTTCCTCGAATCGATCGATTGGTGGGCCTACATCCGACATCAAATTTTGGATGCTTATTAACAATCAAATAAAGATGAACCCGATAGATGAAGAGGCTGACGTTTCAAACATATAAAGGTTTATATTGTTACCAAGTCATGCCATTTGGATTATTTTTATCAACGCCTCATGAATAAGGTTTTAAAGACTGCTAGCCACAATGGAGGTGTATGTGGATGACATGTTAGTGAAAAGCTTAGAAAAGTCACAACCTATTTCAGACTTAAAGCTTTGACTTGACCTCACCCAAGTGTGCTTTTGGGGATACCGAAAATTTCTTGGATTTATGGTAACTCTCAGAATCAAATTCCTCAGAAGAATATCAAAGGCGTTCAACGTTTGAATGGGAATTGCGCATTATCCCGTTTCTAGCCGTTACGGGGACAAATACTTGCCATTCTTTAAAATATTGAAGGAGCTAAAATAATAATTTTCAATGGATAGATGAATGTCGGTATGCTTTTGAGCAACTAAAGAATATCTAGCATCTCATATCCAAACCTATTCAAGGAGAAAGCGTTATACTTATATCTTGCGGTTTCTTCCATAATAAGCTTCGGTTTTAGTGCGAGAAGAAGATGGGGCAACAATTTATTACGTCGGTAAAATTCTCTCGATATAGAAAGTCGTTATCCATTTGCGGATAAAGTGGCTCGTTAATTTTTCGGTAGCGAAAATTGCGTCCATACTTTCAAGCTCACACCATCGGCGTTTACAGCGATTTACCATTAAGGGCCATCTTACGAAACCGAAGCATCACGGAAGATTGATCAAATGGTGAGAGCTGGGAGAATTTGATATAAATTTTCTACCGATAAAGTCTCAAATACTTGCAGACTTTATAGTGGAATCAACCCAACTCTAGAAGAGCTACTGCTTCTTCTCATCTCCTCGATGGACTCTCTACGTTGATGGAGCTTAGTCTTGAGTCTTGGTCGGGAATCTACTTGTTTCCCGACCAAAATATCACAGAGTGGACACTTAAAATTCCAACTAATAACATGGCGAATATGAGGCTCTCATCGCGAGGTTGAGACTTTGTGCGAAGCCCAAAACTAGTAATTCACTTGACTCCCACTTGTAGCCTCCCAAGTTGGAGGAGATTTTAATACTCATAATCCTCTGCAATATCTCCACTTGGTAAAATCTCTTCTTACTCATTTCAAGACACATCAAATCATCCACATACTACGAGAAGAATACTGGTGGCCTCTTGCTAAGCTTGCTTCTACCAGGATCTATTTAAGAGAAAGCATGTTGAAGAAATACATTTTCCTAGTATCAAGGGCCATGGATAATTCAAACTATTGATGAGGAAAAGCGTTAGGTGGATAAACCCGATCTATCTTTTACAAGAAGGGACCCTTCACGAAGATCCAACTTCATGACTCGTCTCAAGACAAGCTTCAAACTTTGCTATTATTGGAGGTGAACTATACAAGCGAGCTTTCTCTGGTCCATATCTCAAATGCCTTCCACCTGATTCAGCGTTAAAAGGGTTCACTTTCGAGAATATGTGGGGAACACCTTGGAGGAAGAGCATTGGCCCTTAAAATCATGAGGCAAGGGTTTTATTGGCCTACAATGAAACAAGGCATGCTTGGAATTCACAAAAAAATCATGTTGTCAATTGCATTCTAACCTCCCTCACATGCATAGAACTCTCATCCATTCAAAGCCCATGGCCCTTTGCTCGATGGGGATTGATATCATGGGACCTTTTTTCCAATAGCGAAAATTTATCATTCTAGCGTCGACTACTTCACAAAATGGGTAGAGGCGAACCACTCGCTAAAATCATGAGGCAAATACCAAACAATTTGTGCGGAAAAATATAATATGTCGATTGTCTTCTGCAAAGATCATCACAATGGAACTCAATTTCTTGGAAAAGTCTTTCGTCCTTTTGCAAAGATCTTCACATTCATTCGCATACAGCACATCCTCAAACTAATGGGCAAGCGAAGTTACCAATAGGACCATACTCAAAGGACTAAAACGTCTTGAGAAGGCGGGGGCAATGGGTTGATGAGCTCCCATGTTTTGTTTTTGGGCTACGTCACCGTGGTGAGACAAGTATAACTTGTGTTTTTGGTACTATCATCTGGGGTGGATATCGGGTTCCAAGTCAAGAGTCCAGTTTTTGATCATGGAAGTAATGAAGAAAAACTCCGGACTAGACTACTCCACGAAACTTCGGGATATGGCCTGCCGGTGCTTCCTCCAGCGGGTAGCTCGCCACTTCAGAAGAGTGAAACCTCGTCCATATCGGTGACTTGGTCTGCGAAGTCTCAGGGGATGCAAGGCCCCAGTAATAAACTCTCACCTCTCGGGATGGTCCGTATGTGGTCATAGTAATTGAGCCGAGAAGCGTTCAAGCTTCAAGGACGGAAGGAAAAACTCTACCTCGAACTTGGAATACTAAGAATCTTGAAAATATTATCGGTAACTCTTCTTGCATAATTATTATGACTTTATCTTGTCTCATTTCATCCTTGTATAATTTACTAAGCTTGTTGTTGCGGTTGTTGTTGTCATTTTCTCTTAAAGCAGGTGTCTTATGATTATATCATTGAACTAGTGAATTCTGACTTTGTTAACAAGATTTGCTTTTTCTTTACTTTTCCTCCCACTTGAGAAATATACAACTCATGTTACATCTCAATTGGGACATGATCAATCGAGGGGACTTGATCGGACTCTTCCATCTGAGTTAACGTCGCCAGTCACACTCGGCAAACAACCGGATGATGTCAAAGATCTCCGTCGGGTCAGCCGTCAAACCACCCGTCGGCCAACCCTTGTAGCTGCGCCGATTCTGCGTCGGTCCTTCGCCACCATCGCAATCTTCGCGGTCACCATTGTCGCCGGTCATCGCGTACCCGGCGCCGTCATCCGTCGGTCGCCAGTCGACCTCTTCCATACGGGTTACGTCATCGAGAAAAACTTCGACTAACAACCGGGATAAGTCAAAGCGTCCTTGGTGGACTTCCACGACCTCTTCCATGCGGGTTGCGTCGTCGGTAAAACTCGACTCAACCGGAAAGGTCAAAGGTCCTGGTGGACTTCCGCGGCCTCTTTCCATACGGGTTAATGTCATCGAGCAAAACTTCGACAAACAACTTCGGGAAAGGTCAAAGGTCCTTGGTGGACTTCCGGCCTCTTCCGCGGGTTAGCGTCGGCGAATAATATTAGACCAATAACCTAGGAAAGGTCAAAACTTTGTACCCACTCTACATGTTAATGTCGCCGGGTATCACTCGACAAACAACAACCGGATGGGTCAAAAATCCTCGGTGGATCCAACTCACCCATATTTGTAGCGTCAAATAATATTTTGACCAATTATCCCAAAAAAAAAAAAAAAAAAAAGAAAAAAAAGGGTATATCCGGGTATCATTGGCATTAATATGATGATATAAGAAAGAATTAAGATTACACGATAATGACATTACAGAACCAGCGATGAAGAATGACATCCACTGATGACATACATAACCCGATATCCTCATCATCACTAGGAGACACTCCACGGAGCTCACAACTCCTTCATCTTACGAATCGGTGAAGGATCTTGGGATGCTTGGGGAGATATATCCTCAATTTTGGCCCCGGTCTTGCGATGTACGCGAATTCCTTCGGGAACCCTCGGATGAAGCCTCCTCTAAACCTGTCTCCAAGTCCTTCACTTCAACATCAAAGATATGGTTCTGAGCCTCACGGATAAAGTCTTCAATACGATAAGCGGGAATTCTTGAAGTCTTCCCCTTAGAAGCGATCTCGCTTGCCGACATTTTATGCTCCTTTTGAAAGATGATCTTGTAATGCTTTCTTATCCTGCAAGTGCCGATCCTCTTCTCTTTATGGCGAGTCTCACTCTCCTCAATCGACTCATCACGCGCTCCACCTCGACCGGAGAAAGAAAGACATATTGCCTCGTTCTACACTCGGGTCTGACCCTCAAGGTCACCACTTCTTTAGCTTTAGCATTCATCCTCATACTGCCCATGAGATATTTTATCTTCACAAATTGATTTCATTCTCCAAATGAGCCATCAGTCTAACGGAGTTACACGAAAAAAAAAAAAAAAAAAAAAATCATCATAATGTTACATAAGGAAGAATAGAAGCGAAGGAAAAATAGCGCGCAATTCATGCGCGTTGGCGTCAGGTACATATGTGATTTAATACCTCCTCGAGAATTTGCGGCTTAGAGTAGCGAACTCCCCATCATGAGTCGAAGCAAACTCGGATGTTAAGTGAGCGTCATCTCCAGATATCGACACAACCATTTGACGAGTCTCCTCTTTACGTAAGATGGAACATTCTTCGCCGTGATTCGTGATAGGCTTCTCGAGAGAACCCATGAGTATGAGGAAAACTCTCACCCTTTCTCTTCAGCGGAAGAGCATGAGACCTTCAGGATGGAAAGAGACCACTTAAACATCATCTTCAACTATATATTTCTTGATGTAATGCAACTCATGTTGCAAGCTTCTCCATCGGGAATAAGAGTTGCTAGAATATCATCCTCAGATATCGGCACGGATCAGGAAGATCATTCAATCTCGGAAGGCCCACTCATTCTTCACATAAAGAATCGAAGACCAAGTTTTGGGTGATCCGTCTTTGAAAATTCTATCCAATTCTTTATAGTAAGAAACGTCCTTGAGCATCACATGTGAATCACATCGCATTCGGCACAAGTATTGATGTTTAAAGTAACCATGCTCCACGAAGAAGGTAGTCAAATAATGATTAAAGCTTCGAAGCGAAGCATCAAAGCCACACATTTTTGAAGATCTCAATCTCGGGGCGAAAGGGAATCGTGATCCGGAAGAGTCATCTGGAAATAGTAAAGTACCGCGTGACAGACTCGATCGGACTTTTAGCCTGATAGCCACCAACTCATTGGGAAGAAAAATTTCTGCGGAACACCATTAAACTATCGATGTGATGGAGGGCATATATCATGGCCTACTATGAGTTTTCTTCGACCATCACCTGCCGCGGCGTCTTTTTTTGACCCTCATCGCGCAGTTTGGGTAAAATCTCCTACGATAAACTTGAGTTATGAGGACAATGGTTCTTAAGCGATACTTCCAGTCTTTGACGACGAACCTTCCATCGAAGTTGAAAGAATATTTCCGAAAAAGTAGATGCAGTGGGCTATCGCCTCTCGCGGGGCCGCGTGGAAGCGGGCCGGCAGTATCTGGTGCGCGATCCCCTCGGACGGTCGGCGGCGGTAAGCTGAAACGGCGTATCGTGGGCCGATCCCTCTGGCGGACGGTCGGCGTGGCGTGCCGAACCACGGCGTCTGGTGGGCGCGATCGCCTCCCCGGACGGTCCGGCGTGGCGTGCGGGCGGCGTCGTGGGCGCGGCCTCCCCAACCGGTCGGCGTGGCGTGATGGCGGAACCACGGCGTATCCGTGGCCTTGATCCCCTCCCAACGGACGGTCGGCGTGGCCGTAGCGGAACGGCGTATCTGGGCGGCGCCTCTCTAACGGACGGTCCGGCGTGGTAAGCCGAACCGGCGTATCGTGGGCCTTGATCGCCTCTGGACGGGTCACGTGGATGGCGGGCGATTATCGTGGGCGCGATCGCCTCCCCAACGTCGGTCCGACGGTAGGTGGCCGAACGGCGTCTGATGGGCGCCGATCGCCTCCTCGCCTCCAGCGCCTCTTGATGCCTTGATTGCCTGAAGGACTCACTCAGAAGAAAGGGAGGGAAAGGTGTGCCTCTCTTACCAGGGGTATTTATAACAGAGAAAGGTAAAACCCTCAAAAAGCGGTTCAAAGCGGCTCAACGCCCATTTTCTCGGTAGGGCAGGTGGCGTCAGCGGCATGTAGCGCCATGCAGCATGGGCCTGTAGCATATGCCCAGCCAACAATCGCCAACGTTAAACCTCACCCCCATTCGGCCGGTATTCACCGAATGGCCGACGCTGTGAATGGCCCGGCAGATTCACAGCGTGATGAACAGGCCCTGGCGGCGAAACCGTTCTGGCGGAATATGGCCGCGACGAGCAGATCCATGGAATGGCCGCCATGCGGCTGCATGAGCGTAACAACCTCAGCCGTAGACCGCCAGCCCTGACCCACCAGTCCATCATGCTCGGCTGACCATGCGCCGCCAGCGCTTCGCCGCCATGGCTGTAGCCCAGCCTCCTTCAGCCGCCGTAGCCAGCAAACCCCAGGCGCCATGGTCCCAGAAAGCAAAACTTCCAATTCGTTATTTGTGAACATTTGACACATATATTTTTGGATGATTAAGCTAATGTCATCCAAAAATAGAGCGATATGGCTCTCAAATACCAGTCAAGCACAAATCTTGATGTTGGCGATATGATTTTGAGTGAAACAAATCGAGATCACTTAAAATATCATTAGAATCTTGGGACATCAATTAAATCCCAAAAAAGCTCTCAAATGTAGAGTGTTTATAGTCAGTCGAAGCGATCTAATGAGCCTAAGATCTCATAATTAGACTTCATTTGGGCATCAAATGCTCAAAATACATCAAATGATCGAAGGAGTCATTCATTAGGTCCGTCGAGGGGTGTGGCTACATGAGTTTACTAGAATACCCCTCCTCCCATCTATAAATAGGCCTCCACATGGGGCTAAGCTAAAATTAAGAAGGAAGTGAACAAGTGAAGAAGAAGAAGGAACGAAAGGGAAGAAGAACCGAAAGGAAGAAGAAAGAGTCAAGCAAGTGAAGAAGGAAGAGAAGAAGAAGAAGGAAGAAGAAAAGAGAAGAAGCTAAAACAAGGAAGAAGAAAGGAAGAAGAATCAAAAGTGAAGAAGAAGAAGAGGAAGAAAACAAGGAAAAGAAGAGGAAGAGTCCGTCGAGGAAGAAGAGTGAAGTGAGGAGGAAGAAAACTAAAAGAAGATCCAGAACAAGATCGCCTTTCCGTAAATTAAATCGTTAATTATCACGGCATTTCCACCGAAATCTCGACATCGTATTATAAGCGATCGTTGTTCTGTTGTTTCCACACAGAATGTAATCCGTTATCGGGAAGATTTGTACTGAAAGGATACATAGTGGAATCTTTTCTTTGAGTGGTTTTCCCCTCTTTTGAGGTTTTCACGTTAAAATTAGTATCTCGTGTTCGTTCTTTAATTACTGTGTGTGTATTTGAATCAACAAGGCTAAGGCATAAATTTCTACTATTTGGTTTTCCAAAGCAACATTCATAGTTATTTTTAAAAAATATTCAAAATATTTAGATATTATTTTGAGTATTTTATAAAAATAAAAAATAATAACACTTTAAAATGCACTAAATAAACATATTTTTAAAAATATCACAAAAATAAAAAATAAAAATACAACATAAAATTGATTCCAAACAAGGCCTTAATTAATTATTTTAAAAAATAAAATTGAGTGAAAATACAAAAAAGAAAAATGAATGTTAAAAAATTTAAAATTTTATGTAATAATTTTTAATTAGACAAATAAAACACTAGAATATTTTATAAAATATAATTAAATGTATAATGAATGAGATGACCAAAAAGACTGCTTAATTTTTTTGAAAATAATCATCAGATCATATATGTGATTATAATTATATGAAAAATGCTTCAAACGTTCATTTTCATGTGTTTGTTAGGGTTTTATATATCATTTTATTATATAATATATATAATTAATTATACATTTTTTTAAATGTATATTTTGTTAATACAATCACACTAATATTAGTTTTTTTTTCTAAGCCCATCCGCACACTTCTTATTGTATTTTTATTGATGCTTTAATTTCGATGCAAGTTATAGATTTGATGACAGATTCTTCTTTTACGCATATTAAAGTGATCCGATGGCTAAGATCTAGAAAATTTGTTGCTTAAGCATGCGCCTATTGCACAAAGACTATAAAACAACAGATTTTTTTTTTTTTTTTTTTTTTTTTTTTTGCAAAGGGTATCCACTCAACACTCCACCCATCTGTTGATGTATGATAATCCTGTTCTGACTACATTCATCACTCACATCGTCCCCACTTACTTTCCCCACCAGATAAAAGGCTTATTGAGAGATTCGAACTCGCCGGATTGCCACCCATCAATGAGAGAGATGGACTGGATGGTTCAAATATATTATATATCCTAAGCCATAATTTTTTTTTAAAATGGATCAAACCTTTAAGCTATTTATGAAAATAATAATAATTTTTTATTTGTATCAAATATTAAGAGCATAATTTCAACAAATGAATACAATGAGAATAACAACCCTTTATTTAAGGTTAATTTTCATTTTAATAAATAAAATTCTATAAAGAAATTCAAATCCTCTACAATTATCATGATAGTTGCACAATGTGCATTTATCAAATTCAGTCAACTGATGTACTGTGAATGATTAGATTTAATTATATATTATTATTTTTAAATCACCTTAGCTTTGGAACAGTATTGTATATATTCATTCAAAATGAATTTAATGGTTGTATTCAATAACTATATTTTGCATAGTTATTATTGTAATTAAAGAGGGTGGGTTCAAATTTTATATGAATTTAATGGTTGTATTCAATAACTATATTTTGTATTATTATCATTATAAAGGAATGTGATTTTTTTACAATGATCATTACCTTTGCATTAAGGTCGAAATCTTATCGCAATAATAACGTTTTGACCACTAAACTCATTGTAATGATTATTGTAAATATACTTAATTGCAAATACGTTATAATTGAATATATATATATATATATATATATATATATATATATATATATATATATATATATATATATATATATAACAAGTTTATATTATGTTCGTATTAGATACCAAATAAATGATTGCATAGTAAAAAAAAAAAACATGTCTTTTTTTAAGATTAAATTGTTGCTAGTGATCTCATAAGTTTGAAGCTAATTTTTAGTTTGTGACTATATAAAGGCATACAAATTAGCCAATAATTAGCTACATTTTGAATGGTATAACCAACTAATACAAATTTTACATCCGCACAACTCCATCATATAACTGTAACTCAAATTTAGCTTATAACTGGAAAAAAAATAAATTTAATTATTCAGCATTCAACCAATGGTATATAAGTAAAACAATGCATTGATGAACAACTCGAACTCAATTTGATTAAGGCTCATTTAAGTTTGTCCAAAATATTAAAGGGCTATTTGGGATCAATTTTTTTTTTTTTTTTTTTTTATGTTGTTTTAGAAAATATGTTTGTTTAGAATATTTTTTTATTTGATTTTATTCTTAAAAATAAATAATATTATCTATTTAGAATATGTTCTATATATATATATATATAATTAATATGTAGCATGCTAGAAATTAAATAAATAAATCTGCATAGCAATTAATCAGTCCTTCAAACTCTCAGGATTTGACTAAGGTTAATTCTACCGAATAACATTGGATTCTATGTGGACCACTATTGATTTGTAGTCCTCGACAGATTTGGTGGGCATGAAGGAAATTGTGGAGGGGCTTCAAAGACTTAATGGCTTGGTGCCCTCATCCTGTCTTATTCAAATTTGCATTTGGTCACATTCAAATCTTCATTAAAAGGCTATTTTGACCGAATATATAGTATGCAGTATCCTCTGGAAGACGCCCAGTTTAGTTTTGCCGAATATGCTATTTTGACTGAATTGATAGTCAGGAAGGTTGAGTTAAGTTCTCCAAAAGATTGGTGGGGTTGAAATGAATTAATAGGAACCCACCGGCTCTTAGCTCGGTTGGTGGGCGCAGCGAACCTCTGACCGAAGTTCAATCCGGCGGAGGCCATGCCAGAATGGTGGAAATCAGTGGGACCACATACGCTTAATATGAATACTATGGGATTATCGATATATCCCCACCCACAAGACGGGTGTGTGAATACCCATTCTAAAAAATTGAATTAATAGGAGCAGTTAGTAGCTTCACTTTCAATTCTATGGAGGGAAGTTATGAGTTTAATTGATAGGTGGGTGGAAGGGGTGAGCTAGAGCTGCCATTGATATGCCATTTAAGCTCGAGCTATGGTCGATATATTATTAAAAATCCATTTAAATGATAATATTTTTTATACATAGTTTTTTATATTTCTCTGTTAAAACTTCTCTTTCAACACTCATAATCACATTATTTTCTTTACAATTATGAGAAAATTGTGTTGATCATCTTCTAGCACTTAACTTTTGACATTAACATTTGTCATCGATCATCATCAATTGATGCCAACAATCATCATCGTCGTCTATCGCCAAAGGATGGCACCATCTATCCATCAATGCTCATCTTAGCTTTTTATCATCTATGTGCATCATCATTGTTGGCCAACACTGATATCTGACATCTTCTTTAGTTTATCTATTAATAACATGCCCTCTAATTTTTTTAGTGAAACAAAGCAAAAAATCAAAAGCAAATTTAAAGGCATTAGTTCAATTACTTTCAACATTTTTCAAAGTCAAATTGAATCCAATAGTATTGATTTCAACCATCTAAAACAATCTGCATATCTGAAATAGAAAAAATTGTATCATACAGTTACCATAATAGCTGCGGAATTCGAATTATATAATGCATGTGAGGATACGCACACGATATTATAGATGTATAGTATATATGTTACAGACAGATATCACATATAATGTTATTATTTATATATCTTGAACTTAAAAGCATAATAATATAATAATTACATAAACTATATAAACATTTTATATATATATATATATATATATATATATATATATATATATATATATATATATTGAATCTTAAATTAAAATTCTAATTTATTTTTTTCACTTTTATCAGACTTTTAATAATTTGATCTGGCATGTTACTGTATTCGGCCAGTTAAAATAAAAGATGAGTATTAATTTTATAAATAATAAATATTTATTATGTAATTATCCCTAATTACTATTGATTAAAGGTCAATTTAATAAATGAGCGATGCATGTGCATATCTTGAAAAAATGGCAGAAAATAGTGAAAGTTGCATGGGAGCTAGCAATGAGAAAGGAGATCATATGTTCAACTTGGGAATGTAAGGATACCGTAGATGTTGAAGGATGGATTTTGTTGCATACTAGAAAATTAGTTGTGGTAGAGTAAAAGTTTATATCTTAGTCTTTTTATAAAATTCAACACACACACAGGTATTTAAAGAGTGAACAAGAAAACTCTAGAAATTTTTATATGGAAAACTCGAAAAAAAAATCACTGGCAAATCTTCAATATGTATCTATTTTAGAGTACAAACTTTTCCGATAACGAGATTACAATTATATATGAGAAGGACAACAATGTAGTACGTTAGTCTAGTTCTTAGTAGTATGAATGATGGTGAACAATGAGCGTCGGACGAAAGAAGGTCGTCATGATGGAGAGCAGAGATTGGACAGCGAGGATCGGGTGGCTGACAACGGTAGCGGTGGTGGTTGACGGTCAGTGGTAACGATTGCTTGGAGATCTTCGCTTTAGAGCTCTCTCTCTCATCTTGAGTCCCCTCATATGAAATGAGTTTATTATATTGGAGGTGTGATGTCATTGAAAAGGCGCAAAATCAACCACTCATCGGATGGCTCAAAATGATTCCTTTGATCATTTGATGTATTTTAAGTATTTGAATGCTCAAATGAAGTAGAATTGTGACATCTTGCTTGTTAGATCGGCCATCGAGCCTCGATTTGATTACACTCCATGTTTAAGGGCTATTTAAAGATTTAACTAATATACCAAAGTTTCCATTGACATTTTAAGTCTTTGATCGTAGTTTACATTAATTTACTTTCAACATCAAGATTAGTCTTTAGTAGAATTTTCTTCATTCATTGATGATGAGGAGTTGTGACAATGTGAAGTGGTTTTATAAAAATTATATTAATATTTTAATTTAGGAAGATTTACATACATATTATATAATTTTTATATATTTAAATATTTAACACATAAAATTAAATATTTACTTATATAATAATTTTTTATGCTTAAAAAAGTGCATTTCTATGATATCTTTGAAGTGATATTGAAGATTGTGATGTTATATGTGTAAAAATTAAAATTTAGTTTTAGATATATAAATATATAAGAATTATGTGATATGTATGTAAATTTCTCTTTAATTTAATGTTATTTTTATTTATGATAAATTTAAATATATTTAATATTAATTTATGAAATGTGATAAATTTATTAATTATGGACATTGATCTTATTAAGACTCATTTGGGGTGGGGTTCTTAAATAATATTTTCATAAATAGGGACATCGGCCTTATATAGTATTATAAATAAATGTAGTATAGAAATTTATATGACTACTTAGTATTATATATTTAAAAATAAAATTATAAAATAATTGAGTCAACTGTACTTTTTTTTATTATTATAGAGAAGTGCCTACTGGTCCTGTATCTACAAGCTACAAATATGACCAGTGTCACAGGTAGGTTGACTCTAAAATTATCTGAGATTAATATAATAAACTCAAATTCCATTCATTTATTATAGCTTGTTTGATATTAATTATTTATTTTTATTTCTTTTATATATTATTTGAAAATATGTTTTTTTAATATATTTTAAGTATTTTATAAAAATACAATATATTATTTTTAAAAATATTCAAAATAATTTTAAAATATTTTTTGAGTATTTTAAAAAATAATTATTACTATCAAATATATTTTATTTTAAATAAAAAT
The DNA here is from genome assembly GCA_021442155.1 of Cymbidium sinense. Lineage (NCBI taxonomy): Eukaryota > Viridiplantae > Streptophyta > Magnoliopsida > Asparagales > Orchidaceae > Cymbidium > Cymbidium sinense. The sequence goes on from CM038217.1 coordinate 10,215,454, forward strand.
ATAAATAATATAATATAATATAAAAATATAAAATTAATCCCAAATAGCATTTTTTGGGGACATTTCTGAATTTAATCACTCAGACTAATATGCGGATCTAAACCTTATTTGTCAAATTACAATTCTTAGCTAAGATGCATTGCACCAAATAGCTTCTACATAGATCAAAATCTCAACACAAATTTAGCCCAATATGACATGAGAAATATTTAAATTATAAATGAATGGTATCAACCTTATCAAAAATAAATCAAATTATCTAATCAAACACTAATTTCTATATAATTATTACAATAATACATTCAACCACTCGCTCATTGCATGTGCAAATGGTATGGACAACCGCCGGCATGAGCTACTAAACATTTTTTCTGTATGCATTATGAAAAAATTAAATATTAAAAAAAGTAATGCAATGCATGAGTTTGATGACAAATAAGGACATTCTTAGGTTAGAAGTTACTTGGTGGGATTAACCAATCATATCTTTCTAAGCCTTATGATATATAGATAATAATAATTATTTATTTTTTAAAAAATATTTAAAAATTCTCTTGAGTATTTTCAAATATAAATTTATTTTTAAAGTATATTAAATAAATATATTCTAAAAAAGTGAATCCGAACATACTATAAGCTTCATATTAAATATAGTAACTCATATAATAGTGATAGAATCATAATTTTATGACAAATATGAAGGTCATTTGAATGAACAGACTAATATTAAAAAAATTATATTTGATAATCAATTTTAAAATATGATTGATAATAAATTACAGTTATTCATTTAAGTTTAAAATGGTGACATTTTTGACACTAAAGAATAGAATTTATTTCAAAAGTACCCTCTTCCCCTTCAAGTCCTCAACAAGAGAAACTTGCCACTCCTCTTGAATGAGCCATTTAGCCATCCAAATCCTAATGAAAATTCCTAATTAAAAACCCTATTCATATACGTGGTACTTTCTCTATAGCTAATTGTGATCTTTAGTTTAAAAAAAAATCAGCAAATTCGCATTTTTAAAATAAATTTGCATTTTTAAAATAAATTTGCAAAGTAGCCATGCACTTGCATTTATTTCTTCATACCTTAGATATTTATTGTCAACCTCCAGCTCCATCACATGCCCTAGAGCTTTATAAGGACTTCCTTAACCTATAACCTAAGGTCATCGCCCTAAAATGTAAAGAAAACTTTCCAACTTAAATTACTTAAAGTGTCTTTTTCTATATGTAGAGTTTGTCCCCCAACCATTTAATGCAATTAATAATTCTTCCAGCAAGGCTTTAAACAGTCCGAACTCACATGAAGTACACAATTCAAATGCAGGTTGTAACAACTTAAAGAGTATTGTTTCTCTTTTAGTTTTTTTTTTAATAAATATAATGAGCCATAATGAATGTGTGGAGGTATACCTACTTAGTATTGCACTAAAATAAATAATTTTAATAAAAAATTATATTTTAAAAACATATTTTTTAGCTTCAGACAACTTTATTATTTATAAGAAGATTAGAAGGAGAGAAGATTAGAAGGAGAGAAGATTATGTGCAATGGATAATTTTTATTCAGACATTAAATTAGATGTAGGAATCTCATAAAATATAAATTAAATATTTAAATAATTTATATTTTATCAGATATCTCTGAATATGATTAATATTCAATTGCATTTGGATATATTCGAATATCACATATAATTAAAAATATCTGGTTTGGCGGCGTACAATTCCTGATTCGTCACTCTAAAGGCGCTTCTCTTATGAAATCAGTGACGCGTATGGATGAAGCCCAAGCAGGATTAGTCTTATATATAGATTAATATTGGGTGGATACCCATTCCAAAAAAAAAAAACACATATAATATTTTTTTATTAGTAAAATGAATATCCAAAGGTATCTTGAAAAGTGCCGGCTGCTCAATCAATAAAGAAATGGTATCAGAGTATTTGCTTGGAGGAAACCGACGTTTTAAATAGAAACGGAGCAATCAGGTGATGTAGCCTTCCACCAGTCAAAATGCAAGAGGTTGATTCTCTAAATATTCAATTATTTTCTAACAAATAAAAAAATAATGATAATATTATTTTTTTTTAGAAAATATTATATTTCTCTCGTTAGTCATTATTATCCCAATAAATGAATTCATACTCCTAAAAATTAGATTAAATTATAATGAATATTGTTGAATTACATAATATATTAACATGAGAGTATCTCTATATAGACAAAATAGAATAATAATTATTAAAATATTATATAATTTTTAAAATTGATCATTTTTTGCTAATTAGTTTTGCTTCTTTAATTTTCCTTTACTGATATTCCAGCTTTTTTGTATAATATTTTATTGACTTATACTTTTGGGTAATATAGAGCTGGGTTTATCCCTTAAATTTTTCTTAAGAAAATAAATAAAATATTTACATAATGATAATATATTATAACAATAAATATTATAATTTTCAGCCATAAAAATCAATGATAATATTTATATAATAATAAAATAACTCTAATATTAATATATCATTTTAAAAATTAATAATCTCAGGTAATAATATATCTTATTCAATATAAAAATATATTACAGCTACATATGAGGTAATAATATATCTTATATTTTTAATTAATTTTTTTTTTCTAGAGTTGGGAATTAAAATAAGAAGATCAGAGAAGACTTGAGATCATGAGCTGCGGGAAGAACGAAGTGATGGCAATTCATTCAAGTATCAGCATCAGTATTAGACTACTAGATTTCAACCGAGAATCAAACTTAATTTATATACTCATCGTCTCTTAACTCAGTTGTTGGGCGTCGACCTCCCATCGAGTTGAATCCTCTCTAGGACGGATCGCCATACCTGGGTAAATTAAGTAGGGGACGTGTGGGTGATAATGTACTAAGCTCCAGATTAATTAATGATATTTTACATAAAATAGATGAGCTATTGGGTGGTTACCCATTGCAAAAAAAAAAAAAAAAACTTAATCTATATCACACGCATCAATTCTCCCAATGTGATGTAGCTTCTAGCTTTCTATATGCACCTGGAATATGGACCTCTAGGAGTGACCCAACCAGATTCCGGCAGAAAACTTCCCAGAATGAAATTAATGCTATAATAATAATAATAATAATGACTTTTACGTACACCACACCTAATTCTTATATATTTATAAATTAAACGTCTTCCTAACTTAATTTTTTTTTCAAATTATTATCTAAATATTAAAATGTATAACAACAGGACAACTATTATTTTCCTTTTTTTTAAAAAAAATTTCAATAATTTATTTGATTATAGCTCTCGTAAATATATAAATTTAATAGTTAAAAATAAAGAAGATATTTAACTTATAAATATATAGGAATTATACGATCTATTTGTAAAATTTTCTAATAATAATAATAATTATAAATAAACTTATTATTATAATAATATTTATTATTAGTATTATTTTTCTTAATCTATATATGACATACTGAATAAATAAATTGGCTCAAGATTTTTCTTATATAATTTTTGTCAAGATTAATGTTTATTTTAAAATAATCATAATATGAACCTCTATTATGTAATATTAATTTTAAAATAAATTGAATAGCATTAAAACTTAATCTAACTAAAATTCTGTAAGATATTCTAACATAATTTTTTTACTATTAAATAATTGCTCAACAAATGTAATATAAAACTTTGTACATAATAAAAATTATATTTTTATATATTAAAAGTTTAAATATCTTTTTTTTAGATCATCATATTTTTTTTCATATTATTATACTTTCATTTGGAGCATGTAAGGCTATATTTTATAAATTTTCTCATTAGTAAAAAAATTTTTGTTAGTTGGAATATTTGCTATTAAGCCTACTTTGGATTACACTTTATTGAATATAAGCTAGGTGATTTTTAGCCTCACGATAGGTGTGAAGGATGGGTTGAGATTAGATCAAAAAGGCCTAATTATAATTAGTATATGTGATAAATAAATATTTTAATATCATATATGTTAATACTAAAACTTATGGAAGAGGGTCACTAAATTCAAAGAGTGATTTTGTGGATGAAAGGCTGGAGATCATAAAGGACATTTTATAGTACTACTTTGCTCAAGTCCTTCAAATAATACATAACTATATTTAAGTGAGAGTATTCTTAGATATTATAATTTTTAAATATCATTAATCATCTGAGTTTATTTTATAGAATATTTTAATCCCGATAATACTAAGGGCTATTTGGAATCAATTTTATTTTATATTTTATATTTATTTTTATGTTATTTTAAATAACATATTTATTTAGTATACTTTTAAATATTTTTATTTTATTTTTAAAAATATTCAAAATAATATTTGAATGTTTTGATTATTTTTAAAAATAATAATTACTATCAAATATATTTTATTAAGAATTAAAATATAAATAAAATAAAATAATAAAATTAAAAAATTATCCCAAAAACTGTAAATAAATGTCAACTCAACTCAATGTAAACTTTTATATATATATATATATATATATATAATTTGAGAACAAAATAGAAATTTACTTATAAAATAGCTGAAAAATTAAATTTTTTTTATTTTTTTTTGGAAGAATTTGAGGGCAGAGCCCAATTATAATTCCAAAAGTAAATGTTACAATTACAAGTAAGACAAAACAAAAAGTTGTTACAATTACAAGTAAGACAAAACAAAAAGTTGCAGAAACTAAAACACCTAGTATTAAAACATATAGCATGGACAAATTGAATCACATGACCTCATACACCAGCAAAAAGAAGCCAAAATTAACTCACAGCAGCTGCTCCAGGTTGCAATTACAGTAGTGCAGAGAGGGAATGAGGATGAGGTGGACTCAGAAATAAGAACCATCTGGAGGTTTCATCTAAGGATGAATTCATATGATTCGGGTTGCCAAATGGTCCAGATGGATGAATGATCAAAGGGGCATTCGGGTTGCCAATAGGCCTTCAGATCCGTGGAATCAATACCTCCAGAATTGCATACAAGCATATCATCATTGTCCACCTGGGAAGGGGAAAGAGAACAGTTTATGGCGGTTTTGTAGTTTTCCATTTGAGCATCGCAGAGGGCCACATACATTTAACTTTCAGAGTGAAGCAAAGAACTTCGAGATTGTAGAGATAAGGGATGAAGCGAGGTGGTTGATCGCAAATTTCCGTTTATTCCTTTCTTTCCATAAAGAGTATATACCAAAGATCAAAGGATAAGAGCACTATCGCTTATCATCCACAAAGTTTAAGACTCATGTAAGGAAGATTGCATTAAAAGGAAATGTCCATTTGGAATAAGAGCTCTAACAATCATCATAGAATAAGAGCAAAAAATAAATGTGTATGTGTCTCGTGTGTGTATGACAAAGAAGACAAAGAGAAGGTGAACATATTCCTCTCCTTGCTAAATTATCCTAGTAGTTTTGCTTTGATAAGCCATCCAACAAGATTGCATAATTGATTGCATACCCCTGAAACCAAATTTCCTTGCTCTAAAACATATTAGAGAGATTCAAATATGACATCCTTGAAATCCTTAGTGTTAGGATATTGGATGTTTAGCCACCTAATAGAGTCCTCCCCAGAATAGGGGTATTTTAATACTATAACACCATGAGGAAACAAGTGGAAGAGAGGAAGTATTCCACTTACCATTAAGGATTAAGGAGCATACCTTGTCTTTCAAAGTCAGCTTTTATCCCATTAGAACCTGTGGAGTCTGAAAGAGTACTCCTTCACACCAAGGATCAAAGAAGAAAGTATTTAGACCACTACCTATGCTGAAGGTAAATTTGTCTTTGTATTTATTGGCTAGCTGTTTAATGGATTTCCAGAGAGGAGAAATTCTATATGTGTTAGGATGCCACAAAGAATTATATTTGGATTTACACCACCTTGAAAACAATGAATCTCCAACACAGAATTTCCAAAGCATCTTCAGTTTGCAGATTTGGTTAAGAGAGGAGGCAGAAAGGAGGCCGATACCTCCCTTCTCTTTAGGAATGGTTGTACGCACCCAAGAGATTGTATGCAGCTTTTTATCCTCTCCCGAATGAAAGAAGAATTTGGCGGTAAAAGAACAAATTTTTTTAATAATTCCTTCAGGAATGGCCATGGCCCTAAACCAGTAAGAAAGGTAGCTGTTGATAGAAGATCTTATGAGCTGCATTCTACCACCAAGTGAGAGGAATTTAGATTTCCAACCAGTCAGTCAAACTTGGAGTCTATCAAAGAGAGGATTAAAAAGTGCCTTTTTAATAGGACCCGTCACAAGAGGAAGTCCTAAATACTTTAAAGGGAAAGATCCTCTTTTGATATCAATGAATTTTGAGAATACCTCCTCATTCTTACAGCCTTTTGAGAAGCAAATGGATGATTTGGCTTTGTTTACTTCCAGCCCTAGGTATTCCTCAATTGAGTTTAGAGAGTTTCAAGGTCAAGGTGGTTATGTTAGCTTCTCCAGTAACCAAAAGGTCGTCAGCATATAGGAGGTGTGATATATTGCAATTCATTGTGGAAATTGAGCTGTATAGACCAAGGTTGACTTCCTTTTCTATGATACAGGAAAAAGTATCCATTGCTATAGTAAAGAGATAGGGGGATAAAGGGCAGCCTTGTCTAAGTCCATTAGAGGAAGGGAAGAAGCCTTTAATACTGCCATTTAGCACTATAGAAAAAGGTACATCCATTATACAAGCCTCCACCCATTTTGTAAACTTGATAGGAAATCCTTTGTTAAGTAATCTATGAATGATAGAGTACCTGTTAACTTTATCAAATGCTTTCCTTAAATCAAATTTAGCAAGAAAGTAATTATTTCCAGCTGAAGGAGCAAACTCATGACAAATCTCAAAAGCCATTGCAAGGTTATCTGCAATGTCCCTTCCCTTAATAAAGGCTGATTGAGCAGTATTGATAATAGAAGGAAGAAATTTCCTCATGCGGCAAGCTATAATCTTGGCAACCACCTTGTAGAAGGTGTTACATAATGATATAGGTCTAAAGTCCTCAATCTTATTAGAATGTTTGATCTTAGGGATGAGAGTAAGTAAAGTATGCTTAAAGCAAGTTGGCATTTTGGATGTTTTAAAAAAGAAATTGACTGCACTAAGGAAGGATTTGCCAATGACATTCCAAGAAGTTAAGAAGAATTTGGAATTAAATCCATCAGGGCAGGGGATTTATTCTCATTGATACTTCTAAGTGCTGTGAGGATTTCCTGATCAGAGAGATTGGCATCAAGCTCATTTGCTTCAGTTGTAGATAGGCAAGTTCCCAAGGGGAGGTTCTGAGAAGGAAGGTGTAAAGAGTCATTGCTGTTGAAAAGTTCAGAATAGTATTTACAGAATTCTTCCGCAATTAAGTGCTGGTCAGTTACAATCCCCCTATCAGAATGAATTTCCCTTATCAAGTTGGTATTTTTCTTTCTTTAATGGAATGATACAAGAATTTGATATCATCATCTGCATATGTGAGCCAGTGTGCTTTGGCTCGTTGTTTAATCCAAAGGCTTTCCTTTATAATAAGCTCATTATATCTGATCTTGATGTCCTTAGCATCTAGAAGTAGTGTGGTGTTGTAGGGATCGATTTGTAATCTTTCAAGTATATTGTTTTGATCATTGCTCAAAGTCTTGATTTGCAAAGAGATAGGTGTTGTTTCAGAAAATCTGAAACGTAATATATGTTTAACATGCCTTAGCTTTTTAGAGAGGATAAAGAGCGGATCACCCTGAATGTAGATAGCCCATGCCTCCCTAATAATCTCCTGGAACCCTGGAATAGCTGTCCAATAATTCCTGAAAAGAAATCTGTGAGAGGGGGATAAAGGAGTATGCAGAAATGTTACCATAGGGGAATGATCAGATGAAAGAGGTGGAAGAACTTTATAGTATGATGTAGGGTATTGCTCCAACCATTGTGAATTACAAAAAGCCCGATCCAGCTTGGAGAAAATAGGCTTGTCAGTCTGTTGGTTGTACCAGGTGTAGAACAGCCCAATACTAGTCATTTCAAGAAGTTCACAATCATTAACACACTCTTTGAATTCAAGAGTGTTGTTTAGAGATACCAGATTTCCACCCTTTTTGTCCTTGCTATTCAGAGGGCAATTAAAATCTCCAAGAACAATCCAAGGAGAGTTGACAGTAGCAGCAAGGTCCCTGAGTGAGTTCCACAGAGCTTTCCTTATGTTGGCATCATATGAGATGAGTAAGGAGAAAAGGTTGATTTCCAATGGCCGAGACTTTAACATGAATGAACTGCTGATTTTTGGAGATGAGGTCCAGACTCAATCTATCAGCACTCCATTTGATCCAGATTCGACCACCTGGAGCGCAATCAAAATTAGATACAGATAGTTCAGAGTTAAGCAATGTGTAGTTTTGGTGAGAGAAAGGGTTAGAAGTAGTTTCAGATTGGATCTTTGTTTCAAGGAGACAGAGGAGGTCTAGGTGATAGTCCTTTATGATCCTTAAGCAATCTAGCTTGCGGCCAGCAGCAGAGAGACCCCGGACGTTCCAACACCCGAATGACATTTGGTTCATTGAGAAGAGGAGATTAAGGGCTTCTTGCCCTTCTTTTTATTTCCCTTCTGAGGAGAGATCGGAAGGTTGGATGTGATTTTAGAGCCACCTGCCTCATGCATAGCTTTGCCAGGGGTTTTAGGAATTTTTCCTTGATTTTGTTGTTGTTGGTGAAGACGGCTAGGAGAAACCGCTCCCGACCTGGTGGTGACCCCCGATTTGAATCAACATTAGTTTCTTGGACGATGGTGAGGTCTTTAGAGGTAGAAATATCCTCTTCTAGCACCTGAGATTCCTCTTGAGGGGGAGATAGAATGGGGGGCTGATTCAAATCAGCAATGGCTGATGAAGGAGAAGTTGGTCTATTTGTTTCATCTAGAAGGTTATTTGTAACAGGAACATCCCCAGAATTAACTCGTGCCTGATCCAGAGGAGGTGAAATATTCCTCTGTGCATTTCCTTGTAATTGATTAACAAAACTCCTATTCTTTGGTGCAGCCCGACTTCTGCTACGCCCCCTTAGGTTTTGTTGCGGAGTAGGATTCTTTGGACAAGATCGATCATCATGGGAAAAGGTTTTACAATGGGAACAAATCGTCGGCTTCCAATCGTAGATAATCTCCTGATCAAACTTTTTGTCATTCAAGTTAATTGGAATTGAGTCTGGGAGAGTAGAAGAAGTATTAACCTGAACATAGATACGTGCGAAGGTGATACGGGCTTTTCGGAGGTTGTCCACTAGCGGGATCCAACATGGCTTGCTACTTTGGAAAACCCAGATTCATTCCAACAACAGAGCGGAAAGTTCGGCAGTTTGATCCAAACAGGGAGTTCGGTGATAGATTCTTTGGATGGCCGGAAGTCCCAAGACCATTGTTGAAAGATAAACGGCCGACCATTGAGGAAACAGGGGCCGTTGTCCCACACCAGATTGTAATCTTCCTGGCAATTAAATTTAAAAAGAAAGAAATCTCCGTCGAGGGTAAGAAGGTCGAGGCTACCTTTAAACTGCCACTTCTTCTTAATCGCGGCAAGGAGAGCCCCATAGTAGGGGCGTTTTCCTATTGCATGTCCAATAAGGGAGAGACGCCATTCCCTCTGGCCTTCAGAAAGCTCATCTTCCGTAAAGTCCACTTCCTGAGAGTCCGGAGGAATGAAGGAGAGAGGGATAGATTGACTTTTTTCATGTTGGGATAGAAGGAGATCCTTCCACATATTCTTCCCTGGAGTTGTAGATCCGTGGCTGAGGGAAGGGGGCAAGGCTGACTTAAGTGCTGGAAAATGGGCATTATGGAGGGAGGAAGACGAATCCATATCGTGCCCTAACAAAGATGGGGCTGACCTCCGGCTAGGCCGGAGGTCAGAAAGGCACTGCGAAAAAGTATCCGACAGGAGGAGGAAGGTGAAGGAGGGAGGAGGAGGCCGTCGGAGGGGAAGGAAGAGCTTCAGAACTTACCCTAGCCGCTTTCATCCGTTTGTCACAAGGAGTACTACTCCTGCAAAGCTTTACATGGAACCTTATTTTTTTCTCTGATCTTTGCAGCTTTTGCTATCTTTAGGATTATAATATGAAAGGATATGAAATTCAGTAAGCTGATTAATTTTTTTTTTATTTGAGATTAATGGAAGATTTCGGAAGTTCGTGCTGTCTGCCAAAATATCGGATGAGGTGGAATGAATCTGCTGATTTTCAGTTTTGATCATCGGATTTTCTTTTAAAAGAAATTATAAGTTTTAAATTTATATTAATTATTTATTACGTGGAGATTATGCCATAGGGCTGTCCCGAAGTCAACTAATGTGGCCAAAATTTAAACACAAATCCCTTTTGACCGTGCAAATAACTGTAGCCCAACGTAACCCTAAAGTTAAATCGGATAGAGATTAAGGGGCTGTTTGATACACTGAAAAAATATTATAAAAAATATTAATATAAAATGAATATTGGAAATATTTTGTGATTATTTGGATGAATTCAAGATTTTTATTTTTAGTATTTAATTTGAATAAAGATAAAATTAATATAAATATCGAAAGTGATTGTCGGAGTAGAGCGACAGTGAAAAGTAGCTGGTATCAGCAGCTCAGTGTATATTAATCAGAGAAAATAAAAATCAGCCAAACTGAGTGAAGTTTTTTTTCTCTGGATTTGAACAAAATACTAAAAGAAGGAATATATTAAAATTTTAAATTGCATTCTTCTTTCAGCCAACCAAAATCTATGATTTTCTTTTACACTACATTTGGAATGTAATGAATTCTTATCTTAGTCTGTGATGATTTAGTTGGATTACTTTGGAGTGTAAAGTAAAATAAATCCAGAAGATTCTAAGTTTTTGTATGTTTGACATGATTCAAACTAAAATCTCAAATTGGGCGAATTCCAAATACACCGATTAGTATTAAATGTCGTTGCTGCTAGTCACCGTCTGTTACTTATTGGCATGTTGATGCCGGCTTCTTGTTGACCCCCGCACGCAGCCACTGATAGTCTCCAATCCGTAGGCCACCACCGCCACTGACAACCTCCAGTCTGCCACGCGCGCCTCCATGTCACCACCACCAGCCGTCACGCCACCATCACTACCACCCATAATCCTAAAAATAATTTACATAACATTCATTTTACTAAAAAAAAAAAACCCATTTATTTATAGAGTTTACAATCAAATAACTTAAAATAATCTAAATATATTACATTTAGTTTAACCAAACAGCACCTTAGTAAAAAAAAAACCCTTAAAAATATCAAATTCTCACAAGCAAAACTTATTGAAATTTATAATAATTAATAAAAGAACAAATTTCATGTATCTCTCTTGAAAAGTAGTAAAGCATCAATCCTTAATTTCAAATTAAATTAATTAAATTTGATCGTTACCTACGAGACTTTTCCAGTAAAATTTTCTTATATGAGTTTTAAATGAAAAAAAAAGGACAATCTGGAAGACAGAGAATACTCACCAAACCAAATTTCTTTTTAAATTTAGTATCTCCTTACTTTGCTATGTATCTATAGAATTAAGAAATAACTAAGTGTTGTAGTGTTCCCCTAAATATGGGATAAAATCATTTCTCTTTATATATATATGGCAAAATTTTAAAAATAGGCATATTTTTAATCATAATTAGCAATTTATGCATCAAAATTTTTTTTTTATGAAAATAGTGTCGTCTGACGGACGGTGCTATCTGGAGGACACGTCGCTTTTTTTTTTTTTTTTTTTTTTTTTGGTAGCAGGCACAGAGAGGGAGAGAGGGCGCTGGCGGATTTTTTTTTTTTTGTAGCAGACAGAGGGTATATATATATATATATATATATATATATATATATGAAAAATATCTTGAATTTAAGACGATAGAATCATCATAATCAAGATTATAACAAGCACTAAATTTATTACGTATAATTTCTCTGAGACTAACTACTTATAATAATTTTTTAACATTCCATTGATATTACCTTGCTTTAACTTTTTGAAATTGGCCATTAAGCTCACTAAACACAATCTTATTTGAGATGAGTTAACCACATCTTTTCACTATCCTAAATTGTGTTTAAGTTGTCAAGTAATTGAATGAAATTGCTACAAAGTCAAAGTTACCATGAAATAAGATAATCTATCTAATAATTAGTTCAACTTATTGCTCATATTTATATATAAATTTGTCTTTATATGTCTCATATTAATTGAAATTAATCAAATAATATTACTATTTATTTTTTGTGAAAAAATATTAAAAAAATTATTTTGAATTAAAATACTCCCATTTTATAGTCATAGGATTCAAACAACCATTAATTTTAAAATGAGAAGATGCTCGACCTTTCCTTCTTTTAAGACCCCTTCCATCTTCGGTGATCTTACAACATGTACGATCGATATGCAATTAATATTTTTATCTTCTTTTTGACTTGTTATTTAAGAATGTTGATATTATATATGTTAGAAAATAAGACAACGAAAGTGCAATCAGGGATTACGAGTAAAAGCTTCTTGGAAATTAGCGTAAGAAGAGATATATCAATAAAAGTACAAATATAAAAGGCACACACCAAATTTTATGTGAAAAATCTCTTAGAAAGGGTAAAAAAATTATGGGCAAAAGAGAAGAATGCACTAATAAAAAATGATTACAAAAGAGAGAAGTAATTACTCAAAAATAAGCCCAAAAATGCTCTCTTAATGACAAAAAAATAAATCTCATGCCTTTCATTACAAATCTTACAAAAAAGAGAGTTCTACAAGATCTCTTGAAAGATTATATTTAAAAAGAAACTAGTAAAATAAGAGCACACAGATTATAATCTAAAAATCATAATGAAATTAATCTAATGGTAGAGATCCTTAATCTGTGTGATTGTACTTTTCAACTAAAGCAAGAGCACACATATTACAATTTAGAAACTATAATAAAATTAATCCAACGATAAGGTCCTTTAATCCGTGTGCTTATACTTTTCTACTAAAGTGAGTGGGACCCACTGAAATTTGGGTCACTGATTTAATAAACTCCATCTTAACACAAATTTCTAAGCATAAATCTTTGTTATAACAATCTCTCCTATGCCATAAAGCTTTGATGAATCAGTAATAAATACTTGTCCAATCTAAGCAATGTTTTGACTTAGCAACATAAAGTGAATATCATTTGAATAATCTCATTAGAACAAAAGGACTCCTTTTATACTAAAATTCCCCATAAGATCTGAATCCATCATGCTTCTATGAGAAGTGATTCTTAAAGACCTTTAATCTTTGGGGTTTCTCATATAAGAAGAGCTTTTATAGAACTAAATTAAATATTTCTCATTTATATGCCCAACATGAATGTGCCACAACTAACTAGCTCAACCACTAGTGGAAAACATGTCATCTTCAATGATTGTGCAACCCTATGACCTTATAAAGTATATAAATTGGCAGACCCCCTCCACCTCATCATCTCAATAAGGTTATCTTTGTTAATCCTTGAACTCCATCTTCACAGGTGTACCTATATTTTTTTTTTGGCATCAAGGGTTCTCAAGAACTTCTCTTCAAATTTGCGACATACATAACATCACTTAAAGTTTTAATGCCATCAAACATCTTTACTTTGATTGTACCAATGCAGGTTACATTACAAGATGCGTTGTTTCCCATAAGCACTTTGCATATAGCCATATTTCATATGTTGAAAATCAATCCTAGTGGGGATACATATAAAATGAACAGCTGAATCAAGGATTTAATCCTCAAGGGACTTATGACTATCAATACTAGCATCAAGAAGATCACCATCACAAAGATCTTCTCCAAAGTTAGCTTCATTAGATATTTTTATATTAGCCATATCTTCTTCCTTTTTTTTGTAACTTAAAGCACTTAGAATTAATGTGCCCCATTCTTTTGCAGTATCGACGGACTTTATCTTTATTATTGATAATAGATATCTTTGATGCTTCACCATTGAAACTCGACTCATGTAATCTTTCATGAACAAGAATACTTTTTCTTTATAGTTCAGATCCAATAACTAGAGATTTCGCCTTCTCTTTAGAAAGCAAAAGCTTCATACATCTTATTTAACATCAATGAGTCTCGGCTGTAAAGGATAGTGTCTCTGAATGTCAAATATGAGGAAGGTAGCGAATAGAAGAGAATTAACCTGAAATCATTATCATCATACTTAACTTCTATCGCCTTTAGATTTTAGATGATTTTCTTGAAGATAATCAAATGATGTTCTAGAGAACCATCTTCTGATAAATGGTGGTAGTAGAGTTGTTGCTTTGGATGCAACTTGCTAAGATTTTCATCATGCATAATTGCTCTAATATTGCTCAAAGCACATCAATAGTTTTCTCCTTCAAAACATCTCACAAGATCTATTTTAGGAGATGCAAATAAATAACATAAAATGTTTTTTGATCTTTACGTTCTTTCACCTTCGGAGACTAACTTGAAGGTATATGATCACCCCAGTAAAACATCATTTAAATTTATTTGAGCAAGAATAGCTCGCATCTTTACTTGTTATATTGAGAATATGGTGCTGCAATCTAAAAGTGGAACATCATACTTCACGATCATCATCTTCAAAACTTAAAAAGCAAAGAACCCAACACTCTAATACCACTTGTTAAAAAATAAGATAGTAGAAGCACAGTCAGAATCACGAACAAAGCTTCTTGGAGATATAACGTAAGAAGGGATATACTAGAAAAGTATGAAAGATAGAAATGCACACACTAGATTTTACATAGAAAACCTCTTAGAAAGATTAAAAACTAAGGGTAGATAGAAGAATACACTAATAAAAAATGATTACAAAAGAGAGAAATGACGGCTCAAGAGTGAACTCAAAAAAACTTTCTCAAAGGAAAAAAAATAAATCCCACACTCTCAGTACAAATCTCACAAAAAATGGGTTATGTTTCTTGTACTAAGTGAATGAGTATTTATAACCCCTTATAAAAAAAATACTTAAAAGAAACTAATAAAGTAAAAGCACATAGATTGCAAACTAAAAATCATAATGAAATCAATCCAATGGTAGATGTTCTTAATCCGTGTGCTTATACTTTCCAACTAAATAAGAACACTTGGATTACAATCTAAAGACATTTAATCCACGCACTTATACTTTTCTACTAAGATAAGTGTGACTTATAGAAATTCAGATCACTAATTTAACAATATATTTGATTATTTAAAGTTAAATATGTCATTTACATTATGAATCCTAAGCCCAAAATGACATTAAACATCACATTACTTGCTAGTGAAACTATCTTTGCACTTTGATCAAAATTTATTTGAATTTGGATTGAACTTTGCTTTCAAGTAAGATTCTAACTTTTTTTTAAGGATAGTTCAAAAGTAAGATTCGAACTACATTTGAAGAAGCTTAAAAAAAAATTGAAGATTGTTCAAATAAGATTGAAAGCTGGTACAAATAAAATTTAGTAAGGTTCAAACATTGTTGGAATAATATTTAAATAAAGTTTAAAGATGATTTTAACATGGTTGGAATATAGTTCAAATAAGATTCAGATATGATTAGAACTTTATTTGAATATAGGTTTGAAGGATTTGAATATGGTCAGAATAAATTTTGAATAAAATTTGCATCTCGTTATAACTTGTTCAAATATGATGTAAAAAGTTCAAGAGTTTTAATAAAATTCTATCAATGTTCAAATATGATTCGAACATACTTTAATAAAGTATTTGATTATTAATCAAACATGATTTAAATTATATTATTTTTTCTTTAGTGCCTCTTTGAGAAATGACTCATTCAAGTTGTTTTGTTACACATAAATATTTGCTCTACCATACAAACATAAGTGCATTAGAGTGCTCAAGTCATACATTGAACAAAGAGTGTGATAGAAAAAATTGTTTAGTAGATTGATGCTAATAACCTAATTGCCAATGAGGACTACTACATTATATTTAATTTTAGAGGCATGGATATAACATTTTAATATTGCTAATTTATACTTACTATTATTTTTATAAATTAGCTTATAATTTGCTTGTTGTAGTGATTGTTGTTCATTCTCTCTCTCTCTCTCTCTCTCTCTCTCTCTCTCTCTCTCTCTCTCTCTCTATATATATATATATATATATATATATATATATATATGCAATAATTTAATTTAGAGGTTGTATGGGATCAATTTTGTTTTATATTTTTTATTTTTTATGCTATTTTTATAAATATATTTATTTGATGCTTTTTTATATTTTTTATTTTAAAAAATAAATAATATTATTTTTAAAAATATTCAAAACATCTAAAAATTTTGAGAATTTTTAAAAACAATAATTATCATCAAATATATTTTACTTTAAAATAAAACATAACAAAATAAAATAAAAAAACATAAGTCAACCTAAACAGCTCTTTAGAGAGTACACATTTGTTAGCAGTTTTTTAAGAAATATATTTTTTTCCGAATGATTCCCAAAAACCGTTGGTTCAAGAATATTAAATGTACCTACCAATAAAGGTTGTATGTTTGTATTTTTTATTTTTTTATGCTATTTTTATAAATATATTTATTTGATGTCTTTTTTTATATTTTTATTTTAAAAAATAAATAATATTATTTTTAAAAAATATTCAAAATATCTAAAATTTTTGAATATTTTTAAAAACAATAATTATCATCAAATATATTTTACTTTCAAATAAAACATAGCAAAATAAAATAAAAAAGCATAAGTCAACCTAAACAGCTCTTTAGAGAGTACACATTTATTAGCAGTTTTTTAAGAAATATATTTTTTTTCGAATGATTCCCTACAACCGTTGGTTCAAGAATATTAAATGTACCTACCAATAAAGGCCTACAAATTTATAATAAGAGCTAAAATAAAAATTAAAAATTAAAAATTAAACTAAACCACAGTAATGAATTCAATCGATAACCCCTAAAATAAAAAGTCTCGAAAATGCAAATCAAATTTGTAATCTCATCTGCTAAATATCCCTGCCCTCAATATTACGGCCTTCTTATAAATCACACTTATATTTTATATATATATATATAATCTAAGTAAGAGTCTATTGGCAGCTATAATTTTTTAAAAATTTGGTTATAAAATTAGCATAGAAAAAATAATTTTTTGAAAAAATTATTATTTATTATAAATATTTTTTTAAAATTTAAAAAATAATTTTTTGATAATCATCATAATCTAATAATTCTGATTTTAAAAAAAAATTTTTGATCATAAAATTTTTAAGAAGCATCAAAATGTTGATAATAAAAGGAAATTACTTTACTTTTATGATTACTTTTTTAAAAAAAAAAAATAGTCAAAAACTATCTTAAATATACTCTAATTAATGAACCCTACCGCCATAGTTGATACGCATGAAAATGGATGCTAAATATGACAACTAACAGCTACATGTGGGCCATACATTTTGTTAATTATTGGTTTAGTAACTTAATTTGTCGTTTTAATTCAAATATAAACTCTTCTTCTCATTCCCAGCCGCCTCAATAATGCGGGATGCCCTAATCATTCAGCCACGATAAAATAAAAACAAACCCATGTTGCGGTCAGATGCCCTGCAGGTACAAATAAAAGTCACTTGATTTTGCAGACAAACTGCTATCTTGTACTCCGTCCAATCGGCTCCCTGCCGTCCGATCCAGTGGGCCCCATACTCTCCGTCGTCGGCTCGGAGTTTCCTTGCACCGCGGTCGGCACCCGAAGCACCCACGTGTGGGAGGGAGGGCATTTGTGGTGATGGGTGTGGGCCGGGGTGCCACGTAGGGTCGCGTGACGCCGCGCTTCGTATCCCGCGTGAAAACGACCCGAGGGCGAAGCCTGGGATCGCAAGGGCATTTTTGGAATGATGGTGGAAAGAGAAGGGCAATTTCAGTTTGATATAGTCACCCGCAGTTTTTAAACGAGAAGCACCCAATAAATCCCGCAAAAGGGACCACGTACTACGGGTCCCACGTGCCTTTAAGACTGCTATTGGGGTGTCCCCACGTTTACCACTACTTCGCGGGATTAAAATCTAAGCAAGAAACATGCTTGTCACGCCAAATTAATTTGATATATATATATATATATATATATATATATATATATATATATATATATATATATATATATATATATATATTACGTGAGATAACACTTAATATTTGAATTATTGTCATTATTGATATTATATATTATTTTGTATATCTCATAGTAAATTTTTTTTATTTATTATTCATTTTTTTGTTGCTTCTTTGTGTCCCTTATTATCCTTGATGGATTATAAAAAAAATTATAAGAGATTTAAATATGATATATTTTAACAAATTTTAAAAAAAATTTTGCAAAAAAAATTTATGTAAAAATCATAAATGTCAAACTTTAAATTAAAAAATAAAGAATTTTTGGTCATGCTTTTAATAACAAAAATTGAATATGCTTAAAATTTTAGAATATTTTGATAATTTTTTTCAATGAAATAATTTAATGCATTTTAATTATTTTGATAGGATTATAATAATAGAATTATTAAATTTCTATCTCTATTTTTTAAGAACATTTGAGCTATTTTCATGATAAATTCATATACTCTTGCATTCCTCAAAGTTTGAACTCAGGAAAAATTGAGAACAAAATATGACCTCAATCAACCAATAGAAACAATAAATGCTAGATTTTTGGCACTTGATAAATGATACAAAAAAAAATTCACCAATCACAAATCACATCACATATTTAGTGGTCATTATTTTTTCAAATTTTTAATGGATGTTGCCCTCTTCTTTTATTTTAAAATCTATAAAATAAGAGAAGCTATCCAAACTTTCAAGTAAAGAGTCATTGGAAAATAAATCTTTTGAGAAAATAAACTAAAGCTCAAAATCTAACTTTCTTATTATTTTGAAATAATATAATTTCTTTTTTCTTCTTTAGACTTAATAATATTGCTATTTCATCATAAAAATTCATGTGAATTAAATATGAAATTTAATTAAATTTTTAAATTTAAAACTTTTAAATATTTCGGTCACAAATTTTAAGAATTAACTCCAAGTTCATTTGATCATTTTATATTCAAGATAATATAGTTTGACGAGACAACTTAAATAATTGAAAGAAGTACTTGATGTGAGTTCAAATTTATCTAAATTAAGCACTTAAAAGTATAATTAAAACTTATTGAGATTTAAGGGCTCAAATAACCTCCAACTTTAGCATGAATATAATCAAAGTAAGCCTATTGATGACATAAATTTTGATGAGCTAAATATACCTTATATATATATATATATATATATATATATATATATATATATATATATATATATTACTATGTTAATAAACTCAAAATTAAGCTATATATAAGGTTGGACTAGAGAGAATTCTCAAATTTAAAAGAGAATTCCAGTGCTTTATCTATGTGATGCCTTGCCTCATTTTTGAACATGAATAGGATTATCGATTTAGCATGCTTCTAATCACAACCCTTTCAACTAGATTCTTCTAAAACTCCCAAACAAGTAAACTGATCGAGCAACAATTAGTTAAATTTTATTGATGCACATAGGGGCCAACTTTCCCTTCACACTCTTTATGTTTGCCTACACTTAGTAGACATGCTAGCTCTTACATTAAGGAGCATGGATGTATTGGTAGGCTAATAAGGCGGGAAGGGAGTAGGGGGTAAGTGAGTCAAGTCAGCCCGTGAGCTGACTCGAGCTCGGCTCGTTAACGAGCTCGTGAGCCAAACTTATCGAGCCACAAGCTCGAGCTCGAGCTCATAAATAAGCTCAAAAATTTTTGAGCTCGAGTTCGATCCTAGTTTGACTCAACTCGGTAGCTTATCGAGCCACTCATTTACATAATGGTGAACTTTAATTATCATATATCACGTTATCGATTTAATAATTTATTAAACTTTTGAAACGAGCGCAAGCATTCGAGTTGAGCTCGAGCTTGACTTTCTTTAAATCTTGTCGAGCTCAAGCCTGGTAATTGAGCTCGAGCTCGAGCTTAACAGGGTTTAAACAAGCTTAGCTCGATTAAGTCAAAACTCGACTCGACTCATTTACACCCCTAGACGGGAGCAAGTGTAATAAGAAATTTATTTTCTTTTTCATAATTATTATTATAATAAAAACTATTGAATTTCAAAGTAAACATAGACAAAGACTGCCAAGCCACTCATTATTACTAGCCTTTTCTTGCTATTTTGATTCTCTTTATGCATTCACCTTCACCACCAAGTAGACTTATAAACTATTGAAATTAGAATCATGCCATTATGATAATCACATTTTCTATTCAGATTATATCTATTTATATGAGTGTTGATCTCATTTTTAGAATGAGCTCTTAACCCCTCCATCTTAGACATAGGACTCCTCTTAGACTTTAAGAGTTTCTTAATCTTAAGATATATCTAGTGATTAGGTGGACACTCAACCTAGCCCTAGAGACTTAGAAGAGTTAGCCATAGCCCTAGAGACTTAGAAGAGTTAGCCATATGAATATGTCATGCCTTATGGGTGTTTGAAAAATTTGTCTACCCTTAGCTTGAACCACTCCTTACCTTCCTTCCTTCAAGTCAAACTCCAAATCAATCTTATTTGATTTTCTCCAAATTCAAATCAACTCCATATGATTGAAATCCATGATTGAAACCCATGAATGAAATTTTAAAAATCCAAAATTTTCTTAAGTCCTTTAAATTTCCTCTTGAGGACTTATCCTAGATCATATTCAAACCAATTCAAACTCATGAGATTTTCTCATAATTCATTTATATTCTCATTTATATTCACATATATAAATGAAATATAAATTCAAACCAATCAAATTAAACTCAAAATCCAAAAATCAATTCATAAAATTTCCTAAATCCTTTAAATTTTTCTTTATGGACTTAGCTAAAATCAAATCCAAATCAATTCAAACTCATGATATTTTCTCATAAATTATTTATATTCTCATTTATATTTACATATATAAATGAAATATAAATATAAATCAATCAAATCAAATCCAAAATTAAATTCCAAATTTAAAATCCTTCTTAAGTCCTTAATTTTTCTCTTGGACTAAATCATGTTCAAAATCAATTCAAATTTTCTCTAGACTCATTTATATTATAATTTATATTCACATATATAAATGAAATATAAATTCAAATCAATCAAACTAAACTCAAAACTCAAGCACCAAACTCCAAAATTTTCTTAAGTTCTTTAAATTTCCTCTTTAGGACTTAACCTAGATCATGATCAAATCCCTTCAAATCCTTTAAATTTTCTCATGATCCATTTATATTCTCATTTATATTCACAAATATAAATGAAATATAAGTTCAAACAACCAAAACCAATTCTAAAAATCAAACTCAAACTCATTCAAAATCCAACCTAAGCCTTTCAAGTCAAAATCTTGAACTTAGCCAAATCAACTTCAAATCAAGCCAAACTCTTGATTTTCCTTCATGATTCAATCAATCCTATGATCATGAATCCAAATATAAATACAAACTTCAATCACCAAATCAAAACTCAATTCAAAAATCAAACCCCAAATCCATTCATGTTCTCTTTTTGAATATGAAATTATCAAATGAATCAAAACTCATTTGACTTCAAACCACTTGCAAATGGATTTATATTTCAATCATAAGTCCATATACAAGTTCAATCAAACTCAAATCAAGCTTTAACCAAGCTATTTGACCAATTTAAGCTCACTTGACCCAAAGTGACCTAAAGTACTCTTATGAGTCAAATTCTAATCCTAATCAAATTAGATTGAATCAAACTCACCTATACCTCTCATCATAATCAACAATCATCATGAGATGATCAATCAATCAAATTGGGTCAAACCAAGTCAAACCTAAGGGTTGACCATGTCAACACTTAGCTAAAATGAAACCTAAAATATCCAAAATCCACCATAGGCCAAATTGATTGAACCCAATGATCCAAGTTCATTCATGAACTTGTTTGAACTCAAGTCAATATTTGAGCCAACCTAGACAATTGGCCACTTGACCCAAGTTGACCCAACTTGACCTAAAAGTCAAAATGTGTCAAAACTTGATCTAAGCCAAATTGATTGAAACCAATGGGTCAAGTTCATTCCAAATCACTTGTTGAACTTGACCAAAGCCTCAATTGACCAACTAGACTTAACCTAGCCCAACTTGACTTAAAGAGACATGTTGAGCCAAATTCAAACTTAACCAAAATTGATTGGAAACAAAGATATCAATCCACTTCATATGACTAACTAAACCTAAACCTACCCATGACCTAGCTCAAATAGCTCAAATGGGTCAAATTGGTCAACTTGACCCATTTGACCTAAATGAAGCATATGAATCAAATTCAAACCTAAACCAAATTGAATCAAACCAAAGCCACCAAAATATTTCAAATGGTCATATGAACTTGACCCAACCCTTGGTTTGACCCAATTTGACCAATTGGTCAACTAGACCCAAGTTGACCCATTTTTATCTAAATGCGTCAACATGAGCCAAGCATTACCAAATGAACTCCAAATCCAACGAAACTTGGCCAAGACTATTTTCTCAACATACCTAACATATCCAAATTCAAAAATCAACCAAATGACCATTTTAACCCTATGATATAGAACAAATTTTGGTCAAATCCATGGGGAATTTGGTCAAGTCCTCTTCATACCTACTTGATACCTTCCTAATATGCCAAGAAAACCCTATGGAGGGTGATGCACCTAACCCAATGGGTTTGGGTCAGCCCAACTTGACCCAAGGCCAAAACCGAGCACATGGCTCAATTTAGCCACATGGGAACCATACATCCACTCAATTTGAGCACATGGGAAGTTACCACTCCACTCCCTAACCCAAATTGATCATGTGCAAGCTTCTAACATATCGAATAACCCATTTCCTAAGGTCAATCGGATCAAAATGATAAGTGGAGCCGGCCGTCTGCCATGGGGAGATATACTCCCCTAATTCACTCACCCCAAATGATTAATTCAATTGAGGGAAGAGTGTTAGGAGCCATTCTAGAGTGATCCTAAGCTTCTAGAAGGATTGAATTGACCATTCTCGTTTTCCAAGAGAAAATGGGGAGCTCCATTGATTTGAAAATTTTCCACACTCCAATTCAATTGATTTTGCACACTCCACCAGAGGGTCAAGTTGAGCTTGCCCAAGCCTTTTCCCAAGCTCCAAAGGCAGAGGAAGGCTCACCTAGATCAAAGTCGCAAGGAAGCTAAGGAGGGATTGGTCCATCGAGCTATCCACTTAACCTCAAGAGCTAAGACTTTCACCAAAGCTTCATCTCAATCAGACGAAGCTCCTATAAGGCATGAGATTTCAACTGCTATATGTGCTTGCCATTAGGGTTAGATGGTGTGTGCAAAATTTCATCCCAATTCGAGCTCAATTGAGCTTAGATCAAAGCCATGGATCATGCTTTGGTGGATAGATCCCTCCATCCATGTTTTTATGGACAAGATTAAATCCATTTTATATCGATTTTATCCCTCTAACCGTGGATTAATAACCGCTCGATCCTTGATCGAACAATGATAGGCAGCACACCACGCTGCTATGATGTGACATTTAAATTACCACTTAGCGCTTATCGTGTGTAAAGCGTATCTGAGTCAGTGTACATGTAGCATGCCATTTGATTAAGGGATTAATTAAGTTTTAAATAATTCTAATTAATCCTTTAAACTTCAAAAATTCATATCTCTCTAAAGAAAAATAAAAAATATATGAGGTAAATTGCCACTTAAATTAGTTTTAATGGATTTTGAATTGCATCTTTCTCTGATTTTGTGTTTTTATTGAAAATATTAATTTACTAATTACTCCCTAATTAATCCACTGATTAATCTCCAACTTCTTGAGTGTATTTTGGGAGATGACTTCTGTATCTTCTAATTTTCTTGAGATTTATTGGTTGCTTAATTGGGAAAATTACTAATTCATTTCTTAATTATCCCTTAATGTAATTAAAGTTAATTAAGGGTTTGATTAGTATTTTAATCCTTTATTGAAGTTGATTAAGGTCTGTCTCAGTGAATAGGAGATTTCAAGAATAATTTTTGGGGCACTTCCCCTAAGCTATTCCTTAAACCCCATTTTCTTTCTTGATCCTCTCTTAATTAAGGGATAATTCACTAATTACACTCTTAATTAATTTCTTAAAATTTTTAAAACTTTTCAACACTTAATTAATCTACTTTGGGTTGATTACTAGGTGTTCAAGAGCCTAAGTTCAATTAAAGAAATCAAAACTCAACTCATATGTGTGATGAGTGTTTTGAAATTACTTAAGTTAAATCCCTTAGCTTAATTAATCATTAATCATAAGCCAAATTGCATTAGGCCCCTTTCTTCCTAGGTGCATTACAAATTTAAATTTCTTGTGAGATTTTATGTCATCTCATTGGCTCATAATTATTTGGTTAACTATGTTAAGGTGGTGTAGGTAAGGGATAACTAACATATTTAATTCATACCTTAACCTAATCAAAATATAAAATGAATCTAATCATCTAAAAATTGAAAAAAAAATATCAAACACATGTGGGAATGGGTTAGGAATAGCAAACTCAATTCAC
This sequence comes from Cymbidium sinense, assembly GCA_021442155.1. Taxonomy (NCBI): domain Eukaryota; kingdom Viridiplantae; phylum Streptophyta; class Magnoliopsida; order Asparagales; family Orchidaceae; genus Cymbidium; species Cymbidium sinense. The sequence continues at coordinate 10,240,124 of CM038217.1, forward strand.
ATTTTCAAAATTAAATCAAATTCAAAATCAAACAAAAATCATATCAAATAAACTTTGGTTTATTTTAAGCTTTCTTATTTCATAAGATTGTCTTTAGGATTTAATTAAAGTGAATGTGTTTACATGCTTTCATTGCTTTAGTTCTTCCCCAACATGCTAAATATGTGTGTCATATGGTTTCATGCATCCATTCTTTTCAAAAATCAAATTTAAAATGAAAATGTTTCCTTTATGTCAAATTGTATGTGTTGGCTAAAGTAAGAATATGAGTGGCTATTATCACTATTAAATTTAAATTATTTTCAAAATATATGAATCAATTATCAAAATTGAAAGTGTGTTACTTATATCTTATTTATAAGTTTGCATGTGAGTAAAATATAAGGATGTGCTTAGTGGTTTTCTTTCTTCTCTTTAGTATAATTTTGAATAGATTTGCAAGGTGTATGGTTCATTTGAAAAGCACCTAACACTTACCTAATTCCATATCCTATTCATTTCTATACTAACACTTAGGAAGGATACTTATGCTTGCACATAAAAATTGCAAAAACAAAAATAAATCAACAAACATCAACTTTTGCATTCTTTCTTTTCCATTCATTTCTTTTGTACACATGCTTGTATTTAAGGAAAGTGGTATATTAGTCTCGACAACTCTGAGGTTGAGAGAATTTAAGTAGTCCTAAGTAGGTCTTATACCTTACATCTTTGGTTAACAATGGCACTCACTTATGCCTTTCATACATTCATAGCATGTGAAAGTTAGAAGAAACCCTTTGCTACTTAATGAAAATCATGCATCATAAACTTGCAAATTTTCTTAAATAAATTAATTAGCATGCATCATAAAGTGTGTTAAACATTCCCATTTGTATGTATAAATATGCTTAGGACTCATTCATATGCATGTTACACATGTTGGGGAAGAAATGAAGTGATGTATGTTTTATGAATTTAGTTCATTTTACTTAATCTTAAAATGCCTTTATTTTTGAATAGGTTTATTTAGAGATCATCTAAACTTAGGATTAATTAAAATACTTAATCAAAAAATTCACTAAATAAAACTAAAAAAATATGAATCCACTTTAGAAATTGCTTAGGTTAGGGAAGGAAGGAGAAGTTCTCTTCTCTTTCCCTCTCTTTACAACTTAGTAATTAATTGTAGGATTCACTTGAACTTAATCAAAACATAAAAATAAAATCAATCTAAAGTAATTAAATTACTTAAATGAAACCCTCCTCTAAGTTGAATATGCTTCACACTTAGAAAATTCTAACTTAAAGATACAAGATACCACACAAACCTCCAAAGTACACACATTAGGCTAAGTCACCACTTCTAGATTTAGATTAGGGCAGTGCATGATTTGATGCTTATTTTTATTTTGTGATAAATGTTTTAGTCTGATGTTGATGTATGTATGAATGAATGATGGATATTTAGTCTAACCATTATCTTACAGGATTGTGCTTAAGAGTAATAAATAAAAATATAAATGCTTTTAGGTGTGCTTATACCCCTAAGCATAATCCAATAGGCGTGGACTTAGTCAACTATGTGTGGGGTTATAAGTCTAATATACATGCTTGGGATTTGGTGGTTTATTTAGCTAACCTTTATTTTATAAGTGTTAGCTAGATTTAATTTTCCCTTTTCATATAATTTTTATAATTAGGATTTAGAATGATTATTATGGGGATTAGGATGAGCATTGGTCATAAGATCTGATCTTATGCACATGTGAAGCCTTTGGAGCATCCACCTCCCAACCATCTAAAAGAAAGAACCAAAGAAAAAGAAGAAAAGAAGAATGAATAAATGAAGCTTGAAAACCCCCATAACAATGAGTTCCTTACTTAATTATAGGTAATTCATTTATAATCTGGGTTGTATAAGGGTAGAGCTCGTCTACCCAATTTATTTTCAGGTTTGTACGGTGGTACCCAACCACAATGGCCTCTTATTCTTTTACGATTAACTTTATAAATTGATTGATGATTTGTTTAGCTTGTGCATTAAGTGACATCATTTTTCTAGTTTTTTTCTTGCTTTATGTATGACCTAGATGTAAATTAGGCTCTTAGGAAAAAAATAAATATTTTACCAAACTTAACAATTCAAAACTAAAATAAAGAACTCATAATCTCACCTAAAGCTTAGGTTAAAAATCAAGATAAAAGAATTAGCAACTCTTTAGCTGGATGAGTATTTTTTTTATAACATCATGCATAATATATTTATTTCACTCTTGAGGGCTTTCACTTTGCTAGAGAAATTTAGCTTGACCTTTGAGAGCCATGGAAACACACCTCCTCCCTTCTCAGATTTTGGCCAATAACCCTCATTTCTCATACACAGTATATGAATCCTATTACGAGTCAAAATATTTATCTAAAAATAAAAATAAAATGAAATCGAATTAGATTTAGATCATTTGAAGCATGCCCTTACATAATCTAGTTTTTAGGGAGTGTTTAAGGACTTTGTCTCTTTCTAAATAAAAAACCTAGCTATCTTGCATAAAGCATATGACTTGCCTACATGAATTTAAAATTATAGGAGGAGTTAGTTGCCACCCCTAGTTGTAAGTTCAAATATGGTGGTTTGTCCTCTCTTATAGAAGTAAATTAAATACTCATCTTCACTTAAGATTTAGGTTGTGCTTTCAGCCCTTACCAAAGCTCCCTATATTTAGGTTCTGAGGTTACTTCCCCCTTTATGTGCCATAAGCATAAATCCTCAAATAAATTAAATCAATTTAAAAAATGTAAAGCCATAAGCTCCCTATATTTAGGCATTTCCATAATCTTGTGTTGTGGAATCATAAGCCATAAACTTCTAATAAAAAATTCAACTCAAATAAATTAAATCAATTTAAAAAATGTAAAGCCTAATCATATGATAGTTTGAGATACTCTTTTGGCTTCTTAGCATTGTGGTCATCTCCTACTTATCTTTCTTTGGCTTCGATAATAACTCCCTCTCTTCGATCAATCCCATTTAATCCTTCAAGAATTAACTAATTGATTGATAGTCCTACCTATTGAAATCTTTGGAGATAATGATCATTTACCTTAATCGAGAGTATTCATAAGGGACCTCATTCCTTAGGATGTAATTAACTATAGGGGCTTGCCCTTGTAGATAACTTAACGAACCTAGTTTTAAATAAACCCTGCTTTATTATTCCATGTAAAGAAGGGGAAGAATCTTTGGTACACATACCCACCCATTGTCCTTAAGAGTCCTTGTGATGGTCCATTGTAGGTGACTTCTATCTTTTGAGATAGTATACCTCTCCTTAATGTCATACCCAATCACCCTCAATAAGAACATCCATGAATCTATGTGGTGTTAAAATGCATAAAAAGAGAAACAAGATGTATATTTCCATCCTCATTTTATCTCGCATAGAGTGAAGATGGAAGTATATATCTTATTCCCTGAAAAGAAAATTGATATAAAAATTTTCACCACAATGAGGAAGTCATAGTTCTTGTTAGGAGGTAGTTTAATTACTGAGTTTTTACTCATTAAATTATTTTTAATAATTTTTTATTTTTTTAAGTAATATTAAAAAAAGTAGACAAATTTCATGACAACTTTATGAAGACTATAAATGCAGTGAAAAACATAGGAACCATTATGCAATAAGTAGCAATGAAGGACTTGAAAACTAAAAATGTAAATTTGAGGAGTGATGGACATATACTAAATTTAACTTATAACACTTAGGCACTACAATAGTTAATGTCAAGACACTACACACATCACATTGTGGCACCATCATTTTCATTACTAGGGCACCATTTTTAGAAAACTTTACAGAGCATATGGTGCTTAGACATCATCCCATAGCTCCACAATGCTACATTTGGGATAAAATTATTATTCAAAAAGATAATAGAGCCAAGGTTCCACTATACTAGCCAAGGCACTCCAATACCAACCTATGAAAGTTTGAAGTAGTTTAAAATGGTGGGTTCAGATGGTGGTGATGGGGCCGAGTGGGGGAAAGAGGATTAGTGAGAGAGAATTAGGGAGAAATGGAGAAAAAGAGGATGAAGAATTTAAATGAATTTTGGGCACACGATCATACATGATCATATCTCTTTAGCTTCTTCTTTATTCTATTCCTTTATCCGTTGAACTTCATCAATTTTATGGATTCCTTTCATCAAACTATAAAGTACTATTTTCATTTATGGATTTATAATATAATCATGATATCTTCATTAATAAATATGTTTGATTTCTCGTGCTTTAATGTGTGATTATTTGATTTATTTTATATTTCCTTCAATTATTTAATTAGCCTGGAATGAATTTCAACTCATTTTGTTACATTTAATGATTTTGAGAGGTTTATTTAGATCATTGTAAAAAATAAATCAATAAATTTTTGGTTGATTTTAAAATTTAGTCATTTAAGGCATACAATCATTGAAGAATAAAATATAATGAAATTTTTTATGTTAATTTATGAAGAAACATAGTGAAGTAGTTTACTTGATCATGTTTCTATATATCATCAGAAATTTAAAAATTAATTTATCTTTGTTTAATATTTTAATATATTTTATAATAAATTTTAATTGTTAAATTTATTTAATTTTTTAGTTAGTGATGGATATTATTGATTTCTTTTCAATGATACCAAATATGTTAGAAATTTTATTTGCTTGATATTTCAACAAAATATTTTAATGTAATAAAATAATATAAGAACGGCTCACTAATAAGTGCTCATAATTTTTTTCTAAAAATTATATTGATAAAATTTCAAAATTTTAAAGGAAATCTACATATTAGTAAAACTCGATAAAAAATTTAATTAATTTGAACAAGTAGATAAATAACAAAAAATTCTTGAAGTCATTGATTAAAAAATCGATACATTATTGACTAGGCAAAACAATGTACACAAGTTCATAAGGAGTTCAAATAATATAATGATGAGTAGAATATTATTCTCACATAATTTATTTGGAGATCTTACTAAGTTAAATACTAATCCATTATTCGCCTTGATTTTTATTCAATGAAGTGAAAATTTAGAAAATAAAATTATCTAAATATTATAAAATCTTCTTAAATAAGAATTTTACTTAATTTTATAAAAATATACTCAGAATTTATGGTACCTTGATTGTTTCAATGAATTTTATAATAATAAAGTTATTATAGAAAGGTCAATCAAAGCAATGTTATCTTTTTTTCTATGCCTAGATCATAAAGCCTAATCATGTCAGTTTAATTAAGTATATCATAATGCTAATTAAACAAAGTGATTAGATTATTATCATCTTCTTATTGATTGCAAATTTCTCAAATATCATATACATATGTATACTTATAAAAATTTATTTGTTTCTATCGAATTGTTCTTCTATAACTCTTCCAATATCTATAGATCATACTTAATTTAATGTTTTTAATTGATCAAATTATAATTAACTTAAGCTTGAGGAAAAACAAATAATATAAGAAGTCAAAGCACAAATTTTTTTTTAACTTCACAATACATTAACCATAGTAAACAATGCAACGTTCCTCAAATCCAAATTATTACACACTTAAACACTTATTGAGAAAGATAGAATGATAAAGTAGAGTTTTACTAATACAAGATAAATCATAAGGAAAAAAGAATCAAGAAATGCTCCTATAATTTTGACTTGTTTATACCTCTTGCTTTCTTGCAAGCATTTTTTCTAATGGATCTCCACTTTACATACACATATTTACACATACACAGTAACACTGACATCTAAGAAAACACTCACACACTATATGCTACTCACCTTTCAAAAGAGAGAGACAAAGAGCCCAAATTATAGAATAACACCCTTTTAAATTATCCCAATGTTCCTTCAAAATAACTACTTAAACTTCACTTAAAACTCTCTAACCAAGCTCTAAAACTATTTCAAAATTACATATATTGAGTTATAGCACCTCAATGTTATTTTACAGCACAATGGCATTGTATTCTTTGGCTTTCTAGCTTCAAATCACTAATTTTGGTATGCCCTACAAATATCCCATGGCATTGGCCCACTAACAATGTTAAATTTTAGCCTGGTGCTATCTTCTGTGTTTTAACCTTTTCTTTTAATACTAGCGCATAGGTGCTATAAGTGTAGCATCATAGTGCCAAACTAAATTTCTGCATTTTCTTTCTTTCTTTCTCCTATAAAAGATTTTCTAACTTAAACATTTAAAATTATGAAAATAAATCAAAAGATAACATTCTTTCGACTTAAAAACTCATCCTAATTTCATTACAATTCACTTATCATTCATTAATTTGTTTACTTCATCAAATAATAATATATTTATATGAAAAAATTTATAAAGGTAGCTAAAGATCTACATCATAAATTTTTTAACTTTTTTTAAAAAAATTTGATTGGAGAAATTCATTAATAATCAAAATATTGGATTAGCATTTGGACTAAATCTTTGGTATTTTTGGAGGGACAACATTTATCATTATCTCTGCATCATTATACCAAGGATATATAACTATAAGAATCATTATCTCTTGTGCAAGTTACATTAAATTTTGAGGGTAGTTGAATGTTTAAGAAGAGAAAATTGAAACCTTAAAATAGAGTGAAAATCCATTCACTTTGAAACCCAATTCATCAAAATGGAGACATCTAACCCCAGTCAAGAGAAGACACACTCTATCATAGAAATTATAAATCTTGGGTGATATATACTTATAAATCTATTTATATAGGAGTTTTCAATACTTTTAGTAGAGAAGCATTAAAGCCCACAAGGATCAAATATGCACCACTAATATATACCAATCATGCCTTTATTAAAAAAAATATGGAGCATACGAACAAAAGAATTATGCATCACCTATAAAGACAATGGGCATCCTTTTTTTTTTAAAGAAAATCCAAAGCTTGTGAAGATAAAATTAAGAGGAGTGGGCATACTCATTTACTCATAAGAGTATTTACACTTGAAAAGGAAGATAAACAATCACAAAGATTTTCATTTTTTTTAATTTTCTTTGTAGAGTTTGTGGTAGTTTTTAGACTTTTGAATGCATTTACTTAATATTAAATGATAATTTTTATAATTTTATTAAAATATTGTTACTATGGCATTACTACACATACTCTCACATACATGTATAAGTGCACGCTATTGCATGAGCACCACCACAAGTGATCGCAATCAGGTTAGCCCACTCCAAGTTTAAATTTGTGCCCATACATACCTAATTTAACATTTTGAGGTTCATAAAATCATTTTATAGTGTTATGAACTTAATTTTAAATTTTTTTTTGGAGCACAATGGATTAAAATTAATTTCAAGCAAATTAGAGTTTAAAGTAAAAATTTTTCAAGAAGTTTTGCTCCAATCGATATGCTAACTTCTAAAGGATCTAAAATTATTCTTATGAAGATTTTTCTTAGTTCATGATCACAATAGGAGATCAATTTTGACAAACAATGAACCATTCACATATTATAATTATTTCAAGAAATTTTAAGGACTTAATATATATATATATATATATATATATATATATATATATATATATATATATATATATATATATATATATATATATTCAAATGGCATATACTTTAATGTCCAAAAATAGTGGGCGATGATACATTATTCGATCAAACATAAATATACATGTAATTTTGAAATGAAATTTTTAGAATTAAATTCAAAAGTAATTTGATCTTCCATTTCTACATATTTATTATTTTGCTGAATATCTTGATAAAATAAAGTTAATGATACTAAAAATGATTTGGCTGGAATCCATATGTGCCTAATCTAGTACTTAAAGTATGAATAAAAACTTCATAATATAAATTCAACTGTCAAATGATCTTCAAATCTTGTATGATTATAATAGATTAAATGTCATAATAGTAAAATTCAAGGAGGTAAAGATTACTCAATTTTCATATTATCAAGACATTTAAATGTTGAATGACTATTTTATGATTAAATCAATATGGGTCATTTGAATAGTAATTTTAGATTTAGGCTAAATTAATTAAAATAACACCCTCAATGATTACAAGTAGACCTCATGTTTTACATATAGAGAACTTGAACTCAAATAAAGGGAGCTTAAAGATCTAAATAAATTCTAAAAATTTACACAAAAAATTGACACCAATAACCATCATCATCAACTATCAACCTCTGTTATCATCATTTATTGTCATTATATAATCATGGACTTGTCATTTAACTTTCTTTATTTGACTGTAGTCACTCACCATTATGATCGGATTGTCTTCGTCTAACCATCATCATTTATCTATCATTTTCTAGCTCTCATCACCCAACAATTATCATCTTAATATCTTTATATGATCATTATTATATATTTACTATTATTTGATTACCATCATCTTGTTAAGAGGCTATGACCCAAAGAAGTAGGTGAATTGGGTGTATAAAAAAATTCAAATTAAAACTTTAATTTTAAGCTTCTATTAAAAAATTATTTAAAAATTAAATTAAGTGTTAAGAGAGTTATAATAATAAATAAAGAGAAATGCAAAAAAAAAATAATAATAAAGAAACAATAGTGTTGCATGCAGGAAGATTCAGGTCGGTAGAGTAAGAGAATTCAATATCTTAGTATTGTACAAAAGTTCTGCACACACAGTAAAAAAAATTAAGAGACCTCAGGATTTTTACGTGGAAAATCCAAAAAAGGAAAAAACCATGGGGCCTAGCCTACTTAGGAATAATTTTACTATATTAGCTCCATTACAATTATTACCCTTTCTCCAAAGTAGGAGAAGGATAATTTACAAGAATAAATTTTGCTTCATGGATTAATAGAAAGGCTGGGTATAGATGATATAATAAAAATCATGAAAAGATGATCGACTATCGGGCGGTGCTTGCTTTATGATGGCTAGTCCCAGATGGTGATCATGAGTTTAATGGCCGGGCAAAGGTGGTGAAGAGGAAATAGCTTCGATCGATGGTGGTTGACACGTGGTGGCGATGATCCGATCGACCGGCACCGATTATGTTTGAGATTCTTTCAGTCTCGAGCTCTTCTTTACAAATGCGAAGAATGATTTATAGATTACAGTGACATCTTTATAAATACGAAAAATCCAAACCACTCCAGCTCAAAATGATTCATTCGATCATCTAATATATTTTAAGTATTTGAATGCTCAAATGAAGTCAAAATTATGAGATCTTTATGCTCTATCAAGGAATTAACTATAAATACTCCATATTTAGGAGCTAATTAGGGATTCAACTGATATCCCAAATTTTCCATTGATATTTTCTTGATCTAGGTACTTAATTCGAATCATATGTAGCCAAGATTCATGCTTAACTAGTAGAGTTTTGGGCATATCAGCCTTTTATTTTGGACATATCTCTATCATCCAAAAAATATATGCCAAATAATTGAAAATAATAACTTTTTTAATGATAATGAAATTTACTTCACTCATAGATATAATTTGAGGGATCTTCAAAGACAAGACTATGATCATGAAAGCTAACGGCGTGAGTACATATAGAGCTTGACAATGATGAAGCTGGGCCTCGAGCATGAGCTATCACCTTTATCCGAGAATGCGCACAAAGCCGCTTAGCACAAATGATTGAAATTTTGGGTTTTTTTATTTCGTTTGATATTTTGTCTGATTGTTTCTTATTTTATTCTTTTTTTTCACTTTTATAAAAGGAAAGACATATTTGAGTGCATAAATTTTGAAATCTATTTAAATATTTTTAAATTTATTCTCTTTTCCCCCCTATTATGGATCTATCACCTCCCCCCGCCTCGCCCTTGGGGGTCAAGTAAGGAGACAATTTTCTCGTATATGCTTTAATATTCTTTTAAGTTGGATGAAAAACTATCCAACAGAAGTTCAGGGGTTAAACGTAATAAAAAATTTTCTTTTATCAGTAAGGCTCTGACTTTCATCTAAAAAGAAGGTTATTTACTTTGTTGATTAAGATATGTAGTTCATACGATGAGGCTCCAGTTTTCCCTCGAGGGAGGCATCAACTATCCTCATTGGACCGACCGAGTTTATAGGCAATCAAGGCCCGTAGTTCATATGGCTTCATTTTTCCTCGAGAGGCATCAAGCCCTCCTGACCGATTGGGTCGAGGATTAAGGCCCGTAGTAGTTCGAGGCTCGATTTTCCCTCGAGAGGGCCAAGCCCTCATCGACCGACCGTGAGGCGATCAAGACCCATATTTTTTACTTTTTCTTGTAGAAATTGATTTTTTTGAAACTCTAATGGATGACTCAACATTTGATAATTGCCAAGGTGGTAGGGAAGCATCATTAGGAACCATTCCTAAAAATACTTAGAAAATCTAGCAGGTAATTTCAGAGTATCATTAGAGAGAAATAACTTCTTTTGTGAACTCATATGTATGTGTATATATTCATCAGATCATAGGCGAAAGATCATATCCAAAGCGTATACAAAGCAAAAAGGAAAGGATGTACCCAAGTATTGAGGTAGTGAGTTACTTTACATTTCTGACTCTCTTTCTCACCTTTTTTATTTCATATTTATTATGCATTTTCATAAGATGATGGCCAGAAGAAAACTAATAGCATGACAGCTACAGAAGATATATCATCTACTATCACAGCTGATAATTTAATGGTGCTCCGTAGAAAATTTCATTTCTCAAATGAGTTGATGGCTCTTATTTCCAAAAAGTATAATCAGTACAAAGGATACATTACTATTTATGATGATTCTTCATGCAGACTACATTCCCTTTGCCCCAAATTGATTGAGAGGTTTTAAAATATGATAAATTTTATCACAATTTTCATTTTGAGCTCTAGTGATCATTTTTGGTTTGATCGCTTCTTTGTGAGCTTTGTGACTTTGAATATTAAGCAATTTATGCAATGTGTAGTTCACATGTGATACCTGCAATTTGTTTCATATGACATAAAAATTCGTTTAATTTTTTAGTAAAATTCATCTCTAATGGGTTTCTAGCCATTATTAGCAATACGTAACCGGAACGAAGTGGGGTCTCCCAAAGAGATGGAAAAGATTGAACGACCTTCCAGATCCATTACTGATTGAAGAGAATAAAATTCTAACAGCTCATAATATTTCTGAAGTAGGAAGCTTACAGCATGAGTTACGTCACATTAGCAAGTATATAATTGAAGATAGAATGTTCAAGATTGGCCTTTCCATTCAGGCAGGGAGATCTCATGCTCTTCCACTGAAGAGTTCAAGTAAAGATAATAAAAGTTCTCCTCATATTTATAGAATTCTTTCAAGAAGCATGTTACAAAGTCATGGTGATAACAATGCTTCTTCTCTAAAGAAAAATGAAGACATGTGCCGGAGTAATTATGCCAAATAATTATGTAGGCTACGTAGAAGATGTTCTCCCCCGGTTGGCCTATGAGAGTTTAGCTTTCTCAACTCATAATAGGGGGATTCATCTCTTGAAGCCGCATATTCTTGAAGAGGTGTTAAAGCACGTATGCACTAGACGTCAATGAGCAGAAGAATTAATATGTTACCTTTTCTTCCTCTATCTTTTCTTCTCTCCTTCTTTTTGTGTAATATTTATGATTTTTTTATTATAGGTAATCCAAATATTAGGGCTTATGGCTCATTTGGGTGTCACTCGAGATGAGTGGAATACTGAATTTATGAAGATAAAATACTTGCAAGGCGAGTAAGAGTGAAGGATGAGTGCAAAGGCTAAAGAAGTGACAGCTCTGGAGGATCAACTAATTGGGTGTAGAACTGAGTTGGCAAACATGTCAACTTCTCTTTCTCTCCAGCGTCAGGAGGTGTAGTGTACTCATGATGAGATGATTGAGGTGAGGATAGATACTCACCAGAAAGAGAAAAGACTCAAGACATTTGTAGCAGTGAAGAATATCTTGAACCGGAGAAGAAAGCATTATAGGATTGTCTTTCTGGGAAGGAGCTTATTATGTAAGAAACGGAGATAAATGTCATATCCTTGAAGGCAGTGGAAGACTTTAAAAACTCTTTAGCTTATTGTGATGCTATCGAGGATCATATCCAAGAAGCTTGTAATCATATTCTTGATATTGAAGTGAATGACTTGGAGCACCAATGTTTGGAGGAAGGCTTTATCCAAGGATTCCTAAAAGGAATTCACTTAGTACATATAAGAAATTTGTCTCAAGTATCGATAACTCTTCATTTATTAGAGATGAAGGGTTGAAAGTCTTTAAAGCATCATCCACAAGAGGATGTTGATATCATGTAGTATCACTTGAGGATGCATTTCTTTCATTTTTATCATGTGGTAGGATTAAATGAAGAAGATTATTTATATGCAACAAGCTTGAAAGAAAAATTCATAAACTCATTACTTTGATAAGGTTAGTGATACAATATTATCATAAGATAACTTAACAAGAGGAATGAGATAATTTTTTAGAGAGAGTTAACAAAAGAATAGAGGTTGAGAAAAAAGATAAATGTAGAATAACGCAATTATGGGTAAGAATCATGATAATACTTCAAGATTCTCCATGTTCCAAGTTGAGATAAGATTATTCTCTATGGATCTTGATCATAGAATTGATCATCAATAATGAAAAGAGCTAGTCTTACTGCAACAAAGATGAGGCACTTCTTCATATCAAAAGTTAAAATTTTTGATGTTGAAGGTCATTGAAGGGCATGGTTGAGCTTGTCTGAGGTGATATGATTGTGCTACTTATTGATTTTTACAAACCACTCCAACCACAGCTGGGGTTGGAAATTTCATTTAAGGCAATGCAGTAATATTGATTGAAGGGGCCTTCCAAAGATGGCGTTATTTCATTCCATACTATGAATGAATTGAATCACTTATAGATAATTCTCTGAGAATAACAAGAATGATGATTGCCCCTCTGCTCGCATAGGGTGATTATCAAACCTATATAATGGTCCTGCAATGGGTTGAAGCTTTTCCATAGTCAGGCTAATGCTAAGAAAGATGGAGTAAAATAAAACATCAATAGAACTCCCATTCATAATTAAAATTCTGTTAACATTATAACATGGGTCACCGATCTACGCACCGATGATAAGTGGATCTTGATGTGAAACTTGGACTCCTTCTAAGTTTAAGTCATTAAAAGTGATGGAATGATTAATACAAGATTTATTTAACTTGGCTCTTCAAAGGTGAGGCTTGATTTAGCCTCAACTATTTGGCGACTATTTTATTATTGCTATGATGATTGTTCCTGTTGCCTCCCAGTTGGAGTTATGTTTGCTTGAGTTGACTGATTCTGCATAAATTGACCCAGATATCCTTGCTAAATGAGGCTCTCAATCTCTTTTTTGAGTTGTTTACATGCCTTTGTAGTATGCCCATAACTTTGATAGAAGTGACAATATTGCTTCTGATTTTTTGAATTTGGTTTTAGTGGATGTGGCCACTTAATGGTTTGTTCATCTCAAATGGCCATCAAGACGTTAACACAAGATGAGTTCAATGGTGTGTATTCTTTATCTGAACATGATTCATGTTGTTGGTGTAAAGTGGAAGCGCCTTTACATCTTTTAGATGGTGATCAATGTTCCCCGGGGCATACTTATATTTTCCTATGGATTGTTCAAACTATTTTCAGTGGCCATTAATAGCCTCATCAATAAAATTTTATGCTTCCACACAATGAACCAAGTTCATGGTGACCATATCATTAATGATTAGAAAGGGATGGAACTAAGGAATACTCTTCTTAGTAATTCGGTCTAGTATTTACAGCATCAAGGGAACCTTTGAAGTACTCTTTAAGTGATTCACCTTCATTTTGATGAATGCTTAGATGAAAGGAATCTTTATCCTGTTTGTAATAAAGTATTCTACAAAACTCTTGGCAGTTATCAAGGTATGGATAGATCCCCTTGGAAAGGTAGAACCAAGTGCGATTATGCTAAAAGACGACAAAGTTGTGTGTCTAGAGCTCGTTGGATGTGTATGATGATTCTATAATGATCGATGTATTTGTATGAGTCGATTACCCCATCATAGGAGTCAATGCTCAGAAGCTTGAATCCTACAGGAATAGAATATTGAAGAATTGCATCAGCTAAAGGTGAACACTCCTAATAGCCTCTGTAAGAGGAAGATTATTTTTATATTTAAGGTGAAATTCTTCTTGAATTAAGCATTATAATTCTACACGTATAACATGATGGGTTGAATCAACATGACAAGAATGTGCCAAGCCACCAGTAATAATTGGTGGGTTAACAATTGGTTCTCAGTGATGGATGGGTATTGATCAAATGACATGATAGAACTTGACGATGGAAAGATGGCCCAGCATTTTTAACCTGGCTAATGATGATCTTGGGTGGAGATCTAATATAATATGGTAATTGTTTCTCGTAAAAGTTGAATTATCTCATTTTGAGACTCTTCCATTCGATGAACACTAAGGATTCTGTTGCACCTTCAGATAGTGTCCATATGAAGTGTTCTCCTTAGTTTAATGGTTTTGAGTGATATTGGTGAGCTCATTGTTGCAAGTATTGTGCTTACTGGTCATAATGCATGTGTTCACAGAGATTGCAATTATGAGATTCCTTCCCCACAGATGGCTGTTGCATGCAAAAATATTTGGGTTGGTAGAATAAAATTGATGTCTTAATTGCAAAATGTTTTGACAAACAATAAAAGTTTGAAATCTTAGGATTTTTTACATAAAAAAAATTATGAGGTTTAGATTTAGGAATAATTTTACTATATAGATCTATTACAATTGTTATCCTTTCTCAAAGTAGGAGAAGGATAAAAAAACTTTTATGAAAAGATGGATTAATCAAGGCTTTCTTGATGGTAGTGAATTGATGAAAACTAAAAAGATGGTGGGCAATAGCACTTCATATGACCGGCGTTGATGGTTGATCCGGTGACTATCCGGATGATGAAAATGGTCCATAGCCCCATGATGTAGCGATTGATCATATTGGCCTTTCTTGGTTATGATCGATGATTGACTATGTATATCAATGACCCATAAATGGCGTTTAATGGTGGTCATCTAGCGATATCATGTCCGATATTTCTCGGAGTTGATTATGCTTTAAAGATTCTTTGAGTATCAGATCTCTCTCCTCTCTATAGCTTGGAGTCCCCTCATGTGAAAAATGAAGGGCTATTTATAGATTATGGGAGTGACATCTTTGTAAATATAGAAAAAATTCAAACCACTCCATCGGATGGCTCAAAATAATTCTTTCAATCACCTGATGTATTTTAGGTATTTGAATGCTCAAATGAAGTAAAATTATGAGATTTTAGGCTTGTTAGATCAGGCTCATCAAGATGCTCGATTTGGCTATAAACACTCCATATTTAGGAGCTATTTAGGGATCCAACTGATATCCCAAAGTTTTCAATAATATTTTAAGTACTTAATCTCGGCTAGTCTCGATTCAGAATCAGATTGCTTTCTATGTCAAGATTTGTGCTTCAACTAGTAGAGTTTTCTGTGACATATCATAGAGGAATAAAGATTTTTATGTGGTTCATTAAACTCCAAACCGTCATTATGTGTAAAGTACCTTGATTGGAATTCAATCAAAATAAGATTATAAAGAGTCTTTCATACTCACTTGCATAAGAAAAGTATAACCCCAGCAACATACCTTCCTACACCGAGCAAGTATAACCCCACATAAACAATATACTCTTCTACACGTGCAAGTACAACCCCAATAAATTCGAAGAACAAGAAAATGAAAATGCATAATTTTGAATATCTATCTATCAATTTTTAAATAAATTTTACACTCAAGCCTAGTAAATAATTACATGATAAATAAGAATGAGAGCTTAATACATTTATGTACTTTTGATTTTAAGGTATGTAATGAAATGAAATTCACATTGACTTAAAACCAAATACAATAACTATTGATCTCATTTTTAGAATGAGCTCTTAACACCTCCATCTTAGGCTTAGGATTCCTCTTAGACGTTAAGAGTTCCTTAGTCTTAAGATACATCTAGTGATTAGGTGGACACCCTCACCTAACCCTAGAAGACTTAGAAGAGTTAGCCATAAGAATAGGTCATGCCTTAGCGGTGTTAAGAAAATCTCCTACCCTTTAGCTTAAACATTTCCTCGCTTTCCTTCTTTCAAGTCAAACACCAAATCAATTCTATTTGATTTTCTTAAACTCAAATCAATTCAATGATTCAATTCCATGATTGAGATCCATGATTGAAATCCATGACAAAATTCCATAAAAAATTCCTAAGTCAAAATTTCCTAAGTCCTTAACCCTTTCTTAAGGACTTAGCCAAAATCATGATTCAAACCTATTCAAATCTTTGAGATTTTCTCATTATCCATTTATATTCTCATTTATATTCACATTTATAAATGAAATATAAATTCAAATCTATCAAATCAAATTCTAAATTCTAAAAATAATTCATGAAAATTTTCCTAAATTCCTTTAATTTTTCATTAAAGGACTTAGCCAAAATCAACCCCAAAATTTGATCAAACCTATTCAAATCCTTGGGATTTTCTCAAAATTTATTTATATCCTCATTTATATTCTCATATATAAATGAAATATAAATATAAATCAATCCAATCAAAGGAAAAAATTAAATTCCAAATTTAAAATGCTTGAAATTCCCTTATATCCCTTAATTTTTCATTAATGGATTAACCTAAACTTTGATCTATTCAAACTCATGAAATTTTCTCAAAATATATTTATATTCTCATTTATGTTCTCATATATAAATGAAATATAAATATACATCAATCAAATCCAACTGAAAATTTTAATTTTAAATTAAAAATTCAATTAAATCCTTTAAATTCCTTTTAATGGATTTAACTTAAATCATGATTAAACTCTTTCAAATTCTTGAAATTTTCTCATGATCAATTTATATTGTCATTTATATTCACATATATAAATGAAATATAAATTTAAACAATCAAAATTAACTCCAAAAATCAAACTCAAATCAAATCAAAATCAAACCTAAGCCTTTCAAGTCAAAATCCTGAACTTACTCCAAATCAATTCAAATCAAGGCAACCCCTTGATTTTCTCTCATGGTTCAATTATCTTATAATCATGAGCTCATATATAAATCCAAACTTCAATCATTCAATCGAAACCCAAATCAAAAATTAAACCAAAGACTCCTTCATATTTTTCCTTTGAATATGAAATTTTCAAATGGATCAAAATCCATTTGACTTCAAACCACTTGTAAATGGATTTATATTTCAATCATAAATCCATATACAAGATCAATCAACTTCAAATCAAGCTTTGACCAAGCCATTTGACCCACTTAGGCTCACTTGACCCAAAGTGACCTAAAGTACCCTTATGAGCCAACTTTTGATCTGAACCAAATTGGATTGAACCAAACTCATATTTTGCCTCTCATGATCAAGAATCATCATAAGATGATCAATCAATCAAATTGGGTCAAACCAAGTCAAACCTAAGGGTTGGCCAAGTCAACACTTAACCTAAAATAAAACATAATATGACTAAATTCCACTATAGGCCAAATTGATTGAAATCATTGATCTAAGTTCACTCATGACCTATGAACTTGATCAACATTTGAGCCTAACCCATTTGGCTCACTTGACCCAAGTTGACCCATTTTGACCTAAAGGGCCAAAATATTGATCAAAATTGATTGAAACAATGGGTCAAGTCCATCCCAAATCACTTGTGGAACTTGACCAAAGCCTCAATTGGCTAACTAGACCCAACCTAGCCCAATTGACCTTAGACCCAACATGACCTAAAGGGGTCATGTTGAGCCAAAATTGAACTAAACCAAAATTGATTGGAAACAAAGATACCAATTCACTCCATATGACTAACCTAAACCTACCCTTGACCTAACCAAATAGGTCAAATGGGTCAAATGGGTCAACTTGACCCATTTGACCTAAATGAGTCATATGAGCCAAAACAATATATAAAATTGAACCAAACCAAAGGCACCAAAATTTCAAATGGTCATATGAACTTGACCCAACCCTTGGTTTGACCCAATTTGACCTATTGGTCAACTTGACCCAAGTTGACCCATTTTGACCTAAATGGGTCAACATGAGCCAAACCCATCAAATGGATTCCAAATCCATTGAAACTTGGCCAAACTATTTTCTCAACATACCAAACATACCAAATTGAAAAAAATAGCAAAATGACCATTTTACCCTAGGCCATAGAATAAATTTTGGCTAGCCCATGGGTATTTTGGTCATGCACTCATCACAATCACTTGAGGCTCTCCTAAAACCTCAAGGGACCTAGTGATGAGTGGTGCACCCAACCCAATGGGTTTGGGTCAACCCATTTGGCCCATGGACCAAATTCGACCACCCTTGGCCAAATTGAAATTTCAAACTCCCCCCAAAGCTCAATTGGATGCACATGGGAGGAGCTAGCCTTCCACTCCTCTGGCCAAACCGACCATGTGCACACCTCTATAGCAAAATCAACCCATCTTATGAGGTCAATTGGATCAAATGATGACTTATGCTAGTCGATTGCCATAGAGATACTCCCCTAATCCACTAAAATTTTCACTCACACTTGATTGATTGGAGCCTGGAGAGTTGTCAGAGCTTTCCCAAGGCCTAGAGAGGATTTGGATCTTGTCTTCCGATTTTGCAGTGCAAAATGGAGCTCACCTGAATTTTCTATACACTTGATCCCACTTTCTTCCATTTAGTCTAGGAGCTCAGTCGAGCTTGCTCAAGCATCCAATTGAGTTTTAGAGGTAAGGGGGAGATCAATTCCATCAAAGCGTAAGGGGAGTGAAGAGGAGTTGGTCCACAGAGCTCTATACTCAACCTCAAGAGCTAGGAACTTCAACAGGGCTTCGTCTTCACTAGATGAAGCTACCTCATCAATCCTGAGCACCAGTGATCACCTCCGGTAAGGTTAGTGAATTTCTGAGCACTTAGGCTAAGAGGTGTTCATCTTTTGTTAAAGAAAATTCTATTTCATGTGAAATCCATGGTTAGATTGGCCACTTTGGTCCTTTAGATGGTGTGGGTTGAGTCTTGAATGAATCCATGAAGGATCGGGCTCGAATCTCCCCTTAGATTGTGAATGGTTCACATTAATCCTCAGGAAAGAACTAATCCATTTAGCCATCCGCATTTTAAATGGATGGCGAGATTATTTAGAAATTAATCCTCGATTTAAAACTGCGAGTGTATCCTCAGCAGTTCGATCTTTGATCGGATGACTAAGGATAAAAGCGTGTGTGCCACCATTCCCGATGACAACTTAAGTAGAGGCTCACGAAACACATAAAGCGCGCCACCAGTGGCGCGTGGCGGGTATTAATGAGATTAGTTATTTATTCTTAATTTTCTAATTAATTTAGAAAAAAAATCATAACTCAACTTGGAAAAATAAAAAAAAATATAAAATGCTATGGATAGATAATTCCATCTAGAATATTTTAAAAAAAATATTTTCAATGTATTTTAAATTCTCTTTTTCTCTGAATTTGGGTTTATTTAAGAATGTTAATTAGCTAATTATTCTCTAATTAAGTCTCCAATTAATCTCAAACTTCTAGGGTTCATTTTAAGGGTGGCCTCTACCTTCTCTAATTTTCTTGAGATTTATTGAGGCCTTGATTAGGGAAATTGCTAGCTCATTCCCTAATTACCCCTTCATATAATTAAGGATAATTAATGTGCAATTAGTGGTTTTTTTCTATGATTAAGTTGGATTAAGGTTAGATCCAATGAATAGGGGTTTTATGGAATAATTTTGGGGTATTTCCCTTAAGCTATTCCCTAAACCCCTTTTCTTTCCTTAATCCCTTCTTAATTAAGGGTTAATTCATTAATTATCCTTTAAATAATTTTCAAAAATTCTAAAAAATCTCCAGAACTTAATTAATCTACCTTGGGTAGATGCTTAGGTGTTTAATAGCCTAAGTCTAATTAAATAAATTAAAATCCCTTTCATAAGTGTGAAAGGGTGTTTTAAAAGTACTTAAGCTAAAATCCCTTAGCTTAATTAACTTTTAATTGTGAGCCAAATTGCATTAGGCCTTTTCATTACTAGGTGCATTGCAAATTTACATACCTTGTGGGTTTTATGTCATCTCATTGGCTCATAATTACTTAGTTAATTTTTTTGGTGGTGTAGGTAAGGGTTAATTATGCCACTTAATGCATACCTTAACCTAATCAACACTTAAAATGGATTTAATTATCTAAAAATTAAACTAAAATACAAAACATGTGGAATGGGTTAGGAATAGCAAACTCATCTCACCTTTTCAAAATTAAATCAAACTTCAAACAAACAAAAATCATTTTGAAATTCACTTTGATTTATTCTAAGTTTTCTTATTCTTTAAGAATGTCTTTAGGAATTAAGTAAAGTGAGTTTGTTTACATGATTGATTAAATCTTTCCAACATGTTAAATTGTATGCCATGTGATTTATGCATCCATGATTTCATGTTTTCAAAGTTTTAAAATAAAAATTGTTTACTTTATGTCAAATGTGCATGTGTTGGCTAAAGTAAAATATGAGTGGCTATTATCACTACTAAAGCAAAACTATTTTCAAAATCTATAAATGAAATGTCAAATCAAAAAGTGTGATATTCATATATTAATTATTAGCTTGGATGTGATTAATTATAAAGTCATGTTTAGTGTAGCCTTTCCCTCTTTTCTTATGTTAAGTTTTGAATATGGGTTAGTAAGATGTAGGTTCATTTGAAAAGAACCCAACACTTACTAATTCAAACCCTATTCATCCCTATGCTCTCATCTAAGAAGGATTACTACACTTGCATGAATAAATTGCATAAACAAAAATGAACATTAAACAACTTTTGCATATTCTTTTCCATTTCATTTCTTTATATGCATGTTTGTACTTAAGGAAAGTGGTGTATATTAGTCTGGACAACCCAGTTGTGAGGCTTTAAGTAGCCCTAAGTAGATGTTGTACCTTACACCTCTGGTTAACAATGACATCATGCTCACTTATGCTTTTCTTACTTTCATGCATATATGTAAAATTTTGGATAAGGAAAACCTACTTAAGAAAATCATGCATCTAAATCTTCTAAATTTTCTTAAATGGATTAGCATGCATCATAAGTGTGTTAACTATTTTCATTTGCATGTATAGATATGCTTAGGGTCCATCCATATGCATGTTATATATGTTGGGAAAAAGAAGTAATGTATGTTATGTGAATTTTGATTCATTTTATTAATCTTAAAATGCCTTTCTTTTTGAATAGGTTTGTTTAGAGTTGATCTAAACTTAGGATTAATTAAAAGATGTAATTAAAACATTCACCTAAATGAAATTAAAATGTGAACTTACCTTAGAAATTACTTAAGGATTAGGGAAGGAAAGAAGTTTTCTTCTCTTTCCTCTTTAGTAATTAATTGTAGATTTCACTTAAGCCAAATTAAAACATTAAATAAAACTAACCCAAAATCACTAAACAACTTAAATGAAACTATCCTTTGAGTTGAACATGTTCTTGACACTTAGAAAATTCAAACCTAAAGTCTAAGCTAAGCATGCAATCTTCAAAACACACATTAGCTAAGTCACCACTTTAGGTTAGGTTGGTGCATGGCTTTATATTATATTTTGTGATGAATGTTTAGACTGATGTTAGGGTGTATGATCATAGAATGAATGGTAGGGATGTGCTTAGTCTAACTATTCTTTTCTTGGGATTGCTAAAGGCTATCATAAATAAAATATAAATACTTCTTGCTTTCAGGTGCTTATACCCCTTAGCATAATCCATAGGCTAGGTGGACTTAGTCACCCATGTGTGGGGTGATAAGTCCAATATACATGCTTGGGATTTTGTGTGGTATGATTTGACTAACCTTTATTTTGTAGGTGTTAGTTAGATTTATGCTTTTCCTTTTCATGTAAAATTTATATATTTAGAATTTTGGAATGATTTGTTATGGGGGATTAGGATGAACATTGATCATAAAATCTTATCTTATGCACCATGTGAAGTCTTGAAGCATCTACTATTCAACCATCCAGAGGAAGATCCAAAGAAGAAAAGTAGAAAAGAAAAGAAAGAAAGAAGAAAGAAGAATAAAGCTTGAAGACCCCCATAACAATTAATTCCTTTGCTTAATTTGTAATTTAATTCATTTGTAATCCAGGCTGTATAAGGGTAGAGCTTCGGCTACCCAATTTGATATTTTCGGGTTTGTGCGGTGGTGCACACAACATTTATTCTTTTTGCTAGTTTATAAATTGATTGATGTTTCTTTAACTTGTGCATTAAGTGGCATGCTTTTCTAGTTTCTTCCTTGCTTTATGTATGGCTGGATGTGGATTAGGCTCTTTAGGAAAAATAAATCTTTTACATAACAACTCAAACTAAAATTAAAACTCATAACCTCTAAAGCTTAGGATTAAAATCAAGATAAAAGAATTAGCAACCCCTTAGCTGGATGAGCTCTTTTCTTTATAATATCATGCACAAATGCATCTTATTTTACTCTTGATTGGAGGATTTCCATCTTTGCCAGAGAACTCAGCATGACCTTTGAGGGTCGTAGTGGAAACTCACCTCCTAAACTTCTCGCTCATTTTGGACAATAATCTACTTTCTTATGCATTAGTCATAAAAAGCCTATTAGCCCGAGTCGAATTGATTGTGCAAAAATGAAAATAAGATGAAATTTGAAATGCATTAGATTTAGGTCATTTGAAGCATGTCCATTTATATGATCTAGTCTCTTTTGGGAGTGAGTTTAAGGACTTAGTCTTTTTCTAAATAAAATAGTCTAGCTATCTTGCATAAGCATAAAGACTTGCCTACATGTATTTAAAATCATAGGAGGAGTTGGTGGCGGCCACCCTGGTGGTTGTAAGTCCAAGTTGTGGTTTGTCCTCTCTTATGGAGACAAACCAATTACCCATTTTGCCTTAGATTTTGGTTGTGCTTGGCCCTTGAAGCTCTAGATTTAGGTTAGGTTGCTTCTCTCTCCTTTGTGGGTCCATAAGCATTTCTCACCTCTTAGGCATTTCCTTAATCTTGTGTTAAGGAATCTTAAGTCCTAAATTTTTAAAGAAAAATATAACTCAAACAAACTAAATCAATTTCTAAAATGTAAAGCCCAATTTTAGGATAGTTTGAGATGCTCGTTAGATTTTCTAGCATCATGAGCATCTCCTACTTATTCCCATTTTGGTTTTGATAATAACACTCTCTTTTAATCAATCCCATTTGATCTTCAAAATATAAATCAATCGATTCATAGTCATTCCTATTGAAATCTTCAGAGACAATGATCATTTACCTTAATCGAGAGTTTTCCTAAAGGATCCTGTCCTTTATATTGTAATTAACTATAAGGGCTTGCCCTATATGAACTTAATATCGATTTAAAATAAACCACCTTTTACTTTTCATATAAAGTAGGGGAAGAATCTCGTACATATCGCATCATCCTTAGAGTCCTTATTGAGGTGAATGGTTCCATTAAAGGGTAGTGATTTCTATCTTTCGAGATAGTACACTATACATTGATGACATATCCGATCACCTGAATAAGTACATCTATGGTTCTACGTGGCATCTTATAAGATGAATTTTCACATATATAATTTTGCCTCTCCTTTCATCACTGATTTGAAGGCGACTCTATTATGTGTGTGGGAATTTTTCTCCACAATAACCAAATCAACTTTATGAAAACTTGCATAAAGTGAGATACAATGATTTTAAATATAAGAAGTGTAAAAACTATTTTTGCAAAAGCCTTATGAATGTAATTTAGAATCTAATCAAATGAAGAGGAGAACCTTTCAAATCACTTAAAATATGATTGAAATGAACTTAGAAAAATCTTTAACAATGTAACTTGCAAATTCTTTTCAATCACACCAAACCATCAAAATCAAAACACAAATGATTAAAGAAAGTTGAAACACTCTTACTCAAGTCCATTTAATGTATGAAATTTTGAGCAGAAAACTTGATGAAGACTCCCCCAAAGATTGAAGCTAGCTTGAAGAGGATGAAGAAATCCTCCCTTTGAATATGTTTGAAGAGGTGAGCAAAGGAGGTGAGAGCTTTAGCACTTGAATGCAAAAGAACACATCAAAAAAGGAAAAAAAAATGCAAGGGGTGGCCAAGCTAAAGTATTTATAAGAGAATTAAGTCATGAGAGCTCCTCATTAAATAGAGTTAAAACCATGGAAGGTTTAGCCAAATTGACAGCGACCAAACGCCGCATCATGCATTGATACCTCCATACCTCAGTGGCCACCACCACCGGTCATTGCGCCACCACCGTCACCATGGTCTAATACCAGATGCCACCACCACTAATCATCACCACGGGACAGTCACCGGATCATCACCGATCAATGTAGAGCGTGTTACCATTTGACTACCACTGCACTATCGCCATCTCACAGGTCACCATGCTTGGTCACCACCATGGTAAGAAAGTCATTGGATCCTTTTCACTTGTTCACCATTCTGGTGCTATCCACATACCTAACTATCTTTCGATAGTTTTCGTCAGATCATTAGACTACCACCTCAAGCAAGGCCTTTATCGCTAATCCAGTGAAGCTTGTCACAAAATATATTCTTGTAAGCTATTCTTCTCCAACTTTTAAGAAAGGATAATAATTATAACAGAAGTTGATATAATGAAATTATTTTTAAGTGGGCTAGGTCTTATGGTTTTTCTCTTTCTGAGTTTTCCACTTAAAATCCCGAGGTCTCTCAAACTCTTTTGATGTGCATGCGAAACTTTTGTGCAATGCTAAGACATCAAATTTTCTTACTCTACCAACTCAAATCTTCTTACACGCAATAATTTAATGCTGTATGTGGAAAAGGAATCCCACAATTGCAATATCTGTGAACACCTACATTATGGCCAACAGACACAATACTCACAACAACGGAGCCTCTCGCTCTAACTCCTATTACTCCCAAAACTAATCCTTAAACCAAGGATGCCAAGTTTCTGCCTCACTTCCTCCTGATAGGCATTACCCTATTAGTGAAGGTGCAATAGGAACCTCTTTAGAAGATCATGTTCACCAATGGAAGAGTCTCAAAAATGAGATAATTCAATTTTTACGAGCACGACAACCACTATGAACACATCTCCCCAAGGATCATTACCAGAGGTTAAAATGACACAGCCTTCAGCCAGCTAAAGTTCCTCACTTCCGGGTGATCGACCTCCAACATTACTAATTCTAATCAACCATCACTTATGGCTCAACCGATTGTCAACCCACCAATTATTGCTGGTGGCTTAGCACGTTCTTGCCCTGTTGATTCCACCCATCATATTATACGTGCATAATTACAATACTTAATACAAGAAGAATTGTACCTTAAAGATAGAAATCATCTTCCCTCTCAACGTGGCTATCAGGAGTCTTCACCTTTAGCTGAAGCAATTCTTCAACATCCTATTCTTGTAGGTTTCAAGTTTCCAAGCATTGACTCCTATGATGGGGCAACCGACCCATATGAACACATCAACTATTACAGAACCATCATGCATATCCACGAGCTCATACCTTTGCTTGTGTCTTTCTAGTCACCCTCAGTAATTTGATTCTCTCGTCCATGTGGATCTATCCATACCTTTAACAAACTCGCTAAGATTTTTGTAAAACAGTTTATTGCGAACCAGATGATCATTAAACATTTCTCTCATCTCTCAGGCATTCATCAAAATGAATATGAATCACTTAAGGAGTAGGAGTATATCTAGAGATTCTCCCTAGAAGCTCATTAGATACCAAGAGTGGACCTTGAATTACAAATATGAGTTTTTCTTAGAGGGCTTCATCATGGGCCTTTCTACTCATCACTAATGCATAATATGGTTCGCTCATATGCCAACTTAATTTACCGTGTGAAAGTATAAATTTTTGCTAATGAGGCTATCAAAGCATGCAGTTTGAGCAATATATGAGGAACAATCATGGACTGGAGGGGGACCCACTTGATTACCAGTTCTGAGATAAATAAGCCAAGATTGGGGAACAAGCAACATTCAAATGATGATATTCTAGCATAATTATGATTACAAAGCTCATTTCTTCTATCATCTAATTTTATTTTAGATTTATGATGAGTAAGGCAATATGAAAAGGCTTTCAACCAATATATAATATGTCATAAGAAACTCTTGGGCAAGATTAAAATTTTCATACAGTCTTCAACTAGACTTCTACTCATTGGGCAAGACTATAATCCCGAAAGTGTAATAATGGTATAAATATAAACCAAATTTTCATCTTTGATCCTGATACACGTGGCAATCACCTCATTCTAATCAGAGTATAATCAATCATAGGGGGATTCAATTCGACCCCTTTCATACAAGTTAATGTCATGCTTTGACAAACAACCTCGAATTGATCAAAAATTCTTGGTGAATTTCGTTCGACTCCTTCCATACAAGTTAATGTCATCAAGTAACACTTTGACAAACAACCTCAAATAGGTCAAAAATCCTTAGCATATTCGATTTGACCTCTTTAATACATGTTAGTGTCATCATGTAACACTTTGACAAATAACCTTAGATGGGTCAAAAATCCTCAACGGATTCGATTCAACCCTTTCCATATAGGTTAATGTTATCAAGTAATACTTTGACAAACAACCTCGGATGAGTCAAAAATTCTCAGCTGATTCAATTCTACCTTTTCCATACAGGTTAATGTCATTAAGTAATACTTTGACAAACAACCTTAGATAAATTAAAAATCCTTAGTGGATTCAATTCGACCCCTTCCATACAGGTTAATGTTATCAAGTTACACTTTGAGAAATAATCTCGGATGGGTCAAAAACTATTTGCGGATTCAATTTGACCCCTTCGATACAGGTTAATATCATCAAATAATACTTTGACAAACAACATCGAATGGGCAAAAATCCTTAGCAGATTTGATTTGACCTCTTCTATACAGGTTAATGTCATTAATTAACACTTTGACAAACAACCTTAGATGGGTCAAAAATCCTTAGCCGATTCAATTCAACCCTTTATATACAGGTTAATGTCATCAAGTGACACTTTGAAAAATAACCTTAGATGGGTCAAAAATCTTTTACGGATTCAATTCGAACCCTTCCATATAGATTAATGTCATCAAGTAACACTTTGATAAATAATCCTGGATGGGTCAAAAATCCTTGGCGGATTTAATTCGACCTCTTTCATATAGGTTAATGTCATCAAATAATAGTTTGACAAACAACCTCGGATTAGTCAAAATCATTGGATTTATTGACACATTCTCTGAGTTAACGTCGGCAGTAACACTTTGATAAACAACCTTGGATGGGTCAAAAATCCTTGGCGGATTTGATTCGACCCCTTCCATACATGTTAATGTTATCAAATAACACTCTGACAAACAATCTCAAATGTGTCAAAAATCATTAGCGGATTTCTTTCGACCTGTTCTATACAGGTTAATATCAACGAGTAACATCATGACAAATAACTTAGGATAGGCAAAAAATTCTTGATGGATTTCTCTCAATCTCATCCATACATGTTAATGTCATTGAGTAATACTCTGATGAATAACCTTGGATATGCTAAGAAATTTTGATGGATTTATTTTGACATGTTACATACAGGTTAACGTCATCAAGTAACATCATAACAAATAACCTTGGATAAGTCAAAAATTAAAGATAAATTTTTTTCAGCATGATTCATATCGAGTAAATTTCATGACAAACAATCTTGGACGGGTTAAAATTATCTGTAGAAAGTTAGACCCTCGTCATATGAACTACAGGCCTTGATCACCTCCAAACCTAGTCGGTTTGACGAGAACAATTGACGACTCTTTTGAGAGAAAACTGGAGTCTCGCTATATAAACTATGGACCTTGATCACCTCCAAACCAAGTCGGTCTGGTGAGGACAGTTAACACCTCTCTCAGAGAAAATCGGAGGCTCATCGTATGAACTACTGCCTTTCATCACCTTCAAACCCGCAAATTTCATTAACATTGAAGAAATTATTATTGCCATGTATTTTTGAATGATAGAGATGATATCATCCAAAAATAGGGGGCAACAATATGTCACAAAAAATTCTACTAGTTGAAGTACGAATCTTGATATTTCTAAGTCGAGACTAGCCCAGATCAAGCACTTAAAATATAATTGAAAACTTTAAGATATCAGTTGGATCCCTAAATAGCTCATAAATGTAAAGTGTTTATAGTCAAAATAACGTCTTGATGAGATGGATCTAACAAGTATAAGATCTCTTAATTCTGACTTCATTTCAATATTCAAATACTTAGAATACATTAGATGATCAAATGAATCATTTTGAGCTGTCCAATAGAGTGGTTTGGATTTTTCCTGTATTTACAGAAATTTCACTTCCATAATTTATAAATAGCCCATCATTCTTCAAATGAGGGCCTCGAAGCTAAATAGAGGAGAGAGCTCTAAGACTCGAAGAATCTCAAAGTATAATCGGCCGGCCGACCGTCGCCGGATCATCGTCAACCACTGTCAGCCGTGATCGTCGGGCACAACCACCGGTCATCGCCGCCGCCAACCACCATTGCCAATCACCGTCGCCGACCACCACCGTCGTCGATCACTGTCATCGACCACCGCCGCCGACCACGACCATCAACCACTGCAAGTCATTGTGGCGATCAAACTGGGTCGGTCAGCGCCGTTATTTGTCATTGTTGGTCGCCAGCTTGCACCGCACCGCCCGCCACCACCGCGATCATCACCTCGGATAGTCCGGATCCGTAGGCCACCATCGGCCACCACTTCTGAATATCGTCGGCCATCACCCGCCGATCATCATGTCATTGATCGCCCGCCAGAGCCATTACGGTCGACCACCGTTGGCCCACCACCGCCAATCGCCATGCCGGGCGGTCAGCCGGATCATCAACACCGGTCGCCACGACCGACCACCTCTGCAGTCCACGCCGGTGTATGCGGTTACCACTAGTTGTCACCGCATGCGCTAAGTCACTAGATTATCGCCGTCGCCACCATTCACCATTCTTTTGCTACCGCCACCTAACCATCTTTCAATAGTTTTCATCAGATCATCAGACTACCAGCTCAAGCAAGGGCTTCGTCGCTAATCCAGTGAAGCTTGTCACAAAACTTATTCTTGTATACTATTCTTCTCTAACTTTGGAGAAAGGATAATAATTATAACAATAGTTGATATAGTGAAATTATTTTAAGTGGGCTAGGCCCCGTGGTTTTTCCCTTTTTGAGTTTTTCACGTAAAAATCCTGAGGTCTCTCAAGCTCTTTTGTTGTGTGTGCAAAACTTTTGTGCAACGCTAAGACATCGAATTCTCCTACTCTACCGACTTGAATCTTCATGCATGCAACAAATGTAATTAACATAAATAAACATTCTTTAGTTAATTAAGTGATCAATTAAGGAAGTGATTTAAAATAATTTAAATTTTAAATAAATTAAAATGAAATCAAAAGGAGGCCCACCAAGACTTTTTATATGGAATTCAATCAAGATTAAATGCATGCTTAATCAAGAGCTTAATTAATTAATCAATCAAGAACAAATAAAGAAGCCAATATGAATTAAATCAAATTAAGGGGCCACCCAAGGGAGTTCCATAAATGAATTAATTTCCAATTAATGTAGGTAGTCATTATAAATCAAGAGAGACTGGAGGGAATAAGAGACAGGAGAAGTGAATTATAAAACTCTTCATTAAGAAGCTATTTGAATAATTTAACACAATTTAAATATAATTAAATTCAATTAAAGTGGTTAGCCAAATAAATTTTCATAAATAAAGAAAAGTGCAATAAATTAATATCATTGAACTAATTAAATTAATTTAAATTTAATTAAATTAATAATCAAATAAAGCAAAAGAATGGCTGGCCAAAACATGCCTTAAACAATTAAATCAATTTAGAAATAAATCATGGTAAAGTTTGATTTGAAATTCAAAAATTTTCAAATTCCAATTTTAGTTAAATTTAAAATTTAAAATTTTATAAAATGAGGAAAATGATATGACATTAAATTAAATAATTCACATTAAAGTTCTCATCTCAAAATTGTTAAAAAAATCAACCATGTATGAAAGAAAATAGAAATTAAAAGATATAAGAGAGAATGATAATTTTAATAATTGAATGAATAATTAAATTCACTTGCTAAAATAAATGGATAAAAATAATCTAAATATGAAAATTAATTAATGAAGTGGAAAATAAAATTAACTCACTTTGAGATGCAATGGACAAAGCTTAAATTGATACGAGTAGTCAAATTATTCACAATGGATAATTTCAAAAAATATTGAGAAATTGACCCAAATAAAATAAAAATATATTAAAATTCAAAATAAATGGGATAAAATATTTTATATTTATGAGCTCTTACTTGTTTTATTATGCAAATCTTAAGAAGATTCTTAATCTATCATAGTTTAGGTTGATTTATCTTTCAAAATTTAACATGTAAGTTGAGTCTGATAAATTTTCTGAAACACTTAAATAAATCATTAACATCATCTAAACATATAATTATTATCATTAAAATTAATTAATTATATAATGAAGCTCATGAAGTCAACACATCCTACTACCACAATGAACTAATCTCATTACTATTCATTGCAGATCCATCATTCTTCATTATTTAGAAGTACAAAATTATAATTTAAATTTTATAAACCCATTTTTCTTATTTGAGAAAAATAATAAACCTTTGTAATCTCTCTCACTATGAATAATTTTATTTAGGCCACGATTTGTGATTTTTTATTTTTTCAGATTTTTCAAATACATTTTTTTGATATTCTTGTAATATTTTCATTTATTTATTTCTGTGCTAAATTTTTTGGGCAAAACTAAAATACAAAACTCTCTCTATGCCATGAATTTTTTTCAAGTGCAATAAAAGGAGAAGGTGATGCCTTCTATGTGGTTTAGATAATGAAAATTTAAAAAGAGTTATTAGCTAGCTTAGTTAAGAAATATTTTAGAAGTTGTTACAAATATCTTAAGTTTGGAACACTCATATATTAAATTTGTGTGGCTGTGCCCTAGACCAATCTTTTTTAAAAGTAGTCAGAAAATAATGAGAAATTAGAGAAAATGATGAGAAATAAATAAGGTAAAGATAAAAAAGTAGGATTTTTTTAAATTTTTGATAATCTTATTTAAAAAATTTTAATTTTTATTATTTTAAGTATAATTTTTAAACATAATAGAATTATGAGAAGACTGATTAAATCAAAGATAATTCTAATTTGATTTAGAAAAAAAATATACATTTTGAATTAAAAAAATAATCTCAAAATAGTTTGATACAAATTATATCTAGATAAAATTATAAGTTAATACTGCAAAAGAAATATAGTATATTTAAAATGTGCTAAAATTATATGGTTGAGAGAAAAAGAAATGTATAAGATTATTTTTTAAGTTTGGTTTGAAGTAAAAAAATTTAGTATAAAACTCAATGGTGGCAGGTGGCCACAACCGATAGCAGTAAACGATGGCTGATAATAATGGATGATAACATAAACAACCAATGAAGATAGCAGCGATTAATGATAATGATGAGTCGTGCTTTACTGGAATGATATTTAAAATTTACTCAAATCAATGAATTCTAAATATAATAAATAATGAAATAGATAGTGAATTCTAAATAGATTGAATATCAAATTTTATAACTTAGAATATTGGCTAGTAAAAGAAAAACATAAAATTAAGTTAGGTGTTGCATAAAAGAGGATGCTTAGACAGATGAGTGGCTTTATTCTTGGAGATAAAATGTGAAATACATATACACGTTATAAGATTGGAGCAGCTCAAGTGATAGATAAGGTCAGAGAGTTGCCTTAAATGGTTTAACAACATAAAGCGATTATTTGATGACTCATTTAGGAGAGTAGATGAATTAAATGCGCCTTAATGAACCCACATAGTGGGATAAAAGCTTATTATTATTATTGAAAGATGTTAAATTTATAAATTATATATCAATCAAATGGACTTTGCTAAATTTTACCACTACATTAATCAACCCCTCCCTCAAAGCACCTTAGGTTTTTTCTTCACGATTCAATGTACAAAGTCATCGGCTAGTTAACCTAATAGTTGGTACTTCGGTCCTAATCTAAAAACTACATATTCAAATAATAATATGTGAATATTATGATTACACATGATAAATTCTCTTTTCAAACAAAAAAAAAAAAAAAAATCCACGTGCCAAACATGTTACACTGCAATAATAATTTTTGCATTGGAGGATATGGTAAAACACGCTGGCAGAAATAATCTCGCTCTCTGCGCCGGGGAACTTTAGATCGTACGGCTCTGATGAGCGCTTCGCTGGAATTAGCGGAGGACAGCTGGATCGTACGGCGTCAGATACGCAGCTCCCGTCGCCGTTCGGCTGTCGATAACTGTTGCCGAGCTGTCTGCTCCTCCACATTTATAATTATTTATTCTTTCTGCTGAACGAACCCTCCCCGGCACTCTACTTCCCAATTTTCGCCTCATCTTTGCTTCCAATTCCTTCTATATCCTGGTCTCTGTGTACTCTCAATGGGGCGATTTTTTGTAGCTTTGATCATGTTTTGGGATTAAAGTTCTCACTAATTAATAAGAAACAAGAGAAGTTAACTGATTTGATTATTAAATATTGGGTTGAGAGATGATTTGGATTTACTGAAATTAATATTATATGTATAGAATTTTTTATTTGTTTTATTAATAAATGTCTGATTTTTTTTGGATAAAATTATCACTCTTATATTTACGTACTACATCTTGAAATATATCGTAAGAAAAAATTGATTGGAATCTTTATTCGAACTAGATTTGAATCGCGTTTTAAATTGGTTTGAACCTTCTTTATGCATGTTAGTTTCGTGATGACTTCCTAATAACCTATTCTCTTTGGGAGCTATTTGGTTGCATGAATTTGGAGTATAAATTAAATCAAATATATAAATTTTAACTTTTTTAGTATTTAATATAGTGTAAAGTAAAATTTTAAGATATTTTTGATGTATTTGAAATACATTGAAAATGTGATTAATGATGTATTTGAAATTCATTTAAGTTAGGTGAATTCTAAATATATCGTAATGTAAAGAGAGAAACATTTGGCTCGCTTCGCCACCGTCCGTCAAATTGCCACACCACAAAATTTGAGACCACCGACCACGGTCACCACCTCCGCCGCCACATACCGCATGCCATTGTTAACCTCCACCATTGGTCACACCCTTCTTCGCTCGGTTGCCTCGACCACCATAATATACTATTATCAATCGCTACCACTGTCACCCTTAACCCCAAAATATACTGTTCATTACATTCATTCTACCAAATAAATAAATAAATCCATATTTTTGTAGAGTTTTCAACAAAACAACCTAAAATAATCCAAATATATTACATTTACTTTATACTATATTTCTTTTACATTGTGCTCCTTTTTCAACCAATCAAACAACCCTAAACACTATTAATTCCACAATGTCTTTCTTAGAAGTCCCTTCTCTTCATATGCATTCATTCCTATGATGCCTTTTAATGACATCACATGTCTAAAATCCCATGACACCTTCTCGATAAGTGTGAACTTTTCTTCTCGTCATACACAATTGGTAATGAACCCTAAACCCTAACGAGCTCCATTGCATATCATGGTCTTGTAATGGATTTTCTTCCAACCGCCAATCTTGCACTCCGAGAACATTCAAATGTTCGTTCAAACTAGCATGTTCAAACAAGAACACAATTAGTTCGGTATTGCTTGCCCCCAACACATTCAAACAAAATTCAAACAATAGCTTGAGTTAAGACTCAAATTCAAATTAGTTTAAATCAATTTCATTCTTGATGAACTTTAATAAGTTGCCCATGAATATAGGATGAGATATTTTTTCCCAAAGAGAATTTAAATTAATTTCCCATAAAAAATAAACTTCAGGATATTTTCCAATACATGCAGTACGAGGCATATAAAATCAAATTTTTTCCTTGTAAGAAAAGTATTGTTTTTTACCCAATTAAATTTTAATATTATATATGAATCTAAATTTATATGTAGGTGACATTGAAACTATCCTAACAAGAATGTATCAAACCAAAAGAAAAAAATAGGAGATATGATAGAGAACTTATAATGAGAAAGGATGAAGATTTCATTAGATCGCTATAAATTATGTCAAGATTATCTTTTTTGTCTATATTTATATAGTAGGGTCAATGTGGTGATTAAAATGAAAGGACATCACACATATCTTAGTGATACTTGTTTAGGTGATCGAACATGATATTAAAAATAATAATAATAATAATAATGATAATAATATACTGCCTCATAAGGCGGAGGTATCACCTTACGATGGATTCAATCACTTAATAAAGACTCCTAAGCTAATTGGTCTATTGTACAAGAGATTTTTCTCCATGTATATGAATGAAGTAATATAGGGTTTATTTTAGGCTGTAAGTTCTTATAATGACAATCCCTCGTAATTAATTACACCTTAAGAGAAGAAATCTCCTAAGAAAACTCTCAATTAAAGTAGTAAGCTATTACTTCTAAGGATTTCAAAGATTTTAATTAAAAAATTTGCGCAGTCAAAGTCAAACTAGAAAGATCAAATAAGGATAGTTCTTTTAAGAATCTAAAGAAGAATAAGTAGGAAGTGTTCTGATACTAGGGAGGCCCAATAAACACTTCAATCTATTACTTGAGCTTTATATATTTGAAGTTAAGATTTATTTTATTTTAAATTAATAATTTATTAGAATGTTAGGACTTATATCTCAACAACATAGGACTATAGAAATACCTAATATATTAGAACTTATATCCGTAATAGAAGAGAAATGGGATGCCTTAGCACCTATAACTAAAAATGATTTAGTATAAGTGTTGATCTCACTTTTGGAGTGAGTTCTCAACCTCTCTTCTTAGACCTAGGAACCTTATAGACACTAAGATTTTCTTAGTCATAAGACACTTATAGAGATTAGATGAACACTTAACCTAAGTCTAGAGACTTAGAAGGGTTAGCCATGGGGTAGGTCATGCCTTAGAGATTTAGGAGACTTGTCCATCCATGGCCTAAACGCAACCTATGTTTACCTTCTCAAATCAAACCTCAAATTCAATCCAAATACCAAATCCAAATCCAAATTCCAAACCAAATGATTGAAACCCATAATCAAATTCAAGCTCAAAACTCTTCCATAAGCCTTATGATTGAACTCCATGGCCTTAGCCTTAGCCAAATTCAAATCAATCCAAATTCAATTGATTTTCTCCATGATCAATTCAATCCCTCAATCATTTATTAAAATCAAGTCCAAACTCAATTCCAAATGATTGGAACCCAAAATCAAATCCAACTATCAAATCCTTCTTAAGCCTTATGATCCACTCTCATAAGCATATCCAAAATCCCCTTTAAACTAAATCAAAATCAATTGATCTCTTCATGAATCAATCATTCCTTCATTTATATTCACAAATATAAATGAAATATAAACCACCATGATCAAAACTAAATCAAACTAAATCCAAATCAAAATCCAACCAAGGCCCTTCTTAAGCCATATGAACCTACCTCAATGAGCTTAACCAAATCTCAACCCAAATCAATCCAAAATCAATTAATTTCTTTATAAATCAATTATTTATTCATTTATATTCACAAATATAAATGAAACCCACATTCTAATTATCAAAACCAAATCAAACTAAATTGATTTCCTTCTAAGCCCTTTGACCTACCTCCATGAGCTTAATCAAATTTGCTTCCAAATCACTCTAAACTCAAGTGATTTTCTCATAAGTTATTTATACCTTCATTTATATTCTCAAATATAACTGGAATATAAATTTAAATAGCCAAAACCAAATCCAAAATCTAATCAAAACCTAATTTATACCTTTAAGTCAATTTCTTGGACTTAACCAACACCCATCCAAATCAAGTCAAAACTAATGGATTTTCTCTTGAATCAATCATTCCTTCAATCATCTATCCAAATATAAATAGAATCTACAATCATCAAGCCAAACCAAAATCAACCCAAGTCAAACCCAACTTAGCCCATTTGACTTGAAATTTCTAAATGAACCAAAACTCATTTGAATCCAAATCAATTGCAATTAAATTTATATATCAATCTCAAATCCATATATAAACTCAACTAAATTAAACTTAACAAAAATCAAGTTGACTAAATCCAATTGGCTCACTTGACCTAAAGTGACCAATTTGACTTAATCAAACCAAAATCTAATTCAATCCAAATCAAAGTGAATTAAGCTAATCCAAACTTTATAACATGATTGTTGATCATCCTAGATTGATCAATTATCATAAATTGGGTCAAACCAAATCAACCTAGCCCTTTGACCAAGTCAACCCTTTAACCTATATGAACCCAAACTAGCCAAATTACAACCTAAGCTAAATCTATTGAAACCCATGATTCATATCAACCCAAAATCAATATTAGAACATAACTTGATCTTCAATTGGGCCAAACCAAACCCAATTGGTCCTCTTGACCCAAGTTGACCCAAATTGACCTAAATGGTCAAAATAGGTCAAATCAAAATTCAATCCAAATTGATTGCAACCAATGGCTCAAGTTAATTCCAAATTGATTGTTGAACTTGACCAAAGCCTCAAGTGAGCCCAATTGATTGACTAGACCCAAATGACCTATTGAATCCAACTTGACCTAAAGGGTCAAACTATTCTAAAACACAATCAAATCTAAATTAAATTCAACCAAAGCTCACAACATATCCTAAATAATTAACCAAACCCAAGCCAAGGCATGACTTTTACTAATTTGGTCAATTGGGTCAAATTGGTCAAGTTGACCCATTTGACCTAAATGAACTCAAATGAACCAAAACTATATCTAAACCAAATTAAACCAAACCAATGGCACCAATACACTCCAAATGGTAATATGAACTTGAACCAACCCTTAGTTTGGCCCAATTTGGCCAATTGGTCAACCTAACCTATTTTGACCCAATTTGACCCAAATGGGTAAAATTGAGCCAAACCTAACCTAATGAACTCCAAATGACATGAAATTTGCCCAACCCACTTTTGAATCATTTCAAATCCTCCCAAATCAAATCCATTGCCAAATGACTAAGATACCATTGGGCTAAGGGCATCACATGAGACAAATCACTTTGGGAAATGATCATTTCTCTTTCTTGGCCACTTGGCACCCATCCATTACTCTACCTAGGCACCTAAGACACTATTCACCAGACCCAAGATGTGGTTGGGTCGACCATGACCCATGGGGAGGTGAAATCACCTCCCCATTTCCATTGGAGCATGTGGCAATCAAGGACTCCCACTTCCCTTGCCTTGGCAGCATTCCCATAGCTTCCTCCACTCAAGTGAAGCCAGCTAAGGTGATTCCCTGCCCAAATTGAGCTCCCCATCAAAATGGCCAAACAACCATTATCATCTGATCAAATAAATGAGGGGGTATACCCCCCCTCCCCCTCATTCTCACTCAAACTTAGGCACTTGCACTCGATTCAACCCTAGCAGCCAGAGACCCACATCTTAGAGAGATTTCTAAGCTTTCCAAGTGCTCCTATTTCTCCATTTCCCAATTTTACAAAAAACTGAAACAGAGCACGCCACCTCCGATTCCCATTAGCTCAAACCTCCACCAAAGTGCAATTATCATTGCACACGCCTTCCTTGGAGCTAGACGAGCAAGAACAAATCGCTTCCCATCACCTTCGACCTCCGGAAGTGAGAGTTCGATCAAAGCCGACCACCTATGTCCCATGCATTGGTCTTCCAAGAAAACCACTCCAAATCAAATCTCGACTCAACAAGGTCTCATCTCTACTAGACAAAGCTTCCTCAATCGATTTGAAATGCCAGTCTTAGCTCCAATGAGGTATGCCATTAAAATTGACCTTTAGCTTAAAATGGTTTGATCCTTTGTGAAGAAAAGTTGCATATCATGAGATTTCCACCGTTGGATATCTTCGTTTTGCTTTCCGGATGGTGTGGGATCGATTTGATCTTCATTCAAGCTTCGGGTGAGCTCAGATCGAGTGACAAATGATGGATGGTCTCTGTCTCTCGCCGCTCAAGAAGAGACAGATCATAGACTATTCATTCCGCATGAACGGAACGGACGGTCCTGATCGAATCATGCTAGATTAATCTAATTGATCCTATTAAATCACGGCTTTGATTATGTTTGTCTGATCTTAGATCGGACGGTGCACAAGAAAGTGCGTTTCGCCGCTGGATGAGTCAGCCTGCGGATGTAACAACTTAAAGAACCAATCACGAGGCGCCACATGGAAAGCATGATGCATCAGTGTGCCACATGGCACTGACAAGATTAAGGTTAGTTAAGGCTAATTAAATGTATTTTAATCATTGAAACTTCATAAATTCACCACAAACTGTAGAAAAATAAAAAAAAATAAATACTCATTTTAAAGGTATTTCAGAGAAGATTAATTTAAAATTAATCTTAATTAATTTTGAATAGTAATTAAGGATTAATTTGAGTTTAAATAAAATTTAATTAGCTTAATTACTCTAATTATTCAAGTAATTAATTCTAAATAGTAAGAAAATCATTAATTAACCTTGCCAATCATTGTGGAACAATGGGGAATGAAATTGGAACCTCTTTTCCAATCTTTTCCTTAAGTTCATTTCACTTGAATGAAAATTAATTAATAGTTTAATTCATTGGTTAAATGGCTTAATTAATCAAGTTGAAATCATAATCATTCTAGATCTCATCTAATTACATTTCTTGGGTAGACTCTTAGGTGTTTAAGAACCTAAGAATATCTTAAGAAATTATGATTAGTTCACATGTGTGGGAAAATCATAAGTGTACATAATTGAGTTCCTTAAACTTAATTAACTTATGAGCTAATTGCATTAGGCCCCTTTCATTTCTTAGGGGCATTGCTAATTTAATTTCTAAATATATTTGTATATCATGTTGGCTCATAATTATTCAGTTAATTACCTTAAGGTGTCATAGGTAAGGGTTAATTAATTGATTTAATCCATATAATAACTTAATTAACCCATAAAATTAACTTAATTACTTTTCATTAAACTAAATTAATTAACAAACATGATAATGGGTTAAGATCAACAAACTTTCTCTCATTTCTTTAAATCAAATCGAAATATAAACTTAAAATGATGATTAAAAAGTCTTGGCTTTCTTTAAATGTGTCCATTTGATATGATTGTCCTTAGTAATTAGTTTGATTGAATGAAACAAGTGTTTTATGTCTTATTATTCCTTTCCAATCATATTAAATGATGTGTGTCATGTGATTTCATGCATTCATGTTCTCAAAATATTTAAATTTAAATGAATTTTCCTTATGTTAAGCTTGCATGTGTTGAATTAAATTCATAATATGTGTGACTATTATCACTATTAAATTAAAATTATTTTCAAAAGTTTATAAGTCAACTATAATGTTTGGAGTGATAATAGTTATAAATGTATAAGTTTGCATGTGTCTATGGCTTAGAACATGTGATATGGAGTTCTCTTTTTTAGTCTATATGGATTTACATAAATTTTGAATGTTAACAAGTATATAGCCCATTTGAAAAGGACACAATATTTGTTTGAATTCATTCTTATGTATTTCTATGTTAGAATTTAGATAGAATTTTAGCTCACATGTATAAGTTATTCAATTGAAAGAAATACAACTTTTGCATAATTTTTCATTCTTATAGTCATTTGTATATTCATGTGTATTCAAGAATAGTGGGTATATCTAGTCTGAATATTCTGGGGATGCGAGACTTTAAGTAGCCCCAAGGAGGTCTTTACCTCACTCCCCTGGTTTAACAATAGTGAAGTATCCACTTAAAACTTTTATACATATATGTGTATTTAGCTAATGAATGAAAATCTCCTTTTCAACTTTAGCTTACATGTATAAATAATTCAATTAAAAGAAATACAACTTTTACATAATTTTCCATTCTTGTGGTCATTTATACTTTCATGTGTATTCAAGAATAGTGGGTATATCTAGTATGGACATTCCAGGGACGCGAGGCTTTAAGTAGCCACAAGGAGGTTTTTACCTCGCTCCCCTGGTTAACAATGGCGAAGTACTTGCTTAAAACTTTTATATAGTTGAATGTGTATTTAGCTAATGAGTGAAATCCCATTTTCTACAAAAATACACATATGCATCTTTCATTTATAGTGTGCTAAAAGAAATATATTGCATGTGTAAGTTTACTTAGGATTTAATATCATATGCATGTTACATGTGATGGAAAGGAATGATTGAAAATATGTCATGTGATAGTAATTCAATCAAATTAATGTTAAGATGTTTGTCATATTAAATGGAATCATTTAAAGTGAACCTAAACTTAGGATTAATTAAAATGGGTAATAAGCCATTCACTAAAGGGAAATAAATTAAATTAACATGTTTTAGGAAGTGGCTTAAGGTAGGGATGAAAGAGAGCAACCTATTTTCTTCTCTTTACAACACTTAGTTGCTCAATGTAAGTCATATGAAATAAAAGAAAACATAAATTAAAATCCTCAAATTAACTAAATAACTTAAAGTGAAACTAACCCTTTATGTTAAATTAAATCCTTCTACACTTAAAGAACTATAACTTTAATGCTTAGCAAGACATACCACACAAGTTTTAACACACACATTAGAATTAAGCCACTACTTCTAGCTTTATGTTAGGTGGTGCTTGGTTTGATATATATTTTATTTTGTGATGTAATGTTTTAGATTGGATGTTAGTGTGCATTATCTGGATGATGATTAGCCTAATCATATTTTCTATAGTGGATTATGCTTAAGGGGTGTTTAAAAATAAATATAAATGCTCTCTTTTGCAGGTTGCTTAAACCCCTTAACATAATCCAAGCTAAGATAAGTGGGCTTAGTTACCCATGTGCAGGGTGCTAAGCCCAAATTATGATATAACTACTTAGGTTGTATGTATGTTTAGCTAACCTCTATTTTGCAGGTGTAGCTAGATTTATTTTTCTATTTTTAATGTAATTTTATAATTAGAATTAAGATTAGTGCTATGGGGGATTAGGGTGAGCAATGGCCAGAAGGCATTGTCCTAGGGTGCCCTGTGATGCATTTGAAGTAGAGCAAATCAAATCAAATGGAGATATGAAGAAATAATGGAGAAATGAAATATATGAAGACCCCCATAGCATTCATTCATTGTAATTATAATTATTCTTTAATTTTGTGGGTTGTATAAGGGTAGAGCTTGGCTTCCCATCTTTTCTTTTTCAGGTTGTATGGCTGTTGACCTCACTTTTAGAGTGAGCTTTCAACTTCTTCACCTTAAATATAGGACTCCTCTTAGACATTAAGAGTTCCTTAGTCTTAAGACACTTCTAGTGATTAGGTGAACACTTTACCTAACCCTAGAGACTTAGAAGAGTTAGCCATAGGAAGAGGTTATGCCTTAGGGGTGTTAGGAAAACTTTCCTACCCTATAGCTTGAACCAAATCCTTACTTCCTCCTTTCAAGTCAACCTCAAATTCAAATCAACCTCAAATTCAAATTAATTTCCAATTCAAATCAACCTCACTTTCAAATCAACCTCAAATTCAAATCAACCTCAAATTCAAATCAACTTCAAATCCAAATCAACTTCAAATTCAAATCAAATTCAAATTAACCTCAAATTCAAACAACTTCAAATCCAAATCAACTTCAAATTTAAATCAACTTCAAATTCAAATCAATTTCAAACTCAAATCAACTTTAATTCCAAATCAAACCTTATATCAATTCCAATAGATTTTCTTAAATCATAAATCAATTCCAAATGATTGAAATCCATGATCAATTCTAAATTCAAAATCTTTCCTAAGCCTTTGATTTCATCTTATGGACTTAGCTCAAATCAAATCCAAATCATTCCATATTCAAAAGATTTTCTCATAACCCATTTATATTCTCATTTATATTCACAAATATAAATTCAAATACCTAAAACCAAATTCAAAACTCAAATCCAATATAATCTAAATCCAGCCTAAACTCTTTCAAGTCAAATTCTTGAACTTAACCAAATCAAACTCAAATCAATCCAAACCTTTGGATTTTCTCTTCAAATAATCAATCCTTTAATCATAAAACCAATTACAAATCATAAAGTTCAATCATCAAATCAAATCAAACTAAATCAAACCCATGTTTATCCTTTGAACTTGAAATTATCAAATGAATCAAACCCATATGACTCCAAATCACTTGCAATTGGATTTATATTTCAATCATAAGTCCATATGTGAGTTCAACCAAACTTGAATCAAGCCTTGATCAAGCCAATTGACCCATTTAGGCTTACTTAACCCAAAGTGACCTAAAACACCTTTTCGAGCCAAATTCTAATCCTACCCAAATTGGATTGAACTAAGCCCATCTAAACCTCACATTGTGAGGAACAATCATCTTAGGATGATCAATCACTCAAATTGGGTCAAACCAAGTCAAACATAGCCTTTGATCAAGTGAACACTTAACCCAAATGAAACCTAAACTAGCCAAAATCCACCATAGGCCAAATTGATTGAAACCATTGATCTAAACTAATTCTAAATCAATGATTGAACATGATGAAGCCATCAATTTAAACCCAAATTAATTGGCACTTGACCCAAGTTGACCTAAAAAGTCAAAATGGGTCAAGTCTTGATATAAGCCAAATTGATTGCAACCAATGGGTCAAATTCATTCTAAATC
Source organism: Cymbidium sinense (assembly GCA_021442155.1). Classification (NCBI taxonomy): domain Eukaryota; kingdom Viridiplantae; phylum Streptophyta; class Magnoliopsida; order Asparagales; family Orchidaceae; genus Cymbidium; species Cymbidium sinense. The sequence goes on from CM038217.1 coordinate 10,283,045, forward strand.
AGTTGTTGAACTTGACCAAAGCCTCAATTGACCAACAAGACCCAACCTAGCCCAATTGACCATGAACCCAACTTGACCTAAAAGGTCAAATCAACTTGAAACTTAACCAAACCAAAATTGATTGAAACCAAAGCTTGCAAAATATTTCAAATGATCAACCAAGCCTAAACCAATCCATGACCTAACCCAATTGGGTCAAATTGGTCAACTTGACCCATTTGACCTAACTGAACTCAAATGAACCAAAACCAAATATAAATCAAATTGAACCAAAACAATGATACCCATAGGCTCCAAATGATCATTTGAACTTGACTTAATCATGGTTTGACCCAATTTGACCAATTGATCAACTTGACCCAAGTTGACCCATTTTGACCTAAATGAGTCAACTTGAGCCAAATCATATCAAATCAACCCCAAATTCTTTGAAATTTGGCCCAACCTATTTTTGAAACATCTAAAATTTGCCTAAATTTAAATCAAGACTAAATGACCATTTTACCCTTGGGTCAAAGGGTAACCTATGGCCAAATTCACTTGGAATTTGGCCAATTCCTTTTCATTGTCACTTGACATCATTCTAGTGGATCACATGGACACTAAGGAGGGTGGTGAACATGACCCAATGGGCTTGGGTCAGCCATGACCCAACCCAATGCCAAACTGACCCATTCAATCAAATTTCTCCACTTAGATCACCTTTTACATTCACCTAGCACATGTGCACCTTCTCCATTCCACTCCTCTTCCAAAATCGAAACACATGGGATCACTAACAGCCTAAATAACCCATTCAATAAAAGAAATTGATCAAAAATGAAAGAATAAGCTTCGACCATCCGATCCAAGTAGGGGGAGATATACTCCCCCTCATTTTCACTCAAACCATAACTCTTGCATTCGATTGAGCTCAAAGAATCAAAGACAAGCTTCTCCAAGCATTCTCAAGCTCATTCCAATTTCCATCTCTCAGTTTTTCTTAAGCAAAAAATAGGAGAGGTGGGAGGAAATTCCAACTTGCTCAATCCTTAATGAAATCCCAATTCACTTAGCAAGCACCATTAAGGAGGCAAGTCAAGCTCACCCAAAGCATTTCCCAAGCATCCAAGCCACGGGAAGGGGGACCTAGACCAAAATTGCAAGCCATTGGAGGGAGCCTTGGTTAATTGGAAGATCCACTTCATCTCAAAGCTTGAAACATTCAACAGAGCTTCATCTCCACTAGACAAAGCTACCTCCTCTGTTGGAAGCACCTGTGATAGCCTCTGGCGAGGTATGACTCAAAACCGAGCTTAAGTTGAAAATTGCTTGGTCTTTTCTGAAAGGAATTGTATTCTCATTGAAATTCAGCCGTTGGATCTTCTTCTCTATGCTTATTGATAATGTGGGTTGAATCTCTTCTTAATCTGAGCTCAAGTGAACTCGGATCAAGCCATGGAGGATGGACGGTCTCCGTCTCTCACAAGAAAAGGCAGGGATGAATCATGGGCCATCCATCCCTCATGTTTTGGATGGACGGCTCTGATTAAACACATTAGATCCATTGATTTAATCCTTTATAATCACGAGTTTATCTCACCGATCCTTGATCGAATGACCTGGAAAAGATAGCCACCGGCCGATGCATAACCGATGTGATAATTTAAATAACCAATCCTACCGTGCCATGTAAAAGTGCACGCCGACCCATGTGATGAGATTAGTTAATTAATTAGGTTTATTTAATTACTCACTAATCATAAAAATTTTATAAATCATAACTAAATGTAGAAAAATAAAAAAAATGCAAACTCAACTTCATTTTAAAGATAATTTAGAGGGGAATCCAATAAATTTATTTCTAATTGATTTTAAACAGTGAATTTTCCTTAATTAGGGTTTAATTAAAAATTTAATTACCCTAATTACTCCCTTATTACTTAATTAATTAATTCAAAATTTCTCAGATATATTTAGTGGGATGACTTTTGCCTCTCCAAATTTTATTAGAATTTATTAATGAGTTAATTAGAAAAATCAATTAATGAATCCTTAATCCCCTCTTAATATAATTAAGAGTAATTAAGCATGTGAACAGTAGTTTAATCACTTAATTAAGGTAATTGAACATTATTTAAGTGAAGATGTGGTTTATGGAATGGGTTTGGGATATTTTCCCTAAGCTATTCTCTAAATTCCCATTATTCCTTAATCAAAACATAATTAAGGATTAATCCACTAATGACCTACTTAATTAGCATAATCAAACTTTCAAAATCAATTTGAACTTAATAAATCTCTTGCTAGGTAGATCCTTAGGTGTTCAAAAGCCTAAGGTAAATTTAAGGAAATCATTAGACCCATTTCTTTCCTAGGTGCACTGCTGATTTAAATTCCATGTGATTACATATCTTATATTGGCTCATAATTGTTAGGTTAGTTATGTTAAAGTGGTGTAGGTAAGGGGTAATTAATGGACTTAATTCATACTTTAACCTAAACAAAATATAAAATTAATCTAATTATTCTAAAAATTAAACTAAATCAATTCACACATGGGGGAAATGGGTTAGGACGTACAAACTCTTTTCATATTTCCTAAATCAAATCAAACTCAAAACAAAAAATAAAAAAATTCCTTTAAAGAAATTTTGATTCACTTTAAATGATCTTATTTCATAAGATTATCTTTAGGAATAAACTAGGGCGAATGAAGTTACATGCTTACATCACTTTATTTCTTTCTAAGCATGCTAAATATTGTGTGCCATATGAAAATATTGCATTCATATCTTTTGAAAAATAAAAATAAATAAATTGCTTCCTTTATGTCAAATTGCATGATTTGGCTAAAGTAAGAATAAGTATTATTATCACTATTAAATCAAAATTATTTTCAAAACCTATAAATCAAAGATCATAAATGAAGGTATGCTACTTATAAATGCTTATAAGCTTGCATGTGATTATAGCATAAAAGGTGTTATATGATTCTCTCCTCTTTTCTTAACATGGGTTTGTATAGATTTACAAAGTGTATAGTTCATTTGAAAAGAACATAACACTTCCTTAAATCTATCTCTATCCAATTCAATGTTATGACTTAAGAAGAATCTTCACATTTGCACATGTAAATTGCATAACCAAATCAAACAAAAAACAAAAATCTTTTGCATGATTCTTCATCCATTTATTTTCATTTTATACATGCACATGTATTTAAGAAAAGTGGTATATTAGTTTGGACATCCTGGGGTTGCGATACTTTAAGTAGCCCTAAGAAGGTCTTGTACCTTATACCACTAGTGTAAAAAATAATGGCGTCATACTCACTTATGTCTTTTATACATGTAAATGTGCATTTGATTAATGGATAAAAAAATCCCCCATCTTTTCTACTTAACAAAATCATGCATCATGAAATATCCAAATTTTCTTAAGCAACATCTCTTAGCATTCATCATTAAGATGTGCTAAATATTTGCATTGCATGTATAGATATGCTTAGGATTTATTTATATGCATGGTATTCATGTTGGAAAGAAATAAATGGTTGTGTGTTTTGTGATAGTAATTCACCTTAATTAATCTTAAAATGCCTTTCTTATTGAATAAGTTTATTTAGAGAAAATCTAAACTTAAGATTAATTAAAATACATAATAAAATATTCATTAAAGAAAAATTACTAATAAATCTACATTAGAAATTACTTAAGGTAGGGATGAAAGAGAGGTTCTCTTCTCTTTTCTTCTCTTTACAACACTTAGTAATTAAGTGTAGGTTCATTCAAACTAAACCAAATCATCACATAAAATTAACAAATCAACTAAATTACTTAAATGAAACCACCCTCTAAGTTGAACTCTTCACACTTAGAAAACTCCAACCTTAAAGCCTAGCTAATACATGCCACACAAGCCTTAAATGGCACACACATTAGGCTAAGTCACCATTTCTAGCTCTAGGGCGATGCATGGTTTGATGTCTGATTTTATTTTATGATGTAATATTTTAAACTGTATGTTAGGGTGCCTGTGTGTAGACTGGATGATAGGATGATCTTAGTCTAATCATTATCTTCTATAGGGGATTGTGCTTAAGGAGTGTTGTAATAAAAATATAAATACTTTTTGTGTAGCTTATACCTAAGCATAATCCAAATTAGACAGTGGACTTGGTTACCATGTAGGGGTACCAAGTCCAATTTATTCCTATAACTGGGTGGTATGTTTAGTTAATCTCTATTTTACAGGTTTAGTTAGATTTACTTTTTTCATTTTCATGTAATTTTGCAATTAGGATTTGGAATGAATGTTATGGGGGATCATGATAAACATTGGTCATAATACTATGTCTTATGTACCATGAGAAGCCTTGGAGAAAACCACATCCCAACCAACCAAATCAAAGAAGAAAGAAAGAAAGAAAATAAAGAAATAAAGAAATGAAGAAAAAAAGAAATGAAGAATGAAGAAAGAAGAATGAAGACCCCCATAACATGAATTATTTATAAATTATAATTATTCATTTATAATCTAGGTTGTATAAGGGTATAGCTCGGCTACCCACATTTCTTTTTGAGTTGTGCAGTGGTACCCGACCACATCAGCCTCTTATTCTTTTGCGCTAACTTTATAAAATTGTTTGATGTTTGCTTAACTTATGCTTTAGATGGCATATCTTTTATAGTTTCTTCATTGATTGATGAATGACCTGGATACGATTAGGCTCCTAGGAAAAAATAACTTTTCTATCTAATTAATCACCTCAAAATAGAAATTAACAACTCATAATCTCACCTAAAGCTTAAGTTATAAATCAAGATAATAAATGATTTAACAACCCCTTAGTTGGATGTTGTATGTCTCACATCATGCATAAAAAGCATCTTACTTAACTCTTGCTAATGGAGGACTTCCACCTTCGCTAGGAAACTTGGCTTGACCTTTGAGAGCCATGGTGAAAACACACCTCATTCTTGTTGATTTTAGCCCATAACCAATTTCTCATGCATTAGACATATGAATCCCATAACCTTATCAAATGAATTGTCCAAAAATGAAAATAAAAACTTAACAAAATTTACATTAGTTTTAAGTCATTATTCACGCCCTACATGATATAGTCTCTTAGGGAGTGTGTTTAAGGACTTAGTCACTTTCTAAATAGACAACAACCTAGCTATCTTACAAAAGCATATGACTTTTCTACATATATTTAAAATCGTAGGAGGAGTTATTGGCAACCACCCCCACGCGGTTGTAAGTCCAATAGTCGGTGGTTTATCCTCTCTTATGGAGGTAAACCATATACCCATTTTTTCCTTAGATTTAGGTTATGCCTTGGCTCTCACCAAAGCTCCCTAAATTTAAGTTTAGAGGTTGTTGTTTCCCTTCGCGGGCTATAAGCATAAACCCTAACCTCTTAGGCATTTCCATAAACAACTCAAATAATTAACTCTCTTCAAATTTCAAAAATATAAACCCAACCATAGGATAGTTTGGGATGCTCGCTAGGTTTCTTAACATCGCGAGCATCCCCTACTTATCTCCCTTTGGTTCTGATAATAACTCCCTCTTTTTTATCAATCTCACTTGATCTTATAAAATTAAACCAATTTATTGATAGTCTATCTTTGAAATCTTTGGAGATAATGATCATTTACTTTAATCGAGAATATTCTTAAGGAATCTCATTCCTTAAGATGTAATTAACTATGGGGGCTTGCCTCCATAGAGAACTTAACAAACCCAATTTAAAATAAGCCATACTTTACTTTTCCATGTAAAGTAGGGGAAGATCTCTTGTACATCCAAAGACCCATAGTCCTTAGGAGTCCTTATTAGGTGATTAGGTCCATTGTAGGATGATGACTTCTATCTCTCGAGATAGTACATCATTTCTCAATATCATACCCGATCACTCTAATGAGAATATCAATGGATCTACGTGGTGTCCAACAAAGCATATTATTTTGGTCTTCATTTATTTTTTTCAAAAGATAGATGAAGATGAAAATATTTCACCACAATGGTGGTACCCGACCAAACTGACATTTTATTCTTTTGCGTAGTTATAAAAAAATTGTTTGATATTTTATTTAACTTGTGCAATAGAAAATGCATACTTTTCATAGTTTCTTTATGATTGATGTTTGAATGTGTGGCCTTGATACAATTAGGCTCTTAGGGTAAAATAAATTTTTTACCCAATTAATCACTCGCAATTAAATTTTTTTATAACTCATAACCTCACCATAAAGCTTAGGCTATAAATAAGATAATTAAAAGATTTCGTAACCCCTTAGTTGAATGGTTGAATGTTTAAAATCATGCATTGCATTGTCTCTCTCTTGTTAAGAGAGAGTTTCCATCCTTGCATGATAAGGGAAGACTTGACCTTTGAGGGTCTCCTCTATGATGAAAAACACCTCTTTCTCTCTGATTTGGCCCATAATCTCATTTTAACATGCATTTAGGCATAAGAAATCTTATGACCTTTGTCAAAATGAAGAGTAAAAAAACTAAATAAAAATTAAAAATATTTGCATTAGACTAAGTCATTACTTATACTACTTTTGTTCTAGTCTCTTTAAGGAGTGAGTTTAAAGACTTTAGTATCTTTCTAAATAATAAAAACCTAACTATCTTGCAAAATCATATGACTTGCCTACATCATTTTAAAGCATAAGATTATGGTTTCCACTCGAGATTATAAGTCCGAGTCGTGGTTTACTCTCTTGTGGAGGTAAGCTATATACCCATTTTTGCTTAGATTTAGGTCACACTTTAGCTTATGCCAAAGCTCCTTAGATTTAGGATCCGAGATAGCTATTTCCTTCAGGCTACAAGCATAAATTCTCACCTCTTAGGCTTTTCCACAACCTTGTGTTGATGGATTATAAACCCTATCAATCTAATAAAATTTCAATTATAACAAAAGCAATTCCTCTCACTTTCAAATATATAAAGCTCAACCATATCATAGATTTGTTTAAACTAGGTTCGTTAAGTTCCCTATAGAGGCAATCCTCTATAGTTAATTACATCTTAAGGAAAGTGAATCCCTTAAGAATACTCTCAATTAAAGTAGATGATTGTTGTCTCCAAAGAATTCAGAGATAAGACTATTAATAAATTGGTTATATTTTGGAAAATCCAATGGGATGGATCGAAAAGGAGAGAGTTATTATCGCTGTCAAATGATAAGTAAGGAGTGCTCGTGATATTAGAAAACCTAGTGAGCACTCCAATTTATGCTATGGTTGGGCTTTATATATTTGAAATTGAGAAGATTTATTTATTTGTGTTAAAATTTAATTAGAAATTTAAGACTTATAATTTTACAATACAAGATTGTGAAAATACCTAAGAGATGAGGATTTATGCTTGTAGCCCACAAAAGAAAATAACAACATCAGATCCTAAATCTAGGGAGCTTTGGCGAGGGCCAAAGCATGACCTAAATCTAAGGCAAAAGTTGGTATATGGTTTATCTCAACAAGAGAGAGTAAATCATCTGACTGCTAAACTTATTACTGCCTAAAGTGGCAGCCAGCTAACTCCTCCTACCCTTTAAATCCTTGTAGGTAAGTCATATGCTTTTGCAAGATGGTTAGGTTGTTATTATTTAGAAAAAAAGGAAACTGAGTCCTTAAACCCACTCCCTAAGAGACTAGAGCATGAGGGGTATGAAAAATGACTTAAACCTAATGTAATTTTTTTATCAAATTTTCATTTAATTTGGGACTCTTTATTTTGACACAGGCTATAGGATTTTGTATGCTTGATTATGGGCCAAATCAAAAGGGAAAGAGGTGTTCTTCCATCATAGGCTCTTAAAAGTTAAGCCCATTCTATCTGGAAATATGGAATCCCTCTCTTAACAAGAGTGAAATAAGATGGTTATGCATGATATTAAACATATAACATCCAGCTAACTAAATATTTTATTATCTTGATTTAATACCTACACTTTTGTGTGAGATTATGAGTTATTTTAAAAGTTTAGTTATGAGTTGTTATTGGGATAGAAAATTTATTTTATCCTAGGAGCCTAATCGCATCCAGGTCATACAACAATAACCAATCATAAATAAACTATAAAATGACATGCTTTTTCTATTGCATAAGCTAAACAAATCATCAAATGATTTTATAAAGCTATCAAAAAAGAATAAAAGGTCGATGTGGTCGGGTGCCGCCGTACAACCCGAAAAAAAATATGGGTAGCTGAGCTCTACCCTTATACAACTAGGATTACAAGAAAATAATTACAATTAAGAATAATGAATGTTATGGTGGTCTTCATTCTTCATTCTTCCTTCATCATCTATTTCTTCATTTGATTTGCTTCATTTCTTTCTTCCTTTTGGCTTGATTTAGATATGCTTACTCCAAAGGCATCACATGGTACATAAGACTTAGTCTTATAACCTATGCTCATCCTAATCCCCCATAACATTCATCCTAATCTTAATGAAAAATTATATTAAAAGAAGAAAAGTAAATCTAGCTACACCTGCAAAATAAATGTTAGTTAAGCACACCATATGACCCAAGCAATTATATGAAAAATTTATACTTATCACCCCTTACATGGGTAACCAAGCCCACCTATCCTAACTTGGGTTATGCTTAGGGGTTAAGCAACCTGCACAGCAAAAGCATTTATATTTTTATTATGATGACCCCTTAAGCACAACCCCCTTGCAGAAAATATGATTAGGCTAATGTCTTCTTAACATCCAGACTACGTACATACAACCTTCCAGTCTATAATAATACATCACAAAATAATCATACATCAAACCATACACCGCCTTAACATAAAGCTAGAAATGGCGACTTAGTCTAATGTGTGTGAATTAAAGCTTGTGTGGTATATCCTAACTAGGCATTAGAGTTGTAATTTGCTATATGTGAGGGATTTAATTTATAAAGGGTTGATTTCTCTCTAAGTAATTTAACTGATTTGGAGATTTTTATTTAATGTCTCCTTTTGTTTCATACGGTCTACACTTAACCACTAAGTGTTATAAAGAGAAGAAAGAGAGGGAATCTCTCTTTCATCCCTATCTTAAGTCACTTCTAAAGCAAGTTAATTAATCAATTTCCTTTAGTGAATGGCTTATTATATGTTTTAATTAACCTAAGTTTAGGTTCACTCTAAATGACCTTATTCAATAAGAAAGACATCTTAAGATTAATTAGAATGGATTAATATCACATAACACATATTCATTCATTTCTTTCCATCATGTATATCATGCATATGAATAAATCCTAAGCATATCTATACATGCAATTTAGATTTCTAGCATACTTGAATGATAAATGCAAGGAAGTGTATTTAGAATTTAAATATTTTATTTGATTGAATTATGAATGCATGTCTTTTAAATTAGAAAAGAGGATTTTTTATCCATTAGCTAGATACACATTCACATGTATAAAAGTTTTAAGTGAGTACGTCACCATTATTTTTTGCACTGTATAAGGTACAAGACCTAGACTACATAAAGCGTCACAACCCCGAGGTGTCCAGACTAATATACCACTTTTCTTAGATATATATATATATATAGATGTTTAAGCAACTATAAGGATAGGAAAACCCATGTAAAAGTTGTGTTTGAATTACTTTATTTATGATTCTTATTCATTGGTCACATTATACACACATATGTTTAAGAGCATTAAGTGAGTACATCCTCATTATTTTCTCTTCTGGTAAGGTACACCTAATCTACTTAAAGCTACTTAAAGCTCGAAGCCTAGGGTGTCCGTAACTAATATAGTACTTTTCTTAGATACATATGAATGTACAAAAATAACCACAAGAATAAGAAGTCATATTTGATTTGATTTTATGATTTACATATGTGGTATGAAATTCTTTCTAAGTCTTAACATGGAGATGCATAGGAATAAATTTAGACAAATGTTGTATTCTTTTCAAATGAACTATACATTTGTAAATCCTATATGAATCCATGCAAGATAAAGAAAGAGAATTTCATGTTGCATATCTTATACTATCAACATATGCAAACTTATAGCTATTTGTCATTAACTTCACTTCATTTATAATAATTGATTTATAGGCTTTTAAAAATAACTTTTGATTTAATAGTGATAATAGCCACGCCTATTTAATTTAAACCAACACATGCAATTAGACATAAAAGAGACCATTTTATTTAGTTAATTTTAAAAGAAATGAATGCATGATTACATATGGCAAGCAACATTTAACATAATTGGAAAAAATAAAGGAACTTATGCACATAATCTCATTCATTCCAATTAATTTATAAGAATAATCATACTAAATAAAGCCATTTAAAACAAACCAAAGTTCTTTAATGTTATTTGAGTTAAGGAAAGTGAAAGATGTTTGCTGGTCCTAATCTCGTTCCCCATGTGTGAGTTAATTTTGGTTCAAGGAAGAAGTAATTAGTTTAATTTTATGGTTTAATTAGGTTATGGTATGAATTAAGTGAATAAATTAACCCTTACCTACATCACCTTAAGTTAATTAACTAATTAATAATGAGCCAATATAATATGCAACCACATGGATAGTAAATTTGCAATGCTCCTAATAAATGAAAGGGGCCTAAAGCAATTGGCTCATGATTAATAGTTAATTAAGCTTAAGGGATCTCACTTAACTACTTTTATGGCTTTCTCACACATGTGAGCAAACCATAATTTCATTATCTCTCTCTTTGGGTTATTGAATACCCAAAGAGCTACCCAAGATTAAATTAGAGAAAAAGATTCAATTGAATTAATTAAGTTCACTAATTAACTAATTAAACCTTAATTAACCTTAACCAACCAAAATGAGATGGGCTTAGAGAAAGAGACAAAGAAGAGAGCCTAAGTCTCAATCCCTAAATCATCTCAATTAGTTAATTACGGTTCAGGTATGATTTGGATTTTGATTAATCTTGTTGATTAATTAATTAAGTTGTGTTAATTAATTAATTATTTAAGAGGGATTAGAGAAGATTTAAAGAAAAGATTAGAAGAGGGAGTCCCAATTCATTTCCTTTGACTTCATCATCATTAACAGAGATTAATAAGCTTAATTGATTGATTAATTTACTGTTAATTTGCTTAATTATCACTAACTACATTAAGAAAGTGATTAAGGCTTAATACATTAGCTTTCCTAATTAAGCAATCAATAAAATTACAGAAAAATAGGGGAGGCACAGATCATCCCCCTAAACATGCATAGAAAGTTTGAGATTAATTGAATAGTTAATTAGGGAGTAATTAGACTAATTAATTTTCTAATTAAACCTTAATTAAGCCAAATCCACTCTTCAAAATTAATTAATACTAATTTTTCTAGATTCTACTCTGAAATATTTTTAAAATGAGCCTAAGTTTGGATTTTTAAAGATTTTTTTATAATTAGTTATGAATTTAGAAAGTTTTAGTATTAAAACCATAATTAGCTACTAGAGCCTTAATCCACGCAATGGGCGACGCATGGTTTTTCACGTATGCATGGGAATCACTATTTAAGTTGTCACATTCAAATGCTGACTTGGATGGCGCAGGATAACCGGTGGACCGCTTGACCGGGCCCATGATTGAACCCGTGGTTTTGAGGGATTAAAGGGCTCTAAGGATTTGATCGTGACCGCCCATCTCAATCAGATGAATGGTCGATGATATCTCCTAAGCATTGAGCAAACCGCTCATTGATCACACTCGACCGAGCTCACCTAAGCTTGGATGGAGATGAAAATGATCCCACACCTTCGGGGAAGCACAACAAGAATATCTAATGAAGGAAATCACATGACATTGAAATTTCTTTCACAAAAGACCATGTTATTTTCATTCAAGGATCGGTTTCAATGGCATACCTCACCAGATCTTATGACTGGAGGTTCCAATGATTGAGGAAGCTTCATTTGGTAGAAATGAAACTCCGTTGAGCCACACGAGCCTTGATTTGGTGTAGTTTTCTCAGAAGACTAATCCACTAGGTGTAGGTGTTCAGGCTTGATCGAACTCTACCCTCCGGCAGTCGAAAAGGTTGAGAAATGATTCATTCTCACTTGATTGGCTCCAAGGAAGGTGTGTGCCAAGTTAATTGCACTTTGGTGGAGATTTGAGTGAATGGGAATCGAAGGTGGCCTCCCCTATTTAAGTTTTGCGTAAAATCGAGAATGGAAATTTTTGGGAGCTTGGAAATCACTCTGGGAACTCTCTCTCTCCTTGGCTACTAGGGTTGAATCTAGTGTGAGTGTGTGAGTTTGAGTGAGAATAACGAGGGTATACCCCCTCATTCCTTGAATCGAATGGCCATGGCTGATTTGGATTTTTCTTGATCAATTAGCCACAGAGGCTTATGGGGAGGTCTGGGTGCAATGTAAGAGGGTGGGAGGTCGCCAAGGGAGTGCTTGTCCTGGTGGTTTAAATGCTAATGAGGATGGGAGGTGATTTCACCTCCCCATGGATCATGGCTGACCCAACAACCTTTGAGTTAGGTCAATCATGGTCCAAGGTGCCTAAGTGGACCCAAGAAAGGGTGCCAAATGACTAAAGGGAGAAAATGACTCAATGAGCATGTGCCTTATCTCATGGGATGCCCTAAACCTAAGGGAAAAATAATATCATCTAAGGAGTTTGATTTGGATAGATTTGGGATGGGTCAAAAGTGGGTTAGCCCAAATTTCAAGTGGTTTGGAGTTTGGTTTGATTTGGATTTTTACTTGATTTGACCTATTTAGTCAAATTAGTTAGGTTTGGGTCAAGTTAATTGGTCAAATAATCAAACCAAGGGTTGGGTCAAGTTTCACATGACCAATTGGAGTGTATTGGTCTGATTCAGTCATTGGTTTGATTACAATTTGCTTATAGGTCTCAAATGGGTTTGTTGACCAATTTGACTAATTTGACCAAAATTAAGGTTAGCAAATTGAGCCGAGTTCAATTACAATTGAAAATGATTGATTGTTGGCTTTGGTTTGGTTTAATTTGGAATTAATTTAGATTTTGGCTAATTTGACCCTTTAGATCAATTTGGGCTAGGTTGGGTCAAGTTGATCAATTGGTCAACTTAGGCTCAATCATGACTTTGGTTAAGTTCAATAACTGATTTGAGATGAACTTGAGCCATTGGTTGTAATCAATTTGAATCAAATAATGATTTGAATAATTTTGACTTTTTAGGCCAATTTGGGTCAACTTAGGTCAAATAGCCAATTAGGCTTGGTTTGGCTCAAGTTAAGGTTTGGTCATGTTCAATCATTGATCATGAGTGGGTTTGAATTAATGGATTTAATCAATTTGACATATGGTGGATTTTTGCTAGTTTGGGTTTCATTTGGGCTAAGTGTTGACCTGGTCGACAATCTAACTTGACTTGGTTTGACCCAATCAAGACAATTGATTAACCTAAGGTGATTGTTGATCATGCTGTGAGGTTTGGATGAGCTTAGTTCAATCCAATTTAGGTTGGATTAGAACTTGGCTCAAAAGGGTCCTTTAGGCCACTTTGGGTCAAGTGAGCCTAAATGGGTTAATTGGTTTGATCATGGCTTGATTCAAGTTTAGTTGAACACACAGATGAGCTTAATATTGAAATATAAATCCAATTGCAAGTGGTTTGGAGCCAAATGAGTTTTGGTTTATATGACAATTTCAAGTGAAAAGGGCTAACTTGGGTTTGATTTGGGTTAGCTTGGATTTGGCTTGATAATGGTGGTTTATATTTATATCTAGGTCAATGATTGCAGGAATGATTGAATCATGAAGAAATCTATGAGTTTTGAATTGGTTTGGGTATCATTTAGCCAAGTTCAAGAATTTGGATAAAAGGGTATAAGTTAGAAATTTGATTTGATTTAGGTTTAGTTTTGGCCTCTTTAATTTATATTTCATTTATATTTGTGAATATAAATGAATATATAAATGGGTTATGAGAAAATCACTTGAGTTTGGAGTGATTTGGATTTTGTTAAGGCTAAGTCCATAAGATGAAATCAAATGGCTTAGGAAAGATTTTAGAATTTGAATTCAATCATGGGTTTCAATCATTTGAAAAGAATTTGGATTTGATTTATGATTTGGAATATGATTTGAGATTAAATTTGATAATTGAGAAAATAAATTGAATTGAGGTTGATTTCAATTTGTTTAAGGCTAAGTCCATGAGATAAAATCAAAGGGCTTAGGAGAGATTTTAGAACTTGAATTTAATCATGGGTTTCAATCATTTGATTTGAATTGATTTGAAATTTGAATTTAAATTTGAGGTTTAGTTTGAGAGAAGGAAGTAAGGATTTGGTTTGGGCTAGGTAAGCACGTTCTCCTAATTCCCTAAGGCACAATCTATTCCTATGGCTAACTCTTCTAAGTCTCTGGGTTGGTTAAAGTACTCACCAATCACTTGAAGTGTCTTAAGACCAGGAACTAGTGTTGAGTCCTAATGATGGAAGTTGAAAGCTCACTCTAAAAGTGAGATCAATAGTCCCCTCAAAGGGGAAAGCATCTTGGCTTCTAAGATAGTCTCCCTTACCTTTGAGGTAGGTTGAAAAGTCACCTCTCCCACCACAACAAGAGTAGAAAGATTAAGCGGCATCATGAGCGAGCAGCCAGGGAGATCGATGCTGCCTCCCACATTATCGAGGAGGGCTGTTCATGTGAGGTCTCCCCTTTCTTGGGTGGTAGCAGATTTCACCCCCTCTCTGATTTAGATGGAGAGAAGGATGTTAGGAGGATCGCAACACTACCTCCACCATCAGCTCAGTAAGTGGCAATGGCTAGGGACTGGTGGAAGCCCTATGCCGATCTCAGGATAGTTCTTCACAGTGGTAGAGCTTATGGCGCTGAGTCAGTCATTGTTTGAGGTCCATGATCCTTGGAGCTTAGGTCATCCGAGGAGAAGACCACTTGGCCGGTACCCAAGGACAAGAGGGAGAGATGGAGGTATGCCCAACAATTGATAACGTCTGCCCTTATTGATTTTCTCGATCGGTGGGCCACTAGGGTCGATTGTACTGATAGTATAGTTTTGATCGGCACTACTGAGAGAAGATTTCTAGCAGAGAGGTTATTGATGTCACTACTATTACACTGTTCCACTCCTTATTCATCATCACCTATTCAAGTTCCCCCTTCCACAATTCCCTCCAAGATCTAGAAGACTGTGTCCGAGAAAAGGAACTCCCCGTTGGTGATCTGACTATGGCCTAAAGATCCCACTCCATCTCTCCCATTAAAAGTAAGGTCGAGCTCTCCAATTCAACCTTTCACTTCAGTTGCAACAAAAAGGGAGTGGCGATCCAAACGTGTCATCGTCATACCACCACCGCAGTCGTTAGGAGCAAGGAAGGGAGAATGCCAGCATAATTCCCATGGCAATAGACCCTCCTTGTGAGAGCACCCATTCGGCGGTAGTGTCGGTCATGAGTCATATGAATAGCCTTATAGTCTGATGGGTGGGTGCTTATGCGGTTTAATACAAGTAGAGACCATTCTTTAGATGACATCTAGAGACTACTTTCCAAAAAAAAAACTTCTTGGGAGTGATCAATCAGATCATAAAGAGGGTAGGGTAGCCGACCCAGAGAGGATGTTATTTGAGGACTCGTAAGTCCATATGATGCAGAGGATCCCTTCTTAGAAATAATCACAGTCAGGAAGGTATTATGGTTGAAGAGGATGACACCATTCATTCAACCCAACACCTCCTCTAACAGCTCAAGCAGAAGGACAGGTAGGTCTGTATAATGAAAGGAGGATCGAAGACCTATTAGCAGTAATTCTTGCACTAAAGAACCTCCCCAATTTTACCAATCTATGGAGGTCGATCGAGAGCTACATGTTTTAGATCCTCCCAAGAGTGTATCTCTTGTAGATCAGGATAGTGGAAGCCTGCATAGTAAGGTCGTATATAGTACCTCATGGAAAATGACATCAAATAAATGGTGGAATAGTAGATGAGGGAAGCATTGGTACAAGCCTGGGGTACTTTATCCATTCCAAAGGGTAGACCCTACTGAGAGGAATTTGATACAGTCAAGTATCCAAGGGGTTTGTGCCACCTTCCTTCAAGATTTTTTATGTAGTGGGAGCTGGCGATATAACACACTTTAGAGTCTATTATAAGGTGTTGCACTTCTCTTTTCCTATTTGTTGTATTCATCAAGATTGCATTTGATTGTGCAGCTACCCAACAATTCGGTAAAAATATTTGTTTAGTTGGAACAACTCTCTATTAAGATGTTTGCTAGAGCTCAACAAAAGGTAATCGATGAACCTCATTGTGACATAATAAAATTTGAATGAGTCCCTTATTGATTATATTCTCATGTGGAGAAACCTGAGTATGAAATGTGAACCACAACTATTCGAACAGCATGCCATAGATATTCTTCTTAAGAATATTCATGGCCTAGTTGCTTCATGCTCAAGGGATTTACAATCAAAGCCTTTGAGAAATTAATTAACAAGGTAGTTAGTATACAAGGAAAGTCAAATAGTTACCTTTCTTAGATCAGTCTTCCAAGTCCAAGACAGCTTTCAAGAAGAACCAAGGCGGTTATTGTCGATGGGAAGAATTAGCGAGTTTGGTTTGAGAGACATCGTGCTCAGCTGCCTTCACTTTCACCTCCTCTACCACCATCTTGATCATCATATCAGCCACCATAGCCGCCTTAATGTCTATTACCATGCCTCCTCAGCCATATACTCAGCAGCGGTACTCATATTTGCCGCCAGGTAGCTATTATCCACCTACTCTTCTAAACAAGTTAAACAAGCCCTATTCATTTAAGCGGGAGGTGGTCAGGAAGATCTTTAAGAATCTCTTAAAGATGCGATTTTCAGCTACCATATCCTAAGGGGCCGGAGGAAGTTAGCAAGAGTGATGATCCTAACTTTTGCCCCCACCACCACATGTTTGGCCATGTCTTAGAAGATTGCATCACTTTCAAGGATTGACTTAAGCGTAGCAACAAGTTAGGTATCTCTGAGGATTACTTATTAGAACAACCATCTAGTTCTGTTAGGGTAATCCTTGGGGATACATGTGATCCTCTCAAGATAAAAGAAGGTTGAGACATTTTTTTTATCCCAAACCTCTAAGAAAATTATTTCTAAGATCAAGAAACTCTCCTTGTAGGTGCTTGAGGCAGCTCAAACCTCCAATACTAAGGAAGGTTTACAAGTTGCCAAAGGATAACTTGAGGAAAGGGGTGCTCAACAACAGCAGCAGCAGTCCTCACTTGACCGAGATAGGCTAGTGCAACCACTGACCAAGTTGAACATGCCCTCCACCGTTGTGGTTACTACCACCTCATCCATCTCTTCTTCTACTAGTAGAAGCATTATATCTCTGGGTGAGGGCACTAAATCCCTGGTGCCACTTACTTTATTTGATTTATATCATGTACCTCCACCTAGAAAGAAATCAATGAAGAAGGCATATTCCACTTACATCTTCTCTACTTTCGATAGTCTTGATGATCTCATTTCAATTAAATGCTCTCAAATTCTAAATAATAATAATAATAACAAAAATAATTTTGATCCTTTCTCTTACGATTCAGAAATGGACTTTCCTTTTCTGAATCAATCGGGTTCACCCATTGAGATTAACTTGGAGTCAACATACCTGATGAGCAAGTAGGACTTTCTACTAACCCGCCACATGAAGTCACCGAAGTTAATCTATGTAGTGGCAAAGTTCTACCTCCTAGGGTAGCATTTTAGGATAAGGGTTAAGTCATTAGTTCTGGCAGATAGCCCCTCCACAAGATGCCCTATGGATATGCTTGTGGAGGACCAAGCGATTACAACATCCACCCCACAAAGTTTCCAGCTAAGTTAAGCATATCGGCCTTGTCTTATCCAAAGAGATGAGGGAATCTCTAATTAAGCTACTTGATCCGAGATATGCTTAGCTCGGTGACCCTCTGAGGCATGCCATTCAAAGAACATATTAGGAGTTACATTCAGTGATGAAGACCTGCTTCTAAGGATGATCGAGCAGAGCCGTCTCTTCTACATCACAGTGGAAATGGGCAGATACAAGCTATCAAGAGTTCTGGCTGATCCATGTGCATCATTCAACATTAAGATCCTAAGAACCATTGCCTACTTGAGGATCGACATCTAAACTCCAAAAAGAAAGGATGATATTGAGAGGATTCAATGAACAAGGCGAGAGGGCCTTAAGTTCCAGAGTGTTACCTTTGGAAATAGATGATTGGAAGACTGAAGCTAAATTTCATATTATAAACTCAGATACATCCTTCAATGCTTTGCTTGGGAGAATGTGGATACATGAAAATAAGACGGTTCCATCCTCTTTGCATCAGTTTATGAAGTTTGTGAGAGGTGAGATCGCCTACTCTGTCAAAGGAGACCTCAAGCCATTTATAGTTCACGAGGTCAGCTTATATGAAGATGCAGCCTACTACCTCTCTCAAAATCAACAAGTCTATTCTTGCAAACTTAGCCAAAGTTCAAAAATAAAAGAAAAAGGGAAAAAAAGAAAGAGAAAAGAAAAAGAAGAAGAGAAAGAAAATAAAAAAGAAAATAAAAGGGAGCGAGAATAGACTTGGAGGAGGAAGTGGAGCCCGACATTAGATTCCACCCACACTTCATTACTCCATTTAAACACATGGGTAAGATGACCTGACCTCCACCAGGCAGAGGAAGAGGCTAGTTCAGAGGCAGTACTATGGGCAAAAAATCTCCTTATTGGCCACCGAATAGGACATATGTCCCAGCTACCAGGAGTACACCCGCTATCCATATACACTTAGAATCTAGTTCAGAGGATGAGTCTTATATGGTTAGTGCACCAGCCAACTCTTCTCAGCAACAAATTCCTTTGGAGGTGACATTTGAGCCAGATAGTGACGAAGACCAGGCTCCAAAGCAAAGCATGAATGTATCCAAGTCTATATTTGAAACAGTTAGGCATTAGTTGGGAACCTTAACTCTAACCCCACTTTCTTCACATAAAGTTGAGGGTTTGGTAGTTAAGATAGCCCTTAAGTAATCCACAAATATGAAGACTTAGAGGTTCTTTCTAGGAGTATCATCCTCAAGTAAAGAAGTCATGTAGAACTTGAGGATGATTCATATAAAGATTTAATAGAATTACCTTTTGATTGGTACCACCGTGTGTTTTAAATTTAGCAAAGAAAGGATTGGTTCCACATGCTTGGTCTAAACACAAGTTAGATTACTTCAAGAGGTTATGGGACAATAAATGCGGACATTCTCAATCAAGACCAGGACTAGGATTTGATACAGTGAGTCCAGTCAACGATGAAGACTACTGCCTAGTAATTACTAATCATTTGGAATCTGATAGGTTCTATTCAAATCATATTAACTCATATGAGGAGGTGTGCTTAGAAACTTCAGATGCTCCAAATGATTTTGAAGTCAAAGATGCACCGCCAAAGTTTGAAGAGGAGATCAAATCAACTATTATTAGCTCAAAAAATCAACTTAGGAACTGAAGAAAATCTACGCCCAATATAAATCAGTTCCTTGTTGAACCAAACATAAACCAATGACTTAGTTAGGTTATTGACTGAGTTTAAGGACTATTTTGCATGGAGTTATGAAGAGATTCCTAGTTAATCTCCTAATGTAGCAGTCCATAAACTAGCAATAGAGCCTAATGCTAACCTATCAAGCAAGCTCCTAGGCATGTGATTGACATTGAACAGTCATTTAAAAAGCGATCGATGTTGGCTTCATCAGGGAAGAAAAATACTCTTCCTGGTTGGCCAGTGTCATCCTAGTTAAGATGAAAAATGGACAAATTCACATATGCATCAATTTTATGGACTTAAATAAGGCATGTCCAAAAGATGAATTTCCACTATCGATACCAGAATTGATGGTGGACATTGCCTCATCTCACATAGTCTTCTCTTCATGGATGGCTCATCATATACAACCAAATAAAGATGGCCCCTAAAGATGAGAAGAACACTACTTTTCGAACTCTGATCAAAATTTATTGCTATAAGGTCATGCCTTTCAGCCTTAAAAATGTCGGTTCTACATACATGCCATGACTCGAATCTTCGACGAATTCATTCATCATCAAGTCGAATGCTACGTCGATGATCTCGTAGTCAAAAGTAAAGAAAAAGAATGCCACCTCTTTGACTTAAGAGTAGTTTTTGAGTAATTAAAGTAATATAACCTCAAAATAAACCCCCTTAAGTGTGCATTCAGAGTAGCTTTAGGAAAGTTCCTTGGGTTTGTTATCTAACACCAGTGAATCGAGATCGATTCGGAGAAGATCAAAGTGATATTAGAAATTACACCCCCTAAAATTCTAACTCAACTCAGATCATTCCAAGGGTGGTTGGCGTATCTAAGATGCTTCATATCTAACATATCATAAAGGTGCCAATCATTTTCAACACTTATCAAAAAGGATGCCAAGTTTAAGTGGGATGATAAGTGTCTGCATGCCTTTGAAGACATCAAGCACTACCTGATGATGCTACTGATTCTAGCAATCCCTTTCCTGGGCAAGCCACTCATCCTCTATTAGATGACTCCCTTGGTGCTTTGTTGGCCCAAGCCAATGACGAAGGGAAGGAGACCACTCTCTACCTCAACCATCATCTAATCCCTGCTAAAGTAAATTATCACCCATTGAGAAATATTGCCTAGCTTTAATCTTTCCATCTCAAAAGCTATGTCACTACATTCTTTCTCATAAGGTGAACTTGATCTCTAAGATCAATCCACTGTAATATCTTATAAAACAGCTGATGCTATCTAGACGGTTGGCACGTTGGTCCATGATTTTATTGTAGTTTGATATTACTTATGTTCCCCTCCATGCGATGAAAAGATAAGGACTAGCGGATTTCTTAGTAGCACACCACTTCCTGTTGACTCTCTGCTTAGTGATGACCTCCTCGATGAACAAATCATGAACTTAGGGGACACTAACATTTGCCACTGGGAGATGTACTTTGATGGTGTGGCTTCCTCTCAAAGACGAGAAGACCCACAAGCTACTATCCCAGGAAAGGCAGGGGTAGGGGTAGTTCTCCTAATTTTGGATTATGATGTGATGAGATTCTCATATCTCCTATCTAATCCATGCACCAACAATGAAGCTGAATATAAGGCTTTGATTACTGGTCTAGAGTTAGCAGTTATGCTATGCATCCAGAGCATCAACATCTTTGGGGATTCTGTTAGTCATCAACAAATCATTGGGTCCTACAAGGTTAAAGCCTAAGCTCCATCACTACCACAAGAATGGAGTTATTGTCTCAAATCCCAGAGGTTACCATTTACAAGATTCCTCGAGGAGAAAATATCGTAGCAGATGCTTTAGCCAAACTTGCCAAGGAGTTGACATGTCCAGAAAATGAGTCCATATCAATAAGAGTCCAAAATAGATAAGTTTTATCCCTTATTGATACTGAACTCATCACAAGACTCTCTCTTAAAGGGGAGGTTCCCATTGCCAAAAAGGACAGTTGGATTGGAGAAAAACATTTATGGATTACCTAAATATAGGCAAACTACCTCAAGAGAAGTCACTAGCACACCAGGTGAAGCAAAGAGCACTTTCCTATGCTCTCGCGGATGACACCTTATACCAGCGGTCATTCGATCATATATGATTATGCTGTTTGGACAAACATGAAGCCCATAAGATCATGACCAAGGTACACTCAGGATTATGTGGAGTGCACTAATCTGGTCTGAAGAAGAAAGCCAAGATGATACTACTGGCCGTTGATGATCATCGATTGCATGGATGTAGCTAGATGATGCCACCAATGTTAGGTGCACGGTGTGGTCTTACACCGACCACCCAACATTCTACACCCTGCATTGGCCTCATGGCCATTCGAGTGTTGGAGTACCAACAAAGTGGGTCTGATTGATCCTCCTTCTTTCAATAATCATCGGTTCATCTTAGCTGGTACTGATTACTTTTCCACGTGGACGGAGGTGATTCCACTCAGAGAGGTCACAGCTCAGCATGTGCTTCAATTTTTCAAGAACCATATCATATATAGGTTCGGGGTGTCTCGATGAGTTATATATGATAATGGTATTGCATTCAAGAGCACCAAGATCAATAGTTATGCCCAAAGACACATTATAGATTGGAGATACTCTACCATCTATTACCTAAGAGAAAAAGCTTGGCAGAAGCCGCCAATAAAACTCTCATCCAAATATTAAAGAAGACACTCGATGACAACAAGCGATAGTGGCATGAGCAGTTAGTTGAAGCTTTGTGGGTATATCGCACCACATACATAACTCCAACTCAGTCTACTCCTTCTTCCTTGGTGTATGGGTTCGAAGCCATCGTACCATTAGAAGTCCAACTCCCATCACTAAGGATAGTTATGGGTAGCAAGATCACAACAAAGCAAAATGCCAAGTTGCGGTTTGAAGAGCTCGAAGGTTTGGAAGAGAAATGTCTATGAGCATGCAAGAACCTCTAGTTTTACAAAGCCAAAATGAGTCAAGCTCATAACAAGTTGGTTTGTCCTAGAGCTTTTTAAGTAGGAGAGCTTTCTTTAGTTCTAAGGAGACTAATTATTGCCCATCGCAAGATAGGAGACAAGTTTGAACCCACTTGGGAAGGCCCTTTTGTCATAGAAAAGGGCTACTAAGGAGGGTCATATCAATTGATAAACCATAAAGAAGAGTATTTGATGCTTCCAATCAATGGGCTTTATTTAAAGAAATATTATCCTTGAAATTATGTTTGAAAATAATTATCATCAATAAAAATTCCACTTCCATTCATCAAATCTCATCTTCATTTGAAGCATCCATTGCTTATTTGTGAATCTCCTATGATGTGTTTAGGGTAGGTCTTACTTGGCCACTGCGCAAGGAGCACCTTGTTAGTATGGTAAGTCTTATTGCACGGTAAGCTATCATCACATCGACTTTGTTTGAGAGGATGTAAGTCTGTTACGCCTTCTTCTTAAATTAGCCATCGTGAATTGACTTGGTCGAGTAGAAGATTAAGATAAGTCCCAGTGGCAGTTCCTTTCCTCCTGACTACTTCAAGTTTGGGTCAAGTCCTTCTTTGTGACTCCCTACTTAATAGTTGCTCTTAGGTTAGGTTTGATCATTGCGATCAACGAGTCACCCCAGCAGTTGGTCCCAACTTTGGAAGATGTAATTCTACTACATTTTCTTTCTAAGTATAGTCGTTGCACATTGACGGGCACCCCTAGGTCGGATAGCATCTGTCAAGATGATGACAGAGTATCCCGGCAATCAATTTTACTTTAGAGAGATGTAAGTCTACACGCCTTCTTTAGTAATTGTTGCATCTGGAAGCGGGCACCATGGGTGGTCGGTGTTAGCTATCTTGATAACCCACCCGGTGGATACACCACTCTTGGCAAATGTAAGACTGTTATGCTTTCTCCTTGAGTTGGCCAACACATACATACAGGAATTATTTTTTTCAGGGATCATGATAACGCCCCTAGTGTCCCCTCCCCTATAGGCACTCTATTCAGATCACATCTTTTGTGACCCCATTTAGACACTACCCGGGTTAATACTAGATAGGACAGTCCCCCTTTCCTAGTAACCACCCCTGTGGTTGGAGATTATGTTTAATGGAAGCACAGATTCTCCTTTGGTCCAGTAAATGTGAGATAGGCCAAGGCTGACATAGCCCCTTCTCAGTGTGGTCCCTCGCACACCAATAGAGTCTATGATAATAAATGAACAAAATATATATTCACTTGTGGATTAGGAGAATGCCCCCAGTGACACTTTCCCAAGCAAACATCCTATCTTCAGGGCATTGTCAGCAAAACTCCTATAATAATTACCTGACTACTCTTGAGTTGAGATAAGTCTCTAGTGGCACTCTCTCAGTAGTTGCCCTTAGGTAGAGTTCAACTTATTATGCCACCAACAAGTTACCCACGATCGTCTTACTTTGGAAGATGTATGTGTGCTACACATTCTTTCATGGCATTTACATACGGGCATCCCACAGGTCAGTTTGATTTATTGTACATTAATGGGTCACCCTGAGCGGCTGGTCCCTGCTCAGGAAGATGTAAGTTTACAACATTTTCTTTTTAGTGCAGCCGTTGCACACCGAAAGACAGCCCTTAGGTTGGATAGTCCTACCTTGTGGTTAGTAGACTACCCCTTTGGATTTGTAGATCTGGGATAGGCCAAGGCCAATATAGTCCCTTCTCAATGTGATCCATAGCACACCGACAGGGTCTATCAAATTAAAATGAAACTAATCCTCACTACTCTTGAGCTAAGATAAGTCCCCAGTGGCATTCACTAAGTACTCGCCTTAGGTCAGGTTTGATTTATTGCGCCATCAATAGCCCACCATAATGGTTGTTCCCCGCTTTGAAAGATGTAAATCTGCAACACTTTCTCCCTAGCCCAACCGTTGCACACTGAAAGGCAACCCTTAGGGCGGATAGTCCTACCTTGTGGATGGTAGACTATCCCTTTGAATTTGTAAATCTGAGATAGGTCAAGGCTAACATAGCCCCTTCTTAGTGGGTCCATCGCACATCGACAGGGTCCACAACATAACAAACCAAACTAAATAAAATAAAATCATATCAAACCAAATCAAATTAAAATGAAATTAAGTTTGACTACTCTTGAGTTGAGGTAAGATTCCCAGTGACACTCTGTTAGTAGTTGCCTTAGGTCAGGTTCGATTTATTGCACATCCAACAGATCACCCCACTGGCTTTTCTATGCTTTGAAAGATGTAAGTCTACTACGCTTTCTTCCTAGTATAACAGTTACACATTGAAAGGAAACCCTTAGGTCGGATAGCCCTACCCTATGGCAGGTGGACTACCCCTTTGGACTTGTAAATCTAAGACAGGCCAAGACCCCCATGGCTCCTTCTTAGTGGGTCCACCATACACCGACAGGGTCTATAACAAACCAAATTCAAAACCAAGCTCCCTAGTGGAATCAAATTAAACATATCAAACAAACTAAACTTCTCTCCAGTGAGGTATAAATCAAATTAGCCTCCCTAATGGAGCTTAGGTCTAAATCAAATAAATCTAATCGAGTGTACATCCTTAATGGATATTCCCCCTAAGCCATTCTCCCCAGTGGAGCCATAACAAATTAAACCAACCTCCCTGGTGGAGTTTAAATCAAAGAAAATCCAATCAAACTTTTATCCCTAGCAGATACACCCCTAAACAATACATATTTGAAATTAAATTCTTATCCCCAATGGATAACCCAAACACTTTCCTAGTGGAAGGTTCACATACCCAATCCCTAATGGATTCGAGCCCATATCCCTATCGAATATGCCTCCACATCTATTAAAAATAAAATAAATTAAAATTAATTCAATCTTGATCCTTGGTGGATTATAGATTCTTATCCCCAGTAGATCTTCTTTCCATAAACCATATTCACAATCAAACTCAAATCCATATCCATAGCGGATAGCTTGAACCTACTTCCCTAGTACAAAGTTCATGTACTCAATCCCTAGCAGATTCCTTCTAGCTCTCTTATGCCCTTGGCATAAGGAGAGCTGCATTGCACTAAGATCGTGATTGTTGATCATCTTGGTCAATGCCAATACGTGTTGTGTGCCTTGTTAGTTACACCACACCTATTGGGGGTCCCTTTATTGACCTCACTTTTGGAGTGATTTCTCAACCTCCTCTTCTTAGACCTAGAAACCTTCTAGTCACTAAGATTTTCTTAGTCATAAGACACTTCTAAAGATTAGGTGAACACTTAACCTAAGCCTAGAGACTTAGAAGGGTTAGCCATAGGGGTAGGTCACCTAGGGATTTAGGGAGACTTGCTCATCTTGTGGCCTAAACCCAACCTATGTTTTCTTTCTCAAACCAAATCTCAAATTCAATTCAAATACCAAATCCAAATCCAAATTCCAAACCAAATGATTGAAACCCATAATCAAATCCATGCTCAAAACTCTTCCATAAGCCTTATGATTGAACTTCATGGCCTTAGCCTTAGAATCAATCCAAATTTAATTAATTTTCTCCATGATCAATTCAATCCCTTAATCATTTATTAAAATTAAGTCCAAAATCAATTCCAAATGATTAGAACCCAAAATCAAATCCAACTCTCAAATCCTTCTTAAGCCTTATGATTCACTCTCATAAGCTTAGTTAAAATCTCATTTAAAATAAATCAAAATCAATTGATCTTTTCATGAATCAATCATTCCTTCACTTATATTCACAAATATAAATGAAATATAAAACCCCATGATCAAAACTAAATCAAACTAAATCCAAATCCAACCAAGTCCCTTCTTAATCCATATGGACCTACCTCTATGAGCTTAATCAAATCTCAACCAAAATCAACCCAAAATCAATTGATTTCTTTATAAATCAACTATTTATTCATTTATATTCACAAATATAAATGAAACCTGCATTTCAATGATCAAAATCAAATCAAACTAAATCAATTTCCTTCTAAGCCCTTTGACCTACCTCCATGAGCTTAGTCAAATTTGTTTCCAAATCACTCCAAACTCAAGTGATTTTCTCATAAGCCATTTATATCTTTATTTATATTCCCAAATATAAATGAAATATAAATTCAAATAGTCAAAACCAAATCCAAATCAAATCAAACTCTAATTTATACCCTTTAAGCCAATTTCTTGGACTTAACTAAAACCCATCTAAATCAAGTCAAAAATAATGGATTTTCTATTGAATTAATCATTCTTTCCAGCATCTATCTAAATATAAATGGAACCTACAATCATCAAGGCAAACCAAATTCAACCCAAGTTAAACCCAACTTAGCCCATTTGACTTGAAATTTTCAAATGAACCAAAAATCATTTGAATCCAAACCAATTGTAATTGAATTTATATATCAATCTCAAATCCATATATAAATCAAACTCAACCCAAAATCAAGTTGACTAAATCTAATTGGCTCACTTAACCCAAAGTGGCCAATTTGACCTATTTGAACCAAAATTCAATCAATCCAAATCAAAGTGAATTAAGCCAATCCAAACATCATAACCCATTTTGACCCAATTTGACCCAAATGGGTCAAATTGAGCCAAACCTAACCTAATGAACTCCAAATGACATGAAATTTGACCCAACCACTTTTGAATCATTTCAAATCTACCCAAATCAAATCCATTACCAAATGACCAAGATACCATTGGGCTAAAGGTATCACATGAGGAAAATCATCTAAGGAAAAGGTCATTTCTCTTCCTTGGCCATTTGACACCCATCCATTACTCCACTAGCTTTGGGACCTTGTTCACGACCCAGAGGTGGTTGGGTTGGCCATGACCCATGGGGAGGTAAAATCACCTCCTCATTTCTATTGGAGCATGTGACAAGCAAAGACTCCCACTTCCCTTTCTTTGGCGGCATTCCCACAACCTTCCTCCACTCAAGTGAATCCAGCTAAGGTGATTCCCAGCCCAAATTGAGCTCCCCGTCACAGCCACTTGATCAAAATGGCCAAACAACCATTGTCATCTGATCAAAGGAATGAGGGGGTATACCCCCCTCATTCTCACTCAAATTTAGGCACTTGCACTTGATTCAACCTTAGCTACTATAAACTCACATCCCAGAGTGATTTTAAGCTTTCCAAGTGCTCCAATTTCTCTCTTCTCAATTTTACAAAAAATCAAAATAGAGCACGCCACCTCTGATTCCCATTTGCTCAAACCTCTATAAAAGTGCAATTAACTTTGCACATGCCTTCCTTGGAGCTAGACGAGTAAGAATGAATCACTTTCTACCATCTCTCAAAGTGGGAGTCCAAGCGATTACATGCCTAGTGGGGCCTTTCGGCAACCACCAAATCAAAGATCATGCTGCTCAATAAAGCTTCATCTCTACCAGACGAACCTTCCTCAATCGATTGGAACCATCAATCTTAGCTCCGGTGAGGTATTCCATTGAAACTGACCTCTAGCTTAAAATTGTTTGGTTCTTTGTGAAGAAAAGTTGCATGTCGCAAGATTTTCACAGTTAGATCTCTTTGTTTTGCTTCCCTGATGGTGTGGGATCGATTTGATATTCATTCGAGCTCAGGTGAGCTCAGATTGAGCAGTGAATGATGGATGGTCTCCATCTCTCACTGCTCAAGAAGAGACGGATCAAAGACCATCCATTTGATCGGAATGGACGGTCCTGATCAAATCATGCTAGATTAAACTGATTGATCCTATTAAACTGTGACTTTGATCGTGGCGTCATCTAGATGGGCGACACGAGAAAATGCATCCATCATGTCGGCTGTGGATGTCACAACATAAAGAACCAATCCCGCAGTGCCACATGAAAAGTGCATCGTTAGAATTATACGTAATAGATTAAGGTTAGTAATATTAATTAAATGCATTTTAATGGATGAAACTTCATAAATTCATAATTAATTAAAAAAATTTCAAAAATACAAATAAATAATCATTTTAAAGGTATTTTATAGGAGATTAATTTAAAATTAATCCTAATTGATTTTGAACATAATTAAGGCTTAATTTGGGTTTAATTAAAAACTTAATTAGCTTAATTCCTCACTAAGTAATTAATTTCAAACTTTCTTGGGTTGATTAATGAGATGACCTTTGCCTCCGATAATTTTTTAGGGATTTATTATTTAATTAAGAAAATTGGTTATCTTAGTATTATTCACTTTCTTAATTAATTAAGTGATTAATCAACATTTTAAATAGTAAATAAACCATTAATTAACCTTGCTAATCATCTTGGAATAGTGAATGGGCATGGGGAATGAGATTGGAACCTCTTTTCCAATCTTTTCCCTAAGTCCATTTCACTTGAATGGAAATTAATTAATTTAAGATTAATTAATAGTTTAATTCATTAATTAACTAGCTTAATTAATCAAGTTGAAATCATAATCATTCTAGATCTCATCTAATTAAGTTTCTTGGGTAGACCCTTTGGTGTTCAATAATCTAAGAAAATCTTAAGAAAATTATGGTTAGTTCACTTGTGTGGGAAATCCATAAGTGTACTTAATTGAGTTTCTTAAATTTAATTAATTATTAATTGTGAGCCAATTGCATTAGGCTCCTTTCATTTCCTAGGAGCATTGCTAATTTAATTTCCAAATGTATTTGCATATCATGATGGCTCATAATTATTTAGTTAATTACCTTAAGGTTCCATGTAAGGTTAATTAATTAATTTAATCCACATCATAACTTAATTAACCCATAAAATCAACTTAATTACTTTTCATTAAACTAAATTAATTTACAAACATGGGAATGGGTTAAGATCAGCAAACTTTCTCTCATTTCTTTAAATCAAATCGAAATATAAACTAAAAATGATGATTAAAAAGCCTTGTCTTTCTTTAAATGCTTCTATTTGAGATGATTATACTTAGGAATTAGTTTGAATGAAACATGTGTTTTATGTCTTATTATTTTTTTTCAATCATATTAAATGATGTGTGTCATGTGATTTCATGCATTCATGTTTTAAAATATTTAAATTTAAATGAATTTTTCTTATGTTAAGCTTGCATGTGTTGAATTAAATTCATAATATGTGTGGCTATTATTACTATTAAATCAAAGTTATTTTTGAAAGTTTATAAGTCAACTATAATGTTTGGAGTAATAATAGTTATAAATGTCTATAAGATTACATGTGTCTATGGCTTAGAACATGTGATATTGAGTTCTCTTTCTTTATTTTGTATGGATTTACATAAGGTTTCAATGTTAATAAATGTATAGCCCATTTGAAAAGGACACAACATTTATTTGAATTCATTCCTATGTATTTCTATGTTAGAATTTAGATAGAACTTTAGCTCGAATGTATAAGTAATTCAATTGAAAAAAATGCAACTTTTGCATGATTTTTCATTCTTGTAGTCATTTGTACATTCAAGTGTATTCAAGAATAGTAGGTATATCTAGTCTGGACATTCCGGAGATGCAAGGCTTTAAGTAGCCCCAAGGAGGTCTTTACCTCACTCCCCTGATTTAACAATGGTGAAATATCTCTTAAAACTGTTATACACTTTCATGTGCATTTAGCTAATGAATGAAAATCACCTTTTCAACTATAGCTCACATGTATAAATAATTCAATTGAAAGAAATATAACTTTTGCATGATTTTCCATTATTGTAGTCATTTGTACATTCATGTGTATTCAAGAATAGTGGGTATATCTAGTCTGGATATTTCGGAGCTACGAGGCTTTAAGTAACCCCAATGAGGCCTTTACCTCACTCCCCTGGTTAACAATGGCGAAGTACTTGCTTAAAATTTTTATACACTTGAATGTGTATTTAGCTAATGAGTGAAATCTCATTGTTTACAAAACTCACATATACATCTTTCATTTAAAGTGTGTTAAAAGAAATATATTGCATGCATTGGTATACTTAGGATTTAATATCACATGCATATTACATGTGATGGAAAGGAATGATTAAACATATGTCATGTGATAGTAATTCAATCAAATTAATCTTAAGATGCCTTTCATATTGAATGGAATCATTTAAAGAACCTAAACTTAGGATTAATTTAAAATGGGTAATAAGCCATTCACTAAAGGGAAATAAATTAAATTAACATGCTTTAGAAAGTGGTTTAAGGTAGGGATGAAAGTGGGCAATCTCTTTTTTCTCTTTACAACACTTAGTTGTTAAATGTAAGTCATATGAAATAAAAGAAAACACAAATTAAAATCTTCAATTCAACTAAACAACTTAAAGTGAAACCAACTCTTTATGTTAAATTAAATCCTTCTACACTTAGAAAACTACAACTCTAATGCTTAGCAAGACATACCACACAAGACTTAACACACACATTTGAATTAAGTCACTACTGCTATCTTTATGTTAGGGTTGTGCTTGGTTTAATGTATATTTTATTTTGATAGGTAATATTTTTAGATTGGATGTTAGGTGTATGCTTCACAGACTATATGGTAGGCCGTAATTAGCCTAACCATATTTTTTGTAAGAGATTATGCTTAAGGGGAGCTTTAAAATAAATATAAATGCTCTCTTATGCAAGTTGCTTAAACCCACTTAGCATAATCCAATCTAAAATAGGTGGGCTTGGTTACCCATGTGTAGGGTGCTAAGTCCAAATTATGATATAACTGCTTGGATTGTATGTATGTTTAGCTAACCTCTATTTTTCCGGTGTAGCTAGATTTATTTTTCTATTCTTAATATAATTTTGCAATTAGGAATTAAGATTAGTGCTATGGGGGATTAGGGTGAGCAGTGACCAGAAGGTTTTATCTTAGGGTGCCCTGTGATGCCTTTGAAGTTGAGAAAATCAAATCAAATGAAGATATGAACAAATAAAGGAGAAATAAAAGATATGAAGACCCCCCATATCATTCATTCATTGTAATTATAATTATTCTTTCATTTATTTTTTGGGTTGTATAAGGGGTATTCATACCCATCTTTTTTTCAGTTATGCGATACCGACCACACCGACCTTTTATTCTTTTATGCTTAGTTATAAAAAAAATTATTTGATATTTTGTTTAACTTTGCAATAGAAAAATGCATACTTTTCATAGTTTCTTTATGATTTGTGTTTGAATGTGTGGCCTCGATATGATTAGGCTCTGAGGGTAAAATAAATTTTCTACCCAATTAACACTTGCAATTAAAATTTTTTGTAACTCATAACATCACCATAAAGCTTAGGCTATAAATAAGATAGTCAAAATATTTAGCAACCCCTTAGTTGAATGGTTGAATATTTAACATCATGCATTCATATTGTCTCACTCTTATTAAGAGAGGGTTTCCATCCTTTCACAAGAGGGGAATACTTGACCTTTAAGAGTCTTCTATGTGGTGAAAAACACCTCTTTCTCTCTGATTTGGCCCATGATCTCATTTCAACATGCATTTAGGCATAAAAAAATCCAATGGCCTTTATCAAAATGAAGAGTCAAAAAAAAATCAAATAAAAATAAAAAAATTTCATTATACTAAGTCATTACTCATACCACTCATGCTATAGTCTCTTTATGGTGTGGGTTTAAGGACTTTAGTCTCTTTCTAAATAATAACAACCTAACTATCTTGCAAAATCATATGACTTGCTTATATGCCTTTAAAGCATAGGAGGAGTTAGCTGGCTGCCACTCTAAACGGTTATAAGTTCAGTAGTCGGGTGTTTACCCTCTCTTGTGGAGGTAAACCATATACTCATTTTTGCATAGATTTAGGTCGCTCTTTGGCTTATGTCAAAGCTCCCTAGATTTAGGATCCAAGGTAGCTATTTCCTTCGCTACAAGCATCGATTCTTACCTCTTAGGCTTTTCCATAATCTTGTGTTGATGGATTATAAGCTCTAGTAATCTAATAAAATTTGAACTCTAATAAAAATAATTCTCTTACTTTCAAATATATAAATCTCAACCACATGATAGATTGGAATGCTCACTAGGTTTTTTAATTAAATGAGGATTTCCTACTCATTCTCTTTTGCTTCGATAATAAGTCTTATCCTTGAGTTTTCCCACTTGATTATCCAATACAAACAAGCATTTGATAGTCTAACTTTGAAATCTTTTGAGACTTTAATTTCTACTTTAATCGAGAGTATTCCTACTAGATTTCATTCTTTATGATGTAATTAACTATGGAGGCTTTCCTTCATAGGGAACTTAACTTCGACTTAATATAAACCACCTTTACTTTTCCATGTAAAGTAAGGGAAAAAATCTCTGGTACATTTAAAGACCCATCATGCCATAGGAGTCCTTATTAAATGATTAGGTCCATTATAGGGGTGATTTCTATCTTTTGAGGTAGTGCACCATTCCTTAATCTTGTACCCAATCACTTCAATAAATACCCCCTAAGATCTGTGTGGTGTCCCATCTCAAAAATAAATACCACAATAAGCCAAAAGCTTAACCTATTCTACTTGGGGAAGTGAGATATAATTGCACCCTCCTACTAATGAATGTGAACCTATCCAGACTCTTTTGGGCTTACAACTCACATGGATGTATTGCCAACTAACACCTCCCTGAACTATAGGATTATGATTAGCATGAAAATATTTCTAATTAATGCAACCAAATTTTAATTTTTATGTCCTTTAGACTCACAATTTTATTGATAAGGCTTTGGTATGCAAATAGGTCTACATACATGATGAAATAAGATTATGGGCTAAATTAATGAAAGAGGTGATCTTCACCCAAATGTAGCTATTCACAATTGACTGACCCTCCTCTTTTTTTGTACAAAGGGTGAAGACCCTCATTTTCAAGGATTGAAGCGAAGATAAAGTATGATTATACATCACAGACCTAAAGTTTCTAATTGCTTTTTTTTACACCTAAAGCTTTAAATTAAGGTTATGAGTTATATTATTTTTTGAATTTTGAGTTTATTTATTAATTGGGATAGAAAATTCAATTCCTAAAATCCTACCAAAATCCTAGCCAACATTCAAGCAAATATCACAAATAAAAAAGGCTATGAAAAATATGCCATTATTATTATGCAACTAATCTAAACACTCCAAATATATTAAAATATTTTAACAAAAGAGAACAGTGTGACCGAGTTATGTTATACACCATAGAAAAAGAAATAAAGTGGGAAGTTGAGCTACCCTTTATACAGTCTAACCTATAATGAAATATTGCAATAATTAGCTAATGAGGGACTTCATCTTCATCTCCAAAGTATGGACACTCTAGGCTTTATAGGGCCTCCTATGTCCATGCATCAAATTATAGTTACAAATAAAATATAAGAATTTTAAAAAATAAAAGAGATCCTAACTAAACCTATAAAATAAGTTTAGTTGGAACACACATACATACCAAATAGTTACAATCTATATAGTGGGGCTTGGCACCAACGGGTGTCCAAGCCCTATTCTAATGGGTAATGCTTAAGAGCAGGCATCGCTTACAAACAAACTTATTTAATTTTAAAATTAGAATTATGGCTCATTTTTATCGAGCACATCCCCATGTAGGAAGAAACATTATCTAATGAACATCGCCCTAATATCTAGATTAAAAATATACAGTCCTAACATCAAGTCTAAAAAGTACACCATAAAATAAAAAAATTAATATATTACATCAAAGCATCGCCTTAATTTAATTCTAAGATTTATGGCTTAATATTCTAATATGTGTGCAATGTCTAGTATGACATACCAAAGCTAGGCTTTGATGTTTAAATTGTAATTTGAAAGCAAGGTTTGATTTATTAATGTTGAGTCATTTTAATTTAATTGATTAATGATTTAGGGTTGGATTTTAAACTCTTAATTCAATGTAAGTTTGAATTATATTTAATATTTCAAAGAGTATGTAATTAGTGGGTCCTACTTAGGCTAATGCCCACTCTTTTTTTACACCTTAATCCTAATAAGATAAATACTTCATCAAAGAATGAAGATTTACCCTAAGAGTCTAAATTATATGAGTTTTAACTGATTTAATTATGAGTGTTTCATTTGCTTATCATGTCTTAAAATTTAACTCAAGTTCAAATAGTATTATAATCTTATGAAACATATCTTAGAACTCAAAGAGTTAATTAGAAATTTTTTCATGACATTCAATTAATTTCTTCTTATTTTAAATTTCATCATTATAAATGTTATATTGTTTACAATTCAAAAAATATTTCATCTGAATATAAATATTTCATAGATTAAGAAAAATTACTTAAATATTCATATATTTACATATTTTATATTGGAGGAGATTAAGTGTTTAAATATTATATATTTATATTGAAAGGCATTTAATAGATTTTGCTTTATTTTCCATTTGTAAATATTTGTCGTTATTATACCAGAGATGTGAGGTAAAAAAACCACATTTGAATAAGTAGCCTATAAGTAGCCTTATGATCTTGAGTTTTCTAAACTTTATACCTAGCAAATGCATTAATCATATCATTTTGTTGACTATTATTGTTTATTTATTATTTATACTTTCATTTATTTATAAGTACATGTTACTGTTATACAAGAGATGTGAGGTAAAAAATCTTCTTTGGACCAATATCCCTACGATCTTGGGTTCTAGACTGTATACCTGATAATTGTGCATGAAATTAATTTTAAAGTTTTGAAATTCAATGATGATGATAATTTAAGAATAATCATAATGTATATATATACACATATATACATGTTTAAAAATCTCATAAGTTGATTTATAAAAGATTTAAATATGGTTCTAAATTTTACATGATTTAACTTTGTTGTGAAAATCATTGAAGTAAAGTTTTGCCTTACTTTGTTGTGAAATCACACACTTATTTAAGTAAACAATAAAACTAGAATTTTTTCTTAAAATCTCAAAAGAGGAAAAAACTAGAGAAAAGCTTCATGTATCACTTTTAGTACAAGATCTTTCTATTACTGTATATAAAGAACAATATGTGATTACATGTAATAGTAGCGGATGATGGTGACTGCGCAATCAATAAATCTTCTTTGTTAAACAATAATAAAGCCATCATGATGGAGGCACATTGATTGACAGGATCAATTTTAGTAGTGGCGACAATTTTAGGATCAGATCTCTCTCCTCTCTCTTGCTTAGCCTCCCTCATAAGAAATGATTATTTATAGATTGGATGGCATCTTTGTAAATACATGCAAAAATCTCCACTTAATGGCTCAAAATGATCCCTTGATCATATGATGTATTTTGTGTATTTGAATGCTCAAATGATGTCAGAATTATGATATCTTGGGCTTGTTATATTATTTCGTAATTTTCGATTTGATAAACACTCCATATTTAGAGTGGATTGATAATAAAATCTCTTGGTCTTGATTCAGTGATTGCTTTTACGTAGATTCATACTAGAGGAATTTTTCATATCAAAAGAAGATTGAAAATATTTATTTAACAAATTTAATTAATTATATTCACACACTTATTATCATGAGGATGATTGAATAGAGATTTTCTTAACTTATATAATGATGATATTATATAATTCATTCACACTAATTTTATGTCACATAAGACCTTAAATAAACTTAATTATGATGATTAATGCAATTAGACGGGGCTAAATCTAGCCAATCATTTTTCCATGATATTCTTTGTTAAAAAAATATATATCATTTGGTGATTTTTGATTTATTAATTAAATAAATCAATTACCCCTTAATTAATCCTGAAAATGTAATAAACAAAACATAAGCCCAAAAAATCTTTAAAAAATTACAGAGATGCACAATAATAGATAAAATAATCCTTAAAATTTTCAAATAATTTCATACTATATCTTATGATTTATTACATTAATTAAGATTTTAATAATTAGATAATTACTTCTAAAATATCCAAATCATTTAGGAATTTTGATTTCATTGATTAACACTCTATTAGTTGAGCACAAAGAGAGATTATTTGCTTTTAGAGTTTTATGTAATTAGTTATCAATTTCGAAATTTTAGATGATTTAATAAATTACTAATGACTAATTAATCCAATTAATAGTGATTTTGAGGTTTAGTTAAAACTATATATCTAAATCATTTTCTTAAGTGTGTTTATGTTAAATAAGTGTATTTCTACATTAGTTCACAAATTTAATATTTTTTGTGATTTTCTAATTAAATATTAAGTGAACTTAGTCATTAGGCATTTTAAAATTCATAAGCTTTTGATATACTTCCTAAATATTATGAAATTTTTATGAGAGGTAGAGAATGCCAACAAGAGTGTCTAGCAAAAATTTCAAGTCATTTAAGTAAGTATTTTAATATTAATTTTAAAATACATATTTTAATTAAACATACTCAAATATTCACTAAAAACTTGGGCTTTTATTTTTTGATTTTCTCCTCTAAAATCCTTTCCAATGAGGGGTTACTCATACTTTTTTAAGTTAGTAGATGATTTATTATGAATTTTTGCAATTAAAATATATTTAAATGATTATTTAGAAGATAAATAATCCTAAATTTGGTATTTTTCTAATTTAACCAAGATGAGAGGTTAAAATCTTTTTATGCTCCTTTTTATTTTTAAGATTCCTCTCTCTCTCTCTCTCTCTCTCTCTCTCTCTCTTTATGTATATATATATATATATATATATATATATATATATATATATATATATATGGTTTTGTAATTTATTAAATATTTTCTAGAAATTTGGCTTCAAAAAATTATAACTATCGATTTATCACTTAAATACAACAATAACAACAAGCATTTATCCCACTATTTTGGGTCGGCTACATGAGTCCTTCTTCTCCATTGTGTCTTATTATGTGTCAAATTCTCATTTAATTCAAGTAAACTTAGGTCATTTTTTATACATCTTAATCAAATATTTTTAGTTATATCTCTACCTTTCTTAGCATAAGGCAAACCTAATACATCTACTCTCCTAATCAGGTGTTGACCTCATTTTTAGAATGAACTCTCAATCTCTCCATCTTAGACATAGGACTCCTCTTAACACTAAGAGTTCAATAGTCTTAAGAAACTTCTAGTGATTAGGTGAACACTCAACCTAACCCTAGAGACTTAAAAGAGTTAGCCATAGAAATAGGTCATGCTCTTAGGAACATTCAGCTGAAATCCTCACTTCCTTCCTTCAAGTCAAACTCCAAATCTAAACCAATTCCAAATCAAACTCAAATCAATTCCAACTTAATTAATTTTCTCAAACCTTAAATCAATTCCAATGGATTTTCTCAAATCATGAATCAATTCCAAATGATTGAAACCATGATTGAATTCCAAATCCTAAAATCTTTCTTAAGCCATTTTGATTTCATCTTATGGACTTAGCTTAAATGAAACTCAAATCAAACCAAACTCAAGAGATTTTCTCATAACCCATTTATATTCTCATTTATAAATACAAATATAAATGAAATATAAATTCAAAAATTCAAAACCAAATTCAAAACTCAAATCCAAATCTAATCAAAATCCAACCTAAACTCGTTCAAGCCAAATTCTTGAATAAAGCCAAATCAACCTCAAATCAATTCAAACCATTGGATTTTCTTCATGATTCAATCAATCATCCAATCATGAATCCAAATATAAACACAAACTTCAATCATCAAACCAAAACTAAAATCAAAACTCAAACCAAAATCGAACTCATCTTCATCCTTTGAACTTGAAATTATCAAATGAATCAAAACCCATTTGACTCCAAACCACTTGCAAATGGATTTATATTTCAATCATAAGTCCATATGTGAGTTCAACCAAACTTGAATCAAGCCTTGATCAAGTCAATTGACCAGGCCCACTTGACCCAAAGTGACCTAAGTATCCTTTTGAGCTAAATTCTAATCCCTACCCAAATTGGATTGAACTAAGCCATCTCACATTGTGAGCAACAATCATCATAAGATGATCAAGCACTCAAATTGGGTCAAACCAAGTCAAACCTAGCCTTTGACCCAAATAAAACTTAAACTAGCCAAAATCTACCATAAGACAAATTAATTGAAACCATTGATCAAAACCAATTCATGATCAATGATTGGACTTGTTCAAGTCATCATTTGAGCTTAACCTTATTGGCCCACTTGACCCAAGTTGACTTGACCTAAAAGTCAAAATATGTCAAATCTAAAATTATTATTGAAACCAATGAATCAAGTTCATTTTAAATCACTTGTTGAACTTGACCAAAGCCTCAATGGCCAACTAGACCCAACCTAGCCATTGACCATGACGTAACTTAAAAGGTCAAAATCAAACCAAACCAAAATTGAATGAAACCAAAGCTACCAAAACATTTCAAATGACCAACCAAACCTAAACTAACCCATGACCTAACCCAATTGGGTCAAATGGGTCAAATTGGTCAACTCGATCCATTTGACCTAAATGAAATCAAATGAACCAAAACCAAATATAAATCAAATTGAAATGAACCAATGATACCAAAATATTTCAAATATTCATATGAACTCAACCCAACCCTTGGTTTGACAATTTGACCAATTGGTCAACTTCACCCAGGTTGACCCATTTTGACCTAAATGGGTCAACATGAGCCAAATGATATCAAATCAACTCCAAATTCCTTAAAATTTGGACCAACCCATTTTCAAACTATTCTATATCTGTCCAAACTGAAATCAAAGCCAAATTACCATTTTATCCCTAGGTCAATGGGTAACCTATGGCCAATTCCACTTAGAATTTGGTCATATCCTTTTCATGGCCACTTGGCACCCTCTTAATGGACCAATGGACACTAATGAGAGTGGTGCAGATAACCCAATGGGTTTGGGTCATCCAAACCAAACCCAAAGCCAAAACTGACCCCTCCACTTGGAAATGAGCACATGGATCACCTCCATACTCTCATTCTCCACATGTGCAACTCCTCCACTACTCTTATCTACCAAAATCGAATCACATGGCAGCCATAACCACCTAATAAACTCAATCAATCAAGTCAATTGATCCAAAATGAAAGGGAGGCTCACGACCATCTGATCCTTGTAGGGGTAGATATACTCCCCCTAATTCACTTGAATTCACATCATACACTATCGATTGAGCCTTTGGAACCTCGAGCAACCTTCTCCAAGTTCCTCCAAGCTTCCTTAAGCTCTTTCCAATTCTCCATTTTCGAATTTCTTTAAAGCCGAAATAAGGGAGCTCATTGGAAATTCCACTTTACTCAATTCACCAAACTTCAATTCCTCTTGCAAGCACCTTCAGAAAACCCAATCGAGCTCACCCAAATCAAATCCCAAGCACTCAAGCCATGGGTAGGAGGAGTTCAACCAAAGTTGCAAGTGCTTGAAGAACATCTTGGCCAATAGGAGAATCCACTTGATCTAAAGCCTTCAAACCTTTAACAGGGCTCCGTCTCCAGTAAACGAAGCTACCTCGATGGTTAGGAGCCAATGATAGTCTTCGATGAGGTATGCTTCAAAACCGAGCTTAGTGTAGAAATTCTTTGGTCCTTTGTGAAGAGAAGTGTGATCTCAAGTGAAATCCACTATTGGATGTCTTCCTCTTTGCTCTTAGATGGTGTGTGTTCAATCCCTACTCGATCCGAGCTTGAGTAAGCAACGAAGGATGGGCGATCCGTCTCTGAGCAAGGCAAGGATGAATTATGGACCGTCCATCCCGCGAGTTTTGGATGGACAGTCCTAATTAAAAGATCTAGATCAGATTATTAATCCCTTTAAAAATTGTTGGTTTGATCCTGACCGTCTGATCTTTGATTGGACGGTCCAAGGAGAAAATGCGTAGCGACACCGACTGATTGTGTAACCGATGTGACAACTTAAATAACGAATCCCATCGCACCACATGAAAAGTCCACATCATGTCAGCGGTCCACGTGGCACCAATGGGATTAGTTATATAATTAGGAGATTTAATTACCTAATAATCATAGAAACTTCAAAAATACATAACTAAATATAGAAAAATAAAAAAATGCAAACTCAGCTTTATTTTAAAGATAATTCAAAGGGGAATAATATAAAATTAATTTTAATTGGTTTTGAATAGTGACTTTTTTAATTTGAGTTTTATTAGGTATGTAATTATGTTAATTATTCCATAATTATTCTAATAATTAATTCCAAATTCCTTAGAGTAAATTAGTGGGATGACCTCTGCCTCCCATTATTTTCTTGAAATTATTTTTGGATTAATTTAGGTAATTGCTTATTTCATCTCTAATCACCCCTTAATCAATTAAATAATTAATTAACCTATTAAATGGTGATGAATTCATTAATTAAACTTGTCAATTATCTTAGAACAGTGGATAGACTTAGGGAATGAGATTAGGATGTCTTTTCAAAATCTTTTTCCCTAAGTTTATTTCATTTGAAAGAAAACTTAATTAATTTACAAATTGATTAATGATTTAATCATTTTATTAAATGGCTTAATTAACCAAACTCAAAATCAAAAATTAATCTAGAAACCTAATCAATTAATCAATCATTTCTTGGGTAGATACTTAGGTGTTCAATAACCTAAGTAAACATAAGGAAATTATTTCCAACCTACATGTGTGGGAAGGGTTATAAAAGTACTTAATCAAACCTCTTAGTTTAATTAATCAATAATTGTGAGCCAATTGCATTAGGCCCTTTCTTTCTTAGGGTGCATTGTTGATTTAAATTCAATGTGGTTTCATATCATATGTTGGCTCACAATTGTTTGAATAATTATGTTAAGGAGGTGTAGGTAAGGGTAATTAATGAACTTAATTTACACCTTAACCTAAACAAAATATAAAATCAATCTAATGGTTCTAAAAATTAAACTAAAATAACACACACATGTGGGAGATGGGTTAGGACCAGCAAACCTTTTCACATTTTCTAAATCAAATCAAACTCAAAATAAGAACAAAATTTCTTTAAACAACTTTGATTCACTTTAAATGATCTTATTCCATAGGATTGTCTTTAGGAATTAATTAAGGTGAATGACATTACATGCTTGCATCACTTTATTTCTTTCCTAGAATATTAAATGGTGTATGTCATATGAAATCATGCATTCATGTCTTTTGAAAAAATAAATTAAAAAAATATTTCCTTTATGTCAAATTGCATGTTTTGGCTAAAGTAAGAATATGAATGGCTATTATCACTACTAAATCAAATTTATTTTAGTAGGTCTTGTACTTTACACCCCCGGTGTAGAAAATAATGGCACATACTCACTTATATTTTTTATACATGTAAATGTGCATATGAATAATGGATAAAAGAGCCCCTCTTTCTACTTAATAAAATCATGCATACATGAAACATTCCAAATTTCTTTATGCAATATCTCTTAACATCCATCATTAAGGTGTTCTAATATTTTTATTTGCATGTATATATATGCTTAGGATTCATCCATATGTATGTTACACATGTTAGAAAGAAATAAAGTGTTGTGTATTTTGTGATAGTAATTCACTTTACTTAATCTTAAAATATCTTTTTTTAATAGGTTTGTTTAGGGAAAATCTAAACTTAGGATTAATTAAAACACATAATAAAATATTCACTAAAAAATCACTAATGAATCTACCTTAGAACTTACTTAAGGTAAGGAGGAAAGAGAAGTTTTCTTCTCTTTTCCTCTCTTTACAACACTTAGTAATTAATTGTAGGTTCATTCAAACCAAAATCAAATCATAAAATAAAATCCACTAAATCAACTAAATCACTTAAATGAAACCACCCTTTTAGTTGAACCCTTCATACTTAGAAAACTATAACCTTAAAGGCTAACTAAGACATACCACATAAGTCTTAAATGGCACACACATTAGGTTAAGTCATTATTTCTAGTCTTATGTTAGGGCGTGCATGGTTTGATTTTTATTTTGTGATGTAATGTTTTAGTTTAGATGTTAGGGTGTATGTGTGTGACTAAATGTTAGGATGATCTTAGTCTAATCATTATCTTCTGTAGGGGATTGTGGTTAAGGGGTGATGTAATAAAAATATAAATACCTTTGTTGTGTAGTTTGCTTATACCCCTAAGCATAATCCAAAATAGGTCAGGTGGACTTGGTTACCCATGTGTAAAGTGCTAATCCAATTTATTCATATACATACTTGGGATTGTGTGGTTTGTTTAGCTAATCTTTGTTTTGTAGGTTTTAGTTAGATTTAATTTTCCCATTTTCATGTAATTTTGCAATTAGGATTTGGAATGATTGTTATGGGGGATTAGGATGAACATTGGTCATAAGATTATGTCTTATGTACCAAGTGAGGCCTTTGGAGCTACCACATTCCAACCAACCAAAAGAAGAAAGAAAGAAGAAAGAAGAAAGAAGAAAGAATGAAGAATGAAGAAATGAAGAATGAAAAATAAAGAATGATCAATCTCATAACATGAATTCCTTCTTGATTATGATTAATTCATTTGTAATTTGAGTTGTATAAGGGTAGAGCTCGGCTATCCAATTTGTTTTTGGGTTTGTGTGGTGGAGTCCGACCATAAAAGGCCTCTTATTCTTTTGTGCTAGCTTTATAAATTGTTTGATGTTTGTTTAGCTTGTGCATTAAGATGACATTTTTCCTTAGTTTCTTCATTGATTGGTGAATGGCCTGGATGCAATTTGGCTCTTAGAAAAATAAATTTTCTATCAACTAATCAACTCAAAATGAAAAATAAATAACTCATAACCTCACCTAAAGCCTAGGTTATAAATCAAGATAAAATATTTAGTAACCCCTTAGCTCGATGTTGTATATTTTAACATCATGCATAAAAAGCATCTTATTTCACTCTTGTTATGGAGGGCTTCCACCTTTGTCAGGGAACTTGGCTTGACCTTTATGAGCCATGATGGAAACACACCTCCTTTCTTTTTGATTTTGGCCAATAATCCAATTTCTCATACATTAGGCAAATGAATCACATAGCCTGTGTTAAATGAATTGTCCAAAAATGAAAATAAAATATAACAAAAATTTGTATTAGATTAAAGTCATTAATCATGCCCTACATGATCTAGTCTCTTAGGGAGTGTGTTTAAGTACTTAGTCTCTTTCTAAATAAATAATAATTTAGCTATCTTACAAAAGCATAAGACTTGCTTACATGTATTTAAAATCTTAGAAAAAGTTAGTTGGTGGTCACCCCCATGCAGTTGTAAATCCAACAGTCGGGTGGTTTATCCTCTCTTATGGAGGTAAACCAAATACCCATTTTTTCTTAGATTTAGGTCGTGCTTTGGCCCTCACCAAAGCTCCCTAAATTTAGGTTCAAAGGTTGCTACTTCTCTTTATGGGCTAGGAGCATAAAATCTCACCTCTTAGGCATTTCCATAATCTTGAGTTATGGAATTGTAAGCCCTAGATTTCTGATAAAAACTTCAACTCAAACAAATAAATCACTTCAATTTTAAAAATATAAATCCCAACCGTAGGATAGTTTGGGATACTTACTAGGCTTCCTAGTATCCTAAGCATCCCTACTGATCTTCCTTGGTTTGATAATAACTCCCTCCTCTTGATCAATCCCACTTGATCTTCTAAAAATAAACCAATTGATTGATAGTTTTATCTTTGAAATCTTTGGAGATAATGATCATTTACCTAAATTGAGAGTATTCTTAAAAATCTCATTCCTTGGGATGTAATTAACTATGGGGCTTGCCTCCATAGGAAACTTAATGAACCTGGTTTAAAATAAACCCTTCTTTACTTTTTCATGTAAAGTAGGGGAAGAATCTTTGGTACATTCTGAAGACTCATGGTCCTTAGGAATCCTCATTTAGGTGATTAGGTCCATTGTAGGATGGTGACTTTTGTCTCTCGAGATAGTACATCATTCCTCAATGTCGTACCCGATCACCCTAATAAGAACATCTACAAATCTGCATGGTGTCCAACACAAGAAGTGTTTTGATTTTATTTTTGGTTCTTCATTTAATTTTTCTCTTTTCAGAATGATTAGATTGAAGAATTAAAAATAAATTTTACCTAATTTTTTCTAGTGACTCCGTTGGGGATGGTTCCTCTCTCCATCTTTGGTAAATGATCATTGTCTCCAAGAATCGATAGTGGGTTTGTACTTTGTATAAATCCAAGACTATATTTCTTTTCTGTTGGCACTTAGTTTATTTCATCCTTAAGCTAAGCTAGCCAACATCCTTTAGGTTTTAGGACCTCACTCCGTATG
Organism: Cymbidium sinense; assembly: GCA_021442155.1. Lineage (NCBI taxonomy): Eukaryota > Viridiplantae > Streptophyta > Magnoliopsida > Asparagales > Orchidaceae > Cymbidium > Cymbidium sinense. The sequence continues at coordinate 10,327,747 of CM038217.1, forward strand.
GGTCTTAAAACCCTTGTTGGGTTCCCCAATAGGTGAAAATAAAAATTTAATAAAAATAAATAACTAAAGACTTCCTCCTTACCATTTATATGATATGTAAAGGTTCATTTTAAAAAAAATAAAGAAAGAAAAATAATTCCTTTATAAGAACATTAATTTCCAAAAAGTACTTTTTCAAAATGCACATAACAAAATGTTTGCACAAAAATTTTTATAAATCAACCTCATCTAACAATCTTTATGATTGTTATATCTAGGATCATTTAAAAAAAATCAGCAATCTCTTTTCCAAAATAAAATCAAAAATCATTTGTTTTCAAAAAAAGAGCACAAATGAGCTTCTTAATTCAATTTATTGAATGAGGATTTCATTTTCAAAATTAAAAAATCAACAATCGTCTTTCCAAAAATAAAATTCAACAATCACTTTTTCCAATAAGCACAAATGAACATCTTCATTCAATTTATTGAATGAAGACTTCATTTTCAAAATAAAATCAATAATCACATTAAAAAAAATCAACAATCATCACTTTTCAAAACAAAATCAAAATAAAAAAACATTTGGATCTTTCATTTAACATACCCAAATTTTCTAAGTGAAGATCCTTTTTTTCAAAAAAAAAATCAAAATCAAAATAAAAAATCAAACAACATTTGTATTCTTTCATTTAGCATACCCAAATTTGCTAAATGAAGACCCCCTTTTTCAAAAATCAAAATCAAAAACAACATTTGGATTTATTCACTTAACATACCCAAATTTGCTAAATAAAGATCATCTTTTTCCAAAAAAAAAATCAATATCAAAATCAAAAAAATATATATCAAAAACAACATTTGGATCTTTCATTTAGCATACTCAAATTTGTTAAATGAAAATCCTCTCTTTCCAAAATCAAAATCAAAAGCACATTTGGATATTTCATTTAGCATACCCAAATTTGCTAAGTGAAGATCCTCTTTTTCAAAAAGAAAAAACAAAAAAAAACCAAAATCAAAATCAAAAATCAAAAACAACATTTGGATCTTTCATTTAGCATACCAAATTGGCTAAGTGAAGATCCTCTCTTTCAAAAAATCAAAATCAAAATCAAAAATCAAAAACCACATTTGGATTTCTTAGTATACCTAAATTTGCTAAGAATCCTCTTTTCAAAATCAACAAAAATAAAATAAATTTTAATTTACTTAGCATACCTAAATTTGCTAAGAATCATCTTTTCAAAACTCATCAAAAATGAAACACATTTGATTTTCTTAGCATACCTAAATTTGCTAAGAATCCTCTTTTCAAAATCATCAAAAATAAAACACATTTTAGATTTTCTTAGCATACCTAAATTTATTAAGAATCCTCTTTTCAAAATCATCAAAACAAAACACATTTGAATTTCTTTTATTTAGCATACCTAAATTTGCTAAGTAAAAAAATTCTCTTTTCGAAAAAATAATATCAAAAATAAAACACATCTAGATCCTTTATTTAGCATACACAAATTTTCTAAGTAAATATTCTCTTTTCAAAAACAACAAAATATTTGGATTCTTCATTTAGCATACCCAAAATTATTAGGTGAAAATTCCATTTCAAATTCACATGATTCACAAAAAGCAAACAAATGAAGAAAATTATTTTCAAACACCTCACCTAGCATACCCAAATTTGTTAAGTGAGTAAATTTTAAAAATCACAAATCAAAACAAAATCAATTGACCATTGACTTTAACATACTCAAATTTATTAAATAAAGGGTCTTCAAACTCAAAAAATCAAAATCAAATATTAACTTATGGAAGCATCAATCTCTCCAAAAATATTTGAACCCATTTTCAACATACACAAATTTGGTGAAAATGGATTGTACATTCAAAAATCCCCTTTCCAATCAATTCAAAAATCTCTCTTCTAAATTCATTTGAGCCCCACTTAATACTTTCAAGTTGTTGAGTGTGGGTTCAAATTATAAATAAAAATTCAAAAATCAATAAAGCAAGAAATGTGATTCCAACTTGTTTTCAACATTGCAGACTTCCAGTCAGTTTTAGTTTCAATTCAGTTCAGTTCAATGGCAGCACAGAAGTATGTGTTCACATTTTCTTTCAGGATAGATTTGTCCTTAGATCAGGCCAGCCTCCCACAGTCTAACTTCTCCCACCTCATCCTTTTTGGCTGAGGCTTTGAGGGGGCTAAATCACATGTGAGGGGACCCTCACTCATAGGGCGTGGTGGCAGGTCAATCATCCAGGTTGAGATGCCATCTGACTCGAGATTCCCTCACTGAAGAGGAAGGTTGGCAGTTCCAGTAATAGCATCCGGTGCAGTCTTGTGTTCCCTTGTTGGGCTAGCACCCACTGGGCCAAGGGAAGGCTCCCCTGATTCCAGGGATTTTCTCCCTTGCCTTCGAGGTAGGGTGTAGTTCCCACACTGCTCAACCTACCAAGACTCATAGCCGAAACAAGAATCGAATGTTCAAGCGGTATCTTACCCACATAGTCAAGTTGGAGACAGTTTCCCAGGCTGAAATAGAGGAATTACCTATGATGGTTTCCCCGCTGATCATAGAAAATAAGTTCCACCCTCTCTTTGAATCTGATAAAGAGGTTGTTAGGAGGATTTTAGTTTCATCTCTATCAGCTGTTCATTTTTAGGCTCCTATTAGTGAGAGGAGGAGTTCATACGCCAGCCTTAGATAAATTTTGTGCCAAGTAGGCAGAGCTTATGGACGATCAGAGTCCGGGGCTCAGTTTGATTTACGTTCAGTCATTCCCCATAGTGTGGGCAAATAGATCAGCAGGAGAGGGCTAGGGAGGCCCATACATCATTACTAGCAGGAGTGGAGGTACATGTAGTCGACCTGCACTTATGGACTTCGATCGGCGTCTACCATCGTCGATCATAATGATAGCATTCTATTGTAGGTACTACCCACCATAGGAGAGGAGCTCCTACTCAGAGAGAGTTGGTGTTGCCTCCACCACACCGCTCTACTCCACGCCCACCATCTCCTGTACATGTTCCATCATCCACTATTCCAATAAAAGCCATGAAGGCTACATAAGGGGAGAAGAAAATCTCACTGGTGATCTGACTACGGCCAAGAGATCCCATTCCATTTACACCACCGACTGAGGTGAGGCCGAGCTCTCTTGCTCGACCTTCTGCTTAAGTTGTCGTGAAAAAAGAATGGCAACCATGGAGCATAGTAGTCATTCCATCACCACCACCGCGAATGGAGATAGCTTGAGGAGGAGGAATTCAGTTCCCCATTATTGATCCTCCTAGGAGTACCACTCCATCCAGATCTAGCAACAGTCAGGAGTATCTATCCTCTAGTGAGCGTAGTCCTCACAAGATCAGTTCTCTAGCAGTAGGGGAGGTTAGATGTCTATTTGTTCATGATAGTGATCCTACTACCAATCAACCTCGATCTTTTGTACCTGTTCTTGGATCGATCCCTAGATGACATTATAGCTCAGTATCAAGTGCAGAAGAAGGAGATCTTAGGATATGTCTGGTCTGATTTAGAGGATGAAAAGGTTAGTTTTGATCTTAATGAAGATGATCTATTGGAGGATTCAACATGTATGGCGGACACAGGGGTTCCCTCCTCGTGATCGAGAAAGTGTTGCAACTGAGCAGGAAGACATAACCTACTCGACCCATCACCTCCTTCAACAAATAAAACAAAAAAGATGAACAAATAGATAAGATGGGGAAGAGGCTTGAAGGCTTGCTAGCAGCAGTTTTAGCACTTCAGAACCAAGCCCGGATAGTTCATCCTACTGTGGCAGAAATTGGTCTGCCTAAGTTGTTGCATGTCTTGGATCCAACCAAGACTTCACCTCCAGTAGAGCAAGGCAGCACCAGCTTGCATAGAAAGGTAGTGGATAGTACCTCCGTATAAGAAAAGGATATTAAAACCTTGGTTGAGCAGTAGGTGAGAGAAGTGTTGGCACAAGCCCGAGGAGGATCATCGGTTCTAAAGGGTAGACCCTACCCAAAGGAATTTGATGTCATCCAATATCCTAAGAGTTTCAAGCCACCTTCTTTCAAGAGCTTGATGACGTGGGGAAGGCAATACAGCGCGCGTGAGCTATTTACGCTTGGTGGCGATGCTCTCTATTTTGACTTTTGTTAGTAGCTTAGCGCATATTGGTATGTTGAACTTCCCAACAATTCAGTGAGACTTTTGCTGAGTTAGAGCAACTCTTCATTAAGAAGTTTGCTGGAGCTCAATAAAAGGTGAATGTAGGCGATCTCATTATGACTCAACAACACCCTGGTGAGTCCCTCATTGATTATATTCTTAGATGGCACAATTTGAGTATGAAATATGAACCACAATTGTCTAAATATGACGTCATTGAAATTCTGCTGAAGAATATTCATGGCCCGATCACCATCATGCTCAAAGGTTTTGCTATCAAAATATTTGAGAAACTAATCAATAAGGCAACTAGCTTACAAGGAGAAGCCAAATAGTTGCCTTTTCCAGATCAATCAATAAAGCCAAAGCCACATAAAGCTTAAGAGAAGAAGCCAGGGGTAGTGATAGCAGAAAAGGAAGCAAGCCAGGAGAGCGATTATGAGACTATGAGCACCCACTTCCACCTCCTCCACCACCATCCATCCACCACCTGCCTCCACCTTGCCGCCTCCTCTTTAGCCATATCAACCCTTACATACCTGCAAGCTATCCACCTCTTTTGGATAAACTAAAAAATCTTTGTTCATTTAAGAGGGGATGTCAGAAAATCTTTAAGAATCTCTTAAAGAAGCACATTTTTAGCTACTGAGCCTAGAAGGCGGAGGAAGTGGGCAAAACAATGATCCAAACCCCCACCACATCTTAGGCCACATTTTGGAGGATTACTTTACATTCAAAGACTAGCTTGAGCATAGCTTCAAGATAGGCGCCATAGTTATCCCGAAGGAATACCTTGTGGAACAACCATCTAGTTTTATTAGGGTAATCCTTGGGGATTCTTGCGATCCTTCCAAACCCAAAGAAGGTTGGAATATCAAGAAACTTTCTTTATCCGAACCTCTGAGGAAGGTGTTTAATTCTTGGGACATGCACACTTTGAAGGGATAGCCAAGTGGCATAGCTGACCAGAGTCTGCCTCCAGTCCCTCATTTGTAGCTACTACATCAGCGAGCACCTTTACTTCACCAGTTCTTCTTCTAGTATATATCTTGTATCGACATATGAGGGCATCAAATCCATTACCCCTCTTACTTTACTTGATTTCTACTCTGTACCTCCTTCAAAATCTAATATATCGAGGAATAAAGCTAATTTAAATTACATCTGTGTCACTTCTGATTGGTTGTCTAGTTCTACTCTTCCTAAAAACTCTCCAAGTCTAAATAATAATTATAACAACTCTGGTCTTTCTCTTACTGATTTATAATTGGACTTTCCTTCTCTAAGTACTACGGGTTCACCTCTTGCGATATACTTGGAATCATCCTATTTTGAGGATCTCATAGGAGAGGTTGTAGGTAAGTCTGACGAGCAGGTAGAATCCCACTAACCTGCCACAAGTGATCACTGAAGTCAACCTCCATAGTGGCAAGGTTCTATCTCCTAAGGCAACACCTCAAGATAAGGAGAAACAAGTCATTGGTTCAGATGATTGAGAAGGCCTCCCTCCACAAGATGCTCCACCCTTGGATATGCTTGTGGAGGAATAGCCCAAGGTGGACTATGATGTCCTCCCTCACCTAAGAAAGTTGCCATCTAAGTTAAGCATATATGATGCCCTTATCTTATCCAAAGAGATGAAGGAATCATTAATCAAGGCTCTTCTTAATCGAGAAATATGCTTAGCTCAGCTAACCGTTATTAGAGATGAGGCACATTATTCTAGAGAAGCCCAGGGAATCACTTTTATAGATGAAGACCTTCTACTGGGGGACATGGAGCACAAACATCCCCTCTACATTACAGTGGACATGGACAGATTCAGACTTGCCAGAGTTCTTGTCAATCCAAGTGTACCGGTGAACATTATGAGCCTAAAGACTCTTGCCTATTTGAAGATTGATATCTCCACACTCTGAGGAGATTGGATGATGTTGAGAGGATTCAATAAACAAAGCGAGATGGCTTTAGGTTCCATAGTGTTACCTTTGGAGATAGGTGACTGGAAGACTGAAGCTAAGTTCTATATCATTGATTCGAATACTTCATTTTGCTTTTCGATGACCTTGGATACATTAGAAAAATATGATTCCATCTTCCCTTCATTAGTATATCAAGTTCACAAAGGATGGAATTGAGTAGCGTGTTATAGGAGATGAAAAGCCATTTTCAATCAAAGAGGTTGAGATATATGAGGATGCAACCTACTATCTTCCTCAAAAACACCTTCTCTCATGAACTTGGTCAAAATTCTAATTCAAAAGAAAAAAAAGAAGAAAAAGAAAAAGAAACAGAAAAATAAAAATACAAGTGAACAAGAAAATGATATCAAGGAAGAAGTAGAGTCGCATATCACATTCTACCCACAGTTCATTCCATCATATGGGCATATGGTAGATGACTTCCACAGGCAGAGGCACATAGGTAGTTCAGAGGTGGAAAACCCTTAGTTTGACCAAAGGTTATATTATAGTTCAGTACCCCTATTCACATGACTTGGAATCTAGATGAGATGTGTCTAATGTGAGTAACATACCAAACTCTCTCGTTTCATTGGAGGTGGAACTCGAGCTGACAAAGACCAGCCTCCAAAAAAAGCATGTATTCAATCAAGTTTATGTGAAACTATCGACATTTGAACCTTTGCTCTAACCTCACTTTTCTCTCAAAAAGTCGAAAGTTTAGTAGTTAAGGAAGCCCCTCAGTCTTCCAAAAATGTCAAGCCAAAGATATTTCTATTGGGATCATCATCCTCAAGTCCAGAAACTGATGTAGAACTTGAGAATAATTCAAATAAATAATTAATGGAATTTTCTTTTGATTGGTACTCGCCTTGTGTCTTAATCTTGCAAAGAAGGGTTTGATTCCTTATACATGGTCCAAGAACAGATCAGAGTACTTCGAAAAGCAATGGAACAATAGAGGCAAGGATGCACAATTAAGATCAGGACTAGGATTCAGTAAAGTGAGTCCAGTCGATGACGACGATTACTACTTAGTTGTCACCAATCATCTAAAGTCTGATAGGTTTTTTTCACACCACACTAGCTTTTATGAGAATGTATGTTTAAAAACTTTAGATGATCTCCAAATCAAAGATGCATCGCTAGAATTTTAAGAGGAGATCCATTCAATAATTGATAAGCTTAAAGAAATCAACCTCGGGATAGAAGAAAATCCACGCCCGACATACATCAGCTCGTTGTTGAATGAAGAAGAAACCAATGACTTAGTTAGGCTATTGGTTGAGTTTAAGGACTACTTTGCATGGAGCTATAAAGAAATGCCCAAATTATCTCCTAACATAGCAGTCCACAAACTAGTAATAGGCTAATGTCAATATCATCAAGCAAGCTTCTAGACATGCGATTAAATCGAACAACGTCATTTAAGTCAAGAAATTGATCGATCTTTGGTTTCAACAGGGAAAAAACACACTTAGTTAGCCTTATCTCAATTATGAAGAAGAATGGCTAAATTCGCATATACATCGATTTCAGGGACTTAAATAAAGCATATCCTAAGGATGAGTTTTCTCTTCCTATACCAGAATTAATTGTAGACATCGCCTCATCTCATGTAGTTTTCTCCTTTATGGATTGGTCATTTAGTTACAACCAAATCAAGATAGCCCTCAAGGATGAAAGAAACACTATTTTTTGAATCTCGATCTGAATCTATTATTATAAGGTCATGCCTTTCGACCTTAAAATGCGGTGTTTTCACCAACAAAATGACTCATCTTCAATGAACTCATCCATCATCAAGTTGAGTGTTATGTTGATTTCATCTTATGGACTTAGCTCAAATCAAACTCAAATAAAACCAAACTCAAGAGATTTTCTCATAACCCATTTATATTCTCATTTATATTCACAAATATAAATGAAATATAAATTCAAAAATCCAAAACCAAATTTAAAGCTCAAATCCAATTCTAATCAAAATCCAACCTAACTCTTTCAAGCCAAATTCTTGAACAAAGCCAAATCAACATCAAATCAATTCAAACCATTGGATTTTCTTCATAATTCAATCAATCATGAATCCAAATATAAACATAAACTTCAATTATCAAACCAAAACTAAAATCAAAACTCAAACCCAAATCAAACTCATGTTCATCCTTTGAACTTGAAATTGTCCAATGAATCAAAATCCATTTGACTCCAAACCACTTGAAAATGGATTTATAATTCAATCAAAGTCCATATGTGAGTTCAACCAAACTTGAATCAAGCCTTGATCAAGTCAATTGACCAACTTAGGCTCACTTGACCCAAAGTGACCTAAATTATTTTGAGTCAAATTCTAATCCTACCCAAATTGGATTGAACTAAGCCCATCTAAGCCTCACATTATGAGCAACAATCATCATAAGATTATCAATCACTCAAATTGGGTCAAACCAAGTTAAACTTAGCATTTGATCAAGTCAACATTTGATCCAAATGAAACCTAAACTAGCCAAAATCCACCATAGGCCAAATTGTTTGAAATTATTGATCAAAATCAACTCATGATCAATGATTAGACTTGACCAAGTCATCATTTGAGCCTAACCTAGCTCAATTAGCCACTTGACCCAAGTTGACCCAACTTGAGCTAAAAAGTTAAAATGTGTTAAATCTTGATCTAAGCCAAATTAATTGAAACCAATTGGTCAAGTATATTCTAAATCACTTATTGAACTTGACCAAAGCCTCAAACTAGCCTTGATTGACCATGAATCCAACTTGACTTAAAAGGTCAAATCAAGCCAAAATCAAACTAAACTAAAATTGATTGAAACTAAAGCTACCAAAACATTTCAAATGACCAACCAAACTTAAACTAACCCATGACTTAACCCAATTGGGTCAAATGGGTCAAATTGGTCAACTCGATCCATTTATCCTAAATGAAATCAAACGAACCAAACTAAATATTGAAAAACCAATGATACCAAAACATTTCAAATGTTCATATGAACTCAACCCTTGGTTTTTTGAATTTGACCAATTGGTTAACTTCACAGTTGACCCATTTTGACCTAAATGGGTCAACATGAGCCAAATGATATCAAATCAACTCCAAATTCCTTAAAATTTGGACCAACCCAATTTCAAACTATTCTAAATCTGTCCAAATTGAAATCAAAGCCAAATGACTATTTTACCCCTAGGTCAAGGGGTAACCTATGGCCAATTCCACTTGGAATTTGGTCATATCCTTTTCATGGCCACTTGGCACACTCTTAGTGGATCAAATGGACACTAATGAGAGTGGTGCACATGAACCAATGGGTTTTGGTCAACCAAACCCAACCCAAAGCAAAAAACCAACCCCTCCACTTAGAAATGAGCACATGGATCACCTCCATACTCTCATTCTCCACATGCGCAACTCTTCCACTACTCTTCTCTAATAAAATTGAATCACATGGCATCCCTAACCACCTAACAAACTCAATCAATCAAGTCAATTGATCCAAAATGAAAGGGAGGCTCATAGTTGTCCGATCCTTATAGGGGGAGATATACTCCCCCTAATTCCACCTAAATTCACATCACACACTGTCGATCGAGCCTTAGGAACCCTGAGCAACCTTCTCTAAGTTCCTCCAAGCTTCCTCAAGCTCTTTCCAATCTCCATTATCATATTTCTTCAAAGCTGAAATAGGGGAGCTCATTGGAAATTCTACTTTACTTAATTCACCACCAAACTCCAATTCCTTTTGCAAACACCTTCAGAGCACCCAAATCAAATCCCAAGCACTCAAGCCACGTGAAGGAGGATTTGACCAAAATCGCAAGAAATTGAAGCTCATCTTGGCCAATAGGAGGATCCACTTGATCTCAAGCCTTCAAACATTCAATAGGGCTTCATCCCTACTAGACGAAGCTACCTCGATAGTTGGGAGTGCCAATGATAGCCTCTAGCGAGGTATGCTTCAAAATCAATCTTAGTGTAGAAATTCTTTAGTCCTTTGTGAAGAGAAGTATGATCTTAAGTCAAATCTGCCATTGGATGTCTTCCTCTTTGCTCTTAGATGGTGTGTGTTCAATCCCACTGATTCAAGCTCAAGTGAGCTTGATCAGCTGGGACGGTTGATCGCCGTAGAGGCAGGATGAATCATGGATCATCCATCTCACATGTTTTGGATGAACAGCCCTGATTAAATGATCTAAATCAGATGATTAACCCCTTTAGAAACTATGAGTTTGATCCTGACTGTTCGATCAAAGATTGGATGATCCAAGGAGAAAACACGTAGTGCCACCGGCTAACTGTGTAGCCGATGTGACAACTTAAATAATGAATCTTATCGTGCCACGTTAGCGGTCCACATGGCGCCGATGGGATTAGTTATATAATTAGGGGATTTAATTACCTAATAATCACAAAACTTCAAAAATATATAACTAAATGTAGAAAAATATAAAAAATGCAAACTCATCTTCATTTTAAAGATAATTCAAAGGGGAATAATATAAAATTAATTTTAATTGGTTTAATCAATGACATTTTTTATTAGAGATGTAATTATGTTAATTATTCCTTTATTATAATAATTAATTCCAAATTCTAGGGTTAGTGGTGGGACACTCCCATGATTTTCTTGGAATTTATTATTGGATTAATTTAGGTAATTGCTTGTTTCATCTCTAATCACTTAATCAATTAAATGATTAATTAACCTATTAAATGGTGATGAATTCATTAATTAAACTTATCAATTATCTTGGAACAATGGATAGACTTATGGAATGAGATTAGGATGCCTTTTCTAAATATTTTCCCCTAAGTCTATTTCATTTAAATGAAAACTTAATTAATTTACAAATTGATTAGTGATTTAATCATTTCATTAAATGGATTAATTAACCAAACTCAAAATTAAAAATTAATCCAGAAACTTAATCACTTAATCAATCCTTTCTTGGATAGATACTTAGGTGTTCAATAACCTAAGTAAACTTAAGGAAATCATTTCCAACCTACATGTGTGGGAAGGGTTATGAAAGTACTTAATCAAATCTCCTAGTTTAATTAATCAATAATTGTGAGCCAATTGTATTAGATCGTTTCTTTCTTAGGGTGCATTACTAATTTAAATTCAATGTGGTTGCATATCATATGTTGGCTCACAATTATTTAAATAATTATGTTAAGTAGGTGTAGGTAAGGGGTAATTAATGAACTTAATTTATACCTTAACCTAAACAAAATATAAAATCAATATAATGATTCTAAATTACAGTAAAATAACACACACATGTAGAAGATGGGTTAGGACCAGCAAACCTTTTCATATTTTCTAAATCAAATCAAACTCAAAATAAGAACAAAATTTCTTTAAATAACTTTGATTCACTTTAAATGATTTTATTCCATAGAATTATCTTTAGAACTTAATTAAGGTGAATGAAATTACATGCTTACATCACTTTATTTCTTTCCTAGAATGCTAAATGGTGTATGTCATATGAAATCATGCATTTATGTCTTTTGAAAAAATAAATTAAAATGAAATATTTTCTTTATGTCAAATTGCATGTTTTGGCTAAAGTGAGAATACGAATGACCATTATCATTACTAAATCCAAAATTATTTCAAAACTTATAAATCAAACATTACAAATGAAAGTTATGCTACTTATAATTACTTATAAGCTTACATGTGTGTATAAATAAGATGTGTGCAATGTGACTTTCCTTCTCTTCTCTTTTAACATAGTTTTGAATAGGATTTGCAAAGTGTATAGTTCATTTGAAAAGAACACAACACTTGCTTAAATCCATTCCTATTCATTCCTATGTTATCATTTAAGAAGGACCTTCACTCTTGCACATATAAATTAAATAACCAACATATCAAACAAACAAACAATCATAAACCTTTTGCATGATTCTTTTTCCATACATTTCTTTATTATACATACACATGTATTTAAGAAAAGTGGTATATTAGTCTGGACATCTCGGGATTGCAAGGCTTTAAGTAGCCCCAAGTAGGTATGGTACCTTACACCCTTATTGTAGAAAATAATGGCGCTATACTCACTTATGTCTTTTATACATGTAAATGTGCTTATGAATAATGGATAAAAGAACCCCTCTTTTCGACTTATCAAAATCATGTATACATGAAACATTCTAAATTTCTTTAAGCAACATCTTTTAGCATCCATCATTAAGGTGTGCTAATATTTTCATTTGCATGTATAGATATGCTTAGGGTTCATCCATATGCATGTTATACATGTTGGAAAGAAATAAAGAATTATGTATTTTGTGATAGTAATTCACTTTACTTAATCTTAAAATGCCTTTCTTTTTGAATAGGTTTGTTTAGAGAAAATATAAACTTAGGATTAATTAAAAAATATAATAAAACATTCACTAAAAAAATCACTAATGAATCTACCTTAGAAATTACTTAAGGTAAGGAGGAAAAAGAAGTTTTTTTCTCTTTTTCTCTCTTTACAATACTTAGTAATTAGTTGTAGATTCATTCAAACCAAAATCAAATCATAAAATAAAATCAACCAAATCAACTAAAAAACTTAAATGAAACCACCCTCTAAGTTAAACCATTTATACTTAGAAAACTCTAATCTTAAAGCTTAGCTAAGACATACCACACAAGCCTTAAATGGCACACACATTAGGCTAAGGTTTGATGCATCTCGGGGTTTCACTCTTATTATGGAGGGCTTCCACCTTTGCCTGGGAACTTGGATTGACATTTTCTAATTTTCATGCATTAGTAAAATGAATCAGCTATGTCAAATGAATTGTCTAAAAATGAAAATAAAATATAACAAAAGTTTGCATTAGATTTAATTCATTAATGATGCCCTAAATGATCTTGTCTCTTAGGGAGTGTGTTTAAAGATTTAGTTTTTTTCTAAATAAACAACAGCTTAGCTATCTTACAAAAGCATAAGACTTGCCTACATGTATTTAAAATAGAGGAGTTAGTTTACCCCAAGTTATAAGTCTAATGTGTGTGGTTTATCCTCTCTTATAGAGGTAAACCAAATACCCATTTTTGCCTTAGATTTAGGTGGTGCTTTGGCCCTCACCAAAGCTCCCTAGATTTAGGTTCAAAGGTTGCTACTTTTCTTTACGGGCTACAAGCATAAAATCTCACCTCGTAGGCATTTTCATAATCTTGAGTTATAGAATTGTAAGCTCTAGATTTCTAATAAAAATTCAACTCAAACAAATAAATCACTTCAATTTCAAAAATATAAAGCCCAACCATAGATAGTTGGGATGCTTACTAGCTTCCTAGTATCCTAAGCATCCCTACTTATCTTCCTTTGGTTTTAATAATAACTCCCTCTTCTTGATCAATCCAACTTGATCTTTTAAAAATAAATCAATTGATTGATAGTCTTATCTTTAAAATCTTTGGAGACAATGATCATTTACCTTAAGTGAGAGTATTCTTAAGGAATCTCATTTCTTAAGGTGTAATTAACTATGGGGGCTTGCCGCCATAGAGAATTTAACGAACCCAGTTTAAAATAAACTCTATTTTAATTTTCTATGTGAAGTAGGGGAAGAATCTATGGTACTTTCCGAAGACCCATAGTCCTTAGGAGTCCTTACTAAGGTGATTAGGTCCATTGTAGATAGTGACTTCTGTCTCTCAAGATAGTACATCATTCCTTAATGTCGTACCTGATTACTCTAATAAGAATATATGTAGATCTGCATGGTGTCCAACACAAGAAGTGCTTTGATTTTATTTTTGGTTCTTCATTTAATTTTTCTCTCATCAGAAAGATTAGATTAAAAAATTAAAAATAAATCTCACCACACCGGGTCATCGAACGGCTTATGCTTTATGTGGTCAAACTATGTAAGGTGACTCTCTCTAATCTTATCTACCACTGGAGCTACTCCAACTTTTTCCCAAACAACTCATTTCGCATTTTATCTCTAAGAGTAAAGCCACTCATCCACCTCAAAGATCCTCATCTCAGCAACACTTAGTCTTATGCTTCTCTTTATGGCCAACATTCTACACCATAAATCATTATTCTTACCACCATCTTATAAATTTTTCCTTAAGTCTAAGCTTACTTTTCTCAATATCGATGCATTCACCCACTTCAACCATCCAACTTGAATTCTACTAATAACATTTGCATCTATTTCTCCATCATTTTTATCAATAGAGCTTAGATATTTGAATCACTCACTCTCTTCAATAACTTGGTCACCCAATGTCACAACACCACCACTAAAACTTCTTCAAGTAAAATTACACTCCATATATTCAATTTTAGATCTACTCAAACAAAAATATTTAGACTCTAAGGTTGACCTCCATAATTTAAGTTTCTCTTGGACTCCCTCTCTAGTCTTGTCAACAAGAAGAATGTCATCAACAAAAAGCATACACCAAGGTACATCTTCCTGTAAATACCTAGTAAGAACATCCATAACTAAAGCAAAAAAAAAAAAGATAAGGGTTTAAAGACGATCCTTGATGTTATTTAACTGAAATAGAAAGATATTTTGTCAATCCTCCTTGTGTTTGGACACAAGTAATAACTCTAGTATACATATCCTTAATGACTTGAATATAACCAATATTAACTCCTTTATTTTCTAGAACTCTCCCAAAAATATCTCTTAAAACTTTGTCGTAAGCTTTTTCTAAATCAACAAATATCATATGTAGATCCTTCTTACTTTCTCTATACTTCTCCATCGAACCCCTTAACAAAATGTATAGCATCCATAGTAGATCTACCTGGCATGAAACCAAGTTGATTTTGAGAAACTTTTGTATCACATCATAACTTATGCTCAATTACTCTCTCCCATAATTTTAATGTATGACATATTAACTTAACTCCTCTATAATTTGCCCACTCTTGTGCATCACCTTAATTCTAAAAAATAGGAGCCAACAAACACCTAAATGAAAAAAAAATTATTGAAAGTGTACGAGAACATCATAAACAAATCAAAATGCCATTAGGCTTGTATTTTAGAATTAATTTTAAAATATAATTTTTAAATAAAGCCTAATTACTTTTAATCTAGGTAGTAATATTTAGGGCTTTTATTCTAAAATGCTCCTTTATTTATTGAATCTATAACATGTGTATTTATTTTTTTATTTTTTTATTTTTTATGATTTATTATTATTTTTTAAATTTTTGGTTATAATTAATATTTTTTAAATATAAAAATTCTCTTTATCTATTTAGTTGACTCAACGACTGACGAGGCCTCATTTTACTCATGATGCGCATCGATTGAGTCAAGTCGTGTCACATATGGTTGTCTATGCATAAAGTGGCTTTCCTAATGGGTTCAAATTGATGGGTTTGGGCTATTGAATTTGAATCTGCCCTCCAAACATGTGATCTAATGGTGATCAAGTCATCCCTTTCCTCTGGTGCAAAGCCATGACCACCCATGGAAATGGAAATGATCCAAGAGATTTCGATGACAAATCATGTCCACTCACGTACTTAAAAGGATTAGTGAGAAAAATGTAGGTGTGGGATCCAAACCTTATTGACATTCACTGCACAAACGACCAGCACCTATTTGGTCGAGCAAAGGGTGGAGGAGGTACCTCACTGGATTTGTGTCTAATGGTTTGCATGCATGAGGTAGCTTTATCTTGAAAAGATAAAGCCCTGTTGAGAAGCTCATAGAATGCCTCTTTGCCAATCATCAAAAGCATCAAGGTCCACCACCTCTCCTTGGCCTATGGTCGAATTCTATGCTAGGCTACTCAAGGATGATGGGAGAAGTTTCATTTTTGGTTAGAAGGCTCCAGGGAAGGTGTATGGATGCTTAATTTGGGGAGAGGGGCTCTTGGCATTGATTGCTCCAAGGCACTTCATAATTAGTACTCCTCTATTCTTTTGTATGTTTGAATATATCTTTAAAGACACAAGAATAATAGTATTATCTTAATAAGATGGTATATTAATTATGATTGTTCATGTTGATTTGATAAATGATAAGTACATTGATTGCTCCAAGGCAATAAACACCCCTTAACTTTTTAATTGAATTCTTGCATTAACTTCTTCCATATTTTATAAACATAGAGAACATCAAGAAGTATATCAATAAAAAGGTTATTATAATGTTTTCAAGATCTACAAGAGGCATAAAAGATACAAAACTATAAATGAATCTTCTTTTGTACATTTTTTAAAAACATTAAGGAGGAGAAAATTACGGAGGAGGCCGATATTGGCAAGAAGAATAAAGTCAGTGCTAAGATGCCTACTCTAAGTAACCATCATCAAATAACTCGCATAGGAGTACTAGTTATGTATTCACTTTATTTGGATCATTTAAGTAGGAAATGATAAAGAAACCTATGAGTAATACTACAAATGCTTTTAGCAATTTACAACTTTTTTGCAACAAGCAAGCTATCAACTTTT
Organism: Cymbidium sinense; assembly: GCA_021442155.1. Classification (NCBI taxonomy): domain Eukaryota; kingdom Viridiplantae; phylum Streptophyta; class Magnoliopsida; order Asparagales; family Orchidaceae; genus Cymbidium; species Cymbidium sinense. The sequence goes on from CM038217.1 coordinate 10,344,320, forward strand.
AAAAGCCATCATAAATAAGGGTTGATGAATATATAGATGTCACAACTAGTTAAAAAGGAGAAGAGATAGCTATTAATCATGAGTAAAAGTTTACTTTAAAATTTGAATATTGAAGATAATGACACTTACCTTTCAAGCTGACCTTAAGCTTAAGAAAATAAATTGTTAAGAATATACGAGTTTTAGATTTTGGAAGGGGCTAAGAAAATAAATGTAAGTGGTTTTATGGAGATAGTTATTATTCTGTCTAAATTCTTAAGTCATATTTTAGGTGAATTCATCCAGATCTTTGGTCCGAATTGAATGATTTGAAATATAAATTCATCTTTCTATAATAATTTATTAATTTTTCTGAGATGTGTAAGTTTACTAGTAGTATCGAGTTTTCACTTCATCAATGGATTCACCAAGAATTAATTTCTAAAGATACTATTTTTGACCTCATTATTTAAACATTGCTAAAAGAAGCAATATCATCATAGATTGGTGAGTTTAAGAACTCTCAAATCTCTTCAAGTCATCCTCCTACAAGCTAGCCATGCTTTTGCTTTCAAGAAATTTTCTTTCTAGAAATATGTAATCTTTATTTTCTTTTTATGTACTTTTTTTAAATAATGAAAATTTTCTTATATAAATCTTATACATGCTCTCTTACATCATTTTATTTTTTTTTATATGATCATTTTGTATGTTATCAATTTGCTTTTGAAAGAGTCATCAGAGTTTCTTGAGCATATATCACTTCAAATATTAAAGTAATTAATTAAAAAATCAGTAGTGAAATTTAGATTTGATACTTCAATTGACTGAAATGATGATATTTTTGTAGGTACCATAAAATGAACTGCTTTATAAAGCACTATATGTTGCTTAGCATAATGTTGTGATAAGCTAAAATAAAATTTAAAAAAAAAACAATGAATAGCGCCTAATGTCCCTCTATATATATATTAATTTTTTATGCATTTTTATTTCAAAAGCCATGCAAAGAAGTTTATAGTATAATAGTGATCTTCTTCATTGTTAACCTCACTTTTGGAGTGAGGTTAATCATCCCCTCCTTAGACCTAGGATCTATCTAGGCACTAAAGGTTTTTTAGGACTATGACACTTTTAGTGGTTAAGAGAACACTAACCCTAAGCTTATAAAATTTATAGGGTTCAACCATAGGGTTAAACCCCAGCTTAGGATAGGTAAGGCCCACATATCTTAAACCCAATTAATCCATATACCAAACCAACTCTTCAAACCCAAACTAATTGATTACAAACCTAACTTTAGCCAAAATTAATTTAATTCCAAACCTAACTTGAACCATTAAAATCAAATTTGGCATAGTGGCTAAGTTGACCTAACTTAACCCATTTGGGCTTAAGAGGGATAAATCCAAAATTAATTCAATCCAATTAAAATTGAACTCACTCAAACTCATTTGAACTTCAATTAAACCTATTTAAACCTCCATTGCAATCCAATTGAATCAAATTAAGCCAAATATACCCTCAACCTAAGTTGACCTATTTGAACCATATAGGGCCAAAATTCAATTCAACTTGATTTAAGACAAATTGAATCAATACAAGACTCATGATCATTCTAAACACTTGGTTAAACATCCTCATTTAAATCAAACCAACTCCATCAATTGACTCAATCAACCCAATTTTGACCCATTTGACTTAAAGGGTTCAAATGAGTCAAAATCCAATCTAGCTCAAATTAATTGCAACTAAAACCATCAATCAATTCTAAATTCATTATTAAATATCTCTTAATATTTAATTGCTCCTAATTTGACTCAATCAAGCTAATTGACTCATTTGACCCAATTTGCTCTAAAAGACTAAATTGAGTCAAATCTTAATTCAATTCAAATTGAATAAAACTAACTCATTCAATCACTTCTAAAATGATCATTGATCATGATTGACCACTTAATTATAACCAAATGAGTCCAATCAAGCTAATTTGGTCATTTAGCCTAAGTTGACCTAATTTGACCTAAAAAAGTTAAATTGGGCCAAAACTCATTCCAATCTAAATTGATTACAAATAATGCCTCCAATTAATCATAAATTGATTATTGAATACTTCTCAACTGTCAATTAAAATTAATTTGGTCAAACCAACCCAATTGGCCCATTGACCCTATTTGGCCTAAAAAAAAATCAAATTGAACTAGAACTAAATCTAAACCAAATCAATTCAAATAAAAGGCTCCAATCCATTTCAAATAATCAATCAAACACAACTCAACCCCTCATCTAACCTAATTTGGTCAATTTGATCAAATTGGTCAACTTAGCCCATTTAACTCAAATGAACACATATGAGTCAAATTCAAATCCATTTCAAATTGAATCAAATCAAAGGCACCAATACATTCCAAATAATCATTTGAACCTAATCCAAGCCCCTTGACTCAATTTGGTCAATTTGTCAACCTAACCTATTTGAACTCAAATTAACCTATATATGTTAAATTGAGCTAAACATAATCAAACTTGGCTTGACTCATCCTTAAGTCTCTATTGCCCTGTCCAAGTGGACCCAACCCAAGATGAACCCAATTCAGCCAAAACTAAGTGAACCAAGGGTTTCAAATAAGATAAAATCCTCATTTAGAAGTCTATCAACCCCTTTTGATAATGACAATCCTTCTTAGCACTCTTTGAACATAAACCTATTGACCTAACCTATCTAAAGTTGTTGGACTCAACCATTGACCAAGGTGAGGTCCCTCTCAACTTGGTTGACACCTGGTTCACTCCCCATGGGATGTCCACTTTATGACAGGCCACCAAACTATAATTCACTAGGGGTCTTCCATCTAATTAGTCTATTGCCATTTCTGACCACCCCTACTGCTAATCGGTTGCCATGGCCTGAACTAACCAATTTGGTTGGTTCACATGGGGATGAGGGTATACACTTCCTTCCCCATTCAAACTCAAAGGAGACCTTCACTAGAGCATTCTCCCAAGTCCCAAGCTTCCCAGAGCTCCCCGTGCACTCATCCATCGATGAGACTAAGCCTCACCACAACCTGAGCAACCCTCTATATCCAGCCTCGCTTAGAGTCCACCAAATCTAAATTAACTCTTCTCAGACCTTTTCGCCACTATGACGAACCAAAACGAATCAATTATCACTTGATTCGAGCACTAAAAGGCACTTCAAGACAAACTTTAGTGAGCTTTGATGTATGCTTGGTGTGAGGGTTGCTGAGGAAAAATAAACTTCTTTAGCAAGGCTTAATCTCTTCAAGGTGAAGCTACCTCAGTTGTTGGGTCACCGGTCTGCAACTCTTGTGAGATAAATTCTAACAATTCATAGAAATTCTCCTAAATGTTGGTCTGTTGTTAAGAAGTTTTGTATGTAGTGTTGATCGAATAGTAGAATCCCTTTAGAACGTCCCCTTGATTGATTTGAAATCATTGGCTTTAATTATTTCCCAAAATCATCCTAAAGAATTTTTATTTAATTAATTAGATCATAAATTAATTTAGAGCTTAGAAAATCCAAGTAATTAGTGTATGTTACTAAAATTTTGACTAAGCTCCCTTTGTGCTCAGCTAACAAAGAGGTTCCAATGAAATCAAGATCCTCAATTAGTTTAGGGTACCGTCGTACACCCTGAAAATGAAAAGAAATTATGTAGCCGAGCCTTACTCTTATAAAACTCATATTATAATTAATTTACAAATGAAATAAAGCTATGGGTCTTCAATTCTTCATACTCATCTTCACTTCATCGGTGCTTCAAGTATCACAGGGCTTCCCAAGTCTATGCCTTCTAGCCACTACTTTTTCTAAACCTCATAACACTAATCCTAATCCTATTATAAAAAATATATAATTTTTTAGAATATAAATCTAACTACATATGCAAAATAGAAGTTTGCCTAACATACATTCAAGCCAAGCAGATATATTTTATATATGGACTTAGCATTGCGTCTTAAGTTACCAAGCCTACTTTTCTTAATGGATTATGCTTAGGAACTTAAGCAACACCTGCAAGCAAGAAGGCATTTATATTTTTATTATTACATCGGTCCTTTAAACACAATCCCCTACAAATAACATCATTAGTCCAATATCACCATAACATCCAAACTACACATAAACAATCCTAATGTCTGCTTGACCTAAGACATTGGTCTAAATTATTACATCCCAAAATAAAATATAACATCATCATAACAAAGAATCAGCTTTATGACCTAGCATTATAATGTGTGTGTTAAGTTTGGTGTGGTATGCCATAATTAAGTCTTAGTGTTCAAAATTTCATAATTGTGTTGTATAAATTCCTCATTAAGGATGATTATACTTTATGTGATTAATAGTTTGAAATGATTTTTAGACTTAAGTTTTAATTTCATCTTGCATTTCATTTTAAATTTGAAGTTCCCTACCCTTAGGTTAACTCTAAGAATTGAGTTTTGTAACTTTTAATTCTCTTAATGAGAGATTTATAAACTTTATTAAATCTTATGTTTGAATTTGACTTAAGAGATTTTATTCAAATATAAAAAAAAAAAACATTTTAGGATTAATGAAGCCAAACTTTTATCAATTCAATAATGCTTTTTTTTCTTTACCTCATCATTCTTTAATACTCACTTGATTAAATAAATATGATATATATATATATATATATATATATATATATATATATATATACATATATATATATATATATATATATACATATATATATATATGTATTGAATTTACAAGTATGTGTCATTGTTGAACTAGGAAAGTGAGGTAATCAGATACCTCTTTAGTATTACTTAAAGTATGCGTTCTTGGGATGTCTTGACTATACTTGTTAATTCATATACATATACATATATATAAGCCCAAGAATGAGATGATAAAAATTTTGAGATGTTTCAAATACATATGAGTTAAAATAATTTAACACTAACATGGATTTCTCTACAAATTTTAAGATACATGTCGTGTTATACCAAAGGTACGAGATCAAAACCTCCTTCAAACCAGTAGCCCTACGACCTCAGGTTTCCAAGCTATATACCTTTCAAATTGTGGTTTATACATATAGGAATTAAATTTATCTTTTAATTATTCATATCAGTTTATATTTAGATTAATAGATATCTTTCAATTAATTAAAAATAATAATTTGAGATTTACTAGTCATCATAGTCACACTATTTAATTCATAGCCATACAATTAAATGCAACCTTTCACTTTTATCTTCAAAACATGAATGTATGAAACAAATGTAACACAAATTTATGAATAATTTAAGCAAATAAATTAAGCATCACTAAATAATTTATTTGGCTTCATTAATTCTTAAGGATAATCACATTAAACAAACACTCTTAAGCATAATCAAATTCATTAATGATTAAATTTGAATTATTTGATCATAATGAGGAAAAGAAAAAAAATTTTAAAATTTTCCCTTTGCTCATCTCTATTCATTAAGTGGTTTAAGAATGATTTAAGTGATTTTAATGATTTAAATTAAGGTTAATTAAATGTTTAATTAAATTAAGCCAAAAATATTCTTTGTTTGTTGAGCACAAAGAGAGCTTAGTAAGATTTTTTTTAAAGATTTACACTAACTACTATGAGTTTTTTAAGTTTTAGTCATCTTTATTATTTCAATAATTAATTTAGCTCTCATAATTAATCTCATAATTTTTTAAATTTTAAATTATTATTAAATCTATAAATAATTAATTAGGGTTTGAAAATCAAGATTTCCTAAATCATTTAACAAATTAATCTAGAAAAATTATGGGAGGGTCATCCCAATAAATAGTTAAACTAAATCTCAAGTTAATTAGCTAAGTAATTAAAGTTTATTAAGCTAATTAAGTAAAAAATTAAACCCTAATAAATCACTATTCACTAAATAAAATTTGGGCTTTTATTTTTCTTAAATTCTCCTTTGTCCAAGCTTTCCAAAATAGGTTTATTTGTATTTTTTAGATTTTTATATAATTAGTTATAATTTTTAAAAATTATGATTAATTAATCATATTTTAATCCCTAATTAATCCATTTACACAATCAGTTCCACATTGGCGCTGACACTATAGTACATTTCACGTGGTATCACTGGATTGGTCACAGCAAACACGCTTTCTTATTAGTCATTGATCATGAATGGACGGAGAGATTAATTTTGCAGTTTAAATCGAGATTTATAGTGTGATTAATCTCGCTTCAAAGAACTCTTGAATTCAAACAAGAAACTTAAATCATTAGTTTTATGACCATTTAAGCTTCAATTTTAATAAACCTATAAACAAATTAAGTTTCTTAATTATATGAATCCAATGATATAAAGAATGGATTAATTTAAAAAATAAATTTAAATCATGCAGCAAAATTTTAGTTAACAATTTTATAAAGCCATTTAAGGGATTAAATCTTTTATATATCTTACTTTCTTATAAACAAAATGAGCAATTCAATTAGATAAATTTAATAAGCTTAAGAACAAGTAATTCTAATATATTAAAGTGTTAAAACATATAAGAAATATTATATAATTAACTATGATTAGCATAATTCATTCTATGTAGTATTTTGATTTCTTATTGAAATAGTTGCAATGACCCTTCAAGAAAACTATAAATAGTTCTTAATTCTACGCATTTATGAAGAGGTCAAAATGACTCTAAAAGACAAATCTAAAGCTCGGCTTTTTAGCAAATAACGCTTGTTGTTATAAGGTAGACACCCATCACCACCACCAAAGTAGATATCCACCATTGCTTATAATGTTGATGCTCATCATTGCCAATAAGGCCAAGACCCATCATCATTAACATGATCAGTGCTAGTTATCAATACCAACACTAATGCAAATAACACTAACTCTCACCATTTCTAATAACAATATCTGCCATTACTAATAATAGTATCTACATTCATCTTTGCCAATAATGTTGATGCCTTTTATCATTAACACAACAGAGGCCCACTATCAATAATAATGACAATGCTCACAATGAACATGAAGGTGAACACTCATCCACATTAATAAAACTATCACTCGCGATTGATACTAAGACGTTCTTCATCATCACCACAAAAGTAAGTGCTCATCATTAAAAATAAGTTTAAAGTCTACCCTTGTAATAAGACTAACAGCTTGCAATCGCCACTAAAGTTTATGCCCACTATGCCCATCTACATTAGTGTTCGTTATTAACAATGACAATAATATCCAATATTGCTAATAACACAAATGCCTATCATCTCCACCAAGGATGATGCCTCTTCTAAGTCATCGATCTCCCCTCTTGTGAGAAGAATAATCGAGCATATCATCAAACATCTCTTAATGATAACTACAATGTCTCAAAATTTCTTCTAATTCTAACATCAGAGCAATCTACCACAATATCCACTACATTGTATTAAAATTCTATAGTTGCAACTATATCATTTATTAACATACATCTTATATTAATGAAATTATTTCAAATAAGATAATAAACTAACTATTATCATGAATATTTTAGTGTGTACTATTATTGAATATGTTGATATTTTACTAATATTAGAATTAAACAATTTTGAGCTGATTAGATATGTGTTATTGAGATTCTCGTTTCGATTATAAGTTTACTAAGAGCAAAGTTAAGAAAATCTCGAAAATGATTCTAGAAATTTCTTATTAGAATAGTTAAATGTTTAAAAATTGGAAAGTGAAAATTTGTATTTGATTTGATTAATTTTTTATTATTTATGTAAATTTTTATATATTAAACTAATAATTTATCTTTGGAGATAGAACATCAATCAAAATTGAATATTAAACAGCTGCAATCGCCACTAAAGTTAAGAAAATCTCCAAGATCAATCAAAAATGAATATTAAACAGCTGCAATCGCCATTAGTAATTTATATTAAACTAGTAATTTATATATTAAACAGCTGCAATCTCCACTAAAGTTAAGAAAATCTCGAAAATGATTCTAGAAATTTCTTATTAGAATAGTTAAATGTTTAAAAATTGGAAAGTGAAAATTTGTATTTGATTTGATTAATTTTTTATTATTTATGTAAATTTTTATATATTAAACTAGTAATTTATCTTTGGAGATAGAAGATCAATCAAAATTGAATCAATTCTTAGTTATTATACAAGTTAATCAACGAGTTCAAATAAAAATAAATAAATTTAGTCAGCCTATAACCAAACTCGATCAGAGTCATCGAAATAAACCCATTTATTGTAAATCTTCAGGAAGAGGCATTTGAGGTCTAGTCGTTAATAGCCCAACGACTGCGTGGCACAATCGTAATTTGACCTAGCCGTTGTGGGGAGCACCCGACAGCTCAGATTATGCGGCCGGTGCTAGCAAAAGCGCGGGTGTCACTTTCGGGGCCAACCGACACAAGTCAAAAGCGCGGTGCTGCGGCGGTCATTTTGTGCACGGTTTAGGGGTAAATCCGTCATTTAAGGTATTTTGAAAAGGTGGGCACTCGGCAAGCACACTAGTTGGCTAACCAAGGCCTCGATAAAGAGCAAAGCACTCCCCCCGCTCCCCTCTCTTTCGCTCTTCTCTTCCGTTTATTTTCTTCTTTTTTTCGGGCTTGGCTCTCGTCCGTTACGTTCTCTCTCTCCTCTGCACCACGTCGAACACTTAGCGGGGGACGGCGGAAGTGTCTCTTTCGCCACCGTGCTCGCCGGTACCCGCTGTTTCCCGACTGGCGGAAGTAGAGGGGAGGCGAGCCGAGCCGTCGATGGTTTGATGTTGTGAGGGGAATCGACGAAGGAGGGAGGGGATTGATGGGAAGAGTGGGGTTTGGCGTTGCGGTGGGCTGTGCGGTGGTTTCTTGTGCGATCGCTGCTATACTGGTTGGTCGACGAGCGAGGAGCCGGCGGCGGTGGGGAAGAGCTATCGAAGTGGTTCGGGAGTTCGAGGAGGGATGCTCTACTTCGATCGGGCGGCTCAGACAGGTGGTCGACGCCATGGCCGTCGAGATGAACGCCGGGCTCGCATCGGAAGGCGGTAGCAAGCTCAAGATGCTTCTTACCTTCGTAGATAACCTTCCAGATGGGTATGCTAGTTTCTTTGGTTTCTCTTCCGCCCTATTCAGTCACCTTTTTCTCGAATATTTTTGAGATTCTTGAGTTGATGATCATTTAATTTAAGTGGGGCCTTGAAGTGCTCGAGGTGCTGGATTTTGTCTTTCTTGATGGCTTATTGTGAAATTGGACCTGGGTTTGGTATGGTGAAAAACCTTATTTTGATAATTTTATGTGATTGGAAGTTTGTGTAGGTTCCTATCCAATAAATTGTTTTTATACTACTCATCGAACATTGTTGAATATATTTTATATCTGAAAAGTAGTTGTGAGGTTACAGTTTAGTAATTTATTGAGAGTATATCTAAAGGCAACGATTGACAGCTTCGAAGTTTGACAATGCCCGGGCTTTGTTCATTTTGGCTCATGCCTCGATCATAGATATTTTCCTCCATTTGGACTATTACATTGTGATGATTTTAGTTCATTTAGCTATTTGTATTTGGTTTGTGTTTTATGTTGAATGGATTGGGATAGCATCTTTCACAAATGATATGTTTTCCAGTACGTAATGTTTTTTTTTTGGGGTCAGCAAAGCGGACTGTATCATTTTTTGTTCATTTGGGGGTTCACATAGCTTATATTCCTCCCTGGTGGCTGCATTTAGGGCTGATTAAGCTTTTTATTGTTCTTGTTTGGAAATCTTTTTTTGTTTTTTTTGCCATTTTCTACCGTTTCTTAATGGCATTGTTGCTGTCTTTGATGTTGCTAATGTTCTACCATTGCTATTCGCCCATAAGCTGCTTAATCCCATTTTTCTTAAAAGCTGCTCAATCCCACGAGGCAGTTGTCTTCACCAAAGAAGCTACCTGTTACTGACTGAGCTAAATTGGTTTATCTTACAATTTTGGTTAACTCTTGCTTTTGATTTATCCTTTGCGTCATGGCCGGTGTGTAGGTATCTTTAAGATGACTCAGGTGAATAGTCAGGAAATTGTTGTGAAGAAGATAAATCCAATTTCTTGATGTACTTCCTTGAGGAGCTAGATCCAAATTGAGCTGATTGCTTTCTGCATCCCTATATGCCCGTTCTTATTTATTTTCTGATCAATGCTTGCAGATGCCATATATTTTCCATGAAATGCTATGCTTCTTTTCCTGCTTTGGATAACATGTTAAATTTATTGTTTTGGCTACTGGTTTGGTGTTCTCTATGGCTTCAGGTTTGTATTTTTATGTTGAATGAAAAGGGCAATAAAAAAATTTTAAGTCTATTTTTTTCTTATTTTGTTTTGAGGATTCAAGAACCTTCATCTTTTTGTGAACCCTTACTTGAGGGACACTAGGTTAATTTGTCTAGAATAGACAATTTCTTTAATGTGTACTGTAATACATTTTTCTTTTATCTTGTTTTCATCATTATTTTTTATTGCAATCTTGATATTGTCAGCACTCTACATTGTTTGTGTAATTTAGTATGTTGACAGTTGAAACAAAGGCAACTAAAAATTTGTTGTCTATCCATTATTATGGGTTTACCATAAATCAATCCCATTTCCTCCAGTAAAGCCACATGATTTTGTATTTCTTTCTAATCTATAATTTTGTATTTGCTAGTTCAAAAAAATCAGTTTTACACTTTTGTTGCTTCACTTGTTTATGCAGGAAAGAGGTCGGAACTTACTATTCTCTTGATCTTGGAGCCACCAGTCTTAGAGTATTGCGTGTTGAGCTTGGAGGAACTCACTCCAAGATTTTGAGTCATCAGGTTGAAAGCCAGCCGATTTCCCCATATCTAATGATGGGCACAGCAGAGGTGCTTGGACTGTACGTTCTTATTGAATTTTTCTTATCATGAAACTAAGTATTTATGTGAAAAATATCTCCGACTACTTTTCATGCAGGAATTATTTGATTTTATTGCTACACACTGCAAAATTTTGTAGATAGAGTTGAAGGGTTGACGCTCGTCTGATTCAAGAAGGGAGCTTGGATTTACTTTTCCTTTTCCTGTTAGACAAATTTCAGTTTCTTCAGGCATCCTTATCAGATGGACAAAAGGATTTGCAATTGAAGATGCTGTAAGTAAAACTTGTATTGCACAATCGTTCAAGACTTTCATAAGAATTTGTCTTTGGTTTGCAATGCATTTTGTATTTGATAGTGAAGTCAGTTTTGTCGCCATTGTTACTATTTGATGACTTACCATGCTATAATACCATGGCAACCTTTGCTAATGAAGTACCTGCATCTAGAGGGTGTTTAACTTTTAGAGTTAAATTGTGATTTATTTGCTTGACAGTGGTTCTTTTTTCTAGCATGTTGTGTGTTTTTTGAAAAAAATTGATGATCTGTAGTTTTTGTATACTGGGAAGATTATGGGTGGTTGTTTTGTAGCTGACAATCCATGTTAGAGTTTGAAATTATTTCATTGTTTAATTTTACTAATAAAGATCCTTGGGTAATTAATACGTATCCTGAATTAGTGAAATTAGTCATAGGGCAATGGTTGTTATGATTTGGAGATAAAGCTAACAGAAGCAACTCATCTTTGTGAGATGGGATAGTGCCCCCCAACCATTGACGTTTTTAACCAACAAAGGTTTGTGTTTATTCTTTGGCAGAAATTTCAAATGAAAGTAATGCTCATCAATTCTTTGGATAACGGTGCAATTGATGACTTTGTATGATAATCTCCTAGAAGAACTTTTTTTAATTCCTCTTCTTGAAAAATATCCCATACTTGTTTGGGGATGATGTCAGGAAATAAGGGTATTCAATTAGCGTACTTGTTTTAGGTACTAATTGAAAACACATCTTAGTTTCCACTTATTGCTATTTATTTAATCATTGTATTGGTTCTCATGCAATAGCAGATAGTTGATAGATGCGTTTGAATGTTTCCACTTAGAGAACTATAGTTTATTTTTATAAGTACTTCCATCAGCCCATTCAATAACCACTCTTTGCTGACTAGTTTTATCATGAAGCTTCTGGAGATTGGTATCAGTCATTGAACTTGGGAAAGCTGACTTGGTTCTCAATTTTCAAACCAAATATCTTTATTATGAGATGCCAACATTCTGAAAGTGAAATTTCTTTATGTAGCAGTCTCTTTGTGATCCATTCATCTATGCTTCTTATGAACAATCCTTTCCATACAATTTACTGGTCGATGCTTTATATGTAGAAGTGCTATTGACCATTGATTGTAATACCGTTGTTTACTCTTGAATAAAAATTTTAACATACTCGATAAAATTATGTTTTTGACTACAAAAAGCCTTGCAAGTGGCTTTGAGGTTTTGTTAGTCTAATTTTGGCCATATACCATATTTACTGGTTCATTTTAAATGTGGTCCTGTTTGAAGTCATATTTTATTGAATTATTACCGACCAATATGTTTTTGGTTTGGGCTGAAGAACATTCTATCATAACAATCATTTTGTGCAAGACGAGCCTCCATCTCTTTGGGAATGAATTATGTGGCAAATGAAAACTAGGTTAATTAGATGTTTCATTTTCTTTCATTTGTATCATTATTTGAACCTTGGATAGATTGCATTGGAGCACTGTATCTAATTGCTTCGATGCTATTGGTTAATTTATGCATTATTACTGAAAAGAATTGGAAGCTTACCATCCATTTACTAGATATATGCACTTACCAAAAAGGGACATACTAGGTTTAGAAGTTTTGTAATCATTATGATCTTCAAAATCATAATTTTTTATGATCTTCTTTATTTAGTTGGTTAACTTTGTATTGTTTTCTTTTGATTCTTCTAATATCTCACAAAACAAATGTGAAAATGTATGAACTTCTACGGCTTGACAGTTTCTGTTCACACCTCTATCAGTCTTTTATTTTATTTATTTTTTTCATTTTTTTTGGTTATGTGATGCGTAGGAAGTTATGTTTGTCTGAAGAAATATCCATCAAGTTAACTTAGTAAAGCTTATCTTCACATTTTTCCACTCATGCTTTCTAGCAAGCTGCATCTTTTTATTTTTTCTATAATGAGATTTGTAGTCCAAAATGAATATTTTTTCTTATTTTTTGCTTTTTATTTGTTTTGTACGCATGCTTATTGTGTTGAGCATTACTGATAAAATCAATTTAACAGGCTTGTATATTTGAGGTAAATGATTTTATTGTTATACATCTACAAAGGAAGAAACTTACATTTAGCTTGGAATGTAGGTTGGAAAAGATGTTGCGCGATGTTTAGAAGAAGCAATGAGCAGAAGGGGACTAAACATGCGGGTTTCAGCACTGGTATGTTAGTTAAATGTGTCATTGCATTTATGGCTTTCTTTCAATTGTTTAGCATTATTTAGTTTTTCCCATTTTTATAAGTGGCAATGTCTCTTATTGTCCATTTTATATCATACATTATCAGTATATAAACTTTTAAAGGCTTGCCTTCTTTCCATGATTTGAATGCACATGTGCATCTTTATACGCATGCATACACTACATTTATGTGCTTCTTTGCTCTTTGTAAGCATTTATTTTTGTGTTAGAGAATTCCCTTTTTGTGTGTATTATTTAATAGAAAATCTCAATATTTATAATAAAGGAATCAATATAGTGTGATAAAATATAGTGAAATAAATATCATCCACAAAGTATATTTTTAAACAACATATTCTATGCTATCACTCTCTCCCTTTGGTTTATGCATATATATCAATTAGTTTGTTTCATAGTTAGAAAATTGAAGTGGACCTAAAGCCTTATGGCCTATTTGGGATCAATTTTTTTTTATTTTTTTAATTGTGTTTATATTATTTTTAAAGAAATATTTGTTTAATATATTTTTAATTATTTTTTATTTTTATTTTTAAAAATACTCAAGTAATTTTTGGGCATTTTGAATGTTTTTAAAAACAACTATCGCTATCAAATATATTTTATTTTAAATCGAAATATAAAATAAAATAAAATTAAAAAAAATAGAAATAAAAATAAAAGTGATCTTAAACAATCTCTTAGTAAATATTCTATCCATGAATAGTAATTATCATCTTTCATATCACCACTTTTTAAATGAAGTGGCAATCAATCTTAATGTAGTTTGTGCTTTTATGGAAACATGAATAGTACCTCCTAGCATTTCTTATGAATAGAAATTGGTACAAAGACAAGGCAAAATGCTAAAAGTCAAAAGGAAAGATGATCTCTATATATATATATATATATATTGAATTTGATGGTTAATACATTTTTATCTAGCTTTCTAGAGGAAAATGGGTGCATGGAGATGAAAGAACTTTAGTAGGTAGATGCTTTGGACTATTTGGATTTTGTAGATGAAGGTATTATTGCAGGAAAATGAGATCGTGGTGCACACTCATGTAAACGTAGAGATGGGTGGGTATGAATGTTTTGGATGGATGAGGAATAGCTGGAGAGGATGGTTCAAAAGGTGAAGAAAATTAGAGAGAGTGAAATGTAACATATGTTGAAGTTTATAAATGTTTGATAATCAAGTCATAATATTGATAGCTTTTTTGGGAATTAGAGTTTCCTAGACAGCTACATTGAATGGTCATAGGATCCAATCCAAAAGTGATGTACAAAGCATACATTGCCAAAAACTCTAGGTGAATAGGAGGTAAGATTACCAAGGATGGTAGATGAGATATGATTAATAAGTTAGCATGCCACATTGCATTATGTCACAACCCCACCTAATGTTCCTCGAAGGGAATCACAACAACTCAGTAGGGTTGGGTGAGTTAATAATTTTAGAAATAATTTCAATAAGTAAAAGCATGATTTGTAAACATTTTTGCCTACAAATTAAATCATGAAAACATCTAAATCCAGTCATACTTACTAGTTTATTCACCAAAATATAAATAAATTTTAATTGTTATAATAACTCATCCAAATAATAAATTTCTATTGAATCAACTATATAATCACCTTCCAATAGTATACCTAAAACATATGCTTAGGAAGTCTTCTTTAAATGATGCACAATTAACAAAAAGTTATAAAATAATAAGTGTGTATTTATAAGAAACAAATTTAGTAGGCAAAATCTATTGGTTAATGTTTAAATGACAAGGCATAGGACATAAATATAATTAATGAAAGAATCAATGGTGACAATGTCTATCGTACCTAGTTATAGACAATGTATAAAATACATAATTTTTAATATGATAATCATTTAATAGTGCTTATTATGAAGTGTAGTTCATAAAAATTCATATACAAATTGATGAACATTGCATTCAATTGTCAAAGCATCCACTTGCATGCATAATGTCTTTATACATTCATAAATTACTCAGAAATGTCATTAATATAATACCTATATTTTTTCTTCTTATTCATAATAAGTCAACTAGGATACCTTATATTAGAAAGGTTTTTACTAATCTATAAAAATCTAATGATTTCTAAAAATGTCATCATTTCGAAGATATGTTGATGATTAGCCTATCCCACTATCAATAATTTATGCATCATGTAAGCATGCTTACCTTGTATAGATTTATATTATGATGAAGGTTCCATTGATAAAGAATTTATAATTTTTTTATGATGAGTGTGATCCTAGTTTGTTGAATTGATTAGATGTAACTCTTTTTTTAGTTATTACACATCATCCCATAGATGACGAGGAACATCATGTGGAAAACATCAAGGCTTGAGTTATGTTGAACTTAGGATAATACTTATGTTTGGCATTCCCATTGCAAATATTCAGACATTTAAAAACATGAAGTGTCTATTGAATGATCCCATCAGCATAAAGTGAAGTTAATTGAAATTGCAAAAACTCTGAAATATTTTTAGTATGAAGAGCTTTAATCATAATAGAAAGTGACTTTTATTTGCTAATAAATGATGGTGAATTACTATAGATGAGAAAATACAAACAAGAATTCAATTTTTTGACTTAAGATTGATTGTCAACAAAAATAAAAAAGTATCTAAAGCTCATGTGTGTAAGGACATAACTAGAGCCCAAGTATTAGAATCAATTAACTCAAATGAGACATCAGTAGGACATGGCATGGAATTAAAAAAAATGTGGTGATGTTTTCCTAGCTTACATCTATTATACTTTCAAATTTTGATAGAAATGAGATGAAAACAAACTCTCAAAAGTTTTTGTAGTAGAGAGTGATTCAAATGCCTATGCCACAAGTAGTCGTAGAGAAGGTAAAAGGAATCTCAAGTGTTAAATTGTAAACTCCACTTATTTCAATGGTCTACGAATCATCTTCGTTATTTTGAGATCTTGAGAAGCACAAAGTGAGCGTTATAATGTAGTTGTGAATTTTAGTGAGACAATGAATGGATAATAAATTGGCAAGAAATTTGAAAAAATAAAATAAAAGACACATGGGAGGGACATGAGGTCTTGTAATGAAAGATAACTTTACCAAACACTGAGGGGGAAAACCATCAACGAAAATGATTGGCGGTACACAAGGCATGCAAGGAAGATGAATGTTCATCTATTACTTTTTCTATGTGAAGAAAACACCAACATTTGAAGTTGGTAAACAACATTTAATAATTAAAATACTGAATAATAAAAATATTAACAAATGTTAGATGGCAGCTTAAAAGTTTAATTTTATATTTAATTAAATATTTTATAATAAAAATAATAGACAAGCAGCTAGATGGAGATAAAGTGTAATTTTATTATTCATTAAATATTATACAACTACAACAACAACAAGTCTTTATCCTATTATGGGGGGTCGGCTACATAAAACCTTCTTCTCCATTTTGTCATATTAAGCGTCAAATTCTCATTTTAGATACTACCTAACCAAGTTTTTTTTAGATCTACCTCTACCATTATTAATATAGGTTGAATCTAATACATTTACTCTTCTAATTGAGTCATCGGATGACCGATGTTTTATGTGTCCAAACCAACTTAGGTAACTCTAATTTTATCTGTCACTAGAGCTACTCCAACCTTTTCACATATATATATATATATATATATATATATATATATATATATATATATATATATATATATATATATATTTGTTTCACATTTTATTGTTAAGTTTAAAGCCACTCATCCACCTAAGTATTCTCATCTCTACAACATCTAACTTAATTTTATGCTTCTCTTTTATTAGCCAACATTCTGCATCATAAGACATTGCAGGTCTCATCACCATCTTATAAAATTTTCCTTCAAGTCTAAGTGATACTTTTCTATATCACATAATAGGCTCAATGCATTCCTCCACTTCAACCATCTAACTTGAATTCTACTAATAACATCTCCATCTATTTCACCATCACTTTGAACAATAGACTTGAGATATCTAAAACATTCACTTTTTTTAATTATTTGATCATCCATGTCACAACCTCCCCACTTAGATCTTCTACAACTAAAATTACGCTCATTGTATTCAGTTTTAGATCTACTCAAATGAAATCCTTTAGACTTTAATGTTGACCTCCACAATTCAAGTATCTTTTGACTTCCCTCTCTAGTTTTATCAACAAGGAGAATATTATCAGCAAAAATTATACAACAAGGTGCATCCTCTTGTAAATCTCTAGTAAGAACATTCATAACTAATGCAAAAATATATGGGCTTAAAGCCGATCCTTGATGTAATCCGAGTGAAATGGGAAAGTACTTGATCAATCTTTCTTTTTAATATAAGTAGCATCTCCTGTATGCATATTCTTAATGACTTGAATATAAGTTATATTAATTTTTTTTTCTATAACTCTCCAAAGCAATTCTCTTGGAACTTTATCATATGTTTTCTCTAAATAAACAAATATCATGTGTAAATCCTTCTTACTCTCTCTATCAAATCTCTCAACAAATATATAGCATCTATAATAGACCTACCTAGTATGAAACTAAAATGATTTTGATAAATTTTCGTGTCACATCATAAACTATGGTCAATTATTCTCTCTCATAATTTCAATGTATAACACATTAACTTAAGTCATCTATAATTTGCACACTCATGTGCATCATATTTATTTTTAATAATAAGAACCAACAAACTCTTTCTCCACTCATTTGACATCTTTTTACTATTTAAAATAATATTTAAAAAGATTAATAAGCCTAAAAAATTCTTGATTTTCTAAGAATTTTCACACTTTTATTGGAATATCATCAAGTATTATTGTTTTTCATGCATCATTTTCTTTAAAGTTTCTTCAATTTCAATTTTACTAATATGACAATAAAAATAAAATTCTCTATTTTCATTTGGAGTATTAAGGTCATTAAAGTCAATTATACTCTTACAATCTTCATTAAGAAATTTATTAAAATATTTCATCCACTTATGTTGAATATCATCTTTTGAAAAAAAAATTATTTTATGATTTTCATCTTTAATATGCTTCACTTTAATTAAATCTTTATTTATTTTATTTATTTTCTTGGCTAATTTATACATACATCTTTCAGGCTCTTTAGCATACAATCTATTATATAAATCACTTAATATTAAATTTTTTGCATCACATACTACTTTTTAGAATTCCTATGTGTCACTATATATCTTTCTCAATTCTTTGAGCTTTTTACATTTAAATTAATTTTTATAGCAAAATTTTTTATTTTTTATCTTTCTTGCACATTTTAACTCTACTACAAACTGTTTTACTAAAAGGAGATTTTTTTTTTAATTTTCTAAGCACATTTTTTGCAACTTAATCTCACTTGTTATTTTTTTCACATAAATTTAGATTCTTTATGAGCATCTCAAATTGTAAGATCTTGTAGTTTATTCTTAAAAATATTTTTATTAATGTTCTTTAAGAACTCTCATATAATCTTAGGACAATATGTCGATTTATTTTTCATATTTAAACCATTCATCTTAAAATTTAAAACTAACAGTCGATGTTCAATACTTAAACTTTTACCTGAAATATCTTTACATTCTTTACAATTTAAACAATATTTTTTATCAGAAATTAATCAATCTATTGTTGGAAGCAATCCCCTAAAAAAATGTTTGCAGCACTGACTTTTCCACACAAGAACCATGAGCCTTAAATTTTCGGCTCCATCATTTCATTTACATTGAAAACTCACCTTCAATCTTCCCTTCTCTCATTGAACCCCAATTCTTCATTGACATCTGCAAATTGCAACCCCTGATGTCTAGCATCCAATGTTCATTGTACGGTCCTTAGATCTGACTCAAATTTTGATAAAGTCAATGCGTCTTTGTCTGTGAGATAATACTTGCATATGTCCTTTTATGTAGGCATCTATCATGTCTATTTATGTTGTCTTAGGTATCAGTGAACATATGTTTTAACATATATGATATTTGTTAGCCTGTTTATATCACTCAAGACCAGCCGTATGCACTTGATGAGAATTTTCTAGCATTAAAATCTCTTGGGGTGAAAATTGGAACATTTGTTGTTCTAAGTATCATAAACATTTATTAAAACTGAAAAACTTAACTCTAATAAATTCAGTGATAAATGTAGACTACCAATATCAGAGAGCAAAATATAAATTGAAAATAACAGTCATTTTGTAGAAATTAAGTATGAAAATCACTAGGAGAACATGCTTCATAAAGATAGTGGCATATAAGCCGGGCTAATTTTAAAAGAAATGTCTGATATGTGAATTCCTTGAAAAAGATGTAAAATACATTAACTAAATGCTAGGATTCCATTTGTTTAAAAAAAGTGAACTATGATTTATTTACTTTACCGTGCGTCCTCAAGAGATGTTAGTTTTCTATCCCTACATTCTCTTGAGAGTCTGAACATATAGTTTGACTCATTGTGACATTTTTGAAGAAGTGTTACTAACTTGGTCTTCAAACTCACAAAGATGGGTAGTTGTCTATTATCTTTAGTTGGTTAAGTTGCTGATATATTGTTATCAATGCTGGAATCATGTATTTCAAGGGGCAAACTTCTATGAAGTTAAATGAAACATTTGTCAAATGGTTATGATGCAACAAAGATATGAAACTTCTTGCATTTATTACATTAATCATTTTGACAATCATTCGTTGTGACATCTTTTGTTATTTTTCATTCATAGATTTGGGTTTTGTTGCATTTATGGATGAAGATTGCAGGACTTTGTTTGTCAATAAGTTACCTTTGAGCAGTTTTTATTTTGTGCTGTGTTTAAACAGGTTAATGATACTGTGGGTTCATTAGCTCTAGGTCATTATCATGATGAAGACACTGTTGCAGCAGTAGTTATTGGAACAGGAACCAATGCCTGCTATGTGGAACGTACGGAGGCAATTATTAAGTCTCAAGGCCTCCTTACGAACTCTGGTGGCATGGTATGTTTATTGCTTTTCTTCAAGTATATGCATGATGGTTCATCAAAATCCATATCATTGCTTTCATTTTGTTGCGATTAGGTCGTTAACATGGAATGGGGAAGTTTTTGGTCTTCTCATCTGCCAAGAACTTCTTATGATATCGCTCTAGATGATGAGAGCCCAAATCAAAATGATCAGGCAAGCATTCTTTACTGAGCTGCTTGTAATTTAATTGAAGAAATACATTAAAATGTATCTTGTTTTTTTTTTTATAGGGATTCGAAAAAATGATTTCAGGAATGTATCTGGGAGACATAGTGAGAAGGGTTCTCCATAGGATAGCACAGAATTCGGGCATTTTTGGAGATGCTTCTCGCTATTTGGCTGCACCCTTCATGCTAAGGTATATAAATTTGTTTCTCTCTTCCCTTCCCTTCTTTCTGAGTTCTGTGTTACTCCATAAAATGCAATTCCCATTTGACTCTAAAGGCTAATTTGCTTGTTCTCTTTTTTTACTCTTCGTATTTCTTATTCTGGCTTTTTTTTTTTAAGTTGATTTAGGGATTATGAAAATAAGCTACATGTTGAGCATATATGAATAGGAATTTAAAGGAAGGCTGTGATGTTATGGTTTTGCTTTTTGCTTGATTATTATTTTTGATCCAATGGCTATTTTCTTTACCTGTTTACTATTTTTGTGGTTCATTATTCTCAATCTCTTCAATGTGGAAGATTGGGCTGGTGGCTTGTGAAATTTTTGGCTCAACTGCATCCTTCATTTTGATTCGCATTTTGTCATCCTGTTTGAGGTTATGCATCATATGCATGGCATGTTTTCTCAGATGGACGGACAAGCTGTGCCTAACAACTTTATTCTTAAAATATTATATTCTGCATGAAAAATATTTTCATTTGACTGCATTTATTTGAGCCATCAACTTTGTTGAACAAAATTGGCAGTAACTTTAGTGATTTGAAGCCTAAGTTTGATGGCTATTTGTTTTATATGTTGTTTCTTGCATATAATGTGAATAGGGGTGTAAATGAGTCTAGTCGAGCTCGAGCCACCCTTGGCTTGAGCTTGAGCTTGAGCTTGATTAATTAATCGAGTTTGAGTTCAAGCTCAAGCTTTATTTTACGAGTTTGAGTGGGCTCGTGAGCTAGCTCATTTAGTATGAAGGAGATAAAATAATTATAAACTAAGCAATTGTTATAATAAAAATGATAAAAAAAAGTTAAGAAATCATAAATAAAAAATAAAAAATTATTTGATATATGAGAATGAGATACTTTTTAAATATTTTAAATACTTTTAACAATTGTATACTTAAATTATTAAATTTTAATATATTTTATATTAATATTTATTAAATAAGTCGACTCATGAGCTAACGAGTCGAGTTGAGACTAGCTTAAACTCCACTTGTTAGCTCATCGAACTCACCTCACAAATCATTTATCAAGCTGAGCTCGAGCCAGTTTGACTCACTTACACCTCTAAAGTAAATGTCCATGTATATCATTGACATTGTCATCTGTCTATTCTATTCATTTGATACTGTTCAGGTTATTGTCCATGTGAACAATCCATGTATGTAGTTTCTATTCCCAATGAAAAGTAGCCACACGGGGGCTTTCAAGGCTTTGATGTATGTGGGGTGATTGATTTTTTTATTTTGCACTTCTGAAATATAAGTTTTCTCTAAACTTGTTGTTGATCGTGGAAGCATCCAAATGGCATGATAACTTTGTCAAATGTCATATTTTCTAATACTTTAACTGCTCATCTTCCTTCTCATTCTCTTATTCTATTGATGTTTTCTGCTTTCAAAATAATTTGGATGTACTTATGAATGTTCTCAAATTTGAAAATATGTTGGAATTCTCATTCTAAAGTGCTTCTATTTGTTTTGGTCAACTAAATAAGGCTGATTTTATGAAATAATGGTCTTTTCTGTTGTGATTAAATTATAACATGATTCCTCGTGCTTATGATGAATGTTTAATTTTTCTGTCCTCTAATAGTAGTTTGGTTTATGGTGTATTTTAATCATTGCTATAGCAAGATTGCACCTAATTTTAACAAACCTTTACCCTAAGTGCCACATTTCCTTATAATACTAGACATTCTGACTCTGTTCTGTTGTGTTTACATCATTACGTCATCCAAAGACTGCAAATAAATGCACGTAAAATTTCATTTAGGTCTCTAGTTGTTCCTTTAATTCATCCTGCATCAAGAAGCCTTTAGGTTTTCCTGTCTTAATATTGTTATTATGCTTCATGATAACAAAAATTTTAAATTATTTTCTCATCAAGTCCATCCGCTACAACACTCTTCTCTAAAGAGTGATATTAATACATCTCAATGTAAATAATATGATCCACTAGTTAATGGATTATCAAATGATAAATGATTCTTTTGAAAGACTAATGGACATTGTGATATCGTGGGAACGTAAATGAGCTCATGTAGGAATTGTAACATTTTGTGGTTTTCTTAAAAAAATTAGAACATTCTCATGCATAAGCATCAATATAAACTAGTTGAAGATAAAAATTGATTTGATTAGATAATAGATATTCAATGTAGAAAGCATGAGTGACAGTTATGTGAGTGATCGGTGAAATAAGTACATACACGTGAGATCTCAATTTTCCAATAATGTAATAAGATTGAGAGGCTCTAATAAGCAACTGGAGTGCATGTAGCATATATAACAGATCTGAACAAAGATGTAATTTCCTTAATTATAACTCCAATTAAAATAATGAGCCATTATGACAAATTCAAACTTTCATTTTGTATGTCAGCTTCATTACCGTAATCAACTTTTAATTCATGTATATGATCAGTGAATGGTACAAACAAAATATAATGTTTGTTTAAGTGATGGCCTGAGACATAGAAGCCACCTAGTAAATTGAGTTGGAATGATTTTTAAATGATTCAATGTTAAAATTGCACTCATGTTTGAGCTCAGGTTCAATATTAAGTGTAAATTGGGGTAAATATTAAAAAGAAGTTTAATGATTTCATAGTTAACAATTTCCCTGATTGAATCACATTTGATTTCATTTGAGATTTGTGTTGATGTATGTTTGATAATGTTGGTGGGATTCCCAGCTAGTAGATAGATTTAGGCTCTGGCTTCCCGGTCTATGGAATTATTATATGGATTGCAAGATATAGTTATTCCTTCATTATTTTAATATGAATATATATAAAAATGTTATTACTTTGTATATTTTGTCATAGTAACAATTATCAAGAAATCATTATCTAATTAGTTGCCTCCAAAAAGGAATTAACTAATATAACATTGAATTATGTTGTACAAATAATTATAAAACACACAAGAATTCAAACCATTTCCACTTCTTCATGGTTAAAAGCCTTAGGAAAATAATTCTTGAGCATTCCCCTCTTAGTTTTTCTCCACCAGTATTCATGACAATTTCCCCTACCACCTTAATCATAGGAGGCATATCTTACTCTATTTGCAATAATGCAAAAAAGATGATTAGCATTGCAGAGTGATGCTTATGACTAACATTTTGAAGAATGGTCCCTTAATGTACTAGCTCAGATAGCATGTTGTGTATCCATCAAAATCATAGCTTCAAATTTCAAATACGTTTCAAATAATGATAGTGATGTTTGGCTTTAGCACTATCACCTAAAACACTCAAACTCTACTAATTTTCCTTCTATATTCGCCAACAAAATTCAAATGAGAGTGTGAAATTTATAATCTAGCTAAACACGCTCATAATTTTTGTCCCAATCAAATCTAAAAATCTCCCCAATCTCTTTAGTCTATAGTGACATGTTGGACCATCTAGATTCAAAATATTCATAGAATAGTTTATTTTCCTTATTGATGTTCGCACGCATCTCGCTCATATGTTCTCGATAAAAAAAAAATCAAAAGTGAGACAATTTTTTTTAAACATCCTAACAACATGATTAACATTCAATTTCATTTCAAAATGCAAGTTCTAGAAATCGACAATGCCAAATTTTTCTTGAATTGATCATAGTAAATTATGTTCTATATTAAGGGAATATCCACCAAATCTCTTATATTGACACTCAATAAAATGAGATTGTTAAAAGAAAAAATAGGCCTCTTAGATTAACATTCTCCAAATGTATTTTTTAAGCATCTTATTAATAGAATACCCTTAAAAGTACTCAAATTTTTATTCATATTCATTCATTTCATAAGAATAAAATCATTTCTTTTATTCTACTGAAAATCTTTGAGTGTTTCCTTCACATTCATTTTAAGCATCAAAGTAGATTAGACTTAAATTTATTAAGATTTTTTTATTGAGTATTCCCCAAATAAAAAAAATGTATAAATGCCATTCACTAGTCATTATAAAAATTTATAATTCTATGGATGTAACATTCCTTGAATACGAAACTTATTACTCGAAACTCATAATTCATGGAGAGAAAATTCAAGAAAAAGAATTTCAAATTTAGAATTTAATGGATGATATTATAATTTTAGCTATATGTAATGATGATAATATGTAGATATGCTGGATTAGATGGCTTATGAATACACAACTTGTATGAAGTGTCTTGTCAATTTTTTTTATTTAATAAACTATATTTATGCATATACAATCCAAGTTTATCAATTTATTATTTATTAAATTCATGTGAGTATCAAGACTACAAAGTTAATTAGACTTGAGATATGTTGTTGGCAACATATTTAACGCTTGGTAAAACTCCTTTTTTTTTTTTTTTGGCAATTAACACACAGACATTTAGATAAAGGTTCCTAAAATTTAAACCCATGCATAACATAAAATTTGTCAATCATTACAAAATATCAATACATATATTTGAAATGAGTGCTTATATTTGAATCATAGTACATCTTTAAATGTTGATTTTTTTATTTTTTATTTTTTTGTATATGATGAAGAAAATTCCCTTAGATGATGGATGCCTAACACAAAAGGAAGACTGTATTGTCAAAGATTCACAATTGGTTTGTGGAGTATTGGCAGATTTTGACCTTTTCTTCCTATTTTTGCTTCTTGTGTTAGATTTTATTTTATTATGGGTTAGATAGTAGTGGCTAGAATATAATTATGATATATTTAAATTTGATTGTTTGTTGGAGGAATCATAAAAGCTTAGAAGATTTTATATATATATATATATATATATATATATATATATATATATATATATATATATATATATATATATATATATATATATATATGGTTTAGGAGATTAGGATAAGATTTGTCTAATTCAAATGTGAATTTGAATATCTAATCACATGCAGTTAAGTGGGCATTATGAAGAGTTGTTGGAGAAGAAGGAAAAGGTCTGATGGTGGAAAACAAAGTGTCACTGTGGCTAGACTATTTATTTTAAGTCAGTTTGCTGTCCACTATAAACAGTGATTTCATTGTTTTATGAATAGTGAAAGGAAGGAAATATTGCAAATGTTGGGAAACACAAAGATAAAATTAGTAATTTGATTTCAAAGCAACCCTACATCCAAAGTGATCCAAAATAGTAGTATTGGTACTCAAATTTGACCTTGAAAAAAAGTTAGGATAGATGCTAAAGAATAGGTATATGATGAAAAATTTAAGAAACACTTAATGGGGGGATGATTAAAATTTTAAGAAACAATTATCCCACAAGCAAGCTTTATGATGGAACAAGCATATCGCCTCGCTCATAAGAGTTTTAGATCTCACACCTAATCAAGGATCAAATAGTAGATAGACAAGAGTCTTCATATCTAAAATAGAAATTATATTCATGCCATTAGGCAGTAATTGTCTTAATGTGACTTAGAAATCTCTCATTTATAAACAAAAGAAATAACAAATTGTTATTAAACTTATTGACATAGGCTAGAAAAATTTTATAAAATAATGAAATCTAAGAGATGTAAAATAACTTAAATATATATGATAAATTAAAATTTCAGAATTTATGTTGGGATCACATGATTTGAATCATCTAGAAATGATATTTGTATCAAATTAAGCACATTGACAAATTCATGCCTTATACACGAGTTTATTTGATTGTTCAATGCACCTGCCGTGGCGATTGGACTTACGTTTGCAATGATTTTGCTTATGTTTTGTTATAATAAGGATTTTTGTGTGGTGCTTTTGTAACTTGTATCCACTAATTTATGAATAGAATTTAAAATGCATGATAATTGATGATGATGACACTTATTTGGTGACTGCATCCAAAATTCAATGTTGGAAGTGGAATGAGTCTGACTTTAGAATTGATGATGAATAGCACATTTATCTTGTGAATGTGAATTTAAAATTTACTGCTGGAGGTTGCAGAAGGAATGAGAGGATTCTATATTGTCTGATGTGTTTAACTGATCCCTGTTAAGGAATGAACCTTTGATTTCTGGTTGTTTGTTTGTTGATGTTTATTTAAGTGTCAAAAATATCCAGTGAAATATCCCCACTTCAGTTGTAGGTTTTCCCCGTGACTTCCCTTTTAGAAAACCTTGTTATTTGCTTGTTTCCCTGGATTCCACTGCTAGTACTTCCAATAACAGCTTACTCCTGAAGTATACAGAAATTAGAATGCCTGCCACTTTGTGCGGCATTTCATCATCTTTTGTTGCCCTTGTCGTCTAACACATCTGCACAATCTCTGATAGTTTATTAGTTGTAATCCTTCAAGTGCCATCTTAATCCAAAGGTGTAAGCATTAATGCCAATGTGTCTGCCCACAAACTATCACATGTCTTGTTTTATTCTATGTTGTGTTTTAACGTTCTGATGACATTTGGACTTCTTATCATCAATTCAAATTTCTTGTCATTGGAGGATTGACAAAATATTTTCCTATTTCAGTTGGATTACATCAAGGATCAGCTTTAAGCCCTTATCTTTTTACTTTAGTTATGGATGTTCTTACTAGGCATTTACAGGAAGATGTACCTTGGTGTATATTTTTTGCTGATGACATTCTTCTTGTTGATAAGACTTGAGAGGGAGTCCAAGAGAAACTTGAATTATGGAGGTCAACTTTAGAGTCTAAAGGTTTTCGTTTAAGTAGATCTAAAACTGAATATATGGATAATTTTAGTTGTAGAAGTTCTAGGTATGTGACATTAGAATAAGTCATTAATAAGATATCTTATATTTAGGCTCTATTGTTCAAAATGATGGTGAAATAGATGGAGATGTTATTAGTAGAATTCAAGTTGGATGGTTGAAGTGGAGGAATGCATCTAGCCTATTGTGTGATAGAAAAATTACACTTAAGCTTAAGGAAAAATTTTATAAGATGGTGGTAAGACCTGCAATGACTTATTGTGCAAAATGTTGGCCAATAAAAGAGAAGCATAAGACTAAGTTAAGTGTTACAGAGATGAGGATGCTTAGGTGGATGAGTTTTACTCTTAGAGATAAAATGCAAAATGAGTAGTATGTTGGAAAAAGTTGGAGTAGCTCAGGAGATAAGATTAGAGAGTCGCCTTAGATGGTTTGGCTACATAAAGTCCGTCAATGACCGACAGGAGAGAGTAGATGCATTAGATTTTCCTTATGTTAAGAAAGGTAGAGGTAGACCTAAAAAGATTTGGTTAAGATGTATAAAAAATGATCTTAATATACTTGATTTAAATGAGAATTTGACACATAATAGAACACAATGGAGATGAAGGATTCATGTAGCCGACGCCACTTAGTGGGATTAAGGCTTATTGTTGTTGTTGTTGTTGTTGTTGTTGGAATTTATTGCACCATTCTTAAAAATATAGCTTCCTGGTATGGCACAAACTAAAGATATATGTCATGTCTAACAGAAGCCCTAAACATATTTTTATTGGGGTGATGCCACCTGATGCAGTATGTGCCTTGTTGTGCTGGACAACAAGACTTTGCAAGTTGTTAGTCAAGATTGTGACAGCTGGCAAACGCTTCTGTTATACCACTCATTAAAGCAAGAAATGTGGACCATCAATCTGAGTTGTTGTTTCTGCATTTTGAATTGTTTAATTTTCTCCCTTGTCACCTTTGCTGCTACAAATCTACTTCTATTGTTGTCACCTTACCAGCAGGCAATAACTTGTACCGTTTCCCAATGCTCTTGAATTTTTCCCATTCCATTTTGTTTCTTTCAAGTAACTAATATTTAATCTTGCAGTCATTGTTTTCACCGAGTCACATCTTTATATTGAAGTCCCCATATTTCATGGGCCAATTTCCATCCTAGTTTTAGAGCTAGTCAATCCTTACATATTTTCTTCATAAATGGGTTAAGTGTAGAGCTAGTCCAGCTTTTCTCTACTTCTCACCTCGGCCACTCGTGATGTGTCATTTCTAGGTAGGATGATCATTCACTTAAGTTTATTTTGACTATCACTTAATAGTCTTCAAGCTTAAAATCACACATCTGATTATGACATTGAAGTTTTGTATTGGTTGAGTTTCTTCAATTTTTAAAATAATGCACATTCATCAAGCTTATGAGAACACAAGGTTGATCCAACATTGGCCATTCATAAGTCTAATTTTACTTATTTATTTCACCAATATAAAAACTTTTAGTAGGCTTTAAGTATCAGCAATTATTGTATTTTATTATCAGCCTTTTAAATGCTTCTATATGTTGAAATATCAATTATATTCTTATGCAATGAAAGCCAATTTTTTGAGAAAATCTTTGATGCGCATGATTCCAAATTTTTTCATCTTAGGAGTGTCTATTCTCTTCCTATTTTTCTTAAGCATCCGATAGTTTACAAAATCTCTAAATTCAAGATTATGCTGTTGATTGTAATTTAAAACATGACAATTATATGAATTTTTGTTTCATTAATTTTGTTATGATTTAACTATTCATCAAGCATGTCAAAAATTTAAGGATGCTTGCACATTGTCTAATAGCCAATAAAAAAAATAATCTACTTATGCATGTATTCCACCAATGATAACTATTCATTACATTCAGAATATCGATAACCCATATATTTGATTCCAAGCTATTCAGAACTCTCTACATTTTAACCATAATTATTTTCTCATGCATTCTAAGCCATCCTTAGTGAAATTTTTGATGCTATTATTGATGACCAAATGATCCTAAATTGAGTGAAAGAGTATTAGACTAAATTACCATTTGAAGCAGGATACTTTTTTGTCACTTTGAAGCTATATTTTCACATGTTTCTTAAGAATTCTCAATGAAGTCACTATCGTTAGACTTGATATGAGATTATTCACTAAATTGGGACTTCAAACCTCCTTTTGTGTCCTTTTTAGAATCACTAGATTATTGGAGTTTCCTTTCTGGATATGATACTTCTTTTGAAGGTGACTAAGGGTGGGTATTATTAGTATAAAATTGAAAAATTAAATCATCTTATCTAGTGTGCTTGATTAGATTTTTCAATCATTGGAAGAGAAATAGGCAGAAATTAAAGATGCAGCAGCATCGGTTGTAGTCTCAACCTTTTCTTTAAGTAAATTTATTACAAGGTCTCCATCACCATTCTTAAGATGCAATAAGCATGCCTATTATTCCATGAAAATGTCGCATGAAGGAAGCCATCATGATTTTCTCAATCTATCTTTTACTGTTTGGTTCATATTTGTCATTGCACGGCTCATAGAATCTAAAAGCCATCATGAGGGGCCCATGATACGAATGTGATTATTTTCTTCTTCTTTTTTTCTGATGTCAACTCTCGGAACTGCAGGACACCGCTCATGGCTGCCATGCACGAGGATGACTCTCCTGACTTGAGAGAGGTTGCAAGAATTCTGCGGGAAAATCTTGAGGTAAATCTCTCCTTTCCAAAATAAAACTCCACACATTTCGTGAATATCAACTCGGTATACTCTGTCCCCAGATTCAAGATATTCCTCTGAGGGCTCGAAGAATAGTAGTAAGGGTATGTGATATTGTTACAAGGAGAGCTGCTAGGCTAGCTGCAGCAGGTATTGTGGGTATATTGAAGAAAATAGGAAGAGATGGGAGTGACGGAGTTTCTACTGGAAGAACAGAAGGCAAGTCCAGGAGAACTGTGATTGCGATGGAGGGAGGGCTTTATGTTAGTTATGGACTGTTCAGGGAATACTTAAGTGAAGCTGTGGTGGAAATTGTGGGAGAAGAAATTGCTCAAAATGTTGTCCTGAGGACATGTGAGGATGGATCAGGGATTGGTGCTGCTCTGCTTGCCGCTTCCCTTTCATCAAATCGATGAAGATGCCTGTGTACATAGATATATTCATGTTCAAATGTAAAAAAAAAAAAAAAATCATATGTTTATATAGTGACCATTATCTCTTATTTCCTTGTATTATTTCATTGTTTTCGCAGAAGATTATTGCCCTTTGTTTTAAGTGAGGCTTCAAGTGATCACTAGAATTTAGATAAGTTGAAAGTTGAAAAAAAAAAGTAGTATGATTCCCTGATGCTTAGATGAGGATTAAAATCTTCTGCACCAATATTGTTCCTGGAGTTGAGTGTAGCTCAAAACTCACACTTTTGGACTTTCATTTGTTGGCTAAATGTATTCTTTGTTATTATTCTTTTCACTTTTCAAATAGCATTTTGTTTTAATATTGCACTCTCTTATTTTTCATATTTTATAAAGAAGTCGTTAGCAGGGTTGTCATCATAAGCAGTTTTATTATTCTGGGAGTTTGATTTATGAATCTATTTCTTTTCATTCTCATTGAGTTCTATTGGGTATTAAATTTATTCTTTGTAAACTATTTTTAAGAAATTTACACATTTTTTAGGTTTGTTCTTTTATTTTTTATCCTTGCGGTGTTAATTGTATCTATTTATTTAATGAGTTATTATTTTGTATTCTTTGTTATATATGTTCAAATTGTTTGTTCATATGTATAATAGATGTTATTGAACATTCATTTATGATAGTTAATGAATTAATTATCAAGTCAAGTGCTGCTCAAGTTGTTAGGTCACTTGAAAGTATAGGATTTCAGGCTTGATTGATAAACCGATAATCAAGGCAATCAATCAATTTCACTTCATTTTCCTAGCAAGCTCGGTCAACCATCCCTCCCTACAAAGCAATAAATTTGTGATGAAAAGATAATTCAAATTCCCTCAAAATATTGTATATGCCAATCACTCCAAATAATAAAAATATTATTTAAAGATTTCATGCAAATTAGAACATATTCTTTCAAATTTGATGGCATAAACTTTTATTGTGCTTTTATTGAATGAATTATTATTTTATATAGCCATATCACCAATTCATAGGAAACTTTGTAACTGAACTAAAATCACTCCATATTAGTGTATGATCGACTACTTTGAGTTCTCCTAATTTTCCATAGATACTAAGATGTTTTAATATCTTCATGCTTATTGAATGAGATTTTACTTTGACACTCTTGTAATCTATGGAATGAAACTTAGTGGCATGCTCTCAACCTTGTTGAGGCTTGGTAACCAATCCCACCATTATGGGTTCAAAGAATATCTTGTATTCATTTCCTTACTTTCCTCTCCCCACTAGCTCCCAAATCATTACTTAAAACCATATTCTCTAAATCGATCAAACCTCTTTTTTAAAACCTAAAATCTCTCTAATCCTTCCCCCTTAGCCTCCACAAGCATCCAATCCCCTCCCCTCATACATAGCCCTACCCTTCTCATCATAAACCCTAAAAAGCTCCTTCCCAAACCTTCTCCAACCTTCCTTACAATTCTTTTAAGCATTACTAAACCATAAACATTCAGTACTTGTAATCAAATCCACCTCAAGTCATACACTGCCTAAATAAACCCTTGATTTTACATAATGCCTAAATAAACCCTTGATTTTACATAATGCTAACCTTGCAACTTATCAATTTCTCCTCTAGTTATCAAGAGAAATTATTACATGCAGAGTTCATTTATAGCTCTACATCTGAACCCTAATAGCATTGTATCACATGGCATAAAAAATAAATTGTAGGCCTGATGACTTGCTGAACCTGCACAATAAAAAAACAAGCAGTAAAAAAAAGCTAGATGATTTGAATATTAGGGTTTGACTTACTTATGAGGTGTATGAAGATATCACTGAAATAAAACTTTTTATAAGAATGAGATGGTAAAGATATGAGATGTTTGAAGAAGAAAAAAGAGATAATCTTCATAAAAGCTATGCAGAAAGAAGTGAAAAAAAGCGAAAAATATTACAAAGCATAATGATTAAAAACATGAAAATTTCAAGCTTTGTCAAAAGCATAGTTTTGTTTGCATTGAGGAGTTATAGCTCTAAACTTATCGATATGTCAACTAACACTAGATGTTGATTATAATGTGTTAAAATAAAGTAGTTGAGTCTAACACAAGGCATGATAGTTGTATACAAGATAGGATGACCTTCTCAAGTGTAAACAATTGTAGTTGTGATCTACACTTGATGTATACAACATGCTCTAATGTATAGTTGATGCCTACACTATTGTGTACATGATCATGTAGATAGCAGTTGTGTTTAAGACCTTGGACACAACTGTTATGTATAAGATCGTTTACATAGTTATTGTGTGCAAGACCCTGGACATAGTAATAGTGTGTATCTCTAATTATGTATTGTGTACATACGATGTATACACAACTACTATGTATCATGTACATGATTGCATTATACCATGTATAGAGTTGTCATTGCATGTTTTTTATTACTATGTACACAATTGTTGTATAATGTGTACATGATCCAGTTATGTACTATGTACACAGCTATTATGTATATGTCAATATACACAGCAGCATATGTATACATGACACATCAATTTTAATTATTGTGTATACACATAGTATACTTGTTGTTTTGTTTATTGTGTATCTCTGTTATTATACATCATTATTTGTAATTTTCTCTTCGGGCATGTGACAACTATAGTATAAATATCTGCTGAAAGACTATCCCATAAAATGCCTTTGTGAGTATTGGGTATGCCAACAAGTGTTCACAGATAAAAAGACTTGAATTAAAAGAAAGTACCTATAAATGCTAGCCATGTCTCAAATTAAATTCTTCATATCTCCATAATTTTTTCCATATCCCTAAAATTCACTCTTTCTCAATCTTATCTCCATGATGCACTCCATCTCAATCTCCCTCCTCACTTCCTTCATGTAATAAATAGATATGCAATACATAAAAATTGTGTGGAATGTATGTAAATCCCCCAAAACTTTTTGGTGGATTTGAAAATGAGATATTGTATTAACTTTTTGAATGTAACTATTTTATTAATGCAAATTTTTTGTAGAGTGCAAATTTAGAGAACATCTAAATATTTGTTAATTTTTACTATTTTATATATTATGGTTAATTAATAAGATTATATCATACTATGGGATTCAAAAATTTTCCACTAACCTCTTCAATGAAAAAAGAGTTTTAAGTGTCGGTGAAAAATTTAGAAAGCAGATGGAAAAGTAGATAAGACACTACCCAGAGATTTCATCCTCATTTTGTGAGGACTTCAGAGCTGATTCCAGGTTTCCTATAGGAGCAAGCCCCTATAGTTAATTACTCCCAATATGAGAGAGCACTAAAAGGCTATGATGAGTTGCTAAATAATATAATAGAATGAGTAAGTTTGGAAATTATGAAATTTATCATTTTAACTTAAAACTTTGTTGTGGGGAATGGGGAACAATGACGGTCAATCTAGATCCCATGGTTCTCATCCCTATCACAGGTCCATGGTCTAGGGAGGTAGTCAACCCAACCCAACAAGGATCAAGAACATGTTATGTCATCCGGTGTCCTTGACCTAGGATGGAGTTTGTCAAGGAATAAATATAAGTCAATCTTTAACAGGGCTTTTATCCAACCAAATACATTCATAATTCACAATCAAAGAAATGGAACATATGGAGCTATGACCAATTTAGTTGTTTCATACCATAACCACCCGATCAGGGCTTTGGTTATAAACTCCATTGCGGTGTCATTGAAAGAAAATCACGTAAGAGGACACTACCACACCTTACGCTTAAGATTATTTGAGTATGAAAATAGTTATGCATTTGATTTCACATTGGCTATTTGTGAGCAAAAGTTTTCTTAATTTGTCACTCCCAGATAAATGGTTGTAGAGGGGTGAATGATTTTAAGTTTAAATTTAAATAATTAATTTCATTTAATTTATATTTTATTATTATTTTGTATTTGAATTTTGATTATTTTATAATTGATTTAGATTTAAATATGTGATCATTGATCATTTAACCCATAATAATGATAATCTTTTAAATGTAGTTGTAACTTTGCTTCGCTTCTTGCAAAGATCTAAATTCATTGCTTCAAGAATTATAGTCCTCCAAACTTTGTCAACTCTAGCTTGAGTATAGAGGATCGAGTTTGAGATTTTTTTCTCTTGAGAGCTTGAACTTAAGAAGCTATGTCGATAGATCCATCTCTTGTAATTATATGATAGAATTAGCTTCTCAGATTTTATTAAATTGAAATTCTTATGATAACATAATTAGATTTTTAGGTTTTGTTAACCCGGACCCGGTCCTAAGACCAAACCGAGGTGTAGATATATGTTCTTTCATTTTGCACATGACTTGCATATCTTTTTAGATGCTTGATCTAATGAATACATTAACATATACAAGTATCTGTTCTTTTAAAATGTTGTATAGATATTTAAATGTCTAAGTTGAAGTAGTTATGTTTGACATGACATATGTAAAATTACAAGTTTTGATATAGATTTTTGAGTTTTTTTTAAATCGAACCTGGTCCTAAGACCAAACCAGGATAATTCATTGCTTCAAAATTTATATTCTTCCAAACCTTGTCAACTCTAGCTTAAGCAAAGAGGATCGGGTTTGAGACTTTCCTTTTGAGAGCTTACTTGAAAAGTCTCATTAAAAATGATGTCAATAGATTTATCTTTTGCAATTCTATGACATAATTATCTTCTCAGATTTTATTAAATTAAAATATAATAATAACATCATTAGATTTTTAGATTTTGTTAACCTAGTATTGACCTCATTTTTAGAATGAGCTCTGAATACCTCCATCTTAGGCATAGGACTTCTCTTAGGCATTAGGAGTTCCTTAGTCTTAAGATACATCTAGTGATTAGGTGGACACTCTCACCTAGCCTTAGAAGACTTAAAAGAGTTAGCCATAGGAATAGGTCATGTTTTAGGGGTGTTAGGAAAATTTCCTACCCTTAGCTTAAACCATTCCTCCCTTTCCTTCTTTCAAGTCAAACCCCAAATCAATTCTATTTGATTTTCTCCAAAATCAAATCAATTCCATGATTGAAATCCATGATTCAATTCCATGATTGAAATCCATGATCAAAATCTATCAAAAATTCTTAAGTTCAAATTTCCTAAGTCCTTAACCCATTCTTAAGGACTTAGCCAAAATTATGATCAAAACCTATTCAAATCTTTGAGATTTTCTCATAATCCATTTATATTCTCATTTATATTCTCATATATGAAATATAAATTCAAACCCATCAAATCAAATTCAAAATTCCAAATCAATTCATGAAAATTTTCTAAGTCCTTTAATTTTCATTAAAGGACTTAGCCAAAATCAACTAAACCTTGATCAAACCTATTCAAATCATGAGATTTTCAAAATTATTTATATTCTCATTTATATTCTCATATAAAATGAAATATAAATATAATCAATCAAATCAAACCATCAAATTAAATTCCAAATTTAAAATTGAAATTCTTAAATCCTTTAATTTTTCATTAATGGATTTAACCTAAACTTTGATCAAACTTATTCAAACTCATGGGATTTTCTCAAAACTTATTTGTATTCTCATTTATATTCTCATATATAAATGAAATATAAATATAAATCAATCAAATCCATCAAAAAATTAAATTTCAAATTAAAAATTTCTTTAAATCCTTTAAATTCCTTTAATGGATTTAACCTAAATCATGATTAAACTCCTTCAAATTCTTGAAATTTTCTATGATAAATTTATATTCTCATTTATATTCACATATATAAATGAAATATAAATTCAAACAATCAAAATCAATTCCAAAAATCAAACTCAAATCCACTCAAAATTAAATCTAAGTCTTTCAAATCAAAATCTTAAACTTAGTCAAATCAATTCCAAATCAAGCCAAACTCTTGATTTTCTCTCATGGTTCAATCAATCCTACAATCATGAGCTCATATATAAATTCAAACTTCAATCAAACAATCAAAACCCAAATCAAAAATCAAACCCAAGACCCCTTCATATTCTTCCTTTGAATATCCATTGAAATTCAAACCACTTGTAAATGGATTTATATTTCAATCATAAGTCCATATACAAGATCAATCAACTTCAAATCAATTTGCCATTTGACTTAGGCTCACTTGACCCAAAGTGACCTAAAGTACTCTTATGAGCCAACTTTTGATCCTAATCAAATTGGATTGAACTAAACTCATATTTTCTCCCATCATGATCAACAATCATCATGGGATGATCAATTAATCAAATTGGGTCAAACTAAGTCAAACCAAAGGGTTGACCAAGTCAACACTTAACCTAAAATGAAATCTTATATAACCAAATTCCACCATAGGCCAAATTGATTGAAACCATTGATCTAAGTCCACTCATGACTTATGTTTGAACTTGACCAAGCCAACATTTGAGCCTAACCTAGCCCAATTGGCCCACTTGACTAAGTTGACCCATTTTGACCTAAAGGCCAAAATGTGTCAAAACTTGATCTAAGCCAAATTGATTGAAACCTGGGTCAAGTCCATCCCAAATCACTTGTGGAACTTGACCAAAGCCTCAATTGGCCAACTAGACCAACCCAGCAATTGACCTTAACACATGACCTAAAGGGTCATGTTGAGATAAAATTGAACTAACCCAAATTGATTGGAAACAAAGATACCAATCCACCATATGACTAACCAACCTAAACCTTCCTGACCTACCTCTCAAATAGGTCAAATGGGTCAAATAGGTCAACTTGACCCATTTGACCTAAATGAAGTCATATGAGCCAAAACCAAATCTATACCAAATTGAACCAAACCAAAGGCACCAAAATATTTCAAATGGTCATATGAACTTGACCCAACCCTTGGTTTGACCCAATTTGACCAATAAACTTGACTAAGTTGACCCATTTTGACCTAAATGGGTCAACATGAGCCAAACCCTATCAAATGGATTCCAAATCCAATGAAACTTCAAACCTATTTTCTCAACATACCAAACATACCCAAATTCAAAAATAACAAAATGACCATTTTACCCCTAGTCATAGAACAAATTTTGGCCTAGCCCATGGGTATTTTGGTCATACCTCTTCACAATCACTGAGGCTTTCCTAAAAGCTCGGGGACTTAGTGATGGTGCACCAACCCAATGGGTTTGGTCAGCCCCATTTGACCCATGGACCAAACCCCACCCATGGCTAAATTGAATTTTCAAATTCTCATAAGCTCAATTCAACACATGGGAGTTGGCAATCCACTCAAGGGATCAAACACCATGTGCACACTCAAACCTAAAAAACCTCTCAATGGTCAATTGGATCAAAATGGCAAGCATGCTCATCGATTTCATGGGGAGATATACTCCCCAAATTCAATGAAAATTCACTTCACTCGATTGAGCCTGAACATATCATGAGAGCATTCCCAAGGCCTTAGAGAGATTTGAATTCTTCTTCATTTTGCACTGCAAAATAGGGAGGTGGAGTAATTCCAACTTCCTCTACACTTGATTCCACCAAATTCCTTCTCCAAATTCCTTCTGACAATGTCACCAAGCTCACATAGTTCCTATAGCAAGGAGAGGATTAATTCAATCAAAGCCACAAGGAAGATCAAGTGGTGTTGGTCCATAGGAAGATCCACTCAACCCCAAGGCTTGAAACTTTCAGGGCTTCTCCAGCAAAGCTACCTCAAGCCTCGATGAGGAGGTATGTAATTTTTGCACTTGGCTTGATAGTTGGTCCTTTGTGAAAGAAATTTTCATTGCATGAGAAATCAATGGATAGGTTGGAATTATGCTTAGATGGTGTGAGTTAAGTTTTGTATGATTCCATACTAGAGTGGGCTTAAATCTCCCCTTAGATCATGGATGGTCCCCATTGATCCTCAGGGAAGAACTCGGCTCATCTCAACCATCCATCCCCATGTTTTAGATGGACGGCTGAGATTATTAGGCACGTTTTAGAAATCCATTCCCCTATTAAAACTGCGGGTGAATTCTTAGCCATCCGATCTTTGATCGGACAGGATATAAAGCGCCGTCACGCTTTGATGACATGTTGTCCCTCATGTGATGATGTAAAGCGCACCATCCGCCACACGCTGCACTATGAGTGGGTTTTAGGAATTAGTTAAGGGTATTAATTAATTCCTAATTAATTTAGAAAACTTCTAAAATTCATAACTCTTCATATAAAATCAAAAAAATAAAAGAAAAAATGCTATGGAAAGATAATTTCATCTATAATATTTAAAATATTCAAGTATTTTGAATTCCTTTTCTCAATTTGGGTTTCAGAATCTTAATTAGCTAATTATCCTTTAATTACATCAATTAATCTCAAACTTCTAGGGTTCATTTTGGGGATGACCTACCTCCCTAATTTTTTTTGAGATTGAGGCTCAATTGGGGAAATTACTATTTTATTCCCTATTTACCCCCTTCATGTAATTAAGGGTAATTAAAATGTGATTAGTGTATTTATCCTATGATTAAATTTGATTAAGGTTGAATCCAGTGAGTAGGGGTTTTATGAAATAATTTTGGAGCATTTCCCCTACGCTATTCCCTAAACCTCCTTTTCTTTCCTTAATCCCCTCTTAATTAAGGGTTAATTCAATAATTATCCCCTTAATCAATTTTCAAAAATTCTAAAAAGTTCTAGAACTTAATTAATCTACCTTCGATAGATGCTTAGGTGTTTAATAGCCTAAGTCTAATTAAAGAAATTAAAATCTCTTTCATAAGTATAAAAGGGTGTTTTAAAAGTACTTAAGCTAAACCCTTAGCTTAAGCCAAATTACATTAGGCCTTTTCATTATTAGGTGCATTACAAATTTAAATACCTTATGGGTTTTATGTCATCTCATTAGCTCATAATTACTTAGTTAATTTTTCTAAAGTGGTGTAAGTAAGGGTTAATTAAACCACTTAATTCATACCTTAACCTAATCAATGCTTAAAATTAGATTTAATTATCTAAAAATTAAACAAAAATACAAAACACATGTGAAAATGGGTTAGGAACAGCAAACTCATCTCACTTTTTTAAAATTAAATCAAACTTTAACTAAAAAAAAATTATTTTGAAATTCACTTTGATTTATTCTAAATTTTCTTATTCCTTAAGAATGACTTTAGGATTTAAGTAAAGTGAGTTTGTTTACATACTTTCATTGCTTTAGATCTTTCCCAACATGTTAAGTTGTATGCCATATGATTCATGCATTCATATTTCATGTTTCAAGTTTTAAAATGAGAATTGTTTACTTTATGTCAAATGTGCATGTGTTAGCTAAAGAAAAATATGAATGACTATTATCACTACTAAATCCAAATAATTTTAAAACTTATAAATAAAACATCAAATCTGAAAGTGTGCTATTCTTATACTTTAATTATAAGCTTGCATGTGATGGATTATAAAGTAATATTTAGTGTAGCCCTTCCTTTCTTTCTTATGTTAGCATAGTTTTGAATAGAGTTGTAAGATGTAGGGTTCATTTGAAAAGAACCCAACACTTACTTAATTCTATACCCTATTCATCTATGCTATCATCTAAAAAATTGTATAAACAAAAAATCTATTAAATAACTTTTGCATATTCTTTTCCATTTCATTTCTTTTATATACATGTTTGTATTTAAGGAAAATGGTATATTAGTGGACAACCCAAGGTTGTAGATTTTAAGTAGCCCTAAGTAGGTCTTGTAATTTTACAACTCTTAACAATGGCAATGTACTCACTTATGCCTTTCTTTCTTTCATGTATGTATGTGAAATTTTGGATAAGGAAAACCTTTTCTACTTAAGAAAAATCATGCATATTCAATTTCTAAATTTTCTTAAATGGATTACTTAGCATGCATCATAAAGTGTGTTAACTACTCTTATTTGTATGTATAGATATGCTTAGGATCCATCCATATGCATGTTATATATGTTGGAAAGAATGAAGTAATGTGTATGTGAATTTTGATTCATTTTATTTAATCTTAAAATGCCTTTCTTTTTGAATAGGTTTATTTTAGAGTTTATCTAAACTTAGATTGATTAAAAGATGTAATCAAAACATTCACCTAAATAAAATTAAAATGAACTACCTTAGAAATTACTTATGATTAGGGAAGGAAAGAGAAGTTCTTCTCTTTCCCTCTCTTTATAACTTAGTAATTAATTGTAGGTTTCACTCAAACCAAATTAAAACATGAAATAAAAATAACCCAAAATACTTAAACAACTTAAATGAAACCCTCCTAAGTTGAACATGTCTTCACACTTAGAAAATTGAACTAAAGTCCTAAGCTAAGCATACCACACAAACCTTCAAAGCACACATTAGCCTAAGTCACCACTTCTAGCAAGTTAGGTTGCATGGTTTGATGTTATATTTTGTTTTATGATATGTTTTAGAGATGTTAGGGTGTATGCTCATAGAATGAATGGTAGACATGCTTAGTCTAACTATTCTTTTCTAGGGATTGTGCTTAACATAAATAAAAATATAAATATTTTTCTTGTAGGTGCTTATACCCTAAGCATAATCCATAGGTGGACTTAGTCACCCATGTGTGGGGTGATAAGTCCAATATACATGCTTGGGATTTGTGGTGTGATTTAACTAACCTTTGTTTTGTGTATTAGTTAGATTTCTACTTTTCCTTTTCATGTAAAAATTTATATAAGTTGGATTTTGGAATAATTTGTTATGGAGATTAGGATGAATATTGGTCATAACATCTTATCTTATGCACCATGTGAAGCCTTAGAGCATCCACCTTCCAACCATCTAAAGGAGGAACCAAAGAAGAAAAGAAGAAAAGAAGAAAGAAGAAAGAAGAATAAAGCTTGAAGACCCCCATAACAATGAATTCCTTTAAATTGTAATTTAATTCATTTGTAATTTTTATATAAGGGTAGAGCTTACTACCCATATTTGATATTTTCAGTTTATGGTGGTGCACCACAAATATCATTTATTCTTTTATGATTAGCTTTATAAATTGTTTGATGATTTATTTAGATTTTACATTAAGTGAAATATTTTTCTTAGTTCTTCCTTGCTTTATGTATGGCCTGGATGCGGATTAGGCTCTTTAGAGAAAAATAATTTTTTTTACCCAACTTAATAATTCAAATTTAAATTAAATAACTCATAACCTTACCTAAAGTTTAGATTAAAATTAAAAAGATAAAAGAATTAGCAACCTCTTATGGATGAGCATTTTTTATAATATCATGCACAAATGCATCTTATTTCACTCTTGATTGGAGGGTTTCCACCTTGCTAGAGAACCCTTGACCTTTGAGGTGGATGGAAACTCACCTCCTACCTTCTCACTGATTTTGGCCAATAATCTGATTTCTCATGCATTAGTCATAAAAATCCTATTAGCCTAAGTCAAAATGATTGTCCAAAAAAAAAAATAAAATAAATTTGAATTGCATTAGATTTAGGTCATTTGAAGCATGTCCATTTACATGATCTAGCCTCTTTAGGAGTGAGTTTAAGGACTCTTTCTAAATAATAATAGTCTAGCTATCTTGCATAAGCATAAAGACTTGCTTACATATATTTAAAATCGTAGGAGGAGTTAGTTGGCAGCCACCCCTAGGGTTGTAAGTCCAAGCTGTCGGGTGGTTTGTCCTCTTTTGTGGAGGCAAACCAATTACCTATTTTTGCCTTAGATTTAGGTTGTGCTTCTGACCCTCGCCGAAGCTCCCTAGATTTAGGTTCTGAGGTTACTTTTCCCCTTTATGGGCCATAAGCATAATTCCTCACCTCTTAGGCATTTCTTAATCTTGTGTTAAGAAATCTTAAGTCCTAAAATTCTAATGAAAATGCAACTCAAATAAACTAAATCAATTTCCAAAATATAAAGCCCAATTTTAGAATAGTTTGAGATGCTCACTAGGTTTCCTAGCATCATGAGTATCTCCTACTTATTTCCCACTTTGGCTTCGATAATAACTCTCTCTTTTGATCAATCACATTTGATCTTCAAATAAAAACTAATCG
Source organism: Cymbidium sinense (assembly GCA_021442155.1). Taxonomy (NCBI): domain Eukaryota; kingdom Viridiplantae; phylum Streptophyta; class Magnoliopsida; order Asparagales; family Orchidaceae; genus Cymbidium; species Cymbidium sinense. Next base: position 10,386,941 of record CM038217.1, read on the forward strand.
GCTGATAGTCCTTCTCTATTGAAATCTTCAGAGACAATGATCATTTACCTTAATTGAGAGTTTTCCTAAGGGATCTTGTCCCTTATGATGTAATTAACTATGGGGGCTTACCACTGTAGGGAACTTAATGAACTCGATTTAAAATAAATTATGCTTTACTTTTCATATAAAGTAGGGAAAGAATCTCTAGTACATATGTAGACTCATCATCCTTAGGAGTCCTTTTTGAGGTGATTGGTTCCATTAAAGGGTAGTGACTTTCATCTTTCGAGATAGTACACTATACCTTAATGACATATCCGATCATCTAAATAAGTACATCTGTGGATCTGTGTGGCATCTTACCAAGACAAATTTCTATAAGGTTTCTTCTTTCTTTTCTCCGCAGATTTGAAAGGTGACTCCCCAATAGGAATTTATTCACCACATGCATTTGTAAGACCAAATGGGATTCAACCCGCGATCCTCGCATACAAGTTCATATTTGTAATTTATAAAACATGGGGTAAATAATTAGTTTTGAAGGATTATAGGTATCTGTTCATTCATTTCATTTGATTGCTTGCACATATTTATTTGAGCATTTAAGCTATTGAAAAATTCAACATGCATACAAGTATCTGTTCTTCAAAGTGTTTTATGGACACTGAAATGTCTAAGTTGAAATAGTGATGTGACATGATATAAATGTCAAATTGCAAGCATAAGTTTTGATACCTAAAATTATAAATCAAGTGTAGATCTGTTCTGTCAAATATGAATTTTACCCTTTTAAATATTTGTTATAAATCAAGTATAGATATGTTCTATAAGATATGAGTTGAATCTTTCACATACTTGCATTAACAAGTGAGAATCTGTTCTAACATGAGTTGGCTCTTTCAAATGCATATATGAATCAAGCAATTAAGCGAAATATCGCTCTATGAAGTAAGCATGAGATTCATTTAATTTGAATGTTCATGTGTTTGTTCAATTTGAATGAAATGTAGTAGTATTTTGAATATATATTATGAGTCATTCCATTAAACATTTGGCACCAAACTCAAAGTTATAGATTCACATGAAACTATGATAGGTACAAGAGCTTAACTTCTTTGAACATTTACATGAACCATAAAGCGACAAGTTTAGATGTAGAATTGCCTAGTGCAATGGTTCAAACTTAAGTTCATTCAAGCTTATGGTTCAAATTTCCTTCAAGCCCTCTTTTGATTCATTCAATGAAGCACATGTTGTATTTCAAATGGTAATTGAAAATGTCCAATCATGTTCATTATTAAGATATCAAATTATACTTTCTGCCTGTGAATAAATTATCAAATCTCTTATGATTTAGATTTCATTTAACTTGAACCTTTAGGAGTGAATCAATTGATCAATATTTTTCATGAATAGTTTGAATTTTGATTCACTTCCCTTCTGTGGCATGTCAAGTTTAGAAGTACAATTGAAATCATACCAAATTCAAGTTCTTTATAGATTTGATTTATTAAAAATTTCGGCAGCCTCCCAGTGTCATCCCTGCATAGGGGGCTACTTTAAGAGAGTAGGCCTTCCCACCATGATAAGAAAAGCGTGCACGATAAATGTCGTAAGACATCGTGGCCAAAAATTTTATTTTTCCACCATGCCAAGAAAAGCGTGCATGAGTTTGCATAACATAGCATTTCCTTGTAGCATTGGAACAATATCTACAAGTACTTATATCACAAGGTAAATTTTTCTGTCACGTTGGAACAACATGAGCAAGTATTTATATCACAAAATTTTCCACCGCATTGGAACAATGTGAATGAGTACTTATCACTAAAAAAATTTTTCTGTCACATTGGAATAATGTGAACAGGTATTTATAGCACAAGTTTTCCCATCACATTGGAACAATATGAATGGGTACTTATCACAAACAATTTTTCTGTCACGTTGGAACAACGTGAACAGGTACTTATAACAAATTTTTTCGCCACATTGAAATAATGTGAATGGGTACTTATATCAGAGCAGATTTCTCACATTGGAACAATGTGAATAGGTACTTAGTAATCTTTATAATTGTACCTTTACATATGCATTGAAATGATACTTAGGATATAAGTGGAGTTGTGCTATCATACCATGGTTATATTCACCTCTGTACTCAAAATTTGCCCTTTTCATATACACAAACAACAAGCTATAATATAAATTCTCAATAAACATGAGCACATTTCATTATTTTTGATATTAAACATCAAAGTGTCACTGCTTTCTTCAAATAGCAAATAAAATGAAAATCTTATAGCATATCATAGCTAAATTTGAGCTTTTTTCGCTGAAGAGAAAGCAATATTGTACTCTACAAATATAGGAATTTCATAAATATAAAATTTCATCACCATTTAAGCTTAAATAGGCATTAAAGTAATAATAATAAACAAGATTTATGTTCACATGAAGAAAATCTGAAATTTCATTCTCTTTTGTTTGCCACAAACCCAACAAGTGAAATAGTAAATCGCTAGCAAGGCATAGCAAATTTCATCACATTTGAAAATATAAAATATACAAAAATAACAGCATTTAAATGATTTGATATTTTTTATTTAATTAATTCTGGTATTTTAAGCGCAATTACGAAGCCGAATTTTTGATTTGGATGATTTTTTATCGAATTTGAGTGCAATTAGGAGGTGTCAACCCCAATTATGCGACGTCGACATTGATTTTTTATAAATTTTGCTATATACGCTTAGTTTGAATTATGACACATACTTGTAGGTCAACACATACAGGCTGGTATGATAGAATAGTTAAACAGTAATTCATCCCATTCAAATCATCAACTACTCCCTCATCAATTAAATATTCTCAAACTTCTTTATTACACTATATAGAGTAAAAAAGATGGATATGACTTGTACTGGTACTATTCCCATCAAATTGGTTTCAATGTTAGAAAGAAGCATAACAGTTACTCTCCAAATTCAATGAAGATAAAGGTAAAGGATTTTGCTTGCTTTAAGTTGGTTTCAAGAAGAGCTAAGATCTAAAGAGTCAAGTAAAATTTTGTAAAACAAATGTTAAAATAGAGTGTCCTAATATGATTAAGTACACTATGGATCAAGATGGCTATTAGAAGGTTAACAATTTTGTATAAAGTCATAATTACGATTTAGCCAAGTAGAAAAATCAACTATTAATAAACTTAGTAGGAGAATTAATGGAGAAAAAGCAATTGTGCATAAATCAATGACAAAAGCCATGATAAAAATAGTTGATGCATTTATTTATCTTATTGAGAAAGTTAGTGAGGTTAAGAATGTGATTTTCTTAAAGAGAGATGTATATAATTACATCCAAAAAGTGAAAAGAGCTAGGATTGAAAATAGAGATGTGAATATTTTAATACAGTTCTTTAAAGAAAAGAAAGCCGAAGACAATATGTTTGTGTATGATGTATAATGCTTTGAATCCAATAAGTTGAATCTTTTTTTTGTATTGATGGTTTGGGTAGATCAGACTATAACTGCTTTGAGGATATTATATTTTTTATGGCTACCATCATAATAAGTATAATTTAGTGTATGTTCCATTTGTTGGTATTAATAACCACTAATAAAATGTTTTGTTTATTGTGACATTCCTATCAAATGAGATAGTAAAGCATTTATATGGATTGTTATAACATTTTTACAATTGATGGGTGACAAGGATCTCATAACATTATTCACTTATCAAGATCATGCAATGATCAAAGGCATTAAATATGTATTACCCCATACTCGTCACAAATTGTGTTAGTAGCATTCTCTAAAAATGTACCATTTAAAGTTCATTACTTTAACAACATTCCATTCAAACGCAAGCTATTTCACAAGTGCATGAGTATGTGATCAAAAGAAGAATTTGAAGAAGCGTGATCTCAGATGATTAATGAGGGAAGCATTCAAAATAATGTAAAGTTAAAGTTATTTTGAATAAGAAGTGATCGATAAAATTTAAAAAAGATCTGTTCAATAATCAGGACTATTTTATTCACACAATATAGTAGGTCGACAAATAATAGTTATTATAAAACTTCTAAGCTAACCAGTTCCATCACCGACTACTTTTGGGGCATGGATAAGGTGACATGACTATATGGCATAAAAATGAGCAAGATGAGGATCTCAAGTGTAATTAGAGCACGATCATTCTTATGGTTAGAACTAATCAAATTCTCAAACAAGCAACAACTTTCTACTCACAAAAAAAATTTATTTAATTTTTTAAGAAGAATTCTTGTATGGAGTCGGTGGCTTATCTATTAAAGTTTTGAAAGATAAATCCATCTAAGCTATGATGAAAAAATATTGAGATACATGAAACATGCAAAATGTGGACTATTTATTTTGATAAAGAGTCGATGAGCATATATTATAATTATAAAAAGTTTGAAACAATGATAATATTTTATGCTCATTGCATGAGGGTATTAAACCATCAAGATATAGTAAAGAAACCTGAAAATTTCAAGGGCAAAAAAAAAAAGATATGCACATTTCAAGATTTAATAAGGATTTCAATGGACAAAAAAATATATGAATGGGCCTTCTTCTAGTATGATTTTTCGAAATCATATAAGTAAATTTTTATATCAAATCAGCTTAAGGGCTCAAGGCAATGAAAATGGTGAACAATTTATGTTGACTTCCTTAAAAAAATTATCTAATAATGTTAATTATATTCTTATGAAAAAACCTATCCCAAACATATAGCCCCACAAAAAAGGTGTCAAACTCAGCACCTAACGACCCTCTTATAATGCAATCAAAATGTGTTTCCAACAATTAGATTAAAAGAGCATTAAGAAAAGAAAAGGAGAACTAAAGTATATATGAGATAAATGTTTACTAAATAGATTTTCATTCATTTGGTTTTTTATTAAATAGAAAAGGAAGCTAGAGATCCTACTGAGTCACAACAGAAACAAGATAAGACAATAATGAAATTAACAAATCTTATAGAATCATCTATAGAGGTCCCATTCTCAATAATGTCTTTTTTGCTTCTCGTAAGTATAACAACAGCTTTATTATTTTGCATTTATGATTTAGTAAGCTTATAATGAGTACTACAACTCAAATAATATCTAGATACATGAAGTTAATGATGAATATCATTGGATCAAGGATTAATAAGATGAAACAAAAATATAGTAAATTTGTTGCGAATAAGCGATAGCAGAATTACATGCATTTATCAGGAACAATATAATTATTCATTTGATATTTAATTTAAATAAATTGAATTATGATTTTATTCATATATTTCTTAAAAATCAAAATGACAGTGGAATTATCATATGATTTTATTCATATATTTCTTAGAAATAAAAATTAAATAATGTTCTAACTTATAAGCTATTTATTACATAATCATGAAATCTTGTCCCATGCAAATTAAGTTATATACACAACAGGCATATATAGAAAAATATTTGTGAAATAAAATTACATGATGTTATTATAAATTATGATTAGTCATATCAAATGATGTGTACATAGTCGTTGTTTACATAAATGTTGTGTACACAATTGTTATGTATTGTTGTTGTTGTGTATATATATATATAGTGTACATAACAGTTGTGTATAGAAGCTGTGTACGTGGCTATATACATATTTAATATGTACACAATTGTTTATATAGAAGGTATGTACATAACAATACATGGTACAACCATGCACTCTATGTACATAATCAAAAATAGTACATGAATATAGAGTTGTACACATGTAATCTGGTATTATTGTTTACTAAATTAATTCAGTAATATTTTCTCTTAAACTTATACAAATTTCACATGCACAAAATTTAAATAAATTTATACAAAGATAAATTCAAGAATACATTCCATAAATGTCAATGTATAGAGCATATAGATGTTATGTACATAGTTATTTATATATAAACTATAGACACAATTGTTATGTACAAAGTAGATGTGTGCACAATAGTTATGAACATAATAGTTGTGTGCACATATGTTATGTATAGAGCTATTATGTGCACAACTGTTGTGCATTACTATGTATACAATTAGTTCAACAAAGATAAATTCGATAATACATTCTCTTAAACTTATATAAATTTACTATCTACAAAGCTAAACAAATCTATACAAAGATAAATTCAAGAATACATTCCACAAATATCAATTTATATAGCCTATACATTGTATCAACTAAATCTAATTAATTCCACAAATTTTATACAAATTTTGCACTCTAATATACATCATTTTAATTGGTTTCATACCTTAGTGAGACATATGTGTTGATCTCATTTTTAGGATGAGCTCTCAACCCCTCCATCTTAGACATAAGATTCTTCTGAGACTTTAAGAGTTCCTTAGTATTAAGACACATCTAGTGATTAGGTAGACACTCAACCCAAAACTTAAAAGGGTTAGAAAATAGATCATGCCCTGGGGTGTTAGGAAAATTCTACCATAGCTTGAACTATTCCTCATTCAAATCGAACTCCAAATCAAATCAACATCAAACTTAAATCAATTCCAGCTTAATTGATTTTCTCCAAACTCAAATCAATACCATATGATTGAAATCCATGATTGAAACCCATGATTGAAACTCATGATTGAAATTCCAAGTTCAAAATCTTTTCTAAGTCCTTTGATTCCCTTCTTATGGACTTAGCCTAAATCAAATCAAATTAATTCAAACTCATGAAATTTTCTCACAACTCATTTATATTCTCATTTATATTCACATATATAAAGGAAATATAAATTCAAATAAATCAAACTAAAGCAAAAAATCAAATCCAAAATAAGTCAAAATAAATTTTTTTATTTTTTTGATTTTTCTGATGAATAAAATCCTAAATCATAAAATTTTTCATAACATTATATTTCATTTATATTTACATATATATAAATGAAATATAAATTCAAAACTAAATTAAAAAATAAATCATTCAATCAAACTATATTTTTTCAAGTCAAATCTCTTGAACTTAGCCAAATCAATTTCAAATCAAGCAAATCTTGATTTTTTTCCTTTTCATGATTCAATAATTTACAAATTTAATCAAATATAAATATAAAGAAACTTCAATCACTTAACCAAAACTCAATTCAAAAATCAAACCCAACTCAAACTCATGTTAACCTCTTGAACTTGAAATTGTCAAATGAACATAAACCCATTTGACTTTAAACCACTTGCAAATAGATTTATTTTTCAATCATAAGTCCATATGTGAGTTCAATCAAACTCAAATTAAGCTTATTTATTTGACCCACTTAGGCTCACTTGACCCAAAGTGACCTAAAGTACCCTTATGAGTCAAATTCTAACCCTAACCAAATTGGATTGAACTAAGCCCATCAAAGCTTCTCATCATGATCAATAATCATCATGAGATGATCAATCAATCAAATTGGGTCAAACCAAGTCAAACCTAAGTGTTGACCAAGTCAACACTTAGCCAAAATGAAACCTAACATAGCCAAAACCCACCATAGGCCAAATTGTTTGAAACCATTGATCAAAACTCATTCATGACCAATGTTTGAACTTTACCAAGTCAATATTTGAGCCTAACCTCCAATACTTGACCCAAGTTGACCCAACTTGACCTAAAAAAGTCAAAATGTATCAAAACTTGATCTAAGCCAAATTGATTGAAACCAATAGGTCAAGTTCATTCTAAATCACTTGTGAAACTTGACCAAAGCCTCAATCTAGACCTAACCAGCCCAATTGACCTTGAACCCAACTTGACCTAAAGGGTCATATTGAGCCAAATTCAAACTTAACCAAAATTGATTAGAAACAATGATACTAATCCCTTTCATATGACCAACCAAACCTAAATCTACCCATGACCTAGCTCAAATAGGTCAAATGGGTCAAATTGGTCAACTTGACCCATTTGACCTAAATGAAATCATATGAACCAAATTCAAACTTAAACCAAATTGAATCAAACCAAAGCAACCAAAATATTTCAAATGGTCATATGAACTTGACCCAACCCTTGGTTTGACCCAATTGATCATTTGGTCAACTTGACCCAAGTTAACCCATTTTGACCTAAATGGGTAACATGAGCCAAATCACATCAAACTAACTCCAAATTCAATGAAACTTGGCCAAATCTATTTTATCATCATATCAAACATGCCCAAACTGAAATCAAGGTCAAATGATCATTTTACTCCTAGGCCATAGGGTAAATTTTGGCCAATTTCACTTGGAATTTAGTCAAATCCTCTTCACAACCACTTAGCACTCTCTTAGTGGATCAAGTGAACACTAGGGAGTGTGGTGCACCCAACCCAATGGATTTGGGTCAGCCCAATGGCCAAATTGACCACTCCATTGAAATGGAGCACATGGAATCCTCCTTACACCCAATTCAAGCACATGGCCACTTCACCATTCCACTCCCTAGCCAAAACCGAATTCAAGGACACCCTAAACGGCCTAACAAACCCACTCCTTATGGTCAATTGGATCAAAATGGCAAGGCATTGCTCGGCCTTCCGATTGCCAAAGGGGGAGATATACTCTCCAATTCAAAATCTTCACTCTCCTTGTTGAACCATAGGAACTCAGAGCAAGCCTTAGAAAGTCTTCCAAGCTTCCTAGAGAGGGTTTAAAAATCTCCATTCTCGATTTTCAGAGTTTGAAAACAGGGGAGCTCTATTGAAAGCCAACTTACTCAACACTCAACACCAAACCCAATCCCTCCTTCAACCTTCATCAGAGGACCAAGTCGAGTTCATCTAAGCTCTTTCCCAAACTCTAAAGGTAAGGGAGGATCTAATTCGATCAAAGCCAAACTCAAGGCAAGGAGGAGTTGACCCATAAAAGCATCCACTCAATTTCAAATCCTCCAAACTTCAGCAAAGCTTCGTCTCAACAAGACAAAGCTTCTCCAAGGGAATCGAGCATCGATGATCACCTCCATCAAGGTATGCCATTCTTTCGAGCTTAAGTTCAATGTATGTTGGTCCTTTGTGAAGTGAACTTCAATCCTATGTTGATCTAGCCATTAGATGTTCTTGTATTCATGCTTAGATGGTGTGGGTTGATTTTCATTCCAATCCAAGCTTAATCGAGCTCGATCATGACCTCAAACATGGACAGTCACCATGGATCACAGAGAGCGGCAAGGATGAATCTCTGGTCGTCCATCCGCGCATTTTGGATGGACAGTCGAGATTAGAATGCGTAGCATCTATAATTTCCTCCCTCATATCTGACTTTTAATCGTCGATCCTTGATCAACGGCGAGGAGAAAGCGAAGCGCCACCATACCTACATATATGTGGGGTTAAGTAATCCCATCGCCATGTAATCACATGCGAACACTGGCATGACGGGATTAATAATATAATTAGAGATTATTTAATTTCTAATTAATCACCAAATCTTCTAAAATTCATATCTAAGTGTAGAAAAATCAAAAATATGAAATAAATTATATATGAAAGATAATTGAACATGGAATATTTTAAAATTGATTTCAATGGATTTTGAATAGTTTTTTTTTCTGAATTTGGGTTTTATTGGGAATATTAATTTGCTAATTACCCTTTAATTACTCTTCTGATTAATCCCAAACTTTTTGTACTTAATTAGTGGGATGACTCTTGCCTCTCCTAATTTTCTTGGGATTTATTTGTCGCTTAATTAGGAGAATTACTAGTTCATTCCTTAATCACTCCTTTAATATAATTAGGCTTAATTAAGGGGATAATTAGTGGTTTAACCCTCTAATTGAGTTAATTAAGTTTTGATTAAGTGAATGTGAGGTTTAGAGAATAATTTTGGAATACTTTACTTGAAATATTCTCTAAACCCCCTTTTTCTTCCTTAATCCATCTTTAATTAAGGGTTAATTCACTAATTACCCCCTTAATTAAGTTCATAAAATTTCAAAACCTTCCATAACTTAATTAATCTATCTTGGATAGATGCTTAGGTGTTCAAGAGCATAAGTACATTAAGAAAATCAAAGCTCAACTCATGTGTGAGGGGAGGTTTTGAAAGTACTTAAGCTTAAATCCCTTAGTTTAATTAATCATTAATCATGAGCCAAATTGCATTAGACCCCTTTCTTCCTAGGTGCATTGAAAATTTAAATTTCTTGTGAGATTTTATGTCATATCATTGGCTCATAATTATTTGATTAGTTATACTAAGATGGTATAGGTAAGGGGTAATTAATATGTTTAATTCATACTTTAACTCAAATAACATATAAAAAAACATCTAATCACCTAAAAATTGAACTAAAACAACCAACACATGTAGGAATGGGTTAGGAACAACAAACTTACCTCACATTTCTCAAATTAAATCAAACTCAAAACAAAATTAAACCTTCCTTAAAAATAATTTGATTTGCTTTAAGCTTTCTTATTTCATAAGATTGTCTTTAGGAATTAATTAGGGTGAATGTGTTTACTTGCTTTTATCACTTGATTTATTCCCTTGCATGCTAAATTTGTATGTCATATGGATTTTATGCATTCATGCTTTTCTAAATTCAAAATTAAAATGAAATATTTTTTTATGTAAAATTGCATGTTTTGGCTAAAATAGAAATATCAATGGCTATTATCACTATTAAATTCTAAATTATTTTTCAAAATATATGAATCAATTACCAAAACTGAAAGTGTGATACTTATAGTTTATTTATCAGTTTGCATGTGCATATAAAAATGTGTCTTATGTTTGCTTCCTTTCTTTCCTCTTAACATGGATTTGAATAAGATTTGCAAAGAGTATAGTTCTTTTAAAAGAACATAACACTTGCTTAAATCTACTCTTATCCCTTTCCATGTTATAACGTAAGAAGGATCTTCACATTCACACATATAAATTACATAAGTAAATCAAAATACAAATACAAACTTTTGCATCCTTTCTTTTCCATCCATTTCTTTTATACATATGTATTTAAGGAAAGTGGTATATTAGACAACCCTGGGATTGAGAGGCTTTAAATAGCCCTAAGTAGGTCTTGTACCTTACACCCCTCTAACAATCAGACTCACTTATTATTTTCATACATTCATGTGTATATGAAAATTGGATAAGAAATCCCTTTTCTACTTAATGAAAATCATGCATCATAAGCATTCAAATTTTCTTAGATAACTCACTTAGCATTCATCATAAAGTATGCTAAATATTTTCATTTGTATGTATAGATATCTTAAGATACATTCATATGCATGTTATACATGTTAGGAAAGAAATCAATTGATGTGTATTTTGTGAATTTAATTCACTTTACTTAATCTTAAAATGTCTTTCTTTTGAATAGGTTTGTTTAGAGTTCATTTAAACTAAGGATTAATTAAAACACATAATAAAATATTCACTAAATAAAACTAAAATATGAATACACTTTAGAAATTACTCAGGCTAAGGAAGGAAAGAGAAGTTCCCTTCTTTTTTTCTCTCTTTACAACTTAGTAATTACTGTAGGATTCACTTGAACCTAATCAAAATACAAAATAAAATCAACCCAAAATATCTAAACAACTTACATGAAACTCTCCTCTAAGTATTCTTCACACTTAGAAAATTCTAATTTAAAATAGCTAAGCATACCACACAAACCTTAAAGCACACACATTAGGCTACCACCACTTCTAGCTTTAGGTGGTAATGGTTTGATGTTTGCTTTTGTTTTGTGATGTAATATTTTTTGATGTTAGTGAATGCGTAGATGAATGGTAGAATCTTAGTCTAACCATTATCTTCTACAGCTTGTTATGCATAAAAAAAAATATAAATGTATTTGTGGTGTGCTTATACCCCTAAGCATAATCTAATAGCGTGGACTTAGTCACCCATGTGTGGTGATAAGTCCAATATGCTTGGGATTTGTGTTTGTTTAATTAATCTCTTTTGTGGTAGATTTACTTTTTCCTTTTCATGTAATTTTGCAATTAGATTTTGGAATGATTGTTATGGGGATTAGATGAGCATTGGTTATAAGATCCATCCTTATATACCATGTGAAGCCTTTGGAGCATCCACCTTCCAACCATCCAAAAGAAGGAACCAAGAAAGAAAAGAAGAAAAAGAAGAAAAGAAGAAGAAAGAAGAATGAAGAATGAAGAACTTTGAAGACTATAATAATGAAATCCTTGCTTAATTGTATTTAATTCATTTGTAATCCGGTTGTATAAGGGTAGAGCTCCTACCCAATTTATTTTTGTGGTGGTCCACATAAATGGTCTCTTTATTCTTTTGTGTTAGCTTTATAAATTGATTGATGATTTGTTTAGCTTGTGCATTAAGATGGCATGTCTTCCTAGTTTCTTCCTTGCTTGATGTATTGATTGATGACTCTTTAGAAAAATAAATTCTTCTACCAAATTTAACAACTCAAAATTAAAATTAAAAAATAACTCATAACCTCACTTAAAGCCTAAGTTAAAATCAAGATAAAAAATTAGCAACCCCTTAGTTGGATGAGTATTTCTTTATAACATCATGCATAAATGCATCTTGTTTCACTCTTGATTGAGGGCTTCCACCTTTGCGAAACTTGGCTTGACCTTGAGAGCCATGGTGGAAACACACCTCATCCCTTTCATTGATTTTGGCCAATAATCTTATTTCTCATGCATTAGGCATATGAACCCTATAAGTCAAAATGATTGTCCAAAATAAAAAAAATATGTAATATGATTTGCATTAGATTTAGATCATTTAATGCCCTTACATGATCTAGTCTCTTAGGAGTGAGTTTAAGGACTTAGTCTCTTTCTAAATAAATAACTATCTTGCATAAAAGCATATGACTTGCTACATGAATTTAAAATCGTAGGAGGAGTTAGTTGCCACCCCCGTGTAAGTCCAAGCAAGTGGTTTGTCCTCTTGTGGAGGCAAACCAAATACCCATTTTGCCTTAGATTTAGGTTGTGCTTGCCAAAGCTCCCTAGATTTAGGTTCTCTATGGGTGCATAAATCCTCACCTTAGGCATTTCCATAATCTTGTGTTGTGGAGCGATAGCCTAAATTTCTAATGAAAAATTCAACTCAAATAAATTAAATCAATTTCAAAAATGTAAAACTCAATCATAAGATAATTTGATATGCTCATTGGGTTTCCTAGCATCGTGAGCATCTCCTACTTATCTTCATTTGGCTTCAGTAATAACTCTCTCTCTCTCTCTCTTTGATCAATCTCATTTGATCTTCCAAAATAAACTAATCGATTAATAGTCCTACCTATTGAAATCTTTATAGACAATCATTTACTGTCGAGTATTCTAAAGAATCTCCCAGGATGTAATTAACTATGGGGGCTTGCCCCTGTAGGAAACTTAAGGAACCTGATTTAAAATAAATCTTGTTTTACTTTTTCATGTAAAATAGGGGAAGAATCTCTCTGGCATCGACTCATTTTAGTTATTGTGATTAGGTGATTATAGATGGTGACTTATCTTTCGAGATAGTACACCTCATCGATATCGTCGATCACCTTAATAAGAACATCTGCAAATCTACGTGGCATCCCAACAAGGCATATTTAATACATTTTTGTTTTCATTTATCCTCTTTTCCAAAAGGGGGATAGATGAAAGCAGGAATGTATAAAATTTTTCACCACAATATGCAAATTCAATCTTAAAAATATTCACTTTATTTTGCAAATCTGCATACAAACTTCAATCTACACTTTCACCATTAATAGCCTCTTCAATATACTTGCATACAAACATTTCATAATCGATATTATTATTCTATGTAAGCATCCTAGCAACTATGATGATTTCCCAAGTACTTGAATAAATGTCAAAAGAACCTTGAGTATCACTAGAGAATAGTTGAATCTACATATACCTATGACATAACTCTATTGTAAATATAGACTACTATAAATTAAACATAATATTATTAAACATGATTAAATGAAACTCACTATTTTGAAAAGAACGATCTTGTGAGTGAGATTTGGAAGTATCAAATGCCTATTATTAGCAATTAGAATGAGAGCAAATGACACTTTCACTGCACTATTTTAATTTGCATAATGTATATCCATCTTGCTTTCTTCTTTAAAACTTACTTTATGATAGCTCTAATCAAAATAATTTTTATAAGTTAATGTGAATCAAATGATATATAAATAGACATACATGTTTACTTACTGAGTGTAAATACGATATGTATAAAAAAGGATTTGTATATGGAAGGCTACACAGCAAATTCCTTTGACATCAGAAAAACATATGCGTCTACGTGTGAATCAAATAGCTCCTAATATGTCAAAAGATCATCAATCTGACCCCTGGTAATATAAATATTACATACTACTATTATTGTGTCTCCCTTGCATTGAAACACCATAAACATGCATCTAATAAGCATTGAAAGTAAGTTATGTGCACCTACTTATTTTTGTAATCAACATCAAACAGGCATTGAAACTTTCATATCTTCTTTTATCAAAGGTTAGGTTGTGTATTCTATTATGGAGGGAGTAATATTTGGCTACATTGAGAAGATACAAAAAAAAAGATAAGCAGGGAAAATAGTAATTGTGTAGACAGCTACAGTAGCTGTGTACACAGCAATACATAATATGTAAGTACACAGCTTCTATACAAATAGTTGTGCACATAGCAAATGTGTACACAGCTTCTATGCTCTCAACTATTTGTACCATCATTATGTACATAATAGTTATGTACGCAGCTTTTAAGTACACAGCTTTTATATACTTTTGTGTTCACAAAACACAACTTTTGTGTACTATTGTGTATACAATACACAACTACTATGTATTATTATGTACTATCTTTGGGATATTTCATTTTGGTATTAAAAATCCCTTTATTATTGACTTGTATTTTTAAATCAGAAAATTTATTCTTGATAAAGCATTCAAACACTTTAATTTTGTCTAGAAAAAATTCCTTCGAAGCAATTAGTTTTGCATCGAGGCTCTTGCTGGTTGAAGATTGTTTGGGTGTGGAAAGGGCTGGGAAGCATGCTTCTTAGCTTACAAGGGACTCATGTGGAATAGGCTGGAAAGCAGTTCTTAGAATGGGCTGGGGAGCAATTTCTTGGGGTTTAATACACATTAATTGTTTACACAATTGTAGCAACTATGTACACAGGTATGCACAACAGCTATGTACATGGCTGCAACAACTATGTACACAACAATACATCATTGTTGCAGGTATGTACACATTAATATACATAAGTTGGGTACATAGTAGTAGTTAACTATGTGCACAACCACACAGTAGTTATGTCCATAGTTGTTGCAATTGTGTACATACTACTATGTACATAAAAGCATATCACAACTGATGTGTACACAGCAGGTATACACAACAGCTTTGTACAGAGCTTCTACCTACTTTTGATGTCCACAGCAGCATGTATACAAATTATGATTATGTACAATGTACAAAGAAAGTTATGTGCACAGCAATACACAAATTAGAAAAAGAATATGCATACATAAAGCTTCAACATCAACTACAAAAAAGGTATAAAACTAAATCTTAAACCCTAGTTTAACACTAAAGCATATAATGCAGTAAATGAAAACTAAATTTTTTTTTTTAAATCAAAGGCAAAAACAATACCCTATCATTGCAACATTGACATATGCTACAGGAAATACAAATTACACATCAATAAAGGAGAAAACACCGAAACTTTTTTGGATATCTTTAAAGATTGAAACTTGAAAGGACTCGAAAATAACAAACTCTTGAAATGACCAAAATATTTATTTATTAACATTACTTTTTTTTTACTGCTGTTTTTTTACCACACAGGTTAAGTTGGGTCATTGGGCATAAATTTTTTTTTTAATTAAATCATATGTGCCACATGGTGCAATGTTATTAGGGTCTAGATGTAAAACTACATCTAGATTTTGCACCTAATAATTTCTCAATTGTCAAGGAGCATTCTAAGGTATTCACTCGAGATCTTACAAGCCAGTAAAATCCAAAGAGTTTTAAGGCACAACTAGAGGAGCAACTACAACTAATTACCTTCTTCGAAATCATAATTTCTTAAAGCTCTTGCATTCCTTCGATTTGGACTTTATCTCAAATTCAAAAATCTTGAAAAAATACATATTATTTGACAACTCAATCGAATAATTTACAAACCTTCAAGTACTGAACCACAAAAATACCTTATGCACAAGATGGTGCTTTTAGGGGTCAAAAATGAAAATAATATCACCATCCAGTATGGCATTCATAAAGAAAATATTAGTTGTGCAACATATATTGGAAGTCCAGTGGCGTATAAAGCA
Organism: Cymbidium sinense; assembly: GCA_021442155.1. Lineage (NCBI taxonomy): Eukaryota > Viridiplantae > Streptophyta > Magnoliopsida > Asparagales > Orchidaceae > Cymbidium > Cymbidium sinense. The sequence continues at coordinate 10,403,258 of CM038217.1, forward strand.
CACCACTGTCTCCATTCACCGCAATTGAGCTACAGTTTTAGCTAAGATTTGAGCTTCTCTCCCAGTTCATCGGTTTTAGAACAGACGCTTAGGTTGTTTTATTAGCTATGGGATCGAGTAATTGGCATTTTTATTCAATACTGAAGCGCTAGTTATCCTAGTCAACAATTTCTTTTTATGGCTATTTAGTTTATTAGTTCTGCACACTGTTATACAATTATTTCGTAATATAAGCTTATTTCATACCTAAAGAAATGCTTGATTTAGGAAATGAGATTTGGAAAATTGGCAGTTCATACATTCATGCAAGGACAAAAAAATGTTTAGTAATTTGTCATTTGATGCATGCTTGCTGGGTTACCAAACTCCTTTTAGTTCCGTTTGAACATATATAATAGCCATAGAATCTCAACCTTCTGAGAGAAACTAGAAATAAACAAATAAAAATTCAACGCATTATAATATAAACATAAAACTCTGACTACCACTTATTCTTCTTTTTCCTCCCATCTTTCCTACGAGATGCAGATTTTTTTCTGGTTTTCTTCTGCAGCTTCCGATTTGCTAATCCTTTCATAGGTTTTCTCGTAACTGGAAGTTTATGATTCTTTTCCAATTTGTTGCTTAGCTTGGGAATGGTATTTACTGGCTCCAAATCTTCATTTTCATTAACAAGTTCACTTGTAGTCACTGTGATAGTTGTATTGGTATTTTCATATGTTTTTGTTTCTGTAGAAAAATCATAGTTTGAAAGATAAGAGTTAAACAATAACAAGAACTGAATTGACTAAGATTACAGAGAACAAATTAATCATGAATGGTGTAGAGGTATTTCAATGGTTTTTTGCATACCTGAAACAGCTGCAACTGTAGTTGGTCCATCTTCTTTAGCATCACCACCTACATCTTGTTCCGCATCTGAGTCGGGCTCCTTAAGCTGACCCCTTAATGCTGATTCTTTTGCTTCTTTCCTCTATTGTTTATGTAATAGAAAATTCAATTTATTAGTACAACCAAAAGTAATAAGGCATCCTAGTAGGATTAGTTATGCCTCAATAAAATTGGAATTTGTGCACTACATACAAATTGAAATTTATTGGCTCCCAGATGAAGAAAACATGAGAATCTCAAAAATAGTTGAACAGAAACCATTTCGAAACCTAAAATTGCAAGAAAAAGTAGTAATAATCATACTTCATTATTTTGCTAATGTTAATCATAAGAAAGGCTAATTGATTTTGGGCATTATTGTTTCACCTTACACAAAATATTAGATATAATATAAGAGATATGTTACGGTTGATGAACAACTATTTCTAACAATTTAGCATGTGTCCCCATGTATAATGTTGCATGGAAGTGACAGACTATCAGTATCATATTAGTGTCAAAAAACTATATGGTAGTAGTATAGCCAAATCACCCTTGAACTGAGCTCAAGACAAAGGTCACCACTTTCAACTTAGATTCAAGACAAGGGACAATTTATTCAAAATATACCAACAATATCTGATATAAGCAACACAACTCAAAGTTTTTATAACTGCATGAAATGTCTCACATAACCACATAACTAATTACATGACTTAATGGCCTACATTACTAGATCTATTTCATTGTACTTTAAGAGATGAATGTAATTGATTATGTAACTCCCAAGGGTAAGTCCAAGCCTATAAATAGGGGAGAATCTCCACAGGTCAAGGGACTTTTTCCCAAATATTAACTGAAGGCTTAAATTCTCTGAGTGCTCTCTCTCTCTCTCTCTCTCTACGTGTTATATCTTTCTTCCTCTCACAATTCCTACCCAGGTGGTGTGAAACCATTAATAGATCAAGACTCAACATCCTTTAAGGTAAGGTGAGCGTGCATTATGCCACAAACTAGAAGTAGAGGTCAGCAAAAAGAAGCCAACAACATAAGGCAGATCTCAGTCAATATAGAGTGCACCAGGGAGTTTGTCAAGTAGTAGATGAACGAGTTGTGTGAGCAAATATTCACAACAATTAGAGAGGCATTGAAGCATGCGTGTAGAGTAATTCCTAGAGTTCAAATGTCAATTGATTCCTCTAAATCGGTGGTGAGAAGCGATCGATCGGTGACGGGAGCAAGGAGAGCTCTATTATCTCACCGGAAGATGGTGACAATGATACATATTACTTGGACAGTGAGGATTCTTCTCCATCTGACCACAGAATAGAACAAAGAAATGATGAAAGATGAAGAGAAGATTGCAGAAGATTAGTGGAGAATGTTTTCTCCGTAGAGATTATAGATGTCGAAGCGTCAAAAAAATTTAAGATTGTCTTTGGAGACTTACAAAGGAAGATCAGATACTGCTGACAACATCTCTTCCTTTGAATCTATTGTCTGTCTGCTAAAGATCAACGATGCGCTGAAGTGTCATCTAATTTTTCATGACCTTGGAGCAATCAATCTTGTACTAATTCAATAACCTTCTTATGGGAATTATTACATGTTTTTTTTTTAAGTGCATGTTTATTGCGCAGATTGTTAGCACTCAGAAGCCTGGTAGAAATTCACAAGCCTTGCTGCGAATTCATCAAGAGCCTAGCGAATCCTTAAGAAGCTTTATCACTCGCTTCTAGATGGAGATGTTGGAAGTACAGGTGTAAACGAGCTTGAGTGAGCTTAACACTCATTAGTATTTGGGTCATTTAAAATTTTGTTTGTTCGAAATTAGCACATATTCGAAACTAGGGTGTGCATTAGTCGGTTCAAACCGAAAAACCGAACCAAACCAACGCTATTTGGTCGGTTTGGTTCGGTTTTAAATCTCACAATTTAATTTTTTTATTGTAAATGCCTAATTATTCGGTTTTTTATTTTCGGTTCGATTTTTTTTTAAAAAAAGATGGGTTAAACTAAATAAACCAAATAAAACGAATAAACTAAAATTAATTAAAAAGTCAAATATAAATATATAATTTTGATTGTAAATGCTTAATTATTTGTATAGATTTATAGATTTCTAATTGACTAAGAAATTTTTAATATACAAAATTTATTAAATTGTTTTAATTAATTAGTTCATTAAAAAAAAAAAATTTTATGTTATCCACCTAAACACTGCCATTGTGGTCCCAAGTCCGGATGTGAAAAGTGGAGGGTTGCGTTAGGTAGTCGACATCCAGCGTAAAACTTGTCAAAATAATCATAAATCCTTTAAATCATTGTGTTAATCTTTGCATCCCCAGAGCTTGTATATGCTTGAATCTGATGAAAAAATGTCTTAGAGTCATTTGAGCATGTTAAATAAGCAAGGGTTCCCACATTATGGACGGATGGGCAAAGAAGTTAGTCCATGAAACTAGAATTAGGTTAGGATCTTTGGGTAGGTAAATTAATGGAATTAATAGATATTATGGTTCATGAAAGATAAATATTTTATGTGCAAGAAACTAAATGGGTTGAGGAGAAAGCCAAGGAGATTGATAATTTAGGTTTTAAACTTTGGTATTCAAGTAAAATCGAACTAAAATGATGTAGGTGTAATTATAGATAAAGTTTGAAAGATAATACATTAATAGATGTGGAGATAAATTCTTTAAAGATTATTGTTGATCTTAAGATTATCGATAAGTTATATGTCGAATAGGTTTGGAATTTAAAAAGAATGAATTAGAGTATCTATACATCTTGAAGAAAAGTATTTATTGGAGATTTAAATATGTTGGTAGAATGGTAGAAGATTTTAAAAGTATTACCATGGTATTTATGGATTTTGGTATTAATGAAGAAGACGATTATTATTTTATGATTTTATATTCTTGCTTTATTTAAGAAAAGAGATGAACATATTATTACTTATAAAATGGATCAGAAACAGATTGATTATTTTGATAAGAAAAATAGATCGTTTAGATCAGAAAGATTAGGTGTTGAAAATCTAAGTGCATGATTGTTTGTTTTAGATTTTAAGAAAAGGTTGTAAGAAAAAATAAATTATGTTGTAATTAGATGGGGATACTTAAAATAAATAAAAATATTTTAAAAGCTACAGATTAGAATTCGGGATGTTCATGAGGAACATTATGTAAAAAAATATGAGTGAAATTAAGATTCTAAAGATGTATTTGGAGAATCAAGGAAAAGCTTCTTTTAATAAAAATGGTTAGTTGGAGTATAAAAAGATAAAAATAAAGTATTGTTATAAAACTTAGTTTAGATGTAAACTAGAATTGGGAAAGATATAAAATTATAGAGATTAAGAATATAACGTAAAAAATTTAGCTTTAGTAATTTATACTAGATTAGATGAAAGAGGTGAAAGATGTATGTATAAGTTACCACCAAAGATATAGGAGAAGTAAATACATGGTTAGTGAGGTGTATTAAGAATGAAAATAATAAATGCTTTTTTTAGAAAAGGATATTGAAATTAGGTGGATAGTATTTTGATAAACTTATGAAGGATCGAAAGTACGATTGATTTTAGCAATCTTAATACCTTAAACAAAAATAGAATTTCATTTTATCGTCAGATTAGTAAATCGAAGTGAAGCTTTAAAGAAAATGAAATGTGTAAAAGCAGATGATAATATTCCAAAGTGGAAATGTTTAGGAGATCAGAATTTCTTGGCTTACAAATCTTTTAATGTTATTTTAAAGACTAAAGATGAGATGAGTGGAGAAAGAGTTTGTTGATTCTTATATTTAAGAATAAGGTGATGCAAAGAGTGCAAATTATAGAGGAATTAAGTTAATGTATTAAAATTATGGAGAGAGTAATTGAGCATAGGTTACGATGTGATCTGAAGTTTCTCAATCAATTTGGTTTCATGCCGGTAGATCTACTATGGATGCTATACATTTGTTAAGGGGTTTGATGGAAGCATAGAGAAAGAAAGGAGGATCTACATATGATATTTATTGATTTAGAAAGCTTGATAAAGTTTCAAGAGATGTTCTTTGGAGTTCTAGAATAGAAAGGAGTTAATATTGGTTATATTCAAGTCATTAAGGATATGTATACTTGAAATATTACTTGTGTCCAAACACAAGGAGGATTGACAAAATATTTTCCTATTTTGGTTGGATTACATCAAGGATCAACTTTAAGCCCTTATCTTTTACTTTAGTTATGGATGTTCTTTAGGCATTTACAAGAAGATGTACCTTGGTGTATGCTTTTCGATGACATTCTTCTTGTTGATAAGACTAGAGGGAGTCCAAGAACTTGAATTATGGAGGTCAACTAGAGTCTAAAGGTTTTTTTCGTTTAAGTAGATCTAAAGCGAATATATGGAGTATAATTTTAGATGTAGAAGTTCTAGTGGTAGTGTTGTGACATTAGTGAACAAGTCATTAATAAGAGTGAGCGTTTCAAATATTTAAATTTTGTTCAAAATGATGGTGAAATAGATGGAGATGTTATTAGTAGAATTCAAGTTGGATAGTTGAAGTAGAGGAATGCATTTGGCCATTATGTGATAAAAGTTTACTTAAACTTAGGAAAAAATAAGATGGTGGTAAGACCGCAATGACTTATGGTGCAATGTTGGCCAATAAAATAAAACTAAGTTAAGTGTTACGAGATGAGGATGCTTATGTGGATGAGTGGCTTTACTCTTAGAGATAGAATGCAAAATGAGTATATTCGGAAAAAGTTGGAGTAGCTCCGGTGGTAGATAAGATTAAGGAGTCGCTTAGATGGTTTAATAAAGCGTCGGTGATGACGAGATTAGATGATTAGATTCTTATGTTAAGAAAGATAAGGTAGATCTAAAAGACTTGGTTAAGATGTATAAAAATGATCTTAATATACTTGATTTAAATGAGAATTTGATACATAATGGACCTGATGGCGAAGGATTCATGTATCCACCTAGTGAGATTAAAAGTTGTTGTTGTTGTATTCAGTTTAACCGAAAACCAAACAAAATAAACTAAATTATAGTTCGGTTTGGTTAGTTCGATTTTATATGTTATTTGGATAGTTCGGTTTGTTCGGTTTAACAAAAAATTCAACGAACCAAATGCTCACCCTTATTCGAAATAGCTCATGAACTATTATGTTCATGTTCGGCTCAAAAATATTATTGTTGTTCGAAATAGCTCAATTTTGACTCGAATTTACCAGTTGGGTCTAATCAGCTCGGTTGGGACCAACCAGCTCTAACCTTTAAACAATGTGTTACAAATAAGATTGTATATTTAATCTTGCATTCACACCAACAATTATTTCCTTTTACAATGTGGGACTAAAGCATGAAATAAGCCAAAAAAATAAATGATAAATTTAATCTGAAAAATATGGAGGCTGCAAGAATTGAATCCGTGCCACCTTTTTACATGGGAAAAGCTCCAACCATTAAATAATTATCGAAGCTTCATATATATATGAGCTAAAATGAAATGAACAATTGAATAGAGTTGTTATTCGTTTATAAATCGAGCTTAAAATATTTGTTTGTGTTCAGCTCACTTATTTAACAAACTATTCAAACACGAGCTATCTAACGAGCATAACACAAGCTGTTCACGAATATGTTTTTTTAGCAGCCCTAGTTATAAGTGCAAAATCTTGAGCCCGAGAAGGCATATGTTGTATTGGTTCAGAGACTTCGTGAAGATATGTTTTGTTATGCTTTGGGTTAGTAGCACCCAAAGATATTAATCAACTTGTTAAAGCCAACAACCACATCTCTGCTAAAGAAAACAACTCACACATAGTGAAGGAGAAAGGAGCAACGCCTCAAAAAAGAAAATTTAATAAGTTCTAGAAGAAAGATAGAGGTTGTCCTGCAAGGCAAGATGATAGAAGAAATTTTGATAGGCAACGAGTTCATCCTTTTGAATAGTGAACTCAATTTGATAATTGAAGAGATGATAGAAGAGTACAAAGGTCGCCACCTCCAACTCATCATCTGCCTACAATGGCTCTAATGCAAGTCTCAATGGCCAAGATTATAGAGGTCATTCAAAATAAAAATTATTTCAAGAGGCCCACCAATGACGTCAAATGTTGCATATTGTGTTTACCACAAAGATCATGACCACCGAAGAGTGTCAGCATTTGATGAGTTTGATTGAAGATCCCATCAATGCCAAAAAATTAACAAAATTCATTGCGCCTAAAGCTAACACTAGAAAATAAGAAAAAGGAACCGCTATGGAGGCCAGCAGCGAGCATGTTCTAGCACAAGCAATCCACATTTTAAGAGTAGTTCATGTAATCCTTGGAGGAGATGGACCAAATACTTCTCGCCAATCTAGCTTCAAAAAGCTCCAATTATGAGAGGTGAATTTGGTGAATTTAGCTAAACCTTCGGTGGTTAATCAACCACCAATTTTCTTCACAGATAAAGAATTGCCAGCTAAGCAGCACCCCTACAAAGATGCCATCATGATCACATCACTAATCACAAGTTATCAGATTGGTAATATCCTTGTTGATATAGGGAATTATGTAAATATTTTATTTAAAAGTATATTTGATAAAATGAACGGTGGAAAGAGATCAAGAAGAAATATCCTATTTATTATGTGAATAAAATCCTGAGAGGTGCTAAAGTCAAGTATCCTATAATGGAGAAATTAAGGCTTGCATTGGTTATTTCTATGAAGAGGTTGTGGCCATATTTTCAAGTGTATTCAGCACAATTCAGTATTGCTCATCCTTTGAAGATGGTGTTATCCAAGCCGAATCATTCAAAGAGACTATTAAAATGAGCTGTTGAATTGAACAAATTTAACATTTCTTATACATCGAGAATTGAAATCAAGGCGCAAGTCCTAACTGACTTCTGGAAAATTTCTCTAAATTTGTCAATTCTAGAGAGAGTGATGTGACTAAGAGTTATGAACTTTATTTGTCGATGGGGTATTAGGCGCTCAAGGAGTTGACATCAAGATGCTGCTCCAGTCCTATAAGGATCTCCGTAAGTCATTTAATTCAAATTTATATCAAGATTACTAATAACCAAGTAGAATATGAGATTCGTACAAGGTGTTGAAGTAAGGCACCTACTTGTCAAGTCTAATTCTAAGCTTGTAGTGAATCAAGTAAATGGCCAGTTTGAAGTGCAAAAAGAAATAATACAGAATACAAAGGTATTTGTATAAAGTCAAAACAAAGATTAAGAAGTTTGAGTATTTCAAAATCAAACATATCCCCAGAGAGAAGAATCAATTTGTTGATTTATTGTCAAAATTGGGGAATCTTAGGGGTGTGCATTAATCGGTTCAAACCAAACCGACGCTATTTGATCAGTTCAATTCGGTTTGTAAACTTATAGTTCAATTTTTGGTTACAAAAAAGTAAGCTATTTGGTTTACGATTTTCAATTTGGTTTAAAAAAAAAAATCAGCTAAACCGAATAAACTAATATAATTTAGAAATCATATGTAAGTATGTAATTTTGGTTGTAAATGCTTAGCAATTTATATAAATTGATAGATTTCTATTTGTCTAAGAAATTTATAATGTATAATATTTATTAAATCGTGCTTTAATTAATTAGTTTATAAAATAATTAAAAATTTTATTTCATTTTATATTATTCGGTTTAACCGAACTGAATAAACTAAATTATAGTTCTGTTTGATCGGTTCAGTTGTACACATTATGTGGACGGTTTGGTTATTTTGAGTCAAAGATCAGCTTTAAGCCCTTATCTTTTTGCTTTAATTATGGATGTTCTTACTAGGCATTTACAAGAAGATGTACCTTGGTATATGCTTTTTGCTGATGACATTCTTCTTGTTGATAAGACTAGAGAGGGAGTCCAAGAGAAACTTGAATTATGGAGGTCAACCTTAGAGTCTAAAGGTTTTCGTTTAAGTAGATCTAAAATTGAATATATGGAGTGTAATTTTAGTTGTAGAAGTTCTAGTGATAGTGACCGATTCAAATATTTAGGCTTTATTGTTCAAAATGATGGTGAAATAGATGGAGATGTTATTAGTAGAATTCAAGTTGGATGGTTGAAGTGGAGGAATGCATATGGCCTGTTGTGTGATAGAAAAGTACTGCTTAAACTTAAGGAAAATTTTATAAGATGGTGGTAAGACCTGCAATGATTTATGGTGCAGAATGTTGGCCAATAAAAGAGAAGTATAAGACTAAGTTAAGTATTGTAGAGATAAGGATGCTCAGGTGGATGAGTGGCTTTACTCTTAGAGATAAAATGTGAAATGAGTATGTTCGGGAAAAAGTTGGAGTAGCTCCAGTGGCAGATAAGATTAGATAGAGTTGCCTTAGATGGTTTGGCTACATAAATCATCGGCCGTCCGATGACCTGGTTAGGAGAGTAGATGCATTAGATTTGCCTTATGTTAAGACAGGTAGAGATAGACCTAAAAATACTTAGTTAAGATGTATAAAAAATGACCTTAATATGCTTGAATTAAATGAGAATTTGACATATAATAGGACACAATGGATACGTAGGATTCATGTAGCCCACTTAGTGGGATAAAGGCATATTGTTGTTGTTGTTGTTGTTGTATTCGATTTCACAAAAAAATCAGCCGAATCGACCAAATGCACACCCCTAGGGTACAGGAGACCCATCCTAAAACTTACCCACCCAACCATTGAAAAATCTAAAGTCATGGAGATTGATTCAAAAGTAAAGTCCAGTTGGATTGATCATTTTATGGAATATCTCAAGAATGGCATTATATTTTCTACCGTCTCAGACCTATGGAGGCTCAAAATCAAGTCAGCATAGTATTTACTTATTGACGAATTATTCAAAAGATATATCACATTTACATATCTTATTTACGTTAAAGAAGATGAAATTGCTAATATTTTGAAGGAAATTCATTTTGGAGAATGTGACAATCATTTCGAGGGCAAAACATGAACGAATTGAGTTCTGAGATAGATATTTCTAGCTCACATTCTGCAAAGATGCAGATGAATTCTCCAAACATTGTGAACAATGTTAAAAAGTTTGCTCCAATGCAACACACAAGCTCCAACCTATTATCTGCCTATAGTCGTTTGTTGTGTAGGCCATGGATCTTCTCGGTCCTTTCCCACCTTTCAAAAGGTCAAAGAAAGTACATCTTGGTGATGAATGATTACTCCTTAAAGTGGATAGAGGCTAAGACACTCGCCAAAATCACTGCTGAAGTTGTTTGCAACTTCATTTGGTCAATTTTTATATAAAAGTATGGACTACCTATAGTTATTATAACTAACAAAAGAATGTAACTTGCAGACCAAAAGATGATGAATTTTTGCCTAAGCCAAGAAATTCACCTCAAATTAACTTCAGTCTATTACCCAAAAACAAATAGTCAAGTAGTAGCTATGAATAAGCTCATTTTTAATCTTCTGAGAAAAAAAAGTTAAAGACATAAAAAGCAAATAAGTTGAAGTATTTCCATCAATATTATGAGTATTAAGAACTACTCCATCTGCTTCTACTGAGCAAACAAATTTTGAGTAACCTAAACTCAAAGAGTGGAGAACAACAAATGATGAAGGGATGCGGATAATCTCAGATCTAGTCAAAGAATTGTGAATTTAATCTTCGATGAGGTAAGAAGAAGTCAAAAGAATAGCTACAATATAAATATCAAGGAGAAACAGTTTCAGACATTACTTCGAGTTAGAGAATAAAAGTTTAGAGTATTAAAGAAATATACTTTATTCAATTAAATAGGTTATTATTAATCATACAGATTAATTTTAAGCTGAAAGGAGAAGTCATCAATTCGATAACTCAATAATTTGTCAATCCAACAACTTGTTAACTTGTCAATTTGTTAATTCGTCAAATCAATAATTCACCAATTCAAAAAATAATAAGAATTCATTCCATATTGAGTTCATTTGATTGGAGATAAGTCCATCACTAACATTTTTTATTTATCAAATTATCATGCTCACTTTGCAAGTTTTCGCTCAATTTATATATATAGAGTTTTCAACAAGTAATCATTTCCCAATAAAGTTCATGTATATTCAATTTCTCTTCAATGTTCAAGTATTGATGATTCCTTAGCCTTTTGTAACAGTATCCTATTAGGCCACAAGTTTAGCAGGGAATGCAGGACTCTCCCCTTCGTGATAAGACCCGTAATGAGAAGTGAGCAAGTCTCTTCCACGACGAGTCTAAATATTAGCCTCTATTGTGACTACCATAAGATCGGTGTATAATCGCATAAAGGTGCATTAAAGGTAACAACCTAATCAAAAGACCGAATGGAAACAAGGATGAGTGTATGACTTCAATCAAAAAAGTTTATCATTTATATCGGTTCTCTAAAACTATCATAAGTTCACATTCAATAGTTAGTGGAGTTTATCTATGGGAAGCCCGCCATGGTTCAATCAAGAGAGAGAGTTATATTAAGGCGATATTACTATTAAGGACATTATCTTTGAAGACATTCAATCATACAAGTTATCAAGACATCCAAATACACAAAAGATCTTTTTTTTTTGAGAAAAATTCTATTATTACATGTAGAAAAAAGAATTACAATCTTATATTTGAAAGAATAGAAAAAAGAAAACACAATTATTCTATGCATTGGTGGAACTCCCATCATCCTCTGAACTTGACCCCTCCAACATTTGTGTGGAAGTGTTGAAGTCATCCCAGATTGGAGGAAGCACCTCTTTTCCTACAAGCTGGTTAAGGCAATATCCTATCCCTTCTTTGAATTTATCTGCGAGGTATGCACTTATATGCAGGGATATGCTTGAGGTCCACCAACAGCGAGTCTAGAGTCTCCATATCTGACATTTCTCATGAAACTTCTTCAGGTCCTCCATCAGAGACAAGTTGATCTTTTCTAGAGTTTCTACTTTTTGACGAAAAGCTTCAGCCATTCCCAAGCTCATGCTGATAGTCAACTTCAAGTCAGCTCTCTTTTTTGCACATCTCTATCTCACTCTTCTGATGCTCTAATTTTTCTTCATCAGCATTAACTTTGGACTTCAGAGCAACGATCACATCGTAGCACTTTGAGAGTACCTCCTCCTGCTGCCTGATAGTTACTTGGCAAAATAACTTATGTTGCTGAAGTTTCAACAATTCTTCTTGATTCATATTGATGGTCTCAAGTAGTACAAGAATGTCTTCTTGTGTCAGCCTCTTGTGAGAAATAGCTACCTAATATGAGCTCTACCAAGCTTTAGCTTGGCTCAACATAAGCGACATATGATAGCTCTCTAGTTCATTCTCCCTCAGGCCTTGGGTATAAGATTGTGAGCTGATGATTAGTCCAAGTTCGAAAGTGCAAGGATATGAGAAGACTTTTGAGTCATACCAGTCAATTAACATATCTACAGAACAAGTATTAATTTTTTAATTATATGTATAGATTTTCTCAGTTCCAAAAGAAGACACCTCAGCTATAAAAGGAATATCATTTGTTGGATCCAAATTTGTCTGTGAAAATGAAGGACCTTTCTTTAGGCACACGAAGAGTAGGCTTGAATCAAGTGGGACAAAGTGAATAAAAAACAGAATAAGAAAATGCCTGAAATATGAGAAATTCCACCATATCAAAAAATAAAAGTATGAGCAGGGGATCAGAGTACAAGAATTTCTCCATCTCCTTCCCTCTGAGAAAAATCCCTAGGGGAAAGGAAAAAGAAGATACCCCACCTTCTCGAGAATCCTGCCTTTCATAAGAGTGGGAGGCGGTAACATAAGTACACATCAACTATATCAATACATAAGAAGATAGTTGCTACGATTTGAAGAGTGGGCAAATAATATATGTCGAGTGACGAGTTCCTAAATATGGTTGCCAAAGTTAGTAGGACAAGTTATATGAGGTGATACCCTTGATGCTGGTCATTTGACTAAGATGGTCTTCTTTCATGCTTGCCCTCTTAAAACTACTCCTCATGGGCAAGTGAATCACTTGTTCAAATTTTGTTTATCACTGGATGCTCTTGTAACGATCTCTTGTTATTTATGAGTGCTCGATTGATCTAAGCTTACTTTATGGACATACATTTAGCTCTCTGATTCTTCTACTCCTTGTAGAATCAACTCATAAAAAGAATAGAATATTGAAAATAAAGATCAATTATTATCATTAAAAAAATTCTGACCACAGTTTTTTTGGTTATTATGTCACATCACCTTTGACTTGACCTTTTCTTACAAGAGTTTTGTTGCCAATTAAAATGAACGCTCACCATGGACTATAAAAGACATCGTAGTGATATAGATTTTTTTTTTTTTTAGGGGAAGCCCCATGAGGGGTATTTTATTACCACAAAAGAGGGTTACAAAGTCCGGATAAACTCGTAACCATCCAAAGAGCAAGTCAAGTAAATCCCGCCTAGATACGTAAAAAGCAAAAGAACGCATTAAAACAATCAAAAGATAATGAGGTTCGCATAATAATCCAAAAGCAAATTATGGCCAATACTCAAGCACTTGAGAATGACTGCCACTGTGGTACAAACCTGCAAGAAAAAATGAAAGGAGGACCCGAAAAAACTAACCAACACAAGGTTGGCCTGCAGGACAGGGAATACATAAGTCCAACCACCAAAAGATAAGCTACCATTAAAACATTCCAACCGAATGAAGAGGCGGGAGAATATCAACAATAGGTACCGGATGACAAAAGAGAACCAAGAAATAGTAATAACTTGTTCGTGGAGAGCCAACAAAGATTCATTAAGCAAAACGAAACGCAAAAAAGCCAATAATAGAACCGTGGTATTACAACTTCTACCATTGTAGTTAAACAAGTCGATGTTAGCATTATATAAATAAAGAAGGATAGCCAGAAAGTTCAAAGGCCCAACAACCATCCATTATTCTTTCAGATAGGTGTTGCAACCTTTATAAAATAAACCTTTAAAAGGAAAGAGTCCCAAGGAATGTAAGCAAAAGAAAGATTAATATTATCAAAGTAAATGCAACCAAAGATAATGCACATTAGACCATTGCCTAAAATCAACGAGAGATAGTAGAAATGCTCCAATAATCAAGGAGAAAATCGATTAAGAAGCAATGCTAAAGTCTATGCCCATCAAACAGAAAACTTCATCCAAAGAATGGTTAATCCTCTCGTGGTTAGGGATGAGTGTATCATTGATATTAAAGTCCCAAGTAGGATTGCGTTATAAAACCAAAAGTAACACAAGGCTTAACTGGTTCCAATGCAAGAGGTTGGTATGCATATAGTTAAACCTTGCCCAATATTATTGTAATTGCCAAAAATCAAAATCTTCCAAATATAGGAGAAGAGGCAAAGGCAACAATTCAAGACACAGAGCACAAGGCAACAATGATATCTATGAGGAGTATCCAAAAAGAACACAAGGAAACAGAAAACCAGAAAAAAGAGAGGCATGCAGCAAGATGAAAATTAGGTTCTAAGGTAAGGAAGGCCAGAGTTGTCCAAGTTAACCAGACCACGCAAGTATTTGGGTAATGTGAATTGATCAAAGAAGATGATACTGTCTAATCTCACACCCAGATTGGCAAGGTAATCTACACAGGCGTTTCCTTCACGCCAAACATGAGTGATGTTAAAATTCAGAGAGAAGACTAGTTGTTGAGGAGATAGATAAACGGTTCATATTGGTAGAAGTCAATAGGTCAATCGGTGGAGGCATCCACCTCTATCCAAATATTGAGCCACCATTTTGACAAATTTCAAGAGCTTTGTGGACGCCATAAGCTCAAGAAAGGACAAATAAAATAAGGGGATAAGCAAATGCACATAGAACTATACCCTTAGAATCTCAAAATGCCGCCACAACCGAGCCATTATGAGAGAGAGCCATCAAGATAATTTTAATAATATGATCAAGAGGTTTTTTCCAAAAAACCATTCTATCATTTCGACAAGAATGATCCGAAGGTTGAAGCCCATTGGCTATTATTTACAAATTTTAAATTGTTTGTGATTAATTAAATTGGCTTTAAATAAGTCACAAATTTTGTTTTTAGTTCTAGAATAATCCTCATGTGATTCATAATGATCCCACAATGTTTAGCTTCATTCGCTCCATCCATATGAACCAAATAAGAGTAATGGCATTATGATTTTAATATGACCTTTGATAGCATTGTCAAAGTAGATTTCAAGAAGTTGATATAAAGTAAGAGAACAATTGAAATTGACAGTGTTGAATAGATCGTCATACCAAATCCAGATTTTAGAGGCAATTGCCCCATTAACAAAAACATGGTTAACATTCTCAATATGGAAACAACATTGACATTTAGAGGGTAAATGGAACCCTTTACCCCACAACAATGAGTCAACAGGAATAAAGTTTTTTAAGATACGCCAAGTTAGAACAGAGTAGGAAGAGGGGATATTATTATTCCAGATTTTGGAGAACACAAAGAAGAATCATGAGTGTCTTTAGTGTGAAGCCACACATTTTAAGGTTGAAATCCCCATTATGAGATAACTTAAAGATAACTGATCTTGATTGTTGGGATTGATAGAATATTAGTAATCATATTTAAGAAAGTGGAAGGAATAGAATCAAGAATCTTACTAGTGTTCCACTTGAGGTTTTACCAGAATGAATTAACTCTAATATCGGAAGTGGAGTGAGTGGAGAGTAAATCATCAATGGATCCACAACCACTCCAGTTGTCTTGCCAAAAGAAGGAAGTGCCAGAATTTATGCCCCAAAAAATTAAGGATTCATCCCATTTGGAACAAAGTCTTCTCCAAATGAGAATCACCATTTAAAGGGCAAATGAGAGGATGTTTACCCCGGCAATATTTAGTAAGTCATAAATTAGCCCAAAGACTATGTTTGCTCCTAAAATTCCACCAGTTTGTAGGAAAAGGCATTGATAACATCTTTGATGGATTTACATCCCAGACCTCCCTTCAAGAGTGCACCACAACTTTTAGACCGGGATGTCCAAGTGCATTCTTTTAGAGGAGGTATTCCCCGTAAAAATTTATTTGAGACGCTCAATTCTATTGGTGAGATGGTAACAATGGTTTGAAGATATATAGGCATGGAATTTAGAGTGCTCTTAATCAAGGTAAGCCTACCACCGAAAGAGAGTAAATGAAATTCCCAAACAAATTTTGTTAGAAATTTTTGAATTAGATCATCAAAAGGTGTGATCTTTTATGGCTTTAAAAGGAGCCCCAAGGTAATTAAGAGGAAGTTGATTTTGTTTAAAATTAGTAATTCTAGATATTTGGTTAAGTCTATTAGGAGGAATCTTAGTTGAATAAAACAACATTTTCCTTCATTAAGAAAAGACCACTAACTTTACCAAAATCATTTAGAAGGTTCTTGATTTTTAACATGTTGAATGGAACCGCATTTAAGATAATGAAATCATCGAAAGCTAAGATGAGAAATAGGAAACCTCCATGAGTTTTAAAAGACATATTAGCTTATTAGAAAAAAGATCATGGCTCTCGACAGGTATTCAATAGCGATGATAAAAGAGAAGGTGATAGTGGTCACCTTGCCTCAAACCATGGCTAGAAGGGAAGAAACCTATGGACTCACCATTCATGATAACCAAAACCGACATTCGTGATACATCTTTTGATAATGGATAAAACTATCGAAAACCAAACAAATTCAGATTTGAAAATCCAGAGAGATTATCAAAGGCTTTAGCGATGTCCGTTGAATAAGATGTTGCCTCCTCTAGAAGACATATCAATGTCATGAACCATTTCTTGCGAGAAGAATATTATCTCGATATTGTGTTTAACAAAACCAGCTGATTTGGGGAGATGATTTTAGGAAGCAAAGGGCTAAGCCTATTGTTGATTAATTTAGCAATGAGTTTATGAAAAAGGTGCAAGACTAATCTAAAATCGCCCCAAGATTCGGGATTGTTAGTTTTGGGAATAAGGATACAAGTGCTTGAAAAGTATTTGGGAATGGGATTGCCATCAAAGAAATCAATAACAGCATTAACTAAATTGGTTTTAATAAATGGCCAACAATGCTGAAAGAAGAAGTGTAGCCATCGTACGCAAGAAAGTGATTCATGTTCTTAAGAGTATCACTAATCTCCTCTTGAAGGACACATAGTGAGTAAATGATTATCCTCACCGTTAATCATAGAAGGAATAAGATGGTGTTTGATAAAGTATCAAGAACGGCTTAGAATTTAATAAAGTTTGGAAATGATGAATGACGTAATCCTTAATATCATTGTTATCGCTTATCCATTCACCATTAGAGTTCTTAATTTTCTTAATCGAGTTTAAGGCTTTCCGCTTATTACAAATGGCATGAAAATACTGGTGTTTGTCACCTTCAGAATATGTCTTGCTTTTGACGCCAATAGTTTCTTCCATGTTTTGATAATTAAGCAAGTTATTCTTGGCAATGTTCAACTCCTCAAGTTTACTAGGATTGAGACAAAGATCTTCAAGAGAACAAACCTCTTGTTCCATAGCTTTAAGATTTGTGAAAAGATTTTAAAAACATGTTTGTTCCACCAATTAAGATTTTGTTTAAGTCTTTGAGCTTAAGCCAGACGAGTCATACCTTTAACAATTATCCTGAAAACAGGGCCATCCAATTAGTAATAACAACATTGGTGAAGTCACTATGTTGGGTCCACATGTTTGAAATCGAAAGGAGGGGAGTAGACGGGTTTGGTGGGGGGATTATTGAAGGAAATCAAGAGAGCATGGTCGACACAAAGTTCTGCTCAAATGCTCAACAAGACCATTGATTGATCCAAAGAGAATTAAAGAGCCCTATCAAGAGCCGCCAAAGTGAGAGTTGTGAAGGTGACCCGAAACCAATGTCAATGATTGCAATCAAGGGTCATATTTGAGAAGTCCTCCATGGAATGAAGGTTAGAGAACATCCTCCCTTCTTTCCTAGGCGATGATAGTATTGAAATCACCCCAACCAACCGGGAAGGTTAGAAGCGGCGCGTAAGTGATTCCAAAGGATGTTCCTACCACTCTATTACAAGAAGCATAGATAAAAGAACCAAAAGTCGATAAGTCACCTAAGGAGATTTTACATTAACCAATTGGTCAAGATCATCAATGATGGAAATGGTGATGGAGTTGTGCCAAAAGCACCAAATTTTATTATTAAGATTGAAGAAAAATTTATGAAAACCAAGAGATCTGACAAAAGCAATAAGAAGAAAGAGGTTCAATAAGAACAAGTAACTTGATATTATGAGCACGAAAAGACTCTAACACGACATGACGGAAGAGACCCACAACCCTGGATATTCCAAATAAGAAAATTAATCATAAGACAACAAAAGGGAAAAGAAAAAGAAAGGAAAGAGAGGAGAGAAAGGTGACACATTACTTGTGTGGGGTGGAAGAAGAGCGAGTGGTTCTAGAAGTTATTAGAAAATTTTGCTTTGTAGGGTTTTTATTTTTAACAATTTGAAAGGGTCTATCAATCCAAATTATCGCCATCGAAAAGGGATTGATTTTGGGTTCCTAATAGTAGAAGAATCTATCAATGTTTTAGAATAGGGATTTCACCTTCTTCAGATCTCGGATAGAGTGTGAGAAATTGGTTGCAATTGAATATCACTCGGAATGGGAATAGATGGGGAAGTTCTAACACCATTCATAATACAAGTATCTTTCTCAATATGTTCTCAAGACATAGGTCATCATTTTGTTGTCCATTATATGATTCTCATTCAAATTGTTTAAATGGGTGTCCAATATAAAACCATTCAAATTTTCATTAGGATATAATGAAGCAAAGAGCTATCATTGGAAGCCAAATTATTACAAGGCAAGGTTAGGTATATTGCCATTGGTAGCCACACACCCCTCAATGCCTGTTTTAGTACCAAGATCGAATGTTTTCCAATAGATAGATCGTAGAGTAGGGAGGAGAGACTCTTTTGAGTGTTTTAGGCATATGCTAGAGTATTGCTTTTCCCGCCCATTTGGTGTGTTCATATTCGTGGTAAATTTTTTCTGAGATTAGGATGAAGTACAAAGCATTCTGAGTGATCGTGTCCGTGAATCTTGCAGTGAGTGCAAAAGAGGAAAAAATTGACTTTTTTGACTATATCCAAATTTTTTGAGCCAATCCAAACCTCTTTGGGATATTTTTTAGTGATGTCTATCTCAACGAGAATACGAAAATGAAGGTCTAGATCTAGTGGCGCTGTTTGATCTATTTGGAGAGGTCGACCAAAAGGCCGCCAACAAAGACAAACAAAACTTGATGAGTGACATAGTGTATATGTTAGGAAGAAGCCAAAGAGGAACAATGGGAGATTCCTCTTTGACATCAAAGAGAGGCGACCATTTCAATAGCCGCATATGACAATTATGCACAAAATAAGAACGACGAGCAAAAACCCGCGAATAATCTAAATCATTTGAGAGTTGAATAAGAATGACGGATCGACGACGATAGAAAGTACGATAATTTTAAACTATGAAAGAAAGAGAATATTATCAAGATCAGGCGCCTAAGGGAGAATTTACCCACCAAAGAACTCAAGGGCTTAGCAAGTTTCTCAACATCGACGAACACATTACTAAGCCACGATAAGATGTTGCAATGAGATTAACTAAGCATTCGAGGGTTCTTACCAGATAAGGCCTCTTTGAATGATTTAACAACAGGTGCATTAACAAGAGCAATCAAATCCAAAACTCAGAGTGAGGGCAAAGTGATGATGCCGATGCGACGATGGTTGAGAGACCGAGCCTCCGCCATTGCTTTAATCCAAGGACGTCACATACCGCTGGATGTTCGCCGAGAAGCGCCGAGAAACCAAGCCTGAGAGCCAATCCAGGGGGAAAACAAAATCGCCAGAGAACGCAGCTTTTAGGGTTCCGAGCGAAGAATTGACCTTAGCTTGACATCGTAGTGATATAGATCTTTTCAAGCTATGGTCAAGTTTGCAAAGGAAGAAGAAAAGAGCAAGAAGGCTGTTGAAGAAACTATTGTAGCACCTACTGATGAGGCGAGGCGAGGCGAGTTCTTTAGTGCTGGTGGTGCCATTGAGAATGAGACTGCTCCCCCAACCAAGGAAAGTAAGTGTTAAAGGAGTGCTCACAGAGTGGATCCCTGTTAAGAACATGAGGCGTACAAGGATCCATAAGAAACTTAGAGAAAAGTCCCTTCTTATTCGATGGAAGAAGGTCTTAGTGAGTAGTTTGGCGAGAACCTATTCTTAGCAAAGAGTTGCGAAAGAATGTCTTGCCGCAATATGAATTCCATCTTTTGCAACTTTTGTTTCTGTACAACTTCACATGTGCTTTTCATTATTGCAACTTATAGTATCGACAATTCATGAATCTGTTGAGAAAGATGATGGCCAATCGTCGAATCCTATGGACATCCCTTTGGAACCTTTAGGTAGATTTGAGACAATCATCCATCTCATAGTAGGCAGTTGTTTGGACATCATCCAAGTAATGAGAAAGTTCTTTTGCTTCAACAATGGCTTCCCTTAACTGAATTCCTTGTAGGAATTCATTTATCTGTAGTTGATGATATTGTTTCTCATCGTGCAAGGGCAACTTCGGTGACAGAGATCCTATCGCTACAGATCTTCAAGCTGCTCCGCCAAGTGGCGACTTGGTGATTTCGAGTTTTCTATGGGAGTTCATCTTCCTCACCGGAAGGATTAGGCTGGTTCTTCAAGCTGACTAGTTTTACTGTGACATTGTGAGATGATGGCAGGCTTTCTCTTATCAACTCATCATAAAAATGGCGAGTCAAAGAAGAACAAGTCCCTCCTACCAGGAGAAGACAATGTTATGAGGGAACCTCAACAATCTGCTCCTTCTGTCAAGTTTGTTTCTTTGCAGGGGAGAATAACTTTCCTTGAGGAAGATTCAAACTCAATAGACAAGTAGTGGCCGAGTTGAGGAAGCTGGCGGCCATGGAAGCTGAGCTACAAAGAGAGCTAACGGTCATGGATGCCGAGTTGATCTTGCTTCATCATTGTGACAAGTTAAGTAAATCTTTTCTCTTGTCAAGAGCGCCAACTTTATATATGACTACCTAGCTAATAAAGAAGTACTCGCCATCAAGTGGCACTTAAATCTAATATTTAGGCAATTCAAAAAATAATGTAAGAAAAAATGAAAAAGCAAGTCATGTAACTTTTTATTGCAGTAAAAAAAGAATTTTACTTTAATGAAAAAAATATTATTTTTACTTGCATTTCATTTCATGTCGATCTTTTTTTTTTTTTTTTTACGAGTGAACTTGTTGAAAGCTTTATCGTGACATGCATCATTTGAGATTTTTGTGAGATTTGATAAATAATGTTTGCATTAACTGCTTGATGTGAAACCTGTATTTCTGAAAACTTTTTACCTCGCCTATAAATTCCCTCAACCACTTTTAGGTGGGACTCTATTGCCTTGCTTCTTTAGTCTTCAAGCAAGTAATTTTCCTCTTGTGCGAGTTCCATTCTTCTTTCTCGCAAATCTTTCAACTTTCAACGAGTTCCTTTCTAATCATGATCATGACAACTCTAAAGAAAGAATTCATCATTTCGTGGTGACTGTGGTGAACTAGATTTCTACCTCATACCAAAGATAGGCCTTTTGTTTTCCACGTACTGCTACGATAACTCAAACTTCTCAATGTGAGTCACTGTGAGGGAAATTTCACTATATGAGAAAATAAAAGTAGAAGCAGGGAGTCAAATACAAGAATCTCTCCCTCACCTTACCTCTAAGAAAAAGTGTTCAGATCAAAACAAGTCAAAACTAAGTTCGCTTATCATAGGGGGCTCAAATCTGCAGAGCTTCAACTTTTTCAATCTCACCTTCCAAATAGGCCTCAGTATCAGCGCCTAATGAAAGGGGAACTTGAAAATCATTATCAACAGCTATAAAAAAAATATCATATTAAAACTTGCGGAATTCGGCAAGTAAAGAAAAACATAATTAAAATAAGTCAGAGAATTCACTTATAAAACAGTGTGGATTTGACATAGTCATCATCTAATAGCCTATCGATTCTCAAGCTCAACTTCCTTAGAATGGAAAATCTCTCTTCCTCAAGAGTGAGCATGTGAAGCTCTGCCATCTAATCCAAAAATGGTTGTGGCTTAAATGATACCAGCCACTGACCTCAGTAGCTCACATAGCAAAACTAGTTCTTTCATTACAAATCTTATTCTCCAATCCTATGATGCAAATGCCAGTGACTAAGAAAAAGACCAATCTGCTACTAAATGCTTTGACGATGAAGAGTTAGCAGAAGAGATTCGACCAATGAATATTTTATTCCTCATATAAAGGATCACTGACAATATACTGCAGAGAAGTTGAGTATCACTTGAGCTAGAAAGACTCCGTAGAAGTTGAAGACGGCCACGAGCTCGACATAGAGAGGAAACCACACCCCTAGCCTAAACTGATCCTTATAGTAGCAGATATCCTTGCCATAGAGAGTGTTTGATGTCATCATCGAAGACGTATTTTGTTTGAAAATGATACAACCAGTCTTCAACATCTTAGACGCACCCAGGAAAGAGCTCTTTGTAAATGCGGTATTGTTGTTGTTGAATGTAGAAGCCATCCTTCTTTTAAAGGAAGGATTCAGAGAAGACAAGAAGAGAATGAAAACCTAGAGTTTTCTTGAGAAAGACAAGGAAGAGAAGAAAAGGCCAATACTCTCATAACTCTGAAGATTTTGAAAGTAAAAATAGGAAAAGAGTTCAAGAGACGTTATTTATAAGACTCCTATTTTTGTATAAAGGGTAAATCGATAATTGGAAAAAAAAATGATGCTTCGAGTATCGAAAAAATCTTTTCATATCCAGATCAACATAAGAGAGAAAAAAAGAGTTTTAAATACATAATAGATAAATACTAGTATCCAAATTATCATAACAGTTACAAGTGGTTCACAAATAGTTCAAAATACTTTATAAATAATACATATAGAGTATATAACAATAATGGCCCGACTCAAAATTAAAATATAAAATCAAAAGAACCTCAAATATGGGTCATTTAAGTCATCGTTATTTATTGTTCCCTTCTCCAAAAGCCACTATAACACGAATTTCCCGTCTTCCATGAAATAATTTGAGAATTGCCTTCAAATATTTTTGAAAGATCATCACATGAGAAATCACATCAGAGACCAACTTCATCTTTTCATTCAGATTTCTCTTCTCGTTCAAGAAGTTTTTATCTCAGACAACTATTATTTTAATTTAGATTTGTCAACTTCAATTGTTGATTTTATTTTCTCTACCTCCTCAGCGAGTTCAATCTTCATCTTCCCCAACTCATTTTCAATATCTACCTGAGGGGGGGTCTTGGAAATTATCATTACTTCCTAAAGGAGCAACATTGGCATCTCCTATACCTCTACCAATTTGAACTGCTAAGGGAGTAGTTGCAATCTTTTCAAAACGACTTGCATTTCCTCTTGCGAAGAGACATCTACAAGTAGTATGCGATTACATTCAGCAAGAGTTGGCAACATCCATTGATGAAGAAACAAATACATACCTTCTATGAGAAAATCTATTGCATGCACAGCGACCTTAGCAGGTGTTGATCTCCACACATGATCCACGAGTCGAATTGAATTTATGGAGCAAATTTGATGGGCTTCGGATGAAATATCGCACAAATCAAAGCTGAAATATACTAGACGTCACCAAAATTAATCGAAATGATCTCCGATCGACGAACGGACTTCATCACGTCGTAACATCGAAATCGAGTGATATATAATTGCAATCTGACGGTCAACCGATCAAGAGATCGAGCCGTCAATACGTCAACGCGCATATCAAAGTCGAGAGGCTGCGATGCCCAAACGACCTTAGTTCGTGAAATTGATTATGTCGTTGGTGTCGAAACATCGAAACTTATCAAATGAAACTATCCGCACTCAATTCGAACGAGTCTGCGTGAGTATCGAGCGATCAGAAGTGACGAAGCACAATTTTGAATTAAACGTGATCCAATTCGCCGACCAACCAACGACGATCAAAGCGATGGCCCGAACGTCAAATTACTATGAATAAACATCCAATTTAACTAAAACTACCACACTCAAAATCTAATCAGAATTAGCACGTATTTCGAGATAAATCTACCTAATTATTCTATCGAAATAACACTGAACGCATGCCCATTCCCAAACCTCCACCTCTCATTCAGCCAATAGTAGACTGCCACATCACCCCTCCCATACCACCCCACTTAGCCTTATCACGTCCCTGTCCCTGCTGCAAGCCGAACGAAAAATAAAAAATAAAAAATAACGAATCCTCCCTCTCTGGGTTCTTCCTGATACTCCCATTTTGAGCGTCAGATATCCTCTTCTGGGAAGCACAGCAATGAGGATGAATTACCTCTAAAAGAAATGGAGGGAACCAGATGAGCTTGGCGAGAACCGAGTTTTCAACCGGTCACTTGGTAGGTCGTATGCACACTTGTCGTAATTCTAGTGGCAAAGACTACTCTTCTCCGCTATCTCCTATCATGGATCTCGCCTCGTCCTCGCCAACGAGTTTGCCGACTGATGTCAATTCCCTTCTCCTTGATTTCGTCAGATCGCATTTGATCTCCCCTCTCACTCACCCACGCTACTACTCAATGTGTATGGGCGTCAATCGAGAATGGATAGTCGAAATAATTTTGATTGCTTGCTCATTGAGGTGTGATTTGGCTACTCTTAATCAAATTTCTGATGCAGAAGACATTTTAGAACGAGTGATAGGAGGAGCAAAAGTTGTTCGTTCGCAATTCTGCAAGGTTCCTTTGGTTTAAAGGGTTCACCATTATGTGGAATAAAGGAGGTGTTTTAAGACCATGCTATGCTTAACCAGAAAACCATAGTAGTCGCAAAGACACTATCCGTTACGCCGAGAGTACGAAAAGTCAAATAGACTCTAAGTTATATGTGGAAGAGCAAATTAAATTGAGAGAACTTAATTAATTTAATGCAAAATAAACTCTAAGCTCAAAATTAATATATGAATTGAAAATTGCAGATATTTGAAAACCTATGCACAATTTTTTAAGCATGGTGGGTGTGAAGACTGGCCGCAGTATCGCAAGATGCCAACTATGCACGACTTTTAGGCAATGTGGCCACCTAGACTCGATGTAGCTCATGATGATCTTTGGGATCTAAATTTTGCCAAATTTTAGACTTTTACAGGACTTAAACAAGATGTAAAATAAAATATTATATGAACTTTAAATTGATGATTAACTCAAAGTGAATTATAATGCAAATCTTCAAAAGTCTAAGATAAGAAAGAAAATTCTTAAATATTAAGCTAAATAAAAAGAGAGAGAACATACTGAAAGCTTGAAAAGATTTGAAGAACTTGAAAGAATCCTCTCCCAAACCACAAGCAAAGCCTCTTCACACTAAAATTCTCAGAATATTTAATAGAACTGAATAAACTTAAATGAGAATGAATCAACAAATTGCCTATTTATGATAAGAAAAGATGCTTTGGGGTATTTGAAATAAAATAAGATATAAAGATTTTAATTTGCCCAAATAAATAAATTTTTGAAATAGCATTTTACTAAGAATCTAAAATGAAATCAAGTTAAAGTAATACGTTAATTTCAATTTTTTCACGCCACCGATGAACACATCGTATAAAAGAAGACGTTAAGGCTTCAAACTATTGCTATCGTAAGCGAGCTTATATTCAAACTTATCATTTCAAAATGCATGCAAACAATCAAAGTTTAATGAAATGAATAGTACACTAATCACAAGGCAATCTCATGCTCAGATTTATGATATTGAGATTCATTTAAATAATCCGCCCTTAACAATATATGAACTTAATGTCGAGGATCTTTGCGGGTTGATTCGGTTATGAATCGTCCGAGTTAACAAAACTTAATAATGTATATTTTTCACTAAAAATCTAGTTTAATTTTAATACTGTGATGACATCTATCAATGATAGATTGATCAAAGATATCAACCGGATGAGTCATTATTACCAAAATATCCAAGATATTTATATTTGATAATCTCAAATTCAAAATTCTCATAATATAAATCTAGATTTGATCCTCTATTATTAAATTAATAGGGTCGACAGGATCTAGAATAATAAAATGAATGATCAACGCTGATGATGTTTGAATGAAGATTAAACCAAGTGATACTACCATTAGATTGATTGCAGCAAGTTAATCTAAATCAAGTATCAATCCAATTATTAAATTTAATAAGTTATTAAACCATAAATGTTTAAATGAAATTCATAATGTAAAAACTTAAAGCAAACTCTACTCAACCCACCTTCTGCAATTATTTGTTGAAGATGACAAATTCAGAAAACTCTAACTCACAAAGAATCCAATGTCAAGTCAACTATATTTCTATATTCACTCTCAATCAATCTCATGTCGAGGACATAGCGGTCCTTGCGTGGTTTGGCCAGAGGCTCCACATATGATGGAAACGACCAAAGTCTTTGACGGTTACGCCAAATGACACCATTATATTACTTGCCGATTATAGCCGTATGTTCAATGGCTCGCTTTGAGATGTGACCCATAGATACACTTGAGCAAAAAAGCTCTGTAAGAGACTTAAACTTGTCTCCTTAGATAACACCGCCTGTGTCATAAGATTCTGGACGCAACCCATGACTATGACAAGGATCCTTCAATCGGTTGGGTCATCTATCTCCACAAGTAGAAGGACTAGGGATGCGAGATAAACCAGATCTTGATCAAATGCGTCATCATACCATCCGCTTCAAGTTAAAATGATGAATTTCATAAATTCACAATTTTATACTCCACATGCTGCTACTATATGCTATGCATTTAGCGATCTAACGACTAACCTTAATCGAAAGTTCTCTCTCAACTTTGGGAGGGATAATTAACTATAGGTGCTTGCACCTATAGAAAATCTAGAACCAGATCCAAAGTCCGCACAAAATGAGAACAAAATCTCTGAGTAGTATCTTATCTAATATCTCATCTGTCTTTTGAAAATTTAACTGACATTTAATCGACTCTCTTCATCGAGAGATCGGTGGTGAATTTTGAGAGCCCACAGCAAGAGGTTGAATGACTGCTTCCAAAGTTTTCTCAACATGTTCCATAAATTATGGTACAATTTCAATGGCAGTTGGAGGTGAAGCACCAAGATCGACAAACTACTACTCGCTTACGAGTTCACCGATGTTAAAATGCACTACAAAAATAGAAAAATTCTTTTAAATTCATCAATAAACACAATATATTTTATCTTGAAATAATTTAAATGCTAATTTTACCTACAGACCCTGATTTAATATTCTCAAAAATCAATAAGGCGCTCAAAGCTCTTAACACATCTCCCATAGAAGAGGTCAAAGTCGATGCGGCTTCTTTCAAACTCCCCAAAATCTCGGCCATGACAAGAGGCTCAACTGCAACTTCTTGGACCTCAATGACTTCTAGAGGCCCTGCAATAGGGAGTGAAAAAGTTCCTTCTTAAGAAATTTCTCTTTATTCTTTCTCAATCGAAACTCTCTTCTTTTTTCTCTGAACTTCCATTTTTCTATCACTTAGGAAAGAGAAAAGCACCTACTTCTTTCTTTGAAATATCAAGATGATCAGACGTGATTGTAAAAAACTAAGTAGAATTAGAAAGAATAAGAAGCAAAAGGTGTTTCTGGCAATGATAAATAAAAAATCATCCAACACCCCACATTTATAGAATGCAGCAAGGGGCATGACACGCTAGATTCGAAGGGTATACATATATCATTATCACATAAGATTTGTTTAATCATCTTCTAAATTAATTATATTTTATTTTATTATTCTTTTTATAGTGTCAATGTTAAAGAAATAAAAAAATCTAAAAAAAATAAAATATGTATAATCAAATCGCCCTTAGACCAAGTTCAAGACAAAGGTCATATTAGGGGTGTAAACGAGACAAACTTGAGCAAGCTAGGTGATTATTCATGTTTGGCTGGTTTGAAATTTTGTTTGTTAGAATTTAACTTGTGTTCAAAATTGTTCAAAAAATAAATAATAAATTTAATTAGAAAACTAATGCAATGTGCTGGATTCGAGCCTGCACCTCTCTAATGCATTAAAAAGCACACAAGAACTCCACCACATGAGTTGTGGTGATTATATCTCATATATATATATATATATATATATAAATAAAATATAAAATTTCTTTATTTCGAGCTAAAACGAGCTGAACACAATCAAGCAAAGGATTGTTCATATTCGGCTCATTTATAATTCAAACTTAAAATATTTGTTTGTGTTAGGCTCGCTTACTTAATGAATGATTCGAACATAAGCTACTTAATGAGTCAAACACAAGTTGTTCATGAACAACGAACTTTTTTGACAATCATAGTCAACACCTTCAATCGAATTCAAGACAATGGTCATAGTTTACACAAAATATTCCAAGAATATCTAATCTAAGCCACACAACTCAAAGTTGTTGTAACTGCATGAAACATCCCACGTAAGCATAACTAACTACTTGACTTAATTGACAACATTATTAGATTCATGCCATAGTACTTCAAGAGATGAATGCAACTGATTATATAATGCCCAAGGGTCAGTTCAAATTTATAAAAAAGGGAGAACCCCCACGGGCTAAGAGACTTTTTCCTAGATCTTACCAAAAGGTTTAAATTCTTTGAGTGCTTTCTCTATCTTTTTCTTTCTTTTTATGTGTTCTTTCTATCTTCCTCTCATAGTTCCTGCTTAGGTGATGTGAGACTACTGACAAATCAAAATTCAACAATAGCATTAATATGATGATTATCATAATATCTTCTACATGCTCGCAGCTACAAATAAAATGTGAACAACCTAACACTACAGATGTTAAGGTGGTACTCCACTTCTAGTTAATTAAACAAAACCAACATTTTCACTATCCGAGATTGTCATTCATATTCTTTGTGTTGACTTCAAGTTCAACATTAGCTGTTAATTTTAGTTAGATGATCTTTATAAGGAACTGTCAACAAAATTAACTATAGGATACCAAAATTTCTTCCTAACACTTCTAGGAGATTCTAGCTCCATACCGCATCCCATCTTATCCTCCATGAAAATTCATACTTGTTCCAATAAATACATTTTGCAGTCTTTAGTTTTTAACCCTGCCACATTCCATTTAAGCATTCCCATCAATGCTACATTCAGCTTGATCATTTGTGCATTATACTTAAACATTCACTCCACAGCACACTATCAACTAAAATTTATGTAGCTTTGTCCATTTATAGACTCTACCAACAAAAAGACATTCTAATCTTAAATTTAATCAAGAAACATCTGTTTGCATAATTGGAACCAGATTTTCCACCTGTTGCAGTCATAATTAGTTATATTATTAAGAAATCTAAGATACTAATTTATCTTCCGTACTTTAATTTTACATTTCTCTCCCATATGTCCATATGTCTAAACCCACAAATTTGGCACTATGATCTGAAGCAACTTCAAGCAAAATGAGTTAGTTAACACAAATAACCACTTAGGTCAAATCTACTAGGATTGGTTACTTAGCTAACTCAAAATTAGAGATAAACTAACTCAAGTTCCATAGATCCAAATGGAACTATATTTCAAAGATACATGTCAGCAAAGCTAGAAGATTTTAATTCAAGTATCTCAGAATGACACATACCACTAAATGCCGCATCCTCAAGAAGTGTCACATCATCGGGGAGTGCCACTTCAAATAAACCACCAATAAAAGAACTAGAAGTGGTAAGGGGTAGATTCCCTTCTTGTCCAAGGATGGCGAGCCTCCCCTTGCTTTGCTCTCTCGTTCCAGCCAAGGTAGGTTAGCTGTTTGCTGTCCTATTCTTGATTTTAGATTAGGTGACTGCAAACTACTACTATTTGAACTTCAAGTTTAAAGTTTATTCTAGTGTGTTACTAGATTTTTATCTTCATATTATTATAAGGAGATTATGCAAACCTAAACATAATCAAATTTTAAATCCAATTTTCAAATTAACGGAATAGTTGGTGGTTTCTCTAAAGCTGACCACCACTTCTCTTTATGACCATCTCTTTACCCATGTAATAGATCCAATATGCAAGGGTAATCCAATGTAAACGAGGTAAATTCAAAGAAGTTCCATTTGAATAACAAGCTTTCATTCTACTACTCGCCAACGGAATGTAAAATCAACTTAAACTTTAGATTTAGACCCCACTCTCTCCATAATCAAGCATGGCCAAACCATTGACGCAACCTTTTCAGAGTCATTCCACAATAAGTTCAATTAGGAATTTTCTACAAACCTCTAAAATATCTTGATCTATGTGTAAACAAGGGCTATTATTCTATTTAGAAATGAGAAAAGGCTCACCAAAACACTTCATCCCTAAGCAATGCATCCAAAATACTCATCCAACCGTTTTTCTCATTGCATTTTTCTATCTTTTTATGGAAATATCATGCTTCATGTCGGAATATGAAATTGTTTCTATGGTCAAGTGACAACATATAATAACACCATTTTACCTTTTAAGTAAAAATGAGTAATAAATAAGAAAAATAATAATAATTTGAGCCATAGAAATTTTAAATTATGGTACAAGATAATTGGGCAAAAATGTTGAAAAGTTTAATAATTATGACACAATTTCAGTCCCATTATATTTTTTTATGTTGAAAAGTTTAATAATTATGTCAGTCTAGGGAATAGATTTCAGTTGAACATTAACTTTTTTATAAAATATTGCAAAAATTATATTCAGCATGAATATTTTTAATGAATAGAAATTTATTCCAAATATTTTATTAATTAAAAGTATGGTACAATGTTGCTACAAACAAATAAACATAAGGCCAGTTGTAGAGTAGAATGAAACAAGTTACAAATCAAATTTCATGCAAAAAGGCTAGTGAATATTTAGTTAAAAAGAATCACAAGTCAGGTTTGAACTTGTGACCTCTACCCTAAATCAAATAATATACCACTGGAGCTAAGCTATCTGATAAATTAAATTTAAGCCATAAAATGGAGAGAATAATTTAATTGGGGCTCGATTTACAATACACATGAATTTTAATGGGATGTTAGTTATAGAATTTTAGTAGAACTTTATTGATCACTCAAAAATTTTAGTAGGTTTCATTCAGAATCTGTAAGGTCAGAATGAAACTCTTGAGTTTTGGTCAAAACCACTAAAACAAACTAAAGAATTTCAAATTGATTTCAACAAATATCATTGAAACTTAAAACCATGATATAAACAATAATAATTCTAAGAAAGTTATCAACAACATTACTTCCCTAATACTTTAAATCTAAACAAATTCCCTTTACAACTTCACAACTTCAGCCAAACAATAACCAAAGTTAACATCCTTAAAAAAACCAACTACAATCTTGAAAAAGCTTTTTACAATCATACTCAACCTGATGAAATTGTATGATCATGAATGAAATGTTCTATATATTCAAATGTAAGTGATTATTTCTTGTTTCCATAGTCATTAACTAACAAATTATTATTGGATGAATAGTAAATAGAAGAAACATTCGAAAAGGCTATTGAAACCAAGCTACAAATGTTTCCTTAACATTTAAAATAAAATAGATAAAGTTTTCACAAAAAACGTAAGTTGAGACAATCCCTTTGGCTACAAAAGACATAGGGTTGAAGAGATGATAAAAAAAAGCACCTTTCGTGTATAATCAAGTATAATTTTGAATGTTATGAAATCTTAACTTATGTAATTTCCTATTTTCAAGGTAATGAATCTAAACTATTATAAAGAAACCTAATCTCACATTTGAGATTTTGAAATCCAAGAAAATTTTTTTAATTAGAAAAGCTTGAAAGAGACCACCCTTATGTAACTCTGGATTGACACACAAACAAAAAACACTTAGAGGTCGGAATCCTAGGTAAACTTAAGAGAACTATCTCACTGAAGTCACAAGTCCAATATGAAAAGAAGAGCACCAAAATAAGAACCAAAAAAAGCCAATTTTATTTTTATTTTTGCTAATTTGTAAATATACTCTAAAGAAATATCAACAATCTTGTAGTACTCTTGCAGCATGGTTTCCCCTGGCAATAGCTCAAAAAAATTTCAACTTCATCGAGGTCATTCTATAATTTGAAATTAAGTGGAGTGAAACTAACCGATTGATATAATGGAAACTTTTTCATTATATAATTAGCTAGAGTTTCTGCAGAGTATACATACAAATTCAAATAATCGTACAAGTTAGAATTAACCTTTCAAGAGAACACATTCTTAGCGCCAACAACAGAAAATACATACAAAAATGTAATTAACACAGCCTTGGTTGATTTTTTTTTTGTTAGTTGTAGAGCAAGCATCCATGCTATGAAAGTAAGCCTGTGAGAAACAAACCTTTTTACGGGCCATAATACGCATTTGCCTTTCCTTCTCACGCAATTGTTTCTGAGCTTCTTTCCTCCTCTTATCCTTTCTCTTCTGGAATCCAGTAACAAAGTCCCTGTCAAGGAAAAATATATATTAGAATTTTCACAGGTACAGAATATGTTATGTGGTCATGTTTGACAAAGTCTAGTTAGTTAAGTACAGTTCCGAGTCCATAGGAACTTATTTATTGCTGCAGTAGTGCTTTGTCTGTACTTAGCTAGTGTATGGAAAGTTAGTTTTTTGCACATTCTGTATTTAGTTGTTGATATTTGTGGTTAGATAAGTATCAAGGTAGTTTATAGTTGTTGTTTTCTGGCTGTTGCAATTAAGTATATAAATGAATTATTGATGAATGAAGTAGTGTGCTGCAGAAAAAATATATTTCCTTTGTGCTAAATTTTTCTATATGTGCAACTTTGTTCCTTCCATGTATTTGTTAACAGTGGTATCTGATGGTATCAGAGCCAGAGGTAAAAAAAGTTGAAACATTAAAACGTAAGATAGAGTTTGTAGCATTAGATTTCTTCTCTACTTTAGTTGTTTTCTCTCATAACATTAGCAGTAGCAAGGATGGCATCTGACACAACATTTATCCAACCAGTAATTCCTCGCTTTGATGGTCATTACAATCATTGGAGAATGCTGATAGAGAATTTCCTAAGGTCCAAGGAGTATTGGCATGACGTTGAAGCTGGAATAGCAGACCCAGTAACTGGACAAGTGTTGACTAATACACAGAACAAAGTTCGAAGCACTAAAGTTGAAGGATCTTAAGGCCAAAAACTACCTTTTTCAAGCCATTGAACGATTAGTCTTAGAAACAATTCTTTACAAAGAAACCTCCAAGCATTTTTGGGATTCCATGAAGAAGTACCAAGGTTCAACAATAGCAAGAAGCCAACAGTTTCAAACACTTTGTACAAAGTTTGAAACACTTTGAATGAAATTAGGAGAGTCAACATAACAACAAGAAGCCTTTATCCCACTATATGGGGTCAGCTACATGAATCCTTCTTCTCCATTGTGTTCTATTCAGTATTAAATTCTCATTTAATTCTATAAAATAAATTCATTTTTTAAACTACCTAACCAAATCTTCTTAGGTCTACCTCTACTTTTATTTCCATAGGTCAAATCTAATACATATATCCTTCTAATTGGGTCATCAAATGGATAATGTTTTATGTAACCAAATAATTTAAAGCGACTCTCTCGAATCTTAGCTGCCACTAGAGCTACTCCAACCTTTTTACGTATATATTCATTCTGCATTTTGTCTCTAAGTGTAAAGCCACTTGTCCACCTAGCATCATCATCTCTGCAACACTTAATTTTATACTTCTTTTTTATTGGCTAACATTCTGCTCTATAAATCATTGCAGGTCTTACCACCATCTTATAAAATTTTCCCTTAAGTCTACTTTTCTGTGACACAAAAGGCCAGATGCATTCCTCCACTTCAACAATTCAACTTAAATTCTACTAATAACATCCCCATCTATTTCACCATCATTTTGAACAATTTAGTCAAGATATATAAAATGTTCACTTTTTTAATCACTTGATCACCCAATGACATAACCCCACTAGATCTTTTATAACTAAAATTACACTCCATATATTTGATTTTTGATCTACTTAAATGAAAGCCTTTAGATTCTAAAGTTGACATCCATAACTCAAGTTTCTCTTGAACTCCCTCTCTAGTCTTATCAACAAGAAGAATATCATCAACAAAAAGTATACACCAAAGTACATCCTCTTGTAAATGTATAGTAAGAACATCCGTAACTAAAGCAAAAAGATATGGGCTTAGAGTCGATCCTTGATGTAATCCAACTGAAATAGAAAAATATTTGGTCAATCCTCAATTTGTTTGAACATAAGTAGCAGCTCCAGTATACATATAATTAATAAGTTGAATATAAACAATATTAACTCTCTTTTTTCTAGAATTCTCCAGAGCACTTTTCTTAAAACTTTATCATATGTTTTCTAAATCAACAAATACCATATGTAAATCCTCCTTTCTCTCTTTATACTTCTTCATCAAACCTCTCAACAAATGTATAGCATCCATAGTAGACCTAGCCGGCATGAAAACAAACTGATTTTAAAAAACTTTTATATCACAACATAACCTATGTTCAATTACTCTCTTCCATAATTTTAATGTATGACACATTAACTTAATGCCTCTATAATTTGCACACTGTCGTGCATCACTTTTATTCTTAAAAATAAGAATCAACAAACACTTTCTATATATTAATAATCAAAAAAAATTACAACGATTTTTAGGCTGTATCAATTATGTTGAAGCTTTATTAAAAATTTAGTAACTTTAAGAGCTCCTCTACAAAAGAAACTTAGAAAAAATATGGCTTGAAATTGGATACAACAGATGAAAGTATTTTACAAAATATTAAGTTAGCCTATTGTGGTGAAATATTCTCATCTTCATCTATCATTTTGAAAAGAATAAATGAAAACAAAAATATACGTCTTTATTGGGACACCACGTAGATCTGCAGATGTTCTTATTAGGATGATCGGGTACGACATTGAGGAAAGGTATACTTTCTCAAAAGATAGGAGTCATCACCCTACAATGGACATACCGAATAAGGACCCCAAGAACTATGGTCAGATGTATAGAGATTCTTCCCTACTTACATAAAAAAAAGTAAAGCAAGATTTATTTAAACCGTTCTAAGTTTTCTAGAAACTCATAGTTAATTACATCCAAGAATAGGATTCTTGTAATACTCAAGATAAATGACCGTTGTCTCCAAAGATTTCAAAGATGATTATCAATCAATTGGTTTATTTTGAAGATCAGGGATTGATCAAGAGAAGGAGTTATTATCGAAGTCAAGGAAGATAAGTGACGTTTTACTAGTTTCAAGAAGATCCCAAACTATCCTATGATTGCTTTATATTTTTGAAGTGAGAGAATTATTTGTTTGAGTTGAATTTTATTAGAATCTGGGCTTACGATTCCAAGACACAGATCATGAAAATGCAAGAGGATTTACGCTTTATACAAAAGGAAGAAGAACCTCTAACATCCCAGAGCTGGAGGCGCAACTCTAAATCTAAGGCAAAAATGATATATGGTACCTCCAGAGAGAATAAAGACCCCATTCGGGCTTACACGCCTGAGTGGTGCCAACTAACTCCTTCTACGATTTTAAATATATACTTATACTTTGCAAGATAACTAAGCTTGTTTATTTAGAAAGCTTCCTTAAACACACCCCAAGAGACTAGATCATGTAAGCGTGATTAATGACTTAAATTTATAAATTTTGTTATATTTTATTTTCATTTTGACTATTGATTTGACAGCTTATAAGATTCATATGCTAATACATGAGATATATGCCAAAATCAAAGAAAGAGGTGTTTCACTGACTCAGGTCAAGCCGTTCTCAAGTATGGGAAGCCTTCCTTAACAAGAGTGAGACAAGATGTTTTTATGCGATATGAAAACATACAACATCCAAATAAGGGTTGATAAATCTTTTATCTTATTTTATAACCTAAGGAGGTTATGAGTTAATTTTTTAATTTGAGTTGATTAATTGGATAGAAAATTTTATTTTCTAAGAGCTTAATCGTCATCCGTCATTCATCAAAGCAAAGAAACTAGAAAACACATGTAATCTTACAAGCTAAATAAATATCAAATAATTTATAAAAAAAAGAATAAGAGGCCTTTAGTCGCTCACCGCACAAACCCGAAAATAAATTGGGTAATCAACTCTACCACAACACAATTACAAATGAATTAATTACAATCAAGAGAATTCATTATAGAGTCTTCATTCTTCATTCTTCATTCTTCATTTCTTCATTTCTTCTTCTTCTTCTTTTTTATTTCTTCTTTCTTCTTTGGTTTGGAATGTGGTTCATATATATAAATAATCTTATTCATCATAATCCCTATAATAAATCATTCCAAATCTTAATTACAAAATTACATAAAAAAGGGAAAAGAATATCTAACTAAAACCTGCAAAACAGAGATTAACTAAACAAACTATACAATCCCAAGCATGTCTATGAATAAATTGGACTTAAGACCACACATAACCAAGTTCACCATTTATTTGGATTTTTTTAGAAGTATAACCCGCATAAAGAAAAAACATTTATATTTTTATTACAGCGCCCCTTAAGCACATACTCCTGCAAAAGTCAATCGTTAGACTAAGATCGTCCTACCATTTAGTTTACGCACATACACCCAAACATCCAGACTAAAACAACACATCACAAAACAAAAATAAACATCAAATCATGCATCACCCCAACATAAGAGACTTATTTACTTGTGTCGCATTTAAAGTTTGTATGATGTGTCTTAATTAGGCTTTAAGATTAGAGTTTTTTAAGTATGAAGGATTCAACTTAGAGGATGATTTCATTTAAGTGATTTAGTTGATTTGGTTGATTTTATTTTATGATTTGCTTTAGTTTAAATGAACCTATAATTAATTACTAAGTATTGTAAAGAGAGAAAAAGAGAAGAAAACTTCTCTTTCCTCCCTACCTTAAGTAATTTCTAAAGTAGATTTATTTTTGATTTTTTTTATTAAGTGAATGTTTTATTATGTATTTTAATTAATTTTTGTGGGATCTGAAAATTCATCACCAACCTCTTTTGGAAAAGAAAAGAGTTGTTTTGGTGTCGGTGAACATTTCAGAAAGCAAATGAATAGTAGATAAGACACTACCCGAGATTTCATCCTCATTTATGAGAACTTTTATATCTTTGTAGGTTTCATAAAGGCAGTTAATTACCTCCCACACCGAGAGAGCACTTCGATTAAATGAATCAAATAATGAATATATAATAATTGTAGTGAGTGGAGTTTAGAATTTATGAAATTTATTATTTTTATTTAAAACTTTTTGTGAGGGGGAACAATGACGCACCCGATCTAAATCTCATGGTTTTGTCATCCGTCGTCACCGGGGTCACAGTAGGGGAGGTAGTCAACCCGACCGATAATCCTTGTCAAGAATATACGCGCCGTCCAAGGTCGTCCTTGTAGACTGGGTGGAGTTTTAAGGGACAAATATAAGTCAACCTTTTAACATAGGCTTTCTAACCAAATACATTCTACATTTCACTCAAAGAACAAAGCGTTGGGAACATACCGCTGCCATAACCATAATTAGTGGTGTCATATCGCAAGAACCACCACCAATGAGGTATTGTCAGAATCATTTATGTGGTGTCATTTCACAAGAAATCACGGACAAGAGACGCCACGCCCCACGGCTAGAATATTTGAGTGTATGATTTGATTTGACATTTTTGTGAAGAAAGTTTTCTAATTTGTCACCAGACAAACAATCAGGGTGGATTGATTTTTTTTAAGTTTTATTTAAATAATTAATTTTATTTTTATTTATATTTTGTTATTTTATTTGAATTTTGATCATTTTATAATTGATTTAGATTTGAATATCATGAAATTTTAATTGTAATTACCCTTCGATCATAAAACTAATATCAATTGATAATTGTCAACTCGCTTTTATTTTCTGGATGACGCTTATCATCTCAAGAAGTATAATCCTTCAAAACCTGACCACTAAATAAACATGTAGATCGGACTTTCTTCTTGAGGTTTGAATTTTAGATGTTAGTTGATTCATATCTTATTATATGATAAAATTAATTTCTATATTATTAATTTAAAATTCTTATAATATCAAAAAAAAATTTAGGTTTTGACCACCAAGACCAAACCTAGATAATTCCTCGCCACTTCTTGAGAGGATCGATCTAGATTAATTATTTCAAGATCATCTCCAAACCTCAACTCTAAGTACATGAGGATCGGGTTTGAAATTTTCTTGAGATCTTGAACTTGAAAAGATACATTAACAATGCCGATAGATTTATCTTTTGTCATTTTATGATAATTAGCTTAAAATTACACAAGATCATTAGATTTTAGGTTTTGTTAACCTGACTCTACCCCAAGACCAAACGGATACGTAGTATATATTCTTTCATTTCATTTGATTCATCGTATATGTCTATTTGAGCATTTTATTGAATACTTCAAATACGCATACAAAGATTCTGCTCTTTTAAAATATCATATTACATTAAAATGTATAAGTTGAATACGACATGATGATGTCAAATTACAAGCATAAGTTTTGATACCCAAAAATTATAAAGCAAATGTAGATCTCGTTTCGAAATTGAATAATTTTGCGTTTGTCATCAGTAAAGTCCGTTCTACAAGACTATAAGACATTAATCGACTCTTTCAACTATTTATCATGTCAGTATAGATTTATCTATAAGATAGCATTGACGACTTTCATCTGCATATCGTGAGAATGTATACATAAGAATGTAAAACGGCACATCGAAAGTGATCATGTTTACAGATATAGCTTAGTTCTTTCAACCACTTATCCTGATTGAGTATGTATTTAACAAATCAAGCATGCATCTATTTTGTAGAGTATGAATTTGATTCTTTCACATGAATCAAATGGTTAAACAAAAAAAACATCGCTTCAAAACATATTTCATTTAACTTCATATTAAAGGCATTCAAATCAATAAGATAACACTTTAAATACGTATTAATCAATCATTTCACTTAAGATTTTAGCGTAAAGTCTGCCATTTATTTCCTAAATGACATGACATACACTTGTATTCTTCTCTTTTAATGTCACAAAAAAATGTGGATCTAAGAGAGTTTTTACTGTCTCTTAAGATGTCTTTATTTTTTTGAACTCATTCATATAAGTATATAAAACATACTTGCCATAAAGTAAAGTTTAAATCATACCATGCATGAGTATCACATTTTATTTCACTCATTCATATAGCATAATCACCACTTAGACAAATGAATTTGAACTTTAAATAAATAATTATCATATGCTACAAAAAATTCGTAAATTAACTAAACTAAGCATGGGGTAATATTGTATCATTGTATACGATAATAAGCTAAGTATGAATAAACATATGCACATACCTTCCTTTTCAAGCACTTAGAAATTTTTACACATTTTTATTTACTAAAATTAACCTCCCTGGCCATCCCCGATGGCGCGGGAGACAGTTTTCCCACCACGCCAAGAAAGGCGTATAGGTCGGAGACACCCCGTAAAATTTATTTGTCCACCACAAGAAAAGGCATGTATGGGTTAAGATAAGATAAGATTTCCCACGCGAAGAAACGTGAACAGAACTATATCATAGATTTCCGTCATGTTGGAGAAACATGAGCGGTACTTATAACAAATTTTCCGCCATGTTGGAGAAACATGAGCATAAGAATTTTCCTAGGTAAACAGTAGTACTTATACAAATTTCCCATGTTGGAGAAACATGCGGTACTTATCAGTTTTCT
This sequence comes from Cymbidium sinense, assembly GCA_021442155.1. Classification (NCBI taxonomy): domain Eukaryota; kingdom Viridiplantae; phylum Streptophyta; class Magnoliopsida; order Asparagales; family Orchidaceae; genus Cymbidium; species Cymbidium sinense. The sequence continues at coordinate 10,442,987 of CM038217.1, forward strand.
CGTCACATTGGAGAAATATGAACGGTACTTATAAAGATGAGCAATAAATTTGCATTCACATGTATATGAAATTAAAGTATAATACCCCTCATAAAGCATCATTTTCATCACCATTTTACAATTTTACATTTGCTATAACATGTTTTAATTACATGTAAGCACCTTTCTAAATCTGAAATTTCATATTTCAGATTCATATTTCATTTGTCCGCTAATAAAATATCAAGTGATAGAAATGAAGTATGAGTAGGGACTAAGCTCAAAAGCCAATCACTCTCTCATTTCTCTTCCTCATTAACAACTAATGCAAGGAAGTCACATACTAAGCTCATATATATAACCTGAAATTTCAAGTTGAGCTAAAACAATTGCTTGTAAGATATTCAAGCAAACTGCAACCCCCATAAGACAAGCAACCATATTAGGTTTTGCCAAATGCAACAATCTGAAATTTTACTTTAAACATTTATTTGTAGCTAAATTCATTTTATAATTATAAGTAACCAAATGATAGAAAGGGATGAGGACAAGGCAAGCAATTGCATTAGACTTCTCATCTTACATTTTGAAACTTATAACTTTAGCCAAATGACTATTTGCATGTTATCTTTCAATACAAATTTGAGTTATAAGCAATAAGAACAAATTTTCTTTAAAGACATCCACTTTTAACATATATAAGAGAAAGAAGAGTTTTCATTCCCTTCTCTTCTCTTTTTTTTAGCACATGTCTAGCTTTTAGATTTAGAGAGAGGCGTGCATATTAATCAAGACCTAAATGAAGCTAACCAATCATACATACATGTTCAATTTGTTAGGAGTAGAGTCGCAACACCCAAGGTCCTCTTTTTTTTCTTTTTTTTTTTATATTTCAGATTTTTACGAAAACATGTAGGAAAGATTACACAAGCATTCTCAAAACTGAAGTGTACAAGATAGAGAGACTTCCTAATAAGTTAGGATTAGAAGCACAACACCCAAGGCCCCCTTTCTTTTCCGTTTGATTTCTATTGAAGCATGTAGAAAGATTATACAAGCATTCTCCTCTCAAAACAACAAACTGAAGTGTACAAGATAGAGGAACTTGTTGGTAGGTTAGATTAGAACCGCAACTCCCAACCTTTCTTTTTTCATTTGGTTTTATTGAAGCATGTAAAAGAAACATGACATGCATTATATCTCCCATCGAATTGATTTAGGCAAGATAATAAGAATGAAACCCATAAAGGAAAGCAAACAACATGAGATTGGTATGCATGCTTTAGACCAACTTTCCATAAGTAATGAAGAAATTCAGTATTACTTCTCCCAAATGATAGGATTAAAATTAAGGATGGGGAAACTTGCATCTAGCTTAGAGTTCCATTTTACCCTATAAAAAATCATTTTAGCAAGATAAGATATCCATAGATAATAGTAAAATGGGTCATACATCATCCCAAATCTCCAAAGGAAACCCTTAGCATCATTTCAACCAAAGAAAGAAAACATCGACCTCATTTTACCACAAGAAATGAAGTCCTATGTATGTAAAAAAAAGCTAAGCATAGGGTTGAAAGGAAACAACTTGGAAGTTGCAAAGAAGGAAGAAGGAAAGGGGTTCAGCTCAAGGATGGAGAAGAGAGGAAGAAACCGCTCGAGGAGTCTTCACAGAGTAAACGAGAGGAGGAGTGCCGTGGCTTCAACCCAGGGAGGAAGAAGGAGAAATTGTGAGAGAGCTAAGAGAGAAGAGGAAGAGAACCGAGAGCAGCCGAGAGGAGGAATATCGTGAGAGACCAAGGAGTAGTGTGCGGAGAATGTCACTGCGTGATTCCTGCCTTTAAGTTAAACCGCCTATTTGATTAAAACCATCCAAGGATTAGCTGTTTTAATTGGAGGCTTGGGCGGCTGATTTAGATTAGGGATTAAGAGATTAAGAGGGATTAGGCAGCTATTAATTAATCTAATTGTAAATTAATATCATTTCACATCGATTATGAAGAATTTATTTTAAGCAATAAACCTTAACAATATGTTAATTTTATTTGTGCAATGCAAATGGCGTGATTGATTTATCGGAGGTCGTTTAAGCAAAGTCTGAAAGTGAAATTAGATTTAAATTGACGTCAATTGATCAACGTCACGACACTTCGAATCAATCGGAAGGCGTTGTTTGAAGTTTTCGACGTTCACGACAATATTATTACTTTGCGAATCCAAGTCATTCGGACATCATCGGGGCTTTCCGACTTCGATATACGTATAATTTCATTAAAAGTTTATTTTAATCATTTGATCGATTGTTAATTGATTTGATATTTTTTTATTTAATTAATTTTAATATTTTTGATACATTACGAACCCAAATTGTCGAATTAAAGCATTTTAGATCGATCCTGATCGCGATTAGGGCATTTTAACCTCTAATCCATTTAATGAATTTCAAGTGGTATATAATTGTAGGTCAACAATTTTAAGTTTAGATAGACTCTAAACAAACACATTAAAAAAAAAGATATTTTAAGATTAAGTAAAGTGAATTACTATCACAAAATACATGATACTTTATTTCTTTCCAATATGTATAATATGCACATGGATAAATCCTAAGCATATCTATACATACAAATGCAAATATTTAGCACACCTTCATGATGAATGCTAAGAGATATTGCTTAAGGAAATTTGGAATGTTTCATGTATGTATGTTTTTGTTAAGAAAAAGAGAAATTCTTCTATCCATTATTCATGTACACGAAAAGACATAATTGAGTACCATTATTTTCTACACTGTGTGTGTACAAGACTACTGAGCTACTTAAAGTCTCAAGAACCCCGGATATCTGACTAATATACCACTTATCTTAAATACATGTGTATGTACAAAAAGAAATGCATGGAAATAAAATCATGCAAAAGATTTATGTTTGTTTTTAGTTATTTAATTTATATGTGCAAATGTGAAGGTCCCTCTTAAAAGATAATATAAGAATTAATAGGAATGTATTTAAGCAAGTGTTGTATTCTTTTCAAATGAACTATACATATTGCAAATCCTATTCAAAACTATGATAAGAGAAGAAGAGTCACCTAATGCACATCTTATATATATACCACAAGCTCATAAGTAAGTAATTATAAGTAGCATACTTTTCATTTGCAATGTTTGATTTATAAGTTTTGAAAGTAATTTTTTGGATTTAATAGTGATAATAATCATTCATATTCTTACTTTAGCCAAAACATACAATTTGACATAAATGAAATATTTTATTTTAATTTGATCTTTCAAAAGACATGAATGCATAATATCATATGACAAATAACATTTAACATGCTAGAAAAGAAATAAAGTGATATAAGTATGTAATTTCGTTCACCTTAATTAATTCCTAAAGATAATCCTATGGAATAAGATTATTTAAAGTGAATTAAAATTGATTTAAGATAATTTCGGTTTTTATTTTGAATTTGATTTGAATTTAGGAAATATGAGAAGGTTTGCTGGGCATAACCCATCTCCCACATGTGTATGTTATTTTAGTTTAATTTTAGAACTATTAGATTGATTTTATATTTTGTTTAGGTTACATACATTAATTACCTTACACACACCACTTTAACATATTTAACCAAAATGAGCCAACGTATGACATAAAACCATAAAGAATTTAAATTAAGAATGCACCAAAAAAGAAAGGGGTCTAATGCATTTGGCTCACAATTAATGATTAATTAAGCTAAAGGATTTAATTTAAGTACTTTCATAACCTTTCTTATACAGATGGGTTAGATATGATTTCTTTAAACTACTTAGGTTATTGAATACCTAAGCATCTACCCAAAAAAGAATTGATTAAATTCAGATTGATTTGATTTTAAAACTTTGATTAATTAAGCCATTTAATAAAGGATTAAACTATTCAATTAATTTGCACCTTAATTAGATTTTTATACAAATGAAATAGATATTGGGGAAAAGATTTGGGAAAGAACTCTTAATCTCATTCCCTATGTCTATTCACTGTTCTAAGGTAATTAGCAAACTTAATTAATGAATTTTTCACTATTTAATAGGTAAATCAATCATTTAATTAATTTAAAGAGTAATTAGAGTGAATCAAGCAATTCACATAATTAAACTATTAATAAATCCCAAAATAATTAGGGGAGGCAGAAGTCATCCCACTAAACATCCATAAAAAATTTGGAATTAATCAATGAAATAATTGAGTAATTAACATAATTACATTCCCAATAAAACCCAAATTGCATGAAATTTACTATTCAAAATCAATTAAACTTAATTTTATATTATTCCCAATTGAAATATCTTCAAAATGCATTTGGGTTTGTATTTTTCTGATTTTTCTACATTTAGTTATGTAATTTTAAAGTTTCTGTGATAAATCCCTAATTATATATCCATCGCCACGACCGACGTGGCTTCCAATGCGCGGTGATTCGCTTGTTACCACATCCTATGCCACGCCTCCATGACGCTAGATTTTCTCCGAATCCCGATCAAAGATCGAACAGTCAAGATTAAACCCGTGGTTCTAATAGGATAAATCAGGGGATCTCACGTGTTTTAATCAGGACTGTCCATCCAAAACACGCGAGATGGACGGTCCGTGATTCATCCTTGAGCTCACCTGTGGGAGATGGCGACAGTCCGTCCCTTAAGGCTTGATCTGAGCTCGATCAAGCTCGGATTGAGTTAGGATTGATCACACACCATCAAGAGGCAAAGAGTAAGGCATCCAACGATTGAATTCACTTGGGATGAAACTTTCTTTCACAAAGGACCAAAGAAATCTACACTAGCTCGCTTTGATCCATACCTGCCTGAGGCTATCACCGCTCCCAACCGCCGAGAGGTAGCTTGTGGGAGATGAATGAAAATGAAGGCTTGAGGTTGAGTAGATTCTCCAATTGGCCAAACTCCTCCCAGCTACGCTTTTGGTCTAGCTCCCTCCCTTGGAAGCTTGGATGAAGACTTAGGTGAGCTTGATTGAGTCCTCTGAAGGTGCTTGAAGGAGGAATTGAGCTATGGTGGTGAATTGAGCAAAGTGGAATTCCTTCCCACCTCCCATATTTTCGGCTTGAAGAAATCGAGAATGGAGAAATGGGAAGTGCTTGAGGAAGCTTGGAGGAACTTGGAGAAGCTTTCTCTGAGTTCCCTAAGCTCAATTGAGTGTGAGTGATTGTAATTCAAGTGAAATTCGGAAGAGTATATCTCCCCCCACAAGGATCGGACAGCCGAGCTTGCACATGCAATTTTGATCAAATTGGCTTGATTGATTGAGTTTGTTAGGCTGTTTTAGGTGGCATGTAATTCGATTTTGGCAGAGGAAGGGAGTGGAGAAGTTTCCATGTGCTTGAAATGAGAGTGGGAGTGATTCCATGTGGAGAAATTCCTATTAGGTGGTCGGTTTTGGCCTTTTGTTGGGTTTGGCTGACCCAAATCCATTGGGTCATATGCACCACACTCACTAGTGTCCACTTGGTCCACTAAGAGGGTGTCAAGTAGCCATGAAAAGGATATGACCAAATTCCAAGTGAAATTGGTCATAGGTTACCCCTTGACCTAGGGATAAAATGATCATTTGGCTTTGATTTCACTTTAAGCAGATTTAGAATAGTTTGAAATTAGGTTAGTCCAAATTTGAAAGATTTGATTTGATGTCATTTTACTATGTTGACCCATTTAGGTCAAAATGGATCAACTGGTCACCAATTGGTCAAACCAAGAGTTAAAAAGTTCATGACCATTTGAAATGTAGCATTTATTAGTTTAGTTCAATTTGATTTATATTTGATTTTGGTTCATTTGATTTCATTTAGATCAAGTCAATTGACCATTTGATCCATTTGACCCAATTAGTTAGTCATGGGTTGGTTTAGGTTTGGTTGGTCATTTGAAATATTTTGCAAGCTTTAATCAATTTTGATTTGATTTTGGCTCAATTTGATCGAAGTTGGTTCATGATCAATTAGCCAATAATAATTGGCGACAAGTTCAATGGTTTTAGAATGAATTTAATCTGTAAATCAATTTGGCTAGGCCCGATTTGACACATTTTGACTTTTAGGTTGGTCAAGGTCAAGTATTAAATTAGGTTAAGCTCAAATGATGACTTAGTAAAGTTCAAATGATCATGAATTAGTTTTAATCAGTTTCAATCAATTTGATTTATGATAGATTTTGTTGGGGTTTCATTTTGGCTAAGTGTTAATTTGATCAACCTTGTGATTGACTTTGAGTTTGATCATCATCTAATGATGATTGTTGTCACAATGTGAGTGCTTAGTTCAATTCAATTTGATTAGGATTAAAATTTGGCTCATATTTTAAGTCACTTTGGGTTGAAGCTTAAGGATCAATTTGACGGCTTAATCAAGTTTTGAACTCAATATAATATTATAAATATAAATCCAAGTGATTTGGAGTCAAACGGGTTTTGATTAATTTGACAATTTCAAGTTCAAAGGGTGAACATGAATTTAACTTGGGTTCGATTTTTTAAATTTAGTTTTGATTTGATGATTGAAGTTTATGTTTATATTTGGATTCATGATTAAAGGATTAATTGAATCATGAAAAAAATTCAAAGATTTGAATTGATTTGAAGTTTTTTCAGAATTGAATTTGAAAAACATTTTGGATTTAAAGGTTAGTTTGAGTTTTGAACTTGATTTTGATTATTTGAATTTATACTTCATTTATATTTATGAATATAAATGAAAATATAAATGGGTTATAGAAAATCTCTTGAGTTTAAATTGATTTGAATTTGATTTGAAGGAGTTCAAGGATTTATGTTGAAAGAATTTAGGTTGGATTTTGATTGGATTTGGATTTGAGTTTTGGATTTAATTTTGGTTATTTGAAGATATATTTCATTTATATTTGTGAATATAAATGGGCTATGAGAAAATCTCTTGAATTTGAGATGATTTGAATTTGATTTGAAGTAAGCGAAGCAGATGAGAATATAGTTAGTGATAATGGATGAAAATAATAAAGTCTTTTCTTAAAAAAAGATATCAAAAATAGGTGGATGAGGTAGTTTGATAAACTTTCAAAGGATGAAAGACGACGATTGAAGAACCTTAATACCCTAAACAAAAATAGAATTTCATTTCATCAGATTAGTAATCAAGTTAGTGAATTTTGAAATGTGGAAAAGCAGAGATAATATTCCAGATGTGTGGAAATGTTTAGAGATCAATTCTTTTACAAATCTTTTAATGTTATTTTAAAGACTAAAAGACGTGATGAGTGGAGAAAGAATTTGTTGGTTCCTTTATTTAAGAATAAAGGTGATGCACAAGAGTGCAAATTATAGGAATTAAGTTAATGTGCCATACATTAAAATTATGGGAGAGAGTAATTGAGCATAGTTACGATGTGATACGTAAGTTTCTCACAATCGCTTGGTTTCATGCCGTAGATCTACTATGGATGCTATACATTTGTTAAGAGGTTTGATGGAGAAGCATAGAGAAAGTAAGGATCTACATATGATATTTATTGATTTAGAGAAAGTTTATGATAAAGTCTCAAGAGATGTTCTTTGGAGTTCTAGAACGTAAAAGAGTTAATATTGGTTATATTCAAGTCATTAAGGATATGTATACTGAGTTGTTACTTGTGTCCAAACACAAGGAGGATTGACAAAATATTTTCCTATTTCATTGGATTACCAAGGATCAACATTAAGCCCTTATCTTTACTTTAGTTATGGATGTTCTTACGAGGCATTTACAAGAAGATGTACCTTGGTGTATGCTTTTTTGTGATGACATTCTTCTTGTTGATAAGACTAGAGAGGGAGTCCAACAGAAACTTGAATTATAGAGGTCAACTTTAGAGTCTAAAAAGGTTTTCGTAAGTAGATCTAAAACCTAATATATGGAGTGTAATTTTAGTTGTAGAAGTTTTAGTGATAGACTTTATGATCAAGTCATTAATAAGAGTGATATTTAGGCTCTATTATTCAAAATGATGGTGAAATAGATGGAGATGTTATTAGTAGAATTCAAGTTGGATGGTTGAAGTGGAGGAATGCATCCGCCTATTATGTGAGAAAAGTTCCACTTAAACTTAGAAAATTTTATAAAATGGTGGTAAGACCGCATGACTTGCAGAATGTTGGCCAATAAAAGAGTAAGACTAAGTTAAGTAGATGAGGATGCTCGTGTGGATGAGCTTTACTCTTAGAGATAGAATGCAAAATGAGTATGTTCGGAAAAAAGTTGGAGTAGCTCCAGTGGTAGATAAGATTAGAGTTTGGCCACATAAAGCGTCGGTCATCCATGACGATTAGGAGAGTAGATGCATTAGATTTAGCGTTAAGAGAAGAGTGACTTAAAGATGTATAAAAATAATCTTAGTACTTGAATTAAATGAGAATATAATGGACACAAAGGGAGAAGGATTCATGAAATGACCCCACCTGGGGGATTGGGTTGTTGTTGTTGTTGTAAGATGGAATCAAAGGTGACTGAAAAATTTTGAATTTAGAATTCAATCATGGGTTCCAAATTTAGAATTGATTCAAGATTTGAGAAAATCCATTGGAATTGATTTAAGGTTTGGTTTGGAATTTGAGTTTTGAGATTGATTTGGAGTTTGATTTGAAAGAAGGAAGTGAGGATTTGATTCAAGTTATAGGGTAGGCAAATTTTCCTAATACCCCTAAGGCATAACCTATCCTTATGGCTAACTCTTCTAAGTCTCTAGGGTTAGGTCAAATGTCCACCTAATCACTGAGTGTAAGAGAACTCTAAGTATCGAGGGATCCACATGTTTAAGATGAAGGGGTTAAGAGCTCATTTTAAAAATGAGATCAACACCTATAAAAACCTTCTTAAATTAAATCTTCCTAATAATAGAGAAAAATTAATTATTGAAATCGACAGTTCTAACACATGTTGGGGTGCTATTTTAAAAACCAAAAGAATTGATAAAGAAATTTTATGTAGATATGCCTCTGGAATTTATACTCTAACACAACAGAATTATCATATTAATGAAAAAAAACTTTTAACCATTAAAAAGACAATAAAAAAATTGAAATATTTTTAAATGAATATTTTATTATTATAACTGATAATAAGACCGATATTTCTTTTATAAAAGGAAAAATAGTTTATTCACTCCCTAATAAGCGACTTATTCGATGGCAAAGCTGGTTTTCTGCTTATAACTTTGATATTGAATATATTGAAGAAAAAAATAATTGTCTTGCAGATACATTAACTTGAGAATTTTGCGGAGCATGACGTTGAGCAGGCGAACCAATCAAATACATACAGAACATATGGAAGAACCAGATTTGACCTCAGATAAGATTTTCACAAAATCTGATGATCAACTTATTGAAAATTACGTCCAAATACTCGAATTTCAGATATGGAAGTTAGAATGTGAAATATCTTACGGTAACAAAGTATTAGCCAAACTACAAAAAGTTAAAAAATTATCTCAATTGAGAATTAGATGAAGAAGATTTTCATCTACACAATTGGCATTCGTATTATAAAAAAAATAATCATTCTACAAGTACTGACATAACTAAAAAGCCAGACATAAATACAAACTCTTACTCTTCAGTTCTACTTAAAGAGCCTAAGAAACAAAAAGATATACTTGAAAATATTCTCTATATATTTTCATATATTTTCAAAGGAAATATCAATGTAATCTACCAGATGATATCACCAAAATTAGTCCAAGAATTATATTTTAGTGGGGTGATAAAATTAATATATTTTGAAAGTTTTAAGACTATCAACAAGCAAGTTATCAAAAGCAATTATTGATAGAATCATTCAAATCAATCTTAAAATATTAGAATATTTATGCCAAAGTATCATAAACGTATCCAGAATTAATGGAAGGAATAGTTACAATGATATAACTTGGAATTAGCAGTGAACCATTTCTGCCAAAATATATGGAGAACAAGAAGTTGACTAAAAGAAATAAAGAAGAAAACTTTTATCAACCTTGGATGGAAACAAAGAAAATAGATGCATCAAATATATGGGTATACCATTACTCAAATACTTTATTTATCTATAGTCATTGTTGACAACGAATAAAAATAATATATGAAATTATGTATCAAAAATGGATTAGTATATTATTAAAAAATACGATACATGCAAATACATAAATAAAAAAAAATTTCTGCAAGAAAATGCAAAAAAAAAATCACATAATTGCATATTCTACAAAAGTAAAAATAATTTGCAAGTAATCTTGAAGAAAAAAGTTGGAGACCGTGACTTAGAGAGAACTGCGTTAGCTGTGGTCGCCAAAAGCTCATCTACCTAACGTAATTTCGATATTTAGTGTCGTTAACTAAACGAACTGAATACTAACAAATATTTCATTTCGATTTATAAATGAGTAACACCAACAACTTTGTTCGATGTTTACTGGATTTAGCTAAATAAATAATTTATATTAAATTTTATTTAAAATATAATTTATGTCATTAAATATTTTTAAAATTAATATTTAATTTAATTATAAAATTAGTTAATAAATTTTCAAATAAAATAAGCTAAAATATATTAATAATTATTATTGTAGGGTTTTTTTTAATTATGCTTCTTGTTCTTGTTTTAGCTTCGAGTCACCGGTCGAACCTCAAGTCAATTGAACCCTAAACCTATCAGGAGTGGACCGACCGGCCAAGTCGTCCGTGCTTCATTAGTTAATCCCAAAAGAATTTATATTAACTGGGATTTAAAACGAGCGAGCGATATCTGATATTACTATTATCGCTCGACTCGTTCGCATTTCACCGCTACCCTCTCAGTCTCGACTCGAGGTGTAAACGAAATGAGTTGTTGTTCAGATTCGTGCTTATTATTTTTTTTTGTTCAAATTGGCTGTGTTGAAATATCTCATATTTACCATTAAAAAAAATATTCGTGTTGCTTTTAGGCTCGTGTTCTGCTCGAATTAGCTCGATTTTATATTTTAATAATTTTATTTTTTTATTTTAATTTAAAATAATTATTAAAATCTTATACAAATGAAAACTGAATACTATTGACAAGAATTAAAATTAAAAATATACAATTATACAAAGTAATTATATACAATCAAAATTATTTTGCACTTAAAAAAGCTTTTGTTACACAAAACTAAAATTAGAGATTCATTTAGAGATTCAAAATCAAAATTATATACAATCAAAATTTATTTTATTAAATTAAATGATTTTCAGAGATTCAAAAATCATTTTTTTACACAACACAACTTCAAATACTAATTTATAACAAAATTTACAAGATCATATATATACATAAATTTTACAAATTACATAACTTATAATTTACAAATTTGTTTTAAAATGAATTCAACCTAAAAATTTATATCATATACAACAAAAAAAAATAAAAAAAGTAAGAAAATAATGAAATTACAATTTCCAAATATCAATTTCTAATCAAATCAATTGCTTCAGCTTTAATGTTCAAGCTTTTATACCTTTCAAGCTTTCATATCCTCAAAGTTCAACCAATCTCAATCTTCAAAATCAGAATCAGACTTCATGTAAACAAAACTAAGAAAAAAATTATAAAATAAATATTATGAGTACTAAACTAAAATAAATAATCATACGCCGGTATTACAATATTGACATTCAAAAAATGATAAATGAAAGATTAATATTAATAAGACTAGATCAGAAAAAATGAAAATAAGTGTAAGATCTGCTCCAAATTGACAAAAAAAAATGACAATAAAATCACAAAAAAAATAAAAATAAGTGTAGCATATCGCTAAAGAATCCAAACTATTAAGCTAAATATCATTGAATAAATGATGACATTCGAAAATTGACAAAATGTAATCACAAAAAATTAAATTAAATGTTTGGAAAATATATACAGCCAAATATCAAGCTAAGTTGCATCTCATACATCTATTTAATTTTCAGCATAGCCCATTAATGTGTAATATCACAAGTGATCTTACATTAATAGAAGATCTCGCTCCAAATTGACCAAGTGTAGCATCAAAGATCTTTTCATAGCCCAATAAGGATGCAAAATCCTCCAAAATCCTATACTAAATACCAAGAAAGTGTAATGCACAAAGAACAAAACCACCAAAGAAACAAAGAACCAAACCGACCAAAACCAACCAAAGAACCCAGTCGTTTCCATTCCATGCTTCGCTCCATTCCATGTCACGTTTAAAAGTAACAAAAAACTTGATCCGTCAAAAGAATATGGAAATCGATCGTAATGATTTAATGCGATTGTTTCCAAGTTATCCAAAATTCAACAATGGAGACTAACTGTAAATTTAACCAAATCGAGCAAAATATCGAGTAAAAGATGCTTAGATGGTCAAATCCCAATTTGTCCCTCAAGATATGACAAGGTAATTCTCTCAAATGCTTAAAGAACTTAAATGGATCACTCACTATGTCTAAGAATATACCAATTTAACACCAAACCCAATATCTACTACTTTAACCGCAAAGTAATGCACAAACCATTCATTTCCAAAAAAAATATTGTTAAATAGAAATGCTATAAAATAGCAAGAAAAACAAAGAAATGTTAAATAGTAAACACACCAAATAAATAAAGAACCGAAGTGTCAGAATAAAATTGTCAGAAATAAAGAAAAGAAATGAAATAAGCAAACACACCATAAAGAAGAAAGTCAGAATAAAATTGTTGTAAAATAACAAAAGGAACAAAATGTTGTTAAATAAGCAAACACACCGCCTAAATAAAGAACTGAGTCAATAAAATTAAAATAGAACCAAATAATAAAATTTGCCAATTGAAAATTGAACCCTAAATAAAGAACGATTAAAAATTGTCGCAATAAAACCGCTTGGTATGATGGTATCCTTCTCCAAAGCTAAATATTTTTGGTAGTTTAACATAAAGGTTCTCCTCCTCCATTAACTCTGTCAAAATAAAAGTAGATAATGACATTATAGAATGAAGTTTATCGATTTATTAAATAGACTAAATTTAGTTGGAAAAGTACCAAAGGATCTTTAATGAGTTGCTCTAATCCAACTACTATACATACAAGTGCATTAATTTTGGTGATAAAGAGCTCCTATAATCATCAAGAACTCTACCACCAAAGACTAAATGCATTCTGATGCAACGGTGATGGGAATTATTAAAACATCCCTAGCCATCTTGGACAAAATAGATACTTGAGAGTATTCATCTTCCACCACTCAAGAACATCAAAAGAATCATTATTGCTCAAAAATAATCCTTCCTCCAAATATGTTTGCAAATTAGATTTTGATAAATAGAACCCAAGCAACAACAAAATCAAGAAATCCTAACATACAAAGTTTGATGAAAAGGGCACATCAACTATGACGATCCACTAATCAAGAGCTTGAAGCACTATTATCTACCAATATTGATTATATATCTCCCAAATAACATCTTCAACGCTTTTATCTTGGACTCTACCTCAAAACTAGAGTATATTTTAGAAATGTAAAAGTAATGAATTTCATTTGAAGCGGATCAAGCACCGCAGCACGCATGAGTAGATTGCATTCTCCCCAATATTTGTCAAATTTAATTTTCATAAGGGCATTTGCTTGACAAATTGATCCAAGGAATTAAAACAATTTTCTTAACATGTACAAGGAAGAAACAAATTGGTAGTTGGATAAGAAGAACCTAAATCATTTTTGTCACATTATGAAAATAGAAAGAAACCTTCTAATCGCTTCATATGCCATTCTCGTAAGGTAACCACTTGTAGTAATCTCGATAAATGAATGAACACATTATGGTAAATAAAAGCACTCAAGTAAGTGAGTTCCACCAGAACATCAATACATAATCCCTTCAAGTGGGGACCCTAACTGCTTCCCAACAAACTTATGTAAACAAGAAAGAGACTTTTGAGGTATTTTAATTCCTTATTTTAACGCTTATTTGTTGCACTCTTTCAAACCATCTTGAACCAAAGATATTCAAGATGTGAGCACAACATCTAACATGAAAGAAATGACCCCAAAAATGTAACTTCCCTCGAAAAATTAATTTTAAAGCATTTGCAACATCATTATTACAAGATTATCCAAAGGTAGATAGATACCTTGTCCCGCAAATTCCACTAGCAAACAATCACATATAGCATCACAAATAAAAGTACCCGTGGAGGATCAAGTCATTGTCCGATGATTCTCTTATGCAATTGCCAAGAATCATCAATAAAGTGAATTGTTAAGCTTATGTAGCCCATGATTTGATGTCCAACAACAAGTCAAAGAAACTCTATGAATGCTCTTAAGAAAAGTTTTCAATCTCTTTTTCCTTTTCATAAACTTTCATGCAATCACTTCTAATTGTGTTTCTAGATACCTCTCGTAATTGGGATTCAATACCTTCAAAAGAATATCACATATGCTCAACCATCATAAACGGATACTCATGCACAATAATCATCTTTGCAATTATCTCCTAATCAAGATGATCATAATTTTAATAATGGAATTTCAATTGACATCAAAAGGCATTTAATTTTTTTTGCCTTTGTCCGCCAATTCAACAACCCGCTTATTCTTGGCTTGATTTTTCACATTCCTTCACATGCCTCAAAAGTTGTGAAGTTGTGCCGCTTTTGATTTATGAAATTTCTGACAATATATGCATTGTAAAGAGGGTGTACTCTCCCTTAAATGTTTTTCTATAAAATACTCCCACACCAAGATACTCTCTTCCTACCTCTTAGGTTAACATCAACACTAGTAGTCTCATGTGTATGTTCTCCCATTCAACATGGAAGTACTTGGTATATCATTACCTACCACTCACATGATGCATCGAGAATGATCCACATTGACATGACCGCACCGCTAAATAACAAAATATGAGTTAGAATTAGATCCACATTAGCAACCTCAATCGCAAAGAGCAACTAAACTAGAATATGAGGAAAAGGGGTCTTACACATAACACATTCCATGTTTCCATTATTTCAAAGATCCATACGTACGAGAACATCCAATCTTGAGATCAGGATGACACATTACAACATTATTACATCATAGTAGTAAAAATTAAGAACATCCTACGGACATCCAAAATGTAGAAATCATCAACATTACACTAGTTGTAATAAATTCTAAGTTTGTAATTACTTCATTCTGGTATGCATAATAGAGCGATTTCTCCTTTGAAACACAAATTCTCAAATAATACGGCATTCATGGGAAACACATCCATAGTTGAAAGATTCTGACATTATTGATCAAATATATGATCGGGGTAACATCAAACCAGAAAATACATGATGAACATAACATAGTAAGAATAAAGCGCATCTCCATAGACCATAGTAAGAATAAAAGAAAAGCATGTGTTAACGATTGAAATAAAGGTATGCATATTCGGTTCTCCTTTGCATCTCCATAGTAAGAATAAAAAGCCAAATATAATAAAACCAAGATATTGACGAAAAAAAAGAAAATTGTGTTATTAAAAGCTAAAAATCGGATATCATTAAATGTATGGGGCTTTAACATAAATGATGATGGAAAAATAGTTCAGTAGAATAGATTCAAGGCCAGTTACACCCACTCTTCTGAGAATCTTAGACGTTTGTCCTTGAGAAGAGACTTGTCTCATGGACTCTGGATTAGGAAGAGTACAATCCGTGATAAAGCTCTTGAGACAATGTTGACTTAAGAGTCGGCGACTTACGGGGATTAGAGGCGGAGGAGAGTCGAGAAGCGGTGCTACGCCGCAATCATCGTGGCAAAGAGGCTCCTACATAATCTTATCAGTTTTGGCCGGTTTATTCTAGCAAGAATGCTTCTTAAGTTGTGAATATAGGTAGAAATGGTAATATCTGTGAAATAGGTGTAAATCTGGTCGCTGATCTCGATCTTATGATTTTGTCAGGATATTTTTAACGAAAAAAGCACGTCATCGGTTTCGCCAAAAACCTTCGGTATTGATTGGAGTGGTCTTATCGCGTCGCAGTCTGATTTTCTTTATTTTTAACGCGGTTAACCCCATTCCCCTTATCGAAGATGGAGTGGAACATACCTTTCGGCGCTGGATTACTTCTTTCTTATGATTACGTGAAGAACAACAGTTCGAAGGTGTGTTCGTAAATTGCATTTGATGTTTTCGAATACGATATATATTTGGTATTTGTAACTAATCTTTACCCAGCCTTATGGGCGATTAACCTGGCAGAATCTTGTCTGTGAAATTTATTGTTTAACGTCTATCTTGCTGAAATAGTAATCTGAAATTTATCTACAGCCCTGACTAACTCTTGTAGTTTCACATTTGGGCGTCAATTAGCCACACTTATATATAGTAATGTTGTGTTAACATCTCAACCTAATGGCGTCACGGCAATGCCGGTATGCGTATATAAGTATGTTCGGAAAAGTTAGAGTAGCTCAGTGGTAGATAAGATTAGGAGAGTGCAAATAAATGGTTTATTAGCATAAAGCGTCACGGCCGTTCGATGACCGTTCAGGTAGAGTAGATGCATTAGATTCTTGTATGTTAAGAAGGTAGAGGTAGGCTAAAGACTTAGTTAAGATGTATAAAATGATCTTAGTATACTTGAATTAAATGAGGGAATTTGATGACCACATAGCTGGGACATAATGAAAGCGAGAAAGATTTCGTGGCCGAATGATTGGTATTAAGAACTGTTGTTGTTGTTGTATGGCTTGTATGTCTTTGTAATGTTGTATGTTGTATGGCTTGTAATCTTTGAAATAATGGAAACATGGAATGTGTTACATGTGGCCTTAAGTTACCCGCTTTTCCTCGTATACAATTCCGTTCGCGACTTAGATTGAGGTTGGCCTCTTCTGCTTAATGTGGATCCTGATTACTGCTTCGTATTTTAACTTTTTGTGTATTTAGTGTGAAAGGCGTGGCGAGTGCGTGTTTTAATGTGGTCGTTCTGGTCACCGAGTCATGTGATGATGATTTGGTGTAGGTAATGATATGTCAGTACTTCCGCGACAAGTTTAATCGAAACGCCTCTGATTAATTGCCAATCTTGTCTCTTTCTAGAGAGGTAGGAAGAGTACTCTTCGGTGTGAAAGTGTACTAGCCACGTACATGTATTTAAAGTGCTCTTCGACTCATATATGTCGGCATTCATAAATCAAGTGGCCGCGACTTCTAACACGAGGCATGTGAAAAGGCTGTAAACTCTGAGGCAATTATTAATTGGCGGAACAAACGAAAAGACTCAATTTTATATTTTGATGTCGATTACGAATTGTTTATTAATTCTTGAAAAGAACCCATGATCATCTTCGGTGGAAGATAATTGTGGGTGTTCGATAGTAAGTTTATGATTTGACTGTATGTGGTTTTAATACTGCTTTTGAAGGTAGTCACCAGTGCAGAAGGTATCACGAAAGCAGCGATTGAAAGTGATTGCGTAATTTATGAAAGAAAAGAGGAAAACCGCTTTCTTCAAGGCATTCTTAAACAGGACTAACGACTTACGTTGTTGAACGTCGTGCTCGGCGTTGAACTGCGATATTAGCAGCGATCCGTATTGTTAGCGGCGTTGCTCAAATTGTCGTAACCATTTTATTGGCGATCACCATGTGACGCGCGGTGATGTTTGTGATGCTATATGTCTGGAGCCGTTTCAGGCGGAACGGGGCTAGAGACAGGCGCTCTATCAGCCTCAACTTGTGTCTTCAACGATGGCTGCCCCAATACAATCTTTTAAAAAGTCAATTTTTTTTTTTGGTCGAGATTGATTATGACACAGGGTCATTCTTTCATGATAATGCTTCAGCATCGCAAACTATCTTTCAGGCATTCAAATGGTTTGAAGATAACGACAACTTGGTTAAAACTGGGGAGACAACTAAACTGCATTACCGAGGTTTGCATCAAACTATGGTTGCATGGACGGCGACGAGATACGACTTGAGGATTATTGATGATGTTCTTTACTGAAGATGAGCTAACATCAACTTTGATCACTTTTATTCTGCATGATATTAGATTAGATATGGCGTTACCGGCGTGCTATACAATGATTTTACGACGAATAAACATATATGGCGAGCAAGGACTCTTTCTGGCCTGCATAATAATGACGAAATGGAGACTGGGTACAACGCTCAACGCATTTATTGTCTTCTTCGGCTCGTATCGATCAACCAAGCTGGCTTTAATGAAGTGCGGTCACTGATTGACTGTTCGGCAACTGAACATGGTGGCTGACAAATATTATGCGGACGAAGAATACTGATACACTTTTCATGATGACAGTACGGTCGGCGATGCGACGTACCAGAATTAGATGCTTTTGCGTTTACTGAAATATCTTTGCAGTTTTGGTGAAGTGCGAAGACAAGAAGCGTTGAGGAATGTTGGCGGAATACCCTGTCGATATTAGGTAGATAACTGGCTACCGGCTGACCAGATGAATGAATCTGTCGGTTGATGACCTTTTCATCGAGCTTTGACGCCAGGAACTGGCATTTTGTTGGGCCTTCGGCAGACTACCGACTGCATCAGCTCGATTTCGTAAACGCTATTTCCAGGAGGAAAGACAAACACGGTAATAATGATTCTTTTGACTGTTCTTAGTGGTGGAAAGATAATCTTCAGTATCTGGCCTGTGCGAGACTAACTGAGATGTTTTGCTTTAATTCTCACTTCACCCGCGGGTTGCATCGTCTACATTTGTCTTTGTGTGTATGATATGTTATGGCTGCTTTATCGCCAAAAGCGTCGAAATACTTGCCTAACGGCGGACCCAGATTGAGGCATTTCGACTGTGCGGCTGGGTAAAAGGTAAACTTTTATTCTTTTCCGACTAATTTGATACATTTAATAAATACGACCAAAGCGCAATTTAGATATAATCGTCATTATGCTGACGAGAGATATGGAGGAGAAAATTTATGTTGGCTGTGAAAATATTTGAAAGCTTTGAATGAAAGATAAATGCCCGAGCGGTTTGTTTCCGAAACAATTTTGCGACAATACTGACCACTGCCCAGGATTTGCGATTTTCGATTGACGACGACATTTATTAGGCCATTCTTCGTTACGACCTGCGATATTTATTAGGCGGCTGGGTTAGGCATTATTCCCGACATTAACGACATTTGTTGATTACGCTGTTGGCCATTATCGACGATTTTATGCCGACAACCGATTGCTTTATTTGAGAGCTGGTGTTCTTACGACTGCGGCGTTTCTTTGTTAGACCTGACTATTCTGCTGGTCTGACATTCCGAATTTTGTTGGGTGCGGTGTGTTTACTTGTTAGCATTTGCTATTCAGCGTGGTGCTTTATTTGCGGTAATTTTATAGCTATTTTGTTACGTTTAACGATATTTTGTTTGAGCTTCAACAGGTTTTATTTTGCATTGCGCTATTTCGCTGATTTAAAGCCAGTAGATATTGAGTTTGCTTCGATATAGACATAATAAGTAATAAGATTTAAGGATTATTTAGCGTTGAAAATTACGTATTTCACCTAAATATCTTCGAGGATTGAAACAAGGATAACATTACGCTCAGCGTCTTTTACTTTCGTCCTTTATACGTTGATTAGTACAGGTTATTCCATTTATAGGCAATTTTGAATAACTTTAAGAGAGCAATAAGCGCGCGGCTCTGAAACCATTCCGTGATGGTATGATACGATTTTATGATGCTGACGACAGGCTATGATTTTTGTTACCGCACAAGCGAAGCGACATGGAATGGGCGTTTGCGACTTTGACAGTTGGCGGTGGTTTTCGTGGAACTGAACTAATTCATTTAACTGGACGACTTAACGTGCAGCGATACGCTGGCACTATTTCGGAACTATTATTGGCTATGAGATTTTGGAGGATTTTACACATCCTTATTGAGCATGTTAAAAGATCGGTGATACCACAGTGACCGATTTGAAAGCGATATCTTGTGTATGTGTGGGTCAGCTTTGTCGACTACCAACCCAGCGTTAATGGTAAAATATTTAAATAGAATGGCGTGTAGGATCTGGCTTAAAACGACGTATTTTCGAGCATTTGTTATTTTCCGGCGTTAATGTGAATATTTTAGTCGGTTACGGTAATACCACCGATAGATTTTAATTGCGGCTTGGCCAATAGTTGGGTGCTGAAACGATGTTATACCTTTTTTTGTGATTTCGTGATAGGCGCACGTTCGATATTCGTACATCGTTTGGGCAGTCTTACTCGCACCATTTTTTACGGTGCCAATGTAACCAATATTAATCTTGTCGTTTATCGTTTTTTGGTGTCCCAATATTAATGGCGTACGTAGAAAACTATTGACGGCGTCGATAATTGACCTAACAGTTTACGGCTATAATAGCTATTTTTATGAGCCACTATTTGGTTGTTCCGTGATGCCGGTCGTTTTTGAAAGACCGGCAATTGGGGCCAGACTTTGATTGAAAACCATAAAAGCTTGACGTTGGCATTGATTTGTTCAGAAAATTGATATTTGAAAATTATAATTTTACGTTATTTCTTAAACACTATTACTTAAGTTGTTGTTGTTATAAATTTTTAGGTTAAGATTCATTTTGTTATTATATCATAAATAGTACAGGGTTAATTCGTAAATTTTGAAATGTAAAATATATGATCACATAAATTTTGTATAACAAAGGATGCAATTAAAATTTATGGTACATTCAATATATCGATCTTGTATTTAACGTGTTTGAATTGTGTTGACACTTTGTAAAAATGTTTTAGATCTACGTTCAGAAATCATTTAATTAATAAAATAAAGGCGATTACGTGTATATAATTTTGATTTTTTAGTCTAGATGAAATCTCCCTGAGCTTTTACATTTGGATTTTTTATGTAGACTTTTTTGAAGTGCATTAATAATTTTGTTATCTCAATACTTTGTATATTGTATATTTTTTAGTTTTAATGATAGTATTTGAATTTTAATAGATTTTAAATTATTTTTTAAATTAAAATAAAATAAAATTAAAATATAAAATCAACATTCGAGCGAGCAGTTATAAATTTATTTGGACGGCGGCCGATTCGACAAAATAATAATAAGCGGCGAGAATCTGACGACAGTAAACGACCACTTCGACTCGTTTACATGGCCGTCGATGTAGCGAAGAATTAAAATTACGATGCGGTGGCGATCCGTGGCTCGAATGGCGTGACTGACATGAGCGGCATCGATTATTGAACAAGACCTCTTCCTTTATATAAGAAGGAAATTGAGGAAGAAAGGCGGTGGAGAATCTGACAAAGCAAATGGCAGAGAGAGAGATCACCACTCAATTATGTGTAATAATGTCCCAGGCTAAAATTTATCTTCTCAACGATATTCTATATTTAGAGTATATTACATTGTATCCATGTGTGTTCTCGTCTATATCTTGTTATAATTTTGAAATAATATTATGCTTTTATGATTCCTATCTGATCTGAGTATGCTTAGAGTAGAAAATGAACTAAAGTTATGTTGTAATCCTCTAAAGTAATCAAATAAAGTTGTGGTCTTTATTAAGATGTATCTCCCCAAGAAAACTATTGGAATAAAAGAATTTGATAAGAACTGGAGAATTTACAGTCAAAAATTAAGTCAGATATTAAAATTATTAGCATAACTTCCAACGTCTTAATAAAATACAGAAGTGTGATGGACCCAATTAGATATAATTTCAGTTTTACTTAGGGCAAGATTAGAGAGAAGCCTTTATCATTATGAATCCAGAGCTAGAGTCTATTAAAATTAAACTGTGTAATATTGAAAAAGAACTAAAAACTCTTAAAATCAAACAAAACTCTACGAGTTATCAAGTAGAGATCATAAATTATTGAGCACGAAAAGATATTATAATAAATACCATTGTGATAAATATGCTTGTTTATGTACTGGTTACTCTTTACAATAGTTTTACCTCTTACAAATCAGAAATAAGAGAAGAAAAAAAAACCCTATAAACGTCTTAAAATAAAAGAATTAGAAGAAGATATATTCTTATCTGCACGATAAATATAACTAAAGAATATTTAGAAAATGAATTCAAAAGAATTCAAGAATTATTAAGAATAAATATATCGAATAATCAGTTAGAAGTCTTCTTAAATGAACAAATCTTCCATATAAAAGCTCCTTTAGGGAACTTAAATGAATGGACTATTATTAGTTATATGTTATTAAAACAATACTATGAACTTGGAATCAGTTCGAATACTTCGAACAAAATAACTTGTGGTATATGGAATTAAATCAAATTCGGCATAATAAAACAAAAGCATTTAAAAATCTGTTACAAAAAAGATATAAATATACACTATTTACCGAAAGCACAAGTAATATATCTTAATTAGGAAAAATAATCTTAAAAAATCAACAAATTCTTAACAATGACATTGTTACAGTTGTAATTTTAGCAGAATGTGTCTGCACTGAATTTGATTTACAAAAGCCTAAAGAAAATTTACCTTGGTATTTTGAAAAAAACTTACTACTCTGGCGGTAATATTGAGGAGTATAAAGATTAATGAGATTATAAATATTAATGAATCATCTCAAGAATTAGATGATTTAATCTCTGTATTACATCAACACCAATTTATTCGGCACAAACTCCTTCCGTAGATAGACCTATGTCAGAATTAACCTCTCAAACTTCTCAAGATCCTCAGTACAAGTACTGGAGCCTCATCAAATACAAGATAACAATTTATTCCACTTAGTGTTAAGAGAATTCCTACACCTAAAAATAATACGGTAAGAAAAAGCCTTCAAAAAGACTGTTTTCATGAGCCAATTAGTGGGCATGGAGTCTATTTAAGTTTAGACTGTTGTAAAAATATTATAGAAATAATTGACCATAGAAAATAGTATAGTCATCTACAATTATAATCTGCAAGGAGAATACACATAACTTTATTGAAAACACTAACAGATATTTGTAATAAATGGTTTGTTGGACTACGACAAGATCAAAAATAACAAGTTAGAAATACTTGTCTAGCTGAATTCACTATTAAGTACTCCAGGAAAATAGGTAAATATATATGCAGATTTTATTAAAAGTGAATTCCTTGGATACAGAATTAGATTCACTATGGAATCCGAAAAAGCTAAGAAACAATCTGAAATTGCAAAGCAAAAACTTACAATCCTAAGTATTTATAATATCTGTTATTTAAATGAATATAGTTATAAATATCAAAAATTCTTTTATGATATTCTTTCTGACGAACGTAGTCAATATATAGATATATATTTTTATAAACTATCAACCATGTAATATAATATAGAGTCAGTATTTAATGATATCGTATAGATATACCTTGGAAAGTAGAATTATATTCTTGAAGAAAAAATTAGAGAAACCTTGACAACAAATAGATTTACATAAACAGAATAAAATATATAAACAATCTTTATGTTGCAATAAAAATGATCTAGTTGCACATTAATGGGGATGTTCAAAAAATACAACTTCATGTATAGGATCAAGCTGTAATAAAAAGAAAAAATTCTTTAAGAAAACAAATAAATATAAATTGAACATAAAGAAAAGAAATTTCAAAAAGAAAAAATTTAATAGAAAACCAAAAAATTGTAAATACTTACTATGTAAACAAGAAGGATATTATGCTAATGAATGTCCTAAAAGAAAGAAATTTTCAAGAATAAAATCTGTTCAAATTATAGAAGAATAAGAATTAAAACTCATATTTGATATCTTCGAAATCGATTCTGAAGAGGAAATCTATGAATTATCTGATCAAGAAGAAGATCTTATTAATCAATATTGTTATTCAGATAACGATTTAGAAAAATATTTATATTCCGATTAAAAAGATTAGTGAGCCAAGAAATTTCTTCATCTCCTTAACATTTTTACACTTTCATTAGAATATCATTAGGTCATATTCATTTTCCCCACTTCATTTTCTTTAAAGTCTCTTCAACTTCGATTTTATTAATATGACGATAAAAATAACATTCTCTATTTTCATTTAGAATACTAAGATCGTTAAAGTCAATCGTACTCTCACAATCTTCATTGAAAAATTTATCAAAATATTTCATCCACATATGTTTAATATCCTCTTCTAAAAAAAATATTTTATGATTTTCATCCTTAATGTACTTTATTTGAACTAAATCTTTACTTTTTCTATTTCTTTATTTGTCTAACTTATACATACATCTTTCACCCTCTTTAGTATCCAATCTATTATATAAATTACAAAAAATTAAATTCTTTGCATCACATATTACTTTTTTAAAATCCCTACAAGCCACTTTATATCTTTCTCAATTCTCCAAATTTTTATATTTAAACTAATTTTTAAAATAAAATTTCTTATTTTTTATCTTTTCTTACACATTTTGTCCACCACCAACTATTTTTATTAAGAGGAGCTTTTCATTTTGATTCTCCAAGCACATTTTTTTGAAACTCATTTAATCTCACTTATTATATTTTCCTACATTAACTTCCTCATGAACATCTCAAATCTTAAGATCATGTACCTTACTTTTAAATATATTTTTATTATTATTCTTTAAGTACTCTCATTTAATCCTAAAATAATATTTTAATTTACTTTTCATCTTCAAACCCTTCATCTCTATTCCATTAATTAACTATTTTTCATGAATGATGGCAATCATCAATAAGATGCAGATTTATAGTGACAAGATTGAAGATGTCAGTCACTGCAGTTGAAAAGATTCTTCGGTCATTAACACCGAAATTCAATTTTCTTGTTTCCTTTATAGAAGAATCTAAAGACCTTGATACACTTTCAATTGATGAGATATAGAGTTCTTTGCTGGTCTATGAAAAAAAATATATTATTAAGCAAGCATTGCAAGCAGCAGCTAATCTAAAAGTTTCTGGACGTGGGAAAAGACAAATGGAAGGATAAAAGTACACACCACAAATCAAATGAGAATTAAGTTACTGATTTTAAGTGAAAAAGAGAAAAGGTCACGACAATCATTATTCAAATGAATGAAAATCAAAATCAGTAGACAAGTCAAGTATTGAATGCTATAGGTGTCACAAGTATGACTACTATAAATTTAAATATAAAACTAATCTCAATAAAAATTGTGGTGTGGAGTCTAATTTTGTAGATAAAGAAGAACTCTCTCTCTCTTTATGGTTTGTCATAAGAAGGGAGAGGCTCATCAAAATATGTGGTAATTAGATATCGGCTATAGTAACCACATGTGTGATAAATCAATTTTTTTAGATTTAGATGAGTCATTTCAGAACACTATGGCATTTGGTGACAACTCTACAGTGTAATGGGCAAAGGCAATCTAAAACTCAACACCAAAGAAAACTATAATCAATTTATTTCTAATATTTTCTTTATTCCCAAACTGAAAACTAATTTACTAAGTGTTGGTCAGCTCCAAGAGAAGGGATATGAGATTTTTATCAAAGATGGAGTTTGTCAAATTCTAGATGAAAAGTTGGGCATGATTGCTCAAGTTCATATGACGACAAATCGAATGTTTCCTCTGTATCTCCACAACACTCAATCATGTTTCCTATAAGATTGAAGGAAGGGCATGGTTGTAGCATTTTCGCTATGGACATTTAAATTTTCAGTGGTTTAAGAACTTTGTAGTAGAAAAATATGGTGACAAGTCTTCCACAAATTCAAAGTACTTCACAAGTTTATGACGAATGTCATATCGGAAAACAACACCGAGATCATTTTTCGAAAGAAAAATCATGGACAGCAAAGAAAGTGATGGAGCTAGTTCACTATGATATATGTGGTCCCATCAATCCAGCATCAAATGGTGGGATACATTATTTTATAACATTCATTGATGATTATAGTAAAAAAACTTGGGCTTATTTTTTGCAGAAAAAATCTAAAGCTTTTTCAGCTTTCAAAAACTTTAAAGTTAGAAAAAGAAGCTGGCGTGTCTATAAAGATTCTCCATAGCGATTGTGGTAGAGAATGAAACTCACAAGAATTTTTTAATTTTTGTAAGGAGCATGGAATCCAATAGCAACTTACAACAGCTTATACACCATAACAAAATGATGTTTCGGAGAGAAAGAATGTACAATCATGAATATAGTGTGAATGATTTTGTTAAGGAGTGGTATTCCGAGAAGCTTTTGGCCTGAAGCTATTAATTGAAGCATTCATGTATTAAATAGAAGTCCTACATTTGTTGTTCAAAACATGATGCCTGAAGAAGCTTGGGTGGACGAAAACTGAGTATCAATCACTTCAGAATTTTTGGTAGCATTGCATATGCACACATTCAAGATCAAAAAAGAAAACAAACTTAATGACAAAGGTGAGAAATGCATTTTTCTTGGAGTTAGTGAGCACTCAAAAGCGTACAAAGTATACAATCCTATCACCAAAAAAACTATAAGTCGGGCTGTGATTTTTGATAAAGAACAGTTTTGGATATGGGATGGAAATAATGTCCACCAACAAGTTCGAGTTGATTTGAATGAGGAAACTGAAGATGAAAGGCAACAATCTTTGGACAATGCACAACCTATAAATAATGAACAACAACTAATAGTTTATCAAACATCCCAACTGCTGAACTAGAAAATGAACAAAGACCACAATGAGTTAGAAGAAGACCTAGATAGATGGAGAATTATGAGGTTACTAAGGTTGACAAAACTGAAGATCCACTTAATCATTTTGCTTTATTTTCATATTATGATCCAATAGTTTCTGAAAAAGTTGTCAAAGAATCAAAGTCAAGAAAAGCTATCGATGCTGAAATTGCTGCCATTGAGAGAAACAACGCTTGGGAATTGACAGACCTACCTCAAGCCTAGAAGACTATTGGTGTGAAGGGGGTCTACAAGACAAAATTGAAGAAGAATGGTGAACTTCATAAGTACAAGGCTCGCTTAGTTACTAAAGGCTATAAACAAGAGTTTGGCATCAACTATAAAGAATATTTTGCTCCAGTTGCAAGGCATAATACAATCAGATTAGTGAAACTCATAGCCTATCTTTCAATTGGATGTGAATTGACATTCTTACATGGTGATTTGGAGGAACAGATATTAATTGAACATTCTCTAATTATGTGAAGTTTGGAGATGAGTATGAAGTATATAAACTAAAAAAAGCTCTATATGGATTAAAACAAGCCCCAAGAGCTTAGTATAGTCAAATAGAAGCTTGTTTTTTTAAAAAAAAGGTTTTCCATAATGTTCATATGAGTATGCACTCTTTGTTAAAATTGGAGCTAAAGGGAAGATGCTTATTGTATGTTTATATGTTGATGATTTGATTTACATTGGAAATGACAATGATATATTTGAAAATTTTAAGCAATCCATGATGTTTGAATTTGATACATTTGATCAAGAAATGATGCACTATTTCCTTGGCATAGAGGTTGGGCAAACTACTATTGGTATTTTTATTTCTCAAAAGAAATACAGACAAAAAATTTTAGATAGATTCCAGATAAAAATTGTAATTCTATCAATACACCAAACGAGTCCTGCCGCTACGGTGCTACCGGCTGACTTCTCTATCTTTCTAGTGCAAACCCACAAATCCCAACGTCGAGGGGCCATCTTCCTAGTGCCAAGGCGCTGTCTTTTCTATCTCTAATCCAATAATATCTAAGTCACAACGCTAAGGCGCTATACACCAAAAAAAATTTTCGGTGGCGACCTTGCAACGCCCCCCACAAGCTCATCGCCGAGCTCTATCAGCGAAAGTAAGGGCTAAATCGACAATACATCCCGATTGATCAACACAATCAAGCTCCACAAAATAACAGAAAATACTAAATTAATTAGCTTTACTGATAGAGATTATGTCGAAGATCAAGATGATAGAAAGGGCACCACAAGTTATGTCTTTATATTAGGTTCAGGGTAAAGAAACAACCAATTGTCACTTTATTAACAACCGAAGAAGAGTTTGTGGCTGCAGTAGCCTATGCTTGCCAGGCTATTTGGTTGAAAAAAAATTTGATGTGTTGCACTTTAAACAAAAAAGTCGTAACGTAATTTATTGTGACAATAATTCTACCATCAAACTATCGAAAAATCCTATTCTACATGAAAGAAGCAAGCTCGTAGATCTAAGGTTTCACTTTCTTAGAGATCTCACAAAGGATTGAATTGTTAATTTTTTTTAATTGCATGAGTAAAGATCAGATTATTGATATAATGGCCAAGGCATTAAAAGTGTCTACATTTCATAGATTAAGAAAGCTGCTTGGAGTTTATGCACTTAATGAAGTTTTATTAAACTGAAACTTTCAGTTTAAGGGAGGAACTGTTGTGGTGTTGTTTGACAATGTCTAAGTTAGTTAAGAATAGTTCTGAGTCCATAGGAATTTATTTATTAGTGCAGTAGTGCTTGGCCTGTAGTTGGTTAGTCTATGGAAAGTTAGTTTTTTGCACGTTTTGTATTTAGTTATTGATGTCAGTGGTTACATAAGTGTCAATGTGGTTCCTAGTTGTTGTTTTCTAACTATTGTAATTAACGAAGTAGTGTGCTGCAGAAAAAATACTTTTCCTTTGTGAGCACAATTTGTCTGTGTGCAACTTTGTTCCTTCTCTGTGTCTGTTAACAAAACAAACAAAAATCTCCACAGTACATATAGGCTACATCACCATTATTCTACTTCAAACTGTTGCAACGCACAATATAGATTAAGGTAACCAAAGCAATGTCGAATTGAAACTGAAGTTGTTTTTCATTAACTTTAAAAACAAAATAACTAAAGAGTGTGGTTAAGCTAAATAACTTATCATCTCACAGACATTAGGGCTGTATTAAACCGTTAAAAAAAAGAACAGATATAAAAAAAGGCATATTTTATAAACACATGGGTCTCAATTAGTCCGGGTGGTAAGGGATTAGAAGTTATAGTCAAGATCTTGGATTCGAATTTCACTTACACATATAATTAAATCCCAGCTTAGACAAGGATTGGAAAATAATAATAATAATAATAATAATAATAATAATAATAAACAAAGTTAACTACATAAAAGAATTAAAAAATTTCGAAAAAAAAAAAAGTATTTCGACATTAAAACTAGTTCAACAAAAAAATCTTTTTTGTGCTAGTAAGCGATATAAGGGGAAGGAACCTTAAGTTTTTCTCGTCAAAGGTGATGGAGAGGCCTCTGTTTCGAAGAGATTTCTTATTGATGTGGCGAGGAACCATCACCGTGGGCTTCTGCCCGACCACGACACCTTCGTCGAACTCCTGCTCTTCATCCATCGCCGGACACTGTCGCCGTTCCGACACCACTGATACGGGGAAAATAGAAAAAACCACCGCCCGGACTTTAAGAATTTGCTGCACACGGGTAGGGTGTCAAAAAAAGACTCCACACGATAACTCGATTTGGACCACTCGAAAAATTCAGATTTAAGTCTTTAAAATAAATTTTCGAGTTAGATTAGTATCATAATAATTTACACGAATTAATTTACGAGTCAAATTTGGGTTGATTCAGAAATCCGAAATGACCCAAATGACTAGGGTCTGGATTCCATGCACCACGCGGTCCGCCGAGCGAAGTGTAAGGCTGTAATCGATGACCCAGATCATTCGTAAATTCCTTTAGGCTTTAGCCGAAATAAAATGCTGGAAGCCTGGAATGGAAAGCGGCAAGCCCTAATTTCTCATACTTTGGACTTCCTTTGCACTTGCGACTCTACCTCTTATTAATTTTGTGACTTTGGCGGTGTAACCACCCTGAACTGCAAAGGCTGAAAGCCGAATCCCTCCCAGTAGACGTTATCATCTCGGCATCTTCTTTCTCTCGACTCTTTGTCACCCTTCTTCTTTCAAATCTTTCTTTCATTCCGCATCTGAGGTGATCCGTAATCCTTTATCTTCGGAGAGCCATGATAAATATAAATCAATCTTTCTCTATCGTTCGTGTTTGGTGATCGTTTCTTTGTAATTGTATGAATGGAAATGTTGTTTAGTGTTTATTGATGATCCGTAATCCGTTAAATGTTTTTTACATGCTGTTTAAGACTTTAAAATGGATGACATGCTGTTTAAGTTTAACGATTTAGTAGTTTAATGGTTTATGAATGAAGTGGGGCTTTTTCAGTTCTTCTCTGTCATTCGTGATTGGTGAATGTTTATTCATTTATTTGTTTGCATTGCACATATGAATGGACATGATGTTAGTGTTTAATATATGTGGTTATTCTTTATTGTATGGGGAATTCTTGGATTTGTTGTAGCACTAGCAGGTCGGTTGTCTTGAGAAGTTGAGATGAATATTGTATGGGGAATTCGTTTATTGTGTATCATTTACTTTATCTACTCATTTGAATATTGTGGCAGGTCGGCTGTCTTGAAAAGTTGAGATGAATATTGTATGGGGAATTCGTTTATTGTGTATCATTTACTTTATCTATTCATTTAAATATTATGGCAGGCTGGCTGTGTTTATTAGTATCATTTGAGTATCATTTACTTTATATACTCATTATTTTTAGTAGCACGTGTATTATTTGTAAGTGGTTGTTTACTAATTAGGGTTTAATACATATATAATGTATTATTTATAAATTTCTCATCATCAATTTTTTTATTTAGATGGAAGATTTCAATACTATTAGTAATACTCAAGAAAATGAAGTTTTTTTTCATGGGGATATTGGTGAGAATGAAATTCAAACAATTGATGAAAAGACAGGCAATAGACATGCTAAAAAGAAGAAAAGAATGTTATCATTTGTTTGGGGATATTTTGATTTATTACCTATTGGAAATGATGGGAAACAAAGATGCAAATGTAAAAAGTGCGGTGCAAACTACATATGTGATAGCAAATTTGGTATCGGCAATTTGAAACGTCACTTACAAACTTGCAAAAAATGGATACACATCATATAGACTAACTTATTTTGCAAAATAATTCTTCTTCATCTATTTCCATGTACAATACTAAGTTCAACCAACAAGAGTTTCATGACTTGCTTACCACTTGCATTATTATGCATGACTTACCTTTTCAATGCGTTGAATAGCCTGATTTTAGAGCACTTTTACATCACTTGTTTCAAAAAATATTATTAGAAAAGATTGCAAAAAGATGTTCATGAAAGAGAAGGGGCAAATCCAAACAATGCTAAAGACTATCACTAGTCGAGTTTGCTTGATGTCAGATTTATGGACTTCCATCAATACTGATGGATTTATTTATTTAACAGCATATTACATTGATAATGCTTGGAAGTTGCAACTTTTTTTTAAATTTCAGTTTTATGCCACCTCTGCATGACGGTCTTGCATTATTTGAAGTAATTCAAACTTTTTTTATTTGATTGGGAGATTGAAAAAAATATTTTTAGTATTACCTTAGATAATGCTTTAGCTAATAATGTATTTGTTAAATTCATGAGAAATCATTTAAATTTGAGAGGTGGCCTACTTTGCAATGGGGAATTCTTTCACATACAATGTTGTGCACATATCATAAATTTGATTGTTCAAGAAGGATTAAAAGACATTGATAGCTCAATATCAAAGGTTCATGAAAGTATTAAATATGTGAAAGGTTCTCAAGCAAGGAAGCAAAATTTTTTGGAATGTGCTAAATAAAGTTTTATTGATGAAAAAAAAAGAATTAAGACAAGTCATTCCTACTAGGTGGAATTCAACTTTTATTATGCTTGATAGTGATATCTATTACATGCGTGCTTTTTTGCATATAGAATTGGGTGACTCGAACTACAAGAGTTTTCCATCAACAATTGAATGAGAAAAAATTATCAGCATATGTAATTTCTTAGCACCTTTTTATGAAATTACATGTGTATTTTCTAGCACAAAGTATCCTACAACAAATCTCTATTTTCCAACTGTTTCAACAGCATATGCAGCATTAAAGCATGAAAGTTTAAGTGATAATGACTACATCAAAAGGATGGCTTTAAATATGCTTTCAAAATTTGAGAAATACTAGTCTGATTTTTGTGTAATACTTGCAATAGTTGTTATCCTTGATCTAAGGTACAAATTTAATTTTGTTGAATGGTGTTATAAAAGACTTTGATTGGGTTAGAGAAGTTGCAAATGTGTGAGAGAAGTTATTTTCATTGTTTTAAAATTATTCGAAATCAAGTATGCAAGGTTTATCATTACAAACTTTAGAACTCACTAGAACATCGCAAATAGATAATTCAGGAGCATTAACTTCAACAATTGCAAAATTACAATTTTTGCAGGTGCACTTACTTTATTTTAGTCAAAATAAAATTTTGCTTATTTAATTGACATTTTATAATATACTTTTATTTTGTTAAGGATTTTGATTCTTTTGATGAAGAAGATAATATGCCGAGAAAATCTGAGCTTGAGCTATACTTAGATGAGCCTAGGATTGATAGAAAAATGGACTTAGACATATTGCATATGGAGGGGCTGCTGCAATGGCTCGTGATATTTTGTGTATACCAATTTGTACTATTGCATCTGAAAGTGCATTTAGTAATAGCGGGAGATTCTTGATCAATATTGGAGTGCACTAAAATATGATATTGTGGAAGAATTGGTATGCACAAAGGATTGGTTATATAGAGATAAAGGTTTGAAGCATATTTTTTTTAATAAATTTTCATTTAAATCACTTATATATCTCTAATTTGTATAATTGAAGTCTTTCTTTGTTGTAGATTTAAATGATTTTGAACTTGAAGAAGTCATAGAAGATGTTATGAAGTACACTTCAAATCAAAGTGACAAGGATGATGGTGATATCTCAATTAACATAGTCAACTAGTCTCTTTGAGTATTTTTTTAATTTTCATACAAGAACTTAATGGAGGACTGTTATGATTCAAGAACAATTTTATATGTTTTAGATTTGGATGATATTTTGCTAAGTTATTTAATCTTGTTTTCACTACCTCATATTTGATATTATATTTTTTGTGCTCACATGCTTGTTTATATTTAGTAGTCATTATAATTTTATGTTCAGTGTGATTGTAATATTTATGTTTAGTAGTCATTATAATTTTGTTTATATTTAGTCCTTTGGCTATGATAGCTTTGAGTTATTATGCTTCATGTAGGGTTAATCCTTGTTGTTGGGAAGTTTGATTTTTCGGCTGGTCCTAGCTAGCTGTTGTTGTTGCCTTTCTATGGTGGTTGTGCTTTTTTTGGAACCTTTGTTGGTTATCTACCTTTCCTTGGCTACTAGGGATGCTTGGGTTGTTGGCTTATTATGATGGGTTGTTCTCTTTTGGTTGTCATATGACTGTTTTACTTAGCTGGTTTGGTTGAAAGACTTTTAGTTGTCCTGGGAATCTGCTGGAGCCTTTTGTTGGTTTGTCTTATTGCTAGTTGTACTTCTGGGTCAACCTTTTTTGTCATTATGGTTTCCTTTTTCTGTTGGCCGAACCTTTGTTGATCCTTTTGGATTGGACTTTTTGGTTTCTGGTGGTTGGTAGCTGCCTTTGGCCCCCTTATATATGGCTATTTTGTCTTCTAGTGGTTTGGACTGGCTGCAACTTAGTGGGGTGCTTGGGTTGCCTTTGTTTGGTGCCCATTGGTTGGTTGGTTTGCTCCTGTGAATTGTGATCTTTCCTTTGGCTATGATAGCTTTGAGTTATTATGATTCATGTAGGGCTAATCCTTGTTGCTGGGAAAGTTTGATTTTTGGTCTGGCTTTATTGTTGTTGCCTTTTTATGGTGGTTGTGTTTCTTTTGAACCTTTGTTAGTTATCTGCCTTTCCTTGGATACTAGGGATGCTTCCTTTGTTGGCTTATTATGATGGGATGTTCTCTTTTGGTTGTCATATGGATGTTTTACTTAGCTGGTTTGGTTGGAAGACTTTTAGTTGTCATAGAATATGTTAGAGCCTTTTGTTTGTTTGTCTTATTGCTGGTTGTACTTTTAGGTCAACTTTTTTTGCTATTATGGTTTCCTTTTTCTGCTGTCGAACCTTTGTTGATCCTTTTGGATTGGACTTTTTGGTTTATGGTGGTTGCCTTTGGCCCTCTTGTGTATGGCTATTTTATCTTATGGTGGTTTGGACTAACTGCAGCTTAGTGGGATGCTTGGGTTGCCTTTGTTTGGTAGTCATTGGTTGGTTGTTGGTTTGCTCCTGTGATCTTTCTTTTGGCTATGATGGTATTGATGCTTATCCTTTCTTTATATTATTTGGTTGGTAACATTTATGTGATTATAATCATTCTTTTTGAAGTTTGGATGCTCACATATTTATTGCTCCTAAAGAATGTTTTTCTGAGCCCAAGCCTCTTGTCAATTTTTTCTATTTGGTGTTGTTCCTACTTACTAATGGAAGTTGCTCGGTGGTGTAGGTTGGCTGGTTTGCTCCTGTGATCTTTTCTTTGATTGTTTTTGCTGCTCTCTATATATATATTGTTATTTTTTCAAGGTGTTTTGCAAGAATTTTTTACAGGTTGGGAGTTGGAGTCTTGAAGTTCACTTTGAGCTTGCTTGGAGACTTGGAGTTTTAGTTTTCTTTTTTAAATGTTGTTGCTTATGGTGTATGGGAGAGTTGTGGATATAAATTTGATTAATCATTAGTGTATGTCAGAGTTGTTGATGTAAATTGACTAGTGTATGGAAGAGTTGTGGATGTAAATTTGAATAATTAAATGTTATTGTTATTTTATTATAATTATTTGTAATGTTAATTGTTTATAATGTCAAGACTCAAGAGAGATTATGATGTATTATTTGTGTTAATTTTATTTTTGGCTCATAATAACTAATAAGTTAGTTATATGACATTATAAAGTCTTATTATAATTTAGAACTATCTCATAAAAAATTATAGAATATCATAAAATTTTGAGTAATAATATTTAATGTTAAATTTCTTTCTCTATTTGGTTAAATAGATTATTTCAGATTTTTATCATTATTAAGCTTATATGGGTCAGGTTCGGGTTCAAGTCGGGTTCGAGTTGGGTTTGGGTTACAAATTTGAACTCGTTCAATATTCAAGTCTGGTTCGTTACGGGTTCGGTCGAGTCTTTGGGTTAAAATTTGAACTCGCTTTTAAATTGGCGTTGAATATTTTGGTCGAATCGAGTTCTCGAATTCACGACGCAACAATTGACACCCACAGGGTGCAGTCTTCCTAGTTGATCAAAATTTGGATGGATGGTGAACCTCAGGGGCTTTGGATCACTATTAACTTTTTTTAAAAATTTATTTTTATTTAAATTTAAAATAAAATATATTTAATAATAATAACACTTATTTTAAAAATATTCAAATATCTAAAATTATTTTGAGTATTTTTTTAAATAATGTAATTTATTTTAAAAATTAAAATTTATACACTTAAAAATATACTATATATATATATATATATATAGTTTTAAAACATAAAAACAAAAAAAAAATATAAAAATAAATTGATCTGAATAAGCCTTTAATTTTGAGTGATTATTATTATTATTATTATTATTATTATTATTATTATTATTATTAAAATTTAAATATTTACAAATGATATAAATTGGTTTACCACTAGAATTATATTGTCAAAATCTAATAAATTTTAAACTCTCACAAGAGTGGTACACATACTATATTGAGGTCGCAATAATTGATTACTTTTTAAAATCTTTTGGAAAAAAATTATTGAATATTTATAAACATTGAGATATTTTTATATCATCATAAAATACAAAGGGCCTATTTGTCAGCAATTTTATTCTGTGTTTTTTTGAATATTTATTTTATATATTTTTATGTATTTTTATGTTATAAAAAATAAATTATATTATTTTTAAAACACTTAAAAAATTATTAGCTATTTTGAGTATTTTTAAACATAATTATTACCATTAAACATATTTTAATTCTAAAACATAAACAAAATCAATCAAAAATAAAAATAAAAACAAAAGTGGTCTCAAACAATCCCTAAGTGAACACATCAACATATTTTCATTTGTATAATTACATTATAAAACAATAAAAGTACATTACAATAATCATAATGTAATGTCTATTTAGGCAAGGTGTAATTTTTTGTTAAGATAGCTATAAAGGTGTTTTAGGAACAAAAACTTTTATGAAAGTTGTGAAAATTACAAATAATTTCTCTTTTTTTTTGAATAAAAAAACAACCCATAAAAATTTCTAAAAATTAATCAAAAAGCAATAGTCAAAGGGACATGTGGCAATAGTCTCAAAAGTTAAGTAGTGAAAAAGCTACTCCAATAATATAATTATTTTTATTATGATATCAAGAATAGAATAACATAACAAAAAATAATATTTAAATTTATGTTTAAAAATATTTATAATACATATATTTCCATTTATTCATATCTTTTCACTCTTATGCCTTTACTTTCATTTATATCTCTACATGTTTACATTTCTTCAAGCATAACACGCCTTAAAACAGATAATCACAAGTGCACATGCCTTTACATTTCTATTTTAACATTTATAGAGTATAACCAATCAGCGACCCAAATTTTCTTCTTTTTTTCTTCTTTTACATATGCATTTTAAATACATAAGCATAGAAATGTCAGTAATTTTGGCAAATATAAATAGTATCTAATATTTTATAATAATTTATATATATATATATATATATATATATATATATATATATATATATATATATATATATATATATAATAGGGTTTATGAGTGAATTAATATGCATAGTTTCATAATCATTTATCATAAAATTTCTATGCAATGCTCATATTATTATTTCAAAACTTTTATTATTCTATAAAAAGTTATTAGTCTATATATTCAGTAAAACACATAAATGACATGCAACATAAAACACTCAAAAAAAATTTATTATAGGTATGTTAATATGATCAAAATAATAAATCTCATTATAAATTAAAAATTATGCAATATAAACCTTTAAAATCCCTATAAATTTAGTTTATCTTAAATTTAACCAAACTAAATATCAAAATTTATTTGACAGTTATAAAATTAAAATCAAAAGTTTGATAGCATTGACATTCCTTGAGCTAATAACTTTTTTCAACTAGCCCAACATCAAATTAGCACCAATATCTCTAAATCATTATTTTATATCTTTTTTATGATTCTCTCTTTTTTCTTTGTTCTCTAAAAGTTTTCCACTATGGAGAGTAAAAATAGCTTAAGGAGTTATATATACAAGAAATTTTATTTAATTATATAAAAAATATACAATTATATTATTATATATATGATTAATAAATTATTTATTTTAAATGTTATTTTGATACAAAATATCATATGCTTTAAATTTTAAAATTTTAAATATTATAGAAAAATAGTACATAATGTATAAATTAGACTTGCAAAATTTATTTTCAAAATAGATACAATGATTCTAAAAACACACTTTTACAAAAAATATAATAATTCCTCAAAGAAGATAAGTCGAATAAGAAATCTTATATTTTGATACCTAAAATGCTCATAAAATGGATAAAAATATCAATAAAATAAGGCACATTATTCTCTATAATGTAATAAAAAATAATTTATAAATTAAATATAAAATAAATCTATTAAATTTAATTGAATGCATTGAGATATCTTAATTCAATGGAATGTATATGAATTCTCTCCAAACAATAATTTAAAAGAAACTTTAAAAAAAAGTAGACTTATACTTAATTTTAGAAATATATAAAAAATTAGTAAGCTCAAAATAAACTGCAAGCTTACTAGATCCAAATTTTGTCACAACAAATAAATCCAAATATTGTAGCAATGACGAGTACAAAATGTTGCATGGCTGATGGGAGAAAAAAGATGGCACACAAGAAGAAAGGAGAAATGACTATAAGTCTAGGCTAATTATTATAATTCACAAAGGATGGTAATAACTATAGAAAACTAGCGAGAGACAACGATTGAAGCTAAAAATTAGGGGATTGCATGAAGCGAATCAATGCGTGGCAATCAAAAGTTTGAATTTTAGGAAGAGCTGAGTGATTTTTTAGCAGCAATTAGTCTTGACCTAAGTTGATGGGTCTAATTGTTTGACAAGTCATTGCAAGCAACTACTTTTATATGGGATCAATTTCACATCATGAATATATGTATTTTATAAATTGTATGCTATAATAAAGATTCCATGATGAATACTTCACAATCATCATGATTAAAATATATTACATATCAACATAGTTCATCACTTTCATGAATAAAAGTTATTTTTTAACAATCAAAATAAGGTACATAAACTTTAAAGTTTATTTCATAATATATAATCAGCAATTGAAGTAGACAACAAATGTTAAAAAGATGCCTCTAAAAGAAGATTATTTATCCCTTAACTAAAAATAGGCATCT
Organism: Cymbidium sinense; assembly: GCA_021442155.1. NCBI lineage: Eukaryota > Viridiplantae > Streptophyta > Magnoliopsida > Asparagales > Orchidaceae > Cymbidium > Cymbidium sinense. The sequence goes on from CM038217.1 coordinate 10,481,314, forward strand.
ACCTAACAAATATCACATGCAATTCAACAAATTCATTATGTAACTTTTTGCTTCCTCCAACACATTGCACTCATAATTCCCAAAAGTTAAGAGAATTTAAATCACCCATGTGTGGATCATTAAAAGCAAAATAACAAAAATAGCTTAATATAATTAGAGTTTTAATAATTTTATCCTAAATAATACTCAGAATTAAACTAAGGTATTCATAAATGGATCTCATCTTTATATTAATCTTTTATTTATAATAAACGTAAACCCATTGAAACTTTGTTAACAATTTTAATTTAAAGCTCCTTGCAAATTAAAAATCTATTCATCCTTTGAGTTTAATAAAATACCATTAACTCAATACTGCATTGTTTATACATATATAAAATTTCATTTTTTTTAATGCTTTAATTTGATTTAGTTAATGAACAACTATGTGAGTGTTATATTATACTGTATCAATGGGGAAGTGGAACAAAATAGTTAACTTTGTTTCTTCTTCTTAAGCTAATCTTAATTATACTACTCTTGAGTTCTCACACTCAACATCACCCACCATCTTGCTTTTATTCAATTGCTTACAATCATGAGATCTACTTGATCTGCTTGGCCACTTTTGTGTGACAATATTGACTCTCATGTGATTGCAAACTCTTTTAAACTCCATTTGATGTCACTCTTTTCCAGGGGGTGCAGACGAGTCACGTTGAGCTCATCTCGCACTATAGACAGTTGGCTCGAACTTGACTCGGGAACAAGAAATTTGGCTTGAGCTCAACTCATTAGCTCGGGCTCAATTAGGAACCTCAAGCTCAGCTCATGTGTAGGCTCAACTTAGAGCCAATTTTGACTTGGGATCAATTGAGAAGCTCGAGATCTACTTAATTTTAGTATACATTGAGGTAGCCATTAAAATAATGTGTTAAAGTAGCTTATAATGATAAATTAATTTTCTAAAATAGAAAATTTTACTAATTATCAATTATATTTGAAATATTTTTGTAACTAACAATAAAATATTGTTTTAAATAAATAAGGACCTTATATTACAAGAGCATTTAGAATTACTTCAAACAAAGAGAGATAAGAAAATAACAAAAATATATTAGACGTAATGCTATCATATGAATAACACATACACAACTCAAGTGATACATAAATGACTAAATGAGAATTAACAAAGGATAAAAGCATTAGTTTGTAAATGACAAAAGCATTTCTTACTTATAAGTTCTAAAATTATGTTTATGCTCCATCTATCATCCAATATCGCCAATGCCACATTTTTCATCCAATCATTCACATGCAAACCATCCCTTAGAAATTTGTTGCTCATAAATCATGATTGCTTTCAAGATAAGGCAAGAACCCATTCATAAATCACTAAAGCCAAAAAAGCATAAGAGAAAGAGACATTGAATATTAAAAAAAAAATTTACTGATAAGTGTAATAAGAAGCTTTAGCTGAATGTTTAAAAAAATGCATCCAACTCCAACAATCAGTAATTAGCCACCTATTAGAAATATAAGATGCTATCGAGCAATTGAGAGGAAAGAGGCTTTAGCTCAAAAAAATCATATTATCCCATGATGGGGTTGAATGAGGCGCTAAAAGAAAATAAAAATAGCTACTAGCACATATCCAAAGGACGGGAACCTATAAAAAAATAGCTACCGGCATCCAAGGGATAGATGAGCAACTATCTAAAATTATGAGCAATTGTATTATTTATTATCTTTTTCATCATAGCTATTATCGTCAATTTCCCCCAAATATTCTCAAAAATTCACTTTTATAAATATAGCTACCAGCACATGTCCAATAGGCGACATCTATCATAAGTAGCTACCAACATCCAAGGGGTTGGTTGACAACTTTTTTTCCCTGATGGTGTAAATAAAAAGAACATATGATAAATAATCTGCGAAGCATAAGACCAAAATCATAAAGGGCTTATGCATGAAAATGAAACAATATAAATCATCATCAAAAACAATAAAGCCAACTAAATTAATTAAGTTTTGAAGTATATATCATGTTGGAGATTAGTGGTCATCATTTTTCCATTGAATTAATCAATCTTCTTCTTTAACTATCAAAGATAAGAATGATTAGCTCAAATCACAATATATCAACAAAGTTTATACAAACTAGCAATCACACAGAGAGACATTGTTGTTTGTTCTTCATTGAATTGAAAAAATGCTAGCTTATAGGTAATGGTATCTTAATCTCTTCATCGTTATCCTATTCTTACAAAAAATATGCATCATAATATAATTTTATTAACATTAAAAATAAATTAAATATGTAATAAATTGAAAATAAAAATGTGATAAATTTGTACCATGATTCTCCCCTTCAAGCCATAACGAGAATGAACCCAATTAGAATCACATATAAGAGCTTGAATAGTTTTCATACATAATTTAGAACGGTATGTGCCAACAATGACTCTCTCTGCTGCACTGAATGTGAACTCTAAAATAATTATACTAATTTATTAGATGTCATATTTGATAATATATGATCTTATAGATGTTTGCTCTTCCACCAAGCAATTACATCAAAATTATGACATTCTAGACATATCTTGAAGCCATCTTCAAATCGATCTAATAGGTCTTTTTTTTTCGGATACATAAGTTGTAAAATAGTGCAAACCACTATATTTCTTTAAGAAAGTACCCTGAGTTGCTATGCCACTATTGATTGTACTATTTTCATTTGATGTTTCACTTACACCTTTAAATGATCTACCTACATCTTCAATTTTTGGTTCAAAGCATGCAACATACTTTCATATAACTCAAAAAATAAACTACTTACAGATAAAATATTTTGTATGCTCTCATCTCCTTCATAGATCATAAGGTCAAACTTAATAACAATAAATTTCATCTTTGGGTTAGCACTAAATGCCATTAGAATATTACATCCGCCTTAATATTTATCATTTTTTTTATCATTTTCTTGGTCAAATCCCTAATAATATAATCGAGAGATTGTGCATTATCATGCAACAATTTTTTATTGTACATATTTGTGAGAGAAATAAATTGGATGTTGGAGATTGTATGCCTGAAATTATATTAGTAGCCTCATTAGGAAAACCTAAAATTTCACAAATCTTTTATATATTACGCAATTCTTATTGTGTAGACCAGTTATGATATATAATATCTCTTTCACTATCTGAAAAGAAAGCTTCTTCTAGTTGAAGAGTAACAACCAAAATGTTATATGTGAAATTCTAGTAGATGGATAATCTACAATAAGTTTTCTGATTATTAATTATAATTATTGAACTACATCAGCAAATTTCATCAGTATAATCTTAAAAACATTAATAAAACTAATAGTTCCACAAATTTTATCAATAATAAATTTTATGCTTTTAATCTCATCCTTTATCATTAAATTTAATATATGTGCATAGTAATACATGAAATAGCCTCACTTTAAATAATTTTTTCCATCCTGTAAGCCATCCTTCAATAACTTGATTGTTGTGATGTTTATTTTTTTGATGTGGGGGGAGACATGCAATTCGTAGGGGGTACTTATTAAAGTGATTAGGTACGACATTAAGGTATGATGTATTATCTCAAAAGATAGAGGCATCACCTTTCAATGAACCTAATCACCTAATAAGGACTCCTACAGCATGATGGGTCTTCGAATATAAAAAAATTTCCCAATTTATATGGATGAATAAAGTAGGGTTTATATTAAATCAAATTCTTAAGTTCCCTATGAAAGCAAGCCTTCATAGTTAATTACATCATAAGGAATGAAATTCCCTAAGAATACTCTCGATTAAAGTAGATAATCATCATCTCCAAAGATTTTAAGGTTCTACTATCAAAGGATTGGTTATGTTTAGAAGATCAATTAGGAAAGTTCAAGGAGAAGATTTATTTTTGGAATCTAAATGGAGGAAGTAGGAAATTCTTATGATACTAGGAAGCCTAGTAAGCATTCTAATCTATCCTATAATTGGGTTTTATATATTTGATAGTGAAAATATTTTTATTCATTTGAGTTGAATTTTTGTTAGATTGCTTGGACTTAAAATCCACCAACACAAGGTTGTGGGAATGTATGGTTGATGGCTCAAGGCGGCAGCCCTCTTCTTTAGGTCCAATGGTTTCAGTTAGGTATGGGGAGGTGAGTTAACTCACCTCCCCTTGGTCCATGTCTGACCTAGCCCACTTAGGTCTGGCTAGGTGGGTAGGTCAGGTCCCCATTTTGGGTAAGGAGTGGTTGCCAAAAAAAGAGGGGAAGAGTGGACTTGCCAATTTGGGAAATATCCCATGTAAGGAGGAAAATCCAATGGCCAAGGCCTTTGATTAGATTTGGTTTATGATGGGTTGGGTTAGGTCTCATTGGGTATTGGCTTGGTTTAAGTGGGTTCGGCTCAATTTGACCCTTATAGGTCAAATTAGGCTAGGTTGAGTTAGGTTGACCAATTGGTCAAATTGGATCAAATCAAGACTTAAGTCATGTTCAAATGAGTATTTGGGATATTTTGGTTCAATTGGTTTTAGTCAATTTGGCTTGGATTTGGTTTTGGCTCATTTGGATTCATGTAAGTCAAATGGGTCAAGTCGACCAAGTTGACCAATTTGATCAAATTGGCCAAATTGGCTTGGGTTAGGAGTTGAATTATGTTCAATTGGTTAATTGAAGATGATTGTATATTTTAGTTTGAATTAATTTGATTTTGATTTGAATTTAGGCCATTTTGACCTTTTAGGTCAATTTAGGATAAATGGGTCAATTGAGTTCAATTGGCCAAATTGTGTTCAATTAGGACTTTGGTCAAGTTCAACAATCAATTTGGAATGAACTTGAACCATTGGTTGCAATTAATTTTGGTTGGATCATGATTTGACCTAATTTTTTCTTTTAGGTCAAATTGGGTCAATTTTGGTCAAAGGGATAATTGGGTTAGGTTTGGCTCAATTGATGGTCAAGTCATGTTCAATCATTGATCACAGGTTGGTGTGAATCAATGGTTTCAATTAATTTAGCGTAAGTTGAGATTTGGCAAGTTTGGTTCATGTAAGTCAAGAGTGTTGACTTGGTTTGACCCTATTGATGACAATTGATCAACCTAGGGTGATCAACAATCATTATAGGAGATTTTGGTAAACTTGGTTCAATTCAATTTGTGTTGGATTGGAATTTAGCTTAAATAGGTTCTTTAGGCCACTTTGGGTCAAGTGAGCCTATTGGGTTTAGTTGAGTCAATTTTGAGTTGATTTAGATTCAGTCGAGTTTATATATGGATTTGGGAATGGTATATAGCTTTGATTGCGACTGCTTTATATTCAAATAGATTTTGGTTCATTTGGATATTTCAAGTCAAATGGGTTAGGTTAGGTTTGATTTGATTGAATTGATTTTAGCTTGATGATCATAGATTTTATTTATATTTGGGATGATGATTGAAGGAATAATTGATTCATGAGAAAGTCAATTAAATTTGACTTGATTTGAATAGAGTTTTGGCTAAGTCCATGGGGTCAAATCATATGGCTTAAAATAGGTTTGAATTGATTTGATATTTTGATTTAAGACTTGTGAATATAGATTTCTTTATATTTGGGGAGATGATTGAAGAAATAATTGATTCATGAGAAAATCAATTGTGTTTGATTTAGTTTAAAGGGGATTTTGGCTAAGTCCATGGGATTGAATCATATGGCTTAGGATAAGTTTGAATTGATTTTGGGTTTTGATTTAGGACATTTGAAGTTGAGTTTGATTGTAGATTTTGATAAATTGATTAAAGGGTTGAATTGATCTTTGAGAAAATCAATTGAATTTGGATGAGTTTGGATTTGATTAAAGTTAAGTCCATAGAATAAAATCATAGTGCTTAGGAAGGGTTGATTTGATTTGATTTGGTTTGGAATTGGTTATAGGTTTTAATCATTTGATTTGGATTTGGATTTGGATTTGGATGAATTGAATTTGGGGTTTGGTTTAGGCTATAGATTGGGTTTATGTTATAGGGTAAGTAAAGCTCTTTAAGTCATATTGTATAGCCTAATCCTATGATTAACCCTTATAAGTATCTAGGCTTAGGTTAAGTGTTCACCTAATTGCTAGAAGTGTCTTATGACTAAGGAAGTCTTAGTATCAAGAAGACTCCTAAATCTAAGAAGAGGAGATTGAATCCTCACTCCAAAAGTGAGGTTAATAAAAGGACCCCAATAGGTGTGGTGTGACTGACAAAGCACACCACACATATTGGCGTTGACCGAAGTGATCAACAACATCCAAAAGATTGCAAGCACTAATGAAAATGATCTATACCTAAACCCGAGAGGTAGATAAAATCACGATCCTAGTGCAATTCAACTCACCTGCCAGGAGAAAGAGGGAGAAATCCACTAGGGATAAAGATTTGATTGAATTTGTTTGGTAGGCATCAGCTGGGGATGAAGATTTGATTTAATTTATTTTAATTTATTTGATTTGATTTATGGAGGGGAGATTCACTAGGGATACAAGTTTGAGTTTAGGTTTGATTTAATTTGATTTTTGTTTGATTCGGGGGCATATCCGCTAGGGATATAAGCTTGAATTTGCTAGGGATCAAGACTGGGTTTGATGGATGTAATTTGTTTGAATGTGGTACATATTCCTTGGGGATATGGGCCTAAATCCACTAGGGATCAAGACCAGGCTTAATGGATGCAATTTGTTATGGCTCTACTGAGGAGGTTGGTTTTGAATTTAATTTGTTTGTTTGATTTGGGCTCCAGGGAGAAATAGGTTGGGTTTAATTTGATTTGGATTGAGGGTATATCTGTCGGGGATATTAGCTCAGTGGAATTTGATTGATTTAATTTGATTTGATTTAATTTATGGATAATGCCGGTGTGTGATGGACACACTAAGAAGAAGTCATGGGGGTATTGGCTTATCTTAGACTTACAAATCGAAAGGGGTAGTCTACCGGCTGTGGGGTAAGACTATCCAACTTAAAGGTTGCCTTTCGGTGTGCAATGACTGTGTTAGGAAGAAAGCATAGTACACTTACATCTTTCAGAGTGGAGAACAGTCATTGCGGTAACATGTTGATCACAACAAATCAAACCTGACCTACAGCGATTATTGAGTAAGTGTCTTAAGGACTTATGTCAGCTCAAGAATAGTCAGGTGATTCTTATAGGGAGTCTTGTAGACACTGCCATAAAGATAGAATGCATGCTTAAAAAAAGGTACTGCTATGGGTGTCCTCCTAATCCACAAGAATATACATATTTTTTGTTTATATGTTTCTGTGGTCCCTGTTGGTGTGTAATGGACCCACTGAGAAGGAGCCACGAGGGCCTTGGCCTATCTTAGACTTATAAATTCGAAGGGGTAGTATATCAACTGTGGGGTAAGACTATCCAACCTAAAGGTTGCCTTTCGTTGTGCAACGACCATGCTAGGAAGAAAGCATAGCAGACTTACATCTTTCAAAGTGGGGAACAGCCACTGGGGTGACTTGAACCCGACCTAGGGAAACTACTGAATGAGTGTCACTGGGGACTTATGTCAGCTCATGAGTAGTCAGAGATAATTTCATTTGATTTTGATATGGTTTGTTTGAATTTGATTTAGTTTGAATTAATTTATGGACCCTGCCGATGTGCAATGAACCCACTGAGAAGGGGCTATATTATCTTTGACCTATCTCAAATTTATAAATCCAAAGGAGTAGTTTACCAGGCGAAGGATGAAACTAACCAACCTAAGGGCTATCTTTCGGTGTGCAATGACTATGCTAGGAAGAAAGCATAGTAGGCTTACATCTTCCAAAATTAGGAACAGTCGCTGGGGAGACCTGTTGATGGCATAACAAATAAAACCCGACCTAGGGCGACTACTGAGTGAGTGTTGTTGAGGACTTATGTCAGCTCAAGAGTAATCAGATGATTCTTATAGGGAGTCTTGCTGACACTGCCCTAAAGATATGATGCATGCTTAAGGAAAGGTACCATTGGGGGTGTCCTTCTAATTCACAAGCGAACATATATTTTTTTTGTTTATATGTTTGTGTGGACTCTATTGGTGTCTGAGGGACCACACTGAGAATGGGATATACTGGCCTTGACCTATCTTAGACTTACTGGACCAAGGGAGGATTTGCACATCCGCAATATGGATTCTCCAACCACAGGGGTAGTTACTATGAAAAGGGAACTTCCAATCCAGTAGTAACCCGGGTAGTGTTTAGATGGGGTCGCAAGGATATGATCCAAATAGAGTGCCCACATGGGAGGTGCAGGTAGGGGTGTTATCTTGATCCCTAAAAAGAAATCCTATAGGTGTACGATGGCCAACTCAAGGAAAAAGAGTAGCAAACTTACATCTATCATGAGTGGTGTATCCACCGGGTGGGTTACTGTCAGCATAGCGAACACCAGGAAACCTAAAGTGCCCATTGGTGTGCAACCATCAATCTAAGAAGAAGCGTATGAGACTTACATCTTCATAGATGAAAATGATCAGCGAGATAGTCTATCATTGATGGGACAGATGCTATCCGACCTAGGGCGACTAATAAGTGGGGTCCTGAGAAAGATTGGACCCAGACTTGAAGTAATCAAGAGGAAAGGATCCTCTAGGGGACTTACCCTAAACCTCAAAATACTCAACCTAGTTGGTGCATGAAGGCTAATCGAAGAAGAAAGTGTAACAGACTTACATATTCTTAAATGAAGCCATCATGAGGTAGCTTACCGGTCGTGTAGTAAGGCTACCATACTAACAAGGCGCTTGTCGGTGTGCAGCAGTTAAGCCGGAAGGAAAATATAGCAGACTTACATCCTTCTAAGTAAGAAGCCACTGGGGTGACAAAATAGCTAAGTAGTGAATCAACCTGACCTAGAGCAACTACTGAGTGAGGGCCGCTAGGGGCATTATCTCAACTCAAAGTAGCCCGAGACAAATAAAAGATATGTATTTTTTTTATGTGTTTTGTGGGTTGTTTGTGTTTGTGCTGTGTTGATAAAGGATATGACGCCACTCAGGTTCCTTACACCTACCCTAAACACATTGTGGCGAATTCGTAGACATAAATGGTTTCACTTTGAAGGGATTGAATTTGAAATGAAATTTTCATTGATAATTATTTTCAAATATAATTGTATAAATAATATTTCTTTACATAAAGCCCATTGATTGGAAGCATCAGGAGCTCTCCTTTATGATTGATAAGTTGATATGATCCTCCTTTGTAGGCCTTCTCTATAGTAAAAAGGACTTCCCAAGTGAGTTCAAACTTGCCTCCCATCTTACGATGGGCAAAAATTAGTCTCCTGTTCACATCACTTTTAGAGTGAGCTTTCAACCTCCTCATCATAGATCTAGGACTCTTATAGACGCTAACAGTTCCTTAGTCCTAAGACACTTCTAGTGATTAGATGAACACTTAACCTAAGCCTATAAACTTATAAGGGTTAGTCATAGGAGTAGGGTATGTCTTAGGAATTTTAGGGAGACTTGCCTACCATATGGCCTAAACTCAATCCATGATTTCCTTCTCAAATCAAACCCCAACTCAAATTCAAAATCAAATTCCTAAAACTCACAATCAATCTCACGATCAAATCAAATTCCCAAAATCCTTCATAAACACTATGATTGAATTCCATAGCTTTACTCTTAGCCAAGTCCAGTTCAATTCAATTCAATTGATCTTCTCCAAGATCAATTCAATCCCTTGATCATTTATCAAATCTAAGTCCAAACTCAATTTCGAATGATTGAAATCAAATGGACCTACCCCCATGAGCTTAACCAAATCTTGACCCAAATTAATACAAAATTAATAGATTTTCTCATAAATCAATTATATATTAAATTATCTTCATAAATATAAATGAAACCCACATTACAATGATCAAAATTAAATCGAACTAAAGTAAATTTCCTTCTAAACCCTTTTGATCTACCTCCACGAGCTTAGTCAAAGTGGCATTCAAATTACTCCAAACTCAAGTGAGTTTCTCATGAGTCATTTATATGTTTAATTATTTTCTCAAATATAAATGAAATATAAATTTAAATGGCCATAACCAAATCCAAAGTCAAACCAAAACCCAATTTGGATCCTTTAAGCCAATTTCTTAGACTTAACCAAAATCCACATAAATTAAGTAAAAATCAATGGATTTTCTCTTGAATCAATCATTCCTTCAATCATCTATCTAAATATAAATGAAACATACAATCATCTAGCCAAATTGAAATCAACCCAAGTCAAACCCAACTTAGCTCTTTTGACTTGAAAATTTTAAATGAATCAAAACCCATCATAGCCCAAATTGATTGTAGTTGGATTTATATTTAAATTATAAGCTCATATATAAATCCAACTAAACTTAAATCAAGCCAAAATCAAGTCAATTGACCACTTAGGTCCACTTAACCCAAAGTGGCCTAAAGAACCCATATGAACCAAGTTCTAATCCAACCCAAATTGGATTGAACCAAGCCTATATAAACCTCATACCATGATCATTGATCACCCTAGAGTGATCAATTGCCTTGAATTGGGTCAAGTCAACTTGGTCATTTGACCAAGTCAACCCTTAGCCCATATAAAACTAAATTAGCCAAAACTTATCATACACCAAATTGATTGAAACCATTGATTCACACTAACTCATAATCAATGATTGAACATGACTTGACCATCAATTGAGTCAAACCAAACCAATTGGTCATTTGACCCAAGTTGACCCAAATTGACCTAAAGGGCCAAAATGGGTCAAATCATGATCTAATCTAAATTTATTACAACCAATGGCTCAAGTTCATTCCAAATTCATTATTAAACTTGACCAAAGCTCCAATTTGATCAATTGGACCCAACCTGGCCCAATTGACCCACTTAGCCCAAATTAACCTAAAGGGTCAATTTGTCTTAAATTCAAAGTAAACCTAAATTGAACCAAATCAAAGCCTACAATTATTTTTAATTAACCAATTTAACTTGAACCAACATTCAACCCAAGCCAATTTGACCCATTTGACTCATTTGATTCCAAATGAGCCAAAAATCAAATCTAGACCAAATTGATTGAAACAACTTGAACAAAAACTCTTCAAATCATCATTTGAACCTAACCCAAGCCTTGGTTTGACCTAATTTTGACCAATTGGTCAACCTAACCCAATATGACCCAACATGACCTATACGACTCAAATTGAGCCAAAACCCTTGAAACCAACCCATGAGACTTTGGAACCTAACCTAACCCAACCCAAACTCATCCTAGGTTAGCCTAAAATTAGCCCAAACCTTGGAGCAAGCCCAAGGAAAATCTCCCTTGGATATGCATCCCCATGTGAGATTTTGCTAGAATTGGCAAAGTCCACTTTCATATCCCCTTTGGCAACCATCAAACACCCATTTTGGGGTCTTACCTAGCCACCTAGCCCACCCAAAGTGGGCAAAGTTTTCCATGGACCATAGGGAGGTGAGTTAGCATACTTCCCTCCTAAGCTAAGAAACCAAAGGATCAAAGGAGAAGTCATCAGGCATGTCAAGCCTTGAGCCACCTCCTAAGCATTCCTCCACTCAAATTGAGCCACGTGGACTCGATTGTGACCCCTCTGGTGCTCTGATGGTGGCTGGCTGGCCAAAAAATGTGAGGCCCCCTCAATTCTCACGAGAAATCACAAGATTCACTTTGTGAGAGCTCCCAAGACATTTTCGAAACTCCCTGGCACTCCCTAGAGCATTTCCAAGTCTTCTCCACTTCAAATTTTCTCTTCCCATATGAAGCCAAAACAGGGAGCTCACATTCGATTCCAACTTCTCAATTTCTCAATCAAAAATCATTTTCTCTTACACACACCTTCCACGCACATCGTCGAAGCCACCTAAGTCAATTCTCGAGCTCCAAACCCATCGGAGGACGGACTTCAACCAAAGTCAAATGTCTAAAGCTCAATCCTTGGCCTCGAGCAATCTGAATGGAACCAATCCAATTGATGTTCAACAGAGCTTTGTCTCAACTAGATGAAGTTTCCTCAAGCATGTGAACTGTCAGTCTTAGCTCCGGTGAGCTAATTGCTTCAAACTGAGCTCTAGAGAGAAAATGTGTTGTTCTTTTATGAAGAAAATTTGCATGTGAGCCGATCCTAGCCGTTGGATCTTTGTGGATCCCTCTTGCGAAGGTGTGGGGTTATTTTAGATCAAATCTGAGCTTAGGTGAGCTCAGATTGAGCGATCCATGGCAGATGGGCTCCGTCATTCCGCTGAGGGAAGAGAGATCACGGGTCATCTATTCTGCGTGATTAGAATGGACAGCTGTGATTAGATCACACTAGATTCTCTATTTGATCCTTCTTTAGCCACAGGTTTGATCGTGACCATCCGATCTTAGATCGGCTCACGCCGAAAGTGCATCCCGCCACCATCTAAGTTAATCAGATGTGGCTACTTAAATAGCCAATCTCACGATGCCACGTGGAAAGTGCCACACAGTGCCAACGGGATTAGGCTTAATTAAGGCTAATTTAATAATTTTTAAGGTAGAAACTTCAATAATTTATAACTAATTATAGAAAAATCTAAAAAATTACAAAAAAAATGCTCCTTTTTAAAGGTATTTTAGAGAGGAATCTATTAAAATTATCCTTAATTGAGTTTAAATAGTAATCTAAGCTTAATTAAGGTTTAATTAAAAATTTAATTAGCCTAATTACTCCCTAATTAATTGGCCAATTAATTTTAAACTTTATGAGAGTGTTTAGGGGGATGACTTCTGCCTCGAATATTTTTCCTGGAATTTATTGGTTGGTTAATTGAGAAAATTGATTGATTAAGTCCTAATTACCTTTTTAACTTAATTAAGTGATGACTAAGCATATAGATAATAATTGATCGACTAATTTGGATTCCTTAATCACTGTTTAACAGTGGGGGGACTTACAAAATTGGATTGAGACCTCCTTCTTAATATTTTCCCTAAGTTTCCTTCAGTTTTTAAAGAAAATATTAATTAAAGATTAATTAACTAATGAATGACTTAATTAGTTAAATTAAAGTTCAAATCATACCAAATCATGTTTAATAGAACGAGGGGACTTATGGAATTAGGTTAGGACCTCTTTTCCCAACCTTTTTTTTCCTTTAGGTCCATTCCATTCAAAGGATAATTAATTGAATTTAAGAAATTAAGTAAAGAGAAATTCATTGATGGATTAATGACTTGGTTAGTCAAATTAAAAATGCAATCATATCTGATTTTCATTAATTGATTCATGGGTAGATCTTTAGGTGTTTAATAGCCTAAAGAGATTTAATGAAATTATGGTTTACCCATATGTGTGAGAAAATTATAAAAGTAATTAAGTGAATTCCTTAAGCTTAATTAATCATCAATTGTGAGCCAATTGCATTAGGCTCTTTAATTTCCTAGGACCATTGCTAATTTACTTTTCAATTCATTTGTATATCACATTGGCTCATAATTATTTGGTTAATTACCTTAAGGTAACATATGCAAAGGTTAATTAATTAGTGTAATTCATACTTTAACCTAATTGATCTATAAAATCATTCTAATTATCTCTCATTAAATCAAATTAACTTACAAACATGGGGTGGGATTAGGATTAGCAAACATCTTCTCACATTCCTTAAATCAAATTAAACATGAAATTAAAAGTGACATTAAAAAGCTTTGGTTTGCTTTAAATAATTTTTTTTGATAGGGTTATCCTTAAGAGTTAATTTAATTGAATAAGATTACATGTTTGTATTTATTTATTTCTCTCCAATCATGTTAAATATTGTATGTCACTTGATTCATGCATTCATGTTTTCAAAATGTTTAAATTTAATAAATTTTCTTTATGTCAAGCTTGCATGTTAACCCTATGAATATGTGTGGCTATTATCACTATTAAATCAAAGTTATTTTCAAAGTTTATAAGTCAACTATAATATTTGCATGTGTCTATGGCTTAGAACATATGATATTGAGTTCTCTTTCTTTAATCTATATAGATTTAGATAAATTTTGAATGTTAACAAGTGTATAGCCCATTTGAAAAGGACACGACGTTTGTTTGAATTCATTCCTATGTATTTATATAATAGAATTTACATAGAATTTTAGCTCACATGTATAAATAATTCAATTGAAATAAATATAATTTTTGCATGATTTTTCTTTCTTATAGTCATTTATACATTCATGTGTATTCAAGAATAGTGGGTATATGTAGTCTGGACATTCTGGGGATGTGAGGCTTTAAGTAGCCCCAAGGAGGTCTTTATCTCACTTCCCTGGTCAACAATGGTGAAGTATTTGCTTAAAACTTTTATACACTTCTATGTGCATTTATATAATGAATATAAATCTCCTTTTCAACTTTAGCTCACATGTATAATTCAATTGAAAGAAATACAACTTTTGCATGATTTTTCATTCTTGTAGTCATTTCTACATTCATGTGTATTCAAAAATAGTGAGTATATCTAATTTGGACATTCAAAGGATGCAAGGCTTTAAGTAGCCTCAACGAGGTCTTTACCTCACTCCCCTGGTTAACAATGGCAAAGTACTTGCTTAAAGATTTTATACACTTGAATGTGCATTTAGCTAATGAGTGAAAATCCCATTTTATGCAAAATACACATATGCATCTTTCATTTAAAGTGTGCCAAAATATGTTTTATGTATAGATATACTTAAGATTAATACCATATGTATGTTATATATGATGGAAAGGAATGGTTGAACATATGCCATGTGATGGTAGTTCAATCAAGTTAATCTTAAGATGCCTTTCATATCAAATATAATCATTTAAAGTGGACCTAAACTTAGGATTAATTTAAAATTTGTAATATGACATTCACTAAAGAGAATTAAATTTAATTAACATGTTTTAAAAATGACTTAAGGTAGGGATGAAAGAGAGTAATCCTCTCTTTATCTTCTCTTTATAACACTTAGTTGCTACGTGTAAGTCATATGAAATAAAAGAAAATACTATAAAAGAAAATACTAAGTAAAATTCTCAAATCGATTAAGCCACTTAAAGTGAAATCAACCCCTTATGATTGAACATCCCCTCATACTTAGAAAATCATAACAATGCTTAGTTAAGGCATACCACACAAGCCTTAATATACATACATTAGGACTAAGCCACCACTTCCAGATTTATGTTAGGGCAATGCATGATATGATGTATGTTTGGTTTTATGATGTATTATTTTAGATTGAATGTTAGGGTGTATGTTTCGTAGGCTGGATGTTAGGTCGTGATTTGCCTAATCAAGTTTTCTATAGGAGATTATGTTTAAGGTGCTCAAAATAAATATAAATTCTCTCTTTTGCATGTTGCTTAAACCTCAAAGTGTAATCCAAGTTAGGATAGGGGGCTTAGTTACCCATGTGCAGGGTGTTAAGTCCAAACTATACCTATACCTGCTTAGGTTGTTGGTATGTTTAGCTAACACTTGTCTTGCATGTGTAATTAAGTTTACTTTTCTTATTTTTAATGTAACTTTGCATAAGAATTATGGTTAGTGTTATGGGGGGATATGGATGAATATTGGCTAGAAAGCTTAATCCTGTGCCATGTGATACCTTGAAGCCTACAAAAACTAAGAATGAGGGAACATGAAGAATGAAGACTTGAAGATCCTCCCATAACACTTATTCATTTATAAATTATAATTATTCTTTCATATTCAGGTTATATAAGATAGAGCTCGGCTATCCATTTTATCTTTTTGGGTTGTACGGTGGTACCCGACCGCACTGGCCTCTTATTCTTTTGCGTTAGATTTATAAAATTTATTGATGTTATATTTAAATTATGCAATAGAAATGGCATGCCTTATTCTAGTTTCTTTATGAATGGTGATTTATTATGTGGCCTGGATCCGATTAGGTTCTTAGGAAAAAATAAATCTTTTACCCAATCACAACTCATAATTAAAGTATTAAATAATTTATAATCTCACATAAAGCCTAGGCATTAAATCAAGATAATTAAAAGATTTTGCAACCCCTTAGCTTAATGTTGTATACTTCACATCATGCATCCATATTCTTTCTCTCTTAAACATGAAGGATCTCCATCCTTGCACGATAGGGGAATTGTTGAGCTGTGAGGGTATCTCTTGTGGTGGAGAACACCTTGCTCTAGCTGATTTAGCCCATGACCTATTTTCATCATGCATATAGGCATACAAAATCCTATGGCTTTTGTCAAAATAATGTGTCAAAAATCAAATAAAAATTGAAAAGATTTGTATTAGACTAAGTCATTGCTCATACCACTCATGCTCTAGTCTCTTAGGGAGTGGGTTTAAGGTCTGCTAATCTCATTTTTGGATAAGGTTTACATCAATCTAAAATTAGCAATTAAGATATCCTAATTTCAAATAGGAACTTCCTAATTCAATGCTTAGAACACTACACCTAGTGTCTTAGGGAATCTTCATTGGGTTTATTCAAACCTAGTTGACTTAGAAGGATTCAACCCAAACTTTCAATTTTGATTAACTAAAGGAATCCAAATAAATCAAATTAAAGTTAAATCAAAACAAATCAAGGAATCCAAAGTAAAATCAAAAATCAAATCCAAAGTCAAATCTAGTCAACATAAGTTTGACTTAGGTGAAACCCAACCTAGTCAAAGGTCAACCCACCAAAATTTTGACCAAATTAAATTATTACAAATGTTTCCAAATGATCAAATAATTATATTTGATCACAAATATAGATAAATATGAATTCATTTAGACCTAAAATAGGCAAACTAGATCACTTAGTATAAACTAACATAAATGGGTCCTATTGGGTTCATACCCAAATTAAATTGAAGCAAACTCAATTTGATCATTCAAAATCATTTGGAAATGATAATTAAATAGGATCCAATCCACCATTAGGTCTAATTTGGTCAAATGGTTTTAAAATGAAGTAAAATTGAAATTACTTAATCTAATACATTTTAAATTGCTTGGATTAACTTCATTGAAAAATGAAATACATCATAATTAAGCCAAATACAATATTTGACTTACTTAAAATCATTTTGAACTCAATAACTTCAAATGGGCTAAACCTAGGTTAAATACATCATAAACCTTTAAAGCCTTTTAAGCTCTTTTCATAAAGTCCATCAATGATGAAATGCACACATCATTAAGCATTAAATCAAGATTAAATCATTCATTGGAATAACCTAAATTAAGCTAATACAGAGGATAGAAAAACCTCTTAATTTCAAAAGACTTTCAAATCCTTCCTCCACTAAACTATCCAAAGCATTAATAAAACCTTCTTAGACCTTTCCAATGGGAGATTTCAGCATTAATCAAGTTCTCTAATCATCCTACACAAGGATCCAAATGACAAAGAGCCAAGACAAGTCAAAGGCACCACAAAAAAAATTCCATTTGATTAAGTCCATTCCTTCTCCACCTCTTCATCTCAAACAGGTGATGTAAGCAAACTTCCAAAGCTTGCTATCAGCCTAGCCGACCATGGAGAGGTAAATAAAAAAAGAAGCTCATGACCAAATAGAGGATTCACACATAGATTATTCCACAAGCTCAATTAACCTTCCCATCACCTTTTGCTCAAACAAAGAAGAAATGAACCTCCCCCCACTCCCCACCCCATCGGAAAGATGAAGAACCATCAAGGATGGTAGTAAGGGAGCTTGGTCTAGGGACCAATCCGGAGGGAGATAGCTCAATTCCTTTGGTGTACAAGCTTCTCTCATCATTCCAAAGCTTTTACAATCAACCCCGCCGCCAGAAATCACCGGACCGGAGGTACGCCATTAACGCCCCCTCTTTTTCTTCAAGCTTTTCGGCCTTGGTCCTTTTTGAAGGAAACTTGATCTCAAGTGAGATCAAGCCCATTAGATTGATAGGAAATCCTTCCACAATCATTTTACAATTGAAATCGTGTGATTTTGCTTTTATCATCAAAAATTAAACAAATTGAATGGACAGCTATCGGTTTACACAATCCGGGAAGGAGATGCACTTTCCATCGTCTATTCCTTCTAAAAGGAACGAACAACTCTAATTTAGGCAGATGCTCTAATTTAATCCCTTAAGGACCCGGAACTATCCAGACTATCTGATATGTGATTGAATGGCCTTGCTCAAAATTGTTCGCCGCCTTTTTAACTAGGATTCATGTGGATCCTGCGTGGACCAATCCACGTGTGAAATGCGGTATGGCTTGCCACGTCAGTGATGATTGGTTTAAAGAGGAAAATAGGGATTTTTGGATTAAACAAATTCCTAAAATCACTCAAAATTTTAAAAAATCATAGAAAAATAAATATAAATTAGAAAAATATAAATGAGGGCTCTATAGATTTGTCTTGATGATAGGAATCCATAGAAATTGAAATCCCCAATTTAGTTTAGGTATTTTAGCCTTAATTTGGGTTTAATTAAAAATCATTAAACTTTAATTACTCTTAAACCATAAATCCAATTGAATTGAAGCTTTGGGGAAATGAAATTAGGGTTAAAAATTTGCTTATGAAAATTTTCATGATTTATTTCACTATATTTCATGAAAAAAGAAATTTCAAATTTAATTAAATAAATTAATTTAAAATAAATTAATTAATATAAATTAATCAAACAACCTTAAATCAACTTAATAAACCCTAATGAACATTAAAACACAAATGAAACTCATATGAACTAAATAAATCACAAATTGACTTAATTAAGCAATTAATTAAATTAATTAATTCAAATAATTAACTAGAACTTAATTAAATAATAATAAATCAACCAAATGTCCAAAAAAATATGAATAAACCCTCATTAGAAACATATTTCAGCGAGGAATCAATAAAAAATGAAACCCTTATATGAATTTCATTAAATTAGGCATAATTTAAGTTTTAATAAAATAATTAAAACCTTAATTACTCCATAATTATAATCTAATCAAGATGAAACTTTGGGAACAGGAAAATGACATGCAACCCACTTGCCATAAAATTTGAAACTTAATTGATCTTTAGATTGGGAGTTGTTGAATTTTCAAATTCGTAGATCAATATTAAATCAATAATAAATAAGAAAATCCATTAATTCATTAAATCATGAAATAAATTAACCTAATCTTAATCAAACATCAGAAATACTTAAGGTAATTCTTCAAACAGCCTAAGTCAAAGGATTAATCAATTTAAAACTTAAGGACTGATGAAATTAAACCTTAAATTAATGAAATAATTAATGAAATCAAATATTAAAACTTAAATCACTAACTCTTAATGAATCCTTACATCTCCAATGATTCAAATCAAATGAATGCAAACCTTAACCTAAGTGCTTTAGGTTAAACTAAATTACACTAAATGAAATCAACATGATTTAATCCAAAAGATTAATATAAACCAAATGAACTAATTAAAATAAAATAAATGAAATAAATCAAATCAAATGAACCAAATAAAATAAAATCAAATGAAATAATTCGAACCAAACTAAATTAAAAACTAAACCAAAAAATGGAAACCAAATCAAACTAAATTTCAAAGAAAAGAAATGAAACATCAATCAAATTCAAACAAAATAAATGAAATCAAAAAGATTAATTAAGATACTTAAGGATCTAAGTTAGAGCTTTATAATGAATCTTCATCTTAGGATGATGATTTCATTCTATTAAGAATCTTCATTCTTGAAAACCTAAACCTCACTTTAACCAAATGAAGTGAGAATAAAAATAGAAAATAAATCATTAAATCATTTGAATTGAAACCACCCAAAGGTAAAATTTGATCAGACTCAAATCCTAAATTGAAACTTGAACTAAAAGAGGCTTAGTAAAGACCTACCACACAAGCTTATCTTCTACACACACTAGATCATTAATGTCACAGACCCTAGATTTAGGTTAGATCATTATGTGATTCTTTTATAGTTCTCTATGATGTATTATGATATGATGTGCTTCACATGTCAGTATGGTGTATTGCTTTAGACTGAATGCTTTGGCTTGTTTGCTCATTAGATTGGATGGTAGGGCATTCTTTCTAGATCTAACATTATTTTCTGCAAAGGGCTATGCTAGATAGGATTTTTAAAAAATGATGTTTCTTCCATGTATGCTTAAATCCTTAAGCATAGCCCATAGGATAGGTGGGCTTGGCAAGCAACTAATTCTAAGCCCTTATATTTGTAAAATATAACTATTGTGTGCTATTTGTATTTCTTAACATTTGTTTTGCAAGACTCAGGATTTCTTTTTGAATTTTAAAATGTAAATTTGAGCTTAGAATTAGGTTAGGATCTATAGGGTCTAGGACTAGTAGGAGATAACCCTACCATAAGATGGTGCTTGTAGAGCCCGATGGATGTCCCTGAAGAATGAGATTATCCTGGAAAGAAGACCCATAGATCTAGACTTGTAGTTATAGGCTGGGCTGTATAAGGGCAGAGCTAGGCTTGCCATTTTTCTTTCTTCCGAGGTGTACAATGGTACCTAGAGGCATTGGCTTGATCTATTTTGGGTGTGTAATATAATCAACCTGCTTTTCTAGATTTATTTCTATGTTGTGCTTTCTTGTGAATGAATGCTTAGATGATTAGGCTCATAGAAGAAAACTAAATTTTCTACCCAATTAAACTTAACCAATTGAAACATAAAATAAATACAACTCAAAACTTCTCCTATTGCACATAAGAGTCATCTGACCTATGAGGATGACCACCTTCTTTGGGAAGCCTACCTTCTATTATTGGTTTGACCCATAACCATTTCTAATTGCATGACATTAGGCATAAAATGCATACCCATGGCCTAAAATAAATCTTGAGTCAAATTTTATAAAAATCTAAAAAAAATGCATTAGTTAGATGCATTTCATATCCTATATGATTCTAGGGATTAAGGAGTGAGTCTAAGTTCATATATTCTTTTTCCTGAAAATGCAACAACCCAGCCATCTTACATTCATAAGACTTGGCGTCATGAATTTATAATATGCTTAGGTGGTGTTAGCTGGCAGCTCTCTCCAAGTGGGTTATAAGTCCAGAAGAGTTAGAGATAGGTTAGTTCCCTTAAGTGAGAGTAATAATCGATAATTCCCACATATAAAATTAGGTCGAGCATCTGAAATGTGTTAGAAGCACCTATAGACTAGGTTCTAAAGCATCCATACCAGGAATAAGTCTACAACCCTAGACATTTTTGTAGTCTTGTGTTACTAGAATCTATGTTCTAGATTTCTAAGAAATTGTTAACTCAAAATATAAACTAAATCCCAAAGTTTAAAGCCCAATTATAGGATAGTTGAAATATCTACTAGTCTTCCCAATATCAGTAGGCATTTCCTACTTCATCCTAATTGGCCTCCTTAATTACTCTTTCTAATTTGAACCAATCCTAATTGAAATTAAAAAAAAAATCAATCCTTCGAAAACCATCTTGGAAATCTTTATAAATAATAATTTATTTTTTTAATCGAGTATTCTTAGGAAGAGACCCTTCTTAAGATGTAATTAATTATAAATGATTGCCTCTATAGGGTTTCCAAGAGCCCAATTTAAATTAACCCCTATTTTACCTTCCATGTAGTTCTGGGACAAAATCTTTGGTACATGAAAGTCCCATTAGCCTTAGGAGTCTTTTATTAAATGATCGAATCCATTAAATAAAAACATATTTATCTTTCAAGATAATATATTTATTCCTTAATGATGTGTTTGATCATTCAAATAAGAAATTTCTAAACTCTATGTGGTGTCATAAATTTTCTCCACAAGGACCTTAGTCTCTTTCTAAGTAATAATAGTCCAACTATCTTGTAAAATTAAATGACTTGACTACATGGAATTAAAGTGTGGGATGAGTTAGCTGGCTGCCACTCCAGGTGGTTATAAGTCCAGCAGTCGGATGATTTACTCTCTCTTATGAAGGTAAATCATATACCCGCTTTCGCTTAGATTTAGATCATGTTTTGCCTCTTGACAAAGCTCCCTAGATTTAGGATCTGAGATAGCTATTTTCTTCGGGCTACCAACATAAATCCTCATCTCTTATGCATTTTCATAACCTTATTGATGGATTATAAGCCCTAGTAATCTAATAAAATTCAACTCTAATAAACACATAATTATCTTCAATTCAAACATATAAAGCCCAACTATAGGATAGATTGGAATGCTCACTAGAATCTTAGTATCATGAGCATTCCTTATTCATCTACTTTGGCTTCCAAAATAAGTATTCTCATTTTGATATTTTCCAGTTGATTTTCTAAATATGACCAATTTATTGATAGTATATCCCTCAAAATCTTTGAAGACAATAATTGTCTACTTTAATCAAGAGTATTCATAAGGAATTCACCTTCCTTAGGATGTAATAAACTATGGGGACTTGTTCCTCATGAGAACTTTAGAACTTGATTTAATATAAACCCTACTTTATTCATCCATGTAAAGTAAGAAAAAAATCTCTGGTACATTCAAAGACCTATTATGCCTTAGGAGTCCTTATTAGGTGATTAAGTCCATTACATGGTAATGACCTCTATCTTTCGAGATAGTACATTATGGTGTTTCTTTATATTTTTATCTTTGAAAGTTCAAAAATGAAAACATAAATTACACTTGTTGGATACCACGTAGATCCGTAGATGTTCTTATTAAGATGATTGGGTATGACATTAAGGAATGGTGTATTGTCTTGAGAGATAGAATTCACTACCCTACAATTGACCTAATCACCTAATAAGGACTCCTAAGAATGGGTCTTCCAATGTACCAGAGATTCTTTCCCTACTTTACATGAAAAAGTAAAGTAGGATTTATTTTAAATCAGGTTTGTTAAGTTCCCTATAGAGGCAATCCCCCATAATTAATTACATCCTAAGGGATGAGATTCCTCAGGAATACTTTCGATTAAGATAAATGATCATTGTCTCCAAAGATTTCAAAGATAGGACTATCAATAAATTAGTTATTTTTAGAAGATCAAGTGGGATTGATCAAGAGGAGGGAGTTATTTTCATAACCAAAGAGAGATGAGTAGGAGATGCTCATGATACTTGGAAGCCTAGTAAGCATCCCAAACTATCCTATGGTTGGGCTTTATATTTTTAAAATTGAGGAGATTTATCTTTTTGAGTTGAATTTTTATTAAAAATCTAGGGCTTACAATTCCACAATACAAGGTCATGGAAATGCTTAAGATGTGAAGATTTATGGTTGTAGCTCACAAAGGGAAATAACAACCTTAGATCTTAAATCTAGGGAGCTTTGACGAGGACTAAAGCACAACTTAAATCTAAGGCAAAAATGGGTATATGGTTTACCTCCACAAGATAGGATAAACTACTGACTGTTGGGCTTACAACCGCCTAGAGATGGTCGCCAACTAACTCCTCCTACGATTTTAAATATATGTAGGAAAATCTTATGCTTTTGTAAGATAGTTAAGTTGTTGTTTATTTAGAAGAGAGACTAAGTCCTTAAACACACTCTCTAAGAGATTTAATCATGTAGGGCATGATTAATGACCTTATCTAATATAAATTTTGTTAAGTTTTATTTTATTTTTTGGATAATTTATTTGACACTGGCTATGAGATTCATATGCTTAATGCATGAGAAATTATTTATAGGCCAAAATTAATAAGAAAGAGGTGTATTTCCACCATGGATCTCAAAGGTCAAGCCATTTTCTCTAGCAAAGGTGGAAGCCCTCCATAAGCTAGAGTGAATCAAGATGACTTTTATGCATGATGTGAGACATACAATATCTAGCTAATGGGTGCTAAATCTTTTATCTTGATTTATGTCCTAGGCTTTAGGTGAGGTTATGAGTTATTTAATTTTAATTTTGAGTTGATTAAGTGGATAGAAATTTTATTTTTTTCTAAGAGGCTAATCGCATATAGGCCATTCATTAAATAATGAATAAACTAGGAAAATCATGTCATCTTAATGCACAAGCTAAACAAACATCAAATAATTTATAAAGCTAGTGCAAAAAAATAAAAGGTCAATGTGGTCGCTCCACTACATAAACCCAAAAAGAAATGTAGGTAGCCGAGTTCTACTCATACACAACCCGAATTATAAATGAATAATTATAATTTAGAAGAAATTTATGTTATGGGGGGTCTTCATTCTTCATTTCTTCATTCTTTATTTTGATTTGCTTCTTTTTTTTCTTCTTTTGGCTTGGTTGGAATGTGGTTGCTCCAAGGCTTCACATGATGCATAAGACTTGGTCTTATGACTAATGTTCATCCTAATCTCCCATAACATTCATTCCAAATCTTAATTGGAAAATTACATGAAAATAAGAAAAGTAAATCTAACTAAACTTATAAAATAAAGATTTGTTAAACATACCACACAACCCAAGCATGCATATGAATAATTTGGACTTAGCATCCCACATATGGGTAAACCAAGTCCACATGTCCTAGATTGGATTATGCTTAGGGGTATAAGCAACCTGCACAGTGAAAACATTTATATTTTTATTATAGCACCCCTTAAGCACAATCCCCTGCAGAAGATATGATTAGACTAAGATCGCCCTACCATTCAGTCTACACACATACACCCTAACATCCAGTCTAAAAATATTACATCACAAAATAAAATTAGGCATCAAGCCATTCACCGCCCTAACATAGAGTTAGAAATGATGACTTAGCCTAAAGTGTGTGCCATTTAAGCCTTGTGTGACATGTCTTAGCTAGGCTTTAAGGTTGGAATTTTTTAAGTGTGAAGGGTTCAACTTAGAGGGTGGTCTCACTTTAAGTGATTTAGTTGATTTGTCAATTTTTATTTGATGATTTGATTTGGTTTGAATGAACCTACATTTAATTACTAAATATTATAAAGAGAAGAAAATAGAAGAGAACTTCTATTTCAACCCTACCTTAAATAATTTCTAAGGTAGATTCATTAATGATTTTTCTTTAATAAATACTTTATTATGTGTTTTAATTAATCCTAAGTTTAGATTTACTCTAAATAAACTTATTCAATAAGAAAGGCATCTTAGGATTAATTAAGGTGAATTACTATCACATAACATAACCATTTATTTCTTTCCACATCTATACCTTGCAAATGAATTATCCTAAGCATATCTATACATGTAATGCAAAATCTTAGCACACCTTAATGATGAATGCAAAGAGATGTTGTTTAAGAAAATTTGGATATTTCATGAATGCATGATTTTATTAAGTAGAAAGACGGATTCTTTTATCCATTAATCAAATGCACATTTACATGTATGAAAGACATAAGTGAGTACATCACCATTGTTTTCTACACCAGGTGTGTAAGGTACAAGACCTACTTAGGGCTACTTAAAGTCTCACAACCCCGGGATGACCAGACTAATATACCACTTTTCTTAAATATATGTGCATGTACGAAAAGAAATGAATTGAAGAAGAGTCATGCAAAAAGTTTTGTGTTTGATTTGGTTATGCAATTTATATGTGTAAATGTGAAGATCCTTCTTAAGTCATGACATAGAAGTGGATAGGATGGATTTAAGCAAGTGTTATGTTCTTTTCAAATGAACTATACACTTTGTAAATCCTATCCAAATCCATGTTAAGAGAAAAGAAGGAAATCACATAACACATCTTATGCTATAATCACATGCAAGCTTATAAGTACTTATAAGTAGCATACCTTCATCTATAATGTTTGATTTATAGATTTTGAAAATAATTTTTTTGATTTAATAGTGATAATAGCCACTCATATTCTTAACTTTAGCCAAAACATTTAATTTGACATAAAGAAAACATTTTATTTAATTTTATTTTTTAAAGGATATGAATGCATGGTTTCATATGAAAAATAATATTTAGCATGCTTGGAAAGAGATAAAGTGATACAAGCATATAATTTCAATTAATTCCTAAGGAAAATCCTATAAAATAAGATTATTCAAAGTGAATCAAAACTGCTTTAAGAGATTTTTATTTGTTTGAATTTGATTTTGATTTAGGAAATTTGAAAAGAGTTTACTGGTCTTAACCCATTTCCCATGTGTGAATTTATTTGGTTTAATTTAAGAACAATTAGATTGATTTTATGTTTTGGATAGGTTAAGTTGTAAATTAAATCTATTAATTACCCCTTTCCTATACCATCTTAACATAATTAACCAAATAATTATGAGCCAACATATGATATGCAACCACATGGAATGTAAATCAGCAATGCACCTAAGAAAGAAAGGGGCCTAATGCAATTGATTCACCATTATTAATTAATTAAGCTAAAGGGTTTAATTAAGTACTTTCATAACCATCCCACACATGTGAGTCATATATGATTTCCTTAAACTTGCCTTAGGCTCTTGAACAACTAAGGATCTACCCAAGAAGAGATTGATTAAGTTTCTAGATTAATTTTTGGTTTTAGGTTAGGTTAATTAAGCTATTTAATGAAGTGATTAAATCATTAATCAATTTGCAAATTAATTAAATCTTTATCCAAATGAAATAAACTTAGGAAAAATATTTGGGAAAAGAATCCTAATCTCATTCCCTAAGTCCATTCACTGTTTCAAGATGATTAATAAGCATAATTAATAAATTTATCACCATTTAATAAGTTAGTTAATCAATTAATTGAGAGCGATTAGAGATGGAACAAGCAAATACATAAATTAATCCCATAATAAATTCTAAGAAAATCATGGGAGGTAGAGATCATCCCACTAATTAACCCTAGGTAGTTTGGAATTAATTACTGAAGTAATTAAAGAGTAATTATCATAATTACATCCCAATAAAACCTAAATTAAGGGAAATTCATTTTACATTGTTCACTTTGAATTATCTTTAAAATGAAGTTGAGTTTGCATTTTTTGGATTTTTCTATATTTAGTTATCATTTTAAGAAGTTTTTATAATTATTATTTAATTAAATAGCCTAATTATATAACTAATCCCATTGGAACCACATGGGATGTTGTTGCGGCGAGTACTTTCCAGGTGGCATGACGGGATTAGTTATCAAATGTTGTCAGTAATGGATTGGTGCTTTCGGGCGCTTTTCCACAGCGGATCAAGGATCGTCGAGATTGAACTAGTGCTTTCAAAGGGATTAATCAGTGGATCTAATGCTTTTAATCAGGGCCGTCCATCCAAAATATGTGGAATGGACAGTCCATGATTCATCCATGTTGTTGCTTGCGGAAGACAGAGACCGTCCTTCCTCCATAGCTTGATCCCAGCTCACTTGAGCTCAGATTAGGCTAGGATTCAACCCACACCATCTAGAGCATAGAGAAGAAGATCCAATGGTGGAATTCTAGTGGGATTCTAATTCCCTTCATAAAGGACCAAGGATTTTTCAACTTAAGCTCAGCTTTGAACCATACCTCGGAGGCTATCACCGGTGCCTCCAGCAACAGGTAGCTTAGTGAGACGAAGCCTCACAAGGTTTCAAGCCTTGAAGTGGATCTTCCAATTGATGAAGTCTCTCCTCAATGATGGCTTTGGTCTAGGTCGACCTTCCCGGTGGATGTTTGGGATTTGCTTTGGGTGAGAGACTTAGTCCCTTGATGGTGCTTGCAAGAGCAATTGGAGTTTGATTAAGAATTGAGCAAAGTGGAACTCTCCCTCACCTCCCCTATTTTGGCTTTGAAGAAATCTAAGAAAGGAAAATTTGAATGAGCTTAGGAATTCGTAGGGAAGCTTATGGATGCTTGCCTTTGATCCTCTGAGCTCAATCGAATGCAAGAGTGTTGGTTTGAGTGGGAATGAGGGGGAGTATATCTCCCCTTACTTGGATCGGATGACCGAAGCTTGCCATACTATTTTGATCAAATTGAGGAGATTGAATGGGTTATTTTGGTTAGTTAGGAGTGCCATGTGCTTTGATTTTGGTAGAGTGGAAGTGTGAAGGTGCACATCTGTTAAATGAGTGTGGGAGGTGATTCCTGTGGAAAATTTTGAGTGGAGTGGTCAATTTTGGCCTTAGGTTGGGTTTGGCTGCCCAAACCCATTAGGTCATGTGCACCACCTCTCTCAGTGTCCAAATGATCCACTAGGAGGATGCCAAGTGGCTATGAAAAGGAATTGGCCAAATTCCAAGTGGATTTGGCCATGGGTTACCTTTGACCTTGGAGTAAAATGGTCATTTGGCTTGGATTTTGATTTGGGCAAATTTGATATGATTGAAAAATGAGTTGTGCCAATTTTCAATGCATTAGGAGTTTATTTGATTTGATTTGGCTCAAGTTGACCAATTTAGGTAAAATGGGTCAAGTTGACCAATTGGTCAAATCGAGTCAAACTATGGGTTAGGTCAAGTTCAAATGATCATTTAGAGCCTATCTGTATAATTGGTTTAGTTTAATTTGATTTATATTTAGTTTTGGTTCATTTGAGTTCATTTAGGTCAAATGGGTCAAGTTGACCGATTTGATCCATTTGACCCAATTGGGTTAGGTCATGGGTTGGTTTAGGCTTGGTTGATCATTTGAAATATATTGCAAGTATTGATTTTAATTAATTTTGATTTAGTTCAATTTCAAGTTGATTTGACCTTTTAGGTTAAGTTGGGTTCATGGTCAATTGGGCTAGGTTGGGTCTAGTTGGCCAATTGGAACTTTGGTCAAGTTCAACAAGTGATTTAGAATGAATTTGACCTATTGGTTGTAATCAATTTGGCTTAGATCAAGATTTGACCCATTTTGACTTTTTAGGTCAAGTTGGGTCAACATGGGTCAAGTGGCCAATTTGGCTAGGTTTGGCTCAATTGATGACTTGATCATGTTCAATCATTGATGATGGATTTATCTAGATCAATGGTTTCAATCAATTTGGCTTATGATAGATTTTGGCTAGTTTAGGTTTTGTTTGGGCTAAGTGTTGACTTGGTCAAAGGCTAGGTTTGACTTGATTTGATCTAATTTGAGTGATTGATCATCCCAGGATGATTGTTACTCACAAGGTGAGGCTTAGGTGGGCTTAGTTCAATCAAATTTGGGTTGGATTAGAATTTGGCTCAAAAATATAAATGGGTTATGAGAAAATCTTTTGAGTTTGAAGTGATTTGGATTTGATTTGAGCTAAGTTCATAAGATGGAATCAAAAGGGTTAGATTTTGGATTTAGAATTGATCAAGGATTTCAATCATTTAGAATTGATTCATGATTTGAGAAAATTAATTGAGTTGAAATTGATTTTAATTGGATTTGAGCTAAGTCCATAAGATGAAATCAAAGGTTAGGAAATATTTTGGATTTATAATTGATCATGAATTTTGATAATTTGGAATTGATTCATGATATGGATTTTTGGAATTGATTTATGATTTAAGAAAATCAATTGGGTTGGAATTGATTTGAGTTTGAAATTTATTTGAATTTTGATTTGAGAAAATCAATTGGGTTGAAGTTGATTTGAGATTGAAGTTAGTTTGAATTTGAGGTTGATTTGAATTTGAATTTGGTTTGAAAGAAGGAAGCAAGGATTAGGTTCAAGTTATAGGGTGGGCAAGTTTTCCTAACACATCTAAAGCATAACCTATTCCTATGGCTAACTCTTCTAGATCTCTAAGGTTAGGTCAAGTGTTCACCTAATCACTAGAAGTGTCTTAAGACTAAAAAACTCTTAGTGTTTAGAGGAGTCCTTATGCCTAGGATGAAGGAGTTGAAAGCTCACTCCAAAAGTGAGGTCAACATACATCATACCTTAATGTCGTACACGATCACTTCAATAAGTACCCCATCATGCGTGGTGTCCCCCATACACATCCCAAAAATAAACACCACATCTCCTTTGACTTAAAATAAGCTCTCCTACTTAAAAAACTCTAGGACTGACTAACTTTTTGTGAGCTTGAATTATTTTGGCTTTGTAAAACTTGAGGTTTTGGCATGCCCGTAGGCATCTCTTCTCCAAACCTTTGAGCTCTTCTAATCGCAACTTGGCATTCTACTCTGTTGTGATCTTGCTACCCATAACTATCCTTAGTGACGGGAGTTGAACTTTTAATAGTAGAACAACTTTGGACCCATATAATAAGGAGAAAGGGGTAGACTGAGTTGGAATTCTGTAGATTATGCAGTAGGCCCGCAAAGCTTCAACTAACTGCTCATGCCACTATCGTTTATTATCATCAAATGTCTTCTTGAGTATTTGGATGAGAGTTTTGTTGAAGGCTTCTGCTAGGCCAATTTCCTTGAATAATAGATAGTAGAGTATCTCTAATATATGTTGTCTCCAGAAAATATTGTTGATCTTGGTGCTTTTGAATGCAGTACCATTATCAGATATAAATTTATGGGGCACCCCGAATCTATATACGATATGGTTCCTGAAGAACTGGAGCACATGTTGAACTGTGACCTCTCTAAGAAGAATTGCCTCCACTTATTTGGAAAAGCAGTCGAGGGCGGCTAGGATAAATTGGTGACCTTTAGAAGAAGGATGATCAATTAGACCCACTATGTTAATATTAGGTGCAGAATCAGTCGAGCTCCATATCGTCGAGCTTGACTCATATTGTTCACTATGAGCTCGGGCTCAAGCTTGAGCTCGACTCGAGCGTATGTACCAAGCTCGAACTTGGCTCATTTATTAGCTCGGCGAGCTCGATTCTCTCACTCGAAGCTCGCTCGTTATAGGCTCGATTTACACTAAAAAAGAGCACCAAAAAATTTGAAGAGCAATTAAAATAAATTATAGAATATTTATTAAATTAATTTGAATCTTTTGGATGTTTTTTATTACAAATATATGTAATTCCAACTCAAAGAAAGCAATAAAAAAATTACAAAATATTGAAATAAAAAATTAAATGCTCAAACAAAAGAGCTACATACAAGTTACAAAATTAAACACTCAATCCCCCATATATTTATAAAAAGAAAAACATAAAATTAAACTGAAATCAACATCTTCTCTTGATCCCTTTGAGAAATGCATATATTGCAGCATTTTAGAGTCTTCAACAGAGAAAATATCACTCCAGTTGAAGTAATCCAAAGCTCCAACTTGAAGTCTTCGAGTATCCAAGTATCCAACCACCTAATCAAAAATTCTGCAAGATTCTAAAGAGAAAATAATCATAGTCTCATAGATAAGTAGAATAAAGATTTAACATAAATATTTGGGGATAAAATAAAGATAAAAAGGCAGTCCCTAATCCCATACCTCCATCAAAGATAGTAAGACAGCCACAGGAAAACAACAGCAGTCAGCCACCATAAGTCCAAAATGGAAACAAAGAAAATCCACCAAATGGGAATCCCTGATTCCCTACTAACTAAAAGTATATCAGAAAGAAAACCAAAAAGAAAACCAACCAAACTACAACTATTGACTCAACATTATGACTATCCATGATTATGATGTATGGCCTAAAAGTAATAGAACATATCCCTTGCCACCAAAGTATAATAAACCAAGAGAAGCCGTCCACCAAAAATAAGAAGAAACTTCAGAACTTGTAAGTACACAGACACATTATGATGTGACATTTAGTTACTTACAATAAATAGTTTTATTTCCAAAAGTCATATATGCTAACCAAGTTGACCCGACCAATTAACAAACCAACAGATGAGGCAACTCGATAGGAAATAACAAAAGGGAGGCAATCCCAACAAGAAAGACATGCATAATGACAACCAATAGGAACCCATCAGAATCAACCAAGAAATAAATAGCAATCACCCAATTATAAAAGAATTCTGCAACTTACTAATGAAAGGAAGAGTATAATTAAGTAAGCATAAAGAGTAAGAAAAAATAAAAGGAGCAAAGTTAAGAAAAGGCACAGGCTCAATTACAAATTACAATCATCTTAAAGAGCAACACTATATGTAAGCATCCAAAATTCAGAAAAAGGGTTACAATTACATATAGTGCTATTAGCTAAAAGAAGATAGAGAGAGAAACATCAAGGCCATCATAGCCAGCATACCTCGTGTAGCCCATCATTCGAAGTCCAACATCAAGCAAGGCTGCAAAATCCTCTAAACAACAAATACAATAGACATTAGCCAACCACAAAGCAACCAAAACAACCAAGTCCAATAAGGTAGATAATCAGCCAACCATCAAGGATAGTAGCAATACAATAGGAACACCACCAAAGCCACCACCAAAAAGGAATAGCAAGACCAAATGAAGCAAGCATCATGAGCATCATAGCTATCATAAATCTCCCTCTAATATTTCCAAAAATTAGCACTTTTATAAATATAACTACAATCAAAACATCCAAAATAATGTCTACTAAACAAAGAACTACAAGTCTGGAAATTATAAAGAGTTTAAATGTCAAATAGAAACACATTAGGCCTACTATGTAAATATAAAGTCTATTAAAGCATGTAAAGTTCAACTCTTCATCTTCATCCTCTTCTCCTACGCTATTTGTAGAGGACCTAGGGTATCTCAATCTCTTCATCTTCATCCTCTTCCTAATAAATATACAATATAGTATAATATTAATGCCATTAAAAATACTATGATACTAATGAAAAAATGTTAAAATATAAAATAAATAACTTGATTCTCCCTTTCAAGCCATAATGAGAGCGAACCTAGTTAAAGCCACATATTAGAGCTTGAACAATTTCAACTCCAAGCTTTGAGCGATAAGTATCAACAACTCTCTCCTACACTCAAGGTTTAATTGGAATAGATAAAATATCAACTGCCATTCTTGAGAGTATACAATATTTTAGATGGTTGTTTTTCCACCAAGCAATCACATCAAAACTACGACCTTCTAAATTTATCTCTAACTCATCTTCAAGATAGTTATTTAGATCTGATTTGGTGGGCCTTCTACTTGATTTCTCTGATAGATAAGCAGTAAAGTCATGTCAACCACTATATTTTCTTGTAAGAGTATCCTGGGTTGACTTGCTACTATTGCCTGTGCTACTTTCACCTCTAAATGTCCCACTACTTGTAGTTTTAATTTCTGGTTCAAGGCATTCAACACATTCTTCATATAGCTCATATAGTAAAGTACAAACATATGCAATATTTTGATTGCTTTTATGTCCTTCATAGATCATAGGGTATGCAAACTCAATGACAACAAATTTCATTCTTAGGTCCATAACTGCACCAAATGCCATCAGAAGGTTACATTCACCCCAATATTTTCATTTTGCTAGTCATGTGCTTGATGAAATCATCAAAAGATAGTGCACTATCATTCAGTACTTTCTTTATAGTATAAATTTGTGAGAGAAATAAATTGGATGTTGGATATTTAGTGCCTGAAATGGTATTGGTTGCCTCATTAAAAAAACCCAAAATATGACAAACCTTTTCTATTTTATTCCATTCATCCTCTGTAGGGTAGTTATAATATGTAATCTCCTTCTCGCTGTATAAAAAGAAAGCTTCTTTTAGTTGAAGTGCAACAACCACCATATTATATGTTGAATTCCAACGTGTTGGACAATCCATGATAAGCTTTCTTGTTGGTAGTTGTAATCTGAACAACATCGCCAAAAGTCATAAGTCTACCTTGTATTGATAAAACTAACTGTATCACGGATTTTCTCAACAACAAATTCTATACATTTAATCACATCCTTCACCATTAAATTCAAAATATGTGCACAGCAACGTACATGAAATAGTCTTCTCCCAAAGAATAATTTCTTCATTATCCGTAAACCATCTTTTAATAACTTGATAGCCCAATCATTATTTGATGCATTATCAATTGATAAGGTAAATATTTTATTCTCAAGACCCCACTCAGTTAGGGCCTTATAGAATGTGTCAATAATTTTAGAAGCCATATGTGGAGGTGGTAGATATAAAAAACTAAGAACTCTTTTTTACAATTTCCAGTTTGAGTCCACATAATGTGCAGTGATAGCCATATAAGATATCCATTGATTTTTTTGATTTCCAAATATCAGTATTAAAACTCACTATATTTATACTATTCAATGTGTTCTTTAATTTTCTTTTCTTCTTTTCATATACTAGCATCACATCGGCACGAGCAGTTGTTCTAAAGAATTTAGAGAAGTATGGTGACATGGACTTTAGAACAAGATTAAATCCAAATTCCTCCACAATCAAAATGGGTTTTTCATTAATCAAAATATAATGAGCAATCATCTCCCTAACTTTTGTTTGATCAAAATTAAAAGTTTCCCAAAGTTAATCCCTCCTGATTTATTTCCAATGAACTGTCATAATCTTTTGGCTAGAACTATAAAATTTTTTGCTTCATTAATGTGCACTCTAGCCTCGATCTAAGTGTCTCCTAAATTGTTGCAGTTACCTATAATAAGCTTTTTCTTGCAATCATAACATTTCCCTTTCTAGCCATTAGGAAGGACAACTTCTTTAAACTCCTCCCAAACACGTGATGTTTTCTTTCTTTTTCTTAATTCAATTGGATTTTCAAGATCAACTTCATCATCACCCTTATCAACCAAATCATTAATAACATCATTCTCCCCCTCATAATTATTACCATCTACATTATTATTATGTTCCCCAATACCAATTTGGACCCCCACAATTGGGTTATCACTGCTTACATCCAATAACTCATCCTCTCTAAGTGGCGGTGTTGCCATTTTTAATCTAAAAGAAATGATAAATGACAACTCTATGAATGAAGAAGATAATTAATTTATTAAATATTAAAAAATTTAAAAATACCAAATTGCTCACTGTATATTTACACTTTATAACAATCAAAACCTAATACTTCTTCCAAGCATAAATACATACTCAATAATCACAATTCATTGTAGCATAGAAGCCAGCATAGAAAATCATTTCATTATCAGCAAACATAGCCAGTATGACATAAAGAAAATAAACATAACATAGAGAATACAATATTTCATAACCCAGCTATAAATATGTGATATAGCCACTACCACAACCTAAGAAGTGCAAGCAAAATCACAGAAACACTCCAGTATTTTATATCCACAAATTACAATCCAATGTTCAATATAAGTAAGAGTGGCATAGGTTGTGTTTGATATATAATTAAGAGTGGCATAGGTTATGTTAATTTTTTCTGCAATAATAGTATACTGTATTTCTTAGAAGAATTCATGAAGCTTTTGGAAAGTAATATAAAACCCATGATAAGAGCAATGTCATGGTCTAAATGTAGCCCTAAAATAATATTATCCAAGGTTCGAGGTCGAAAAATAATATTATCCACGGAACTGCTCCAGTATCTCATGCTACATAGCTTTAGAATTCCAACATGAAGAATTCCAACATAAGGAATTCCTTTAAAAATTGAATGCCAGCATGAAGAAAGATGACTACTCTTTAATTATCAAAAGTAAGGAAACCTTTTTTAGTCTAGGTTTACAATTTTCTTTCTATTATCAATATTCAAGACTCAAGAGTATACAGATAACATACACAGACCAAAGTTACCAACCCAACATAAAAATTAATTCCGCTATTACAACATCATCAAATCCAAATCATCATCAAAATTAAACATAGCCATTAGACACCTAATCGAAAGATCACACATACATAACAAAAAAAGATACAGTAGTTGAATGCCCAACAGAGGATAAGCACATTGAACCGAAGTTACTGAACCATAATAAAATTGATTTCCATTATTGAACAACAGTTACAACATCATCAAATCCAAATAATCATCACAACCAAACATAGTCATTACTCATTAGACATCTAATCCAAAAGAACATCAAAATTGAAGATAGATATATCACACTAATCAATCATCATCAAATCGAAATACCGGATGTGAGCATAAAGAAAATGAACTGACCAAGATCTCGATCTTGCTATCGACTTCTGCGCAAACACTCCAACGTGATCGGGATTTGAAGCCGGAAGATGAAGAAGAGGGAGTGGGTTGAGAGTCGAGAGTGAGAGCCTGAGAAGCAGAGCTATAGGTGAGAAAGGAGAGAGTCGAGAGCGGGTGATTAACGAAAGCGAGTAGACTCAAGAGGCTTCGAATTAGAGTCCGTGAGGATATAACTCGGGACGATGCGTAATGCATAATATCTCGAAAGGGCTTTGAGAGGCTCGACGAGTAAACGATCCAAGCCTCTTTTTACTCGAGCTTGAGCTCATTAAATGAGTCGATCATTCCTTTCAGCTCGATC
The DNA here is from genome assembly GCA_021442155.1 of Cymbidium sinense. Lineage (NCBI taxonomy): Eukaryota > Viridiplantae > Streptophyta > Magnoliopsida > Asparagales > Orchidaceae > Cymbidium > Cymbidium sinense. The sequence continues at coordinate 10,517,464 of CM038217.1, forward strand.
TCGAGCTCGAACTTGATATGAATAGTAAATGAGCCGGTTATCAAGTCGAGCTCGAGCCAGCTCGCGAGTAAGCTTGACTCGGTTGTACCCCTATACTCAACACTCGTATGGCCATGAGGCCAATATTGGGTGGCTGATGTAGGACCACTCCGTGTACTTAACATTGATGGCATCGCCTAGCTACATCCATGCAATCTATGATCATTGATGGACAATAGTATCCGAATCTCTTGATTTTGGCTTTCATCTTAGGACTAGATTGGTGAGCTCCACATAATTCTGAGTGCACCTTGGTCATGATCTTACAAGCTTTGTGCTTGTCTAAACAACATAATCATATATGATTGAAGGACCGTCATTATAAGACACCATCCACAAGGGCATAGGAAAGTGTCATTTGCTTCATCAAATGAGCTTGTGACTTCTCTTAAGGTAGTTTGCCTTTATTCATGTAATCTATGAATGATTTCCTCCAATCTAGCTCTCGTCCTTCTTGGAAACGGCAATCTCCCCTTCAATAGAGTATTTTTTGATGAGTTCAATATCAATAAGAGGTAGGACTTGCCTATTTTGGACCTCTATCGATATGGATTCATCTTCCTAACATCCCAACTCTTTGGCAAGCTTGGCCAAAGCATCTACTATGATGTTTTCTCCTCTAGGGATCTTATAGATGGTAACCCTTGGGATTTTAGCTAATAACTCCATTGTATACTTGTGGTAATGATGGAGTCTAGACTTTAGGACCTTGTAAGACCCAGCGATTTTATTGACCACTAGTTAAGAACGGAAAAGATGTTGATGTTCTAAATGCTTAACGAGATGGCTAACTCTAGATTGGCAATTAAAGCCTCATATTTGGCTTCATTGTTGATGCAAAGATCAGATAGATGATATGAGAATCTCATTATATCACGGTATGGAGTTAGGAGAATTATTCCTACCCCTGCTTTTCTTGGAAAGAGTAGATTGTGGTTCTTCTCCTCTTTGAGAGGAAACTGCACCATCAAAGTACATTTTCCAGTAGCAAATGCTAGCATACTCTAAGTTCATTAAGTGGAGAATCAATAAGAAGTTAGTGTGCTGCTAAGAAATCCGCAAGTGCTTGTCCTTTCACTGCACAGAGTGGTATGAAAGTGAGGTCAAAGCGATGATAGAATCATGGACCAATGTTCCAACCATCCGAATAGCATCGACCATGTCATGAGATATTATAGTGGATTGATTCTAGAGATTAAGTTCACTTTATGAGAAAGCATGTAGTACCGTAGCTTTTGGTAAGCAAAAATTAAAGTCAGGCAATGCTTCTCAAAAGGTGGCTAGTTTGCTTCAGAATTAGACAATGAGTGAGGTAGTAGAGCGCATTCTCCTTCCCTTCATCATTGGCTTGGGCCAACAAAGCATCGAGGGAGTTTTCTAATGCAGTAGAGTAGAGTATCAAGGGCTTGCCCATGATAGGGGGAACTAGAACTAGTGGTGACATCAAGTACTGTTTGACGTCTTAGGCATGGTGGCACTTGTCATCCCACTTGAACTTGGCATCATTTTTGACATGTGAAGAATGGATGACATCTTCCTGATAAGTTGGATATAAAGCATCTTAGATATTCCAACCACCTTTGGAATGATTTGAGTTGAGTTAAACTTTTAGGTGATGGTATTTTAATATCGCTTTGATCATCTCCAAATTGATTTTGATTTCACGGTATCGGACAACAAACCCAAGGAATTTCCCTGAAGCTACTCTGAATGCACACTTTATAGGGTTCATTTTGAGGTTAAATTGTCTTAACCATTGGAAAACTACTCTCAAGTCAAAGAGATTATCTTATTTTTCTTTGCTTTTGACCACGAGATCATCGACGTAGCACTCAACTTAATGATGAATAAGTTCAATGAACATTTGAGTCATGGCCCACTGGAATGTAGCACCAGTATTTTTAAGGTCAAAAGGCATGACCTTATAACAATATATTCTGATTGAGGTTCTAAAGGCAGAGTTTCTTCCAGCTTAAGGGGCCATCTTTATTTTATTGTATCCATATGAGCCATCAAGGAAAGAGAATATTGCATGAGATGAAGCAATATCCACCATCAGTTCTGGTATCGGTATTAAAAATTCATCTTTTGGACATGCCTTATTTAAATTTCTAAAAGTGATGCATATGCAAATTTAGTCATTCTTCTTAACTAGGATGACATTGGCTAACAAGGTGGGGTATTTTTCCTCCTGGATGAAACTAGGATAGATCAATTTCTTGACTTCTAAAATGACATGTTGATTTAATGTCTAATCACATGCATCTATGAGCTTGCTTGATAGAGTTAGTATTAGGCACTATTACTAGTTTATGGACCCCTTCGTCAGGTGCCAATCCAGGAATCTCTTCATAACTCTATGCAAAGCAGTCCTTAAACTCAATGAGTAGCCTAACTAAGTCATTGGTTTTAATTTCATTCAACAAGAAGCTGATGTATATCAGATGTGGATTGTCTTCAGTCCCTAGGTTTATTTCATTTAGTTCATAGATGGTTGACTTTATCTCTTCTTCAAACTCTTGTGGTGTATCTTTGACTTGAAAATCATCTGCATCTTCTAAAATTTCTAAGCACACCTCCTCATTTGAGTCAATGTGATTTGAAAGAACTTATTAGATTTCAAATGATTTGTGATAACTAGGCGGTAATCATCATCATTGATTGGACCCACTATATTGAATCCTGGTTCTAATCTTGATTGAGAGTTCTTGCATTTGTTATTCCATATTTTTTTGAAGTAGTCTGACTTGTGTTAGACCAAGTATGTGAGATTAACCCTTTCTTTGCTAAATTATGAACACAAGGTGAGTACCAATCAAAAGATAATTTTATTAAATCTTTATATGAATCATCCTTAAGTTTTACATCAACTTCTTGACTTGAGGATGATGCTCCAAGAAAGAACCTCTGAATCTTCACATCTATGGATGACTTAGGGGCTTCCTTAACTACCAAAGCCTCAATATTTTATGAGAAAAGTGGTTTTAGAGCTAAGGTTCCCAACTGATGGCTAACAGTTTCACATAAATACTTGGATACACTTATGCTTTACTTTAGAGTCTGGTCTTCATCACTATCTGGCTTTAGTGTCATCTCCAAGAGAATCTGCTATCGAGAAGAGCTAGACGGTGTGCTAACCATATAACACTCATCATCTGCACTAGATTCTAAGTCTATATAGATAGCAGTGTACTCCTGATAGCTGGGATATATCTCTTATTGGGTGGCCAATAAGGAGGTCTTCCACCCCTGGGACTACCTCTAGACTGGCCTCTTCCTCGTCCTGGTGGAGGTCAGGTCATCCTGCCCATTTGTTCGAATGGAGTAATGAACTATGGGTGGATTCTAATCTCAGGCTTTGCATCCTCCCTTGAGTATGTTTCTCGTTCCATTTTATTTTATTTTCTTTTTCTTTTTCTTTTCATTTTTCATTTTCTTTTTCTTTCCTTTCTTTTTGTCCCACATGGGGATTTTGACTAAGTTCGTGAGAATAGACTTTTTGGTTTTGGGGGAGGTAGTAGGTTGTATCCTCATTTATCTCGACCTTATGAACTATAAATGGTTTAAGATCTCCTTTGACATAGTATTCGATCCCACCTCTCACGAACTTCATGCAATGATGTAAAGAGTATGGAACCGTATTGTTCTCATGTATCCACAGTCTCTCAAGCAAAATGTTGAAAGATTTATCCAAATATATTATGTGAAACTTGGCTTCAGTCTTCCAATCATCTATCTCAAGTAGCAACACTATAGAGCCTAGGGCCCTCTCACCTTGTTCATTGAATCCTTTCAACATTATCCTCTCCTTTTATAGTTTACAGATGTCAATTCTCAAGTAGGTAAGAGTTCTTAGATTCATAATATTGTGACACCCAAATTAGAACTCTGAATCTATCTTCTATATTGTAAAGAGGACAGTTGTGCTCAATCATCCTAAGAAGTAAGTCTTCATCATTGAATGTAACTCATAAGGTATCCTTCCAGTAGCGTGCCTCCTCTCTAGTAGCGGTCAGCTGAGCTAAGCATATCTTAAGATCAAGTAAGGCCTTGATTAGGGACTCCCTCATCTCTTTGGATAAGATAAGGGCATCATATATGCTTAACTTAGCTAACAACTTTCTAAGATAAGCTAAGACATTATAATCAACTCTCGATTGGTTTTCTATAAGCATATCCATAGGTGGAGGATCCTGTAGATGGGTTGTCTGCTCACTAAAACTAATGACTTGTTTACCCTTATCCTGAGGTGCCACCCTAGGAGGTAGAACTTTGCCACTATGTAGGTTGACTTTAATGACTTCTTGGAATGATGAGTTTGTGAAAAGTTCTAGCTTCTCATTAGGTATACCTACATATTCTCCTATGGGATCCTCGGAGTTAGTTGACTCTAAGTCAATCTCAAGATGTGAACCTGATTGATTAAGAGAAGGAAAATTTGACTCTAAATCAAAAGAATATATTAGAACTATCTAAGCTATTTTTATTATTATTTTGACTCGGAGAGCTTTTATAAGAATAAAATTAAGAGCATCAAAAGTAGAGAGAACATAAGTGGAATTGGTTTTCTTCATTGATTTCTTTAATTTGGGTGGAGGTACATGATAGAAATCAAGTAAAGTGAGTGGAGTAAATGATTTGGTGCCTTATCTATAGATACAATGCTCATGCTAGTAGAAGATGAGCTAGCAGAGGAAGTAGTAGTTGCAACGGTGGAGGGAGTGCTGACTTGGATGGTGGTTGCACTACTGGACAATCCCGGGCAAGTGTGGAAAGTTGATGCTGCTACCGGGCTGTCACTCTCCCCGAGTTGTGTTTTACAACCAGCAAACCTTCCTTGATGTGGGAGGTTTGAGCTACTTCAGGCACCTGCAAGGAAAGTTTCTTGATCTTAAAAATAATCTTTTTAGAGGTACAGGATAAGAAAATATCCCAACCTTCTTTGGTCTTGAGTGGATCAGAAGTATCCCTAAGGATTACTCTAACAGAATTGGATGGTTGTTCTTATAAGTATTCCTTAAGGATAATTATGGCTCCTGACTTATAATTATGCTCAAGCTAGTCCTTAAAAGTGATACAATCCTCTAAGACATGACCTAACATGCGATGGTATTGGCAATAGCTAGGATCATCACTCTTGCCTACTTCCTCCGACTTCTTAAGCTCTGATAGCTACAAATTAAGTTTCTTCAGGAGGTTCTTGAAGATTTTCCTCACTATCATCCTCTTGAATGAATATGGTTTGTTCATTATGTCAGCAAGAGCAGGTGAAAAATAACTAGTTGGTGGTGGATATGAATATCAGGCAGGATGTTGTGGCTGCTGTGGTGGCAGTTATGGCAGTTGTGGTGGCCAGTATGATGGCTGAGGTGGTGGAAGAGGAGGTGGCAAAGGAGGATGCTGAGCTCATGGTCTTTCATACTGCACTCTAGCTGGCTGCTTCCCTCTTCCCACTGACACAACTATCCTTATCTTCTTCTCAACACCTTCTAGCTTGGGCCTAAATGATTGATCTAAGAATGGCAACTGTTTGGCTTTCTCTTGCAGACTAGTTGTCTTATTAATTAATTTTTTAAATATTTTGATGGTAAAGACCTTGAGCATGAAAGAAATTTGGGTCATAGATATTCTTGAGTAGAATGTATGCACTGAATTCTCTATGCTAGCAGAGTGCACTCCCTAGCTGGCTCCACTAACATGGGGACTATGTTAATATCCCCCATCCTCTCTTTAGCAGGTGTGGAGGTGGAGTGACCACGATGCTCTTGGGTCGCCACTCCCTCCTAACCACAACTGAAGTGGAAGGTCAGTAGGGGAGCTCTACCTCACCTCAATGGGTGGAATAGATGGAGTGGGATCCTTGGGTCGTAGTCATATCACCAAAGGTGAGGGTCTCTCTCCAGACTGAGGCTTATGCAGCTTGGCGGGGACTATGGATGCTAGAACTTGGACTTATGACGGTAGGCAGTGAGTGGAGTGGTGCAAAGGTAAGGACACTGACTCTCTCACTGGAGATCTCCTCATGCATCGAATGATGTCGGTGAGAGCTATGATGTCTGAATGATCGGCCCTGATAGGGCACCGATCAATAAAATCTATCAAAGTGGAGGTCGACAACTACCTAGCATACCTTCTCCTCTCTCACTTGCCCACTTGGGTAGTAACTCTAGCCTTAATAGCTCTCTCTCTCTCTCTCTCTCTCTCTCTATGAATATAACCCCTAATGCTCCTAGGGATCAGACTCCTCAAGTCATGAAGTAAGCTGACTCGGCATCCATGTCTGCGACTTTACAAAGAATGACCGACACAGAGGCTTCCTTTTCTCTAGGTGTCTCAAACTCTATAGGCGGTGGGGGAGATGTGGCAATCCAGTAGTCCTCCTCTCTTTCTAAAGTTGAGAGGGAGTGAAACCTACTACCACTTAGAAGTGGAGAGGTCTCACGAGGGGAACCCTCCTCAATGACATGAGAGGCATCATCGATCTGCCTCTCCCAAAGCTCATAATGCCACTTAATCTTGCAATTCTTATTACAACACTGTATCTTAGTGAGCGGGGTAGAGCAGAAGCTAGTACCAACCTTGAAGGTAGAAGAGACAATCTTAGAAGCTAAGATATCTTTCCCCACCGGGGGGGGACAACAGTGGTTCTAGCCCTTCTTTGGGAATTAGAGGGGACAAAGCGTATCACACCCATGTGATGGGTGTGTAAAAATGATGACCTTTTGTGAGAAAAACTTAGGATTAGCAAAATCAAAATGCAAAAGTGGCTTCTTACCTGCCACCTCCTCCTTACTGATAGTGGTGAGGGCTGACCCCTCACATGTGACCCCAACGGCCTCAAAGCCACATCCAAACTGGATCATGTGCATAGTAGTGGTGAGTATGGGCAGATCCAAGGCTAGATCCACACAAAATAGAAATGAGAATATCACCTTGCTGGAAGACATGGTCGAAGACTGATCGTAGGAAGGGGACAAGAACTGGGCTGGTATCTCTGCATTTGTTGAAATAGAATTGAATCAGACCCATGTCTTGATAATTATCTTGAATTATTTATTTCTTGATTTGACTTTGAATTTTAACCCACACTTAACAAATTTAGTTACACTAAGTGGGGTTCATTATATTGGAGAGATTTAGGAATTTAAGGAGAGACTTTGTCATAAGATTTTGATTTTGATTTGGAACCCTCATTCAACAAATTTAGGTATGTTGAGTTGTGGTTCAAGTATTTTGGAGAGACCTTTGGAGATGTATTTGTTGTATATTTTTGTTTGAAATTTTATTTTAGAAACCCTTACTTAGCAAATTTATGTATGCTAAATGGGTTTCAATTACATGTTTGAAAAGTTTTGAAAGCTTTCTATCTTAATGGTTTGATTGTTGTTTGTTTGATATGTTGATTTTATTTGAAGAGAAGAACTCTCATTTAACAAGTTTAAGTTTGTTAAATGGAGTTCAAAATGTGTGTTTGATAAATATTGATGATTTGATTTTGGAAAAAAGAGGAACTCTTATTTGACAAATTTAGGTATGTGAAATAGAGTTCAAATATATGTTTGATGTTATTATGATTTGATTTTTCCAAAAGTGGAACTCTTGTTTGACAAATTTAGGTAGGTTGAATAGAGTTCAAATATTTGTTTAATATTTGTTGTTAGAAAATGAGACACACACTTAACAAATTTAGGTATGTTAAATGGCGCTCATTTATATGTTTGATTGTTTGTTGATATGTGATTTTGTTTTGATTTTAGGGATTGAACTCTCATTTAACAAATATGAGTATGTTAAATGGAAACCAAAATGATGTGTTGGATATTTTGATTTTAATTTCATTTTGAAAAGTAGAACCTTCACTTAAGAAATTTGGGTATATTAAGTGATGTCCAATATATATGTTGGTTGTTTTGATTTTGGTTTGAAAAATGAAACTCTCATTTAACAACATATGAATATGTTAAATGGAGTTCAATTATATGTTGTTTATCTTGGTTTTATTTAGTTTTGAAAATGAAACTCATTTAACAAATATGGGTATGTTAAATGGAATTGGTTTTGTTTTAAAATAGTTTGGGTATGTTTGATTTTAATTTTAAAAAGGGGACGCTCATTTAAAAATTTTATGTATATTAAATGAGATAGTTAATTTTTGAAAGGGGGTTTGAACATGTTTATGAAAAAGAGATTTATTATTTGATTTTGATTTTTTTAAAGTGAACACTCACTTAGCAATTTTTAGATGAGCTAAATGAAGTTCGATTAATTTTGTCTGAAATATGTTAATTTTATTTTACTTGATTTTCATTTTAAAAGAGGATATTTATTTGGCCAATTGTGTTATGCTAAGTTATGATTTTTCTTTGAAATCAATTTTAAAAATTTTTACAAAATAATTTTATTTTTTACTTTAGATTCTTTTAAAGTTTTGTCAAATATGAAATGAACCTTACTTTACCAAGCTAGTGGTAAGAGGTTCCATATTCTAAATGACTTATATTTGGTCATCTCCTTTCTTTAGTTAATTCATTATTATCTATTGGGGGACCCAATAGGAGTCTTAGGACCTACACTGGAGTGAGATCCTAAAACCTAAGGGATGCTTGCTACCTATGCTTAAGAATGAAATAAGTAAAGGATCCAACAGAAAAAAAGATAGTCTTAGGGATATGCACAAATATAAGTTCACTATCGATGCTTGTAGATGATAAATGACTACTAGAGATGGAGAGATGAACTATCCCTGGAGTCTAGAAAAAGCTAGTGTTTATTTTTTAAAAGTGGGGGAGACATCATGTAGATCGTAGGGGTACTTATTGAAGTGATCGGATATGATATTGAGGTATAATGTATTATCTCAAAAGATAAAGGCATCACCTTTCAATGGATCTAAGCACCTAATAAGGAGTCTTAAGGCATGATGGGTCTTCAAATATACCAGAGATTTTTCTCTAGCTTTAAATAGATGAATAAAGTAGGGTTTATATTAAATTGAGTTCTTAAATTTTCTATGGATGTAGGCCTACATAGTTAATTACATCATAGGGAATGAAATTCTCTAAGAATACTCTTGATTTAAGTAGACAATCATCATATGACTATCAAAGGATTGGTAATGTTTGAAAGATCAATTTGAAAAGTTCAAGGAGAAGATTTATTTTTAGAATCCAATGGGATGAAGTAGGAAATGCTCATGATACTAGGAAGTAGTGAGCATTCCAGTTTATCATATAATTGGGCTTTATATATTTGATAGCAAAGACATTTTTATTCATTTGAGTTGAATTTTTATTAGATTGTGAGGGCTTATAATCCACCAACATAAGGTTGTGGGAATGTTTGGTTGGTGGCTCAAGGTGGCAACCCTCTTCTTTAGGTCCAATGGTTTTGGCTGGTGTGGGGAAGTGAGTTAACTCACCTCCCAGTGGTCCATGGTCGAGCTAGGTGGGTAGGTCAGTCCCCATTTGGGTAAGGAGTGGCTGCCAAGGAGAGAGGGGAAGAGTGAACTTGCCAATTTGGGAAATATCCCATGTGGGGAGGAAAATCCAATGGGCAAGGCCTTGGATAGAACCCATTTTAGGTTGGGCTAATTTGGGACTGACCCAAGGATGGTTTATGATGGGTTGGGTTAGGTCTCATTGGGTATTGGCTTAGTTTAATTGGGTTTGGCTCAATTTATAGGTCAAATTGGGTTATGTTGGGTTAGGTTGACCAATTGGTCAAATTGGGTCAAACCAAGACTTTAGTCATGTTCAAATGAGTATTTGAAATATTTTGGTTCAATTAGTTTGAGTCAATTTGGCTTGAATTTAGTTTTGGCTCATTTGGATTCATGTAGGCCAAATGGGTCAAGTTGACCAAGTTGACCATTTGACCAAATTAGCCAAATTAGCTTGGGTTAGGAGCTCATTTATGTTCAATTGGTTAATTGAAGATAATTGTATATTTTGGTTTGAGTTAATTTGGATTTGATTTGGATTTAGGTCATTTTGATCCTTTAGGCCAATTTGGGCTAAATGGGTTAATTGGGTTCAATTTGGACTTTGGTCAAGTTCAACAATCAATTTAGAATAAACTTAAATCATTGGTTACAATCAACTTGGGTTAGATCATGATTTGACCCAATTTGGTTTTTTAGGTCAAATTGGGTCAAATAGGGTCAAAGGGACAATTGGGTTAGGTTTGGCTCAATTGATGGTCAAGTCATGTTCAATCATTAATCATAGGTTGGTGTGAGTCAATGGTTTCAATTAATTTATCTTGGGTTGAGATCTGGCTAGTTTGGTTCATGTAAGTCAAGAGTGTTAACTTGGTCAAATGAATAAGTTGACTTGGTTTGACCTAATTAATGACAATTGATCAACCTAGGGTGATCAATAATCATCATAGGAGGTTTTGGTAAGCTTGGTGTAATCCAATTTGGGTTGGATTGGATTTTGGCTTAAATAGGTTATTTAGGTCACTTTGGGTCAAGTGAGCCTATTGGGTTTAGTTGAGCTGATTTTGAGTTGATTTGGATTCAGTTGAGTTTACATATGAATTTGGGAATGGAATATAGCTCTGATTATAATTGATTTAGGTTCAAATGGATTTTGGTTCATTTATATATTTCAAGTCAAATGGGTTAGGTTAGGTTTGATTTGATTGATTTGATTTTGGCTTGATAATTATAGATTTTATTTATATTTGGGGCTATGATTGAAGGAATAATTGATTCATGAGAAAATCTATTGAATTTGATTTGATTTGAATAGAGTTTTGGCTAAGTCCATGGGATCAAATCATATGGCTTAAGATAGGTTTGAATTGATTTGATATTTTGATTTAGGACATGTGAATGTATGTTTCAATTATTTGGGGAGATGATTGAAGAAATAAATGATTCATGAGAAAATCAATTGATTTGATTTAGTTGAAAGGAAATTTTGGCTAAGTCCATGTGATTGAATCATATGGCTTATGATAGATTTGAATTGATTCTGGGTTTTGATTTAGGATATGTGAAGTTGAGTTTGATTGTAGATTTTGATATATTAATTGAAGGGTTAAATTGATCTTTAAGAAAATCAATTGAATTTGGATGAGTTTGGATTTGATTAAGGCTAAGTCCATAGAATAAAATCATAGAGCTTAGGAAGGGTTGATTTGATTGGGTTTGGAATTGGTTATAGGTTTCAATCATTTAATTTGGATTTGGATGAATTGAATTTGGGGTTTGGTTTAGGCCAAAGGGGTAGGCATATATTGGCCTCCATAATTCAAGTTTTACAACTATAACCAATTCCAAACCATATATTTAGTTTTAGATCTACTTAAACGAAAACCTTTAAACTCTAGAGTTGACCTCCAAAATTCAAGTTTATGTTGGACTCCCTCTAGTCTTCGAAGAATGTCATCAAAAAAAGCATACACCAAGGTACATCTTCTTGTAAATGCCTAGTAAGAACATCCATAACTAAAGATAAGATAAAGCTTGATATAATCAACTAAATAGGAAAATATTTTGTCAATCCTCCTTGTGTTTGGACACAAGTTGACTCTAGTATACATATCCTTAATGACTTGAATATAACCAATGTTAACTCCTTTATGTTCTAGAACTCTCCAAAGAACATCTCTTGAAACTTTATAAGCTTTCTAAATCAATAAATATCATATATGTAGATCCTCCTTACTTTCTTTATTCTTCTCCATCAAACCCCTTAACAAATGTATCCATAGTAGATCTACGGCATGAAACCGATTGTGAGAAACTTCTATGTCACACCTATTGATTACTCTCTCCCATAATTTTAATGTATGGCACATTAACTTAATTTGCACACTCTTATGTATCACCTTTATTCTTAAATATAGGAACCAACAAACTCTTTCTCCACTCATCTGGCATCTTTTTAGTCTTTAAAATGACATTAAAAAGATTTGTAAGCCAAGAAATTGCTTGATCTCCTAAACATTTTCACACTTCATTGGAATATTATCAGGTCTCTTGCTTTTCCACATTTCATTTTTAAAGTTTCACTAACTTGATTACTAATGATAAAATGAAATTTTATTTTTTTAGGGTATTAAGGTTGTTAAAATCAATCGTACTTTCAGATCTTTCATTGAAAAGTTTATCAAAATACCTCATCGACCTATTTTCAATATCCTTTTCTAAAAAAAGCATTTTATTATTTTCATCCTTAATACACCTCACTTAAACTATGTCTTTACTTCTCCTATCTCTCTGGTTGGCTAACTTATACACACATCTTTCACTTTCTTTGGTATCTAAGCTATTGTATAAATCACTAAAAGCTAAATTTTTGCATCATAAATTGCATTCTTAGAATCTCTACAGGTCGCTTTATATCTTTCCTAATTCTCTGAGTTTTTACATCTAAACTAGGTTTTATAACAATACTTCTTATTTTTTTATCTTTTCTTGCATACTCTGACTCCACTACCAATTATTCTTATTAAAAGAAGCTTTTCCTTTTGATTCTCCAAGCACATCTTTAGCAACTTTTTTAATTTCACTTGCTATTTTTTCTCACATAATGTTAGCTTCCTCATGAACATCCCAAATTCTAATCTCTTGTAGCTTGCTCTTAAAAATATTTTATTTGTGTTTTTTAAGTGTCCCCATCTAATTCTAGATAATAATTTGATTTATTTTTTCTCTTACAATCTTTCATCTTAAAATCTAAAACTAACAATCGATGTTGGGTACTTAGATTTTCACTTGAATGACCTTACAATCTTTACAATCTAAACGATCTATTTTCTTATCAAAAATAATAATCGTGTTTTATTAGATCTTGTTTTATAAGTAATAATATGTTAATCTCTTTTCTTAAATAAAGTGTTAGCAATAAAATCATAAGCTAAAGCAAAATCTAATATAGTCCACCTTCTTCATTAGTCACTCCAAATCCATAACCACCATGAATACTTTTAAAATCTTCTACCACTCTACCAACATGTCCATTTAAATCTCCTCCAATAAATACTTTTCTTCAAGAAGTATCTTTTGTAATAATCCCTCTAATTTATTCCAAAATTTTTCTTTTGCGCTTACCTCCAAACCTACTTGTGGAGCATAGACACTTATAACATTGATAATCTTTGATCAACAATAATCTTTAAAGCTATAATTCTATCTCTACATATTAATATTTATAACATTATCCTTTAAACTTTTATCTATAATGTCCTACACCATTTCTAGTTTGACTTTTACATACCAAAGTTTAAAACCTAAACTATCAATCTCATTGGTTTTCTCCCCAACCCATTTAGTTTCTTGAATACATAAAATATTTATCTTTCTATGAATCATAATATTTATTAATTCTATTAATTTACCTGTAAGAGTACCTATATTCCAAGATCCTAACCTAAAATGGAAGAAGGATAAAAAAAAGTGAATCACTTTGCATATTAACTATAGAAAATAATCTCTATGCTTCTGTTGTGTTTTAATTTGGAGCCTTGTGGACACCATGCAAATCTTAGGGGGCACTTATTGAAGTGATCAGGTACAACATTGAGGTATGATGTACCATCTCAGAAGATTGAAACATTACTATACAATGGACCTAATCACCTAATAAAGACTCCTGAGGCTGATGGGTCTTCGTATACACCATAGATATTTCCCCTAATTTACATGGAAAAGTAAAGGAGGGTTTATTTTATGTCTTGTTCTTTAGTTCTCTATGCATGAAAGCCTACATAGTTAATTACATTCTAGAAAATAAAGATTTCCTAAGAATACTCTCGATTAAAGTAGTCAATCATATCTCTAAAGATTTCAAGGTTAAGACTATCAAATGGTTGATATTTTTAGAAAATCAAATGAGATTTGTTTAATTGGAAGACTTATTTCAAAATCCAAAGGAAGATATGAACGAAGTGTTCATGATACTAGGAAGCCTAGTGAGCACTCCAATCTATCTTATGGTGAGGTTGTATATATTTGAACAAGAGAGCATTTATTTTTGTTTGAGTTATAATTTTTTTTTAGAAAAATTAGGGCTTATAGTCTATCAACATAAGATTATGGAAATGCCTAAGAGGTGAGGATATAAGCTCATAGCCCAAAGAAAATAAGCAACCTCAGATCCTAAATCTAGGAGATTTAACATAAGCTAGAGCATGACTTAAATCTAAGTGGAAAGGGGACTTAAAGGTTTATCTCTACAAGAAAGAATAAATCCGTCAAACTATTCTGGACTTACAATTACCTGAAGTGGCTACCAACTAATATCTCCTACGATTCCAAACCATGTAGGCTGGTCTCCTATAATTGCAAGATGTCTAGCTTGTTATTTAATTTTCAAATAGACTAGAGTCCTAAAATCACTCTCTAAGAGACTAGATCATGACTTGCATGAGCATATGACTTAGTCTAAAATACAAAATTTTATAATTTTTATGTTATTTTGACACAATATTTTGGACAAAGGCTTTAGGATTTCTCATGCTTAAATGCATGATGGAATTTTATTATTGGCCAAATTGAGAGAGAAAGAGGGTGAATCTCTACCATAAGTGGATGCTCTCATAGGTCAAGCGGTCCCTAAAGTGCAAGAATGGAGGCCCACTTTTTTACAGGAGTAATATGATATGATATACATGATGTTAGACATACAACATTTAGCTAATGGGTTGCTTAATCTTTTTATTATTTTATTTATATCTAGGCTTTAAAATGAGGTTGATAATTATTATAAAATTTAGTTATGAGTTGTTAATTCAATCAAAAAATTAAATTTGTCCTAATATCCTACTGCATCCAAGCCATATATACAATCATACTATGAAGAAGATGCAATTTTATTGCGTAATCTAAATATAACATCAATCAAACATGAATAAATTCCATAAAAAAAATAAAATGCCGGTGCGACCTGGTATCGTCGTACACCTCAAAAAAGAAAAAAATTGGGTAGCCAAGCTCTACCCTTATACAACCATGATTATAAAATAAAATTACAATTTAGAATTGAATACATGCTATGAGGGTCTTCATTCTCTATTTCTTCTTCTTCCTTCTTTCTTTTAATTTGATTTGCTCTAATGAATCACAAGGTACATCAGGACTAAGCCTTCTAGTCATTGCTCATCCTAATCCCCATAGCACTAATCTAATTCCTATTATAAAATTATATTTTATAGAAAAGTAAATCTAACTACAGCTACAAAACAGATGTTAGCTAAACATACATACAACTCAAACATGTATAATTTATAATTTGGACTTAGCACCCTACACATGGATAACCAAGTCCACCTATCATAATATGGATTATGCTTAAGGGCATAAGCAACTTGCAAGCAAAGCATTTATATTTATTTTTAGCGGCCCCTTTACACAATCTCCTGCAGAAAATAATATTAGGCTAATAATGACCTAACATCTAGTCTACGATCCACATTCCTAACATCTAGTCTAAAATGTTACATTATAAAATAAAACACAATATCATACATACATCATTCTAACCTAAAGCTAGAAGTGATGATTTAGTATTCTAATGTGTGTGTTTAGGCTTAGTGTAGTATGTCTTAGCTAGGCCTTAAATTTATAATTTTTTTCTAAGTTTGGAAAGTTTAATTTAACATGGTGGATGATTTCACTTTAAGTTGTTTAAAGGATTTTCCAATTTTAGCTTGTATTTTATTATTTTTATTTGATATACGCTTATCCCAAAAGTGTTATAAAGAGAAGAAAGAAGTTTAACCTATTCATCCCTACCTTAGGTTATTTTCTAAAGGCACATTTTTATGATTTAGTTTCTTTTAGTGAATGATTTATTAAGTGTTTTATTAATCCTAAGTTTGGTTTAACCTTAAAAGATCTCATTCAACATGAAAGGCATCTTAGGATTAATGTAATTGAATTACCATCACATAGAATATGTTGAACCATTCCTTTTCATCACCCATAACATACATATGATTTAAGGCTTTATATACCTACACATGCAATATATTTTTGGCACACTTAAATGATCATGAATGCACACATTTTAAATAGAAAAGGAGATTTTTATTTATTAGTTAAATACACATACACATGTATAAAAGTTTTAAGCAAGTACTTATCATTGTTAAACTAGGAAAGTGAGGTAATCAAACGACCTCTTTGGGGCTACTTAAAGCCTCATAGTCCTAGGATGTCTAAACTATATACTTATTTTTCTTAAATATATATGAATGTACACACAACTATAAGAATAAAAATCATGCAAAATATTATATTTTTGATTGAATTATGTATACATGTAATGTAAAGCTCTATCTAAATTCTAGTCTAAATACACATATGAATGAAATTAAATAAGTGTGTGCCTTTGTTAACCAAGAAAGTGGGATAATCGGATGACCTCTGTGGGGCTACTTAAAGTCTCATATTCCTGGGATATCCAAACTATATACTTATTATCATTCAAACATATGTAAACCCATACATGAATATAGGAAAGAAAGCCACACTTGACATACTTACTATATATATATATATATATATATATATATATATATATATATATATATATATATATATATATATATTTTCATTATCAATTTATAATTTTGAAAATAGTTTTGAGATTTATTAGTGATAATAGCCACACATATAATAAAGTTAAGCCAACACATGCAACTTGACATAAGTAAATTTCATTTGATTATTTGGTTTTTGAAAATATGAATACATGATATCACATGACATACAACATTTATGGTGATTAAGAAGGAATAGGCAAACATCTCCACATTATTTTTTAAATATCTCCACTTAATTCATTCAACTACACTAATTCCTAAGGACAATCACATTAAATAAATTTCTTTAAAGAAAACCAAAAATTTTTCATTAAATTTAATTTAAGATTTTTAATTAAACTTAAAGAAGAGGAAACACTTGTTATTTTTATCCCATCCCATGTTGATGATTTAATATGTTTAAGGAGAGGTAATTAGATAAATTTTATGAATTAATTATGTTGATATCATTAAGCAATCCATTTAATTATCCTTTCTTATGCTTCTATAAGTTAATTAATTCCTTATTCATGAGCCTCAAATGATATGCAAATGAGAAATTAAAATTGCAATACTCTTGAAGGACCTAATGCAATAAGCTCATGCCTAAGTATTAATTAGATTAAAGAATCTAATTAAATAATTTCATGATTTTCCCACACCTATGGGTTAATCATGATTTTCTTAAGTCTTTATGTTATTGAACACATAAAGAAGAACCCATGATTTGAAATTATATTATCTAAAGTGATTAATATTTTAATTTGATTAATTTTTATCATAAATAGTTGCTTAATCAATTCATGCATTAATTAACCCTCTTTATGAAATGAGTTTGGGAATGTAATTAGGAAAGGGGTCTTAATCACACTCTCTCATAATCTCATTATTAATTAGCAATTAATGGAGCTTAATAATTAATTTTTATTATTTATTTTAAATAATCATTAAATCAATTAAGAGAGTAATTAAGGTTTGAATTCTAAATTCTCTTAATTACCTAGCCAATAAATCTCAAAAATTATAAGAGGTAGATCATCCTATTAAATTAACATGCCAAGTTTGGGATTAATTATCCAAGCGATTATAGCTTAATTAAGTTAATTAACAAAACATTCAAACCTAATTAAGCTCATTAACTACTCAAAATCTAATGAGATTATTTTTATTAAATCTTCCTATTTTTAACCTTCCCAAAATGGGTTTATTTGTGTTTTTTATATTTTTCTATAATTAGTTATGATTTTAAGAAGTTTCATAGTATTTGAACACATTTTTACCCCTAATTATTCCCTAATCCCATTGGAGCCACGCGGGAGCTTTCCATGTGGTGGTGTGAGATTGGCCACTTGAAGGATTCGATGTAGTAGTTAAGTTAGCAGTGGTGGATGAGCTTTCATCCTCATTGTCTGATCTAAGATTAGATGGTGGGGATTAATCAGACGATTCCTACAGGAAATAAATCAGATTAATCACGGTCATCCACTCCAATCACACAAAATGGATGATGGATGATCTGTCATCCCCTGAGTGACGAAAGATGGACATTGTCTGCCTCTTCTGCTCAATCTGAGCTTGTTAGAGCTTATGAGGTGTCCGGATCAGCTCCAAATCATTCAAGAGGGAGATCTAAAGAAATCCTACAGTGGGATTCGCATAAAAACATAAAAATCATCACAAAACACTAACACCTATGAAATTTTCTATGATTTGATAGAGTTTACCACGCTGAAGCTTAGGATCGATGGTTTATCGACTGGGGTAGCTTCAACTTGAAGAAATGAAGCTCTGCTAAAAAGCTCACAGCTTTTCTCCTCATCGGTGACTCTGGACCAAGCAAATCTCCTCGAGTTGGTCTTAGTATGGTCTCGGTCCTCTGATCGATTCAATTGTCTTGGTGGAGCTTATGGGTGAAGTTAATTACAAAATGATGGAGCTTAGTGGGGTTGGATAGAGCTAGGCCTCAATTTTTCTTACGTTTGACGTCGCCGACGATGGGGAGGCCAATGGAGCTTAGGGATGCACTCAGGAGGTCCCCTTGAGTCACTAAAGCTGTCAGCGTACTTGGAAAGGAATGAGAAGGGATATAACCCCACCTTCCATGGTGACGTGGACACCTTGGGTTTTGGTAGTCATCATCCGCATGGAGAGGCAGAAAATAAGGTGGTTTGAGTGGATGAAGGTTTGAGGAGTGCTGCCAAGGTTGATGTAGAGTGTCCTTCCTCCCTTAAGTAAACCAGATTTGGGTTAGGTTAGCCAATGGCCCAAGGGTCCAAATTGACCTTAGGGTGGCTGCAAAATGTAAAGGGGTAGGTAAGACCACCAAAAGTGGGTTCTATCCCATGTGGAGAGCTTTACCCAATGGGTATTATGTTAATTCAAGTTTGAAATGCGTTGGGTTTTATTTGGGTTGACTCATGGTGACCCAAGGATGTGTCATACCAAATTTGAATGGGTTTGAGCTTAGTTTGAGTGGGTTTAGCTCAATTTGACACAGGTAGGTTAAATTAGGCTAGGTTGGGTTATGTTGATCAATTGGTCAAATTAGGTCAATCCATGAGTTAAGACATGTTCAAATGACTATTTGGGATGTTTGGATTCAATTGGGTTGATTTGATTTGGATTGTATTTGGATTTGGCTCATATGGGTAAAATGGGCTAAGTTGACCAATTTAGTCAATTTGGCCAAATTGGCTTGGACTTGGGTTTAGTTTGGGTTCAATTGATGATTTAAAGATGATTGGAGGTGTTGACTTCAATCAATTTAGATTTATGAATGATTTAGACCAATTTGACCCTTTAGGTCAAATTGGGCTAAATGAGTTAATTGGACTCAATTGATCAAATTATGTTCAATCAAGGCTTTGATCATGTTCAATAATTAATTTATGATAATTTGAGTTATTGGCTTCAATCAATTTGATGTAGGTTTGATTTGGACCAATTTGGCCCTTAGGTCAAATTGGTTCAACTTGGGTTAAGAAGCCACTTGAGCTTGGTTTGGCTCAATTAGTGGTTAATTCATATTCAAGGGTTAATTTATGATTGATTAGAGTCATTGATTGTTGTCGTGTTTATTTTTAAATATGTATATGGGGGACACCATGTATCGAGGTGTACTTATTGGTGAATGGCTACACAGAATAGTGCACTATCTCAAAAGATAGAAATCACTATCTATAATCACAAATAAGGACTCTTAAAGTATGATGGGTCTTTGAATATACTAGAGATTTTTCTCCTACTTTATATAGATGAATAAAGCAGGGTTTATTTAAATCGAGTTCTAAAGTTCCCTATGAGGGCAAGCCCCCATAGTTAATTACATCCTAAGCAAGGTGAATTCCTTATGAATACTCTCGATTAAAGTAGGCAATTATTATCTCCAAAGATTTTAAAGATAGGACTATCAATAAAGTAGTTATGTTAGAAAATCAAATGTGATAGATAAAAAAGAAGAGACTTAGTATTGAAGCCAATGAGAGATGATAGGGAATGCTCATGATACTAGGAAACTTAGTGATGTAGAACATCATAAGGATACAAAAATTAGAGCTCAAGGTCCATTTACAAGATCTCAAGCTAAAGCCCAAGAAAATTAAAGAAAGAAGAAGGTATAACCCATTAGCCTGCTAAGGCCTATTTTATGATTTCATCTTTCTTATTTATGTAATTTTTAATTTTCTTCTAAAACTCTATGTTTGAATTTTTATATTTAAAAATTCAAAGCATGATATGTGAGGTGGTTAAATTCACATAAAATAATAGCATGTGAAATGGGTGGATGACATAAAATAATGAGACAATTTAATGTTTCACATTAATGTGGCCACCCACCTTTCCCTCCATATTTTGAATTCTTTTCTTTTGAAAGATGCTTGTAATGGCTATAAATAGCCCCCTTTACTAGAATGAAGGAGATCTTTTAGCAATTATAAATTATTAAGTTATTCTTGTGGATTGAGAGTTTGGTGGCCAAACCTTTGCAATCCTTGGTGGGAGTGCTAGTTATCCAACACATCTTCTTCCCTCACCTCTAATACCTAAGTTTTCTCAATCTCATCAAAAGAAAGAATGCCCACCTCCATCAAATTTGGTATCAGAGTGAAGCCTAGAAAAAGCAAATTTGGTCAAAAGTTTGCTTCAACAAAGGGAACATCTCAAGTGGTGGACTTGTCTTCAAATTTGTGAGTTTTTCTTAGACTGGTGAGGTTAATTAATTTTCTTTTACATGATAGTTTAAAAGTACATATTAGTAGCTTAGAAGATATATATTGCTTGCAAGTTTATGGTGATAGGATAAAATTTCAATTAGTAAGCTCCATTATATATTTTAGTCATTTTCCAATTGTGTGAACTTCTCCACCCCCATCCAAAAGAAAAAAAAAAAATATGTGCATAAAATATATGCATAATAATATAAGTGTGTTAAACTTAGTGATTTTGGAAGCTAAATAGAACTTTGTCAAAAGGCCTAAAATGTAAGGAGAGCTTGGGATTTAAGTGGTCTTGTATCCACAAGTTCTCTTAGCCTAAAATTTCACTTTGATTGCACAATTATATTATACTTTTTAATTTAATTTTTTCATTATTTTATATCTTTTTTCTTCTAAAAAAAAATCACATCTAACTCTCAAGATCAAGTTGAAAATTTGACTAGATTAGTTGATGCCTCAGATCTTAGGATCCATGATAATGAATTAAAAACTCAACAAATATTAGAAGAAAGTAAGAATCAAATGCAAGAACTTAAACAATAAATGCAAACTCTTATAGCTAATCTACAAAATAATAGAGTGCCAACTCCTCCTCCAATACCTGCTCAGACTATGCCAATAGGGATAGATGAAAACCAACCACTTAAAAACCATAAATTGCTAGAAATGGTGGAAGGGGAGAAAATTATTTTAAGACTATAGAAGACTCTAATGATCCATCTTGAAGAGTTAAAGTAGAAGCCCCAATTATGATGGTATACATGTCCCAAATAAATTTCTACATTGCTTAGTTCAAATGGATGACTTTTTTGATTGGTATAAAATGGATGATTACCAAAGGCTTACTTTTGCTAAAATGAAATTAATAAGGCATGCTAAAATTTATTGGACAAATATTTTAGCTAAAGAACAAAGATTAAGAAGGACAAACCTCACTTGGATAGAAATGAAAGAAATGTTAAGAGAAAATTATTGTCCTAGGCATCATGATAAGAAGCTACATAGTCAATTATTAACTTTGAGATAAGGTATTCATCTTGTAACTGAATACTTGAATATTTTTTAAGATCTAGTTTCTAAAATTGATTGTGTTGATAATGATTGGAAATTAGCTAATAATTTCTTTATCGAGCTTAGGACTGACATTAGAAATAAAGTTGAATTATTTGACCCACATTCTTTAGAGGATGCATTTCATTATGCATTATTGGTTGAACAACAAAAAAATCTATTTTCATCTCTAAAACTAAAAGTCAAGTTCCTTCCATTTCATCCCATAGATCTATTGTTAAACCCACCCATCTAAATGACCCTACCCTTTTGCCTAAAACTTCAATTGAAGGGATCTCTAAGAGCACTAGGGAAGTAATATGTTTTAAATTTCATAAAAATAGTCATATGCAAAATCAATGTAAAGCTTAAATCTTATTTTTAGAAGAAGTTGAAAATCTAATAGATGATAATCTAGAAGAAGTTTATGATGACACCCCATTATCTGATGAAGAATTGGAATTAACTGATGTCCCTCAAGTTAATGTGATGAGATATCTTACTATTATTAAAATGAAGCAAAAGATTGGAGGAGAAAGAACATTTTTAGCATGTATATTTTGTGTAATGAAAAGAGATGTAGGTTTTATAGATAGAAGAAGTGCTATGAATGTCATTTCAACACACACCTTGACTTGAGCCAACTTAAAATCTGAACCTCACCCTGAACCATTTCATGTTAAGGGTAAATCATACATCTTCCCACCACCAAATGTTTTAGTTCCAATTAAAATAAGTTATGATGATCAAATTTGGTGTGATGTTCTCCTATGGACATTGCTCATATTCTTTTAAGGCGACCTTTGTATGATATAAATGTTATTCATGCTAGGAAAATACTTATAATTTTAAACATAATAATAAGACTATTAAACTCCTACCAATAAAGTAGAAAAAACACTCCATAACACCACACAAAATAACCGATTTGCAACCTAAGCCTCTATTAAAGAAAAATGTCAAACTTCAATTAATTATCATAGAGAATCCTACTATTAAGATTAATACTATCATTTATGATTCTTACTTTTCTACTCTTCCTTCTTTGAAAGATAGAAAACAATAGGTTTTGGAGCTTTACGAAAAGATCCATTTCTTCTTCACATATTACATGTAAAAGAAGTCATACCAAACTCTAATAAGACTCACATACCTGCTATGGTCTCTTCTCTTCTTTTTGATTTTAAAGATATTGCAGATGAGCTTCACGATGAGCTACCTCCTTTAAGAGACATTCAACATGCTATTGAGTTCTTACGGTTCTCAACTTTCTAATCTTCCACATTATAGGATGAACCCTAGCATGTTGAGATTAAAGACAAGTTGAATTATTAAAAAAGGTTTTATTGAGAATCTTAGCCCCAGTCCCAACATTATTAACTCCAAATAAAAATGGAACATGGTGAATGTGTTGATATTGAATAAATAAAATTGCTATCAAATATAAGTTTCCTATTCCGATTAGATGATATGTTAGATTTAATCTCGAGCAAATTTTTTTTCAAAGTTAATCTAAAAGTGGATATCATCAAATTCATAGATTAGGAGATGAGTGGAAGAAGCTTTTAAGACCCTGGTGGACTTTATGAATGGCTTATAATGCCCTTTGGACTTTCAAATGCTCAGCACATTTATGAGATTAATGAATACTATTTTTAAACCATATATAGGTAAATTTTTGTGGTGTATTTGATGATATGATTTTAGTCCAAGTGAAAATGAGCATCTACAACACCTACAAAAGTTTGAAATACTTAGACAAGAGAAATTATACATTAATTTTAAAAAAGTGTTTCTTTTTGGTAATCTTTTTAGGCTTTATTATATCCACTACTGACTTAAACCTAATCCTTCTAAAGTGAAAATCAATTGGATTCACCTAAAGTTTATTGAAGTTAGAAGCTTTCATGGTTTAGCCACTTTTTTATCAAGATTTATCAAGAATTTTAGTACCATTGTTGCTCGATATACTAAAATTAGATAAATTTTGTTGGACTTAATGCACAAAAGGCCTTAGAGAAAATTAAAGTTCTTATCAATCCAAACTTCCGATTTTTTGAAAGCCTTTGAAGTGACATGTGATACTTCAGGAATTATAATAGGTAGAATTTTTAGTCAAGAGAATCATCTTATAGCATTCTTTAGTGAAAAGTTAAATGAAGCCAAACAACGATATTCTACTTATGATAGAGAGTTTTATGTTGTAATTCAATCCTTAAGGCATTGGCGACACTATCTCTTACATAGAGAATTTATACTTAATTCTCATCATGCCTTAAAATTCATTAATACTTGAAAATTAAGTCATAGGCATGCAAAATGGGTTGAATTTTTACAAGATTGCTCTTTTGTTCTAAAGCATAAGCCTGGAATTGAGAATAAACCTGTCGATGCTTTATCCAGGGTAAACCTAATGATTTCCTCTTTAGAATTGAGAATCCCAGATTTGATAGAATTAAAGATGATTATATTATGTGCCCTGACTTTTTCCTAATTTATCTTGAACATAGAGATAAATCAATAACTTTATCAAGGACATTCTTGATAACAAATGGATATTTATATAAAGTAAAATAACTATGCATTCATCGATCTTCTCTTAGAGAATTCTTTATCTTGAAACATCTTTGGGGTGTAGTTATTTTGGAAAGGATAAGACCATATGTTTATTAGAAAATAGATTTTATTGGCCATTCATTAAAATGAGATGTTTCATAAATTAGTGGTGCTCAATGTTTAATTTGTAAGCAGACTAAAACTATCAAACAAAGGTGCGGACAATACAACGCCTTACCTATTCCTTATAGGCCTTGGGAAGACCTATCAATGGATTTTATTCTAGGATTACCTATGACGAGGACATGATAGTATTTTTTGTTGTAGTGGATAGGTTCTCAAAAATGGCTCATTTTTACCTTGTTCAAAAATAAATGATGCTTCTTATATAGCCAAATTATTTTTTAAAGAAATAGTGTGACTCCTTGGTCTCTCTTTAACCATTGTTCCAACAGAGATATTAATTTTGTCTCATATTTTTGAAAAATATTATAAAAATTATTAGGTACCAAATTAAAATTTTTTTCTGTCTTTCACCCACAAATTGATGGACAAATTGAAGTAGTTAATCATACCTTAAAAAATTTGCTTAGATGCTTGGTAGGTAAAAGTTTAGAAAATTGGGATTTATATTACTAATCTCAAAATTTACCTATAATAGTACTATTTCTAAAACTACAAAAAAAAATCACCATTTGAGATAGTCTATGGTCAAAACCCATGACCAATTGTAAAGCTACCATCTTATGTATATTTTCGAACATTCTCATTTGCTAAAGATTTTTAAAGCCTCCATGAAGATATAAGAATGAAAATTACTATAAGTAATGAAAACTATGCTTCTAAGGAAAATCATATTCGTTCAACGAAATAATATAAAGAAGGTGATTATGTATTGATTCGCATTCTGCCTGAGCATTATCAAACAACTAGATATAAGTAATCACATGCACGAGCTTATGGTCCATTTAAAATTCTTAAAAAAATTAGAATTAATGCTTATCACCTTGATTTGCCTACTGATATGCTCATTCATCCAATTATTAAGATATTTATCATATTAAGGAATTAGCAAACTCCACTTGTTCAGTCTAACTCTTTAGTAGGAGATATAACACTGTACTTACAGAAGCCCTCTTCCTTTGAAGTTGACTATATTATCACCAGAGAGTCCCAATTAATCTAGCTTCTGAACATCATTTTCTAGTTCATTGGAAGAATAAGCCATAAGACACATTGATTTGATTTGGAGACTTTAGCCCCATAAATAGTAGAAGACTTCTTAGATTTCAACTCTATGGAGCAGAGTTCAATTCAACCCAGGGGAGTTGATGTAGAATATCATGAGGATCCAAAATTAAGAACTCAAGGTCCATTTACAAGATCTCAAGCTAAAGCCCAAGAAAATTCTAGAAAGAAGAAGGCATAGCCTATTAGCCTAAGGCCCATTTTATGATTTCATCTTTCTTATTTATGTAATTTTTTTTTTCTTCTAGAAACTCCATGTTTGAAATTTTGCATTTAAAAATTCAAAGCATGACATGTGGTTGAATCCACATAAAATAATAGCATGTGAAATGGGTGGATGGCATAAAATAATGAGACAATTTAATGCTTCACATTAATGTAGCCACCCACCTTTCTCTCCATATTTTGAATTTGTTTCTTTTGAAAGATGCTTGTAATGGCTATAAATAGCCCCCCTTACTAGAATGAAGGATATCTTTTTGCAATTACAAATTATTGAGTTATTCTTATGGTTTGAGAGCTTGGTGGCTTGGCAATCCTTGGTGAGAGCGCTAGTTATCCAACATATATTCTTCTCTCACCTCCGATACCCAAGTTCTCTCAATCTCATTAAAATAAAGAATGCCCACCTCCATCACTTAGTGAGCATTCTAATCTATCCTATGGTTAGGCTTTGTACATTTGAAATTGAAGAGAATTATATATATTTGAGTTGAAATTTTGTTAGAAAACTAGGACTTATAATCCCACAATACAAGATTATGAAAATGCCAAGATGAGGATTTATGCTTGTAGCCTGAAGGAAATAATAACCTTAGATCCTAAGTCTAGGAAGCTTTAGTGAGGGCCAAAGCACATCCTAAATCTAAGCTAAGATGGGTATATGGTTTACCTCTAAAATAGAGGGTAAACCACCCGATTGGTGGACTTATAACTGATTAGAGTTGTAGCCAGCTAACTCCTCCTACGTTTTAAATCTATGTGGTCAAGTGATATGATTTTGTAAGATGGTTAGGTTATTTTTATTTAGAAAGAGACTAAATTCCTTAAACCCACTCCCTGAGTGACTAGAGAATGAGTGGTTTGAGTAATGACTTAGTCTAATGCAAATCTTATCAATTTTTTTATTTGATTTTTTACTCTTTATTTTGACAAAGGTTTTGGGATTTTTATATGCCTAAATGCATGATAAAATAGGTTTATTGGCTAAATCATAAAGAAAGAGGCATTTTTCACCAGAGAGGAGACCCTCAAAGGTCAAGTCATCCCCTATTGTGCAAGGATGGAAACCCTCTCTTAAAAAAGTGAAATAAGATGACATGTATGATATTAAGCATACAACATCCAGCTAAGGGGTTGCTAAATCTTTTAATTATCTTAATTTAATGCCAAGGCTTTATGTAAGATTATGAGTTAATTAGAAAATTTAGTTATGAGTTGTAGTTGGGTAAATTTATTTTTTCCTTAAAGCTAATCGATCTAGGACACACATTAAATCACAATGTATGAAAAAACTAGGAAAAGACATGACATTTCTATTACACAATTATAAACAAAGCATCAAATAATTTATAAATATAACATAAAAGAATAACAGGCGGTCGGGTACCACCGTACAACTTGAAAAGAAAAATAGGTAGCCCAGCTCTACCATTATACAACCCGGTATATGAAAGCGTAATTACAATTACAAATAAATATATGCTATGGGAGTCTTCATTCTTCATATCTTCATATCCCCTCAATTTCTTCATTTGGGTTTATTTGCTCCAAAGGCATCATGGGGGCCTCCCAGGACAAAGCCTTCTAGCCTCTGCTCATCTTAATCCATGTAGAAAAAAATTATTTACAATTATCATTAATCAATAAAATCTCCTCTCTCTCTTCTTCATTGGTTCTTTTAATTATCTTCATCCCTCTTAGAAAGAAAGATGAAGGTAAGAGAGAGAAAGGAAAGAAAAGAGGAAAATTTTAATATGATGATGATTGCTTCTTTCTTTAGATGGACACCACATAGAATCGCAAGTGTATTTATTAGGGTGATCAGGTACGACATTGAAGAAAGGTATACTATCTTAAAAGATAGAAGTCACCACCCTATAGTAGACCTAATCACCTAAATAAAGACTCATAAGGACTTATGGGTCTGCGGGATGATGTACCAGATTCTTCCCATACTTTACATGGAAAAGTAAAGCACTATTTATTTTTTTACCGGGTTCGTTAAGTTCCCTATGGAGGCAAGCCCCCATAATTACTTACATCCTAAGGAATGAGATTCTTTAGGAATACTCTCGATTAAGGTAAATGATCGTTGTCTCTAAAGATTTCAATAGGTAGGACTATCAATCGATTAATTTATTTTTGGCAAATCAAATGGGATCAATCAAGAGGAGGAGTTCTTATCAAAGCCAAGTGAAGATGAGTAGGGGAAGCTAAAGATACTAGGAAGCCTAGTAAGCACCCCAAATTATCCTATGGTTGGGCTTTACATTTTTGAAATTGATTTTATTGATTTCAGTTAGATTTTTATTAGAAATTTAGGGCTTATAATTCCATAATATAATGTTATGAAAGATGCCTAAGAGGTGAGGATTTATGCTTATAGCTGGTAGAAGGGAGAAGCAACCTTCAACCTAACTCTAAGCAACTTTGGTGAGGGCCAAAAGCATGACCTAAATCTAAGGAGAAAATGGGTATTTGGTTTACCCCCATAAGAGAGGATAAACCACCCTACTGTTTAGACTTACAACTGCATGGGGGTGTCCGCCACATTAACTCCTCCTACAATTTTAAATTCATATATGCAAGTCTTATGTTTAAGCAAGATAACGGTTGTTATTCATTTAGAAAGAGACTAAGTCCTTAAACTCACTGCCTAAGAGACTAGATCATGTAAAAGTATGATAAATGACCTAAATATAATGCAAATTATATTACATTTTTTTATTTTTATTTTTGGACAATCACTTGACTCAAGATATAGGATTTATATGCTTAATGCATGAGAAATAAGATTATAGGCCAAAATCAGCGAGAAGGGGGAGGTGTATTTCCACCATGGCTCTCAAAGGTCAAGCCAAGTTCTCTAGCAAAGGTGGAAGCCCTCCAATCAAGAGTGAAAATAATATGCTTTTATGTATGATATTAGAAAAGTAATACTCATCCAATTAAG
The DNA here is from genome assembly GCA_021442155.1 of Cymbidium sinense. Taxonomy (NCBI): domain Eukaryota; kingdom Viridiplantae; phylum Streptophyta; class Magnoliopsida; order Asparagales; family Orchidaceae; genus Cymbidium; species Cymbidium sinense. Next base: position 10,546,285 of record CM038217.1, read on the forward strand.
GGGTTACTAATTCTTTTATATTGATTTTTAGCTTAAGCTTTTAGGTGAGGTTATGAGTTATTTATTTTAATTTTGAGTTGATTAATTTGGTAGAAAATTTATTTTTCCCTAAAAGCCTAATCATCATCCAGGCCATACATCAAGCAAGGAAGAAACTATGAAAAGGATTCCATCTTAATGCACAAACTAAATAAACCATCAAATGTTTTATGAAGCTAACATAAAAGAATAAAAGGCCAAGTGTGGTCGGGCACCACCGCACAAACCCAAAAAATGAATTGGGTAGCCGAGCTCTACCCTTATACAACCCGGATTAAATTTACAATCAAGTAAGAAAATTCATGTTATGGGGGTCTTCATTTCTTCTTTCTTCTTTCTTCTTTCCTCTTTCTTCTTCTTTTCTTCTTTCTTCTTTGGTTCTTTCTTTTGGATGGTTGGAAGGTGGATGATCCCAAGACTTCATATGGTACATAAGGTGAGATCTTATGACCAATTCTCATCTTAATCCCCCATAATAATTATTCCAAAATCCTAATTACAAAATTTACATGAAAAGAAAAAGTAAATCTAACTAACACATACAAAATAGAGATTAGCTAAACAAATCATACAAATCCCAAGCATGTATATTAGACTTAGAACCCCACACATGGGTAACCAAGTTCACCTGGCCTATTGGATTATGCTTAGGGGTATAAGCACATGCACAACAAAAGTAGTTATATTTTTATTACAACTCCCCTTAAGCACAATTCCCTATAGAAAATAATGATTAGACTAAATCATCCTACCATTCATTTTATACATATTCATAGCATCCATACTAAAATAACACACCACAAAATAAAAGCAAATATCAAATCATGCACCACCCTAACCTAAAGCTAGAAGTGATGACTTAGTCTAATGTGTGTGCTTTAAAAGGTTTGTGTGGTATGCTTAGCTATGGTTTTAAGGTTTATGTTTTCTAAGTATGAAGATGTTCAACTTAGATGGGTGGTTTCATTTAAGTGTTTAGTTGATTTGGGGTTGATTTTATTTTGTATTTTAGTTTAGTTTAAGTGAATCCTAATTAATTACTAAGTTATAAAGAGAAAGAAAATAAGAGAGAACTTCTCTTTCTTTCCCTACCTTAAGTAATTTCTAAAGTAGATTCATATTTTAATTTTGTTTAGAGAGTGTTTTATTATGTGTTTTAATTAATCCTAAGTTTAGATTTTCTCTAAACAAATCCATTCAAAAAGAAAGGCATTTTAAGATTAAGTAAAGTGAAATAATATCATAAAACACACATTACTTTATTTCTTTCCCAACATATCTAACATGCATATGGATGAATCCTAAGCATATCTATATATGCAAATGAGAATGTTTAGCACACAGTAATGATGAATGCTAAGTAGTGTCACTTAAGAAAATTTAAATGCTTTATGATGCATGATTTTCATTAAGTAGAAATGGATTATTCTTTTATCCATTATTCATATGCACATGTGTATATATGAAAGGCATAAGTGAGTACGTCACCATTGTTAGTACCAAGGGTGTAAGGTAGAAGACCTACTTAGGGCTACTTAAAGCCTCGTAACCCCAGGGTTGTCCAGACTAATATACCATTTTTATTTTTTATTTAATTTATTTATGCAATTTATATGTACCAGTGTGGATGTCCTTCTTAAGTAATAGCATAACAATGAATATGAATGAGGTTGGGCAAGTGTTGTGTTATTTTCAAATGAACTATACACTTTGTCAAATCCTATTCAAAACTATGCTAAAAGAAAAGATAAGAAAAGCCACATTATGCACATCTTCATATTTATATCTACATGCAAGATTATAAATAATTATAAGTAGCACACTTTCAGTTTTAGGTGCTTGATTTATAGATTTTGAAAATAATTTTGAATTTAGTAGTGATAATAGCCATTCATATTTTAGTGCTGATGCGGTGCGCGCTTTCCACATGGTGCTACGGGAGAGGCTATTAAAGTTGTCACATCATAACACCATGTTAGTGGCGGCTTCGCTTTCTCCTCACCGGTCCGATCAAGGATCGGATGGCTGAGATCAAGCCTGCAGTTCTTAAGGGATAATTTGTAGATCTATGTGTCTTTGATCATGGCTGTCCATCCAAAATGTGCGGATGGACGGCCCATGATCCATCCCTGATCTTCTCTGTGGGAGATGGCCACCGTCTTCTTAAGGGAAGATCGAGCTCGATGAGCTTCATTGGATCAAACTCAACCCACACCATCTAAGGGTAAAGGGGGATACATCCAACGATTAGTTTCTCATGGGACGAGACTTTCTTTCACATAGCTCCACACTATGGCTAATTTAAGCTCGGTTTCATGGCTTACCTCACTGGAGGCTATCACCGGCTCTCGATTCCCTTGGAGAAGCTTCGTTTAGTGGTGACAAAGCTTTGTTGAAGTTTTGAGATGTTGAAATTAGGTAGATCCTTCTATGGGCTAAGTCCACCTTCAACTCCTTGCGACTTTGATTGAAGTGGTACCTCCCTTGCCTTTGGAGCTTGGGAAAAGTTTTGGGTGAACTCGATTGAGTTCCCTGATGGAGCTTGCAAAGTGAATTGGCTTGGTATTGAGTGTGGAGTAAGTTGGATTTCAGCTTGAGTTCCCCTATTTTCGGTTTGAGAAACCGAGAAATGGAGAAGTTCAAGTTGCTTGAGAGAGCGTGGGGAGAGTTCCAAATGCTTTCTCTGGCTTCCCTAAGTTCAATCGAGTGTGCTAGAATGAAATTCAAGTGAAACTAGGGGGAGCATATCTCCCCTAGTGCAATCGGATGGCCATGAAGGAGCTTGCTATTTTGATCCAATTGACCCGCTTAGTAGGTTGTTATTGTTAGAAGTGTCCTTTCATTTGGTTTGGCCAGAGGAGAGTGTTGAAGCTCTCATGTGCTTAATTCAAGTGGAGGATGGATTTCATTGCTTAATTTCATGCAAGTGATCGATATTAGCCTTAGGTTGGGTTGGGCTGACCCAAACCCAATGGGTTAGGTGCACCACACTAACTAGTGTCCACTTGGTCCACTAAGAGGGTACCAAGTGGTCATGGAGAGGATTTGACCAAATTCTATGTGGATTTGGCCAAAATTTACCCTTTGACCTAGAGGTAAAATAATCATTTTGCTTAGATTTTAATTTGAATATGTTTATATGATTGAAAAAAAGGGTTGGGCCAAGTTTCATTATATTTGGAGTTGGTTTCATGTGATTTGGCTCATGTTGACCCATTTAGGTCAAAATGGGTCAACTTGGGTTAAGTTGACCAATTGGTCAAATTGGGTCAAACCAAGGGTTGGGTCAAGTTCATATGACCATTCAAAATGTTTTGGCAACTTTGGTTTGGTTCAATTTGGTTTAGATTTGGTTTTGTTTCATTTGATTTTATTTAGGTCAAATGGGTCAAGTTGACCAATTTGACCCATTTGACCTATTTGGGTTAGGTCATGAGTTGGTTTATGTTTCATTGGTCATTTGAAATGGATTGGTATCTTTGTTTCCAATCAATTTTAGTTTAATTTGATTTTGGCTCAAAATGACCTTTTAAGTCAAGTTGGGTTCATGGACAATTGGGCTGGAGTTAGGTCTAGTTGGCCATGAGGCTTTGGTCAAGTTTAACAATCGATTTGGAATGAGCTTGACCCATTAGTTTCAATCAATTTGGTTTAGATCAAGTTTTGACACATTTTTTACTTTTAGGTCAAGTTGGGTCAACTTGGGTCAAGTAGTAAGTTAGGCTCAAATGTTGGCTTGGTCAAGTTAAAACATTGATCATGAATGAACTTAAATTAATGGTTTCAATTAATTTGGCCTATGATGGATTTTGGCTATGTTGGGTTTCATTTTGGCTAAGTGTTGACTTAGTTTGACCCAATTTGAGTGATTGATCATCTCATGATGATTGTTGATCATGATGAGAGGCTTAGAAGGGCTTAGTTCAATCCAATTTAGGTTAAGATTAGAATTTGGCTCATAAGAGTTACTTTAGATCACTTTAGGTCAAGTGAGCCTAAGTAGGTCAAATGGCTTGGTCAAAGCTTGATTTGAGTTTGATTGAACTTACATATGAACTTATGATTGAAATATAAATCCATTTGCAAGAGATTTGAAGTCAAATGAGTTTTGATTCATTTAAAAATTTCAAGTTCAAAGGGTGTACATGAGTTTGACTTGGGTTTGATTTTTGAATTGATTTTTGGTTAAGTGATTGAAGTTTGTGTTTGCATTTGGATTCATGATTGAATGATTGATTGAATCATGCAAAAAAAATCAAGGGTTTGGCTTGATTTGAATTTGATTTGGCTAAGTTCAAGAGTTTGACTTGAAAGGCTTTAGGTTGAATTTTGAGTAGATTTGTGTTAGATTTTTGATTTAGTTTTGGATATTTGAATTTATATTTTATTTATATATGTGAATATAAATGAAAATATAAATGAGCTTTGAGAAAATTTCATGAATTTAAAGTGGTTTGAACTAAGTCCATAAGAGAGAAATCAAAGTGACTTAGGAAAGATTTTTGGAATTTGATTTGGATTTTAATTATGGGTTTCAATCATGGATTTCAATCATGTGGAATTGATTTGAGTTTGGACGAAATTAATTAAGTTGGAATTGATTTAAGCTTTGATGTTAATTTGATTTGGAATTTGACTTGAAGGAAAGAAATGAAGAATGTTTCAAGCTATAGGGTAGGTAAATTTTCCTAACACCCCTAAGGCATGACCTATTCCTATGGCTAACTTTTGTAAGTCTCTAGGGCTAGGTTGAGTGTCCACATAATCACTAGATGTGTCTTAAGACTAAGAAACTCTTAAAGTCTAAGAGAAGTCCTATGTCTAAGATGGAGGGGTTGAGAGCTCATTCTAAAAATGAGGTCAACAATCCCCATTTCATAAATCCAAATTCCTAATGCATAATTACATTAAAAATAGGAAAAGTAAATCTAACTACATCTGCAGAATAAGTGTTAGCTAAACACACCATACAACCCAATAAGTTATAAGTATAATTTGGACTTAGCACCTACACATGGGTAACCAAGTCCACATATCCTAACTTAGATTATGCTTAGAATTAAGCAACCTACAAAAAAGCATTTATATTTATTTTTAAGCACCCCTTAAGCATAATCTCCTACAGAAGATATAATTAGGCTAATCATGGCCTAACATCCATCTATCATCATAACATTCAATGAACATACACACTAGTCTACAGCATCCTAACATCATCATAATACATCATAAAACCAAACATACATCAAACCATTCACTGCCCTAACATAAGGCTAAAAGTGGTGACTTAATCTAAGGTGTGTGTATTAAGGCTTGTGTGGTATGCCTTAACTACGCTTAATTATAATTTTATAAGTAAGAAAATATTTAATTTAAAAGATGGTTTCACTTTAATGGCTTAATTGATTTGTAAGTTTTACTTAATATTTTCTTTTGTTTCATTTGGGTTACACTTAACAACTAAGTGTTATAAAGAGAAGAAAAGAGAGGATCTCTCTTTATCCCTACCTTAAGTCACATCTAAAGCAAATTAATTAAATAAATTTTCTTTAATAAATGGCTTATTACATATTTTAAATTAATCCTAAGTTTAGGTCCACTCTAAATAATCTCATTCAATAAGAGAGGCATCTTAAGATTAATTGAGATGAACTACTATCACATGACACATATACATTCATTTCTTTCCATCATATATAACATGCATATGATTAAGTTCTAAATATATCTATACATGCAACATATTTTGGCACACTTAAATGCAGGATGCATAAATGAGTTTTATTGAAAAGAGAATTTTCGTTCAAATATATGAAAGTTCTAAGCAAGTATTTCGCTATTATTTTGCATCAGGGGAGTGAGGTAGGAACCTCATTGGGGCTACTTAAAGTTGTGCATCCCCGGAATATCCAGACTAATATACCCACTATTCTTAAATACATATGGATGTATAAGCAACTATAAGAATAGAAAATAATGCAAAAAAAATTTTAATTTAATTGATTTATTTGTGTAAATGAATTAAAGCTCTATCCAAATTATAATGTCAAAATGCATAAAAATGAAATCAAACGGGTACGTAACCATTATTTTGCACTAAGGGAGTGATGTAGGAACCTCTTTGGTGCTACTTAAAGCCGTGCATCCTCGGAATGTCCAGACTAATATACCCACTAACATTCATACTTATACAAATAAATATATGAATGAAAGAAAGGAACTTCACTTCATACACTAAGTTTATATTCACATGCATCTCTATATGTAATGTCACAACATGTATTATTAATCATTAATAAGCTTTTGAAAATACATTTGAGATTTAATAGTGATAATAACTACATATTTTTAATTAAGTCAACACATGCAAATTTGACATAAAAGAAATCATTTATTTTAATTGATCTTTGAAAAGGATGAATCCATGAACATAAGTGGCACAATATTTAATATAATTGGAGAGAAATAAAAGATCATAAGAATATAATTTCATTCAATCTAATTAATTCCTAAGGATAATCATATTAAATAAGATTATTTAAAACAAATCAAAGTTCATTAATGCCATTTTTGACTTTATGTTTGATTTAATTTAAAAAGTGTGAGAAAGGTTTGTTAATCCTAATCTCATTCCCCATATGTGAATTAATTTGGTTTAATGAAAAGCAATTAGGTTGATTTTATGAATTGGTTAGGTAAGCATGGATTAAATCAACTAATTAAACCCTTACCCATGTTACCTTAAGGTAATTAATTAAACAATTTTGAGCTAATATAATATGCAAATAAATTGAAAAGTAAATAGCAATGCTACTATAAAATGGAAGGGGTCTAATGCAATTAGGTCATAATTATTTAATAATTAAGCTTAAAGAACTAATTTTAATTACTTTCATGATTTTCTCACGCATGTGAGGTAATCATAATTTCATAAGCTTCTTTAGGTTCTTGAACACCTAAAGCTCTACCCAAGATGGATTAAGGAAAAATCAGATTTGATTAGATTTTTCAAATCTATTAAACCAATAATTCATTAATCCATCTCTCCTAAAAAGGGACTAACCAAAGCTAACAATTATCTTGAAATGAGGTGGGCTTCAGGAAAAAGGTAGAGAAAGAGGTCCCCACCTATTTCCATAAACCATCCACTAGATTAAACATAGTTTAAAATGATTTGAATTTCAATTTATCTAATTAAGTTTCTAATTAGTTAATTAATTAATAATTAGGACTTTAGTTGAAAAGAGAGGGAAAATTAGAGAAAGGATTGGGAGGCTCTAATCCACTTCCTTAAGTCTCCTTACTGTTGAACAGTGGTTAGGGAGTCCAAATAATTAATTAATCACTATTTATATGCTTAATCACCCTTAATGAAGTTAAGAGGATAATTAGGACTTAATCAATCAACTTCCCTAATTAAGCAACCAATAAATTCCAAGAAAAATAGGGGGAGGCAGAGGTCATCCCCCTAAACATCCTCAGAAAGTTTGAAATCAATTGGATGATTAATTAAGGAGTAATTAAGCTAATTAAGTTTTAATTAACTTGTAATTAAGCTCTATTTACTGTTCAAAATCTATTGGAAATATTTTTATTAAATTTTTCACTGAAATATATCTAAAATAAGCTCACATTTGTATTTTTTTTCTATAATTAGTTATAAATTTTGGAAGTTTCAACCTTTGAAATAGATTAATTAACCCTAATTAAAGCTCTAATCCCATCAGCGCCATATGGCTATTGACGCGGCATGCTTTCCACGTGGCGCGACAGGATATGTTATTTAAGTTCTCACATCACACAACTGAGTCAGCCAACGATGGACGTGCTTTCTTGTGGACCATCCAATAGATCGGATGACCACGATTAATCTCGTGATTTAGAAGGAAAAGGCTGGGATTTAAGCATGATTTAATCACGACCGTCTGTTCTGATCATGCGAAACAGATGGCTTGTGATCTTCTCCTTCACGAGCGATGAAAGATGGATGTCGTCCATCTTTCTCTGTTCGATCTGAGCTTACTAAAGCTTGGATTTCTTCCAAGATGATCCCACACCATCAAGGGAAAGAGAGGAACACATCCAATGGTCAAAATTGCATGACATGCAAATTTTCTTCGAAAAAGACCAACCACTTTTTCCTAAACCTACAATTTTGAGGAATTATCTCGTTGGAGCTCAAGACCTGTGGTGAGATCCATAGAGGTAGCTTCGTCTAGTAGAGATGAAGCCTCTGAGAAGCTTGGGCTTTGATTTGGTGTGGATCCCTCGGATGACCAATCCACGTGCTTTGGAGCTTCAGTCTTGATCAAACTCGTGCTTAGAGTAGATTTGGGGCTTGGGAAATGGCTTCAATGGCTTTGATGACACACGAAGATGGTGTGTTTAAAAGAAATTAAAGTTTGGTGGAGGATTGTGCAAATGGGATTTTGAAATGGCCTCCCCTATTTCGGTTTGACGTAAAATCGAGAGAAGGAGAAATGGGGGAGCTTGGGGGAAGGCTGTGAAAAACTCTCTTTCACATTCTCTAGCTCAAATGAAGTTGAATGCCTCAATTACAATTTGAATTGAGGGGGTATATCCCCTCAATTTTTGCGGTGGATGGATGGGATTCAATCCCATTTTTTCGCTGGCCAGCCACCATCAGATCATCAAAATTGTCTCCATCAGGTCCACGTGGCTCTCCAGGAGTGGAGGAAGGCTTGGGAGGTGGCTCAAGGTCTGATATGGGGAGATTTCTTTCCTTGATCCTTTGGGTGCTCGATTTGGAGTGAAAGCGATGAGATTGGGTTTCCTTTGGTCCATGGCTGATCTTAGTGTGCTTAGAGTGGGCTAAGAAGGCTATGCATACTCCATTTGGCAATTGGATGGCTGCCCATGTGATGGGAGAGTGGACTTTGCCAAATGGGGGAAGAATCCTATGTGAAGTAGTTTGTCTAATGGTTAATCCCCTTTGATGGGGCTCACTTTGCTTATGGGCAGACTTTGGGTTGACCTAGGGTCAATTTGGGTCGGGTTTGGTCAACCACAAAGGTCCCATGGGTTGGTTTTACGTGCTTTGGCTTCATTTGGTCAAATGGGCTCATATGGGTCCATGTTGGGTTGGGTTGACCAATTGATCAAATTTGGTCAAACCAAGGCTTCAGTGATTCAAATGATGATTTGAAGAGTTTTGGTTCAAATGATTTGGGTTGGTTTGGCTTAGGTTTGATTTTGGCTCATTTGAAATCAAATAGGTCAAATGGGTCAAGTTGACCAATTTGGCCAATTTGACCAAATTGGATTGGGTTAAGTGTTGGTTCATGTTCAATTGGTTAATTGAAAATAATTGTAGGCTTTGATTTGAATCAATTTGAGTTTAATTTGATTTTGGCCAATTTGACCCTTTAGGTCAATTTGGGCTAGGCTGGGTCAAGTTAACCAATTAGTCAGATTGGACTCAATTGCAGCTTTAGTCAAGTTCAATAAATAATTTGGAATGAACTTGAGCCATTAGTTGCAATCAATTTGGGTTTAATTTGGAATTTGGCTATTTTGACCCTTTAGGTCAATTTGGGCTATATTGGGTCAAGTTAACCAATTGGTCAAATTGGGTTTGATTATAACTTTGGTCAAGTTCAATAATTGATTTGGAATGAACTTGAGCCATTGGTTACAATCAATTTGGGTTTAATTTTAATTTTGGCCAATTTGACCTTTTGGGTCAATTTGGGCTATGTTGGGTCAAGTTGACCAATTAGTCAAATTGGGCTTGATTGTGGCTTGGTCAAGTTCAATAATTGATTTGGACTGAACTGGAGCCATCGGTTGCAATCAATTTGGGTTAGATCATTATTTGATCCATTTTGGCTTTTTAGGCCAATTTGGGTCAACTTAGGTCAAATGATCAATTGGACTTGGTTTGACTCAATTGAGGGTTTAGTCATGTTCAATCATTTATTATGAATTGGTTTCAATCAATTTGGTATATGGTGGATTTTGGCTAGTTTAGGTTTCATTTGAGCTAAAGGTTGACTTGGTCAAAGGACCAAGTTGACTTGGTTTGACCTAATTCAAGGTGGTTGATCATCCCAGGGTGATTGTTATTATGGTATGAGATTTGATGGATCTTGGTTCAATCCAATTTGGGTTGGATTAGAACTTGGTTTAAAAAGATTCTTTAGGTCACTTTGGGTCAAGTGGGCCTAAATGGGTTAATTGGTTTGATTTTGGCTTGATTCAAGTTTAGTTGAACTCCTATATGAGCCTATGATTGAAATATAAATCCAACTACAGTCAATTTGGAGTCTAGTGGTTTTGGCTAATCTGAAGTTTTCAAGTCAAAAAGGCTAACTTGGGCTTCACTTGGGTTGACTTAAGTTAGATTTGATAATTATAGTTTATATTTATATTTGGCTAAATAATTGAAGGAGTGATTGATTCATGAGAAAATCCATTGATTTTGACTTGATTTGGATAGGATTTAGCCAAGTTCAAGAAATTGGCTAAAAGGCTCGAATTGGGTTTTAGTTTAATTTTGGGCTTGATTTTGGCTATTTGGATTTATATTTCATTTATATTTGGGGATATAAATGAAGATATAAATGATTCATAAAAAAATTACTTGAGTTTGGAATAATCTGAAAGTAAATTTGACCAAGCTTATAGATGTAGGTCAAAAGGGCTTAAGTAGGGAATTGATTTAGTTTAATTTATTTTTGGTCATTGTAGGGTGGGTTTCATTTATATTTATAAATATAAATGAATGAGTAATTGATTTACAAAGAAACCAATTGATTTTGGGTTGAATTGGTTTAATATTTGAGTAAGATTATCGACAAGGGCCCATAGAGCTTAAGAGGGGATTTGGCTTGGTTTGATTTAGTTTGATTTATTTTTGGTTATTGGAGGATGGGTTTCATTTATATTTATGAACATAAATAAAGGAGTAATTATTTTATAAAAAAATCAATCAAGTTTGGGATAATTTAGGTGGAGATTTGGCCAAGCTATTGAGAGTGGGTCATAAGACTTAAGAAGGAATTTTGGTTTCAGATTTGATCTGAGGATTGAATCATTTGGAATGGGTTTGAGTTGAGATTTGGTAAATGATTGAGAGATTGAATTGATATTTAATAAAATCAATTGAACCGAGATTGATTTGAATTTGGTTAAGGCTAAGTCCGTAAGATGAAATCAAAGGGCTTAGAAAGAATGTTGATCTTGGATTTGATTATGTGTTTCAATAATTTGATTTGGAATTTGTATTTAGATTTGATATTTGAGTTGGATTTGAGGTTTGGTTTGAGAAGAGAAGCTTGGATTGGGTTTAGGCTATAGGGTAGGCAAGTTTTCCTAAGTCTCTAATGCATAACCTATTCATATGGCTAACCATCCTAAGTCTCTAGGCATAGGTTAAGTATTCACTTAATCACTAAAAGTGTCTTGAGACTAAGGATCTCTTAGTGTCTAAAAGAGTCTTAGATCTATAATGAGGGAGTTGAGAACTCACTCCAAAAGTGTGTCAACAGTTGCAATCAATTTGATTTAGAATGGAGTTTGGTCTAATTTGGCTCATGTAGGCTAATTGGGTCAACTTGATCAAATGATCAAATTGATGGTTTGACCCAATTGATTGCAATTGGATAATCAAGGGTGATCAACACTCATTGTAGGAGATTTTGAATGGGTTGGTTCAATCCAATTTGGCTCAAAAGGGTTCTTTAGGTCACTTTGAGTCATGTGATCTTAATAGGCCAATTGAGTTGATTTGTGTTAAATTGAGTTTAATGATTAATTTAGGATTGATTGATGACTTTGATTGCAATTTATTTGAGTTTAATTGAATTTTGGCTAGCTTGGACATTTTGGGTTCAAATTGGCTAACTTGGGTTAATTGAATTGATTTGGTTCGATTGGCTTGATTGTAGATTTTGGAAGAGTTTGAAATGATGATTTGAAGGGTTGGAGTGTTTTTGTAAAAATTAATTGGGTTAAGTTTGATTGAAGGAGGTTTGGGTTAAGTCCATAGGATTGGATTAAGTTAGCCTTAGGTTTAAATTATTTGGCTTGGAGCTTGGATATGGAATATAATTCAATTGGGATTGGTTAGTTTAGTTGGTGTTTGATCTTACATGATTGGATAGGCATAAGTCATGGGTTAGGCCAGAGGATAGGTAGGTATCCTTAGTCTTAAGATATAGTCTAAGCCTAGGGCAAACCTCCCTAAGTCTCTAGGCTTGAGTTTAGTGTCCACTTAGCCACTAGAAGTGTCTTATGACTAAGGAGATCCTAGTGTCTAGAAGACTCCTAGATTTGAAATAGGATGGGTCAATCCTCACTCCAAAAGTGAGTTCAACAACTTCAAGCCAAACAACGCAATGAAAAATAAAGAGAATCAAAGGAAGAACAAGGACGTGACAGTGATTTATTGAGCACCGTTTATACTCACTAATCAACTAAGACTAAGTTGTTCTACTACTTATTGAGCGAAGGTGAACCTCATTGCACTACAAGAAAACTTGTGATTTTCAATAGAAAAATCATCAAAAATTCTAGTTTTCGATAGATTTTTGGTGGATTAACTCTCGTTAGTAAAATTTTGGCTGAAAATGAATTATGTCAGTCAACTTATTTGTTGGAAAAAAATTTCAATGGATTTTCCATCATAAAGCTTTTTTGGACGACCAGACGAACAAACCCCCAGAAAATCCATCAAGAAGAAATTTTTGCCAAAAATTTCACTGGTAGAATTTTCAACAAAAGTATTCTGCTTGAATTCCTACCATCTAAATTTTCACATTCATCGGAAGGCCAAGTGATGAAAAGTATCCACCATAGTGATGAAAAATCCATCAAAAATCAATTGGAAACCTATATCGATTTATAAAAAAAGTATCACATATATTTTGATTTTTACACTTGCAAAATACTATATAATTGGATAATCAATTATCACTAATAGAGTAATCGTTTGAATGAAACTACATAGGGTTACATTTAATGCATGATGTATAAAGAGTAGAAACATTTAAGAGAAAAAATATTTAATCTTTTGTCATACAATAAATTAAAAGTAAACCAAATATGAAATATTATCAAAATTTATATAGCTGATTGGCAATAGATCAAAGGGCATGAGTTGTTAGTAATTCAAGCTTCTAATGAAACAAAACTCATAGCTAAAAAGTATGCTAATTAGTAATAAATTAGCTCTTCATTTAAAAAAAAAAAGCATTTCATTTTCCTTTTTAGGTGTTCTAAGTAGTCTAAAAAAAGGAAGATTTACATATATGCCACACAATTCTTATGCATTTATATATCTAACATCTAAAGTTAGATATTTACTTATCTAACATTTTCTTTTGCTTAAAAAGATGCATTTCACTTTTAAAGTGAGTGATAAAGATATTTTTGATGGATATTAAAGATTGGGGTGTTATATATGTAAAAATTAAAGTTTAGGTGTTAGAGATGTAAATACATAAGAATTATATGGTATGTATATAAATCTCCCTAAAAAAAATACAATTCTCAACCTAAAATCATTAATAACAAACTACTTTCAAACAAGAAACTTCTGCTGACAATAAAGAGCCTCAAGCTCAAAACTCTTTTTAAGTTTTTTTAAAAAAGAATCAAATTATAATGATAAATGGACAAAAACTTTGACTAAAATGCTTCAAGATTTTATCAAAAAAAGGAGCCTTGAAATAAGTGCCAACCTTCTTCAAAATGGACAAGGCTTCATGTAAAATATTGAAATCCATCCATCTCTCAAAGATCTTGCTTAATGAATCCATTAAAAAAATAACCTTGAAGTCTTTTATTAGAAGCCATGTTAGGAGCCTGCATTAAATATAATAAAAATATAAAAGCCGCTTAAATATTATTGGATGTCAAGTTGTTTTGGAGAGTGAATAAAGCCTAAAAAGGTCTAAAACCTTCACCCCAAAGAGAAAATTTAAATTATTTGCAATGGCTTTTTTAAGCTCTAGAAATTCAAGTGTAAACTTCAGTTTATTAGTATCTTCTTCCTTCATTACCAACAATGGCAATATCATTTATAACAAAAAAAATCAAACGTTATAGTAATGATTATAATATCAAATAAATCAAACATTAGGTAACATCTGAAATGCTAAATATACTCTGTGCCAATATTTCACACATATCTCACTCATAATTTAGCAGGATTGGATGAAGTTATAATCGTTAAACAACTAACAAAATTTTCTACAACTTTTATGTTCATCACTTTTGGTAATTACCTGTGGATACTCTACATTTTTTGTAAAATAATATATCAAAAAAATCTGAAATGCTAAAAATATCACATATTTCACTCATTCCTTGGTTGAATTAAATGAAGCAGGTTGAAAAGATAACAAATTTCTCTACAACTTTTATGTTGAATACTTTAGTAATTATCTACGGATGTGCTACAATTTTTATAAACATCATATCAAAAAAATCTGAAATATTGAAAATATATCTTGTGCATATATTTCACACATATCTCTCTCATTCTTTTGTCGAATTTGATGAAATATGTATCGTTGGAAAGGTAACTAATTTTTCATAATTTTCATGTTGATCTCATTTAATAATTACCTACGAATGCACTACAATTTTAATAAACATCATAAGTAAGAAGAAAAATACTTTGTCAATCATCCTTGTATTTGAACACAAGTAAAAGCTTCATCATAATATAAACAATATTAACTCCTTTATTTCTAGAATTCTTCAAAGCACTTCTCTTTGAACTTTATCATATGTTTTCTCTAAATCCACAAATATCATATGTAGATCCTCCTTCCTCTCTCTATACTTCTCCATCAAATCTCTCAACAAATGTATATCATGCATAGTAGACCTACCTATCATAAAATCAAACTGATTTTGAGAAACTTTTATATCACATTGTAATCTAGTTTTTTGAATACACAATATATTTATCTTTCTATGAACCATAATATCTATTAATTTTATTAATTTATCTAGAAGAGTACGTATATTCTAAGTTCCTATCCTAAATTTATATAAGAGTACATCCGGTCATAATGTGGGAACCCTTGCTAATTTAACACTACACAGGGGTGTCTATACAACAACTCTTATACACTTCTCATTACATTTAGGCCATACAATGCGTTGCTTCTAAGGAATGCCTTGACATTAATATAATGTATTAAATGATTCATGTCATAATTTTTAAATAAGATTTATGCTGGCTTACTGGCTTACTACCTAATGCAACACTCCATTTTTCTTATGTAGGACTTGGGACCCGGCAAAGGCAGTGTTAAAATTAATTATAAAATATATTACCCAAAAATTCAAAATTAAGATTTCAACAAAAATTTAAATCATAACCTAAACACTAATAGATCTAACTCTAAATAGTAAAATAACAATAAGATACATGAGTTTTATACAAATTTGAAGAAAATCTATGCTATAAAATGAACTTTTTTTAAAAAAAGTTAAATCCATTTTCTGCACGATTGAACTGATAAAATCACAAATAAATAGTCTTATAAGCTAAAGGAAGTGGTTTAACTTCGATTTTATGAAGAAATCAAACAAAAATAATACATTCAATGGAGATCTAGCACGCCCTAAGTGTTATTCTTCCGCCACCCAAGAGAGATAGAGTTGAACTTGAAGAAAAAATGGGTTTGTCATTGACCCAAATAATAGCAGTTACTGCCGGACTTTTAGGCAGAATTTTCGCAAAAATTATTTTGATGGAAATTCCGTTGAAAAATCTGTTAAACGTCGATTTTTTCTATCGAAAAAATTTCTGACATAAATTCAATTAGTAAATTCCCATGAATTAGTCAGCCTAAAATTGTCACCGCAATAACTATTTTTCCTTTGTCTCGAAGTATAAGTGATCGAAGCCAAGAAGGAGATTCTAGAGGTGTGAGAGTCACCCAATGCTATGGCTGTTAGTTTAGCTCGAAAATTGAAAATCACTCAAAAATTGAATCAACTATATTGAGCCAAGCTATGAGCCAAGGGTTTTGATCAAATCTATTGTTAACTTGATCTCGAGCAAGCCAAATATCATATCAAAGCAGCTCAAAATCGGATCTTATTTATTTATTGTTAAAAAATTTAAATTTATATATAATATTTTTAAGTTTGTAATAACAAAAGTATTTCTAAAATTAAGTGTATAGTGTTATAGCCTATATTATTTTAAAATAAATATAATATATATTTATAAATATAAATATATATTTTTTATTTCATGCACTCAATTCAATATTTTTAATAATAAATTTTTTATTGAATTTTACATTTTTATTAAATTTGAGTTAGCTAGATCAAAATGAGCAAATTCTATTTGAATTCGAGCCAAAAAAGATGATGAAGTTCGAATTAAGCCAGCTCAAAATCAAAATGAATGAGCTTGAAATCGAATAATTTGAGCTATGAGCATATCTCAAGCCGGTCTTGGATTGGTTCAAAATCGACTTGTTAACAACCATATCCAATGCGAGGGAGGTGGGGCATGAGAGACGTGCAAAAGGGGAGATGCAAGAGAGGTGAGGCTGCGGCGTAGTGTTAGGGTTAGGGCAAAGTGGGAACGATATTCCTATAAGTCACGCGAACCGCGACGCACCTTATCAACTCGCTAATAATCCGAGCGAATTGCTGGTTCGAGCAACTCGATGAGCCAATGTGTCAAGTCGTTGATAACTCGAACTCAAGCTTAAGGCTTAAGGCTTGATAAGGTTGGCTTTGAAATCGAGTTGAGCAGCTACAAATCAACTTGATTCAATTGCACCCCTACTCATTCTTATTACTTGCTCTCTGAGTGACTTTATCACTCAAGCCATGAGGTCTTAATTTAAGAACTCAAGGCTATAGAGAAATAAATTAGGAGTAGGCCAATTTGATCAAATTGGCGTGGTATGATTTTTTTATGGGTTATTACATGCTCTACTCCCCATATTGAGAGAATTTTGTCTCAAAGTTAAAATTAACAATATATTATTTACAAAGAATAAATATTACACATGTGCCTAAGATTTAAGACATATATTTCATCACAACATTAAAATAAAGATTCAATTGTAAAGTTAAGCATCGCTTAGATCATTCAAATCCAATAATCCATTGGTGTTAAATCATCAAGAAAAGAAACTAAAATGATGCACATAATCCATCGCACATCAATTCCACATATCAAATATTGTAGTCCTAATACATTTTAAACATAAGACATGAATCATCACACATAATAAACTTGAAGTGAGGCTTATTCAAAGTATTAACACAATCATCCACACACTATCACATAGGTGAGGTTCAACTCAATTCTCATATACTCAAATACAATGAGAATTATAAAATGAACATCACATTCAAAGAAAAATCATAATAAATACCAAGATCACAAGATGAAAATCATGAAATTATATTGCACATCCATGAAAATTAAATAATTAGCAAGCAATAAACTTGTTAATTAAGCCAATCAATATAACAAAACACAATAATTTTAAGAGGCAAAGCCACTTAGTAGGATGAGATTAAATTATGGTTTTGAAGCTCACAATAAAAAAAAGTTAAATTGAGTTATTTTGTGTGTTAAAATGTCATTTTTAAACTTAATTTAAATTTGCAATAATAATAAAATTTGATAATATTAAATTATTAGCATAATGAGTTAAAGTATTTATTTTTATGTAATAATTTATACTAAAGTGCCCCTAAAAATATATCTTAAAATTTATCTCTTATAGTAAGATAATGAAAATTTTTTATTGTGGATAAAAATAAAATTTATTGAGCAAAAATAATAGGATATCTTACTTTATAAGAAATATTTTTGCATGCTTATAATTATAATTCACTTTAGGGTACATTTGAGATAACTACAACTGCTTGAAAAAATAACGATGGAGGTGCTGTAAAAGAATATGCTATTCAAGAAGCTGCGATGAGGCTTATTCTTTTTTAAAAAAAGTAAATTCACAACCATATAGAGATCAGTTGGAAAATACGGTTCGCGATTCTTTGAAATCTGAAATGAAATCTGATCTAAACAAACAATGTAGTCGATCGATATGATCACCATCAATTGCATCAACTTTAATGTGACTTAGGCTACATTTAGATATCATTTTGCCTGTTGTGTTGTTCAAATCATATCACAGATAGAGTTTTAGAAATTATATTTTGATTGTATTTTGAAAAAGCTTAGATGAAAAATTGTATTTTTTAATATTAATTTGATATAATGCGACGAATGATAAAAAATTATGATTTGATTTTTATAAAATTAAAAAGCATATAATATTTATCATACTTTTTTTAAATAATAATTTATACTGTAGCAATTATTATATTGCATTATTTTGAGATATTTGAGTTAATTTAATTATTTAATCAAAAAACTCATATAAATAATATATTTATAATGATTTGAATCTAAGATTACTTATTTGAAAGTCAAAATTCTTTAAGCAATATGCTTTGTCTAGGTGCTTTGCACATAATATTGCATTTTCATTTCGCAGATGCTTATTTTAGTGTAAGGATTTGATCTTCTGCAAGCTTCAATTTTTGAACCACGTGTTAGGGAGAAATGGCGGGCATCTCACGAGCCCTAGAGCCAGGCGTTCCCGTCGATCTTTCGTCTCCCTCTTCCAAAAAAAAGGCAAGCCCCTAGTTTCACTGGATCAGATTTTACTAAATCCTGGTTCCTTGGCTTAACACGCTTCCATGGAGGACAAGCGGCCCGTCCGTTGCAGTGAGAACGAGAGTGTTGCCCTGTACCTCTGGACAAAGAGGAAGGAAATGGTCGAGCGCGGTGGAATCTCGGACAATCTCGACATGACGCTTTCTAAAGCTTACCGTAACATCTGCAGCTCCAAAACTCCCATCAAGACCCTCAAAGATCTTTCTCAGATCAAGTAGGAGTCCGATTCTTAATAAGTCTATCAAAACCGTAATTTTTCGTTCCCGACAAATATTCTGAATTGTTAACTCATGAAAGGGGAATAGGAAAGTGGATTATAAAGCTCATGCATGGGTTTTTCCCCAATGACCCGCCTGCTGATGCTTCTATGATCAAACGTGATCCCCAAATTGGTAAGCCATTATTTTTTTTTGGCCCCGGGTTCCGTTCTTTTGATTGCAGTTGAGGTTCCATGTTGCGTATTGTAGACCAGTCATGTATTTCATCGAGGAGCATTTACATACATACCATTATGCTTTTTTAAGCTTAAAGCTTTCCTTAGGGAAGAAAGCAAAAGGGCCTAAGCGATATGTTCCCCAAAAGAATTCCGTGGCGTATGCATTATTAATTACTCTTTACAGGTAAGTCTAGGTGAGAGTTTATTCCCTTTTGTATTTGGTTTGTTGAGTGTAGTTTTATCTTTATTCGCATAAGCCTCGGGTTTTTTTTGGCCTTATGATTTTTAGGGCTATCGAGGATGGTGTTAAATTTATGAAGAAGAAAGAGCTAATTGATACTGCTGAAGCAAGTGGGCTCTCACGGAATTCAATCAGGTCAGTGGCTTATGCTACATCTGGTGCATTTTTATTCTAGAAGTATACTTGTTGATTTCAGCTTCAATTAAAGGCCTGATAAAGTCAAAGGGAAACCTGGGCAGTTTGGGAATTCACCAAGGGACTGGTATACTGGATGGAGTTGCATGAGGACATTGATATCGAAAGGATTGGTTGCGAAATCTAGCTGCCCAGCAAAGTATGCTACCTTTCTCATGTTTTGCTTGTTTATAACTTCAATGCTAAGTTTCTTGTATGTATGCCGTTTAATTATGTATTTCTTTTTAGACTTTCAATATCATGAATTTCTATTGATTCTTATAAGCTTTTTTTCCTTTGAAGATGACTATTATCTCACTATTATTCTATACTTGAAATCACAAAAAGTTGAGAACTCATTTTTTTTTGTAGATCTGCATACATCTCCATAGCTTGGATTCACTTGATTAATGTAATTTTTGTAACCTTCCAACCAATATCTTGTACATGATCTTTAAAATGATTTGTTGTTTTATCAAGTGCCAAGACCTGTCCATTGTAGCACTATTTACCAAGATACTTGCCTATCTGTCCAATAATTATTAGAGCACACAACATGCTTAATGATTGTCATCATTGTGGACGTCTACTTCAAAAGTTGAAGAAATTGTTGATATCCTAGGCATAAGAATCTTGCCCACTATATTTTTTTGGGGGTGGGATTGGCTGATGAAGCCTTCCACTGCAGTAGTGTGATATTTTATTATTTTTTGTTTATTTCAATGTCATAATGGTTAACCTTTTTTGTTAACCCCAATTGGTCCCTGTGAAAACTTTGACTTAGTGTATTAAATCAAGCACCTTTGATAATCTACCATGGCTAAAAATGCAGCCAGATTGTCTTGTTATGAGCACCATTCTCGTGGAGTCAAAATTCCAAATTCTAGATTCAATCAAGACATTTGGAGTTTTTTTTTTTGTTTCTTGATTGCATTGGTTTTCTTGACCAAATATTAGTATAGCATTTTTCTTTCTTACTCATCATGCTATTTACTTGCCTCATTTTCTTTCCACTTCCTTTTAATTTTTAAAATTTTGATCTATGTTATCATTCATTTTGATACACTCTTGATATTGGAATTATGCTAGTTAAACCACTAAAAACTGAAAGAAGAGTACGCTTCAAATTGATTTAATGTTGATCACAAAAAAGCTCTTTGCAAATGCTCTCTTTATATTGTGGTTTTTCAAAAGTAAATAACTATAAACTAAAATAAGAGTAAGATTCAAAAACTTGACTTTTATTTTGCTCTTTCTATTTCCTCTGTAAAATTGCTGACATAATAAGTTTTTAACCTCTTGTAGATCAGGGAAGAGATCGTAACCATTTCTTGGCCAAGTTCATTTATTGTTATTAGAGGGAAATTAGATACCTTTTGCTTCTGGAAAATGTTCTGGAAATGTTATTAGGTTAAACAACTATGGTGACACTTAAGCATGCAATTTTTCTCTGCCAATTTCTTATATTTAGATATGGTTTTTTCTTCCAAGACAAGGTGTTGCATATTCTTTCAAAAGTGAGCTTATGCTGCTTTAACGTTGTGTACACTAGAGATCTCATTAAAATCTGTTACTTAGGATTTTTTCAATTCAATACTTGGGTTGCTTATATCTCTATATAGGTACATGCTAACTCAAGAAGGGCAAGAAACTGCAAGAGAATGCCTCTTGAGATCCGGCTTGTCTGATGTTGCAGACCTGCCTACTGGAATCATATCTCACAGTTCTGTTGATAGCCAAAATTTAGATGCTATTTCTGCAACATCCATGGATGATGACCCCATGATGAATTCATCAGATACCAGCGTTCAAGAAATAGAGGGCACTTCTATAAACTTGCTTGACCAGGTTTGTTCTATGCGTAGTTCATTCAGCTCATTAATGTTATTTATGGACACATGGAAATACATATTTCTTTATCTAACTTGTATTCCATTATTTTGATTATTTAAATTTGTGCAAAAGCTGTCTCTTTTTAGCATAATTTATAATAATTTATCTTTTTTTAAATATCTCTGTTGTACGATAATCATTTAAGCATTACCTGTAGTATTTTGGAACTATATTTAGCAATTCTTTTATCACAGTTCATATTCTTGAATATTGCACTTCCACATTAGTTTGAATGCAGATTTATGGCATGCAAGGTTACATACATGTTGAAAAGACTTATAGAGAGGAAATGGAAGTGCAGTTTTGTTTGTTTTTAAGCGTTTCTATATAGCAATCTTGCCGATTACAAACATGCAAAACGGTTATGCTATCATTTCACATTTCACCAATTCATTCTCATGGTGCATCATAATGTTGAAAGACGAACTCTGAAGTACCTGTATTGTCCCGTTCTTCATAATGTTGAATACAATTCAAATTGAGCTCAAAATTTATTAGAGTTGGAATATTGAAGCAAGCAAATCTAAATTTGTTATTGGATGCTTCCATCAGTTATTTTACTCCTACTAGTTAAAAATATGGTGATCAAGCTTGCCCTATTTGAGTGGACAACAATGTTCTTCTACATGGAAATTGAAATAGTGCTGAAAAAATATTAAATAAGTTTAAAAATATTGGGATATTTTAAGGCCTTTGTTCTATCTCAGTAGAATATGGATGTAATTATTTAATATGGATTAAAATCTTATCTCATTCAGCCCATGTTGCTGATAAGCAACATGACCAGAGCTGAGAAAGGTCAGATATCGTGGCAGTTTTGGGTCAAGATTGAATAGGGTCAGGGATCTTTGCTGAACTTGGTTTGATTTGATTTGTAAAATTTTCCTGCAACTTCAATTTTGGGTTAACTCAAAATCAAGCACTTTGATTCTTTAAAGCACTTTGATTCTTTAAAGTTCACCTTTTCCTCTTTTGAAAATGCTCTTATGAATGATTTTTTATTTATTTATGCAAAGACACCTTTTGATGTTGAATTCATTCAGACCATTGCAAGTAATGTGAATACCTTGAGAAAGTGGCAACTTGTCTGAACACATGCGTATTCACAATAAATCGTGATAAAAAAAGTGAAAAAACATGAAAATTCATATTCATATGGCTACATTTATGCACGGTTTGCTAGTGTCCATGCATGTATTTGCAGTCTTAAGCCTGCACATTCAAACGTACACATATACTTATGCATGCAAAAATAAAATTAATTTTATCCTAAATAAGTTTGATCCGAGCTACACCTATCTCAAATCAAACTTTAGCCTTGATTTTTACTTATCATTTTGTGCTTGAGCTAATTTCAAACTGAAACTGATTTAATTTTGCAGCAGTCATTATTCTTTTTACGATTCATTTGTCCAATCATGTTTGAGGCTGTAAAATTGTGAGAAAGGATTAATGTAAGAATGTTAGAAAACTACAATTTTAATATGAATTTGTGATAAAACCAGGGAAAATATAATATTAAATGATTATATTAGTAAGTTTGCTTGATTAACACCTAATAGGATAAGTTTGTGGAGAAATACACATTGGCGTTTTGGGTTTGTAGAATGGAGAGCAGAAGGGATCTATAGAGTACATATTAATGGCATAGGATTGAAATGGGACAAGCCATAGGTAGTATGAATTGAAATGAGCATAATCTTGCATAAATTAAAGTTAACATCAAATGCAATACAATATAGAAATGAACCGAAACGGAGCATCCATAAAGTCAATGCCTAACACTGTGATAAGGGTAATGTAGACGATGATGATATTTCAAGAAAGAATAAATGTATTTTGTACTTTTGAGTTTGTAATTTTCTTTTCAAGGCACATCAGTACTCTTACAAGTGTCTGAGTTTTTTCTCATCAAGCATGTGAATGTGATTGCAGAATTCCCAAAGTCGTTCACATGAAGCTTTTGATTCTATTAACTGTTATGCAAATGTTTGGTCCACTACATCAACTTGTTGCACATCTTTGAACCTTGGTATGCATATTCTTCCTAGAGTCATGTAGTCTAACTGATTACGATTGCTTAGACATACCCTGAAAGATACTATTTTATAATATTTAAACTGCTTCTTTATTATTTCCAGACAATGGCCAAGATTACGGTTCTTTTGGTGCTTCCAATCGGCCAAGTCCAGTTTTCATTGGTGCAGCTCCACGTTGTTTCAATCCAAGGACTTGCACATCTTATGTATGTTTCCATGACTAAGCAATTAAGTTAAAATATAGTAAATGTTAATGCATTACATAATTTACCCAACGTTTATATGTTCATGTGATTTTAACATCTGATATCAACTTTCTTTTAATGTTCCAAGGATCAAACTTTGCACAAACCTTATCGAGTTGGTGATGGGAAGGGAGATGTCAATTCTCTGGCCATGCCCCCAAATATGCTTGGAGAGAAATTTGAGAAAATTTATGATCTCATCTTGATTTTGGATGATCGAGAAAATTTTGGGTGAGAATAGAATAATAGAAACCTAAGTTGGTGAATTGTCTTTATCTGATTAACAAATATCTCATTGATTTATCACATTTACGTACTGGTTGAGAATATGGTCCTTTGCTAACATATTCTAGTCATCAATTTCCTCTTTGTATTCTATTTATGTTGCATTATTTTGTTAATGGGTATCGCTCATGTAGCATCATAATTGGATTAAGCGTTTAGATTTGTCTATCTGATATAGCCCTGCATATTAAAACCTCTCTGTTGAATTGTGTTAATTGATGCAAAAACCTATGGGCATGATTGAGAAATGATAAAAATAATGCCTGACGTTCTCTCTGAAACATTTATGCTCCATATTAAGTTGTTACAGTTTAAATGTTCTGCGTTTTGATATACCTAACACTAAGTTTATGGTTTACATTTTAGTGTTGTTGTTTTAAAATTTTTTAAGGTTTATTTAATGGCGTTAGCATTTTGCATTTAGTAAATTTTAATGATTACAATCCATCACATAATTTCATAATCAAATGATTACGGCATTTGGCTAGAATTATTTTAATATCTAATAATACATCTTCAAGTTATTTCTTATTGAAATTTGCAATTTATGTATTTTTATTTTTCTTTCTAAGAAAACGTTAAAAATTAAATTCCAAATCTGGCGCCATTTGTGTTTAAAAGATTCCCAATTATTAGATATGTGCAGTGAAAACGAAGAGCCATACATTTTTTATGAGAAATTTTACAGATTCTCTCCGTTAAGTAATTTGAAAGATTTAGTAGAAGTTCTGCAGAAAATCTTTTCATGAACTATAAAAATGCTGCCTGTGACAGATGTAACATATTGAGTATCAATTCAATAATAGAATGAGTTTTATTTCAATGCAGTTTATTAATACAGAATGAAATACTGATATTCTTGTATTCCTTGACTTTTCTATACTGGGATCATTTACTTCTCAAGCGGGATGGTTAGGGCACTTGTTAGTATTATTTGTTCTGGTGTAGTTGTGCTCTTTTTTGTTGCTGCAATGCGACAATGTCATTTCACCCATTTTTAATTTAATTGAATTACTGAAGAGTAAGAGCTTTGGGAAAAACAAATATTCTTGCCTTTATTGTCACAGAAATAAATAATTTGATCCATCATCATTATGATATTTGTGTTGCGTTTTGGCATGATTCAAGCCAAATAATCTATTTGGAGCCATTGCAATTTTTAATAAAGGTGATTATAAAATGTTATGGAGAAAATAATTTTTTTGAAAGCTATTGTTTGTGCAATGAATATTTTTTTAAAGTTGAATAACAGCTTATTTATAATTATTACACATTACTAAGTTTGGTTGTAAATGGTAGTGTCCCACTATAGAAATCTTGTTGGTGGTTGAAAATAAATAAAAAGAGGAGCCCTAATTGCAACAACCACCCTCCACGTCATCAAAACTGCACAAGGATTGTAGAGTGGGAATTGTTGGAGATGTAGTTTCCTATAAGAAAAGGCTAAGGGGTTGGCCGAAGGGAGAGGCACTCACACATGCGAGACGAGAGAGAGAGAGAGAGAGAGTGTGAGAGAGAGAGAATGCGATGGCTACAAGTGAAGAGGAGAGGAAGATTACTTTTGCCCTAGTCGAGAACCCCTCCCTCTCGTGTGATGCATGAAGTTGAACCTAGCCACCATTGCATCTCCCCTTCTCGTGTGAAGCCATGTTGATTCCTCGCTCGCGTGAGAAGAACCGAGGTTGAACCCCCTCTGCTAAGTGAAATAGCCGAAGCCGACTCTCCTTTGCTCATGTGAAAGTGGTCAAACTGAGCCTAAAAGCCCTAATTTGATATTTTAAAAGTATTTTGGGGGTTGTTTTGTGAATCTTTAAACTACTCCCTAGGTATTACAACTTTAACCTTAGAAAAATTGAATAATTTAAAACTTGATATTTGTAGGTCTTAAAATTCAAAGATCAGCGTACGCTGATCTTGGATTTGACCGAGAATTTTATGAAGACCTCCACCATCAATTTTGAATTCGGTGCGAAATGAATATATCTCCCTCCATCGATTTTGGATATAGAGTAAAGGAGAAGAGTGCGTGTCACACTAAAATTTTACGAATTATAACACTGCTAAGTTATTATATGCAAAATTTTGTAGAAATTATATTTAAATTTTTTACACAAAATTAAAATCAAAATAAAAAGAGAACGGTTGAAGCTTCTAACTATTAAACAAAATAACCTATAATCTAAGAACATGAATTCATTATTTTAATCAATCTCATTAAAATTGATCAAAGGAGATCTAAATCAAGAATTTATTTCAAAATTAAATTAGGGATACACCTTATATGAAATCAAAGATTCATATCAAACGCCGAATCAATAATTCATATCAAACGTCGAATCAATAATTCATCTCAACATTGAATCAAAGATTTATCTCAAATTTAAATGGAGATTGAATCAAAGATTAATCTCAAATATGAAATTGAGATTAAATTTTCTAAACATGACATGCTAATGGATGTAAGCCCAGTCATTCGTTCGCAAAGCGGGCCTTACGATTAGTGTAGACATTCCAATGAACATATGAAATTGAGATTAAATCTCAACAATGAACATACTAACTCATTTTCATAAAAATGGAATTTATGTCAAACATTAGCTTTCTAACAATTGTAAGTCCAATCTAAACTTGACATTCCAAAGGGATGTAAGTCAAATCCAAATCAGCATTCCGAAGGGATGTATGCTCAATCCAAATCGGCATTTCAAAGGGATGTAAGTCCAATTCAAATTTGACATTCCAAAGGGATGAAGTCCAGTCCAAATCGGCATTCCAAAGGGATGTAAGTCCAATCAAAATTGACATTCTAATGGATGTAAGTCCAATTCAAATTGACATTCCAATAGATGTAAGTCCTATATTTGTCTACAAGACAAACTTCGATCAACATATTAAACAATGACATTCTAATGGATGTAAGTTCAATGTTTACTTGCAAGGCAGACTTTAACCATATTCAAGCATGGCATTCCAATGAATGTAAGTCTTATGCATGTATGTACAAACTTTAATTATATTCAATATGATATTCCAATGGATGTAAATCTTATGCATGTCTGTAAGGAAAACTTCAGTCATATTCAATATGACATTCTAATGGATGTAAGTCCTATACATATTTGCAATATAGACTTCAATTACTCAATCATGGCATTCCAATGGATGGTAGTTCTACGTATGTCTACAAAGTAGACTTCAATCACACAAATTTTACTTTCCAAAAGCCCAAATGCATATCTACAAAGCATATTTCACTCACAATAACATCACAACAACTCTAGTATATTTAGGATTTTTGGGATAAGGTAATCCATGGTTGTTAATTAGACTCAACATTGCGGCTAATAGCAGTCTATTGTTGGTAAACTACAATAACAATAATCCCGAGATGACGGAATCATGAGATCTTTGGGACTACCATCCTTTTTTTTAGATTGTTATCTACACTATACCATTAGGTACCGATTTATGCTAGATATTCACCTTTATTTTCAACTTTAATCAAGTTGTTATCCTATTGCTGTAAGAGGGGTAATTAATTATGGATGCATGCAGTCATAGGAAGTAGAACCCAAATCAAAATAAACCCTAATATAAGTTTATGAGAAATCTGGTTGAATATAAACCAATCTGCTCACGAAAAATGAACTCCCTAACATTGTAAGATGACGGATATTTTGAGAAGTTTTTCTTAACCGATCACATCTTTAGAAAATAGTTAACAAACAGAGGTGTGACAGTGGTTTGGAAAACAAAGCAGTGAGCAAGATACCTTAAATAAACACTAAATCACTTAGTTTAATTTTTTTTTTCTAAATCCTAAATATGATTATATATATTAATTTTATATTATATATGTATGTATATGTTATGCGTGAAGATATAAATACATGCATACTTATACATATATCGAATTGATTATGAGTTGGATCAAACTAATTTCGAGTGAGCTATTGTTGTAGAGTTGAAGCAAATTTATATTGATTTCAAATTCAATTAAAATTTGAGTACAATCAGGTGACTTTTAAGTTTCAAATAAAATTGTTAGCTCTAAGATTTATCTTCTAAAGAAGTCTCAATGATTTCAAATTTAGTGATGATTGTGTTGGTAAATTTTTAATGGAAGTTGAATCAGTAGAATGAAGTGGCACTCAATTTAAAGAAAATTGTTGCAAATTCCAACTTAAAATTTTGGAATAATTTTTTTGATATTGTTATTGACTCTATAGAGTGAAGTGTACTATTAATAACCATGACTCCATTGTTCAATGAATATTATATACCTATTGTTGTACTGTTGTTTGCTTGGAAGTGAAATCCACTTTTAACTTTTTAAAGTTAAATTGAAGCCAAACCTACTATCATACCGTGAATTCAAGGGTGCAAACTTAAAATATTTCTTTTTCAAAGTACAAAATATATTTTAATAAAACACGAAAGTGTGGCGAAACTATTGATTTTTTAGCTTCTTAGACCTCCATAATAAGCCAACTTTATCCTATTAATCTTGTGATATATTTTTATGAATTAACTAACTTTTGGCACGGTTCGTAACTCTAATCATGTATTTTTTTTTGACATAAACTAAAGAGCTCTTGATAATGTACTTTGCCATTTGATAATGTGGATTTTGACATGGCTTATTCTTGTGTTTCATATGCTGCATTGTTTTCGGGTGATTTAGTAAGTTTTTAGGTTTAGCCTCATGTATGTCATTAGCACAAATATGTTGTAAGAGTAAAAATAATGCTTCCCAAATAAAAAACTTTCTATTCTATTACTCATCATGTCACTTGGATTTCATGGTATTTTGAACAATTGCTAGATCAATTCTAAGTTCTGACTCCATTTTTTAATATTTGTAGATCTCGCTCAAAAAATATTGTTGACGTGATACAATCCCAGTTTAATATTGTTGTTGAGGTCAGTAATTTTGTTCTTCTTCTTGTTCTTTTGTTTTAGTTTTGCTCTTTTGTATTTCTATTTAATCATACAATGTTATAGAGGAAATAAAACTAGAACTAAGGTAAGTTTGAAGGAATGAGGAAAGTGGAAGTTAAATAGGTCTTCACGTTTGTTTATGTTTTCTATTTTCAAAGTTGCTTACTTGATGTTGACTCATCATCATTAGACTTATTACAACTATTTTGAGTTAGCTTTATTTCTATACTGTTGAAAAGATAAAATGTGGGGAAAATTATCTATTTTTTCATCCAAATAACTTTTGCACGTTTTGCAGTTTGTTTTATGGTATTTTGTACACAGAGGGCAAACAGCTACAAGCTCTTGAGCCCTAAAGTTATCAAGTTGCCATCTTACTTCTATTTATTATTTTAACAATTTGAAATAGTTTACATCTCAATGCATTTTTGGGATACAATTTTTGTGGCATGGCGCCCTTAAAATATCTTGGGTGTGTGCTTGGGGTTCTTTGGGAGCCTTCAATGTATAAGACTTTTTTTTACCCTATTGGACTTCAATGTATAAAACTATTCTAGGTGTTAATCGTATGCCATTTAGAATACTCACATGTTAAAGCTCCATCTTATTGTGGTAATAATTCTGTCGGACTTGCTCTAGGGGTTTTTCTCTAAAATTAATGCTTACGTCAACTGGCTATTGGTTCTAAAGAACCTGTGCTTTCACCATACTGGACAAGATGCATAACTCAATTTTTTTTCCAGTAATTCTCTCTTGTTTCTCTTGTGAAGCATATTGTCAACTGAAATCACAACTTTTACCTCCTTTGACTTTCAGATATTGTATTATTATTCTCTAAAATATTTCAAGGTTTTGCAAATGTGTTAGTTGTTTAATGATTGATCATTTTTTTGGCTGAATTCCATGTAGGAACTGAGCTTAAACTTCATTTATTTTATTTAGAAATGTGTAACTTATTTGCAACAAATACATTTCAAACTGATTCTTGGTTTGAAGTGTCTTCTATATTATGCATTATGAAGAAGATTTTCCTCATTATACTTCCTGATGAATGCCACATTTGAGAATTTTGCAAGTGATTAAGCCCACATTTTATTCTAATTGTTCTGGTTGAATACTTCTTCCAGAAATCTTATTTTCAAAGTCTAATTTATTTCTAAGGTTCTGTTTGGTAATCGCTTTTTGTTTCTGTTTTAGTTTTTAAAGTTTTGGAGAAAACATGATTGGACCTCCACACCATTGCGGATTGCCTTGCACCCCATGCCTGTTGCCAACTAACTCCATGCAGATATAGATGGCATTTGGCTAGGGCATCAATACCTCTGATCACAATGCACTGCCCTCTTCTAAATCACGAGATAAATCAACTTATGCGATGTTTAATTTAAAACATAAAAAATAACTATTTTTAAGATATCAAACATATTTTTGTTTAATATCAAAATTTAAATAAAATAAAAAAAAAACAAAAAGTGATCTCAAATGGCACTTAAGTTTTCTATTTTATTCAGGAATTTTTTTATGAATTCTATCTGTTCCCTTCTTCCCACCAACCCCACTCCTCTCATCACCTGCCCAACTATCCATTTTAGTTTATACGGGTAGGAATATCATTGAACGATCACTTATACACGACAGTTTTAGTACATATTTGCTTATGGGAAAATATTAATGAAATTACAGGATCTATGTTCGTGTTCAATTGCTTGGACTTTGGAGATTCTTTCACACCTTTTAGTTACAACCAGCAGCTTTAGATAACTTTGATAAAATCTTAACAGAGCATGTACAACACTTATTTAAAGAAAGGAAGCTTTCTTGTAAGGCAAATGCACTATTACCAAAGTTCATTTCTTTTCTGTGAGAACATCAACTGCAAGAAAAAAATGTTGAGTAATGGGCATCCATTTTTGAACTTTTTGTGTTAGATGGATGCATTGTAGTTCAGTTGCTAGTGTTCTTATACCATCCTCCGTTGTTACCGCTTTTGGTTTTCCAACTATTTGTTTGGGACCTTAAATTTTTTAATGCTCATTTGTTTGTTGCATTTGATTTTTACTTGAAATGTGAGAACACACCCAATTGACCACCAAATCCCAAGTAAATGAAGAACTTTTTATGTTTTTGTGGTGCATCGGTTTACAATATCAATGAACTTATGACATTTATGCACAGGTCAGACGCTTGCCTGTTGGAGACGGAATTTGGATTGTAAGGCATAAAGAATCTCATGTTGAGTACGTGCTTGACTTTATTGTTGAGAGGAAAAAGGTTGATGATCTATGCAGCTCCATTAAGGACAATCGATACAGAGATCAAAAATTGCGACTACAAGTATATTTTCATTTACAAACTATGAAACATTGTTTGTTATGAGTTATTGTTAAATGCTCAATTCTGCATCAAAAACTTTGAGTAAACATTTATTTATTTCAGTGTAGAGGTAGGAATAATAATTATATATTTTGCTATTGATTCTTGAAATTCTTTTATTTTTTTTTTTATTTTCCACTGGAGAATGGTTGAACTGAACTTGCTTGAAGGAACTAACTCATATTTTAGGATTACTTCAAAATTATATTGACAATTTTTGAAATGGTTATTTTGCTCTTCAGTTAAAACCAAACTTTTTAATATTATTTTGATTGTATGCCACTTTTTTTGTTGTGCTGGATTTTGACTAGTCATCTCTTTTTGCTCTTCTTTATTATTTTACACAAATGCAAAATAAACACTCATGATGTTGAAGAAAAAAAGAATCAATACAATGTCTTCTGCAATTTTGGAAGAAGGAACAAAGAGAAAGCTCCATCCAATCAAAGAAATAGGTCTCCATACAAATTTAAATTGTGGAGGAAAAGTAGCAAAAGATTATAATTCCTCAAATGGAGCTCTAAAATCTCTGTGTATCCATTTTTTATAGTAAGATTTATGAACCTAATTGAAGGAAAATCAGAGTTTGTCCTCATCCTTTTTGAGAACGGTTCAAATTTCTTCTCTAAATTGTTGAACATAATGGCATTGGTCTTGATCAAGACTTCTCTTCTATTGTCATTAATGAGAATTATTGTAGACTTTTTCTTGTCCCTTCCTCTTTTTCTTTCCATCTAGATGTGCCATAGCATTTCCACAATGGTGATTTTGGTGATCAACTTGATTTCTTTTCTCCTTCGATCATCTATGTTGTTAAAGTTTATTGATTATGTTGATTATATTATTGATAAAGCAGTTTAAAAACTTAATGATCTATGATCATCACAATATATGTGGTGAAATCACAATTGAAGAGTAGGTGTTCATGGCTAGTTAGACAATGGAGGGGACAAGGGCAAAAGATACATGCCTAATCCATTGTAATTGTATATTTTTATAGCATGTCTTTATTTTTGAGCTTTTCTTTTAGTGCCATCCACAGTATCATTGCATGTTTGCTGGCACAATCATCATGGCAAAGATAACTTTTCTTTAGAAACCCACTTCCATAAAATCTCATCAATATCATGTATGACAATTTCCTTGATAGCAAGCTGAAGATGAGTCATAGTTGGAGTGGTAGTGGGTTTGCAACAATCATTATTGATTTGATATTTGCTAATGTAGATGAACTGAGAGACTCCAAGGCCATATTCCATTCTAGTATAGTTTTTTATTGATCCAACACTTCAAAAGTATGACTAATTTTTGCGTCCCAATTTGAATCAAAATCCTTTGCTTCAATAAGATTTTGAAAAGAAGTAACACTTCTAAAATCATATATTGGAAGTTAGATGGAATGTATTTCTAGATATTTTATCATCTAGAAATTTCTAGCTCACCCATTGACTCCAAGCCATTTTGATTTATGATTTTCTAACAAAACTTGAGCTTGTTAGTGGTATTACTTGTTCTAAAACAATGGAAGCTGAAATCTCCTTACTTGGCTTTACAAATGTTATCCAAGTAATGAATATAGACTTGCTAGTTGCTACCCTCAATATCATTAATAAGAAAAAAATAGATGTGTTGATTTTTTTACACAATTGTGGTGGGTGGTGGAAGTAATGGAAATAATGAGAGCTCATAGTAAGAAGGGTTGATTCCAGAAGCTGATTTTGCCAGTTTTAGAAAGAAGCTTCCCTTTGAAGGTTTCAAGCCTTCATTAAATTTATCTTTGGGTGGTCGACATGTGGTTTGATAGATTTAATTAGAAAAAATTGTAGGCCGAAGAAGGTGAATGGAAGATCAATTGGTTTAGGGTTTAGGGTAGAAAAAAGATCAATTATTTTGGGAACTTTTAATAGTATTACTACATTATTATTAATTGACAAGAAGCCTTGTAACACTGCCTAGTTTTTTAGGATATCCTTTTGAATGGCAATGTTACCCTCATTGTCTTTATTAGAATAGGAGATCATTAGCAAATAAAAGAGGGACAAATTGTATGGGGTTTTACTAAAGCTTCAAGCTTCTCTTAAAAAATTGCCTTGTCAAAATGATTAGATATATAATTATTGGCAATGTTAAAAAACTTGAGTAGAGAAGGGGTCCCCTTTTGTTTTTGATATAATCTACTAGACCTCCAAGTGTGGTTTGTTGATACATTCCTTGATCCAATTTATCTTTATTTTGAAGAGTTGCCTAGATGATTTGTTGGTTGAAATGATAAAAAAAACTTTGGCAATGCCAAGTTTGATTGGGCCCAATTTATATTGAAATTTTTTTTAATGAATGTGAGGCCTAGAAATACGAAGACGAAGGATTCATGTAGCCGACTCCACTTAGTGGGATAAAGGCTTTGTTGTTGTTGTTGAGCCCTGGAAATATGTTGCCTTTAATTGCTCTCAGAATAATGGTAGATTGGCATTCACTAACTAGCTTTCTTATTAATGTGTTTAAGAATGGGTTATATGAAGTATTGGTTGTCATAATTTTAAAACCTTGGCAGGGCAAAGTGTATTAAATTTTTTTATGAATGCAAGCCCTAAAAAGTATGTTACCTTTAATGACTCTCAGAAGAAAGGCTGATTGACATCAACTAACTAGTTTCCATATTAATAGGTTCAATCTATTTACTAGAAGTTAATATATGAATATTTATATTACTATTAGACTGAGAAATGGATCTAAAACCTGGGGAGGAGAGCAGTCACTGTTTCTTTGGAGTAATACTATACGAGTACTGTTAACTGCTTTAGAAATCCTTGTTGGGCTTGAGAAGTGTTTTATCTTCTGCAAAGTTAAGAGGCCATGCAACCTAAAAGAATTTTAGGTTGACACTATCAATCTAAGCGGTTTTATTGGGTTTACTGTAAGATAACCTTCTTATTCTCCTTTGAGAATTCTTTAGGAAGTTGGTGGACATAAGCTTCATTATGTTCAGTTTTGAAGAGGTGATAACAATTGGTGTGTGTTGTAGGGTAGGATTATAAGGGATATCTTGAAAATAATCCAGAACATTTTTCTATTATCCTTGACTTAAGATTTTGATGCCAGCCTGATTTGTGATTGAAAGAAACCAGTATTCCGTCACCAAGCTTAAGCCAATAAATTGTCTGACATTTATTTGATACTTGCTTTATCAGCATAAATGAGTCTTTTGGGTTTACACAAGTCTCCTTTTTCAGTTTGATTAAGTCCAAGTTGAGAGGGATTTTCCATCTTTAAATTTTTTCTTTTGTTGGTTCATATTTTTATTTATTTATTAAGTCTCGAGTTATTTCAAATATATCTCTTAATCAAAATTATCTTAACAAAATTAACTTTGTGACCAAATTTAATCATTGGATCGTTTTAAGGTTTGATGTTCTCTCATCTTGGCAATGTCAAGGAAGTTTGGCTCCTTAGTCCACTGGTTGAAAAACTTAAATCTTTTCCTCAGCCTTATTCTCCCAGCTTTAATATTTACAAGGAGGCAATGATAGGAGATCTTTGAGAGCAGAATGGAGCCTTGAAATTCAAGACAATATCAAACCACATAATATTCCCAAATTTTCTAACTTGATTGCCACCGCAAAGATGTCTTAAATCATTTCACAAGAACAACTAAACAATAAGGATTCCAATTTATTCTGGCTCAAACCTAAAATCAATATCCGGATATATCTCTTTATACTTATTGGTTTCTGCAATCTGCTTAGGAAAACTTTGATGTTACCATCCCACTTGATAGACTTATGTGCATTGGTCACAGATGAGTATGGGGAGCCAATTATTACAACAGGAAAACAATTTGAACACTGGGATAGTACAACAGAAATGGAGGTTTGTTTGGCAATTAAAAATCTCATGGAACCATGGATGGAGGCCAAAGTCATTAGCGTTGAAGGGGACAATGCTAGTGTCATCCAATACTTCCAACAAAACTTGCAAATGAAAACTTGGCACAACCGAGTATAACATGGGCAGATATTGGTTTCCTCCAACAATTCCAACAGATCTTATTGGATTTTGTCCATAGGGAAGGCAATAAGGCTGCAGGATTTTGTGCACATGTTGTTCTTTAGCATATTTTTTGTGGAAAAATACTCATTATGTAAACCTTTCTTCTCTTAATTTTTGTGAGGGTGATGCAATATAAGTAGAGAGCATAATTTAGCTTTTATTTAGATCCTCAAGGAGGATTTAGCTCACATTATACACTCCTAGTGGTTTCTTTTGGTACTCTTTTGCTTACTTATTAATGCAAATGTATACTTTCAAAGAAAACTTCGATAACACACCCCTGACAATACTAACACCAGCTACCTGTGGATTCCCTGCTGCCTTTCTTCACCTCTTCCGACTGTTGGGAACATCAACCGTTCAATTCAAGGTGCTTCCCTCATTACCCGTTATAGGAAACCACCATGGTTTACTGGAATAGTTTCAGAAATATTGCAAATAAATGAGGTAGATGCTAAACAGATCAATTGTTCAAGATTATGAAATTCAGACTAATTATGGACTGAATGACAGAGAACCTGATGTAAAATGGCTTCCTGGATTCAAGAAGATGGTATTTTATGGTCTTGATTTTGATTTTCCATAGTCAGATCCCTGCTGTCAGTTTTCTCCCTGGTTTACCTATATTCTAATTAATCCTGAAGTTTCTTCATGATTGCTGGAAAGCCAACTGTAAGTTAATTCCAGAAAAGGGAATGTAGTGAAATGTTCAAACTAGAAAATTTATTACTATCATTAGTTTGGAAATAGAGCCAATAGATTGCATTGATTTCAAGATTGCTGGATTCCACCCTCTGAATCTGATTTCTTTAAGGGAAATTTGGCTGGAGGCATTTTAATGTCTTGGGCAGCAAAGAATGGATGTCCTCAGCCCTGAAACCCCTAGACAGATTCAACACACTTAATAAAGAAGATATAAGGGAGTTTGGAAATAGATTTTGGTGAAGCTTCATACTCGACTATGATTTTCTTTTATCCCACCTCTCCAAACTAGGGAATTCACTACAGAAACAGCGAATTCCTTACCAAAACTGGAAAACCTGTAAACAAACTTACTAAACCTCCCTCTCCTAACATAACAATAGCGAATTTTTAGGCAACCACCTCCTAAGAAAATAAAAGACAAAATGTAATTTTTATTAATAGAGATAACCGTTCTATCCATTTCTATCTCCAATTTTACACCCAACTAGATGAAGGAGAAGAATGAGTTATAACTTGCAATTATTTGTTTTTCTCCTTCTATAAAACATAATGTGGTGGTATGTATAAAGAATTAGGTGTGAATAGAATTTTGAGTTTATTAGTAAGCAAACTTGAAAATCAAGGTTAGATTTAGTCCATTGCTTATTCAAAATTTTCTTTGATTTAAAATGACGTTGAAATTAAACTTGCATGAGAGGAGCATTGGGAAATTGAGGTCCACACTTTTAATTTCTAATATGCTGTTTAAAGAAAAATTATATTTATGTGACACCCTTCAATTAATGATAGGAGTTGACTGAGACTTTATAATGCCTCTGCCCATTAATTATAACATGCCATTCTCTATCACAACTTTTAGTTTGCTATGCTCTTTGATTGTGATATGTTTATTTTGCCTTGTAATGTCTATCTACCTTTTGAAAGTTCTCATTGCTAGAAATTTTATCTTGTATTATAGCTCCAAAATCTCAAACAATATATTTAACAATTGTTCGGATTGCTCAAGTGTTTGATATCATGTACATGGCACCTTTCATACTTTCACGCATTATCACCATATCAATCCTGGTCACCTTCCAAGTATTAGTATAGAAAGTTAAGATGTAACCTTCATCTAATTACCTAGTTGGGACTAGATTTCTCTTTAAGCTAGAAATGTCTCACATTATGAATCTTATGCATAATCCTAATACAAATTGTATTACCAGTGCTTATAAAGTTCAGAAGTTAACAATCAATAAGATAAACCTTCCCACAATTTTCTTATGATATATCTTACAGAATAGTTATTATAAACTCCAAAATCCAAGAATCTGTAGGGCTAAATGTGCTCATTAATGGCTTATACATAACATATCTCTTCACTTGCAACATTTGCAGATTCCTTAATCTGGTTCAACTATTCACTATGTCTTTGTGGACAATATCTTTTCATGTGATCAAACTTACCACATTGCTATCACACACCTCCTTAACCTTTTAATTTGTACCTCATTTGAGATTTTGTTTTGTCATTATTGTTGCTTCTTCTTGCATTTCTTTTTTTGCCCTCTAGATTTAGTGCAACAGAAGAACCTTTACTTGATTTTTGTCTTCTTATATCTTCACTTAGAAATTGGTTATATTTATTATTGAGCTTCATTGTCCCACATAAACTATTGGTAGCTATCACATTTTCAACCCAACTTTAGGGCATTGCTGATATGAAGATCAATGCTTGAACTTCATCCTGCAAAGTTGATATCAACTGATTTTAGTGGACTTGTCATAGGATTGAACTCATTGATATATCATTATAGAAGCACCTTCAACATCTTAAGAGTAAACAAAATTCGTATTATATATATGCATTGTTCACCATGGAAAGCTTTTCATGCATGCATGTATTGTTTTCATTATGCTAGCTGCGGTCCTCTCATATGATATGTTGAAAGCAACATTTTTTGTCAATGATAATCATATAACTCCTAATCTATTTTTGTCCAAGTATTCCCTATCTTTTTGTTAATATTTGTTGCCTTTGACTTAAATATTGGTTGAGGTAATCTTTTATTTGCACCTTCTAATGCTCAAAGTTCTTTTACTTGAATTGATCTTTATCTTCTATATTTGCATGACATTGCTCTCTTTTTTCTCGTAGCCTTCGGATTTATCTTAGCTTTGATGTCAATTGTTGGGGAAACATACATGCTTGAGAATAATGATGTGCACTAGAATGAGAAAAATACTCTACTAGGAGAACACCAATAAAGAAACACAAGAGAGTTTATGTGGTGAAACTCTCATGTTCACAACGCATAGAGATAAATATCTAGTAATCTTTAAAAAATATATGATACAAATATTTTTTTTCACTTAATATATTTCTTATTTTATCTCAGTAGTAATTTTTTTTTTTCTTTTTGTCTCATTTTCTTATTCTCTCTTCAAACATGGCATGATTTCTTAATTGACTATTTTCAGTGAAGTTTGAGGAAAGCTTGTTCCCTCCTAAATTGGACCACCTTGATAGTCACCT
Source organism: Cymbidium sinense (assembly GCA_021442155.1). Lineage (NCBI taxonomy): Eukaryota > Viridiplantae > Streptophyta > Magnoliopsida > Asparagales > Orchidaceae > Cymbidium > Cymbidium sinense. The sequence goes on from CM038217.1 coordinate 10,584,921, forward strand.
CCTTTTAAAAAGGCCTTCGACTTCTAACTATTATCTTTGGACCTTCAGTGGTTGTCATCGACCAAATGCTTTTAAGATACCAACCAATATAATTGCCAACCTTATATTACTCCCCTACCCATTTCTTTTTCCTCCGCTTCTACACCTTGCTGAATAAAAGAAAAGTGTTGAGTGATACCTTTCAAGCATTGATTATTCTTTTTTTTATAGAAGTAATATGCATTGATTGGTGTGGAGGTTTATATGCGAATACGATCATAAGTTTGGTAGCCACCAAACTTAAAAATCAAAAGTATATTTTGTTCAAAATATCATATAAGATTTTCATGGATTTAGACTAAGTTTGAAGCCAAAATTGTATCATAAAAAAAAAAGATAAATTGAGTTTTACAAATATTAACAATATCAACATCAAATATTTAGATTCTTACTTCTGCTCCTCTAAACCCTGAATAATATGTAAAACAATTTATTTTAAAACTACTATTTATTGATTTTGCACCAAATTTTATTAGACCTAATGAATAGGAAGTTGTTGTAAGTCACTCAAAATCAATTTTTATGAGTCTCAGTGGTGTTTGTTTGTTTTGCATTTTACCTCTTACAAATTCAATTCAAATATTGTTTGAGTTGTGAAGAGTTTGAAGTGAGATAAAAAATGCAAAAGTGATCCACTCTCTCATGATGTTATTATTAATTTGTGGAAAAAATGATGGTGAAATTTATTTATAAGCCCTAATTGAAAAATTAATCCCCTCTTTCATTTATGAAGTTGATTTCCAAACAAGGAGCTCCCTTCCATTCATATATGAAGTTGAATTGAATTCAAACTACATTTAACAACTCATGCCTAAGCACAATTTTGTCATTTAGATTCTTCAATCAAGTTCTCTGCTCAAAAAGCAATATTGGATGAGTTCCTCCCTAATTTCGACAAGTTTTCTCTGTTTTACCTGCTCATCTAATTGATGATTTAAGAAGTTCAGTTTAAGGAGTATTATCAAGCGAATTCTTGTAACTTTATGAGTTCTTATGCTTTCTATTTATATGCAATTTTTATTTGCAGAGATGTGGGCTTCGAAAATTGATCTATCTTGTCGAAGGTGATCTAAGTGCAGTGGAAGCTGCTGAAAGCATTAAAACAGCGTAAAAATCCATTTTTTTTCGTTCTTTATTGATATGTTTTCATGCCATCAAAGTTTCTCTCTATTTTGATTGTCATCTTATATTTTTGATTGTTTGAAAGGTTGAAGTTCACCTTCATTATAGCTAATCTGGATGCTAACACAATTAGCAAATTGTCCATCTAAATACTAATTTTGTTCCATTTGAACTTCTCATATTTTTCAAAAAAGCTTCCATAATTGGATTACGATTAAAATGTGGATACAACCTTTTATAAATGCTTGGAATGACTCATATTTTTTTTGTTTTAGTTTATGAGCTTTTTTAAAAAGTTATATTTTCTTGCTTATTATTTAAAGATGAACACATCAACAAAAGATAAAAATACTATATTGAAAAATTATTAAATTAGATTTTTAATAAAAAAATTACTTTGAAAGAGCATAATATAGATGAAATGATGAGGTTTATTATATATTGATTAAAATTATTAAAGTTATCTTAGAAGAAAATGTATATAGGTAAAATTTTAAGTTCAAATGAGATATTTATTGAGATTTGGAGGTTATGGGAGATATTGGAGGGATTTGTTTAACTAAAATTTTTTCCTTTAAAATTGAAGACAAAGAGATTGCCAAGTAATTGAACAACAAACCTTTTAGTACAAAATAAGTGAGATGCTCTAAATTATGGTAATTACTCAATATAGATGAATCAAATTTATGAGCCATACATTGAAGTTATGGGAAGAGTAATCAAGCAATCACATAAAATTTATATTAGATTTGAAGAATCAATTTGGTTCATGGTAATAAGATTATGACAAAGATGTTTCTTAAGGCAATTAATGGAAAAGTTTAAAAGGTAGCTAAATGATCTTTATAGAATTTTTATTGATCATGAAGGATATAGAATCGAGTGCCACAAAATTTATTTTGATGCACATTATGTGCCTTAATTTTTTCTTTTGTAGTTATTTAATGTAGTTATTCAATATATACTTGATGGATCATTAATTGATATTAGTAATAGTTGCAGATCAAATAAGCTCAATTCTAGTAGGATTACATCCAAGGTCAGCATTGATTTTCTATTATATTGATTATTCATGTAGATGCTTATAAAAGATACTCAAATTGTGGTGCCTTGATGTATGCTTTTCACAAATAACTTTAATTGATGGGATATTTGTTAAAGTGAATAAGTGTCAAAAGAGTATTATGCGATAAAAGAGATGTTATGACATTTAAAAGTAATTTAAGTGATGGATATGTTGTAAATTAAGAAGAATAATTATATAATGATTATAGTAGAGGAATTGTTATAGTGATATATACTAAAGATAAAGTTGTTGAAGATAGATTTAAGTGATTTGTTCATTTGTAATGAAGCATAAAACATGTAATTTCTAGAAGGGTTGACAAAATAATGATAGTATTAAGAAGAAAATATTATACTTATGGTGTTAGCCCAAGTTTGATCAGCCTTGATTGGCCGGTTGTACCATGAAGAACTCATATCACATGACTCATATAATTGGCTAGATAAATTTATCAGGTCAATCAAGATAAGCTTGACTAAATCTATGGTGAAAATCATATCATATTGCTCAAGTTTCATTCGATTGGTACAAATGAGTGGACTCTTAATTTATTGTCGAGTTGAGACACCAATCATATGGGTGGTTTGACACCTTTAAATGCGATTTAATTAGGCTATTGGCCCTTGAGAAATCAAAATCATAGTTTAAAAAGAAAAAATAGGAGCATTTCTCATGGAAAAAAATCTACTTTGATCAAGATGGTGTGACAACATAAGCATTTTGTTGATAAGTTTGAAGGATCATAAGGTGTTTTTCATCAAAGAGTTTATGTATCATTATAGAGTATGGTTCATTTGTCAACTGGATAAAACATTACAATAAATATTTGAGGACCAATTAATTAGGCCCAGTTCACCTCCTTAGTATCTCCACCCACTAGCAAATTCGATCTCTTAGAGGTAAAAGAAATAATAAAAAATGAGATATACTCAGTAGAAAATGATTAAAATATTTTTTAAGAAGACCATATAATGTCTAAAGGTAGGCTGTAAAAAACTAGTGATTTTTACTTAGATCTATTGAGAATTTAGTTGGCTTACTAGAAAGTCTCATTGGTCATTCCTACAAAAGAAATTAGATAACATGCATTCATATGATTAATAATCTAATGATATTATTTGTTTCATTAATGCTACACCAAATTATTTCCCCCTATTAGAAATCATACATTATCCTACATAGTTCACCTTGGAGATTATTATATAAGTACAATCATCATTGATTTATCACCCTAAAGTCATTAGTACCTTGTCATAGAAAATCATCATTGAGAGAAAAAATAGTGATATGAGGATGTTTTTTTTTTTTCCATATAAGAGATTTCAATCCAAAGAGCTTGATCAAATCAGGATATACAATATGGTGATAAAAGTATGACTACATTATAAATAAATTTGGCTGAAAGAGTATGACCAATTTAGGGTATTTTTTAGTTAAAAGAACATGACAAGGAGGGTGACTTGTCATAATGGCATGACTCTAGTAAGATTATATTAGAGTAAAAGAGCATAGCCAGTTTAATAGGATTGCCAACCAATAGAGGATGGCTAGGAAGATTAAAAGAATAGGCAAAAGAGTATGATTGGTTGTGCTAGAATTGACTAGCCAATGGGGAATTATTAAGCTATCATTAAGCCTAACTAAAAGTGCATAGGTAAACTGTCAAGCAGGTACAAGTCAAATATATTAAGTAATGAATGCATATTTGTGATGCAAACAAGTTAGACTAAAACAGTCACCAGAAGTATCTCAAAGGATATTATGACATTCAGAGTTATTTGGGCCAAGAGGGAGCTTCACTAGACTATCCTAGAATACTATGTAGACTATCCTAAAAAATGTGTACTATTAATTTATGTACCAACATTGGTAGAGTAATTAGTATGCTCAGAAAGTGTAATGTAGTGTAGAGAATTTGACCCATATTAATCAAGTCCAATTATAGTTCATAAAGTTGAAATTAAATTAATTAAGTTAAATAATTAGAGTGAAATTTAATGTTCACATGACCCTAGATCAGGGTCTATATGCAAGTACAAGATGCAAAATATATATGATCAAATGAATCTGTGATGCTAAAAGTTTGGTCAACTTAACTTACCCTAAGTTAACTTATTTTGACCAGGAGATCACATAAGTATGTGTATTCTAGATATGAATTTTGTTGTGAGCAACCAGAGCCAAGACAAATGAATTGTGGTGTTGAATATTTTAAATCAAATTCTTCAAGCTTATGCCCCCGACCAGGGCCACTAGGTAACCCTAAAATTATCCCTAGGAGCACTAATGGAGTGACCCATTCTTTTTTCTGTGTGCTAGAGTTATAATATTTATCCTTCCCTTTGATCTTTTATTATTTATTTACCTTTTGTTTTTCTTTTAATATGGTGACCATTCCTTCTAGTAACTTGCATGCATGAAGTATTCATCTTTACAGTTAGTTCCTTATTTACAGCTGTTTCACAACAGAAATTTTAGAAGGATTTGATGTTCAGAGGACCAGTGGCTTTGCTGACACTGTCAGGAGATACGGATTTCTGTCACTATCGATAAAGCAGTATTACAGTGCACAATTTTCCACACAGAATGTTAGAAGCCAGGAAGTTTGCCCAATCTTTCATGAATTTGTTAAAAGGTGCCAAGACCTTGAGAAGGTTACAGTTACCGATGTATTTTCCCTCCAACTGATGCAGGTGACTATTCCTTTTTTCTATATTGAATAGAAAGCTTATTAGTTAATTCTCCGCTCCCTGTATGGTGTCTTTCCTAGTCGCTTTGGTTGCAAGTTGATGACTATGTTTCCTCGCCATCGCATGCTTTATATGATCATTAGCAAGTACTTAATATGTCCTATTTATTTGTGATCTATTTGATTCCAATAATTGCAGGTTCCCCTAGTAACAGAGGAGATTGCTCTAGCTGTTATAGACCTATATCCCACTGTCTTATCCCTAGCTCGTGCATACTCTTTGCTGGTGAGCACTCCTAGTTACGTTTGGTCTTGTTTGATTTTAATATGGGTTTTATTGGTTTAAATGTGTATTGTAACAACCAGCATTTTGTATTCAAGTTGTCGTAATATCGTAGAGCATGAAATCTGCCATAGAATATTTTATGTAAATGTATATTTATAGAAACATTTCCAACTTTGTTCATGCTTTTAAACAATCCTCATATTAATTGGTGCATCTTCTAAACTGTGCTTTGCCTGTCCTTTTAAAGGAGGGTAATATCCGTGCTCAGGAAGAAATGTTGAAGAATCAGTGCAAAACTATTAGCAGTGGTGCGAGCAAGAACATCTTCAAGCTGGTTTGGGGTTCTTGATTTCATCTGGATCTTGTGCTTGCCATTGTCTTTTGAAGAGGGTCTGAGTGCTCAAGAATAAATGTTGAAGAATCAGAGCAAAACTATTAGCAGCAATGCAAGCAAGAACATGTTAAGCTAGCTTGGGTTCTTGATGTCTTCGATCTGGCAGTTGCTCTTGTCATTATCTTTTGTGGGTTTGAGTGCTAGCATGAAGATAGAACAGGTAAGTATCATGTTGACTTGTAACTTAGCATTATCTTTTGAAAGTTTGAAGGTAAGTATCATGTTGAATTGTAAGTTAGCATATAACATAGCACACCACAAAGAGTTGTGGCTGTCATTATTACTATCCTTACGATGTATACTGTATATGGACAACATATTCCATCGCATCTTTAAATAAAAGGAGATTTTCTATCTTACTGTATGCATTCATTGATTTAAAATTATCTCTCTATGTTGCCGTGCTGAGAAATGCTTCTCTCATGCACCAAAGTTTATGGAATGGGATCCTATTCAATTACATGGTAATTAGAGGGTAAAATTATTAACTTTCCAACCTTCTAATTTACTCTGGATGGTATTTTTTTCAAAAAAACCAAGGTGGCATTCTTAAGTGATGTGCTATGGCCTAACCTTCTTGTGGTGAATAGGCATGGGTAGATTGGGACACCCTCCTTTAGTGACATACCATAATTTAACTCGATTGCGGTGAAAATTAGATAATGTCATAGGATGTTAACCTTAAATGACATGCCACAAGTCAACCCAAATGTGATGATAAGTAGAGGTTCATTATGTATAAATCTAAGATAAGATGTCTCATATGAATTTTGAGAACTTTGATTGAGGCGATTAGAGAATTAGTAGACATCATGATAAGAAGAATAAATACTGTTCATTTACAAGAAATTCTATGGAATGGAATGAGAACAAAGGATATTGGAAAGGTTCTTTTACTTCAAATTGTAAAAGAAGAATGATGGGTGAACTATTATTGATGAGGAAATATAAAACTGTTGAGGCTAATAGGTTGATGATTTCTATCAAGATAATTATAGATGAAGAAATAATGAATGTAATTGGTGCTTATACTCTTCAAGTTGGATTAGAAGATAATTTAAAAAATCAATTCAAACTTGGTAAGAGATGGGTGAACTATTACAGCATGCACTTGTTGAGTGAATTGTGGTTATTGGAGGAGTTTTAAATTATCATATACGTTATAATAGGTTGTGTAATGAGAAGATTCATGATGATTATTGAATTGAAAATAAAAATGTAATGAAAGAGGCTATATTTGATTTCACAATAACCTATCATTTTGTAAATCAATTTCATATGATTCGGAAAGCAAAATGATAGACCTAAAGTCACATGGATAAATATTTGTCAAAATGATTTTAGAACCCTAGATTTACAATTTAGATATTATAAATGAGGATTCACACAGACCCCTAAATAGTTAGGATAAGGCTAATGATGAAGAATTCTAGTCATAGTGGAATTAGAGAACCTTTCCATTCAATACAATGTATGTAGAGATATTTTGAGCGCATATAACTAAAATGAAAAAAATACCTAAAAATTTAGGTATTTTAGCTTTTTTATTTGTTTTTTTTTTTTAAAATTGTGTCCAAAAAATTTATATACATTTAGAGTGTATTGATGTTAAAAATGTTTAAAATATACCTTAAATTCTAAAAAAAAAAAAACATTAATACACAATGAAAATTCAGACTGTGTAACATAGTGTATGATTATTTTTTACTTGAATTTGAGTTGGAGTCAGAACTCAAAAAATTGTGATTCATTCAAACATGCTTACCTCTGCTGATATCATATCTATTTCAGTCAAAGGTGAAAAGGAAATTAAACAATTTTTTTCAAATTTTTTTTTTTAAATCTTAAATTTGGTAATGTCCGTATACAATGAGCCAATGACCTGAGCTATGTGAGAGTTTGTTCTATCTTACAATAATATTATTACAGTTTTACAAATTGAAGAGGACTTCCAGCTGAGCTACAGTTTATCCACAGCTAATTTTCTCCAGCTGCTTTGAAAAGCTCCCTCCATTTCTCCTGGTCGTTTTCAGGCCCCTCTCCCTGCATTTGTATAAACGGAAGTTATTTACCAACCATTAATATAGTTATTATTAACTTTATCCCAACTATTTATCATATTATATATATAAATATTAAAATTTAGGTATTAGATATGTAAATGAATAAGAATTTGATATGTATGTAAATTCTTTTAATCTTTATCACTAGATTTTATTATGATGTAAGATTTTGTTAATAACTTCTAAGATTTTTATTTCTTATCAATCAGATTAATTGATATGAAAGTAGCATTATTTCATGTGAAAGTAGTTCTATGGAAACATAATGAACTTTTATGAAATTTTTTCTCATTAATATATTGGAATTTCTAAGATAATGGATTTCTACCTCGATTGAGTTGATCTCATATATTTGTCCCTGTGTGAACTCTATGTCCCAATGCCTGTATACATGCTTCTGCTACTACAAGTCTGCTAACCTCACCAACAAGTTTATCTCCTGAAAAAAAATAGTGATATATAAGCACTTTTAAATTTAAAAAGGTATATGGGAAATGATAACTATTTGAGGTTTAGTTCAGCTATATAAACAGGGAAAATTGAAAAATTAAATTACGTAGTATTAAAATTTTAAAATATTGCCCTGGCATTTCTTCTATTTGGTTTGGTTCTTTTGTTTTGAAATTATTGAACCAGGCTGATCAAATTTGAAGTATAATTTAAATACTAAAATGAAATCCAACCAAATTGAACCAAATAATTTGGCAAAATTTTGAATCAACTCTCAGTTTGCAATCATAGATTCTAAAATATGATTTTGATAGATTTGGTTTTTGCTCAATTTGAGATGTTCTTGTTGAAAATTTTTGAATGTGGACTCATATATGAATTTAATTATATATTACGTGCTATCTTATTTTAAGTCTATTAAATTTGTGATTAAATGAAGATTAATAGTTTTTAGGCTTTTGAGGTATATTATTAATTTTGTATGGAATTATCATGTCTAGAGATAAGATATTTTATTTTATTTTAATGATGAGCTAAATAAAATGAAATATACTCAAGTATAAATAAGGTAATGATTCTTATTCTAAAGGGTAGGTTCTCATTTTTCTCACATCTCATCTTGAGTGAAAAAAAGACTCTCTCTCTCTCTCTCTTAAGAACACCCTTTAAAGAAAGGCCATGAATAGCTTCCACATTGCAGACGCTAGATTAAATTTTCTTAATGATTTGACATGAGATCTGGGAAAGATAAATTTATTCTATCTTCATATGTTTCATCAAAGTGGTATCAGAGCGATTATCATGTTGAATTATTGATAAATAACTTTTCTTCTTAATCTTTTGTATTGATTATTTGAAAATTTTAGATCAAAGTACATGATTCAAATTTTTTTGAGCAAATAATTTGGTTATGTGCATGAAGTATCAATATACTTTAGATGATTTTTCTATTGTTGATTTTGAGTAAAATAATATAGCTAAATTTGTTTTATATTTTGAACACAATTTTAATTTTATTTGATCCATATATTTATTCTCCATTTATTGTAATCTTAATTTGAAAAATAAAATTCATATTTAGCCATATGTTTTGGATTCAAATGTATTTTATTTTTGATTATTTTTAAAATATAATAAGAAGAAATTTTAAATGGATTTGTAAAATATGAAAAGTCATATCAAAGATAAGTACTGTGAATTATTATTATTGTTTGAGAAGAAGAAGATTTTTTAGTTGATTATATTAATATGTGATTTCTCGGGAAGATGAATTAACTTTATCCTTATGAAATATTTTGCTGTAGAAATTTTATGTAAATGTTAATGTTTAATTTATAGCATTTAAAGCTGTTATGATATGAAACATTTTGCTGTGGAAATTTTATGTAAATATTAATGTTTAATTTATATATATGTGAATTTAATTTTTATTTTGCTTTAACTTCATGGGTCTTATTACGTTAACTTAATAAAGCTCATTTTTTAAAGTGTTATTTATAATATTAACTAGAAAAATTAGATTTTTTAGTTCTGATGATTTATGTTTTAGTAGAAATAAATGATTATTTTCTGTTATAAATACAATGAGACATCTGTCTTTTTTATAGAGAGTTGATTATTTTTCAACTGATAGTTATTATTTCAAAATAATTTAAATTAAAATATTATATTATTAAAGTGACTTATAGTATATCAATTTATTTAAATTTAAAATATATAAATATTACTTAATGATCATGTTTAAATCTTTGCAAAAAATAATCGGCTCAAAGGAAGATTAATTTTTGGCCAGATTTTGTGCAGTAATAAATATGTGATAAATTTATATTAATCATGCATATAATATGTCGATTTAAAGATAAATATATTATTAATAAAATTTATTATCAATATTTATTGAATGTAATTTTAAGAGTACTATTTATAAATTGTTATTTCTGTTCAAAGACTAAATTGCAATGTTATATTTGATATCTTATATGCGTTCATTTTATTAAACATTTCATTTCAAGCATGAATTTTATTGATGTTTTAGTTTACATTATATATGCATAAGGAAATAATAATGTTGTTAATTGTGAGTATTTTTTTTTATTCTTTTCAGTTAATATTTCTTCTATATCTGTCAATTTGAATAACATTCCAGTGCTTAAAGACACTAACTTTAAGAAATAGAAAGAACATATCATAATTGTTCTTGGGTGTATGGATCTTGACTATCACGTCCGGTGAGCATTCCTCGCCCTACTAGCTTTATTGAACAAGAAAACTTTGAAAAGTGGGAAGCGTTCTAATGAGTCTTATGATCATGGCGCATTCATTTCAGAAACTATAAGAGATACAATGCACGAAGAGGAATGTTAAAAGTTCTAAGCAAATAGCAGAGTTAGTTTTGAAAATGTCAAAGCGAGTACTATTCTTAGTAAACTCATTTCAATGGGGGTATAAAGACAATATAAACATAAGAGAGTATATTATGAAGATGTCTAATTTTGTTACTAGATTGAGCACTAAAATTAGAAATGTCGATGACATTCTATGCATAATTTTGATTTTTCTCTAACAATTTAATTCTTTTAAGATAAGTTATAATACTCAAAAGAAAAATGGACTCTCATTATTCAAGAATGTGATAAGAAAGAAAGTATGACAAAATAGAAATGCTCACTTGTACTTCCTCTGACATTGTTACTAAGAAAAAAAGATTTATCAAAGGAGACAAAATGAACTTCTCAAGATATAAGGCTGAAATAAGATAATGTTATTACTTATTTCTTTTGTAAGAATGCTGATCATTTGAAGAAGAATTGTCCCAAGTATCCAACTTGACTTGTGAAGAAGGGTAAACTTCTTAACTTTGTTTGTCCTGAAGTTAATTTATCTTAGTACCAAATCACACTTGGTGGATAGATACAGCTGCAATTACTCACATAAGTGTGATTATGTAGGGTTTGTTTAAGGAGACGAATGCCAACTGATACTGAAAAGTTCATCTATGTGAAAAATGTCAAAAAGCTCATTGAAACAATATGCTTATATAGATTACATCTAATCTGGGTTGTATTTGAATTTATATGAGATTTTTTATGTCACCGTTGAAATTTGATTTCTATTTCTTGTTTGGACAAATCTGTTATTCTGTTCATTTGAAAATAAAAATTTAGTCTCTTTAAGTATTCAAATATTATCGACATTGGTTCTTGATAATTTATATAAATTAGACATTTATGCTTCAGAAATTAATGAAACATTGCATGCAAGTAATTTTGGTATAAATCAAAAATTAATGAATGAGAATTTATATATGTTATGGCACAGACTTTTAGAACATATTTCTAAACAAATGATTAAAAGACTTGTGTTAGAAATAATTCTTGATTCTCTTGATTTTTTAAATAATAAATTATGTATAGAATGTATCAAGGAAAAACAAACAAATATTAAGAAAATTGGTGCTAACAGGAGTTTAAGCGTATTGAAATTAATTCATACTGATATTTGTGATGCCCTACAACTACTTGGAATGACCAACAATTTTTTATTACTTTCATAGACGATTATTCTCGTTATGACTACTTATACTTGATTTATAAGAAATCACAATCACTGGACGTATTCAAAATTTGTAAGGCTGAAGTTGAAAATCAACTTGGAAAGAAAGTAAAAGCAATCAATCGAATACTATGATAGATGATCAAGTCAACAACGCCCGCTTTTGCCAAATATTTAGATAAGTGGCATCGCTCCATGTGCTTTCAATTACAGTTTAGCATAAATAAATGAAATTTATAACTTTTTTGAGTTATAATATAAGATCAATTGAAAATACATGATATGATCATATCAATGAAATTTTACGCTACATATATCCATACTTGATCTACGTCGTTAATTGATTTAGTAATCAGATGCCTTATTATAGAAAAATAATAAAGATCACTTTGATTATATATCAATATTATTAATAATGACATCTAAAGATATTCCTCTGAAGATATCAAATATTGAGTTTAAAGTATTTAATAATGTATAATTATTAAGAAATATATATGTGACAAGTGGAAGATTGTTGAGAATTTTGAATATGACTTCATATATGAATTTAATTATACATTATGCTTATTTTTTTTTAAGCTATTAATTTTGTGATCATGAAGATTAATAATTTTTTGGATTTTGAGACATCTTATTAATTTTATATGGAATTATCACGTATAGAGGACATTTTATTTTATTTTAATGATGAACTAAATGAACGACTCAAGATAAATAAGGCCACCCCATTCTAAAGTGTCATTTTTTTATCATATTTTATCTTGAGTGAAAAGAGCTCTCTCTCTCTCTCTCTCTCTCTCTCTCTCTCTACTCTTTTAGAAGTGAAAAGTTAAAATTAATAACGCTTTCATAGATTGGTATCTTATTAAATCTTCTGATGATCCCAAAAAAATAAATTTATTCTATCTTCATATATTCGGTTTAGTTTATTCAATCCAAATTGTCTTGAAGTTAATGAATATATATATCTCTCTCTCTCTCTCTCTCTCTTAAGAATGAACATTATTATTTATTTTTATCAAAAGGAATGATATATAATTAAAATTTAATAAGCTCGCTAGTTTGATTCAATTTTGATTTATAATATTATGTAAACTAATTATATTGATTTAACTGTCAGTTTGATTCATTTAGAGTTTGGTTGAGATCACTTTTACTTTTTATTTTTTGTTTTATATTTATATTTTATTTTGTTTATATTTAGTTTAAAATTAAAACATATTTGATGATTATTGTTGTTTTTAAAAACACACAAAAAATTTAAAAATTATTTTGAGTATTTTAAAAATTATGTTATTTTTTTTAAAAAATAAAAAAATAAAAACACAAAAAATAATCAAATAAACATATTTTTAAGAATAATATTAAAATAAAGTAAAAAACACAACAAACTGATTCCAAACACACCCTTATTGAGTTATCCGTTTTAATTTTTCAAAATAAATAAATCTCCTTATAAATCCTTCAAATCATAGATTAAATGCATGATTCAGTAATAGTACCTTTTCCAATAACAACTGCACGACGTTTTCCTGCTGTTGCCTGAAGGAGCGTATTTAGATCATATGAAGTGTATGGCCCATCCGTCAGTCTTCCAGCTCTGTAAGAAAGAAACTAAATAAATTTATTATTCAGCAAATCTACCAAACCCTATTTATTATGTTCATAGATTTTCTTTGTTTTTTCAACACAAGAAATAATACGAGAAAAAAAAAACTAAGTAATCAGAACTGTAAACCTAATAATGGTAAAGGGAAGGCCGGACTTGCGAATGTAATCCTCCCCCATTTTCTTGTATTTTAGAACACCAAAGAGATTCATGATACTGTAAACAAAAAATAATATTAAAAAAAAAACTTGAAACAGAAATATTATTATTTTTATCACAAGAATATTTACCTCCATGGCAGTTCATCGTATTTTGTGACTCCAACAGATGAGACAAGAACAATTCTCTTTAATGTTTGAGGCAATGCTGATGCTAGATTCCGCACCCCCTCCCAATCTTCAAAATACAAATTCAGTTATGTATATATAGAGAGAGAGAGAGAGAGAGAGAGAGAGAGAGTATTCAATAAAATTAGCATAAATTTTCAGAGAGTTTCTCGAGGAATTGATGTATCGAAATGGGAATATATGCCAACCTACTCTTTCAGGTGTATTTTCTCCATTCCATCGCCTTGAAGGAAATGCTGTAGTACCCGTGCAGCAAATCACGTGAGTAACTCCCTACGAAACAAGTCCTATAGTTTGATTCAATAAGTAGGTTATAAACTAAAATGTAGCTTCTCTCTCTCTCTCTCTCTCTCTCTCTCTCTCTATATACTTCTATATTTATAAATTAATCACCTTCAATCTTAATTTTTCAAATTGACTTTAAAATATTGAAATTCATAACTGTTGTGTGCTAGAGAATTTTATTCCTTAGACGCAAAGATCTTCGTCACTCCAAAAATTATCCAACACACAGGAGATATGAACACGTTATAATGGAAAAACCCATGAAACCACGTCTTACCAGAACTTTCACTACGTTGTTCAAAGATACGATCCTCGCTTCTCGGAAGGTTGCCAAGTATGGAAATAATATTCAGCGTAGAAAAATAAATCGGCCAACTCCAACCGAAAGTTTCCAAAAGCGGCGAATCGATCTTCCTGGGAGCAACCTCGATCTGGAGAAAGAGCTGAACCTTTTTCTAGTCCCCCCATGATCTCGGGCGAGCGATCTCGTGCACCTACTGGTGACAGGATAGATCGTCTACAAGGTCGATCCGGGTTCTCGATTTCGGTTCCACCGATTGAGAAGTTTATTTATAGATTTTGAGCGCCTCAGAATTGAAAACTCCAACCATTCCCATACCCCCGATCGACCGATTTCGAGATCGGTGCTTAATGATGTTAATGCGATTCGATTCGGATTCGCCTTCGACGGCCTGACCGACTATAAATGGGCCATGACCATTCGACCTGACGTGATCCATTTTCATGCCCGATAGCTTGATCAGACTGATGGATCGGTCATGCATGATTACATGTTCGCTCATCGGTGACGGCCGCTTGATCAGAAAGTAAATCGGCTGACATCGAAACATTTCAAAATGCCTAGATTCATTGATCGATTAATTTTCTCGGTGACGTATTTCCATTTTTTTGACATTATCTCGCCATCCAAAAAATATATGTCAAATACTGAAAAATAATAAATTCTTAAATAATAAATTCTTCAATGAAATTTGAGAGTCCATCAATTTTAGCATTTGAGAGCAGTCTTCATAGGAGCACAGATTATGACTGAGCATTCTTGAGCAAATCGTGTAGGTATCTTGTCACGAATTCGAGTTCTGGATCCATCCGGGTGAACGAGGCTTCCTTGAGCCCAGCGGTAGCGATGAAGCGCCAGTAGCGTCTTGCCTTATAGCGGCCAAGCGCCTTATGAGCCTTGATTAATGGCCTGATGCAGCGGTGAGCAGACCTTGAAATGAGCAGGCGGATCTTGGTGTATGATTCACGTCAGGCCGAGTCATGGCCGGGAAAATCCAGTCATGAGCAGGGGCCGGGTCAATTCAGCCATGATCAGTATGATGGCGAAATCTGTAATGATGTGCGTGGCGCGCGGCGATTCGCGACCGTGGCCGAGTTGCGCATGAACCATCTGAGATGAGCAGCCAGTTCGGCAGCCGTGATTCTGCATGGCAGTTCAGCCAGCGGTTGCGCCCATGGCAGTCTGACCGTGCCAGCAGTTCGCGGCCATGGCCTTCATGAAGCCTTGTCTTATAGCGATGAGGCCAGCAGCCACAGACTAATGGTTTGGTGGTTTGGGCGGTTTTACGGTTTTGTTTTACCCCTAGAAAGGTCTATAAAACCCCAGGTAGAGGAAAGGCACACTTTTCTCTCTCTTTTATCTTAGAGTGCATAGCCCTCCCGGTGGGAGTTTGGGCACTCTTTTTGGATCCACCTCACCCCAGAGCAGGTCGTAGCCCTCCCACGATGGGAGTTTGGGCACTCTTCTTGGATCGACCTCTGCCTCTCATCTCCACCAAGAGTGCATGCGCCCTCCCCGGTGGGAGTTTGGGCACTCTTCTTGGATCAACCTCTTCCACTCATCTCCCAAGCTAGAGTGCATAGCCCTCCCACGGTGGGAGTTTGGGCACTCTTCTTGGATCGATCCTGCCTCATCTCCCCATAGAGTGCATAGCCTCCACAGTGGGAGTTTGGGCACTTCTTGGATCAACCTCTTACTCTCCAAAACTGAGTGCAGGGTAGTTTGGGCACTCTTCTTGGAATAATTTTTATCTCGATCGTGCAGTTCGTGATAATTGGTAGAGCCGGATAGTTCGGCGGCCGGAGTAGCCCGGCGGCGGCGGCAAATGCGACGGTAGTCGACAGCGGCAGCAGCGTCGATAGTTGGAGGATGACCGGCGGCGATGGTGGTGGCCGCAGATCCCGGCGGTCCGGCGGCGATAATCGGTAACGAAATGGTCAACAGTGACAGCGAGCGATAATCGGCGATAAGCGGCCAGCGTTAAGATCAGCCCGGCGTTAGCCGGCGAATGTCGACGGTAACCGGCAAATAGCCCTGGTCAGCGGCGATGGTTAGCAACATGGTCGGCAGCGACAAGCGGCGTAGTCAGCGATGGCAATAGTCAGTAATCAGCAATAATAACATGCCGGCGATAGTAACAATGGCCAGCAACGGCAGTAATCAACAGCGGTGGCCAAAGCAACGATAATCAGCGCTGATGCAATAACCAGTAGTCAGCGGCGTTACAGCGGCAGTTATAGCGGCAAAGAGGTGGTCAGCAATGACAATAGCCGATAGTCAATGTCGCGGCAGCGATTAGAATCTGGCGGTAGCCGGCCGATAAATCGAGAGACGGTGACCGGCAACCGATGGCAGCGGTAGCCGGCGGATGGAGCCAGCCAAGTAGTGGCAACAGCGGCAGTTGGTCAGCAGCAACTGATGTCAGCGATAACCGGCGAAAATTCCGGCGATAGTCAACAGCGGTAATAACGGGTGAAATCATAGCGGTAATAAACAGCAGTAATCAGAAAGCGGTAATAATATGATAATCAGCGTTAGCCGGCAGCAGTTGTGAGCAAACAGTGGTCAGCAGTAATAGCGAAAGAATGTCAACGATATGGCCAGCGTTAAGTCAGCGAGTGAAAGCCGGCAATAGTAATCGAGGCAAAATGAGCAACAGTGTAATCCAGTAGTAGCCAGCAGCATAGTTAGCGGCAACAAGGGTGTCAGCAACAACAGCAGTAGTCGGCAATCAATTCAGTAGATGAGATAGCCAGCAGGTCGGCGATAGTCAGCAGCGGTAATAAGCAACGATAGTTAGAAGCGATGACAAATATGATAATCAGCAGATAACCGGCAATGATGTAGTGACAATTGTTCCAGCGATAATTAGTCGATAGCGATAAGTAGTCAGCGGTGTCGGCTCAATGGTTGTGGCCGGCGGAGATCTTTGACTATCGAGGTTGTTTATCGAGTGTGACTTGATGGTTAACTAGTGAAGAGGTTGAATTAGATCCGTGAGATTTTTGGCCCATCAAGGTTGTTTTATCAGTGTTTGCTCGATTCGATGTGTGTATCAAAGTTTTGGCCTATCGAGGTTGTTTGTATTTACCGATGGTAACACAATGGAAGAGGTTACATTGAATCGGCGAGATTTTATTATCAGGTTGTTTGTCGGTGTTACTGATGGCGTTAACACAATGGAAGAGGTTGAATTGAATCCGGCGAGGATTTTGACCATCGAGTTGTTTGTCGAGTGTTACCAGATGGCGTTAACACTATGGAAGAGAGGTTGAATTGAATCCGGCGAGGATTTTTGACTATCGAGGTTGTTTGTCAGTGTTAGATGGCGTTAACACAATGTGGAAGAGGTTGCATTAGAATCGGCGAGATTTTGACTATCAAGGTTGTTTGTCAGTGTTGATGGCGTTAACTATATGGAAGAGGTTGAATTGAATCGAGGATTTTGACCTTATCGAGGTTGTTTGTCGAGTGTTACAGGTGTTAACACAATGTGGAAGAGTGCATTAGATCCGTGAGGATTTTTTGACCCATCAAGGTTGTTTGTCGAGTGTTTTTAGATGGCGTTAACACATATGGAAGAAGGGTTGAATTAGATCGGAGGATTTTGACCCATCCGAGGTTGTTTGTAGTGTTACCCGATGGCGTTAAAAATGTGGAAGAGGTTTGAATCCGTGAGATTTTTGACCCATCCGGTTGTTTGAGTGTTACGATGGCGTTAACGCTATGGAAGAGGTTGAATTAGATCCGTGAGGATTTTTACTATCAGGTTGTTTGTCGAGTGTTACGATGGCGTTAACTGATGGAAGATGTTGATTAGTCCGGAGGATTTTGACTATCCGAGGTTGTTTGTCGAGTGTTACCGATGGCGTTAACGCAATATGGAAGAAGAGGTCGAATTATCGTTGAGGTGACCTATCAGGTTGTTTGTCGAGTTACCGCGCGATGCTATGGAAGAGGTTTGATAAATTCACATCGGGTTGTTGTCGAGTGTTATGGCGATTAGCGATGCGTTAACCATATGGAAGAGGTCATGGAAGTCCACCGTCACATGTCGGTGGCGGAGATCGATGAGTCGGCGAGAATGACCAACGATGGTGATAACGTGAAGGATAAGCGATGGAAAGCATCATCGGCAATGACCAGCAATGGTGGTTGGCCGTGAGGATGGTCGGCGACAATGCGACAGTAGTGGCGGTGGCGGCCGTCGGTATTCGAGGATGTGAAGATGGTGGTGCCATGGGTAATGGTGGTGAGTCGGTCATGGTGGCGTTTGTGAGGAGATGGTCTGTAGTCCCTCCTTCTTGTAGGAAATAAGATTTCTTGAAACTTGATGGATGGTTCAACGTTGAAATTGATGTCATTAACTTGCATGTTAGAGATATAATTGAATCCGCTGAGGATTTTTGACCCATCCGAGGTTGTTTGTCAGAGTGTTATCCGATGACATTAACTTGAGTGGGTACAAAGTTTTGACTTTTCCAGGTTATTGGTGAATATTATTCGTCGATGTATGGAAGAGTGGGAAGTCCACAGGACTTTTACCTTTGGGTTGTTTGTCGCTTTTGCTCGATGGCGTTAACGTATGGAAGAGGTGTGAAGTCCACCGGGCGTTTTGACCTATCGGGTTGTTTGTCGAGTGTTTTCGATGGCGTTAACGTATGGAAGAGTGTGAAGTCCACAAGGGCGTTTGACTATCCCGGTTGTTTGTCGAGTGTTTACTCGATGGCGTTAACGTATGGAAGGTCGCGGGAAGTCCCGCGTTTGACCTATCACAGGTTGTTTGTCGAGTGTTTACTCGATGGCGTTCGTATGGAAGTCGCAGTCCACAAGGGCGTTTTGACCTATCCGGGTTGTTTGAGTGTTTACCGATGGCGTTAACCGTATGGAAGAGGTCGAATATTTGTATGAAACTTGTAGCGAGTTGACCATTGATCTTTGCCCTTGGTGTTGGCTTGCTTATCTTTTGAGATTAAGAGTTGCCCCAGTTGGGTATGTTGTATGTCGATTGATTCTTGATATGGATATCCTTATTGAATGGGTCTTTGATTTCTTCCTTGATTGGTGGCACTCTTGGTGGTGTGCCTATGCGGTGAAAGTGGCGAATTTCTCTTGATTTCCAATTCCAGCTTTAAAGGTCGCTGGCCTATCCTCTTCACGAATAGCTAGTAGGATGTTAAGTATTGAGAGCGTATATTTCCTCTCGATTGAGTCATCGTCGAGGAGGTTTTGGGGGAGGTTACTGCCTCTCTTCTTTTTCTGAGATGTTTGAACATCACCTTTGGGAAACCTTCTTCACCGGTGGTTCAATTCTTGATGAGCGATCTTGTCGGTGATTTGTGCCTATTCGATGGACCAGTCGACATAGAATGGGTGTCTCGCATTAATGATGAATAAGTATCTGGCGGAGTCCTCAGAAGCACGCCTCAAAAGTTTTGGATCCTCACGGTATCGCCGGGCTTGAGAGGAGAACCTCTGGAAGTATTCTTTGAGGACTCTCCATCGTTACGGATTCGAGATGTGATGAATCCCCGATGATTCTCTTGTTGCGAGGGCTCTACAAAAAATCTGAGCTCTCCAAATGATGGACGGACCCCTTAGCGGCGAATAGAACCAATGCGAGCTTGTCCTTTGAGAGTCGGGGGAATACGACCTGAGCGAGTCATTTACCGAATGTGCATGATCGTTGTGATCGATATGCTCGTCGGATCGGTTGTGCCATCGTAAGGTCCATCTTTGGGAAGCTTGAATCTCGTCGATCGGGTATTGCGAGATGATCTCGGGGCGAGTTTTGGAAGAAGCGGCGGAGAATGGATCATTCGATTGTTCGGGAACTCTTCTCACCGTCGTAGTTCATCGCTATAAGGTGGCGTGGAGTTTCCGTCGCCATTCGTGTGGAGTGAGTCGCTGGCAGAAGTTCAACATCTGGATGTGGTGTCAGGTTCTCTACTTGTTGATCCGGCATTCCGGGTAATCATTCTCGGGAAGAAAATCACGGATTATCTTTGAGGCGTCGGAACACGTGGCTCTTCCAGGCGTGTTGGAGCGTTCTTGGTCCTCGCGAGTCGAAGAATTTCGTTCGGGAATCCTCCATCCTTTGAGCGATCTTCCAAGAGGGGCACGGACCCTCACACAGGAGTCATTATGTAGAAGTGTTGGAGACTTGGCGTCCTTGATCATGAGAATGAGGAGCGTTGGGCGCAAACCCGTTTACCAACCATATTAGATATATGCAATGGGGAAATGTTTATTCCAGATGGTAAGTTGCGTCTTAGAATTTTATTCCGTAGATCACGAGATCTTGTCGTAAATTATCAATCACACCTGGCGGGGATATGAACACGGGGTTATCACGTGGAAAACCCGTTAAGGAAAAAAAAACGGGCCACGTCGTAGAACTTTCTATGTGTTCAAAAGATCTGAGATCCTTGCTTCTCGTTAGTTGGAGAAGAAGGTGTTCTGAGGACAATATTAGAGTGTAGAAAATCTGATATCGGTCTCCAAGGAGAAGTTTCCCAAAAGTGGCGATCGATCTTACAACCTCTTGATCTTGAGGAGAAAGGAGCGGCGGAGTCTAGTCCCAGAGCGATCTCTAAGGACTCACGATCTTGAGCTTCGGTGGTAATGGTGGTGATAGATCGTCGGCGTCAGGTCGGTGGTTCTCGAGCTCTCAGTCTTCAAATCGATTTCTCTAGGTGAGAATGAAGCTCTATTTATAGATTTTGGGAGTGGCGCTTGTAAATTCGTGGAAAACTCCAACCACTCCCATCGGACGGCGATGATCCCGATCGACGGTGTATTTTGATGATGCAGGTGCCTTAATGATGTGAATTGGGTGATCTTGGATTGGATTCTCTTGTGGCCTTCGATCGACTATAAATATAATATTTTGGTGACCATTTGGCGGATCGGATCTATTTTCATGCTCGATAGCGATCGAGTCGATTCGAGCTGGATCGGTATCTTGATGTTCTTATGTTTATGCATTGGCTCGGTTTATTTGTAAGTTTCTTTGAAATCGGTGATTAGATGAAACATTTACATCTTGAGATTAGCTTGATTAGATTAATTTTAGAGGATGTATCATAGCTCAACCATATTTTTCATTTTTTTAAATTCTCAAAGATTTGATCGTGGCACATGCAAATACAAGAATCTCATAGTTAAAAAAAAAAGAGAAGATGATTAAATTATAAATACACATATTATTAGGTGATTGATTTGTAAATTTCTCTCTCTCTCTTTATATATATATAAGAGTTTAATTTTGAAGTAAGAATGTGGGACAAACCTCAAAAATGGCTGAATCAAGATCAGCAGGATTCCTTGTATCCCCTTTCCATATCTATCAAAAGCAAAATATGTGGTTATTCAAATTAGAATTACGATTGTAAAAGAAATATTAGTTTTCAATATAAGGATTTTCTGAGTTATAATTTTATTGTATTTTTCTAAATTTTTTTTTTAAATAAGTTGCAAAAGACATGATAAAATATTAATACATGTCTAAAATTTTTAATCAAAATAACTCTTTTTTTTGAGAGATTTACATACATACCATGCAATTTTTATGTATTTATATATCTAACATATAAGCTTCAATTTATATATATATAATACCGCAATCTTCAATATCATATCAAAAATATCATAATTACTCACTTTTTAAAAGTGAAATAAGCTTTTTTAAGCATTGGAAGGTGTTAGATAAGTAAATATCTAACTTTAGATGTTAGATTTATAAATACATAAGAATTGTGTGATATGTATGTAAATTTTCCTTTTTTTGCTTAGTATTTTTCTTCTCACAAAACAGAGAGAAAATAGAAACCAAGCAAAAATCACTGTGCCTCAATGAAAAGAGTACCCATTATAATACTGTAAACTACAGGCATGCCTATGAATAAATAAAGATGGCATTTGGTATAAATTTAATATAAACCTCCAAAGAATTCTCATCATGCACACCAAATAAAGATTTTGCTTTTGCAGGATCCCTTAACAGTAGCCGTGCTTTGATATTTCGCCTTAGCAATGATGCCACTATAAGCTGTCCTGTTAAAAAAAAAAAAGATTGTTAACCAATGAGATATCAATGAAGAAAATATCTATTTGAACCAATAACATAAAAACTATACCGATTGCAACATATTTTAAACCATTATTGCATTATAGAAATTGATTTTTACGTCTTTACTATGCATGGATATCTCATATTAGACAGAAAGGAAAGGATTTCCCCCAAAAAATTATACAGCATGGGGAAGAGAGAGCCTTCTCTAGTAGGGATGGTTAATGGTTGTGTTAGCGGTCAGCACTAAGTTGCTGACGTCTTAAGTTGGTGGATGATGGATATCGATGCTGGTAACTAATGGCTGTTAGAGAGAGAATGTATGTTAGTAGATGTAGACATCAATCAAAAGTAGGAATTGAGAGATAATGAATATCAAGAGATAGTGGACTTCAAGAATTAGTGTTGATTTATAACAGACGACATTAAATGTCGGGCATCGTTGTTAATCATGATTCCAAGGAGTCAAGGTAGCCCAAAATGTTGTCAGGAGTGTTTCAGAAAAAAAAAAAAACTTCGATTTGTGGAAGAGGCAAAAGAGAATAACCAACGTTCGGTGTAGAGTTAAAGATAGAGGATTCTCTGTCCATGAACCAGAGGTAGCTGCAAGTAGTTGATCACCGTTTTACAAATCAGTAAAGTCTAAGGATAAAATTCAGAGTCCTCTTCAGAAGATGGAAACAATAGAAAATAATTGTCATAAGAAGAAAATGAACTTTATGCTGTAGCGGAGTCCTAAGATTAAGAGGAGGTGAAGAAAAGCTAAAGAGCAATAGTGAAAGAGATTAAACAGATGACCTTTGAATATCAGAGAAGAAATTTTTAAAATAAGTATAATTTAAAAAATAATTAGTGATTTAAGTATCTTAAAAATAAAATTTAAATAAAGATAATCGCCAGTTAAACGGGCGACTTATATGTAATTATTGTTTTAAATTATTTTGTATCTAAGTTGCGCATAAGTTACATGTAAGAATTAATCTTTACGACGACTAAAATGTTAAGATAAATTAAGCATATATCTATATTTAAATTTTATTTTTAAGATACTTAAATTACTAATTATATTTTAAATCATACTTATTTTAAAAATTTCTTCAATATCAGAATGAAGTCCTTAAAGAGAGAACTTGGAAGAGAAGAATAAGCTGCTAGAGTCGAGGTCAATTGCATCTATGAACCTCAAGAGCTTCCTAGAAGAGTCCAGAATGGCTTTAGGGAAATGGAAAATACACTTGTAAATAAGAACATAGTAAATTTTAAGGTATTTGATAGAAAAAACCTCGATTATCTTATGGAGAGATTGAAGAAGAAGAACATGTTAATGTATGAGAGAAAATATAACGAGCTTTATAATATATTTCCTTTAATATATTAATATTGTTTTAGCACTTCGTTTGTCTTTTGTTGCTTTATATATATATATATATATACTCTGTACGCAAATTCTGTGGAGATAATGAGAAGGAAAAATTAGAAAAATTCCCTATTCAAAATTCTATAACGAAAATGATTTAAAGGTTATGATGGTATAATTTTAGTATTGAGAGTTCCATAGAGATAAACAATAGATTACTTCCATGCTCAGGATTCCATAGAAAAAAATATAAAATAAAAATGACATGAAAATTCTATTTTTCACTCTTCCGAAGATAGATTAGTACAAACTAGAAAATAATACTACTGTTTAGGATCCGCAGATTCTGCATTTGGATAATTTTCCTGTTACATGGATTCCCAAGAAATATTTAATAATTCACACAAGAAGGGTTAATTGTGAAAGAATTTTGCAAAGAAACTATTAATGTCTTCTTTTTCTTGACTTGACTTAATTGGTTTGGCTCAAATGGCTGGAGACTTTTTGATAATTATGAATAGTTATCTATAATGATGATGAAAGTTAAGCTAAATCACGTGAAGATCTCAGCCATAAGAAATTTATTATTGTCTCATAGGTGGGGTGTGCAAGTATGATTACTTCAACCTACTTTGTGTTATTATAATGCCTTGACACGAGATGGACAATGCCATAGTGCTAGGATTTGTGGGATTGCATTAGGAGGACAGGGTGAACTAGAGTGTTATGATGAGACCAATCAAGTTAATGACTCAAAGAAGTGAGAGTTTGTCATGGATGATGAGATGTAGTAACGCATATTAAATTAACATGAGAATTGACAAAACTAATAGATGACAAGAAAGCACTACACAACTAATAGGTTTATAGATTGAAAGAAGAACTAGATGATAGCAAGTGCTACAAGACTAGACTTGTTGTGAAAGGATTTCAGCAAAAGAAAGAAGTTGACCATATTGAGATATTCTCTCCGGTAGTGAAGATGACAACTATCAGGGTTGTTTTGAGCATTGTAGCAGTAGATGATCTATATATGGAGAAGATGGATATGAAGATAGCCTTTTTGCATGATGATTTAGAAAAGAACTATACATGGTACGATCATAGAGTTATGTAGTTCTAGGAAAAGAAGATATGGTGTGTAGGCTCAAGAAGAGCTTGTATAATTTGAAACAAGCACTAAAATAGTGGTATAAAACTTTGTCATACAGTGGATACATAAAGTGTCAGACATACCACTATTGCTTCTTACATTTTGATAATTGTTATATTATTCTTCTTTATATGTAGACGATATGCTGATTATAGTATCAGAAATGAAGAAGATCAGAGATCTAAAAGAACAACCATCAAAGGAGTTGAAATGAAGGATTTATGTCTCCTCGGTATGAGATGTTCTTACGAGGCATTTACAAGAAGATGTACCTTGGTGTATGCTTTTTGCTGATGACATTCTTCTTGTTGATAAGACTAGAGAGGGAGTCCAATAGAAACTTGAATTATGGAGGTCAACTTTAGAGTCTAAAGGTATTCGTTTAAGTAGATCTAAAACTGAATATATGGAGTGTAATTTTAGTTGTAGAAGTTTTAGTGGTAGTGTTGTGACTTTAGGTGATCAAGTCATTAATAAGAGTGAGCGATTAGATATTTAGGCTCTATTGTTCAAAATGATGGTGAAATAGATGGAGATGTTTTTTAGTAGAATTCAAGTTGGATGGTTGAAGTGGAGGAATGCATCTAGCCTATTATGTGATAGAAAAGTTTCACTAAACTTAAGGGAAAATTTTATAAGATGGTGGTAAGACCAATGACTTATGGTGCAGAATGTTGGCCAATAAAAAGAAGCATAAGACTAAGTTAAGTGTTACAGATGAGGATGCTCGTGGATGAGTGGCTTTACTCTTAGAGATAGAATGCAAAATGAGTATGTTGAAAAAGTTGAGTAGCTCCATGGTAGATAAGATTAGGGAGAGTAGATGGTTTGGCCACATAAAGCGTCGGTCCATGATGACGAGAGAGTAGATGCATTAGATTTACTTATGTTAAGAAAGGTAGAGGTAGACCTAAAAGGACTTGGTTAAGATGTATAAAAATGATCTTAGTATCGAATTAAATGAGAATTTGACACATAATAGGACACAATGGAGACGAAGGATTCATGTAGCCGACCCCACCTAGTGGGATTAAAGCTTGTTGTTGTTGTTGTTGTTGTTGGTATGAGAATCAGCAGGAACAAGTGTGCAAATATATTGGACTTGTCTAAGGAAAAAAATGTTGAAAAAAGTCCTTCAGAGATAAAACATTAGTGAGGCAAAGCCAATTTGCACCTCCTTGGATAGGCAGTTTTGACTATTCAACAAATAGTCGCCTAAGACTAAAGCGGAGTGAGAACAAATGGAGAAAATCCCATATGCTTCAGTTGTTAGAAGTTTGATTAATGTCATGATATGTACAAAATTAGATATTGTACATAGTGGGAGAATCAGAGTATGAGTACATACAAACATCATTGGGAGGCAGTGAAGTAGCTTCTCAGAAACCTGAGAGGAACAATCAAGAAAGCACTTTATTTTCAAAGTGTAAGAATTGAATTGCAAAGATATGTAGATTCAAATCTTTCAGGAAACAATGATTTTAAGAGAAGTATAATATGTTCAATTTCAAGGTTGTAGAAGATTGTAAATATCGATTACACAAGCTGAGTATATTGCTATTATAGAGAGTAGCAAGCAAATGATTTGACTGCAAAGCTTTTTTATAGAATTAGATAAGAGACAATGGACAAGGGAATGATAGACTTCATAGTGACAATATGAGTGCTATTCATCTAGACAAAAATACTATGTTTCATGCTAGGATGAAGCATATCCAGCTTAGGTATCATTTCATTCATTATCTCTTAGAATATGATCAGCTATCTATGAAGAAGATATACACTACTAATCTTTGAGATATGTTCATGAAGATAGTGACGGTTGAGAAATTGAAGTTATGTTTAGCTTGCTTAGTGTTTAGGAAGACTAAGGTAGGAGTGAGCCATACCACAACCTTTGATTATGGTGGATGTTGCAGATTTAGAGGAGGAGAATTAATTGCAATCAATCTTAAAGTGAGAGATTGTTATTATGTGGAGGCTGAATGTGTATCAATTAGGAATGCACTATCGACTTAAAGCTCTCAATTTCATCAGTTGAGCTTAGTGGTGAGCTCATTACAAGGTGCAGGGGGCAGTGCACCCTACTTAGGGTTCGTGGAGCTTGGCTCCAAAATTTTCTTGGTGTATAGGACTTCGGTGCTATGGCATGGAGTCATAGCTCCAGAGTTAGAAAAGACTGTGCTACAACTTTACTAAGAATAGGATTGCACCAGGAAGACAAAAGTTAGTGCTTTGGTGCTGCAGCAGATAGTGTTAGAACCCAAACGCTAAACTCATAAGATAGGGAGGCCAACGCCTTGGCACAGTAGTAGCAGCATTGCAATGCTAGAACTCATGCAGAAGAACTAGAAGGATAGCGACGTCATATCTTTGGCGCAATTTTCACAGGCTTACGAAACGACATAGTTCATATTTAGAAAGTTTTCAGTAGTTTTTGTGTTACTCTTTTGATTTCTCTCTTGAGAAGAAGTGGAGTGTGCATGCTGAAGTATGAACCGAATCTGGAGAGGCGCGAGTGAAGTGCAAATTATATTATTCTCCTCATTTTATTCATAGTGAATTTCTTGGTGTCGTGCAACTTTGTGATTTTTTATCTTTCTCAGGTTTTTCCACATTAAATATGGTGTTTCCTGTGATCTTGTATTTTATTTGCTTTTGTTTAAAGTTTTGCTCTAGATTTTCGAATCGGTTTCCACGATACATCTCCCAACATTCTGTAATATAATTCATACTTTTTTTGTTGAGTCTTTAGCATTGCTCCTTATAGTAGGCCAGAAGAACCTTAATAAAACATTTTACTTGCTGTTAGTCTTAAAGTTGAGTGCATTTAAATTCTCTTAAATGAGTTTGCTCTATTCTCTTAGTAAGATCGATCTAATCAATAATTGGCAGACGGAGAATTAAAGAAGCTAGATAATCTTACTAGCTAATTAATTTACCAATCGTTTAAGCTAAGCAGGGGCTTCCATCCTATACATCATTGTGCCTATACATCTTCTGATATGAACTATGTTATGTTGAAATATGAAATGAATTTTAAGCTTTGTTTGATTGATGTGAATCTAAATGAAAAAAAAAAAGTTGAAAAAAAGCTCCAATCAACTGACACACAGAACTAACGAGCTTCCATTTCTCCACCTTCATTTACTTTCAAACAAAGCACAGAGTTTCCTTTCAATCTAATCCAAGTTTAACAACATAATAATATTAAGATACAGTTCTGCAATACTGCCATATCATAACAAATCTGCCAAAATTTCTGAAATAAACCATACTCAAAACCGAATCTGCTACCAAAAGAAAGGAAATCATGATCAAGAGAATCGAAAGAGAACTAACCTACACCTCCAGTTCCTCCAACGACGAGAACGAGCTTTGAAGAGGAAGGATTGGCTTCAGATAAATCGGTTTCGGCCGATCCATAGCTTTGTGTCTGCTCTTCCTTAACTGCATTAGAGACATAAGCACT
Organism: Cymbidium sinense; assembly: GCA_021442155.1. NCBI lineage: Eukaryota > Viridiplantae > Streptophyta > Magnoliopsida > Asparagales > Orchidaceae > Cymbidium > Cymbidium sinense. The sequence goes on from CM038217.1 coordinate 10,613,180, forward strand.
TCCACCATTACTGTGGCTACGAAGAAGGCGAGAGCTACGTTCTCTTAGATTCTGTAATGAAATGAGTAAAGGTGAGTTCTTTCTAAGAATTCCCATTTGGATTTTCTCCAAGGAAGCAGGAAGAACATGAGAAGGATGAGGGCAGAGATTCAGAGCCATTAAATGGGGGCGGCGGGAGAGGGGGAGGAACAGAGAACATTAGTTCTCCATGCGCTTAATAACAATTCTCAGATATAGTTTCTTTTCAATATTGCTTTAAGCTCTCGAGGGTAGAGCAATTCAAAATGTGGAGAGTTTCTGATAGGTTTGCAATTCGAAAGAATAGACGGGGGAGGCTGAAATATAGTGACCACCAAAAGGATAAGATGGGGTCCTTATACAACTCTCCTGGTTGTAATTTCCTCTGATCCCACTTCAGTCGGAGCTCAATCCATATCATTAAGTATGGATCATATTGAGTAGAGACTTATTTATTTAATTGACCTAAATTATTAATAAAAATCAGTATATATATATATATATATATATATATATATATATATATATATATATATATATATATATATATATATATATATCCATACTTAAGGTTGATGTTATTATATTAGTATCACGAAAGAAAGATGAAAGAATCAATGGATGTCCGAATCATATTATCTTCTCATCTAATCTCTTTAGTTGTATAAGACATTAATTTATGTGTAATATTTATTCAATATTTTCTCTTTATGTATATACATATATCAAAATATATGTGTATATACATACATGTTAAAGTGCATCAAGTAAATTTTGAGTCAATAGTAAATTAAAATTTCATTAATTAGCAAGCAAGTTCTAAATTTCAAAAATAGTTATCATAAATATGTTCTAAAATTCATTAATATGCTTTTAACCTCCATATTAGTGGTCTACATCTACTAGTGATTTGCCTAACTCTTAACAAGTAGGTGTTACATGAACAAATGGGATCAAGTTGACATTTTTTTTATGATAATTATAATTAGACATTAGAAACAACATGCCTATGAACCTGCATGGGTCACTCACCAATCAAAATTTCTCATATAATTAATTGTTGGACAACTTAAATATGAGAGAAAGTATGGGTAAAACATATACTACTTTTATTATTTTTTCTATCACATGACATGAAATTAGAGAACAAAGAAAAATGTGAGTAAAATAAGTGTGAATGGATGAAAATTTTTATCTATTGTTGAATAGTCTACTTCAACATTTTGTGGAATTTACATTCAAAATCTCTTCAATTATAATTGCATGGTGCAACTAATAATTCTACTTGTAAATAAAAAATCATTGCAAGATTCAATGCTATATTTGTTGTTCATATCTTCATCATAGTTATGATTAATGTAATTCAACACTAATTTAATAATGCTACATAAGTAAGGTCCCTTTTCCAAAATTATATCTTAGAGGGTCCTATCGAGATTGCATCTTAGGAATACTTTAGGAGTATCTCTTAAAGACACGCGTTGGGATGCATCTAAAAACTTTTGCATAAATTTTCACCAATAATTTAAATAATTCTCCATTGCCTACTATATATTTTTAGATAAAAAACTTCATAGTAAATCTCTGACATAAGTTTAATTTTATTTATGAAGCATCCTATGAATTCTCAAGCACCATTACACCTATAGAGCATACACATGTAACATTAATTACTATGACACCAATAGAGCATATGCATTTAATGTTAATTACCATCGCCATGATATATTCAAAAAGTATGTATCACACATTTACTATTGTAGCATGGATTACATGACTTTACAAAGTCACTTGCCACTCAAAAGAGTATTGAGATACTAAAAAAGACAAGCTCTTTTATTAGTTCTATTCTTATTGTACTCCATGAAATCTTTGCCATTTAATTTCCAACTTGCCCTAAAACATTATCACATCATGACTTGTTTGAAGTTCTAAACCTAATATTTCTTCACACCAAAGCAAACAATGTCCATTTTTCTTCCATTAAATCACCACATGATCTACATGCCATTGCAACTTTAACGTTACTAAGCCATCATCATTATTAGCCTCTAACATCATCTAGATTAGCTATAACTACACCATCATCGAAATTGGTTAAGGGCTACTGGTTCTAGATTAACCTACTTAGGCCCAAATCACTTTCTTTGTAGTCATTGTTACCTCTTCCAAGAAAATACCTTTCCTATTTGACCTTAAGTATCAAAGATGTTTTAAAAGATTGATAAGCTTTTGAATACTCTCTTAAAGTTCATTAAAGATTCTCCATCAAATCCATTATAAAGGACTTAAGTTTGATTATTCTTATACTCTGATTTTCTTCTCATGCAATAATGTATAATTATACTTTCATCTTGCATGTAACATGTATACACTATAATTTCATCTCTTATATGATTTTCCTCTTATGATGCTTTAAAAAAAATGCTTAGTGAATGTTCTACAACATCACTATTTTAAGAAGTTGATATAATATACAATTTATCTTATTTTTTTCAAGAAGTATACGTAAGGCTATAGATTAAATGATTATAAATCTTTGTCATTTTATATATTCTTTTTACTTCTCCATCTTCCATAGAATAACTACAACAAAAGTACTTTCTTCTCTTTCATTTAAACCCCATAATTTGTATTCTTCTCTTAAGCCTTAAGAGATTTCAGCTATTATTAGTTCTTAGTATCATATATGAGAAAGCCTATCACTATTTGAAGAAAAAAAAGTTATGACAAAAATAAAAAAACTTTAATACAACCCAAATTTAAAAAAGTTCCCTTCCAAATCAAACTCCCATTTGAGTATTTTTCTATTGGCAATTATGGTGTTTATTTTTGGGATGTGGGACACCACGTAGATTTTAGGGGATACTTATTGAAGTGATCGAGTATGACATTAAGGAATGATGTACTATCTCAAAAGATAGAAATCACCACCCTTTAATGGACCTAATCACCTAATAAGGACTCCTAAGGCATGATGGGTCTTCGAATATACCAGAGATCTTTCTTCTACTTTACATAAAAAGTAAAGTAAGGTTTATTTTAAGCCTCTCTATGGAGGCAAGCCCCCATAGTTAATTACATTATAAGGAATGAGAATTCCTTAAGAATACTCTCGATTAAAGTAGACAATTAGGGTCTCTAAAGATTTCAAGGTTAAGACTATCAAAGGATTGCATATTTTAGAAAATAAAATGGGATAGATAAAGGAGAAGATGTATTTTTGGAATCCAAAGGAAGAAAGTAGGAAATGCTCATGATACTAGGAAGCTTAGTAAGTAATCCAATCCATCATATGGTTGGGCTTTATATTTTTGAAGTTGAAGAGATTTATTTGTTTGAGTTAAAAATTTTATTAGAATATTAGGACTTATAATCCAACAACATAAGATTGTTGAAATGCCTAAGAGGTGAGAATTTATATTTGTATCCCACAAAGGAAAATAATAATCTCAGATCCTAAATCTAGGGAGCTTTGGTGAGGGCCAAAGCACAACCTAAATCTAAGGCAAAAATGGGTATATGGTTTACCTCCACAAGAGAGAACAAACCACCCAACTACTGGACTTATTATCGCCTGGAGTGGTAGCCAGCTAACTCCTCCTATGCTTTAAATCTATGAAGTCATATACTTTTGCAAGATGACTAGGCTGTTATTTATTTAGAAAGGAGACTAAGTCCTTAAACTCACTCCCTAATAGACAAGAGCATGAGTGGTATGAATTCATGACTTATTCTGATGCAAATTTTATCAAATTTATTTGATTCTTTTAGACTCTTTATTTTGACATAGGCTATGAGATTTTGTATGCCTAAATGCATGAGAACTTGATTATGGGCCAAATCAAGAGAGAAAGGGGTATTCTTCCATCGAAGGCACTCGTAGGTTAAATATTTATTCTCTGGCATAGATGGAAACCTCCTCTTAATAGAAGTGGAAGAATATGACATGCATGATATTATACATTCATTCATCCAGCTAAGGGATTACTAAAAATTTTATTATCTTGATTTAATTCCTAAGCTTTTATGTGAGTATATGAGTTATTTTAAAATTTTAATTGAGTTGTTAATTAGGGTAGAAAAATTAATTTCATCCTAAGAGCCTACCGCATCCAGGACACACATTCAAACATCAAACATAAAGAAACTAGGAAAAGTATGTAATTTTAGTGCGCAATCTAAACACAATGTCAAATAATTTTATAGACTATGAGCATAAAAGCCGGTCTTGGTTCATATACATCCAAAAGAAAAAAAAAGATGGGTAAGTACAACTGGATTACAAAAATAATATATGCTATAAGGGTCTTCTTTTCTTCCTTTTGATTTGATTTGATCCAAAGGCATCATAGGGCACTCTAGGGACTAAGCCTTTTGGCCACTGCTCATCCTAATCCCCCATAACACTAATCCTAATTCCTAATGCAAAATTATATTAAAAATAGGAAAAGTAAATCTAGCTACACCTACAAAAGAAATGTTTGCTAAACACACCATACAACTCAAGCAGTTATATGAATAATTTGGACTTAGCACCCCACACATGGGTAACCAAGCCCACTTGTCCTAACATGAGTTATGCTTAGGGGCTAAGCAACCCGACAAACATTTATATTTTTATTACAGCCTTAAGCACAACCCCGAAAATATGATTATAATCACTACCATCCAATCTAGCATACACCTAACATCTAGTCTAAATATTACATCACAAAATAAAACAAAATATCATACATACAACGCCCTAACTTAGCACTTGAAGTGGTGACATAGTATTCTAATGTGTGTGCTTGAAGCTTGTATGACAAGACTTTACTAGGCTTATTTAGTTTAAGTTTCAATTGGGAATTGAATTTATTTAAATTTTACCTTAGGGTGATTTTAATTTAAATGATTTAATGATTTATTTTTTTATTTTTATTTCACTTTTATTTGGTTAAAATATTATTTAGGTTTTCAAGAATGAAGAGTAGAATGAATTCCATTTGTTGACAGAACTCACCCTATTCCACATCCTAACTCCTAAAGAATCTAACTAAGGTCCTTAATTGATTTATTTGATTTGATTTAACATTTAGAATTTGAGTTTGTTTAAGTATTTGATTGATTGATTTTGGATTAAATGTGTTGATTTAATTAAATCTTGATAATTCAATATCCTTAATATCCAATGAAGTTTAAGTTTGTTTAAATCCATGTGTTTTTGATTGATTAATTTTAGATTAGATATTTTGGTTTAAATAAATCTTAATAATTCAATATCCTTTTAAATTAATATTTTAATTCTTTTCTTTGATTATGGTTATGTGACTTAATTTTATGTTTATTTGATTTGATTATGGTTCATTTATTTATAGTTTGATCAGATTAGATTAATTGAGATTTTATTTTGATTTTAATTGAGTTTGATTCTTTGTAATTATAATTTTTTTTAAATCTCATCAATTTGTCATGTTTATCAAAGTTTGGTTTGTATTTTGATTTCATGCATTGGATAGTTAATTAGTTTATCTTATTTAAGTAGGTTGAATGAGATTTGATTTGATTACATATTAAATTGATGAGAGTCTTTCTTAATTTAATTTGATTTGATTTAATTTAATTTGATTGGATTTATTAATTAAAGGTTTGTTTAATTAAAGATTAATGACTTAATTAGCCATTTATGACTTATTTGATTTGATAGTTTTACTTAAGCATTTACTTAAATTTTATTGATTAAAAGGGTTATCATTGTTATTATCATTTAATTAGATTAAGTGATTTAATTGTTTATTTTATTTCAGTTAAAGTTGATTATTCATAATCATAGTTAGGTTTGATTTTCTTCATTTATTATGTTCATAAGATTTCATTCATGTTTGATTTAGTTGTTAGGTTTATGTATTAATGGCTAATTAATTATCGTATTTCAAATGGATGTGATTTACTCATATGTTAATTAAGTTTACTTTAACTTTATTTGGTTTGGTTTGGTTTGATTAAAAATAAGCAATTATGATGTATTGGATTTATAATTAATCTAACTTTCTAGTTTACTTAATGATTAATTAGTTTCAATTTATTTATATTCATTAAGAAGTTTCATATGATTAAGATTCCATGCTTAGTATAGGTTTAGTTATACTAGTTCGACCCATGTTAAAGTTTCCTAAATTTATTTAATTTTACATTTGATTTAAGATTTAATCATTTAATTGAGTTTTATTAACTTAATTATGTTTAATCATCTTTAATTTAATTTTCTAGATTATATGATATTTTTTGATTTGGTTTGATTAATGATTGCTTAAGTGTTATTTCATTTCTGATTTTAATTTATTATTTAGATTATTATGAATTTCATTTTAATTAATTCCTTAATTTGTTAAATTTTAACCCTAAATATTTATTGTAGGTTCATCAAGCTTTAGAAGATCATATTATTATTATTATTATTATTATTATTATTATTTTTAGGATCTTAACTATTAACTGAAGTGATTTAAGGCATTTTGAAGATTTTTGTAAATTTTTGGATTTTTTATTTGATTTATTTTATTAAAATAGATAATTTGAACTTCAAAATTTAATTTCTCCCAATCTAAAAGTTTTTTTTTTACTTGAGATTTTTATCATAGGTGTAAATTAACTTTAATTTCAATCCCTAAAAATTTCAACTCAATCCGACTTATATTTTTAGAGTAATTAATAAAACTTTAGCTTTACTAAAACTTAAATTAAGCTCAAACCATTGTTAAAATTTTGAGATTTTTGGTTTGTTGAATTCCAGTCAAAAAGGCAAATCCAACTAGCCCTTATTTGCAATTTTTGGTTATGTATTTTATTTTTTATAAATTTTTGAAATTTTAGGTGATTTAAGTAATTTTTAAAATCAGAAAATCCAATTGTTCTATTTAATAATGAATGTGATAACAGCAAGACATGGTTCATTACACATGGTCGTGTCTGCGGCGTACGCGATGCCTAACGCGTTTTGCGTCGGATTTGTAATCGTGTCGCATAGTGATCGCGATGTGCGGTTTGATCCGTCGATCATGGTCGACATCAGATCGATCGATGTGATCTAAAGGCGAGATCACGATTTTTACAGATCTAAATGTCGCATGGCAGATTGAATGATCTAGAATGCATTCGACAATCTAAAATGGTTCAATCCGAACCATTCGATCGCAATGTGGATAGGACATCGTCGGTAGCATGACAAAAATCAGATTCAGAAAAATGAAAAATTTTAAGTGAAAACATGTCCAAATGGACTCATTTTCATGTCGATTCACACCGAAAAACTTCTATTTTCTAATTGGGATGATGTAAAATATAAAATGTAGGATTATCTAGGATAAATTCTTAAAATTGTGCAAACAATCATCACAAATGAAGGATCCTAAGGCCAGCTACATTTTTTGAATGTTACCTCACCGGGATAATTTTTGGCGGCGGTGATGACCCGTGCACACTGTTGAGTGGGGGAAGAGGCCTTGGAATGACCTTGGATCTTCGCATTCACGTCAGAATGATGTATTTTCTAGTGCTTGTTGTTTTCTCACCGGAATCCACCTAGTTTTGATATTTTTGGCTCAAGAGAGGTGGGGAAGTGGTGGCTGGTTGCTTTTGGGAGCTCTTGGGGGCTGAATAGTGGTAGGAGGAAGAAGAATAAGCACATTTCCCCTCCTTTAATTGGTGAAATCCACCTTTTTGAATTTTTTGGCTCCAAAGTGTTGTCATTTTGCTTGTGATTAGATGGATGATGGATTGATTGAGGACTTTGGATTTTGCTCCAAAGTCCAAACTTACCATATGATCGCACTCCATTGAATGCCATGGATGGGGGGAGTTAAATGCATGTGATGGGGAGAATTAAATGAAGTTGGGTAGAATCCTATGTGAGGGAGGATCCATGAGGGATTTAATTAGGTTGGGCTGATTTTGGGCTAATCCCAAATGGGTTTGGGTTGGGTTTGATTAGCCCCAATGATTCATGGCTTGGTTTCAAGGGATTTGGCTTAATTTGGGTCATATCAAGTTAGGTTGACCAATTGGTCAAATTGGGTGAAACCAAGGCTTAGGTTAGATTCAAATGATGATTTGAAGAGTTTTGGTATGATTAATTTGATTTAATTTAGCTAATAATTGATTTTGGCTCATTTGGAATCAAATGGGTCAAATGAGTCAAGCTGACTAATTTGACCAAAATTGGCCAAATTGGCTTGGGTTATGGGTTGATTCATGTTCAATTGGCTAATTGAAGATGAATATGATCTTTGGTTTGAATCAATATATATTTAATTTGGATTTAGGCTAAATTGACCCTTTAGGCCAATTGGGCTAGGTTGGGTCAAGTTGACCAATTGGTCAAATTAGGCTCAATTATGGCTTTGGTCAAGTTCAATAATCAATTTGAAATGAACTTGAGCCTTTGGTCGTAATCAATTTGGGTTAGATCATGATTTAACCCAATTTAGTCATTTAGGCCAATTTGGGTCAACTTGGATCGAATAGCCAATTGGGCTTGGTTTGGCTCAATTGGTGGTCAAGTCATATTTAAATTTTGGGTTGATTCAAATCATTGATCTCAATCAATTTAATGTAGGATGAGTTTTGGCTAGTTTTGGTTCATTTGGGCTAAGGGTTAACTTGGTCAAATGACTAAGTTGACTTGGTTTGACCCAATTGATTGCAATTGATCATCCTAGGGTGATCAATAATCATGATGAAAGATTTTGGTGAGCTTAGTTCAATCCAATTTGGGTTGGATTAGAAGTTGGGTCAAATGGGTCCTTTAGGTTACTTTGGGTCAAGTGGACCTAAGTGGATCAATTGGTTTGATTTTGGTTTATTTTAGATTAGTTGAACTTATATATGAGCCCTGGATTGAAATATAAATTCAACAATAATTAATTTGGAGTCTAAGGGATTTTGGCTCATTTAAAATTTTTAAGTCAAAAGAGCTAGATTGGGTTTGACTTGAGTTGGCTTCGATTTGATTTGATGATTATAGGTTTCATTTATATTTGGCTAGATAACTGAATGAATGATTGATTCGAGAGAAAATGCATTGGTTTTGACTTAATTTGGATGGAATTTGGCTAAGTTTAAAGAATTGGCTCAAAGGGCTTAGATTGGGTTTGGATTTAATTTTGGATATAGTTTTAATCATTCAGATATGGATTTCATTTATATTTGTGAATCTAAATGAAAGAATAATTGATTTATAAAGAAATATATTGAATTTGATTTGATTTAAAGGGGGTTTTGGCTAAGCTTATGAAGGTGGTTCATATGGCTTAGGAAGGGTCTTAGGATTTGAATTTGATTTTGGGTTTCAATCATTTGGAGTCAAATTTGGGATATGGATTTGGAATTTGGATTTGAATTTAAGGTTGGTTTGAGATTTGAATCTAGGTTTGATTTGAGAAAGTGTATCTAGGTTGAGTTTAGGCTATAGGATAAGTAATTTTCTTAAGCCCTAAGACATAGCCTAATTTTATGATTAACCCTTATAAATCTCTAGGCTTAGGTTAAGTGTTCACCTAATCACTAGATGTCTTGACTAAAGGAAATCTTGTCTAGAAGATTCCTAAGTCTAAGAGAATGAGGTTGAGAGCTCACTCCAAAAGTGAGGTCAATAAAAGGACCCCAATGGGTGTGGTGTGATAAGGCACACCGCACGTATTGACGTTGATCGAGATGATCAACAACATCTAAAAGATTGCAGTCACTAATGAAAATGATCTATACCTAAACACAAGAGATAGATAAAATCATGATCTTAGTGCAATGCAGCCCTTTTTATGCCAATGGCATAAGAGAGCAAGAAAGAATCCTCTGGGGATTGAGTACATGAACCTTCCTCTAAGGAAACAGGTTGAAGCTATCTCCTAGGGATATGGATCTAAGTTTGATTATGAGTATGATTTATTTGGATGTGTATCCACTAGGGATAAGAATCTATAATCTGATGGGGATCAAGATCAAATTGATTTTAATTTATTTTATTTTAATTGAGGTGGAGGCATATCCATTAGGGATATATTTGGGATATGTGCTCAATTGGATTAGGTATGTGAACCTTCCACTAGGAAGCGTTTGGCTATCCACTAGGGATAAGAATTTGATTAGATTTCTTTGATTTATTTGATTAGACTTCACTAGGGAGGTTGGTTTAATTTGTTATAGCTCTGTTAGAGAGAAGGGTTCTAAATCGATGGCATATCCACCAGGGATGTACACTCGATTAAATTTGTTTGATTTAGATCTAAGCTCCACTAGGGAAGCTAATTTGATTTGCGTCCCACTGGGGAGAAGTTTGGTTTGTCTAATATGTTTAATTTAACTTCATTGGAGAGGTTGGTTTTGAATTTATTTTATTATGAATCGGTGTGCGATGGACTACACTAAGAAGGAGCCACGGGAGCCTTGGCTTATCTTAGATTTATAAGTCCAAAGGGATAGTGTACCTGCCATAAGGTAGGATATCGACTAAGAGTTGCCTTTGATTGCAAGTATGCTAGGAAGAAAGCACAACATCTTCCAAAGGAGGAAAAAATGGGGTGATGTTGGATGAGAACACATCAAACCTACCTAAGGCGAGAGTGAGCTAGATCTTACCTCAACTCAAGAGTAGTCCTGATGATTAATTTAATTTATATTGATTTGATTTGATTTGATTTAATTTAATTTGGTATGTTATGTTATGGACCTTGTTGGCGTGCGATGGACCTACTGAGAAGGGGCTATGTCGGCCTTGACCTGTCTTAGATTTACAAATCCAAAGGGGTAGTCTACTAGGTAGGACTATTCGCTGGGGTTACCTTTGGTGTGCAATGGCACTAGGAAGAAAGCAGAGACTTACATCTTTCAAAATAGGGATCAGCCGTTGGGATGATCTATCGATGGCGCAATAAATCAATCTCGACTTAGGGTGACTATTTGAGTGAATGCCGCTGTGGACTCATATGGACTCAAGAATAGTTAGAATTAATTTAAATTTAGATGGAACCTATGATTGTGCGATGGATCTAGAAGAATATCATTTGACCTATCTTAGATTTACAAATCCAAAGGGATAGTCTACCAGCCTTTAGGTAGAACTAATCAACCTAAGAGGTGTCTTTCAGTTTGTAATGGTCAAGTTAGGAAGAAAGTGCGGGGGCTCACATCTTCCTAAACAAGGAACCATTGGGGTGATCGGTCACTTGCGCAACAAATTCGACTAAGATGCCCGTCGATTTCTGATGATCATCGGAAAGAATGCATAATAGACTTATATCTTTGAAAGCAAAGAAGAGGGGTAACTCATTGGTGGCACAACAAGTTTGAACCTAAGGGTACGAGAGAGTCGGACTTATCTTAACTCAAAGTAGTTAGGCAATTCTTATAGAGAGTTTTGCTGACACTACCCTAAAGATAAAATGCTTGCTTGGGAAAGGGGCCACTAGGGGCTTGAATTCCTAATCCACAAGCGAAGATATATTTTGTTTATTTTATATTTTCATGGACCTTGGTTTGCGAGAAGGAGCTTATATAGCTAGTCCCATCTCGGACTTTCTTGACCAAGAGAATGTGTGCATTGTGAAAAATTCTCAACCACATGGGTGGTTGTAAGAAAGGGGGGCTCAATCCAAAAATAACGGGGTAGTGTCTAAATGGAGTCAGGACATGATCTAAATAGAGTGCCCAAGGGAGGTGCCATTAGGCTTCATCTAGGACCACAGAAGAAAACTTGTAGGTATTAGATGGCCAACTCAAGGAGAAAGCATGGGACTCACATCACAAGAGTGGTGTATCGGTGGTCCATGTCGATGGAGATAACCAACCAACTTAAGGTGCTTCGGTTTGTTATAATCGGTCTAGAAAGAAGGCATGTGCTTACATCTCTTAGCGATCATTGGGATAGTCTATCTTCGGCATGACTAGGGCAACTACTAAAAGAAGAGTCATGTGTAAGGACTAGACAAAAACTTAATGTAGTCAGGAGGAAAGGAGTTGTTGGGGGACTTATCCAAAATCTTAAATATACTCGACCTAGTTAATGCATATTGGCTAGTGAAGAAAGCATCTGACTTACATCCTCTTAAACAAAGTCAACATGAGGTAGCTCGCAGCAAAAACCAAACTGACAAAGTGATCATTGGTTTACAATAGTCAAGTCAGGAAGAAAGCGCGGGGATCCACATCTGCCAGACAAGTGACACACTAGCAAGGTAGAATGCCCAACCTAGAGAAACTAATGAGTGAGTGCCACGGGGCTTGCTCCCACATCAAAATAGTAAGACAAAAGATATGTGTTTGTTTATGTTATGGAAAAGGGAATAGGATGCCGCTTGGGTTCTCTTACACCTACCCTAAACACATAGAAGAATGGATGAAATGGCATCGTAGGGGCAATTGTGCCTCCACCAAAAAAGGATGCCGCTTGGGTTCTATTACACCTAACTTAGTTGTACTAGTCAAAATAGGATGCCGCTTGGATTCTCTTATACCTACCCTAAACACGTCATGGCAGATTTGCAAGCAAAAGATACTTCTAACACATAAGAGATGAAATTTGATATGAAAAGAAGTTTTATTAATGGTTATTTTCAAATAAGATTTATGGATAGTATTTCTTTAAGTAGAGCCCATTGATTGGAAGCATTGAGCGCTCTTCTTTATAATTTATGAGTTGATAAGATCCTCCTTGGTAGGCCTTCTTTATGGCATAAGGGCCTTCCCAAGTGGGTTTGCCTCCCATCTTTCGACGATAATTTGGTCTCCTTAGAACTAAATTAAACTCTCTTACTTGAAAAGCTCTAGGATGGACCAACTTGTTGTGAGCTTGAATCATTTTGGCTTTGTACAACTCGAGATTCTGGCATGCCCGGAGGCATCTCTCCTCCAAACCTTTGAGCTCTTCCAATCGTAACTTGGCGTTCTACTCTATTATAATTTTACTACCCACGATTATCCTTAGTGATGAGAGTTGGACTTCTAATGGTAGAACAGATTCGAACCCATACACTAAGGAGAAAGGGGTGGACTGCATTATAGTTCTATAGGTGGTGTGGTACTCCCACAATGCTTCAACCAATTGTTCATGCTATCATCGTTTGTTGTCATATAGTGTCTTCTTTAGCATTTGAATGAGAGTTTTGTTGAAGGCTTCTGCTAACTCATTTGCCCTTGGAAAATAGATGGTAGAGTATCTCCAATCTATGATGTGTCTATGAGCAAAGCTGTTGATTTTAGTGCTCTTGAATGCAGTACCATTATCGAATATAATTCATCAAGGCACCCTGAACCTATATATGATATGGTTCTTGAAAAACTGGAGCATATGCTGAGCTGTGACCTCTCTGAGTGGGATTGCCTCGGCCCACTTGGAAAAGTAGTCGATGATAGCTAGAATGAACCAGTGACCCTTTGAAGAAGGAGGATTGATCAGACCCACTATCATTTTAACTCAAATGGCCATGAGGCCAATGTAGGATGTAGAATGTTGGGTGGTTGATGTAGGACAACACCGTGTACCTAACATTGGTGGCATCTGCTAGCTACATCCATGTAGTCTGTGATCATCGAAGGCCAGTAGTATCCTAGTCTCTTGATCTTGGCTTTCATCTTTAGACCAAATTGATGTGTGCCGCATAAACGAGTGTACCTCATGATCTTACAGCTTCATGTTTGTGCGTAACCACATATGATCAAGGATGTGGTCAAGGTACCATCCATGAGAACATAGGAAAGGGCTCTCCTTCACACGTGTGCTAGTGATTTCTCTTGAGATAGTTTTGCCTATATTTAAATAATATGAATGGTTGCCTCAATCTAACTCATCCTTTTTGGCAACTCTCCTTCAAGAGAGAATCTCTCGATGAGTTCAACATCAATAAGGGATAAGACTTGTTTTTTGAACCCTTATTGGAATGGACTCATCTTTTGACATGCCAACTCTTTGTAAGCTTGGCTAATGTCTATTACTGTTCTCTCGAGGAATCTTGTAGATGGTAACCTCAGGATTTGGGCCAACAACTCTATGGTATACTTGTGGTAATGATGGAGCTTAGGAACTTATAAGACCCATGATTTGGTTGATGACTGAGAATCCCCAAAGATGTTGATACTCGGATGCATTATGTAATGACTAACTATGCAATCGAGCCTCATATTCAACTTCATTGTGCATGGATTGGATGATATGAAAATCTCATCACATCGCCGTCAGAGTTAGAGAACTATTCTACCCCCTTCCCGGATAGTAAATTATGGTTCTTCTCTTTGAGAGGAATGCACCATCAAAATACATCTCCCGTGAATGCTAGTGTATCCTAAGTTCATATTTGTTCATCAGGGAGGTCATCACTAAGCAAAGAATCAGCAAGAAGTGGGTGTGCTCCTAAGAAATCTGCTAGTGCCTGTCCTTTCACCACACGGAGGGGTACATATGTGATATAAAACTGTGATAAAATCATGGACCATCGTGCCAATCATCCGGTTAATGTAGGCCGTGTCATGAGATATTACAGTGGATTGATCCTGGAGATCAAATTTACCTTATGAGAAATCATGCAGTGCTGTAGCTTTTGGGATGCAAAGATTAAAGCCAAGCAGTGCTTTTCAATAGGTGGGTAGTTTGCTTCAGCAGGGATTAGATGATGACTGAGGTAATAGAGAGCATTTTCTTTCCCTTCGTTGTTGGCTTGGGCCAACAAAGCACCAAGGGAGTCATCTAATGCAGCAGTGTAGAGGATCAACGGCTTGCTCGGGATAGGGGTTGCTAGAATAGGCGACGTCATCAGGTATTACTCGATGTCTTCAAAAGCATGCTAAAACTTATCATCCCACTTGAACTTGGCATCCTTTTTGATAAGTGCTGAGAATGGTTGGCATCTTCCTGATTGGTTGGATATAAAATATCTTAGATATATTAACCACCCTCGGAATGATCTAAGTTGAGTTAGACTTTTAGGGGGTGGCATTTCTAAGATAACCTTGATCTTCTCCGGGTCTATTTCAATTCCCCAGTGTCGGACAACAAACCCAAGTAATTTTTTTGAAGCTACTCCGAATGCACACTCCAGGGGGTTTACTTTGAGGTTGTATTGTCTTAACCGTTTGAAGACTACTCTCAATTCAAAGAGATGATCTTCCTTTTCTTTGTTTTTGACAACGAGATCATCGACGTAGCATTCAACTTGATGATAGATGAGTTCATCGAATATTCGAGTCATGGCCTGTTGGTATGTGGCACCGACATTTTTAAGGTCAAAGGCATGACCTTATAATAAATTCGATGGGGTTCAAAAGTAGTGTTTCTTTCATCCTTGGGGCCATCTTGATTTGGTTGTAGCCAGATGACCCATCCATAAAGGAGAATACTGCATGAGTGAGTCAATGTCCACTATTAATTCTGGTATAGAAAGTAGAAATTCATCCTTAGAACTTGCCTTATTTAGATCCCTAAAATCGATGCATATGCGAATTTGACACTTCTTTTTCTTAATTGGCACGACACTGACCAACCATATAGGATATTTTTCTTCCCTAAAAAAGCCAGCATCGATCAGTTTCTTGATTTTATAAGTGATTTTTTGTTTAATATATAATCGCATGCATCTAGGAGCCTACTTTATAGGATTAGCATTAGGTTCTATTTCTAGTTTATGAACTGCTACATCAGGAGATAGACCATGAATTTCTTCATAACTCCATGCAAAGTAGTCCTTAAACTCACTAATAGCTAAAGTCATTGGTTTCTTCTTCATTCAATAAAAGAGTATGTTGGACGTGGATTTTCGTTCTAAGTTGATCTCTTTAAGTTCATTGATGGTTGATCGAATCTCCTCTTCAGACTCTGGTGGTGCATCTCTAACGTCAGGCTCACTTGGGTCATCTGAAGTTTCTAAACATACCTCCACATAATAGTTACCATAATTTGAGAAGAACCTATCAGACTCCAAATGATTTATGATGACTTGGCAATGTTCATCATCATGGACCCATTATGCCAATCTAGTCTGATTGATTGAGGATGTCTATTGGTTGTCCATAGCCTTTCAAAGTACCTATGTTTAGACCAAGTATGTGGATTAATCCTTCTTGCTAAATTAAGAACACAAGGCAGTACAATCAAAAGGTAATTGTATTAAATCTTTATATGAATCATCCTCAAGTTCTACATCGGCTTCGACTTGAGGATGATGCTCAAAAAAATTTCTTTGGCTTGACATTATGGATGACTTGGGGCTTCCCACTACTAAACCTTCAACTTTTGGGAAGAAAGTGAGGTTAGAGCTAAAGTTCCCATACTCCTTGATTTTCATATAATATGATTGGATACATTCATGCTTTGCTTGGAGGCAGTCTTCATCATTTATTTGGGAATGTCACTTTAAAGGGACCTGAGAGGGTTGGTTGTCATGCTAACCATGTGAGACTCATCCTTCGAACTGGACTTTAAGTCTATGTTGATAGTGGGGTACTCTATGTGGAACATAGCTCTCTTGGTTTGCCAAGCAAGGAGGTCTTCCACCTAGAACTACCTCTGAGATCCTCTTCCTCTGTGAGGTCAGTCATCCTACCCATATGTTCATTTGGAGGAATAACTGGGTGGAATCTAACATCAGCTCCTCTTCCAATGTTTGATTCTCTCTCACTTTGCTTTCTTTTCTTTTCCTTTTTTTCTTTTCTTTTTTTTCTTTTTCTTTTCTTTTTCTTTTATTTTTTTCTTTTTTCTTTTATTTTGAACTTTCACCAAGTTCACGAATAGACTTTTGATTTTGGAGGAAGATAGTAGGTTGCATCTTCATAATCTCAACCTCTAGCGAGAATGGCTTAAGTCTCCTTTGACACAAAACTCAATTCCACCTCTTGAATTTGATGCAGGTAAAGAAGATGGAACCATATTATTTGCATGTATCCAAGGCCTCTAGCAAAAAGTGAAAGATGTATCAGATCTATTATGAAACTTGGCTTGTCTTCATCATCTATCGCTATGGTATTACTATGGAGCCTAAAGCCCTCTCGCCTTGTTCTTGAATCCTCTCAACATCATCATCTCCTTGAGTTTGAGATATGTCAATCCTCAAGTAGGTAAGAGTTTTAGACTCATAATATTCACATGCACCTGATCAACTAATACCTTGGATATGATGTCCATTTTGTAGAGGGCGGTTGTGCTCGGTTGTCCCCAAAAGGTCTTCATCTGAATGTAACTCCTGGCTTCTTTGAATAACATGCCTCCTCTCAATGGCGGTCTAAGCATATTTAGATCAAGAAGAGCTTTGATCAACCTCATCTCTTTGGATAAGATAAGGGCATCATATATACTTAATTTAGCTAGCAACTTTCTTAGATGTGGCGAGGACATTGTAGTCAACTTTGGGTGATCCTCCAGCATATCCATGGGTGGAGCATCCTATGGAGGGGCTTCTTGATCACTAGAACCAATGACTTGTTTACCCTTATCCTAAGGTGCTACCCTAGGAGGTAGAACTTTACCACTGCAGAGGTTGACTTCAATGACTTTGTGAGATGATTTAGTGGAAAGTTTTACCTGCTCATTAGGTTCACCTACAACTTCTCCTATGGGATCATCAGAGTTGGATGACTCCAAATCAATCTTAATGGTGAACTGAATGATTGAATGGAAAATCCATTTCTAAATCAAAAGAATGATCGAACTAGAGTTATCATTATTATTTTGTAGACTTGGAGAGTTTTGAGAGGAATAAAATCTAGAGTATCGAAGTGGACAAGATGTAAGTGAAAGCTTTCTTCATTGATTTCTTCTTAGATGGAGGTACATGATAGAAATCTAATAAAGTGAGGGTAAGGGGTTTAGTGCCCTTGTCTACTAATACAACGCTCCTATTGGCAGAAGAGGAGCTAGTGGAGGAAGAAGTAGTAGCTGCAATGGTGGATGGAGTGCTTTGGACTCGGACGGTTATGTCTTCTATGCTCAGGAAAGTAAGGTGGACTTCTTCTTCTTTGGGCTTGCAAACCTTCCTTGAGTTGTCTTTAACAACTTGCAAACTTTTTGATCTTAGAGATGATTTTCTTGAGGTTCGATAGGAGATATCCCAACCTTCCTCTCTTAAGGATAAAGCTGTATCTAACATAATTGAAGGGTTGTTCTGGTAAATATTCTTTAGGGATGACAATGGTACCCAACTTGTAGCTATGCTCAAGCCAGCCCTTAATGGTAAAACAATCTTCTAAGACATGACCTAGCATGCAGTGGTAGGGGCAAAAGTTTGGATCATGACTCTTGCCCACATCCAACCTCTAGCTTTGGTCGAAAAGGCTTCTTTAAGAGATTCTTAAAGATCTTCCGACTACCTCCCTCTTGAATGAATATGCTTATTCAATTTATCGGCAAGAGTAGGTAAATGGTAGTTACCTGGTGGTGGATAGGAGTATTTCGATTTGTGGGTGGGGATCTCTTGTGTGGATGGGGATATTACGAGTGGCAGGTGGAGGCGGCAAGAGGTGGTGATATGATGGCCAAGGTGGTGGCAAAGGAGGTGGAAGAGGAGATTATGCTTTCATCTTTGAACCTACTTGCTTCCCCGTCACTCTTATGAATACCCGGCTTCTCTAATGGTTTGGGCTTGGATTGATCTTGAAAAGGTAACTATTTGATCCCTCCTTGTAGATAGCCTTGTTGATTAATTTCTCAAATGTCTTAATGGTAAACCCTTTAAGCATGAAGCTGCCATGAATATTCTTGAGTAGAATTTCAATGCATTGAAGCGTGGTTCACATTTCATACTTAAATTATGCCATCTAAGAATGTAATCAATAAGGGACTCACACAGGTGTTGTTGAAATTACAATGAGATTGCCCACAATTACCCTTTGCTTCTCCATCAAATCATTGCAACATCCGTCACGATGTGCTTTATGTGCGTGAGGGTTCTTGCCATAAAAAATTTTGAAGGAAGGAGGCACAAAACCCTTGGGATATTGGACACCATCAAATTCCCTTGGTAGGGTCTACCCTTTGGAATAGATGAGCCACCTCGGGCCAGCAGCATCCTTCACTTCTTTGCTCCACCAACGCTTGATATCTTTTCTTGCATGGAGGTGCACCACCTTCCTATGCAAGCTACCACTATCTTGATCTACTAGAAGTTCTTTTGGGCTAATCTAGGACATGCACTGGATGATGTCTCATCGGTATATCTTTGCGATCGAGGCTGTTTTGAAGTGCATGGGAGGCTGCTAATAAATCTTCCATCCTCTTCTCCATCCAGTTGATCTGATCATCCTTTTGTTTAAGCTGCTGATGGAGGTGTTAGGTTGAATGGAAGGTGTTATCTTCCTCAACCACAAAACCTTCTTGACTATGCTGGTCTCTATGAAGGTAGCTCTTAGTATCGACCATGTGGACCTCGATTGAATCCTCAAGGAGATCATCCTCATCTGGATCAAAGTTGACTTTTCCCTCTTCACAATCGTCTCTCCCAGAGCTCTCTTCTGAAATCTTGTGCATCTCATCAGAATGATCCCATGTGCGGTCAAATACGCACTGTGGAGGGTGCTCTTGATGGAGATGCACTACACTATCACTAGTCTGGCTCTAGGAGGGTCATGACTAAGAGACATGCTCGTAGCTGCTCATGGGTAGAGTAGTGTCCCTAGGGAGATCCACTGCCATGGGGACTGCAGAACTATCCCCTTCCCCTTCTACAGCTATTGTTGTCATTGCCTATTATGGTGGTGGTTATGGTGGTGCGACCACGATGCTGCGGAGTTGCCACTCCTTCTTCACCAAGATTGAAGTAGGAGGTCGAGTAGGGAACTTGCCCTCACCTCAGTCGGTGGAGTAGATGAAGTGGGATCCTTTGGCCATAGCCGGATCACCAATGGGGCTTTCTTCTCCCAATGTTGTCTTGTGCCTTTTGTGGCACGTGGATGGCAAACAATAGGTGATGGTGGGCGAGGAGTGGATCGATGTGGTAGAGACAACACCAACTACCCTAGGGCTTTCCTCTCTATGGTGAGTAGCTTATCTGTCGATAATACGGTGGCACGATGAGAAAATTGATCGAGTCATCTGAGCAAACCTCGTCACTCCCTTGCTACCGCCTCGATGCTCTATCCTGAATGCACTCTCTCTTGGGGATGATAGACCTCAAGTTGAATAATGCAGGATTGAATTGCCACCACTGTATAAATGAGATGACATGGGACTTCCTCCTGCCCTAGAACCTGTGGTATGTGGAGGTGTGGCAATGTAGCTATCCTCGATGTCCTCCTCTCCATCTTGATGTTGAGAGAGGGGTGCTGTGAGAGGAAATCTCGGGGGAACCTCCTTTACAATGTGGGATCTCATCCATCTCTCTGCATGATCATGGTGCCACTTGATCTGTGACTCTGTTGCATCAATGTGTGCAGTGAGTGGCGTAGGAACTAGCTCAGGTAGAATATCTTTGATGCCAAAATAGCCTTCGAGGGGACCATCGAGGAGGTGCTAGCAAACAGGTAGGAACAGCGATTGAGTGAGACTAGCGGAGAAACCTCAACCTTCCTCTTTTGAGAGGAAACTCGGTGTCGGAATATCAATGGATGGCCGGCTTCCACCCACTTCATGCTAATGGTGAGTGGTGCCTCAGTGATGTACTCCCTCAAATCCTCGGCCAAAGTACACTAGATGGGTAGAGTCAACCTGAGGGAGGTTGGCATGATCCAGGGCCAAATCCATCCCAAACGAAAAGGTGAAAATAAACTTTTGAGAGGCCATGTGTAATTGCAAGGCTGCTTGAAGAAATATGCATTTATTGAAATATAACTTGTATCATTTCTGCCTTGATATTTGTTCCACGTAATAAAGTTTGAGTTTTGAACCCACACTCAATAATTCAAATATGTTAAGTGGGGTTCATTAGAGAGATTTGGATATTGAGGAGAGTCTTTGCCATTTGATTTTGATTTAGAACCCATACTCAACCGATTTAGGTAGGTTGGGTGGGGTTCTAAAATTTGAGGAGAGATTTTCTTGGAGATATTTGTGTTTTGTGCATCTTGTTTGAAAATATTGATAGTTTGAAAGACCTACTTAGTTATAGTATTTTTTCTTATGAAATTTTATTGTGTGATATTTTGATTTGAAAATGAGGCTTCTTACTTAACAAATTTGGTATGTTAAGTAGAGCCACATGTGTTTGATTTGTGCTTGATGATGAGACTTTCACTTAACAAATTTGGTATGTTAAGTGAAAGTCAAATGTGATTGTGAGATAAATTTGCTTTTCTTTGAAGATGGGAGTCCCACTTAACAAATTTGGTATGTTAAGTGAAAGCCCCAAATGTGTTTGAGATATGTTTGTTTTCTTTGAGAATGAGACTCTCACTTAACAAATTTGGTATGTTAAGTGAAAGCTCAAGTGTGGTTTGACATGAAAAATTGGATCCTTATTTAACAAATTTGGTATGTTAAAATAGGGATCAAATGTGTGTTGAAAAGAGTTCACTTAACAAATTTGGTGTGTTAAGTGAAAGTCAAACGTGTTTATGATTTTGAAAATGAAACTCTCACTTAACAAATTTGGTATATTAAATGAAAGTCAAATGAATTTATGATGAAACTCTCACTTAACAAATTTGGTATGTTAAGTGAAAGTCAAATATGTTTATGATTTTGAAAATAAAACTCTCACTTAACAAATTTGGTATGTTAAGTGAAAGTCAAATGTGTTTATGATTTTGAAAAAAAAGAAAATTTAACAAACTTGTATGTTAAATGGAGTTCAATTTGTTCTTATGATTTTCAAAGGGGTTCTCATTTTAACATACTTGGACATGTCAAATGAGATCAAATGTGTCTTGAAGTCCAAGACTTTGGCAAGAAGGAGTTCTATCGACAAATGCAAATGGTGTCAAATAGAATTCAATTTGCTTTACCTTCTCCAAGAAGGAACTCCCATTTAACAAATTTGGGTATGTCAAGTGGGGGTTCAAATATGTCTTGACTTTTTTTTTGTGTGTGTATGATTTATTGCTTTTAGAAAAGGAAAACTATGCTAAGTGGAGTTTCAATTTTATATAATGATTTTATTCAAAAATAGAATCTCCATCCAACAAATTTGAGTGTGTGGAATGGGGATAGCTATTTCTAAAGAAAATGTGCTTTTGAAAAAGACATTAAAAATGGTTGATTTTGATTTTGAAAAGAACCTCCATGTAACAATCATATGATTTGTTAAACGAGGTTTGGTTATATGAGTTTTGTGCCTTTTGAAAATTTCTTACAAATTTTTGTGTAAAGATCTCTTATTATGTGGATTTTGAAAAAAGTGATTTTGGAAAGACATGCTATTTTGTAGAAGGGTTTTTATTTTCTTATTGTTCATGGGATGAACCTTGCCTCACCATCAGGATAGTGAAGAGGTTCTTAATTTTGGTCATCTTCTTTGTTTGATTAATTTTAATTTTCACTTATTGGGGAACTAATAGATTTTAAGACCTACGGTGAGGTCCTAAAACCTAAAAGTTGTTGGCGAGCTTTACTTAAAGATGAAATAAGTTAAGTGCCAACGGAAAGAATGATAGTCTCGGGGCTATATAAAATATAAGTCCACTATTGATGCTTGAAGATAATAATTGTCTACTAAAGATGGAGAGAGGAAAAATCCTCAGCGGAGTCACCCAAAAAATCTATGGTGTTTATTTTTGCGATGTGGGACACCATGTAGATCTTAGGGGATACTTATTGAAGTGATCGGGTATGACATTAAGGAATGATGTACCATCTCAAAGATAGAAATCACCACCCTATAATGGAATCACCTAATAAAGACTCCTAAGGCATGATGGGTCTTCGAATATGCCAGAGATCTTTCCCCTACTTTACACAAAAAAATAAAGTAGGGTTTATTTTAAGTCAGGTTCATCAAGTTCCCTATGGAGGCACGACCCCATAGTTAATTAAATCATAAGGAAAGGGAATTCCTTAAGCATACTCTCAATTAAAGTAGATAATTAGGGTCTCCAAAGATTTCAAGGTTAAGACTATCAAAGGATTGGCTATTTTAGAAAATCAAATGGGATAGATCAATGAGAAGACTTATTTTTGGAATCCAAATGAAGAAAGTAGGAAATGCTCATGATACTAGGAAGCCTAGTGAGCATTCCAATCTATCATATAATTGGCTTTATGTTTTTGAAATTGAAGAGTTAATTATTTGGGTTGACATTTTATTAGGACTTATAATCCAATAACATAAGATTGTGAAATACCCAAGAGGTGAGGATTTATGCTTGTAGCCTGTAAAGAGAAACGTCAACCTCAGATCCTAAATCTAGGGAGCTTTGGCGAGGGCAAAAGCATGACCTAAATCTAAGGTGAAAATGGGTATATGGTTTACCTCCATAAGAGAGAACAAATCACTTGACTGTTGGACTTATTACCACTTGGAGTGGTAGACAACTAACTCCTCCAACACTTTAAATCCATGTAGGTAAGTCATATCCTTTTACAATATGGCTAGGCCGTTATTAATTTAGAAAGGAGACTAAGTCCTTAAACTCACTCCCTAAGAGACTAGAGCATGAGTGGTATGAATTCATGACTTATAATCATGCAAATTTATTTAGAAATCTTTTAAACTCATTTTTTTAGTATGATCAATTTGATTTAATTTTGACTTATAATGATTTTGCTCATTAAATCAAATGGGTCAAATGGGTCAAATTGACCATTTTGACCAAAATTGGCCAAATAAGTTATAACATTCATGTTCAATTCAATTGAAGATGAATGTGGGTCTTTGGTTCAAATTAATTTGGTTTTAATTTGATTTAAAATAAGTAATGTAATTAATTTGACCTTTAAATGGCTCAATTTGGTTAAATAATCAATTTAATGAACTTGAGCATGTTGCAATCAATCTAATTGATGATGATTTACCACATCCTTTTTAGTCTAAATAAATTGACCATTTGACCAAAATTGGCCAAGCAAGTTATAGTGATTCATGTTCAAAAATAAGATGAATGTGGTCTTTTCATTAATTTGGTTTTAATTTGATTTAGCCAAATGACCCAGCTAATTTGGGCTATCAGTCTTGACCTTTGGTCAAATAAGGCTCACTAATTGGTCTTAAATAATCAATTTGGAATGAACTTGAAATATTTAAATCAATTTGGGTTAGATGATGATTTTAACAATTGTCTTGCCAAGTTGGGTCAACTTGATCTAATGACCATGGGCTTGGTTTGCCACTAAGTCATATTTAAATATTGACTGGGTTGATTCAAATCATTAGTTTCAATCAATTTGATGTAGGATGATTTAATTTTGGTACATTTGGCTAATAAAACTTGGTCAAATGACTAAGTTGATTTAGTTTGACCTAACATTGCAATTGATCATCCTTGGGTGATCAACAATCATGGTGACATTTTATAAATTAAAGCATAAAGTTAGCTCAAATGGATCTTTAGATCACTTTTCAAGTGGACCTAAGTTTCAATTAATTTGGTTTTGTTTGATTCGAAGTTTAGTTGAACTTATATAGAGCCTATTGAAATATAAATTCAATGGCAATCAATTTGAGACTAGATTTTGGCTCATTTGAAATTTTCAAGTCAAATGTTTTGACTTTTTTCAATTTTTTGATGATTTTATTTTATATTTATTTATTAAAATGAATGATGATTCAAGAGAAAATTCATTAGTTTGACTTTATTTGGATGGAGTTTGGCTAAGTCCAAAGAATTCTCAAAGAGCTAGATGAGTTTGATTTTGATTATATAGTTTTGATCATTTGAATAGATTTCATTTATTTTATGAATATAAATGAAGAGATAATTGATTTATAAAGAAATCAATTGAATTTTATTTGATTTAGGTTTTGGCTTTTATGAATGGTTCATATGGCTTGGAAGGGTCTTAAGATTTGAATTTGATTTTGGGTTTCAATCATTTGAAGTCAAATTTGGGATATGATTTAATTTGGATTAATTTGAGTTTGGTTTGAGATTTGAATGGTTTTGAGAAAGTGTATCTTGAGTTTTAGGCTATAGGATAGGTAATTTTCTTAAGCCATAAGGCATAATAATCTTATGATTAACCCTTCAAATCTCAGCTTAGTTAAGTGTTCACCAATTCACTAGATGTGTCTTATGACTAAAGAAATCATAGTGTCTAGAAGATTCCCAAGTCTAAGAGGATGGGGTTGAGAGCTCACTCCAAAAGTGAGGTCAACAATAATATATTTATTATGTATGGATAATTTAATTCTCACATTGAAAGCCTTTGACTTTAGATCACCTAGCTTATAAAGGTTGCATTAGCCTCTTTTATCCATAGATCTTCTCATCTAGCTACCAGAAGGTTGATAGTTTGGATCCAAGATGTCTCTTATCCATTATTACAAGTTACTATTTACTCAGATAATATTCTCTCCTTCTTAATGATCCATGAAAAATTATTCTTGTAGGTTTAAAGATCCTCAATTAGAGGCATATAAAGATACTATTTATCCTTTGATCATTTAAACACTTTTGAGAACATCATTTGTAAACATCTTTAATTCTATGACGTGCCATCCCTTTTTTAACATAATTAGAAATGATTCCTGCATGCAATTCAACTTTTTCACCATTGAAGTATTCACTCTTTTAAGAAGTTTTTTTAATTCATTCTCTCTTAACTCATGACATCTAAATGGCTTATGAAGACCACTAATCTATTTTTATATTAAGCAATCTAAAGGTGAAATTCCTCACGATTATGTTGTTTACTTCATTTGGTCAACCCTTGGTGTTACTAATGGTGACAAGTTTATCACCATAACTACGTCTATTTTGGGATTACAACCATGAAGTTTATATTATCTATTACAAAGAATCCTTCAATATCTATGAAAGAGTTGCTCAAGAATACAACTAAATTTGCTAAAGCTAAAGAATATGAGTTGATATGTAAGATATATCCATTTCACTTCCTCTCAATAAGAAAATACTCTTAAAAAGCCAAAATTTTCTTCTCTCAATAGAGGATTATTAGCAAAGACCCTACTAATATGATAAACAAAAAAAAAAAAAACTATACTTTGTCATTATGCCTAAAAAGTCTTGAGAAGGTACCATTCTTTTATTAGCTAATTCTTATCCATTAAATGACAACAAGCCAAAATAGATTAATCTTTATGTTAACTTGTTGGCAGAAAAATTTTATATAGGGCCGCTTTTCAAATCTGTGGGGAGAAGAGAAAGATAAGATTATAAAAATTCATATTTTTAGGATGCCATGCAGATCTGCAGATGTGCTTATTGAGGTGATTAGGTACATCCTTAAGGAGAGGTGTACTATCTCAAAAAATAAAAGTCACCACCCTACAATGGACCTAATCACCAAAATAAGGACTCCTAAGGACGTTGGATCTTTGAAGTGTACCAGAGATTCTTCCCCTACTTTACATGGAAAAGCAAAACAAAGTTTATTTTAAGCTGAGTTCATTAAGTTCCTTACATGGGCAAGCCCCCATAGTTAATTACATCCTAAGGAATGGGGATTCCTTATAAAAACTTTCGATTAAGGTAAAT
Organism: Cymbidium sinense; assembly: GCA_021442155.1. Classification (NCBI taxonomy): domain Eukaryota; kingdom Viridiplantae; phylum Streptophyta; class Magnoliopsida; order Asparagales; family Orchidaceae; genus Cymbidium; species Cymbidium sinense. The sequence continues at coordinate 10,639,736 of CM038217.1, forward strand.
GATCATTGTCTCTAAAGATTTCAATAGGGAAAGGACTATCAATCAATTAGTTTATTTTTGAAGATAAAATGAGATTGATCAAAGAGAGATTTATTATTGAAGCCAAATGGAGATAAATAGGAGATGCCCATGATGCTAGGAAACCAAGCGAGCATCTCAAACTATCTTATGGTTGAACTTTACATTTTTGAAATTGATTTAGTTTATTCATGTTGAATTTTTCATTAGAAATTTAGGGCTTATAATTCCATAATACAAGGTTATGAAAATGCTTAAGAGGCGAGGAATTAAGCTTAGGGCCCACAAAGTGGAGAAGCAATCTCAGAACTTAAATCTAGGGAGCTTTAACGAGGGCCAAAAGCACAACCTAAATCTAATGAGAAAAATGGGTATTTGATTTTCCTCCATAAGAGAGGATAAATCACCCAACTACTTGAACTTACAACTGCCGAGGGGTGGCCTCCAACTAACTCCTCCTATGATTTTAAATAGATGTAGGCAAGTCACATGCGTAATGCAAGATAGTTGGGCTATTGTTTATTTAGAAAGAGACTAAGTCCTTAAACTCACTCCCTAAAGAGACTAGATCATGTAAAGGGCATGCTTCAAATGACCTAAATCTAATGCAATTCAAATTTCATTTTTTTATAGTTTCATTTTGGACAATCATTTTTAACTCAGGCTAATAGGATTTATATGCCTAATGCATGAGAAATAAAGTTATTGGCCAACATTAGTGAGAAGGGGGGAGATTTGTTTCCACCATGGCTCTCACATGTCAAGCCAAGTTTCTCCGGCAAAGGTGGAAGTCCTACAATCAAGGGCGAAACAAGATGCGTTTGTGCATGATGTTATAAAAGAAATACTCATATAGCTAAGGGGTTGCTAATTATTTTATCTTGATTTTAAACCTAAGCTTTAGGTGAAATTATGAGTTCTTTATTTTTAATTTTGAGTTGTTAAGTTGGGTAAAAGATTTATTTTTTCCTAAGAGCCTAATCCACATCCATGCCATACATAAAGTAAGGAAGAAACTAGGAAAAAGATACTACTTAATGCACAAGCTAAACAAATCATCAATCAATTTATAAAGCTAAGCACAAAAAGAATAAAAGGCCGTTGTGGTCGCACCACTGAACAAACCTGAAAATATCAAATTGGGTAGCCGAGCTCTACCCTTATACAACCTGGATTACAAATGAATTAAATTATAATTAAGCAAGGTATTCATTGTTATAGGGGTCTTCAAGCTTTATTTCTTCTTTCTTCTTATTTCTCCTTTTGTTCCTTCTTTTGAATGGTTGGAAGGTAGATGCTCCAAGGCTTCACATGGTGCATAAGATAGGATCTTATGACCAATGCTCATCCTAATCCCCATAACAATCATTCCAAAATCCTAATTGCAAAAATTTACATGAAAAGGAAAGAATGGAAATTTAACTAAAACCTGCAAAATAGAGATTAGCTAAAAAAATCCACACAAATCCCAAGCATGTATATTAGACTTATCACCCCACACATGGGTGACTAAGTCTACATGGCATTTGGATTATGCTTAGGGGTATAAGCACCTGCAAGCAAAAGCACTTTTATATTTTTATTTATGATAGCGCCCCTTAAGTACAATCCTCTACAAAAAATAATGTTTAGACTAAGATTGTCCTACCATTCATTCTATGAGCATACACCTTAACATACAGTCCAAAACATATATTACAAAATAAAACAAACATCAAACCAAGCACCACCCTAACCTAAAGCTAGAAGTGGTGACTTAGCCTAATGTGTGTGCTTTGAAGGTTTGTGTGTTATGCTTAGCAATGGCTTTATGTTCAAATTTTCTAAGTGTGAAAATATGTTCAACTTAGAGGAGAGTTTCATTTAAGTTGTTTAATTATTTTGGGTTGATTTTATGTTATGTTTTGATTTGGTTCAAATGAATCCTATGATTAATTACTAAGTTATGAAGAGGGAAAGAGAAGAGGACTTCTCCTTCCTTCCCTAACCTAAGCAATTTCTAAAGTAGATTCACATTTTAGTTTTGTTTAGTGAATGTTTTGATCAAGTCTTTTAATTAATCTTAAGTTTAGATAAACTCTAAACAAACCTATTCAGAAAGAAAGACATTTTAAGATTAAATAAAATAAACTAAATTCACATAACACACATCACTTCATTTCTTTCCCAACATGTATAACATGAATATGAATGAATGCTAAGCATATCTATACATACAAATGAGAACATTTAACACACTTTATGATGCATGCTAAGTAATCCACTTAGGGAAATTTGGAAGTTGAATATGCATGATTTTTTTAAAATAGAAAAGGGTTTCTTTATCCAATTTTTCACATACACACATGAAAGTAAGAATGGTATAAGTGAGTACAGTGCCATTGTTAACCATAGGTGTAAGTCATAAAACCTACTTAGGGCTACTTAAAGCCTCACAACCTCGGGGTTGTCCAGACTAATATACCACTTTCCTTAAATACAAACATGTGTATAAAAGAAATGAATGGAAAAGAAAGAATGCAAAAGTTGTATTAATTGATTCATTTTGTTTATGCAATTTATATGTGCAAGCATATGCAATCCTTCTTAAGTGATAACATAGGAATGAATAGGATATGAAATTAGGTGAGTGTTAGGTTCTTTTCAAATGAACCATACATTTCACCAAATTCCTATTCAAAACTATACTAACATAAGAGAGAAAGGAAACCTATGCTAAGCACATCCATATATTCTTCACATGCAAGCTTATAATTAAAAATATAAGTAGAACACTTTTAGATTTTATAATTGATTTAGTATTTTGAAAATAATTTGAATTTAGTAGTGATAATAGCCACTCATATTTCTACTTTAGCCAACACATGCAAATTTGACATAAAGTAAACAATTTCATTTTTAAATTTGAATTTAAAAAATATGAATGCATGAAACCATATGACATACAAATTTAACATGTTGGGGAAAGATTCAAAACAATGAAAGAATGTAAACAAATTCACTTTAATTAAATCCTAAAGACATTCTTATGGAATAAGAAAGTTTAAAATAAATCAATGTGAATTCAATGTGATTTTTGTTTAGTTTCAAGTTTAATTTAATTTTGAAAAGGTGAGTTGAGTTTACTGTTTCTAACTCATTCCACATGTGTTTGTTATTTTTGTTTAATTTTTAGATGATTAGATTCTTTTTTATATTTTAATTAGGTTAAGGTATGAATTCCCTTACCTACACCACCTTAGCATAGTTAACCAAGTAATTATGAGCCAATGAGATGACATAAAAACTCACAAGAAATTTAAATTTGCAATGCACCCAAATAAGAAAAAGGCCTAATGCAATTTGGCTCATGATTAAAGATTAATTAAGCTAAGGGGTTTAGCTTAAGTAATTTCAAAACACCCTTTCATACATATGAATTGGGTTTTGATTTTCTTAATTAAACTTAGGTTATTAAACACCTAAGCATCTATCTAAAGTAGATTGATTAAGTTCTGGAAGTTTTTAGAATTTTTAGGAATTAATTAAGGGGATAATTTATGAATTAACCCTTAATTAAGAGAAAATTAAGGAAAGAAAAAGGGGGTTTAAGGAATAACTTAAAGGAAATGCCCCAAAATTATTCTCTAAACCTCCTATCTACTGGATCTGACCTTAATCAAGTCTAGTCATGGATTAAAACCACTAATTACACTTTAATTATCCTTAATTGGGTTAAGGGAGTAATTAGGAAACTCATATGTTATTCTCTAATTAAGCCTTTCAATAAATCTCAAGAAAAAATGGGGTAGAGTCATCCCCTAAAATATACCCAAGAAGTTTGGGATTAATCAGAGGCTTAATTAAGAGGTAATTAGCAAAATAAAATTTTCAATAAAACCCAAAATCAGAGAAAAGCATAATTTAAAATCCATCGAAATTAATTTTAAAATATTCTAAGTTGAATTATCTTTCCATAAGATTTATATTTCATATTTTTCTAAATTTTATTGAGAGAGATATGATTTTTATAAGATCCATAGAATAATTTGAATTAATTAATGAGCCTAACTAATCCCTCAGCTCACAACACGATGCATGGCGACGGCGGTCAGCGCGCTTTACACGCATCGCACAGTGAGCGATTCACTTAAATGTCATGTTGGGGTGGTGGTGCGGCTACGGGGCACTTTGATCTTTGCCGTCCGATCAAAGATACGATGGCCAAAGGATCAACCCGTGGTCTTAGGAGGGATAAATCAAATTCTAAATGTGAGAATAATCTCGATCGTCCATCCAAAATACGCGGATGGACAACATAGATATCCCTAGTTCTTCTCCTTGGATCAACATAGAACATCCATGATCTAGGGGAAGATCTGAGCTCGATTGAGCTTGGATCAAAACCAAACTTAACCAACACCATCTAAAGCCAAAAAGCGGCACATCCAACGGTGGGGTTTGCATGAATTAAAAATTTCTTTCACAAAGGACCAACACCTCCTATGCTAGGAGGCCAAAAAATTCCATACCTCGGAGGTGATCACAGATCGATGAGGTAGCTTGTAGTGGAGGAAGCCTTGTTGAAATTTTTAGGCCTTGGGTTGAGTGGACTTGTTATGGACCAACACCACTTCAAGCTCCTTTGCGGCTTTGATCAATTGCTCCCTTGCTTTATGGGAACTCAATGGAAGCTTGAGTGTGCTTGGATTGGTCCTTAGAAGAAGTGTGCAAGAGGAATTGAGGTGATTTTCAGTGTGGACAAAGTTCAAGATTGAATTGAGCTCCCATATTTTTTAATGGAGAAATCAAGAAAACTCAAATTCAGTCCTCTCTTAGAATGCTTAGGAAGGCTCTCTTCTCTCTAACACTCTCTAGGGCTTAGTTGAATTGAGGAATCATGGATTTGAGTTGAATTAGGGAGAGTATATCTCCCCCTTGAAGGATCGGACGCCAGCTTCTTTGCCATTTTGATCCAATTGATCACAATGAGAGGGTTGTTTGATCCATTTTAAGTTGGCACATGGTTAGTTTTAGGCAAGGAGTGGATTGCCAACCTCCCATGTGCATTCAATTGAGTGGAAGAGGGATTTTGAAATGAACCAATTTGACCCATGGGGTCTGGTTTGGCCTTGGGGCCAATTGGGCTGACCTAAACCCATTGGGTTGGGTGCACCTCTCTTCATTTGGTCCCCTTGAACTAATAGGAAAGCATCAAGTGGATATGAAGAGGGTATGACCAAATTACCCATGGATTAGGCCAAAATTTGTTCTATGGCCTAGGGGTAGAATGGTCATTTGGCTAATTTTTCACTTTGGATATGTTAGGTATGTGGAGAAACTAGGTTTGGCCAAGTTTCATGAGGTTTGGAATTCATTTGATAAGGTTTGACTCATGTTGACCCATTTAGGTCAAAATGGGTCAACTTGGGTCAAGTTGACCAATTGATCAAATTGGGTCAAACCAAGGGTTGGGTCAAGTTCATATGACCATTTGAAATGTTTTGGTGGCTTTGGTTTGATTCAATTTGGTATAGTTTTGAATTTGGCTCATATGACTTCATTTAGGTCAAATGGGTCAAGTTGACCTATTTGACCCATTTGACCTATTTGGGCTTGGTCAAGGGTAGGTTTAGGTTTGGTTAGTCATATGGAGTGGATTGGTATCTTTGTTTCCAATCAATTTTAGTTAAGTTCAAATTTGGCTCAACATGACCCCTTTAGGTCAAGTTGGGTCTAAGGTCAATTGGGCTAGGTTAGATCTAGTTGGCCAATTGGGGCTTTGGTCAAGTTCAACAAGTGATTTGGAATGAACTTGACCCAATGGTTTGTGCCAATTTGGCTTAGATCAAGTTTTGACCCATTTTGACTTTTAGGTTAAGTTGGGTCAACTTGGGTCAAGTGGCCAATTGGGCTAGGTTTGGCTCAAATGTTTGCTTGGTCAAGTTCAAACATAAGTCATGAGTGAACTTAGATCAGTAGTTTCAATCAATTTGGCCTATGGTGGATTTTAGCTATGTTAGGTTTCATTTTGGCTAAGTGTTGACTTGGTCAACCCTTAGGATTGACTTGGTTTGACCCAATTTGGTTGATTGATCATCCCATGATGATTGTTGATCATGATGAGAGGCATAGTTGAGTTTGGTTCAATCCAATTTGGTTAGGATTAGAATTTGGATCATAAGGGTACTTTAGGTCACTTTGGGTCAAGTGTGCCTAAGTGGGTCAAATGGCTTGGTCAAAGCTTGATTTGAGCTTGATTGAACTTATTTATGGACTTATGATTGAAATATAAATCCATTTGCATGTGGTTTGAAGTCAAATGAGTTTTGATCCATTTGACAATTTCATATTCAAAGGGTGAACATGAAAGGATTTAGGGTTTGATCTTTGACTTAGGTTTGATTGAGTGATTGAAGTTTGAATTTATATATGGGTTCATGATTGTAGGGTTGATTGAATCATGAGAGAAAATCAAGAGTTTGGCTTGATTTGAAATTGATTTGACTAAGTTCAAGATTTTGACTTGAAAGGCTTAGATTGGATTTTGAGTAGATTTGAGTTTGATTTTTGGAATTGGTTTTGATTGTTTGAATTTATATTTCATTTATATATGTGAATATAAATGAGAATATAAATGGACCATGAGAAAATTTCAAGGATTTGAAGTTAATTAATCATGATTTGGGCTAAGTCCATTAAGAAGGATTTAAAGGACTTAAGAAAAATTTTGGAGTTTGAAGCTTGAATTTTTGAATTTGGTTTGATTGATTTGAATTCATATTTCATTAATATATGTGAATATAAATGAGAATATAACTGAGTTATGAGAAAATCTCATGAATTTGAATTGATTTAATCATGATTTATGCTAAGTCCCTTAATGGAAAATTAAGGACTTAAGAAAGATTTTAATTTGGAATTTAATTTGAGGGTTTGATTTAATTGATTTATATTTATATTTCATATATGTGAATATAAATAAGAATATAAATAAGTTTAGAAAATCCCATGAATTTGAATTAATTTGATCATGATTTAAGTTAAGTCCCTTAATGGAAAATTAAGGACTTAAAGAAAGTTCATGAATTGAGTTTGAATTCTGAGTTTAGTTTGATTGGTTTATATTTATATTTTATTTATATATGTGAATATAAATGAGAATATAAATGAATTATGAGATAATCTCAAAGGTTTGAATAGTTTTTTGATCAAAATTTTGGTTAAGTCCTTAAGGAAAGATTAAGGAACTTATGAAAATTTCATGAATTGATTTTGAATTATGGATTTAGATTGATTGGTTTGATTTTATATTTTATTTATATATGTGAATATAAATGAGAATATAAATTAATTATGAGAAAATCTCAAATATTTGAATAGGTTTGTGATAAAAATTTTGGTTAAGTCCTTAAGGGAAGATTAAGGACTTAGAAAGGTTTGAACTTAGAAATTTTTTGATGGATTTTGATCATGAGTTTCAATCATAGATATCAATCATATGGAGTTGATTTGAGTTTGGAGAAAATCAATTAAGAGTTTGACATAAAGGAAGGAAGGTGAGGAGTGGTTCAAGCTAAGGGTAGACAAGTTTTCTTAACACCCCTAAAGCATGACCTATTCTTATGGCTAACCCTTCTAAGTCTCTAGGGCTAGGTTGTGTGTCCACCTAATTACTAGATGTGTCTTAAGATGAAAGATCTCCTAAAGTATAAGAGGAATCTTATGTCTAAGATGGAGGTGTTGAGAGATCATCCTAAAAATGAGATCAACAAAGGGCACCGAATAGGTGTGGTATGGCTGACAAGGAACACCGCATGTATTGGTGTTGACTGAAATGATCAACAATGCCGAGAGATCACAAGCACTAACAAAAAGAAATCTATCCTTAACCCAAGGAATATAAAGAATCCAAAGCTTAGTATAATGTGGCTCTACTTTTGTCCAAGACATAAGAGAGAGGGAGGAATTCACTAAGGGATAGAGTAGGTGAACCTTCAACTAGGGAAGCAGGTTCAGATCATCTACAAGGGGATGAGAGGTTTGATTTGAGTTCTGCTGGGGAAGAGGGTTGAATTTGTTTTAATTTATTATTTATGTAATTTGTTTTTGTCTTGACTCCACGGGGAATAGAAAAGTGGACTGTCCACTAGGGAAGCAAGCTCAAGTCATCCACAAGGGAGGTGTTGTGAAATCCACCGAGGGATTAGAATTCTAGATTCGCAAGGGGACTAGAAAAATTTGCATCTCATTGAGGAGAAGCAAAAAGATTTGATTTAGATCGATTGATTTGTTTTGTTTCTTTATTTCATTGGACTTATTTTGTTTGTTATTTATTTCAGATTTTGGATTTTGGAATGGACCCCATTGGTTTATGATGGATTAACATTAAGGTAGAAATCTTTATCAGATTTACTAGACAATAGTGACTAATAACCAAAGGGATGCCTTTGGTTTACAATAATGTAGGAAGAAAGTGTAGTAGACTTACATCCTCCAAAGTAGGGACATTCTTTGGGGTAATATATTGTGAGCAATTGAACCAATCGACTTGAGTGAATGCCACTAGGGGACTTAAATCAACTGAAAGATAGTCATAGGTAGATTTCATTTTAGATTTGTTCATTTAGGATGGATCCCATCAATTTGTAATGGACTGCACTGAGTAGGGGTCATGGAGGCCTAGACCTAACTCAGATTTACCAATCCAGAGGGAGTAGTCTACCAACCACAAGGTAGGACTATCCAACCAAGGGGAATGCCTTTTGATATATAATGGTCAAGTTAGAAGAAAGTGCGGGACTCACATCTTCCACAATGAGGAACCATTGGGGTGATTGGTTGCTTCAGGCAATAGATCGAACCCGACTTAAGGCTGACTATTGAATGCCGTTGGGGGACTTAAATTAGCTCAAAAGAGTCAAAGAGTTAGATTTCATTTTACATTATTTATTTTGATGGATTCTATTGGTTTGTGATGGTCAAACTGAGAAGGAGCTCATATCAGCCTAGGCATATCTCAGGTTTACTGAACTAAAGGGAGTAGCTTCCTGGCCGATGGGAGAGATATTCGACCAAAGGAGTGCCTTTCAGTTTGCAATGGTCAATTTAAGGGAAGAAAGCTTGGAGACTCATATTTTTCACTACAAAAGACCACTAGGGTGATTGGTTTCTTTGGGCAATAAAATGAACCTGACTTAGGGCTGCCCGTTGGTTTGCGACAGTCATGCTAGAAAGAATGCATTGTAGTCTTACATCTTCCAAAGCGGAATGACCGGTAACAGCCTATGGAAAATAGATTGAACCTATTTGGTGGCTACAGTGTACCACCCAGGATTTATCTCAACTCAGTGAAATTCCAGGGAGTTCACGACACTTCCAAAGACATGATGCCACTTGGGAAAGGGGGTGGGGCTGAATACTAATCCACAAGTGAATTAATTTTATTTATTTTAGTTTATTTTATTATGGACCCTATTGGTTTGCGAGGGATCAAAGAAGGAGAGCTTATATCTATGAACCTATCTGATTTATTGAAGAATCTTATCTCGAATAAATTCTCCAACCAGGGGTGGCTACTAGGAAAGGGAAATTGTCCAATCCAAAAGCAGTAGTGTCTAAATGGGGTTGCAAGGATGTGATCCAAATAGAGTGCCCTGGATGGGGCGTGGCTTAATCTAACACCTTGGAGAAGATGACATGGCTAGTCATATATTCAATAGGTATTCAGTGTCCAAGTCAAGGAGAAAGCATGGGGACTAACATCTACTAAGAGTGGTGTACTCACAGGGTGAGTCACTATCAGCATAGCAAACATCAACCAATATTAGGTGCCCATCAGTTTGCAATAATCAACTTAGGAAGAAAGCTCGGGGACTCACATCCTCTATACGGAACTAGCTCATAGTGATAACTTACGACAAGTGTTATCCGACTTAGAGCTACTACTAAGTGAATGCCACTTGGGGACTTATATCAGCTCAAAAGTAGTCAAGAAGAAAGGAGCCTTTGGGGGACTTATCCTAAACCTCAAATATACTCAACCTAGTTAGTGCATGATGGCTTGTTCAAGAAGAAAGCACGGGGACTCACATCTTTTTAAGCAAGGTCAACATGAGGTAGCTCACTGGATGGGCAGTGAAGCCTACCATACTAACAAGGTGCTTATTGGTTTGCAATGATCAAGTTAGGAAGAAAGCGCGGGGACCCACATCATCCAACAAATGATCACTGGGGTGACATAGTAAAGAGGTAGCATGTAGACTTGACCTAGAGCAGCTAATGAATGAGTGCCATAAGGGGCTTGCTCTCACATTAAAGTAGCCAGAGACAAAATATTTGTGTTTGCTTTGTGTATGTGTTATCAGGAATATGATGCCTCTTGAGTTCTCTCACACCTATCTTAAACACTCTGGGTAGTTTGATGAAATGGTGCCATAGATGGAAAAATAATTCCCAAGAAAGGATCTTTTCGGGTTCTCTTTAACTTTTGTGCTAATCGAAATAGATGCCTCTTGGGTTCTCTCACATTTATTCTAATAGCGCCAGAAGATTGTGTTTGTGATATGAAAGAGGGATATGATGCCACTAGGGGACTCTTACACCTACCCTAGACACGTCATGGAGGATTAGCAAGAAAACAACACTTGAAGAGAAGATTTGATGAAATGGAATCAGATTTTTATTCTTTTTATTAATGATTATTTTCAAACATGATTTATTTCATGGGTAATATTTCTTTAGATAGATCCCATTAATTGGAAGCATCGGTGTTCCCCTACAATCAATAAGCTAAGATTCTCCTTGGTGGCCTTCTCTATGACATGGGGGCTTTGTGGGTTCAAATTTGCCTCTCATCTTTCAGCAACAATTGGTCTTCTTAGGACTAACACAAGTTCTCGTACTTGGAAAGACCTAGGTCGGACCAGCTTATTTTGAGCTTGAATCATTTTTGGCTTTGTACAACTCGAGGTTTTGGCATGCCCGTATGCGAATTTTCTCCAAACCTTCGAGCTATTCTAACCAAAACTTTGCATTCTGCTCTGAAGTGATCTTGTTTCCCAATGCTATCCTTAGTGATGGGAGTTGAACTTCCAAAGGTAGAATGACTTGACCCATACACTAAAAAATGGGGTGACTAAGTCAGTCGGTATGTGGTGATAGGCCCAAGGCTTCAACTACTACTATCATTGTTGCCATCAAGAGTTTTCTTCAATATTTGGATGAGAGTTTTGTTGAATGTTTCTACTTAGCCATTTTCTCTGGGGTAGTAGATGGTGGAGTATCTCCAATCTATACCGTGTCTTCTGGCGAAGCTATTGATCTTCATGCTTTTGAATGCAATACCATTATTAGATATAATTCATTGAGGCACCCCGAACCTATATACGATATGGTTCCTGAAAAATTGAAGCACATGCTGAGTTGTGACCTCTCTGAGTGGGATGGCTTCCACCCACTTGGAAAAGTAGTCGGTGACAGCTAGAATGAATCGATGCCCCTTGGAAGAAGGAGGATCGATCGGACCCACAATGTCGATGCCCCAACACTCAAATGGCCATGAGGCCAATGTAGGGTGTAGAATGTTGGGTGGTTGGTGGAGGACCACGGTGTTCCCATCGATGGCATCTTCTAGCTACATCCATGCAGTCTGTGACATCGAAGGCTAGTAGTATCCTAGTCTCTTGATCTTTGTCTTCCTCTTCGGACTAGAATAATGAGCTCCACATAGACCTGCATATACCTCGATTACAATGCCACGGGCTTCATGTTTGTTTACACAACGTAACCACATTTGATCAAAGGATTGGCGGTACAAGGTGGCATCAACGAGAGCATAGGAGATAGCTCTCTGTTTCACCTGATGGGCTTGTGACTTTTCTTGAGGTAGTTTTCCAGTGTTCAAGTAATCTATGAATGGTTGCCTCCAATCCAGTTCCTCATCTTTTTTGGCAATGACAACCTTCCCTTCAAGAGAAATTCTCTCGATGAGTTTAGCATCAACAATGGATAGGACTTGTCTTTTTAGACCCCTATTGGAATGGACTCATCTTTCAGACATGCCAGCTCTTTGGAAAGTTTAGCCAAAGCATCTACTTGTGTTCTACACCTTATAGATGGTGACGGGTCATGGTATACTTAGTGATGAAGGTTGGGTTTGAGAACCTTGTAGGACCCAACAATCTAATTGATAACCAACTGAGAATCCCCATAGATGTTGATTCTTTTGACACTAATAGTGATGACTAACTCTAGACTGACAATCAAAGCATCATACTCAGCTTCATTGTTAGTACAGGGGTTGGAAAGATAGTATGAGGATCTCATCACATCGTAGTCTGGAGTTGGAAGAACTATTTCTACCCTTGCCTTTCCTGGGAGAATAGATCGTGGTGCTTCACCTTTAAGAAAAGAAGCAGTACCATCAAAATATATCTCCCATTGGTAGTTTTCGGCCACCCCTAAGTTCATGATTTGTTCATCGGGGAGATCGTCACAAAGTAGTCTCCATGCTTCATGCGGCATACAAATCAACTGCACTCTTCGGAGTATGGGTCAGCTTGGCATCCCACATGGAGCTTCTTCTCGATGTGAATGTATGCGTGTGGGGCTCGCCATCCATCATTATCATGACCCTTTAGTTATGATGGAGATTTCTTAATCTCTATTTTTTGGGCGGCTTTTGGGCTTGGTGATGTGCTTCAGACCATGTGGCGCAAGATGTTGTGGACTCACTTTTATTGATAGGTGGTCACCTTCGTGTGGCCAACTATCGATGTGGTAGTCCTTTCAAATCCTCACTCCTCAGAATATTTTGGAGATTGATTGTGGCTATTTCTTGCGATGAGAATCCTTTCGTTGTCAGTATTAACATCTATCAATGTGTCACGGATTAGCCTTTGATGCTCATTTTCATGGCATGGAGACTGCCCTGTGGAATGAGACCCTTCCATCCTCATCTTGGGGAGTCTATATATTAGGAGGTGGATGAAGGGTCTCGTCATATTGTTGTAAATGTGGCTCTTAGAAATCGGGTATCGGTGTCACGACCACCTTGCCCGGGTCAATTTATTCGGAGGTGATCGTGCCTTCATCCTTTGTGCGACTCTGATTCTTTCCCCTCCCTCCATATATACAAATGTAAATCATACAACCAAATCAAACATAATCTCTTGCATGATTCCTTATCCATTTGGTTATTTTTGTTCATCTATATTTATCTAAGAAAAGTGGTATATCAGTCTGGACATCCAGGAAGCTTAAGTAGCCATAAGTAGGTCTTGTACCTTACACCCTTGGTGTAGAAAATAATAGCGTTGTACTCACTTATAATTAGAATACATGCGAATGTGTATTTAGCTAATGGATAAAAAATCCTTCTTTTCTATATAACAAAGACATGCATTAATGATCTAATTAACAAATGGAATATCCAAAATTTCAAGTCACATCTCTTTGCATTCATCATCAAAGTGCACTAAGATTTGCATTGCATGTATATGTCAATGGTTTATATCAATACCAATAACCAACCTAAATCCCAAGACACCTAGTGTTGACCAGGTTAGGCTCAAATGATGGCTTGGTCAAGTTCAAACATTGATCTTGAACTGGTTTATATCAATGGTTTCAATAAATTTGGCCTATGGTAGATTTTGGCTTAGTTTAGGTTTCATTTAGGTTAAGTGTTGACCTGGTCAACACTTAAGTTTGACTTAAGTTGACCTAATTTGAGTGATTGATCATCATATGATGATTTTTGCTCACAATGTGAGGCTTAGTTGGGCTTAGTTCAATCTAATTTGGACTTCCAAAGCAGTACCATCAAAATATATCTCCCATGGGTTTTTTCTTGTACAACTTGAGATTTTGGCACGCCCAGAGGTGACTCTCCTCCAAACCTTTGAGCTCTTCTAACCGCAACTTTGCATTTTGCTCTGAAGTGATCTTGCTACCCAATGCTATCCTTAGAGATGGGAGTTAAACTTCTAAAGGTAGAACAGCTTCAGACCCATACACTAAGGAAAATGGGGTAGACTAAGTCGAAGTCCGGTATGTGGTGTGATAGGCCCACAAGGCTTTAAGGTTGAAATTTTCTAAGTGTGAAAGATTAAATTTAGATGGTGGTTTTAGTTTAAGTGATTTAGTTGACTTGTCTATTTTAGTTGGTGATTTGATTTGGTTTGAATGAACTTACACTTAGTGACTAAATGTTGTGAAGAGAAGAAAAGAGGAGAGAGCTCTCTTTCATCCCTACCTTAAAGCATTTCTAAGGTAGATTCATTAATAAATTTCCTTTGGTGAATGATTTATCATGCATTTTTAATTAATCTAAGTTTATATTTACTCTGAATAGCCCTATTCAATAAGAAACGCATCTTAGGATTAATTAGGGTGGATTACTATCATATAACACACACCCATTAATTAAATAACTAAACTAATAACTAATAAAAACTAAAACTAAATAACTAAATTAATAACTAAATAATAATCTAAACTAACCAGAAAGCCAATAAAAACTAATAAACTAAAACAAATAACTAATAAAAACTAAATAACTAAATAAAAAAACTAAATAACTAAACAAATAAACTGAACTAATAACTAATAATAATTACTAATAACTAATTATAAATAATAACTAACTAATAATAACTAATAACCTAATAACTAATAAAACTAACTAACTATTAATAACTAATAATAAAACTAATAAAATTAATAAAACTAATAAATAACTAAACTACTAACTAAACCTAAACTAATAAAACTAATAATAAAGAACTAATAAATTAAACCTAATAATAACTAATAAAAAGTTATAGCTAATAATAACTAATAATAAACTAATAACTAATAATAATAATAACTAAACACTAACTAAAACTAATAACTAATAAAACTAAACTAATAAACTAATAAAAATAGCTAAAAACTAATAAACTAAATTAACTAATAATAGTTAATAAAACCTAAACTAATAACTAACAAAACTAAATAACTAAACTAATAACTAACTAATAAGTAATAAAAAATAAAAAATAAAAGTGGTCCCAAATAATTATTTGCATATCTTACTGCAACAACTAATTGCTCTTTCATTTATGTGTCAAGAGATTCATTTGTAATGATGGAAAAATAAAAATCATTAATATTAGTTATGATAAAAAGTAAGATCTTAATAATTATTATATAATACCTTTTTTTGAACCTTTAGTGAAATAAACTTCAATTTTGTATTTGTATTTGTAAATATAACTTAGTGCCTGCCCTTTTACCGCACGGAGGGGTACGAATGTGATATTAAACTATGAAAGTATCATGGACCAGTATGCCAAACATCCAGATAGAATTGGCCGTATTATGAGATACTACAGTGGATTCATCTTGAAGATCAAGTTCACCTTATGAGAAAGCTTGTAATGCTGTAGCTTTTGGGAGGCAAAGATCAAAGCTAGGCAATGTTTCTCAATGGGTGGAAAGTTTTCTTCAGCAAGGATCAGATGACAAGTGAGGTAGTAAAGAGCACTCTCCTTCCCTTCGTCATTCACTTGAGCCAACAGAGCACTGAGCGAGTCATCCAATGCAACAGTGTAAAGGATGAGTGGATTGCTCGGGATAGGGGCTGCGAGAACTGGCGACTTCACAAAATACTGTTTGATATCTTTGAATACATACTGACACTTATCATCCCACTTAAACTTGGCATCCTTTTTGACAAGTGCTGAGAATGGTTTGCATCTCCATGATAGGTTGGAGATAAAACGTCTTAGATACATCAGCCATCCTTGAAAGTATTTTAGTTGAGTTAAACTCTTAGGAGGTGGCATTTCTAAGATAACTTTAATCTTTTTAGGATCTATTTCTATTCTTCGGTGTCGAACACCAAACCCAGAGAATTTTCTTGAAGCTACTCTGAATGCACATTTCAGGGGATTTATTTTCAGGTTATATTATCTTAATTGTTCGAAAACTACTCTCAAGTCAAAGAGGTGGTCTTCCTTTTATTTATTCTTGACTATTAGATCATCAATGTAGTACTCAACCTGATGATGAATGAATTCATTGAAGATCTGAGTCATGGCCCATTAGTATGTAGCACCAGCATTTTTAAGGCTGAAAGGCATGACCCTATAACAGAAGATTCCGATCAGGGTTCAAAAAGTAGTGTTTCTTTCATCTTTAGGGGACATCTTGATTTAGTTGTAGCCAGATGATCCATCCATAAAACAAAAGATTGCATGAGATGAGGCAATATCCACCATTAATTCTAGTATAGGAAGAGGAAACTCATCCTTAGGACAAGCCTTATTTAAATCCCTAAAATTGATGCAAATGCAAATTTGGCCATTCTTCTTCTTAACTGAGACGACACTAGCTAACCAAGTAGGTTATTTTTCTTCCCTGTTGAAACCGACATCGATCAGTTTCTTAACTTCAAAAATGACCTGTTGTTCAATTTCTAATCGCATGCATCTAAATGCTAACTTTAAGGTCTATTGTTAGCTTGTGGACTGCTACTTCAGGAGATAATCTGGGCATTTCTTCATAACTCCATGTGAAACATTATTTAAACTCAGTCAATAGCCTAACTAAGTCATTAGTTTGTTCTTCATTCAACAATGAACTGATGTACGTCGGGCGTGGATTTTCTTCTGTTTTGAGGTTGATTTCTTTAAACTTGTCTATTTTTGAATAGATTTCTTCTTCAAATTCTGGAGGTGCATCCTTGACTTGATGATCATTTGGATCATCTAAGATTTCTAAACACACATTCTCATAAGAGTTGGGGTTGTGTGAGAAGAACCTATCAGACTCCAAATGATTGGTAACAACTAGGCAATAATCTTCATCATCGACTGGACCCACTGAGCTGAATCCTAGTCCTGCTCTTGATTGTGCTTCCCTGCCTGTATTATTCCATAATTTTTCAAAGTACTCTGACCTGTGCCTGGACCACGTATGAGGAACCAAACCTATCTGTATAAGATTATGGATACAAGGAGAGTAAAAATCAAGTGGTAATTCTATTAATTCTTTAAAAGTATCCTCCTCAAGCTCTACATCAACTTCAGGGCTTGAGGATGATGATCCCAAAAAGATCTTCTTTTACTTCATGTCACTAGAAGACTTGGGACTTCTTTAACTGCTAAACCTTCAACTTTCTAATGAAAGTGAGGTAAGAGCTAAGGTTCCCAACTGTTGCCTAATAGTTTACATAAACTAGATTCAAATACTTTACTTTGCTTGGAGGCCTGGCCTTCATCATTGTCTGGAATGAAAGTCACTTCCAAAGAACGTGCTGAGAGGGGTTGGCTGGTATACTAATCACATTAGACTCATCCTGATGGGATTCTGTGATGAATATGGGGTACTATTACTAGAACACGACCTCTATTAAGGCCAACTAGGAGGTCTCCCACCTCTAGAACTACCTCTGCCTCTGCCTGGTGGAGGTTGATCCATTCTACCCACACGTCCATATGATGGAATGGACTATGGGTGGAATGTAAGATGCGGCTCTATTTCTTTCTCATTTCCCCTTTCTTGTGGACTTGGACTTTTATTTTTCTTTTAATTTTCTTTTAACTTTTCTTTTCCTTGATTTTCTTTTTATTTTGATTTTGTATTTGAATTTTGTCCAAGTTCACGAGAAAGGGTGTGCTGAGGAAGATAGTATGTTGCATCCTCGTGAATCTCAACATCTCTAACTGAAAATGGCTTTTTATCATCGTTCGATATTCAGTTCCATCTTTTCTGAACCTGATGCACTGATGGAAGGAGGATGGAATGATCTTGTTCTGATATATCTAAGGCCTACTGAGCAAAGTAGTGAACAAAGTCTTCGAATTAATGATGTAGAACTTGGCTTCAGTCTTCCAGTCATCGATCTCCAAAGGTAACACTATAGAACCTAAAGCCCGCTCACCTTGATCAATGTATCCTCTCAACTTCATCTGATCTCCTCGGAGTGTGGAGATGCCATTCTTCAAATAGGCAAGGGTCTTTAGACTCATAAAGTTCACCGATGCACCTGGATCCATGAGAACAATGGTGAGTCTGAACCTATCCATGTTGACTGTTGTGCTCTAAGTCCCCTAGTAGAAGGTCTTCATCTGTGAAGGTGATCTCTTGGGCTTCTTTTATATAGTGTGCTTCCTCACCTATAACGATCAGCTGAGCTAAGCATATCTCAGAATCAAGGAGGGACTTAATTAGTGATTCTCTCATCTCTTTAGATAAGACAAGGGCATTATATATGCTTAGCTTAGATGACAACTTTCTTATATGATAAAGGATGTTGTAGTCCATCTTAGGCTAGTCCTCCATAAGCATATCCAAGGGTGGAGCATCCTGTGGAGGGGCTTCTCGATCTTCAGTACCAATGACTTATTTCCCTCTATCTTGAGGTGTTGCCTGAGGTAACCTTGCCACCACGGAGGTTGACTTGATGATCTCTTATGGTAGGGTAATGGAATGTTCTACGCACATCGACTCACGCTCCTATAGGACCCTCAATGGATGATTCCAAGTCTATCTCAAAAGGTGAACCCATAGTATTCAGAGTTGGAAAGTCCAACTCTAAATCATAAAGAGGAAGATCTGAATCATTATAATTATTTAGACTTGAAGAGTTATCCTTAGGAATAGAAGAAGACAACCCATCAGAATAAGATTTATTCTTTAATTTCTTGGAATTATTTAGAGGTACAAAGTAAAAGTCAAGTAAAGTGAGTGGAGTAAAGGATTTGATGCCCTTATCCGCTGATATAAGAGTTATACTAGTAGAAGAAATAGAAGAGCTAGCTGAAATGGAAGAAGTCGATGATGTGGAAGCTACAATTGTAGGCTGGAATCTGGACACAGTCTGTGGCTATGCTTAGGGGCTATCCCGAGATGACACATGTTGCTGCTGCCACTGACTCAGGAACTTGCAAGGAAAGCTTCTTGATCTTCTGGATGATCTTCTTAGATGTTTTGGATAGAGATATATCCCAACCTTCTTTGGTTTTGGTAGGATCACATGTATCCCCAAGGATTACCCTAATGGAACTGGAAGGTTATTCCACAAGGTATTCCTTTGGGATAACTACAACATCAATCTTGAAACTATGTTCAAGCCAGTCCTTGAATGTGAAGCAATCCTCCAAAATGTGGCCTAGCATATGGTGGTAAGGGAAAAAGTTTGGATCATGACTTTTGCTTACATCCTATGGCCTCTTAGGCTCGAGTAGCTGAAAATCAGGTTTCTTTAAGAGATTCTTAAATATTTTTCTAATTATCTCCCTTTAAAAAGAATACGATTTGTTTTACTTATCTAAAAGAGTAGGTGGAGCAGTACACCACCATATATGGTATCTATGGCTATCGCTCCAGGTTTAGACCTTCTACAGCTTTTGCTTAGGCAACTGATCTTGAAAAGACAATTGTTTGGCCTCTCCTTATAGACTAGCTTCCTTGTTGATTAGCTTCTCAAATGTCTTGATAGTGAAGCCCTTAAGCATGAAGGCGACTAGGTCATGTATATTTCTTTAAAAGAATTTCAATGGCATGCTGTTCAGATAATTATGGTTCATACTTCATACTCAGGTTATGCCATCGAAGAATATAATCAACAAAGGACTCATCGGGGTGCTACAACAAGATCACCTACAGTAACCCTTTACTGAGCTCCAATAAACCTCTTGATGAAGAGTTGCTCTAACTCAGCAAATGTCTTTACTGAAATGTTGGGTAGTTCAACATACCAATCGAAAGCAATACTTGATAAGTTACTAATGAAAAAGAAGAAAAGCTAAGCATCACTGCCACCTGCATTGCAACAACTGACCCTTAGATGATGTAGAACATCATGAGGATCAACAAATTAGAGCCCAAGGCCCATTTACAAGATCTCAAGCTAAAGCCAAGAATATTCAAGAAAGAAGAAGACTTAGCCCATTAGCCTGCTAAGGCCCATTTTATGATTTTATCTTTTTTTATTTATGTAATTTTAATTTTCTTCTAGAAACTCCATGTTTGAAATTTTGCATTTAAATATTCAAAGCATGACATGTGAGGTGGTTGAATCCACATAAAATAATAGCATGTGAAATGGGTGGATGGCATAAAATAATGAGGCAATTTATTGCTTCACATTAATGTGGCCACCCACCTTTCCTCCATGTTTTGAATTCTTTTCTTTTGAAAGATGCTTGTAATGGCTATAAATAGCCCCTCTTATTAGAATGAAGGAGAACTTTGGCAATTGCAAAATTTTGAGTTATTCTTGTGGTTTGAGAGCTTGGTGGCCAAACCTTGGCAATCCTTGGTGGAGCTAGTTATCCAACATATCTTCTCCTTCTCCAATACCCACGTTCTCTCAATCTCATCAAAGAAAGAATGCCCACCTCCATCAAATTTGGTAGTGAAAGCTGAAGAAATTTGGTCAAAAGTTTGCTTCAACAAAGGGAGCAACTCAAGTGTTGGACTTGTCTTCAAACTTGTGAGTTTTCTTGGACTTATGAGGTTAATTAATTTTCTTTTATGTGATAGTTTAAAAGCATATTAGTAGCTTGGAAAGATATATATTGCTTGCAAGGGTGATAGCATAAAATTTAAATTAGTAAGCTCATTATATATTTTAGCCATTTTCCAATTGTGTGCACCCCTCCCCTCCAAAAAGAAAAAAAAAAATTAAGAGAGTACCTTGGAGTAGTTCATCACCTAAAGCAACCTAGCCATTAGTGCAAATCAAAATCTAATTACTTGCTTTATTATCTTTGTTATTGTTTATGGTTAATTTTAGAAGTTTCTTTGATTAACTTATGATAACTTGCTTTCTTAAAAGAAAAAAGAGGTTGATAAATTTGAGCATTTTTATTTCATTGCATTAAATATATATATATATATATATATATATATATATATATATATATATATATATATATAATATGCATAATAATATAGGTGTTAAACTTGGTGATTTTGGAAGCTAAATAGAACTTTGTCAAAAGACCTAAATCGGAGAGCAGATTTAAGTGGTCTTGTACCCCTCCTCACTGGAAGTTCTCTTACTTAAAAATTTCACTTTGATTGCACAATTATATTATACTTATTTATTATTTTTTCATTTTTTTCATTGGTCCCTTTTCATATATCTTTTTTTTTCTTCCTTAAAAAAAAAAAAAAATCTCATGGCACCAAAATCTATCTCTCAAGATCAAGTTGAAAATTTGACTAGATTAGTTGATACCTTAGATCTTAGGATCCAAGACAATGAACTAAAAACTCAACAAATATTAGAAGAAAGTAAGAATCAAATGCAAGAACTTAAACAACAAATACAAACTCTTTTAGTGCATCTACAAAATAATAGAGTACCAACTCCTCCAATACCTACTCAGACTGTGCCAATAGGGATAGATGAAGAAGATTCATATCAAACCATAGAAAATCAACCACTTAAGACAATCAATTGAAATGGTGGAAGGGGAGAAAATTATTTTAAGACTATAGAAGACTCTAATGATCCATCTCGAAGAGTTAAAGTAGAAGCCCCAACTTATGATGGTATACATGATCCAAATAAATTTCTTGATTGGTTAGTTCAAATGGATGAATTCTTTGATTGGTATAAAATGGATGATTACCAAAGGGTTACTTTTGCTAAAATGAAATTGATAGGACATGCTAAAATTTATTGGACAAATACTTTAGCTAAAGAACAAAGATTAGGAAGGACAAACCTCACTTGGATAGAAATGAAAGAAATGTTAAGAACAAATCGTCCTAGGCATCATGATAAGAAGCTACATAGCCAATTATTAACTTTGAGACAAGGTAATTATCTTGTAATGAATCTTGAACACTTTTGAAGATCTAGTTTCTAGAGCGGATAATGATTGGCAATTAGCCAATAAATTTGTTATTGGACTTAGGGCTGAAATTAAAATGAAGTTGAATTATTTGACCCACAATCTTTAGATGCATTTCATTATGCATTATTAGTTGAACAACAAAAGAAATCGCCTCCCTCTAAAATTAAAAGTCAAGTACCTTCCATTTCATCCAATAGATCTGTTAGACCCCATCCAAATGGCCCATCCCCCTAAAACTTCAATCAGGAGCTCTAAGAATATTAGGAAGTAATATATTTTAAATGTCATAAAAGGTCATATGCAATGTAAAGCTCAAATCTTATTTTAGAAGAAGTTGAAAATCCAATAGATGATAATCTAGAAGAAGTTTATGATGACACCCCATTATCGATGAAGAATTGGAATTATGATGACCCACATGTTAATGTGATGAGATGCCTCTGTAATAAAAAATGAGTAGATTGGAGGAGAAAGAACATTTTTGCATGTATGTTTTATGTAATGAAAAGAGATGTAGGTTAGTTATAGATGGAGGGAGTGCTATGAATGTCATTTCAACATACCTTAACGAGCCAACCTAAAATCAAACCCCACCCGAACCATTTCATGTTAGTTGGGTAAATCATACATCTCTTCCATCACTAATGGTGTTTAGTTCTAAAAATAGGAAGCTATGAGGACTAAATTTGGTGTGATGTCCCTATGGACATTGCTCATATTCTCTTGGGACGACCTGGCTATATGATATGAATGTTATTCACTATGGTAGGGAAAATACTTATGTTTTAAACATAATAATAAGACTATTAAACTCCTACCAATAAAGCCGAGAAAAAACCCTCCATACCACACAAAACAACGACTTTGCAACCTAAGCCTCTATTGAAGAAAAATGCCAAACTTCAATTAATTATCATAGAAAATCTGTTAGCTTAACACTATCATTTTGATCCTTATTTTAAAACACTACTCTTTCTCCTTTGACCCAAAGATAGAAATAATAGTTTTGGCTAAAAAGAATTTTTGATCCATTTCTTCTTCACATATTACATGTAAAAAAGACTCTAATGAGACTCACATACTGTGGTCTCTTCTCTTCTTCGATTTTAACGAGCACGATGAGCTTCAATGGCTACCTCTAAGAGACATTCAACATGCTATTGAGTTCTTACAGGTTCTCAACTTTCTAATCTTCCACATTATAGGATGAACCTACCAGCATGTTGAGATTAAAGACAAGTTGAGGAATTAAAGAAAGGGTTTTATTCAAGAGAGTAGCTTGTGCGCCCCGCATTAACTCCAAAGAAAGATGGAACATGGCGAATGTGTGTTGATAACAGCAATAAATAAAATTACTATCAAATATAGGTTTCTATTCTCACTAGATGATATGTTAGATTTAATCTCGGAGCAAATTTTTTAAAGATTGATCTAAAAGTGGATATCATCATTAGATGGAGATGAGTGGAAGACTTTTAAGACACGATGGACTTTATGAATGGCTTGTCATGCCCTTTGGACTTTCAAATTCCTAGCACATTCATGAGATTAATGAATCTGTTCTTAAACCATATATAGGTAAATTTTGGTGGTGTATTTTGATGATATTGATTTTTAGTCCAAGTGAAAATGAACATCTACCTACAAAAAAGTATTTGAACTACTTAAACAAGAGAAATTATACATTAATTTAAAAAGTGTTTTTGCAATAGGTAATCTTTTAGGCTTTATTATATCCACTATTGGGCTTAAACATGATCCTTCTAAAGTGAAAGCAATCTTAGATTGGCCACCACCTAAAAGTTTTCAAGTTAGAAGCTTCCATGGTTTAGCCACTTTTTATAGATTTATTAAGAATTTTAGTACCATTGTTGCTCAATAATGATATACTAAAATTAGATTTTTTGTTGGACTCTAATGCACAAAAGGCCTTAGAGCAAATTAAAGTTCTTATACTTCACCAATCCTTAGGCTTCATTTTCTAAAGCCTTTGAAGTGACATGTGATGTGAACATAGGTGGAATTTTAAGTCAAGAGAATCATCTAAAGCATTCTTTAAAGAAAAGCTAAACAACGATATTCCACTTATGATGAGAGTTTATGTAATTCAATCCTTAAGGCATTACACTATCTCTATAGAGAATACTTAATTCTCATCACCATGCCTTAAAATTCATTAATACTAAAAAATTAAGTCATAGGCATGCAAAATGGGTTGAATTTTACAAGACTACTCTTTGTTCTAAAGCATAAGCTGGAATTGAGAATAAGCTGCAGATGCTTTATCCGGGGTAAACCTAATGATTTCCTCTTTAGAATTGAGAATGGGATTTGATAGAATTAAAGATGATTATATGCCCTAACTTTCCTAATTTATCTTGAACACCTAGATAAACCAATAACTTTACAAGGGACATTCTTGATAACAAATGGATATTTATATAAAGGAAAACAATTATGCATTCTCGATCTCTCTTAGAGAATTCCTTATCATTGAGCTACATGTGGGGGGTATGGTCATTTTGGAAAGGATAAGACCATATGTTTATTAGAAAATAGATTTTATTGGCCTTCATTAAAACGAGATGTTCAAAATTAGTGGCTCAATGCTTAATTTGTAAACAGCCTAAAACTATCAAACAAAGGTCCGGACAATACACGCCTTATGTTCTTATAGGCCTTGGGAAGACCTATCAATGGATTTTTCTAGGATTACCTAGGACTCGAGGACATGATAGTATTTTGTTGTAGTGGATAGGTTCTCAAAATGGCTCATTTCTTACCTTGTTCAAAACAAATGATGCTTCTTATAGCCAAATTATTTTTGGAAATAGTGCAATTCCATGGTCTCCCTTTAACCATTGTTTATGAGATGTTAAGTTTGATATTTTGGAAAACATTATGGAAATTATTAGGTACCAAATTAAAATTCTCTTCCTTTCACCCATCCGATGGACAAACCAAAAGTAGTTAATGATCTTAGGAAATTTGCTTAGATGTTTGGTAGGTAAAGTTTAGAAATTGGATTTACATTTACCAACCAATTTGCTATAATAGTACTATATCTAGAACTACAAAAAAAATCACCATTTGAGATAGTCATGGTCAAAACCCACAATAAATAGATGTAGCAAACCTACCATATTTTTTCGATGCAAAGATTCTCATTTGCTAAAGATTTTGAAAGCCTCCATGAAGATATAAGAAAGCAAATTACTATAGTAATGATAATATGCTTCTGGCAAATTAATCATAACAAAGAAGAATATAAAGAAGGTGATTATTGATTAGCGAGCATTATCAAACTACTAAATATAAGAAATTACATGCAGAGCTGGTCCTTTAAAATTCTCAAGAAAATTGGAACTAATGCTTATCACCTTGATTTGCCTCGATATGTTCATTCATCGATTAATATTGAAGATATTCTATCATATGAAGGAATTAAAACCTCCACTTGTTCCTAACTCTTTAGCAGAGATATAGCATACTTGCGAAGCTCTTCCCTTGAAGTTGACTATATATCACCGAGGAAGCACCCATTAATCCGCTTGAACATGTTTTCTAGTTGTGGAAGAATAAGCCACCAGGTGACACATGGTTTCCTTAGTGATTTGGAGACTTTATTACATGTAGAAGACTTCTTAGATTTCAACTCTATGAGTTCAATTGAGCCTGGGGAGTTGATGTAGAACATCATGAGGATCAACAAATTAGAGCCCGAGGCCCATTTACAAGATCTCAAGCTAAAGCCCAAGAAAATTCAAGAAAGATGAATACTTAGCTCAGTAGTCTGTCAAAGCCCATTTTATGATTTCATCATTTTTATTTATGTAATTTTAATTTTCTTCTAGAAACTCCATGTTTGAAATTTTGCATTTAAATATTCAAAGCATGACATGTGAGTGGTTGAATCCACATAAAATAATAGCATGTGAAATGGGTGGATGGCATAAAATAATGAGGCAATTTATTTCACATTAATGGCCACCACCTTTCCCTATGTTTTGAATTCTTTCTTTGAAAGATGCTTGTAATGGCTATAAATAGCCCCTCTTATTAGAATGAAGGAGAATTTTGGCAATTGCAAACTTTTGAGTTATTCTTGTGGTTTGAGAGCTTGGTGGCCAAACTATAATCCTTGGTGGAGCTAGTTATCCAATATATCTTCTTCCTTAATACCCACGTTCTCTCAATCTCATCAAAAGAAAGAAGCCCACCATCATTAGATGTGCTATGTGTTGCTCCCACCATCAAAGCTTTTGAAAGGAACAGGCACAAACCCTTGGATATTGATAGCATCAATTCCTGTAGGGTCTACCCTTAATCGATGATCCTCCCCTGGCTTGAGCCAAAGCTTCTTCATGCTCAACCATGGATTTTATATCTTTTCTTTATGGCGTACTTTCCACTATCTTTATATAGGCTAGTTACATTGCTCAATGAGGTAGAGTCTTGGGTCCAAGACATACTATCTCGACCGATGTATGTAGTAGGATGAACTAAAGGGGCTTGTTTCTGAAGCACTAAAACTGTTGCTAACAAGTCCTATAACTGTCATGCCATCCTATCAATTTGCTCATCCTTCTACCTTAACATGGAGGTGCTTTTCTCGGTGTCTTTGATCAACCTCATCACCTTCCATGGCTTGTTGTTCCTAAGAAGAGATCCTCTAGTGTCAACCATGCAGACTAGTCTCCCAAAGTCATCTTTGTTGGATCAAGACTCATCTTACAAATCATACCCTAGATTTCCTTCTTTTCATGAAATAATGTGCACTATCTCATCAAAGAATGAACTAGTGGGTACAAATATCTTTATTGATCGGTGTGATCACATCATGTAATGAGAGGCAACCTTGCCTCGGAGAGTCAATATGTAATACCTTTGGATGAATGACACTCATTGCTATTCTAGAGAGAGGGGAAATTCTAGGATGTTCCACTGCAAATTTGGACTATCATTGGAATATCTAAAATGGGTCACCATCTTCATATCTGATGGCGAGTTGGTGAAGACCACCACGGCTTTCACTTGCACTATCATGAAGGTCAAGAGAGCAATACCATGATGTGTATAAAGATCCCTGGCCATATGGATCACCAATGGGTGCGCCTAGATGGCCTTCATGGACTTAGATAGAATAAGCGTCACTGAATGATGATGGCACAGAGGTAGAGTGGTGGGGTGGAGACACCACATGCATAGAACTGCCTCCCATGATGACTAGTCCTAGTGAAGGATATTGTCGAGAATAGTTGATGTAGTGCACATGGAAAATCAATCAAAGCAAGGTTGACTATTGAACCTTCTCTGCTGTAACATGTGTCGGTATGGGCTCCCCTCGGCGAATGCTTCCCCATGCTATGGGATGATAAGATCAAATCAATTTTTGAGCTTCCAAATGCTACACTATAGAAGGAGGCATGTATGACCTCGCCCTAGAAATTAATCAAGTAATGCCCCACCGAGGAGTGAAGAACGGATCCTACATCCTCTCGATCCAGAGAGGATGGAACTAGTTTTCTAACTAGTGGTGAACAAACTCATCCACATATCACCGCCTCAATCTCATTTGCATCCTGTGTGGTGCATGATTTTATCTGTATGGGTAGGATGGGAGGAGTGCAAGCTAGACCCATACTCAAATGGGGGAGGCCCCTAGAGGGAGCCTCACCCCAGAGGGTTTAGATGATATGGTGAAGCTCACCGGGCAACATGAGAAACCTTGGGGCATACTAACTGCATTACTGACCTATGATGAAGCTTGTGGTGACCCACTTTCCTCTTTAAGGAGACATCAGTCGAGGGTAATCAATCTTGATGAGCTTTGCCCGTCACCGGTCACTGTAAAGTGAGGGGAGTGCCCTCATAAGTCGCTCCTTAATCCCACCAAAGTGAATCGATGCATATGGTCTGGGAAGTCGCTTGATCCAAAGCGATCCATACCATGGGGAAGGTAAAATGAACTTGAACCCACCATTTCAATAAATGTAAGACCAAAACTAAGCAATCATGTAAGAATATGAGAAATGAGTTTGTATCGATTTATCTTTATAATTTTGAATTTTGAATTTGAAAACCCAACAACTTGGAAGTGTTAAGTTTCTCAAATGGATTTGAGAAGATTGATTGAAAGAGGAATTTTGAATATGAATCCAACTTCAACAAATTTAGGTATGTTGAAATATGGATTCAAAATTTTTAAGAAGGATGCTTCCAAAGGTTCATGTTTGTTTGAATTTGAATTTTGATTGAGGACCCTTTCCTTTAACAAATTTGGGTATGTTAAAGTAAGGGTCAAATGATTATTTTGTTTGATTGATTTTAAATTTCACTTACTGCAAATTTTTATGATGGAAGTTTTTGTGATTATCTTTGTGATTTTTTTGTTTTGATTTTGAAACTTTGAATTCTCACTTAGCAAATTTGGTATGCTAAGTGAAGAATCAAGTATATTTTTGAAAATATTCTTAGCAAATTTAGGTATGCTAAGGAAATCAAGTGTTTCATTTTGTTTGATGTTTTGATTTTTGAAATAGGATCCTTAACAAATTTAGGTATGTTAAGGAAATCTTAAATGTTTCATTTTATTTTGATGTGATTTTCATTTTATTTTGATGTGATTGAAAGTGGAGACTTAACTTTAGCAAATTTGGTATGCTAAAGATGAAATCCCACTTAGTTTGGTGAAATGGAAATTTCACTTAACAAATTTGAGTATGCTAAATGAAATTCCAAAATATGTGTTCAAAATTTTTTGATTTATTTTGGTTTTGAAAATGGAAACTTAGCAAATTTGGTATGTTAAGGAAAGAAGTTCCAAAGGTGCTTGAAGATTTTGTTTTTATTTACTTTGGAGACTTACTTAGCAAATTTAGTATGCTAAATGAAGTTCCTATGTTTGAATTTTAATTTTGGATTAGACTTCACTTAACAAATTTGGGTATAAGTAAATTCCAAATATGTTCTGAAATTTTTGAATTTTGAATTGGAGACTTCACTTAATAAATTTAAGTATGTTAAATGAAGTTTCAAAATTTTTTAGAAAATTTTTGGATTTTGGATTTGGAGACTTCACTTAACAAATTTGGATATATTAAATGAAGTTCCAAATGTGTTTAGAATTTGAAAATATGATTGTTGATTTTTGATTTTGGATTTGGAAACTTTACTTAGCAAATTTGGGTATGCTAAATGAAGTTCCAAATGTGTTTAGAAAATTTTTGGATTTTGATTTGGAGACATCACTTAACAAATTTAGGTATGTTAAATGAAGTTCCAAATGTGCTTTGAAAAAACATTTTTGATTTTGGAATTGGAGACTTCACTTAACAAATTTGAGTATAATAAACAAGATTCCAAATGCATTTGAAAAATTTTGATTTTGGATTTTGGAATTGGAGACTTCACAACAAATTTGGGTATGTTAAATGAGGTTCCAAATGTGTTTTGAAAATTTTGATTTTAGATTTGGAAACTTCACTTAACAAATTTGGGTATGTTAAATGAGGTTCCAAATGTGTTTAGAATTTTGAAAATATGATTGTTAAGTTTCAATTCTTGAAAAGAGGACTTTCATCCAACAAATTTGGGTATGCAGAAATGGAGATCAATCTTATTTTTGAAAGGTGAAAATTTTTGTTTTGTGTGTGATTATTGCTTTTTGAAAGAGGGAATTCCAACTTAATCGTATGTGGGATATGTTTAAGTAAAATTCAAACGATTTTATTTTTATTTGGGAATGAAATTTTCATTCAATAAATTTGGGTATATTGAAATGGAGATGTTCGTATGTGTTTTTGAAAAAAAAATTGAATTTATTTGAAAATGAAACTTCCATTCAATATTACTAAAATGTGTGTGTGTGTGTGTTTTTTTTTAATTTTGATTTTGATTTTTAGAAAGATGATTGTTCATTTTAGTTTGAAAATAAAATCTTCATCAAAGTGAATTGATGGAAGATGTTCATTTGTGCTTTTGGAAAGATTAATTTTATTTGAAAAATGAAACTTCCATTCAATAGGTGTGGGTATATTAAATGGAAAGGTTCATGTGTGCTTTTTGAAAACTTTATTTTTGATTTTGATTTTTGGAAAGATGATTGTTCATTTTGTTTTTGAAAATGAAATCTTCATCAAAATGATTTGAAAGAAGATGTTCATTTGTGCTTTTGGAAAATTTAGTTTTGTTTGAAAATGAAACTTCCATTCAATTTGAATGAAGAGATTCATATGTGTTTTTTGAAAATTTTAATTTTGGAAAGATGATTGTTTTATGAAATCTTCATCAAAGTGAATTGAAAGAAGATATTCATTTGTGCTTTTAAAAAAATGTTGTTAGTTTTATTTTGAAAATCTACATGTAATAATTATGAGAATTGTTAAATGAGGGTGATAAATTTTGAAAAATATTTTATTAAGTGCATTTTGAAGGTGCTTTTGAAAAGCAAAGTTCTTATGGAAAATTTATTTTGTTTTTATTATTTTAGAATGAACCTTTCCTTATCATAAAAAAATGATAAGGAGGAAGTATTTAAATGTTTTCTTTTTTTTTATTTATATCTTTCATTTTACTCGAGAACGGGGGTTTTAAGACCAATAAGGAATGCGGTCCTAAAACCTAAAGATGTTTTAACTAACTTAAGAATGAAATAAGCTAAGTGCCAATGGATAGTCTTGAATTCCAAAAGTACAAACCCACTATTGATACTCAAAGTTAACAATCATTTACCAAAGATGGAGAGAGAACCATTCCCCAAGAAAAAAAATCGGTAAGAAAATTTCTATGGGAGGTCACCCTTTCAAATCTGGGAGAAGAGAAAGACAAGACTATTCATCTTTAGGATGTAGATCCATGATGTGCTTATTGAGGTGATCGGGTACATCATTAAATAGTGTACTATCTCAAAAAGATAGAAGTCACTACCCTTTAATGGACCTAATCACCAATAAGGACCCTAAGGATGTTTGGTCTGAATGTACACTTTCCCTATAAAAAAGTAAACTAGGTTTATTTTAAACAGTTCATTAAGTTCTACAGGGCAAGCCCCCATAGTTAATTACATCCTGAATGGAGATTCCTTAGGAAAACTTTGATTAAGGTAAATGATTATTTTCAAAGATTTCAATAGGAAAGGACTATCAATTGATTGGTTTATTTTGAAGATCAAATGATTGATCAAAGAGAGTTTTATTGTGAAGCCAAAATGGAAGATAAGTAGGAGATGCCCATGATGCTTGGAAACTGAGCATCTCAAACTATCCTATAGCTTTACATTTTGAAATTGATTTAGTTTATTTGAGTTGCATTTTTCATTAGAAATTTAGACTTATGATTCCTTAACACAAGATTATGGAAATGCCTAAGAGAGGAATTATGGGCCCATAAAGGGGAGAAGCAATCTCAGAACCTAAATCTAGGGAGCTTTGGCGGGGGCCAAAAGCACAACCTAAATCTAAGGCAAAAAATGGGTATTTGGTTTGCTCCACAAGAGAGGACAAACCACTTGACTACTTGGACTTACAACACTGGTGACCAACTCCTCATGATTTTAAATACATGTAGGCAAGTCATTATGCTTATGCAAGATAGTTATGCTATTATTTATTTAGAAAGGGACTAAGTCCTTAAGCTCACTCCCTAAAGAGACTAGATCACGTAAAGGGCATGCTTCAAATGACCTAAATCTAATGCAATTCAAAAAAAATTTTTATTTTCATTTTGGACAATCATTTTTGACTTAGGCTAATAGGATTCATATGCCGAATGCATGAGAAATAAAGTTATTGGACAAAATCAGTGAGAAGGGAGGAGGTGTGTTTCCATCATGGCTCTCAGAGGTCAAGTTTCTCCAAGGTGGAAGCCCTCCAATCAAGAGTGAAATAAGATGCATTTATGCATTATGTTATAAAAGAAATACTCATCCAGCTAAGGGGTTGCTAATTCTTTTATCTTGATTTTAAACCTAAGCTTTAGGTGAGGTTATGAGTTCTTTATTTTTAATTTTGAGTTATTAAGTTGGGTAAAAGATTTATTTTTCCTAAGAGCCTAATCCACATCCAGGCCATACATAAAATAAGGAAGAAACTAGGAAAAGATGCCACTTAATGTATAAGCTAAACAAATCATCAATCAATTTATAAAGCTAATTTAAAAAAAGAATAAAAGGCGTTGTGGTGGAACCTCACCACACAAACTCAAAAAATATCAAATTAGTAACCTTTTATACAACCTAGATTACAAATGAATTAAATTACAATTAAGGGAATTTATTATTATGGGGTCTTTGCTTTATTTCTTCTTCTTCTTCTTCTTCTTTTCCTTCTTTTGGATGGTTGGAAGGTAGATGCTCCAAGGATTCACATGGTGCATAAGATAAGATCTTATTACCAATGCTCATCCTAATCCCCATAATAATCATTCCAAAATCCTAATTGCAAAATTTACATGAAAAGGAAAAATGAAATCTAACTAAAACTTACAAAATAAAGGTTAGCTAAAATAAACCACACAAATCCCAAGCATATATATTGGACTTATCACCCCACACATGGGTGACTAAATCCACCTAGCCTATTGGATTATGCTTAGGATATAAAGCACCTGCAAGTAAAAAATATTTATATTTTTATTTATGATAGCGCCCCTTAAGCATAATCCCCTACAAAAAATAATGGTTAGACTAAGATCATCCTACCATTCATTCTATTAGCATACACCCTAACATCTAGTCTAAAACATATATCATAAAATAAAACAAATATCAAACCATGCATCACCCTAACCTAAAGCTAGAAGTGGTGACTTAGCCTAATGTGTGTGCTTTAATGGTTTGTGTGGTTTGCTTAGCTATGGCTTTATGTTCAAATATTCTAAGTGTGAAAACAATTTCAATGTAGAGGAGGGTTTCATTTAAGTTGTTTAATTATTTTGGGTTGATTTTATTTCATGTTTTGATTTGGTTCAAATGAATCCTACGATTAATTACTAAGTTATGAAAGAGAAAAGAGAAGAGAACTCTTTCATTCCCTAACCTAAGTAATTTCTAAAGTAGATTCACATTTTAGTTTTGTTTAGTGAATGTTTTGATTAAGTCTTTTAATTAATCCTAAGTTTAGATGAACTCTAAACAAACCTATTCAAAAGAAAGGCATTTTAAGATTAAATAAAATGAATCAAATTCACATTACACACATTACTTCATTTCTTTCCCAACATGTATATAACATGCATATGAATGAATCCCTAAGCATATCTATACATACAAATGAGAATATTTAACACACTTTATGATGCATGCTAAGTAATCCATTTAAGAAATTTAGAAGTTGAATATGCATGATTTTCTTAAGAGAAAAGGGTTTCTATCCAATTTTTCACATGAAAAGTAAGAAAGGCATAAGTGAGTACATACCATTGTTAACCAGGTGTAAGGTACAAGACCTACTTAGGGCTACTTAAAGCCTCACAACCTTGGGGTTGTCTAGACTAATATACCACTTTCCTTAAATACAAACATGTGTATAAAAGAAATGAAATGGAAAAGAAAGAATGCAAAAGTTGTATTAATTGATTCATTTTGTTTATGCAATTTATATGTGAAAGAATAGACAATCTTTCTTAAGTGATAACATAAGAATGGATAGGATATAAAATTAGGTGAGTGTTAGGTTCTTTTCAAATGAACCATACATTTCACCAAATTCCTATTGAAAATTATACTAACATAAGAGAGAAAGGAAACCTATGCTAACCACATCCATATATTCTTCACATGCAAGCTTATAATTAAAAATATAAGTAGCACACTTTCAAATTTGTTAATTGATTTAATGTTTTGAAAATTATTTGAATTTAGTAGTGATAATAGTCACTCATATTTCTACTTTGGCCAACACATGCAAATTTGACATAAAGTAAACAATTTCATTTTTAAATTTGAATTTGAAAAATATGAATGCATGAAACCATATGACATACAAATTTAACATGTTGGGGAAAGATTCAAAGCAATGAAAGCAAGTAAGCAAATTCACTTTAATTAAATCCTAAAGACATTCTTATGGAATAAGAAAGTTTAAAATAAATCAAAGTGAATTAAATGTGATTTTTGTTTAGTTTCAAGTTTCATTTAATTTTGAAAAGATGAGTTGAGTTTGTTGTTTCTAACCCATTCCCACATGTGTTTGATATTTTTGTTTAATTTTAGATGATTAGATTCATTTTTATGTATTAATTAGGTTAATGTATGAATTAAGCAAGTTAATTAACCCTTACCTACACCACCTTAATATAGTTAACCAAGTAATTATGAGCTAATGAGATGACATAAAAACTCAAAGGAATTTAAATTTGCAATGCACCTAATAAGAAAAGAAAAGGCCTAATGCAATTGGCTCATGATTAAAGGTTAATTAAGCTAAGGGTTTAGCTTAAGTAATTTCAAAACACCCTTTCATACATATGAATTGGGTTTTGATTTCTTAATTGAACTTAGCTATTAAAACACCTAAGCATCTACCCAAAGTAGATTAATTAAGTTCTAAAATTTTTAGAATTTTTAGGAATTAATTAAGGGGATAATTAATGAATTAACCCTTAATTAAAAGAAGATTAAGGAAAAATAAGGGGCTTTAGGGAATAGCTTGGGAAAATGCTCCAAAATTATTCTTTAAACCTCCTATATACTGGATCTAAGCTTAATAAACTCTAATCATGGATTAAAACCACTAATCACACCTTAATTATCCTTAATTAGGTTAAGGGAGTAATTAGAAAACCCATATGTAATTCTCTTAATTAAGCCTTCAATAAATCCCAAGATAATTAGGGGAGGTCGAAGTCATCCCCTAAAATATACCCAAGAAGTTTCGGATTAATTAGAGGCTTAATTAAGAGGTAATTAGCAAAATAAAATTTCTAATAAAACCCAAAATCAGAGAAAAGCATAATTTAAAATCCATTGAAATTAATTTAAAAATATTCTAGGTTGAATTATCTTTCCATAGATTTATTTATTTTTAAATTTTATGAGAGATATGAATTTTAGAAGATATAATTAGAATTAATTATCCTAACTAATCTTTAGCTCACGACGTGGTTGCAGGTTACATGCATCGCATAAAGGGATTCACTTAAATGTCATCATGGCGGTGATGCACTTTGATCTCACCGCAACAAAGATCGACAAGAGATCCCGGATTTTAAAGGGATAAATCAAATTCTAAACATGGGAATAATCTCGGCCGTCCATCCAAAATGTGTGGATGGCTGGAAAGGATCTCTCTAGTTCTTCCCCTCGGATCAACAGAGACCATCCATGATCTAGGGGAAGATCTGAGCTCGATTGAGCTCAGATCGAAACCAAACTTAACCCACACCATCTAATGCCAATAAGCGGCACATCTAACAGTGGGATTTGCATGAATTGAAACTTTCTTTTGCAAAGGACCAACACCTCCTATGGTAGGTGGTTAGAAAATTCCATACCTCATTGGAGGTGATCATCGATACTCGAGATCGATGTGGTAGCTTCGTCTAGTGCAGAGGAAGCCCTGTTGAAATTCTTAGGCCTTGGGGTTGAGTGACTTGCTCTATGGACCAATACCACTTCAAGCTCCTTGTGCTTTGATCCAATTGCTCCTCCTTACTATGGGAACTCCAATGAAAGCTTGAGTGCTCAATTGGTTCTTAGAAGTGTAAGAGGAATTGAGTGGTTTTGAGGAAAGTTCAAGATTGAATTGAGCTCCCTATTTTCAATGAGAAAATGAGAAATAAATTCAAATCCTCCTTAGAAGCTTAGGAAGGCTTTGATCTTCTAACACTCTGGGCTTCAATCAATTGAGGAATCATGAATTTGAATTGAATTAGGGAGTATATCTCCCCTTGAAGGATCGGATGTAAAAGCTTCTTGCCATTTTGATCCAATTGATCACAATGAGAGGGTTATTTGATCCATTTTAAGTTGGCACATGGTCTATTTTAGGCAAGGAGTGGATTTGCCAACCTCCCATGTGCATTCAATTGAGTGAAAGAGAGATTTGAAATGAACCAATTTGACCCATGGGGTCGGGTTTGGCCTTGGGGCCATCATGACCCAAACCCATTGGGTGCACCACTCTTCAATAGGTCCCCTTGAGCTATTAGGAAAGCATCAAGTGGATATGAAGAGGGTATGACCAAATTACCCATGGATTAAGCTAAAATTTGTTCTATGGCCTAGGGGTAGGATGGTCATTTTTTTACTTTGGATATGTTGGTATATGGAGAAACTAGGTTTGGCCAAGTTTCATGAGATTTAAATTCATTTGATAAGGTTTGGCTCATGTTGACCCATTTAGGTCAAAATGGGTCAACTTGGGTCAAGTTGACCAATTGGTCAAATTGGGTCAAACCAAGGGTTGGGTCAAGTTCATATGACCATTTGAAATATTTTGGTGGCTTTGGTTTGATTCAATTTATATAATTGATATTTGGCTCATAGGTCAAATGGGTCAAGTTGACCAATTTGACCCATTTGACCTATTTGGGCTAGGTCAAGGGTAGGTTTAGGTTTGGTTAGTCATATGGAGGTATCTATGTTTCCAATCAATTTTGGTTAAGTTCAAATTTAGCTCAGCATGACCCCTTTAGGTCAAGTTGGGTCTAAGGTCAATAGGGTTAAAATTGAGGCTTTGGTCAAGTTTCACAAGTGATTTGGAATGAACTTGACCCATTGGTTTCAATCAATTTGGCTTAGATCAAGTTTTGACACATTTTGACTTTTAGGTCAAGTTGGGTCAACTTGGGTCAAGTGGCCAATTGGGCTAGGTTAGGCTCAAATGTTGGCTTGGTCAAGTTCAAACATAGGTCATGAAACTTAGATCAATGGTTTCAATCAATTTGGCCTATGGTGGAATTTTGGCTATGTTAGGTTTCATTTTGCTAAGTGTTGACTTGGTCAACCCTTAGGTTTGACTTGGTTTGACCCAATTTGATTGATTGATCATCCCATGATGATTGTTGATCATGATGAGAGGCATAGGTGAGTTTGGTTCAATCCAATTTGGTTAGGATTAAAATTTGGCTCATAAGTGTACTTTAGGTCACTTTGGGTCAAGTGAGCCTAAGTTGGTCAAAATTTGATTTGAGTTTGATTTAACTTGTATATGGACTTATGATTGAAATATAAATCTATTTGCAAGTGGTTTGAAGTCAAATGGGTTTTGATCCATTTGAAAATTTCATATTCTAAGGAAGAATATGAAAGGTTTTAGGGTTAGATTTTGGAACTTGGTTTTGATTGAGTGATTGAAGTTTGGATTTATATATGGGTTCATGATTGTAGGGTTGATTGAATCATGAGAGAAAATCAAGAGTTTGGCTTGATTTGAAATTGATTTGGCTAAGTTCAAGATTTTGACTTGAAAGGCTTAGATTGGATTTTGAGTGGATTTGAGTTTGATTTTGGAATTGGTTTTGATTGTTTGAATGTATATTTCATTTATATATGTGAATATAAATGAGATTATAAATGGATCATGAAAAATTTCAAGGATTTGAAGTGGTTTATTCATGATTTGGGCTAAGTCCATTAAGAAGGATTTAAAGGACTTAGGAAAATTTTGGAGTTTGAAGCTTGAATTTTGAATTTGGCTTGATTGATTTATACTTATATTTATATATGTGAATATAAATGAGAATATAAATGAGTTATGAGAAGATCCCATGAATTTGAACTGATTTGATCATGATTTAGGCTAAGTCCCTTAATGGAAAATTAAGGACTTAAGAAAGATTTTAATTTGGAATTTAATTTGAGGGTTTGATTTAATGATTTATATTTATATTTAATTTATATATGCCAATATAAATAAGAATATAAATAAGTTTTGAGAAAATCCCATGAATTTGAATTAATTTGATCATGATTTAGGTTAAGTCCCTTAATGGAAAATTAAGGACTTAAGGAAATTTCGTGAATTGAGTTTGAATTCTGAGTTTACTTTGATTGGTTTATATTTATATTTCATTTATATATGTGAATATAAATGAGAATATAAATGAATTATGAGAAAATCTGAAAGATTTGAATAGGTTTTTGATCAAAGTTTTGGTTAAGTCCTTAAGGGAAGATAAAAGGAATTTATGAATATTTTAGAATTGATTTTGAATTTTGGATTTAGATTGATTGGTTTGATTTTATATTTCATTTATATATGTGAATATAAATGAGAATATAAATGAATTATGAGAAAATCTCAAAGATTTGAGTAGATTTTTGATCAAAATTTTGGTTAAGTCCTTAAAGGGAGATTAAGGACTTAGAAAGATTTGAACTTAGAAATTTTTTGATGGATTTTGATCATGGGTTTCAATCATAGATATCAATCATATGGAGTTGATTTGAGTTTGGAGAAAATCAATTAAGATTGATTTGGAGTTTGACTTAAAGGAAGGAAGGTGAGGAGTGGTTCAAGCTATGGGTAGGCAAGTTTTCCTAACACACCTAAGGCATGACCTATTCCTATGGCTTACCCTTCTAGGTCTCTAAGGCTAGGTTGGGTGTCCACCTAATTATTAGATGTGTCTTAAGACTAAGGATCTCCTAAAGTCTAAGAGGAATCTTATGTCTAAG
Organism: Cymbidium sinense; assembly: GCA_021442155.1. Lineage (NCBI taxonomy): Eukaryota > Viridiplantae > Streptophyta > Magnoliopsida > Asparagales > Orchidaceae > Cymbidium > Cymbidium sinense. The sequence goes on from CM038217.1 coordinate 10,678,214, forward strand.
ATGGAGGTGTTGAGAGCTCATCCTAAAAATGAGGTCAACACTACCCCATTGAATAACAGTTTTAGAAAGAGGGACATATATTAAATTTTCTTATACTACAATGATCATGATCATGATATTGAGGATTATAGTGTTTGGAATGCCTTTTTGAAGAAACTATTTAGTTAAATCTAGTCAAAATACTTCATAGCCTAAGACTTAGAAGGTAATGTTGACCTCACTTTTGGAGTGAGGATTCAATCTTCCCATCTTATATTTAGGAGTCTTATAGACACTAGATTCTCCTCAGTCATAAGACATTTCTAGCAATTAGGTGATCACTAAACCTAAGCCTAGAGACTTAGAATGATTAATCAAAGGATTAGGATATGCCTTAGGATTAAGGAAACTTACCTACCCTATAGCCTAACTACATCCATACTTACATTCTTAAGTTAAACCAAACCCTAAACTCAATTCATCCCAAATCCAAATTGAATTCACAATCAAATTCAAATCGAATTCACAATCAAATTCAAATCAACAAAATAAAATAAAATAAAATCAATCTTTTCTAAGCCCTATGACTCAATCCTATGGCTTAGCCAAAATTTCCTTCAATCCAAATCAAACTCAATTGATTTTCTCATGAATCAATTAATTCCCCAATCATCATCCCAAAATAAATAAAATCTACAATCAATTGAACTAAACCCAAAATCAATTTAAATCAAGCCAACTAAGCCCATCTTACCCAAAATACCCAAATGAGCCAAAATCCATTTCAACCTAAATCAATTACAATCAAAGCTATAAATCAATCCTAAATCCATATATAAATCCAACTAAACTCAATTCAACCCAAAATTGATTCATCTAGCCCAACTAGTCCACTTGACCCAAAGTGACCAATTTGACCTATTTGAATCAAATTCCAATCCTACCCAAATTAGATTGAGCCAAACCTACCAAAACCCCCTAAGATGATTATCAATCATCCTTGATTGATCAATTGCCATCAATTGGGTCAAACCAAGTCAACTCACTTAACCTACATATATCAAACTAGCTAAATCTCAACCCAAGCCAAGTTAATTGAAACCTATGATTCACATCAACCTAAGATTAATCCTTGAACATGACTTGATCATTAATTGAAATAAACCTAACGCAATTAGCCATTTGACCCAATATGACCTAAAAGACCAAATTGAGTCAAATCAAGATCTAACCCAAATTGATTGCAACCAATGACTAAAGTTCATTCCAAATTGATTATTGAACATGATTAAAGCCATAATTGAACTCAATTGACTTATTTAGCCTAAGTTGACCTAAAGAGTCAATTTGGCCTAAAACATTTTGAAATCCAAATTAATTCAAACTAAAGCCTACAATCATCTTCAATTGATTAATCAAACCCAAACCAACCCCTAACCCAAGCCAATTTGACCAATTGGGCCAAATTGGTCAACTTGACTCATTTGACCCATATGAACTGAAATGAGTCAAAATCAAATCCAAGCCAAATTAACTCAAAGTAATTGAACCAAAAAATCCCAAATACTCATTTGAACATGACCCAACCCTTGGTTTGACCCAATTTGACCAATTGGTCAACCTAACCTAGGCTAATTTGACCTACATGGGTCAAATTGAGCTAAACCCATTGAATATGGCTTGACCCATCCTTGACTCATCTTGGGTCAGCACAAAACCAACCCAACCCAATTTGAACCTAATCCAACCCATTATCCAATGGCTAAAGCTCTCCATGTGGAATCAAATTCACTTTTGGGTAGTCAACTCCCTATCTTTTCACTTGGCAGCCAACCAATTCCCAAAATGGAACCCTACTTACATGGCTAACTTGACCCACATGGGCTAAGTCAACCGTAGACCAAGGGGAGGTGGTTAACTCACCTCCCCTCATTGATCAGACCCAAGAATGAAGGAGACTTTCTTGAGCCAAACACCTATAATGAGCCACATCCACTTATGCCCTCCCTACAGAATGGTGAGAAAATGGTGGATTGAATCCAAGCTGTTTGATCCAAGGGATGAGAGGTATACCCACCTCCATTTGGACCAATTCTCACACACTCACCCTCAGAGAGCTTCTAAGGCTAGTTTTAAAATCCTAGAGAAATCCTAAAGCGATTTTGAGCTCCTCAAGCCTTCCCATCATAGGGATCCATCAACCCAAAATAGGGCAAGGCACCCCTCCGTCCAACTCCACCAATACTCCACCCCATTCAAATTAACATCACCTATACGTTCACGCCGGTGGGGAGAAATGAATCTTCCTCGAGCCCTCCGACCATCGAAGGTACCCTTTCGATCAATGCCAGCTTGCAAAGCGACTGTTGTGAATTTTTATATTCTTCTTATCTTCATCTATCTTAAAAAAGATAAATGAAGACAAAAATAACATGCTTGTTGGACACCATGTAGATCCATATATATTCTCATTAGGGTGATCGGGTATGATATTGAGGAATGATGTACTATCTCAAGAGATAGAAGTCACCATCCTGCAATGGACCTAATCACCTAATGAGGACTTCTAAGGACTATAGGTCTTTGGATGTACTAGAGATTCTTCCCCTACTTCAGATGGAAAAAGTAAAGCATTGTTCATTTTAAACTGAGTTCATTAAGTTCTCTATGGAGGCAAGCCCCATAGTTAATTACATCTTAAGGAATGAGATCCCTTAGGAATACTCTCGATTAAGGTAAATGATAGTTGTCTCCAAATATTTTGAAGGTAGGACTATCAACAAATTGGTTTAATTTTAGAAGATCAAATGGGATTGATCAAGAGGAGGGAGTTATTATCGAAACCAAAAGGAGATAAGTAGGGGATGCTCATGATACTAGGAAGCCTAATGAGCACCATAAATTATCCTATGATTGGAATTTATATTTTTGAAATTGAAGTGATTTATTTGTTTGATTTAAATTTTTATTATAAATATAGGGATTACAATTCCACAACACAAGATTGTGGAAATGCCTTAGATGTGAAGATTTATGATTATAGCCCGGAAAGGGAAGTAACAACCTATGAACCAAAATGTAAGGAGCTTTGGCGAGGGCCAAGGCACAACCTAAATCTAAGGAGAAAATGGATATATAGTTTACCTCTACAAGAGAGGATAAACCACCCGACTATTGGACTTACAACCGCTGGGGGGTGGTCGCCAACTAACTCCTCCTATAATTTTAAATACATGTAGGCAAGTCTTATGCTTTTGCAAGATAGGTAGGCTGTTGCTTATTTAGAAAGAATACTAAGTCCTTAAACTCACTCACTAAGAGACTAGATAATGTAGGGCATCATTAATGACTTAAATCTAATGCAATTTTTGTTAAATTTCATTTTTTCATTATTGGACAATTCATTTGACAAAGGCTACATGATTCATATGCCTAATGCATGAGAAATTGGTTATGGGCTAAAATCAATAAGAAGGAGGTGTGTTTCCACCATAGCTCTCAAAGGTAAAGCCAAGTTCTCTGGCAAAGGTGGAAGCCTTCCATAAGAAAGAGTGAAGCAAGATGCTTTTTATGCATGATGTGAGATATACAACATCTAGCTAAGAGATTGCTAAATCTTTTATCTTGATTTATAACCTAGGATTTAGGTGAGGTTATGAGTTATTAATTTTTATTTTTGAGTTAATTAATTAGATAACAAATTTATTTTTCCTAAGAGCCTAATCGCATCCAGGCCATTCATCAAAGCAAGAAAGAAATTAGGAAAAATATTCCATCTTAATGCACAAGCTAAATAAACATCAAACAATTTTATAAAGCTAGCACAAAAGAATAAAAGGCCTTTATGATTATGCACCATCGCACAAACCCGAAAAGAAATGTGGGTAGCCGAGCTCTATCCTTATACAACCCAGATTACAAATGAATTAATTATAATCAAAAAGGAATTCATGTTATTGGGGTCTTCATTCTTCATTTCTTCATTTCTTTCTTTCTTTCTTTCTTTCTTATTTCTTCTTTCCTTCTTTCCTTCTTTTGGTTGGTTGGGACATGGTTGCTCCAAGGCTTCACATGGTGCATAAGACATAGTCTTATGAAAAATGTTCATCCTAATCTCTCATAACATTAATTCCAAATCTTAATTGCAAAACTACTTGAAAAAGGGAAAGTAAATCTAACTAAACCTGCAAAATAGAGATTAGCTAAACCTACCACACAATCCTAAGTAACTATATGAATGAATTGGACTTAGCACCCCACACATGGGTGACCAAGTCCACCTATCCTAATTTGGATTATGCCTAGGGGTATAAGAAAAATTTGGATTATACTTAGGGTATAAGCAACCTGCACAACAAAAGCATTTATTATTTTTATTATGGCACCCCTTAAGCACAATCCCCTATAGAAGATAATGATTAGACTAAGATCATCCTATCATCCAGTTTATGCACATACATCCTAACATCCAGATTAAAATATTACATCACACAACAAAATCCATCATTTTTCCTAACATAGAGCTAGAAATGGTGACTTAATGTGTGCCATTTAAGGCTTGTGTAGCATGTCAGGCTTTGGTTGAAGTTTCTAAGTGTGAAGAATTCAACTTAGAGGATGGTTTTATTTAAGTGATTTAGTTAATTTTTTAATTTTATTTGATAATTTGATTTGGTTGAATGAACCTACACTTAATTACTAAGTATTGTAAAGAGAGGAAAAGAGAAGAGAACTTCACTTTCCTCCCTACCCTAAGTAATTTTTAAGGTAGATTCATTAATGATTTTTGTTTAGTGAATGTTTTATTATGTGTCTTAATTAATCCTAAGTTTAGAATTTTTCTAAACAAACCAATTCAATAAGAAAGGCATTTTAAGATTAATTAAGGTGAATTACTATCACAAAACACACAACCATTTATTTCTTTCCAACATTTGTATCATGCATAGGAATAAATCCTAAGCATATCTATACATTCAAATGCAAACTTTAGCACACCTTAATGATCAATGCAAAGAGATGTTGTTTAGGAAAAATTTGGATATTTCTTGATGCATGATTTTGTTAAGTAGAAAAGAGAGATTCTTTTATCCATTAAGCAAATGCACATTTACATGTATGAAAGACATAAGTGAGTATGACGCCATTATTTTCTACACCAAGGGTATAAGGTATAAGACCTTCTTAGGGATATTTAAAGCCTCACAACACTTTTCTTAAATACATGTGCATGTACAAAAAGAAAATAAATGGATGAAGAATCATGCAAAAGATTTTTATTTTTTTGTTTGATTTTGGTTGTTTAATTTATATGTATAATGTGAGGATCCTTCTTAAGTCATAACATAGGAGTGCATAGGAATAGATTTAAGCAAGTGTTATACTCTTTTCAATTGAACTATACACTTTGCAAATCTTATACAAATATGGTGAAACATTTTGATATAGGTGTCGCCTTTCAAATCTGTGGTGAGAAAAGAAAGAGGAGACCTATATAGATTCTTCTTTTTAGGATGCCATGCAGATCCATAGATGTAATTATTCAGGTGATCGAGTACGTCATCAAGGAATAGTGTATAATCTCAAAAGATAGAGGTCACTACCCTTTAATGGACCTAATCACCTCAATAAGACTCCAGGACATGGGTCTTGAAGTGTACTAGATTCTTCCCCACTTTACATGGAAAAGTAAAATAGGTTTATTTTAAATGGGTTCATTAAGTTCCCTAGGGCAAGCCCCATAGTTAATTACATCCTAAGGAATGGATTCCTTAGAAAACTCTCGATTAAGGTAAATGATCATTGTCTAAAGATTTCAATAGGAAGGGTATCAATCGATTGGTTTATTTTTGAAGATCAAATGAGATTGATCAAAGAGATTTATTATCGAAGCCAAATGGGAAGTAGGAGATGCTCACGATGTTGAAACTAGTGAGCATCTCAAACTATCTATGATTGGGCTTTATTTTTTCAAATTGATTTAGTTTGTTTGAATTGAATTTTTTTTAGAATTTAGACTTATGATTCATTACAGATTAAGAAATGCAGAGGTGAGGAATTATGCTTATGGCCCATAAGGGGAAAAGCAACCTCAAAACCTAAATCTAGGGAGCTTTGGGAGGGCCAAAAGCAACCTAAATCTAAGGCAAAATGGGTAATTGGTTTGCCTCCTGAGGAGGAAACCAGACAACTTGGACTTACAACCAGGGGTGGTACCAACTAACTCTCTATTATTTTAAATACATGTAGGCAAGTCATATGCTTATTGCAAGACAAGGTAGGCAATTTTTATTTAGAAAGAGACCAAGTCATTAAACTCACCCCCTAATGAGACTAGATCATGTAAATGTATACTTCAAATGACCTAAATCTAATACAATTCAAATTTTATTTTATTTTCTTTTTTGGACAATCAATTTGACTCAGGCTAGTAGGATTTGTATATGCCTAATTCATGAGAAATAAAGTTATTGGCCAAAATCTGAAGGAGGAGGTGTGTTTCCACCACATGGCTCTCATAGTCAAGCCAAGTTTTGGCAAAGGTGGAAGCCCTCAATCAAGAGTGAAATAAGATGCATTTATGCATGATATTATAAAGAAATGCTCATCCAAGGGGTTGCTAATTCTTTTATCTTGATTTTAAACTAAGCTTTAGGTGAGGTTATGAGTTATTTAATTTTAATTTGAGTTGTTAAGTTGGGTAAAAGATTTATTTTTTCCTAAAGAGCCTAATCCACATCCAAATACATAAAAGGAAGAAACTAGGAAAAAGCATGCCACTTAATGCACAAGCTAAATAAATCATCAATCAATTTATAAAGCTAATAAAAATAATAAAAGGTCATGTGGTGGGCACCACAAATCAAAAAAAATATCAAATTGGGTAGCTGCCTCTACCCTTATGGATAAATTATAATTAAAGAGGAATTCATTGTTATGGGGGGGTCTTCAAGCTTTATTTCTTCTTTCTTCTTTCTTCTTTCTTCTTCTTTTCTTCTTTCTTCTTTGGTTCTTCTTTTGGATGGTTGGAAGGTAGATGCTCCAAGGCTTCACATGGTGCATAAGATAGGATCTTATGACCAATGTTCATCCTAATCCCCATAACAATCATTCCAAAATCCTAATTGCAAATTTACATGAAAAGGAAAAGGTAAATCTAACTAACACCAAAATAAAGGTTAGCTAAAAAATAACCACACAAATCCCAAGCATGTATATTGGACTTATCACCCACATGGGTGACTAAGTCCACATCTATGGATTATGCTTAGGGGTATAAAGCACCGCAAGAAAGCATTTATATTTTTTATTATGATAGCACCCCTTCCCTAGAAGAATAGTTAAACTAGAGCATCCTACCATTCATTCTTGAGCATACATAACATCTCTAAAATATATCATAAAACAAAACAAACATCAAACCATGCCACCTAACCTAAAGCTAGAAGTGGTGACAATTTATGTGCTTTGAAGGTTTGTGTGGTATGCTTAGCTATGGCTTTAGGTTCAAATTTTCTAAGTGTGAAAACATGTTCAACTTAGAGGAGGTTTCATTTAAGTTGTTTAGAAGTTTTGGGTTGATTTTATTTTCATTTTCATTTTTTCAACAATCTACAATTAATTACTAAGTTATGAAGAGGGAAAGAGAAGAGAACTTCTCTTTCCTTCTAACTAAGTAATTTCTAAAGTAGATTCATATTTTAGTTTCATTTAGGTGAATGTTTTGATTAAATCTTTTAATTAATCTAAGTTTAGATAAACTCTAAACAAACCTATTCAAAAGAAAGGCATTTTAAGATTAAATAAAATGAATCAAAATTCACATAACACACATTACTTCATTTCTTTCCCAACATGTATAACATGCATATGGATGGACCTAAGCATATATACACAAATGAGAATATTTAACACTCTATAAGTAATCCATTTAAGAAATTTGAAGATTAGTATGCATGATTTTTTTAAGTAGAAAAGGGTTTCTTTATCCAAATTTTCACATACACACACATGAAAGTAAGAAAGGCATAAGTGAGTCTGATTGCCATTGTTAACTGTAAGGTAAAGTACTTAGGATACTTAAAGCCTCACAACCTTGGGGTTGTCCAGTGCAACTTTCCTTAAATACAAACATGTGTATAAAAGAAATGAAATGTAAAAGAATAATGAAAAAGTTGCATTAATGGATATGCAATTTATGTATACAAGTATAGGTGACCCTTCTTAGATGATAGCATAGGGATGAATAGGATATGAATTAGGTGTTAGGTCTTTTCAAATGAACCATATCTTACCAAATTCTATTCAAAACTATACCAACATAAGAGAGAAAGGAAACCTATACTAAGCATACCTTTGTAATCTTCACATGCAAGGTTATAATTAAAAATATAAGTAGCACACTTTCAAATTGTGTATTTGATTTATATGTTGTGAAAATAATTTGGATTTAGTAGTGATAATAACCACTCATATTTCTACTTTAGCCAACACATGCAAATTTGACATAAAGTAAACAATTTCATTTTAAAATTTGAGAAATGAAATTATGAATGCATGAAATCACATGGCATGCAACTTAACATGCTGGGAAAAGATCCAAAGTAATGAAAGCATTTAAGCAAACTCACTTCACTTAAATCCTAAAGACATTCTTAGGGAATAAAAAAAGTTTAAAATAAATCAAAGTGAATTTATTATAATTTTTGTTTAGTTTGAAGTTTGATTTAATTTTGAAAAGGTGAAATGCGTTTGTTGTTCCTAATCCATTCCCACATGTGTTTGAGAGTTTTGTTTAATGTTTTAGGTAATTAGATCTATTTTTAAGCATTGATTAGGTTAAGGTATGGATTAAGTAACTTAATTAACCCTTACACACCACTTAGAAGAATTAACTAATAATTGAGCCAATGAGATGACATAAAACCCACAAGGAATTTAAATTTGCAATGCACCTAATAAGAAAAGGCCTAATGCAATTTGGCTCATAATTAAAGTTAATTAAGCTAAGGGTTTAGCTTAAGTAATTTCAAAACACCGTTTCACACATGTGAATTGGGTTTTGATTTCCTTAATTGAACTTAGGCTATTAAACACCTAAGCATCTACCCAAGATAGATTAATTAAGTTCTAGAACTTTTTAGAATTTTTAGAAATTTATTAAGGGGATAATTAATGAATTAACCCTTAATTAAGAGATTTAAGGAGAAAGAGGGGTTTAGGGAATAGCTTGGGAAATGCCCCAAAATATTTCATAAACCTCTACTTCGATCTTAATAATAAACCCTAATCATAGGTTAAAACTACTAATCATATCCTAATTATGCTTAATTACATAAGAAGGTTAATTAAAGAAAGCATTTGCAATTATTCTAATCAAGCCTTCAATAAATCCCAAGAAAATTAGGGGAGGCAGAGGTCATCCCCTAAAACTTACCCAAGAAATTTGCAAATACACTTTCCAATAAAATCCAAATTCAGATAAAAGGGTAATTCAAAACTCATCAAAATTAATTTTAAAATGTTCTAAGTTTAACTATCATAGATTTTATTTCATATTTTTTGAATTTTTAGAAGGTTATGAATTTTTAGAAATCTTTGGATTAGAATTAATTAAGCATTTTAACTAATCCTAATAATCCCGATGGCACAATGCATGGTGGCGACGGTTAGTGTGCTTTACACACATCGCGTTGTGAGGGGTAACTTAAGTTGTCACCTCACAAATGGCGGTGCGGTGCTTAAATTCTCATCGATCAAAGATTGGATGGATCCCCCACATTTAAAAAAAGGTAAATATATTTCTAAACGTGAATAATCTCGGTCATCCATAAAATGTGGATGGATGCGAGATCTCAAGTTCTTCCCACCCTTGATCAGAGATCCATGATCAGGGAAGATCAAGATTAGATCATGAATCAAACCAAATTCAACCCCACACCATCTAAAGCAAAGAGAACTCAATGGAAAAAATTGATGGGGTAAAATTTCTTTCACAAAGCTCCACATTAAGTTTAGGATCCCATACCCATGCACTCAATTCCCTTGGAGAAGCTTCATCTGGTTGAGATGAAGCCTTGCTGAAATTTGGAGCACTTGAGATTGAGTGGATCAATGGATGGACCAACTCCTCCTTGCTTGAGCTTTGGCTTTGATTGAATTTGATCCTTCCTTGCTATGGGAACTCCAATAGAAGCTTAGGTGCACTCGACTTAGCTCCTAGATGAAGTGTGCAGAGTGGATTGAAGTGTGAGGAAGAAAGTTGGATTGAGCTCCCTATTTTTCACTGCAAAAAAAGAAATGGAATTCTAATCCTCTCTAAGAAGCTTGGGAATGCTCTCGATGATTGCTTTCACAGGTTCAGTTCAATGATGAATTCAATTGAATTAGGGGAGTATATCTCCCCTTGAAGGATCGGACAATGATAATGCTCTTACCATTTTGATCCAATTGATCATATTGGAGGTTGTTTGATCTATTTTGAGTGTACATGGTTTTTATCCAAGGTGGATTGCCAACCTCCCATGTGCTTGAATTTGAGCTTAAGAGGGAGTTTGAAAATTTCAATTTTATGGGGTTGGGTTTGGTCTAGGGACCAAATGCTGACAAACCCATTGGGTTGGGTGCACCACTCATCACTAAGTCCCTTGAGCTTTTAGGAAAGCCTCAAGTGATTGTGAAGAGGGTATGACCAAATTACCCATGGATTAGGCCAAAATTTGTTCTATGGCCTAGGGTAGGATGGTCATTTTGCTATTTTTCCACTTTGGACATGTTGGGTATGTGGAGAAACTAGGTTTGGCCAAGTTTCATTGGATTTGGAATCCATTTGATAGGGTTTGGCTCATGTTGACCCATTTAGGTCAAAATGGGTCAACTTGTCAAGTTGATCAATTGGTCAAAGGTCAAACCAAGGGTTGGGTCAAGTTCATATGACCATTTGAAATGTTTTGGTGGCTTTGGTTTAGTTCAATTTGGTTTAGTTTTCAATTTGGCTCATATGACTTCATTTAGGTCAAATGGGTCAAGTTGACCCATTTGACCCATTTGAGTTATGTCAAGGGTAGGATTGGGTTAGGTTAGTCATATGGAGTGGATTGAAATCTTTATTTCCAATCAATTTGGGTTGAGTTCAATTTTGGCTCAACATGACCCCTTTAGGTCATGTTGGGTCTAAGGTCAATTGGGCTAGGTTAGGTCTAGTTGGCCAATTGAGGCTTTGGTTAAGTTCCACAAGTGATTTGGAATGAACTTGACACAATGGTTTGATTCAATTTTGCTTAGGTCAAAATGGGTCAATTGATGGTTAGGCTCAAATGTTGGCTTGGTCAAGTTCAAACATAGGTCATGAGTGAACTTAGATCAATGGTTTCAATCAATTTGGCCTATGGTGGATTTGGCTATGTTAGGTTTCATTTTGGGTTAAGTGTTGACTTGGTCAACCCTTAGTTTGACTTGGTTTGACCAATTTGATTGATTGATCATCCATGATGATTGTTGATCATGATGAGAGGGATATATGAGTTTGGTTCAATCCAATTTGGTTAGGATAGAATTTGGCTCATAAGGTACTTTAGGTCACTTTGGGTCAAGTGAGCCTAAGTGGGTCAAATGGCTTGGTCAAAGCTTGATTTGAAGTTGATTGATCTTGTGTATGGACTTATGATTGAAATATAAATCCATTTACAAGTGGTTTGAAGTCAAATGGGTTTTGATCCATTTGAAAATTTCATATTCAAAGGAAGAATATGAAGGGATTTTGGCTTTGACTTGGTTTTGATTGTTTGATTGAAGTTTGGATTTATATGAGCTCATGATTGTAGGTTGATTGAATCATGAGAGAAAATCAAAGTTTGGCTTGATTTGAAATTGATTTGGCTAAGTTCAAGATTTTGACTTGAAAGGCTTAGATTGTTTTGAGTGATTTGAGTTTGATTTTGGAATTGGTTTTGATTGTTTGAATTTATATTTCATTTATATATGTGAATATAAATGAGAATATAAATGGATCATGAGAAAATTTCAAGGATTTGAAGTGGTTTAATCATGATTTAGGTAAATCCATTAAAGGAATTTAAAGGATTTAAGGAAATTTTTAAAATTGAAATTTAATTTTGGATTTGATTTGATTGATTTATATTTCTATTTCATTCATATATGAGAATATAAATTTTTTTTGAGAAAATCCCATGAGTTTGAATAGGTTTGATCAAGGTTTTGGATAAATTCATTAAAGGAATTTAAAGGATTTAAGAATTTTAAATTGGAATTTAATTTTGAGTTGATTTGATTGATTTATATTTATATTTCATTTATATATGAATATAAATGAGAATATAAATAATTTTGAGAAAATCCCATGATTTGAAATGGTTTGATCAAGATTTAGGTTAAATCCATTAAGAAATTAAAGGACTTAAGAAAATTTCATGAATTGATTTGAATTTTGAATTTATTTGATTGTTTGAATTTATATTTCATTTATATATGAATATAAATGAGAATATAAATGAGTATGAAAATCTCATTTGATTTGTTTTGATCATGATTTTGGTTAAGTCCTTAAGATTAAGGACTTAGGAAAATTTGAACTTAGAATTTTGATGGATTTTGATCATGGCATGGAGTTGATTTGAGTTTGGAAAAAAAAAATGATGATTTGGAGTTTGACTTGAAAGAAGGAAGGTGAGGAATGGTTTAAGCTAAGGGTAGGCATTCCTTCATATAACTATTCACATGGCTAACCTTCTAGTCTTCAGTAGGTTGAGTGTCCACCTAATCACTAGATGTGTCTTAAGACTAAGAACTCTTAAAGTCTAAGAGAATCTATGTCTAAGATGGAGGTGTTGAGAGCTCATTCTAAAAATGAGGTCAACAAAGGCACCCAATAGGTGTGGTGAGATGACGGACACCATGTGGTGTTGACGAAATGATCAACAACAGAAAGATCACAAGCATTAAGAACAATCTATCCTTAACCCAAGGAGTAGAAAGAATCGAGCTAATGCAATGTGGCTCTACTTATGTCCAAGACATAAGAGGGAAGATAGGGATGAGTGTGAACCTTCCACTAGGGAAGCAGGTTCAATTCATCCACAAGGGGATGAGAGGTTTGATTCGAATTCTGTTGGAGAAGAGAGTTGAATTTGTTTTAGTTTGTTGTTTGTTGAATTTGTTTTGTTTATATTTATTTTGATTAGACTCCATGGGGGATAGAAAAGTAAACTTTCCACTGGGGAAGCAAGTTTAAATCATCCACAAGGGAGGGATTGTGAAATCCACTGAGGGATCAGAATCCTAGATCCACTGAGGGAACTAGAAGGATTTACATCTCACTGAGGAGAAGGAAAAAAAAGGGTTGATTTAGATTAATTTTTTATTTTATTTCTTTCTTTCTTTGGATTTGTTTGTTTCAAAGTTTTATATTTTGGATTTTGAGATGGACCCTGATGGTTTATGATGGATCTGAGTAAACCATGAGGCTTGACTCAGTTACCAATCCAAAGGGTAGTCTACTAACACATAGTAGGACTATCCAACCAAGGGATGCCTTTGGTATACAACAAGTCTTAAGAAGAAAGCTGTAGGACTACATCCTCCAAAGTAGACCATTGTGGGTTAATCTTTGGCAATAGATTGAACAACTAGGGACTATTGAGTGAATGCCTTGGGGACTTAGATCAACTCAAAGGTAGTCAAGATAATTTCATTTTAGATTTATTTTTTTGATTTATTATGATGGATCTTATTGGATGATGAACTTGGTAGAAGGAGAGCTGAACTCAAATTTCCAATCCAAAGGGGTAGTCTACCAACCACAAGGTAGGACTATCCAACCAAAGGTGCCTTTTCAATGATCAAGTTAAGAAGAAAGAATGAGGACTCACATCTTTTAGAAATAAAGAACCACCAGGGTGATCGGTTGGTAAAGCAACAGATCAAACCCGCCCTAGAGCTGACTATTGAGTGAATGCCATTGGGGACTTAAATCAACTCAAGAATAGTCAAAGTTTAATTTCATTTTTTTAAATTTTTTTTTGTTATGGATCCTATTGGTTTGTGATGACTTGAATAGAGCCATACTAGACTAACTCTTAATAAAAGGGATAGTCTACAACCACAAGGTAGACTATCAACCAAAGTGCCTTTCATTTTATGGTCAAGTCTTGAAAGCGTGGGAATCACATCTTCTAAAGAAAGAATCAGTGATGTTGCTTTGGGGCAAATCAAAGACGATTGAGTGAATGCTGACTTAAATAAAAAGATAGTTAGATTTTTCATTTTTAAATTTGTTTATTTTAGTGGTAGCTTTAGATGGAGCTATTCGACCAAGACTTCGATTTCTTGAATCAATTTGGGAAGAGCTGGACTCACATCTTCCACTAGAAAGATCCAGGGTGTGGTAGCTTTGGGCAAAAAATGAACTACAGCTCGACGATAAATGGTAAAAGAATGTGTCATTCTACATCTTTCAAAGCGGAATGACTATGGGGTAACCACTGAAAAAATAGATTAAACCAGGGATGAGTGATCGGATTTTCAACTCGTAGTGCAATTCTATAGGAGTTTTGCTAACAATAGATGATGCTGCTTGGGAGAAGGGGCCTTTGGGGCTTGAATTCTAATCCATAGAGAATTAATTTGTTTGTTTAAGTTATTTTACATGGACCTATTGGTTTTGAGATCAAACTGAAGGAGCTTATATCTGACTATCTGATTCTTGAACCAAGAAAGAATATCATGCAAAACCATAGGGGTGGCTACTTGGAAAGGGGCTGTCAATCCAAAAGTAAGTGTCTAAATGGGGTCCAAAGGACTTGATCCAAATAGAGTGCACAGGGATGCTGCTAAAGGGCTTAATCAACACCCAGAAGATGACATGGCTAGTCTATATAATAGGTATTCATCCAACTCAAGGAGAAAGCTGGGACTCATATCTTAAAGGTGTACTCAGGGTGAGCATTCGGATAGCACATCAACCAACCTAAGGTGCCATTATTTGCAATAATCAGAAGAAAGCTGAGGACTCACATCTTCTATAGAGAAAGCAGATAGTTTATCTTCGGTGTATCTAGGACTAAAGTGAATGCCTTGGGACTTATATTGACTCAAAAAATAATCAAGAGAGAAGGAGCAGGGGACTTACCTAAATCAAATATACTCAACCTAGTTAGAACATAATGGCTAGTTCAAGAAGAAAGCATGTGGACTCACATCTTCTTAAGCAAAGTCAACATGAGGTAGCTTAGTGGCTGGGCAGTGAAGACTACCATACTAACAAGGTGCTTGTTGATTCGTAATGATCAAGTTAGGAAGAAAGCTCAGGGACTCACATCTTCCACAAATGATCACTAAGGTGACATACTAGCGAGGTAGCATGTAGACCCGACCTAGAGCTAATGAGTGAGTGCCCAGGGGCTTGCTCCCATCAAAGTAGCAGATAAAAGATTTATGTTTTTTGTGCATGTGTTAAAAGGATAGATGCTCAGGGACTCTTCACCTAAAAATACGGAATTATGAAATGATGCCACGGATGGTACAATTCCCACTAAGAAAGGATGTCGGGTTCTCTCACACCAACTTAATTATCTAATCAAAATAGGATGCCTCTATCTCTTACACTATTCTAGCATTGAGATTATGTTTGTGTTCTGTGAAGAGGATGGGATGCCATTGGGACTCTTACACCTACCAAAACACATCATGGGATTTGACAATAACAACACTTGAAGAAGAGATTTGATGAATGGAATCATTTTTATTCTTTTATTAATGATTATTTTCAAACATGATTTGTTTCATGGTAATATTTCTTTAGATAGAGCCATTAATTGGAAGCATTGGGTGTTCCCCTTTATCAATAAGGCGATAAGATCCTCCTTGGTAGGCCTTCTCATGACATAGGGCCTTCCCAAGTGGGTTCAAACTTGCCATCTTTTGATGACAACAATTGGTCTCTTAGGACTAACACAAGTTCTCCTGGAAGACCTAGGTGAACCATTGTGAGCTTGAATCATTTTGGCCTTGTACAACTCGGTTTTTGGCATAGGCTTCTCCTCAAACCTTTTGAGCTCTTCTAACCACTTTGCATTTTATAGTGATCTTGTTACCCAATGCTATCCTTAGTGATGGGAGTTGAACTTCTAAGGAAGAATGGCTTTGACCATACACTAAGGAAAATGGGGTAGACTAATTGGAGTGGTATGTGGTGTGGTAGGCCCTGAGGCTTCAACCAATTCTTTCATTTGTTTATCATCAAGAGTTTTCTTATATCTGGATGAGAGTTTTGTTGAATACTTAAACCATTTTCTAGGGTAGTAGATGGTGGAGTATCTCAATCTATACCATGTCTTAAAATTGATCTTTATGCTTTTGAATGCGGTACCATTATCGGATATAATTCGAGGCACCCCAAACCTATATACAATATGGTTCTAAAAATTGAAGCACATCTTTGAGTGTGACCTCTCGAGTGGGATGGCTTCCACCCACTTGGAAAAGTAGTTGGTGATGAATGATGCCCCTTGGAAGAAGGAGGATCGATTGGACCCACAATGTCGGTACCCCAACACTCAAATGGCCATGAGGCCAATGTAGGGTGTAGAATGTTGGGTGGTTGGTGGAGGACCACCTGTACGATAGTGATGGCATCTCTAGCTACATCCATGCGATCATATGAAAGGCCAATAGTATCTGATCTTTGTCTTTATCTTTGGTCTGGACTGATGAGCTCTACATACACCTCCATGTACCTCAGTTACAATGCCACGGGCTTCGTGTTTGTCTAAATAATGTAATCATATCTGGTCAAAGGACCGACGGTACAAAGTGCCATCAATGAAAGCATAGGAGAGAGCTCTTTATTTCACCTGATGGACTTGTGATTCCTCTTGAGGTAGTTTACCAGTGTTCAAGTAATCTATGAATGGTTGCCTCTAATCTAACTCCTCATCCTTTTTGGCAATGACAACCTCCCCTTCAAGAGAAAGACTTTCGATGAGTTCAGCATTAATAAGGGACATGACTTATCTATTTTAGACCCTTATTGGAATGGACTCATCTTCTAAACATGCCAATTCTTTGGCAAGTTTGGCCAAAGCATCTACTCTCTACGTTCTGGGAACCTTGTAGATGGACGAATATGGGCCAACTTCATGGTATACTCATAGTGATGAAGCTTGGGTTTGAGAACCTGTAGACCCGACAATGCGGTTGATAACCAACGAGAATCCCCAAAGATGTTGATGCTCTTGACATGATAGTGATGGCTAACTCCCCACAATCAAAGCCATACTCACTTTGTTGTGGTAGGGTTGGAAAGATAGTATGAGAATCTCATCACATCAGTTTAGTTAGAAGAACTATTCCTACTTTACCTTTAGGAGAATAGATCATGGTGCTTCACCTTTAAGAAAATAACCATCAAATACATCTCCCATCGGTGGTTGCCTCCCCAGTTCATGATTTGTTCATCGGGAGATCATCACTAAAGAGAATCCGAAGTGGGTGTCTTCTAAGAAATCCTAGTGCTACCTTTTTTTATAAAGATGTGATATCAAACTATGAGAGTATCATGGACCAACAGCCAAACATCGGCGTTCATGTCATGAGATACTGCGGTGGATTGTCTAGAGATCAAGTTCACCTTAGAAAGCATGTAATGCCATAGCTTTTGGGATGCAAAGATCAAAGGCAATGTTTCTTAATAGGTGGATAGTTTGCTTGAGGATCATGATGGTAAGGTAGTAGTGCTCTCCTTTCTCATCATTGGCTTGGGCCAACATGAGCGAGTCATCCAATGCGGTGTAAAGGATGAGGCCCTGAGATAGAGCTAGAGTGGCGACTTCACCAAGTACTGCTTGATATCTTCGAATGTGTGCTGGCACTTGTTATCCCACTTGAACTCAGTATCCTTTTTGATAAGTGCTGAGAATGGCTTGCATCTACCCAATAGGTTTGAGATAAAGCATCTCAGATATGCCAGCCATCCTTGAAAGGATCTGAGTTGAGTTAAACTCTTAGGAGGTGGAATTTCTAAGATAGCTTTAATCTTTTAGATCTATTTCTATTCCCGGTGTCGAACAATAAACCAGGAATTTCCGAAGCTACTCAATGCACACTTGAGGATTCATTTTGGTTATATTATCTTAATAAAAAACTACTCTCAAGTCAAAGAGATGGTCTTCCTTTTTCTTTACTTGACTAGATCATCAACATAGCACTCAACGATGATGGATGAGTTCATTGAAGATATGAGTCATGGCCATTGGTATGTAGCACCGGCATTTTAAGGGCCAAAGGCATGACCCTATAATGAAGATTTCTTGAGTTTGAAAGCGTGTTTCTTTCATCTTTAGGAGACATCTTGATTTGGTTATATAGCCATGAAAGAAGAGCATGAGATGAGGCAATGTCCACCATTAATTTTTGGTATAGGAAGAGGAAACTCATCCTTAGGGCATGCCTTATTTAAGTCCCTAAATTGATGCAAATGAATTTGGCCATTCTTCTTCTTCTTGGATGACACTAAGCAGGTAGGATATTTTTCTTCCACGATGAAACTAGCATCGATCATTTCTTGACATGACACATTGTTCAATTTCTAATGCATGTGTCTAGAGCTTGCTTAATAGGGGTAACGTTAGGTCTATTGCTAGCTTGTGGACTACATAGGAGATAATCGCATTTCTTCATAACTCCATGTGAGTAGTCTTTAAACTCAATCATATAACTAAGTCATTGGTTTCTTCTTCTTCATTTGATGTATGGGGTGATTTTCTTCTTATCGAGGTTGATTTCTTTAAGCTTTATTATTGAATGAATTTCTTCAAATTAGGTGCATCCTTGACTTGGAGATCATAGATCATCAGTTTCTAAACACACATTCTCATAAGAGTTGGGGATGTGTGAGAAGAACCTATCAGACTCAAATGGTAACAACTAGTAATCTTTATCATTTGGACCCACTATATTAAATCCGCTTTTGATTGTGCTTCCCTGCTGTTGTTCCATAGTTTTTGAAGTATTGACATTGCTTGGACCATGTGTGAACTAAACCTTTCTATAAGATTTTGAACACAAGGTGAGTAAAAAATCAAAGTAATTCCATTAATTCTTTAAAGTATCTTCCTCAAGTCTACATCCCTTGGACTTGAGGATGATGATCAAAAGAACCTCTGCTTCATGTCCTTTGACTTAGGGACTTCTTAACTACTAAACCTTCAACTTTTTGAGATGTAAGTGAGGTTTAAGGTTCCCAAGCTCTATAGTTCACATAAACGATTCAAATACTTTGCTTTGCTTGAGGCTTGGTCTTCATCTTGTGGATGAAAGTCACCTCCAATGGAACCCAGAGGGGTTGGGTGGTATACTAATCACATTAGACTCATCCTCAGATTCCAAGTCTATGTGAATAGTAGGGGTACTCCTATGACCACAACCTTGGTGAGAAGGCCAGGGGTCTCCCACCTCTAGAACTACCTCTATTTTACCTCTGCCTACAGTGGAGGTTGAGATCCCCACATGTCCATATGATGGAATGGGTATGGGTGGAATGTGATATCGATCTATTTCTTTCTTCTTTTTCCCTTTCTTGTACTTTTTCTTTTCTTTTCATTTTTATCTTTTCTTTTTGATTTTTTTTTTCTTTTATTTTGCATTTGAATTTTGTCCAAGTTCATGAGAAAGGGGTGTTTTGAGGAAGATAGTAAATGCATCCATAAATCTCAACCTCTCTGAAAATGGCTTTTCATCTCATTGACATGATATTCAATTCCATCTTTTTACGAACTTGATGCTGATGAAGGGAGGATGGAATGATCTTGTTGATGTATCCAAGGCTACCGCAAAGCGGTGAATGAAGTATTTCAAATCAATGATGTAGAACTTGGCAGCGTCTTCAATCACCGATCTCCAAGGTAACACTATAGAACCTAAAGCTCACCTTGATCATTGAATCCTCTCAACATCATCATCTCCCGGTGTGGATGTCGATCTTCAAATAGGCAAGGGTCTTTAGACTCATAATATTTACGATGCACTTGCATCAGAACTGTCCAAGTTTCAAGAGGGGATGATTGTGCTCCAAGTCCCAGAAGTCTTCATCATGAAGGTGATCCCTTGGGCTTCTTTTGCATAATGTGCTTCCTCTATAGTGGTTAGAGCTAAGCATATCTGGGATCAAGGAGGGCCTTGATTAGTGATTCCCTCATCTCTTTGGATAAGACAAGGGCATCATATATGCTTAGCTTAGATGATGACAACTTTCTTAGATGAGAAAGGATGTTGTAGTCCACCTTGTGGTCTTCCAAGCATATCAAGGGTGGAGCATCTTGTGGAAGGGCTTCTCGATCTTGGTACCAATGACTTGTTTCCTCATCTTGAGGTGCTAGGAGGTAGAACCTTGCCACTTGGAGGTTGACTTGGTGATCTCTTGAGGCAAGGTGGTGGAAGGTTCTACACACTTGGGCTCACCTACATCTTCTCCTATGGGACTCTGAAAATGGATGATTCCAAGTCTATCTCAAGAGGTGAACCCATAGTATTTAGAGTTGGAAAGTCCAACTCTGAATCAGAAAGAGGAAGATCAAAATTGTTATAGTTATTTAGACTTGAAGAGTTATCATTAGGAATAGAAGAACAACCCCATGACAGATGTAATTCAAATAGCTTTATTCTTCAATTTCTTGGAATTATTTGGGGGTGCAAAGTAGAAGTCAAGTAGAGTGAGTGGAGTAAGGGATTTGATGCCCTTATCCATTGATACAAGAGTTCTACTAGTAGAATAAATAGAAGAGCTAACTGAAATGGAAGAAGTCCGGTGTGGAAGGCTGCAATTGGGGAGGATTGGTGGCTGTGCTAAAGGGCTATCCCAGGCTGACACATGCTGCTACTGCTGAGCTCCCACTTTCCTAGAGTTGGCACTAGCAACTTGCAAATCTTCCTTAGTGTTGGAGGTTTGGTGACTTGACAAAGGAAAGCTTCTTGATCTTGACTATCTTCTTAGAGGTTTTAGATAGATATCCCAACCTTCTTTGGTTTTGGTAGGATCACATGTATCCCCAAGGATTACCTAATGGAAGGTTGTTCCAAAATTCCTTTGGGATACATCATCTTGAAACTATGTTGTGTGAATGTGAAGCAATCCTCCAAAATGTGGCCTAGCATATGGTGGTAAGGGAAAAAGTTTGGATCATGACTTTTGCCTACTTCCTTTGGTCTCTAGGCTCGGGTAGCTGAAAATCAGGTTTCTTTAAAAGATTCTTAAAGATTTTCCTTATTACCTCCCTCTTAAAAGAATAAGGTTTGTTTAACTTATCTAAAAGAGTAGGTGGACCATAGCTACTGGTGGTATGCATGTTCTTTGTATATATGGTTGGCGGGTGGAGTATGGAGGCTGGAGGGGGGTAGGGCTCGGTGGTGGCAAGGAGGTGGAGTCTGAGGTCATGGTCTCGTGATCTCTAGGCTCTACTTCCCTTATCAACCACTTCTTGCTCTTCTTCATAGACCTTTTGGGACTTGCTTTGGCAAGCGATCTTGAAAAGGCAATGTTTGGCCTCTCCTTGTAGACTAGCCTTGTTGATTAGCTTCTCAAATATCTTGATGGTGCCCTTAAGCATGAAGGTGAGCCATGGATATTCTTCAAGAGAATCTCAATGGCATGTTGTTGATACAGTTCACACTTCATACTTCAAGTTATGCCATGAGAATATAATCAACAAGTGACTCACCTGTCTTGTTGTGCTACAATGAGATCACCTACAGTAACCTTCTTTTGCTACAAAAATCTCTTGATGAAGAGTTGCTCTAACTCGACAAATGTAAATCGTTGAGTTCGCATACCAATCAAAAGCAATACGCTAAACTTGACAAGAGTCTAAGAGTAAAACATCCGCCACTATTGCCAGAAATGTGTTATATGTTGCCTCGGTTTCCACATCAAAGCTTTTGAAGGAAGGAGGCATGAAACCCTTGGGATATTGGATAATCAATTCCCGGTAGGGTCTACCCTTTGGAAGATGATCCTCCCAGGCTTGAGCCAAAGCTTCCTTCACTGCTACTCAACCATGGATTTTTAGATCTTTTTCATGTATGGAGGTACTTTCCACTACCTTCTATACTGCTAGTGCTACCTTGCTCAATGAGGTAGAGTCTTGTGGGTCCAAGACATGCACTAACTTCAGGTGTGACATCAATTGTAGGATGAACTAAGGGGCTTTTTAAAAGCACTCTGCTAACAAGTCACATGTGCCATTCATGTATCTTTCTTTCCTTACGCCTTCACTAAGGTGTTGGGTTAATTCGTGTCTTCTTGATCAAACTCATCACCTTCCATAGCTTGTTGCTTCCTAAGAAGAGATCCCCTAGTGTCAACCATGTAGTCTCCAACTGAATCCCCATCAAGTCATCTTAGTTGGGATCGAAGCTGACTCTCTCTTCATCAACAATCATACCCCAAGATCTCCTTCTTTCCATGAAATAATGTGTGCAACTATCTCATCTAAGAATGATAGGTACAAATGTTTTGCTCGGTGTGATCACTCATGCTTGAGAACACTTGGGACCTGCCTCACTAGATGAATAATCCTATACTGGCTAAGAGGTCAATCCTAGGATGTTCCACTAGTATGCAGGAGACTATCATCGGAATATCGAATGTATCACCATCTCACATCGGTATGTAGAGTTGGTGAAGGGATGACCATGATGCTTCGGGGTTGCCACTCCTTCCGCACCACCACTAGGGCAGAAGGTCATGCAGGAGAGCTCGACCCTACCATAATGGGTGGTGTATAAGGGGTAGGATCCCTTGGCCATAGCCGGATCACCAACGGGGTGCGCTTTTCCCCAGATGCAGCCTTCATGGCCTTAGATGGAATGGGAGATGCTGTAACCTGCACTAGCGATGGCGGACGAAGGGTAGAGCGGTGGGTGGAGACACCACCGACTCTCTAGGAGCTATCCTCCTATGGTGACTAGTCCCAGTGAGGAGAATATTATCAATATGGTGGTGGGTAGCACCACTTGAAAATCAACCAAGTAGCGGCCAACGATTGAACCTCCATCTCTAGTAATGTGATGTATGGGCCTCGGCCCTCACTGTGAATCTCCTCCCCCTATGGGATAATAGATCAAATTAAAGCTGTGACTCGAGTGTCGTATGCCCCTGCAGCATAGAATAGATCGAGGAGGCGACCTCCTCCTAAGCTACGGTGCACCACTTGGAGGGAGGTGAATGGATCCTCGGCATCCTCTCTCGATCTGAGAGAGGATGGAACTAGTTTTCTATAAGTGGTGAAGTGATGATGGGAGACTCATCCATGGTTGATGACTGCTTCCTCTCCTAGCTCCGGGTGTGATGCTTGATCATGCGTTTTTTGTTCCTACGTTGGTATGGTAGGATGGGAGTCGAGTACTCAAATGTAAGGAAAGCCACTAGACTAGGAGCCTTACCCTTAGAGGAGACAGGTAGATTGTGCTGAGCAACTGGGATGAGCTGGGACTGCAGTACTCTTGCAATTGCTAGTCAGTGACTACCACAACTTTCCTCTTAGTGAGGAGACATCAAATCGAAGGTAAGTCTATCACGATGGAGACTGCGGTCACCTTCTTCTTGTGTGGTGGGGAATGCCCTCACAAGTGATCTAGCTCCCTCAAATCCGGCAAAGTGGATCAGTGGGTATGGTCAAATGGGGGTAGCTGATCTAAAGCTAGATCCATACCATGGGGAAGGTGAAGACAAACTTGAGCATTTCCACTATGTAGTAAGCGAACTACTATAGTAGAATCTGCAATGAGAAATGAACTTGTATCATATTTTTGTCTCCATAGATTTTTGAATTTTGAATTTAAAAATTTGAACCCACATCCAACAACTTGGAAGTGTTAAGTGGGGTTCAAATGGATTTAAGAAGATTGATTGAAAGAGGAATTTGAATATGAATCCAACTTCAACAAATTTAGGTATGTTGAAATATGGATTCAAAATTTGATAAGGATGCTTCCATAGGTTCATGTTTGTTTTTGAATTTGAATTTTTGAAGGACCCTTTCCTTTAACAAATTTGGGTATGTTAAAGTAAGGGTCAAATTGATTTTATTTTTTTTTTTTGATTGTTTTTGGAATTTCAGTCACTTAGCAAATTTAGGTATGCTAAGTGAAGTGTTTGAGAATGATTGTTTCTTTTTGTGAATTTTTATTTTAATTTTGGAAAATTTTGGAATTCTCACTTAGCAAATTTAGGTATGCTAAGTGAAGAATCAAGTGTGTTTTGTTTGATTTTTTGAAAATAGGATTCTTAGCAAATTTAGGTATGCTAAGAAAATCCTAAGTGTTTTTTTTTTGTTTTGATGTTTTGATTTTTTGAAAAGGTAGGATCCTTAGCAAA
The DNA here is from genome assembly GCA_021442155.1 of Cymbidium sinense. NCBI lineage: Eukaryota > Viridiplantae > Streptophyta > Magnoliopsida > Asparagales > Orchidaceae > Cymbidium > Cymbidium sinense. The sequence goes on from CM038217.1 coordinate 10,702,578, forward strand.
TTTGGTATGCTAAGGGAATCCTAATGTTTTGTTTATTTTGATGATTGAAAGTGGAGATTCAACTTTAGCAAATTTGGTATGCTAAAGATGAAGTCCCTTAGTTTTGTGGAAATTATTGAGTATGCTAAATGAAATTCAAATGGTGTGTTTTAATTTTGATTTCATTTTGGTTTTGAAAATGGAAACTTCTCCTTAGCAAATTTGGTATGCTAAGGAAAGAAGTTCAAAGGTGTTTGAAAATTTTGTTTTGACTTTGGAAACTTCACTTAGCAAATTTGAGTATGCTAGGTGGGGTTCCAAGTGGTATTTGAATTTGTTTTTTTAATTTTGGGTTTGCAGACTTCACTTAGCAAATTTGGGTATGTTAAGTGAAGTTTCAGAAATGTGTTTGAAAATTTTGAATTTTGAATTTGGAAACGTCACTTAACAAATTTGAGTATGTTAAATGAGGTTCCAAAATGTGTTTAGAATTTTGAATTTTGGACTTGGAAACTTTACTTAACAAATTTGGGTAAGTTAAATGAAGTTTCAAATGTGTTTGAAAATTTTGAATCTTGAAATTTAGAAACTTCACTTAACAAATTTGGGTATGTTAAATGAAATTCCAAAATGTGTTTAGAAAATTTTTGAAAAATTTTGATTTTGAGTTTGGAAACTTAACAAATTTGGGTATGTTAAATGAAATTCCAAATGTGTTTTAAAAATTAATTTTTTTTTTGGAAATTTTTGGATTTGGAAATTTCACTTAACAAATTTGGGTATGTTAAATGAAGTTCAAAGTGTTTGTTTGAAAAATTTTGATTTTGGGATTTGGAAACTCCACTTAACAAATTTGGTGTGTTAAGTGAGGTTCCAAATGTGTTTAGAAAATTTTTGATTTTAATTTGGAGACTTCACTTAATAAATTTGGTATGTTAAATGAAACTCAAAATGTGTTTTAATTTTTTTGAATTTTAGATTTAGAATCTTCCTTATAACAAATTTTGGTATGTTAAATTTGAAATGTGATTGTTTAAGTTTTGATTTTGAAAAAGATCATTTCACAAATTTTATGTGAATGAAGATCAATCTTATTTTTGAGATGTGAAAGTTTTGTTTTGTGTGTGATTATTACTTTTTTGAATGATGGGATTCCAACTTAATCATATGTAAGATATGTTTAAGTGGGATTTCCAAATAATTTTATTTTTATTTGAGAATGAAATCTTCATTCAATAAATTTGGGTATATTAAATGAGGATGTTTATATATGCTTTTGAAAAATTTAGTTTTATTTTGAAAATGAAACTTTTATTCAATAGGCATAAAAGTATTGAATGGAAAGAATCATGTGTTCTTTTGAAAATTTAATTTTTTGATCTTGATTTTGAAAAGATGATTGTTCATTTTATTGTAAAAATGAAATCTTCTTCAAAGTGATTTGAAGGAAGATGTTCATTTGTGCTTTTGGAAAAGATTGATTTGTTTTTGGAAATGAAACTTCCATTCAATAAGTGTGAGTGTATTGAATGGAAAGATTCATATGTGCTTGTGAAAAATTTAGTTTTGTTTTGAAAATGAAACTTCCAGTCAATAGGTGTGAATGTATTGAATGGAAAGGTTCATATGTGCTTTTTGAAAATTTTATTTTTGATTACGATTTTTGGAAAGATGATAGTTCACTTTATTTTGAAAATGAAATCTTCATCAAAGTGAATTGATGGAAAGATGTTCATTTGTGCTTTTGGAAAAGACTGTCATTTTTTTTTTGAAAATCCCTACATGTAATAATTATGAGAATTGTTAAATGAGGATGATAAAATTTTGTGTAAAATATTTTATTAAGTGCATTTTTGAAAAGGTGTTTTTTGAAAAGCAAAGTTCTTATGGAAGATTTATTTTGGTCTTTTATTATTTTGGAATGAACCTTTCCTTATCATTAACATGATAAGGAGGAAGCATTTTTTAAAAAATGTTTTTCTTATTATTTTAGATCTTTTCATTTTACCTAATGGGGGTTTTAAGGCCAACACGGAATGTGGCCTAAAACCTAAAGATGTTGACTAACTCAACTCAAGAATGAAATGAGCTAAGTGCCAACAAAAAGAAGGATAGTATTGGATTCATACCAAAGTACAAATCTACTATCAATACTTAGAGACAATGATCATTTACCAAAGATGGAGAGAGGAACCATGAGTTGCCAAAAATCATGGTGAAAAATTTTGATATAAGGGCCTTTCAAATCTGAGCAAAAGAGAGACCTATAGAAATTCATCTTTTTAGGATGTCATAGATCCAAGATGTGCTTATTTAGGTGATGCATAATCAAGTAATATGTACTATCTCAAAGATAGGCTCACCTTTAATGGAAAATCACCTCAATAATGACTAGGATGTTGGGTCTTTGAATGTACCAGATTCTTCCCTTACTTTACATGAAAAAGTAAAGCAGGTTTATTTTAAATGTTATTAAGTTCCCTCAAGGAAATCATAGTTAATTACATCCCAGGAATGGGGATTCCAGAAAACTCTCATTGAAAATGATGGTTGTCTAAGATTTCAATAGGAATGAACTATCAATCGATTGGTTCATTTTTGAAGATCAAATGGGATTGATCAAAGAGAGATTTATTATCAAAGCCAAATGGGAATGAGTAGGAGATGCTCATGATGCTAGGAAACTAGCGAGCATCTCAAACTATCCTATGATTGTGCTTTATATTCTTGAAATTGATTTAGTTTGTTTGAATTGAATTTTTATTAGAATGCTAGGGCTTACAATTCCATAATAAAAGGTTATGAAAATGCCTAAGAGGTGATAAATTATGCTTATAGCCTATAAAGCTCTAAACCTAAATCTGAGCTTTGGCGAGGGCCAAAAAACAAAATCTAAGGCAAAATGGGTAATTGGTTTGTCTTTACAAGAGAGGACAAACCACCCAATGGACTTACAACCATGTGGGTGGCTACCAACTAACTCCTCTATGATTTTAAATACATGTAGGCAGTCATATGCTTATCAAGATAATCTATTATTTAGAAAGAGACTAAGTCCTTAAACTCACTCCCTAAAGAGACTAGATCATGTAAAGGTATGCTTCAAATGACCTAAATCTAATGCAATTCAAATTTTATTTTATTTTTATTTTTGGACAATCATTTTGACTTAGGCTAATAGGATTTTTATATGCTTAATGCATGAGAAATAGAGTTATTCCCCCAAAATTAATGAGAAGGGAGGAGGTGTGTTTCCACCATGGCTCTTATAGGTCAAGCCAAGTTTTCCTAGAAAAGGTGGAAGCCCTCCAAATCAAGAGTGCAATAAGATGCATTTGTTCATGTTATTACAAAAGAAATGCTCCTCCAACTAAGGGGTTGCTAATTATTTTATCTTGATTTTAAACCTAAGTTTTAGGTGAGGTTATGAGTCATTTAATTTTAATTTGAGTTGTTAAGTTGGGCAAAATATTTATTTTTCCCTAAAGATCCTAATCTACATCTAGGACATACATAAAGCAAGGAAGAAACTAAGAAAAGCATGCCACTTAATGCAGAAGCTAAATAAATCATCAATCAATTTATAAAGCTAGAAAAATAAAAATTGTGGTTGCACCACGCACAAACCTAAAAAATATCAAATTGGGTAGCCGAGCTCTACCCTTATATTACCCAGATTATAAATGAATTAAATTACAATTAAGCAAAAGAATTCATTATTATGGGGGTCTAAAATCTTTATTTCTTCTTTCTTCCTTCTTCTTTCTTCTTTTCTTCTTTCTTCTTCTTTTCTTCTTTCTTCTTTTGGTTCTTTCTTTTGGATCCTTCTTTTGGAGGTTGGAAGGTAGATGCTCCAAAGGCTTCACATGGTGCATAAGATAGGATCTTATGACCAATGTCCATCCTAATCCCCATAACAATTATTCCAAAATCATAATTGTACAAATTTACATGAAAAGAAAAATGTAAATCTAGCTAACACCTACAAAATAATGGTTATATAAAAATAATCCACACAAATCCCAAGCATCATGTATATTGGACTTATCACCTCACACATGGGTGACTAAGTCCACCTATGGATTATGCTTAGGGTATAAAACACCTGAAAGCATTTATTTTTTATTTATTATGATAGCCAATCCTACATAAAGAATAGTTAGACTAAGAGCGTACCATTCATTCTAAACATATAACATCCAGATAAAATATATATCATAAATAAAACAAAGCATCAACATGCAAACCCAAACTAAAGCTAGAAGTGGTGACTTAGTTAATGTGCTTTGAATTTGTGTGGTATGCTTAGCCATGGCATTTGGTTAGAGTTTTCTAAGTGTAAAATATGTTCAACTTAGAGGAGGGTTTCATTTTAAGTTGTTTAGAAGTTTTGGATTGATTTTATTTTGTATTCTCATTTTTGTTCAAGCGAATCTTAGAATTAATTACTAAGTTATAAAGAGAGGGAAAGAGAAGAAGACATCTCTTTCCTCCCCTAACCTAAGTAATTTTTTAAAGTAAATACATATTTTAGTTTCATTTAGGTGAATATTTTGATTACATCTTTTAATTAATCCTAAGTTTAGATAAACTCTAAACATACCTATTCAAAAAGAATGACATTTTAAGATTAAATAAAATAAATCAAAATTCACATAACACACATTACTTCACTTCTTTCCCCCAACACTAATAACATGCAAATAGATGGACCCTAAGCATATCTATACATACAAATGAGAGTATTTAACATACTTTATGATGCATGCTAAGTATTCCATTTAAGGAAATTTGGAAGATTAGTATGCATGATTTTCTTATGTAGAAAAGGGTTTCTTTATCCAAAATTTCACATACAAAAATGATATGCAACCACATGGAATTTAAATTAGTAATGCACCTAAGAAAGGCCTAATGTAATTAGCTCATTATAGATTAATTAAGCTAAAGGCTTAATTAAGTACTTTCATAACCTTTCACATGTGAGTTGGAAATGATTTTTAAATTTACTTAGGCTTTAACATAAGGATCTAAAGCAAGATATTGATTAATTTGAGATTTTGGTTGATTAAATAAGTAAAATCATTAATTATCAAAAGAATTAAGGAAGAAAGGGGCTTTAGGGAATAACTTAGAGAAAATACACCAAATAAAACCTCCTACTTACTTAGACAATGTTTAATCATCTCAAATAAGTTATTAAACCATTATTCATATGCTTAATTATTCTTAATTACATTAAGAGGGTGATTAGGGATTCATTAATTGATTTCCCTAATTATCTTATTAATAAATTCCAAGAAAATTTGGGGAGGCAGAAGGCATCTTGTGGTGAAATATTTTCAATTCAAAGTGTATACTTCCATCTTCAATCTATATTGATAAAATGAAGATAATATCTTATGCATTTGACATAGATCTGATGCTTTTATTGTGATTATGACATTGAGGAGGTGTACTATCTAAAGATAAGTCACCCTACAATGGACTTAATCACCTCAATAAGGACTCCTAAGGATAATGGGTATGCATGTGTACCAGAGATTCTTCCTCTACTTTATATGGAAAAGTAAAGTAGGGTCTATTTTAAACTAGATTCATTAAGTTCCTCACAGGGGTAAGCCCACATAGTTAATTACATCCTAAGGAAGGGAATTCTTTAAGAATACCCTTGATTAAGGTAAATGATTGTTGTCTCCAAAGATTTCAATAGGTAGGACTATTAATCAATTAGTTTATTTTAAAAGATTAAATGGGATTGATCAAAGAGAGAGAGAGTTATTATCGAAGCTAAAAGAAAATAAGTAGGAGATGCTCATGATGCTAGGAAACTTAGTGAGCATCTCAAACTATCCTATAATTGGGCTTTACATTTTTGAAATTGATTTAATTTATTTGAGTTAAAATTTTCATTAAAAATTTAGGGCTTATGATTCCACAACATAAGATTGTGGAAATGCCTAGGAGGTGAGGATTTATACTTATGGCCCACAATGGGGAGAAGCAACCTCCGAACCTAAATCTAGGGAGCTTTAGCAAGCAGCATAAATCTAAGGTGAAAATGGGTATTGGTTTAATGAGAGAACAAACCACCCATTTGAGACTTACAAACGTGTGAGGGTGGCCCACAATTAACTCCTCCCACAATTTTAAATTCATGTAGGCAAGTCATATGCTTTAAGCAAGATAGTTAGATTATTTTAGAAATAAGTCCCAAAATCAATCCCTAGAGACTAGATCATGTAAGGCAAAATGACCTAGATCTAATGTAAATCATATTATTTTATATTTTAATTTTTTTTACAATCATTTGACTCAGACTTATAGGATTCATATGCCTAATGCATGAGAAATAAGATTATGGGCCAAAATCAACGAGAAGGGGAGGTGTATTTCCACCATGGCTTTCACAGGTCAAGCCAAGTTCGGCAAGGTAGAAACTCAATCAAGAGTGAAATAATATGCTGCATGATGTTATAAAGAAATACTCATCCACTAAGGGGTTGCTAATTCTTTTATCTTGATTTTAACTTGGCTTTAAATGGGTTATGAGTTTTTTATTTTTAATTTTGAGTTATTTAATTTAGTAGAAAATTTATTTTTTCTAAGAGCCTAATCGTCATCTAGGTCATACATCAAGCAAGGAAGAAACTAGAAAAATGATGTCATCTTAATGCACAAGCTAAATAAAACATCAAACACTTTATAAAGCTAACACAAAAGAATAAAATGCCATTTGTGGTGGCGACCATTAAAAAAAAAAAATTGGGTAGCTCTCCCTTATACAACCCGGATTACAAATGAATCAATTTACAATCGAGTAAGGAAATTCATGTTATGGGGGTCTTCATTTCTTCATTTCTTCTTTCTTCTTCTTTTCTTATTTCTTATTTGGTTCCTTCTTTTAGAAAGATGAAATGTGGATGATCTAAAGGCTTCACATGATACATAAGATGAGATCTTATGACCAATGCTCATCCTAATCCCCATCATTTCAAAATCTAATTGTAAAATTACATGAAAATGAAAAATAAATCTAACTAACATGCAAATAGAGATTAGATAAATAAATCATACAAATCCAAGCATGTATATTGGACTTAGACTGACACCAAGTCCACACTATTGGATTATGCTTGGTATAAGCACTGCACAACAAAAGTAGTTATATTTTTTATTATAGACTTAAGCATAATCTAAAATAATGATTAAACTAAATCATCCATCATTCATTCTACACACTCATCATAACATCTAACTAAATAAAATATCATAAAATAAAGCAAACATCAAACCATGCCCAAACCAAGCTAGAAGTGGTGACTTGGTTTAATGTGTGTGCTTTAGGTTTGTGTGGTATGTAGCTATGGATTTAAGGTTTGGATTATTAAAGTGTGAAGATGTTCAACTTAGATGGGTGGTTTTATTTAAGTGTTTAGTTGGTTTGGGTTGATTTTATTTGACGCTTTGTTTAGGTTTGAATGAATCTTACAATTAATTACCAAGTGTTGTAAAGGAGAAAAGAAGAGAACTTCTTCCCTATCCTAAGTAATTTCTAAAGTGGATTCATGTCTAATTTTATTTAGTAAATGTTTTATTATGTTTTTTAATTAATACTAAGTTTAGATGAACTCTATACAAACCTATTCAAAAGAAAATGCATTTTAAGATTAAATAAAGTGAGTTAATATCACAAAACACACATCACTTCATTTCTTTCCCAACATGTATAACATGCATATGAATGAATCTAAACATATATATACAATGAAATGTTTAGCAGACTTTATGATGAATGCTAAGAAATGTTACTTAAGAAAATTGGAATGCTTTATTATGCATGATTTTCATTAAGTAGAAAGAGTTTCTTTTATCCATTATTCACATGCATGTATATGTATGAAAGGCATAAATTGTGACATTATTAGCACTAAGGGGTGTAAGGTACAAGACCTACTTAGGGGACTTAAAGTCTAACCCAGGTTGTCCAGACTAATATACCACTTTCCTTAAATACAAACACATGTACAAAAGAAATGAATGTGAAAAGAAAGATGCAAAAAGTTTGTAATTATTTGTTTATTTTGTTTATGCAGTTTATTTGTACAAGTGTGGATGCCCTTCTTAAGTAATAGCATAGAAATGAATAGGAATGGGGTTATGCAAGTGTTGTGTTCTTTTCAAATGAACTATACACTTTGTCAAATCCTATTCAAAACTATGCTAAATAAAAGAGAAGGAAAGCCACACTATGCACATCTTCATATTTATATCCACATGTAAGCTTATAAATAGTTATAAGTAGCACACTTGTAGTTTTAGGTATTTTATTTATAAATTTTGAAGATAGTTTTGGATTTAATAGTGATAATAGCCATTCATATTTTACTTTAGCCAAAACATGCAATTTGACATAAAGAAAATATTTTATTTTCAATTTGATTTTGAAAGCATGAATGCATGAAATTCATATGACATACACATTTAGCATGTTAGGAAAGAACTAAAGTGATGAAATCATGTAAACATATTCACCCTAATTAATTCCTAAAGATAATCCTATGAAATAAGAAAGTTTAAAGCAAATCAAGTTGTTTTAAAGAAGGTTTGATTTCGTTTTGAGTTTGATTTAATTTGAGAAATGTGAGGAGAGTTTGTTGTTCCTAACCTATTTCCACATATGTTTATTATTTTAGTTTAATTTTTAGGTGATTAGATCAATTTTATGCTTTGGTTAGGTTAAGGTATGAATTAAGTGTGTTAATTACCCCTTACCTACACCACCTTAGCATAGTTAATAAAATAATTATGAGCCAATGGGATGACATAAAATCACAAGGAATTTAAATCAGCAATGCACTTAGGAAAGACAAGGGCCCAATGCATTTGGCTCATGATTAATGATTAATTAAGCTAATGGGTTTAAGTTAAGTAATTTCATAACCCCTCTCACACAAGTGAGTTAGATTTTGATTTCCTTAATTATATTTAGGCTCTTGAACACCTAAGAATATACTCAAGATAGATTAGTTAAGTTCTGGAAGGTTTTAGAATTTTATGAAATTAATTAAGGGGTGATTAGTGAATTAATTAATTAAGTTGATTAAGGAAGAAAGGGGTTTAAGGAATATCTTGGAAAGTAACCAAAATTATTCCCTAAACCTCATATTCACTTAATCAAAACAAAATAGACTCAATGAGGGTTATACTAATTATACCCTTAATTAAAATTATATTAAGAGAGTGATTAAGGAATGAACTAGAAATTCCTCTAATTAAACCACCAATAAATCCCAAGAAAAATAGGGGAGGTAAGAGCCATCCCAGTAATTATGCACAAAAAGTTTGGGATTAATCAGTGGAGTAATTAGAGGGTAATTAGCAAAATAACATTCCCAATAAAACCCAAATCAAGAGAAAAGCATAGCTCAAATTTCATTAAAATCATTTTTATAATATTTTATGTTCAATTATCTATCCAATGCAATTTATTTCAAATTTTTTGATTTTTCTAGGCTTAGATATGAATTTAGAAAGTTTTCATGATTAATCAGGTGATTTAAAAGCCTAATTAAATGTTTAATCCTGTCAATGCCATGTGGACCGCTGATGCAACATGTGTTTTCCATGTGGCATGATGAGATTCAATATTTAAGTTGTCACATCATAGCGCTGCATTAGTGGCAGCGCTACGCACCTTCTCCTCACCCGTTAGATCCATGATTAGACAGTTGAGGTTAGATACGTGGTTCTAAAGGGATGAAACATGGGATCTATGTGTCTTTGATCATGGCCATCCATCCAAAATGTGTGGATGGATGACCCATGATCCTTCCCTATTCTTCTCTGTGAGGAATAGACACCGTCCATCTTCTAGGAGAAGATCCAAGCTCAATTGAGCTCGGATTGGATTGAAACTCAACCCACACCATCAACATGAAAAGGAGAACACATCTAATGGCTAGAATCTCATGGGGTGATACTTTACTTCACAAAGGACCAGACCACATCTAGATTGATCTTGGTTTAATGGCTTACCTCACTGGTGCTCGATTCCCTTGGAGAAGCTTCATCTAGTGGAGACAAAGCTTTATTGAGAGTTTGAGGTCTTGAGATTGGGTGGGTCCTCCTATGGGCCAACCCCACTTTCACTTCCTTGTAGCTTTGATCAAAATAGCACCTCCCTTGCCTTTGGAGCTTAAGAAAAAGCTTGGGTGAACTCGATTGAGTTCCCTGAGGATGCTTGCAAAGTGAATTAGGTTGATATTGAGTGTAGGCTAAGTTGGATTTTCAATGGAGCTCCCCTATTTTCAATCTATGAAAATCAAGAAAATGGAATTTCAAGCTCTCTCTGGGAAGGTTGGGATCACTTGGTAATGGTTCCTCTAGCTTCCCTTAGCTCAATCGAGTATGAGAGTCTTGAAATGAAATCCAATTAAGGGGAGTATATCTTCCCCTTGAAGAATCATATGGTCATGAAGTAGCTTGCCATTTTGATCCAATTGACCATTGATGGGTTGTTTGATTTGTTAGTTGGCATGGCATTGGTTTTGGCTAGGAGGAATGTGGGGTGATGTGCTCAAACAAGGTGGAGGAGGATTCCATGTGCCGTTTTCAAGAGGTGGACATTTTGTTTGGGTTGGGTTTGGCTGACCCAAACCCATTGGGTCATGTGCACCATGTCCATCAGTGATAATTTGGTCCACTAAGAGGATGTCAAGTGTCCATGGAAAGGAATAGACCAAATTTTAAGTGATTTTGATTTTGGGTTACCCTATGGCCTGGTAAAATGGTCATTTGAACTTGATTTCAATTTAGGCATGTTTGGTATGATTAAAAAGTGGGTTGGGCCAAGTCTCAATGAATTTGGAGTTAGTTTGATATGGTTTGGCTCATTAGGTCAACTTGGGTCAAGTTGACTAATTGGTCAAATTTGGTCAAACCAAGGGTTGGGTCAAGTTCATATGACCATTTGAAATGTTTTGGTGGCTTTGTTTTGATTCAATTTGGTTTATGTTTGAATTTGTTTCAATTGAGTTCATTTAGGTCAAATGAGTCAAGTTGACCAATTTGACCCATTTAGCCTATTTGGGTTAGGTCATGGGTTGGTTTTGGTTTAGTTGGTCATATGAAATGGATTGATATCTTTGTTTCTAATCAATTTGGTTTATATTTGAGTTTGGCTCAATTTGACCTTTAGGTCAAGTTGGGTTCATGGTCAATTGGGCTAGGTTAGGTCTAGTTGGCCAATTGAGGCTTTGGTCAAGTTCAACAAGTGATTTGGAATGAACTTGACCCATTGGTTTCAATCAATTTGGCTTAGATCAAGTTTTGACACATTTTGACTTTTTAGGTCAAGTTGGGTCAACTTAGGTCAAGTGGCTAATTAGGCTAAGTTAGGCTCAAGTGTTGACTTGGTCAAGTTCAAACATTGGTCATGAATTAACGTAGATCAATGGTTTCAATCAATTTGGTCTAAGGTGGATTTTGAATATGTTGGGTTTTATTTTGGCTAAGTGTTGACTTGGTCAACCCTTAGGTTTGACTTGGTTTGACCCAATTTGAGTGATTGATCATCTCATGATGATTGTTGATCATGATGAGAGGCTTAGATGGGCTTAGTTCAATCCAATTTGGTTAGGATTAGAATTTGGCTCATAAGGGTACTTTAGGTCACTTTGGGTCAAGTGAGCCTAAGTGGGTCAAAGCTTGATTTGAGTTTAATTGAGCTCATATATGGACTTATGATTGAAATGTAAATCCATTTGCAAGAGATTTGAAGTCAAATGGTTTTGATTCATTTGATAATTTCAAGTTCAAGGGGTGAACATGAGTTTAACTTGGGTTTGATTTTTGAATTGAGTTTTGGTTAAGTGAGTGAAGTTTATATTTATATTTGGATTCATGATTGAAGGATTGATTGAATCATGAAGAGAAATCAAGAGTTTGGCTTGATTTGAATTTTATTTGGCTAAGTTCAAGATTTTGACTTGAAAGGCTTCGATTGGATTTTGAATGAATTTGAGTTTAATTATTGGAGTTGATTTTGGTTGTTTGAATTTATGTTTCATTTATATATATGAATGTAAATGAGAATAAAAATGTGTTATGAGAAAATTTTAGGAATTTGAAGTGATTTGAACTTGATTTAAGCTAAGTCCATAAGAGGGAATCAAATGACTTAGGAAAGATTTAGAATTTGGATTTGATTTTGATTTGAGTTTAGTTTGATTGAATTTATATTTCATTTATATATGTGAATATAAATGAGAATATAAAGTTATGAGAAAATTTCAGGCATTTGAAGTGATTTGGATTTGATTTAGGCTAAGTCCTTAAGAGGGAATCAAAGGACTTAGGAAATATTTCAAACTTTGGATTTCAATCATAAGCTTCAATCATTAGTTTCTATCATGGGTTTCAATCATATGGAATTGATTTAGTTTGAGGAAATTGGTTTAGGTTTGATGTTGATTTAGGTTTGGAGTTTGACTTGAAGGAAGGAAGTGAGGAATTTGGTTCAAGCTAGAAGGTAGGCAAATTTTCAAATATTTCAAACTTTGGATTTCAATCATAAGCTTCAATCATTAGTTCCTATCATGGGTTTCAATCATATGGAATTGATTTGAGTTTGGAGGAAATTGGTTTAGGTTTGATGTTGATTTAGGTTTGGAGTTTGACTTGAACGAAGGAAGTGAGGAATGTGGTTCAAGCTATAAGGTAGACAAATTTTCCTAACACCCCTAAAGCATGACCTATTCCTATGGCTAACTCTTCTAAGTCTTTAGAGGTTGAGGTCCACCTAATCACTAGATGTGTCTTAAGACTAAGGATCTCTTAAAGTCTAGAGAGTCATATGTCTAAGATGGAGGGTTGAGAGGTCATTCTAAAAATGAGGTCAACAATAGGTGTGGTGTGGTGACAAGGAACACATTAATGTTGACGAAATGATCAACAAAGCGATCACAAGCTTAACAAAGATTATCCTAACCAAGGTGTAGAATCGAGCTTAGTGTGTGACTCTACTTATATCAAAGACATAAGAGAGAAGGAAGAAGCTACTAGGGATAGAGTATGTGAACCTTCCACTAGGGAAGTAGGTTCAAGTCATCCACAAGGGAATGAGAGATTTGATTTGATTTAAGTCTCACTAGGGAGGAATTTGATCTACTTAATTAAGTTCCACTGGGGAAGAGGGTTGGATTTGTTTCAATTTATTTTTTGTTTAATTGTGTTTATTTTGACTCCATCGAGGATAGAAAAGTGTACTCTCCTCTAGGGAGGCAAGTTCAAGTCATCCACAAGGGAGAAAAGGTTGTGAAATCTACTGAGGGATTAGAATTCTGAGTCCACTAAAGGAACCAGAAAGATTTGCATCTCACTAAGGAGAAGCAAAAGATTTGATTTAGATTGATTGATTATTTTGTTTTGTTTACTTCAGAATTTTAGATTTTGGATTTTGAGATGAACCATGTTGGCTTGTGATGGACCGACTAGGTATGAGCCATGGTGGCTCAGACCCAACTCAAGTTTACCAATCCAAAGGGGTAGTCTACCAAAAACATTGTAGGACTAGCCAACCAAAGGGATGCCTTTTGGTATGAAGTAGTTGTACTATGAAGAAAGCATAGTAGACTTACATCCTCCAAAGTAGGGACCAGTCGCTGGGGTAATCTATTGGCACGATAACAGATTGAACCCAACCTAGGGCTGACTATTGAGTGAATGCCACTGGGGGACTTAGATCAACTCAAATATAGTCAAGATTAATTTCATTTGTTTAGTTTATTTTGATTATGATGGATCACATTGGTTTGTAATAGCCTGCACTGAGTAGGTGTCATGGTGGCCTAGACCTAACTCAGATTTACCAATCCAAAGGGAGTAGTCTACCAACCATAAGGTAGGACTATCCAACCAAGGGGGTACCTTTCTGTATACAATGGTCAAGTTAGGAAGAAAGAGTAGGGACTCACATCTTCTAAAACAAGGAACCACTTGGGTGATCAGTTGCTTCGGGCAATAAATCAACCCGACCTAGCGCTGATTACTAAGTGAATGCCACTGGGGGACTTAGATCAGCTCGAAGATAGTCAAGATTAATTTAATTTTTTTAGTTTATTTTAATTATGATGGATCCCATCAGTTTGCATTGGATTGCACTGAGTAGGGGTCATGGTGGCCTAGAACTAACTCAGACTTACCAATCCAAACAGAGTAGTCTACCAACCACAAGGTAGGACTATCCAACCATGGGGTGCCTTTAGGTTTACAATGGTCAAGCTTTAAGAAGAAATCATAGGGACTCACATCTTCCAAAATAAGAAATCACTAGGGTGATCGGTTGCTTTGTGCAACAAATCAAACCCGACGTAGGGCTGACTATTGAGTGAATGTCGTTGGGGGACTCAGATCAACTCAAAGATAGTGAAGATTAATTTCATTTTTTTTTGTTTTGATTATGATGGATCCCATCGGTTTGCGATGGAATGCACTGAGTAGGGGCCACAGAGGCCTAGACCTAACTCAGACTTACCAATCCAAAAGGAGTAGTCTACCAACCATAAGATAGGACTATCTAACCAAGGGGGTGCCTTATGGTTTGTAATGGTCAAGTTAGGAAGAAAGTGCGGGGACTCACATCTTCAAAAATAAGGAACCAATGAGGTGATCAGTTGCTTTGGGAAAAAATCAAATCTGACCTAGGGCTGACTATTGAGTGAATGTCGCTGGGGGACTTAGATCAGCTCGAAGATAGTAAAGATTAATTTCATTTTTTTAGTTTATTTTGATTATGATGGATCCCTTTGGTTTACGATGGACTGCACTAAGTAGGGGTCATGGTGGCCTAGACCTAACTCAAACTTACCAATCCAAAGGGAGTAGTCTACCAACCACAAGGTAAGACTATCCAACCAAGGGGGTGCCTTTTGATTTGCAATGGTTAAGCTTTAAAAAGATAGCACGGGGACTCACATCTTCTAAAATAAGGAACCACTAGGGTAATCAGTTGCTTTGGGAAACAGATTGAACCCAACCTAGGGTTGAATATTGAGTGAATACTACCAGGGGACTTATATCAACTTAAATATAGTCAAGATTAATTTCATTTTTTTATTATGGTGGATCCCATTGGTTTGTGATGGACTGCACTGAGTAGGAGCCATGGAGGCCTAGGCCTAACTCAGACTTATCAATCTAAAGGGAGTTGTCTACCAACCACAAGGTAGGACTATCCAACCAAGGGGGTGCCTTTTGGTTTGCAATGGTCAAGTTAGGAAGAAAGTGCAGGGACTCACATCTTCCAAAACAAGAAACCACTAGGGTGATAAGTTGCTTTGGGCAACAAATTGAACCCGACCTAGGGCTGACTATTGAGTGAATGCCTCTGGGAGACAGGTCAGCTTGAAGATAGTCAAGATTAATTTCATTTTTTTAGTTTATTTTGATTATGATGGATCCCATTGATTTGCGATGAACTACACTAAGTAGGGGCCATGGTGGCCTAGACCTAACTCATACTTACCAATCCGAAGAGAGTAGTCTACCAACCACAAGGTAAGACTGTCCAACCAAGAGGGTGCCTTTCAGTTTGCAACGATCAAGCTTTAAGAAGAAAACCTAGAGACTCGCATCTTCCAAAATAAGAAACCACTAGGGTGATCAGTTGCTTTGGGCAACAAATCAAACCTGACCTAGGGCTGACTATTGAGTGAATGCAGTTGGGGAACTTAGATCAGCTGGAAGATAGTCAAGATTAATTATATTTTTTTAGTTTTTTTTTTGATTGATTTCATTGGTTTGCGATGGATCACACTGAGGTAGCTTGCAGGCCTAAGAGCAACTACTGAGCAATGGGAGAACTATCCAATCTCAGATTTACTGAACCAAAGGGAGTAGCTTGCTGGCCAATGGGAGAACTATCCAACCAAAGGAGTGCCTTTCAGTTTGCAATGATCAATTCAAGGAAAGAAAGCTCAGGGACTCACATCTTCCACTACATAAGATCACTGAGGTGATTGGTTGCTTTGGGCAACAAATTGAACCCGACCTAGGGCTTCCCGTAGGTTTGTGATAATCATGCTAGAAAGAATGCATCATAGTCTTACATCTTCCAAAGTAGAATGATTGCTGAGGTAACCTGCTTGTGGCAAAATAGATTGAATGTGACTTAAGAGTGACTATGGAGTCAGTACTGACTTGGGGATTTATCTCAACTCAGGTAGTCAGGCAATTCCTACATGGAGTTCTACTGATACTACCCTAAAGATAGGATGTCTGCTTGGGAAAATGGGCAATTTGGGGGCTTAAATTTCTAATAAACAAGCGAATTAATTTGTTTAGTTTTTTTCATCAAGGACCCTGTTGGTTTGCGAGGGATCAAACTGAGAAGGAGTTTATATCAGCCTAGACCTATCTCAGATTTACTAAACCAAAGGAGAATCTGTGCATTTATTGAACATATTCTCCAACCACACGGGTGGCTACTAGGAAAGGGGGACTGTCCAATCGAAGAGTAACCTGGGTAGTGTCTAAATGGGGTCACAAAGAACGTTATCCAAATAGAGTGCCAGTAGGGATGGGGCTGCTAATGGCTTGATCTAACACTTTGGAGAAGATTTCATAGCTAGTCATATATCAAATAGGTATTCAGTGTCCAACTCAAGGAGAAAGTGTAGGGACTCACATCTGCCAAGAGTGGTGTATCCATTGAGTGAGTCACTGTTAGCATAGTGAACATCAACCAACCTAAGGTGCCCATCGATTTGCAATAATTAGCTTAGGAAGAAAGTTCGAGGACTCATATCCTCTTATAGCGGAACTGATTGTTAGGATAGTCTGTCTTCAGCTCGATAGGTGTCATCCGACCTAGGATGACTACTGAGCGAATGTCATTGGAGGACTTATACCAACTCAAACATAGTCAAGAGGAAAGGAGCCTCTGGGGGACTTACCCTAAATCTTAAATATACTTGACTTAGTTAGATCATGATAATTAGTTCAAGAAGAAAGCTCCGGGACTGACATTTTCTTAAACAAAATTAACATGAGGCAACTTACTGGCTGGGCAATAAAATCTACCATACTAGCAAGGCGCTCATTAGTTTGTAATGGTCAAGTTAGGAAGAATGCATGAGGACTCACATCTTCCAAA
This sequence comes from Cymbidium sinense, assembly GCA_021442155.1. Lineage (NCBI taxonomy): Eukaryota > Viridiplantae > Streptophyta > Magnoliopsida > Asparagales > Orchidaceae > Cymbidium > Cymbidium sinense. The sequence continues at coordinate 10,719,712 of CM038217.1, forward strand.
TAAGTGACCACTGGGTGACACACTAGCGAGGTGGCATGTAGACCCGACCTAGAGCAGCTAATGAGTGAGTGCCATAATGGGCTTGCTCTCACATCAAAATAGCCCGACATAAAAGACGTGTATTTGTTTTTATGCATGTGTTAATAGGAATAGGATGTCGCATGGGTTCTCTCACACCTACCTTAAACATGCAATGGAGTTTGATGAAATGGTGGTGCCATAAATGGAAACTGGGAATTCCCACTAAGAAAGGATGTCGCTCAGGTTCTCTTACACCTAACTTAGTTGTGCTAATTGAAATAGGATGCCTTATGGGTTCTCTCATAATTATTCTAATAGCGTCGGGAGATTATGTTTATGTCATGATAAAGGAATAGGATGTCCCTAGGAGACTCTTACACCTATCCTAGATACGTCATAGCAGATTTGCAAGACAAGCAAATAATGCTTCTAAAGAAGAGAAGATTTTGATAAAATAGAATCAGATTTTTGTTGATTGATAGAATTATTTTCAAACATGATTTTTTTTATGGGTAATATTTCTTCAAATAGAGCCCATTAATTAGAAGCATCGGGTGTTCCCCTTTATAATCAATAAGCTGATAAGATCCTCCTTGGTTTCTCCTATGACATGGGACTTCCCAAGTGGTTCAAACTTGCCTCCCATCTTCGACGGGCAATAATTGGTCTCCTTAAGACTACAAGTTCTCCTACTTGGAAAAACTTAGGGCAGACCAGCTTGTTGTGAGCTTGAATCATTTTGGCCTTGTACAAATCGAGATTCTAGCACACCCATAGGCGACTATCCTCCAAACCTTCAAGCTCTTTTAACCACAACTTTGCATTCTGCTCTGTAGTGATCTTGCTACCCAATGCTATCCTTAGTGATGGGTGTTGAACTTCTAAAGGTAGAATGGCCTCAGACCCATACAATAAAGAAAATAGGGTAGATTGAGTTGGAGTTTGGTATGTGGTGCGGTAGGCCCACAAGGCTTCAACCAACTGCACATTCTGCTGCTGCTTGTTGTCTTCAAGTGTCTTCTTTAGTATTTGGATGACAATTTTGTTGAATGCTTATGCTAAGCCATTTTCTTAGGGATAGTAGATGGTGGAGTATCTCCAATCTATACTATGTTTTCTAGAAAAGTTGTTGATCTTTGTGCTTTTGAATGCAACACCATTATCAGATATAATTTATCGAGGCACCCCAAACCAATATACAATATAGTTCCTGAAAAACTGAAGCACATGATGAGCTATGACCTCTCTGAGTGGGATTGCTCTGCCCACTTGGAAAAGTAGTCGGTCGTAGCTAAGATGAACCGGTGACCCTTGGAAAAAGGAGGATCGATCAGACCCACAATTTCAGTACCCCAACACTCAAATGGCCATGAAGCTGAGGTAAGGTGTAGAATGTTGGGTGGTTGATGTAAGACCACACCGTATCCTGACATTGATGGCATCTCCAAGCTACATCTATGTAGTCTGTAATCATCGAAGGCCAGCAATATCCTAGTCTCTTGATCTTTGTCTTCATTTTTAGACTGGATTGATGTGCTCCACATAGACCTGAATGTACCTCAGTTATAATGCCATGAGTTTTGTGTTTGTCTAAACAGCGTAACTACATTTGGACAAAGGATCATCGGTACAGTGTGCCATCAACGAGAGCATAGGAGAGAGCTCTCTATTTCACCTGATGGGCTTGTGACTTCTTTTGAGGTAGTTTTGCCAATGTTCAAATAGTCTATGAAAGGTTGCCTCCAATCTAGCTCCTTGTCCACTTTGGCAACGGAAACCTTCCCTTCAAGAGAAAGTCTCTCGATGAGTTTAGCATCAATAAGGGACAGGACTTGTCTATTTTGAACCCTTATTAGAATGGACTCATCTTCCGAACATGCCAATTCTTTGTCAAGTTTGGCCAAGGCATCTGCTACTGTGTTCTTTGCTCGGGGAACCTTATAGATGGTGACTTTGAGAATTCGGGCCAACAACTTTCTGGCATACTCATGGTAATGATGAAGCTTGGGTTTGAGAACATTGTAGGACCCAAAAATATGGTTGATCATCAACTGAGAATCCCCAAAGATGTTGATGCTCTTGACACTGATCGAGATACCTAACTCTAGACCGATAATCAAAGCCTCATACTCAGCTTTGTTATTGGTGCAAGGAATGGAAAGATAGTATGAGAATCTCATCACATCACAGTCTAGAGTTAAGAGAACTATTCCTACCCCTGTCTTTCCTGGAAGAGTAGATCATGGTGCTTCCCCTTTATGAAAAGAAGTTGCACTATCAAAATACATCTCCCATTGGCGGTTGTCAACCTCCCCTAAGTTCATGATTTGTTCATCAGGGAGATCGTCACTAAGTGGAGAATCAGCAAGAAATGGGTGTGCTACTAAGAAATTTGCTAGTGCTTGCCTTTTTACTGCACAGAGGGGTACGAAGGTGATATCAAACTGCAATAGAATCATGAAACATCATGCCAAACATCCAGATAGCGTTGGTCGTGTCATCAGAAATTGCAATGGATTGGTTCTAGAAATCAAGTTCACCTTATGAGAAAATATATTGTGTCGTAGCTTTCGGGAAGCAAAGATCAAAGTTAGACAATGTTTCTCAATAGGTGGGTAGTTCACTTCAACAAGAAACAGATGATGGTTGAGGTAGTAGAGAGGTTTCTCCTTCCCTTCATCATTGGCTTAGGCAAACAGAGCACCGAGAGAGTCATCCAATGCAGCAGTGTAGAGGATGAGTGGCCTACCGGATAGTGCTAGAACTGATATTTCACCAAATACTGCTTGATATCTTCAAAGACATGCTAGCACTTATCATCCCACTTGAACTTGGCATCCTTTTTGATAAGTATTGAAAATGGCTTGCATCTCCCCGATAGGTTGGAGATAAAGTCCTCAGATACACCAACCGTCCTTGGAATGATTTGAGTTGAATTAAACTTTTAGGAGGTGGCATTTCTAAGATAGCTTTAATTTTTTTTCAGGATCCATCTCCATTCCCTGGGGTTGGATAATGAACCCAAGGACTTTCCCTAAAGCTACTCCGAATGCACACTTCAATAAACCTAAGGACTTTCCCTAAAGCTCAAAAAAATCATCATTTTGAGTTTATATTATCTTAGCCATTCGAAAACTACTCTCAAGTCAAAGAGATGATTTTTTTCTCTACTCTTGACTACTAGATCATCAACATAGCACTCAACCTAATGATGGATGAGTTCATTAAAGATCTGAGTCATGGCCTATTGGTAGCACCATTAATTTTAAAGCCGAAATGCATGACCTTATAACAAAAGATTCTGATCAGGATTTGAAAAGTGGTGTTTCTTTCATCTTCAGGAGACATCTTGATTTGGTTGTAGCCAGATGACCCATCCATGAAAGAGAACACTGCATGAGATGAGGTACTGTCCACCATTAATTCTAGTATAGGAAGAGAAAACTCATCCTTAGGACATGCCTTGTTTAAGTTTCTGAAATCGCACAAATGTGAATTTATCCATTCTTCTTCTTAATTAGTACAACATTGGCTAACCATGTAGGGTATTTTTCTTCCCTGATGAAACCATCATCGATCAATTTCTTGACTTCAGAAATGACCTATTGTTCGATTTCTAACTACACACATTTAGGAGCTTTCTTGATTGGGTTAGCGCTATGATCTATTGCTAGTTTATGGACTGCTATGTCAGGAGATAATCCAGGCATTTCCTCATAACTCTATGCAAAGCAGTCCTTAAACTCAGTCAATAGCCTAACTAAGTCATTAGTTTCTTCTTCATTCAACAATAAACTAATTTACATTGGGTGTGGATTTTCTTCTGTCCCGAGGTTGATTTCTTTAAGCTTGTCAATTATTTAATGGATCTCCTCTTCAAATTTTGGAGGTGCATCCTTGATTTGAAGATCATCTGAATCATCTAAAGTTTCTAAACACACATTCTCATAAGTGTTGATATTGTGTGAAAAGAACCTATCGACTAAAATGATTGGTAAACTAAGCAAGAATCATCATCATCCACCCACTATAAATCCTAGTCTTGATCTTGATTGTGCTTCATATTATTCCAAAATTCTCTATCCTGTGCCTGGACCATGTATAAGGAACCAAACCTTTCTGTATAAGATTATAAACACAAGGCGAGTAAAAGTCAATCGGTAATTCCATTGATTCTTGAAAGGAATCCTCCTCAAGTTCTACATCAACTTCAGGACTTGAGGAAGATGATCCCAAAAAGAATCTCTTCGGCTTCATATCTTTGGAAGATTTAGGGGCATCCTTAACTATTAAACCTTCAACTTTTTGAGATGAAAGTGAGCTTAGAGCTAAGGTTCCTAGCTCCTGCCTAATAGTCTCACATAAATCTGATTTGAATACTTTGCTTTATCTAGAGCAGCCTCATCACTGGATCAAAAGTCACCTCCAATGGAACTCGAAGGATATGCTAATCACATTAGACTCATACGGCTGATTCCAAATCTATGTGAATAGTTCCTTCAAACTGGAACATAACCCTTATTGGCTGATGGCCAACCAAGGGGTCTTCCACCTCTGAAACTGCCTCTATTTCTGCCTCTGACTCTATTTCTTCTTCAATTCCCCTTTCTTGTTCACTTGGATTTTCATTTATATTTTCTTTTTCTTTTGCTTTCTCTTTTTTATCATTTTCATTTTCTTTTGAATTTGAATTTTGTCCAAGTTCACAAGAAAGGGTGTTTTGAGGAAGATAGTAGGTCGCATCCTCATAAATCTCAACCTCTCTAACTGAAAATGGCTTATCATCACCTTTGACACAGTATTCAATCCCATCCTTTCTGAACTTAATGCACTGATGGAGGGAGGATGGAATCATCTTATTCTAATGTATCTAAGGCCTACTGAGCAAAGTAGTGAATGAAGTATTCAAATTAATTATGTAAAACTTGGCTCCAATCTTCCTTTCACCTATCTTCAAAGTAACACTATGGAACCTAAAGCCCTCTCGCCTTGATCATTAAATCCTCTCAACATCATCTGATCTCCTCAGAGTGTGGAGGTGTCAATCCTCAAATAGGTAAAGGTCTTTAGACTCATAATATTCACTGATGCACTTAGATCGATAAGAACTTTGACGAGTCTAAATCTGCCCATGTCAATTATAATGAAGAGGGGATGGTTGTGCTCCATATCTCCCAGAAGAAGTTCTTCATCTGTGAACGTGATCCCCTGGGCTTCTTTTGTGTAATGTGCCTCCTCACCAATAGTGGTTAGCTGAGCAAAGCATATTTCAAGATCAAGGAGAGCCTTGATTAATGACTCCCTCATTTCTTTAGATAAGATAAGGGCATCGTATATGCTTAGCTTAGATGGTAACTTTCTTAGATGAGAGAGGACATTGTAGTCCACCTTGGGCTGATCCTCCACAAGCATATCCAAGGGTAGAGCATCATGTGGAGGGGCCTCTCAATCCTCTAAACCAATGACTTATTTTCCTCTATTTTGAGGTGCGGCCCTAGGAGGTAGAACCTTGCCACTCCGAGATTGACTGATCTCGTGGTAATGGAAGATTCTACCTGCACATCAGGCTGACCTACAACTTCTCCTATGGGACCCTTGGAATCGGATGATTCTAAGTCTATCTTAAGAGGCAAACCCATAGTATTCAAAGTAGAAAAATCTAACTCTGAATCAGAAAGAGGGAGATCAGTTATTATAATTATTTTGACTTGAAGAGTTATCATCAAGAATAAAAGTAGACAACCCATCATAAGTGACACACATGTAATTCAAGCTAGCTCTATTATTTAATTTCTTGGATTTGATAGGAGCTACAAAGTAGAAATCGAGTAAAGTAAGTAGGCTAAGGGATTTGATGCTCTTATTCGCCGATACAAGAGTTCTACTAATAAGAAGAGCTAGCTGAAGTAGAGGAAGTCATTGATGTGGTATCTACAATGATAGACTGGAGGCTAGAATCGACGGTTGTGCCGAGCTATCGGGACACATGCCGCCGCCCCGACTCTTTTCCTAAATTAGCTCGCAACTTGCAAACCATCCTTCCTTGATGTTGGAGGTTTGGTGCACTGCAAAGGAAAGTTCTTGATCTTCTGAATAATATTTTTGGAGGTTTTGGATAAGGAGATATCCCAACCTTCTTTGGTTTTGGAAAGATCAAAAGTATCCCCAAGGATTACCCTAATGGAACTGGATGGTTGTTCCATAATGTATTCTTTTGGGATGACTATAGCACAGGTCTTGAACCTATGTTCAAGCCAGTCCTTAAATGTGATGCAATCTTCTAAAATATGACCTAGCATACGGTGGTAGGGGCAAAAGTTAGGATCATGGCATTTTCCCACTTCCTCTGGTCTCTAGGTAGCTAAAATCGGCTTCTTTAAGAGATTCTTAAAGATCTTCCTGATTATCTCTCTCTTAAATGAATAAGACTTATTGAGTTTATTTAAAAGAGTAGGTGGACCATAGATAGCTGGTATGTGTAGCCGCCGCTAATGATGTGGAGGTGGAGGAGCGTGGGAGCTGATGGCCAGTAGGGTCGCCTCTGGTGGTGTGGAGGTGGTGGATCTGAGGTCGTGGTCTCTCAAACTGATCTCTAGTTGGTTACTTCCCCTTATCTACCACTGTCACTCTTCCCAGCTTCTTCTCATATACCTTCTATGGCTTTGACTTGGGCAACTGGTCTTGAAAAGGCAACTGTTTGACCTCTCCTTGTAGACTAGCTGCCTTATTGATTAACTTCTTAAAAGTTTTGATAGTGAAGCCCTTAAGCATGAAGGCAACTAGGCCATGGATATTCTTTAGAGGAATCTCAATGGCATGCTATTTAGAGAATTGTTGCTCGCATTTCATACTCAGGTTATGCCATTTAAGAATGTAGTCAACAAGGGACTTACCTTGGTGTTGTAGTGCTATAGTGAGATCGCCCATATTGACCCTTTTCTAAGCTTCAACAAACCTCTTGATAAAGAGTTGCTCTAACTCAGCAAATATCTTCATTAAATTGTTGGGAAGTTCAACGTACCAATCAAATACTATCCCCACTAAGCTACTAACGAAGAGACGGAATAGTAAAGCATCACTGCCATCAGTGTTGAAACAACTAGCTCTGAAATGCATAATATGCTACCTTAGGCTTCCACTATCATTAAAACTCTTGAAGGAAGGTGGTACGAAACCCTTAGGATATTGGATTGCATCAAATTTCTTTAGGTAGGGTCTACCCTTTGGAACTGATGATCCTCCTTGGGCTTGAGCCAACACTTCCTTCACCTGCTACTCAACCATGGACTTGATATCTTTTCTTATATGGAGGTACTATCCACTACCTTCTTATACATGCTGGTGCTACCTTGCTCTACTGGAGATAAGGTCCTGGCTGGGTCCAAGACATGCACCAACTCTGGCTGACTAGTCTCAGCTATGGTAGGATGAACTACCAGGGCTTGATTGGCAATACTAAGACAGCTACTAACAGATCTTTAGGCCTCTTCTCCATTATATCTATCTTTTCATCCTTCTGCTTTTTTTGTGCTAAGAGGTGTTGGGTTGAGTGGGCTGTGTCTTCTTTCTTGGCCTCAACACCTTTCATAGCCTGCTACTCTCTAAGGAGGGATCCCCTAGTATCTACCATGCAAATCCCTACTAAGTCTCCCAATAAATCATCTTCATTGGGATCAAAGCTGATCTTCTCCTCATCAGACTAGTCATATCCTAGGATTTCTTTCTTTTTCATAAGATAATGTGTTACTATGTCCTCTAGAGAATGATCCATCTAGATTATCACAAATTATTTCAGCTGACCGGTGGTGGGATCAACATTATGTACTGTGAGGCACCGGACCTCCCATGCTGCTGGAGAATCAACCCTGTGAGGGTTGTACTCACTGGAAGAAATGTAGACATCATGTGGGGTAACACTCTAGGAGGCTCTACCATTATGAGTGCAACCGGGCGTCTTCTTCTCCTCGCTAACCATCTCTATATCCTCTGCTTGTGGTGTTGGTGAAGGGACGACCACTATGCTGGTCGCCATTCCTTCTCACAACAAATAGGTCGGTCGAGAGACTCACCACGAGGGTGGTGTAGATGAGATGGGATCCCTTGGCCATAGCCAGATCACCAACGCGGTCCTCTTCTCTCTTGAAGTGGCCTTCATGGCCTTTGGAGAAACTGGAAATGCTGAAACATGAATAGGTGACAATGGATGGGGGGTTGAGTGGTGTGGTGGAGACACCACTAACTCTCTCTGAATGAGAGCTCTCTTTCTGTGATGAGTTTTCCCTGTAAATAGAAACTATATGTATGATCGATGCGAGTAGCACGTCGATTAGGAAAATCAACAAGTGTAGAGGCCGCAAACTGTCAACTAAATCTCCTCCTCTCCTGGCTAGCGATATGAACTATAGTATGGGCCTCTTTGGCCCTCTCCTACTGAAGATACTTCCCCATGCTGTGGGTGATAATAGATCTCAGGTCAAATTAAGCCCCAGACTCAGATCGTCCATAGGCTCCACCAACTTGGCGTAGAACTGAATGGAGGCCAGCATATGACCTCCTACCCTGACTGACTGGGGGCTAAAATCAAACCGCTGGTGGAGGTGAAGCAGGGATCCTCCTGGCATCCTCTATGTTAGACCCAGAGAGAGGATGGAATGGGTTCATTATAACCAACAGGAAAATCAAAGTGGGAACTCCTCAATAACTGACTTTGTAGCTACCTCCATCTCCCTAGCAATGTGGGAATGGTACCGCTTTATCATGCAGTTTTTATTCTTCCTCTGAGTCCTAGTAGAGTGAGTGGAGTAAGAGCTAGACCCATCCTCAAAAGGCTGGGAGACAATCCAGGATCGTGGAGCCTTACTGAGGTAAAATGAGTGGGTGCTACCCTCAGACGAGAAATAACCGACCGGCGTTGTCACTTAATCGGTGATGGGCATTGTAGAAACCACCACTGCCTTCCTCTTCAGTGAGGGAATATCTAAGTCTGGTTTCATGTCAATCTGAATGACTGGCTTTTACCTGGTCATTGTGCTCCTGCTAACAGTGGTGTGGGTAATGCCCTCACACGTAACCCTCATCCACTCAAAACCTCATCCAAAATGAATGAGGTGAGCGTAATCAGAATGGGGAAGGCTTGCCTAATCCAGGGCCAAGTCCATCCTATGGGGAAAGCTAAACACATACTCTTACATTTATGGTAAAAATATCTTTAATTTCTTGTGATGAAATGCATGTTTGTATGATTATGACTTTTTCTTGTATTACAAGTTATGATTATTTTTCTTCTTCTTCATAAATTATGATGTAGTTTACTGTTTCTTCATGTTGGATAATAACCTGAATGCTAAATCATATTGTCACTTTTTCTTGTACTGCAAGTTATGATTATTTTCCTGCTTCTTTATAAATTGTGATGTAGTTTCCTGTTTCTTCATGTTGGATAATAACCTGAATGCTAAATCATATTGTCACTTCGTCATTTTATAAAGTTAACTGAATTATTGTTAGTTATGAATTAATATGAATAGATGTAAAATTATATGTTATGAATGTGTATGTTGAAAGTGGAGTTCACTCCCTTATGATACTGGCTGGGGATGCAATGTACCCATGCACGAAATGATGAAAAAGGGCCAATGAAATTGGCAAATGGTAATAGCTGCTTGTCCTCTGGATGAATATTGGTAAAGGTTTAGACGGTGACTCCTAAGATGGATGATAAATGTAAAAGTAAAAGTTCATACGAAATATTTATGTATACCTACCCCCCATATGTTTTATTGTTTAAGCAAATTTCTTTTATGTACACGTGATAACAAAATTGGCATGCATACTAGTTCTACCTTCTTGTTTACTATAGTGTAACAGCATAATTGACTCACTGAATTTTATTTAATTATTAGTTGTTTAATTTTTTTCAGGTAACCATCCTAACTAAATGGCTGATAGAAGGAGGGTTATGTTTATCGTCATAGAGAGACTACAAGAGATAAGTAATTATGTCGTTATGTTGAATTATGTTTAAATTGTATGTCATATGAACTTTGTTAGTATATATGTATGGACAAATTGTTAAATCATTAGAAGTGTTATGTAAGTACTTATTTTATTTAAGTCAATCCGCTGTTTGTTCCCCGCTTAGTATTTCTGCTCCTGGTAATCAAACTACTCAAACAAACTATCAATGAGAGTCCGCAATGTTGAAAATAAACTTGAATCGATTAAGTTATTTTTGAATTTCAGAATTTGAACCTACTCAAATCTGAAAGTGTTAAGTTGGGTTCAAAATGATTTAGATGAGATTTGAGATTTGGATTGAAAGAGGAATTTTGAATATAAAAATCCACTTTCAACAAATTTGTATATTGAAAATGGCTTCAAATATTTTTGAAGAGATGCTTCCATAGGTTTATGTTTGAATTTTATTTTTATTTGAGGACCATTCATTTAACAAATTTGGGTATGTTAAAGTAAAGGGTCAATTTGTTTATTTTTGATTTGATTTTGAATTTGTTCACTTAGCAAAATTTGAGTAAATGAGTTTGAAAACAATTATTTTTTTCTTTGTTTTCTTTAGTCTGTAAATAATTGATAATTTTGAAAAAAAATGGAATCCTCATTCAGCAATTTTGGGTATGCTAAAATGAAGGATCCAAGTGTGTTTTGTTTTAAATTTTTTTTTTTTTTTTTTTGAAAATAGGATCCTTAGCAAATTTGGGTATGCTAAGGAAATCCTGATGTGTTTCTTTTTATTTTGATTTGATTTGAAAAGTAGGATCCTTAGCAAATTTAAGTAAAAAAATCCAAATGTGTTTCTTTCATTTTGATTTGATTTTGAAAAGAGACCCTTAGCAAATTTAAGTATGCTAGGGAGTCCTAATGTGTTACTTTTATTTTGATTTGATTTTGGTTTTTAAAATAGGATTCTTAGCAAATTTAGGTATGCTAAGAAAATCCTAATGTGTTTCCTTTTTTTATGAAGATTTTGATTTTGGAAAAGGGAAACTTCACTTTAGAAAATATTGTATGCTAGAATGAAGTTCCAATTGTGTTTTCAATTTTATTTTTTTTTATTTTTTTATTTTTTGAAATGGAGATTTCACTTAGCAAATTTGAGTATGATAAATGAAATTCCAAAAATGTGTTTTCAAATTTTTGTGTTTTGAATTTTGGAGACTTCACTTTAGTAAATGTGATATGCTAGAATGAAGTTCCGAATGTGCTTTGCAAGATTTTTGTTTTTATTGATTTGAAAAGAGAGATTTCCATTTAATAAATTTGGGCATGTAAGATGGAACCAATTTTTGAAAGAGGAAATCTCAACTTAATCATACATGGAATATGTTATGTGGGATTTCAAAATAATGTCATTATATTTGGAAATGAAATCTTCATTCAATAAATTTGGGTATATTGAATGGAGAAGTTCATATGTGCTTTTGAAAAATTTATTTTTGATTTTGTTTAAAAATGAAACATCCATTCAATAAATGTGAGTATATTGAATGGAGATGTTTCATATGTGCTTTTTGAAAATGTGGTTTTGTTTGAAAATGAAACTTCCATTCAATAAATGTGGGTATATTGAATGGAGACATGTGCTTTTGAAAACATTTTAATTTTTTTGAAAAGGTGAAAAATTCCAACTTAACACATGTGGGATGTGTTGAATGGAATTTCAAAGTTGTAATTTTTGTTTGAAGATGTAATATCTATTCAACACATTTGGATGTATTGAATGGAAAGAGCCATCTTATGCTTTTGAAAACATGATTGTTGAAATTTTATTTTTGAAAATGAGGTCTTCACCAAAATGAATTGAGTGAAGAAGCTCATTTATGCTTTTTTAAGAAATGTGATTGTTGGAATCTTTTTTTTGTAAGGATGATCCTACATATAACAATCATGAAGATTGTTAGATGAAGGTGATTTAGGAAAATTTTTGTGCAAAATATTTTATTATGTGCATTTTGAAAGAGTGCTTTTTGAAAAGCAAGATTTTTTTATGAAGGATTTATTTTATCTTTATTATTTTAGAATGAACCTTTCCTTACCATAAAAATGGTAAGGAGGAAGTCTTTAAATATTTTCTTTTTATTAGATTTTATTTTCACCCATTGGAGAACCCAATGGGAGTTTTAAGACCGACACGGGGTGAGGTCCTAAAACCTAATGATGTTGGAAAACTTAACTTAAAGATGAAATAAGCTAAGTGCCAATGAAAAGAAAGATAGTCTTTGGATTCATACAAAAGTACAAACCCACTATCGATATTTAGAGACAATGATCATTTACAAAAGATGAAGAGAGGAACCTTCCCAGTGGAGTCGCCAAAAAAATTTGTGGTGAAATATTTTCAATTCAAAGTGCATACTTCCATCTTCAATCTATATGGATAAAAAGAAGATAGAAACTCATATGCATTTGGACACCACGTAGATCCGTAGATGTTCTTATTAGGGTGATCAAGTATGACATTGAAGAGTGGTGTATTATCTTAAAAGATAGAAGTCACCACCCTTCAATGGACTTAATAACCTCACAAGGACTCTAGGACATGGGTCTAGATATGTATGAGATTCTTCCTACTTTACATGGAAAAAGTAAAGGGTTTATTTTAAATTGGTTCATTAAGTTTCCTCTGTGGGCAAGCCCCATAGTTAATTACATCCTAAGGAAGGGATTCTTAGAATACTCTCGATTAAGGTAAATGATCATTGTCTCCAAAGATTTCAATAGGTAGGACTATCAATCGATTAGTTTATTTTAAGATCAAAATGGATGAGAGAGAGAGAGAGAGAGAGAGAGAGTTAACAAGCCAAAGGAAGATAAGTAGAGATGCTCATGTAGGAAACCTGAGCATCTCAAACTATCCTATGGTTGGGCTTTACATTTTGAAATTGATTTAATTTGTTGAGTTGAATTTTTATTAGAAATTTATTTATGATTCCACACACAAGATTATGGAAATGCCTAAGAGGTGAGGATTTATACTTATGGCCCACAAAGGAGAAGCAACTCAAAACCTAAATCTAGGAGCTTTACAGGGACAAAAGCAACCTAAATCTAAGGAAAATGGGTATTTGGTTTACCTCCACAAGAGAGGATAAACCACCATTGCTTGGACTAATCGCCTGGGGTGGCCCAACTAACTCCTCCTATGATTTTAAATTCAGGGCAAGTCATATATTTTTATGCAAGATAGCTAGGTTTTATTTATTTAGAAAGAGACTAAGTCCTTAAACTCACTAAAGAGACTAGATCATGGGCATGAAAATGACCTAGATCTAATATAAATCATATTACATTTTATTTCATTTTGGACAATCATTTGACTCTTATAGGATTCATATGCCTAATGCATGAGAAATAAGATTATGGGCCAAAATCAATGAGAGGGAGGTGTGTTTCCACCATGGCTCTCAAGTCAAGCCAAGTTCTCGAAAAGGTGGAAGCCCTCCAATCAAGAGTGAAATAATATGCTTTATGCATGATGTTATAAAAGAAATACTCATCCAGCTAAGGGTTGCTAATTCTTTTATCTTGATTTTAACTTAGCTTTAAATGAGGTTATGAGTTATTTATTTTAATTTTGAGTTGATTTAATTTGGTAGAAGATTTATTTTTCCTAAGAGCCTAATCGTCATCCAAGCCATACATCAAGCAAGGAAGAAACTAGAAAAATGACATCTTAATGCACAAGCTAAATAAACATCAAACATTTTATAAAGCTAATGTAAAAGAATAAAAGGCCATTTGTGGTCGGCACCACCGCACAAACCAAAATAAATGAGCTCTACCCTTATACAACCCGGATTACATGAATTAATTTACAATTAAGTAAATTCATGTTATGGGGTCTTCATTTTTCTTTTTTCTTCTTTTCTTCTTTCTTTTCTTCTTTCTTCTTTGGTTCCTTCTTTGATGGTTGAATGTGGATGCTCCAAAGGCTTCACATGGTGCATAAGATGAGATCTTATGACCAATGCTTATCCTACTCCCCCATAACAATCATTCCAAAATCCTAATTGCAAAATTACATGAAAAGAAAAGTAAATCTAACTAACACCTACAAAATAGAGATTAGCTAAATAAACCATACAAATCAAGCATGTATATTGACTTAGCACCCACACATGGGTAACCAAGTCCACCTAACCTATTGGATTATGCTTGGGTATAAGCACTGCAAAAAAAAGCATATATTATTTTTATTAGAGCGCCCCTTAAGCACAATTTCTTGCAAAAAATAATGATTAGACTAAATCATCCTACCATTCATTCTACCCACATTCACCCTAACATCCAGACTAAAACAAACTATCACAAAATAAAAGCAAACATCAAACCATGCATCGCCCTAACCTAAAGCTAGAAGTGGTGACTTAGTCTAATATGTGTGCTTTAGAAGGTTTGTGTGGTATGCTTAGCTATGACTTTAAGGTTTGGATTCTCTAAGTGTTTAGTTGATTTGGGTTGATTTTATTTAATGCTTTGTATAGGTTTGAATGAATCTTACAATTAATTTCTAAGTGTTGTAAAGAGAGGGAAAAGAGAAGAGAACTTCTCTTTTCTTTCCTATCCTAAATAATTTCTAAAGTGGATTCATGTTTGATTTGTTTTAGTGAATGTTTTATTATGTGTTTTAATTAATCTAAGTTTAGATTTTCTAAACAAACCTATTCAAAAGAAAGGCATTTTAAGATTAAGTAAAGTGAATTAATATCATAAAATACATCACTTCATTTCTTTCCCAACATGTATAACATGCATATGAATGAATCTAAGCATATCTATACATAAAATGGAAATGTTTAGCACTTTATGATGAATGCTAAGAAATGTTACTTAAGAAAATTGGAATGCTTTATGATGCATGATTTTCATTAAGTAGAAAAGAGGGGTTTCTTTTATCCATTATCACATGCACATGTGTATGTGTGAAAGGCATAAGTGAGTACACATTAGCAAAGGGTGTAAGGTACAAGACCTACTTAGGGCTACTTAAAGCCTCACAACCCCGGGTTGTCCAGACTAATATACCACTTTCCTTAAATACAAACACATGTACAAAAGAAATGAATGGAAAAGAAAGATGCAAAAAGTTTGTAATTATTTGTTTGTTTTGTTTATGCAATTTATACATACAAGTGGATGTCCTTCTTAAGTAATAGCATAAGAATGAATAGGAATTAGGTTAGGCAAGCGTTGTGTTTTTTTAAATGAACTATACACTTTGCCAAATCCTATTCAAAACTATGCTAAAAGAAAAGAGAAGGAAAGCCACACTATGCACATCTTCATATTTATATCCACATGCAAGCTTATAAATAATTATAAGTAGCACACTTTCAGTTTTAGATATTTGATTTATAGATTTTGAAAATAATTTTGGATTTAGTAGTGATAATAGTCACTCATATTTTACTTTAGTCAACACATGTAATTTGACATAAAGAAAATATTCATTTTAATTTGATTTTCAAAAGCATGAATGTACGAAATAAATTCATATGACATACACATATATCATGGTTTGATGTTTGCTTTTGAAACCAGTTAAATGAAACACTTAAAGTGTAATATGAATTGCATTAGATCTAGGTCATTACTCATGCTCGCACATCATCTAGTCTCTTAGGGAGTGAGTTTAAGGACTTAGTCTCTTTCTAAATAAATAATAGACGAGCTATCTTGCATGAAGCATATGACTTGCCTACATGAATTTAAAATCATAGGAGTTAGTTGTAGCCACCCCATGTGTTTATGTCCAAGTAGTGGTGGTGTGTCCTCCTATGGAGGCAATACCCATTTTGCCTTAGATTTAGGTTATGCTTTTATAGAAACTCCTAGGTTTAGGTTTAAATTGCTTCTCCCTTTTGTGGGCCATAAGCATAAATCCTTACCTCTTAGGCATTTCTATAATCTTGTGTTATAGAATCATAAACCTAAATTTCTAATGAAAATTCAACTCAAAACAAATTAAATCAATTTCAAAATATAAACCCCAATCTAGGATAGTTTGAGATGCTTTTAGGTTTCCTAGCATCTGACATCTCTATTTATCTTCATTTGGCTTGATAATAACTCTCTCTTTGATCAATCCCATTTGATCTTCAAAAATGAACTAATCGATTAATAATCCCTATTGAAATCTTTAGAGATAATGATCATTTACCTACGATAGTTTTCTGAATTCCCATTCCTTGGGATGTGATAACTATGGGGGCTTGTCCACAGAGAACAAGCAAAGGTTTAAAATAAACCTTGCTTTACTTTTCCATGTAAAGTATGGGAAGAATCTCTAGTACACTTTGAAGACCCAACATCCTTAGGAGTCCTTATTTTGGTGATTAGGTCCATTGTAGGGTGGCAATTTCTATCTTCCGAGATAGTAAACCCCTCCTCAATGGATCTTGATCACAATAAATATCATGGATCATGAGACATTGACTAGGCATCATATTCCTATTTTCATTTATCTTCTTTCCAAAAAGGATGATAGATGAAAGCAGGAATATAATTTCCACCACAGGAGACTACTGAGTGAATGCCACTTGGGGACTTATATAAACTGAAGAGTAGTCGAGAGGAAAGGATCCTATGGCGGACTTATCCTAAACCTCAAATATAGTCGACCCAGTCAGTGCATGATGGTTAGTTCAAGAAGAAAGTGTGGGGAATCACATCTTCTTAAACAAAATCAACATGAGGTAGCTTACTGGCAGGGCAATGAAGCCTACCAAACTAAGGCACTCATTAGTTTGCAATGGTCAAGTCAGGAAGAAAGAGTGGGGACTCACATCCATTTGATAGATGACCATAGGGGTGACATACTAGCAAAGAGCTTTCGACTAAGTAATGAGTGAGTGCCAGGGGCTTGCTCCACATCAAAATTTCGAGACAAAAGATTTGTGTTTGTTTTTATTTATGTTTATGTTAAAAGGAAAAGGATGCCTCTTGGGTTCTCACACACCCATCCTAAAACATGCTCGGGAGTGGATGAAATGGTGCCATAAATGACAGTTGTGATTCCCACTAAGAAAGGATGCCGCTTGGGTTCTCTTACACCTAACTTAGTCATGCTAGTCGAAATAGGATGCCTCTTGGGTTTTCTCACACCTATTCTAGTAATGCTGGAGAATTGTGTTTGATTGTGTTCTTGTTGTGAAAGAGGGATAGGATGCCACTCGGGTTCTCTTACACACCTAAATCATTGTGGTGGATTAAAGACAAGAAAACACTTCAAAGAGAAGATTTTGATGAATTAGAATAAAATTTTATTCTTTTGATGATAATTATTTTCAAACATATTTTATGGGTAATATTTCTTCAAATATAGTACATTAATTGAAAATCGGTGTTCCCCTTTACAATCAATAAGTTGATAAGATCCTCCTTGGTAGGCCTTTCTGACAAGGGCCTTCCCAAGTGGGTTCAAACTTGCCTCTCATCTTTCGACGGGAAATAATTGATCTCCTTAGATCTAAAACAACCTCTCCTACTTGAAAAGCTCTACGACAAACTAGCTCATTGTGAGCTTGAATCATTTTGGCTTTCTATAACTCGAGGTTCTTGCATGCCTGCAAGTGTCTCTCCTCCAAACCTTTGAGCTCTTCTAACTGTAACTTTGCATTACGCTCTGTGATCCCTTACCCATTATCCTTAGTGATGGGGTTGAACTTTAAGGGTAGAAGCGACTTGAACCCATACTAAGGAGAGCGGGGTAGATTGAGTTGGAGTTACGTATGTGGTGCGGTAGGCCACAAGGCTTCAACTCATACTTGTCGCTTGTTGTCATCAAGTGTCTTCTTTAGTATCTGGATGAGAGTTTTGTTGAATGTGCTAGGCCATTTTCCAAAAGATGGTGGAGTATCTCAATTTATCTGTATCTTCTTGCAAAGCTTGATCTTGGTGCTCTTGAATGTAGTACCATTATCGGATATAATTTGTCAAGGCACCTCAAACTTATATATGATATAGTTCCTGAAAAACTGAAGCACTTGTTGGTGACTCTGGATTGCCTCCACCACTTGGAAAAATTAGTCGTTTAAGATGAATGATGACCCTTGGAAGAAGGAGGATCGATCGGACCCACTATGTCGGTACACCAACACTCAAATGGCCATGAGGCCAATGTAGGATGTAGAACGTTAGGTGGTTGATGTAGGACCACACCATGTACCTAACATTGATGGCATCTCATAGATACATCCATGCAATCTATAATCATTGAAGGCTAGTAATATCCAAGTCTCTTTATCTTTGCTTTCATCTTCGAATCAGATTGATGTGCTCCATATAGACCTGAATGTACCTCGATCATGATCCTATGGGCTTTTTGTTTGTCCAAACAGTGTAACCACATTTGATTGAAAGACCATCAGTACAAGGTGTCATCCATGAGAGCATAGGAGATAGCTCTCTACTTTATCTGATGGGCTTGTGATTTCTCTTGAGGTAGTTTGCCTATATTCAAGTAATCTATGAAGCGGTTGCCTCAATCCAACTCCTCGTCTTTAGCATGGTAACCTCCCCAGTGAGAAAGTCTCGATGAGTTCAGTGTCAATAAGGATAGGACTTGTCTGTTTTGAACCCTTATTGGAATGGACTCATCTTTCAGACATACCAATTCTTTCGCAAGTTTGGCCAAAGCATCTACGATTGCATTCTATCCTCGAGGGACCATGTAGATGGTGACATTAAGAATTTGGCCAATAGCTTCATGGTATAGTCGTGGTAGTGACAGAGCTTAGGTTTTAGAACCTTGTATGACCCGACAATCTGGTTGATGACTAGCTGAGAATCCCAGTAGATGTTGATGCTTTTGACACTAATAATAACTCTAGATCGGAATCAAAACTCATACTGCTTCATTGTTGGTGCAAAGATTAGAGATAGTATGAGAATCTCATCACATCCGCGATATGGAGTTAAGAGAACCATTCCCCCTTCTTTCACGGAAGAGTAGATCGTGGTTCTTCTCTTTTTTGAAAGGAATCTGTAGCATCAAAATACATCTCCCAATGGTGATTATCAACCTCCCCTAAGTTCATGATTTGTTTATCGAAGATCACTAAGAGGAAATCGCAGAAGTGGGTGTCTTGCTAAAGTGCTAGTGCTTGACCTTTCATCGCATGGAGGGGTCCGAATATAATATCAAATAGTAAGAGAATCATGGACAATGCATCAAATCGAGATAATGTCATTGTGTCATGAGAATCTACGTGGATTGATTCTTGAAATCAAGTTCACCTTATGAGAAAACATATAGTGGCGTAGCTTTTGTATGCAAAGATTAAAGCTAGGTAGTATTTCTCAATAGGTGGATAGTTCACTTCAACAGGGATTAAACAATAGTTGAGGTAATAAAGAGCACTCTCCTTCCCTTTGTCATTGGCTTGGGCCAACAATCGAGGAGTCGTCTAATCTGCAGAGAATGAGTGGCTTTGATAGAATACTAGGCTGGGGCTTCACCAAATACTGCTTGATATCTTCAATGCAATGCTGAAACTTATCATCTCACTTGAACTTGGCATCATTTTTGACAAGTGCTAAAAAAGGTTTGCATCTTCCTGATAGATTAGAGATAAAGCATCTTAGATACGCCAACTACCCTTGGAAAGATCTGAGTTGAGTTAAACTTTTAGGTGGTGGTATTTCTAAGATAGCTTTGATTCTTTTTGGATCTATTTCTATTTCCCAATGTCGGACAATAAACTCAAGGAACTTCCCTGAAGCTACTCAAATGCAGTTGAGATTCTTTTGAGGTTATATTATCTTAACCATTCAAAACTACTCTCAAGTCAGAGATGGTCTTCCTTTTCTTTTTGATTACTAGATCATCAACATAGCAATCAACTTGATGATGAATGAGTTCATTGAAGATCTGAGTCATGGCTTGTTGGTATATAGCATCAATATTTTAAGGCTGAAAGGCACGACCTTATAACAATAGATTCCAATTGGGATTCAAAAAATAGTGTTTCTTTCATCCTCAGGGGCCATCTTAATTTGGTTATAGCTAGATGACCCATCCATGAAGAAGAATACTGCATGAGATGAGGCGATGTCCACCATTAATTCTGGTATAGAAAGAGAAAACTCATCTTTAGGACCTGCTTTGTTTAAGTCCATGAAATCAATGCATATGCAAATTTGGCCATTCTTTTCCTTAATTGGGATGACACTGGCTAACCAGGTAGGGTATTTTTCCTCCCTAATGAAACCAACATCAATCAGTTTCTTGATTTTAGAAATGACCTGTTGTTCGATTTCTAATCACATGCGTCTAGGAGCTTGCTTGATAGGGTTAGCACTAGGATCTATTGCTAGTTTGTGGACTGCTACATTTGGAGATAATTTGGGCATCTCTTCATAAATCCATGCAAAGTAGTCCTTAAACTCAATCAATAGAATAACTAAGTGATTGATTTCTTCTTTTTCATTGATGTCGATGTATTGGGCATGAATTTTTTCTATCACGAGGTTTATTTCTTTGAGCTTGTCAATTATTGAATGTATTTCCTCTTCAAATTCTGGCGATGCATCTTTGATTTGGAGATCATCTGGATCATCTAAAGTTTCTAAACATACATCCTCATAAGATTTAGTATAGTTTTAGAAGAACATATCAGATTCTAGATGATTAGTAACAACTAAGCAGTAATCATCATCATCGATTGGACCCATTGTAGAATCTCGATCTTGATTGTGCATCACTCTTTATTCCATAGCTTCTTGAAGTACTCTGACCTGTGCTTGAACCATGTATAAGGAATCAAAACCCTTCTTTGCAAGATTAAGAACACAAGGTGAGTACCAATCAAAAGGTAATTCCATTAATTCTTTATATGAATTATCCTCAAGTTCTATATCAACTCTGGACTTGAGGATGATGATCCCAATAGGAATCTCTTGGGCTTGACATTCATGGAAGACTGAGGGGATTCCTTAACTACTAAACCTTCAACTTTTCGAGATGAAAGTGAGGTTAGAGCTAAAGTTTCTAACTATTGTATGATAGTTTCACATAAATTTGATTCGAATACATTCATGCTTTGCTTGGAGGCCTAGTCTTCATCACTGTTCAGCTCAAGTGTCACCTTCGATGAGACCCACTGAGAGGGGTTGGCTGGTATGCTAATCATAATAGACTCATCCTCTGATCTAGATTCCAAGTCTATGTGAATAGTAGAAGTACTCCTATGAATTGGAACATAACCCTTGTTGGCTGGCTGCCAACCAGGGGGTCTTCCACCTCCCGAACTGCCTCTATGCCTACCTCTGCATCTGCCTCTGCTTGGTGGAGGTCAAGTCATCCTACCCATATGTCCATATGATGGAATGAACTATGGGTGGAATGTGATATGCAGCTCTACTTCTTCCTTAGTGTTCTTTACTCGTTCACGTGTATTTTTATTTTTCTTTTCTTTTTCTTTTTTTTCTTTTGCATTTGCATTTTGACCAAGTTCACAAGAAAAGGTGTTTTGAGGAAGATAGTAAGTCACATCTTCATATATCTTAACCTCTCTAACTGAAAATAGTTTTTCATCTCCTTTGACACAGTACTCGATTCGATTCCATCTGAACTTGATGCACTGATGAAGGGAAGATGGAGTCATCTTATTTTACTGTATCCAAGGCCTACAGAGTAAAGCGGGGAATGAAGTATTCGAATCAATTATATAGAACTTGGTTTCAGTCTTCCAGTCATCTATTTCAAAAGGCAACACTATGGAACCTAAAGCCCTCTCGCCTTGTTCATTGAATCCTCTCAACATCATTCAATCTTCTCGGAGTGTAGAGATGTTACTCATAATGTTCGCAATCGGATCAAGAACCTATAAAATTTGAATCGCCCATATCCACTTATAATGTAGGGGATAGTTGTGCTCCATGTCCCTCTCAGAAGGTCTTCATCATGTGAAAGTGACTCCTTGGGCTTCTCAGAATAATGTGCCTCCTCTCACCAACGTCTGAGCTAAGCATATTTCTGGATCAAGAAGAGCCTTGATTAATGATTCCCTCATCTCTTTGGATAAGATAAGGGCATCATACATGCTTAACTTAGTTGTTAACTTTCTTAGGTGAGCAAGCAAATTGTCATCAACTCTAGGCTGATCCACCACAAGCATATCCATGAGTGGAGCATCCTATGGAGGGGCTTCTCAATCATTAGAACCAATGACTTATTTTCCCTAATCTTGAGGTGTTGCCCTTGGAGGTAAATCCTTGCCACTACGGAGGTTGACTTTTATGATCTCTTGTGACAGGTTAGTGGAAGATTCTACCTGCTTGTCAGGTTCACCTATAGCTTCTCCTATGGGACCCTCAAAATTAGATGATTCAAGTCTATCTCAAGAGGTGAACCCATATTATTGAGAAGGAAAGTCCAACTAAATCAGAAAGGAAGATCGAGTTATTATAATTATTATTTAGACTTGGAGTTTTCTAAGAGTAGAATTAGACAACCCATCAGAAGTGACATAGATAATTTAAACTAGCTTTATTCCTTAATTTCTTGGATTTAGAAGGAGGTACGTAGTAGAAATCTAGTAAAGTAAGAGGGGTGAGGGATTTGACGCCCTCATCCATTGATACAAGATGTCTACTAGAAGAAGAGCTAATTTAAAGAAATATAGTGAAGTAGTTCTGATAATTGGAATGGAGGCGTGGGTGGTTGTCTTTGCATATCTTGGCATCAGCAAGTATAGGTTGTTGCTCTAGCTCCCTTTCTCCAAGTTATGTCTTTGGCTTGCAAATATCCCTTGGTGTTGGAGGATCGAGCTTCCTCAAGCACCTGCAAAAAAAGTTTCTTGATTTTTGAAACAATCTTTTTAGAGTTTTGGGATAAGGAGATATCTCAACCTTCTTTGGTTTTGAGAGGATCGCATGTATCCCCAAGGATTATCCTAATAGAACTGGATGGTTGTTACTCAAGGTATTCCTTTGAGATAACTATGGCACCTGTCTTGTAGCTATGCTCAAGCTAGTCCTTGAATGTAAAGCAATCCTAAAAATGGCCTATATGCGTGGTAGGGAAAAAGTTAGGATCATTGCTCACCCATTACCTCGACTTCCCCAGGCTCGGTGTAGCTAAAAATCAAGTTTCTTTAAGAGGTTCTTAAAAATTTTCTTGATTACTTCCCTCTTAAATGAATAAGGTTTGTTTAGTTTATCCAAAAGAGTAGGTGGATGGTACCACTACTTGGTGTATGTATGATGAGTATGGTTTGAGGCGGTGAAGGCCATGGAAAGGTGGATGATAGATGGCGTGGTAGAGGAGGTGGAAGTGATAGTTGTGGAGCTAGAGGTCTCTCATACTGATCTCTGGCTGGTTGCTTCCCATTGTCCAACACTACTACTGCCACTGGCTTCTTTTCATAAGCTTTCTATGGCTTTGGCTTCGATGATTGATCCAAAAAAGAAAACTGTTGGTCTTCTCCTTGTAAGCTAGTCGCCTTGTTGATTAGCTTCTTAAATTTTTTGATGGTAAAACCTTTGAGCATGAAGGTGACCAGCCATGAATATTCTTTAGCAATTTCAATGGCATGTTTTTGAACATTTGTGGTTCACATTTTATACTCAAATTACCATCAGAATATAATCAATGAGGGACTCACTTGGGTGTTGTTGCAACAGAGATGCTAGTCACCCTTTGAGCTCCGCAAACCTCTTAATGAAGAGTTGCTCCAACTCGAAAAATTTTTCACTTGAAATTATTGGGGAGTTCGTACCAATTAAAGGCTATGCTACTAAGCTATTGATAAAATATAGAATAGTAACACATCCGCCACTAGTCTTGATAGCTAAATATGTGCATGGGTTCCGCCATCAAGCTCTTGAAAGGTGGCACAAAACCCTTAGGATACTGGATGGCATCAAATTCCTTTGGGTAGGGTCACTTTGGGCGATCCTCTTGCTTAAGTCTTCCGCTCAACCATGAGTTTAATATCTTTTTCTTGTAGAGATACTATCCACTACCTTCCTATACAATCTAGTCTGCCCTCTGGAGGTGAAGTCTTGGCTGATCCAGACATGCAACTTCAGTGATCTCTCAATAGTAGGATGCTTGTTGGGCTTGATTTTGAAGTGTCAAAATTGCTACTAGCAAATCTTCAAGCGACTTTCCCATTTTGTCTATATGTTCATCCTTTTATTTAAGTTGTTGAAGGAGGTGTTGGGTCAGTGGGTTTGTATCATCCACTTTCTTCCACACTACTCTTGATCAAGGAGGGAACCCTGTCAACCATATGTACTCTACTCCTCCAATGATCATCTTCATTGGGATCAAACGACCTTCTCATCCTCTAGTGACGGTGTATCAGAATTCTCTTATTTTCCACAATATAATGTGCTACAATATCGTCTAGGGAACGGTCCAACTACACATGCACAAATGATCACGGCTGATCGGTGGTAGGATCATTATCATGAACAGAAATAAATCTAACCTCCCCTGCTACTGGAGAGCTAATCTTGTGAGGACTATGCTCACTGGAGGATAAATGCTCCTGATTGTCACTAGATCTGGGTAGAGTAGTACTTCTAGGAGGATCTATGGCCATAGGGACAATGGTACTATCTCATTATCCCTCTGCTACTGCTATCTCCAAGACCTGTTGTGGTGGCGGTGATGATGGCACAACCATGATGCTCCATGTTCGCCATTCCCTCTTCACCAAAACTAGAGCAGGAGCTAGAGCAGGAGAGCTCAGCCTCACCTCAATTGATGGTGTAGATGGAATGGGATCACTTGGTCATAGCCGGATCACCAGTGGAGCTCTCTTTTCCCCGGATGCAGCCTTTGTGACTTTTACTAGAACTATGGATGATGAAACTTTTACTGGAGATGGTGCGTGGGTAGAGCGGGTGTGGAGGCACCCGACTCTCTCATGTAGGAGCTCCTCTCTCTTGTGATGGTTACAGTAGAATCTTGTCAATATGCGGTGTATGCGTATCGAAGTCGGAGGGTGGAGGCAGGCTTGGCGTACTACATCTCTCCCTGTGGTGACATGCACATGGGATTCTCTATCCCTCTCACATGCGCTCATGCTTGAGGGATGGAACCATAAGTCAAATTGGGCCCCGGACTCGATCATCAGTAGCCAGCAACAAAATTGATCTAAGGCTAGACCTTCTCATGTCTCGATAGGAGCCTCAAAATGAACTAGTGGAGGTGGCGAGATCCTTCAAATATCTTCCTCTCCATATCAGGATCTAGAGAGGGCTACTTATTCTATGATTAGAGGTGACTATCCAGGTAAATCCTCTGTAGGCAGTGGCTGCCTCCATCTCTTTGGCTATGCACACATGATTTTGCTTGATCTTGCATCATTTGGGTGATGGGTCTTTGGGAGGCGGCTGGCTAGACCCTACCTCGTAGGTAGGGGAGACTATCCCTGAAGATAAGAGAGCCTTTCCCTTGGAAGATGAAAATGAGTGGGTTAGGTCTTGGGGGGAAATGGGAACCATTGACTACAAGCACTGAAACTACAAGCTGTTGTGGGGAACCACAACCTTCCTTCCTTCAGTGAGGGAAACTCAGGTGATGACATCTCAACATGGATGGACCGTCACCACTCTGCGGGTTTGTGAGGGTGGTCCTCTCACAAGTGATCTAGCCCCTCAAACCTCAAAAATGAATGAGGTGGGCAAAGTAGTGTGGGGCGATCAAGGCCAAATCCATCCCAAAGGAAAAGTAAACATTCCGAGCTTCCATTTTAACTGAAGCAGGAAGACTAAAACTACGTTGAACTTCTGTAACTTTAAAAAATAAACTCAAATTAGATTTATACTTTAAGTTATCTTTTATAATTCGAACCCACACTCAATAATTTGAATATGTTAAATGGGGCTCTTTGATTTCGGATAGATTTTTTTTGAATTTAATGGAAAGGAGATATTTTTGAATTTAGAACCCATTTTCAATAAATTTGTGTATGTTGGAAATAGGTTCAAATATTTTGAAGAGATTGATGCTTCCATTGGTTCATATTTGATTTTGATTTTTGTATTTGGGGACCCTTTATTTAACAAATTTGAGTATTTTAAAATAAAGGGTCA
This sequence comes from Cymbidium sinense, assembly GCA_021442155.1. Classification (NCBI taxonomy): domain Eukaryota; kingdom Viridiplantae; phylum Streptophyta; class Magnoliopsida; order Asparagales; family Orchidaceae; genus Cymbidium; species Cymbidium sinense. Next base: position 10,745,800 of record CM038217.1, read on the forward strand.
ATTGATTTTGTTTGGGATTTACTCATTTAGCAAATTTGGGTATGTTAAATGAGTTGTTTGAAAACAATTTTCTTTCTCTTTTACTTGTTTGTGAATCATGAGTGAATTTGAAAATGGAATCTTTACTTAGCAAATTTATGTATGCTAAATAATGTCCAAATGTTTTCCTTTGTTTTTTTTTTGAAAAGAGGATCTTCACTTAGCAAATTTAGGTATGTTAAATGAAGGATCCAAATGTGTTGTGATTTTATTTTTATTGTTTTGATTTTGAAAAGATGATCTTTACATAGAAAATTTGGGTATGCTAAATGAAAGATCCAAATGTGTTTTGATTTTGATTTTTTGAAAAGAGGATCTTCACTTAGTAAATTTGGGTATGCTAAATGAAGAATCCAAATGTGTTTTGATTTTTTTTTTATTTTTTAAAAGAGGATCTTCACTTAGCAAATTTGGGTATGCTAAATGAAGAATCCAAATGTGTTTTTGTTTTGATTTTTGAAAGATGGGCATTTACTTAGCAAATTTGGGTATTCTAAACAAAAGATCCAAATGTGTTTTGATTTTTGATTTTTGGAAAGAGGATCTTCACTTAGAAAATTTGGGTATGCTAAATGAAGAAGAGGATCTTCACTTAGCAAATTTGGGTATGCTAAATAAAGAATCCAAATGTGTTTTAATTTTTTTGATTTTGAAAAGCGAATCTTCACTTGGCAAATTTGGGTATGCTAAATGAAGGATCCAAGTGTGTTTTGATTTTTGATTTTTTTGAAAAGAAGATCTTCACTTAGTAAATTTGAGCATGCTAAATGAAGAATCCAAATGTGTTTTGATTTTTTTTTTTTTTTTTTTTTGTGAAAGAGGATCTTTACTCAGTAAATTTGGGTATGCTAAATTAAGAATCCAAATGTGTTTTTTTATTTGTTTTTGAAAGATGGACCTTTACTTAGCAAATTTGGGTATGCTAAATGAAGAAACCAAAAGTGTTTTGATTTTTGATTTTTGATTGTTTTGATTTTTGAAGAGGGGGATCTTTACTTAGCAAATTTGGGTATATAAATAAATTTATTTATTTTGAAAATGAAACTCTCATTTCACAAATTTGGGTATGTCAAATGAGTCAATTATGTTTTATTTTTCAAAGATGAAATTTTATTTTGTGTGTGATTATTGCTTCTTCTTTTTTTGAAAAAGAAAGAAATTCTAAGTTAACACATGTGGGATGTGTTGAGTTGAATTTCAAAGGGTATAATTTTATTTGAAAATAAGGCCTCCATCCAACATATTTGGATACATTGAGTGGAGAGGCTTATCTTCAAATTTGTATTTTTTTGAAAAGAAAGAAACTCCAACTTCAACATATGTAAGATATGTTGAAATGGAATTTCAATGTTATGATTTGATTTTATTTGGAAATACAATCTTCTTTAAATAAATTTGGGTATATTGAAAGAGGATGTTCATTTTCAAATATGTGCTTTTTGAAAAGGTGATTTTTTATTTTATTTTTGAAAAGATGATTGTTGATTTTGGTTTTGAACACATGATTGTTAATTTTATTTTTGAAAAGATGATTGTTGATTTTATTTTTGAAAAGATGATTGTTGATTTTATTTTTGAAAAGATGATTGTTGATTTTTATTTGAAAATAAAATATTCATTCAATAAATTGAATGAGGATGTTCATTTGTGCTTTTTTTTTGAAAAGATGATTGTTGATTTTTATTTGAAAATGAAATCTTCATTCAATAAATTGAATGAGGATGTTCATTTGTGCTTTTTGAAAATATGATTGTTGATTTTTATTTGAAAATGAAATCTTCATTCAATAAATTGAATAAGGATGTTCATTTGTGCTTTTTATTTTTGAAAAGTTGATTGTTGATTTTTATTTGAAAATGATCCTACGTATAACAATCATAAAGATTATTGGATGGGGTTGAAATATTTTATTATGTACATTTTAGAAAAGTGCTTTTTGGAAACTATTATTTATATAAAGGATTTATTTTTCTTTATTTTTGGAATGAACCTTCTCTTACCATAGAAATGGAAAGGAGGAAGTCTGTAGTTATTTCTTTTTGTTAAATTTTTATTTTCTATTGGGAAAACACAACATGGGTTTTAAGACCTACAGTGAGGTCCTAAAAAGCTAAGGATGTTTGGCTAGCTTAAGGATGAAATAAACTAAGTACCATAGAAAATAAGGATAGACTCAGACTCATATGAAATACAAATCCACTATCGATACTTGGAGACAATGATCATTTACCAAAATGGAAAGAGGAACCTTCCCCAGCGGAGTCGCCAGAAAAATCTGTGGTGAATTTTTATATTTTTCTTGTCTTCATCTATCTTAAGAAAGATAAATGAAGACAAAAATAACATGCTTATTGGACACCACGTAGATCCACAGATGTTCCCATTAGGGTGATCAGGTATGACATTGAGGAATGATGTACTATCTTGAGAGATAGAAGTCACCATCCTGCAATGGACCTATTCACCTAATGAGGACTCTAAGGATTATGGGTCTTGGATGTACAGATTCTTCCCTACTTTACATGAAAAGTAAAGCGGTTTATTTTTAAAGGTTCGTTAAGTTTCCTATAGAGGCAAGCCTCCATTGTTAATTACATCCTAAGGAATGAGATCCGTTAGGAATACTCTCGATTAAGGTAAATGATCATTGTCTCCAAAATATTTCAAAGGTAGCACTATCAACAAATTGGATTATTTTTGGAAGAACAAGTGGGATTGATCAAGGAGGTTATTATCGAAACCAAAAGGAGATAAGTAAGGGATGCTCATGATACTAGGAAGCTTAGTGAGCACCTCAAACTATTCTATGGTTGGACTTTATATTTTTGAAATTATGGTGATTTATTTGTTTGAGTTGAATTTTTATTAGAAATATAAGGCTTACAATTCCATAATACAAGATTGTGGAAATGCCTAAGATGTGATAATTTATGTTTGTAGCCCGCAAAGGGAAGTAGCAACCTCTGAACCTAAATCTAGGAAGCTTTGGCGAGGGCTAAGACATGACCTAAATCTAAGATGAAAATGGGTATATGATTTACCTCTACAAGAGAGGATAAACCACCCATGTAGACTTACAATGAGGGGTGGCCAACTAACTCCTCTTACGATTTTAAATACTAGGCAATTCTTATGCTTTTGCAAGATAGTTAGGATGTTATTTATTTAGAAAGAAGACTAAGTTCTTAAACTCACTCCCTAAGAGACTAGATCATGTAGGGCATGATTAATGACTTAAATCTACTGCAAATTTTTATTAAATTATATTTTTTTATTTTTGGATAATTTATTTGACCTAGGCTATGGATTCATATGCCTAATGCATGAGAAATTGGTTATGGGCCAAAATCAGTAAGAAGGAGGTGTATTTTCACCATGGCTCTCAAAGGTCAAGCCAAGTTCTATGAAAAAGGTAGAAGCCCTCCATAAGCAAGAGTGAAGCAAGATGCTTTTTATGCATGATGTGAGACATACAACATCCAGCTAAGGGGTTGCTAAATCTTTTATCTTGATTTATAACCTAAGCTTTAGGTGAGGTTATGAGTTGTTAATTTTTAATTTTTGATTATTAATTGGATAAAAAATTTATTTTTTCTAAGAGCCTAATCGCATCTAGGCCATTCATCAAAGCAAGGAAGAAACTAGGAAAATATGTCATCTTAATGCACAAGCTAAACAAACATCAAATAATTTTATAAAGCTAGCACAAAAGAATAAAAGGCCTCTGTGGTCGGGCACCACCACAAAAACCCAAAAAGAAATGTGGGTAGCCGAGCTCTACCCTTATACAACCTAGATTATAAATGAATTAATTACAATCAAAAAAGAATTCATGTTATGGGGATCTTCATTCTTCATTTCTTCATTTCTTTTTTTCTTTCTTTCTTCTTTCTTCTTTCTTCTTTCCTTCTTTCCTTCTTTCCTTCTTTTGGTTGGTTGGGATGTGGTACTTCCAAGGCTTCACATGGTGCATAAGACATAGTCTTATGACCAATGTTAATCCGAATCCCCCATAACATTCATTCCAAATCTTAATTACAAAATTACATGAAAAAGGGAAAGTAAATCTAATTAAACCTACAAAATAGATATTAGCTAAACATACCACACAATCCCAAGTAATTATATAATGAATTGGACTTTACACCTTACATATGGGTAACCAAGTCCACCTGTCCTAATTTGGATTATCCTTAGGGGTATAAATAACCTGCACATCAAAAGCATTTATTATTTTATTATTGCGACCCTTAAGCACAATCCCCTACAGAAGATAATGATTTGACTAAGATCATCCTATCATCTAGTCTACACACATACACCCTAACATTCAGATTAAAATATTACATCAGAAAATAAAATTAGGCATTAATCCATGCATCTCCCTAACATAGAGCCAGAAATAGTGACTTAACCTAATGTGTGTGTCATTTAAGGCTTGTGGCATGTCTTAGCTGGGCTTTAAGGTTGAACTTTCTAAGTGTGAAGGATTCAATTTAGAGGGTGGTTTCATTTAAGTGATTTAGTTGATTTGTTAATTTTATTTGATGATTTGATTTGGTTTGAATGAACTTACATACTAAGTGTTTATAAAGAGGAAAAGAGAGAACTTCTCTTTCCTCCCTACCCTAAGTAATTTCTAAGGTAGATTCATTAGTGATTTTGGTTTGGTGAATGCTTTATTATGTATTTTAATTAATCCTAAGTTTAGATTTATCCTAAATAAACCTATCTAATAAGAAAGGCATTTTAAGATTAATTAAGGTGAATTACTATCACAAAACACACAATAATTTATTTCTTTCCAACATGTGCACAATGCATATGAATAAATCCTAAGCATATCTATACATTAAAATGCAAACTTTAGCACACCTTAATGATGAATGCAAAGAGATCTTGTTTAGGAAAAATTTGGATATTTCATGATGCAAGATTTTGTTAACGTAGAAAAGAGAAGGATTCTTTTATCTATTAATCAAATGCACATTTACATGTATGAAAGACATAAGTGAGTATGGCGCCACTGTTCTTCTACACCGAGGGTATAAGGTATAGGACCTTCTTAGGGCTACTTAATGCCTTGCAACCCCAGGATGTCCAGACTAATATACCACTTTTCATAAATACATGTGCTTGTACAAATAGAAAATAAATGGATGAAGAATCATGCAAAAAGATTTTTGTTTGTTTGTTTGATTTTGGTTATTTAATTTATATGTGTAATGTGAGGATCCTTCTTAAGTCATAACATAGGAGTGCATAGGAATAGATTTAATCAAGTGTTATGTTCTTTTCAAATGAACTATACACTTTGCAAATCCTATACAAACCCATGTTAAGAAAAGAGAAGAAAATCACATAACACATTTTAAACTATAACCACATGCAAGCTTATAAGTATTTATAGTAGCATACCTTCATTTGTAATCTTTGATTTATAAGTTTTAAAAATAGTTTTTGATTTAATAGTGATAATAGCCACTCATATTCTTATTTAACCAAAACATGCAATTTGACATAAAAAAAAAAACATTTCATTTATTTTGATTTTTCAAAAGATATGAATGCATGATTTCATATGGCATACAAAATTTAGCAAACTTAGAAAGAAATAATTTGTAAGCATGTAACTTCATTCACCCTAATTAATTCCTAAAGACAATCCTACGAAATAAATTCATTTAAAGAGAATCAACATTTCTTAAAGAGAGTTTTATTTTTGTTTTGAATTTGATTTAGGAAATGTGGAAAGAGTTTGTTTATCCTAACCCATTTCTCCCATGTGTGAATTGATTTAGTTTAATTTTAAAACCATTAGATTGATTTTTATGTTTTGTTTAGGTTAAGGTGTGAATTAAGTCCATTAATTATCCCTTACCTACACCACTTTAACATAATTAACCTAATAATTATGAGCCAACATATGATATGCAACCACATGGAATTTAAATCAGTAATGCACTTAGGAAAGAAAGGGGCTTAATGCAATTGGCTCACAATTATTGATTAATTAAGCTAAAGGGTTTAATTAAGTACTTTCATAACCTTCCCACACATGTGAGTTGGAAATGATTTCCTTAAACTTACCTTAGGCTTTTGAACACCTAAGGATCTACCCAGCAAGAGATTGACTAATTTTAAATGGATTTTGAAAGTTTGATTAAGCAAATTAAGTAGGTCATTAGTGGATTAATCCTTAATTATGTTTGGATTAAGGAAGAAAGGAGATTTTAGGAATAACTTAGGGAAAATACCCCAAACCCATTCCATAAACCTCCTACTTACTTAAACAATGTTTAATTATCTTAATTAAGTGATCAAATCACTATTCACATGCTTAATTATTCTTAATTATATTAAAAGGGTGATTAGGGATTCATTAATTGATTTACCTAATTAACTCATTAATAAATTCTAAGAAAATTAGGGGAGGCAAAGGTCATCCAACTAAATATATCTAAGAAATTTGGAATTAATTAGTTAAGTAATCAAGGAGTAATTAGGGTAATTTAATTTTTAATTAAATCTTAATTAAGAAAATTCACTATTTAAAATTAATAAAATAATTTTATATTATTCCTCAAATTATCTTTAAAATGAGCCCTCATTTATATTTTTCATTTTCTACATTTAATTATGGATTTATGAAGTTTATATATTAAATTAAATCAAATTTAACTAATCCATATTGCTTTCCCTAGGCCATCATGTTAGCGCAGGGATTGATCAAACCCACAATTTTGAAGATTAAATCATAAGATCACACTTTTAAGTATTCCATCCAAAACATATGGGATGGATATATGATTCATCCTTTTCTTGTGAGGCAGATCCATCCTCCATGGCTTGATTGAGCTCACTTGAGCTCGGATAAGGCGAGATTCAACACCATCAAGAGAAGAACATCCAGCGGTTGAATTTCAATGGGATTACAGTTCCCTTCACAAGGACCAATTTTTCTACTTAAGCTTGGTTTTGAGGCATACCTGGCGAGGCTATCACGTGCTTCCAACGGTTGAGGTAGCTTAGTTGATGAACCTTGAAGGTTTCAAGCTTTGAGATGAAGTGGATCTTCTAATTGACTAAAGCACCCTTCAATGGCTTGTGGCTTTGGTCAAGGTCCCCCTTCCTATGGCTTGGATGCTTGGGAAATGCTTTGGGTGAGCTCGACTTGCCGCCTTGATGGTGTTTGCAGTGAACTTTAGTTGAGTATTGAGTAGTTAGAATTTCTTCCCACCTCCCATTTTGGCTTAAGCAAAATCGAGAGAGGAAAATTGGAATGAGCTCTAGTATGCTTGGAAGCTTGGAGAAGCTTGCCTTTGATCCCCTGAGCTCAATCGAATGCAAGGAAGATGAATTGAGTGGAAATGAGGGGGAGTAGGATCGGACGACCGTAGCTTATTTTTCCATTTTGATCAAATTGATGAGATTGAATTGGTTGTTTAGGTTGTTATGGATCCCATGTGCTTCTATTTTGGCAGAGGAGTGGAAGTGTGGAGGTGCACATGGGTTAAAATGAGTGTGGGAGGTGATCCAAATGGAGAAATTTGATTGGAGGGGTCAGTTTTGCCTTGGGTTGGGTCATGACTGACCCAAACCCATTAGGTTATGTTCACCACCTCTCTTGGTGACCAAATGGTTCACTAGGTGGATGCCAAGTGGCCATGAAAAGGAATTGACCAAATTCCAAGTGGATTTGGCCATAGATTACCCTTTGACCCAAGGGTAAAATGGTCATTAGCTTTGACTTTGATTTGGACAGATTTGATATGATTGAAAAATGGGTTGTGCCAATTTTCAATGAATTTAGAGTTTATTTGATATGATTTTGCTCAAGTTGACCCACTTAGGTCAAAATGGGTCAACTTGGGTCAAGTTGACCAATTGATCAAATTGGGTCAAACCAAGGGTTAGATCAAGTTCAAATGATCATTTGGAGTGGTTTGTTATCATTTGTTTGGTTCATTTTTTCACTTAGGTCAGATGGGTCAAGTTGACCAATTTGACCCATTTGACCCAATTAGGTTAGGTCATAGGTTGGTTTAGGCTTGGTTGATCATTTGAAATATTTTTCAAGCTTTGGTTTCAATCAATTTTAGTTTGGTTTGATTTCAAGTTGATTTGACCTTTAGGTCAAGTTAGGTTCATGGTCAATTGGGCTAGGTTGGGTCTAGTTGGCCAATTAAGCTTTGGACAAGTTCAACAAGTGATTTAGGATAAATTTGACTCATTCATTACAATCAATTTGGCTTAGATCAAGATTTGACACATTTTGACTTTTTTAGGTCAACTTGGGTTGGGTCAAGTGGCCAATTGGGTGTTTGGCTCAAATGATGACTTGGTCAAGTCAATCATTGATCATTATGGTTTGATCAATGGTTTCAATCAATTTGGCCTATGGTGGATTTTGGCTAGTTTAGATTTCATTTGGGCTAAGTGTTGACTTGGTCAAAGGTTAGGTTTGACTTAGTTTGACCCAATTTGAGTGATTGATCATCTTATGATGATTGTTGCTCATAATGTGAGGCTTAGATGGGCTTAGTTTAATCCAATTTAGGTAGGATTTGAATTTGGCTCAAAAGGTACTTTAGGTCACTTTGTGAGTCTAAATGGGTCAATTGACTTGATCAAGGCTTGATTCAAGTTTGGTTGAACTCACATATGTACTTATGATTGAAATATAAATCCAATTGCAAGTGATTTGGAGTCAAATGGGTTTTGATTCATTTGATAATTTCAAGTTCAAAAGGGTGAACATTGGCTTGATTTGGATTGATTTGATTTTGGTTTGATGATTGAAGTTTATGTTTACATTTGGTTTGTGATTGAAGGATTGATTGTTTGAAGATAAAATCCAAAGGTTTGGATTGATTTTAGTTTGATTTAGTTAAGTTCAAGAATTTTACTTGAAAGGGTATAAGTTGGATTTTGGTTAGATTTGGGCTTGAGTTTTGAATTTGGTTTTGGTTATTTGAATTTATATTTCATTTATATTTGTGAATATAAATGAGAATATAAATAGGTTATGAGAAAATCTTTTGAATTTGAAGTGATTTGGATTTTGATTTAGTTATGAGAAATCCATAAGATGAAATCAAAATGACTTAGGAAAGGTTTTGGATTTAGAATTGATCATGGATTTCAATCATTTGGAATTGATTCATGATTTGAGAAAATCTATTGGAATTGATTTAAGATTTGATTTGGGATTGATTAGAATTTGAGGTTGATTTGAATTCGAAGTTGACTTGAATTTGAAATTGGTTTGAATTTAGAGTTTGTTTGAATTTGAGGCTTGACTTAGAAGAAAGAAGTAAGGATTTGGTTTAAGCTATAGGGTAGGTAAGTTTTCCTAACACCCCTAAGGCATAACCTCTTCCTATGACTAACTCTTCTAAGTCTCTAGAGTTAGGTTAGATGTTCACCTAATTACTAGAAGTATCTTAAGACTTAGGAACTCTTAATGTCTAAGAGGAGTCCTATGTCTAAGATGAAGAAGTTGAAAGCTCACTCCAAAGTGAGGTCAATAGTGGCTTGATAACAAATGAATCACCATGAGCTTCTCAATGGGGCTTCACCTCATCCGGTGCTACCTCAAGTGTTCCTGCAGTGCGAAGCTGACAAGGTACATTTCAAATCAAGCATTTGGCAATTTTTCTAGGCCTTTTTGAAAAGAACATGAATGTTATGTGAATCCGACCGATAGATCCCTTTGGATCCTTCTTGTCAGGTGTGGGATCAATCTCAATTGAGCTCCGATAAGCTTGAATTGGGTGGGGAAGGCATGTCGTCTTTATTGCTAGGGACAATAGATTACCCACCATCCGTTCCATGTGATTGGAATAGACGGCTGTAATTAATCTGCTAGATTTGATCTTATTTAATTCTTAAGAACCTCGAGTTTAATCCCCACCGTTTGATCTTAGGTGAGCGGAGGATGGCTATGCCTCCGACCACATGTGACTTGGACATGTTTAAATAACCAATCCCATGGTGCCACATGAAAAGTGTGCCATATTAGCACTCCACGTGGCGTCGACAAATTAGGCTTAATGAAGACTTAATTAATTATTTTAATGGCTGAAATTTGAAAAATCATAACTAATTGTAGAAAATTCCAAAAAATACAAATAAATACTCATTTTAAATATAATTCAGAGAAATATTAATTGGAAATAACTCTAATTAATTTTGAATAGTAATTAAGGCTAAATTTGGGTTGAAGTGTAAATTTAATTAGCTTAATTAAGCCCTAATTACTTAGGCAATCAATTCCAAACTTTCCATGTTGATTTAATTGGATGATATCTGTCTCTCATGATTTTTCCTGAATTTATTGCTTGGTTAATTAGGGAAATTGGTCATTTGAACCCTAATCACTCCTTTAATCAACTTAATGATTAATTTACACTCTAAACAGCAACAAATTAATCAATTAGGCTCATTAATCACTATTTAACAGTGAATGAATGAGGGAGTGGGACTAAGACCTCTTTTCAAGTCTCTTTTCCTAAGTCCATTTCATTTTAAGAGGGTTAATTAAGGAAAAAATTAATTAAGTGGCTAATTGATTAATTAAATGGCCAAATCAAATCAAATTAAAATACAAATCACATCAGATAATTAACAATGAAATTAAGGGTTTCTCTTTATATGTTTAATGATATAAAGACCCTTAAGAAAATTATGATTAACCCATAAGTATGGGAAAATTATAAAAGTACTTAATTAGGTTCTTTAACTTAATTAACCTTTAATAATGAGCCATTTGCATTAGGCCCTTTAGGAGCATTGCAATTTTACTTTCTCACATGTTCATGTCATTAGTGGCTTATAATTAAGTGGCTAATCAAATTAAAGAAGCATAGGTAAGGGTAATTAATTGATTTAATTAGTGATCCAACTTAATTATTTCATAAAATCCACTTAATTACCTTTCCTTAAACTAAATAAAATCACCAACATGGGAATGGGATTAAAACATAAAATGATTAGTGCCCATTCATAAATCAACTCAAATTTAAAAATCAAATTAATAATAAGCTTTGGTTATCTTTAAATAATTTTATTTGATGTGATTGTCCTTAGGAATTAATTTTGTTGAATGAACCATGTGTTTATATTTAGTTATTCCTTTTCGATCACTTCTAAATATTGTATGTCATATGAATTCATCATTCATTCTTTCAAATTCAAATGAATCAAATGAAAGTTATTTATATAAGCTTGCATGTGTTGACTTAATCTAATTATATGTGTTGCTATTATCACTATTAAATCTAAAACTGATTTTTGAACTTTATAAGTTATTAATAATATGTTGAGTGATGATAGTTATGAATATATATAGGATTTGCATGTGCTTATAGCTTAAATATGTGAAATGAAGCTCTATTTCCTATGTTTTCATATAGATTTACATATATTTGAATGTTAATGGATATATAGTCATAACATCCCAAGAATACGAGGCTTTAAGTAGGCACAAGGATGTCATTTGATTACCTCACTTCCCTGGTTTAATAACGACACATACTTATTTGATTTCATTTATATGTATTTTTATATTAGAATTTGGATAGAGCATTAATTCATTTACATAAATAATTCAACTAAATAAAAATATAATTTTGCATGATTTTTTGTTCTGATAGTTACTTATATGTTCTTATTTATTTAAGATAGCAAGTGTTTAGTCTAAACATCCTGGGAATACGAGACTTTAAGTATCCCCAAGGAGATCATTTGATTACCTCACTTCCCTAATTTAACAATGACACATACTTGCATACATCTTTTATGCATTTGCATGTGTAGTTGATTAGAGAATGGTAATCCCCTTTTGTACTAAAAATACATGAATCCATGGCCATCTAAGTCATTAAAATATATTATATATAAATTAGTGTTGTCTTTCCTATGTTTGTATATGGATTTACATATATTTGAATAATAATGGGTATATAGTTGTGGTGTTTATTTTTAGATGTGGGGACACCATGCAGATCTTAGGGGGTACTTATTGAAGTGATTGGGTATGACATTGAGGTATGATGTACTATCTTTAAAGATAGAGGCATCACCCTTCAATGGACCTAATCACTTAATTAGAACTCCTAAGGCATGATGGGTCTTCGAATATATCAGAGATTTTTCCCCTGCTTTGCATGGATAAATAAAGTAGGATTTATATTAAATTAGGTTCTAAATTTCTCTATGGAGGCAAACCTCCATAGTTAATTACATCTTAGGGAATGAAATTACCTAAGAATACTCTCGATTAAAATAGGAAATTATCATCTCCATAGATTTCAAGGTTAAACTATCAAAGGATTGGTTATGTTTAAAAAATTAATTGGAAAAGTTCAAGGAGAAGACTTATATTTAGAATCCAAAGGGAGGAAGTAGGAAATGCTCATGATACTAGGAAGCCTAGTGAGCATTCCAATCTATCCTATAATTAGGCTTTATATTTTTGAAATGAAGATATTTATTTATTTGAGTGAAATTTTTTATTAGATTGTTAGGGCATATAATCCATCAACACAAGGTTGTGAAGATGCTTAAAGGTGAGAATTTATGCTTGTAGCTCAAAGAAAATAGTTACCTCAGATCCTAAATCTAAGGAGCTTTTAGCTAAAGCCTAAATCTAGATAAGTGGACATAAGATTTACCTCCATAAGAGAGGATAAACTATCAAACTTCTGGACTTATAACCACATATAGTGGCGGGCAACTAACTCCTCCTTCAATTTTAAAATCATGTAGTCAGGTCTTATGAATTACAAGATAGCTAGGGTAGTTATTTAATTTGAAAGAGACTAAAGTCCTAAACTCACTCCATAAGAGACTAGAGCATGAGTGGTATGAGAATATAACTTAATCTATGAATGTAAAATCTTTTCAAATTTCATTTTATTTTTGACTCATCAACTAGACTAAGGCTTTGAGATTTTTATGCCTAAATACATGATGAAATATAGTTATTGGCCAAATCAGTGAGAAGAGGGTGTTCTCCATCACAAGGGATGCCCTCACATGTCAAGCATTCTCATATTGTGCAAGGATGGAGATCCCCCATATTCAAGAAAGAATAAATATGCATGCATAATGTGAAACATACATCTAAGGGTTGCCAAATCTTTTAATTATCTTATTTAATGTCTAGGCTTTATGGTGAGGTTATGAGTTATTTAAAATTTAGTTATTAGTGATTAGTTGGATAGAAAATTTATTTTATCCTAAGAGCCTAATGCATCCATGCCACACATTAAAGCATCAATCAGTAAGAAACTAAAAAATGATGTAATTTGTAATGCACAATCAAAACAAATCATCAATCAATTTTATAACTATCATGAAAGAATAAGAGGTCGTACAACTAGAAAAAGAAAATATGGGAATCCAAGCTCTACTCATATACAACCCGGAATATGAAAGAATAATTACAACTAAAAAAGAATACATGCTATGGGGGTCTTCATTCTTCACTCTTCCATATCCCTTCTTTTTCTTCCTTTGTTTTAGTCTGCTTGAAGGCATCACATGGCACCCCAGGACAAAGCCTTCTGGTCAATACTTATCCTAAGCCCCCATAACACTAATCCTAATTCTTAATTGTAAACTTACACTTATTTAAAAAAAAGTAAATCTCTACACACCAAAATAAGTGTTAGCTAAACATACATACAATCCTAAGTAGTTATGTATATAATTTGGACTTAGCACCCTGCTCATAGGTAACCAAGCCCACCTGTTCTAACTTGGATTATGCTTAGGGGTTTAAGCAACCTATAAAAAGAGTATTTATATTTATTTTTGAGCATCCTCTTAAGCACAATTTCCTACAGAAAATATGATTAGGCTAAGAGCAGCCTAAAATCTAGTCTACGAGGCATACACCCTCACATCCAGTCTAAAATAATACATCACAAAAAAATATATATCACATCATGCACCATCCAAACATAGAGCTACAAGTGATAACTTAATTCTAATGTGTGTGTTAAGGCTTGTGTAGTATGTCTTACTAAGCATTAGAGTTATATTTTTCTAAGTTTGGAAGAAGTTCAAGTTATCATGAAGGTTGGTTTCACTTTAAATTATTTAGTGGATTTGTGAATTTTAGTTTATAATTTGTTTAGTTTTATGTGATTTACACTTAACATCTAAGTGTTATAAAGAGAAGGAAGAAGATTACCCTCTTCCATCCCTACTTGAAGCCATTTCTAAAGCACATTAATTTGATTTAGTTCTCTTTAATGTATGGTTTATTAAATAATTTTTAATTAATCTTAAGTTTAGGTTAACTTTAAATGACCTTATTCAATATGAAAGGCTTCTTAAGATTAATCTAACTGAATTACTACCACATGCCATATATCAAATTCTTCCTTCCCATCACATATAACATGCACATGATTTTATCTTAAGTGTATCTATACATGCAACATATTTTAGTACACTTGAATGATGAATGTATATATATATATATATATATATATATATATATATAAAGTTTATTTTTTTTTCATTTGATTGAATTATTCAATACATAATTTTAAAGCTCAATCCAAATTCTTACACAAAAATACATAGAGATGAAATTAAATAGTACATGCCATTGCTAATAGGGAAGTGAGGTAATCAAATGACCTCCTTAGGGCAAGCTAAAGCCTCGTGTTCTCAGGATGTCCAAACTATATACCCATTTGCATTCAAACATATGTAAACTTGTATACATGAACCTAAAAAAGAAGGCTCTAAATCGCATGATTAATTAATTCAATCACTTAGCCAATCATGGATGCATGTAATTTTAATATAAAAGGGATTTCCATTCTTTAATCACATATACATACACATGTATAAAGACATAAATAAGTACGTGTCATTGTTAACTAGAGAAGTGAGGTAATCAAATGACCTCCTTGGGGCTAGCTAAAGCCTCGTATTCTCGGGATGTCCAAACTATATACTAGCTTGTTTAAATACACATGAGTGTATGCATAACTAAGAGAACAAAAATCTTGCAAAAGATTATATTTTCTTTAATTAGATCATTTAAGCATAAGAATTAAAGCTCTATCTAAATTCTAATATCAAAATACATGAGAATGAAACCAAATGAGTACGTGCCGTTGTTGAACCAAGAAAGTGAGGTAATCAAATGACCTCCTTGGGGCTATTTAAAGCCTTGTATTCTCGGGATGTCCAAACTATATACCCATTATTGTTCAAACTCATGTAAATCTATATATGAATTGTAGAAAAGAGAGCTTTATTTAATATGCTTAAGTTATGAACACATGCAAATCCTATGTATATTTATAACTATCAACACTCTAAGTATTATAATTGATTTATAAACTTTGGCAAATAGTTTTGAATTTATTAGTGATAATAGCCACACATATATTTAACTAAGCCAATACATGCAAGCTTACATAAAGGAAATTCATTTGATTTATTAAATTTGAAAGCATGAATGCATGAAACCAAATGACATACAACATTTAATGTGCTTTGAAAAGAAGAATTAAATATCAACACATAATTCATTCAATTAAGTCACTTCCTAAGAATAATCACATTAAATAAACCCATTTAAAGAAAACCAAAGTTCCTTTATCAATTTAGTTTTGAATCTTTGATTTGATTTAAAGAGGAGGAGGAGTACTCATTTGTTATCTAATCTCATTCCCACATCAGTAATTCGAATTGATTTAATAAAAGATAATTAAGTGAATTTTATGAATTAATTAAGTTGGATCCTTAATTAAATCAATTAATTACCCTTACCTATGTCACCTTAAAGTAATTAACGAAACAATTATGAGCAAACATGATATGCATATGGATGGAAAGAAAATTTGAAATGATCCTAAGAAATAAAGGGGTCTAATGCAATTGGCTCACAATTGATAGTTAATTAGACTAAGGAACTTAATTAAGTACTCTTATGGCTTCCCCACACATGTGGGTTAACCATAATTTCTCTAAGTACCTTTAGGTTATTAAACACCTAAAGATCTATCCATGATTTAATTAATCAAGATCTGATGTTATTATGATTTTAAATTAATTAATTAAACCATCCAATTAATTAATTAAACCTTTAATTAATCTCATTTCAATCAGTTTCCTTTCAAATGAAATGGACTTAGGAAAAGGATTAGGAAAGAGGTCCTCATCCCATTTCCTTTGCCCATTCACTATTCAATAGTGACTAACAACCTTAATTAATTTATTTATTGTATGATTAGGGGGTTTGTTAACCACTCAATGAATGAAGAGAGTAATTAAGGCTTAAATGAGTAATTTTCCAAATTACCTAAGAAATAAATCCCAAAAAAATTATGAGAGGTAGAGGTCATCTCATTAAATCACCATAGAGAGTTTGAAATTAATTACTTGAGTAATTAAGGAGTAATTAAGCTAATTAAGTTTTTAATTAAACCCAAATTAAGCTTTTAATTAAGATTAATTTTAAATAAATCTCCTCTAAAATACCTTTAAAATGAATATTTATTTATATTTTTTTGATATTTCTATAATTTATTATTTTAATTTAGAAGTTTCAACCATTAAATACATTAATTAGCCATTAATTAAGCCTAATCCCATCGGTGCCACGTGGACCGTTGATGTGGTACAGTTTCCACATGGTGCCACGGGAATGGTCACTTAAGCGCATATGACTCAGTATTAATGTGGCTGGTCGCAGACGAGCTTTCATCTCTGTCGTCCAATCTCGGATCGGACAGTGCAGATCAAACCGAGTTCCTTAAGGATTAAATCGAGATAAATCTAGTGAATAATCATGATCGTTCATTCCGAACATGTGGAACGGATGGTACGTGATCCATCATCTCACAAATGATGGGAGATGGACACCGTCTGCCTTCTATCACTCGATCTGAGCTCACTCAAGCTCGAATCAACTCCAAATGGATCCCAAACCTTCGCACAAAGGATTCGAAGGGATCCAACGGGTAAGATCCCACGAAATGCAAGTTTCCTTCATAAAGTTTAAATCAAAATCCAAAAACTTGGTTTCAATGGAATTACCTCGCCGGAGCTCAAGATCGGTGGCAGAATCGATTGAGGAAGTTTCGTCTAGTATAGATGAAACCTTGTTGGTCAACATGCATGCCAATTTTTTCTAGTTTAATCTGTGGACCATGAACTATCATTGTGGAGGTCAGTGTTGATCGAACTCGTAGTTTCTATGGTCAGGAAGCTTGGGAGGCGATTCGTTCTTGCTTGATGAGGTCTGGGGAAGGTGTGGGTGAAAAGAATTTGGATTTAGTTAAGTCTAGTTGGAGTTGGGTTGGAGACGAGGTTGCCCTATTTCAATTTCAAGCTTTCTGGCAATGGGGAGGCTCGGGATGCTCAAAGAGGGTTCTGGGGTTTTATTTCGGGCTCTAGGGAGTCTTTGAGGGTGTGTGTGTGTGTGTGTGTATTTTGGATCGAACTGAGGGGGTATATCCCCCCTCCCTTGGATCAAGCAGATGGGATTCAACCCTCAATTTTGATCGGTGAGCTTCTGTCAGGAAGCCGGAGTGATCGGTGTCACCTCCATGTGGCTCGGTTTGGTTCGCTAAGTCCTTGGTTGGTGGCTCAAGGTGGCTGCCCTCCTCCTTGGGTCTAATGGATTTGACTAGTGTGGGGAGGTGAGTTAACTCACCTTCCCTAGGTCCATGGCTGACCTAGCCAACTTGCTTTTGGCTAGGTGCATAGGTGAGGTTCACATTTGGGCATTGGAGGGCTGCCAAGGAGAGAGGAGGGGAGTTGACTTGCCATTTTTGGCTAAAACCCATGTGGGGAGGAGAATCTAAGGAAGATTGGCTTAGGTTGAGCCCAATTTAGGTTTGGGTTAGTTTTCGGCTGACCAAGATGTGTTTAGGATGGGTTGGGTCAAGTTTCAATGGACTTTGGCTTGGTTCAAATGAGTTTGGCTCAATTTGACCCTTACAGGTCAAATTGGGCTAGGTTGGGTTAGGTTGACCAATTGGTTAAATTAAGTCAAAACAAAACTTGGGTCAAGTTCAAATGATGATTTGAAGTGTTTTGATTTAACTGGTTTGAATCAATTTGGCTTAGGTTTGATTTTGATTCATTTGCAATCAAATGGGTCAAATGGGTCAAGTTTACCAATTTGATTAAATTGGCCAAATTGGCTTGGGTTAGGTGTTGACTTGGGTTTGGTTGATCAATTGGAGATGATTGTAAGCTGTGATTTTAATCAATTTGGATTTGATTTGGATTTAGACCAATTTGATCCTTTAGGTCAATTTGGGCTAAATAGGTTAGGTTGAACAATTGGTCAATTTGGGTTCAATTATGACTCTAGTCAAGTTCAATAATCAATTTGGAATGAACTTGAGTCATTAGTTGCAATCAATTTGGGTTAGATCATGATTTTACCCAATTTAGTTTTTTAGGTCAAATTGGATCAAAGGGGTCAATTGGGTAGGTTTGGCTCAATTGAGGGTTGAGTCATGTTCAAATATTGATTTTAGGTTGGTATGAATCTTTAGTTTCAATTAATTTAGCTTAGGATGAAATTTGGCTAGTTTAGTTAAGGGTGTTGACTTGGTCAAACAATGAAGTTTACTTAGTTTGATCTAATTGATGACAATTGATCAACCTAGGGTGATCATCAATCATGGTTAGAGGTTTTGGTTGAGTTGATTCAATCCAATTTGGGTTGGACTAGATTTTGGCTCAAATAGGTCTAATTTGTCACTTTGGGTCAAGTGGACCGATTGGGCTTAGTTGAGTTGATTTTGGGTTGAGTTGAGTTTAGTTGAGTTAATATATGAATTTAGGACTGATTTATTAATTTGTTTGCAACTGATTTGGGTTCAAATGGGTTTTGATTCATTTGAATATCTCAAGTCAAAGGGGTTAGGTTAGGTTTGACTTGGGTTCATTTTGGTTTGGCTTGATGATTATAGATTTCATTTATATTTGGGAAGATAATTGAAGAGATAATTGATTCATAAGAAAATCAATTAATTTTGGATTAATTTGGATTGAGATTTGGCTAAGTCCATGGGATAAATCATGTGGCTTAGGTTTGAATTTAGTTTATTTTCATATTTGGGTTTTGGTTTAGGACATTTGAATGTTGATTTAGGTTTATGAGCTTAGGTTAAATTGATCTTTGAGAAAATCAATTGAATTCATTTCATTTGAATTTGGCTAAGGCTAAGTCCATGGAATAAAATCATAGGGCTTAAACTTGGGTTTGGTAATAGATTTCAATCATTTGATTTGGATTTGGATTTGGATTGGATTTGAATTGAATTTAGTTGTGGCTTAAGAAGGTGAACATAGGTTGGGTTTGAGTCATGGGGTAGGTAGGCCATCCTAATCCCTAAGGCATAACCTAATCCCATGGTTAACCCTTCTAGGTCTCTAGGTTTAGGTTAAGTGTTCACCTAACTGCTATAAGTGTCTTATAATCAAGGAAGTCCTAGTGTCTAGAAGACTCCTAAATCTAAGATGGAAAGATTGAGTCTTCACTCTAAAAGTGAGGTCAACAATAGTCTAGACATCTCAGGAATACGAGGCTTTAAGTAGCCCTAAGGATGTCATTTAATTACCTCACTTCCCTTGTTTAACAATGGCACGTACTCATTTAATTTATTTTCTATGTATATATGTATTAGAATTTGGATAGAGTTTTAATTTACATGTATAAATAATTCAATCAAGTAAAATATAACTTTCAAACATATGCATCCATCACCATTTAAGTATGCCAAAAATATATTGCATGTATAGATATGCTAAGTGTTAAAGTCATATGTATGATATATGTGATGGAAATGAATGATTTGGTATATGTCAAGTGATAATAATTCAACTATATTAATCTTAAGATGCCATTCATATTGAATAGGATTATTTAGAGTTAAGCTAAACTTAAGATTAATAAAATATTTAATAAATCATTCACTAAAGAAAACTAAATCATAAAATATACTTTAGAAAGTGGCTTAAGGTAGGGATGAAAGAGGAAAATCCTCTTTTTTCTCTTTATAACACCTAGATGCTAAGTGTAAATCAAGTGAAATTAAATAAATTACAAATTTAAATTCACAAATCAATTAAACAACTTGATATGAAACCAACCTTTATGTTAAATTAAATCTTTTTGCACGTAGAAAATCATAACTCTAATGCTTAGTAAAACATACCACACAAAGTCTTAACACACACATTAGAACTAAGTCACCACTTATAATCCTAAGTTAGGATGGTGTATGTGTGATGAATGTTTTTTTTTTGTGATGTGATATTTTAGACTGGATATTAGAGTGTATATTTTATAGACTGGATGTTAGGCCACTCTTAGCCTAATCATATTTTTTTGCAGAGGATTATGCTTGAGGGATTGCTTAAAGTTAAATATAAATATTCTCTTTACAGGTTGCTTAAACCCCTAAGCATAATCCAAGTTAGGCCAGGTGGGCTTGGTTACCTATGTATGCGGGTCAAAATAAATATATAGAATTGCTTAAGATTGTATATATGTTTAGCTAACCTCTATTTTGTAGGTATAGTTAAATTTACTTTTCCCATATAAATATAATTTTATAATAGAAATTAGGATTAGTGCTATGTGGGATTAGGATGAGCAGTGGCTAGAAGGCTTTGTCTTGGGATGTCCCGTGATGCCTTTGAAGTGAACGCATCCAAATCAAAGAAGGAACCAATAAAATCAAGGAAGGAAGACAATGAGACATGAATACTGAAGACCCCCATAGCATGTATTCATTCTAATTGTAATTACTCTTTCATATTCCTGGTTGTATAAGGGTAGAACTCGGCTACACAACTTTTCTCCTTTCTGGGTGTGTGATGGAACCCGACCACATCAGCTTCTTATTCTTTTGTGTTAGTTTATAAAATTTATTGATGATTTCTTTAGATTGTGCATTAAAAACTACATGCTTTTCTTAATTTCTTGATGATTGATGCTTTAATGTGTTGCCTAGATGCGATAGGCTCTTAGGATAAAAATAATTTTTCTACATAACTAATAACTCATAATTAAAAATTTAAATAACTCACAACCTCACCACAAAGCCTAGGATTTAATCAAGATAATTAAAAGATTTAGTAACCTCTTAGCTGAATGTTGTATGTCTCATATCATGCATGCATCTTCTATCTCTCTTTTAAAAATGAGGGCCTCCGTCCTTACATAATAGGGACCACTTGACCCATGGGAGCAACCCCAAATGACGGAGCTTCACCCTCTCTCTCTCTCTCTCTCTCTCTCTCTCTTTTGATTTAGCCAATAATCTATTTCATCATGCATTTAGGCATAAAGAAATTCTAAAACCTTTGCCTAAAATATTGAGTCCAAAAATGAAATAAAATTTGAAAAGATTTTTGCACCTGTAGACTAAGTCATATACTTATACCACTCATGCCCTAGTCTCTTAGGGAATGGGTTTAAGACTTTCGTCTCTTTTAAATTAAATAACAAGCCTAACCATCTTACAAATTAATAAGATTGAACTATATGGATTTAAAATGCAGGAGGTGTTAGTTGGCAGACACTCCAGATGGTTGTAAGGCCAAAAGTTAGACGGGTTTACTCTCTCTTGTAGAGATAAACTCTTATGTCCACTTGTTGCTTAGATTTAGGTCATTCTTTATCTCGTACTAAAGCTCCCTAGATTTAAGATCTGAGGTAGTTGTTTCCTTTGGGCTACAAGCATAAATCCTCACCTCTTAGGTATTTTCATAATCTTGTGTTGGCGGATTATAAGCCCTGACAATCTAATAAAAATTCAACTCAAATAAATAAAATCTCTACATTTTCAAATATATAAAGCCCAATTATAGGATAAATTGACATGCACACTAGGCTTCTTAGTATTATGAGCATTTCCTACTTCCTTCTTTTGGATCCCAAAAATAAGTCTTCTACTTGATTTCTCCCATTTGACTTTTCAAACATAACTAATCATTTGATAGTCTAACCTTGAAATCTTTAAAGATAATAATTATCTGCTTTAATTGAGAGCATTCTTAAAGAATCTCACTCCCTATGATGTAATTAACTATGGAGGCTTACCTCTATAGGAACTTAAGAATCCGGCTTAATATAACCCTTATTTTATATTTTCATATAAAGCAGGGGAAAAATCTCTAGTATATTCGAAGACCTATCATGTCTTAGGAGTCCTTATTAGGTGATTAGGTCCAAGATAGGGCGATGTCCCTATCTTTTGAGATAGTACATCATACCTCAATGTTGTACCTGAATACTTCAATAAGTACCCCCTATGATCTGTGTGGTGTCCACCCCACATCCAAAAATAAATACCATAGATAAGTTGCCCATTATAGAGCAAAAAGGATACCAAACTATTAAAACATCTAAGAAAGATGTTCATATCATTAAAACTATTTAGGTAATTACTAAGGAAGCTAGCTGAAACTACTTGACACCATAACTTATAAAAAATAAATTTAATTTATGGTTTATGCTTATGGGTTATGAATTTTTAAATGTGAAGAAAAATATGAAATGCACCATTTCAAAAGATATAAATGAACCCCTCACAAGTTTGAAATAAAGGCATATGATTCATGTATCTTTTAAATACATCATGCAAGAATACATTATATTAACTCAAGTGATAAATGATAAGACTATTTAATTATATTTGAGACCCATTATCAGTTCAAGGTATGTATCCTTTTAACCTACTTTAAGTATAACATAAGTAGTGCCTTTAGTTATTATGAAGTGTAAGTCCCCGAGATCAATCAAGGTAGATTCTTTGATATGCATCACACAAGTTTAGGTTATGAAGCTCCTAACAAAGATTATATAGTATAAGTTTCCAAGAGGTCCCTCTAAAGGTTATGGAGTTATAATATCCTAATAACTTTTTTGAACTCTTTGTATCTATCCTTATTGACTTATTATAATTTTTACTAATTTATATCTCGGTTTGACCAAATTTTAATAATCATCTACTTAAAGACTTATTTTTGTCATTTAACATTTATGAAAACTTGTATATATCTTTATTATACATATTACCTATAATACTAAAAACAAGCAAGGCACTTTAATTGAGACTTTTCTTAAGTGTCATGATTGTAATTTAATTAACTATAGAGGTCTCTCATATAAGAAATCTTGATTATCAAAATAATAATCAACTCGATAAATCTTTATTTTTAAAAGATAATCTCTAGGATACATAAGTTAGAAGGCCTTCTAAGTATAGGGTGATAATGAGAGTCATTTGACCATTGAGGTAATACATTTCACTATCTTGTGCCATCTTTTGAAGCGGACATCATTAAGCTCTTTTCATCACTCATCAATAGCTTTACATGAAATCCAAAGAAGTTATAACATGCATAGAAATAAAAGTTATTATTCAATTTTTTTATATGAAATATTGTGATGTGTGATGAAAATCTATCAAGTCTATATATAGAAATTGAGAGGAATATGATCGATAGCATTATAGGTTCATGGATGCTATGCATTATGATTTGCTTATTTTTGTACATGAAATACATGTGAATATCTCATATCATTTTATGAGTCTATTCTTGAAATTTGGGCCTTATATAACACATTAGAGATATTAATGCAATGTTTTTAATATAGATGGTACATGGTAGCTTGATAATAGAAAAATATTATCATCCACTGTTAAAATTGAAACCAATAATATATAATTCCTAATTGCCTTTACTATTGAGTCAAAATGTAATGAGTCACAATTATGGTCCCTTCATAATTAGTATGATTTAATCAAACTGTTTAGATAAGTAGAGATTAATGTATACTTTTGGATAAATATTCTTACTTGGATTATGATTGTTGAAAATCATTCCATGGCATCAGAAGATTACTATTCAATTTTTAAAGGAGTTTGAGAGTTTTAAGCATAAAGTCATTATAAGATAAATTATATTTGGTTGATAATAGTGATTACATCAAAATATTTAACTAGCATTTGATATAAAGTCAAATATTAACAGATTCATGCTTTACAAAGTGGACTTTTTCCCATGTTAGTGCTTTTAATGAAGAACTATGACAGCAAATGGCATAGTATATTTCAATGGTGTTCTTAAGAGTTCACGACTCCTTATTTAAGAACTTATATTCACTATATATTACAACATTATTGTATTATTTATCAAGCACTCCACCATTGTACAATGATAATAATATATTAAAAATGAATCACTATTTATACTTATAAGGCTAAGGCACTATTATAAAATAAGAGCATGATGCAAAGATATATTTATATCCCATATGTATTAATATATTGGAGTTTTAAGTATTTGACATGTTTAAATTATTTTGTACTATTATAAGTATTAATGAAAATGATAATTGAATAATAAATGCATATAGAAAGATTCTTAAATTTAATATGTCATCTATATGTTGTTCTTATAATTGAAATGAAGCACTTAGATCATAAGTTATATTGTCTAAAGTACTTTTTGTCTTAGAATTACAATAGAGCATTTTGGGTGTCATTTCATATCATCATAGAATGATCTTAATGACATAAAGAAGATCAAAAATACACATCAAATTACTTAAGACAATTCCCAAAGAAAGTTTTCCTAGGCCATTATCTATGTGATGTCATAGTATTATGTATAAATTTAAAAATTTTAACAACAAATTTAATGGTATCAATAGGGCTAGTAAACATAATAGAATGATCTTTTTAATTAACCCAAAGAAAGTTAGACACTCTAACTATAAAAAATGCATATAAAAATTTAATTAATATTTACTATATACCAATAAAGATATGGCTCATGAGTAACTAAATGGAATTATATTAATGCTTTATGTTTCATATCTCAATGAGCTTAAGTGGAATTTCCTTATCTATATGCATAAATTTTAATAATGACATCTTCATTTTATTTTTCAGTCTCACATTTTTATGAATTTACAAATTAATATTATTAATTTAATGGAATGAATGATGGATTTACAAATATTAAACAATAATATTAGGGTAAATAAGGATAAGATTTATGATATTTACCAAATTTAGGTGAACATTAAATGTAGAAATGTTATGCTACATCTTTTATTAACAATAATAAAAAGCTCACTACTAAAAGCATAAGGATTATAATAGGGTTGTTCGTGCTATAAAATCAGCAGAGTAAAATTTCGCCTTACTTAGTCCACACACATGTATTTAAAGAGCGGACAATAAAACTCCAAATTTTTTGCGTGAAAAATCTCAAAAGAGGGAAAAAATACGCGTGAAAACTTCCACTATATATCCTGTTTGAAGATCTTCCCGATACAATTACAATTGTATATAGAAATGGACAATGATTCAGTAATGACAATGTTGATACGATATTGGCACGATGTTGATACGATGTTGACGCTAACGATAGTGGTCGGTGATGATACCGACAACAATGCGACGGCCAGGATCGGGTGGCGGTGATGGCGGTGGCCGGCGGTGGTTGGCACCGTCAGTGGCGACGATTGCTGGAGGATCTTTAGAACTCTCTCTCTCTGCTTGCCCCCCTCCCATTCGCCCCTCATATGAAGAATGAGGCTATTTATAGATTGGAGGAGTGGCGTCTCAAATACATGCAAAATCACTCTTCTCCATCGGACGGCTCATGATGATTCTCTTGATCATATGATATATTTGTGCATTTGAATGCTCAAATGAAGTCGAATTTTGACTTTGGACCAAACCGTCGAGGCTCGATTTGTTATATTCATATTTATATTTAGGGATTTAACGATATCCCAAAGTTTGATATTTTAAGAAATTGATCTTGACCTTCAACTTCGGATCACTGCTTTTAACATCAAGTGCTTCGACTAATAGTATTTTAAGTGTCATATCAAGGGTAATACACAACTATTCATTTTATTTAAACTGGAATGCTTTTGAAGGTGTGATTATTTTATTCTTTTTCAAATATCAATTCCAACAACTTTCAATGTCCTTTTCATCCAGCTAATAATTTACTAGTGTTATATATTAAAGATAATCATTACTAAGCAGGAAACTTAATTTCAATGATAAACCACAACCACAAAGCTGGAGAAGACTTTTCGAGTCACTAAAAGTTTTTTTTTTTTTTTTTAATATGCTAACAGAAGTTATGAAACACTGAATAATGAGGTTTCTATTGACGACAATCTTTAAAGGAAAATCAAGAAAAGATTGAGACAGTGAAAATATGAATTCATTTTATATTTGGTTAGGAGATAATCATAATGAAAGAATATATATAGTTTTAAATGCCCCTCATTATCTTTTAAGACCTCTACAGCTTACAGTCTTTCTTGGTCGCTGTTCTTAGTTGGTGCTCATTGGCGATCCCTGACATTTCATTAAGTTATTTTATTTAATTTTTTATTTTTTTAAATTTTTATTGAGGCAAAATAAAACTTACAAGCAAAAAACTTTCCAACTAACCTGCCAAGCGAAATTAAAGTCTTGCATTATATAATAAGAGCCTGAAGTTACTTGAAATATTAATATTATTATTGTCCATTGACCATTGAATTTGGTTCCAAATTCAATCAAAAACCTAACGTTGGACTCCAAATGAATTGAAAAGTTATATTAGTCTTGTGATAATCTTAAAAAAAAAGGATATTTGGGCACTGAATGCTAAAAATGAAAAATTAGGATTTTATGTTTTTATTTTCATGCCATTTAGAAAAACATATTTACTTTATATACTTTTAAAGTATTATTTTTAAAAATAATTTGAATGTTCTAATTATTTTTAAAAATACCCATCACTATCGATTCCTTATCACGCATCCCAATTGGTATTACAATGGCCAACAGGTATCCACCGTCTCTTAGCACAGTTGGTGGGCGAAAACCGAGAACCCCGCGTTCGATTCTCTCAGAGGCGGAAAACAAGTGGGGACCCGGTACGGATGAGTGATGAATGTGCCGCTTAAGACTCCCATGGGATTAGTCACAACGACATCCCCATCCACAAGATGAGTGGGGTGTTAGGTGGATACCCATCCAAAAAAAAAATGGCCAACAGGTGATTGATGCCACCACCATATAAAAATAAGAACATATTTTAAGGATATCAAATATATTTTATTTTGAATTAAAATATAAATAAATTATAATAAAATAAAAAATATTCTTAATGATGCCCTAGTAACTTCATATCAATATTTGTACTACACCTAATTTTTTTCAACTAAATATGCAAACACATCACATATTTTTATAAATTTTAGATAATATAACTTCTATTTTGAAATATTGTACTAACAATTCATAAACACATCTTTAAATCTACGCTCTTCAAAATAAAAGTGGAATCTTTAACAACAAGAAAGAATTCAAGAAACGTGAACTAATAAAACAAAAAGCCAACCCCATATTAAGTAGCCACATTTAAAGACATGTCATACCATACCATCCAAGACTTTCAAGCAAACAAACAAAAAACTCTCTCATCACTAAGGAAGCTAGCTGAAACTACTTGACACCATAACTTATAAAAAATAAATTTAATTTATGGTTTATGCTTATGGGTTATGAATTTTTAAATGTGAAGAAAAATATGAAATGCACCATTTCAAAAGATATAAATGAACCCCTCACAAGTTTGAAATAAAGGCATATGATTCATGTATCTTTTAAATACATCATGCAAGAATACATTATATTAACTCAAGTGATAAATGATAAGACTATTTAATTATATTTGAGACCCATTATCAGTTCAAGGTATGTATCCTTTTAACCTACTTTAAGTATAACATAAGTAGCTGCCTTTAGTTATTATGAAGTGTAAGTCCCCTGAGATCAATCAAGGTAGATTCTTTGATATGCATCACACAAGTTTAGGTTATGAAGCTCCTAACAAAGATTATATAGTATAAGTTTCCAAGAGGTCCCTCTAAAGGTTATGGAGTTATAATATCCTAATAACTTTTTTGAACTCTTTGTATCTATCCTTATTGACTTATTATAATTTTTTACTAATTTATATCTCAGTTTGACCAAATTTTAATAATCATCTACTTAAAGACTTATTTTTGTCATTTAACATTTATGAAAACTTGTATATATCTTTATTATACATATTACCTATAATACTAAAAACAAGCAAGGCACTTTAATTGAGACTTTTCTTAAGTGTCATGATTGTAATTTAATTAACTATAGAGGTCTCTCATATAAGAAATCTTGATTATCAAAATAATAATCAACTCTGGATAAATCTTTATTTTTTAAAAGATAATCTCTAGGATACATAAGTTAGAAGGCCTTCTAAGTATGGGGTGATAATGAGAGTCATTTAACCATTGAGGTAATACATTTCACTATCTTGTGCCATCTTTTGAAGCAGACATCATTAAGCTCTTTTCATCACTCATCAATAGCTTTACATGAAATCCAAAGAAGTTATAACATGCATAGAAATAAAAGTTATTATTCAATTTTTTTTATATGAAATATTGTGATGTGTGATGAAAATCTATCAAGTCTATATATAGAAATTGAGAGGAATATGATCGATAGCATTATAGGTTCATGGATGCTATGCATTATGATTTGCTTGTTTTGTACATGAAATACATGTGAATATCTCATATCATTTTATGAGTCTATTCTTGAAATTTGGGCCTTATATAACACATTAGAGATATTAATGCAATGTTTTTAATATAGATGGTACATGGTAGCTTGATAATAGAAAAATATTATCATCCACTGTTAAAATTGAAACCAATAATATATAATTCCTAATTGCCTTTACTATTGAGTCAAAATGTAATGAGTCACAATTATGGTCCCTTCATAATTAGTATGATTTAATCAAACTTAGATAAGTAGAGATTAATGTATACTTTTGGATAAATATTCTTACTTGGATTATGATTGTTGAAAATCATTCCATGGCATCAGAAGATTACTATTCAATTTTTAAAGGAGTTTGAGAGTTTTAAGCATAAAGTCATTATAAGATAAATTATATTTGGTTGATAATAGTGATTACATCAAAATATTTAACTAGCATTTGATATAAAGTCAAATATTAACAGATTCATGCTTTACAAAGTGGACTTTTTCCCATGTTAGTGCTTTTAATGAAGAACTATGACAGCAAATGGCATAGTATATTTCAATGGTGTTCTTAAGAGTTCACGACTCCTTATTTAAGAACTTATATTCACTATATATTACAACATTATTGTATTATTTATCAAGCACTCCACCATTGTACAATGATAATAATATATTAAAATGAATCACTATTTATACTTATAAGGCTAAGGCACTATTATAAAATAAGAGCATGATGCAAAGATATATTTATATCCCATATGTATTAATATATTGGAGTTTTAAGTATTTGACATGTTTAAATTATTTTGTACTATTATAAGTATTAATGAAAATGATAATTGAATAATAAATGCATATATAAAGATTCTTAAATTTAATATGTCATCTATATGTTGTTCTTATAATTGAAATGAAGCACTTAGATCATAAGTTATATTGTCTAAAGTACTTTTTGTCGTAGAATTACAATAGAGCATTTTGGGTGTCATTTCATATCATCATAGAATGATCTTAATGACATAAAGAAGATCAAAAAATACACATCAAATTACTTAAGACAATTCCCAAAGAAAGTTTTCCTAGGCCATTATCTATGTGATGTCATAGTATTATGTATAAATTTAAAAATTTTAACAACAAATTTAATGGTATCAATAGGGCTACTAAACATAATAGAATGATCTTTTTAATTAACCCAAAGAAAGTTAGACACTCTAACTATAAAAAATGCATATAAAAATTTAATTAATATTTACTATATACCAATAAAGATATGGCTCATGAGTAACTAAATGGAATTATATTAATGCTTTATGTTTCATATCTCAATGAGCTTAAGTGGAATTTCCTTATCTATATGCATAAATTTTAATAATGACATCTTCATTTTATTTTTCAGTCTCACATTTTTATGAATTTACAAATTAATATTATTAATTTAATGGAATGAATGATGGATTTACAAATATTAAACAATAATATTAGGGTAAATAAGGATAAGATTTATGATATTTACCAAATTTAGGTGAACATTAAATGTAGAAATGTTATGCTACATCTTTTTTATTAACAATAATAAAAAGCTCACTACTAAAAGCATAAGGATTATAATAGGGTTGTTGCTAGAAAATCATTCTGGTAGAGTAAAGTTTCCTTAAAACTTATTTTGGGGAGTCAAAGAGTATTTAAAAGATAAAACTTAAATTAAAAATCTCAAAAAAGGGAAAACCAGGCTAGTACAGTGAAAAACTTCCACTATATATGTTTCAAAGTATAAGATCTTCCGATACGGGATTACATGTATATGAGAAATGGGCACGATTCTTTAGTAATAAACGATGTTGATGACGATATTGGCGATGTTGACGGCGATGTTGATGACGATAGTGGGGTGATGATAATGACAAACAACGGGCGAAGGATCGGCGATGGCGGTGATGGCGGTGGCCGTGGCGGTGGTTGGGTCAGTACGATTGCTGGAGGATCTTTAGAGCTCTCTCCTCTCTCTTGCCGCTTTCTCCTTCCGCCCATATGAAGAATGAGGTATTTATAGATTGGAGGAGTGGCGTCTCAAGAAATACGAAATCGAATCACTCCTCTCCATCTGACGGCCATGATGATTCTCTTGATCATATGATATATTTGTGCATTTGAATGCTCAATGAAATTCATGTAAGATCTTTGGACTTGGGAACTCGTCGAGGCGCCGATTTACTACAAACACTTATTTGAGAAATTTAGGGATTTAACTGATATCTCAAAGCTTTAAATGATATTTTAAGAAACGATCTTGACCAGTTTCAACTTCGGATCAGCTTGCTTTTAACATCAAGATTCGTGCTTCGACTAATAGTATTTTAAGTGTCATATCAAGGGTAATACACAACTATTCATTTTATTTAAACTGGAATGCTTTTGAAGGTGTGATTATTTTATTCTTTTTCAAATATCAATTCCAACAACTTTCTAATGTCCTTTTCATCCAGCTAATAATTAACTAGTGTTATATATTAAAGATAATCATTACTAAGCAGGAAACTTAATTTCAATGATAAACCACAACCACAAAGCTGGAGAAGACTTTTCGAGTCACTAAAGTTTTTTTTTTTTAATATGCTAACAGAAGTTATGAAACACTGAATAATGAGGTTTCTATTGACGACAATCTTTAAAGGAAAATCAAGAAAAGATTGAGACAGTGAAAATATGAATTCATTTTATATTTGGTTAGGAGATAATCATAATGAAAGAATATATATATATATATATATATATATATATATATATATATATATATATATAGTTTTAAATGCCCCTCATTATCTTTTAAGACCTCTACAGCTTACAGTCTTTCTTGGTCGCTGTTCTTAGTTGGTGCTCATTGGCGATCCCTGACATTTCATTAAGTTATTTTATTTAATTTTTTTATTTTTAAAATTTTTTATTGAGGCAAAATAAAACTTACAAGCAAAAAACTTTCCAACTAACCTGCCAAGCGAAATTAAAGTCTTGCATTATATAATAAGAGCCTGAAGTTACTTGAAATATTAATATTATTGTCCATTGACCATTGAATTTGGTTCCAAATTCAATCAAAAAACGTTGGACTCAAATGAATTGAAAAGTTATATTACTCTTGTGATAATCTTAAAGGATATTTGGGCACTGAATGCTAAAAATGAAAAATTAGGATTTTATGTTTTTATTTTCATGCCATTTAGAAAAACATATTTACTTTATATACTTTTAAAGTATTATTTTTAAAAATAATTTGAATGTTCTAATTATTTTTAAAAATACCCATCACTATCGATTCCTTATCACGCATCACAATTGGTATTACAATGGCCAACAGGTACCCAGTCTCTTAGCTTAAGTTGGTGAAGCGGTCGAGAACGGGGCGTTCGATTCTCTCCGGCGGGCGCCGAAAATAAGTGGGACGGATGAGTGATCAATGTCTTAAGACTCCATGGGATTAATTAATACAACTATCCATGAATGAGTGGGGTGTTGGGTGAATCCAAAAAAAAAAAAATGGCCAACAGGTGATTGATGCCACCACCATATAAAAATAAGAACATATTTTAAGGATATCAAATATATTTTATTTTGAATTAAAATATAAATAAACTATAATAAAAATAAAAAAATATTCTTAATGATGCCCTAGTAACTTCATATCAATATTTATACTACACCTAATTTTTTCAACTAAATATGCAAACACATCACATATTTTTATAAATTTTAGATAATATAACTTCTATTTTGAAATATTGTACTAACAATTCATAAACACATCTTTAAATCTACGCTCTTCAAAATAAAAGTGGAATCTGTAACAACAAGAACGAATTCAAGAGACGTGAACTAATAAAACAAAAAGCCAACCCCAAATTAAGTAGCCACATTTAAAGACATGCCATACCATACCATCCAAGACTTTCAAGCAAACAAACAAAAACTCTCTCATCACTGGCATTATATAGGCAAAAATTATAATTATCTAGAAGGTTGGACATCTAAAAATTCCATCCTAGTATATATATATATATATATATATATATATATATATATATATATATATATATATATATATATATATATATATATATATATATATATATATATATATATATATATATATATAGAGAGAGAGAGAGAGAGAGAGAGAGAGAGAGAGAGAGAGAGATTATTAAGGAGTGTTCAAAATCTTAAACTCGTCAAAATTTTACTAAAAAAAAAACATCATTCAATTATTTACAAATCGAGCATTTTGAGGGGTACCCATAAATTATCACGCCTTTACAAGTTCTATTACCATTACATAGTTAATAAGCACACGTGAGCCACTTAGGCTTATGGGATTAATAGTCTCTCATATCCAAACTCCACCCTCTTGAGTAAAAGGAAAAATAATTACATTATCTTAATTTAATGATATTTGAATATACTACTTAATATGACAAATGCACAAATACAAACTGAACTTTATGAAGCTCCACTAAGGGTTTGTTTGAGGTAACTGTACTTTTAAAAGCGATTGTAAAATTCATGAATAAAGCGGTTTTGAAAAAGCTGTTATGCATTCTGAATAATTTTTTTGAAAAATTGAATATAACAACTTTCGACATACCACATTTCTAATAAATTTACCGAAAATAATTTTTTATGAAATTTTTTGACAAGCAACTAAAAAGCTAGTTGCCAGATGATGTTGCTTTGCTTTCTAAAAAGTATGATAACTAAAAAGCTATCACAAATATATCCTAAGTCTCACTTATCACAATTCCAAAAGATTTTAAAAATTTTAACTAACTAATTGAACCAAAAAAAAAACATATGATATCATTATCATAGTCTATAAAACCTAAACTTATTTCTTAATCCAAATTTAGTTAAATTCAGTAGTTTCCAAAGCTTCATCATTTTAATGATTCAATTTTAGTTATAAATTTAACCAATTTTATTATTCCCAGTTCAAACCTAGATGGAAGAAACGAATTAATGAAATTTAAGTGTGAAACCGATGAGATTTGCTGTCTGGAAGGAGTTAAAAGCCCTGAGAAGTTTGTCCCTTCCAAAGAGGACAAGAAGAATTTATGATTCTCTTGTTCAAAGTCTTCAGATCTACATGTTAGCGTGGCTGGCCAGTATTTGCTTTGCTAGCTGGCTAATTAACAAATCCTGTACCATTCATTTCTGTTTTCCACTGCCTACATTATTTAATATTATTATACAACCAGCCTTATTTTATCACATTTTTTTTTTTGTTTTTTTTTAATGTTTTTATCACATAAATACTTAAAATCTGAATTTTTTAATAATACAGATGAGATTCAAACTCTTACTTTTATTAATAATATGTAAAATAGACTAATTATAATTTATTAAAAAAATTTATAATTATTAAATAAAGTCAGTAACTATATATAAATTTTAGAAATTATTTGATATTCACTTGATTTTTTTTTGTAGACATAAAATTAAAAATAATTTGCACTCATTCAAATAAGTTTATCTCAAATTAAAATAGACTCAATATATAATAGTAGATATTCAAAATTACATGTATAATATATATGTACATTTAATATATAAGTATTTATATTTTATAAGTTTGACAATACACTTTTATAAGGGGGATTACACATAGCTTCAAAATCTATTTTATTTATAAAGCTATTAATCATTATGAAAATGAATAGATAATTAACGTATTAATGTGTGTTATGATCAAATTATTAGAAATTTATTAAATATGAATCAAATGAGTTTAAATTTTATTACCACTTTAAAATTTGAATGAAAATTCAATAATAAATGCTCAAGAATATTAATTTTATTAATAAATAAAGTTTGAGAAACATATATGATTATAACTAATGTTTATTAAGGGATCATTCGGGATCAATTTTATTTCTTTGTTTTTATTTATTATTATTATTTTTATTTTGTTTATATTTTATTTTAATATATTTAGTGTTAATTGTTGCTTTTAAAAATATTTAAAATATTTAAAATTATTTTCAGTGTTTTTAAATATAATATATTTATTTTTGAAAATAAAAAATAAAATAATTAAAAATTATATGAAATTAATATTGGGCTCAATATATACGTGACTGAATATAAATAATTAATAATGTTTGTAGGACAAAATGAATTGGTGATATGCACAGTTCTCTCCTATTCTTTCGTTTTTTAATTAATTTATTTTTTTAAATTTTTACGTACAAAAGCTACTATATGCAAAATTTTCGGAGCATTATGTGATTGATGTTTATGATCAAACCCATCGATTTAAGAAATTTCAAATTTTTTTTGTTATATATAAATAAAAAATAATGCTAATTCACCAATTTTTTTATAATTATCTTTCTTGTAATAATAGAATAATTTAGAGTCATTTAGTTATATATCTCATAATTTTTATATATTTATATATCAAATGTCTACATTTTCATATTTAAAATTTTAATATTATATAAAATATCATTATAGTTGATATGGCATTGAAAATTCTTAATCGAGCCGAATCTTGTCCAGTAAGTTGATCATATTGGCTAGTGAGATCAATACTTAAAATATCATTAAAAGCTTTGGGATATCGCTTAAATCCATAAATAAATTTATTAACATGTGGGTATTTATAGTCAATCGGTAGCGAGAATCTATGGCCAAGATCATAATTTTGACTTATTTGAATATTCAAATACTTAAAATACATTAAATAATCAAAGAATCATTCAGTCATCCAGATGACGTAGTGATTCGATTTTCAAAAATTTTACACGCACCACGAACTTATTTTGAATGTGAAAATAAGCTAGGATGGAATTTCTAAATGTCCAACCTTCTAGATAATTATATTTTTTGTCTTCATATATAATTATATATATATATATATGAGGCCAGTGATGAGAGAGTTTTTTGTTTGTTTGCTCGAAAGTCTTGGATGATATGGTATGGCATGTCTTTAAATGTGGCTACTTAATATGGGGTTGGCCTTTTTGTTTTATTAGTTCACATCTCTTGAATTCTTTCTTGTTGTTTTATAGCCAGCGAGTTATGCCTTTGTCTTTACTTAGTAACTTCTTCCCTAGACGTATTATATAACTTCTTTTTTGAAATATTATGCTAACAATTCATAAACATATCTTTGAATCTTCGCCCTTCAAAATAAAAATGGAATCTTTAACCCAAATGTCTTGAGATATATTATACCCACATAATATATATATATATATATATATATATATATATATATATATATATATATATATATATATATATATATATATATATATATATATATATATTTGTTTATTTATTTATTTTAAAATGTATAAAATGTATTAATTACTAAATATTTTTATATTTAAATTTGTTTTATGAATTTCTTTTAGACAATTTTTTAAAAGCTCTAATTTTTAATGAGTAAAAAATTTTGCTTAAAAATAACTATTCAACTATATTTTTATAAAAAATATTAAGGTAATAAGTCATCCAAGCTAAGAAAAATCAAGATTCTCTTAAAAATAAATAGCTGTAAGACCAATATATATATGACTCAAAGATTTAATTGATGATTAAAATGAATAATATAATTATTTAAAATAATTTTAAAGATATAATAATAATATAATGATGATATTTTTCATTAATTCAATATACAATATTCTAATTTAAAAATATCTTACACTTGAATATCTTTAAATCTGATTCTAAATCAAAATTATGAGATATGATAATTTAATTATTTTTTCTATTTTTAATCTAAAATATTTCAAATTTTTATCCATTTAATCAAAATTAAACAGCTAAAAATTAATTCCGATGGTTTATCAAAATTCAATTTGATCCATTGGTTCAACTTTCTATTCTCATCAATTCTGTGTGAAATAGATTTTAAGCTTGAACCAAATTTATCAGATATCTGATTCGAATTTTAAAACTTTATTTAAAAAAAAAAAAATTACTTGGCTTTCATGGTTGCGTCATTTCCTTCACTTTGTAAAAATCTTGCAACGAAGCTCAATATATTTAATTAATGTAAAAGATAATAATAAATGCATAATTTGAGATTCGAGATCTTAGGGGGCTAATAAATTATTCTATTATCAAACTTATACCTGTACGGATTATTTGTGAGATGCATTTCAGGAACAGTACAACAGAAAAAGGACGCACTTTACTTCTTCAAGTTTTGGCTGTTTCGAAGAAGCACGCTTCTATCATTTCAAGTAAGCGAAATCCTCAATTATAATTTGCTAATTTGTGAATTTCGGGACTTATATTAAATTAATTAGTTCTTTTTAATTAAAAAAATGAAAATATTTGTAAGGAGCATTGCACCTCATATTTTAGTTATTTTCTGATAGTTGTTCATCAGGTCGCCTAGATTGACAAGTTCTCCTCAGACTTTGGTACTTAGATATTGAACTCGCTTACGATATTTTAGAAATCGCTTGCTTGATAAAGCTGTTTTATCCTATGTTATTGATTGCTTAGAGTACACTTGTCGAATAGAGTTTCACCAGAACTGTTCTCATGGTGCGTTAGAGAAACTCGTCCTATGATGTTGATTACTTATTTAGAGTGCGACTTGTCAATAAGAGTTTCACTAGAACTGATCTCAAGGTGCTCGTTAGAAAAAACTCGCCTATAATGTCGATTACTTATTTAGAGTACGCACTTGTCGAATAGGAGTTTCACTAGAACTGTTACTGGTCCTATGATGTTGATTACTTATTTAGAGTACGCACTTGTCGAATAGGAGTTTCACTAGAACTGATCTCAAGGTGCTTGTTAGAAAAACTCACCCTGTGATGTTGATTACTTATTTAGAGTACGCACTTGTCGAATAGGAGTTTCACTAGAACCGTTACTGGTCCTATGATGTTGATTACTTATTTAGAGTACGCACTTGCCGAATAGAAGTTTCACTAGAATTGATCTCAAGGTGCTCGTTAGAAAAACTCGCCCTGTGATGTTGATTACTTATTTAGAGTACGCACTTGTCGAATAGGAGTTTCACTAGAACTGATCTCAAGGTGCTCGTTAGAAAAACTCGCCCTGTGATGTTGATTACTTATTTAGAGTACGCACTTGTCGAATAGGAGTTTCACTAGAACTGTTACTGGTCCTATGATGTTGATTGCTTATTTAGAGTGCGCACTTATTTCAGTTTCACTAGAACTGATCTCAAGGTGCTCGTTAGAAAAACTCGTGGACACATAAAAGCCTAACCTGGTACAAAAATGATTACATCAAGACAATTTTTATATTTTTTTTTATAATTCATTATATAGCCTAATATGTAACATTAATTTCGTCTCATATTTATGCACAGAGGTTTATTAGTCGTGCGCATAAATGTAAGAATCTTTTTATTTTTTTTTTATAGCTTTTCTATTTATTATTCAAAAAATTATAATTTGACAATTTATAATCAATTAAAGAATCTGTGACCTTAATCTTTAAACTATATTTCTCAAATTCGATCCTAATCTGCAAAAGATCCCTGTTTCATTCAACGGTCATTTTTAATCCAAATATAATTAAAGAAATATAATTCATAAAATAAATAGGTGAACTAAATTGACCAAATCCATCCATCCATATTACAAGTATGCCCCTAAGCGGGATGACAGATGAAAACTATGGATTTTTTTGCGAGGCCTGTAATCTTCCAAGTTTACCAACAAAATTAAATAAATATTTTTCTAATTTAAAATTTATGATAATATGCCATTTTCTACTGATGAATATTATTATTATATGTATTCCTAAAAAAAATTAAAAAATATAAAAATTATTATATGTTTATCTCCTTATCCACTACTGCTCATGGAGAGTCCCATCCCATCCGTGAAATTTTTATTTTTATTTCCATTACCAATTCAAGCGAATTAATAATAATTAATATATCATTAAAACATACTTAAATCATAATATGTAAGATTCCAGCACATATCATCCTCTATGATTAATTAATTAATTTAATTATTTTTTTTATACTATAAAGCCTATTTGCGGGTCATGCTTAAATTACTTTATTTTATGTTAATTGATTCAATATTTACTTGTAGTTGACCAAAGGCATGGTTAAAAGGATAAATAAATAAAATAAATAAATATATTATAAGGGGATAATTACATAATGAATTAATTAGAATTATTAGGTATTTTTCAATGCCATGCTACCATAATTGGCATAACACAAAATATTTAATAATATAATCTATATTTATTAAATTGCTATATAAATATATTACTCATAACCTATTTATGATTTTAAATATATGAAAAAAAAAATCTAGAAGCAATATGATATTTTATTTTGTCAAACACTTCCTGTTTAAATTAAATTGGTAATTTTTTTAATAGAATTAAAAATATTATCATATAAGCCCTACGTCATTGAAGTGATAACCATGGTATCAAGTGAGATTTAAGAATCCTTTAATATTCATTTGAGAGTATGCAATACTAATTGATAAAACAAACACAAATTAAACATAATGGAAATGGATGAACATAATATGAGGTTAGTGGAGGCACTTGAGGGCACATACTACCATTAGTTCAAGTTCTTCGAGTTACTTGATTGAGCGGCAGTCATGTTTCATCTTCTCTGTGACATGATTTGAATGGGAGAAAATTGGCGAAATCTATGCAAGATGGGGATCTATTTAGGGGCTATTAGGTTTGAGAAATTTATGGTATATAGCATTTGAAATGCACTCTATTTTAAATTTTTTCATGTTTATTTATTTGCATTCTCTATATATTCTAATTTAGCAAATAAAAGTGCTTCACTGGCTTTTATACATTTATTTATCATAATTGAATTGATCAAAGATGATATTACTCTTTTCTCAAATTCAAATAAATACCTTATTATTAGGCAAATGAAACATACATTTTCTTTTCACATTCCATAA
Source organism: Cymbidium sinense (assembly GCA_021442155.1). Classification (NCBI taxonomy): domain Eukaryota; kingdom Viridiplantae; phylum Streptophyta; class Magnoliopsida; order Asparagales; family Orchidaceae; genus Cymbidium; species Cymbidium sinense. Next base: position 10,785,422 of record CM038217.1, read on the forward strand.
TGGCATGACATTTTATTTACTAATTCATACTAGAAATCACTCCAAATTCAATTCAAGGTAGCAAGACAAATCAGATTTGAATATTCTACTAATCATCACAAGTCAACTGAGCAAGAAGTACTAGCAAGTAATTTGACACTCATACCAAGAGTAAAATAAATCATTTACAAATATAATTTATTATAAATAAGTTCAAATATGAAAGAGTGTAATGTACTATAATAATAATAATAAACACTCTAATAGAAATATTTGAAATAATAATCATACTTGTCATAATTTTGAAGATTTTTTAGCTTTTAAGATGTAAAAAATTATGTTAGTATCTATTTCATGATATCATTATATACTTCTTCTTTTGTCTTCAATATTGATTTATTTATTTTAAGTCTTATACTTTTTTGATATTTTATCTTCTAAATACCTTCCCATTTTTTCCCCTTAACATTTTTAGGATAATATTTCTTGTTATAACATAACTCATAAATTATATTTTTAAAATTTAGCATGCATTTTTTAATGTAACTTTCCACATGTGGTACAAGATTGTACCAAATATTGAGCTCCATGTTATTGTGTTCCTACTATCCAGTAAATAAACATTTATTTTTCAAATTGATCACTTTTATTATCAAATGTTCTATTTTTATAACTAGTTTCTCACTTTTGTCTCATGATTTATATATCATGCTCATGAGTCTATCACTCTCCATTATCTTCACAAAATCTTTGATGTTCAAATGAATCAAGGTATTTAATAACTGATCTCTTGGTCCTCTAAAAAATCTATATCATTTTTCATTAAGAGCATCAATAAGCCATGTAACATATCTTGATAATAGTACAAACCATGTCTCACACTGAATCACTAACTTTGATCCATGAGCAAATTATAAAATCTCATTGCATGCTTTATAAAAGGGGACATACCAATTTATAAAGATTTGTTCAGATTTTTCTCATGTGATCAACTCCTTATGCTTCTCTTCCAATTTTTTTCAAATGTGAGCTTTCCACCAATATTTTTCCTCACCTTAGTATAAGGATTGATAAATAAACTCATTTTTCATTAAATAATTTTATCACATTCAAAATATTTTCAATTTTAATAATCTAATTCTCAAGAGCTCTAACATCTATTCCTTCCTTAAATAAAGGTGGCTCTAAACTCCAAAGTAACCTCATATGCTTACTTAACTCTACAATGATATTAGCATTGACACTTAAACTTAGTATTACAGATGTGGATGGCACAATTATTAGTGGTGGAATAGGTGTTGTAGTTCAATAAAAATATCTTCTTCATCATTTGTATCATCATTTATCATCAATATTTGTACCACATTTTTTGACATCATAGTTGGTCAATTTATTTGACATATTTTTTGCTTTGAGCATACTACCCTTAGGGTGCAACATTTTCAAGAATTTTAGTTGCTTTGCTATGTTATATTGATTGGTCATTAATTCTTTTAGATACTCAATCATATTATCTATAATTAATCATATCATAAAATATATATTCATATATTTATATATTCATATTAATGATTTTTATATTATAACAAACATGTCATGTATGGTTATTGGTTTGTCTCATCACTCACTTATGAGTCTACACCACCTATATTCTATAGCAATTATACCATATTCAATTTTTTCTAGATAACACTAAATATAATCAAGCTTTCGTAATTAATCCTTAGATTTTAACCTTTGCTTTGTGTTATCCTCACTTTTTAGAGTGAGAATTGCCTTTACATTAGATTTAGAACTATTCTAGACACTAAGAGTTCTCTAATGCTAGGACACTTCTAGTGATTAAAGGAATACCAAACCCAAACCTAAAGACTCATAGGGTACAACTAGGACACTTAGAAGAAGTGAAGTCTTACCTATTCTAAGATTAACCAAAGTCCATGATCAATCAATTAACTAAATCCAATTCAAATAAATGCAATCCAAGTTCCAAGCCAAATGCCAAATCGATTTAGGTTCAACTTGGCTAGACAGGATAAGTTAACTCAACCCAACCTAACATATTTGGATTCTTCTAAATCAAATTGACTTGATTGAAATTGTACCTATCCAAACTCCTTTGGACTCCAATTCAACGTGATTAAACCTTGATTACAATCCAATTGAATCAAGCCAAGTTAATTTGGGTCTTAACCCAAGTTGGCCCTTATGAATTCCTAAAAGATCAAAATTCAATTTGAATCAAGACAATCCAACCCAATCCAAATTCCTTGATTATTCCAAGCATCCTACATAACATCATAACCTATCCCAATCCACTCAATTGAGCTAATCAACCCCATTGCTTGGGGATTGCTTGGGGCGCTCAAGTGAACCAACTCGTGAGTTTTATGGCGTTTGGTCCACAAAGCGACAAATAAGCTCACCAAGCTTCTCAGACTTCATCTCTTCAAGATGAAGCTACATCAATCGACGAACCACTGGTCTTAAGCTTCGACGAGGTAAGATTTGGCAAATCATAGAAATCTCTAGGATTGTTGGTCTTTTGTGAAAGAAATTGTGATATAATGCGAATCCCATCACAGAATCTTCTTAGATTTCATTCTTGATCATTTTAAAATCACTTTTGCTATCAAATGAGCTCCAAAGTGCTTGAATCAAGCGGCGAAAGTTGGATGGTGTCTGTCTTCTAGTGCTCGTGGGATGACAGATCATTAGCCATCCATTCTGTGTGGGACTAATCTTGATCGTTCGTTCTGAGATCAAATGGTAGAGATGAAATCGGTCTTGCCACGGTCACCATGTCGCTTTTAAATAGCCAATCATTGATTACAAATGGAAAACCGCCATATCTTTGTTCTGCGTGGTGCGATTATGTAAATCATTTAATTAGGGCAAAATATGATTAATTAGCCATAACTTCAAATATTTATAGCTAATTATAGAAAAATAAAAAATACAAATAAACCCTCTAAAGCTTACACAGAGGAGAAACCAAGAAAAATAAAATTAATAAGTTTCTTCCAATGAATGCTAATTAAGATTTAAAATTTTAACTAATTACCTTAATTAAGTCCTAATCACTTGGTTAATTAACTTGAAAATTGACATGTTCTATACATGGGATGACATTTACCTCCCATAATTTTTCTGGATTAATTTGTTAAGTAGATTAGGAAAACCATAATTTTAAGCTCTAATTACCTCTCTTAAGGAATTTAATAACTATTAAAATTAGGAAAATTATAAAATTGATTAAAGAAGGTTATTTAATCTTCATAATTAGGACCTCCCCTCCTAATTGTTCCCACAAAATCATTCTTAAGCCCTTTAATTAAATGATCAAATAATTAAATGAAATAAAAAAGAGAAAATTAAAATAAATAAAAATTGCATCATCATTATTAGTACAACCACAAGATTAATTTGATTAATCCTACTTATGTGCTTAATGAACATAAGGGTTTTAATGAAATTATGATTTTCTATAGGTTTGAAAATTTATGAAATTAATTAGCTTAATCCTCTTAATTCAATTAATTATTTAAACATGAGCCTAATTGCATTAGAAACTTTAGGACATTGCTAATTTTATTTTCAATTGCATCATCATATTTCATAGACCCTTGCTTAATGGTTAATTAAATTAAGGGATTTTTTGGGAGGGTGACTAATTGACTTGCTAATGAGCTAAATCAAATTAATCATAAAATTTACTTCTTCTTTCTTTTTTTTTTGAATTTATTAACCAACTAACATGAGTATGGGTTGAATAAATTGATCTTGCTTCTCCTCGTTAAGATTAAATAATTTAAAATATAAAATTTAAATCTTAAAAGAAATTTTTATTAGGCTTAAAGTGTATTTAATTAATATGATTATCCTTGGGTTCTAATGAAGCCAAGTACATCGTTTAATGATATTTAATTATCTTATTTCAATTATCATAAATTTGCATGCCATGTATTTCATACATTCGTATTTTAAATTTAAAAGAAAAGGTTGCATCTAATTGCATGATGTGGGAATTAAACTATATGGTGTGACTATTATCACTATGTAAATTTAAAATTATTTTTCTTCTTTAGGTGAGAATTGGATACTACCTATCAATTAAATAATTAGAAGGAAAATCTTTATATTTGAAAGTCTTATTGTAAGTAATAAAACTCAAATAAAAAATATGTTTGTTAAAAGATAATAACCTACAACTTTTCATGATTTTATTTTGTATCCATATGCATGTGTATTTGAACTTGCAAGTATATAGTCTAGATATCCCGAGAATTTGAAGCTTTAAGTAGCTCCAAGGAGGTCTTAGATAATCTCACTTCCCTAGTTTAACAAAAGCAAGTACTTGCATAGCCTTCTTATACACTTGTATGCATATGAATGGATATGAAGTGAGATTTCCTTTATTACAAAATTTATGCATATTTGTGTTTAAGTGTGTCAAAATGAATATATAAATTAAATGTGTATTTGAAATTACAAGTATATAGTCTAGACATCTCAAGAACACGAGGCTTTAAGTAGCCCCAATGAGGTCTTAGATAATCTTACTTCCTGATTTAACAAAGGCACGTACTTGCATAGCTTTCTTATACACTTGTATAAATGAAGTGAGATTCCTTTGTTACAAAATTCATGCATATCCATGATTAAGTATGCCAAAAATATGTATAAGATGTATGTATATGCATTAATTGAAGTGAAATAAAATGAAATAAGATTGTAATGTTATTGATAATGAGAGTAAAATGATAAAATATTATGCATTTGATGGTGACTTGGCTTCATTGACCTTAAGATGCCTTTCATGTTTAAAAAAATTCATTAAGTCAAATCCAAACATAGAATTGATTGAAATTCATGATCCATTTGCAAAGTTTAAAAGTCATAAAATTCATCTCTTAGAATCAACTTAAGGTAGGGATTGAAGGGATTCAACTCTCTTTCTTCTCTTTATAATGATAAATCATAAGTAAAAGATAAAAGAAAATATGTGATTTAAAATTTAATTAAATTCTTAAACTAATTAAAGTATAACCACCTTTAATAAGGAGTTTAATCATTCAAACCTAAGAAAATCTTAATCTTAATTCCTAAGTGAGACATACCACACTTTGGCTATAGCACACACACATTAGAATACTAAGTCACCGATCTTAATATTAGGTTAGGCCAGTGATTGTTATGGTGATATGTTTTATTTTGTGATGTAATGCTTTTTAGATTGGATGTTAGGATTGCTTGTGCGTAGATTGGATGTTAGGTCGTTATTAGCCTAATAGTATTTTCTATAGAGGATTGTGCTTAAGAGACCGCTGTAATGATAAAATATAAAAATTTCTTTTGCTTTTAGATGTTACTTAAGTCCCTAAGCACAATCCAATTATGACAAGTGAGCTTGGTTACTCAAGTGCAGAGTGGTAAATTCAAATATATGAAATTTAATTATTTGGCTAGCATGCTTGTTTATCTAACATCTATTTTATAGGTGTAGTTAAAGTTACTTTTTAAATATATATATATAATATTGTAATATAATTATGATTAGTGCTATGGGGTTTAGGATAAGCAGTGGCTAATAGGTAAAGACTTAGGAGGCCCTATGAAGCTTGGAGTAAGGTAATCCAAAGAAGAAAAGAAGAACAAGAATTAAAGACACCTATAACATTTATTTTATTTGTCAAATTTAATTGTAAGCTGAATTGTATAAGGGTAGAGCTTGGCTACCCAATTTTTTTTTCGAGGTGTATGGCGGCACTCGGCCTCATCGGCCTTTATTCTTTTAATAAATTCAAATTTTTTATTGTTGTGTTTACATTGCGCAATAAAAATCACATATATTTCATAGGTTTCTTAAAGTGTGATGATTTGATGTGTGGCTTATATCGCTCTTTAGAATAAAATTAACTTTTCTATCTTCATTAATAACTTGTAACTAAAATCATAATCAATTTATAACCTCATTTTAAAGCTTAGTTTATAATCAAGATAATAAAAGATTTAACAACCCCTTAATTGAGTGTTGTATATTATTATATCATGCATATCATATTGTCTCACTCTTGAAGATAAGAGATCTCCACTCTTGCATGAAAGAATACAAAGCTATGAGGATAGTTCCTTGTAGTAGAACACCTATTCTATCTAATTTAGCCCATAATCTACTTTCATCATGCATTTAGGCATAAATCCTCCAAGCTTAAGTCCAAAATGATGAGTCAAAAATGAAATAAATATATATAAATTTTATTGCACTAGTTTAGGTCATAATGTGTACCAATCATGATCTAGTCTCTTAGAAAGTGGCTTTAAAATTTTAGACTCTCTCCTAATTAATAATGGCTAGCTATCTTGCATTTACATATGACTATCCCACATGATTTTAAAATTGTTTGAGGTGTTAGCTTGCAGCCACTCCAGGTAGTTATAAGTCTAGAATATTCGAGATTGATCCACTCTCCTTAGTAAAAATCAATATATCACATTCCCCTAGAATTAGTCGAGCTCTTAGCTTATGCTAGAGCACTCTAGGCTAGGTTCTAAAGGCGTGTTTCTCTCTTACTATGAGTATAAGTTATCATCTGTAAGCATTTTCACAATATTGTATTATTATAATATGTGTCCTTTCTAATAAAATTTCAACTCAAATGAAAATAAAATTTCTCTTTCAAAAATGTAAAGCCTCACCATAAGGTAAAGTGAAACATCCACTAGGCTTCCTAGTATATTGAATGCTTCCTACTTATTCTCCTTTGGAATCTATGAAGAAGTCTTCCTATTTGAATAATTTCATTTGATTTTCAATAACAACCAATCCTTTGATAGTCTAACTTCATAATCTTTGGAGATATTAGTTGATTACTTTAATTTATTCTTAGAAAAATTTTATTTCTTAGATTGTAATTAACTATGGAAGCTTACTTCCATAGAGAACTAAAGATTCCAACATAAACTAAACCACTTTACTTACCCATGTAAAATAGGAAAAGATCTTTGATATATATATATATATATATATATATATATATATATATATATATATATATATATATATATATATATATATATATATATATATATATATATATATATATATAGACTTATATATCTTAAGAGTCCTTATTAGGTGATTGAGTCTATTGTAGGATGATGTTTCTATCTTTCGAGATAGAATATCATTCCTTAATGTCGTACTCGATCATTTTAATAAAACCTCCAGATCTATGTGATGTCGCATGACTCCAAATAAAACACCAAACTTTGATATCACTTTTTTTATCATGCCCCACAACCCTTCTCATGCAAATCTTTATGCCTATTACCATAAATGAATCTATTAGACTAAAAAAATTAAAAGAATAAAAATATATTCTAAAAATAAATGTTTATTTTTTTTTCTTATCTTTTCTTATTCCAATCTTAATCCTCCTCATCCCCCACCTCTTTTTCTTCTTATTTTCCCTTCTTTATTATTTTTAACCTAAGCAACTCTTTATTCCCTGTTTACAAGAAATTAAGAGTTGGTAATACTTTTAAATGCTTTAAATAATTATTTTTAAAATATAATAAATTTTATTTATTAATTAATACTTAAAAAATCAAATCATAACCATTCATCTATATTCATTCACTTTCAAATTAGCTCATGCATGCAAAGACTAGTGGAATACTAGAATTCCATGTTATAGCTATGGAGCAATTGGTAGAAATTCTTTTCTCAAACCAGGAGACTCATGTTTGAGCACATGCTAACCCCATTAACTTATAACTATCCTTGAGGCTCAACTCCTAAAAAAAGAAAAGAGAACACTTGAATTCACTAACATGCTACAATATAATAGTTAAGATTAATAGTGTTATTAAAATTTTTAAAAGAATTTATTAAAGAGAAATTAAATTCAGCATTTTTTTATCTTAATTAATTACATATACATATATATATATATATATATATATATATATATATATATATATATATATATATATATATATATATATATATATATATATATATATATATATATATATATATTTTATAATCTATTTGAATTATAGAATAAAATGAAATGATTTTGAGTGATAATTTATTTAGAATAATTTGGACTTACATCTTATTAAATTTTGAGTAGAATGACTTATATGATACAAAAGTGAAACATATGCAAAAATGATGAAATGGGATGCAATTTAGCCAAAATATTGGAAACAAATTAAGAAAATTAGAATAACTAATCTAAACATAATAGTAAAAATTATGTTATTATTCCAAAATAATTTTCTTAAAGGGATGAAACTCCACCACCAAGTTCTAAATTCCTTGTAAAATAGATGGCAAAAAAAAGTTTTGAAGAGAAAAGAGCTATGAGGGAAATTTGAAAGCAAACTAATAACATTAATAATATTATAATAGAAGGTAGAAGCCACTAAATTTTATCTAATATATAATAAATGTCCAAGTTTTAGATCTTATGCTAAATGATGAAGATAGATGGTGGAACACCACGCCACCCATGATAATATGAAGATGACATATACTTAGAAGATATGTTATCATTCAAAGAAAAATAATAAAAATAAAATGATATAAGTAATATTTCTAGTGAACTACAAATAAACTCCTTACAGAGGATGCCACTAAGCTTCACCTTTCATTATATAAAGCAAATCACTTTATGTTATTTCAGCCCAATAACTACTTTTTAATATAACTTACATATTACTACATGCTTTTATAAGTTTAAATCATCATTATTTGATTACATAATTGATGGCACTGAAAAGATCTAAAGTTATAGTGCATATAAGGCTTTTTTTGTTTCATTTAGTTTCATTAGAACTTCTAATGGAAGGGTAGAGAGAAAGGGGGATATCCAATTCTTGATTCCTTGCTTAAAATTTTATCCATCTTTTCTTAGAAAGAAAACAAATCCTACTACTTACTTTTTTGATGATCAACACCTTTTTGGATGATAGCACAATCTTTTAAAAATGATATTTGTTTTTATATTTGTCTAATAAAATTGAAGTTAAATTATTTTAAAATTTAAATTATAATTATAGTTATAATGTACTTCTTTCATAATTATTGCGTGCTAGAAAACCATGAGAAAAATTTACGCCGCTTATAGTTGACGTTTTGAAGAATTAATAAAAAATTAATTTTACGTGAAATCTCGAAAAGAGGGAAAAAACCACGGGGTCTAGCCCAGTAAAAATATTCTACTATATATCTGTTTCAAAGTACAAAAGTTTCCCGATAACGGGATTACAGAATTGCATACGAGAAGGGTTGACAATGGGAATCTCAGAATCAGACAACAATAGTTATATAATAACGTTCAAATTATAACAGTTGCCAGTGGTAGTAAATGATGGGTGAATGATGGATGATGAAGGTCTTGGGATGACCGGCGAAAGATGGTACAGCGGTAGTAGCGATAGTGCAGCGGTGGCCGGCGTTTGGTGGCGATGATGACCCGATAGTTGGCAAGCGATGGCCGGCGATGGTCATAGTGACGGCGAAAAAGATTGAGATGATAGGATCGGCGGTGGCGGTATGGCCGACGGCGGTGGGCTTGGCGGCCGTCGGCTCAGTGGTAACGATTATACTTGGAGGGTTTTCAAGCTTTAGATTTATCTCCTCTCTTTTGCTTGGTCTCCCCTCATGTGAAGAATGAGGGGTTATTTATAGATTGGAGGAGTGGCGTTTATAAATGTAAAACCCTACTCCGGACGGCTCAAAATGATTCATTTGATCATTTAATGTATTTTAAGTATTTGAATGCTCAAATGAAGTCAATTATGAGATCTTGGGCTCTTAGATCCCAGCTCATCGGGATCGATTTATTATAAACACTCCATGTTTAAGAGCTATTTAGGGATTTAATTGATATCCCAAAGTTTTCAATGATATTTTAAGTCTCACCGCTTTAATTTAGATCAACTTACTTTTGACATCAAGATTAATTTTGGTATTTTTAAATTATTATCAATAATAGTAGAAGCATAATAATTTTCCAAATAAAAAATTTTTCATAAAATTATTATCTTCCAACAATAAATTATCAATATGGTTTTTTATATATTTACACATTGTTGGTCAAACTATTGTGTGTGTGTTTGGAGAATCTTTATTAAACTCTTTAATATTATATAATATCCTAATTTTCAGTAATAATTTAATTAAATTATTTTTTTTTATTGGACAATCTATAAATTTGATCTAGAAAGATTCATTTTAATCACTTTATAGTGGTGAAGGAAGAGGTGTTTGGAGGGGCAATCATCACCCATAAATTTCTATTAAACTCTTTAATATTATATAATACTCTAAAAATTCTCACCGCTATATTTAAATTTTTCATAATAATTTAATAATTATAATATTTGAAATTTAATTATCATGCATATATTATTTTCACTCTTCTTCTTCAAAAATTTTAAAAATAAGATGATATTCTGTAATAAAAAATGAAAAAAATTTATGCTTTCATCATATAACAATTATTATAAAATTAAAGAATCATTATAAACTTAATATTTCATAGTCACTTTAGACACACAATTATAAGTGACGAATAACAAATTTAAAGAACATGTTACAAAATTATTAAGATAAGATTATGAAATAAAATAAAAGATGATTTTTTATAAGTTAATTCATAATATATACTTAGAAGAATATTATAATAAAATTTCATGTAAAATTAATGATTTATAAATTTATTAAAATATATTTTCTATTAAAATATAAAAATTAGTATTAATTTTTAATTACATTCAAATCTAGCGTTTAACTATTTAATATAAGATATTTGATATATTTTGTGAATGTAGGATCTTCCCAGTTGTAATTTAAATCTTGAAGAGTCTTTTTTAGTTTATTTTTATTTTAATTTTATAAATAATGATTATTTATCATGGCTTCAAGCACAATAAGCTCCACATGTCTCTTGTTACAGACATTATGAACAGCCTGTAAAATACATTTTTTTACAGTGTAAAATATTTTGCATGTTCCTGAATAATAATAATAATAATAATAATTTTAATGGCCCAATAACTTTTATGCACGTGTGCTGTCACAAGTTGATGAAGTGGATTATGCTCTTTACATTATTAAAATTTAAATTCTAATGGCAATATATATACAATTAAACATTAATTTTTAGGGAGATTTTACATACATACCACGTCAAATTTACATATTTATATATCTAACACCTAAAGTTAGATATTTATTTAACTAACACTTTTCTATGCTTAAAAATGTACATTTCACTTTTAAAAAGTGAATAAAGTGATATTTTCGATATTGAAGATTAGAATGTTATATATGTAAAATCAAGTTTAAGTATATATATGTAAATACAAGCTTGGCGTGATATGTATGTAAATTCCTAATTTTTATTTTATGTCTTAAAATTTTGACGAAAATAATATAGTTAACAACATTTTTCTAATAATTTTTAAAAAAATATGAATTTCTGTTATTTTATTAGAATAAAATTGTCATATTTCTTATAACGTTTCTAAACATGATAAACAATCGCCATTTTGAAAGAAAAAAACCTTGTTAAATTTAAAAGGATAGTTAGAAGATATTCTACGTCATATTTTTTTTAAACTATGATTAGTTAGTTATATAATATTTAACTATAATAAAAAAACTACTGTAATTAATTAAAAATTATGTTACTGTTAGCTCTATATATATATATATATATATATATATATATAATGAAATATGCTTATCTAATTAAATTCAAAAAAAAAAGAAAAAAAAGAAAAAGAAGAGCCAATCATGAAGGTTGCCACCAAATAAGACTAAGGTGGTGTATGGCCCACAACAAGCTTTGTTCTCTTCTCCCAATCTCTTTGTCCCATTGCCCTTAACCTAATAAGATTGGAACATTAGAGGACCCTATCCTTCGCTAAAAGACATATGGAGAGGTTTGGAGGGATTCAAGGAGGGCATCTTGCTTCTCCCACGCTCTATCTCTTTCCCTCTAAGAAAAAGGGCCGGGAATGGTGCTTTGTTTTGTTAGGGTTCTTTTGGAAGGTTGTGAGGATAAGGAATAAGGTGTAGCCATCCTTATTTCTATCCTTTTGCTTAGTTGACAAATCTCCAAAGTAATAAGTAGCCTTATTGCTTGCCATTGGCTCACAATTACTGTACACGTATACCTATATTTTGTTGGGAAAAATATTAAAATAAATTTTATTGTCATAGCCTTCAAAATTGACATGAGTTGATTTTTATATGATATTTATTTTTCTAATTTGTATAAATTTCAAAATATTTTATATATTTTTTCATTTATTTAAAAAATATTCATTGTTTTTGAATTTATTAAATAAATTGAATTTAAGCCGAATAAGATAAATTTTTTATGAAGTTATATATATGATATATATATTTTTTACATTTAATGATTGATGTTTAAGTTTTGATTGCTTTTATATAATATTTTTTAATTTAATATTTAAATATTTAATAAATAAATATTAAGTATATTAAAATATATATTATATGATATGGATATAAATATTCATATAATTTTTACATTTGAAAAAAAAATTAATTGAAAAATAATGGGCTTTCCCTCAGAAATTCCATATGCCTCTGCGCAAACAGACAGACACCTAATCGATACGGACAAAAGCTCCTCTTTTGTCGGTTAACACGCCCATTCAAAACGGCCGCTTTCATGCGTCTGACTTGCCGCGTAACCCAGCTCGGTTCTCGCTCTCATGTAGAAGAAAGAGGGTTCAAAGGAAGAAATACGTGGGATCTTTTGTATATCTTTAGCAGAGAGAGAGAGAGAGGAGAGAGAGAGACACAGAGACACACACAGAGAGAGAGAGAGAGAGCTAATTGATGATATAAGCGTCTTACTTCTCTTCTCATCTCTCTCAGTTTTACTTTCTTTGGATCCATAAGAAGCTTCCACTTACCATCCGAATGACGCTCTCTGTCTATCTCCATGCCTAATATCCCAAACTGTTCCATTGATGGAGATCTAGCCACCTCTTCCTTTTCTCACTCGTTTATTGTGGTTGTTTCTGCTTTTGCGCTTTGGCCTTTGCCTCTTTTTCTTCATATGGTAGATTGACACAGCTTCTTATCTTTCTCCTCTCTTTTCATTTCTCTTCTTACTCCGATCTCTTACAAAGAAGAACAACAAGAGGACTTGCGTTAGAACAACGAGAGGACTTGCGTTCTATCAATATCTTCTTTAAACAAAAGCATAAAAAAGCGATCTTTGACTATTTCAGATGTTGATGTCCGGAGTAGCCGAAGAGGTTTCCTCGTCAGCGACATCTTCTCCACTACTCAGCTTCATGTCGATCTCACCGACGGCGCTGGGCTCGCCATACTCGCCATGGCTGCGCGAGCTCAAGTCCGATGAGCGCGGCCTTTTTCTCATCCATCTCCTCCTAAACTGCGCCAACCATGTCGCCGCCGGCAATCTCGAACAAGCCAACGCTTTTCTCGAACATATCTCTCTTCTCGCCTCTCCCGAAGGCGATACTATGCAAGCGGATCGCCTCGTACTTTACCGAAGCTCTCGCCCGCCGCCTCCTCCGCTCATGGCCTGGACTTTACCGTGCCTTGAATCCGGTGGCAGCCGACGCCTCCGTCACAGTCGCCGCCAGCCGCCTCTTTCTTGATCTCTGCCCCTTTCTTCGCCTCTCCTTCCTCGTTTCGAACCAAGCTATTCTGGAAGCAATGGAAGGGGAAAAGGTCGTCCACGTCGTCGATCTTGGGGGAACCGACCCGGCCCAATGGCTTGCTCTGCTTCAGGGTCTCGCCTGCAGGCCGGAAGGCCCGCCGCATCTTCGCATCACCGCCGTTAGCGAGCACAAGGACCATCTCCTGCACACCGCCTCCGTTCTATCCAAAGAAGCGGAGAGGCTCGACATCCCGTTTCAATTCAACGCGATCATTTCCAAGCTCGACGCCCTTAACGTCGAGAACCTGCGTGTAAAAACAGGGGAGGCAGTCGCCATTAGCTCTGTTCTTCAACTCCATTCTCTCCTCGCCTCCGATGACATCGCCCCCATCCGAAAGTTCTTCCCTTTCAAGTCAGCTGGCACGGTGGGCGAGCTCTTGGATAAAGACCAAGGCTCAGATTCTTCTTCTTCGCCTTTCAACCTCGTCCCTCCAAAATGGAGACCTTTCTAGCTTCTTTATGGAGTCTCTCACCAAAAATCATGGTGGTAACAGAACAGGAGTCGAATCACAATGGATCTTCTTTGAATGAGAGATTTATGGAAGCGCTGAACTTCTACGCAGCGATGTTTGATTGCTTGGAATCGACGTTACCAAGACAGTCAGTAGAGAGGTTGACCGTCGAAAAGAAGCTGTTTGGGGAGGAGATAAAGAACATAATGGCTTGTGAAGGATTGGAGAGGAAGGAGAGGCATGAGAAGCTTGATAAGTGGATCATGAGGTTGGAAATGGCTGGATTCAGGAGAGAGTGCCGTTGAGTTATTACGGGATGTTGCAGGCAAGGAGGATGTTGCAGACTTTCGGTTGTGATGGATATAGAGTGAAGGAGGAGAATGGTTGCTTTCTATTTTGTTGGCAGGATAGAGCTCTGTTCTCTGTTTCAGCTTGGAAATGGTAGGAGGTTTGATTGAGTTCACATATTTTAGTATTTGGGTTAGTATTACTATTTTCTTTTGCCTATTAGTCCTAACATTTTATGTAGAGATTTATCGGTTTTTCCTCTCTCTCTCTCTCTCTCTCTCTCTCTATTGGCTTATGATTAGATTCAATTCTGTAGTTCATTCTGTCTTGTTTTTGAGCCGTGGAGTAAGTATATGTGGATGAGTAGGGGTGTAAATGAGCCTGAAACGACAAATTGCTCGTGTTCAGCTCGTTTGAAATTTGTTTCGTTCGTGTTCGACTCGTTTATATATCGAGTTGGAAATATATATTCGTGTTCGGCTCGTTACATATCCGAACCACATTTTATTGACGCGTCTTTGATATAACAAATAATTTTAATGTATATTTTGTATGTATAATATAATAATAATAATAATAATGATTAATGTTATTTTATATATAGCATGAAATAGAGCGAGGAAACTCTATATGGCCGAATCTGAGCTATTCACAAATAATAAACTTTTTTGACAGCCCTATCGATCAGAGTCTTAGAAAACGCGTTGGGTTGACTTCATAATGAGAGGAAATAAACTTTCTAAAATAAAGCTGCTTAGCCTATGTAAGACTTCTTGTTATTGTGCTTTGAAGGAACTGTAACTACTGTTGGTTTATGCTATCTGTTGTCAGAATCCAGTCTGAGTTCTGTAGCAAGGTTTGCACTACTAATACTATGGTTTTGTGTTCTTTTAGGGCTTATTTGGTTGCTTATAAATGAAAATTACTCTTTTGAAAAGTAAAAATTTTATTTTCATTCATTTTAGTGTAAAATTAAGATTCATTTGACTAATTTTAGAGGAAGTTTGAATTTGTCGAATGATATATTTGACAAATCGCATCCTTTCAGAACTATAAAATAGTTCTTCAAAATTCTTCAAAGGTGTGAAAGGACGACCTACAAATTTGTATTCCATTTATTATTATTTTTATGCTTTAGTTAGGATTGATTTATTAATGAGCCTTGATTCACTTCAATTTGTTTGATTGGCTGTTCTTCTCTACTCTCTGTAATAAAGACTCGATGATAAAGACATTTAAGAAAAATGCATATGTTTACTTATGAATAATTGGTTAAAGCTCATGACATTGAATATGTCAAACCTCTTAAGTCTTCTCAATCAAAAGATAGAATAACTATTTGCATTTTTATGATTTTATTTCAAAATTTTGCTCAAATAAAAAATAATAATTTTTTTAGGATTAAATTTTCTTCATCTTTGAATTTTTTTTTTTTTTTTTTTTTTTTAATCCCATGCAAACACTTTTAGTGTGATAATGTAATGTGAAGAAACTCTCTTAGAAACTATTTAATAAAATTTAAGCTAAAGTCAATCATAAAATTATCTCGGTGTGTAAAATAAAAATTTTAAAAATGTCAAATCTCACCAAAAAAAATAATGTATTTGATTATCACATAGATTATTTCTTAGGTACCTGAATTTCAGGGTTTAGGAAACAATAAAAGGCTTATATACTGAAATAAGTTCTCAAATAAAAAAAGAAGGGGAAAGGCTACTCATACCTACTTAATATAATAATGAAATAAGTCCTAAGATTTCTCAAGAATAACCCATTATTGAATTCTAATTCACTACCCACCGATGGTTGGTGGTTGAGCTCCGGGGCCTTTATGAGGCGGACTGGCGGATATCGAGGGGCCATTCGTGTGGGTGATGAATGATTAGTGCGAGGATTAGTGCAACGACATCACCCATAAGATGGTAGGGTGTTGGGTGGATATCCTTCCAAAAAAAAAAATTGTAATTCACTTGTTTTACCATTCAATCCCTGTTGATTGCGCCATTTCCTTTTTTTTTTTCTTTTTTTTAAGCCTTCTGTAACACAAATTGATTTAGAAATAGGTCCTAAAATCCTAGGAGTTATACCTTTAATATATAATATGACATGATCAATTCAATGTTTATAATTTATATTGAAATAAAAATACAAATTCATATTAGACTTTTGATTTGGTTGGCTAAGGTTTGGGACAACTGTAACTATGTGAAAAAATAATAGTTGCATAAAAGTTGGTGTCTAAAAGTTACGATATTTCTAAAAAAATTTTTTTTCAAAAAATCAAACCATAACTTCTTGGTCACACCGCTTAGTTAGGTCAAGTTAAAAAAAAATTTTTTTCAGATTCTTGACAACTCTATCGCAACTTGCCAACTACTTACACCGGTGCAGCTCGAATCGCAACACATGCAGAACGTCGCCCCAAATACACTCTAAGAAGCATTGGATTCAAGGTCTTATATAAGCTCAGAAGTTGAAAAAATAATAATGCAAATTTAGGTTATAAATAAACTATTGAAATAATTAGATTCATCCACATCTAAATTTCGCAATTAGGATTTGCATTGCAACACATAATTTATGAAATCATGTGAACGGAGATATAGTACTCTTAAATACATATCTCATCTTAGTTAAAAGCTATGAAAATTGATCTAACAAAATAAGTTACTCTTTTTTTTTCCTCTATTGTTGCATTGGATGCTAAAATAGAAATGCAAAGAACAATGGCTTGTCTTTTCTCTTGTAAAGCAAAAAAAATTCAAATTTAGTAGGTGAAAAGAAGATAGTGAAATGATGGCATAATTTGCTCTCCAAATATAATTAAATGAATTTATTTTTATTTTTTATTTTTTTGCTTGATTGTGCATACCATCTGGCAGGCCTTTTTGATTGATTTTTGATTAATTTTTTCCTCAACAAACAAAAAAAGTAAACATATATTCGGCTTTAAATTTAGAATCAAATTTATTTAATATTTTTATACTATTTTTAAAATATATTTGTTTAATCTATTGTCTGAATATTTTTATTTTTATTTTCAAAGGCAGATCATAATACTCTTCAAAATACTCAAAATATTTTTTAGATATTTTGAATATTTTTAGAAATAATTATTATGATCGAATATATTTTATTTTTAAGTTAAAATATAAATAAAATAAAATAAAAAATAAAAAATAAAAGTGATTCTAGACGGCCTCTTAGTAATTATGTTTGTTAAGCTATCAGTATTCGAGATTTTATCAATGAAGAGTGATTGTGATCAGATAATAAAGGGCATAGAGACTGCGTAATCTAATTTTCTTCAACATTTTACAAAAATTAGCAAATAATATTTAGTGTCGATAAATTAAAGTTATAGTTTTTCCACAAAAAAAAAAAAAAAAAAAATACTGCACTTTGAAACTTCGCAACAATTTGCATGCAGAAGAACAGGCAAATAATTATTAAAAAATACATGATTTAGTAATATGATAAGATTACACTAAGGCCATTATTTTGTCAGTAATTTGCAAGATGACGAGTGACAGTCACCCAAATGCTTTTGAGGTCCTTATCCATTTCAAAGGCATAGAATGAATCACCTGTAGCTTACTAACAAAGTCCTTTCAGTAGAAGAAGGAATCCTAAGTGCCAGTTTCTGCATAACCATTCTACAAAACTGTTTCAGGCTTTCAGAGCTGTGGATCTAAACTGCATACTGAGTAAGTCCTCGTTGTCAGGTTCAGTGATTAAAGTCTCAGGCGCCTGAGTTTTTTTTTTGGATTGGGTATCCATCCAATACCCCACTCATCTTGTGGGTGGGGATATCGTATATTATCCACGAGGCAGCGCGTATTCATCACGCGTGTCGGATCCCACTTACTTTCCCAGGTATAGCCCGCCTGAGAGGATTGACTCGATCGATTCCGCACTCTCGCCCACCAACTGACGCCTGGGTTATTAGCACCTGACATGAATCCCTTGTTTTAGAGCAATTCCGGTTTCATTTAATGCTGTTAGATGATAGGAAATCTGCTCGGTGAATTGAGAGTTCAAGAAAGAAAAGTTTCCTTGATGCTCCCAATGCTCTTCTGACTCTATTGTGTTGAGAAAAAATATTATGTGCAGAGAGTACAGATATAATTTTTATATTTGAACTCTAATAATATAACTTCATGTGACATTTTATCAATATTATTGTGAAATATTATGTATTATTATATATTGATGTATATAAGAATGATATGTATTACTGTGCATTAAATACTACATTAATATATAATAATAAATAATATTGCATAGTATTTTCTTGTTGAAATCTAAACGTAGAGTTTGTATTGCGACATATGTGAAGTAATTTAGTACCCAATTAATGTATATATATATATATATATATATATATATATATATATATATATATATATATATATACATATAGGTTGGTCGGTTCAAACTTTGGGCCGCTAAGCCCAAAAGACAAATCATTGAAGGAGAAAAGCCTGTGCATTAGAATTCAAAGAGCCTCAAACTAAGTCAATCCGAGATGATTGTTTGGATTGTTCTATGTCTTGCTAGAAAGCCCAATACGAAACAAAGAAAGAGACAAAAAAAATAAAAAGATTAAATCTCTTTATGATAGATCATCACTCCTTTATTCCACTTCACAGAGTAAATATAAAAACGCACTAAATTAAAAAAAAATGGATTAATTCTCTATTAAAGAGCTGCCACCTTAAGCCCTTGATGATGGTTTCAAGTCATTTATTTATTGCTCCTATGAGTGTTCACTCGGCGACATATATGCGACTGAGTAGAGATGAATGGTCGAATTGTGGGCAGCTGGTAGGCAATGAGTTGTCGATTCTAGGCGACGATGATGGTTCTAATAACTGGAGTGCTTGTTGGTTAATTATAAATCATAAAATCATAGAAATGGGCATCGTAAATATGCCTAGAAAATAATTAAATTTATGAAGAATCATCACTAAATTAAGGGGAAAGTTCTAAAAGGACTAAGGCTTAGCCATTAAGATGGCTTTTGAAACAAGAGGAACACTAGGCCATGAAAAAGAAGTAGGTGCTATAAGGTGAAGCAAGTGTTCAATTATCAAAGATAAATTATCAAAGATTTAGAGGCGATTTAGGATCATTTTTAATTTTTATTTTATTTCAAAATAAAATATATTATTATTATTTTTAAAAATACTCTGTTACGTCGAAAATCATGAGAGTAAAAGTTTCTGCTTTATTGCAGTCCAAACATATGAATGTTTGAAGAATTAATGATAAAACTTGTACGTAAAAATTTTCAAAAGAGGAAAAACTAGGCTAGCCCAAGAAAATCTTCCTATATATCTTTGAGTTCAAAATTTTCCGATACGCAGATTACGTGTATATGATATGTATAGGACAATAGAATCAGAATCAAATGCTATATAGCCATGGATGAGTGTAATTCTTAGTGGTAGTAGATGATGGTGAACAGTCAATGACCAAATGCGATCGTCGATGGTGGTGACCGCGGAGATGGCGGCGATGGTCGCCGGCGGATAGCGGCGGTGACGGCAATGCCCGAGTGGCGCGATAAGTGGTGGCGGTGGTACAACGCAGTGAGGTGGCGAGATAACCGGCCAAAGTTGGCGACGATGAGATTGATGGTGGTGGCCAACGGCTGGTTAGCAATGGTCAGCGATAGCGGCGGCGATATAGTGGCAGTGGCATATCATCGGTTACGATGACCGGCGAGATGGTAGTGACCGGCGGAGACGGCGGTGGCGTGATAACGGCAATGACGACGGAATGGCGGCAGTGATAATAATGGTAATACGGCGGTGGTTGTTGCGGCCACGAGGTTATCGGTGATCGTCGAGTGGTAACGCGATTATGCTTAAAGATTTTCAAGTTTTGCTCTCTCCTCTCTTTAACCCCCTCATGTAAGAAGAAGCGGCTATTTATAGATTAGAGGGGTGGCGTTTCTATAAATACATGCAAAATCCGAACCACTCCTCCATCGGACGGCTCAAAATGATTTCCTTGATCATCTGATGTATTTTGTGTATTTGAATGCTCAAATGAAGTCAGAATTATGAGATCTTAGGTTTGTTAGATCCAGCTCGTCAAGACGCTCGATTTGACTATAAATACTCAATGTTTAAAAGTCGGTTGATAATAAATGCTTGATCTCGGTTGATTGATTATCATTGCTTTCAATCTTAACATTGTAATTTTAAGTGTCATATCATTGGCGGCGGCGGCTCGGTGCCGCGTAACCGACGCCGGTCGCCACGCTGGACTTCCGCCGCTACCCGTCGACCCGCTAACCACCGTCGTCACCATCAATCGCCGTCGTCGTCGATCGCTGGTTATCTCGTCGACCACCGTCGTGGTCACCGGTCTGCCGCTGCACCATACCGTCGCGGGCATTCTTGTCGACCAGCGTCACCGGCATTCATTGCCACACCGTCACGTTATCACCGCACCACTACGCGTATCTCCAGCCACTACCGATGGCCGTTATCGCCGTTACCTCACGTTCACCATCATCATCACCACTAGCTTATTATAACTTAACCATGGCTATATTGTTGTTGCCGATTCATTCTCATTGTCGCCCTTCTCATATACAATTATGTAATCCATTATGGAAAATTTTGTACTCAAACAGATACATAGTGGAAGATTTTTTAACCCATGGTTTTCCTCTTTTCAGATTTTTTTACATAAAATTCAGCTTTCTTATTAATTGTTCAAACATCACATTGTATGATGGATTCATAACAACCAAGCGTAAACATAACTCTCTACTTTGAGTTTTCTTTTAAATTAATGTTTTTTATTTTTTAAAATAAAAAAATAAAAAAAATAAAAATATATATTATACAAATATATATATTTAAAAATAATATAAAATTAAATAAAAAAACATAAAATAAAATTGATCTCAAACAGCTCATTAGAGATCATGATCTTTAAGCTCTATGAACTAGGATGTTCGTTAAGGAGGATATTGACGCCATGATCTTGAAGCTCTATTAGATTTTTTTTTTTTTTTTTTTTTTTGGTGTATTCGGATCATATTATTTTATGATAATACTTTTCTTCTCAATCATAGTTAAAATTGTTCATGAATTTTCTCCTGTAATTCTCGACTTCAACTTCGAAGATTTAAACTTTATAAAAACTTTAAACTTTTTTTCTAGGTGCACTTATCCTATGATTTTTCCTTTCTTAAGTTATCCATATAAAAATTTTGATATCTCTCAAATTCTTTTACTATGTATGAATAACTTTTATGCAACGCTAAGACATCGAATTCTCCTATTCTACTAATCAGATCTTCCTGGATGAAATAAAATTATAATAAAATACTAATTTTTATTTTCATTTTCATTTATGATAGTATAAATAAATTAGTTTTTGCAAAACAAAAATACATATAATATTTATCAAAGTATACAATACACAAAATTATATTATTTACTATGGCACAAGAAACTATTCAGATCTAATATTGAAATCATGATTACAAGTATATATATATATATATATATATATATATATATATATATATATATATATATATATATATATATATTAAATTTAGAATATAAATTTTTTAATAAATGAAAATCGACTATCATTGAATTGAAAATGGATCAATCCTGAATGGTCACCAAAGCGACATATTTATAGTGGTCGGCGGCTCGTCAAATCCACAATCAAGATCACCCAATTAGACATCATTAAGGCACGGATCATCAAAATACACCGTCGATCATCATATAGAAATGGAAGGTTGGAGTTTTCCACGAATTTATTAAAATCATAAATGAGCATTCACCTAAAAATCATTTGATAGAGCTCAGAACCATGTACACACGACGATCTATTAGTTATTATATAAGATCGAGAGTTATTAAAAAAAAAAGACCATTAATCCTTTCTCAAAGATCAATTGCTCCCGAAGATCGCTAATTTTGAAACTTATCATTTAATTTTATTTCCACTAATATTGTTTAAGAAACACCTTCTTCTCACAAGCGACGCATCAGTAACATTAAAGTTCAATAATTTTCAACTTACTTTTTATAACTCCTGTTTATCATTGCTTGTGTTGACATTTTTTAAATTTACATCTATATATATATATATATATAATTCATATATATATATATATATATATATATATATATATATATATATATATATATATATATATATCGAATTTAGGTCAAAGAATTTTTTTTTAAAATGAAGTTTTGGTACAATATTGAATTCAAAATTTTAATTGAATGTATAAACTTTTAACTGTTAGGCTAAGCTCGCTTGATTTTTCATCTTTCTTTTCACTGAAGAGAAAAAAATGGACAGAAGAATAAATAAATACTATTTAAAAAAAATTAAATTTTCATTCATAAAAATGAGATGTTGGAGTTTAGGCCGAGTTTGTTACACAGTAATATTGGTTAAAATAATGTGAGCAGTTATTAAAAAAAAAAAATCATATAATCTCTTACTCTCTAAAATCTCAATATATGCCCCACATACCCCTAAATCATAAAAAATTATTATTATTATTTTTTATGAATCTGTCGACCTAAAATGTAACTAATATGTTTAAATCACAAGCCACATAACGGGCCAGCCCGCCATCTGCTCAGTACGATCAGAATAAAATCAAATAATTTTCAACTTTCAGCCCAATAATATAACAAAAGTCAACTACACTTGTTGACTAACCATTAAGTGTTTGTGGTGACATTTTTATCTTTATTTAAATTTTACATTATATATATATATATATATATATATATATATATATATATATATATATATATATATATATATATATATATATATATATAATAACATACATATTTAATATTTTATTGTTATTTTTATTTTTTTTATTAAAAAAATTAATCTCATCATATTTGAATTCTAATTCGAATAGAAATAAATTGAATATATATATATTAGATAATAATGACTGATACTATTTTTTTCTGTTGATTTTCCCTTATCGGCATTTTAAGCTACTGAAATCAACTGCAAAAAGAGCAGAGAACGTATAAATATATAGGACTAAAATTTTATCTTAAAGATAAAAAAATTAAATTAATTGTAACTAAGGGTCTCCTTAGGATAGCTGTAATTTTTGAAAATTAGTTATAAAGCTACTTTGAAAAGATTTTAAAGATATTGAATTTATAAATATTTTTTTTTTGAAAAATTCAAAATAATTTTTTTGAGAATCTCTTTAACTTGATTCTCAAAATAATTTTTTAGTTTTTTAAAAAAATAATAAAATTGATAAAATTATTTTCTTTTATTAAAGAAAATAGTTTATCTAATTAAATTAATAATTAGTTTAATCCATGTTTAGCTCATATCAAGATAGAATAGCACTCTTATAACTAGATATGACTTGCTTCAAATCAAATCAAATAATTTTGAGTCATTTTGAATTTAGCTCCAACTAATTTAAAATTAAGTTATTAATAGTAAGCCATTTAAAATTAAGCAATTTAAATTATTTAGAATTTAGCTCATATTTATTATTTAATTGAGGGCAATCTAGGCATTTCCTCATGGGTTGTAAGCCAAATATATTTCTTTTGGTTGGGTGTTATTTAAACAAATACAACTAAGTTTGATGCTAACATAATAATTTATTTTGCAATTGTTTTACTGCTGGCTGAAATATTCTTTAGTCGATCAATACAAAGAAATTTTAAAACTTTAAAAATAATTATTAGAATTCCTCCATATGTAGAGATTATTAGCCACATAAAATTTTTGAGTTTAAAAAAAAATGAAATTGAAAAATTATTTTTTAAATAAAATTAATTTAATTAATGAATTATTTATCCTAACTTTGACCTTATTTAATTCATTAATAGAAATTACTGCTCATATAATCTTCTTGATAAATCTTGAAGGGTTGGTATAGTCTTATTAGAAGGTTCTAGAATTATAGAAGATTATTTGGTGGTTGAGAAGAAGAAAGCAAAGGGTTTCTAAAAATAGAATTATATTGGAAGACAACTAATATACTTAATCAGTATGATTAATTTTTCACACATCATGCAATAATTAGATTTAATTTGATGTGCGTTATTTTTGAGTTTAAATAAAAATAATTTAATATTATCTAGATAAGTTGATCAAATATGAGAGAAATAATAAGATCATATTAAATTAGTTTCAATATTATAACAAAAATTAAATAAATATATTTTGTTATGAATTTTAAATTTTATTTAAAAGTTGATGATATTTCTCATAGATCAATTAGATTAGAGTTTTCAATCTAAAAGCAATCAAAGAGCTTAGATAAGAATCACTATTTAGCATTAGGAGGGGCTTTGAAACTCCAAACTTTGCAGTGTTTTCTTTTGATTGAGTTGAATATAAACTAGTGGGTAGAGATTTTCACGAAATTAATAAAAAAATCATACGAAGTATCTCCCTCTCTTGAAAAGTAATGGAGATTTGATAACTTGGGAGTCAATGGAATATCAAAAGAAATCAAAATAGTTGTTGTCCTATAAAAGAAAAATTGAATGACCAAAAGTAAACAGAGGAATAGAGACAAGTGGTTAAACTCTTTCTTGTTCAAAAATATATTTTTTTTTAAAAAAAAAATCTCGTTCACTAAAAAAATTTATCTTTTAGAAGGGAAACTAGATGACCAATGATCAACTAGTAGATAGAGGACTAGATAATATCTCTCTTAAAGAAGAGTGATATCTCTCTCAAAGAAGAGTGATAAACTATTAGGAGTTAGCAAGCAATCAAAAGAATTTGAGATAAACTTTTTAAAAGAAGTGAATAATCACCTAAAGTTAGGAAGATTAGAGGATGTTGGGATAATATTTTTCTTTAAAATTGGGGAGAAATAAATGACCTAAAGTTAGTATCCTTTGAATAAAAATAATACCATAATCACTAGTTAGCCACTTTACTTGAATGAATTGATCTTGTCAACTTATGGTCATGATCATCTAAGAACTTTTTCCTTAAAGAATAGAGTGAATGCCTTAATCTATTTTTATAAGAATAAAATATAATATAGTATAATATTGGATAAAGAATGAAATACACTCTTAATCTATATGTATAGGTCTGCTTTATCTCATATTAGATAACATAAAGTCTAAAATAATAGCTAAATCTGTGGGTCCAACAACTAATAGGTTACTCTATCCTCTCCCTCCATTTAGGAGATGAATTTTCATGACTATCTCTTATCATCCTCCTACTCTTAGACTTTGATTTACATCTTTTGTTATTGCAAAATGATTGCTTTAATCATCTAAACTATCATATTTATCTCTCTTTTTCCTCCACAAATTCAAATCATTCAATTTACCCTTTTCTCTCAAGGATGAATTATTCAAATAGCCTTCAATAACTCATCAATCTAAACACTCCATTCTAGAGAACAGCTATTACAACCACTTCAATCTCCAACTAACTTCAAGTCGCTTAATTCACACTCTATGTAAGAGTGGGACTAACTTTATCACTTACAGTCACCAACCATCCCCAAGTTATTTAGTCCCTTTCCATTCATGAGAAAGATTATTTAGGCTACTTTGTAATGGTTCACCATATTTTTGTATGTGTACATATAATAAATATTCATT
Organism: Cymbidium sinense; assembly: GCA_021442155.1. Taxonomy (NCBI): domain Eukaryota; kingdom Viridiplantae; phylum Streptophyta; class Magnoliopsida; order Asparagales; family Orchidaceae; genus Cymbidium; species Cymbidium sinense. The sequence goes on from CM038217.1 coordinate 10,811,525, forward strand.
TAAGAATTAGAATAATGTTAGATATTTTTGTAAAAATGTAGGAAAATAATTCAGTAGCTTCTAAGAGATAGTAATACATTTGTTAAGTTACTATGACAAACACTTTCATTCTTTAAAAAAATCCTAAATGATAATGAGCCATTCATTCCAGTCATTTTAGTGATAAAGCTAATGAACTATTCGATTTATGATAAGTCACTATTTTAAGCTTGTTAGAATTTTGAATTATTTTTTACATGCCACCTAATTTTATGTATTTACATATCTAATATATATATATATATATATATATATATATATATATATATATATATATATATATATATAACAATTCCCTATGTAAAGATGTATTTCACTTAAAAAAATATATGGGTTAGTGGTATTTTTTATGAATATGTATGTTTACAGTTTTAGGTGTTAGATATATAAATATATAATAATTATGTAGTATGTATGTAAATCTCTCTAAAATTTAGAAATATAAGTTATTAATCTTCTATCTATTTTATTTATCATAGTTTAAATTTTTAAAATTATAAATTATTTTGACCTATGTAAGAAAAAAAATTATTAAACTAGAAGTGTGTATTGTATTAATTCATTTTATTATAATATTTTAAAAAATATTTACATATATATTATAAATTCATATATTTATATATTTAATATATATATATATATATATATATATATATATATATATATATATATATATATATATATATATATAAGTTTTAAATAATTTATATCAATAATATTTAATATAGTATTAAAGAATTTAATATTATATAAATAAATATTAAATTTCTAATATATAATAATTATATGATAAGTATGTCTATTTTAAATTATTTATATTATATTCATTTTAGATTATATTATTTCTATTCGTGCATTTATTGAGTTTATAATATTGCTTTTTAGAAGTTCATGCTTAAAAAAATCTCTGGCCAACCCAAGAATCAAAATTATTGGGAAAGTGACAGAGTTGATTTTTTTTTTTAAGATATTTAAGTGAATTTAATTAGAAATTTATATAAGAATTTGAAATCAAGACTCTTTAGTTAAAAATTAAAATTATCAATTATTAGATTAACATATTTTACACAGATAGTGACGGCCTTGTCAGAGATATCAATGAGCCGGTCACTGTCGCTGAACCAACGCGTCCAATTCCATCACATCGTAGGTTCTATCGTCACGGCGGTTCACGGTTCGTGCAAGATTTCCCGCTTTTACTGGAACAAGAAACGCGGTGGTACCGATCGTCATCACTTCACGCGGAAGCCGTGAACCGGACCGGACGAATCACACAAACACACACTCTCTCTCTCTCCTGATCACTCGAACCTTATTTCGCTATAGCAAATATATATATATAATCTATCGTTCTTAGCTCAGTTCATAAGGATGAATATAACTGGATATTTCTCAATTCTCATTTGATTTTCCTTCAGAGTAAGATATACTACCTTAACAGGTGAAAAAAAAATGATGGCCTGTGAGCTGGGATTGTCCGGCGGGGATTAGTAAAATCACACAATTGCATAGGTGAGATTATACATCTCGTTACTATATATATATATATATATATATATATATATATATATATATATATATATATATATATATATATATATATATATATATATATATATATATATATATATATATATATATATATATTTATTTATTTATTTATTTGAAATGAATATCTCAACACCCTTATCATCTTATGAGTGAGACATCATTATAGTAATCTCACTGATGATCTAGCGTCATATTAACCACATATGCCAAAAACTTACTATCAGCCTCCAACCAATAGAGTAATCGAGCTGAGGGGTTCCCCAGCAACCTAGAGCTAAGAGACTATGGGAATAACAAATATACTATCTTTCAAAAACAATTTGTATAGATACAAGTGCATGAGAGAGAATAGTAGTTATTTTTTTACATTTAAAATTTTAATATTTATTAATAATATCTTTCATATATATACTATAAAAATGTTTTCCTAAAGTTTACTGAATTACAAATTTATTTAAATATAATAATTATTTTATTTTATTTTATTTATTTTAAAGTAAATCAATCACTCTATACTTTAATTATGATATTATAACTCATTTTTAAATATAATTTTAAATATTAAAACAGTGATATTTTAAATGATATTGATAGTAATACATTTGTTAAGTTATCAGAAAAAAATTTATCTTTTTTCCCTTCTAGAGATTTATCTCTCCATTATTTCATTATTGGGATTAATTAAAGTGGGAAAATAAAACAAAATATTTTAGTATATTTATGAATCAACATAATCGGACAAGATGTATGGGAGCAAAAAAGATTGGTAAATGAATTGATAATGTAGAATTAAGATTGTTAAAAATTACATTTAATAAGTTGCGGTTCTATAAAATATTTTGTATTACTACTTAGTTATTTTATGTTCTCCATCATATGCAATTTTATATTCTTATCATATTATCAAGTAAAAAAGAAGATAGCAATAAGTAGATTGATAAATTATTCTTCATTCACATAGAAATTTTGATGGTATTATGATAAAGGCATGATAACTATATAGTTTTCTCTACTTATCTAATATATATCCCTATGGTTATATGTTATAACATCTTTGCCCACTATGTAATGATCTAGAGAGCTTAACAAGTGTTCTCAATTTTAAGGCTAAATTAAAGATAACACCAACATCTACATTTAGTTGTAAGGCACTTTAGCCTATCGGTTGAGAGCTTTGACTTTCAACCAAGATGTCTTGGGTTCAAGTCCTTGCACATACATTGTGTGTGAGTTTGCGATTAAATTTGGTTAAATGTGGCAAAAAAAACTACAGAGTCATCCAAAATGGCATAAGAGAAATAATAAGATGAGCGTCTTTCTTTAGTGATTATCCCCAATAATTATCTTCAAATTATTGGGGATAATCAACCAATAAGATGAGCATCTTTCACCAATATTGAATGGGAATTAGTGGCAAAAGGGATCAAATATGATTCTTTAGTTGGTTTCAAGCAATGTCTACAAGGAATGTTGTAAGTTAGGTGATGCAGGATCAACTTCATCATTCTTTTAATATAAGAGGGATCTAGAAATAAATGACAAGCTTCAAACATATCATAATGAGATATTAGATGTTTGTCATTAGAAGACATCGAGTCATGGTTGAGGGAACCTTGAAATTTTGCTAAATTTTAGGGTTAACTTAGTTATTCTCTCAATTAAAGGCATGGGGGAATGGTTAGTATTACAAGCATCAAACATTGAGTTTGGCAAGAGTTAGAGCACAATTGCTTGGAAACATTAAAAATCTAGTGACAATTGAAAGTTAATTTGTTTGTTTTCTTGGTTGGAAAGTGATAAGAGGACTTAATAACATAGGAGTCAAACATCAAATATTAATTATTATAAACGAGGAGCGTTGATCTAGAAGATACTTTAAAAATTGATGATAATTAGTAATGGCCCGATCCTTCTCATGATATGTTTAGGGATTGTGTGATCAAAAAAATAATCATTAGGCATTATTATTCATTATTATTCTTGATAGTTTAACCTGATATGAGATGAGATCGAGCAACTGATAAGTTGTATATCAAACATAAATACCATCTGACACAAAATACCAGAAGTTTAGTGGTGATCATCGATCAGCTTGGTCGTTCTCCACATAAGAGAATATTCCAAATGACTACAAAGATGGATATTATACGGATAATTAGGTGTTATTGTTAATAGGTATCAACTAATGATTGACAAGGAATGTTAAAGATCTAACAATGATGGATAGTCAATTAGATCCTCCTTACAAGAGGATAGACTAAGAGAATAGGAAAATATGAGTTAACATTAGTAGTTGATTGACATGAAAGATCGATCATTGATGTGTAAAATGATAGTCAACAATATATTTCAATATTTAATTTTACTAACACCCAAAATTCTCTCCTCAAAATATTTTTTCTAAATATGTAAAATAAAATTATTTATTGATTTCTTAATAAAATATTTTGATCAAATAGGTTGAGTAAACCCCTTCAATATTATTATTATTTTTAGATTTATCAAAGTCAAAATAATCTCTAATTTAAGTGATCATAGATATATTAAACTCGTCTGACCTAGATGCTCATTTTAATTATAAATATATATATTTATCATATTGGATCTCAAAATGATCATAAAACTTTCTAATTATATTTATTAGAACTTAGGATACTTTTAAACTCAATTTCATCAATGAGTTTATCTCATTAAATAATACTATCTCAATGATAATTTTTAATAAAAATATTTAAATAATTATTGAATCAATTCTTGATATTTTAACCGACATACTTACATGATTAACAACCTCAGAGGATTTGTAAGAGAAATTCTTTCGTAGATTAAGCTGAAGAAAACTTATAGTAATAATTAGTTTGTGATTTGTATTAATTGATATATATCCTTAATTATTATTATTAAATAGTATTAATTGCAATACATAACTTCAACTTTATAATATTTTGAATTAAGATAAAATAAGAAATATTTCATAATAAAAGAATATATAGTCATTAATTTTATTTTGAGATTAATATTATTTAAAGATCCTACACCACATCCATCTCAAAATAAATTTAACAATTTTTTAAGTCTATACTGATAAAAATGATATTGAAATATTTTAGAATATATATTTTCATAATAATATATATTTTTTTTTAGAAATTAATCCAACGTATTTGGGCCCTCTCTAAGAGGGATCTTTTGATAATTTTGTAACTTAATGATATTTTCATAATAATATAAAAGATTTTGATATCAACTGACTGAATTATCGGCACAAGACTGGTGGCATAACCCCGCCTATTAATAACGCTCCGACTAACCTTCTTCCGCGTTCGGTACTTTTCCTAACCTCTTCGAATAACGATTCCCTCCTCTTCTTCCCACTTATCTCCGGTGCCGAATCAGATCCCTCGTTTCTTAGATTTTCCGATGGAAACTCCGGTCCCTGCTCCGGCGCCGAAGAAAATCAAAGGCTACGACGGCCAGCGGAGAGGCTTCGGAGCCAACTTCGCCAGAAGAAGCTGCGCCGGCAACGCCAGAGGAACTCGAACGCGTTTTCCGGAAATTCGACTCAATGGTGACGGAAGGATCTCTTCGTCGCTCGGCGCTATCTTCGAGAGCCTAGGCCACGCAGCGTCGGATGAGGAGCTTGCACGAATGATGAGCGAGGTTGATGTGGACGGAGACGGCTTCATCAGCCTCGAAGAGTTCGTGGATCTGAATACCAGCAAAGTCGATTCCACGGCGGCGCTCGAGGATCTCCGCCACGCCTTCTCCGTCTTCGATCTTGATCGCAACGGATCGATATCGGCGGAGGAGCTCGCTCGCGTGATGCGCGGCCTTGGCGAAGGGGTCTCCATCGCGCAGTGCCGGAAGATGATTGATGGCGTCGATCAGGACGGCGACGGCCTCGTTAGCTTCGAGGAGTTTAAGGTCATGATGTCCAAATCCCCCATCGCGGCTTCGATCACCAAGATCGAGTGAGCCGATCTCGATCTCCTTTCTCCTACGGATTATCTCTGTTTCTTTTATACTTATATATATATATATATATAATGGATAGTCTGGACCTGCTTGAAGAGAACGCTGCAAAAGGCTTTAATCTGTACATACTTGGAAGATTAGTTCTCGTTCTTGCAATATATTGTTTTCCTTTTTCTCTGCTACATTGACGCCATTATTTATTTCGCTTGATTTATTTTAATTTCTGGATGCATCGTGTAGATTCATTTGCCCTTTCTAACTTTCTCTCCGTCAAAATTTTGAGAAAATTTATTTTAGCGATTGTTGTAATTTCCCTTTATTATCGGCTCTGATATTTCACACTTCGTACTTCATTGGAGAAATTGGTCAAATTTATAATTTAAAAAAAAAAATCCAAGGATGAAGAAAACATACTATTTTAACGGTTGTGACTGACTTTGTGTTCACTCTTGCACTGTTCCCCGGTTCAAAAGATTTTTATTTTTAATAGTTTTTCCTTCATTTCCAATCTCTAATGATTTTACCGGTTACGCCAAATGGCTTGAAATAAGGAGTGAACTTGAAGAAGAATTAAATATCATATTAATAGCAGCAAGTCCCCAAGAACAAGAAGGACAACAACAATGTTTTTTTAACTGATTAGAAAGTTGTGTTTGAATACTACCAAATTCTCTTCATTGATTTTCATCCACTTCATCAACAAGCTACATTTCTTTAGAGAAGATTAACAGATACAAGTTTAACTCTGCCAATTTATCTCTCTGTTATGACTAAAAATGATCCACTAGTCATCTTAATATAGGCTTCGTTTAACTAAGCTCCGTTTTAACCCTTTTTCAAAAAATAAAAGATAAATAATTTTTCAGGAAATACTTTTAAATCAGCTTTACAGGAATCCAAAAAAAAATCATAGTAAATGAGAACTTAAACTTTCAACTAAAAAAATTTTGAGGTCAAGCTTACATATCACGAAAAATTAACATTTTCTCGGTTGTATTAATCAAAAAATTTCCAAGTGTAAAAAAAACACCGTGACTCTACAATTGTGAAATTAAGATATCGTTCAAAATCATTAATGACGAGACGTTTCAACAATCACAATAACTTAACAAAAAATTTCTCATAATTTATCTCACGAGTACAAGTCACTTGAGAATGCCCTCACATCTTTTATACAATTTTTCTCAAATAATGAATATTTCTCTTTGCTCAAAACATAAGACACATGTCATAAGGATGAACCACTTCAATTTTTTTGTGGCGCGTACATCAAAATTATGTATTGAAATTCTCAAATTTAAAAGTCTTGTGAAAAAAAATTTCAAGTCTGCAAACTTCAACAAACCAAGGTGGAATGATATTTATCATCCCACTTCAAATCTAAAGGCTCGAGTTGGTGTATAAGGTCGGACTCAACACGCCCAAATATGGTCGAGTCGCTGACAGGTCTGCTTACTCAACACGCCACAAAGGACGTAGTTAGAGATCCCCATCTCGTTAACCCGAGGATAAAATCTTTCATCAATTAAGTCGACTCAGTAGGTGTATAAGGTCGGACTCAAGCCAAAATACAACCGAAGGTGAGATCTTTACTCAACCGCCCAAAGTAGTAGTAAGGATCCTCCTACTTCGTTAGTTCAAAGACAAGAGCATCCAAATCCCCAAATCTCTCCAACTTGGTGAGTTCAAGTGACGGAGGAAATATTATCCTACATTGGTAAGGTCATTTCTCAAAATTCTACAACAAACAAAGATATCCTTACGAGAAGGCACTAAGCCGAGTTTGGAATCAAATACAAATGTGAAATCTCAACTCCTTCAGTAAGTCTATCAAAGCAAAGACCAAAGGAAATTCTTCTTCAGTAAGTCCAATCAAGCAAAAAGTAGAGGACCGAAGAAGCTATCCCAATGTTCGTATAAAGCTAAATGGTGAACTAAGGGAGTTTTTGTCATCAAGATGTCTATTACATATGCAAAGCACAGGACTGATGACACTTTGCCATTGATCCAACACAAGCTCACAAAGCTAGGTCGGCATTTATCCTTACAAGCCCCGAAGCTAGGCGGTAATTTATATCGCGACAAATCTCCAAGATAATTCAGGACTTTCCTTCATCAAATCCGTCAAGGCATGAAGCAAGGATAAAAGGAGGCACAAGATACGAATTCTCGAGATGAAATCTTCAACAAGTCCGTCAAAGCACAAAGCACAGGACCGAAGACATTTCTATCTCATCAACTCCATCAAGGCAGCCAAAGCGGGAGAGGAAAATACAAATTTTAAAATTTCGAGATGAAATATTCAAAAAGTCAGTTAAAGCACAAAGCATAGGACCGAAGATGTTCTCATCT